>CM037590.1:17034852-21834852 GCA_021018995.1 Chloranthus sessilifolius
ATGGGCAAGCAAGGCCAATAAAGACTTTGAAAGAAGTTGTGAAACATGACATGCACGATTGCAGAGTAATAGAGAATTTTGGCTCCGACATAAATAAGTAGAGAAATAGGACTCACATGACTCCACATTGATGGGATATTTGATGATGATGCGGAGCAGAACTACCACTTTATAGTTTATACATGTAAATTTACTTAGAAGCGCCTTAGAAAGTTGTAAGATTACTCTGTGATCCATACTGCAGTTAACAGTCTACTAGGTTGTTATTTTCTGCCAACCCGCTGGAAATTCTTTTTTTGGTCTTTTTTTTTACCTTTTTTTAAAATTAATTGCTAAAATCCTATTATTTCACTATTTTTATTTTGCATTGAACAAGAGGAAACTATCTATCATTTATTACAAAAGGCAAAGTACAAACATAAACAATAACAAAAAGGAAATTAAACTTAAAACATAAAGGCGGACATGGCCCGATGACAATTTGATGGAATTCCATCCAAAGTTTCCAATTTTCCTTGAGGCAAACTTCTCATATTAAGGTTGTTTGTTATGAACCAATGATTGGCTAAAGTATCTGCCCGTGAATTCCCCTCCCATGAAGTTATGAGACGATTTTGGACCCGCCAAATTCCGAGGCAAACGGTTGATTTCCTGAAATTGGTGACAAATTTTCAAAGTGGTTTTAAACAAACACCCAACCTCTATGCGTCAATCCCTCAGAATTTTCTACCTAACGTGTCAATCCCTCAGAAAATGTCTCAGACCAAAGAAACATGCCTATAAGTGGATGTGAACCATCCGATTGATGAACTTTAATATCCGCCATTAAAACCAAAAACAACGGTTGATATTGAAGTCCACAGATCGGGGTTTAAATATCCCTAAAACAACATCATCTTGCAGTTCAATCTATGATCCACCACTTCGATGGTACGGATCACCGACATCTTAAACCATTGATGGAGTAAGATCATTTAAACACCATTTTGGTGCTTAAATGACAGTTAGGAGAGTCGGGTCCTTAACCATAACATCATCATCATCACCATCTCTGACATCTATTCCCGGCATTTTGAGATAGCAATTCGTGGATTTACAAGGTGACTCGCCAAGAATATTTGACAGGGTTTCTTACAGCCAGTTGTCTACCTAAGCCTAACCCTCCAAAATTTCACCCGAGCTTGGGATCACCAGGGTTTCTTACATTTTCTTATTCTTTTTTAGATTTCTCCAAAAAAGTCGCTCTAAATTTTCACGATCTTATTCATTGCAGTGATGGGAATATACTGAATGCACATAAAATAGATTGTTAAGTATGTCAGGTTAGCATTAATCATCGTTCTTCTCCTTGACCGTAAGAGGAATGAAGTTTTCTAAGGATGCAATCTCCCAACTCGATCCTAGCAATAAAACGGTACCAATCAGACACACTTTGATAGCCCCTTCAATCTCCCAAATTTTCTAAGGACTATAGATTCTAGATTTGATCAATTGCTGAGAAGCCAGGGCATTACAAATGAGCAAACAAATGGCCTCAAGCACCATCTTTACCCCCCAAAAATAAGTGGGTCCTCTTATTGAGGCTTAAAGGAATGAAAGTGGCCACTTAGCGCCTATTGATCAAGACTATAATTCCCGTCGTAGACGCAGACTACGAATCAAATTCCTCCATTCTAAACCAAAGGTACTCTCAAGCATGGGCATAAGAAAAAGTCATTCAACTCCATCATATACCTTGGAGAGATCTAAGTTTCAAGATTATCTCTATCTCCCCCGTGAATTTATTTTTCAAACCAATGATCTCATTAGCTCAGCAATCCCATCAAGGGTTTGCCTACCATATATAAAAAAACACTTGACTTGTGGATACCAATCCACCACCACTCCCCTGAATTTTTATCAAACCAATGATCTCATTAGCCACAACCATGGTATCAAAACTCGGCCGATACCGATATGTAGCGGTTTCGTCGAGAACTGATACGATACCACCCCAATACTTGTATTGGGGTGGTATTGGTATCAGACCGATACAGGTCGGTATCAGACCGATACGTGTCAGTATCGGCCGATACAAGACCTTTTTTTTACTTTTTTTCAAAGAAAATACACCGATACAGCATCAGCGATACCGTCTCCGTATTGGCCGATACATATCAGTCCAAAATCGACCGATACCCCCGATACCATTATTGACACCTTGGCCACAACAATCCCATCAAGGATTTGCCCATCTTTAATAAAAAACATCCTCAACTTGTGGAGACCATTACCACCACCACAGCCTTATCCCATCTATTTGGGGTCAGCTTTCAGCCCTTTAATAGCACCAACTAAAACTATAGTAATAATCTTCTATAAACCCCTCCCATCGAACTTCATAGGGTGGAAGTCAACAATTCTTCCGCATTCCCACTCTCTAGATTAAGGTAAGGAAAATAAAATTCCTCAAAACAAAGGCTTGAACTTCATGGTCAAACGTACAAACTTGGATTCTAACTAAGAGAGAGAAAATCCGCCATTAAAGTATCACATAAGAGCAAGATATTTATTATCAAACATATAAAACGTTCTGATAATTCAACGACAGACATGGGTCAAAATACCGGAAAACCGGTACGTATCGTCCTAACCTCCAGGACGATACGTATCGGGTATCGTCCGATACATTGAATTTTTTTTTTTTTTCAAAAAAATCCCGAAAAATACTAAAAAAATCAGGAAAAATAAATTTAATAGTTTTCTATTTATTTCAACTTTTTTTAAATTTATTTAAGGCTTATTTGATGCATATTTCATAATTTATCAACGCATAACCTAAATTACATTGTACATGACTCATGACCAAAATTAAAAGGTATATTGTACATGAAAAACTTACTTTAAAGTCACATTGAATTTCATGGTGGTTTTTGGCCCTCGTGATCATCATCATCGGTGCATGAGCTTTCCCTATAATGTTGGCCATATTGATACCCATGATCATATGTGCCCCCTTGAAACTGAGGCATTAGCGACGAATATGACTCAGTGTAATAGGTAAAGGTCGGTCCTCCAAAAATTTGACCAATGAAGTCATATGGCCCGGGGTAGGTTGAAGCCGGTAGTATGGATTACTGGTTGCTAAATCTTCGGTGTTTTGCAAACTAAATCCCCCAAAGCTAGAAGTCATATAACCCACATCATCTTGTAGACCTTGTGGTGGTGGTGGTGTTTGGTAAGATTCTGACGCTCCTCTTCCTTCAACCCCCCCACGTCTAAATGTGAGAGTGTCATACATTGTTACCGGTTCATCATCCCAGGCGGCAATACCTCCATAAAAATAAGAGGGATCAATATTATCCCCTCCACCACTAGTGCCAACGTGGGATTCATCGCCTCCACCATCACCCCATCATCGTAATTATCACTACCGGGCTTTGTTTCGTCATTAGATCCAACCACTGAATGACGATTCAATCTTCTTTTCTGCCTCAGCGGTTGGAAAGTCTGCTCCTCCGCTACTCTTTCAGCATTGTCCAGCCATGCAATGCTCTCAGTATCCAACACTGGCTCTTCTCTCTCTTCGATCCACTGATTCAAAGGGTCATCCTCCGTGAATATATAATCCAACTGAATGGGATCAAAATATTAGATCATCCTCCATGAATATATAATCCAACTGTAAGGTAGAATATGATAGATGAATTAGTATATGTCTCATCAATTAGATCAAATAAAAATTGTATGAACTAAGACTTCATATAATTGCTTACCACGATTGGTCATCTGCATATTCCAGACCCTTAATCGCATGTTGTAGTGGCAGTAGACTAACTTTTCCAATCCTTCCATAGTTAGCCTATTCCTTGTCATCGTGTGAATGAGAGAGAAGGTGCTCCAATTCCACTCACAGTTGGACGAGGAACATGTTTGCGATAAAACCCTTATTGTAGCCCGCCTCAGTATCGGACCATCACCTCCATATTGCATCCACAAATCAGCGGGTTTATCGTGCTTGATTTGAGATTGCGCCAACAGGGTTCCAAATGACCCATGTCTCTTGCGAAACATATCAATCTATAAAAATAGAATACAATAACCCACATATCAATAAACAGATCATATGACATTTGACTTATTAGTTATAAGGTATGATTACTCACATCTTTGATGGCTTGACCTTACTCCGCTAACTCAGGGAGCATTCGTTGGATCACACTAAGCAAACCGTTGTACACTTCATCAGCCTCACTCAACTCGAAGCGTTGCGTATACTGGAAGGTCGGATTCAAGTAGTGTGCTATACATCAAATATGAGCAATCTCATCAGTATATGGAAACAGTAAATAATATGAAAAATAATAAATAAATAAATATGACTACATGTTATACTTGCGGCATGCAAGTACTGGTGGAATTGTGCATCCCACCTTTTGTCGATAATTGCCCAATATCGTTTATATTTTGTAGGACATTTGATTTTAATAGCCAATTTTGCTTTATCCATTGACTCGTAAACATATCCCATCGTTGGTTTCTCATCACCATCTACCAACCTCAACACTTGCACCAACGGGATAGCGACGGAGATCAGGTGGTCAACATTTGCCCAAAACTGGGGGTTGTAAATCAAGTCACCAACTTTATTCAAAGCAGGTCTCTGTGATCGTGGGAGCTCTAACTCATATTTTCTCCATTCTTCAGAATTGACCATGCTTTTCAGCTCATGATTCTGGCCAAGCTCTGTAGAGCTAGAAATTGTGTCGCAAATCGTGTAATCGCAGGCCGGAGCAGCTCGTTCTTAGTGAAGTCTCATTAGATTCACCAACTTGTCACTGTTGTACAAGTAAAAAGTAATCGTTCTTCTCTTCTGAATAGTTGTCTATGTCTTGCTTCTCTTTCTCAAATCCTCATAAATGAGGTCCACGCAATGAGCGGCACACGGAGTCTAGTACAAGTGGCGTCTCTTCAACATTAACTGTCTTCCTGTGGCTTTGTACTTGGCGGCATTGTCTGTTACCACCTACACAACCCGCTTCTCTTCAACCTCTTCAACTATCTTATCCATTAGTTGGAAGAGGTAATCAGTCTTCGCGTGTTTAGAAGCATCAACTGATTTTAAAAATACTATCCCGACATCGCTGTAGACCAAAAAGTTGATCAAACTCTTCCTTGTGGGACCGGTCCATCCATCGCACATAATTGTGCAACCTCTCTCATCCCATACTTCGTGTTAGCTGTCTACATAAGCTCCTACCGCCTTGTACTCATCATCTAGTAGGGGCCTAGATACTCGTATGCAGAAGGCTTTTTAACTCCTGGACCAGCTTCTGCACCTGTAACAATCATACTTTTGAAGTAAAGCGACTCTACAACCTAACTCGGAATGTGGTTGTATATCAGGAACTTTGCAATGGATTTTCCAAGCTTCTTCCTCAATTTTTTCAGTGAGATTGCACTCAATTTAGTTTGTTTGGAGCTTTCTGTTCGATACATAAACGGATCCATGGGACCTGTAGTACGGCATGTAGTAGACGGTCTGGTCTCCCTCACGGATGCTGACCTACGCAATCCGACAATCTCCTGAATATCCTCATCATCATCATGTGGCCTGTGACTAGATCCACCACCAGTAGCAGGCATGGATGGGCCTCTCAACCTGGACAGAAACCAATAATCGGCTTTTCCTTGATCTCGTCGTTGTCGTGCTTCTCTAGCACTCTCCCTCATGACTCATTGTCTGCTCATCATAATCCTCATCCTCATCCTCATCATCCTCAGGTTTAGGTGCAGGAAACTTTGGATCTCCCCTCCTTATTCTCTCATACATTTCTCTATCTCGTGTAATTGATGTGTCATGGGGTATATGTCACATGTGTCACACATGACACATGTGACATCAATTACATGTGTCGCGACACATGTGTCACATACCCCACGCCACATGCGACACATGTGACACTTGTAATTGATGTGTCATGGAGTATTTGTCACATGTGTGACACATGTGACACATCAATTACATGTGTCGCAACACATGTGTGACACACATGACACATCAATTACATGCGTTATGGGGTATGTGTCACATGTGTGACACGTGTCACACATGTGACACATCAATTACATGTGTCATGGGGTATGTGACACATGTGTAATTGATGTGTCACATGTGTCACATACCCCATGACACATGTGACATATGTATTACTAACATATATTATTTATTTAGCATTTATAAATAACTTTACCAAATAAATAAATTAAGTTTTTATATTTTAAATAAAGTTTATAATAAATAAATAAATTTTTAAAGGTAATTAAGTTTTTATATAATACAAAAATACTTAATTTATTTTAAAACTTCAATTCCTAACACAATTTGTTTTTTTAAACTTAATTTACTAACACCAAAAAAAAAAAAAAAGTTTTAAAAATAAATTAAACCCCCAAATGTAATAACCCCCAAAAATAAACCACGAAATATGATAATATAGCTTCAAAAAGGGCGGGTTTAACACAACACCCTCAAATTTAGACCTAAAATTTTAAGATTTTTTTTTTTTTTTTTGGTAGATCTACCCATAAATATGGTAGATCTAGTGAAAAAAAATTTTAAAATGCAAGCAAATAGAGAAAAAATAAGTTATATGATGGAAAATAATACCTTTTCTTAAATATCCGGCGAAAACGTGACAACCCCGAGCTTTCCGGGTGGTCGATAGCCAAAACTTCGGTCTCCTGTGGCTAAGAAAGAAGAAGAAAAATTGAGGAAGAAGGTTGGCTGAGATAGAGGAAGAACTGAGATAAAAGAAGAAAACTGCTGGGAAAGAAGAAGAAAAAGGGGAAAGAAAGAAGACAAAAGGGGCTGAATTCGCGGGTGAAAAGAAATTGGGCCACAGTTCCATAATTTCAAATTATCAGACAATGCGGGCGATAATTTGCCCATATCGTTCGATAATTTCAAAGTTTTAACTGTAAAAAAAAATATATCAAATTATCAGACGATACTTTGAAATTATCGTCCGAAAATTTCAATTTGTCGTCCGATACGGGAGATAATTTGCCCGTATCGGACGATAAATTGACTGTTTTTGAGGGTATACGATACAAAGCCTCTTTATCGTATCGTTCATGTCCAAAACCGATACACATCATCCAATACGTATTGGTATCGGACGATATTTTGATCCCTGGCGACGGATATCACATTTGAAAGAAGCCATCATAAAAGCTGGATTAGTTAGGAGAGGAAGCTTAAACTTCATAGTCAAAAGTAATATTGAATTATGTCAAGTAGGTAACCAATATGAAATACTGATTGACTACATGTAAATATATTTAAGTGGAAAAGATTGTAATATTGCACATGACTGTGAGGCCCAACCAAAGATTAAACAAATACCTCTTCCTCAGGAAATATACCGATAACCTTGGCAATATATTCTTTCTGCACCTTTCCAGCTTCAATCTGGGGTAATGCAATCTACTTTAGGACATTTAACCCAAAAAAAATAGCCAATTGACCACACAAAAAAAGACCTCAAAGATTAGTTCTTTAAGCAGTTTCATATAATATATTTTGGTCCACAGACTTCTGAACATGCATACTGAGTATAACATTTTTTTATCAATACTGATTATTGAAAGTTAAGATACTTTTTCCAGTTAACCATAGTATTGACACAATATAATAGGGATCATAGTACTTAATTTGAGCAGCTTCACGTAATATTAGAGATAATCCAAAATTCATACTAGGATATTGGCACTCTACCATTCGTATAGAATACCCACATGCAATATCGAAGGCAATCCTACCTCACATTATCAAGCTCTACCTAACATTATATATTAAAGTCATCATCAAATTTTGGTGTAATTGGCGAAATCTGGACCTTAACTTATTGTAGACACAAAAATTGTGTCTTTTTTTCTTGAATAAATATACAGATATAGATCTGTATCCACACATTATTTGTGTCCCTTGTTTGGATAAAATAAAATATTTTAAAAAAAAAGATAAATAGAAACCCACGCAAGAAACCCTAAAAGATTTGTGTCACAAATATAGATTTGTATTATAGACACAAATAGTTTGTCTTTTTTTGATAAAGTAAATGTAAAAAGAGAAGAAAGCATATTGCGCGTCCATCTCGTACCATGAAGAAGAAGATATTAATGAAGACTTAGACTTAGGATTTATTTTGTTTATCTCAAAGATGTAATTACTTTACTATTCTTTAGTAGCTTTTAATCAGAAGTATTCGATTTTGATATAATTAACGGGGAATCAATTGCGATATCTAGAAGTGTAAAGTCCGTCATTTTCAATAATAACTCTCTCCCAGCAAGGGAAAATTTGTTATGATTGATTTGTGTTGGATTTATATTCTACGCAAATTTTTTGTTTACAAATTTTTGGCACGCCCGGTGGGACACACTTCTCCTGTCATCTTTAAGCTACGAAATGAAACAAATTTTCTGAAAATGAGTTGAATATGATGAATGATTAATCTTTGGTTATTCCATGTATACATTCGTTTAATTGTTGGTTATTTGGCGGGGACACTGACGTCGTAGACATTGGATATGGACCGTTTCGTGTATACTGACGTCGGAAGAAGCGAAATGGAAATCAGGAATAGGTGAATGAGGCGAAAATTGGCGAAAGAAGAAAATTGGAGGAATCAGCCAATTCGATCGATCAAAATGTTTTATCGATCGAAGTTCTATTTCGATCGATCGAATGGCATCTACAGAGTTATATAATTCTTGAGTGAAATTTCGACCGATCGATTGAAACTTCAATTCGATCGATCGAATGTCGACGGCGATATTTTATATGTAAAATTTTCGATCAATCGAAATCGTGCCGAGATGTTTAGTTAATTTTGAAGTCTAAGTTCGAACTTCTATTTTGAGGGTTTATTTGTCTTTAATTTATTAATTGTTTTAGGGTTTTCTTTTATTGAAAGGACTCGTATATAAGGTCCTTAAGTTGAACAACGTAATCAGTTATTAATAATTAATGAAAAGAGCTTTTGCTTGTGTGCTTGAGATGAGCCTTTACAAAGAGTGATTCTTCTTCCCGAGAAGGGTTTGGTACGAAGCCAAGGGTGTGAAGCCCGCAATTCTATCTATCTATCTATCTTCGTCTTCTCTGCTTGTGTGTTGATCCTTACAATCCTAAATCAATCACCATCCCTTTTGAAATCCTAAAACCCTAGTTTTATCCTAAGCTAGTGAATCGACCTGATTCAACAACCGTAGATCCCAACATAATTATTAAACCCTTCCGCCCCAAATATTTAGAGAAAATCAGTGATCCCATCATTGAATTGTGAGCGCCCTAATCTGGAAAAACCTATAATTCTATCTCTATGATCGATCTGCGTTGTAACCTAACGGATCTAGCACCTGGACTGAACCCTACCTGAAGCATACGTGATCCTCCCCATGGAATACTATGAAAACTTGAGGTATTCGTTATATTTTGTAAATTTTATTGCTTAATTTAATTTCGGCAAAATCAATCATATCATTCACATAGTTTAGGGTACCGTCCTGCGTCAGTTTTGGTATCAGAGCCCTAGGTTCTAGGTTAGGGCATACTGTGTGGCATTGCATTCATTACACTTTAATTTTAATTGCATATTATTTCAGTTTTTGGCCCAAGTGTGCACATCACGTGTTTGTCAAAAGCCCCTTTCATTGTTAGTTCATTTTGCATTCCATACTAGAGCTCGTCAATTAGTGAACCGTATCACCATGGACATGAGTGGAATTGCCGAGGCTCTTAACGGCATGAGAGCTGATCTCAAATCGATCAATGATCGAATGACTGTCTTGGAGACAGCCCAAAGGACTCTCGAAACATCCAATGAGAGGTTGTTAGACCGAGTCAATCGGTTTGACGAGGGTGATGAGTACTTCGAACCACCTCGTGAGTGTAATGGTTCACGTTTCGAACGAAATGGCTACCAACATAATCGAAACTGGAACCATAGGTTTGATCATCATGGAGATGACTACGACCCGGAAGGAAGACTCCTCAAAAATGTCCGAGTTGAGTTCCCGACTTTCGATGGACAATTAGACCTTCAGGTCTTCCTCGATTGGTTATCCGATATGGACCAGCACTTTGAGTGGTTTGGCATGAGCGATGAAAGATGTGTTAGACTTGCTAAAATGAAGCTCATAGGCCAAGCTCGACTCTTTTGAGTCAACGTTAAACGCATCAGAACGAATGCGGGTTGTACTCTCATTACCCATTGGGAGGACATGAAGGAACGACTTACAGAGAAGTATGTTCCTTCTTCATACTACCATCGTCTCCTTGACCAATGACAAAATCTGCGCTAAGGTAGTATGCCGGTATCGGATTACATTGACAAATTTGAAAAGTTCATGATGAGAGCCAAGGTATCCGAAGCCCCTCAAGTCACTCGATCCAGATTTCGCACCGGATTGAGACTTGACTTGCAAAAAGAGTTAGTCTCCCACCCTGTGGAGACTCTCGCTGAGTGTTACACCTCGTTCAAAACCTTGAACTATATTTAAAAATGACGGTGATTGGACGATCTGATTTTCACCCCGGTCAATTCCATACCGGCGAAGTGAAATCTAGTGCTGGGAACCTGCCAGCCAAACCCACGCAACCCACATCTATCAATGTGAGGTTTGACAAAGGTAAGGGTGTAGCCGGAGAATCCTCGAAAAGTGGGTCTCATGTTGAGTGTTATAAATGTCAAGGGTTGGGACACTTTGCCGCCCAACGCCAAACGAGAGTCCCACAACGGAATCTCTTCATCGACGGGAAAGGAGAAGAAAGTGAAGGAGTTTTTGGGGAGGTCTTTAAGCTGAATGCCACACCTAGTGACGAGAAAGGTGATGACATAGGTCGTGCTCTAATTGTGAGGTGTGCCTTTGCACAACATCAACGGGATGAAAAGGAGGATTGGCGAAGGGAGAATATTTTTCACACCTTTGCCACATGTGGGACAAAGAGTTGTAGGGTAATCGTGGATAGCGGAAGCTGCACCAATGTGGTGTCAGAACATACCGTCACTCGCTTAGGGCTTACACCTGAAGCCCACCCGAGACCTTACAAAGTCGCATGGGTTGACTCATCCATTCTCGTATCTCAGAGGTGTCGTGTACCCACACAGTTGGGTTAATATTCTGACACCTTGTGGTGTGATGTGGTGCCAATGGATGTGGGCCACATTATCTTAGGGAGGCTATGGCTCTATGATTTAAACGTGACCATTTTTGGTCGATCTAACATTTGCACGTTCAATTACAAGGGCAAGAAAGTCACTCTTAACCCTTTGGCTCCCAAAGCACCATCGGTCAATAGAGTTGAGAAGAAGGGAGGCCAATCGAAGGCCATCAATATTGTGAGCCCTTCAGAGTTCGAGAGGGCATCGTTAGATGAGAGTGTCGTGTATGTCGTTGTCACTGTTGAGAGTACTTCTGAGTCAGTCTGTGTACCCCAAGGAGGTAGAGCCCATCCTGAATGAATTTGCGGATTTCTTCCCCGAAGACTTACCTAATGAGCTCCCTCCCATGCGTGACATCCAACACGCAATTGATTTAGTTCCCGGATCTACATTACCAAACCTGCCCCACTACAGGTTGAATCCGGTTGAACACGCCGAGTTGACTCGGCAAGTCAGTGAGCTCCTTCAAAAAGGGTTCATACAAGAGAGTTTGAGCCTGTGTGTCGTACCTGTTTTACTCACGCCTAAGAAAGATGGTACATGGTGCATATGTGTTGATAGCCGAGCAATTAATAAGATTACTGTTAAGTATTGGTTTCCCATACCGCGGCTTGATGGCATGCTTGACATGATGGTTGGAGCCACTATCTTTTCCAACATAGACCTAAAAAGTGGCTACCATCATGTGCGTATTCGCCCTCGCGATGAATGGAAAACCGTCTTCAAGACCAAAGACGGTCTTTATGAGTGGATGGTCATGCCTTTTGGGCTTTCCAATGCCCCGAGCACATTTATGAGGCTCATGACCTAAGTGTTGAGGCCATTCCTTGGCAAATTCCTTGTCGTATACTTTGATGACATCTTGATTTACAGCCCAGACAAGGAACAACACATTATCCACCTAAGGTTGGTTTGCGAAACCTTGAGGGGAGAAAGGTTATACGCGAATCTCAAGAAGTGCACCTTCATGCAGCACTCTGTAGTATTCTTGGGATTCATTGTCTCGGTAGACGGGATGGTTGCGGACCCTGCGAAGGTTAAGGCCATTGTGAAGTGGTCCGAACCTCGAAATATTCATGAAGTTCGTAGCTTCCCCAGTTTGGCAACGTTTTATCGTCGCTTCATCCGAAACTTTAACACCATCATGGCTCCCATTACCGATTACATGAAAAAAGGGGAGTTCCTGTGGAGCAAAGCCCGATGAGGGTCTTTGCCCAGATAAAAGAGAAAATGGTTACTGCACCCGTCATGCGCCTACCAGACTTTTCTAAAGTCTTTGAAGTAGCATGTGACGCATCGGGTGTAGGCATAGGCGGAATGTTGAGCCAAGAAGGCCACCCTGTGGCCTATTTTAGTGAGAAACTCAATGAGGCAAAGAAGAAATACTCCACCTATGACAAGGAGTTTTATGCGGTCGTCCGATCTCTATGGTATTGGAAACATTACCTGAGACCGCTGAAATTTGTGTTGTTTTCTTACCACGAAGCCTTACGTTTCCTTGCTTCGTAGAAAAAGTTGAACCCGAGGCACGCGAAGTGGGTCAAGTACCTTCAAGGGTTCACATTTGTCTTGAAGCATAAGGCTGGTGCCGAAAACAAGGCTGTTGATGCGCTTAGTCGTCGAGTGATGACTTTGCAGTCAATGAGCACCGAGGTTGTCGGATTTGAGCAGTTGAAGCAAGATTATCCTGATTGCCCAGATTTCGGGGCAGAATACACTGCTTTCCTTGAAAATTCGAACATTAACTCCGAGTATACCCTGCTGGATGGGTATTTGTTCAAAGGGAATCGTTTGTACATCCCTCGTACTTCATTGCGTGATTTCCTCATCTGGGAGTTACATGCCGGAGGGATTGCAGGACATTTTGGGCGCGATAAAACCAGTGCACTCGTTGAGGATAAGTTCTATTGGCCTAGCCTTGTGAGAGATGTGTCTAGGGTCGTAAAACAATGTCGTACATGCCAAGTTGCAAAGTATATCAAATAGAATACCAGTTTGTACACCCCTTTACCCGTGTCGCACACCCCGTGGCAAGACGTCTCTATGGATTTCGTGCATGGACTTCCAAAGACCCAACGGAAGCACGATTCCATTTTTGTGGTAGTGGACCGCTTTTCCAAGAGGGCCACTTCATACCATGCTCCAAAACCTCCGATGCGGCTCACATAGCCAAAAAAAATTTCGAAGAGATTGTGCGTCTACATGGTTTACCCCAGACAATTGTGTCGGATAGAGATGTGAAATTTACCAGTTATTTATGGAAAACTTTATGGCACATGATGGGTACCATGCTCCAAGTTTCTTCGGCCTATCATCCTCAAACAGATGGACAAACGGAGTCCACCAATGGGAGCTTAGGTAATCTCCTCCGTTGTCTTGTTGGTGATCACCCTAGGGCTTGGGATTCTATTTTGCCTTTAGTCGAGTTTGCATACAACAATTCAATCAATAGGTCCCTAGGTATGAGTCCTTTTGAGGTCGTCCTTGGTCATAAGCCTAGAACACCAATTGATCTTATTCCAATGTCTGCATCCCATAGAGTTTCTGAGTCAGCCGATTCATTTGCACAACATATACATGAATTGCATGCCGAAATTAGAAAAAGAATTAATGCTAGCAATGAACAATACAAAATATATGCGGATGCGCACAGGCGCTTCAAGGAATTCCAGGTTGGAGATTACGTCATGGTTCGGGTTAGGCCTGAGCGGTTCCCAATGGGAGTTGCAAAGAAACTTCAAGCCCGCGGTGCTGGACCTTTTAGAATTGTGGCAAGGAGCGGCCCTAATGCATATGTTCTCGAGCTTCCACCGGATATAGGGATCAGCCCTACATTCAATGTGGAGGACCTGGTTCCTTTTTTGACCCCAGCCCCACCCCCTTACAACCCCTTTCAAGCAGCCCCGAGCTCGAATACCAGCCCCACCCTACAACCCCTAACCTTCCCTTCCCCACGCAACCAACGCAGAGATGAGATCGAAGGGATATTAGATGATTTGGCGATATCCACCGGTGGGGCGGAATTCAAAAGTACTTGGTCAAATGGTAGGGAAAGCCTGACTCTGAGAACTCATGGTTAGCTGAAGACGAAGTGCGACGTTTGGACCCCAACATGCTCGAGCACTATCACGCCGCCACTTCATTGGTGATGAAGCCTTTTCGGCCCGAGAGAATTGACGGGGACGCCGACGTCGTAGACGTTGGATATGGACCGTTTCGTGTATACCGACGTCGGAAGAAGCGGAATGGAAATCAGAAATAGGCGAATGAGGCGAAAATTGGCGAAAGAAGAAAATTGGAGAAATCAGCCAATTCGATCGATCAAATGGCATTGACAGAGTTATATAGTTCTGGAGTGAAATTTCGACTGATCGATCGAAACTTCAATTCGATCGATCGAATGTCGACGGCGATATTTTATATATATAATTTTTTATCGATCAATTTTCACTTTCGATCGATCGAATTTCAATTTCAATCGATCGAAATCGCGTCGGGATGTTTAGTTAATTTTGAAGTCTAAGTTCGAACTTATGTTTTGAGGGTTTATTTGTCTTTTATTTATTAATTGTTTTAAGGTTTTCTTTTATTGAAAGGACTCCTATATAAGATCCTTAAGCTGAACAATGTAATTAGTTATTGATGATTAATTAAAAGAGCTTTTGCTTGTGTGCATGAGATGAGCCTCTACGAAGAGTGATTCTTCTTCCCGAGAAGGGTTTGGTGTGAAGCCCGCAATTCTATCTATCTATCTTCATCTTCTCTACTTGTGTGTTGATCCTTACAATCCTAAATCAATCACCATCCCTTTTGAAATCCTAAAACCCTAGTTTTGAATCGAATTCATTCAACAAATCAGAGATCCCAGCAGAATTATTAAACCCTTCCGCACCAAATATTCAGAGAAAATCAGTTTTCCCATCATTGAATTGTGAGCACCCTAATCTGGAAAAACCTAGAGTTTTATCTCTATGATCGATCTGCGTTGTAACCTAACGGATCTAGCGCCTGGACTGAACCCTACCTGAAGCATACGTGATCCTCCCCATGGAATACTACGAAAACTTAAGGTATTCGTTATATTTTGTGAATTTTATTGCTTAATTTAATTCTAATTTAATTCCGGCAAAATCAATCATATCATTCACGTAGTTTAGGGTGTCGTCCTGCGTCATTATTCCATGCAGTAAATTTTACCAATCAACTCAATAGCTTATGGAAAGAGCATTACATCCTCTTCCACTAATGATCAACATGCGGAGAGAGCATACCCTCAAACGCAGGAGGTAGCACTCTGATACTCGACCAGCCTCATGGCTCGCGCCACATTAAAAGAACATTCTCATATGGAGGAACCAATGTCTCCCAATTTGTTCACTTCGACTGAGAACCCACTATATGAAGATTTCGATTATCTCTTCTCAAAGGATGAATCTCCTGAAACTCCATCAGCAAAATCACCCCGATCAAACTCGGTGAGCCCTACAAGAATACTAAGAAATGTTAGTACACTTGTTACGCCTCATCTGGAGGCAATTGATGACTCATCATCATTCAACTCACCTTGTCTTGAGGCAAAGAAGATGATTGTTTCATCTGATAATGAGACTTTGCCTCATCCGGAGGCAATCAATGACTCATCGTCATTCAACTCACCTCGTTCGGAGGTAAACAAGATGATCATTTCATCTATAATGAGACTTCGCCTCATTCGAAGGCAATCAATGACTCATCGTCATTCAACTTACCTCGTCTGGAGGCAAACAAGATGATCATTTCATCTTTAAAACTTGATAATAAGTCTTCTTCAAACAAAGCTCGTACTTCGAACTCCCTTCATCACAAAACCTATTACATCTCAACAAAACCTATAATGATGACACCTCCTACTATCATCCCAGTCATGATGGTTTCTAGTGAAGACAATGTATCTCATTTAAAGCAAATTCAAGAGCTGTGTCGCGCTATCAGTATTCGTGACACTGAAATAGCTGCACTTCTTGAGAGAGAAATGCAAAGGAAATAAATGAATGATATCTTATCAATGGATTAAGTTCAACATATGATAACCGAAAACCTTAAAGACTTTCAAAGGATTTCTATGTCTTACAGAAAGTCTTACCCGCCAAAAATCGATGATGTTCCATTTTTGGGCGACTATCAACAACCAAAATTCACTGGTTTCAATGGAAGTGGTTCCGCTCAAGAGCATCTATCACATTTTGTCGTAGCATGCGGAGACATCACTAAGAATAGTACATTGTTGCTAAGGCAATTCATGCAAACCTTGGAAGGACCAGCTTTCACCTAGTATACGAAGTTATTACCCAATTCGATAATGAGTTGGGATCAAATGCAGAAACAGTTCCTACAGATATTTTCCAGTATTCAGAGATCTGAAGGGATTGCAGAGTTATTACAAATGGAGCAGCAACCACACGAAAGAGTTGTCGATTATAACACAAGATGGAGAGATGTCAGTCTTCTTTATTCATCAAAGATTTTAGAACTAGAGTCAGTTCAAATGTACCTTAGTGGTTTGAAGAAGGATATAAGTATACCTCTTTATGAAAAGGTTTCGAAAACGCTAGAAGAATTATCTTCATGAGCTATATATATATATATATAGAAACTCCAGTCATCGACTAAAGTTTGCAACAGACCAGGAGGCAAAAGGATAATATGGCACTTCGATCCTCTAAAACACTTATTAAGCGTAGGCTCAAAATACAAAAGAGTCTGGAGGCATATTGGATTCGAATATCGTATGTCTTCGAAAGTTAAACATCGATCGTTCAAGAACGATCTTGTCTTCATCGTTTAACACCCTATGATCGTCACTCAAAAACGCCCAGGAGCTCAAACCCGAGTGGAAACGACTATGTGCATTCCATTCAAATGGTTCACATTTGTAGAAGGAAATGAGTTACTACTTATCGATAGTTGTTTCGTTCATGAAATATGCATACTCTCCCCCTCTGATGAGAATAAACTACATGAGAACATACATAGGTATGTTACATCTAACCTCCTACTAGCATGAGGTTAAACTGCATAAGATATGTACATAGGTACATCATCATCATTTAACCTCCTACTTGCATGCGGCTAAACTACATAAGATATGTACATAAGTACATTATCATCATCATCATCATGTAATCTCCTCGCACGAGGCTAAACTGCATAAGGTACGTACGTAGGTACATCATCGTGTAACCTCCTACGTGCACAAGGTTAAACTGCGTAGGACATGTAGGTAATTATGTTGTATGTATTCATCTACTCATACAAGAATAAATTGCAAAAGACCATAGCAGGTACGCCATATGTAATCTCGATCATTCACACAAGAGTGGAGTGTGAGAATATGTGATTGCAACTTAGGAAATAAATTAGGTAACTTGATACCTATCAAAATCTTGAATCAATTATTTCGATCAAATTTTATATTTAATGAATCGGGTGACTCAACAAAAGTATGCATAGTGCAACTGTCACATTTCTAGTCAGTCATTCTGACCATCCCAATATGTTAAAATAAATCAGGCTACCTAATACAGAGTCCGTCAAAATTTTGAATCACATACTCTGATCAGGTTTTGCTAAAATAAATAGGGCTACCTAATACAGAGTCCGTCAAAATTCTGAGTTAGATATTTCAATCAGATTTTGCTAAAATTGCAGCGCCATCAAATTTTGACTTAATTATTTAATTCAAATTTTACAAAAAACTACATACCAGGTCGTCCGATAAGTTTCTGACCCGGTACTTGTTAAAATTCTATACCAGATAGCCTGATCGAATTCTGTAGATTTAATTGGGTCATCATATGAGTTTTAAACTCGAAGCCCGATCAAAATCCAATTTACATATTTTAGTTGAATTTCTAAAAATATTAATTTGATCCTCCGATCGATTTTATCATCGGAGACCATCTCAGATCTTGATTAGGACAGCTGGTCAGATCTCATGTAAATTTTATCGGGCCATCAGATGATTTTTAAACTCAAAGCCTAATAAAAATTCAATCTACATATTTTAGTTGAATTTGAAAAAAAATTGATTTGGTCCTTTGACCAATTTTATGATCGGAGACCGTCTCAGATCTTGATTGGATAGCCGGTCAAATCTCATGTAAATTTTATCGGGTCATTCAATGAGTTTTAAACTCGAAGCCCGATCAAAATTCAATCTACATATTTTAGTTGAATTTTTAAAAATATTGATTTTATCCTCTGACCAATTTTATGATAGGAGACCTTCTCAGGTCTTGATTCGGATAGCCAGTCAGATCTCATGTAAATTTTATCAGTACTTGAAGCCCAATTGAAACTCAATCTACATATTTTAATTGAATTTTTAAAAATGTTGATTTGATCCTCTGATCAATTTTATGATAGGAGACCGTCTTAGAACTTGATTCGGATAGTTTGTCAACTCTCATTTAATTTAATTGGATGTCCGATGAGTTTGAAACTCGAAGCCCGATCGAAATTCAACCTACATATTTTAGTTGAATTTCTACAAGTGTTAATTTGGTCATGCGATTGATTTTATGATCGGAGACCGTCTCAGATTTTGATTTGAATAGCCGTCAAATTTCATATTTTTCATACCATCCGACTTTTACACTCGATGGTCAAATGGAATTCAATATAAATAGTTTGAATTTCTACAATACTAATAGGGTTGTATTGATTTTTACTCGGACACCGTTTCAGATTTTGACAAGGATAGGCGGTCAAATCTCATATGAATTTCATTCAGACCATCTGATGAATTTAAAACTTAGCCCCCGTCAAATTTGACACAGTCATTCTGATTGAATTTCGCAAGATTTTGATTCGGATGTTCTAGTCAAGTCTAGCAAAGTATAAATCAAGTCATCTGTCACAGATCCCGTCGAAATTGTGACTTAGTCATTCTAATCAAATTTTATAGAAAAATAAATCAGGACTTCTATTACAAAACCCGTTGAAATTCGGACTCAATTATTTTGATCGAATTTCGACAAAAAAAAAGCCCATATTCGAAGCCAGTCTAATCTCGGATCTACAAGATTCGATAACTTGAAGAATATTTCTTCAAGTTTCCGTCACATAGCTAACGTGATGTGATAATCAAGAGAGAAATTGATGATACAATCGATTTCCTTCAATCTTTAGCACTCAACGAAAATCGAGGCATTTGTAGACTCAAAAATTGTCTTTTTCTTGAATAAATATATAGATATAGATTTGTATACACACATTATTTGTGTCCTTTTTTTGGATAAAATAAAATATAAAAACAAAAAAAAAGAGAAGATAAATAGAAACCCACTCACGAAACCCTAAAAGATTTGTGTCGCAAATATAGATTTGTATTATACACACATAGTTTTTATCTTTTTCTGATGCAGTAAATGTAAACAGAGAAGAGAGCATACTGCGCGTCCATCTCGTACCGTGAAGACGAAGATATTAATGAAGACTTAGACTTGGGATTTATTTTGTTTATTCAAGAGATGTAATTACTTTACTTTTCTTTAGTAGTTTTTAATCAGAGGTATTCGATTTTGATGTAATTAACGGGGAAACAATTGCGAAATTCCGAAGTGTGAAGTCCGACATTTTCAATAAAACCCTCTCCTAGCGAGAGAAAATTTGTTATGATTGATTTGTGTTGGATTTATATTCTACGCAAATTTGTTGTTTACACCTATCCTCCCTCACTCCTTCCAACAATAACAATAATGCTACTAAATTATAATAATAATTTAGTAGGGAGTCTATACTCAGCAGACATACATTGGTGGGTAGTAAGGAGCTACCCAGTCAAGCACGAAAAAACCAAACCCCCTAAAAGCCGAACTCACCCCCAGGATCCGAGCTGGTCCAAAAGAGACAAGGAACTCTCAATCGCCAGGCAGCTGAGACATCACCTTTGTGAGAAACAATCCTCCCAGAGCATAAGGAAGTGTTGAAGACCTTCATTGAACGCCACCATCTTGTTAACATTCCAACTAACCACCAAATCTCTTATATCCCGAATAACCAAGGAGAACGGTTTAGCCTTGCGCCTGAAGATTCTATTATTTTTTTCGATCCAAAAAGCCTAAAAAATCACATGCACCGTTAGCGGCCATAGATCTTTTCTCGGGTCTTCCAGATTTATGTCTTTCCACATTTGCATCATGTGGGCAGGCCAAAAAGGAAGAACCCACTCGACCTTAAACAACTTAAAAAGCTTGTACCATATGGACCGAGCGTAAGGGCAATGGAGGAAGATGTGGGCCACCGATTCTCTCCCCCTCATGCAGAGTATACATTTGTTGCACACCGGGATATTCCTTCTGATCAACCCATGTTAGAATTTTCCCTCGGGAAACCAGCCATGCGAAAATTTTTATCTTTGGCGGCACCCTAATCCTCCAAAAATCGGCTTGTTTCCTGGTCTTCGTATGAGTTGTCTCGCTCGAAAGAAGCTGATTGTATAGAGATCTGACCGTGAACTTTCCTTTGGAAGAATTAAATCTTTTTTTTTTAGGAAGTTTTAAGAATTAAATTAAATATTAGAATAGTTAGAAAATATTTTTGCACTTTCTCTTTAGAAAATTTCGTTTCTAAGTTCTAATGTAAATTAGACTAGTTTATAAAACTAAAATTGAATGCAAACTTATCCACACAAAAAAAAAACGGTCACGTATGTTTTATAAAAATCTTCTATCATAAAAGTTGGAATTCTTATAAGATGTCCAAAATATCCTAATTGCCAAAAAAATAAAAATAAAAGATGACCAAATTATCACCGTCCTCGTGTTGAGTAGTGATTTAGTTTTATTAATGAAATTAACGGCTACAATACGAGAGCTCTCATTACAAATGCATCTAGTCTGGGAAAATTTACCTACATTCCTACTATTCATAAAAGGGTCTAGAAAAGTCCAAGACTTTACTACAAAGGAGCTTCTTTCACTGCATATCTTGGCCAACTCGTAGACATACAGATCATAAGATGTGTTCATGGTCTGTTCCTATTTTTTTACGAACATATTAATTGAATCATCATCACCGCTATTGCCTTGCCGCCCATCTAACTAGAATCAACTATACTTGTAGAATTATTGTATAAATTAAATTAATATATTATTTTTCCATCATAAAGATTTTCACATTTTTTAGCTTCATTATCATAGCCTTATCCCATCTATTTAGGGTTGGCTTTGCGAATCCTATTTCTCCACTCGTTTCTTATCAGTGTTAATCTCTCTATAACTTCGCAATTCTTCATGTCCCCTTCTCACGGCTTCCCTCTAGGTCTTCACCGGTCTTCCTCTTCTCCTACTTCGTTCTGCTTGACGCTTCTCAACTCTCGTATGGGGTCATCTTCTTGCCTCTGATGAACATGTCCAAAACACCTCAAGGGGCATTCTGTAATTTTTCCTTTATAAGTTCCACTCTCAAATATTCTATTATGTACTCGTTCCGCATTTTATCCTTTCTTGTTCCTCACATATTCGTCTCAGCATATGCATCTCGGCACATGTACTTTTATCTTTTTGTCACTTTTTCATAGCCCACCATCCCACGCTGTATAATATGGCAGGCCTGAAACTCATCTTTTAAAAACGTCCCTTCAATCTAAGTGAAATTCTTAGGTCGGGCAATACTCCGCCTGTTTGCCTCCATTTCATTCAGACTACATTCATCCTATTTGAGACATCCTCTTCAACCCACCATCTGATTGTAAACTAGAGCATAAATATCGAAAGTTGGCAATGAGATACTAAATGATTTATATAATATTAAATATCTATATACATATATACATAGGTTAAGGGGTCCTTGCACTTGAGGTGTATAGTTCCAACTCTACACTTTGAGTGTAGATCATGTGCCATGTGGCATGTGATCTCGAGTTGCACCACCCTAACTTAACCTTTTTGCCCTTCATTTCATCATTGATGAACCTTGTGCATCTTGTCGTGGCACCTGATCCTCAGATTGGGTGCCACGTAACACCCAAATGACTCAGTGCAGAGTTCAGCTCTAAAACTCCCACTATATATTTATAAATAAATAAATATATATATATATATATATATATATATATATATATATATATATATATATATGAAATGGGTAATGACAACTTGCATACAAGATTTTTGTCGTTGGACATAGATTAGAAAGAAGGACGGTATTTTTGAGACGTGCCACGTGAAACACCATCTAAGTCGTCTAATTTGAAGGCCATGATGTAAAGGTCTTTGGTGCCAAAGATTGGCACAAAACATGATCTGTATCATCTACACAATCAATGGTTGATTGTGTTGCATTTGTAGGAATAAATAAAATAAGCACTAAAGAGGACAACTTCCCATTAGGGATTATTATGAGAGAAAGAAGAAGAGAGTAGACACTAAAAGACTGCGTTGTTGCTATTCGAGGTGATTTGTGTACAAGAGAGACACCCTTTATATCGAGGGCTACACAGTGACCTATTACATTCTACCCAATGTGGGACTAAAACCCACCATGCACACCCATCATACAAGTGTATCTAGTGTTACTCGCTAACACATATTTCTCTATTCATTACATCTCTAACACTCCTCAAGTTGAGCATCATCGATGCTCAACTTGCCAATGATAAAAGAAAGGAGCCCTTGAACCATCTTCCCCTTACATTGATAGGGCAAAAATAAGGGACTATAAGGTCCATAAAGAGCTACTTTTCCTAGTAGCGATAAAAAACCATAAGGTTGATACAATGGCTGCATATAACAATGGCAAAGAAGCCACTCATCATAAGTGTATGAGGGACAACAGGTAGCAAAAGAGCATGGATTAAAACACCACATACACATACATCCATCACCCTTAAACAAAATAAAAGAGGGGGGATAATGGCAGCATCCAATAGGGAGTGAGCAGCACCAAATATCATCCTTAGCTATCTTCATGGATCTCAAGGCAGCAGCAATACATGTCTCAAGGCAAAAACATAAACTGTTCCAACAACAGCACTAAAAGCTATACAGTCTCCCGATGAAAGATCTATGGCCGTTAACGGTGTATGCGGTGCTTTGGGTTATCTAGGTAGAAAGAAACAACAGAATTTTCAGGCGCAAGGCTAAGCCATTCTCGCTGGTTATTCGGGACATCAGAGATTTGATCGTTAGTTGGAACGCTAGCAAGATGGTGTTCAATGAAGGTTATCAGCATTTCCTTATGCTCTGGGAGGGCTGCTGCTCTCAGTAGTGCCGGATCAGCCGACTGGGGATGGGGACTAACTCAGCTCTCTCGGACCTGGTGTTGGCCAATGGGGTGAGTGTCGATGGGGCTTTGGGGTTTCTTTTCTTTGCTTTGTTTGGGTAGTCCCTTACTACCCACCAAGTTATGTTTTTCTTTCTTTTGTTTTGATTAATATAAATCTTTGTTACCGCCTCAAAAAAAAAAAAAAAAAAAAAAAAGCTATGCAGTCTCAACCAACAGCAGTAACACATCAAATACATCCAGCAATCCACGCTACATGGCTCAAAGAAGTCCAACAATCTGATGAGCATTTCCCAAGTAAATTCAGCAGCACAAAAGTTTAGGACAATAGATAGAGTTCAATATCCCAGAAGCCACAAACATCAAAACATCACTTGCCAATAATATGACCAAAAACTTTGAAATCCATAAAAAGATGGCTAAAAACCTCAAATACGGAGCAGCATCCAACCAATTAGTGTACCCAATAACAGCCAGAAATAGTGAAATAGATCTTTGGAAGCTTAGATCTGAGAATAGAGTAGAAATAACCTTAAGAATGGTAACTCGCGTGTAACATACCTCCACAAACTACATCATATGCTTTTCGAATCTCCATGTAATGAGACAAGATCAAACCCAAAATGCTTCTAGGAGAGAACTGATCCAACCCATCAGAGAACCAGGTCGTTTAAGGCTGCACAGAAGTCAAAGACCCAGAAAACCGAGAAACAGCTCCAAAACATTAGATTCAAAGATCCTTCTAAAACTCTTATCAAACTTCATCCAGAAAAGAAAAAATAATAGTAGTAGAAGATTGTTTAGAGGATTCCACACAAAACCATATATGTTTTTTGAGGGTTCTCATGCCTCAGATACTTCAGATTTCTCAGGAAGTCATGAACCCAGATTTTCCCAAAAAATCTTTCGAAAAAGATATTTAGAGGCTTCAACTACGTAAGGTCCAAGAATTAAAGATGATGGGGGTAAAAAATGATTCAGACTATGTAGGTTTTGAGGCCAACCAAGGTCAAAATTTGACCTGCGGATGTCAGCAGATGACGTGGCAAGAACAGGTCAAGGCGAGACGTTGATGATGGAGATGATGGGTCGGGGATGCTGGAGAGAAATAGGAACCACAACTAGGAGACCTAGAGTTCCCAATTTCTGACGCACAAAGATCTGATGGTGCCAAAAGGTGTAGAGCATACGTCAGACAGAACCCTCAACAAGACGCGTGAGATCAAACCGCTCCGATACCATGTAGGAATGAATAAACTAAGAACAAAAGAGGAGAAATACCCATCAAGGTCTATCAGAGAGAGGAGGAAGAAAAGGAGAGTAGACACTAAAAAACTATAATGTTGCTAGATTTGTGTTACAAGAGAGAGGCCTTTTATATAGAGAGGGCTGCATAGAATCCTATTGCATTCTACCCAATGTGGGACTAAAACCTCCTATGCACAGCTCAATGCTAGTGTATCTAGTGTTACTAACTCATATTTCTCTATAAATTACATCTCTAACATAATCCAATGATTGCTTTGGGCCAATCTTTAGCACCAAAGATCTTTACATCATGGCCTTCAAATCAAATGACTCAAATGGTGGCACATGCCCCAAAATATTCTTTCTTTTTGAATTGTGCAACAACACAAATCTCGTGTGCAAGTCATCACTACCCTTGAAAAGTGAGTAAGGAATTTCATTAAAATTAAAAAGAGATATATAGTAATGTAGAGGAAATCAATAGCTAAATCTGAAACTAGGTAGCCTCCAAAAGTCACGCATAAAAGAACTTTTCACTTTTGGAGGAAGATGGGAGAAAAATTTGTAATCAGTACGCGTCGCAGAAGAGATGCGACTAATTGCAACAGAACGTTTCTCTAAGGCGGTCCATTTTAACGCTTAAATCTTCTCAGTGTTAGTTGTATCTGAATATCCGAATTCAAGATTTGAGCCTTTCCTAGCAATCCATCAATAAGTAGCCATCTAATTTCAGAACATATATATATATATATATATATATATATATAAAAAAGCTAGGAAGCACCAGTGCGGGTACGGCATACGGGAATGGCGATACAGCAATTTTCAAAAAAATAGTGTACGGGTACAGCGGGGGGTACTTACATTTAAAAATTAAATTTTATATATATATATATATATATATATATATATATATATATAAGGTTATTTTTTAATGTAAAAAAATCATTAATAAAGTGGATGTGAACCATCCGATTGATGATCTTTAATATCATACATTACTAGTGAAAACAATGGTTGATATTCCACAAATCAGATGGCTTAAATCTCACTACAATGCCATTTTTGGGCCCATTATGACTGAAATCAGATGGCTTAAATCTCCCTACAATAGTACAATGCAATTTTTGGCCCATTATGACTGAAATCAGATGGCTTAAATCTCCCTAACGGTACAGATTACTACATCTTAAAACATTGATCGATGATCTTTAATATCAGCCATGAATATTGTAAACAATGGTTGATATTATAGTTCACAATCAGATGGCTTAAACCTCCCTACAATGCCATTTGTGAGCCCATTATGATTGAAATCAGATGGCTTAAATCTCCTTAACGGTACAGATCACCACATCTTAAACCATTGAGTGAACATCTTTAATATCAGTCATTAATATTTAACAATGGTTGATATTAAAGTCCACAAATCAGATGGCTTAAATCTCCCTACAATGCCATTTTTGAGCTCATTATGACTGAAATCATATGGCTGAAGTCTCCCTAACGGTCCAGATCACTCACATCTTAAACCATTGATGGTTTAAGATCATTTAAACACAATTTTTGTGTATACATGGCGGTCATGTGAGTCGGGACAAAGGAGTGGTGGTGGACGTACCTGTTGCGCCCTAGCCATCTCAATGATCTAAATTTCAAGCCTCACATTCTTCATCTTCTTCTTCTTCTTTTTCCCTCCCTTTTGCAACCCTAAAAAAAGAGTCGTGATACAGTGGACCGTGTATATGATTTCGGCCACTAAAAAGGCAACCCTAAAAATAGGGATTAAAATCACATTTTTTAAAAAAAATCAATGAAATAAGCTCCTGTATCCCTTCCGTATCGCATCCGAATTTTTTTTTTTATTATTTATTAGGAAACTCGTGGGATACCCATGCACGTGTATCCAATACGTATCGGATACGGATACAGAGCCCTTTTTAGCGTATTGGTGCTTCCTAGTATATAAGGAAGTGTGCACCATTTGGTGCATGCTCATCGTGCACCAAGGTTCCACATGGTGCAAGGTTGTGTTGTTTAGATCATCTTTAAAAAAAAATTTAAAAATTTCAGTTCCAACATAAATTTTTTGAGGCTTGAAATCTAGATCATTGAATCAAATAATGTTTGACTTTCACCTTTCAAAAATCTATTTTGAAATTTAAAAAAAAAAAAAAAAAAAATTGATTTACATAATGCTCTTGAGCTCCATATGGCACAAAAACAGTGTTTTAGGTACCACATGGAGCTCCATGGGGATCGTTGGTGCAACTTACCAAGACCCTATATAGGTATCCTTGATGTCAGATGCCACTTGAAGCAGAGTAGCATTGTTTCGATCATTTTAAAACCAAAAATAATTCATCCTGTCTTTTTTAGGCCTCAAAAATGGATTATTGAACCACAATAAAAATTTGACTTTCAATTTTAAAATCTAGTTTTGAAAAAAAAAAAATTAATTTGATTTATACAACCTGCCAAACCATGGTTCAAAATATTGTTTGACATATATGTATCAATTTCAGACTAGCCGGGTTGATACATTGATATGTATTGACCCAATCCATGTATCGTGGAAACTATCAAACGATACATACAAGTTATCGACTGTATCTTCCAATACTTTCAAATTATTGAAATTTATCGGCATTAATCTCGATAATTTGAGCAATAAGTTGGATCATATCTTTGAACTTTGATATTTGATATTAACTTCAGTACTTCATTTTATAAATATAATACTCCTATTTTCGTATTCTTCTTGTTCAAATGATGCATATTTCAATCCAATTGACTTTTCATTTCTCAAGCAGAAAGAGCTATTGAACATCAACCAGAAGAACCTCATAAAAAGAGAAGATTCCTTTGTCATTAATTGCCTCCTCAAGAAACCCCACACCCAGAGAGAGTGATGGTAGTGGTCATGGAGACGATACTAGTGGTTGTTATAGAACCTATTTTGGACGGGTTGCACAGTGGAGTGATGATGACATGACGATGTATAACACTCCAAGATTTCAACGTGGAGGGATTGAAGGAAGAGGAGTGTATGAATCACACCAAAGTAGAACTTAGAACATATAAATCCACATTAATTTCCAAGGTACCTCACCCTTTACTTGGATCCAACCCATAACACATTTGGAATAACGTTCAATAATGACATTGGAGTAACCCCTCTCTTTTCCCATATGAAAGCCACTTAGAGCAGTCTGAGTTCTACTTCGACACAATTACACAATTGATACATGTAAAGTCCCTACTAATCTCCAAGGTGCCTCAACCTTTCCCTAGATCCACAACACATTTGGAGTCACCTTCGATAATGACATTAGAGTAACCTCTTTCTTTTCCTATATGAAAGCCACTTAGAGTGATTCCGAGTTCTAACCCCCCCCCCCCCCAAAAAAAAAAAAAAAACACAAAAATAATAATAATAATAATAACAACAAATACAACACGCAAACATTCCACATCACATATCTCCACACACACCCTCCCTCAGTTGGACAAGGGTCACCCCATTGAACACCTGTCAAAATTCAATTTCATGAAGGTTTGGTGCCAAAAGCTACCAACAGGTCTGGATTTTCTCCCGCCACTCATGGCAGAGCAACCTCAGCCCAATTTCAACTGGGGCTCTTTCAACGTTTCCATTATCACTCATATATGGGAAACCTACCATCAATCAGATTCTAAATAGAATTAGCAGGTAAGTGATTTTTAGTCCATCAATCTGAGCAAGGAGGCACATCATCAATCTCAAATACTACCACGTAAAAACCTCCATCTATCTTAGACCTTTTGACAACCTACTCCTGGCACTAATGAAGCGGCTAATTAATTGGCTAAAGAGGGTGTCTTGAGTACTGTAACCACTAAGGGAAACAATTGCCTCTTATTTTATTGTATTAGCTCTCTTTTGATTGTTATTTTTTTTTATTTCTACTTCCTTGGCTCACTAAGCCTTTGCTTGTATTTCGGTACTCTTTTTAATTTACATATGTGCCATATTCTATCAAAAAAAAATTACAAACATAATGGATGAATTTATTTGAATCCATTTGGCTTTAAAATAAAAAATATAAATTCATCCATTTGGCTTTAAAATAAAAAAAGAATATTGCAAGCAACCAACAAAACATGCGCATGGGTTTGTGGAGAGACTTGACGCAAGAGAAGATTAATTTGGAAAAGTGTTGGCACCCATCAGCCATATTCCACTCACTGCAAAACTTGTAGACTCACCCAAGTCATAGTAGATCATTCCAATTTTAAGCTATTAATCAATGACTTGCTTTGACAAATCAGTACACTTCCAAAATTGTTAAGTAAACTGGCATACTTAAAAAACTGTTTATCTCAGTCTTTAATTTTGTGCTAAAGATCCCTAATCGGAGGAGCAGCTAATCCAACTTTTTGAGCAGCCGGGATATTGAAAAAAAACATTTGATTCGTATTTTATGTATATAGAGAAAGACAGGCCTGGGCCGCTACCATCAAAGGAAGCCATCATGCTAACTTCGAGTCAGTTGGGTTGAATGTGGCACCCAACCAGAAAATCGGGCATCACAGCAACATGGCCAAGGTCGATCAGGTATCATCTTGATAAAAAAAAATCAAAAAGAGTAATAGGTTCCACCGTTGAAATTTGGGATGCAAAATTTCAATGCAACATATATGGGTGGCGAACCACAAACTTTGACCTGTGATTTGAAGGGTAAAAAAGTCCCCAAAAAACTTCTAATAACCTAAGGGACTCGCTGAACCTTAGGATGTGGTGTAACTTGTGATCATGTGCCATGTGGCACATGATCTAGCACTCGAAGATAGCGTGATAACGCTACCTTCAAGGGTACCATCCCTATATATAAATAAAATGTTTTCATGCAAATTCAAGTACATTTGAACAGGAACTAAAAATACCTGCTGCCTAAAGTGGTCTGCTTTAGCAGCATTTCTGGCGAAAATAAGGAGTCCAGAAACCAAGCGATCCAGTCGATGCACCGCTATTAAAAAAAGCTACAAGTCAAGGGAAAAAGTAGGAAATTCTGAAAAGCAATGCTACCAAAAACGATAGGTGAAGTAGGTAAACAATAAAAGCTAACAAAAATCATACATAAACTCAAATAGAAGATTCATATGATGCTTATTTGCTCCAATATGCAATTTTTTGGGATACGAAACAGAGGTTCTAAGTCATGTTCAGCCTGTAGGATGCCAACAACAGTGTTTTTACGATATTGACCACATGGATGCACCTGTATAAGATAGAAATTCAGCAATTAATAAAAAGTGCAACTAGAACTATGAATTTGACAGGCTCTTACAAACAGGAAAAATACTCTTATGTTGGACAATTGGACATCGTTTAAAATACCGGTTTTCCGGTACATATTGTCCAGCTCCAAAACCGGTACATTTCATCCGATACAAACTGGTTTCGGAAGATACATTGGTATGTATCATCTGATACATTACAAATATATGTGTAATGCACCGGTATGATACATTCAAAGTATTGTACCGGTAACCTCCGAAACCGATATTGTCCGGCATGTACCGGTTTCGGGCAAGATTTTGAACCATGAAAATCATCTTGATCTCCAACATTAACAAGCATTCCACAACTAGAGTCTTTAATGTTCATCTGAACGCATCTTTAGTCTGGAATTACATTTAGGAAAAAACAGATTCTTAAAACCCTGATTATGAAAATAATAATTTTTTACAAAACTATTCCTCTGCTGTTTTGGACAGCCGCCAGAACACATTCTGCAGATTTTAGGAAGAGTTTGTATACAGATAAATCTCCAGCTGCAATAGAGTTGCGTACCGCCAGGGGTACGCAGCTGGTGCACCTAATACAAACTCTTTTAACAAAAGAGAAACATAGGCGATATCGATACAAATATGTGAAAAGTAGATTATTGTGGGTGCCACTCAATCAATCATACTACCCAATCGATCACAACTCAGAAATCTCACCGATATATGACCCATAGTGACAAAATACAGATACGGGCTTAATACGGTTAGCGAAAAAATCATAAAGAACGGCAAAGTACAGGGAAAATCGAAAGCTAAAAAATTGTAAAATACAGAAGACGGAAAGAAGTGAAAAAAAAAAATCGGAATAAAACGTTTAATACGTTTTAAGTTTAAATTTTAAAGTATTTTTTCAATAGAAAATCGGAAGCTAAAAAACTGTAAAATACAAAAGACGGAAAGAAATGAAATAGAAAAAGTCGGATTAATACGTTTAATGCGTTTAATACATTTTAAGTTTAAATTTTAAAGTATTTTTTCAAAAAAATGTTTTAAAACAGTTTTTTTTAAATACAACAAAATACGGGAATAAAATGTTTAATAAACGAACAACGTGTTTCGTACACAAAATATGTGTATTATACAAAAATATGCATATTATTCAATGATATGGGTATTATATGGGTTTAGTACGTTGTGCCAAAAGGACACGTATTATACTCATATTTTTCAAAAAACAATGTCGTATTTTGTCACTGTATTATGACCAGAATTGTTCCACCAAATTAGTTTAGAGCATATCAGTGAGTATCAGTAAACAAATTGCTTTCGCTTGACCTATTGGACATTATTTTCCCTCTTCTTTCTTTCTAATAAATTCAATCCACCAATTAATTATCAGAAATAGAAAAACACATTTGAAGAAGCAAAAATATTAAGTCAAATTTCAATTTAAACATACACGATTATGCTCAGGGAAAAATGAATACAAACAAAATTTTCCGTTAAGAAAATATCCAATAAAAAACCCAACCTTGATTTACAAAAGCATTTAGAATACAGGCCCAATAGGCATGAAATCATGTAAAATGAAAACATCTTAAGGATAGGCCAAGAAAAAGGGCTCGAGTATTGTAGACTTACGGGAACAGATGCCGGCTTACACACAGTTAGGATATCAGGCTCTTTTTGTAGAATTGAAACATCCCATGCCATCACTGGTGGCTCATGCCTAAACCATCATCTCAATCTTAGTTATTTATACCGATTAAGCAATAATAATAATAATAATAAAACCTAATTTATATTGCCATGTCTGGAGCCTTAGTGGAAGTACAAAACGAAAGAGCTTGTCGAGTTTTGACAAGCAATAACAAATATACAACTCCCATATTTTGCTTTCATTAAAGTACCAAACAAAATATAGATTACCCTCAGTTATACACAAGTTCAAGCTCAATATATTGTAACAAAGACACTAATATGTTCCATAAAAGGAATTATGAATTAACAAACCATACAGGGCACCAATCCTGGTGTACCAAATTGCTTATATTGTAGTCCCTGTTTCTGCAACCACTAGAGCATGAATAAGAACAAAAACTTTGAAGATAGCAACCAAAGAACATTCACACGTGACACAAATAGCAAAAATAAGTCATCTACGCCAAAGTGACAAAATAAGGGTATTGGTTTAATACGGTAAGCAAGAAAGTTGCGGAAAAAAAGGGAAATATGGGGTGGAAAAAAATCGAAAGGTAAAAGAATTGTAAAATACGGAAGACCAAAAAAACAGAAAGAAAAAATTGAGATAATATTAATATTTTTTAAAACAATTTTTTTAAAGAAAGGGAAAAAATTTTAATATACGAAATTTGTGATTTATTCAAAAATACGGGTATTATACATGTTTAGTATGTTTGGCAAAAAAATGCATATTGTACGCGTATTTTTCAAAATAAACCGTATTTACTCACAATGGTCTACGCGAGTATCCCAAATGTTATTTCATCATTGTAATTTTGTTACTGCCGTCGCCACATTCCATCTATTTGGGATTAGCTTTTGTAGATCTTATTTCTCCATTTTTTTTTATTCAAGGTTAAAACTCTGGTTATTCCACAATCCTTCATACCATTTGTCACTTCTTCTAAGTCTTTGTTGCTCTTCCTCTTCTGCTCCTTCCTTGTGCTTCTATCGTTTCAAGTCTTTGTCAAGGAGTTATGTGAGAGGTTGCGCAAACCATCTCAAGCTTTTTTATATGTAAACTTCATGGCAAAATATGCACCTGGGACTTCCACCAAGATTGTCATCCATTTAGAATAAGCCTAGTCAAATCCTAACCATCTGATCATGTCCATATATAAGTTAATCTAGACAATCCTAAACTATGCCAAAGTTAATTACAAATTGCTTATATTGTAATTACCGCATCTAATATCTAAGCACACCATATATAAGTTGTTCACTTTTATCTTAGTTTTATTCCCTTGCTCACCCTACATGTTAAGGTACCCTAGAGTTATTTTGCAACAACGAGTTCATCACTGTCGTAGCATCTCAAGTACTACAAAAGAATATACGAGGCATAGTCACAAAAGTCGCCAATTTCTTCAAAAACTCGCCAAATTGGGGTGATGCCGAACCATTCGGCAAATAAATTCTCCCAAATTCGGGTTGAGTTCTTTTTTTCTGAATTTGAATATTTGACGTCAAAATATGCCCATTTTGCACATTTCATTCATGAAATTGATTATTTCTAACTTTAAATATGTAAAATATTTTTTAATATTTTAAATTATTTTTTATTTTTCCTGAATTTTGACGAATTATGCCGCTTTTTCCCAATTTGTACCCTTGCCGATTTATTGCCGAACCCCGAATTTGTGACTATGATACGAGTATAACATATCCCAATACTAATCTATAGTTTAGTGTTTCTTGCTATTTCTCAGTTATCTTTATGTTTGCTACTCTTCCCTTTAGTTTATAACAAAGTGACAAATATGAGTACGGGTTTAATACGGCAAGTGAGAAAGTCAGAAGAAAAAAAGGGGTAAAATACGGAAAAAATTGAAAGCTAGAAAAACTGTAAAATATGGAAGACGAAAAAGGGAAAAACAAAAAAAATCTGGGAAAAAATGAGATATAGTAAATTTTAAAAAATAAAATTAAAATAAGTTTTTTTTTAAATACGGGAAAAAACGTTAAATACACAAAAAATCGTTTAATACTTGAAATATGCATATTATACGAAAATACGCATTTCATTCCAAAATTCAGGTATCATACGTGTTTAGTACGTTGTGGCAAATAAACTAGTATTATATGCGTATTTTACAACAACAAAAAAGTCGAATTTTGTCACAATGGTTTATGGTATCTACTTTATCACAGACACAACATCTCAAGTACTAAAACAAACAAATGCAGATGAAAGATCCCAATACAAATCTTTTCTTTAAGGTCTTGCTAATTTGATCCAGACCATATACTACTAGCGTGTTGTAATCAAGCTGTCGAAGATGTAGGTTCTATCATCAGATTAAGCAACGCAAAGTTCTAAACAAAATATAAGATTAGAAACTCGTTTGGAATATTTGGAAAATCATTTGGAATATTAAAGGGCAATTCAGGGAATGCCACGAACCTGTGTAAAAAGTGGCTTATCTTTTGTGATGATTGAAGAATATATGAAATATGCACAATTTGCCCATCCACTTGGATCCTTCCAGATTTGACAGCACTAACCTATGGAACTAAAGTTAGCAATTAATAACCTACTAACTGAATTCAATAATCAAATGTAAAAAACAAATATCTTATATAAGATATGTGCACAAATATAGAACCTGGGTAATGTTGTCTTGTAACATACAGAAGCATTAAGATCTTAACCAGCATAGTTTGGTAAGTTTACTGGGAACTAAGTTCCGCCACATGGTAGAAAAGAACAGATTAACTTTGTCAATCCTGAAGAGTTAATCTAGACAAAGATTAAAAGATTCTTATCACCTAATCTGAAGCAAAATTTAACAGCAGCTAACGAAAAGATATTTGCCCTGTTTTTCTTTATTGGTAAATCTGTCAGGTTTCATTTTCCTTATACTTGAATCTGATTTACTTAGCTTTCTCCTACCCGTTCCACTTCTCCTAATTCTGGAGGAGAGCCCATGTGAAGATGCATCATATCTTCATGGTAATGAGCAAATGTCTTTTAGAACTATATGCAAATAAATGATGAGCTGGCTGCTTATATGATTGCTTAACAAGCAAGACAGACCAGTGAAATATGCCAAAAGTTACCTATATATGTGTGTGAGTGTGTGTGTGTGTGTGTGTGTATGAAAAGTTGTAACACCATAGCTGGGCTACTGAGGGATTCACTGACTAATCAAGCTTGAGACTTTGGAAGGTGTCTTCCCTGGTAAATATACAAACCACCCTTAATTTGGTATCAGTAGAAACCAATGGTACCTAGGCACTTCTACTCTTGGGATTTTCACCATGCCGACACTTGGTGGCACTTGGGCATGTGCCGACACTTGGTGGCACTAGGACAATCCTCAAACAGCACAATACTTCTAGACGTGTATGAAATTACTACATAATGCCATCAAAATGTTCCTCGTTTTGACACAATAAAATGAACCACCGTTTTAATGTGTAAAGATATAGTAATTTATAAATATAGACCCCTGAAAACATCCAAAAGGTCACTTTTCCTTTGCAGGCTATAACCTGCAAGATAAACAAAAAAAATCAAGAAAACATCCAAAAAAGTAAACAAATCTTTATTTTCAAAGTAAACAGACAGTGCCTGTTACAATAATCAAATATCGATTGTGGATTTCTAAATCTCTAAAATAACTAAATTAGGAAACTACCCACATCTAGGAAAGTATTAACAACTAACAAAATACCAGTAATATAGATAATATCTTAAAACGATTAACCAATTATGAAATGAACGTTGTCACCTTGCCCCATATACACATTTTTTAGCCTTTGAGAGAGAGAGGGGAGAGAAAGAGAGAGAGAGAGGGGGGGGGAGAGGATGGGTCGGAATAGTGATGCAGAAGTGTGCTATTTTACTGACTGAAAATGGTCATAACTTGAGTTTCGGATGTCGAAATGACATGATTTCAAAGCCAAAATGAAGGTATAAATAAAAAAAATTTGCTATATTATAGAATTAAGAACCAGAATGGAGAAAATCCCCAGTAACAGAGAATGCAAAACTTCAGCTTGTTGGGCGGGTTTTCCAAGAAAGCAAGTTGGTCCCAACATTTTAAAGTTTGTTATACAACTCCGATGGACCTGACATTTGGACGATAGATGGGAGACACATATCAATCACCAGAGAAAATTTATAAAAATCTATGGGAACTAAAAGTAATTCAGAACTCAAAATTACAACTGATTAACAAACTACTGACGCAAGACAACACCCTAAATTACGTGAATGCGATGATTAATTGCTTGCCGAAATTAAAGTGAATTAAATTAAACAATAAATCCAAAAATATAACGAATACCTTAGGCGTTCGTAGTCCTCCATGTAAAAAGATCATGTTCGGTTCGAGTAGGGTTCAGCCTTTGCGCTAGATCCATTAGAAGAGCGATGCGGATCGGTCCTAGAGATAGAACTCTAGGTCTTTCCAGATTAGAGCGCTCACAATTCAATGATGAGATCACTGATTTTCTCTGGGTATTTGATGCGAAAGGGTTTAATAACTCTGCTGAGATCTACGGTTGTTGATTCGAATCGGGCAATGGATTAGGGAAAAGCAAGGGTTTATGATTTCAAGTGTATGAAAAGATTTAGAAGCAGAGAAAGAAAATAAAATATAGAGATAGATGGAAGATAGATGTTGTGGGCTTCACACCCTTGGCTTCTCACCAAAACCTTCTCGAGAAGAAGATTCACTCTTCGTAGAGGCTCATCTCAAGCACACAAGCAAAAGCTCTTTTCATTCATAATCAATAACTAATTACAATGTTTTTCTTAAGGACCTTATATAGGAGGTCTTACAATAAAAGAGACAAGTATGCCCCTAAAAGTCAATTTCGAAATCTGAAAAGAAAGAAAAATTATAACCTGCGCGACTTCGATTGATCGAAAGTGAAGCTCGATCAATCGAATTTGAAATTCGATCGATCAATTTATATATATACCTATATATCGTCGTTGGAACTCGTTCGATCGAACTGAGGTCGATCGATCGAAATGGGCATTCGCTCGATCGAGTTTCAAATTCGATCGATCGAATTTTATATATATATATATATATATATATATATATATATATATATATATATATATATATATATGTCACTCCAGAACAAGTGTTTTCAGTCAATATAGTTCGATCGGTCGAATATGCAATTCGATCGATCGAATTTGTAGTGTTCCTCCAATTCTCCAAAATTTTATCTTTCATTCGCCTAGTTCTGATTTCCATTCCGGTTCTTCCGACATCGGTACACACGAAAAGGTCTATATCCGATATCTACGATGTCGGCGTCCCCGTCAACTATACTTACAGATTTGAATAAAGAACCAAAACTCAAAATTTATAAAAAAGTTTACAAAATTTACAAAACTTAATGCAATCACTTACAAAACTTAATGCAATCCTATGTCGAGTCGACATTATTTGAACTCGTAAAGTTAACACATAGTTTTGCCACCTATCAAGTTTGGCAGAAATTTGAACTAATGGCTTTTGAACATCTACAACTGCTTTCTTCCTAGTAAAAGAAGGTCTTCTAACAATCACTTACTCCATCCAGCTCCCATGTTAGGTATTTTGTTTACTTCTTGGGTCTCCACATTCTTCAAATTCTCCAAGCTGGCCATCCTTGGAACAACCATATAAAGTTCATGTGAAGATTTCCAAGAGACCTTATAATTAACTTCTTAACCATAATTCATGAATTCCCAAAAGGTTTAAGTATTCTACAATTAGAACAATTTGATGAGAATAAAGTGCATGTGCATGGCAACAAAAACTATGCACATGAAACTTGTTGACTTAATATAATTCTGTAAAGATTTGGGCAATGTTATTATACAACTCTCCATAGATGTAGCCACAAATGAAAGGTCCATATTTATTCATGAATTAAGTACAACTCTCCATAGATGTACCCACAAATGAATGGCCCATATTTATTCATGAATTAAGCAAGCTCAATCTCATCCCATTCATCATCTAGGGAGCCCCTCAGATCTGTTCGAACCAATCTTAAACATGTACAAATCGTTTGTTTTTTATGACACTTAATTCAATGTGTCGAACCTCAGACGCTGCCTTTGTATGAAAGTCCAGTTTTATTCCTAATATCTAACATACTTGACTTTCATAAACTACTCATTACCCTTAATTCAATGTGTCGAACTACCCTCGGACGCTGCCTTTGTATGAGAGTCCAGTTTCTTTCCCAATATCTAACATACTTGACTTTCATAACCTACTCAATGAGAAAAATAAAACATCCTATTCTACCTTTGATGAAAAGGGTTGTACCGTTCACCCCGGTATTGAAGAACTCAACTATAAATCTATAACGAGTTTTATCATCAATCCAATAACGCAGATTTGTCTGTCATCCAACAGCTATTAGTGGCAATCAAATTTGTGATGAAACCGTGAGCAGCAATATCACTTTGTGATCCAACAGAGAAAACGCATATTATCTAGTAGCAGTCAACTCATGAACTCGATGGTGATCAGATTAAATCAGATCGAATACCAAACGACCTAGGGCGAGATAAAGAACTCTAATATATTTCCACCACGCTGCTGCAAGTGCTTGGTAGAGAAATCTAAAAATTTGTTATAATAAAAAACCAAAGCACGTGGGCCTGATCAAGTTTGATGATAAATGCTACAACGGTGGTTCAGATCTGCTCTAATCAATAGTGCACAGAACAATAGCAGATTGAATCTTTTTTCGAACTTGTGATATTTATTATTAAAACCAAATTTTAAATCCGCATCTTGGTATATGCTAAAACCCCAAAATACAAATCCAGTTCCTAAGCCAAAATATTGAGACCTAAACAGCTCCCCACCAGCCTTTAATATCCATATGAGAACATAGATACTTGTTTCCATTTTCTTAAGAATACAATCAAATTTCCTTGAACTTTGTCGCTTGCTTTCAGTGCGGAGGAGACTGAATATGCTCAGAGACCATATTTTCAAGGAGGTTCTAGGGATATAGATGGCTTAGGGGGGCGGGGCTTTTCAGGAGTAAACACCTCAAATTTGTCGCAACCGCTTCTTGAAAAAAAATCCAACATAATAAAATAAATCTTAAATCAAAAGCCTTGCATATTCCAATAAACAACTATTCACGGATGATTTTAAGGCCAAGCCTAATTAAATTAGGAAACTAATCACGATGAGCGTACTGCCCACAATTAGGAAATCACCTCAAAACAATTAAATAAATATAAAATTCCTGATGATATCTTTACCCACTAGTAGAAAAAATATATTGCCCTGAAAACTTAATAATGTTCCTAATATACACCTTGTGAAGTTGCTTGCATCAATCTCAAAGAGTGATCAACTTTTTCTAGAAGAAAGTTAACTAAGATATAATATTTCCAGGTTACTGACATGTTAGCGAACAAACCCATTATACATAAGCCCATTTGTGACACATCGAAAATGGGACGCACTGCTTTAGTAGCTGAGACTTGGTATGTTATGTTTTAGAATATTTATCTTATTCATTTTGTGGGCATGGATGCAAGTACCTCTGTTTGTGTGATGTGCGGCCGTCACCAGTAATATGTTTGGATTTAGGATTAGTAAATTTGTTTATGCATGTTGGGATTATTTATTTCAGTTCTATGAATGATTAGATTATCATTAACATTATTTTATTTTTTAAAATAGTCAAATTTTTATGACCTATTAATTGAATTTTTAATTATGAGTTTATGAACTATTAACGATGCGAATTATCATTCTTGTGTGGAACTTTCGGGTCATTACACACTCCCTCCAGGAAAGACCGTTGTGGGTTCTAGATAGGTGTTTGCTGGAAACACCATCATGATGACACGGTTGCAAGGTACAAAGCTCGTCTTGTTGTTCAGGCATACTCAGGCATATGAGATCGTTGTCAAGACCTTTTTTTGCATGGTGATTTGCCTGAATAAGTGTATATGAAGCCTCCTCTAAGTTTCCTACTTCAAGAATGTTTGTCGTTTGCGTAAATCAATTTATGGTTTGAAGCAGTCACCTCATGCCTGGTTTCACTGCTTTAGTGGTGTAATTATTGAGATTGGATTTCAAAGGTGTTAACAGAGATGGGATTTCAAAGGTGTCAGTCTGAGTATACTGCTTTTATTCACTTCAGTCCGGCTGGTCGTACTATTTTACTTGTTTATGTGGATGACATCATTCTCACAAGAGAGGACTTGGAGTTTATTTCATATATTAAATGTGAACTTGGCAGAAGCTTTGAAGTCGATGACTTGGGAACCTTGAAGCACTTATTGGGCTTAGAGGTAGGTCGCTCAAGAAAAGGCATATTTTTGTCTCAGTGAAAGTATGCCTTAGATTTGCTCAAGGATACTGGAATGCTGAATTGCAAGCTTGCCACGCAGTATGACCTTGGCACTTCTACTTTTGGGATTTTTGACGTGCCGACACTTGGTGGCACTTGGCACACGTGCCCAACACTTGGACACTCCTCAAACAGCACGAAACTTCTAGACATATGAAAAAATCACTTATTAATATTAAAATGCTCATCGTTTTGACAATGATAAAACGGACTTTCTTTTTTTTAAATATGTGTAAAGTTTAGTAACTACTAAAAAAAGGTTTAGGTCGTTGAAAAGGATTTTATACTATAATATACTTTTATTTAGGTTCACGACATATACTATGAATCTTTTCATTACATATCTAAATTGGTTCTTTAAGATTTCCCTTCAATTTTCCTCTACATATGTTCTATTTATTTATTTCATTTTTCTTAAGGTCATGCTGCCGTTTTGGAATTTTTAGAAATTGGCGTGCCAAACATCTATCGGCACCTTGACACTTGCCACCTGTGCCACGTGTCCAGGTAACACTGAGTGTCACGTCCCCCATGGATCCTAAACTTCCCTTGCATGAGAAAGAGGGGGAACTTCTTTTGGAATCTCATGAGTATCAGCGAGTTGTATGGCGATTGATTTAGCTTTCTTTGATTCGTCTGGATCTCATGTTTGCAGTCGGCTTGGTTAATCAGTTTATGCAGGCTCCACACATTTCTCATATGGTTGTTGTCCATGGAATTATAAGATATCTCAAATCATACTCTGGGAGAGGAGTTCTTTACCGCTCTCATGGACGTCTTCACATATCAGGTTATACAAATGTTGATTGGGTTGGTGTTGGCACTAATAGGATATCCACTTCAGGATGTTGTGCATTCCTTGGAGGGGAATGTTGTTGCTTGGAATAGTAAGAAACATGTAGTTTCTCACCCTAGTGTTGAGGCGGAGTACCATGCTATTGTTGACGGTGCATGTGAGATGATGTGGTTGTGATTATTTATTATGGAGCTTGGCTTCCCTATCTCTGGTTCTATACCCCTTCATTATGACAATAAAGTTGCTCAGAAGATAGCCTCAGATTTTGTACTACATGAGAGGACTAAGCATATAGATGTGGATATACATTTTGTTAGAGAAAAAGTGTTGGATCACTCATTCGAACTTGTTAATGTTGAATCTTCCCAACAACTTGCCGATGTCTTCACCAAACCTCTTAGTCCTATTGTTCTACAAGATATTATGGTCAAGCGAGACATGCATGACATACATGCTCCAGCTTGAGGGGGGGTGTTAGTTGTTAGTGTTATTGGTGTGTTATTAGTATTAGAGTTGGTGTGTCCTACTTAATGTTTGATGCGTATGTAAATGGGTCAATTAATATAAAAGCTAGTGAGGTAATTATTTCGCACACAGCTCTTTTTCTCTAATTATTTCTCTCTCTAACCCAAGGATCAAAATCTCGTTTTTTCGATACGTATCGTCCAGCCCCAAAACCAATACGTATCGGTTCCGGACGATATTCTCCAATTTTTTCCCCAAAAAAAAAAAAAAAAAAAAACATCAAAACCGATAATTTGAAATTATCGTTCGATACGAATGATACATTGAACGATAATTTGACTGTTTTTTAAGGGGGGCGATAAAAACCCATTGTATCGTATCGGTGAGGTCCAAAACCGATACGTATCGGTATCGGACGATATTTTGACCCATGCTCTAACCCTAAGTCTCTATCTCTCTAATCCTAACCATAAATCTAATCAACCAAACACTAATCTCCTTCTCACTAGCTCTCGCCAAATTGAGTTATCATGCGGACCATATGACTTCCACAAATATCGAGGCCTTAGGAGGTGGATGGTCCACCTTCCAAATGCATAAACGGTCACTAGGAGCCTGGAGATGTGCCTCGTGGCACCCACAAGGGCTGGCAGCTCTCCTCTTGGAAATCGGCTATGGGGGAGAGTTCCCAGTAGCAACCTTACATGCAACTTTTTCATGCAAGGGAAAGTGTATAACTAATTTTCTTATTAAAAAAATGTGGCATGTGACAACCATCTTGTACCCCATAGGTTTCTTGGATTTTAAAGCCATTTCAATTTCACCAGATTCTGATAAAATCAATTACGCCACTTATTGGATCAAAATAACAATTTGGTTGGTGATTACCGTCTTTGTGGATATATGATGAATCAAGAAATAGATAATGAAACTTTAAATAAATATTATAATTTCTAATAGGAGAATCCATACAAAATTAATTTCAAAATAAAAAAATGGACGATTCATGTGAACCTACATAGTACTCGTAAGATCGTCCCTTAAACTCGTCTGCGAACATATCAACAATTGTCTTTCCAACCCATCGAGGTTTCACCTACAAAAATAAAAGTATGGTCGCATATCACGGAACATTTATTCATTATATATATAAGGGGAGAATGTGCTCGGGCGTAGAGATTTCTCTATGCCTAGACTGCTCTATGAACGACATGTCGCATGAGACCCACTTTACTAATTAGGGTTAAACTTTTAAAATATTTTAAAAGTTGTATTCCCTTTCAGCCGTCATAGACTCATACTTGACTTTGTTAGAGGTCTCTTTTTTTCTCTCTCTTCTCTCCATTTCTCCAAGAAAGTGTCAAACTTACTTTTTCAGGTCTATTCTATTTAAAAATGCGGGCCCCCAATAACGAAGCGCTGGCACCTCGATAGCGAAGCGCTGACACCCCAAGAAAGAAGCGTTGGCACCTCGATAGAGAGGCGCTGACACCCCAGTAGCGAAGCACTGACACCCCGAGAGAGAAGCACTGGAACCTCGATAGTGAGGCGTTGGCACCCCGTTAGCAAAGCGCTGACACCCCAGTAGCGAGGCGAAGTGTTGGCACCCTGGGAGAGAAGGGTTGGCACCTCGATAGTGAAGCACTGGCACCCAGGTAGCAAAGAGCTAGAACCCCCAGAGAGAAACGTTAAGCCCTCGATAGAGAGACGCTGGCACCCCAGTAGCAAAGCGCTGACACCCAGATAGTGAGGCGTTGGCACCCCGTTATTGAAGCGTTGACACCCCAATAGCGAGGCGAAGCGCTAGCACCTCGATACCGAGGCATTGGCACCCCAATAGAGAAGCGTTGACACCCTGAGAGAGAAGCGCTAGCACCCATGGAGAGAAGCGTCGGCACCTCGGATAGCGAGGCGCTAGCACCCCGATAGTGAAGCGTTGGCACCCCTTTAGTGGAAAAGAGGTGGGTTGGTGGGGTTCAGACACCCACGTGGTCAAACACAGGGTATTTCAAAAAGGTTATCTACTTTTTTGAAAAGAAAGGTAACCCTAGTTAAAACGTAGATAAATGATTATAAAGCAATACCGGTCACGTCACGCCCATATCAATAGGCCCAGAGATATCTCTACGGTCGGGCGCATAGTCCCGGGCCTCACTATATATATGGAAAAAGGGTTTATGGGTTGGAGTCCATGGATGAACTCATGCACTCCAATCCTTAGATCACATGGCACGCCACTTGCCATTATGTGTCATATGACAAGTGATTTATTAAAAAAGGTTTAAATTTTATTTTTTTTGAGTGGTCAAAGTTTATGTAGTGCCCACACATTCTGGTGCATTGAATATTTTCCCCTTTAACAACATTTTGGACGGTAGATATACATAAGATCATGTCCAAATTTTTTCGGTGGCCTCTGATCATCCTTGGGCAACTTGCCCTGGTACCTGATCCCTTGTATGGGTGCCACGTGGACCCATATATATATATATATATATATATATATATATATATATATATATATATATATATATATATATATATATATATAGCTGGAGACTGGAGTGTTTGTTTTTGGAATTTAGGGTTTTGAAAATATAAAATGACAAAATGTTGGTGAATAAAGGGAGGAGATGAAGTGAACTTACATGGCAGATGAACTCGAAGTAGTAGGGCCTTACGTGGCGCTTCCCTACGGAGTTCCCGCCAAAATTAGTTGAGATTATTTGGAAGGAAAAGGGAAGAAAAGAGGTTAGGGTTTATACCGTTACGAAATATGTAATCGTGCCGCTCTGGTAGGTTCGCAGGAGTTTGCCATACTATCTCCATTTCTCACTTTTCCCTCCACTTTCTTTTGTTAACTCTGCTGATTTATATTGAACCGTGGTATTAGCGTATTAGGTGCTCGACTGGCGGTGCACGTGTAAGGCGGCGCACGTGGAATCACCCGTATATCATTTGACTAAGGCACGGGTCAATCTCCTTCAGGCATATCAGTCAAACTTTAATAGAGGAAGAAAGTCTGCATAAGAGCTTTTGGCCTTTTAAGCTTTAAAAACTTTCAACTGATTTGAAACTAATGACATGCTCCTTTCCAAAAAAAAAAACAAAAAAAAACTAATGACATGTGCAAGCGTGGTAAAGTTGAATTTAGGGGTGTATTTGGTTTGGTCGGTTTTGAACCACAATCATAAATCAAATCGGTCCTAATTTATTTCTAGATTTCAAAATCAAATCAAATCAAATCGTACAACTGTTAAATCCAGCCAACCTGATTCTATTTGGTTCGGTTTGATTCAATTGGTTTCGATTTTCCTATAGGTTCTACTTGCACATCAAAATTTTCTCAATTTTTCAACCGATTTTCATATTAGTTCTATTTTACCATTTTAGGATTTAGGAATAGGCTAAAGACAAGGGTAGAATTTTATATAAAAATATATATTTTACTTAAATGCCCTTTAAAATTAATCAGAACTCCCGCCTATATATATATATATATATATATATATATATATATATATATATATATATATATATACTTACAAACTATATTCGGTTCGGTTTGATCGATTTCGGCTTGGGGAGGCTTGGAACTGAAACCAAACCAAACTTTTTTATTTTCCTTTTTCCCAAACCAGTACCCTTCCAAACTGGACTAAACCAGGTGATCAATCCAATTTGGTCGGTTCGGTCTAAAAAATGCACATCCCTAGAAAAAATGAATAAAATTATACTTGTTCACAACATTTTCAAAAAATTGTGGATTTTCAAACCAGTACCCTTCCAAACTGGACTAAACCAGGTGATCAATCCAATTTGGTCGGTTCGGTCTAAAAAATGCACATCCCTAGAAAAAATGAATAAAATTATACTTGTTCACAACATTTTCAAAAAATTGTGGATTTCAAGAATTATTTGTGAATTTTTCTAATTTTTTGAAAATTTTATTTTAAATTTTTTGGAAAAAAATAGTTTTTAATTAATAGATATTTATAATTTTTCTTTCTTTTTGAAATTTTAATTATTTTGTTCCAAATTTAATAAATTTTGTCAAATATTTTCCAATCGGATTTATTCCCCAACCCTGACTTGGTTACTATGTGTGCAGCCACATAGAAGGGTGTAGGGGCTCAAACCTGCATTTAACTATAGAGTTTCCATTAAATATGGTTCTTATATCACCTTTGTTTGTATATAAGTTCCCATATCTATAATGTAGAAGCCCCCAAACCCTCATTTAACTCTAGAGTTTCTATTAAGTTTGGTTCTTATATAATCTTTGTTTGTAAATAAGCCCCCAAACCGATAGTAAATAACTTTCTTGGGTACGCCACTGGGTAAGTAGCCTACTACTTAAGTTTTTTTTTTTTTTTGATGTGTCACATGCAATCTTCTAAGTATTCTATCTTTATAGGTGAGCGATAATCTAAAGATATTTGACATAAAAGATTGGGACAAAAAAATCTCCATTACCTAGCTCAAAAGCAATTGAAAACCACAAAATATAATGACAGGATAAGTGATAGAAGCATTATATGTAGTATTTATTTACTGAAAAAAGAGTTTTCAGTTTAATTTTGGAAGGGCTAAAAACAGTGTATAAAGAGGTTTCCATACGGTTTAAAACACATTTTCTTCTAACACGATTACATGACCATCCTTCATGAGCTGTTGAATTATGTTGATCGGCGGCATTGGCTATTGCTTGATAAAAAGAATGAAGCTTCCATGCTGATCAACACCTCCAAGTTAATCGACGCCATTGATCAACACTGCCAGGTCTAATAGAATTTAAGATTTGGGTGACCGACACCTCCAACAGTAGGATTTGTTATTTGATTCAAATAGATATTTGTCTTTGGAGTCGCTACCTTACTCCATCATCAGCATCGTCTTCATCATCACAGCTGTTAGGGCTTGCACTTGCGTGGTTGGGATTGCCACTGTTATCACGAGATACATTTAGAAAAAAAAAAAAACCATGGTGACTCTTAAAAATCTACTGCTATTAGTTTTGCCGTTATTAAAAACGTTCGCTTTGCCGTAGTCGAAAATTGCCTTAACAGCAAGTATGCTGAAACAACTTTTTTTTTTATAGTGGATTTGAGGGCTTCCTTTGCCCAGAAATCTCAATGTTTTGTTGAGAGAAGCTGTAGTGTATAATAATGATAAGGGCATAAAAGGTGAAAAACGTTAAGATGGTGGACTCTCTGAGTATGTCTCGTGGATTAAGCACGACTAGTTTCAATCTGGGTAGGCGCGTTTTAGATATTTTTTTTATTTTTTATTTTTTATTTTTTATTGGGTTTTTTTGCAAATACCCTCTCAATTATATTGATATTACAAATAGCCCCCAATTAGAGCTATTTGCTCTAAACCCCAAGTTATCATTTTGGTGTTTATAAAACACCCTCTTTAACCGATGCAACTTTAAATGATTAACTAGCCGTTAAAGAATAGCCTAAATACAATATTTATCATTTTTTAAAATTACTAAATTGACACCCTCTACACGTGGTTAGAGTTGGCGGCCCTCCACTTACAAAAAAGAGTAGTTTTAAATCCACCCACCAAATCTTTGAGTTCACCCACACTGAAAAACATTGACTGCATTGAATTGGACGATGGAGATCGTTTATCGTCTCAACCTTTCACATGATGGATCTTGAGATCACGGAGGCACCATTAGACGGTTGACTGCATTAAATCGGACAATGGAGATCATTTATCGTTTCAACCTTTCACACGATGTATTTTAAGATTATAGTGGCACCATCAGACAGTTGACTGCATTTAATTGGGCGATGGAGGTCGTTTATCGTCCCAACCTTTCACACGATGGATCTTGAGATCATGGTGGCACCATCAGACGGTTGACTGCATTGAATCGGACAATGGAATCGTTTATCGTCCCAACCTTTCACATGATGAATCTTGAGATCATGGTGGCACCATCAGACGGTTGGTTTTTTATTTCATGTGGTACACACCCAAAAAAATGACCTTAAAACTAACTTTAATCGTGTACGTGATGTTAAGGTCACTTTTTTTAGATGTGTGCCATGAAATAAAACACTGATCGTCTAATGGTATGCTTAAACAATCTCCATCATCTAATTCAATGCAATCAATGTGTTCTAGCGTGGGTGAACTCAAAGATTCGGTGCATGGAAGTAGACGCGATTAAGCAATCCAATTCCTAAAATAAAATAAAAAGATAAATTTTTTGTAAAAAATGATAATATGAAGTACTATACCAGTATTATATAATGGTTACCATTATACCAACGATAATATGGTAGTGAATCCGATCAATTATATAACCAGCGATTCATCAAATGGTAGCAATTAATCTAATTTGATAATTTTCTAATCCATAACTAGGCCTCAAAGCTCGGGTTCTGTGGGGTAGATTAAAAGGTTGGATGGACACGATATTTTATATACAATCTAGGAAATAAGGGGGTTTTGAACCGGAAGATGAAGTAGGGGCTTGAGTCCGATCGACTGTCAAAATTTAACCTACCTCGACCCATTGACAACCTAGTATTCACTGATTTTTAGGGTCTTGATAATTGAAGGAGCAAGTTTTTAACACAATGGGCTCTTCATAAGCTTGATATTTTCTTGATGTCAATGATGTCAATGATAGCCCAACAATGAAAATACCCAATCTACATTATGAGTTTTGACATCACTTTTAGTAAACTCCACTTGGATACAATAAAGCTGGAGGATAAACCGATAAAATCAACCTTGTTTGGCAACCTAGGTTCTAAGGATCAACCAATACTGAGAAAAAAAATTGTATCGGTAAGTATCGGCCAATACCAATTAGTCTTTCATTTAATGGGTCTTGAATCATATAGAAAATTGGAGGGATGAGTATTTTGAGTGGAACATGTAGATTGAAGGTTTTCTTTTAAAGAATAATTGCATCGTTTGCCACAAATCCTCCATTGATTGAGTATTCATCCAAACGTTGGCATACTTTAATGGGAAATCACCCATCTGATGAGTCTTGAATTTGATGGGTGAATGAAGGGCCTTTTAGAAGAGTACCTTTAAATCCACCCACTGAATCTTTAAGTTCACCCACACTGAAATACGTTGATTGAATTGAATCGAACGATGAAGATCATTTATCCTCCCAATCTTTTACACGATGGGGATCTTGAGATCATGATCGTACCATCGGACGGTCAGTGTTTTATTTCACGTGGCACACATCTCAGAAAAGTTACCTTAACATCACGTGCATGCTTAAAATTGATATTAAGGTCACTTTTGTGGGTGTGTACCACATGAAATAAAAAATCAACCATCTGATGGTACACTCATGATCTAAAGATCGATCTCATGAAAAATTGGGACAATAAATAATCTCCATCTTTTGATTCAATGCAGTCGATGTGTTTCAGCGTGGGTGAACTAAAAGATTTTGTGGGTGGATTTAAAGGTACTCCTTTTAGAATTATAATAGCATGATTTGTAAATAAAGGTGAATGAAGGGACTTTTAGAATGGTGATAAACTTTAATGGCATGACTTGTAAATATAGATGAATGAAAGGCCTTTTAAAATGGTGGTATTTTTAAAATATTAGTTTCGTTAAGGGCAAAATAGACTTTTCGTCCATAAACTCATGGCTAATTAACGGCAGGGAGTTATATGAAACAGAAAGTCAGAAACACAAAAGTAGAGGCTACAAAATAAATACTATAACTCAAGGGGTTTCATATAATATTACCATAACACGGGGGGTATATGCAAAACACCCTTTTTTATTTCTTATTTCTTCGGTAAAAATAATAAGAGGTGCACAGTATTGGTAGAAATCTTTCTTCACCTCAATTACTTACACCACTTTGACAATTTTTACGAAGCCCTACTTTTCTTTGTAGGCTTAATTTTATAGGCCTACAAGAAATAAAATGGACTAGTGATATATAGATACTACTTTGTCATTTTTTTTTTCGCCATCACCATTTCTAAAATTAGCCTTTTTACCGTTTTAGTTGTCTCCCCTATATTGTAAATACTACTTTTTCTTTTTTACTTTATGTATTGCTATTTTTCTAATAAGTTTTTTTTTTACTGTTTGAGCTCTCTCCTCCCAAAATGGTTGTGTAATTAGTGTTTGTATGTAGGTGAATTTTTTTGTGCATTCAATGAGCAACGTACGGTTTTCTTCTACAATCCCAATGACTCAATAGGATTTACTATATTTCGCTTGGATTTTTGTCATCGTTTCAACAGAACTTGTTTTCTAGTAGTAGGGTAATCGGTGGTATTCATCTTCTTAATCTTTAGCCACGATAACTTGCCACTGCTTGTTACACAAGTTTTAAGTTCGATTTTTTCAATTTGACTATAATAGTAGCACGACTAGATAAAAATAACTCAACATTTTCTACATATTATATAAATTGTACGCGAACAACTACGCAATGCAACCAAAATCAGAAGCATATGATTTCAAGGGTGCTTCTCTGCGAATGTATATGTTTGTTTGTGATATGTGGTTATTCCACATTAGTGGGTTTTCCTTTCATTAGGCATTACTCTCATGTTGTTTAATTAGTATGTAAATGGACGGTTATTTAGCATTAGTGTGTAAGTGGGTGGTTATTCAGCATTCGATTTATCACGTGTGTCCATGATCGATGCTCTGATACCACTGATAAGAAAATTTTTGAGAAGAAAAAAATGAGACAGGAAGATGAAGAAGTTATGAGAATGAAGGATTCTTGTTTAATTTTCGATACTTCATTCCTTGAATCAAGCCTCTATATATAGCCTTATACAAGCAACTAAGTAACCTCCCACTTACATACTAATGTTGAATAACCATTCACTTACACACTAATGCTGAATAACTGCCCACTTACACACTAATACTAAATATTCTAAGACCTGGGCCAACCACCTCTCTCATTTACAGATTGTGTTGCATATTTTGGCATCTAACAAATTCTTTGCAAAAGAATCGAAATGCAAATTCAGTGTATTATATAGATAGATTACTTGGGACACATTATTTCAAAAGGAGTGGTCGTCGATTATTCCAAAATTCAGGCTATTCTAGATTGGCCGATGCCAACTACTACTAAAGAAGTCTAAGGATTTCTTGGTTTGGCAGGATATTATCGAAAGTTCATCCAGCACTTCGGTAGCATTGCTGCACCATTGACACACTACTAACTAAGGACAGGTTCCACTGGAGTCAAGAGGCAATCGAAGCCTTCAATCAATTGAAGTAGTCCTTAACTTCACCACCGATCCTCTACCTCCCTGATTTTTCCCAACAGTTTGTAATTAAGTGTGGCGCAAGCAGAATCGGAATTGGTGCTATATTGTCTAAGAATAACAGGCCCATAACTTACTTCAGTGAGGCTCTTAAAGGTTCCGCCCTAACACTATCCACCTATGAGAAGGAGATGATCACCATCATCAAATCAATTCGTAAATGGTGACCATATTTGCTTGGTAAGCGTTTCATCGTTTGCACAGACCATAAGAGCCTGAAATACTTGTTAGAATAGCGGATAACAACTCCAACTCAGACTCGTTGGTTGCCCAAAATTATTGGTTACAACTATGTTATTGAATATAAAAAAGGATTTGACACTCAAGGAGCGGATTCATTATCTCGTGTTGTTGAATTTCATTTTTTGGCTATTTCCTCGCCATTGGCAAATTGGTGGACTAGATTATAAGAAGAAGCCCAGTAGGACTGTTTTTATTCATCCTTGACAACCACAGACTCCTCTCATATATACACAAGGTTTGCTCTCAGAGATAGAATTCGATTAAAACATAATAGGGGTCCTCGTAAGCCCCATTTATGCTCTCGTTCCCCTCATCTTGGCCGACTGTCATTCATCCCCAATCGGTGGATATTTCGGGTTCCACAATACATTGGCACGAATCAAGCGCATCTTCATATGGTCAGGCATGAACAAATCAGTTAAGTAGTATTTTCAAATGTGTGAGGTCTGCCAACATAATAAAATTGATTGCATGAAGCCCGCCGGATTGCTACAGCCGCTGCCTATTTCGAAGCGAATATGGGAGGAGGTGTCCATGGATTTTGTGGAGGGACTCCCCTCTTCAAATGGGTATACAGTTCTAATAGTGGTGGTGGATAGATTGTCCAAATATGCCCTTTTTCGTTCTAATAAAACACTCATACACCGCTATTACAGTAGCAAAGGCCTTTATCACCGACATTGTGCATCTTCACGGAATGCTGACTTCAATCGTGAGTGACCGCGATAAGATTTTCGTCAGTTCTTTTTGGTAGACTTTGTTCCGACTACAGGGCACCAAGCTTTAGATGAGTTTGAATTATCATCCGCAAATTGACAGACAGACGGAGGTGGTAAATCGCACCTTAGAAAAATACCTTCGTTGCTTCGCTGGGAATCAACCGCGAAAATGTGTCGAATGGATTCCTTGGGTTGAATTTTAGTTACAATACGTCCGTTCATGCATCCACCAAGGTGGCACCCTTTGAGGTTGTTTATGGGATACCACCGCCCAGTCTAGTTTCTTATATACCAGGTTCCTCGCATGTCCAGGGCGTGGATGATTAATTACGTGACCGGGACTCTATTTGGAGAGATTTACGCCACCATCTCTTACAAGCTCGCAATAGGATGAAATGCCAAGCTGACCGCCACCGTCGTGAAGTCTCATTCGCAGTTGGAGATCACGTTTACTTGAAGCTACAACAGTATCGCCAGAATTTAATGGCATTCTGAGGTTCTCTTAAACTCTCTCCTCGATACTTCGGGCCCTTCCTAGTTGCTGAGAAAATTGGACCAGTTGCATACAGGTTGGACTTTCCAGTCGGATCATAGATTCATGATGTCTTCCATGTGAGCTTAGGAAACATTTGGGTCCCTTTCCTCCCATGTTTCTGACTTCTCAACAATACTACCATAGCTTGAAACCAATTTTGGATCGACGCATAATACAGAAGAGGAACTATCGGCCCAAATTGGAAGTGTTAATTAAGTGGTTTGGGGCGTCGCCTGAAGACGCAACTTGGAAAAACCAATGGTATTTCCCGAAGATGTACCCAGACTTCATCATTGCAGACAAGGGTTCTTCAAGCGGTGGGGAATGATATGCGATTATTCCACATTAGTGAGTTTCCCCTCCATTAGGCATTAGTCTCATGATGTTTAATTAGTGTGTAAGTGGGCGATTATTTAGCATTAGTGTTGAATAACCTCCCACTTACACAATAATGAATTTACATTTGCGTAGTGGAATATACACATTCACTACGCAAATCAATGTGAAAAATACATCCACATAAATAGGAAGAAATTCTTACTAAATATAAAAGAGATTAAGAGAATAAAATAAAAATTACATGAATCAATTTCATGTAGAAGAGATAAAAGAAAAATGAAAAGTTTATGTATAAAGAAATTTCAAGAAAATATAATAGCGGAAGCAATGTCAGGATCATGACCTGCTTGAACGCATAGAGCCGATCTTGTCTCTAATACCATGTTAAAATTATAAAATAAAAAAGATAAACAAGAGAAGAAGATAAAAAGATGGAATACACAAATTTTCATAATTGATTACATTGTTTACAGTGCTTTTCAATAATCTGATAAGAAAATGTATAAATAAGATTACAAATATAATCGTCAAAGGTTACAATTGGTTTACATAACTACAATTGGTTGAGATAATTGATGTGTGGTACTTATCAAATAAAATACACTCTAATAAGACTAGTTGTGTTGAAAAGAAGGAAGAGTTTGAAGGCTCGGAAGATAGAAAACCGAGGGACCCCTCGGCATTTGTTCTCGTATTTTGATAAAAAATACGAAGATAGCTTCCGACCCTTTGCATATCATCCAAACAATGAGAATTTTGGTAATTTATTTGCGGCATATGAATTTTTCTTTATAAAAGGACAGTATTGGATGAGTGGGTACCATCCTCCTAAATACGTAGTGGGCCAACTATCTGTTTAAATTTTATTTTCCATACTTAGTAAGGAGACTTATTGCACAACTGCGAAAAGAGAAGTGATCAAACGAGTCTATGGATGTGAAAAAACTATCATGTATGACAATAAAAAAATAAAGGTAGGTGTTTATTTTCAATTCTAATTTATTTCTAACATAATTGAGTCATGTACGGCATCGTACATTATTTATTTATTTATATATTTCTTTTATAATGCCATATGACACTTTTGTTATAATATCATATGGCATACAATTGGACATTTACGAAAGACTGAAACATGCATGTTGAAAAATCTGGTTCCGACGAATTTACTAGTTTGTTATTTTAATAGGAGCTATTAAGCTTGAGAGTAGGGATCATTAATTTTGCTTTTGTATATGGTTTTAGATTTAGGTGCTTGGCAGAAAAACTATACAGGGAGATAGTTTTGGTTTTAATAGACTAAGGGAAGCGACCAAATTCGACCATTCAAGTGCATAAGGGTTTTGTTGAATGCCTTCATTTGTCACAAGCAAAAATTGGTCTCTAAAATGAAAATTTCATTTGTCACAAGCAAACAAATTGATGTCTATCAAATTAAAGATCTATAATCGTGCCAGAAAAAATGAAAAATAAATCTATAATTGAATAGGATGCATGCATGTGGGCTTGCAATTAGGGGAGAAAATAAAGGAAAGTAAAATATACATTAAAAGCTTGTTTCTCGAGAATTAGATGGCTAAAATGCTTATGTTTAAAGTTGGTCATTAACATAATGGAGGGTTGATAATATTGCAACCTCAAGATCACAGGTTTAATCCCAACTTACATTTTTGATAAATGCTCGTTTGTATGGATAAATGAGGTCACTACATAATTTTGATCTAAACTCTTCTTTGCTAGGTTGTATCTTGGGTGCCTCATCTGTTTGAAATTTCGAAGTTTTTTATTAGGTTGGTTTTAAAAAAGTCTCACAAGCGTGTAGAAATTGGCAGCCTATTGCCGATTGACATTCATATTGTGAGTTTAGGCTTATGTGACACCCCAAAACATTTTAAATATTCAAATTTAAAATGAGGAAGTGTTCGGACATAATTTTGGAGGGCTGCATCTGACACCAGATCATACGTCACATGGCATAATCTATCCAAAGCAAGTCCCCTTGTGAGTTGATCGGGTGTGTGAAATATGGTTAAAAAAATATATATTTATTTTTCAAAAACGTGTTTTTTGGTCCTCATTCGAAAAAAATAAATAAGGAAACACCCGCTCAACCTCATGCATTGTTTTTTGAACATCTTTGATAACATTTTAAAAGGCCAAAATGTATGGATGATACTCAAATTTTATTAAATGACCCTTGATGGATCTTGTTCAAATTGTGACATCCGATTATGATGACAGGTGCCACGTAATACCTAACCGGTCAGGACGCAACCCTTAGGAGATGGATGGTTCTGGCCTCCGGGCCTTACTCAAAATTGTCATTCTATAATCATCAAGCGAACAGTGGTTTCAGGCGAATATTGAGATTCAAAACCCCTACAGTGAATGCACATGATGATGATATGCGCTAAGTGAACAGTAATGACCAGTGATTAAGAATATTAAGCAACGGTTATGATCATCCTTGAGTATCATTCTCGCTACTCTAGTTAAGTAGTGGATATTATCTCATTCAACTCTATCGTAAACCCTATGCCGACAGAAGCTTTATCTCCGGCCACGCGTCACATCGGCCACTGGCCATTTGGTCAATGAAATCGTGCTCCGAGTGGGAGCCTCCCACCTCCAACGAACACTAGCAGGAAGTGTGAGGGGCCGTCCAGAAACGCCAAACCCAAATGTTTCTTTATTCCACATAGCCTCTCCCTCTCTTCCATAACAAGTGTCGAACCCGAAACCACACTCTCTCCAACTCCAAAATCAAACTTTTAAAAAAAAAGAATAAGGAAACACTATTAGAGATGGCGTCGCGATCTGATCTATGGTGTCGCAGATCTCTCATCAGCGTTTCTTTCCAAATCCCTCTAGATTTCTGAATTTGTATGGCGTTTGTTTTCAATACCTGAAAAAACTCCTTGTTGATATCAGATCTGTATAGCTTGACCCGATCCGATTCTCAAGGTATATATATATTTTAATTTGTTTGAATTTTTGTTCTCTGATGATTTAATTTGTGGTGTTACTTTTCGATTCCATGTAAACCCTGACATCTTTTGTACGCGTTATGCGAATTTAGGGATTTTATTTTATTAATTAAGAGGAGGAAGAATTTGGAGAATTCGGTAGCGAGATTTTTGGTAGATCAGAGACTTGAACCAATGCCAGAAGAGGATCTGGTGGAGCTGAAGTTCCGCCTTTATGATGGATCAGATATCGGTCCGATTCGGTATTCTTGTGCTTCAACTGTTGCGATGCTCAAGGAAAGGATAGTTGCCGATTGGCCTAGAGGTTAGATTTCTTCATTTTAGTTTCTATTTTATTTTTGGATATTTTTTGTTTGGGTTGAGTGAATTATAGTTGATTGATGTTGATAATCACCAGTCTCGATGAGCACTCACATATTTTTTTTAACGATCTTGCTCTGTAACAAAAAGGGTATTTGTTAGATCTCGAAGATAAATTTCGTTTGCCTCCTATTGTTGGCAGATTTTTAAAAGGGATAATGGTTCCTGATCGATTAAACACCAAATTGGTGTTTAAATGATATTACACCATTAAAATTAGACCTTTTTTTGTCTCACACCATTGAAGCATGATTTATCATTATGCCACGTGGCGCACATTGTAATCAATCTAAATTGTCCAAGTGGCAATCTATCATTGGAACATGTTCCAGCCCAAAGAAATATGCCTATAAGTGGGTGTAAACCATCTGATTGATGAACTTTAACATCAGCCATTAAAACTAAACACAACGGTTGATACTATAGTTCAAAGATTAGATGGTTTAAATCTCCCTAAAACGCCATTTTTAGGGCCTATTGCACTTCAGTCTATGATCTATCACTCTGACAGTACGGATCGTCCACATCCTAAACCATTGTTCATGTAGGATCCTTTAAATACCATATGGGTGTTTAAGTAATAGTCAGGAGAGTCATGTCCTCTTTAAAAAAAGTAGGAAAAATGGTTGTTTTTTCCCTGCACCATCTTGCATCTGTAGCCATTCAGTAGCTTTTGTCGGAATTGATAGGGAAATTGAGATCTTATGTCTGTACAAAACCCGTAGCTTCATTCTATGACTAACAAAGGAGATCATTTTAGAGATTAGTATTCAAATGCTCCCTCCCCAACTTTAAGTTCTCATTAATGGTAGCTGTATTTCAAATAATTTATTAATTGACTAGGACCTGAAACCAGTCTGAGTGCTTTAAGGTACAAATATGTGAGATGGAAAGGCAGCTCAGAATTTTGGGGTCCTCTCCGAACGTTTTTTTTTTTCCTGTCCTATAGGAGTCAACATTCAACCTACAGAGATGGAGGTTTAGACTATTCTCGCTATGGTTTGAATATAATTTTTCAGTTTTGGAGACATAAATTGTTGAAGATGATTCTTGAAGACTCGAAGGGTCATTGGATGGATGAGTAGAGGTGGTACTTTCATCAGTTTCATGTGAGATTGTGCGGAGAGACTCAAGCATGTTGTTTCCTTATAGTTATGCGTGTTATGAGCTGAGTTTCCTACCTGATTTGTTGGTTCAAGAGAGTGTAGGGAAGACCTCTCTTATTATGGGTCTGATCCAGTGTTTACCTAGAGGTGCTGACGAGGGTTGAAGTCCGATATGTTTTTGAGTTCTTTGATGCATTTTCAAGGGTTAAAATCTCAACCTGTAAGCCTGGTACCAAAACACACAAACTGATATGTTGTGTATTGGAAATAAGCTCACGAGAAAAGTACATTGTAAACTTTGTGTGTGCTAGACTCTTTGAACATGATATTTATAGTAATGTTTTAAAAACAAGACTGGACTGGGCAGATCAACCCGGTTTGAGTGGAACTGGCAGGTTTGGCAGTTTGGTTTGTGCTTAAGAATTATGTTTTAAGGGTTGAACTGCCAGACCAGCTGATTCATTTTCATGCTGCACACCAACGCCAGATCACACTATGTGGCAACGTGATCTCGGGTTACACCGCATCCTTGAGGGTTTCAACGATGGTTCAAAATTCCGGCGGTATTTTGGTAAAAAACAGCGGGGGTGGAAATTTGAAATTTCTGCTTATAATTTCTTTGATTTTTTTTTTTGTTTTTGATTTTTTAAAAAATAAAAAATAAAATTGTACCAGCTGGAACATTGCCGGAATTTTGGTTAATGTTCTGCTGGAAAATTCAAAATTCCGGCCTGGATTTTCGAATTTTCCGTTTTGGGGTCCGACCGGAACATTGCTGGAATCCGGATTTTTGAACCATGGTTTCAACAGTCAAAACGTATCCTAGAGTTTTAGAATTTTTTTCCCTAAACTTTTTCACCCTTCATTTCACAGGCCAAAGATATAGGTTTCCACTTGAATATTTTGCCATTGAAAATATTCACCTCTGACTGCAAAATCAACAAATCACTTTTTTTTTTTGTAATTTTTTTTGAAACGGTTGGTAATCAACCTTATGCATGTGCACGTGGCACCCGATCGTTGGATTGGGAGCCACGTGGCACCCAAATGACAAGTTGGAATGCAGGTGGGGGGTTTGAACCTGGGAGAATACTTATGACATAAGTGCAACATTTTTTATTTTTATTATTATTTTATTATTTTATTATTTTTGAAAATTAAATGTTTAATATGATTGTTTAAGGGATGGCTGCAGCAATGTTTTTAAATTCATCGAAATTTGTTTGTCAAATTGAGCTGATGATTCCGGTCCAATCTGGTTCCACCGTGACCTACCCGACAGGTTCCTTTTCTGTTCGGTGTCTGGTTTGGTTTTTAAAACATTGAGTTATACACATTAATGCTTATTTCTATAATATGATTCATTCATCACACAATTGTCCAGATTTATTTATATGAGATCTGAAGTTGTAGTCATATTACATATGCTTATTATGTATATTTCTACATGCAATTAGAATTACGAGGTCAAGGCCCATTTTTGAACCATTAACATGGTAAGTGAACTGTATGTTGTGTGACTATAGACTGATGGGAACTGTACTGACTAGGATTGTCAGTGAGCTGAGCTAGAGGAGAGCCTGGGATAGTTCTAGCTTGGTTCTACCATACAGAATCTGAGTTCTAACTTGGCTCTAGGGTCATCGAGTTCAAGTTTCCTATATGTAGTTCAGCTTTGCCGGTCTTGAGCTGAGTAAAATTTATTTTTTCCTGTTATTATACTTTGTTATTTGTTCATTGTTATTTTTTTCTTATTCTTAAAGGTCTAAGTAATTAACACCTCTAGTCTTCTAATCTAAATATCTAATCAAAGTGTTTAATTCCACAGATTAGCATGCCAAAGATCAATACATGATGACATGATACATGACACATACTCCAATAATATATCATTAAATTACAACAATCCACACATGGCAATATCAACTCAAACCATAAACGGTGTCAACTCATAAGAACCACATGAGATGTGCATTCGGAGCAAATTAGGGCTGTTTAGCTCGGCTCTACCATTGCTGAGTTTTTAAGTGCTGAGTTCGGCTCGGCTCTGCATTCAAGCTGAAGCTCAACTTTTTCAAGCTGCTAGAGCCATCTTGGCTCTTTGACAGCCCTAGTACAGACGACTTTAGCCAGTGCCTGTACTATGTACAGGAGATCATAGTATAAGCCTACCCATGCCATGGATGATATGTTGGATTTGAATTAAACTTTCCATCTGTTAGTAAATTTAGTATTGAGCTTGAAAGATGTATTTACCATTTGTGCAATAGAACTAAAAGATCAAAAGCATGCATACTAAATGAAGATTGCAACCATGGAGGAATATGCAGCATGGATCAAAATCTCGATTTCGGTTTCGTTCACCACTTGAATCGTAAATTAGTCTAATTTCGGTCAAAATTTCACTAATTTTCGGAATTTTTTGAAAATATGCTTCGAACTTTGCTGAATTTTATACTTTTGGTTTTTTAAACTCTTTCACATTATTAGAAGCCATATTTGAACTAGTGAGGCTAATGTTCGACTTTTAAAGTAACATATGTCTATTATCATAAAATTTGAAACATAAAGTAAGGAAAAAAAAAGACTTCATTACTTGAACTCGAGAAGCCAACTACTCAAAGCCACAGAGAGTTTCTGGCGGGTTCTTCTTCATCAGCATCCCGAGCATCATTGTGTTGTCGTGACCTATAATATTGTCTGCATTTATAGCCATATGCTCCGTGTTGAGATGCTTCTTGTGGTTGATTGTGCAATCTTTCTCATCCCACACTTTCTTGAAGCTCTTTATGTACTCCCTTACCTCGGCCACTTCATCGTCTAAATACGGGTCAACTATCTCATAAGTGGTTGAGATTTTTACACCAGACCCTGCCTCGGCACTAATGTCTGATATGATCTTAAAGTATGGTGATTTGACCACTTGAGTTGGAATATGATTGTATACAATAAATTTCGTTATTGTTTTACCTAGTTTTTTATCTCAGGTCTTCAACAACACTGTACTTAGCTTCGACTGTTTAGAGCTCTACGATCTGTATAAAAAAGGATCCATAGGTCCCATTGGACGTGTACCACTACCGGAACCATAACCACCCTCTCGTAAAGTGGATGACCTGTGTAAACCTGTGTCTCCATAGGTTTGGGTATGACTTGACCCTCCCCCAAGGTTCGACGAGAAATCATTCTCCATAGGTTTGGGTGTGACTTGTTCTCATCAAGTTATCCGGCGAAATTCGACTAGATTCGGCGAGAACCGAGTAGATACGGACAAACCGGACAACATTCCGCCAATTTTCCGCTTAAAATCGGTAAAATTTGGTTGTTTTCTAGAAGAGGGAAAGAGGAGGAGAGAAGGCAAAAAAACCCCCAAACAAATGGCTGGGAAAGGCTATTCTCGGCTTTAAAACCATCCAAAAAAATTTGAAATGCTACAGTCAATTTCTCGGCTGATAATTTCAAATTATCGGGCGAGAAATTGAAAGTTCAATTTATCGGCCGATAATTTGAAATTGGTAGTTAGCCCGATAATTTGATATTTTTGGCCCCTACCCGAAATTTGGGTAATTATCTTTTCGGTAGTGGTCGACACCTAGTCATCTCGATTGAGAATTTGAAATCTCGGCCGAGATTTTGATCACTGATATGTAGTCTCTTAAGATGATACTTGTGAATGTCCAAAGCTTGGATAAATGAAGGAGGTGCTTGATAAGTGAAATAACGATTATATGACTAAAGATTTATTTATTTCTTATATTTGGGATAAATGACAAATTTTATAATGAAAATGAATGATACAAAAGAGGGTACATACCGTGCTAAGAATGAACCTCAAGAATTATTGACAGTAAGAGGTATGACCCTTAATCTCCCTCAGAACGCCCTCTTTAGCCAAACCATCTTTGGTCTTGTTTGCTCCCATTACTATGAAACAATGACATGGAGGGACAGTTGATCATGGATCAAAATAGTGTCGGCCCCTATCGAAACGATAATTACCCAAATTTTGGGTAGGGGCCATAAATATCAAATTATCGGGCTAATTACCAATTTATCGGCTGATCAAATTATAGGGCCGAGAAGTTGACTATAGCTTTTCAAAATTTTTTGGATGGGTTTAAGGCCGAGAATAGCCCTTCCCAGCCATTTGTTTGGTTTTTTTTTTTGCCTTCTCTCCTCTTCTCTCTCTCTCTCTCTCTCTCTCTCTCTCTCTTCCGGAAAGCAGCCAAATCTTGCCGGTTTCTCGCTGAAAATTGATGAAATGTTGTCGGGTTTATCCGTATCTACTCGGTTTTCACTGAATCTTGTTGGATTTTGCCAGATAACTTGATGAGAACAAGTCATACCCAAACCTATGGAGACATTGGTTTACGCAGGTCATCCACTTTATGGGAGGGTGGTTATGGTTCTGGTAGTGGTACACATCCAGTGGGACTTATGGATCTCTTTTTATATAGATCAGAGAGCTCTAAACAGTCAAAGCTAAGTGCAACGTTGTTGAAGACCTGGGATAAAAAAACTAGGTAAAACAATAACGAAATTTTTTGTGTACAATCATTATTCCAACTCAAGTGGTCGAAACGCCATACTTTAAGACTAAGCTGGACACTAGTGCCGAGGTAGGGCCTGGTGTAAAAATCTCAACCGCTTATAAGATAGCTGACCAATATTTAGACGATGCAATGGCCGAGGTAAGGAAGTATGAAAAGGGCGCCCAGAAAGTGTGGGATGAGAAAGGTTGTACAATCAACCACAAGAAACATCTCAACACGGGGCATATGGCTATGAATACGGATAATATTATAGGCCACGACAACACTGATGCTCGGGATGCTAATGAAGAAGAAATCGCCAGAAACTCTATGTGGCTTTGAGTAGTTGGCTTCTCGAGTTCAGGTAATGAAGTCCTTTTTACCATACTTTATGTTTCAAATTTTATGATAATAGATATTTGTTACTTTAATGGTCGAAAATTAGCCTCACAGTCTTCTAATAATGTGAAAGAATTAACAAAACCAAAAAAATAAAGTTCGACAAAGTTCAGAGCATATTTTCAAAAAATTATCAAAAATTTGACCAATTTATGGTTTCGGTGGTGAACAAAACTGAAACCGAGATTTTGATCCATGCAGCTGATCAATAATTTTCTTAATGAAATGTAGATAGAAAATAGTTCAAGATGGATGTGCATAAATGAATCCAGTAACTAAGTCTATAGTTGCAATTTTGGTTCACCAGACACCAATGCTGGTCTAGAGAGAGTTCTCCTTCTAACGGAGAAGGGGCCCCACAACACACAACACTAAAAACATCAAATTGCACTAGTGCAAGAGGTTGATATTTTAGGGTCTGTTGGATATGGGGAAAAGAGAGTAATACTTAGATTCGGATTATGTTTTTTGTAGTTTTTCGCTGTTTAAAAACGACTTAAGGGTCGGAATACAAAATACAATTTTTACGCTTATTTCCGACTTAAGAGTTCGAAGGTATCCCTCAACATTCAATTTGCCGAGATCTCGGAAAGATAAGAGGAGTGGAGAAGAAAAAGATAAGGGTACAGCTCTTCTCACCCATTTATTAGTAATACCACACAAATTTTCATGGACGAAAACCATTGACTGATTTGAATCCGACGATGGAGATTGTTTTTTTTTTCAATCTTCCTCATGATAGTTCTTAAGATCATGGCGCCCCTATCAGACGTTCAGATGTTGATTCTATATGGCAAACATCCCCAAAAATCAGAGGTGAAGCCACGTTATGACTTGGGTGGTTAATTGACCACCCAAACTTTCTAAGAATTTGTTACTAAGCTTTAGGGTTCCTAATTTATATTAGTGGATTCTCATCCATCCAAAATTATATTGACTACCCATAATTATCAAAAATCTTCAAACAATCTTTTTTATGGTATTTGTTTTTATAACAAAAATTTCTTCTTTTATTTTTTTTTACTAAATCCCACAATTTTGGCCTATTTTTAGGCTCCCTTCCATCTATTTAGGTGATGCACGGACTTATTTTGGGAGAGATTCTTATCTTGTAGAGCTACATACTCAAATATATGGTGTATATGCTTTAGTATAATTAATTATAAAAAATAAGTAATTTATTGCACATAACAAGGTTTGAACTTAGAACCTAACCTTCACAAAGCACTAAGTCAACCACTAGAGCAATTCACTAAGTTATGTAAAGAACAAAAAAAACTTAATACATATGTAATTTTTTGGTTATTTTTGTGAATCATTTTTATGATATTGCAGTTGTTTTTTAGTTTGGATGATCTTTTGTGGTATTATAGCTATTTTTTTGTTAGGATATGTTATTTTCCTATAATTTTTTGCATATGTATCCAAACGCAGGATTTGGTTAATCCTGCGTTTTCCATGCTAGCAATGTGGTTATCCAAACAACGAAAAACAAAGGGAAACAAAGGAATCCCATGGTTTCCTACAACTTAGATATAGTAATATTATTTTACTTTCCTACATTTCCCGTGTTTTTATCCAAACATGGGCAAATATATTGTCAACTTGCATTCAAATGTAATACAGTCTATGACACAAACTTAGAGGCTTCTTAGGACTAGGGGTATACAAATAATTCAGCACTGCAGCCCAATGTTGTCAAATTGCATTTGCGATGGCATAGTGCCATCGCATATGCGATTGTGCGATGGCATAAATTTTTTTTTAATATTTTTTTTCAAAAAAACCCAAAAAAAATTCCAAAAATCCCAAAAAATTCCCAAAAGTGTGTAATATATGTTTTGTGTTAATTTTGTGCTCTATTAATTTTGTAGTGTCTAGAATACGGAAAAAAAAAAATATAAGATAAGTAGAGAACCCATAAGTTAGAAGGGAAAATATAAATTCAATGATGTTAAACAAAATAGTACAAAAATAAACTTATTCCCCCATAAGTAGATAACCCATTTTTTGCTTGTGTCTCCCTATTCACCCCATGCTTACATAGGGTGCATTAGACCTTATTTTTTCAGTTAAACTCTTGTAACGTTCATATTTCTAACTCGGATTGACCGAATTTGTCGGCCTAAGAGCGTCGTTCGAGGACGTAGACATAATGACAACGTAATTTAAAAGGAAAACATGAAAGAAATGAGGTGTAATAAAGAGGAAAAACAATCAAACAAAATTTAATAGAAATTATGAATTAATTTCTAACTCTTGAATCCTTGATTCTTGAAGTGATTTCTTCCCTCTTTACTTGAAGAATGATGGTTGAAGCTCCTTGCTTAGTTAACTACAAAATAGAGTAAAAGGGATTATCAACAAAGCTTTGAGAGAGAGAGAGAGAGAGAGAGAGAGAGAGAGAGAGAGAGAGAGAGACATAGAGAGAGAGAGAGCACTAAAAACATAAAAAAAGACCAAAGAGACACATATAATACCGTGGATGGATATGGTATGGATTAGGAAGAGGAACCCTCTATTTATAAACTTTGGGGAGGCCTAAAAAATATATTTTTTTAAAAAATAATCTCCAATGGTCATATTTATGACCGTTGGAGGGGTATGCGATCGCATACCTCCCAGATCGCATATGCCATCATGGCATATGCGAAAACTACCTTTAGGATCGCATATGCGATCACTTTTGACAACAATGATGCAGCCTATATTTCACTAATTGAAGGGGAGAAAAGGAACTGAAGAGAAATAATCAACTAAGCAATCACAGAAGTCTGAAAAAATTCTAATCAGGAGCTTTCTCAATCTGCTTTACCCTGGTTTCCAAAATTGGATTTTAAAATTTATTCAACAAGATAACCAAGAAAAGGCAAGTTCATGGAGAGAGAAGGAATACGAGAAACATTAGATAAAGAACGTTGGAAAAAATAAATTGGCATAATAAATCTGATTTTGAGCAAGCAATAGAAAGGAGTGCTCAATCTGCTTCCTGTAAATACCTTTCTTTCTCACTTTCTGATCCTCCTTTTTTTATGCATCTTCTTTTTAACAACTTTATTATTAGTAATCAGGATTATTTAAAAAAAGAGAGGAAATACAACAAAATGAAGGGAATCGAAGCGTGGTATTCAGAAAATTCAGCAACAAACCATAAACATAACACTTTCAAGCATAGTTTTAAAACTCCTTGGTCGTTAAAACTCCTTGGTCGGAACGCGAATGAGTTGACTCGAAAAATCAAGTTTTGAGTTGACCCAAATAAAATTTGTCCTTAAAATTTAAGGCAAAACTTGATCGACTCAGCGAGTTGACTCGGAAGCTCGATCTAATTAGTCAACTCGGTGAGTCAAATTACCTGATTAGGCGGTCATTTCACAAAATATGGAGGACATTTTGTGTAGTGGCCTAATACCCATTTGGAGGACATTTTGTGTAGTGGCCTACTACCCATTTGAAATCTCGACCGTTCCCAAAAACCTATTTAGAGTAAACTAACCCTACCCCTAGAGCTAAACAAAGAACAAGAAAGAGAGAAAAAAGAGGAGAAGAGCCGATAAAGGTAAGTATTTTTTCCAAGTCATTGGTTCATATGATTCATAGTGAATCATGGTGATATCAAATGAAATCGTGATTCACTTTGATATCACAACTATTTTCTCAAGCTTAATGTGATCTCATAGTTCTTCAAGAGATATCACACTCATTTGTCCCTTATTTCAAGTCGTTGATGCCCTAGTATTATGTAAGCGCCATGAGCACCAGGTGGCTTGGTACTTGGGTCACTTTTTATGTGACGTGTAAAGTCCGATACATGTGTCATGATCTAATCTTTGGTGTAAAAGATTGGGAAGCAAATAGTGAATCATGGTGATATCAAATGAAATCGTGATTCACTTTGATATCACTACTATTTTTTCAAGGTTAATGGAATCTCACAGTTCAAGAGATGGCACACTCATTTGTTCCTTATTTCCAGCCATTGATGTGCTAGTATTAGGTAAGCGCCATGACCGCCAAGTGGCTTGGTACTTCGATCATTTTTGGGATGTGTGTCATGTGAAATCAACATGTGTAACTATCCGATACATGCATCATGATCCAAAGATCTTTGGTGTGAAAGATTGGGAAACAGAACAATGTCTCCATCATTTGATTCAAATCAGTCAAACACCATCTAAAACTAATGCATACCATGTAAATCAAGTACACAATTAATTTTACATGGTGTTTGATTGCATTGAATCAGATGATTGCTATCATTTTTCGTTCTAATCTTTTACACAATAATCTTGACATTTTTGGCGTCAAATCACACAAAAGAAATGATGGATCCACATGATACATCCCAAAAAGTGACCCAAGTACCAAGAGCATCGGTGCTTGGGTTGTGTACCTAATAATAACTCTTCTTAGTGAGTTAGTATTTGGTGGATCTCTAGGATTTGAATTTTTTCTTCTTAATGAGTTAGTATTAAGTAAGCGGTGTGAGTGCTAGGTAACTTGGTACTTAGGTCCAAGGATCAAAATCTCGTTTTTTCGATTCGTATCGTCCAGCCCCAAAATCGAAACGTATCGGACGATACGTATCGGTTCCGGACGATACTCTCCGATTTTTTCCCAAAAAAAAAACAAAAAAAAAACAAAAAAAACATTAAAACCGATAATTTGAAATTATCGGACGATAATTTCAAATTATCGTCCGATACGAACGATACATTGAACGATACGAACGATACATTGAACGATAATTTGACTGTTTTTTCAGGGGGGCGATAAAAACCCATTGTATCGTATCGGTGAGGTCCAAAACCGATACGTATCGTCCGATACGTATCGGTATCGGACGATATTTTGATCCATGCTTAGGTCACTTTTTGGGACGTGCCACATGAAATCATCATGTGAACCGTTTGAGCAGCGCGTCATGATCTAAAGATCTTTGGTTCAAAATATTGGGACAACAAAATATCCATCATTTGGGTCAAAGTAGTCAAACATCATCAAGATTAATGTGGATCATGTATATCCAACATACCTATAATTTTAGATGACCTTTGGCTCCTATGAATCAAATGAAAGAGATCGTCTTACGATCTAATCTTTTGCACCATAGACCTTGAGATCATGGTGTCAAATCACATGGAACACATGGTGGTTCTACATGGCATGCCTCCCAAAAGTGCCTCAATTAAGAACATGAACCTAGGGTTAGGTATCTAATACCAATTCTTTTTTAATAAATGATTTCGGATTGGGGAAATTGAGAAATAGATTCACCTGCTCACTGATGAAGTTGGTTCTATGATAGAGAATTTGCATATTAAATGTGGGTTTGCCAAATAGAAGCTGTGGCCTAATCATAGAAAGGTTTGAGAAGAGACTGGCTATATGGAAGAGTAAAATGTTGAGTGCTGCTGGTAGATCAACTCTGGTTAAATCTACTTTATTGTGATTACCGATTTTCTTCTTTTCCATGTATCGGGCACTAGTGGCCGTGCTTAAAAGACTGGAGAAAATCAAGAGGGCTTACCTCTGTGAAGGGGGAAGTGTTGCTAGGAAGTTTCATCTCATTAACTGGGATGTTTGCCATTTTAGTAAAGAAGATGGTGGCCTAAATATAAGAAAGGAGGGAGAGAATCATGGCTCTGTTGGGTAATTGGCTTTTGAGAGTCGGAGAGGAGGAGAGGGAAAATCTGCGGTGTCAGGTTTTAAGCATTAAATATGGCCGAACTGGGAATGGGTGGGAATTTCAGGAGAGGGATAATAGGGGGTCTGGATGGTGGAAAGGAGTTTGCTTTCTGCTTCCGATTTTCAGAAAATGTATCAGATACAATTGGGGAAGGGGAGATAAAATTATATTTTTGAAGAATTTATGGTGGGGGACCGTATTTTGAGTGACGAGTTCCGAAATATTTTTGCTATCGCTGTGGATGAAAATGCTGTGGTGGCCGATATGTTTGAAGATAATGGGGATGATATAATTTGGAAATTGGAATATAAGACTGAGAAGAAATCTCAGAGATGAGGAGGTGGATTCTTTCCCTCGTCTACTAGCTCTGCTCGATTCAACATCTAAGAATAGGGTGGGCAGAGATCTTCGAATACGGATCCAATTTGATTAGGGTATGTTTTCGGTCAAATCATTTTACAAATTTATGGTTCGTAGACCTCTTATGAGGCAAGTGTGGGGAAAGTTTTGGAAAGCCAGAGTTCCTCCTAGATTGAAGTTTTTCGGGTGGAATGTTGCATTGGTAGAATCCTTACGATTGATCAACTAAGAAAGAGAGGCATATCCCAGAGGAAGATGTCTCCTATGTCTTCAAGAAGAGTAAAACATGAATCATTTGCTATTGCATTGTCATGTTTCTTGTCAGGTTTGGAATGTCCTGTTGAAAACCTTTAATATGTGCTGGGTGTTTCCAGAAGAATGTAGTCAGATGATGGTGCTTGGGAGGGAGTGAAGCTAGGGGGTATGGGAAATAGTTTTGGAATGTTGCTATCTTTTAACCTATCAAAAAATAAAATGTTGCTATCTTTGCGGTCTTTTGGGTCATTTGGCTGGAAGGGAACAGTAGGGTCTTCACGAAGATTAGGAGACCTACTAGTATGATTTAAGGCTGCTTGGGATTTCATGGTTTATTGGGTTCATATTGTGATGTCTGAAGACGAAAGGACTGCCAAAATTATTTCAACGACTGGGAAAACCTGCATGATAATTAACTTTACCTTCCTTTGATGAAGTGTGTTCATAGGTTTGTTTTGGCTTGTCCACGGATCTGGTTTGGGTGTGAGATTTTGGTATGAGTTGCTTTCGGCTTTTTGTGACCAGCTTCTGCTAGCTGGGCACCATTTGTTGTTGTTGTACTTTATTCTGTTTTTTTAATGAATTTCATTTTACCAATTGGGGGGAAAAATCTCTGTATCTATGACAGAAGTTCTAATTATCGGGTATTTATCTTTGTTGTTAAATTTAGGACAAAGTTTCTTCCATACTAAAGAATTGGTTGAGCCGAATACCCTACCTAAATTTAACCGAAAAAAGAAGTGCCAGGTTGCATATTAAAACAATATCATTAGTGCCTAGATATTACTCTCTTTTCCTTTTTCTTTTGGGAGGAAGAGGAGAGGGGGAGGGGGGAGAGGGGAGGGAAGGGGGGGGGGTAATTACATTAGTTTTGTACAAATTTCCCATTTTCGAGAAATCATTCATTATTCTGTCGGAAGCTCTTGCCTAGAGCTTTCAAATCTGCAACCTAGGTCAACTATTCCTGACAAGGCAACAAGTGATCAGACCATACACAACAAATATTAATAATGGCCGTATTAATTTTAGTTTAGTTTAGATTTTTGTTGTTGTAATGTCTACGTTATTTTTTAAAAGGGTAAAATGGGTTGATAAGGTCATTTCTGGTATTTGCTATTTATTTAATTATTTTTGTCCGAATTATGGGAAAATAATCATCCTGGGATGCCATTGGAAAGCTTGACAAGAGCTTTCTAATGGAACCACTTTCGGTATTCAATTAACGTTTTTCAAAAGTTATTCATCACAAAACATTGTTGTGGAAAAAAACATTGTAGGGCCATCTCGGATGCACTAAGACATCTCATCTGTATCTAAGGACCAAGGATCATCCTTCCTTTATTCCTAGAAGGCGTTCATCCATCCTAATTACGTGAATCCATTGGCAGTCTGGCACCCACCCTTTTAGAATAAATTTATGGATGCATAACATCTTAGATCAAGTACCAAGGAGATGCTTAACAATTTACGTTTTTATTAAAAGATATGTATTGTAAAGTGTTGTTATAAAATATCAGAACAAATAAGCATTGTTGTAAGGTTTTAGATGCACAAAGACACCTCATCTTATCCAAAGACCAAGCATCATACTCCTTTTATTCATAAAAGGCCTTCATCCATTCCTAAATGAGGTGAATCCTTTGGCACACTACCTTTGAGGATGAATTCAAAGGTAGTGTGCCAAAGGATGAATTCAAGGATGTATGACACTTGGCACATGCATTTATTGATTCAGATGCATACTCGCTCTCTTCTCAAGAAAGCATGCATGAAACTGTTACCATTACTGTACATAGGCACATTTGGTGAATTCAGGTAATTTTATAGATATTTTTTTTTGATGCTGTTAAGTTGGTGTAATGTTTTTTTATTCTTGTCATATCTGTAATTGTTTGTTTTTTTCTGTGTAATTTTCTTCAGATAAAAAGATTATACCGAAGGCAGCAAATGACGTTAAACTGATAAGTGCTGGGAAAATATTGGAAAACAACAAGACTGTTGCCCAGTGTAGGGCACCGTTTGGTGAGGTTCCTGGAGGGGTTATCACCATGCATGTTGTTGTTCAGCCATCTATAGCAAAAACTAAAACAGGTATGTTACATCTTGAGGTTAAAGCTTATGCATATGAAATCCTCTTCTTCTGGGGCTAGCCGTAGCTTGGAATACCTTTGAAGGTCTTGATACCGATGAATGCAGGCTGTGTTATCCGAGAAATATTCATTTACACATGAAAGTTGAACTCTGATTGATTAAGTAGCCATATGATAGATTTAGGTGATTCCATCGGTCATATATTTATAAATTCCAAAATTATGCTTTAGTCCAAGGACAGCTTAAAATATTCTTTGAACTATCAAGTTATGTTCTCAATAGGCCTGTGTATCCTTATTTCATAAGCATTTTATATTTTAATGTACTCAAGAGTTCAGATCCTGTCCTGTGGTAAGGTTCATCTCTATTGTGCTTGTTGCGCTCTGCTTCATTTGTACGGATCATTTTGATTCAATAGTTTCCGTTGCAAAAGGTTTGGAACACACCAATACTCTTGCAGATCTATATGTAGAATATTACCGTGTCAATTTAATGTCAGAGAAGATTCAATTCACTTTAGTGTTGTTTTGATACACTGGATCAAATCTGACTATCCATTGAGCCATTCATCATTCATTAGTGATCCGACCTATAGTGCTCCATTTATTGTCAATCATCCATCCAACCAACCGTTGTATTTGCAGGTGATCAGAATGGATATGATCACAAATTTCTCCGATTTCTTTAAACTTCACCGAAATTTTTCTGAAATCGTTGTCTACCGAGACTTTTGGTGAAAATTTTCCGATGTCGATTACATGATGCAATATTTTACTTTTTTCAATTATTTATAATATGTATTCTACTCCTTGGAATTTTCAAAATTTTCCCGAATCTATCCGAGTTGCACCGAGACGACCTCCAACCGAAATATTACCGAAATGGGACATTCTTATTATGCATCCAAGAGCTTTTGGGTTCTATTTTACAAAACCTTGTAAACGGAAAACCCCCTAAGTCCTAAACCTGTAGCTGACTTCTACATCTGATATCAGATAATATGCCAAAAGAGATCTAGGATCCTTAGGACTCTTCCTATGTCAGTTGGATATTAGATGTGATCTTATCTGATCCACAACAGAGATTTTTGGGTTGGCCATCACTCGCTTGCAGACATGGTGTCATTGCTCGCAACTTATCTGATCACCACTGTATTTTTAGCCATCGCTGGAATGTAAACATGCTGCCGATTGTACTGCTCCTTACGTGATTGAAGATTTTGCCATGTTGGATCATTGATGAATCATATTTGATTCCGCTGTAAATTTTGGATCACATTGCTGGTCACTGCTAATAGAGGGCGAATGACAGATCCTCGTTATTGATTAGGTGGTTTAAACTAGTTGAAGTTGATTAGTTGTGTACTTCCAAATTAGGGGAGGATGGCCTAACCATCTTTATTTCTCTTGGACAGTGTGGTATGCGTTAGTGTGTAAAATTCAGTATTTATTCATTTGTGTTAAGTTTTATATATATATATATATATATATATATATATATATATATATATATATATATATATATATATATATATATATATATATATATGGAAAAGGTGTCTGTCCTCCATGGGAGGACGGTCACCGTCCTCCAAGCTTCCACGTGGCACCCAAAATAATGTTTCGATGCCACGTGGAGCTCGAGTGCATTGCTTAGATCATCTTTGAAAATAAATAAATTGATAACTCATCTCCACCGTGTGGTTTTTGAACCGTGAAATGTGGACCAATGAAACCCGTCAAACTTTGACTTGTGGGTTTAAAAAGTTTTTTCCGAAATTTATTTTTTTAATATTGATCTATACCGTCCACTTGTGCTCCACGTGGCACCCGAATAGTGTTTTGGGTGCCACGTGGGGCTCCATGTGTAAATTGGAGGACGGTCACCGTGTCCTCCAAGTCGGGCCACGTGGGATTTTATATATATATATATATATATATATATTTGATATGCAAGCATGGGATTTTAGTTATATATTTCTTAATTATTTCCTATTTTAAGTAGGATTGGAGCCTAGGATATCTTCAATGATAATAATAATAATTATTATCATTATCACATAGAGGCGTTATTAGGTGGATGGCTTTGTGCCCCACCGATGGTGCACGGTGATCAATTCCCCGCATGTGGTGGGTGTCTTCTTTAATACTGGACAGGTAGTATGTGTGCCAATAGTGTAGATATCCAGTCCAAAAATTGCATAATTGAACGATATCTACTGTTTGATCATGAGCTTACAGATATGTTCAAGCATATCGTAACCATCACCGTCAGTATCATTGTAACCTTATCCCATCTATTGGAGGTCGGCTTTGCGAGTCTTATTTTTCCACTCTTTGTGATCAACACTAAGCTCTTGTCAACTCCACAATCCTTCACGTCCCTTCTCTCTGCTTCCCTGTAGGCAAGGTGCCGGTATTGTGTCTGGTATTGGTCCATATTGGACTAATACATGTCGGCCGATATGGATACGGTATCGTCGATACCGAATCTGCCTTCATCTATTTATTTAATTTTTTGAAAAAAAATAAAATAATTTGTAATTTGTATCGGCCAGTAGCGGCCAATACCGAGATAATATCCACCGATACTGACCCATATATTGATACTGATACCGATACCAGTATTGGTTCTTGACACAAAGCTGATACATATCGCCGATACGTGTCGGTATTAGCTGAGTTTTGATACCATGCCTCAGGTCTTCATTGGTCTTCCTCCTACTTCGTTGTGCCTCTAGTGTCTCAAATCTCAATCCTACGTACAAGGTCTGCTTCCGATGGACATGTGCAAACCGCCTCAAGCGAAATTCCATATTGTTTTTTTTTTTTCTGTTAGAAACGCTTCTCTCAAATTTCCTCCTATGTACTTATTCCTAATTTCATCCTTTCTTGTTCAGCACACATCCGTCCTAGCATGCACATCTCTTCTCCCTCCAATCTATCTTATTGTCACTATTTCGTACCCCAGCATTCCACGACATATAGTATGACATGTCTTACCACTGTCTTCCAAAAATGTCCCTCCAATTGAAGCGAAAGTCTTGGGTTGCATATTGTAACCAAGGTTGTTGAAGGCACTGGGCCCCCTCCTAGGCAAGAAGTTAAGCGCTATTAGTAACATATTTAAAAAGTGATGCTTTCTATTCTTCAAATGATCTAATGTTGCTATCTTCAAACTATATATTGGCTTCTGAAGTATCTCAGTTTTTACAGTTCCGAGTCCAATTATTCATGTGGATTTTTTATTTTATGTTAGTTGGACATGCATTGGAATCTTGACATTTTTTTTCTACAAATTATAAAAACCTAAATTATTTGTTCAAGCTCAAGTTTCTTCCGATTGCTTGTATCCACTGTTGTCGAAGTTGTATGATTCACATAATTCAAATCATTGATCTGAATCATATTTGAATTATACTATTCAACACGGAAGCATGTGTCATAAGTTTCATTGGGTTTTTTGTGAAACCGAGAATCCCATCAACTGTAAGTTCAAAAAAGGGATTTTTGTATCTCTTTTATTTTTATATTGTTATTCTTTTGCAACTTAAGTTTATCTTCTGGGATTAAAATAAAATTTTGACCTGTTATCAATCTTTTAAGGGGTTTTAAAGGATTCTGTTTTTTTTTGAGAGAAAAACCAGAATCTTGATATATTCATATCTTCATCTGCCCTCAATGAAATTCGATTCTGCCACTTGCAAACTTCTCTAATCAATTCTTCATCATCTACAGCCCCATCTCTTGGGCCGTTTGATGGTTGTTTCATGAAATCAAAATTTGTGGCCATTCCGCCTTTTAAGCTTTTCAAAATTGTTTAGTTCCTCAATCTATTGTTTCCTTTTGGATTCTGTAGCTAGTATGGTGAAGGATATGGATGTTACATGGAACATTGCACCAGTGTTACTAGATGTGGATGATATATATATATATATATATATATATATATATAGTAAATAATTATGGTTTGTAGTTAATCATTAAAATTGCATTTTTTTTATTCTTGAACACGTGCTATATGGCTATATCGTATTATTGGTATTCTGTTAGTAGATGGAGTTGGGAAATAGATGGTTATGCATTATTTATTTTCTCTGATTTATGCACAAAGTTTATGTTTTTCTATATTTAAAAAAAGTTTGGTTCTCGTGTACTTAATACAAATGTGCAGTAACACTATAACTATATAATGTCGGGTGTGCAATGCACGGTTTAGTTGGCTGATTACCAATTTGTTATATGGGATTTACCGTGCTAAGATTTCTCATGAAGTGTATACCCTAATATGTAGGTCACATGAAGTGTATACCCTAATTATTAGGGCTGATTACCAATTTATTAGGGCCACTATGTAGGTCACATGAAGTGTATACCTTAATGATACAACACTTAATTATCATCTTCTTATCTCTTTCCTGGACCGTATCTTCCAGTGGGAAAGGTTGATGAACTCCTAACCTTTGCTTTCCTACCCTCAAAATGGGGAAACAAAAATGATGCTGCACTTTTTTAAATGATGCTGCACTCCTGCTTGATCCTATATTCCATGGCATATCTTGGAACGTAAGCTCCATAATATGTTCGCGGAGTCATCTACCAATATCAATGTTTTCATATTCGGGTGGCTGGAATGGTTTTGCTTTGGATCAAATTGTAGCTATATTTTCATTAGAATTCGATGAAGTTCCAGCATATCAAAGAAAGGCACAACGAAGTGCTCTGCCAAAGTAAAATAAAACTGAACAAAAATAAAACGAGAAAAGAAATGACTAGAAGTACAAAAACATCTAAAAGCTAAAATAGAAGAAAAAAGAGATGCAAGTTTGAGCTGCTCAAACTCCCGAAGAATCTCCTCCATGGAGGATTCAGCCGCACAGTGAGATGAAGCCAAACACCACCAGCACAAAGCCTTCCTAATCAAATCCACAGCGAAGTTACGTGCCTCAAATTTTCTTTTCAGTATCCATTTGTTTCTTTCCTTCTGAATGCCGTTGAAGATCTGCATTATAATGCCTTCTAATTAGGACTGTCAACGGGCCGGGTCGGGTCAAAATTTTGGCTGCCCAATAAGAAAATCGCAAATGCCCGGCCCGACTTGATGGTGCCTTTAAGCCAACCCAATGCACGCCTGAAAACCCAACCGACCAGACCTGACACAATTTCTTCGTCGGCCTGACCTGACCCAGTAAAATATTGGGTCGGAGCTGTTGATTGCCCAGATTCCTGCCAAAGGGTTGTCTGGCCATCCTACCAGGCGGCCAGAACCAAGCACAAGTCAGACCAAGGCATACAGGAAGCCCGACCTGCCTAAAACAATCACAACTCCTTGTAGCAAATTTACATCCCATAAAAAGTTGGTCCGCCGGTTTCTCCTCCACGCTACAGAACTTAACACTCTAGGTATCATTGTCCCACTTTTGTGTGGTTGTATGTGTCAAAACTTTAGCACCTTAATTCTACAGGGAGCAACAATTATCCACATCAACGTTCAATATTGTTTGACAAGAGGCTTCTGTTGGATGTGATATGTTCAACATCCAGCTTTGAAAATATGCTGTTATTGGTAATTAAGCATTAAATCGACTTATATATGCCTGTGCGAGTCTCTTGCACCCTATGTGGATGAGGTAGCAGAACAGTGATGCGGTGAGGGGTTCCTCGTATGATGGTGGGACCCATTTTCGTACAACCAAGTGACTGTTGGTTGCAGCAGGCTGGGCTGTTCTCCTTCAATTGCGTGCAAGTTCAGTTTCCTTACCTAAGCTGTTTTTTTTTTATAGGTAGGAAAATTGGCATTGGAATTAAGCTAAAATCAGTTGCACGCATCTTGACATCTTCTGATGGTTGATGAGTATTGAATTGTTATTTATCAAAAAATGATTAGTATTAAATTGTTCAAGATTCTTCATTTTTGTTAATGATGAGAAGACTTGTGTTACTTAAATTTAAACTTTGAATCATCTCTAGAATATGCAAGAAATAGTTCTGTGGGAGCTCTATGGAGATTAGTTTCAACTTTTTATCTTTTCATGAGCATCGTTTTTATTTTCTTGACACTAAAAGATTGTATTGCTGCATTTATGAGCAGAGAAGAAGGTTGATGAGTTGCCAAGGAAGACTGTCTGCGCCTGCTCCATATTATAGAGTTATCTTTGATCTCAGTCTGGGGGTTGGTTTTTAAATCTACTTTATGCTCTGTGCCTGCTCCATATTATAGAGTAAGAAATTTCGTCCTTGCATCTCAGTCTTGGGGTTGGTTTTTTAATCTACTTTATGCTTGAAGTTTCTTGATCACACGTCTCCCATCTGAGAGTTTAGAGGCGTTCATTCTGTTGCATCACATTACTATATGTGTAGAAGGTTGGGATCCATCGTATAACATTTTATATGTATACTATAAATATGAATGCAATCGGACACTGTCTGATTTTGAACCAGGCAGTGTTCCGATGTGGTGAGAACATTTCATGTCAGCTTCTATACATCATTTCCATGAGGGGTTTCATGGGCTTAGTTTCTGCAACATTTATCTTCTAATCATTATCTTCACTGTTTGGAAATGCTTTCTAGTAGGCATTTCGGTGCTACGGCAGCAGGCATGTTCAGTTTTACTACCTAGAGCTACCACCTTTCCATTTCATCATCATCCTGAATTTTTTTTTTAATGGGACATAATCTTGTGTTTTACCCCTTATATATATATATATATATATATATATATATATATATATATATATATATATATGTTCCTGTTACTCACCAGAAAATTGGGATTCAAGTTCAACTTCTGACTTAAATGGTGCAAGATTGGGGGTGTCTACAATTAGTTGTGTAACAGTTTAGAAAGTGAGTTATCTGTCTTGGACAGTACAAGTTAAAGTTTAAGCTAGAGAGAAGCCTGTATAAAAAGAGCTAGTTTCTTTTTTGGGATCGGTAAAGAAAAAAAAAAGAGCTAGTTTGAGGCGTGGCTGATCAGGTCATCAATGATGGTGATTGGGTGATCTGTTTGTACAGATGCAGTCATTGTGGCGTCATGTGTGCATGAGGTGCCATCGCCATATTCTCAGAATCAATCTATAAGTTTGCATAAAAAACAGCTTTATCTTTTGTTTTGGATGCTATTACAAGCATCAAACCCTCGCACTACATGACACCACGTGATGCCACGTGTGCAGAACTGATAACCTGATCACTAACATTGGTGACCAGTGAGGTGGTCCAGATATAACTAAAAGCAGAGTTCTAAAGGCCATTGCTCTAATCATTGGTGCACAGCATGCTATGTGGACGTTAAATAGCATGAAGTGTTCCCGCAGTGCATGGCTTGCATTATGCCCACTACTGATCTAGTATTCTAGCTTGTCATTAGGGTACCTTTGTTGGCACCTAGTTCATTAGGGTACCTTTGTTGGCATCTACGCATTACCGAATGTGCCCACTAGTGCATTAGGGTACCTTTGTTGGCACCTACGCATTACCGAATGTGCCTACACTATATATCTATTGACTGCGTTGAATCGTACAATGGAGGTCGATTTTCATCTCAATCTTTCATAGAATTGTTCTTCACATTGAGCGTACTAATAGACCTTTAGTTTTGTATTCCACATGGCACTGATCCCAAAAAAATGACTCACTTTTTTGGGTGTGTCATGTGGAATCAACATCTGTTTGTCTGATTATGTTCTCAATATCTATTTTTATCAAAGATTGGGGTGAAAATTGATCTCCATTGATTAATTCCAAACAGTCAATGGTTTAATTACATGAAATCAGGCTTGAGAAGGAAAATTTTTTGGTTGAAAATAAAGCTACCCCAGAGAAAATAGGGAGCCATTGCCTACCCCAGAGAAAATAGGCACACGAGAAGTTGCCCTCATAAGTTAAAATGAAAGACAGATATTTGGGAGACTCGTGTCATGTAAAAAACACCATCAACACCATTTAAATCACCTGATTTGAAAAGTCATGATCTACATCTCTTGGGTGCAAAGATTAGTAGAAATAAGATCTATACCATAGGATCGACTCAGCCAACTATTGAATCAGAGAATGGCCTTTGACTGCGATAGGTCATATGAGAAAGATCGTGTTTTGTCTCTCTCTTTTGCATTTAAGATCTTAAAATCTTGATCTTCAAATAAGATGACTTAGATGGTGTTTTCGCATGTCACGGGCTCCCAAAATACTGGGTCTTTCTTTCAAACTATTTGCATTGGGGGTGTATTCGGTTCGGTTTGGTCGGTTTTGGACCAAAATTACAAACCAAATTGGTCCTAATCGGTTTTTAGATTTTCAAATCAAACCAAACTGTCTAACTCTTAAACCAAACCAACCCAGTTCAAATCAGTTCGGTTTGGTTGGGTCGGTTTCGGTTTTCGTATAAGTTCTACTTGCACATCAAAATTTTCTCAACTGATTTTCCTATAAGTCCTACTTTACCGCTTTAAGCTTTAGGAATAGGCTAAAGACAAGGGTAGAGTTTTATGTGAAAATATGCATTTTATTTAAATGCCCTTAAAATGAATCAAAATCCCCGCCTATATATATATATATATATATATATATATATATATATATATATATATATATATATACTTACAAACTACATTCGGTTCGGTTTGGTTTCGGCTTGGGAAGGCTTGGAACTGAAACCAAATCAAACTTTTTGGTTTTTTTTTTTCCAAACCCAAACCGGTACTCGTCCAAACCAGATCAAACCCGGCGGTTTGGTCGGTTTGGTCAGTTCGGGCCAAAAAATGAACAGCCCTAATGTGCATGGCCAACTTCATGTATGCAATTGTGCAAGTGATGGTTGGCCGGCTAGAAAGTATGTTAGTTTCATGCACAAGGTATAAAAATTCGGCCGATACCGATACTTATTGGTTTGGCGTATTGGGTATTTGAGACTTTTTGTTTTCTTTTTTTATTTAGTTTATTTTTTTTAATTGATCGATACGTATCGGTATCGACCGATTCATATCGGCCTTGGACAAACCGATACCTTAGGTCGATACCCATTTTTACTTGGTTTCATGCATGAGTTAGTGTGAGCGTGCGCCTTGATTATACTCGGGTACCTTTTGAGTGTGCCATATAGAAACGACATGTACTATTGGCAACTTAATTTAAAGATTATTCCCGTAAGATATTGGGATAAATATCGTATACATCTTATGATTAAAGCTGTCGAACACCATCCAAAATTAACGGCTCCCATTGAATGAGATAATGGAAATCATTTTCATTTCAATATTTTACTAAACACATCTTCAGATTACGAGTGTCGGATCACATGAAATATTCTGACGTATGAAATTCACATGAAATATATGATTGTTTTGCACGTCTCAAATCCCAAAAAAGTATTGTGAGCATTGGTGATTAAAAATTGAGAATTTATTACTAAACAAGTTTCATTTATTTTTTTTTATTAGCAAAAGGTGTTAATACCGGTGGGGAATGGGTTTGATGAGGTAGGCCGCTCACTCATGTCTCTCGAGAGTTAGTATCATCTAAGATGTTCGAGTAGCATGTGATTTGATACTTGTGTAGCATTTTGCAATTTGCACATCATCTAAGCCCTCTGATAGGTGAGATGTGCTCGAAAGATTATTAGTATAAAAAATTGGGATTAGAATCTATCTTGACCGTCACAGTCAAATACCATCTAAAAGTAGTGGGTATCATGTAGATTCAATGTATCATTGATTTTAATTAGCTTTTGATTGCTTTGAATTGGATGATGTGGATTCTCTTTCAACCCAATATTTTGCATCATAGATCTTGAGGATCGTTTGCGTTAAAATCAAATGGAATACATGGTGGTTATACATGGCACGCAATGTTAATATTTTATCCGTTCTTGGGTCACCGGTTTTCCACGTCCGCACCTGTTTAATACTTTTCCCAATGGTGGTTATGCATTAGCATTAGTTTTATAATAAACCGTTTCCACAATAAAAATGGCACATGCCTTGATTTGGTAAAATGCCCTAAACCAATATCCATAGGTGAAAAGGAAATAAATATGCGAAGAAGCTTTCCACTAAATATTGAAAAATATTACAATCTAATGACAGAAGTAGTGCAGCTTAAATTAAAGAAAAAACAGAAAAAGAGTTGATGATCAAGGATGCTGGTTTTGTGGACTAGTAGGGGATGGAGGTAAGAATGGTAACCAAGATTTAGGATTTCTAAGAGAAAAAAGTGGTGGTGGAGATGGTGAAATTAGAGATGGCATGTGAAGAATTGGAGGTAAAGGTGGCAATGTAAATGGCAAACTTGGGGGTGGCTTTGGACATGGCATTGGCATTGGCATTGGCATTGGTGGGAGGTGAAAAGGAAAGGGTAACTTAGAAAAGGGTGGCAAATTGGGAAACCCAAATGGTGGCAAGGGGGGCATATTAGGAAAACCAAATGGTGGAAAAGCTGGCAGAAAGAAGTCCGAGGAATTTAAAGAGCTTCCCACTTGTCCCTCTCTAGGAGTTCCCCCACAAAGAGCAAAATCAGCTTTGGGTGGCCTATAATTTAGAGAATTTAAGCTGTAAATGCATAGGTTGGCTTGTTTTGATTTGATTGCCATGTGTTGTGTTGATCTCTGGAGACCAGCAACACTGCATAAATAGGCTGAACTGGATTGCAAGGTGGATTGGCAAAATGGGTCAACCATCTGGTCTTCTTTGCATTCGAATCCATTTGGAGATGGAGATTCAACTTTGTAGCGTCCATATTTATCTGTAGTTGTGTTGACTGAGAAGGCTGTTTGTTCTGTTTTTGATGATGAGTTTTTGGCTTTGAACTTGCACTCTACAAAAACTTCAGCACCTGCACAGATATTATAACTCAGGAAATGTGGGTAGTCTTTCTCTCTTTTTTTTTGTTGTTTTTTTTGTTCGTTATTTTTAACTATTAAAATAAGAACATCGGGTCTTTGGTCTCAAACTTGTGTTTAGGTGCCACATGGATTTGAGTAAGGTCGATTTAGTACCCTTAGGGATTAGTCCATGCGTAAGCTTGAGATTACCCTAAGTTATAAAAAAAAATAGGTTGATTCAGTACCGTAAAATAAAAATAAAAATTATTACTACTCTGGTGCTCTTAACTGTATTAATATTGAAGAATATAATGCTTCATCATTTTATTTTTAGCTAATATAACTGAAAGGCAAAACACTTCATCAGGAAATGTGGGTCTTCTTTCTTTTTAAGTTTTAAATAAGGGCACATGGATGTGATCAAGGTCGATACACTACCCTCCAAAAAAAAAATGACTGCCCTTACATCTTCGGTGGTCTAGTTGAAAAGAAAATGAAGGTTGAAACGTTTCATCAGTTTAATCTTTATTTTTACTCTGTTAGATTGAGGCTTTATAATATTCATTTTCTAAAAAAAATTAGGAAAGGTGAGGTGGGCCCATGAGACGGCAAGGGGTACCTGTGGTACCCTGAATAGCCCTCAGGTGTAACATTAGTATGAATCCTGCAACCTAGACTAGATACTCTTATTCCTAAATTAAGAGATTGGAAAATTGGAACATGGGTTTACCTTGTAGAAAGTAGCTGTGTGTGGAGAAGTTGTTGGTGGTGCAGGTGTCACAGAAAACAGTACCCATTATAATAATTTTAGAGATAGGTTTTGGGTCAACTGCAAGAGACAATGGCCTACTAAACAAAGCTGCAAGAAGTAGAAAAAAGAGAGTAGTTGGAATCATGGTAGGTAGATAGGGTAGATAGAGGAGAAGCTTCTACTAAACAGGGTTCTAAAGTACTACTACCAGTGTGGACTGTGGAGTGTCTCAAAAGCATATTATATAAGTAGAGAGATGGGAGTAATTTAATAAAGCAATAGTGGAGTAAAAGAGATGATGAGCTTGAATCTTCACATGAAACAAGGACATGTGAAGGGTCTTTTGGCAGAGTGTGGGTTTGATAGCAACAAATTTAGAGTGAGTTTGTTGTCTTTTGACATGTGAATGGGTCTTTTTAATCCTCAAAGTCTGCTAACTCCAATGGAGTCTGCAATCTAGGGACTTTAAAGTGCCTTCAAATCCACCACCTCACCCGTGAACTTGCGACAGCAGGCAACAGATTGCCAGTGGGTTAGCCGAACTTTAAGAGGTTCAACTATTTTTATTGGGCTTGGGAATTAGGTCCGAACCAGGCAAGTAATAAGGCTGGTACAGATTAAACTAAACTGTACTAATTAAACCCCAGAACGGCCCGAAGCAAACCCGGCCCAGATAAATCTTGGACGAGTTTTCGGGCGGCGAAAAGCCGAAAAGGTTTGGAGTTGATTTGGTCCTAAACTAAACTATACTAATTAATACTGACTTTTTCTGTAATGGAAAATCATAAATGGAGGACAAATTTGTTGAGGACAAAATGGATGCAGCTTACGTGACTGACCTGAATTAACTAACCCCAACCTCACTTGCAGCCAATTACATCGTGCCACATCATCTGATTGCACTTTGTCCAGGTAAAATCTGTTCTCCATATATCACTGTCCTTGTGTTATTTGAAGGCTCCTGCCTCTAACACAGTGGGTAAGTTTGAATGCTTTTTCAGGAGAAAGATAAAGTGTTATCTTTCCTTACACGTGCCATTGGATCAAATCGAACGTTTGATAGCACATTCAACAATCTTGTTAAGTTGTTTTCACGCGTGATGAGAAATGAACGACCAGGATCAGCTCGTATATTCCCGGCACATCTATATTATTAAAATAAAGCTGCGGAAGGCTTACGTGGCAGGATTAAGAGATTTAGGAGATTATTTTTCATAAAAAAATAAATAATTAGTTTTACGCGTGAGAAGACGTCCACGATCACTTTTTCCCAAACAACAAAACTCTCTCAAAAGTTACTTTAAATCCACCCACCTAATCATTGAGTTCACCTAAAAACACATTGACCGAATTGAATTGAATGATGGAGATCATTTATCCTCTCAATCTTTTACATAATGGATCTTGAGATTATAGGCGTACCATCAAACAATCAATGCTTTATTTCGCATGCGTAGTCGTTACATCCTATCAAATGATCGAAAGTGTGCAAGCCTAAATAGGAAGGAGGATTAGATATCAGAAAGATAAGAGATTGAAACTTGACTGGTATGGATAAACTATTTTAGAACCTTGCAAAAAATACAGAATTTCTGTGGTCTAATGTTATGTGGGCGAAGTACATTAAGCATGAGAGTATTTGGCATTGCGCTCTCCCGACCGATCCTTCTTGGGCCTGGCGATCCATATTGTAGGCGAGAGATATGGTTTATGAGCAGTCCAGGGATATATTAGGAGATGGTCTTGACACTAGTTTCTGGTTTGACTCATGGGTGGACGAAAATTCTCTTATTCCCTGATCCAGTAGGCGGTTGATTGATCAATCCAGAATCATTTCTGAGGACTTCAATTCATGATGTTATCTCTAATGGCACATGGCGGCTTCCTAATCCCTTTATAGGCAGATGGAAGAGACATGAAATCTTATTAGTGGGGTGCAGGTTCCTAATAGACCCTATATGGATAATTTGATATGGGAGCTCTTCACATTGAATTTCGCTTGGGAGGTTATTAAGGGAAGTAACACTTAAGTTGATTGGGCCAAATTTGTTTGGAATAATGCTAATATTCCAAAACATGCTTTCTGTGTTTGGCTTGCTGTAGATCAACCTCTTGATCACGGATAATCTCTGCCGCAAAGGATTGATTATCCCTTCTAGATGTGTACTCTGTTGGGGTCACTCCGAGGATATCGAGCACATTTTCTTTAAATGTGGTTTCTCAAGGTGGATCTGGGCATCGTTGAAGTATAGGCTTGGTATCAAGAACATGGGTAACTCTTTAGCTGATGAGGTAACATTATGTATGGATAATGTGAAAGGGAACAAAAGGAGGGCTACTCTTACGAAATGCGAGAATCTTTGAAGATGAGGAAAAACATAAGGAAATCTTAAATAATATTGTTGATATTGTCATCTATAAGATGACTGGGATTGAGTATATGGACCAAGGATCAAAATTTCAATTTTCGCTTCGGTTTCGGAGGGGACCAAAATCGAAATTTCAACCTCATACATTTAATGATCGAAATTTTGGTCCCAAATTATCGTTTCGGTGGGGACCGAAACCGATAATTTCGGCCAAAATTTTGATCCTTGATGTGGACCTGAGCAATTTTGTAGGCAACGTTTGGCAAGTTCAGGAGTAGCGTAGGATTCCTATGGCCTGCTCCTGGGAGTGTCCTTCTGATGGTCAAACCAAATTGAATGTCGATGGTGCGATGCATAATGGGAAAACTGCAATAGGTGGTATCATCAGAATAGCGAATGGGGAGGTGGTTTGTATATTTGCTGGGCCATCCTCATGTTCTTCTGTTGTTGATTGTGAGCTACATGCTATTTTGTATGAGGTTCAGATGACTATTGATTTTAATATCAAGGATATTTTTATTGAATTTGATTGCCAGAGTACGGTGACCTGGATATATTCATGATATTTCAATGGTGGATTGGAAGAGTAGTGATGCTGTTTGGCGGATCAAGAATCAATGCAGTAAGTTCAATAGCGTTATTGTCAAACATGTGTTCAGAGACGTTAACTCTTGTGTTGGTTTTCTCGCCAATTGGAGGACTTACATCAAGTACTGTTGTGCGATGGATTGGGGATGTGCCAGATTACCTGATGGTTTACACTTTCTTTTCGGAAATGATATAATTAATGCCTATTCTTATTTGTAATTTTTTCTAAGCAATAAATAAGGGTGAGGTCCTTCCAATCTCAGCTTGCCGATCAAAAAATAAAATAAATCATGTGCACGTTTAAAATTGATTTTAAGGTTACTTTCATGAGTGTGTGCCACATGAAATAAAAAATTGACCGTTTGATGATACACCGATGATCTAAAGATTGTTCGCACGAAAGATTGGGACGATAAACAATCTCTATCGCTTGATTCAATGTAGTCGATGTGTTTCAGCGTGGGTGAACTCAAAGATTTTGTGGGCGGATTTGTACGTACTCTATAAAGAGTTAGGCTGCGTATGACATAGCTCTCTGCCATAGTCACAAAATCGGGGTTCGGCAATAGATCGACAAGGTTAAAATTCGAAGAAATTCGGCAAAATTAGGAAGTTTAGGGAAATATTCGGAGGAAAAATCGATGAGAAAAATTTTAAAAAAATAAAAAGATTAAATTTTTTTTTAAAAAATATATATATATATTGAAAAAAATAATTTTTTGAAAATTCGGGAATAATTCGCAAAGTTTAGGGATTTGGCGAATTTTCGAAAAATTCGTAAACAATTCGGGATTAATTCGGGGGACCTTAAATTCGCGAATTTTTTAAATATTCGGCGATTTTTGTGACTATGCTCTCTGCTAGCCCCTGCCACAGCAGAGTTCATCTGCTTTAGTTGGTTCCCATTCTCTTTTCTAACTCTCAGCAAATGAGGATTTCCCTGCTCTATCAGCAACCTCCCTATTCTCTACTAACTCCCTACTAGAGCAAATAAAATCTGCTCTAACAAGGAGTGAGTAAAAAAGAGGGTGGAACTGCTGAAAAAGTAAATCTTGCATAAAATTTAGCTATGTAAGGAGTTATCAAAGAGAAGGGATACCTATTAAAGTAGGTAGCAGGATGCTAGCAAAGAGGATGAGAACCTACTAAAGCAAGTGAACTCAGCTTTAGTAGGAACCAACAAAGCGCTATGCTATACGCATCTTTAATCTACAATGGGTGGGTGGATAGAGAGACCAACTCATCTAAAAAACAAAGGGGGCATTATTAAATGAAAGATCTACAAAATCCTTTCACACTTCCGGAACAAGACGTTTATCAATTGAACGATTGTCAAGACTCTTGACCAAGGATCAAAATACCGGGTATCTGTACCGTATTGTTCGAGCCTAAAATCGATACATATCGGACGATACGTATCAGTATCGAACGATACATTCAATGTATCGTTCAGTTGTATGGAAATGTATCGATCGATATCTTCCATACAACTGAACGATACAGTACATTAAATGTACCGTATTATTTAGGTTCGATATCGATACGTATCGTCCGATACGAATTGATATCGGCCAAAATTTTGATCCATGCTCCTAACTACAGTTAATGTCAACTTTGTCCGGATTGACAATGTGAAAAGCTTTTGACAAGACCGATGGGGTTGGATATATAAGATTATGACTTATAATTAATGTTGGTGACGTCTAATTAATCCTTTGTTTATAGTGGTACAATGGTACTCGCAAGGCAATGGCCAAGGCCAAGGGGCATATATGTATAATGATGGTGTCAAAATATTAGCCCATATCAATACGTATTGGATTTTCGACAAACTAATATATATTGGCACCAATAAGTATCAGGTATCATATTGGCGAATTATACGGGCCCGTATTGGCCATTATGTATCGGATATTGTTTGACGCCTCCCAATTTTTTTTAAAAAAATATACCGATCCATATCGATATCGGCAAATACGTATCGATCCACCAAGGACCGACACCCGATACCGATACCAAGGTTGTTACTTTGTGTATAATAATGAATATAAAAATTTATCTTGATACCGATACCCGATACCGATTGGACCGGCCCTATCCGGCTTCTAATGAGTCAGGATAAATTTATCTTAATACCGATACCAAAGTTGTTACCTTGTGTATAATAATGAATACAAAAATTTATCCGCTATTAATAGAAAAACTGCCGCTAATACTTTTGTTGTCAATAGTCTTAATAGCCTTTAATAATTTTTTTGTTAATATTCACAATTTTTTATTACTGCTATTAACACAAAAATTGCCGTTAATAGCCTTAATAGCTTTTTAATAGATTTATTTGTTAATAGCCGCAGCTTGTAAAAAACTGCAGCTGATAATCTTATTTTGTCGTGGGCTAAATTTAAAAGCCCAATTAAAAGCCGCCTTGACGCAAATCCTGCCACAATCAATCAAATGAGTTCTTTTATATGAAATTTGTTGGGCTGGCCTGCTACCTGGCCCACTATTGGCATGATATAGGCTAACTAAGTAGGCCCGACGACAATAGGCCTGTTTTAAGGCCTGGCCCGAACCCATTGACACCCTCAAACCCATTGACACCCCTCATATGAGAGAGAGAGAGAGAGAGAGAGAGAGGAGTCACGTGTAGATTGCACGTGAGAGTCATATTAGATGAAAAAGATGCCACTTATGAGAAAGCGTGAAAGAAGAGAGGTCCAAGCACTCCATTCCTTTGGCAAATCCAAAGCTCAGGCGGCGCCACCGACGCCACAACCGACGGCATTGCCAAAGACTCCATTTTTGTCTCTTTAACCCCCCCTCGCTTACTTGCTTTGCCTCCTCCTTTTTTCTTTATAATATAATGTAACCAATATTTTATTTTATACTTTTTCTTTATCAGTTATAGTAATCTATGCTCAGCCATCCATCTTCCGTTATGACATCACACTATCTTCATCCAACGGCTTAAAATGATATCCCTATTATTGTGTAATGCTCATAGTTACCATAGAATCACTATTTCTTAACTAATATGGATATCACTACGTAAACTCACCTAATCTCCTCCAGCCCGACGGTCACTACAAAAATTAAGACTATTAGCGGGCAGCCAAAATTGCAGCTATTACTAAAAAAAACTTCTTTTATTAATAGCGACAATTTTTTTGTTAATAGCCACAATTTTGACAATCACTTAAACACCTTATTTTTGTAGTGAGTTTTCAATCAGATTGTAGAAATTATTTTTTGTCCTGATATTTCAGATGATAAATATTAATATCATGGGTGTAACATTGGAATGTTAATTTTTTATTTCATTTGGCACACATTCCAAAAGTGACCCAAATTAGTTTAAGATTGATGTGTGCTACGTAAGTTTATGGTCACATTTTGGTGTAATGACAATTGTTCATTTGATCTAAAGCCATCAGTGTAGGCCGGCTGGGTAAATGGGTTGAGGTCACAATTTCAGGGAGTGTAAATAATGGTAAATTAATTTTCCAACTCCCTTGTTCTACACTTTGCGCCGGCCCAAGGCTACTGGGCTCCAACACAATTTTTTTTTTGTCTCTTTTACTATAGCCTTCGGCCATTGGAAAGTAGTGAAAAAAGTGAAGAAACATGCACCCTAGATGACAAATAAAAGCTTTGGAAAACAGCTAAACTTAGTAGAGCTGCTGATAAAATGAGGTGAATGAAAGAAACCTCCGAAAGCTCCAAGTTAGAGTTTGGTTTTGTCTCTAATTGGGCCTCCTCAAAAATCAAGACAAAATCCCTTCTAATAAGAGGCAAGGAATGTATGCCTTAGCTTTTTCTTTATACCATCCTTTTAAACTTTGTAGATTGAAATGAATGAGAAACATAAGTGTTCTTTGAGAAGCTAAAGATTTATAAGACAGAAATTTTCTTTTGTGGGGTTTTGGGTATTGAAGAGAGTACTTCATTCTTAGAGTAGGGAAGATGATCAACTCCCTTTGTGGCAGCATGGGGTCTCTAAGGAGTGACGTATCAACCTCAAACTCAAAGCAACATCAACAACCAACTTCACCAACCGCTTCGGTTTCGGAATCGAACCTCATCGTGCCTGAATTCGATCAAACCAATCAAAATCCATCAGTGTTGAACTTCCAAGGCCTTAAATTCGAATCCGAAATCGAAGTTCAATCCCCGGAGAGTTCGATATGGGATAACCTTTTCTCCGATCAGATCGACTCCGGTGCTGATTTCATGATCTCCTCTCCAAAGAGGACTCCACTTCCGGCGCACTCCGGGCATAATCACAACTACAGCTATGTTCAAGCAATGCAAGGGCAAAGTCTCCTTGGTTGCTCTCCCCCTTCATGCAATTCATCTCAAATAGGGGCATTTAGTACCATAACCCAAAAAGGGAAACCACAAAGCCCACTCCATAAGGTCTTCAATTCTCCTCAATTTATGCCTGAGAGCCTCTCACTTCCAGCCATGGAGGGGTTCATGGAGGACTACCATAGAGATAGTTTCGGTTCGATGAAGATGTCTGGCCTCGGATTCTCACCGGAGAGTTTTGATTTGCCAGCGACACTTCCACTTGCATCAGACTGTTTTCCTTTGCCAAATTCGAGATTTTGTGCGTCGATGAATGAGGCTACGACGGCGGGGCTACAGATGATAGAAGAGAAGGATGTGTATCAGATGAATTCCTTTGCAACTGCACCACAACAACGACACCCACAACAACAACAACAGGCACAACAGAACCTTGATCACGGATTAATGGGGCCCATTTCTTCTGGGTCTGAACAGGTGGAACTCTCTGTCTCTCTCATCTACGTTATACAAACTATAGTGGAGGACATTGAAACCTTAAAAATTGATGCCGTAGTGACTCGAACCCATGACCCACATGGGGCTATTCTGCTCACCTACATAGATAGATGGTACCCCTCACTAGAATAAAAAAAAAAAATAAAAAAAAAAAAAAAAAAAAAAAAGACTATTAGTGGCAGCCATAAACTGTCACTATTAACAAAAAAACTGTCGCTAATACCCTTGTCGCTAATAATTTTTAATAGTTTTTTTTGTTAACAGAGGCACCTTTCGGCTGTAAAAAATTGCCACTAAAAGTCTTATTTTTGTAGTGCCTCCCGAGGGTACTATTAAGATTAGACGTGGTTTGACATCACGTGAACTCCCGAGGGTACTATTAAGATTAGACCGTACCTTCGACCTAAAATATAGGCAGCCGTTGTTGGTCGTTAACATCATGTCACGTGATGATTTGTAACTTGAATGTCATTATATCTTCCCGTAAGTGAGAGAACAACCGTGAAGGACCCTCCAACCTCAATTACTCATTGAAAAAAAAAAAAAAAGAAAGATTTGTAACTGACTTAGATTTATTAAGGATGTGTGGGACGTGGCAAAACAAGCACACCTACAAGCATTCGGGTGGCAATGAACGAGCCTGTGGTGCATGATTGTAAGCCCTCAATAAATATTCAAAGCCCAAGCCCAGCCCGCACTACAAAAAAATAATTAAGACTATTAGGGGCTGTTTTTTGCAGCAAAAAACTGCCGCTATTATCGGGCATAAAGGCTTGAGCCCAATTCTGGCCCATTTAAAATTTGAGTTTAAAGTGCTAGCCCAGGCCAGGCCCTTGAGTTTTATATCAAGCCCAAACCCTCATATCACACTGGGCCTGATGTGCGGGGGCCGGCTACCAGACCCATTGCAAACCGCGCTTATATCTATTGATGTAGGTGATGCCCCATTAATCCTACATCTATTAATTACATCACAAATAGCTAATTAAGAGGATTAACTTATCCCCTTGCAATTTTGTTATCATCCCATTGTTTTTCTTGGACTTTTGGTGTATTTTTTATAGTATCATTCAAATCAATCAATCTCAAATTTTCTTATCTTACTTGCCTTTTGATTCCATAGGAACAAGACAGTGGCCTTCAACTAGTCCACCTCCTCCTGGCTTGTGCAGAAGCAGTGTCTAAAGACGATTACATGTCAGCTCGCCGATTTCTCCATCATCTCAACAAACTAGTAACCCCTCTCGGCAATTCCATGCAACGGGTAGCTTCTTTTTTCACCGACGCCCTCACCGCTCGGCTTGCCGCTGCCACCCTCACCCCCTCCACCCCAAAATCCTTCCCAAATTACCCCCCAACCTCTCTTGAAACCCTGAGGATCTACCAAATTCTCTACCAGGCGTGCCCCTATGTAAAATTTGCCCACTTTACAGCCAACCAAGCAATCTTCGAGGCCTTTGAAGCCGAAGAACGTGTCCATGTCATCGATCTCGACATCCACCAGGGCTACCAGTGGCCGGCATTCATGCAAGCTCTAGCTGCGAGACCCGGTGGAGCCCCTTTTCTCCGTATTACCGGAGTCGGCTCCCCAACAGAATCCGTAATCGAGACCGGCCGATGCTTGACCGACCTAGCCCATTCCCTCCACGTGCCTTTCGAATTCCACCCCATAGGGGAACGCCTAGAGGACCTCAAACCCCACATGTTGCACCGAAGGGTCGGAGAAGCCTTAGCGGTGAACTCTGTTAACCGGCTCCACCGTGTCTCCGGCCATTATTTGGGGAACTTATTGGCTATGATTCGGGACCAAGCACCAAACATCGTAACCCTCGTAGAGCAAGAGGCGAGCCATAATGGGCCTTATTTCTTAGGGCGGTTCCTCGAGGCATTGCACTACTATTCGGCGATATTCGATTCGTTGGACGCTACGTTTCCTTTGGATTCGGCCCAGAGGGCGAAGGTGGAGCAGTATATATTTGCGCCGGAAATTAGGAACATCGTAGCATGCGAGGGAGGAGAGAGACTGGAGAGGCATGAGAGGTTAGAGAAATGGAGGAAGGTGATGGAGGGGAAAGGGTTTAAGGGGGTGCATTTGAGTGCAAATGCGGTGACTCAGTCAAAAATATTGCTTGGTTTGTATTCTTGTGATGGGTATAGGCTAACGGAGGACAGGGGCTGCCTCTTATTGGGGTGGCAAGATAGGGCTCTTCTAGCTGCTTCTGCATGGCGTTGTTAATTTATTATTATTATTATTATTATTTTTAAGTGCTTATGCTTTTCGCTTAAATTGCACAAACCCTACGTGCATGTATGCAATGCATGCATGCATGAAGAAAAAAGATTTGTAGAAAATGACACGTAGGATACAAGACTGTTATTATTAGTTGATTGATTTCAATATTAAATGGCCTTTCATTTTGTATTAGGGTCCCATTATACTCATCTTCTTCACAACGGATTTATGGACCGTGAGCTTATTATTAGCCCCTTTGTGTTTTTATTACATATGACACACATCTTAAAAGTGGCCTTAAAATTATATAATCTCATCACGCTCAAACATAATTTTAGCATCACTTTTTGAGATGTGTATTGTGTGTAATAAAAAATTGATCATCTGATGATACGCCTACGATCCATAGATCTACTGTGTAAAATATGAGAACGAAAAATTGCCTTCACCATATGATTTAAAAGTGATCAATACATATAAGGTGGAGGTGGGGTGAATAGGAAGCCTTTTGGAGTGATTACGACCGTACCCACGTATTATTCTCTGCATGTGAATTCATTTCATTATTATTTAATACTTGGAGAGAGAATTGGGAATTGCCCGAACGCTTAATAGTGACTAACAGTGTAATTGATGATTGGTCAAGTCCAACTAGGGACGGAGTTAGGATTTTTTCATAGGGTGGTCATCTAATTAATTAATGTTGAAAAATTGTATAATTTTTTTTCTAGGCAAACGCTAAAAAAAGAAAATATCTGCAAATGAAATTAGATACGAAATAAAAGAATATCATATACATAACGATTAGGCCGTTCCAATAAAATTGACCTAATCCAAAATTCCCTCGAAGAATAACTACGAGGTAGCATCATCCTCGTCGTCATCCTTCCAATGATGAATGAGAAGACCTGACATTTTTTTATTTAATAATTGTGGTGTCTTTTTAAAATTATATATGTAAAGGTTTTTTTACTTTACATGTCTTAGTGAATTGCTTTAGTGGTAGAGTTAGTGCTTTCTAAATATTAGGTTTTAGGGTCAAACCTTGTTATGTGTAATAAAATTTTTAATTAATTATACTAGAGTCTATACATCATATATATGTCATGTACCTCTACAACATAGTCTAGCCCCTTGTGAGAGAAATCTCTCCGAAAATAAGTCGGTAAAGCACCTAATAGAAAAAATTAAAGAAGAAATATTTGTTATGAAAACAAATATCATAAAAATGTTTGTTTAAAGATTTTAGATAATTTTGGGTGGTCAATATAATTTTGAATGGATGAGAATCGACTAATATAAATTATGACACCTAAAGCTTAGTAACAATTTTTTAGAAAGTTTGAGTGGTAAATTGACCACTCAAGTCATAACGTGGCTCCGCCTTTGTCCAAGTGATTGAAACCTAAATAGAGCTCAACTAATTTTAAACCCATTGGATTTAAGGGAATATTGACTTTAACTTTGGTAAGTTGACATCCATATTTTAAGAGGAACAATTTTTGTAAACAAAGATTATTTTTGACGCAACTTATGGTTACACAGCTAACACTCGGTGGCAATCTTGAATTATATGCTAGAGATAGTTTTATGTGCTAATCTTGACGACAAAAGATCTTCAAATCATGACCCATATAGAAAATAAGATATTGATTCCATGTGGCATAAATTTGTAATGACAGTGCACCATAGTATGCCATGGTCATAATCACTTTAGTGATTTATGCCACATGATCAACATTTATTGTCTGATATGTGGGATATGATCTAAATATCTAGTGTGCGAAAGAAAAAAATCCTCTATCATCCGATTCAAGATAGTCAACGGTGTAAGCCATGGAACAATTAATTGTGCCGCAAGAATCTAACCAATGCAAAAATCGTAACCTTATCGGGTACGGCTATTCTCACATGTTTATTAATAAATATCACAGTTTTTTCACAAATGAAAACTATCAACTGATTTGAATCAGACGACGGAGATTATTTATTATTCCAATCTTCTTCATGATAGATCTTAAAATCATGGCGCACCTATCAGACTGTTAGATGTTGATTCTACATGACACGTATATCCAAAAGTGACTTAGATCATGAGCAAAGGTATTGACCTTCACTTTTAGGCGAGTCATAATCTTAAGATCAATTATAACAAAGATTGAAATAAAAAATAATCTCAATCGTCTGATTAAAATTAGTAAATGATTTTGATATCAAATAGGTGAGAATAGCCGTGCTCGTTTTATTCTTTTCCCTTCATATTATTAGTCATTTCATTGCCAACACGTAAGTAGTGAGAACGTAACCAATGCATACCACTAGTGGCACATTGATCAAGTTGACACCATTTACATGGTAAACAAGTGTAGTAGCCCGGAATTTTAAGACCTTAAAAAGACCGCGCAACCTAAGGTTTACCTTTATAGAAGTTGATTGGGCACAATAATATGGTCATCGGATAATGGCCTTGGGAGCAGTAATGGCCGTCATACTCACATTTGCCCTTTCTTTGGGCATTTGGTAGCGCTTTAAATACTTTTAAAGAGGAATCAAACAGGGCGGACTTAAGCCTCTGTAACTATTTATACCTGCCATCCGCTTTTCAGAATTTTAATATACCTGCTACACGCATGATTTGAAATCTCGGATATATTTTAAATTTAAATTAAATTTTAAATTAATAATTTATTTATAATAATTATATTTAAGTTAAAAATATAATAAAATTATTTTAAACATATTTAAATATAAAATCCGGTTGAAGAATCTTTGGAAGCGGATACTTTCTTTTAGGATACCTTCATTTACAATCTAAGATTCCTAATTTTACATGCTTAGACTTTTAATTGCTTTGAATAGGGCCTTGGAGATTCTCTTGTTCAAATCCTTGACACAATAGATCTTGAGGTTATGGAATTATCATCATATCGTCAGATGTTGATTTCACATGGCAGAACTCCTGAAAAGTGATCTGAGAATCATGTTTGATATACGTTAAAGATTATGTTCATACTTTTGGATGTGTACCATGCGAAATCAAAATTTGACTGTCTAATTATAAGCCCATGATCTCAAGATATGTCGTGTCAAAGATTGGGCTAAAAAAACATATGATTCAAAGAAGTGGATTGTTTAAGGATATAATAACTCAAGTTGAGAAGGAAGAATCTTGGATTGTAAATATAAGGACCCCTTTTTCAAACCAATTCAAGTCACAGTTTCTCGCCGAGATGGGCCGAGATATATTTTATTTCGCCCATCTCGGATTAGATGTCCTAAATTATAGAGATCTCGGCAAGATATGATATGATTTAAGGCCCCTAACGATTCACGCATAAATCTTGGCCCATCGAAGGCCGAGACGCTGCACGTCCCTCTCCGGAGAGATTTCAAACCTTGGCTACACGGATGCGCCTAAGGCCCTGTTTGATAGCAATGAAACTCTAAAGAGGAAATGAAATCAATTTCTTAGTTGATTTCTTAGAAAATGATTTCCTCTAGAAATGAATTTTTCACTGTTTGATTAGTGTGTTTAAGAAATGAATTTCATTGGAAATTGATTTCTCTTGTTTGATTAGTATCTTTGAAAATGAATTTTTAAATTTTGATCATTTATTATTAAAGTCAAATATTAATCAATAATTTTTTTAATGATATTTTATTATGTTACAAATTAATACCATCGTAATCACTATTTATTATTAAGTTACATAAGTTAGAGTTTGAAAAGTCAAACTCAAATAAAAAGTCAAATTTTTACCAAACTTAAAATTTTGATAAAAAAAAAAAATATAAAGCTAAATAACAAAGCTGTAAATTCTAATATCTACTGTAAGTTTATACGTTGAAATGAAATGAAATTTCTATAAAAGTCAAACTTTGACTAAAATTTTAGCTTTGACCAAAAGAAAATTTTGCAATGTATCAAGTTATAAAAGTTCAATTGTAAATTAATATAACAATATTCATCTATATCTTTAAGTTACATTAGTCAAAATTTGATCAAATATTCACTTTTAATAAAAGTTAAACTTTGACTAAACATAAAACTTTGATTAATAAAATTTTTAAAACTAAAGTACAAAGGTATATAGTAAATGCTAGTATGTATTATATATTGAAACAAAATTAAAATTTTAAACTTAAAAGAAAATTTAATTTTTTTTTAAAAGTCAAACTTTGACTAAATTTTTTAACTTTGACCAATAAAAAATTTGACAATTTACCGCCAACCTGCAAATTAACATAACAGTATTTGTATCAATTGCTAGGTTACACTAGTAAAAATTTTGACTAAATATCAACTTTTTAAAAAGTCAAACTTTGACCAAATATAAAAAAAAAGTAAAATAAAATTTGGTAATGTACTAGAAAGTAATAAATTAAAAAATGATAATCTCATTGGGGATACAGAAGTTCAAAAAAATCAAATTGTGTTAAAAAGTCAAACTTTGACCAAATATCAAACTTTGACTGATTAAAATTTATATTACCAAAATATAAATAACAATAGTAATAATTACTATCTACTGTCAAGATATACTTCTCAACTTTTGACTAAAGTCAATATTTGAATGAAAGTCCAATTTTGACTAAAAGTCAAACTTTGACCAATAAAAATGAGGCAATGTATTTTTAAATTATATATGAAAATAATGATAGATATTTTTAATTATAATATTTCACTTATAAAAATTTATAACATTTTATGGAAAATCGAACTTTGACCAAAAGTCAAACTTTGACCAAGAAAAAATTGTACTGATACGATATAAATTTATGTAGTAGTAGACTCTATCTATAAGTAGGTTTCAAGTTTGACTAAAAATAAAATTTGTGTAAAAGTCAAAGTTTGACCAAAGGTCAAACTATTAACTAATACAAATGAGAATCTAGTATAAAATTATACATCAATACGGCAGTATCCTTTTTTCGTCATCAAATTATTAAAGTCTAAATTTAATAAAAAATAAATTTTAATTAAAAGGCAAAATTTGACCTTAAGTCAACCTTTGACCCTTTAAAATTTGATAATATATTACTAACTTATAACTTATTAACATGTTTCAGTAGTCAAAGTTTTATCAAAAGTTAAAACTTTATATAGCTTATAAATTCAATTAAAGTTTGATTAAAATTCAAACTTTGACCAAAGTCAAATATTAGGTGAAAAGAGTATGATCTAGATAATGTAGTGGTCATAGTGATCGTATTGGTATGATGGTCATAGAAATTGAAGTTACTTTTTAATAGTTATATATATATATATATATATATATATATATATATATATATATATATTATTTAGGTTTTTAATAACAAAACATTATTATTTTGTTAGTAGGAAACTCAATTTTAGCCACTTGAAGGGTTGAAATGATTCCCTCCTAAAATGATTTGGTGTATGGAAATTCAATTTCCATGCGGGACGACTTAATTTTATTTCAATCTCCTTAAATAGCTATCAAATAACAACAATTGAAAACTAAGTTTCATTTCCACAATGAAATTACATTTCCATGTTATCAAACAATGCCTAATTTACATCTATTAAAACCTTACTACCAGTGAGCTCCTACTCACATTTAATTATAGTCTCACATCCAGATTATTTGACATGTGACGTGGATGGGTGCTTTTATAGTTTTCATGAGCCCAAATAGAGCTACATTAATTAAAATAGACTATGGGCACATACATTTCGTAGTAATATGTGAATGTTACATGCAATCACCACATTTTATCATAAAAAGTATAATTGTGTGTTTTTTTTTATGTAATTTCTTGTGTTTTGTGTCTAAAATATTAATTGTAATATTTTGACTTACGAGGCTATTGCTCGTAATGTTTATTTATTACGAGTAAAATTGGAAACGGTTACGCTATATTCAAACTTAAAGGTGTACCAACTGAAATTAAATGTGTACCTTTGTTTGCAACTAATGAAATTGCAACCTCAACTCACTCAGAATCAAAGGCTTTTTAAAAGTCAATTTTGATTGTCATCCTTGACTTTTTTTTCAATCTATGAAAATTATGCATAAAGGCTTGGCACAAAAGGATATTGTCATGAATGTTCCTGCCTTTGATAAATGCCGATTGGGCTGCATTGATGATTCTAAGCATGAGGGGCTGAATTCTGGTGGCAAGTACATTTGAAATTACTTTGTACACAAAATTGCACAAGGATATAGGCCTGAATTCATCGAATTTGACTGTATTTTCACTCTTTGGGATCAAGGCAACGAAGGTATTGTTAATACTTCTAATCATGCGTTTGATTCGGAAGAAGTGTGTAATAGCTTTCACCACATCTCCCCCTATGATATCCCAACATTTTTGAAAGAACGTGCTCGTAAACCCATCCGGCCTCGGCACTTTATGAGAGTGCAAATAAAAAACAACCATTTCAATCTTAGTAGGAGCGACCATCTTTGAGAGGAATTCGTGGTGATTGTCAGAAAGGCTAGTGATGAAGGGGATTTCGCTTGGAATCCGAATGAGCTGAGGATCTGTTTAGTAGATTTTTGAAGTACCTCACAGCTTCAAGCTCTATAATTTGCTGATTTGTCGGATCATTCTTTCACACTATGAATCATTAGATCATGGATGTACCATCAAACAGTTACTTTTTTATTCCATGTGGCACACATCTCAAAAAGTGACCTTGGAATCATGCTTGAGCGTGATATGTGCCACATGATTTTAGAGACACTTTTTGAGATGTGTGCAACGTGGAATAAAAAAGTGACGGTCTGATGGGACGACCATGATCTAAAGATTCATTGTGTGAATGATTAAGGCAATAAACAATCTCCATCTTCTGATTCAGAGGTCGTTAATGAATGTCAATTGGAGGAGTTGGCCATAAGTCACAATTTTATGAAGTGTGTAATCTTACACAAGCCGTTCACTTTAAAAGAAAAAAAAGTGTACTTTAATACAGGAAAATTAAATATTACCGGAGAAGTGTTACCTTGAAATGGGTACCTTTAGGATCGCCCACTGAAACTTTGTGTTCACGTTTGTAGATCCATTGACAGCTCTACATCATCGTTTCATCCATGGATCAAAATGCCAAAAAATTGATACGTATCGTTCGAGCCCAAAATCGATACGTATCAGTATTGGGCTATATCGGATTTGAATGAGGTAGAACGATACAATATATTCAATGTACCATATTGGTAGGGTCCGATACGGTATCGGACGAAATTTTGATCCATGATTTCATCCCAATCTCAAACAACGGATCTTGAGATCATTGGTGGAATATGAGACGATCCATAGTTTCATTGGTGGAATATGGGACGATTAATTTTTAATTTCACGTGACATACACATGGAATTAAAAAAAAAAAAAATTATGTTCAAACTAAAATTTAAGATATTTTTTTGGGATGTGTGCTAAGTGAAATGAAATCGATAGATGTGACCGTATGTGAACCCGAAGTTTCGATAAGTAAATTTAAGGGTACTCATTACATGTTATAGTTTTGGAAGATTTCTTTGTACACGTGCCATTCGCTTCACCAATAAGCAGTAGATAATTGACTTTGGTGAGGCAATTAACTCTCGTGCAGGGTTATATAGTTATCTCAGACAAAAAAGAAGATAATGTTGGCTTTAGAAAGAAGAAAGGAATTGTATTAAGACAGCACAAGGTAACCCCACGTGCAGCAGCCCTATACTTGTCGGCACGTCACCTATAATGAATAATGAGAGCATTTATACACTAAAACTGGCTGTTACCGTTTACCAACAAAAATTCAGACTGCCTATGGATCTGTTACCGTTTACCAACAATGTCCAGTCTAAATATAAATTCATCATCTACAATGAAAATTCAATTGCCTCTGTAAGTGGTACATGTAATCATGGATCAAAGTTTTGAGCGAAATCTATACATTTTAAATGTCACCACATCCATACATTAAATCTATCGGCTCGTATAAATTGGTGTGTTTCAGCGGATAAGTATCAAAGTATACCTATACATATCTCTTGATGTATCCGTTTTAGAGCTGGCCATTGCATGAATTAATAATGTAAATCTCAGCAATCAAATGAAAAAACAAACACAAAGGAGACAGAAATAATAAATTTATTTACGAAAAAAGGAGGGTAGTAAGTCAACACGGCAGACCAAAAGAATTTCCGTAGATATTATATAACCCTAACCAAAAACAACATTCCCAAAACTGTATTTCAAACTCTGCTTGCCACATAACTGTTTATACCTAACTCTCTGTGCATCTTCATGTTCAAATAGCTGGATCCTTCCTAGAAACAACCATTAATCTCTCACCTATACAAAAAAATTCAAAACACAAAAGAAGCCAACCATATTCCTGTGTACTGCTTTCAAAAAGAAAAAATTGTCAGAGGCAGTTGACGGAGGAAACGGCGAGTGCGTAACTGTAAGTGTTGGCGTACTCAAAAGAGAGGGTATCGCCGTCAGCAAGAACGCTACCGTTATTGACAAGGCAATCGTTGTAAGTGAGCCGTTTGAAGATATTGGGGTTGATCAGACGGGCAGAACTGAACCATCCGCAGCTGACATGGATGTCTGAGATGGCGCAGCCGCTTACGCACATGTTGTGTATCTCGACAGTGTAGGTTGGAATGCCGCTGGGGAGTGGCTCGGTGGCCGCCTGGTACACCTCGATGCAGTCCTTGGAGCACCACGAATCGCCGATTCTGTTGGTCTCTTTTGCTGCACACAAGGACAAAAAGAAGAAATTTTATTTTTAAAAAAAAGGTACGGGGAAGACTAGCGCACGCGACAAAACACGCTTTATGGCGCAGCGGGATACGAAAAGCAATGATGCGTGGAAAAAGGCTCTCGCGGAAAGCTGGCGTCTCCATATATAATCATCAATCAACTCGTCGTGGAGCAGTCGATTTGCTTATTTAGCTTTCTCTAGGGTAATTAATGGCTGAAAAGAGAGGCAAGGGTTTCATTTTTTTTAATACCATGTTCTTGAAGCTTGCGGTTGTGGAAGGAGGGAGAGTGGTTTCGTTTACTGAACTTTTGCCTCAACATTGTCCCTGCAAATAGCAACAATTAAAGTAAAGAATAAAAGAAGTTTAAAAAAAAAAAAAGCGTACGAATAAGAGCAGTGTAGAAGAAAGAGGAGACGTTGAATTAAAAAAAAAGGGAATAAGAAAACAAGAATCTGGAATCAAGAAGGATGAGAAAGAGAATAAGTGCAATGAACACAGACCGCTATTAGAAGCTAGCAGCAGCAGTAGGCCCACTGAGAACGCCGCGACAACGAGAGCGAATCGCCGCCTCGATGAAGTCCACATCGTAGATAAAATGCTCATGCCTTAGAGAAACTGAGAACCAGATGAAAAACCAACTCGCTAGCCTTAAAGCTGCTGAAGATTGATTTCGAAGCGTTAGAAACCCCAACTCCACACCGTTTTGAGATCGATTGAACGGAGCCGGATCGGAAGAATAAAAACCAAACGAAATTTAATCTTCCTCTGTAACAAAAGGAGAATAAATCAGGTCTACGAAACAAAACAGATCTGAACTTCTCAATAGACTTTTTAAAGCAAAGCTCTAAAGATTTGACTTCGCGCTGCCTCAATTCTCGAGCTCGAACTCACTGGAGAGAGAAATCGACCGACTTCTGTTCTTACTGAGTCCCTGTTGTATTGAATAACAACCAGTAAGGAAATTTCTACGTAGAGCAAAGTAAAACCACGCCCTCTTATATCACATCAATCGTCTGAAATAGGAAACGTTTTGATAAAAAAATTTCTCCACTTTTACCAACGATTTCGAGTTTAGAGCCCTTTCTATAAACGAATCGTCGTATCTAAAAGTAGAATTGCTTTGCTTACAACTCATTGCTTTAAAACCCCGAACGCATTTTCGAGAAACCAAACCCCCAAGCGCAATAAACACCGAAACTAAGATGTTTTAAAGAAAAGGGAGAAATCAGAGATCGTCGAGGCGAACACGAAAACGGCAAATTCTTAAAAAAGGCGACAAAAATCTCTGTGTACTCTCTGTGGAAATCGAACCGAAATACGGCGAATTCCAGAAAAAAAAAACAAAAGAGAGAGCATTTAATTATGAACTGGTGATTAAGATAAGTGGAAACCAAAGTCCTTTGGGTTTTCGAGAAGACGAAGGATTGGAGATCGCACCTTTGAACCGCACGAGGAAGAACAATCTCAGATGAAATGGCACGAAAACAGAGGAGAAAAAGCTACGGTATCGACTTCTTCAGCCCATCTCCATCGCTTTTGGCTCTCACTTTTCTCTCTCCGTTCGAATGAATATTGCCGCTTGATGAATCTATTTATAGGCTTGCTTGCTTGAGCTAGGTTTAATTCTAAACTGTGGTTAAAATCACGGTTTCCACTAAACTGCAGTTAATTTTATCGTAATCTTCGTTATTGCTAAAAATAATTAATTTTATCGTACTCTTCGTTATTGCTAAAAATAATTAATCTATTTATAGGTAAAAATAAATAAATTTATGGGACCTATCAGACGGTAAGTCAGATGTTCACTCTTGGTGGCACACATCCCCAAAAGTAGCGGAGTAGTAGGAATAGTGACAAATTTTGTGGAGATTCAATCAAATTTCGTTTTTTTTTTTTTTTTTTTTTTTTTGTTAATAACAACAGTTTTTACTGCTGCTAATAGTCTTATTTTTTATAGTGTTTAATAATTTCGATAATTTTGGTATACTTAAGGGTGTTATGGGGTCGGTTTTCATGCTAAACCAAAACTGAAACGATAACTATCAGTTTCTAGCTTCTCAAATCGAAACCGAACTGATAGTTATCAGCTTGGTTTTTTTATTTGTAATTTTTTTAAAAAAAAAGAAAATTTTACAAATAATACTTATTTATGTGATTTCTTTTTTACAAATAATACTTATTTTTGTGATTTCCTTTTTACAAATAATACCTATTTTATAAATGAGGAAACCTATTTTACAAATGATGATACCTTGAATCAAAGGATGGAGATCGTTTTCAATCCTAACCTTTCATAAAATAGATCTTGAGATCATAAGACCAATCAGATGGTCAATCAGATGTTGACTATAGGTGGCACACATCTCCAAAAGTAGCAGAATCATAGGCAGGGCTCTCAATAGGCAAGGCTAGCCCGGATTTTGGCCTGCACCCGATCAGGAAAAAGTGATACTTTCTATTAAGCAAACCTGTCCCGGTATCCGGATCAGGCTAAACATGTTGCAACCTATATCAATTTGGGTCGGGTTTGGGTTGAGTGTTCCAACTCTCGGCCCGCACCCGGCCCAAATATATATATATATATATGGAGCTAGTTAATTAAGTCCTCCAAAGGAGGACGGTGACCGCCCTCCAAGATACACATGGAGCTCCATGTGACACTCAAAACACTGTTTGGGTGCCACGTGGAGCACAAGTGGACCGTATAAATCAATATTAAAAAAAAAAATCGAAAAAACTTTTTAATCACACAAGTCAAAGTTTGACGGGTTTCATTGATCCATATTTCACGATTCAAAAAACACATGGTGGATATGAGTTTTCAATTTTTTTTTCAAAGATGATCAAAGCAATGCACCCGAGCTCCACGTGGCATTGAAATAATATTTTAGATTCCACGTGGAAGCTTGGAGGACAGTGATCGTCCTCCATGCATGTTTATTATAAAATATACGACACATTTTCCATATTTGTTTATTACTATATACTTATCATTTTAAAGTTATAAAAAAAAAATTCTTTTAATTAAATATAATTTACTTAAATGCACTGAGATTAATCGTTGTCCGTTATAATCATTGTGTAACCATTGTCCGTTATAACCATTGTGCAACAAACTAAAATGAAATATTTGAATAAAAACATCTACCTAGCCTCTATAATGTTAATATAATTATTTAATATTCTTCAAACTTTTATTAGAAAAAAAAGCCAAAACCCAACCAAATTTTATTAGAAAAAAATAGCCCCTAAAAACAATCCCCCAAAAGTAGTCCAACCAAATTTTATTAAAAAAAAAAAAGTCTGAAAAATGCCCAAGTCCGGCTGAAAAAATTGGGAACCCGGCCTGGGTAGGTTAGGACCGGGTTGAAACCCAGTCCAGCCCTAATCCGGCCCATTGAGAGCCCTAGTCATAGGCATAGTGATAAATCTCATGGAAATTCGGCAAAATTTCATGAAATTCGCCGAAAAGGGAGTCAATCGAAAATTTCGGTAAATTTTGGTAATTTCGATAATTTTGGTATATTTTAGGGGTGTTACCGGGTCGGTTCGAGTCGGTTTTCATGCTAAACCGAAACCGAATCGATAACTATCGGTTTCTAGTTTCTCAAACTGAAATCGAACCGATAGTTATCGGTTCGGTCTTCAATTGATTTTTGATTTTTAAACCTTTATTTTTTTATTTGTAATTTTTCTTAAAAAAAAAAAGGAATTTTATAAATAATACCTATTTTTGTGATTTCTTTTTTACAAATAATACCTATTTTACAAATGATGATACCTATTATCCTCACTACTATATATAAACACGAACGACAACTATTTTGGTCAATTTTGTGTTTTTATATTTTAGGTACAAAATACCCCTCTTTACTATATTTACCCCTAAAATACCTATACCCCTAAACCAAATATCTTTATTAAATACAAATTTTTCCTAGATTATAGGAAAATATACTTTTTCGGTTTTTCCTTCTCTCCCAAAAATAAAAAATTTCCTACTTTTTATCCCCAAAACTTTCCTATTTTTTCGCCCTCTAAAACACATTTTTCACACACACCTCTCTCTTTATAGCGATTCTCACCGCTTTCTTTATGAAAATTGCTCGGGTTGGGTTGAGTAATCATAAATGCTCGACCTGACCTGACCTGACCCGACCCCACCCCGATGGTGTACGCGAGCCAATCCGACCCAACGCCCGACCTAAAAACTTGACCCAACCCAATAAAATACTCCTATTTTTTGTAGGAAGATTTAATTACACCCACGGAATCTTGTTGGACACCCATACCAAAAACCATTGTTTGCTTTAAATGAGATGATGAAAGTTGTTTTTCACCCCAATCTTTGATGAAAGGAATCTTGAGATCATGAGCGTAATATCAGACGGTCTGTTTTTAATCCATGTGGCACCTATCCAAAAAAATGGCCCTAAAACCTTGGGTCAACTCAACCCGATACTTCATGTTACTCCAATTGTGGGAATCTCATGGCCAATGCTCGAAAGTCCGTGCACGTCACATAGTTACACTGACATGTGGATTGATTTACCGCCCATGATGAGTGGACATCCATTGTAGACTAAGTCTTTGAAACAATTATCCTTGATCATAAATCATTTCGCTTCAAATTGATCAATATAAATTAATTAAGCCAGTTTCGATAAAAATCACAATTCTCACTCCCTTTCTTTATGAATACCGCTCGGGTCGAGTTGAGTAGTCATAAATGCCTTTGCCCAACCTTGATGGTGTAGTCAAGCCAATCTGACCCAACCCCTGATCCAAAAACCTGACCAAGCCCGGTAAAATACTCCTATTTTTTATGGGTAACTTTAGTAATACCCACGAAATCTTTTTGGGCACCTATACCAAAACCATTGAATGCTTTGAATGAGATGACGAAGGTTGTTTTTCATTCCAATCTTCGATATAAGGAATCTTGAGATCATAAGCATACTATAAAAAAATATAGCCCTAAAATCTCGGGTCGACTCGACCTAACTCAACTCGATACCTCATCTTACTGCAATTGTGGGAATATGATGGCCAATGCTTGAAAGTCCGTGCATATCACACAGTTACACTAATATGTGGATTGCTCTACTGCCCATGATGAGTGGACACCCAGCCCATTGTAGACTAACTCTTTCAAACAATTATCCCTCATCAGAAATCATTCCGCTTCAAATTGATCACTATAAATTAATTATGTCTTATAAGTTTCGATCGCCGATTAGTTCTATGTTATGATTAAATGATCAACAAGAATGTACTATACATTAAAAATATATAAATTATAATAACTTCAATTTATTTGCAAAGCTCCTTCAAAATTTATAGATGGTTAGTTTATTTTTTATTTGCATATTAATATTAAATTTCATTCCTAGAATATCAAATATTTTATCTTTTAGTAGTACATTTAACAAAAAGTTAAAAACATTTAATAAAGTGAAATAATAAATAATAAAAATTGTGAGTTAAATGTAATTCGTGAACTACATATGATGTACGCCCGTGATCATGTTCATATTTTGGGATGTGAATCAAAATATGACCGTGCACTAGTAGAATAATAATTCCAAGTTCTATTATGTTGAAGATCAATATCTATTATCTTGAATATTGTGACGAAAAACGATCTCCACTGCCAAGTCAAAGCAATCAACAGCTTAACCACATGAAATCTGAGTAGAATCAGACGATGGAGATTTTTTTCATCCAAATTTTCAACATAATAGAACTTGGGATCATTGGTCTACCATCAGACAGTCATATTTTGATCTAGAATATGAACATGATCATGGGTGTACATCAAATATAGTTCACGGCTCACTTTTTGAGAGGTTTGCCACATGGAATCAAATCTTGTGGTATCACTACAAAAATAAGGTGTTTTAGTGGCACTTACTGTTAAGGCAATTTTTGCTAGCGGCAAGATTAATAGGGGCAGTTTTTGGTAGTGACAGGACAAATAGCAGCAGTTTTATGTTAAAAAAACTGCCGCTAATAGTCTTATTTTTTGTAGTGTATGACAGTAGGACTATGATCTCAAGATTTATTTTGTTTCACATTAAGATAAAAAAAAATGATTATTTATATAATTATCTGTAGTGCTCATAAAAATATTTGAAAAAAATCTATATATATATATATATATATATATATATATATATATATATATATATATATATAATAACTTTATAGATTAACAGGTGCAACGCACGCACACTTTTACTATACTAATATTAAAAACAAAAATAAGAGTTAGAAAGTTTAGCACTTTTGTTTTTAAAATACCTCAAACTAACCTTATCTACCCCTAAATCATCCTATCTACCTTTATATTTTATATTTAAAATTTATCTAATTTATGATAAGAACCATCACAAAAGTCAAACTCTTATTTATACAAATAGGACTTCTTTTACTCATACGGCTCAGTATATCTCTAGGTCAATTCAACTTAGGGTGGGGCTTTTTGCAACCGAAGTTTCTTCCAGTGCAACTGATTGTTCTTGAATCAAACGATAAAGATAATTTTACGTTACAATATTTTAAATAGTAGATCTTGAGATCATGATTTCCATACCAGACGGTTAGATGTTGATTCCACTTGACGCACAACTCAAAGTGATTGTCATCATGGTGTCCTATGAGACGATGAAGATCATTGAAACACAAATCAATCCATTCTATTTGCACCCACATAGATTTTAAGGGCGTCATAGCCAAAAATACAATGGATTGCTTTGAATCTAATAATAAAGATAATTTTTCATCACAATCTTCAACATAATGGTCTTTTTTTTATCGGTATCAACATAATGGTCTTGAGATCATGGCTCTACCAATAGTTAATTTTTTATTCTACATGGTTCACATAACATATTACAATAAGCGATCGAAAATCAAGTTTGAATATGATGTGTGCCAAATAGATTCGATAACTTATGTGTGCCATGTGGAACCAAAAATTGTCCATCTGATGGTACACCAACTTTTTTTTATGAGTAAAAAATTTGGACACCAATTGATGGTATACCATTAATCTCAAGATCCATTTGTTCAAATCAGTTGTTGACTTTACAACTATGCTTCCCTTAGACATCTGATTGGTGTAGATAGAGTTATCCTTTAAAAGAAAGTCTTGGTATTTTGGGGACTTATGCTAAGTGGAAACACCATCTAAGCCACCTAATTAGAAGGTCGTGATTATTGATCAAAATTTCATCCGATACTGATACGTATCGGACGATGCGTATCGATATTGGAGGTCACCGATACGGTACATTGAATGTACCGTACCGGTTAAATGTATGTAAACTACTGAACAATACATTCAATGTATCGTCCGGTACTGTCCGATACCGATACGTATCGTCTGATACGTACAGGTTTTGGGCTCGGACGATATGTATCGGTTTTCCGGCATTTTGAACCATAGTTGTGATCTAAATATCTTTAATGCAAAAGATTGGCACAAAACATAATCTCTAATATATGATTCAAAGCTGTCAACTATTGAATCTGATGATAGCTATTCATTGTATTGAATCATATGATAGAGATTTAAATGTAGTCTCTCCATATTTAAATCAGCACGTGCACTTTTATTAGTTTGTAAAAAAAAGAAAATAATAGCTATTACTTAAGTAAACCCTAATATTTTTTTAAAAAAGAAACAACTTATTTTTGTATTCACCTAAGTAAAATCCTATTATCAGTTTCTTATCAGTTCGATTTCAGATTTTTTTATGTCATAACCATAACCGAACTGATAACCCGATAAGCCAATACTTTTTCAAAACCGAAACCGAACCGATATGCCCTAAAACCAAAACTGAACCGAAATTTCAGTCGGTCGGTCAGGTCGGTTCGGTCGATTTTCTGCATAGACCTATGTCCAACTTGGTAATTAAAAATTGGAAACCAATCGGATAAAGTGAGAAAATTAACAAAAAGCCAAAAAAAATCAAAAAATTTAAAAAATTGGAAAAAAAATGAAGAAAAACTGAAAATCAAACAAAATCGAACTGATCGAAACTGAAATCGGAATGGTTCGGTTTCGGAAACTAAAACTGAAAAGTTTTGGTTAGGGTTCAATTTTTTTATACACCAACTCGAAAATCTAAATTTCAGTTTGATGCGGTTAACCGAATCTGCACCCCTAGTTCTACTCTTTTTTTTTTTGGATTTTTTGCATATACCCCCCCTTAGATATGCCGATACTACATCAAACTCCCAGAGTTATGGGTATTTATTCTGCAACTTTTGTGTTTCTGTTTTATATACCCCCTGCCCTCAATTAGCTGTGAGTTTATGAACTGAAACGACTATTTTGCCCTTAATGAAACCAATATTCTAAAAATACCACCATTCTAAAAGACCATTCATTCATCAATATTTACAAGTCATGCCATTATAGTTTACCACCATTCTAAAAGGCCCTTCGTTCACCTTTATTTACAAGTCATGCCATTATAGCTTTACCACCTCCATTTTAAAAGGAGTACCTTTAAATCCACCTACAAAATCTTTGAGTTCACCCATACTGAAACACATAGACTGCATTGAATCAGACGATGGAGATTGTTTATCGTCCCAATATTTCATGAGATCGATATTTATATCATGGGTGTACCATCAGACGGTCAATTTTTTTATTTCATGTGGTACACACCCATAAAAGTGACCTTAAACTCAATTTTAAGCGTGCACGTGATGTTAAAGTCACTTTTCTGAGATGTGTGTCACGTGAAATAACGACTGTCTGAGGGTACACCCATGATCTAAAGATCGATCTCCTGAAAGATTGGGAGGATAAATGATCTCCATCTTTTGATTCAATTCAATCAACGTGTTTCAGCATGAGTGGACTCGAAAATTCTGTGGGTGGATTTAAAGGTACTCTTCTAAAAGGCTCTTCATTCACCCATCAGATTCAAGACCCATCTGATGGGTGATTCCCCCATTAAAATATGTCAACGTTTGGACGAATACTCGTCCATTGGAGGATTTGTGGCAAATCATGCAATTATTCTTGTAAAGAAAACCTTCAATCTACATGTTCTTAGATTAATAATTAAAATTTGGAATGATTTTTAATTTTGGGTCTCTAAAAGTTTTGGTGGGTTCTTTTTTTTTAATTATTTTGGGATGGTTTTTAATTTGGGTATCTAAAATATTGGTGATTTTTTATATTGGGTATACGAGTAATGTTGTTGGAAATTAAATAATAAATAATTAAGTGGTTAAGTGGAACTTGGAAATAAATGAGTTTGCATTTTCAACCCGACCTAATGGGTTGGGACTTGGAAATCTGAACCCAAGCCCAAACCTATGGCGGGTCGGTTTGTTTACCCATCGAGTTGACCTGTCGGTTGAAACCCTCTTGTGCTGCTGTCATCATTAATCTCCAATGATTGTACAAGCGGAACCATCCCAACCGTGTTTCAAACTTTCGGCCGATAATTCATATTGTTGGCCAAAATTTATCGGTTTGGTCCTCACCGAAACGAAAACAACCCCTGAAATTTCGGTCAAATTATGTATGGCAAAAAAATTTTCGAAATTCAAAATTATGGCCGAAAATTTCATTCAAATTTTTGGTTTCGGTCATGCCCGAAATCGAAAACGAAACCGATATTTTGATCCTTAATCCTAATCGTCTAATCAATTGACCATTTCTTTTATGGCAATAAAATTTCGGCCGAAATTTTGACCGTAATTTAAAATTATGGCCGAATATTTTATTCAAATTTTTGGTTTCGGTCATGCCCGAAACCGAAAACGAAAACGAAACCGATATTTTGATCCTTAATCCCAATCGTCTAATCAATTGACCACTTCTTTTATGGCAATAAAATTTTCGGCCGAAATTCAAAATTATGGCCGAAAATTTCATTCAAATTTTTGGTTTCGGTCATGCTTGAAACCGAAAACGAAACCGATATTTTGATATTTGATCCCAACCGTTCAATCAGTTGACCACTTCTTTTATGAATCATATATTGGAAATTGAATATATCAAACATCATAACCGTTTATCAACTATTTTTGTATGGACTGCTACAAATATTTTATTGACTGGAGGCATAAAATTTATGGTCTAGATCCAAGTGAAAATACACTGATTTCTGATAGAGATTGAGGGCACTACCATGATCCTTGTTCCCAATCTTCTATTGGTACACTCATGATCTAAAGATCGATCTCATGGAATATTGGGACAATAAACAGTCTCCATCGTCATCGTCTAATTCAATGCAGTCGATGTGTTTCAGCATGGGTGAACTCAAATATTTTGTGGGTGTATTTAAAGGTACTCCTTTTAGAATGATGGTGGTAAGCTATAATGGCATGCCATGTAAATAAAGGTGAATGAAGGGCCTTTTAGAATGGTGGTAAACTATAATAGCATGACGTGTAAATATAGATGAATGAAAGGCCTTTTAGAATGGTGGTATTTTTGAAATATTGGTTTTATTAAGAGCAAAATAATCATTTCAGTCTATAAACTCCCAGCTAATTAACGACATAGAATATATGAAATAGAAATATAAAAGTAAGCGCTGCAGAATAAATGCTCATAACTCAGGGGGTTTGATGCAATATCGGCATATCTCACAGGGTATATGCAAAAAATATAATTTTTTTCACATACAAATGAGAGAGCACCAACCTAGTCCCTCACAACCGAGGGAGTGTACCAACTGGCTAATACCTCCTTGGTCTAGTTCTACTCCTAAATATAGTTAATATCAATTCAAGTATCTCCTTTATATATATATATATATATATATATATATATATATATATATATATATATATATATATTATGTGTACTTGTGCTGTCCATGGGCTGGAAATTGATCAGATCCCCGGGATAGGCCATAGCTCTGGCTTTTCATACTGAGACCATGCCCGTGCATGAGCGGGCTGGAGTTAATTTGGGCCGGTCTTTATAGGTTTTGTAGCGTATAATAAACTTATTTAGATGATAACATCTATGATTCATTTCTTAACAAGCTGTACATTCTAAATAAGTTTATTTGCAATTTAAGATAGGGTGTAAATTTTCATCAAAAAAAAAAGTAAGGCTATAAACAAGCTATATATTCTAAATAGGGCTGTCAACGGGCCAGACTAGGGCCAGGCGCACCGAAAACTTAGCCCTGCCCAACCTTCTGTGACTAGGCCCTAGTCTGGCCCTAACATAGGCAGGCTTTCATATGCCCTATCGCTACACTAGGCGAGTGGAGGCTGGCTCGGGGCAAGCTTCGGGCTTTATTGTTTACTAGTAATTTTTTTTTATATTTCGCCAAAAATTTCGTCCGACATTAACCGTTTGGATGCATCTAAAGGAAATATTAAGGATTAGTCTAGTACTTAATTACATGTAAGTTAGTAAGTAATTTTTTTTGCTTTATTTTTTTAGGATTGTAAGTTTGTAAGTAATAATTAGTATTTACTAATTGTGTAAAATTAATACACATAGCTTGCAACTTATGCGTACTTATCAAAATATATAGTAAATGTATGAGCCGGGCCGGACTTACGGGCTTTCATCTTCAAGGTCCTTGCTCGGCATGAGCGGGTTGGAGTAAATTCGGGCCGGTCATTAGATTTTGTAGCGCGCCTATGACAGAAAACCTATGACAGAAAACTCTTAGGAATTTGAGATCTTAGTAAAGATTTTTATTTATTAACAAAGCAAATAACTAATTTATTCCGCTGCCCGCAGAGGAAAGATATAATAAACTTATTTAGATTGTAACATCTGTGATTTAGTTCAAAATAAACTATATATTCTAAATAAGTTTATTTGCAAATTAAGTACGGTTATTGTATCATTAGTAACGCAAACCCGACCTGAAAATCGAGGGAACCGAACCGGTCTGACCGGCCCGGAAACTGATTTAAAGAAATTGGTTCAGTTTGGTTTCTGTTTTTGGTGGCAAAAACCGAAAAATCGATTATGTAGGATGAAAAAATCAACTTTATTTCAAAAACATCTAAAAATTAGCTTAAAAGTATAAAAGTATAATTAAAAAATTTGAAACCGAACCGAAAAACCAATCTCTTTGGATTTCGAACCAGTTTCATAACAAAATTGAAAATTGAATCGAACCGATTCATTTTGGTTCGATTTAGGTTTCTGCTGAACTGAACCGAAAACAAAAAAAAATCGGTTTCGGTTCAGTTGGTTCAGTTCGGGTACCCAAACTTGCACCGCTAGGTACTAGAAAGGCAACCAAATATTCTACATTTGTAACTAGGGTTTTGTACTGGTTGATTGCCTTGAATGAGATGTTGGAAATCGTTTTTCAGCCCAATCTTCCATAGAACTTATCTTTAGATCCGAAATCACTTAGGGCAACCCGTCAAATGTTTATTCCGCATGACACACAATCCTAAAAGTAGCGCAGAGCCTCTACTCATGATAAGCCAATGATCACAATCATATTTAGAAATTGTGTGACATGAAATAAACATGTAACTTGATAGGTGATTTATGATCTAACATCGGTTCTATTTAAGATTGGGGTCTCCCTTATTCAAGGCAGTCAAGTATTGGTACGCAATTCATTACACTACTTTGCATTCGAACAGGCTTCATTCATTAAATATGTCTAATAGCTTCTTGGTAAGGCTGCCAATAGGACAGTGCTATATGAGGATAGATTTTATGCAAATAAAGTGCAGGCGCTGATGTGGTCTGAGGTAATTGGCTGCAAATGCGCTAGGCTCAATTAATGCAGGTCATTGCAGCAGACTAATCAGCCCACTTGGCCCAACTCTAACCTTTAAGTTTACAGTTGAAGATTAGGTTGGAGGGCCGGGCTATGGTTTCAAAATAAAAAGCCCGTTGTGTATTGGGCTGTGTAAGGGTGTATAACCTGGGTGCATTTGCTTCAATTATATATATATATATATATATATATATATATATATATATATATATATATATATATATATATTTCTTACAATTAAATTATTAAAATAATTCTCAATATTATAGTTATTAGTGGAAGGACATTTTTTTAATTTTATAAAAAAAGGATTTACAGTGTTTTTCACAAGAATCTTAGAAAAATAGAAGGATAAACAATAAAACCTTAAGCCTAACTTGACCCACCAAGGTTATGGCTAGGGCTGGGCATATATCAAACAAAGCCCACCCAAATCAAGGTCAGGGTGTGGCCCAATCTTAACCCGACCTTTGACACCGCTACTTGTCAAAAAATAAGACTATTAGTGCCAACTAAAAATTGGCGCTATTAACAAAAAACTATTAAGACTATTAGCGACGAGGGTATTAGCGGTAGTTTTTTATTAATAGCGACAGTTTTGATTGCCACTAATAGTCTTATTTTTTATAGTGAAATCACCGAATTTTAAAAAAATTCGCGAATAATTCGTGAATTTAAGGTCTCCAGAATTAATCCCAAATTATTAGCAAATTATTTGAAAATTTGCGAATAACAAAAAAAACACAAATAGTTGGCAATTTATTCCCGAATAATTCCCGAATTTTTTAAAAAATTGTGACTTTCTAATATTTTTGATATTAAATTTTTTTTTTAATAGTTTATTTATTTATTTATTATTATTAATATTATATTTTTCTCACTGATTTTACCTCTGAATTTCCCTGAATTTGCCTGATTTTTCCGAATTTTAACCTTTGGTGATGCTTGTTGGTGGTTATCATCCTAGAGGATGGGGGTCCATACTTTTCTAATTGCGCCGTAATGGCCCTCATAATAGTTTCTAAATAAATAATAATGCTTAAACATCTTGTTAGTATAAATTAAAAAATATATATAATAAATTATACTGAAATAAAAAATTTAAAATGATATCTGAATAATAAGATAGACCTCTTCTAGATTTGTGCATACTACGGAGTTTGGATAAATATAGAACATTTATATTATACACAAATTTTGAATTTAAGATAAGTGTCATAAGCTCCCCTTGGAGCAAAAAACATAAAAAATATATGATATAAATCACTATTTAAACAATTGTGTTAAAACATATAAGAGTAAAAATAATCTATAGTAAAGTTTGATTTTGTTTTAAATAAAATTTAAAAAATTACATCCTTTCTATCAATTTTAAATTAAATTTTATCTCGATGAAATGACTGAGGGTGTATTTTAATATCTATAAGAATTTAAACATATATAATTTATTTTTTAATAAATATAAAAAGTAATTTAAAAATGATAAATTTCTAATTATTGGATGTTTTATAGCCCAAAAGTTGAACATAGGTAATGATTATAACAGTTTCTCAATATATATATATAACAGTTTCTCAATATATTCTTTTATAATTATTGTGCATGCATTTTTAGTCATTTAAATACTTACTAAGGTGTTTCTTTTGCTATGACTAATTCAATTAATATAGTACGGATCAGACAAAACATACACAATGACTCGTGGACTGTTGAAAAGGAAAGGTCAATGATATCTGACTATTTATTGACAAATATATTGTATTACTTGTATATTTGTTTAGCTATTTTTTATATTTAGACTATCTAGAATAGATTAGCATGATTGTAGGAAATCTATTGTATTAGTTATATATTTGTTTAGTTGCTTTTTATACTAAGACTACTTAGAATAGATTAGCATGATTATAAAAAACCTCTTATATAAAGATACATCTCCTGATTCAATAAAATTCATTCAAAGGCAAATATTATTTTCCTTCTTTACATGGTATCAAAGTAGGGAGCGATACCCTAGCTCTCTACCCTCTTTCTTTTTGCCATTCTTTTCTCGTTGTTTCTCATTATCATGATGGAATAGTAACCTTCAAATGGAGACAAGCTTAATACTGTTAATCCATATTTTCTACACCATTCTAATCATTCAGTAATGGTGCTTGTTTCTAAGCCCCTCAATGAGAATAATTATTCGATATGGTGTAGAGCCATGACGATTTCTTTGAACTCCAAATCCAAGTTAGGTTTCATAGACAAGACCACCACAATGTCGTCTGCCACAGCCAAATCAAAAGACTATGCTTCGTGGAAAAAATGCAACAATATGACCCTCTCTTGGATTCTCAATTCACTCACACAGGACCTTGCAGACAATATCATTTTTTCAACCACCGCCCAGGAGGTATGGGAAGACCTTCGGGATCATTTTTCTCAAAGCAATGCCCCTCGTATTTTTTAGATTGAGAGGGACATTGCTTGTCTTGCTCAAGATCAGATGACTGATGTACCTTATTACACAAGGCTAAAAAAATTATGGGATGAACGAGGATCCTATAATGACACCATTTACACATGTGGGGTGGACCATAAGAGATGCAAATTGATGCAATTTCTCATGGGATTGAATGAATCCTATAGTGCAATCCGAGGGAAAATCTTGATGATGAATCCACTACTTGATGTTGCCAAGGCTTACTCTTCCATTGTGCAAGAGGAGAAGCAACGAAACTTGGGGGTTGCCCGTGAGGCGACGGAGAACTCAGCCATAGCTATTTGAAGGGCTGAACTGGTATCTCTGGCTGTCCAGTATGGACAAAGTTCTTCTCGTTCCAACCCATCTAATTGAAAACCTTTGCATTTCTTTTATCGTAATCGTGACTATCATGTATGAGAAACATGCTGGAAGCTGAATGGGTACCCACCAGAACACCCTAAACATGCATAAAACATGTCTAATCATGGAAACACCCATTTCAAGTACAAGAATAGCCATCAATCTTCAGTCAACAATATCAAGGAAAGTCCAATAATGTAGGAAGTGCTGTCAGTGACAAATGGGCTCTCTAATTTGTAAATCTAGCAAATTTTATCTATCATGCAGGATAAAGGGACAACACAATCCACCATTCCTAAAGTCAATGTTGCTTCCTTAGTTTGTTATAAACATTGTTGTGCCTCCATCAATTAATTATCGACAGTGGTGCAACAGACCATATTACTTCATCTCCAACATTGCTTGTCAACAACAGTAACAACACTTTTTTACCACAAGTTGCTATGCCAAGTAGAGAACAGGCTCAGATTACATCAATTGGGAATTTACCTTTGAATTATGTTGTTACTTTAAAAAATGTGTTTGGTGTGTCATCTTTTAAGGTGGATTTAATGTCTATGATTCTAGTTACAAGAGATCTCAATTGTTTAGTAACTTTTTTTCCTCATTGGTGTATTTTGCAGGACTTGACGATGAGGATGACAATTGGTTTGGGTGAACAACGAGATGAACTTTATTACTTTGTTGCGTTAGCGTCAGAAAAGCCAAAACCTCAAACTCCATCTGCAACAGTCACTTCTTGTCGTTCACCCAGTTCTCGGGTCACCTCCTCCACCGCTTTGTGGTATCTCCGTTTGAGGCATTTGTCTTCCTCTATATTAGATTTTACGACAAAATATTTGTTAAATTTTCCTTTCCATTCTAATAATGCATGTGATGTTTGTACGCTTGCAAAACAAAGTCGACTTCCATTTTTTGTTAGTTCAATTTCATTTGTTAGACCTTTTGAATTAATTCATTGTCACATTTGGGGCCCATATAAAATAGCCTCTTTTTCTGGTGCAAAATATTTTTTGACTATTGTGGATGATTATTCTAGATTCACATGGGTATTTTTTTATGCATCACAAAAGTGAAACACAACATTTACATATCAATTTTTTCTCATTTGTCCAAACCCAATTCCATGCTTTTATAGCCACCATTCGGGTTGATAATGGTGGAGAATTCTTCTCTATGCAGAAATTATTTAAACAAAAAGGGATCACTTACCAATATTCTTGTGTCTATACCCCTCAACAAAATGGGGTTGTAGAGCGCAAGCACCGCTATATTCTTGAGTCTGCTAGAGTTTTTCGTTTTCAAGCCCGCCTTCCTTTATATTTTTGGGCAGAATATGTTTCTACTATTATTCATATAATTAATCGTTTGCCCTCACCACTCATTTCTCGTTAAACTACTTTTGAACGACTTTATGGGAAACTTCCTTCTTATTCCCATATCTGAGTTTTTAAGTGTCTTGCCTATGCTACTGATGTATATGTCCCCCATAAATTCACTCATTGCGTCAAACGATGTATTTTTCTTGGCTATCAAGTTGGTCAGAAAGCTTACAAGCTCTGTGACCTTGCCACCCCCCAAATGTTCACTAGCCATGATGTTATTTTTCATGAAACTATTTTTTCTTATGAGTCCATTCCGTCCACTTCCTCAAATTCAACCCTTGTGATTCCTCTTTCCGTATCCGATCCTTCCCCACCAGTCCAACAACCCTCACCACCGAATCTAGGTTTTACTCAGCCATCACCTGTTGGTCCTCCCGAACCCATGTTATGCCATTCTCAAATATCTCATCACCCTCCCACGGCTTTACGTGATTATGTCTGTAATCAAGTAACATCTCCCAATCATTTGTCGCCTTTGTCATAAGGTTCACAAAAAGGTACACGATCTCTTTTGCAATTTTTTCTCTTTTCATCGTTACTCACCACAACATCGCTCCTATACTACTGCTGTTATTCAAGATATTGAGCCTACATCTTATACCGAAGCAGCTTCTCATTTCCATTGGTAAGAAACAATGCAATTTGAATTGGCCGCTTTAGAAGCCAACCACACTTGGTCCCTCATTTCTCTTCCTCCTGGAAAGAAGCCTATTGGTTGTCATTAGGTTTATAAAATTAAACGGCACTCGGATGGTACTATTGAGCATTTCAAAGTTTGTTTGGTTGCAAAAGGTTACACACAGCTGAAAGGCATAGATTACCATGACACTTTTTCTCCCAGTGATAAAATGATTACTATTCGTTGTTTATTGGCTTTAGCGGCTGCCCAGAATTGATCTCTTCACCAACTTGATATCAACAATGCTTTTTTTCATGGCGATCTCCATGAAGAAATTTATATGTAACCACTTCTTGGTCTTCGATGACAGGGAGAGAATCTAGTGTGTCGCTTCCACAGGTCGTTATATGGCTTAAAGCAAGCTTCCCGACACTGATTTGCCAAGTTCTCTACAGCTATCCAAGCTGTTAGCTTTGTTCAATCCAAAGCCGATTACTCGTTATTTACATGTCGGAAATACAAATCTTTGACAGCTTTGTTGATATATGTCGATGACATCCATATTACGGGTAATAATGTCAATGCCATATTAGCTCTCAAACAATTTCTACATAGTCATTTTCGAATTAAAGATTTGAAGTATTTTCTGGGCATCGAAGTTTCTAGGTCGAAGAAAGGTATTTCCATCTCGCAACGAAAATATATTTTGAAAATTTTAAAAGATTGTAGATTTTTGGGTGCTAAACTTGTCAACTTTCCCATGGAACAAAACACAAAGCTCTCGGGTTCAGGTGAATTGCTTAAAGATCGATCTCAGTATAGGTGACTTGTTGGACACCTAATTTATTTGACTATTACCCGACCGGATATCACCTATTCGGTCAATGCTTTAAGCAGATTCATGCATGCACCATGCAGACCACATATGGAAGCTGCCTTGCGTGTATTGCGTTATTTGAAAAGCAGTTAAGGACAAGGTTTATTTTTCCCTTCTTAGAATGATTTATCTTTGCAAGCTTTTTCTTATTCGGATTGGGCTAGTTGTCCAATATCTCGTAGATCCACTACGGGTTATTGTATTTTTCTGGGATCTTCCCTTATTTCCTGGGGGATAAAGAGGCAGAAAATTGTATCTCTCTCCTCAGCAGAAGCTGAATATAGAGTCATGACAAATACATGCTGTGAATTATTCTGGCTATGCTCATTATTGAAAGATTTGAGAATATTGCATGTGAAGCCAACATTGTTATATTGTGATAGCACAACTGCCTTACATATTGCTGTCAATCTCGTTTTCCAAGAAAGAATCAGACATATAGAGAGAGGTTGCCATTTTATTCGTGACAAAATACAAGATGGTTCAGTTATAACCAAACATATTGTCTCAACAAATCAACTTGCGGATGTGTTCACCAAGCCATTGGGAAAGGAGACTTTCTCAACTATGATACGCAAGTTGAGAGTTCTTGACATTCACTCTCTAACTTGAGGGGGAGTGTTAAAAAGGAAAGGGCAATGGTATCTGGCTATTCATTGATAAATATATTGTATTAGTTGTATACTTGTTGAATTAGTTTTTATACTTAGGCTACCTAGAATAAATTAGCATGATTGTAGGAAATCTATTGTATTAGTTGTATATTTGTTTAGTTGCTTTTTATCAGGGTTGTATTCAGTTTGGTTTGGTCGGTTTTAGACTAAAATCACAAACCGATTTTTAGATTTTTAGATTTTCAAACCAAACCAAATTGTCCAACTCTTAAACCAAACTAGCCCGATTCAATTCGGTTCGGTTTGGTTTGGTCGGTTTCGATTTTCCTGTAAGTTCTACTTGCACATCAAAATTTTCTCAACATCTTAACCGATTTTCCTATACGTTCTACTTTATCGCTTTAGGATTTATGAATAGGCTAAAGACAAGGATAGGATTTTATATAAAAATATGCATTTTACTTAAATGCCCTTTAAAATTAATCAAAATCCCCGTATATATATATATATATATATATATATATATATATATATATATATATATATATATATACACGGTTCGGTTCGGTTCGGTTTCGGCTTGGGGAGGCTTGGAACCGAAACCAAACCATACTTTTCGATTTTCTTTTTTCCAAACCAAACCCAAACTGGTACTTGTCCAAACCAGACCAAACCTGACGGTTCAGTTCGATTTGGTCGATTCGGTCCAAAAAATGCACAACCCTACTTTATATACATAGACTACTTAGAATAGTTTAATATGATTATAGGAAATCTCTTGTGAAAGATACGTTTCCTGATTTAATAAAATTCATTCAAAGGCAAATATTATTATCTTTCTTTATATGGACTTTCACAAAATTTTTTAAAGTAAAATAAAATTTGAAAGAATTCTCCCCATAGATGATTTGCCAAACTTTTTGCCAAATATTTTCTTGATTCGTTGATTCTCTGATTATTATTATTATTATTTTTTTAAATTTTCGAATTTGATGATTTTTCTGAATATTTATCATTGTAATGTTTTAATCATCTTTCAGAATGTTGTTATATGATTGCAAATTGTTAATTCATGCAGACTATGCAATACACTAGGTTATTATTTGAAGCCATCATTTTTTGGACTTGTGACACATGAAATAAAAAATTGATCGTCTAATAGGTGTGCCAAGATCTCAAGATCTATTTTGTGAAAAAAATGTGTGAAAAATGATTTTCATCATCACATTTAAAAGAAAAAATGGTTTTCAAGGGATTTGATAGGTGGGCGCTTTTAGAGAATATGCGGGTACGTTTGGAGGTACCTGAATGGGTAGCCCGCTCTGGGAGTGAGTGGGCGCAAGCTGCAGTGTCGTGCGGTCATCTGTCACATTGCCAAACGCGCCTCACCGCGTTTACGAGCACCATCGGATGTTTGTAAGTCTTTCATATCTAAGGGTTATAATGGGCCTGGGCCTTGGGAGCAATCTCATAACCGGCCAAAATGTAGGTTAGGCTCTTGGTGCTCCTAGTGGAAAACTATAAAAACATAGGCTCGAGTTAAGACTCGTTAATTGTTGCTTCTCAAAACTCATATATATATATATATATATATATATATATATATATATATATATATATATATCCAAAATTTATAAGGACAAATAGGGCTGTCGATGGGCCGGATTTTTGTTGACACAATTATTTTCGACTGAAAAAACTAACCTAGTACCTGGTCAAGCACAAAATCCGACCCAAGCCTAGCCATTTTCTTTAATTTATTCGGGCTTAGTCGGACCTGACTGATTCGAGCGAAGTTTTGGCGCACCCAATTATTTTTAAATAGCTCAAGTCCGACTAAGACCCTTTTCTAAAGGTCCCAAGCTTGAAAGTTGAAATTCGTTGCCTATTTAGGAAACAAAATTAAACATTGTTTAATGATGATTTCAAAGTTTTCCAGAAAGAAAGGTTAAGAAGTTGAAAGAAGTCTGCACCTTCCTAGAGTAGTGCAAGTTTTGGGCATATCAAAGCCCACCTAAAGTTGGGCCGGGTTAGAACTTAGCTTGGCCCCCTAAAGCTGGACTAAGTTTTAGTATGGCCCGATCCTAATTGGGTCCATTGATAGCCCTAAATCAATATCAACTCTAAGGACTCGTACCCTCAAAATTGCATTTAGGGGACTTTTGGGCCCTTTAAATGCAATTTTGTACCGAGGATTACATGTTTGTGGTGTTTAAGAGATAATTAAATTAATTTAAATTAGAACTCAATTGGTATCATCTTTCCTTTTGAAAGCAACAGGTCATGGATTCTAATCTCCACTCCTACTCTCGGCCTTTGTGTGGGTCTCGTCTCAATGTGTTGCGCCAAATTAGCTCCTCTCTGCATGTAGTTTGCATAGACACTACATCTGGATTGTCTATGATGTATGACATCATTAAAAAAAAAAAATAGCAAAATAATTTTAGAATAACTTAGGCTTTTTCCATTTAAAAAAAAAAAAAAATTAAAAAGTTGGACTCGTAAAATATCTTTTCTCGACCTCAGATTTTTTATCAGGTCGGGCACATAAACTTGACCTATTAGGTCAGGTTAGATATGAGACGCTTGACCCAACATTTGGGTCTGGCTGACCCGAGCGGCCGAGCCCACCTGATAGTTTATGAATAACAATTATGGAAAGCAACCTTTGACCCAACATTTTTCGATTGGTCAGTCAATATTTTGGCCCGACCCAACCCGTCGACAGCTCTACTTTTGTCTAAGGAGTAAGGACTTGTATGTGAAAATCTTAAAGCCTCTCACAAGTTTACTGTACGAGTCCCAGTTATTTCCATTTTGATAGAATAGCGTTATTAGGATACTTTCGTTATTTTAGTCATAAGTTGAGGCAATTAATAAAACTGAAATTGATTACTTAGTTAGGAGCCACGACGCTGCGCAGGTTTACCTTACCAGTCCTTACTAGCCGGCAAAATCATCACTTTGGTACACGTGTGGTGCGCACACGGCTGCTGTGTCGTCAACACGTGGGAGGCTCCGATTTGGCTGTTGGAGTTAGACGTGCTTCATGTCGCAATCAATTAAATTAGAGCAGCGTTTTAAAACTGTAATTTTTATTTCTTTGCAAACTTTAATTACAGAGACAAGTGTGGCCAAATGTTTTTGAGTGATTTGAAATAAAACTTGATGTGTGCAAAAGATAACGCAGTTGTTGAAATGTTCTCTAATCTAACACTGTTCATTTGAGATTGGACATTTTCAAAATGTAGCTTGGATCAAACGTTGATTTGTTTAGATGACTTCAAAGAAACATTTTAAAAATAATAATATTTTAAAAAGGGGGCCATTACTTGCACACACTTTTCAAGTGATTGCACCGGATTACACCAAATTTAAAAGAAAGACTTGTAAGTTTGGCAACCTCTACTATGTAAAAACACCATTTAAGTCGTTTGATTTGAAAGCCATAATTTAAAAATATTTTGTGCAAAAGATTAGAACAAAATATAATTTTCATTATTTGATTAAATGGAGTGCTATAAATTATATGACAAGTATCGTGTTTTGCTCCAATTTTATGTATTAGAGATTTATTGATCATGAACTTCAAATTATATTGTTCATATTACATTTTTACATATCACATGTCCCTAAAATATAAAGTCTTTCTTTCAATTCGGTGTAATCACTTAAAAAATATGTGCAAGTAATGACTCCCTTTTAGAAAGTAATAGGAAAAAAAAAAAAAAAAAAAAGAGAAATTAATGTGTTAAGATTTAAAATAGAGCCAAGTTGTAGCTGACACATGCTCGAGTTGGACTCGGTTGCAGCCCTACAGCACATCTCCTAACGTTTGCATTCGGTGAAAGTAGACAGATCTAAACTCCGCCCTTCTTCTTGCGGGTCTTCTGTTATGTGTTACACCAAATCAACTCCTCTCTATATAGTTTGCACGTGCTTTACATTTAGTCTATGGTATACTTAAAAATTTAAAAATAATAATAATAAATGAAAGGTCCAAAACATGATTACCATTATGGGTCTCAACCGAGCTTGAGCCTATCCCGGCCCTATCTACAATTGGCCGTGTATGGGCTGCATTAAAAATGGGCCCAGCCTAGCTCACTTAGTAATCGGGAGCAGGTATAAGCTAGTTCCAAAAGCCTGATTAATATTGGCCCATTTAAGCCTGATTCAAACTCGCTCCTACCCAATCATTTGAGATCAGTTCTATATATATATAAATTGTTAGGCGGACCCTGGCCTGGACCGGTCCGAAATGAGCTGTGTATAGGGTGAGGTAGATTGGGACAAATAGCTAATAGGTCTGGCCCGTTTAGTAATCGGGCCTGGTATGGGCTAGTCCCAAAAACCCGAATAAAAACTGCCCCATTTAATGTCCAACCGGGCCAATGAGACCCCTAAAATTACCATGGATTTGCATGTTTATAGGTATGCAAACAGACCGGCTGACATGGTCAGGCAAGAGGCCTTCTTAAGTTGGAGAAAATTTGCTTCGGTCCGATGTTGGATGGAGAACCGACTTCAAAATAGATCATCTCCAACTTATGAAGCCACACATTGATCATATCAAATGCAAATCTGATTTTAAAACTGTAGAATATATATATATAGAATTTTATTTTAAACTTTTCTGATTTTTATATTGTTTTAAAATATGTTCTTTTACATTTTCTTATTTAAATAAATATAATTTTAATTAATCTTCTATCGTTTAGAAAATTTAATTAAATACTCAAAATCACTTTCCATCTCATAGCATATCACGCTATATTGCCGAGCTGTCTTGTATCGATCATATGCGATATGCTTCGCATTTCCGAGATTTAAAACCCATGAGCAACACACATGATTTCAAGTGACACACATCTAAAAAAGTGACCAGCCTACCAAATGTCCTAATGCCGCATACCTAATACTAATTCTATATCTTACAAACCAAAATCATTTATCAAACCTTCTTCATACCAAAACCTTCTACCATCACCTGACACCTCTGACTAAATCAATCCTTGAACAAAGAATGAAATCCCAAGTACAAAAAAGTAGAAGACGAACAAAGATTTGATGGGAAGCAGGGAGAAACAAAAGTGATGATATACGATCCACAAAGGTGACCCTCAATAGATGAGTTAGAGACGATGCTGATCAATAGATGGGATATAGATGATGATGACCCACAAAGCTGACCCTAAATAGATGGGATATAGATGATGACCTAAAAAGCTGCCCCAAAATGGTGTCTAGATGATCTTACACCATTAATTTAGGATGTGGGTGATCCGTACCATCAAAGTGATAGATCATAGATTGAAGTACAATAGGCCAAAAAATTGGCTTTTAGGGAGATCTGATCTGAAGTCTGTGGACTATAATATCAATCGTTGTTTTTAGCTTTAATGGCTGATACTAAAGTTCATCAATCAGATACATCCACTTGTAGGCATGTTTTCTTTGGGCTAAGACATGTACTAATGATAGATTGTCACTTAGACAAATTATCTGGATCACAGAAGTGCGCAACATGGCATAATGATGAATCATACTTTACCAATATGAAATAAAAAGTCCAAAATTTTCATGGTGTAAGATCATTTAAACACCATTTTGGTGTTTAAATGTCGGTCGGGAGTCATTATCCCTTCATGCATGCATACAGTCCATAACCCTTTCATCTTGGTAGCTGAGGAAACTGAAGCAAAATAAGCGTTAGGTGTCAAATATTAAGATAAAGCTCATATGTATGTCAACTGTAAACGAAGCTATAATTTACATAGGAAAAATTAATTAGCAGCTCATTCTATCTTGGTATCCTTATCAGTTTCAATACACCCAGTTGGAGAAGACACTAAAGAATGCAATCTTCATGTCACGCCTATCATTGCTTCTGTCAAATTAGGTGTCGTCTCGAAAACCGTCCCTGGAAAATTGAGGCCGCCGAGCCGGATTCTTTGCCGGCCATGCTTTTATCATGAAAACTGTGGTTGGTTATACAACAAATGTCACCACCTTCGTTTGGGGCGACAATCTAAGGATCGATTCAGTTTTTCTGTAATTCTAGCGGGATCTCACTCTCTCCAGCAACTCTTGTATAGTATTAGAAGCATCCTTTGATATAGAATATAGTGGAATCAGATTTTATGCATAGCAGGAAAATGAAATAATAACAAAATAAAATATGATTACATGAAATTTGTATGACAAAAGAGTAATTTCTCACCTTTAATTTCTTTCTCAAATTCTCCTCCTCTTTATCTCTTCGATCCCTCTCTTCGGCAAAGACATTGATCAAAGCATCTTGTTCTTTGCTCATCTCTTCCAGCTTTCGCTCTGCTTCGCGAATCTGATTATAATGAATGAAGAACCCTTAAGGGGGATTGAAAAAACAAGGTAAAAGCTCGCTATGATTCAATATTCGGATGACGCCTCCAATCCTATTTATTTAAACAACTAGCAGCTTTGGATGGCCCATAGCCCAGAAATTGAATAAGCTGGATAATTATAATAGTCTATTGAACTTTTATATGGAAAGTTGCAAAACCTTTGGATTGTAAAGAATTGCCTAGTTTTCGTGATTTCTATGCTATGTTCCATATAAAAGGAATCAGATTGCTTGGACGGTGTCAATCATATTAAACATATTGCCTATCACACTCTTCCGCAACACCTAATTTAAGTGATTGTGCCACTTGATGTGACGATCACAGTGCTTAGATCTGGTGGTCGAAGATTGCATCAGAAAATATATCCACCGTGTTATTCAAACCGTTCATACGCTTTTAAAATGAACGGTTGAAATGGATCTGGAGATTTCATATGGTAATTGTTAGTTTTAAAGACATTTGTTCGGCTTTTAATCAGATAATAGCGGTAGTTTTTCATTGAATTCTTTGCCCCACCAGATCTAAGCACTGTGGCCTTCACATCAAGCGAGACCCTTGATGAAAAATTAAGCCATGCGTCTGGTTTTGGTGATTTTCTTTTTAAAAGAAAATGGGGTGGTCACCAACTCCTTCCATTTAGGAAGCCCACATTCCTATGCAGTATCTTAGCACTTATTTTCGACATCAGCAATAGGAACCAGATCCAATAAATCAGGAGACTTCGATGGTGAAAAATTATGCAACTACCAATCATATCCTACCCTGATGCAACATATATTAACAGTTGCTTCTTGAAACGAACAGCAAGCAATGAGATGAGAAGGTGGCATGTGAAGATGGTGCGAGAGAAAAAAATTTGGAAGAAAAAATGATGACGGTGAGATAAAGAGTATCGCACTTACTTGAGCTTCTAGAGATCTATTCTTATCTCTTTCTAACTGCAAATCAAGTAACAATGATTCCTCCTTTTGCTTTAGCCTAATGAAAAAAAATAAAATTATAAGTACTACGGATTTGAAAAATTAAAGCAGCCAAATAGATAGCAGAATACGTGAGCATGGAGATGGCATTTAATTCACGATTTTCACGATTTTCTACCAACCTGTCATTTAATTCACGATTTTCTTCTTCCAGCTTCTTTACAATATCTGCTTCAGAGTTTTGAGGGACAGATCCATTTCCATTACATGTAACATCAGTTGCCTGCTAATTACACATGGTATGAGACAAACATTTTGCATCATAAAACATGTGTAAGCATTTACTGATAAAAAAAGATAAAAATAAAAAATGTGTATGCATGTAAATATGTTGGTTGTGTTTAGGCTCAAATAAGAATAGTTCTGTCAAGTTGACATTTTTAGATCATCGAAATGGACATATATTACAAACGAGACCATTTTAATATAGCTACACTCCCATATGCACCCAAAAACACAACAAAAAAAAAAACAAAAAAGTTCCATGTTTTTCTGAAGCTCTCCGTACCGTTGAAAATGATATTTTTGAAAGTCAAAATCATTATAATGACAATCTAGATGAGTATGGAAAAGATTTATTTTATTTTATTTTTATTAATTGGATTGACTCTGGAAAAAGGAGCTTTTAGAGCATACAGATCAAGTCAGCTTAACCAAATTTAACAGAATTGGCTAATTGAAACTATTTTCTCTGCAGTGCATTTTATTTTAGTACTAAAATTAAAGCCCCATTGACAAGTATAAATCTTTACTAAAAAAACAAAAAATAATAGCGATAAGTTAAGAGAATTTATCTTCTCTGCAGTTTCCATTTGTATCTTTGCCCCACTTGCTTGAAGTTACTTTTATGGGTCTCCAGACATTTTTAAATATGGAAAGAGCTTCTTATTTTCCGAGACTTATCATTCTAAAGATTTTATGAACTTGGGCCTCAACTAGCATGCACTATCATCAGTGAATTGACGGTGTTCCTCTCACCATAATTATGTAGCGTAAATGGTCTGCTGGACCTGGTTTCCATGTAGAAACTTAGGCTATCCCAAAATTATTTTTTTAATTATTATTACTTTTTGTTATTTTCTTTTGGATAACTTAGGGTATCCGAAACTTACGCTTGGACTAATCCAGAAACTTTGTTCCTGTAACACAAACATTTCTTTAGAAAGCATGAATATAAATTACCTTCGATTGTGCTCGTGTAACAATTCGATCTTTTCCTCCTTTGGAATCGTGATGTTGTTCCGTTTCTCTATTGTCCGAGAAGAGAGCGGAGGATTGAGGTGTACGAGAACCATCTTTCTGGAAAGATTTTTGAGCAGGAGATGCCTTATGGGTAACACATTCATTTACAAGTCTCTCACGACGGACGTTTTCAATTTCATGGTCACTATCATCATCTGTTGAAGATAACCTTTCATGTAACCTTGATCGTGGAGAAGCACTTAATTTCTTTCGGAATTTTGATGAGGCCTTCATCCCATTTCCTCCCACATGTCCTTGCATGCGTTTAAGATCCCCCGTTTTAGAAGATCCTGCAGGATAAAGATCAAGGATTAAAATATTGGTCTCGATAAGGTCCGTGCTGATATAAAAACATATTGCCTTGGGTATCAACGGTACAATATAGGGTACCTTTAAATTCACCCACCGAATATTTGAGTTCACCCATGCTGAAAACCCATTGTCTGCTTTGAATCAGATGATGGATCTCATTTTTTGTCCCAATCTTTCACAAGATGGATCTTGAGATCCATCAGTTTTTGATTTCATGTTCCACATATCTTAGAAAAGTGATCTTAACATCGTGTCAAACTCATCACGCTCAAACCTGATTTTCAGGTCACTTTTTTGGGATGTGTGCCATGTGAAATAAAAAGTTGGCCATTTGATGGTACACCCATGATCTCAAGATCCATCCTGTGAATGATTGGGATGAAAAATGATCTCCAAGGTCTGATTCAAAGCAGTCAATGGGTTTCGATGTGGGAAAACTCAAAGATTCGGTGGGTGAATTTAAAGGTACTCTACAATATATTATGAAGCATACGTATAGGGGAAATACCGAAACAATATTTTTGCCTCGGTGGCTCTGATACCGAAACATATCACCCGATATGTCTCGGCATCATATTTTGATGTGTTATCGATTGTGCTCCAAGCATCCATAACACTGGTCATAATCTAGAATCTGGGTTGGACCTTGTGACTTGCTGACAAGAGGAGTCTCACTGCTGGGGGAAGCACCTTTGCTCAAATGTCGCAATGATGGTTGAGAAAGAACTTTGGTTGAAGTCTCTGTACAAAAGCAGACATTAACCTAAAATAAGAATCAGACAGAGAACGGCAAAACTAATTAAATTATAAGCTGGCGTCAAATTTATATTACATCATGTGAAATTGTTAGGTACCTTTGTTGGTATAGTTGAGAAGTGTCCTATTATGTCCTCGGGGAGCATAGCCAATTTTATGACATTGGGTGGACCTAGATGAAGGATGAATAAAATTTAGCATGTTAATGGACCTAAAATTTGCAATTTTGTTTATTTGCCTTTAATGACTTCGACTTGAGAACAAACCAGTATGTTTTCTGCATCTGCACCAATCTTCCCTCGAGTCTTGAAAGCACCGTTGTGCGTTCAAATCCTTGCTTATCATGAGCTGGTTCAACAAAATTAGCTTCCAAAACACCTGTAGTAGATGGAAATGTGTAAGAATTTAGAACTGGGAAGTGAATTTTTTGCAGCTAATCGATGTAAAACAAAATAGCTCATTCAAAAACCTTACCTATAACTCCGCGTCCATCACTACCTGCAGGATTCCATACCCTCCAGAATGGCTGACAAGAAAGAAGAAAAAAGGTCAGAATCCATGTAATATATCAGCACTTTAGAAGATAATTTTATTTAATAGTTTGTCATCCTCAAGCAGGAAAGGTTAAGAGGATTCCAGAGACCCAATAATCTAAGTACAAAGTCACTTGAGCTTGCTTAAAAGTTCTCTTCTTTTACAATCAAAACAGAAACACTGCCTTGCCTTAATCTTCCAGACACTTAACATAGTAAATTTTCAAACATGTTGCCAAGTTTGAAAGGGACCAATATTTCTTTAAAAAAAATAACAATGGAAAATGAGCATTGCAAGCGTCAGGCTAAAAGGAAAAAAGACTTCATATAATCTTTAACCGTACAAAGTATAGTTCACGTTAGTAAAAACTTGATTGAAGAAAACAAGGAAGCAAAAAAGAAAAACCTTAATAAGCCTATTCTTGTGATAAACGTTGAATCCTTGAACGTCGATATGATCTTTCGCATCCTTCACAAATCCAATTGTCACAATTGCAACCATCTGTTGGACAGTAAGACACGATCAGAGTTCAACTTCAGTCACCAATAATTTAAAGCAGAAAAAAAAAATAGAAAAAAAGGTTCATTTGAAAATTATTACATTTGGATCCTTCGGAACACCATCAGCACCTGGCTGTGGCCTGTACGTAATCTCCTGGATTAACATCATATCATTCACTGTGTTGTGGTGCTCAACTACTCTGCCACGGAGTATCATTTTGAAGCCAGGTGGAAGTCTGAGATAAAGAATTGATGCATAACTCTGCATATATTATGAAAAAATTTGAATGATAAGACATTAACATCAAGAGATTAAATATTCAAAGTTATAAGATGCCATTAGAGTTTAGTGCAAAGTAGAAAAGACCCTAAAGTGCTCCAAATTTGCTATTGCCCTCATTGCAATTGCATAGAACATATGAATGCATGAACAGGTGAACACAGACTCGGAATACTGATTGATCACTCTATGGACGAGTGAGCAACTCACCAGACAATTGAGTCAGCAACAAAAACCCGCGTAATTGGAATTCAAGTCGTCCGCCAGTTCAAGGCTTAGCACAGGTCCAGTCAGAACCATGAACTGAAACTGAGCAATTTCATCTTTACAGAAGTTCGTTCAGTCATATAGCAAGCATTTGGCAATGCTTAATGAGATTGCTTGTTCGCACACCGAGAGAGAGAGAGAGAGAGAGAGAGAGAGAGAGAGCTTTCCAAATCTTTAGGGATGTTATCATTTTCCAAATCTAGTTAGAGCTCCTCCCAAATTAGAAAGATACAAATTTTGCCCCTTTCAATTGCTCTATTTATGGAACCCTTGGACAAAGTAAGAGGACAAATTCACTAGGAGTTTTTGGAACTCTCTCCTCTCTTAGAGATATCTCATACCTTAGAAGGGCATTTTCATATCATAAAACATTATAACCTTTGGCAATGTATATTCAATTAATCATATAATCTCCTCTTCAAAAATAGCCTTCGCATCTTTCCTTAACCAGGGAAAGTGAGTAGATAGCACTGACTACCTTTGATCCTCACAAACACATAACGTTTACCCATTTTCCCAATTTTTTCTTAATTTAGTTGGTCTTGCTTTCCTTTTCTATTTTTACAAGAAAAACATTCATCTGGGAACGACTTCTATTGCAGGACTTACCAAAGGGGTGAACAAAATTGCAAGGATAAGCAACAAAATAGGTATCGCCCCACAAATAGAATTCATTGGTTGACTAATCACTCTAGAAGATCCGCATCCCCATTTGAGATTTAACACGCTGTAAAGAAATGTGCAAAACCCTCTACCAAACATGCAGTGTAGGAGAAGATGGTCCCTTATCTCTTCCATATGTTAACACATGATCCACAAGTTTCCATATTGATATTCCTCATATTTAAATTATAAAATACCTCAATCTTGTTATGAGAAGACATCCAGTTTGAAGCCTACGTGAGTAGGACATTTTCAATCTCGTACATGAAAAGGAGTTTTCACTTCAACTACAGACAAACTTGTAATCATGTGTATCACATTCAAGGGATAAATGAGTTCTTAACAGTCATCCTCATCATCACAACCTTGTCCCATCTATTTGGTGTCGGCTTTACGTGTCCTATTTATCTACTCGTTTCTGATCAGCACTAACTTCTTTATAACTTCTCAATCCTTCATGTCCCTTCTCAGTGCTTCCCTCCAAGTCGCCACTGGTCTTCCTCTTCTCCTACTTCCTCACGCTTGTAGTATTTCAACAATTCATACAAGGTCAGCTTCAGACCTTTGATGAATATATTCAAACCACCTCAAGCGACATTCCGTAATTTATTTCTTTATGGGTGCCACACACAGATTTACTCTACACATTCATCTCAACATACGCAACTCATGTATCGTCTTATAAAAACATCCCTTCAATCTAAGTGAAACTCTTGACTCAAACAATATTCCACTTGCTTGCCACAATTACATCCAACTTGCATTAATCCTATTTGAGACGTCCTCTTCAAATCAACCATCTGACTGTAAGGTAGATAATAAATAATGAAAGATATGACATTGTGGCATTAAATGATTTTCTATTTTAACTAAATCTTCCTTCACGCTATCATGTTCACTAAATTTGCATTCCTTGTATTTCGTCTTTGTTCTTCTAATTTCGAAACATCTCGACTCCAAGGCTTTTCTCTAAAATTCAGCATATCATTTATTTATTTCCTTGTTTAGGCAATTAACAACACATCATCCGCAAATAACATGCACCGTGGTATCTCTTCTTGTATGTCTGTGATTAAAGCATCCATGGTCAAGGCAAACAAATAGGGCTCAAGGCAGATCCTTGATGCAGCCCAACTCCGACAGGGAATTCACTGTCTCTCCACATGTCTTCTCAACAATAATTTTTCCATATAAACCTTTGATTTTTCCATCCTGTCATGTCCATGACAGCCTCTACACAACAGTTAATTAACAGGAAGTGCTAGAAACTTAGCAAGGTCAATTTGGAAGGACATAAGCAGCCTCCAAGTAATATTTAAAACAAGCCAAAGACCCAAAGATAAATATATAAATCTCTCCAGAGATTGAATTTCCATTGCAAATTGTAACTTGACAAACTACAGTGTTCGAAATAACCCAATCCTAGTGCACTTTTGGTACTAGATGCACATTTTTCACTTGGGGAGCTAATTATGTAGAGCTGATTTTATGCAACATCGTCATCGCCTTATCCCCTCTATTCAGGGTTGGCTTTGCGAGTCCTATTTGTCCACTCGTTTGTTAAGCTTTCCATAACTCCACAATCCTTCATGACCACTTCTCACTGCTTCATATTTTCACTAGTCTTCCTCTTCTCTTAGTTGTGCTTGTAGCTTCTTAATCCTTCATACAAGATTTGTTTTTTACCTTCGATGGACATAACCAAACCACCTCAGGTGACATTCTGAATTTTTATCTTTTACAGTTGTCACTCTCAAATTCCTCTTATGTACTTGTTTCTAATTTTATCCCTTTTTGTTACTCTACAGTCTACACATTTATCTCAGCACACACATATCAGCCCCATGCACTACAGCTTCTTGTCGCTTTTTCGTAGTCTAACATTCTACACCATATAGTATGGACAGAGCTGATTTTATGCACAAAAGTATAACCTCTTCAGTAATGAGTAATTTCCAATTTACCATCACAATTATATATGATGTAACAGTGGCCGGAGAATTTCTTTTGTATAAGATCAAGGAAAAGTCGATCGCCGGAGATACAATAACGGTGTTAGAGTAAACCAAATAGAAGAGTGGTGTGTTCAGCAGACAGTTTTTATCTCTTACTAATTTAAATGCCAGGAGTGAAATTCAATGATAGCATTTAAGTGTCATCCCCATCTAATATGACATCTCCTTAAAGACAGCAAAGGGAGAAAATTAAAGTACCTCATGAATTTAATTTGCTAATGCCGAAGAAATAACTAAGCAAAGCAAATGTACAATCGTTAAAAATAGTATAAGATACCCTTAATGAATGCCGATAGGTCAGGAAATGCCTGGAGTTTGGAAATTGTTTTGCCATTTGTATCTTCTTGTCATCTCGGTTGACGCCTCTAATTTGAATGTCCTGCCATTTAAAAACTTTCTAACCAATCACTAATATAAAAACAACTGAATCAGTCAAGTGTAAAGCAGTAGTATCGCTTAAAGAGCAAATCCACTTTTTGATAAGCTAATCAATTACTCTTATCCAATTGGAGTATGTAAAAAGGAACGGCATGATAGCATAAATAAATAAAACCAACCAATGTCTGCAATGTATTATAATAGATCGTAAAAGAGCCAACTGAGTGCAAGAGGACCATAGAATTCTTACATGTCGATCGGCCCCAAAATCAAGTTCGAGTTTTCCTTCATCATCCTCCCAGAGGTTGTATATGATGATACGTGTACCCTGATCTTTTATTAAATTGAGCTGCAAAAGTAACAACAACAGCAACAATAAGGAACGAAATCAGGCACTCAATGCATAAAGTTTAAAGCACTTGTGCCACATATGCCACTTGGCTAAATCATAAGCTTATGAATACGAACCAGTTGGTAATTTAAATAAAACTAATAATCGAACCACATTACCATTCTACAAGATGTTAAGGCAAACACAGCTCAACCTTCTTCAGCTACCCATCCAAAACTTGACAATTCACAAAATTGGCATCCCTGTGAGTGAGAAGCAGGAAGGGGCTTCTCAACACTGAGTTACCACCCCATACCTCTCAACCCATGGAATTGTGTGAGCCAGATGCAAATTTGTGATGAACAACAATGACAACAAGAATGGAACCCACAGTAAAACACACTACCTTTTTTTTTCTACAATAATAAAAAAAAATTGAAAATATTATTATCTCACTGTACAAGATTAAATTTTCTGCTGAGGCGAAAACTAAGCTTGCACTAAGAGAGAGAGAGAGAGAGAGAGAGAGTGTGTGCCCACAGTAAAAAAAGTACCTTTTCCCTCTACAACATAAAAAATTGAAAATCCTATTACCTCATTGTCCAAGAATAAATTTGCAGCTAACACAAACTGTAAGGTCGTGCTGAGAGATAGAGGAAAAAATTAAAAATTAAAAAGAAAAATTTCCATTCCTTCAATGATAGCTCACCACTAAATTTAACACAGAATATTGTCAATCCATAGCCAGCAAGGGGAGAGAACCCCACCTACAATGTACAGGGTAGCAGCAGCTGCTAATAAGGGTGGCAATGAGCCGGGTAGCCCCGCCAAGCCCGTTAGGCCCGGCCTCTTACGCCTGTTGGGTTCTTATATATTATGCATATATTAAGTTTCACTTCTAATATTTAAAAAAAATACACTTAAAGATCTATAAATTTTCTATTTTTAAGCTTTAGACTTTCTTGGAAATAATTAGCTTCTTATTAGATATATGCATTACATCAATGTTTATATTTTCACAAATATAGAGTGAATATTTTGTAAATCAATAAATTATGAATAAATGAGCCGGGCCGGTCATGGGATTTTGAAGTTTATTGCAGGCCGGGCTAGGGCTTGGAATCATAAACCCGCCACAGGCTCGAGCCGGGCTTGGGCGAAGTTCAAAACCACTGGACTGGGCTCAGATTTACCCTCACCAGGCCCAAGCCCGGCTCATTTCCACCCCTAGCTGCTAATAGTGTATCAAACGAACTCCCTAGGTAAGTGTCAAGATTTCTGGAAACAGAATGGAAGTTTGAGGAAGATGAAGTTAAAGCAAGCATTATCTGTTTTGATGAAGCTAATGCCCCGGGACCTGAAAGATAAACTCAATTCTTCTTCTAAAGGTTCTGGGATCTGATAAAAGTGAATGTGATGAACTTCTCTAAAGAATTTTTCAAGAGGGTCTGCATAAACCGAGCAATCAATAGTTCGTTGATTATCATTGTACTGAAGGAAGAAGTTACAGAGGTTAAGGGCCATCATTCTATTAGTTTGGTGAGAGGTCTCTATAATCTTTTCTCAAAAGTGATGGCATTGAGGTCGAAGAAAGTGATCGGTAGCATCATTTCCCTTTACAACATGCATTCATCAAAGGAAGGCAAGTTCTGGACTGCATTGGAGGGCAAAAATGCTTAGATTCCAAAATTGTAGTAACTCATCAGGTATTATAATAAAGCTCTATTTAGACAGGCGTATGACTTTGTTTGACTTTGTTGATTGGTCATTTTCATCTTGTGGCATGGAATGTAATATTTAGAGAGAAGACTTGTGCAGGCCTAGGGATAGAAAGTATTATCGAGGTGAATGAAGCCTTCTTTGTAAATGGCCGTGGAGGATGTGGTGCAGAAGCTGAGTTAAGAGACACCTTGGAATGAATTCACGGTTTCTATTTAAGAAACCATAGACCCCATGTTATTAGAGGGGAGACCCCCAACTGTTTGTAGATGGCTGAGAAACAGGAATGAGGCTCCATGGAGATTATTGAGGGATATTAACGCAAAGTGACAAAAAAATATGGGTACAGGTTTAATACGGTGAGCGAGAAAGTCTGAAAAAGGGTAAAATATGGGAAATATGAAAGGTAAAAGAATTGTAAAATATGGAAGACGGAAAAAAGGGAAAATAGGAAAAAAAAAATTGGGAAAAACTGAGATAATATTTAAAAAATAAGTTTTTTAAAAAGGCGGGAAAATATGTTTAATACTTGAAAACGCGTTTAATACGAAAATACGCATTTTATTCAAAAATATGGGTATTATACTTGTTAAGTACGTTGTGGAAAAAAAGTGTATTTTGAAAAAAAAATGCCGTTTTCCCACAATATAATCACCGTTATTTGGGACCTTCATACCCTAAAAAATAAGAGATGTCCTATATCCTTCACGACACAAACTCCATGACCGATGAGTCTATTAACATTTCCTTTTTCCTACAAAGCTCTAACTAGACTAAAATAAATACACAAAATACAATGAAACCAGTTCTGTCAAATTGGAACAACGTGAAAAGTATAGAGTGCATAGTTTAAAACTGGAATTTAATGTTTAAATGGTTAGTATTAAAAAGGATTGGATGAAAATTGCAATTATCCTAGTACCTGAATATCGAGATCTCAATTTCAAGGAGTGGGCGTTGAAGTTTTATAAAAGTTTTGAAAAATCTGAAATGGATTAGATTCTTTATCATAGCATGGGATATTTGGAATGAAAGGAATCGTGTTATTCATGGCGAAATATCACGGGATCCGTTTACAATCACTTCTACGGCTGAGAAGTACATTGGGGATTACAAACAACCTTTAGATGGGAACACTACTACATCAAATCTGCTCTATCCGGTCGCTCAACCGTCAGCTAGCAAGTGATCTCCACCACACGGACAAAAATTTAAAATTAATTTTGATGGGTACGGTGTTCGCAGAACAAAGATGCAGGTGTTGGGGTTCTGGTCCGTGATCATAATTGCCTAGTTATGGCTTCAATGGCTAATTTCTGCAGAAATAACTCTCACGCCGATCATTGCGAGTCCATCGCTTTGTATGAGGCCACTGTGTTTGCTGATTTGCTCTACAGTGTGGTTTTCAGAATGTTATCTTAGAAGGTGACACGATGCTTGTTGTCAATGCCATCGTCGAAGCGCAAGAAGACCTCTCTGATCTCACCTTTCTCTTTGATGATACTAGGAAAAAGCTGGCTTTGCTTCATTTTTCTACTATGTCACATGTAAAGAGAGTGGCAAATAGTGCTGCTGATGCCCATGCTAAGTTAGGTATAAGGCCTAATTGTGGTAAGACTTGGATGGAGGAAGCCCCTCCACAAATTCTCGATGTAATCGTTTCTGATTCCCAATTTTAATGATACCGAGTTTTCTTATAATAATAATAAAATACTGCTTCGTTTGCATGAAATTATAGCAGAAAAAGCACAAGAAAGTTGAACTAATAGAAGCATATTTAAACTGTAAAATAATGTTTTAAATTGAGCATTAGGAAGTCAAGGATCCGAAACACCAAAAAGACTTTCCTATAAATGACTTCTACGTTTCACATCTATATTGAAATGAATCTATAGTTAGCAAAATATAATAAAAGTAGAATCACCTGTGCAAGAAGATCTGCTTCACTTGAATAAGGAGACCACTCCAGTATGGTTTCTAAATTTTTATTCCAATCAACTTGAGATGATCGCATCATCTTATTCCAAGCATGTCCTCCTTTATCATAGTCAACCTTACCATTTCAATGCAAAAAAAATTAAATGTATAAATAAACAATGCACTAACCAACAAACCATGGTTCAGTTTTCGAATTTAGATACTAAGCAGGGAAACTTGGCAAATTCAAAGAAAAAGGGAATCCTATTCCTGTCACATCGACAGTGTGTTCAACAATTAATCGCAAATGAAGTCATTTAACTGCGAAATCTTGGTCCTTTTTTTTCATGGGAGCTACAACTTGCACATGAGATTTGGACCGTGCCACATCGGTTAAAAAGAAAGACTTGCTATTTTTGGGACCTGTGCCGCTTGGAACACCATCTAAGTCGCCTGACTTGAAGACCATAATGTAAAGATATTTGGTGCCAAAGATTGGCCAGAAACACAATCTCTATCATCTGATTTAACACAGTAAACCAGTAAATCAGATGATAGGTTTTGAGTATGTCAAATCAGCTGATAGAGATTGTGCTTCGTGCCAATCTTTGGCACAAAAGATCCTTACATCATGGCCTTCAAATCAGACAGCTTAGATGTGTTCCGCGTAGCACAGGTCCCCAAAATACAAAGTCTTTCCTTTCAACCACGTGCCACAGTACAAATTTCGTGTGAAAGTCTTAGCTACCTTTTTTCATGTTCAACATTTTCATTTTTGTGTTAGTAGTGAAAAGAGGGAAAGGTTTTAACTGTCTCCATTGAAAGCTCCTCTCATCATTTTCAGCCAATAAAATAACCGGAGAATATGTTTCTGTTGTAGCTGCAACTAATCACAATCCTAACACATTTTTAATCTCTAACAGGAAATAGCTTTACAGCACATCACTACTACTAGCAGCAAATAACCACCTATTTCTATTAAACAATCGCATAGCAGATTTCTTCTGTTATTTATTCAACAACCAATCAAATCTTTCAAACTTTTACACTCTTCAACAGCTAATCAAAACCTTCATTTTATTAACCAACAATATACCAGGCTTACCAGCAGTTCCTTTTCTTTCCAATCACAAACCACCACATAATTATATGATGTCACACGATCTTTAAGTGATCACATGATATATAAGTCACTTAGTTATTCAAAGAAGCATGTGAGACCAGAGACCTTAAGTATCACACAGACATTTAATTTCTGGGCCCAACGAAGGGCATAACAGGCCCATCGGGCCATCTCTCGGGCCTTGTTCTGCTACAGATTTGTAACAACCCCTGTTTCTCATCCAAACTTCAATTTCTTCTCTTTTTTTCTCCCTTTTCCTCTTTTCTTGTTATTCTTCTATGGATTCCAATTCTTGACAACATAAAATTGGAATTTAAATTCCAATTTCAGAGAATTGGCATCCAACTAGCTCTAAGTTTATATAAGATTTTTTTTTAATGGGTAAACACGAGGATAGAGGGCCTTCAAGGTGTTAGCGCTAAATAATATATATATATATGTGTGTGTGTGTGTGCGTGTGTGTATAAAGAGAGAGAAAGAGAGGGAGAGAGAGAGAGGGAGAGAGAGAGAGAGAGAGAAACAGTGATCACTCCAACAGCAGGAACTGTGATCCTCTATAGTCCTCTCTCTGACCCCTTCAGTAAGAATATATGCTTCCCTGTTAGCCTCCCTTCTTATTTGGTTAACAACAAACGTACGATTAAACGAGCAGGTCCTGATCTGGTTCATGATCCCCACAAGCCTCTACGGTTCACCCTTTCCATTCATGATCCAAGCAAGAAAGCTATTCTAGTCCCCTTTCTATGATCAGGCACCTAAATTGTCTTTCACAAGCAGTCCTAACACTCTTCCAGTCCCCTTCTACAATCAGCCACCTAAGTTATTTTTCGCAAGCAATCTATATCATTAAATGTCACCACCCTTAGTTCAGCGTCAGCGCATTCAATGGGACTCGAGTAGACATCAAGCAGGTTTTCATTTGAGTCTCTAAGAACACCACACAACCCTGGTTACCCAAAGAGCTGCCACCAAAGTTAATTTCGATATATGATTGATCAAGGGGGGACTCCAAAGCTGTCTTCTCTTTGCCTTAACAGAGCCACCAACAGACACTTCAAGCCAACAACTTCATATCAGCCATAGAAGTGCACTTAAAAATCTTTGTATGTTTAGCCCATAAGCAAATGCAGCTTATTAACCTGTTTATAATCCTTCCCACATCCATATTTTGGGCATTTAAAGATAATGGTGATTCTTTCATCCCAAAGAATCCAAATAATAGCCATGGCACACAATGCCCAAAGGATCTTCCCTTTTTCTGGTAGGGGACAAAACCCCAGCAACCAAGCACCTTTCCCACTGTATGGGGCATGACCCAGCTGATCTCGAACATGTCAAAAAATTAGTTAAACTAGTAAGCGAATTGGCATTGAAGAAACAGGCCTTTCAATATTTTCCTCTTCAATCGTACACATGACACATCAGTTAGCCATCGGAATCTGGCGATGCATGAAGCGATCAACCATAAGTAATTTTTTTTAAGGGAAATTTACATTTTCGGCCCTACAAGTTTGCTTATTTGCAGAAACGGCCCTATAATTTAAAACTGTGCAAAATAGGCCAGCTCCAAGCCAAGCCATTTCCACGTCAGCATGGACCTATTTTTTCATTATATATATATATATATATATATATATATATATATATATATATATATATATATATATATATATATTTTTTTTTTTTTTTTTTTTTTTTTTTTTTCGTCCCTTTTTTTAAGTTGGTGGTCGCTATCTAAAGACGATATTAGATGGTAATTTATTTTAATTGTGTATATGGTATAAAATCACTGTAAAAAAAAAAAAATGCTAACATACCGCAATCTTAAGTTTGCGGTCGCTATCGAAAGACGGCATTAGATGATAATCTATTTAAATTGTGTACATGGTGTACAATTACTGTAAAAAAAAAAAAAAAATCCGCTAACATACCGCTATCTTAAGATAGCGACCGCTAATATACCACTATTTAAAAAAAAAAAAAAAAAACTCACTAACATACCACTATTTTAAGATAGTGACCGCTAATATACCGCTAATTAAAAAAACAAAAATAAAATACCGCTATCTTAAGATAGCGGCCGCTAACATACCGCTATAAAAAAATAAAAATAAAAAAATTATTTTTTTAAGACAGTGGCCGCTAACATACCACTATTTAAATATATATATATATAGATTTTTTTTTTAAGATAGCGGCTGCTACGGTATGTTAGCGGCCGCTATCTTAAACATACTGCTATCTTTAAATAATAATAATAATAATAATAATAATAATAAATTTTTTTAAGATAGTGGCCATTAACATATTGCAGCAATCTTTAAAAAAATAATAATAATAATAATATATATATTTTTTAAGATAACGGCCGCTGCGGTATGTTAGCGGCCGCTATCTTAAGATAACGGCCACTAACATACTATTATCTTTTAAAAAAAAAATTAAAAAAATATATATATATATATATTTATTTATTATTATTTTTTTTAAGAAAGCAGCCATTGCGGCCGCTAACATACTGCTATCTTTAAAAAAAAAAAAAAAATTTAAGATAGCGGCCGCTGCAATATGTTAGCGGCCGCTAATATACCGCTTTCTTAAAATGACGGTCGCTATCTTAAGATAGCGGTATGTTAGCGATCGCTATCTTAAGATAACGGTATGTTAGCGGGTTTTTTGAATTTTTTTTTTTGTTATTTATGTCTTCCGTTCATATATTTTTTGCAGATCACTAACTAATAAAACTTATATTGGATAACACAATAAACTCTCTTTTTCTTTTTATCCAAAACCATCATTTTAAGATAGCGATCACTATCTATCTTAAGATGACGGTCTCTATCTTTAGATAACAATATGTTAATAGGTTTTTTTGAAATTTTTTTTTTTGGTTACTTATGTATGACATTCTTATATTTTTGGCAGAGCACTATTTAATAAACACAACAATCTCTTTTTTTTTCTTCGTACCCTAAAATCTATCATATGTTAGTGATCACTATCATAAAATATCGTCTGCTATCGTAAAATAGCGCCTAAAATAGTGCTTAAAATACCGGATACCACGACCCGCAATTATAAGAGAGCGAGCGCTACTGTAGTCGGAACTGAAAAAATGGACAATTAAAAAAATGAAAAATAAACATAAATATATATATATATATATATATATATATATATATATATATATATATATATAATGAAAAAACAGGTGGATGCTGGAGTGAAAACGGCTTGGCTTAGAGCTGGCCTATTTTGCACAGTTTCAAACTATAGGGCCATTTTTGCAAATAAGTAAACATGTAGGGCCAAAAATGCAAATTTCCCTTTTTTTAATGTAGGTTTCCAAGCATGGCAAGTTAGCCTTTAAGGGAAATGCTGATAATGATAGTAGATGAAAAGATAATGATAGTTGATAACACTCGATTTTAGGGTTAGGGTTTGTAGGAGAGAGAAGGAGATGGAGTTGGAGATGAAGAGAGAGAGAGAGAGAGAGAGAAGGTTAGAGAATAGAATGGTCTAATTAGGGTTCAAAGGGGACCCCAACTAGCCTTTATACTAATAATAGCAATGTGTTGTATACACCCCACTCCATATACAACTCACACACCATCAGTAATACATAGGTCAATATATCCCCCCTCCCAACACACACACCGATACACGCCAATAATAACATCATCCTAGCGTTATCCCATGTATTTTGGGTTGGCTTTGTGACTCCTATATCTCAATTCGCTTCTGATCAATGCTAAACTCTTGACTTTACAATCCGTCATGTGCCTTCTCACTACTTCCCTCCAAGTCTTCACAAGTCTTCCTCTTCTCCTATTTCCTCGTGCTTGTAGCATCTCAAACCTTCGTACAAGGTCCGCTTCTGGCCTTCGATGGATATGTCCAAACCATCTCAAGCAACATTCAATTATTTTTTTCCTTTATATTGATTTTATATATATATCCTTTATAGGTGCCACTTTCAATTTCCACTTATGTACTTGCTCCGGATTTTATCCTTTCTTGTTATTCCACACATCCAACTGATAGTCTATCACATTATAGAATATTTTCACTATCATAAAACACAGTTCCACAGATTCCATAATATCAATGAAAAGTTTTATTGATGAAACTCGTTCAAGACTAAAGAGAGAGATTTTAATCAACGAAAAAAATATATATATTTGTATTAAAAAAGAAACGAGTTCAATTTCAAAAGTAGCAAGCTTCTTTTAAGAAGAAAAAAAGGTGCATTTGGAACCATGGCGTAGCTGCCCATGATGTTGCATATTTAAAAGTTTTTAAAACTTGCGTCTTTTCAAAGTGGTGTCTTTCCAAAAGAAATGTCTTTCAAAAGTGGTGCCTTTTCCAAAGGGATGCCTATAGCACATTTTCTAAGGAATAGGGTGCATGAACACACCACTTGATTTTCTATTTAAGGAAACTGAATTCATTATTTTCTTACCATCGAATCTCCCTTCTTTTCTCTAGTTTGTCTTTAAAGGTCTTGATCAGAGCGCTCTTACAATATTTGGTGTTCAGGTAGCGTGAACAGATTCACCAAATCCTTCACAAGAATACACAGCTGGTTCGTTGTATGTTGGAATCAGTTTGCCAATAACCTGTATGTGACCACTTGCGCTAAGTACTGGGGGCATATATTGGTTTAAAGACAGAGACATTTCTCGTGCCTCAGACCGGTCCCCCTGTATTATTTCGTGTCAACATTTCACACTTTTCCAACACGTGATACAAGTATGAATAAGGACTGGTACAAAAGGAGAGTAAATAATTCTTGAGTACCTATAGCTTTGTCCTTTTCTTTGTATACTCTCGTTTTTCAGCTAGAGGGATCACCTTTTGAAACTATGTTTAGCTTGTCAAATCTGACGAATGAAATTTCATAAATGATAGTTGACGGTGCACGTCTACTAAATTTACATACACCCCCCCACCTCTTGATAAATCTGGGGATCCATCTCAAAACCAATTGGCAATGAGTGGTGGGGCCCAAGATATTACAAGGGGGAGACAAGGCTATGATTTACCCGATGTGGGACTAAACTTCAACATGCCCCTGCACGTGTTGGCCGGACTGAGCCAAATCATCTGGACAATTGAACTAGGTGACATGAAGTGGAGAAAGGCGAGCTTTGATACCATGATAAATTTGGGTATCTATCTCAAAGCCAATTGGCTATAAGTGGAGCGGCCTAGGATCTTATAAGGGTAGAGAGAAGGCTATGATTTACCCGATGTGGGACTAAATTTCAACACCCCTCTCTCGTCCTAGTCACAAATATGTCATCATGAGTTTTAAAATAAGTACCTCTCATTCAGTCACACAAAGACAAAAAAATAAAGCTTTATCCTAAATATTTTGGGGAGAACGTATTTTTTTTCCGGTAATCAACATGTGGCTGATGCAAGTGGAAATACAACGCGACAAATGACAACAAAGATATCGGTATCTCCTGTAGAATTTACATGATTCAAGAAGAAAATAATTAAAACTCAAAAAGTACTTCATTTGTTTCATGTATCAGTAGAAGTAAAACTAGACCAAGACCATAATCTAACTTCGAATCACAACCATTGATCCTATCAACATATCCTCTTTTGATCCAGAGTTAATGGGGAGTCACCACCACCAATAAGTAGCTGTGCTTAGATGCCTCTTTGGGTGATGGATTCCAATCAAAAGTTGACATTTAGAAATGCCACCCCCCTAAATATATCTGAATATCAATTTCTAATAGAGTTCTGTCAAAGAAAGGCACTTCTAACTTCTAAGTGCTACTATCTATCGATGTCAATGATAAGAGTCAAGGACTTCGATCTAAGTATCTAACAACTAAAGGGGTCCTGTTTGCATTGTGAACTATTGGCACTATTTTTCTGCCCCTTGCAAAAAATGGCTGATTAGTGCAGAGAGCTTATAAAAGGGATTTGGGCTCATAGCACATGGATGGTTGACAATATAGCAACCTCAACGTCGCAGGTTCGCGCCTAGCCTACCTATAAAAAAAAACAAGTGAAGAGAGCTTATAAGAGATTTTCATAAAAACACCTATATACAGAGAAATTAAAGGGATTAGAAAGATCTATCCATTAGCCAACAGCGATGACTGAAGACAGCTTGTAGGGAGCTCCATCTTTTCCTCTTAGTTAAACTCATGCCATTAGATGAATTTTACAAGTCACCCCTGTATATTAAAAAAGGCCAAAAAAAAATAGAGGTGAAAAAGTCAAGTGGAGGATACATAAATTCACCACAAACAAGGATCAATAAATTTGCCTAAAACAATTTTAAACTTTGAATATGCATATATCTCACATGCACACAAATAAGAGATGGATATATTTAGTTTATTTACTTCAATTCAATATAGAGAGCATGCAATTTCTTGCAGTAAAGAACGGTGAATAAAATTAGCAAAGTAATAAAGACACATGCAATCAACCACTTTTAATATTCCTACCATAGGAACAATAATATCTTCCTTCCCAGTGCTCCTCAAAAATGTGTAGGACAGCATTCCAATGCTCTGTGTTGGGCTAATGGCCAAGTTTCAAGGAAATAAGTTAGTTGCAGCAGGAAATGATAAGAGCAGAATGCAACTTGAGAACAGCAACGTTAAGACTCGATGTAATTTCCATCTCGACAAAAAATTATAGTAGTAGAAAATAATAATATAACTGGAGGAAACAAGTCTCTGGAAATTCTAATACTAATAAAGACGAGTTTCCTAGAAAAACTCACAAAACCCGCATAGGCTAACTAGATGGGAAGCTAAGTTGCTAGAACTATACAAGAAACAAATGCAACAAACGTATCATTTACAATATTTATAACAGTAATTACGTTAAAGGAACCTTTAAACATGCCCACTGAATCTTGAAAAGCGCCCATGCCAAAAATCATTGATTGGTTTAAATCAGACGATGGAGGTTGTGTTTCGCTCAAATCTTCCACACAAGGGATCTTGAGGCCATGAACGTACCATTAGACGGTCAGTTTTCGATTCCACATGGCACAGATCCCAAAAAAGTTGCCCTAAAGTCACGTTTGAGCATGATGTGTGCCACATGACTTTAGGGCCACTTTTTTTATATCTATGCCATGTGGAATTGAAAACTGACCGGCTGCTGGTATGTTCATGGCCTCAAGATCCCTTGTGTGGAAGATTGGAGCGAACTTCATCATCTGATTTAAAGCAATCACGTTTAAAGGTACCCTTACTTTAATGTGTGAATCAAATGTAGCAAAAAAATAAGAAACATAGGTATCTGTGACGCAAAACAGGTTTCTTTGCAACTATAATCATAACATAGAGCTGTGTTCAAAGCAGAGACAAACTTCCTAAATACTAGATTGATCACCAACCACTGCACAAGCCACAAATAATATTGGCAACTGTCGCAGAGGCATGCCAGTGCAATATTTAAAGTGAGTGATATCTTGGTTTAAGCTAATTCATCACTTCAATCATTTTTCTAGAAAGCCCTCAGTTTGGAATGCAATTTGATTCTCACAAACCACAAAAGTAAAAACAATAAAATTGCACTTAGAAAAGAGTGATAACAATTTTATCATCCTCATAAGCTAAATCATAATCAACATATGGTAGAAAAAATAGTGAAGTGTCATGCCAGTTGCCTAAATTGTCCATTTTGGTAAACTAAGACAAGGGCACTAAAGGGGGGTAAGGGACTTTTTGGGGGCAAGGATTGCATCAATGCCTGAAAACAAGGTTTCTAATGTAGACTCTAGAATGGACTATCAGGGTTTCAAACATGCCGGAAGATAGTGGGAAATTGAGAAATGCCATTAGATTGGTTAGGAACAATTACGAGAACTTGAAAATATGCACACTGGAACCCCTCATCCAATCCTAAAGCTCAGAGATTTATGCGGACAACCCTATATGACAAAATTTTAAATAGGAATTAGCCAGGAAAAAGAAACATCTCCATGATACCTTGCTCTTTATGTGAAACTTCTACTGAGTATTTATTTATTGCCCGTGAAAAAGAAATTTACTTTTTTTCTTTTCCTTAGGATTTATGGTATTTTTATTTAACAGTTAGGATGCACAACTCTGTAAAATACAATTCAAGTTTACTAAATTGGAGTTTAAACAAATTGTTGTTTTTTTCATTTTTTATTTTTGGGTTGTTTGGTTGACTTGATGACCAAAATTTGAAACTTAATCTGGTTTACTTGTCCATTGTAATTGTCTTTTTGGTTTTAAAATAGAGTAGCTAACAATCTTGTGATTAATAATCCTATTGAAAAAATTAAATCATCCATCAGCCATTTATCAGCAAGAATGTAAATGCTTTCTCATACACCAACTGCTCTAAAATCACATACAAGTAAAAGAAACAAGGGTGTTAGATTGTCGAATGCATCTCATTAATGTTCTTGAGTTAACCATCTGTTTTATCATGTACCATAGAGCACGAGTCAACGAATCATCGCATGGTCTCCTACAAATCAGAGAGGATAAAGGAGAGGATGAATAGGGTTGATGGGAGAGTAAAAGCGGTGATGGTGAGTGGCAGGAAGGGTGGAAACCAGAGATATTAGCTCCGATACTTGTGTAGATTTTGCTAGATCAGATGGTGAAAACGGTGTCGTTCGGCTAACGTTCATGCCAGGAAGTCATCGCAGGGCCCTGCCGCATGGCAGATGCTGCTACAGTGGAACTAGTTGTGTCAATGAGCTGGGCTTGGTCGGTCATCAACAGACCCAATTATTAAATGGGTCATAGGTGCTAGGCCGAACACGTCATGGTTAATAATAGATCCAAGTCGGGCTTAAATAGGTGAAAATTATCCCGACTAGAGCACGACCCAACTTAATTCAGACCAGATGGGGTTAACACTGGGTTCGGAACGGTCCAGGTAGATTAGGATTCGGACAGATCGGACAGAACGGTCCAGGTTGAAAATTATCCTGACTAGAGCACGACTTCAGTTCGGTTCGAGCTGGTTTCAAGCCCATCTGGTTTAGTTTCGGGCAGTCCATTTAAATCAAACTTAAATTAGGTTGAGCCAGGACACTCTAGGCGTAATATTGGGTCGATATTTACATTTTTGGAAGATTGAACAAGGAAGAAGAGGTGAAGAGAGAAAAAATAAATTGCACTTAAAAGCCTAATGCCCTCTCTCATTTCTAAATTGTATTTTGTGACTTTCTATTTTAATATAAATCACATATGATGTTGTCGAGGCATGCCTAGGCCTTGCATTTTAGGTGCAGGGGTAGAGAGGCTCACCTGGCACATGCTTTTTGCACCTAGGCGGAAAGGCGCAAAAATGAGCATAGGATGCCTCAGAATATATATATAACTAATAAGTAATATACGAGTAATAAGTTTGTCACTTGTTGCTCATTACTTCTTGAACCTGCAACCTCAAGGTTCTCACCTTGAACCCTTTGTTGAGCTACAGGCCAAATCCCTAGTTGTTAGTTGTTACTCACTTGTTAGTTCATCAATTTGCACTTAGAAAGTTATACTACTTGCTCGTTGCTACTGGCCTACTAGCATGGGTTGGGTGCAGGTGCCCAAAACATGAGTTCGGTGCCACGTGTAGCAGGGGGGCATTGCATAGATCATATTTTAAAAACAAAATAAAATAGAATAAAATAAATAAATAGATCGCCACCAACCAGGAAATTTTCAGCGTCGGAAAATAAACTGTTCAAATACGATTGTTGTCACCGTCCATTATCAAACACTGAGAGATCCATTTAAAAAATACATGATCTATGCATGCCTCCATTGCTCCATGTGGCACCTAAATAATGTTTTAAATGCCACATCTGGCTGTTTTGGAGGTCCGAAGCAGGTATGTCTGCTCCAACAGAGCATACACCCTTTTTCCTATTATTTTAGTTTTACAACACTCCATTTACTAAATTGTTATTTTAGGAAATTGATCTTTAACAAAATTGCATTGGAATTGGACTTGCCGGTCTGCCAAGCACACTCCTAACCTTCAGGATGAATGGCATTGACCAGGTGGATAAATCCAAGTAAAGTGTTTGAAGCTTATTTCATTTTTTGCAGTGGCATGGCAGTATGGAAAAAAAAATGATTGCATGTTTAACTGAAACATCTTAGGTAAAAAAATCTTAGTCATTCGAAGAAATGCTCTGGAAGTGATGGGAAGAGCTCAACTTCAAAAAATGATTGAGGAGGCTCTGTTAAAGGAATTGTTAGAAGATTAGAGAAGCGTGTTGTGCTCCAAGTGTAAGTGCTTCTTGAATGAAGTTTGAGGAGGTCAAATAAAGCTAAGATTCAATGGGTGTAATAGTCACAATCTGGGTCCTATGGGTGAGAAGCATCAACACAAATGAAGGGCGAGGAAATCCTTTTTTTTCCCAGCACCAATTAGAGAAATGAGTGCCTTGGAAGCAAAGAAAATGCTATAAGAAGTTAAGATCAATATCCTCACACTGCTATGGGGATATGTGCTGAAGTTCAAAGATATAAATAGAATCTACTTGCCTATTGTAGACACCCTGCATTACATAAACATGGTCAAATCTTTGACCCATAACAATTTGAGGGTTTAACCCTTGTCCGGTTTCAATTTGAGGCCCCTTGACATCAACAAATCAATTGAAGTTGGGCTTAAATAGGTGCAGCCCCAAAGGGCACTCTCCTTTTATTTTACTGACCACATTGTGCGTCTGTCATATAGAAGCATGTTAGTCATGCATGGATAATCCATACGGTCTGATCCTGTAGTTATAAGTACATATAAGAGTACGGAGGTGGAATTTGACTTTGATTTCCATTTGACTTGTTGATTCCTGAATCAGTGTCATTCATCCTTAGTGTCCCTAAATTACCCCTTAGTTTCTCTGATACCAGTTTGCCCCTCGTAGGGCCCACTTCATCAATCCCCATTCAAACCTAGAAAACTTTGAATTAAACCCTTTCTCTCCCAATTTTTCCAGTTTAAACCTCATTAGATCCATTTTAGCTCCCTTAAACCGAACCAATTAGGCTTCTTTAATCCTTAGAAACCTTAAACTGTAAGAAATTATCAAGCAACCTACACCTCCCTAGCTATTTCCTCCATGCCATTTCAATTTTTGGATTAGTGACATTTGTCAGATCCAAGGATTGCTCCAACGAAGGAAGACTATAATCCTTGTACTACAAGATAAGCCAATGGAAGCTTGACATTTGTCAAGCATTCAAAGATCTATCTTGGAGCCATTTCCCTATAAATTGGGCCCTCTTCTTCTAGCAAGCGGCTGGAAGTTAGAAACCCCGAGTTAAACTTGCACAATCACCCTCTCCATTTAACCTTAACCTCAAGAAAACCCTAATCTCCAGCCCCAACACTTACCAAAACCCTAGAGCCTAGAATCTCCAACCTTTTCCTTCAGGAAGCGTCCATCTAAGCCTCTCAATCCATATTTTCAATCGTGCAATGGAGATCATCAGCATGAATGCCCCTTTCTTTATTGCATTTATTTTTTAAAAATTCTTTGGTTCTATGCTCTTTAATTTTCTTTTAGTTTCAGTTTCCTTTACATTAGCCATCAACCTTTATCTTGGCCATATCTCTGTTTGAATGACAAGTGTGTGGTATTGATGGTATTTACATCACATGAGATATATATACAAGGAAGAACCTTGTCGTCTTCATTTATTTGCTTTCTAGTATAAGCTACTTTGTTTGTGTTTGCTTCCTTTTTATACTTCTATTGATGCTATGGCCAAAGTAGAGAGCGCGAACACGAGGGCTTCGAAGGGTGTGTTAAGATCACTCCCCTTTTCATAATCGGAAGCTTATCCAGTTTCTGCAATAGTAGATCGAAAGTCTAAATAATTCTGGATTGAGATTTTCCCGGCTCATTCCATAAAACTAGGTGACGGCTCCAAATGTAAGCCTAGTAACTCAAAGCCCTTGCAGCGGAGGTAGTTAAATTGTGCCAACAATATGTTTTAGGTGTTTGGAAGTGAGCAAAGACCTTTATCCAATTACGCCAAAGACCTCAACCCCCTGCTTAAATCCTACAAAGCACAGAGATCCTTCATATTTTCCATGGAGAAGCTCAATCCAGAGATCCTTCAACTCGTTAACGCTACTAGTAAAAAACCACCATTTACTAAGTAATGTCTGGTTAAACAGTAAGATTCTAGGAATCTCAAATTCAACAGCATTCTACGTAAGATATTGTATCCCACCGAGCAACCTTCGAGTGCACAACAGCCCGCTCTAAAAAAAATCTCTGAAATTTTCAATCTTCTTGGTCATAATGATTGGAATAATAAAGACGAATAAATAATAAATGGAAAGATTGGCCAAAGTAGCATTGATAATCATGACCATTCCCAGGAAAGGACAAGTATCTCTAGTTCCAAGAATCCAATCTCTTCTCCAACCTCTTGATTATTGGGTCTCAATCAGATTACACTAAATGAACCTCTCGTGAGAGGAGAGCGATGTATGTCATCAGACGAGAGCAGTGATCACATTGACAAATATCATCCACATTGATTCCATACACCCTAGCTTTATCCAATTTAAATTTCCGAGTAGTTCCAATCTCAATAGCACAGAGAATGAAGTGAAGAGCCCATCCCTGGTCCCTAGTGACTTTTGTAAAGATTACCAGACCATCTACATATCGCAAATACACCACAGTTCTGCCAATAGCGGGAGGGAAATGCCCTCCTAGAAAGAGACTCGTTAGCATTCCTAGTTAGGAGTGTGATAAGCTCCGCCACAATCATAGTCAATGAAATTGCCAACTTTTTTAAAAGATAGAGTAGTGCATGTGGCTGAGATGTGTATATATATATATTTTATCAGTAATATAGGATATATTGAAGCAGCAAGACGCTGAAAGACCAATACAAACACGACCAAAAACATGGAAAAAGAAAACATATACAACAAAGAACCAAACAGTAACAGCCAAATGTCACTCTAGGGCCCGACCCACTTAGCCTGGGTCCCAAGTAAAGGAATCGTAGCTATGCCCAATTCCGCCCCTAGTCACCCAAAACCACACCAGATCTCTGACCGACTTCATGATCATCCCCAGAGGCTGTCTTTTGTTTTCGAAAATCCGCATATTCCGCTCGCGCCAGATACTCCAAAACCCGGTCATCACAGCTGCCATCCAGAAATCCCGTAGATCACCCTCCATTTTAACAGTTGACCACATCAGGAATTGAAGAGCTGACGTCGCCGGCGTAACCCAGCTCGAGCCAAACGATTTGAGGATCGCACACCAGATGCCATGAGCCACCTGACAATGCAGAAAAAGATGAGCAGCAGTTCCCTCCCCCATGTTGCACATAACACAACAGTTTGGAATATCCTTGCCCCTTCGAATAAGCTTATCCATCGTAAGGATTCTTTCTTTAAATATAGTCCAGGCAAAGACTTTAATTTTCAGCGGTATGGTCATCTTCCACAGGCCAACGCCTTGAAATAATCAACGGACGGCGCGAAAGCATCCTATAATAGGATCTAACGCTGAAACTTCCATCACAGCTCGGGGTCCATATCCTCCGATCTAGACCTTGGGGATTCCGCGGCATCTCATAAAGCTTCTGGATGAGCAAAGAGAATGAAGTACCCTCATCATCCCTCAGCGACCTTCGAGTAGTAACCTCCCACGTCCTACCCCCCTGCGTATCCGAAACAAACTCGTCAATCATCCCAAGAGGGTTCACGAATATGGCATAGATATCCAGAAAGGAAGACTTAAGGGGACTTCCATCCAGCCATATATCCTCCCAAAACCGAATACGCGTACCACAGCCCCAACAAAACCGAAGACCTCTAGAGAAAAGCGGCCATGTGCTACAGATATTTCTCCACCACACAAACATACCCCTATGCACCGTGGGCCGCTACCCCAATTACCCATAGATTGCTCATATTTCTCAATCAGCACCATCCGCCACAGACTCATTTTCTTCCACTCGGCCCACTCTCCAAAACCATTTACCAAGGATCGCGAGGTTGGTCCACTTCAGGCTACAGATACCCAGTCCACCACAACCAACCGGCAGCTGGCAAGTGTCCCAGTTCACCAGATGGTACCGGTTGTCCAAACCCGACCATTCCCATAGGAAACTCTTTTGAATTTGTTCCAGGCAGTTGATAACTTCCATTGGGCATTTGAACATGGACATTTAGAACATAGGTAGCGATGAAAGGACCACCTTGACTAAAAGGAGACAACCTTCACTGCTAAGCAGCTTCCCTTTCCACGATGACAATCTATTCTCAAATCTCTGCACAACCAGCTGCCAGTCACGAGCCTTGGGATATTTGAGACCCAACGGCAGTTCCAGGTATCTGATCGGAAACTTCTCCACCGAACAGCTCACCACCCGCGCAAGCTCTAACATCAGAAAATCCTCCACACCAATACCCGTGATCGCAGACTTAGAGAAATTGATCCGTTGACCCGATACCGCCTCATAAATCGAGAGAACATCAACTAACGCTCTGAACTCCGCAACCTTAGCCTTTCGAAAAATTAAAGTGTCATCAACATATTGCAAATGAGAGATGAATCTACCCTGCACTCCCACCTGAATTCCAGATATGAGGTTCAAATTCCTCATACGCACAATAGGCCCAGATAACGCTTCCCCCATTATATTGAATAGAAAAGGGGAGAGCGGGTCCCCTTGCCGGATGCCTCTGGAACTCTTAAAGTACCCAGCTAGGCTGCCATTAATCAACACTGAGAACCAAGCCGAAGAAAAACATCCTCACATCCATCTCCTCTAAGTTTGGCCGAATCCCAACTTGCCGAGCATATAATCGAGGCCCTCCCAACTCACCCGATCATACGCTTTCTCCATATCGACCTTCCAAGAACCGCCAGTCGGCGCTGATGGTGTGCAGAATGGATGGTCTCTTGAGCCACCACAACCAAGTAAACAAGTTGTCTGCCAGCCACGAGCGCACCCTGATTGCCCGAGATTATCTTGTTCATAACCAGCTTTAGATGGTTGGCTAATACCTTGGAAATAATCTTGTAAAGGCAGTTGGTGATACTAATTGGGCGGAAATCAGAAATGTTATCGGCCCCCTCAAACTTGGGAATGAGGGTAATGAATGTGGAGTTCAGACTCTGCCCAATGAAACCAGTAGCGTAGAACTCGTACATAACCTCCATCATATCCGCCTTTATGTTGTGCCAAAAAAAGCGGAAGAATTCCATGGTCAAACCATCAGGACCCGGCGCCTTGTTTTTGCCCCCAAACCTGATCACCCGCCAAACCTCTTCTTCATTGAATTGTCCTTCCAATCCACCACGTTCATCCACCAATATGCCTGGAAATGCAGCCCATCCAGTTGAGGTCGCCTCAATCCCACATCCGTATATATTCTTTTATAAAAAGCAACAATGTTTTCTCGAAGCTGCTCCTCACCCGAATAAGTCACCCCATCAACAACAATGGTACCTATGAAATTCACTTTGTTACGAGTGTTGGCAACGACATGAAAATACTTGGAATTTGGCATCACCCTCTTTGAGCCATCGGACATTAGCTTTTTGGTTCCAGCTCACCTCCTTGGCCAAACAGGTACTGCTGAACTCCATTTTTTTATAGTACCTTTCCTCTCGTTCTTCTGCTGAAAGAGCTCTTGCTTCCTCCACATTATCCAGCTCAATCAGCCGCTGTAGCAGAGACTCCTTGATGTGTAGCTGACCATACACATCCCAATTCCACACCTTAATTCTACCCTTAAGACGTTGGAGTTTGGAAACGAATCTATACCGAGCCGTCCCTATAGGAACCGGCTCACCCCACCACAACGGGATCAACTCCTAAAACTTCTCATCCATCAGCCACATTTTCGAAATGGAACAGAGACAAACCTTTTCCCCTCGACTCACAAGTCAGGAGCAGCGGCCGGTGATCGGAAATAGCCAGAACTTGGGCTTCTAATCTCGCACTCGGGAAAAAATCTAACCACTCCAAATTGCATAGGAACCTGTCCAGCCTACTTAGAGAAGGGTTCTCTTGGAGATTGGACCACGTGAACCTCGCACCCGTTAACGGAGCATCCATCAGCTCCCAATCATAAATGAATGAATTGAAGTCCCTCATCACTGCAGCATCTGGCGGCCCACCATGCTTTTCAAAACCCCATCTAATAGCATTGAAGCCCCCCCCCCATGCATAAAGGGAAATCCCACCTGGCTACGAGTGCCGCCAGCTCAAACCAGAACTCACCGAGCACATTATCATTAGACAACCAATAAATACCAGAAAATGTCCACACTTTCCCATATTCTTTATTCTGAAGCACCACTGAAGCCTAAGAACAACCCCACCTCATCATCCACTTTATCAAAAAGCCTCGAATCCCATGCCACCAGAATACCACCTGACGAACCCACCGTATCGACACCAATCCAATCCCATCTGTTTCCTCCCAGCACCGACGCCACTTTCTTCCTATCACAGCTGCCCCATTTGGTATCTTGTAAAGTAATGACGACCGGTTTTACCGCCGCGATGACTTGTTTAACCCTGGCCCGTTTACCCCCATCACAGATACCTTGAACATTCCAGGATAATATCTTCATAATAAAACTAGCTACCAACCCGCCCAGCCGTCCGAAGCAGGCATTAATCACCCCCCAATCCCCTCCCATCCGGCATCCCCCACTGTAACTGAGAAATTCCCGAGACCCCCCTCGGCGTTTCTTCTTGTTATCCTGCCGGTTCACTACGATGAACCGGAACACCTCTCGGAGATCATCCTCCAATCCTTTGAATGACATACCAAGAGTACGTCCAAAACCGATCAAACGATCAATGTCACCCGAGTTTCCGGTCCCATCGTCAATCCCCCTCCATAGTTGCCTTCCCTGGTCGAAATAGGCAAAACACGACCCCTTAGTGCGCTAGCCTCCTCCCCAATGAACTCGGACCATCTACTTAGTAACTGTTCCAACATTGCGCTAGCGTGAGCCCCATCAGAACCGATACTCCTATTGGATAGTTGTTCCGGCAAAGCATATAATCGAAAGAAATCACCGAGATGGCCAATCTCTTGCAAAAAGTTCATCTCCTTCACAGGTATCCCCAGCTGCCCTCTAACGGTACCACTCCGAATCACCCCTTCTTCGTTACAAGCCCACTCGATATCCTCCATTCCCCTTCCGGCACTTGGACTAAGGTCCACCAATCTCATCCCGAGCGAGACCCGGATCCTCCTCGACATGGACCCTTGCACGCCTCCCCGGCCTGCATAAGAATAACACCCCACCGGGTCCAGGACATAAAAGACCCACGACTACCATCCAGATGTCTCTCACTAGCACATATCCAAACCTGAGTCTGCCACGTGTCAACATGCCCATATCCCATCGTAAGAAACTGCCAGTCACGTGCCCCTTCACAGTATAAAGACCCGACATCCTCCCACTTTTGACGCCATAAGTCAACTCTCGACGTCGCCCCCGACACGCATCCAGAAGCTTCATCTGGACAATGACATGTCGACCTCACCTTAGACTTCACCCCCCCCGAGGCCCCATATATACCTTTCTTCTCCGTTGGAAAACCCTAAACCCCTTTTTCTTGGCAGGGGCGTCCATCCTCAAAAGGTAAGTTAGAGCTTCGGTCTCCATCGGATCCCAGGTACGAAAATTGCCTTCGTCCTTTCTCCCAAGCATCTGCATCATCTCAACTACCTCCTCAAACTGCATGGGTACTTTGTCCGAATCGATGTACGACAATATCTGGACCGTAGACAACATCAATGGTGAGAGATTCGCCAGATCTAAACCCGTCTGCACATCACCGTTCGCCAACCTCGGGAACCTAAGGTGATTAATCTGCTCCGGCGACCACTATTGTTCAAGCACATCCCCGTCAGCCTCGTTCAAGCAAGATACATCCTCTCTCAGTTCCATCAAATCGCTCGAGATAACACCAACCTCAAAGCCCTTCCTTACACCAGAGGTTTCTCCATTGACAATACCCCACGCCGATCTACCACCCTCTTCCAAACCCCTCGTAGCTCGATGAGTCACCTGAATAACCCTCGGGGATAGAGTACCCCTCGTCAACGTGGAAGACCCCCTGTGTATACCGCGGCACGACAGATCCGTGGCCAAGCCCCCCTCCGAGCACCGCGGTACATTCCACCTGGGCCTATCTATCTTGTTCCCGCATGGTTCGATCTCCTACGGGACTTCTTCTGCGAGACCACAGAGTATGTATCCCGACGTTCCCGAGCCCCGTGGCTTCGTCACTCGGTTGCTACTGAATGAGTACCTTCTCCACGAGCGCCATTTCTATGAAGACCCGGAATTTCAGGCCGCCGAGAGAAATCTCGCACGATCTGGGAATATGTTCCCACGAGTCGACCACAATGAGGAACCGGATAGCGCGAGTATCCCATAGGTTGACGGAGCTCCGATCCGCAAGAATGAATTTAAACCCCACCCTCCCACCAATGTAGATGTTGCTCCCCCATCGACGGTTCCCAGACACCACACTCCACCGATGCTCCATCAATTCGAAAGGACTTTTTGCGACACAAATCACGACCTCCCTCTTCAGAAGGGAACCTCGAGAAATTTAGTTTTTGAGATTATGGATAGTGTTGGTCTGTCAATGTAATCCCATGAGCGCTGTAGCCACTTATGTAAATGAAATAAAGATAAAGTGTCTTGAACCGTATGTAACACAACCCGTTGTAAATTATAGGTAAGAGACTTCAACTAGGAAGAATTAACCTCCAAACACTGCCTACGACGACATTGGAGTGTGACGGCAGGGGACCGAGGGAAGAAGAGGCGATTCCCATCGGCTCCTCCTTCCTATGGCTAGGACCATCCCGCCCCACCACCTCGGCAAAGGACACCCCTTGTCTACGGCGGGCTCCACCCGATGCCAAGTCCAGAGCTCGCTGGAACCTTTTACCTGCAATCGACCACCCTTCTCTAATGTCCTAAACCTGGCTCCCATTGAGAATAGCTTGCTGACCGCTTCTCCTTCCGGGACTGGGCTCATTGGCTACCTTGACCACCACCCCAGACTCTCTAATAGAGATGCACCCATTCCAGTGACACCATTCTACTCCGGGAGTTGAGGTTGCAGCAATGGGCGCAGAACCAATCCCCAGCTCGCAAGACCAGAGTCATCTTCAAGAAACTAGGGCGATTTTAAGATGAAAGTATCATCATTGTCTCGTTCACTTTATTTTTTTCTCTTTTTTTTTACTAGTTTTTCATTGAGTTGCATCAACTTTTTTGCATTACGATGATTGGGGGAGCCATTACTCGCACAAGGAGCAATTTGCAGGGAAAAATGACAATTTATCAAGTTGCTCAAGTCCACCTATTTCTACTATTTTTTTCTGCTGAGATGTGTATAGTATTGTGCATGTGTGGAGTAACAAGAAAGAATAAAATTCGAAATGAGTACACAATAGGAGTGGCACCTTAAAGGAAAATATTATGGAATGTTACGCGAGATGGTCTGACATGTCCATCAGAGGCCAAAAACAGATCCTGTATGAAAGGTTGAGACTCTACAAGCACAAGGAAGTTGCCAGTAAAGACCTAGAGGGCAGTAGTGATGAAAGACATGAAGGATGGCGAAGATAGTGCGAGCATAGCGCTGATCAGAAACAACTAGAGAAATAGGAATCGCCAAGTTGATCCGAAAAAGACCGGCTAAGACTGACGATGACGATGAAATCAAAATTTTTTGGTTTAAAATGTGAATTCTTTTTAAAAAATCGCGAACTTGGTGATTAAATTGCGATTAATTAGTATTTTCTCTATAAATTGCAACTTTTTAAATTTTTTTATATTTTCTCATACTTTTTAACCTTTTTATCGATTTTTTTGGCGAATCTTTCTGAATTTTCCTCTCACCAACCTACTCCTGAACCCTGATTTAGTGACTATGGCCACAATAGAGAGAAAAAAAACAGAAAAAGGAGATCTCCCTGCCACAATCTACAAGAGGAAAGAAAGAAGCCCACTTGACCACCATTATTAACACCTAGTGGTGAAGATACACCAATAAAATCACCTTCTCTATTGAAACCAAAGTTCATCCTTCCCATGATTCAAATGAGGAGAGGTTATTCAACTCGACCTAGTCTTTAGGTTGATCCAACTTCAATGCAACACCCTTGGCGTTTAATCTTTGAATCGGACCCATGACCTCATTAGCTACCACAATGTTGTCAAGAATTTAATGACCCCTAACAAAACCACACTGGTAGGGTGGAAGCGGGCTCTCTCTTAAATTATTTGCTAAAAGTGTGGCTATAATTTCATAGATACTACCAACCAAACCAAGTGGTCAGCAATCATTGATATCATCAACATTTTGAATCTTTGAAACTAACGACATAAGTGTGGAATTAAATGCCCCTAGCAGATTTAGGACAGAAAAAAAAATTCTTCCATCACTTTCAATTTCAATAAATCAAGAGTTACCAACTCTCATAAATCCTAAAAATTGTCATAGCAAAACCGTTAGGAAAGCTTTATCTCTTTGTTAAGAGAAAAGACAAGTTTAATCTCTAACAGGGAAAAAGGTCTTTCTAGAGTAGTACTTGTAGAAATAATTAAACTAACTAACGAAGAGAAATACCCATTTAGAGTTTATTGAAGAGAGAGGAGGGAGCCCAATAGACACTAAGGCTGTGTTTGGGATTGCTCTTTGGAACCAAAGAGCAGCTCTAATGGATATATTTTATAGAGAGTGATCTTTCAAAGACATCTCTAACAAAATTTGTTGTTTGGTAACAACATTCAAAGAGCTCTTTATGAACCTCTCTCCCTTTCTCCAAATCACCCACCCACCCAACCCACCAAGTACACTAACAAAACTAAGCTCATCCAACCCAATTCCCCACACACACATTTCATCGAACACCTCCGTGCTCTATCAAACTCCCCATTCCACACAAACCCAGAAATCATAGCCATCCAAACCCCATTACCCAACATCCAAAACTCTCCAAAACATTTTTTTGCAGAACCCAAAATCGAACAGACCCATGGAACTAGACCAAAATCAGACTGAAACCAAAAAAAGAATCGGTTGGGTCAGTTTTCTCAAAAAAACCAAAAAAATGACAAACGAACAAAATGAAAAAATAAAACTGAAACCCAAACGATTTTTTCGGTTTCGGTTTGGTTTTGATTCCGATTTTTTGAGAAAACGGTTAACCGAAACTGAACCGAACAAAAAGTTTAGAAATCTCCTCTCGGTCGCAGAAATCGCCTCTCGAAAGCAGAAATCTCCTCTGATGGCTCTCACCCAAACCCTCGAACATTTCATGAAGAGGAGAAAAAGGATATTTTTGTTTTGTTCTCAAAGGGTACTTTTGGTATTTGTATAAAAAGTGGGACAATTTAAGTCCCCGCAACATCGTCCCTTCTTGTTCCCGCGAGAGCTCACACAGCCCACTTAAAAGAGCAGGTTTCAATTGCTCTTGTAAAGAAACTGAGGTTGTGTTTGGGATTGCTCTTTGGGGGCAAAGAGCAACTCTCTGCTCTCGTGCAGAGGACTTTAGTATGGGACTATGTTTAGCTGTAAGTGCTCTTAGCTCTTTCAAAGAGTGAAAGAGCTGAATTTGGGTCTCTTTAAAAGAGCAATTTAAACCTGCTCTTTTAAGTGGGCTGCTCTTTGCCTCCAAAGAGCAATCTCAAACACAGCCTGATATTCAGCTCTTTCACTCTCCAAAAGAGCTAAGAGCACTTACAACCAAACACACTCCCCTACCAAATTGCTCTCCACAAGAGCAGAGAGCTGCTCGTTGCCTCCAAAGAGAAATCCCAAACACAACCTAATGGACTACATTGTTGCTATTCCAAGATTAGTTGAGTTACATGATAGAGGCCCTTTATAGAGGGCTACATGGGGGCCAATTACACTTTCACTCAATGTGGGACTAAAATCCACCCACTATGCACGCCTCTCATACCAGTGTATGTGGTGTTGCTCACTAACACATATTTAGCATACATCCCATCTCTAACAGTACTCATCCCTGGAGGTCAGCAAGGGAGGGATCCCTCCACTTTGGCATGAAACTTCCAGTCCAAGCAGTTCAACTATTTAAAAGCACCAACGATTGCATCTTCCATTCCTCTGCTGCTACACATCAATTTACCTTTAAGCTACACATCAATTTCTTTTCCACTCGTTGTAGCCACTATATTGAAAAGAAGGATCATGTTTTTGTTGCCATGCTCAGTCCAGAAGATCCAAGATCATTGTTTCTAGTAGGTTTCTTCTCGATCAAGGCCGACCAGATACTCCCTTTTAAGAGGGTTTCAATGTAATCTTTCATACTCAGATGGGAGATGTCACCACTTCATATCCAATTCTAGGATCTCCTTTTCTCAGATCTTTAAATCTATATTCGGTGACTTGAAACACCTTGTTCCATTTCCTAAGATCACCCTTTACCTATATCCGGAGAACTGGGTCTATAATTTTACCATCTCCCTTTACACATGGGAAAAAGTAAAACAAAAAACCAAAAAACAAAGGTGGTACATATGCGTACACCTCTCTGGGAGGAGATGCCATGCGAGTGCACCTAAGTGCAATGGAGATTGATCACCCATTGACCTAGCCAGGTACCTTAGGCTATGGGCTATCCTCTTAAGTGCAGCAAAATAGAAGCCGGAGCCATGCTGGTGGACAGAAGAAGGGTATTTATTACATGTTAGGTCTTCCACTAAAACAAGTCGTGTCTCAATTCAATTAATTAGAATGTCTTAAAATTTTCTGAACTTTAAATCATTCCCCTTTACGCAAAAAGAGAGACTAGGATAAAACCCAAGGGGCTATTTAAAAAAAATCATATTCTTTCTTCAATTCATGTTTATTTCTTATGTCATATCTTGCAAGAACTTCATTAGAACATGATACAATAATTTCTCAAGAAAATTTGAGTAACAAGAAATTGGAATATGTTTTGGTTTTCCATGGAAGAAATAGGAATCTATCACAAGTTTTATTCCTATGCTAGTACCTTTTATTAGAAATCTGATTCTATTGACAAAGAAATAATTTTAATAAACCATCTGACATTAAATGATGTGTCCGCAGAGATTAAATCTACTTGTTAGCCAATTCAATTAACAATGATTGGGATGGGATGGTTATGGCTTCATTGCATTAAACATGAACAATGAAGCGATAGTCCTAAATAACTAAAGCAGCAATGGGGGCATATGAAGCATCCATATAAAATTGCCCTTAAAATGTTGAATCACTGGATCCTTAGTAAATAAGGGTACCTTTATTAGAGCCCACGGAATCTTGCTGGAACCTACGCCAAAACTCATTGGTTGCTTTAAATCATACGATGGAGGACATGTTTCGCACCAATCTTCCACACAAAGGATCTTGAGGTCATGAACGTACCATCAGACGGTCAGTTTTCGATTACACATGGCAGAGATCCTAAAAATGTGGCCCTAAAATCACGTTTGAGCGTTATGTGTGCCATTTGATTTTAGGATCGCTTTTGGGGCTTTGTGCTATGTGGAATCTAAAGCTGATCATTTGATGGTACGTTCATGGCTTCAAGATCCTTTGTGCAGAGGATAGGAGCAAAACATGATCTCCGTCGTCTGATTTAAAGTAATCAATGATTTTTGGCGTAGGTGCCAGCAAGATGCCGTGGGTTCTAACAAAGGTATCCATCAAATAAAAGAAATAAAATTACCATACTCATGATATCTAGATTTCAATACAGATAAGAATTGTAGATACAAAATTCTTTCTGTTAAAGGTAGATATGATCAGTCAAGCAATGATGATGATGACCATAGAAAGATATTGCAAAACCCACAAAAAAGTAAGTCACAATGATGTTATCTTTCACTGACATTATAGGATAAAAATTGTTTGTATTGGTCTGTATTGGCCAATACGGATTAGTTTCGGTTCGATACAGATATCAATAACACCCCGATACCCCTGATACGTGTATCAGGTGGTATCGGTATCGGTTCTCGATGAAATCGATATGTATTGGTATCGGCCAAGTTTTGATACCGTGGTCAAGCCTCAAAATGAAGGAAAAGATTTGAATTTTCACTAGTGAAGAATGCTGACGTTGTATACATGATTTCAAGAATATAATCAGTGTGACACAAGTAATGGTAGAGAAGAAATGAAGTAAGCACAGCGATCAAATAAATAAAATATATAAAAGAGGTGGGCGCCTATCATGTACAGAGATAATGCTAACCATTTTCCATCTCTTCCATGGCAACGAGAGAACACAATAACATCTGCTCCAAGTCTCATGGTGCTCGTCTTGAAACCATTTCCATCTGAAATAGTATGGCCAAAGTAAAGATAAAATATAACTTTTAAGTGGACAAAGAACGTTGACAATAAATCTTTAACAAAAATTGCAATATAAGAATAGAGATAGCTCACATTGTCCAATGGTATTCGCTAATTTGCTTTTCACAGAGTACCCAAGAGACATGCACTGCCGCATTTTATCAGGATCCATTCCACCTCCATTATCTGTAAAATCCATATACGTTAAGAGAGCTCAAAGCATCGAGAACAAATCCTCTGCCTAAGCATAAAAAGATCCAAGATGAACCATTTAAGAGAGCTCAAAGCATACCCTTGATGCAACCCAACTCTAACTGAGAACTCAGTTGTCTCTACACAAGAAATTCTTGCACTTATTACCACCTCTTCATACATATCTTGGATAAATCTCAATATATTAATTGGGGATGCATTACCTCCTTCGCGTACCATATAAACTTTTCCATAAGTTGTCTCAACCAGGGTTACCCAATTCAGTACAAGTGGTATCGAATTGTGAACCGGTTCGCCCGAACCGGTTTGGAGTTCAGTTCAGTGCAGTTCGCTGCTAGTAGGCGAACCGGATTACCACTCCTTCAGTTTTCTTTGTTCTGTATATAAAGGTCAAAACGTGTGAACTAGAGGACAGAGAGCAGAAGCTCCTTAAACCAACAACTCTAGCTTCACTTTTTTTGTAATAAAGTCTACTATTTAGATATATATATATATAATAAATCTGTGTACCACGAATTCCGAACCCGAATTTGAACCCAGCGAACCAGCGTATCAGGTAACAGTGGTCTCAACAACAAAATGACATGCTTCAACTGCCTTTCCTACCATAAACCCAAATTGGTTCTCAGATAGACATGATTCTTATCTTAGATGCTACTTCACTACCCTCTTGCACAATTCTGAATATCATCCGATTTAATAACTCGATAGCTGGCAAAAAAATTTATATCCCCTGTAGTCTTATTGATAGTTGGTATCAGTCTTTTTTATATCGATTCAATTCACAGTTTAAACATTACATTTAATATTCAACAATACATGTGATACATAACTGGGTACTAGAAAATGATGGGAGAAGAACTTAGGAAAGATTTGTGCCCCTGAGAAGTGACATGGCTATTTGGTTTAGAAGAAAAGTACGGAAAAGATCGATATGGACAGACAACAAGAGAGCCTAGAGGAAGAATAGGATCGGGGTAGTGGAGGGCATCAAAATCTCGGATGATACTGGTATGCATCGTCCAATACATACTGGTATTGGAACCTTCTCGTATGATACATTGATTATATCGTACCATACAAAGATATATACATGGATTATATCGGGGTGGTAGAGGGCATGGGTCAAAATCTCGTATCGGTTTTGGAGCTGGACGATACGTACAGGTAAAACGAAAATTTGACCCATGGTGGAGGGGATTGCAAAGATCTAGGAAGAGATTTGAGGAATGCATCTTCTTTGGAGTATAATAAAGACAGCATCCATCAATACCAGAAATAATGTTGTGTATGACAACCCACGTAAAAATTTAATTTTGTTGTTAAAACACCAGTAAATCCTCTGATTTGATAGTTTCAAAAGTGCAGGTTTCGGTGTTAAACTTGCAATAATAACCACCCTTAGCACAGTTATAAATTTGTCCTCAATATTTATATAAACTTCTACTCAGTTCTGAAGTATATCCCAGTATTAATCAAGGAAATTATAAATGCTATTACAACTTGCATGCAACACTAGGGCAGAGATGAACAGAAATTATGATCAATCCGACCCACAGCAGCAACTATGACAATATCTGACCAATGGAAGCACTCCTCTCGTCAAGCAGTAACAAAAGGATAAAAAAATAATAGTAAAATAAATAATAATAGCAGTAATCCTTACTAAAATCTATAAATTTGATTATCACAGCAGCAGCAGCAACTGGGTTAGAATCCAGCCAGTCACACATGATCCACAGCAATATTCAGAAAAGGAGCAGCAACAGGCCACTAAAATTCCAGAACAGCAGCAGTAGTATAAGAGAATAAAAACCCTCGAAATAACAGATCCATAAAGCTCAAAAGCCTCGCAGAGAAACAGAGTTACAACATTTGCCAGAACTTTCTCAAAATAAACTTCATTATAAAAAAAAACACGTTTTTTATCTCGTTTCTGTAGCAATTTACATGTATATAAGATTAAAAATAAAAGGAATCCTATTGTAAATAAGTGTCCTTAATTTGGGCTCTTAAATAAACCATAAGTGAAAGTTCCCAATATTTAAAACTCCTATGTTTGTATTCAATTCCATTTAAAATGGCCAGATAAGAGCCCATCTGGCCCACTTCTTTAAGGACAGTTGGATCTTTAGTTTGAACTCTTTTTAACTGTAATTTCAGGGCCTTCAAATCTGGAACTTCTGGAGATATACAGCCTCCTTTTGCCTCGAAATCAGCTCTGATTCCCCCCGATTTTCTTCCAGTAAATCATTCTCCCTCAGTTGAGAAAAACTTGACTCCGACAAGTTGATTTGTAGTTGCATTGCCCCTTTGTTCCTTCTTTGACTTCATCTTGAGTTTCTCCTATATTTGATGATGTAGACCACCTTTCCTCTTCACTCATACACGAGCAGACACCATCGGGTCATGAACTTGGTACCTGAAGCACCACAATATCTAACAAGAATTGCTTCATGCTTTTTGGAGGTTGGTATAGATATGGACACTCATATCCCACCACCATGAGGTCATCCTCTGAATTAATCACTAACCATTGATTCACCTCAACGATCAGATCTGAATCTTTGAAATCATTTGTATCTCCATCGGACATCTTTCTACCCTTAAGATCACCATCAGATCCTTGATCGTCCTTGTGATGAAGATCAAAAGTGCTCTCACAGTTAAAATTTTCCTTAGACCCTTAATCGATGAACGTGGTTTGATTTTAAGACTTTGACGGGTTCCTTATCATCTTATCGATCTAGATGGACCGTTGATTTTCAACCAAATCAAAATCCGTTGATTGATCTTCCCTCGATGCAAATCTATCAGTAGATCATTTTGATATCATGATTCACGGCCCTTACAATGATCAAATCTTCATCTTCGAACTCCGCCACGAAGAATAGCGGTGTCAACGGCATGCACGTGAACTTTTTGTGTTGCCCCATAGTGAATCAAGATTCATCCACTTCCATCGATGTCTCTGACTCACTTCTATGTGGTAGAATCATTTGATCCATTTTTTGAAACACTCGTTGAGAGTCACGCTCCAATCAATCTAAATGCGAGATCAATGTAGATGTAACCTTCGATGACATGTTGGTTTTCCCACAGAAAAAAAAAAAGCCATCTTTCCTTTCCTCATGCAAAGAAGTTGCGCCGATACCAAATAATGGAGACCGCAACCCTCACTACTATGAAATCACGTTTTGGACGACAACCATGAAAATTTTTCGAATTAGGGTATTAAAACACTACTAAATCCTCTGATTTGATAGTATTAAACTTGAAATAATGACCACCCTTATCGCAATTATAAATCTGTCCTTAATATTTATATAAATTTCTATCAGTTCTAAAATATATCACAGTATTAATCATAAAATGAAAACTGCTATACGACTTGCATGCAACCCTAGTGCAGAATATTAACAACTCTTATTGCAGCAGTTATAATAAATCTGACCCACAGCAGCAACTACAACATCTCATCAATGGCCGCACTACTCTGGTCCAATAGTAACAGATAAATAAAATAGAATTAAAAAAGGCTGGTGTTACTACCACACCACTTTATGTTACAGCCACCTCACTTAAACAAAGGAAAAACTCATTGACTTTTTGAATCAGACGGTGGAGATTGTTTTTCGTTCCAATCTTCCACACAAAAGATCTTGAGATCATAGGCGTACCATCAGACTGTCAAATGTTGATTCCACGTGGCACACATCCCAAAACGTGAACGTGATCATAGCGTTCCCATCAAATGTGGTTCACGTTCATTTTTTGGGATGTGTGCCACGTGGAATCAACATCTGACCATCTGATAATAGACCCATGATCTCAAGATTTATTGTGTGGAAGATTGGGATGAAAAACGATCTCCATAGTCCGATTTAAAGCAATCAACGGACAAACAGGAATACCATAAAGTGGTGTGGTAGTAATACCAGCCCAAAGAAAAAAGCAGTAATACTTGCTAGAATTTATGAATTTGAGTATCACACAGCAGTAGCAACTAAGTTAGAATCCAGCCACAGTAACACATGATCCATAACAATATTCAGAGTGCAGATAGTTTCAGAAAATAGCAGAAACAGGCCATTAAATTTCCGGAAAAGCAGTCACCAATCAGTCTTAAAAGACAAATTTTGCTGCAGTATCGATACGAGGATAAAAACCCTTGAAACACCAGATCTATAAGGCTCAAAAGCCTCGAACAGAGTTACAACGTTTCCCAAACTTTCTCAAAAGAAACTTAATAAGAAAAAACCATGTAAATCATTTTTTCTCTGTTACATGTTTACATGTATATAAGAGAAAAACATAAAAGAAAGACTATTCTAAATAAGTGTCCTTAATTTGGACTCTTAAGTCGTATCAAAAAAAAAGAATTGGACTACCCAATAAAAGAAAGTTTCCAACAACTTAAAGGCCTATTTTTTACCTCCCTAAAATTCAATTTGGAAGCACACCCATTAGCCAATTTATAGGAAATTGGGATACAGCAATAGTGTTTGTAAGAAGATTTCAATCTACAAGATCGGTCTATGGCGCAATTAGAGAACCTGTGCTGGTGGTGTCTGGCTTCTCCATCCTGTGCGGTTGGATCGGCCACCGAGATACTGATGGAATGGGAGCAAATCCAACCACCTTGATGCACCTCTTTTCCCTGTTTTCCACCATGTTGGTTGTTTTGTATAATTTGTTGGTTTTTTTTCATTGTTTTATATTTGTTTTTTCTATTCTCGGCATAGCTGCTCACTGCATTGCTTTTATTCGTGTTATCAGAATTTCACAATAAATAATAATAATATAAAAAAAAACCTTATAAATCAAGATTTTTATATGTATAAAAAAAAGGTCTGATAACTCATCAGATTTGAAAAAACATGTCTAGGCAATCATACCTCAATTCACCTAACCATGCATAGCAGTTTTTTAACAAAGAAAATACATTATATATTATATGTGAAAGATATGGGTGTGTTACAGAAATAAATTGTATACTATAAAGGTTTAATTCATTGTATCTAATAGTGTAGGCTTGTAATTAATGCATCAATCAACAAAATATTTAAGAAAAAATTTGATATTATCTAATGCATCTCCTCAATGGTTGGTCAACTTAGCATTCTTGCCTAAACAGGGGATGGTCAATGTGGAAGGGGCTGCCACACCTTCACCTGTCGCCTAGGTAAGCTATGTGATTGGCTTTTACGGCATTGACTAAATTTATTATATATGCAATTTGTACAGCTCTCAAATTATGATGCTTTTTTTCTTCTCGACAATTGTCATCTCTAAAGTTAAGGCAACTCAAAAAAAAAAAAAGGCAGGGCCTCATAAATTGACCCTCAAGGTAAATCAAACTTATATAACTGCAACTTCATAGAATGAAAACAAAATCATAAACATGGCCACACACCTTCAATCAGTAACATTCTGGACCCGTCTTTCTCACTTTTTAACACATCTATGTTAGCATATGTAGCTCCATTGCAAACCTGACAAAAAAGTGGATAATTTACAAAATACAGGAAGAAGGACAAACAAATATACATGGATTGACAAGTAAAACAAATGCTAATACCTCGTCCAAAGAATTGTCCAGAAGCTCAGCAAAAGCTGCAGAAGCAGAAACACAGGAAGCATGGTTAGCTTAACAACATGAAACTTATATAAATATATCAAGTTCAGATACTGAAAAAATATCATCCTGCAGAAACAGAAGAGATTTATTATGGATACAAAAAACAAATTTACCTCCAAGAGCCCATTTATGACTCGTTGCATTTGAATGTAGAAACTTAGGGTGGACCCTGACATGATCCATTCCAGCTGCAAAAATTAGAAAAAAAAAGGAGCATTCCATTATCAGCCACAATGGCAAGAACAGCAGTAACAATGCAATGGGATGAAGCAACACAAAAGAACTACTACAGTTGCCATACAGGCAGAAAGTACATAGGAATTTTAACCAAATACAATAGAAAGACCTTCGTCAAAAGCATAGTCACAAATAAAAATGTGCTCTATACAGTTTACATCCTTTCTTTTTTCAACGAATTTTTTTTATTATTATTTATTCTTTACCTGATTTCTTCGTCTATTTTTGGTTAACATAGAAAATCATCTAGTGCCAAGCCGACCCCAAAGAGATGAGATAAGATTTTGATGATGATTGTTTTTTATTTGATCGAATTCCTCCCTTTTCCATACTCTGTTTTTTCTCCCAATTTTCCCTTGCAGACTTATTCCCATACTCTGACTTGGTGAATTTGGTTAAAAGAGATCCATGAATGGGAGATTCATATACCTCCCAATGTGAAATCGCGGTGCTGCCTGCTAGTAGCATATTATCCCTTGATGCATCATCACTCCACACCTTTCAGATTATGTTCAAACTCATCCTTAAATAAATTGAAAGAAGAGCAAAACATTTTTTACTCATCTTGAAATAAATCGAAAGAAGAGCAAAACATTTTTTTCTTTGGTTTCAGAACCCTTTTTTTCTTTTTTCGATGAATTGGCAACTCTCTTTGTAACATTTTTTTTTATCGATAACGAAGCAGATAATATATTAGAACAGGGAAAAAAAGAAAAGGATACATACCTTGGCACGTAGTGAGAAACTACACAAAGAAAGCCAAAAAGCTACCTCACCAAAAATAAAACCCCGGATGAGAAGGCAACCACGAAAAAGGAGACCACCGAAACACCCAAGGACCGGAAGCAACCCACCGAAACTACCTCAGCTGAAGAATGTCCCACTTGAGGACCAGATCATCCCCATCCTCCCCTCCAAAACTTGAAAATCTCTCTTTGTAACATTTATTGGCAGATCATTTTGGTTCTTGTCTTTTGAGAGTGGGAAGACCCTTAAGAACCTTGCTTAAACGGGCTGGTTTTTTATCCGGATCTAAAAGTCAAGTCCAGGCCCAACTTGTTCATTAGTCGAGCATATCAAACCCATGTGTGACTTGTTTAGTTGGGCCTAAAGGCCTGATCCAGGCTCGTTTGTTTACCAAGGCTAAGGTGATAAGCACAAGCCTAATCTGCTGTGCTGATGATCACGACCAAGCACAACAGAAGGCCAAGTTCGGCGAGCTACTCGGAACATCTATATATCTGTCGTGTAGTTCTTTGCTGCCTTCCACTTTACTAAATTATCACTGAAGATAATATATAACATAGACAGGTATATCGATATATGTTAGTCTGGAAGAATATCGACACAGTAAGGAGGAGAAAGGCAGTCTTAGGGGATGAGTTTAGGTTTTTCTACTCAAGAAAGAATAATTCTAAAAAAGGGATAAGCTTTGTGCTTGATAGAAATTTGAAGGAGAAGATTGTAGATGTCAACAGAAAGAATGTTAGATTTAATAATGTTAACATTGTTTTGGATAAGGATATCTTAAATATCTTAAAGTATTTTTTTATTTTATTTTGTTTTTTATCAATAAGAAAATTTATTTAAAAAGAAAAAATACTTACAAACAGGGCAGCCAGCAAGAAGTTGGAAGGCCGAACATGAACCAAAGAAACAAACCCAGAACCCTATACAAAACAACCAAAAAGACACCCCCAAGCTAGTACGACTCAAAGAAACTACCCAACGTAAATAAAACTCACTCCCTAGAGCCAAGAACAGAGACCCATCCCCAGATCAGATCCAATCTGCAAAAGAAAGATAAGTTAATGAGTCAAGTTATCCCACATAAGATCCCTCTCCCTATCCCCCACCTGATGAGAGTCATCTTTCAATCTGACCCAATTCAAAACCAAATCCCTCACATTTTTCAGAATAAGACGAAAAGTGTTCCTTTTTCTGCTAAACACCCTTTGATTTCTCTCATTCCAAATAGCCCACAACACTGCAAGCGACATAATGTTCCACAAATTATCTATATCTCCTTCAAGCCCAACACCCTCCCATGCTGCCAAAAGCTCACCACATTCCATCGGAAAAACCCGCTTCATATCATCAAACATTTGAAGAATACGTAGCCAAATTTCTCTAGCCACCCAACAATGCATCAAAAGATGATTGATAGATTCTTCATTCTGAAGACACATCACACATATATTTCTAATGTTCAATCCTCTTCGGTTTAATTGATCTATTGTGAGGATTTTACCCATCCCACACTCCACCTCACCACACCACAAATCATCCAAAATCTAATATTGTCCCCTATTCCCCAGCTAAACTAAACCGCATTCGAAAACAGCTCATAAACTGAACAAATGCTCTTCCACCACCCTGAATCTCTAGCACTAAATCTAGTAACATTCTGCAACTCCTCAATATTTCCATATTTAGCTTTGACAATTTGCCACCAAAGATGATGTTCTTCCCTACAATCACCAAGCCTCCAAAGCCATTTGCCTAAGAGAGCTTTATTAGTTTCTCCAATCTAAGGATACCCATCCCTCTATCCTTCTTATCTAGACAACAAGGTTCCCACTTTATCACATGAAACTTTTTCTCTTCTTTACCACCTTCCCATAAGAAATCTCTAATATTTTTTTTCATTTTCTTAACAACGCCAGCAGGAGCTTTGAACATCGACATAAAGAACAAAGGCAAGGATAAAGTAGCTTTTATGAGAATTAATCTACCCCCATAACACAGCATTCTACTTTTCCAGATGGCAAGACTCTTTTCAAACCTATTAATCACTGGTTCCCATAGACGTTTCTTCGGAATCCCCACCCCCAGCGGAAGCCCAAGATAATTAATCGGTAAGTTTTCTATTTGGCAACCAATACTTTCTGCACAGTTCTAAAGGATATGCTGCTCAACCTTTAGTCCTGAAATCTTAGAATTATGAAGATTGACCTCCTGACAAGAAACCGCCTCATAAATAATTAAAATATCTATTACCACCTGAAGATCCTCAACATTGTCCGTACAAAATATAATCGTATCATCAGCATATTGTAGGTGTGTGATCATAGGTCCACTATGAGTTTACCATAAACCCTTTCAATGTAACTACCAAGATTTTCATGTTTAATTAGACCTTAATTATTTGCTAGATTTATAATTATGATTAATTTTATTAATTTGATGCATGTAATTAGTTGTTGCACATGAATATATGCTTACTTTATTTAAATATGACTTATAATGATTAATTAATCTAATTGATAGACCTTATAAGCCTTTAAATAGAAGTTAGTAAAATTTGGGTGCGTTTAGTAATATTTAATGGACCTTTAAAATATATTAGCAAATTAATTAAAGACCATTAACTAATTAAAGACCCAAGATAAGGCCATTGGGCCTTCACAACTTTTCGAAATCTATTTGCAAGCACCTTCGTAATTATCTTATACACACTACCCAATAAACTGATCGGCCTGAAATCTTTAACCTCTTCCACATTCTCAACTTTTGGAAATGTAACAAAAGTTGAATTAACAATATGTTCCTTCTTACCGTGATCATAGAAGTCCGCAAACATCACCATCATCTCTCCGTTGAGATCTTCCCACATATATTGGAAGAATTCCATTGTAAAACCATTCGATCCCGGAGATTTGTTTTTGCCACTATTCATGAGAGCATTTCTAACCTCTTCTTCTGAAAACTTCTCTTCAAGATCCTTCACCTGATCTTCATTAAGAACCCTGAAGCGAATCCCATCCAACACCGGCCTATTTCTCTCTTCCTCCATATACATAGTTTTTTAAAATTTGATGATCTCATCACCAATTTCCCCCACATCTGTGACCCTTCTCTCATCCACTTTCAGACTGGAAATATAATTCCTTTTACATCAAGAATTAGCCACCGTATGGAAAAATTCTGTATTATTGTCCACCTCTTTAAGCCAATGAAGTTTTGATTTTTGCTTCAAAATAATTTCTTCTTCCAAACATTTCCTGTTAAAATGCATTTTGAGTGCAGTTCGAACTTTTAATTCCTCCTCACTAAGAACTCTTCTTCCTACTCATCCAGCACCTTAATATCCTTAAGGATGATTTCTCACCTTATCAATCTTCCCAAATTTGTCATGTTTCCACTCTTTTATGTTTTCTTTAATCATTTTTAGCTTACTTGCAATTTTCGACATAGCACTTCCCTGAACCTGCATCTCTTGCCACCATTCTCTGATTCTATCTTTAAACTCATCTTTCAACAGCCAAGCATCCTCAAACCTGAACGGAATCAGACCACCATCTCTAACTGGGCATTTGAGGATGATTCGAATTTGGTCTGAAGTTGGTCTAGGCAAACCTTCAAGGACTGCATTCGGGAGCAAATTTATCCATTCACCACAACACAAAAACCTGTCTAATCTGCTCAGCGAAGGCACATCTTGCAGGCTAGACCAGGTATCCAGACCCCATTCCATATAAAATTCCATCAAGCCAAAATTATTAACAAAATTCCCAAACTCTCTCATTCCAATTCTGTCCCTACTCCCTCCCAGCCTTTCATGATTAAGTCTGACCGCGTTAAAATCCCCACCCACACACCATAGAGCATCCCACCTAGAAGTCATGCCAACCATTTCAAACCAAAGGTCTTCCTTATACTCCTCAACCGGCGCATACACCCCCATGAAAGCCCACACCCTTCTCTTTTATTTTTAAGAAGAACCGACACCGAGAACCTACCCACCTCAGTTTCTAGGCCTTCCTTACTTAAATTATCCCAAGCTACCAAAATACCTCCAAAAGCTCCTACAGAGTCCAAACTACCCCAACCCCATCTATTTCCACCAAGAACCGAACAAACCTTTGGCTATCAGTTTCTTTCCACTTCGTCTCTTGCAGAGTGACTCACTCTGGCTTGTTCCTCTTAATGACTTGTTTGAAGTAACCCTTTTATTCAAATGACATAACCCCCTTGCACTCCAAGACAACAACTGCATCTCAACCACATCAACCCAAGACCCCCAAACAAGGATCAAAATCTCGGTTTCGGTTTCATTCACCAACCGAACCATAATTTGGTCAAATTTAGATAATTTTCGGAAATTTGCTCTGAACTTTATTTTTTATTTTTTTTTACTCTTTCACATTATTAGAAGGCATACTTGAACTATTGAGACTGAATCCGGTAAGATATCGGCAATATTTGATGAAATCCGGCAAGATTCAACAAGATCCAACTAAATATGGGAAGATTCGGCAAGATTCGACTAGTTACGGCGAAACCAAACGATATTCAGTAAGTTACGGTAACTTTGGGAGAGAATTCATCAAAGTCCAGTGAGAATCTGTCAAAATTCGACAACTTTTGGAGAAATCCGATGAGATTCGATAAGTTACGGTATAATACGACGAGATTTCGTCAAGATCTGACAATATCCATTGAGATTTAATCAAGCTATGGAAGAAGGAGAGGGGAGAGGAGAAAAATAAAAAGATAAACTAAGTGTAAAGGCATGAAACTCGGGTAACTGTATGGGGACCAAAAAAAATTCAAAGCAAAAGACCTTTGAAAAAAAATATATTTCAAAAGTGACATTCCAAAATTTCGGTTTATCGGCTGATAATTTGAAAATGTCGGCTGTTAGCCGAATTTCACCTTATTTTCGTTTCGGGTAGGCCGGGAACCAAAACGTTTCGGCCGAAATTTTGATCCATGCCACGAAAGGCAACCAGCCTCATTATCTACCAGCAGTCTTATCCTTTTTATAGGATAAGCCCCATTTCATATTCTGTAATTCTCTCCTCCCCTTGCCTTTGCTCATTGGTGTTTTGTCTTTTCTTTGTTTGTCTATAGTCACAAACACTGAACTCAACTCTTCATCTGAGCCTTTGTAGGTCATTCCATGCTCTTTCCCAATATTGATTATTCTTTCAGTTGTTTTCTGCTCATTTTTTTGTCACTAGCTTGATCTCCCCACAATTCCTCTTCAAGTCTATCCACCACCTTCAGAACCATCTCTCTGCATGTTGTATCATTTGATATCTGAGTCCTCAGTAGATGACCCAACTAAAGCTTCGAGATTATCCCTGTAGTGAATGGATCTAATCGAAGGGATAGGACTCGAATTCATAGACTCTAAACAATTATCATTTTCAGAATTACAATAGAGAAAGCCCAATTTATCTAACTCATTTGATTGAAAACACTCTAACCCTGACATATGAGACTTTAAACCCACTCTCTCATCAACCCCTAATCCATGCCTACAACTAACCATACCTTGCGCTATAATAATCAATCTAGATAATACCCGATGGCCCAAGACCAAAGTACCAATACTAGCTTAGTGGCATGTACCCACCCTCGAATGAGAACATGTCGGTTGTGAAGAGTCCAAAAAATGAGAATTGTTACCCTGATCCTGAATGATTCGAGACCCATCCGATGCCTGAGAACCCTTGACTTCCCAGACGTCAGAATCCTCCTGCTTCACGAACTCTCCTTCGCCATCCTCCCCCTCCACGTGTACCGTATCAGCATTAGAAGAGATATCCACCCTACAGCTAGCCCCATCACATGCTCCAAACATTGCATCACGTGACGAGGGCGTGGGAACATCATGAAATCCAACCACCGTATCTTGAATACGAGATCCAGAGGCCAACGTCCCTTGTACACGTGTCACAAAATCAGAACTTTTAACTTCCCCCGCCCTTTCATGTGTATCGTCTTCCAAAATAGACATAATTATGTGGGGCCCATTCTCTCTCCCATGCGAGGCCTTGAGCTCTATTCCAGCACTCCTCTCATTACGTGTCACCAAATTCACATCATTACATGCACCGCATGCCACCTCATCATGCATGGGGTCAAACCATCTACCCTTACTATAAGAAACCCCAAGTCCTCATTCAAAATTTAAAAAACCAATATCCTCTCCCAAGATATCGCCCATCTCCACCCCAACTGAAACGCCTTTGCCTGACAATAATGTAGGCGTAAAACCCGCATGTGATTTCGCATCCATGCTGTTGCCGGAATCACCACGTTGCCTAGCCGAGGTGGAGTGCCCCGCCGAGAAAGTATTTTCTGATCTCGTCGCCGATTCCCATTTGATCCTTCTGTCGGAGTTTTTGATCCAGTCATTTGTGACATTCTGAGTCCCCTCCCCTGATTAATTGGGAGATCATCCGACGGAATTACTTTGCTCACCGTCGAGTGATCTACTCTCCACCGCTCAACGCCCATAACATTGCCTTCAACTTGATCACTGATCAAAATCTCTTCAGCCCCCGTCTCGAGTTCTATGATAATCCAATGTCGAGGTCCATTAATTCTGACGTCACCACTCTGAGGAATGTAACTTCAGTGATCCCCCACACCCCCCCCCCCCCGAACAAGGATTCTTGCGAACCTCGTCTCAGTGAAGGTGCAGGTTCATTATCAACCCCGAGGAACGACGCACAACATCGACCTATATGCTTGAAAACCTCAGTGGTCCAGGCATAGAGGGGGACGCCCAGATCCCCTGACCATGTTTTTGAAGTCGACACCCTCCTTCATCAGTGTTTGCATCACAAGTGAGTGAAAGTACAAAAAGAATCGTGGCATTCTATGGATGAGCATATTCATTTGTGGAGATACTTGATTTTAGGGTTAGGGTTTGTAGGAGAGAAGAGAAAGAGAGAGAGTTAGAGAGTTAGAGAATTGAATGGCTTAATTAGGGTTGTAGGAAACCCCAACTAACCTTTATACTAATAAAAGGAATTTACAGTATACACACACCACAAGTGGCACACATATCTAGGTACTACCCACACACTGATAACTCCAACACACACACACCAATGGAGAAATAAATGGACATGTGGGAAGTATGAATCGACTATGGAGGACATGATTTTGAAGAAAAGATGAAATGGGAATGGCATTTGATCTAGCTCTAGCAGATACATATCTTACGAAGAGAGAAGAACATCTTATAACTTTTAAAGATGGATTAAATAGGACACAGGTAGATTATTTGTTGTGAATACAAAGAACTGAGCAAGCCGCAAGGATTGTAAAATCATCTTAGGAGAGAGTCTTACAATGCACTATAGGTTAGAATTTTTTGTTGTCATATTGAGAGCCATATGAAGAGAAAGGTGGCAAAAGATCCCTAAGAATAAGGCAGCGGAACTTGTAAAACATTAAAAAAAATTGATGAACCAAAAAATGTGAAATTAGGGCATATATCCAAATAATATGTGGGATATGAAGGATATATTAAACAGGTTCCTAACAAGGTGTCCAAATGAAAGAGTGGTCCATTTAAGGAAACTTGGTGGTGAAATACAGAGTTTAACAATGCTATTACCGAAAAGATTACATGCCTTAGGAGCTCTGAAACATCTTCTCATACAAAAGGACAAAGGGAACTTGTTTCACCTCCATCTCATAGAACGAACCTCTAATGTCTCTATCCCATATTGAGGCATGCAAGTTTGGAAGCCCCTAAAATCAAAGCCGGGGAGAACATAAACATGGAGGGAGGGAGAGAACTTCATGGAAAATAAACAACTTCCTCTCCTCTCTTCTCAAAGTGAAAACTCCTTGTTTTTTACTAATAACTTTGGCATGAGCTTTACTTATAATAAAAAAAGGTGCAAGCTTCTTTTTTCCTCTAGTTTCATATATGCTAATCAAAGCCAGGGAGAGCATAAACATGGAGGGAGGGAGAGTACTTCATGGAAAATAAACAATTTCCTCTCCTCTCTTCTCAAAGTGTAAACTCCTTGTTTTTTACTAGTAACTCTGGCATGAGCTTTATTTATAATAAAAAAAGGTGCAAGCTTCTTTTTTCCTCTAGTTTCATCATATGCTAAAATGAAAATATTGCGCCACTGCCACCAGCTGCAAAGTTTGCAAGATCTCTGCAACCATAAGGTCAATCTAAGTCTTTAACTGTTTTAGAGACCTCAAGCATCCATGCTATAAAATTATCCTTGTGGCTCAATCAAACTGAGAAATAGGGAGTTCTTCGTCTTACAAGCAAAGTGACCAAGTAGGAGCTAGGAATAAATTAGCTTGCAAAAAATTCGGAAAAATTCGGCAAAATTCTAGAAAAAAATGCTTAAAATTGGGAGCTGGGGCAATAATAAAGAAAATTTATAAAAAATTATTAATTAAAAACTATAAAAAAAAAAAAAATTAATTAAAAAATCACCAAAAAAAATGCGATAAATGGAAAAATTCGGGAAATTCTTAAATAATTCTTGAAATTCGTGAATAGATCTGAAAATTGGAGTTTTTTAAAAAAGTCACAAATAATTATATATTTATCCGTTTTGTTCAAAAAATCGTGAATTATTCGCGACTTTTTCAAAAAGTCGGAGAATTTGGTCACTATGCTTGTAAGCCTGGACTGGGCAAATCATCTTGTATGTGACCTCTCTTAGTCATTCATGTCAATAACTTCGAGTTTTTTAACTAATGATTGAAATGAATTGGCAGTCGGAAAACTAATGCGACTACGAACACCAAGGCCTATGACACCTTAAAATTGGATTATATGGAACCAGAGACCAAGGATGAAAATATCGGTTTCGGGCATGACCGAAATTTTCGGCTGAAATTTTGAATTTGGCCGAAAATTGCTCTTCCATACATAATGTTGACCGAAATTTCGGACCTTGTTTTCGTTTCGGTGTGGACCGAAGCTGATAATTTGAATTATCGGCTGAAAATTTGAACCATGTAAGAGACTGAGTAGAAGATGAAGTTGGAAGAGATATCTGTGGTTCTCAGATTAGGGTGTTGTAGGAGGGAAAAAGAACCATAATACAAAACTGACCAACACTGGTCAATTTCCGACGGATTCCGGCAACTTTCCTGACAGCCGCTGGTGTATATCATTGCTGACGTCAGCATATGACTGGTGACATCAGCAATCAGAGCGCAAATCTTCGAACCGTTTCTCTCTGATACCAAGTTAAGTTTTAGGGTTATGTGTATTAGGGTTAGGATATGGAGGAGAAGAAGAAGAGAGAGAATTAGGATTAAGTGTTGTACGCACTACCCAATGCATTAAGCTTTTGTATGAATATACAAGAGACACGGAACACATTGTCATGGATAACCGGGAAGGTGTAAGTAATTCTACTTACACCCTACACCCGAACATAAGCTATTCACACACCAATTCAATATAAACATCTCTACAAGACGTCTGCAATGTTATGTCTAAATCAGTTCATCAATGACCTTCCCAATCCCCTAATCTGGTTCGCAACCCAAATTTCATGTTCTCAAATCTCTCTCTCCAAACAATCTCCAAACCAAATTGTTTGCCACTAAAGGAATTTCAATTAGCAATGACGTACATTGCGGGTTAACAGTTGCTCTATGGTTAATTCGGGTCCTAATGTTTGAGAGGAGTACTGAAAATCATAGGGGCACGACTATTTTCTAATTTCTTGGGGCAATAGACGGGTGGACTCTATAGAGACGGAAGCATGGGAATTGTAGCAGGGCCAGAAGGCCTAGAGATCGCACACTATAGCTTGGTAATCTTGGGGTGCAATTATTGTATTGGCATCAATTGGGCCCAAAAGGGAAAGATCTTCCCTCGGCACTTGATGATGTTTTCAGTCATACTGGTTATACTCTGAGCCTTGTTCTTAGAAAAGATAATGGTTCAACTGATTTTTTGGGATAGAAGGTTGTTAGTTTGGATCATTTATTCACCAGAAATCCGACAAGTGACAGTTAAAGATAATGCCACTCAATCAACACATACAAAATTTCCGAAAAAAATTCAATGTCACTAAAACAAATAACATTTTTTTACGTGACACAAAACATACATTAAAAGACCAATGATGCATTTGTTCTGGACCAACCAAACTGAATGGCAATAAAAAGAAGAAATCGAGTATAATTGTATACAATTATAGTAGCATGGCCCATGAAATCGCAACAATATTGCAAATAAGAAATCCGGTTCTCGACATCCAAGTACAAATATCACTATATTTTCAGAAAATGTGTAAAAATTCAAACAAATCTCAAGATGTTTACTTATCTTAGACAGTAACAGATGTGCAATGACAAATAATCATACTTCCGAATGAACAATGCTGCCATTAGTCAACATTTATAACATAAAAAGAAAACATACAAAGTATCACAACTTACAACACCTCTAACAAAACCCACCACCATTAACCTTATTCACCCGACATCTGTTTAGGCAGTGCCATATAACATGGATTGGGCCAATTTTCAAATGGCACAATCGACATTTTATGAAGACATCTGTTCCGATACCGTAAAATCGGATGATGGAAATTCTTTAAAAAGCTACTTTTGGATATATGGGAATTAAGCTATCCACTTTCCTTTTAATAACAATGTCCAAGCATGCCTTAAGGTTTCGTTTAAATGCACAACCACAAAATCTAAGATAAAATCAATTGCAAAATGGTTTTGTATAGATAATAAATGTTTGTCAAATGTTACTTATTTTGCTTTAAAAAATTAAACTAATAGTGTCAAGTGTTAGCCAAACACAAAATAAATTAAATAAAAGTCTTTCTAAACTTCTTTGATTTTATAGTCTTTTGTTTACATGCAAACGTTTTTTTATTTTCCAGGTGGGTCTCCAAATGAAACCTTAACAAATTAAAAAAAAAAAATCTTCTAACATCATATTAAAAGGCCATTTCCACAAAAAGAAAAGGCAAAAAAATCAAGATATAAAAACAAAATATTGAAAGAAAAAATTACCAGATAAAGGAGTCGAATCACCAACCGAATCACCCTCATAATCTCCAGCTTTCCAAAACTGCTTACAGCTCTGGATCGCCGGCGGCGGACGCGAATGCAAAGCAGGTTCCGGCAACGGCAATAAATCGTCCGGCGGTAAAGGATCAAGAAACCCCGCCGGCAAAATAACTCCTGAATCATCCAATTTCTGCTTCTTAAATGATAAAGCTTTCCGCAAATCAGCGTAGTCTTCGTCGTCAGAATCGCTCTCGCCGCTACTCAGATCGATGTAATGAACTGGTTTCGAATCTTCGGATCGGATATTTGAAGTAGGAGCTCCTTCTTCGAGGGGTTCGTATTTAACCATCGAATCCATGAGGTCTCGTCGATATTAAAAAGGGAAGCGTTTGAAGAAGCGGAGAGATCGACGGCCGAAAAAGAAGGAACATGTAACTGATGTGTTGTAACTTATAAGCATTTATTTAGATTTTAAAGCATTGTTGTTTCATGAAGCGTAGGTTGCTTACACCTCGTTACCAAAAAGTGTCTTGCTTTCGGATAAATTACTAAATCTTATTATCTGAATTTGTTACTACTGTGTTTTTTTTTTTTTTTGTTGATAATAGAATTTGTTACTTCTGTTATATTTGCTTCGTCACGTCAAACCTGATTAAAGGTTAACCGACGGGGTGGTCAGAGAATGACGGAATCTTAAATGCGGTGTTACTGCCACTCCACTTTATGTTATAGCACCTCACTTAAATTGAAATGAAAAATCTGTTGACCGCCTTAAATTGGACGATGGAGTGGATGTTAGGGCTAAGGCCAAATTATAAAGGCCCTAGCATAGGGTTTGGGCGTTTAAAATAAAAGCTCAAAAATTTAGGGTGAACTTTATATATATACATATATATATATATATATATATATAAGTTAATATTTATTATATATTTTTATTTTATCAAAAATGACCTTCTTTTAAACTTTTAGATCAATCTTAATAGATAGATAGATTAGACGCAGAATAAGGGGTTTCAACGGCACTTGCTATTAAGGCATTTTTTGATTACGGCAAAATTAACAACGGCAGTTTTTGGTAGCGACAGTACTAATAGCAGCTGTTTTTTGTTAAAAAAACTGCCACTAATAGTCTTATTTTTTGTAGTGACGGTTGATTTGATAATTTTAAAAACAAAGCTATCTTTTTCTCATACTTCATATTATAATTTTTATATATAATTATTTAATAATAGGTATCATATATATATTTTTATATTATAAGAACAACCAAAAAAATAAAAATGATAATATTCGAAAGCTCAAAGCCTAGCCCTAAGGCCAACTAAACAGTGACCAAGAACTAAGTGCATTGCATGGGACCTTGAATATGTTGAGTAAAAAAATAAGAGTTTTTTTTTGTCCTAATCATCTACCCCATAGATCTTGAGATTATGAACATATCATCGGACAACTTGGATTTTCATTCCAAGTCAAACGCATCTCAAAAAGAGACCTAAGAACAAGCGTGCACTACAAAAAATAGGATTATTAGCGGCAATTTTTTGCAGCAAAAAACTGCCACTATTAACCAAAAAACTATTAAGACTAATAGCGGCAAGGGTATTAGCGGCATTTTTTTAATTAATAGCAGCAGTTTATGACTGCCACTAATAGTCTTATTTTTTGTAGTGGTGGTGGTTTTCAAATGAAATGTTGTTGAGTTTTAGCGGATGCAAATAGAATGTGACGGCCCATCCCTTTCCCTTATATTATATGAGAAAGGTTGCATTGTTGGATCACCTAATATGATCATTTCTTACAAGTGCATCTTGTACAAAGTATTATTTTGTAGAAGCGAATTAACAACTCTTACATGGACACATATATAGCACACATCTAATCTCCATGCTAAAGCAGTACAATAAACACAAAGAGATATAAAACAAAAACTATGTATAGTTTTCCACCGATGACAGTCATCTATCATCTAAACAATGAAAAGAAAACTTATACATGTATAAAACTAAGTATCTCATCAAAACATTGTAATGTTATTTTATACAAGTTTCCTCAAAATGTTTCTCTCAAGTATTCTTTCTCTTTCTAACCTATCAAGGAAAGAAGTCCCCTGTAGAATCTTATTCCTCCTCCTCGTCCTCTTCTTCTTCTTCCTCCTCGGGTTGGTGATTGGGATCACCCTTGTGCTCAAGGTCCCGATCAAGGCCTGCAATTTGATATGAAGTTATGGGATGAGTTATCATCAAAGCTCAGCAGGGAACTAACAATGCTAGCCCATACATTAGTATGTAAATTCATATTCTTGATGCATAAAATAAATTTCAAAGTACCTCTTATCTTACTTTATATCTATTCTAGCAACTTATAATATAATCAACAAGTAATCATGCTAATAGCTTCATCATGCAATGGAGTCATGTTGGAATGAGTACAAGGAATCATATTGAAAACATATTTAGCTTAAACAAGCTATCAGATATAAAACAGACATATACAAGAAACAAGATTTTCAAGCTCTCGAGTTAGCGAGATCACTTATCAAACTCCTGAGTTAGCGGGATCACTTGTTAAGCTCTCGAGTTAGCGGGATCACTTGTGTTCAAGAATACGTAGCCAAGCTCCCAAGTTAGCGGGATCACATGGCTCAAAATGAAACAAGCGTGTATAGGAAATCAAGAGAAAACAAGACGTAGAAATTGCATGGTATCAAGCGTGTAAGAGTATCATGAGTAAAGAACGTATTCGAATATATCAAACATGAAGTTATGGAATTAATACAAAGTAAGACGTAAGTATATTCATGCATCGAAACTGAAAACTAGCATAACTAGATGAATAATAATAATGTATGTATTATGTCTTGCTATCAAGATTAGAATGAGAAAACAACATACAAATCAGCAAGGTCAAATCCCTACCTTGCGATCAAGTCTACGTGTTACACGTGCATGACTCCAAGCTAATGTCCTTTTTACGAGCTCTTCGTGAGTACCTAAGATGCATATAAACGTGTTCAGCATGTGTAGCATATATACTGTGTTACTAAAAACTCCTTACATGTAGACTATGTGATCGACTAAGTCTAAGGCTCAACACAGTACACACACAGGGGCATACTCAGGGTTGCCTCGGCAAGGCACAGGGTTGTCGCGGCAAGCCCTTCAACTTAAACCTTGCCGCGGCAAGCTTGACGTTGCCGCGACAAGCCTGATAAACATGGCTTGTTGCATGTTTCTTCCTCTATTTCGGTTTTCGATCCTTTTGATATTCTACTCTACACTCTCATGCCTTTTACACTATCTAATAATTTGTTTATTTGTATTATTATATTATTAAATTGGTATGCAAGGTTTCGGAGCGTGAAAATCAAAGATTTTGACTCCAAAACCCTACACAAATTTTGATTTCTCTGAATTGTTAATCCTATTGCATGGAGTCGGCATCAACCACTTATAATTTAGTACACGAGGAAACTAATCTAATATGTAGCTTGCGTTATGGAGTACCTTTTTGTGGATTCCTTGGTTGCAACGACGTTGAAATGATTTCGATGTCGAAATTGCAAATTTGATTTAAGAAGTAGGGATGTGAGGCTATTCCAGAGATCAGCCGGTCATTTTTCGCAAATTCACCCGGCTGAATCATAGGGTCACCTTATGATTCACTGGTTTGAAGAGAAGAGATTAAAATGAAAAGTGGGTTTAAGTGATAGAAGAAGGGTTTCTTTCTCATGCCTTTCTTTGTTTTAAAGCTCAAAACGTGAGAGATAAAAGGGCTGGTGGAAGAATTTTTATTAACCTTGCACTTGACGTGCATGGGATTTAAAAATGACTCACGCCAACGTGGAGTCAGTTGGCGTGAAGACTCTTATAAGCCTAATAAGGCTTGGATTCTATATGTGATTGCTATACATTTTCAGTGTATACTAGAATAGTTTTAAGTATGATACACCTAAGTAATTATCTGATTCGGGTGTGCTATACCGGCTTGCGGTTATGGGTTGATGCATGAGTCGGAACAGATCAAATGTATACATCATATACTAGCGTAAAAATTTACGTACATATCTGATACACTTATTTTTTTAGTATATGGGTCAGCTTAGATTCAATAGATATTAAATGTAATAGACTACTAAGGATCCCAACATTTATCAGCGGTCAACACTTAACCCTAATCAATTCTTTGTGTCCTATATTAGGCACAAGCCTGACCGCACCTGAATCCGTACTCGGTATCGTCGGTTTAAAGTGTGGCAGTTGTTACATAAAACCACCTATGAAGTAATTATTTATATATTGTAGACACCCAAATATGACACTTTTGAAGTCAATTTTGGGCTTGAGAGATGATGACATTTATGGATCCCAAAGCCTGAATCAAGAAGTTACCTGAGGCTAGATGGTTATGAATCATGACACAAAATAAAATAAGGCACAACTCCCATTTTAGGTTCTCTAGTAATCTCGGGGCTTTATGGATCCCAAAGCCTGAATCAAGAAGTTACCTAAGGCCCCGAGATCACTAGAGAACCTAAAATGAGAGTTGCTCCTCATTTTATTTTGTATCATGATTCATGACCATCTGGCCTCCATATTAGAGGCGCCAGATTTTCCTTGTGTCTCTATTAGAGACGCCATTTTAGATGTATGTTGGGTACGAATCCAAGTATAGATATGCGTACCAATATCCATCCTAGTTGACCCTTTGACCTCGGGGACTACATGTCTTAAACCAACCTAAACATCAATTAACTACTCTTCTTAGTCCCTTTATGCGTAATTAACCTAGTAGGCCCCACCTATCCATTTTCAATCCAAATTATAGAATCGTTGAATTTTACTTATCTTCATGTAAATCTCTTCAAAAACCCAATTAAACCCCTTATAGCCTAACTAAACCTATCCAATTAGTGAACCTTGATCCTTTAGGAACCATAGAATCCCTAAGATTTTAGAAATTACCTAATTATCTTTAACCTTCAATTCTCTCTTTCCCATTGCATAATAATTTATAGAAGAGAGACACTTATCCCATCCAAGGATTGTCCTTGAGGAAAAGAAACACAATCCATGTGCTCTTGCGAGGGCCAATTGGGGTTTGCCAATATCAAACCCACAATAACTTCTCTTTTTTCTTTCTAGAATAACTCATGGATGGTGGACATTTGTCACATCCAAAGGTTATTCTTGAAGGAAAGTAATACCTATCTTTGTCCTCTTAAGAGGCTCAATTTGACAATTGTCTAATACTTTCAAACCTTTGTTGGACAATACTTTCAAACCTTTATAGACTCTTCTTCTTCTTCTTCTTCTTCTTCGAACAACTCATGGATAGAGGACATTTGTCACATCCAAAGATGTTCTTGAAGAAAAGAACCACAAATCCTTATACTCTTAAAATAAGCCAATCGGGACTTGGCACTTGTCTGGATCTTTGAGGCAAAATATTGGCATGAAACATGATATCTATCATCTAATTCATCAAAGCCAATCATAGAATTAAATGATAGTCTTTCATTGTATCGAATCAGATGATAGACATCATGTTTCATGCCAAACTTTGGAGTTAAAGATCGTTACATCATAGTCTTCAAATTAGACTGCTTAAATGGTATTTGTACATGGCATAAATCACAAAAATACTAGTCTTTCTTTTTAACCATATGTCACGGTACAAATCTCGTGGGCAAGTTTTGCTCCCTTAAATTTAAGGGTACCTCTGTTAGCGCCTCCAAGTTTACTGAAAGCGTCTATGCATGAAACCCGATGAAACCTGTTTACTATTTCAACCCAAGACGATGGAGATTGTTTTTTATACCCAATCTTCCACATAACAGATCTTGGGATTATGTGTATATCATTAGATGATATGTTTTTGTTTCCACATGGAATAGATCTAAAAAATATGACCTTAAAATCACAAGGCACACAACGCACTCAAACATGATTTTAGGACCATTTTTTATACATGTGCGACGTGGAATCAATAATTGACTATATGATGGTATGATCATGGTCTCAAGATCCATTATATGAAAATCGGGATAAAAAATTATCTCCATCATCTAATCTCAAGAAGTCAATGGGTTACAAGTGGTTTCGGAAGTTGGCGCCTTTTAGAAATCTTGTTGGAACAAATAGAGGTACTCTACAATAAAAACCTATGAACTTTTCAACATCTAATTAACTAAGGGAAAATACAAAAAAAACACAAACCTCTTTTAAGATTTGGCTCCTCTAATTCCTATACGTATTTTTAAGCCTTGTAAGTCTCTCTTTCTTCATCAAGCCCCTCTCTCTCTTCATCAAGCCCCTTTAGCATAGTCTTATCAATTCTATTAGTTGAAAAAAGAGGGAGCAAATCAGAAAAAAAAATAATAGTGTAATAGATTACTTTAGAAACTTTTAGAAAAAAATGGATTGACATAGTTTCTAAGGTCTTTGAAAAGTAATTCGATCAATGTGGAATGGAAAGAGCGATTGAAATTGGGGAAAAGTGTAAGCAGTTTCTATTTTGGTGGCCATCACTATGGTCAAACCCGTTGACCAGTGAATGGTATAAGATCAACCTTAAGATGTACAATTGCTATTCTGGTGAGTTTGAAGAGAATAGGCAACTGCTTATTGAGTCTTTCAGTTAAAGTATGATTGTGATTTCTAATCACACTATAATTAGCAATTTCAGTCCTTAATGGGATAGGACTCTTTGGCTATAAATATAAGGGGTGCCTGGTCCCAACGATAGCTCGACAGAATTCAATCCTCCCTATTGGCGAGAGCATCCCCATTGTGCTAGGAGACATTGAACGCAAGAAGATCGTTGAAGATCGGCAACCATTAATGGCTAACGCTCAAGGTACGCACATATATCTAATTTATAGATGGTTGGACTATTGTTTTTGATTGATCATGCGCCTAGATCTCTCAGCTTAATTTTGGACGGTCGGATCGTCAGATCCATTTAGATTCCATCAATTGGTATCAGAGCATTGATGGAATCTAAATGGTTTCTTTGAATGGTAAGTCATAATCAATCTCAATCAAAGTCTTTATTATCAGTCCGGTCCAGTGAGAATTTCAACACAGAATCAATGTAGTCAATATATCATATCATCGATATATGACCGCTCATTAGTCACTGTATTGGAAGTCATCACCGACATGGATTCCAACTAGTATGATGTTACATAGATTGTAAGTTTACAAACTGAATGGTGATTACATATAAACTCAATCTAATATTGGTCCTACTTTATTGCCATCTACTGGCACCATATGTTCCAAGGAGTTATTTGCATAAAAATGGAAAAGCAAATAAATAAAATTTATTTCTGAATCAATTAAACAAATGTATTCACTCGCATATATCCACTCTCAAAGGCTATCAAAATTATCTGTCAACCCCATGCGAGCAACATGCTCCAAAAAGAGCGTGGGAGATAAACCTTTAGTGAGAGGGTCAGCCAACATGAGTGTCGTACTTATCTTTTCAACAGATACAATTTGATTCTGAACTTTCTCCCTGACAACAAGATATTTTATATCAATATATTTGGAACCCCCACTAATCTTGTTGTTATTGGAGATAGCAATCGCAGCGGAATTGTCACAAAAGATTCTCAGTGGCTTTGAAATAGTATCAACAACTCGAAGCCCTGAGATAAAATTCCTCAACCATATCGCCTCACATGTTGCCTCAAAACATGCAACGAATTCTGCTTCCATAGTGGACGAAGTAGTCAGCGTTTGTTTAACGCTCTTCCAAGATATAGGTCCACCTGCAAGCATAAAAATATAACCCGATGTGGACCTACGAGTGTCTTGACACCCAGCATAGTCAGCATCTGAGAAACATTTATAGTTAAAATTATAAAAATACCCTTATTTTAAATGTCATATAACACAAATGACATCATGTATGAGAAGAAAAGTGATTCGGTAATTTCAATTATAAATGTTTTTTAAAACTTTGACAAAATGTCTTATTAGAAATAAAGTCGAGGTCGGGCCTTACAATATCTTATTGCCATAAACATTGCCTAACCACGTAATTATAAATATTTTTTTTTATTGTCATAAATTCATTCTCTTACTCAAATGGACTCAATCTATGACTATTAAAATCTTAATCTTATCGTAGAAATTATGGTAATAAAAAAAAACACAAGCAAAATGCAAATATAATATTTATGCGGTTAGGCAATTTGCCTATATTAACGGGTGATGTTGAGTCATTTAACTAATCTATGAAAACTAGGGTTACAAATCTCTCAGATCTCACCTCGCTCAATACAGAAATTGAGTTTCCTTCAATATAACTCTAATTTATAATTAGAGTTTATATCTAATACAAAGTATAAGCGCTCGACCTGCATAATTGTTGTTGGGTGTACGGTCCAACCTGTTGATTAGTACCGTCAGAACTCAAGGTATAATCTAAACACTTAAATAAAATACATAAATATAGACTTTTAATTCTTTTTTATAAAAAGTAAGGCAAATTAATATACAAACACAATACATATTAACAGCATTTCTAACATATATATATATATATATATGCCCGTCCCAATAAGGTCTAGGTTCAATATTATTTGAGCTCGGGTTGATCTTACTTTCGCCATTCTCACTCTCTCTTGTCTCTCATCCCCTATAATTCCGAATATTTATCTAGTACAATTCATAAATACTATGGTTCAAACCACCCAATGAGAGTATATTTGAGCTAACTTTAATCCAATATATGATCTATCTTTTATTACTGGGATTTTCATTTTTTTCTTTCGATAACCTGTCTGTGACTAGGATTGTATCTTTCACTTTTAATGGTGTAAGATTATATAAACACCAAATGGTGTCTAGGTGATGCTCCGAAAAAAACCCCTTTTAAGAGAAAGCTTCTTAAGATAATGTAAGAAGCTTGAAAGCGGAGAGCTTAAAAAGAGGTGATATATGATAACTAATATGCATACTCTTAATTTAAAGTAGGCAAACCATTGATTTTATTAATGCAGGGCTATTTTAAAGTCATATGATTCAAGTAACAATTATATAGATTGGATTCAATCATTAATTATATCTAAAAGTTATCTCCATCATGTGATTAATAGACTAAAAATGACCGAAAATGAAAGACAAATAGATTTAGGTAATTGTATAATAGTTGTTCAATTTGTGGCTCTTTTATGAGCTTAGTCACATTTTAGACATAATTATCAATCAGTCAACTGATTAAAATTGATTTATATACCCGTGAATCATGTTGCATCACGTCACACTAATATAGTTCTAAACATTTAATTATGCATTCATTCCATCGAGTAATTTTAAAGTTAACTATCTACGGCCCGACTCTCTAACTATTTTAATTAAAATATTGACTCTCTAACCATGTTAAAATATTCATCAAACATGATTAAATATAAAAAGAAATGTGCTTAAAGTAAAAATAATATTATAAGGCAAATATCGTGTAATAGCAGTTTTTTATAGCGACAGGACTAATAGCGGCAATTTTTTATTAAAAAAAACTGCCGCTAATAGTCTTATTTTTTGTAGTGATATATATGTATATATGGAAAATGATCCACTAACTCAAGTCATGTAAGGCTTTTCCATACTCGAGCTCCTATTGGTCCACATCAACCCTTAAGAAATTACATTATCAAGTAAAGCAAAAAGTGCCTAGGACTGGTTAATTGGGTGACTCTATTAAAGTTCCAAGTACAACATCTAAAAGTGTCTCTTGACGTATGGCTCTCTCCTCTTTTGTCTCACATCTCATCTCATCTCATCTCATCTCTCTCTCTCTCTCTCTCTCTCTCTCTCTCTCTCACGAACAACAAACAACAGGTGAAGGAGAAAAGACCTCCGACAGAAACATTCTTTTCATTTGAGTGATGGATGAAGATTAAGCAAAATTTACAAAATTAGATCAAACCCCAAAAAATATTGTTTTGTATAAGTTTACCTATATTCTTCTTTGATAATGGTTTTTTTTAATATGAAAGATGCTCATTTTCTTCTTCTCACATTGTTTCACACCATCATTTTCATTTTTCACATTTGATTTTCTTTTTCTATGCAATTATTTTTTATGACAGATCAAGACACCAATAAACTCATTGACGTGAGGGTTATCAATGAACATGTTAGTTATATTTGTTTTATATATATACTTTTTTTCTTCTTTATCAACTTCATTGAATGGATGATAATCGGCCATCTGCTTTGAACATCACGACATAAAAATTATAGTGGGTAAGATACAATGAAAACATGGATATCGGTATTTACAGCTAAATATTTACGCATCTAGGGATTTTTACCGTTAAAAAAGTTGACTACCTTGAATTGGACAAGGAGATTGTTTTTCATACCAATATTCTACGAAATAGATATCGAGATCATGAATCACCTATCACACGGTCAAATGACAATTCCACAGGCACAGATCCCCAAAAGTGATCATGATTATAGTATACAATGAGAAGGATTCTCGAGTCACATTCAGGGACTTGCGCCTCATGGAATCAACATTTGACCATTTGATATGTGGTCTATGATCTTATGATCTATTTTATAGAAGATTGGGACAAAAAACGATCTTTATCGTATAATTCAAAGCAGTAACTCTTTTATTGTGGAAACATTGTTTTTGTGTATTATCTCCCAATCTCACAACTCTTAGTAACAAGGTGCAAGCAAAAAATCCTCACAAACCCCTATATGTACCAACTTGCTCAGCCTATATGTCACAGAGTCTGATATATTTTACTGGGATAAAACTTCAACTTATTTGATGATGTGGATCAATAGGGATAAAACTTCAACCTATTTGATGATGTGGATCAATAGGGATTTGAGTCTTGGAAAAACCATCCGTCACTAGAGTTAGAGGATCACTACCCCCCCTCTCTCTCTCTCTCTCTCTCTCTCTCTCTCTCTCTATATATATATATATATATATATATATATATATATATATAGTATTTCCTTGGCTTAGCGACGTAATGTTGAACCTTATCACTAGTGCCATTTGGGTGCCAAGTAGCACCTTAATCCAAAGATAAAGTGTAAAGGCAACTTGCATGCACAAGATCAATCACGTCTATCCCAAAGAAAAAACATCTTATCCACCGTTCAGACATGGTCAAAGTTAGAAAATATTGAATGTAGTAGGTAAGTTGGAAGTCACCTAATATTTGACCACATTTTGTTGGCCAACTTTTTTTTTAAACCACATGCAACGTGGCAAATGATCTCCCATAGGTGCAGCGTTCCAACGTTGCACCTCTAATGCAAAGACTCCTCTCTCTCTCTCTCTCTCTCTCTCTCTCTCTCTCTCTCTATATATATATATATAATTTATTCATTTTACGTTTATTGCGGACCTCATCATCAGAACTTTATCCCTATCTCATCAACATTGATTAGACAAAGCTACCGGAATCTCTCTCTCTCTCTCTCTCTCTCTCACGAGGAATCATTCAGTCACTATCACTCCCTCTCTCACTACCACATACGGCGATAGCTCTCTTTCTCTTAAACAATCAACCACGGGAGATAGAGAGGGAGAAAGAGAGAAAGATGAGAATGATCGATCATAAAATGAGACGTACTAATTACATTTTAATATTGATCGTTTATCAGTTGGAGACCGATTAATTTCAACAACTTAAGACCATGGATCAAAATCTCGGCCGAAAATTCAAATTTTCGGCCCATACGACTCGATTTCGGTCGAGACCGAAACGAAAAAAATATAAAAAACTGTCCCCCCACCGGAAATGGCATATTATTGGCCGAATTTTCAAATATTTCAAATTATCGGCCGAGATCATACAGTTCAATTTTAAATTTTTTACAATAGGGTTTATGATTTTTTATTTTGCAAAATAAGGTTTAAACCCAATTTTTACAAAAAAAAAAAAAAAAAAAAAAAAATTCATTCGGTTTCCTTTCTTTTTTTAATAGGGTTTAAACCTAATATTTGAAAAATAAAAAACTCATATTTTTTTCCTTTCTTCTCTCAATCCCTCCTCCATTTTTTTTTTTACCTTTGTTACCCTAAAAAAAAAAAGGACATACCTAGTTTTCCCTTTCTCGCCTACCTTTCTTCCTTCTTCTTCTCGTCGATTTTTTTTTTTTTTTTTTTTTTTCAGTCTGCGTGTAGCTTTAGACGAGAGAGAGAGAGAGAGGGAGGGAGGAATTTGGGTTTGGGTTTGTGAGTTTTAATAGGAGAGAGAGAGAGAGAGGATGGGTTTGATACAATACATTATATGCATATGTTTTTTAAGTGATTGCACCAAGGTAAAAAAAAAAACTTTATTTTAGGGACATGTGACATGTGAAAATGCAATCTAGACCGTCTGATACAAAGTTCATTATCTATAGATCCTTTGTAGATAAGATTAGAGCAAAATACAATTTACGTCTGATATAATAGCCTTCGATTATATTTAATCACATGATGAAGATTAAATTTCATGCCAATCTTGTCTACTAAGGATCTATAGATCATGAACTTTAGATCAGACGGCCCAAATTGCATTTTCAAATTATTGTCTGATATCAAATTACCGTATGATATAATAGCCTTTGACTATATTTAATCACAAGATGAAGATTATATTTCGTATCAATTTTTTCCACTATGGATCTATAGATCATGAACTTTAGATCAGGCGACCCATATTGCGTTTTCACGTATTATATATCCCTAAAATATAATGTCTTTTTTTAACCTTGGTGCAATCACTTAAAAAGCTAGTGCAAGTAATGGCTGCCTAAATATAATAAAAAGGAGAGCCATTACTTGCACATGTGATTTAAAGAAAGACATGATATCTTAGGGATGTGTGATATGTAAAAATGCAATATGAGCCGTCTGATTTGATGCTCATGATCAATAGATCTCTGGTATATAAAATTGGAGCAAAGCACGATACTTGTCATATGATTTATTGTAGTCAACTATTGAATTATATAAAAGCCTTTGATTCTATTTAATCAAATGTGAAAAATTATATTTTGCTCTAATCTCTTGCAATCGATATCTTTAAATCATGGCCTTCAAATCAAATTGCTTAAGTGATGTTTTTACATAGTAGAGGTCGCCAAACTTGCAAGTCTTTCTTTTAAATTCAATGCAATCCAAGGCAATCATTTGAAAACCATATGCAAGTAATGGCTTCCAATAAGAAGCAATCATAGGGTTTAAAGGGGTTGTACATATGGACACTTCTCAAGATTGCGTGAGTGGTAATAGAGGTACCCATATATATAAAGGTACGCAATATTTCATATAGTAGATTTTGAGATCATAGCCCAACTAGCACATAATAAGATCTTGATTCCACGTGTCATACATCCCCAAAATGACCCTGATCATGGGCGTATCATGAGAACGGTCTGACCGTCTGATATGTTTTGCATGAGCTCAAGATCCATTGTGTGATCAAAAATTAGTTTTATTAGTGTAAATATATATTCTAACAATGTTAAGAAGCTTAAAAAAAATCAATAAAATAAAGTTCGGCAAAGTTTAGTAAAGTTCGGAACATATTTTCAAAAAAATTCAAAATTTTTCAAAAATTTGACCGAAATTTACTAAAATTTTGACCAATTTATAATTCGGATAATGAACGAAACCGAAATCGAAACCGAGATTTTGATCTATGCTTAAGACTGATCAAACTTAAAAAATATACTAGCCTACTCAAGGTAATCAAGAGTCACAAATCTGTGACATTTGCAATGGCAATGGCCGTTAATACCTATACATGCTAGCTTCGAGTGGTGAACGGTCGCTGAGTTCCAACCTAAAATCTAACTTTAAGTGTGTGCATTCTACACCGTACAAGGTATTGGGAGCATGGATCAAAATATCATCTCACACCGATATGTATCGGTATTGGAGGTGGATGATATAGTACAGTAAATGTATCGTATCGCCCTTTTATATGGGTAATATCGCCCTTTTAAATGTATCATATCAGAGGTGGACGATACGGTATATTAAATGTACCGTATCGCCCTTTTATATGGCTAATATCGGACGATATATTAAATGTATCGTCCGATATGTTACTGTTCCGATACGTATCGTCCGATACGTGCCGATTTTCGGCTCGGACGATATGTACCGGTTTTTTGGCATTTTTATTCATTGTTGGGAGGGGTGAACGATGAAATATATATATATATATATATATATATATATATATATATATATATCACCGAATTTTCAAAAAGAACTCACAAATAATTCATAATTTTTAAGGTTCTCAAATTATTCGATATGAAAAAAAAAGTGCACAAATTATTCATAAGTAGGTTTGTATTTTTTTTCTAAAAAACCTGTATTTTTTGAAAAATCACAAAATTTATAAATAATTCATAATAATTTGCGAACTTTTTAATAAATTGTTACCTTTTTATATTTTAAACTTTTTTTTTCAAAATTTTCCAGAACTTGCAGAATTTTTCAGAATTTTCCTAAATTTTAACCTTGCCAAATTATTGTAACCCGCACTTCAAAAAATAAGACTATTAGCGGCAGTTTTTTGAATAAAAAATTGTTGCTATTAGTCTTGCCGCTACCAAAAATTGCCTTAACAGTAAGTGCCGCTAAAACACCTTATTTTTGTAGTGCCGACTTTGTTAGTAGGGGTTATTCAAACTCGTTTTTCCTGTGAAGAGCACACACTCTTTCACTGGAGAAACCCATTTCTGCCTTGAATAAGATGACGAAGGTCGTTTATTGTTCCAATCTTCCACACAATAGATCTTGAGATCATGGCGCACCTTTCAAATGGCTAGATCTTGATTCTACGTGAGACACGCACGAAAAAGTCATTGTGATCATGAGTGTACTTATTAGACAATCACTTTTGAGGGTGTTTGCCACATGGAATTAATATGTGATCGTCTGATAGGTGTATGTGGATGATTGAGACGCAAAATAAACTCCATCGTTTGATTCACGACGATAAACGGTGTTTTGTGTGGGAAACCATGTGTGTTCCTCACAAGTTCATTGGATGAAAATAAAGTCACCCTTAAACGTTTTACACACAAATCGGCTGCTGCATAAATTCAACCTGCCCCCTCCCCTCTGACGCCGCTCACGCCAAGTAATGGCCCTTTCAGATCTTTCTTAGATGTAGAAGTTGGACAGAAAGAGTATACATAGTAGTGGTATGTAGTATGATGGTACATACCACATGCGAGAAGGTCCCAACTTCGAGTACAATGCCAACTTTTTTTTTTTTTTTTTTTGTTAAAAGTTGTTTTAGTATTATAAAAAGATGGACAAGAGCCTCCGAATGACCGATAAAAGATCAAGCCAGCACCATAAACATTGCTACTTAGAAAATCGGATTTTCCGAAGAAAATCAGAGTAGATATTTGGGTACAACATAGAAAATCCTACCACAATGGGAAAAACTTACGTAGGACGAGACTGAAATAATCGAAAAAAAAAATTTCGAAAAAGAAAAAATCTCCCAAAAGGTGAAGCAGGCCACCAAAATAAGGAAACCAGAAAACCCATTATATATTATACAAGAAAGTAAGGAGTCGGTTAGCACTGAATCTTCTTACGATAAAAATCGATGGGACTTCATTGCGGTCTGCAATCGCCTACAAGCAAACCACCTTTTATTCTAAGTCAATGAAAAAGTGGTACATGTCGTTCTCATTTGCAAACCATTTGACCTTTCTAAGGCATATACGTCATTTAAAGTTGAACTTTTTGAAGGGAGAGGGATTATAGGTGTCCCTTATCATATACGTCATTTAAGATGAACTTTTTTAAGGGGAGGGATTATAGGTGCTGTCCGCTTATATTAGAATTTAGAATCTCATTTCAAGCATAAAGATAAGAAAGAAAATTTATCTATAATAAGTGACATCACCTCTTAAATTACAGATTTAAGAGCTCTACACTATTCTTACAATGTAGAGTGAAGAAATTCAGCTCCACACTATTCTTATACTGTTATAAAAAAGCTAATCATGTCTCTAATAAACTTGCCAAGTTCGATTTAAAATTGTCACAACATTGTATCTGATTGGAAGAGATTTCCCATAGATTTCTTGATTTTGTTATGTTTGACATGTTTAATAACTGAAAGTTATAACTTCCCATTAAAAAAAAAAAAAAGGAATTTAGAAGTTGACTTTGTTTGTTTTTTAATTAAAAAATATATAATAAAATCCTTGAAATGATGTAAACGCCCTTAAAATGTGTAGTGTACTTTATAAACAACCGTTTCTCAAACGAGCCCGTGCAAGGTGCACGATCTTCAAGGAAAGTTTCAAGCGTAAGTCACCAAGTCGGGGTTCAGAAATAATTCAGCGAGGTTAAATTTCAGAAAATTATTCGGAGAGAAATATTAAAAAAAAAAAAATTTAATTATAAAAAATTATGAAAAATATTAAAAACCACAAAATTTTAAAATTTTTGAGAATTATTCGTGAATTTTTCAAAACACACGAATATTTTGAAAAATTGCAAATAATTCGAGAGTAATTCGCAGAACCTTAAATTCGCAAATTATTCACTAATTGGTCAAAAATTCGGCAATTTTTGTAAATTTGGTTTCAACTTTCAAGTTTATAATATGTGAAATAATTTTTATTTACTATAACTTATCAAAATGTTTCTCCATCAAATCCTAATGACCAAAATAATGAAAATGATTTGAATCACCAAAAAACATGTAAAACGTGAGCGTTGTATAGCCCACTTTCCGGGGTTATGTTTTTCATTTCTCCGCTTTACAAGGATATATTTGTCATTTTTCTGGCAATATATCATGCATCCTTGTGCAGTTGTAGAGCATGCAATAACACCTACATATATCAACAAAAATAAAAAAGAGCCTATGGAGCCTATTGATTTTGTTCTAATGTTATCACTACAAAAATAAGGTGTAAGCGGCACTTGCTATTAAGGCAATTTTTGATAGTAGCAAGACTAATAGCGGCAGTTTTTGGTAGCGACAAGACTGATAGCAGCAACTTTTTGTTAAAACACTGCCGCTAATAGTCTTATTTTTTAACTTTTTGTTAAAACACTGCCACTAATAGTCTTATTTTTTAACTTTTTGTTAAAACACTGCCGCTAATAGTCTTATTTTTTGTAGTGTATGAAAGGTTGAGACTCTACCAGCACAAAAACGTAAGAGAAGATTAAGGTAAAAACTTGGATGGAATTTGTCAGAAATTAAGAATATGAAGGATTGTTAAATAAGAATCGTTGACCAAATAGTTAGGAACCTGTTTTTGAAAAAAATAATTATATATATATTTTCTTCCAAATAAACACGTTTTCTTGTGTGAGCATGCAAACCACTATGCACAGGTCAATCTCTCGCCGATAAATTTTCTAACCTTCAAGAGATAGAGAGGTACTCATAGGGTTGTGCAAAAAATCGACCGAACCGACCTGACCGACCGATACCGACCTAAATTTCGGTACGGTTTCGGTTTTAGGGCATATTAGTTTCATTTCAGTTTTGAAAAAGTGGCTTATCGGGTAATCAGTTCGGTTTCGATTATGACGTAAAAAATTTGAAATTGAACCAATATGAAACCGATAATAGGGTATAACTTATGTACATAAAAAAATAGGCTGCAATTAAAATTTTTTCTTTTAAAACCTAAACTTAAAAATTAAAACGTAGAAATTAGAAAATAAGGGATAAATATAAAAACTTAAAAAAATAAAAAAGCCAAAAACTCTTTTTGTCCCGTATCCCATTCGTTTTCACTTCCCACTTCCCACTGGCCACAATCGGCCGTTCACCGTCCGCGGTCCTTACGCTCGCCGTTGTTGGTGCCGTCCCTCACAAGCCCACATAGGCACACTTCATAGTAAGCAACAAGTTTCTCTCTCTCTCTCTCTCTCTCTGTTGCTTTAGTTGTTTTTGTTTTTCTCTTTATTCTTCGTGTCTCTCTCTCTATCTTGCTGTTTTTTGTTTTTTGTTTTATTATTATTATTATTTTTTTTTTTTAGAGAAATAAAAAATTAAGATTTAGAATCTGAAAATCGACTGAAACGGTAAGTATCGATTTAGTTTCAGTTTGAAGGCTTATTGGTTCAGCTTCAATTCAAAAAACTAAAAATTAATAATTATCGGTTTGATTTCGGTTTAATATGAAAACCGACTCAATAATACGCGTAGGAACTGATGAGCATGCAACTCGATCAGTCCCTTATATGTCAATCTTACTTTTCCTGATACACAGTACGTCATGCAATATGCATGGCAGTGCACCTATTATAAAGATTCGACGTCTAGTGTTTGACAATAGATGGACGGTTCATAAATTTGTAAGCACGGCACGCTTGATCATTATATTGGTGAACACTTGGTACAAGTGGATATTTATTGTGCACTTTATATCGCATTCAGCCGGAACCAAAAACCTTCAAGTTGCCTATCGACTTTTACTGCTTTGATCGTATGGTCAAAATTATCTGACAAGATTAAATAGTGGACTAACTCTAATCTATACCCGTTTGTGTGCCACTGGAATAGGGCCCGGCCATGGCTGAGCCTCCCTAAAATCAAGCCCGGCCATAGTGGCCAAGCCGAGAGTAGGACCCGGCCTTAACTTTGATGGGCTTTGATGGCCGGGCCTCCCTAAAATCAAGCCCGGCCATAGTGGCCAAGCCGAGAGTAGGACCCGGCCTTAACTTTGACGGGCTTTGATATGCCCAGCTCTAACCCTAACTTAGGTGGGTTGGAGCAGGCTCAAGTTGGGATTCATTGGTATGACTATTTGTTAAAACATTTTATAAATTTTTATTCATTGTAAATTTTTATCATTAAAGATAAATTAAAATGTTTAGAATGAGAAAAAAGAAACTTTAAAATCTCTTTTTATAAATATTTAAATTCTTAAAACAATGTTACAATTATTCGCCTGATAAATCTAATAGTAATATTGAGTACTATTTTGGTAATGATTTTATTTTTGTCATTTTCTAACCGTCTCAAATTCTCATAAGTGGCATTTATCAAAGCAAGGATCAGAATTTCGGCCGAAATTATCAGTTTCGGTCCCCACCGAAACGATAATATGGGACCAAAATTTCGGTTACTTTTGTATGGGGTTGAAATTTTGGTTTCAGTCCCCTCCGAAACCAAAATAAAACCCGAAATTTTAATCCTTGAATCAAAGTCACCTTTTCTCGTTGATCTATCTCAGAATATCCATTCACCCAAAATTCATCTGCTTCCAATTCCACTTTTCGTAAGCAAGTGCAAGCTTTTTCAAGCTGCTCAATAGCTCCTCTACGTAGTTCTTGTAATATATTAAGTATAAAATTGGCATATTACTGAGTTTGAAATGAGTATAATATTACTATATTAATTGTTATTTTACAAGTGTAAATGTCGTATAATACTCGTATAAACTTACTGGAATGAAAGTAATATCTTACTGATATGAATGTGGTATAATACCGATTTAAGTATAAAGCTGTTATATTACAATGCTTGAAAGCGATTAATTTGATTATAAATTGTATAATATATTTAAGTAATAGAAATTGATAGGCCGGATCGGGATTTAATATGTCAAACTCTTACCCAGCCCGATAGATAGCAGGCTTTTGATTTCGAGGCTCTTACTATGCCCATTAGCCTCATTTTAAAGTCCTACCTTAAGATTTTAGGGTTAGGCCAAACGGGCAAAGCGACCGGCCCAGCCCTATTGACAGCCTTACACTAGAGGACTCAGTTGCCGATCGAGCGCCCAAACAATTTGGATGACACCTAGCCCAAGGGCTCATTCACCAAATACGTACTCAGCTAAGTTTGACTTTCTAATGAACTTTGCACTGAATACCATATCAGCTGGGTTTTACTTTATAATGCACATTGCACTGAATACCACCCAGCTGGGTTTGACTTTTCGATGCACTTTGCACCGAATAGCTGCTGGGTTTGGTTTGGCATTTTGGATGTACTCGTAGGGATGCAACCGATGAACCCTAAACCCGACACCGACTCGAAAACTGACTGCTCTGGACCGGGCCAAAACCTGAAATTGGTTCGGTTTGGGTTTTGGGCGGCAAAAACTGAAAACTAAAAGTGTAGAATGAGAAAACCGAAAAAACTTATATATATATATATATATATATATATATATATATATATATATATAGTTTCAATTGTGGAATTTTGGTTTCGGTGCACTATTCAGATCAAGATTGATTTATCTAGAACTGACCCGAAAACCATAAAATTAGGTTTTGATTCGATTCGGTACACCGAAGTTTTATCCCTACCTACTGACATATAGGACATATAAGTCATTTTAAGAAAATCGACCTACTCCCCCAGCAACGCAAGGCGAAGATGCCACTAGGGCAAGCGTGTGGGCCACCAACTGGCCCAGCTCTCAATAATTTGATACTGGCAAGCATCTCCAAGTGGACAAACGAGCACTAACGTCTAAAAGTAGAATGCTCCTTCAAATAAATTAATCATCAATTAGTTAAGAAAAAAATAAGATGAATTTATAATATGCTTCTTAGCACCGTGAAATATAATGAATTTTCTATCTTTACTAACTGATATATAACAGTTATAAGTGATCCAGACGGTCCAATCAAATGATCTACGTTTTGGATTAATGATTGTAATCAAATGATCTCCACAGATATCAACAATTTGTGATTGAAATCTAAAGAAAAAGAAAGGTTAATATTTATCATCTCACGATAGTTTAGATGACAATGAAAATAAAGCAATCTCTTATAAGATTGTAATTTTTAATAGTTAAAAAATTATCATCCGAAAATTTAATCAATGATTCAACGGATTGGATTGAACGAAACATGCGCCAATTTCTAGCATAGATAGGGGTTACTACCACGATTGTAGGCTGTAAGGACCAACATATAAAAGCCCCTAAAATCTAAAGCCCGCATCTAAACGACCTTTTCAACAATAAACAAAAGCCGCCAAGGTTGTTTACATTTCTATAGGGAGCCCGTATCTGCAGCCGAATATTCTGCTTCCACAGCCAATGGATTCCACCATTAAAACGCGCAAAGGCGATCAATTTTCGGCCCAATCTTCAACACAATAGATCTTGAGAGGATCAAGGCCCACCTATCAGACAGGCAAGCATTGATTCCACATAAAACACATCCCCAAATGTGACACCTGAGACCCTTCCGATGATGCTCCATGATCACGGTCCCATTTGGGGATGTGTACCACATGAAATCAACATATGTATGTCTGATAGGTGGGCATGCTCTCAAGATTTATTGTGTGGAAGATTGAGATAAAAAAGGATCTTCATTGCCTGATTCAAGCCAGCTAATGGTTTTAACGTTGGAAACCTCTGGCTGTGAAGACAAAATCTTCAGCTGTAAATACCGGTATCCTGTTATATATATATATATATAATTTGTGATATATATAATTTCTTTTATCCGGCGTGTGTTTATGCATTAGGTAAAATATAAATTAAATTATTTTTAGGTTCATGCCCTGCTCATGTCACTAGTAGCGTAAAATAAAGGTAAAATATAAATTAAATTACACCGTTGACAATTTCTTATCTGCTCAAATATTTAAATGGGCATGGGCTGCTATGCTATATAACTTCGCCTATGTAGAAATTGCTCAGCTTAAGATTGAAATGAGAGTATATTCTGTGAGGTTATTTTCTGGTTATTTCTGCTCATCTAATATTCTGGCTTCTAGATATGCATTTGATGGTTGCTTTCTTCATAGAACTATAACTTTCTTTAGCTCTCTTGGGTGTTTCTTGATTTTGGGTCCTTTTTTTTATACTATTTTTATTGGGTCTTTCTTGTTTTGATTGATTTAGGCTTTGGCTATGAGCAATACAATGAGGCCTAGAATGAAGGTTATGTTTTATCTGGCTTACGATAGAGGATAGAGGATAGAGACTTCAGAAACTTTAATCTGTTGAGTTGCTACTAGTTTTTCTTGTAAATCTCCTTCACCCTCAATTTTATTTCAGTTGTAACTTCATAATAAATGAAAGTAGACTTTTCATCTACCTTAAAATTTCATTAGGAAAGCTGAATTTCTATCTCCCTACTTCATTTTTTCTTTGAATTACTGATTTTGGTTAATTTTTCTCATGGAGAGAGTAGATATGAGTAAGGGGAAGGGGAGAAAGGGTCTGATCGTTAAGACGTGGGAGCGGTGCCGCTCGATCGGTGCCAAAAAAGGATCTTTAGGGGTCCCTTCAGTTTCCATGTCGAAAAGCAGGTCGTGGCCGCGGGGCAGTGACGATAAACACTCTGCGAAGCGGCGAATTGCTCCTGAAGGTTGTTTCTTCGTCTATGTGGGTCCGGAAAAAGAACGTTTCGTCATCAAAACGGAGCACGCAAACCATCCACTATTCAAGACGCTTCTCGAAGAAGCCGAAATGGAGTACGGATACAATAGCCAAGGTCCCCTCGCGCTGCCTTGCGAGGTTGATCTCTTCCATAAGGTCTTATGGGAGATGGGCAACGAGGACGTCGGAGTTTCTCAAGGCTGCAACTTTGGATACTCGCCTTATCGAGTTCTTAGCCCATCAAAGATGGCTGTGTTGAATCAAATTTGAGCATGTTCAAGAACTGGTGTTCATAGGTGATCTATAAGGTGCTTAATTATCCGAGCTTTCGGTTTTAATTGGAAAATTTTCAGTGGGGGTTCTTCCAGTTTGACATATACGAGGCTGTGTAATCCAATCTGCTTATGTATAAATTATATGAAAATCTTAGTATAAATCTCTCGACTTTAAACTTGGAGCTTTTGTTAGTGTATTTTTAAATAAAAATTGTGTTTTCAAATTCTTCTATTTATTGTAGCCTACTCATATTTAGCCTCACATTCGAAACAGATATGCACTTGCTTGTGCTTATATATTGAGAGGTCGGACTTTAGTGTGATGGCAAGTACATGTTGCCCGCCCAAGCGATAGGGATAGGGCGCAGGTTCGAGTCCAAGAATAGCCTCTCTAAAATGGGAGTAAGACTGCCTACCATCTAACTCTCCCAGACCCCATAGAAAGCCGGCCAAGCCACTCTGGGAGAATTCACTAGGGGACCCACACCGGCCAAGCCACTCTGGGAGTGCTGATCCGAAATTCATTTAATCAGGTGTATGCGTACATGCGTGGCTGCACATATAACGACGCGCTGGGAGAGGGAGGTTGTTATAAATCTCTACCAATTTTTTAATAGCCACGTTGAGGCATTTCATGGGCTTTCCAATTTGTGTGTCACCCTCCCCTATGGATATATTTGAGTGAGTCTATTCTCAAATACACACGGGCCACCATGCCTGGACATGGTTCTAAATATTTGATTTTTTAGTTTGCCCTCATAGCTCAACGGAAGATTAACAATATTGCAATCTGACAAAATTTGTAATAAAAAAAGTAAAAGATACCCGTAGGACAGGAGCAGGACGATGACCAGCCTGATGGCATGATAGCTAGGATCCGGCCATAACTCTAATAACATGATTAAGTTTTCTTTTTTTTGGTTAATCCATAATGAACGCAATTATATTAGAAACAAAATTACATGATAAAACTTTTAATAGGCTACATTTTGATAATAGTTTTTTGATACTTTATGGCTGTGTTTGGGTGGCTCTTTGGAGTTTGGAGGCAAAGAGCAACCCATTTAAAAGAGCAAGTTTCTCTTTTAAAGAGATTCAAATTCAGCTCTTTCACTCTTTAAAAGAGCTCACAGCACTTACAACCAAATACAGTCCCATACTAAGTCCTCTGTGCCAAAAGAGCGAGCTGCTCTTTGCCTCGAAAGAGCAATCCAAACACATGCAGCCTATATATATATTTATTTGCCATTTTGGGTGCTTATTGAGCAGGCCCTTTTTGGGACTTTTCTCAACACACTATTCTCCCAGACATGAGGGATTAGAGGTTAAGACCCATGAGGAGTAAACCCGTGACCTCAAGCATGATGCAAGACCTTAAATACCCTTTTGATAGTTTATTTATTTTGTCTTTCGAAAAACGTATTTAAAGCTAGTTTTTACATAAAGGGCTGCTAACACGTTTAGGAACATTTCTCACGCTGTTCCTATAGTGACAAATTTTGCCGAATTTCGCAAAAATTAGCGAATTGAGGGTTTGGGACTTTTCGAAAATTTCGGTAATTTCAGTTTTTTCGACAAAATATCGTAAATTTGAAAAAATTTCGAAATTTTGAGTTTTTGTTTTTTTTTTTCAATGTTAGTAATTTAATATTAAATGGCGAGAGTATAGTATGCTTAGTGCACACCACAAGACGGTGCAGCTTGCTTAAGTGAAAATTGGAAAGCATAGCTTATTACATAGGTGAAAGGAGTTTCCACTTTTAAAATTTTAACGATGTGGGACTAAAGGTAGTTTGCACTTTGTCTTTTCCTACTATAGCTCTATGCTTTAGCGGCCGAAATTTGCACTTTGTCTATATTTCTATGCTTGAGCGCCCCTACTATAATTCTATTTGCACTTTGTCTATTAGCACTTGGAACAATTGACTAAATATATATTTTTAATCCCAAAATTTTCTTGAAATTTTGCCGAAATGTATCGAAATTAATCCGAAATGTACCGAAAGGATCCCCCACCGAAAAATTACCGAAAACGAAATTTGTCACTATGTTGTTCCCACTATTTCCTATTTTAAAATAATTTTAGAAAAATTGTAAACCCTAGACGCTAAATCCCAGACAACAAGCTTAGAGGGTGAAATTGATTGTGTATGGGATTTGTTTGTGTTTGGGATTGCTCTATGGAGGTAACAAGCAGCCCAATTAAAAGAGCAAGTTTAAATTACTTTGTTAAAGAGATCCAAATTCAACTCTTTCGCTCTTAGAAAAGGTAACATCATGACAACCAAAGACAGTCCTATAATAAAGTGCTCTATTCTAGAGCAGAGAGCAGCTCTTTGCCTCCTCCAAAGAGCAATCCCAAACACAGCAACATCTGGGATATAGTATTACTCACATTTTTATGACCTTTCCTGAATTTTGCCTCTTTTATTTTTGTTGCTTTGTCATCTTTTTCCCAACTCCACCTTCGAAGCTATGATCCCGCCTTTTAAACGTTTAAAAAAAATTGTGCAAACTTTTTTTTTTTAATGTTTAAGTTTGCTTTTTAAGGTTATTTTTCTAAAGTGCCCTTTATCGCTTTGCCATCCTTTTCCCAACCAACTCCACCTTCGTAACTATGGTCCCACCCCTTTAACAGGTATAAATCGTGGTTTGGTGAGGGGATTAATCCATGGAATACCCTACGTTATTAAAAAATATAAAAGAAGGTATCATCTATCAATGGAATGCCGTGAGCGTTCTAAGTCAACGTTGACTATGGAATGGCCGGTGGGAGTAACCAGTTCAGCAGGGCATTTGAGGAAATCTATTCAGCAAATTGCCAACTTCTGAATTTATTCATTGGAAAAAGGAGTTTGTTTTACGAGTTGCCCTCATCATATTCCAATATCATAAAGGCACCTTTATTTACAACCCGATATCCGTTCGTTTCACATGCTAAAATGACTGCTTTGAATGAGCCGATTGAGGTCTTTTTCGTCCCAATCTTACATACACTGGATTTTGTGAATTTTGTGATCGTGGGCCTAGAATCAGCCAGACAAATTTTGATTCACCGAGACTCATATCATGAAAGGTTAGATGAGTCGTGTTTGATGTATGGTTATGATTATGTTTATTTTTTATGGTGTGTCGTGTGGAATCAACATCAAATTGTTTGATGATCTCAAAATGCATTGTTTGATGATCTCCATCATTTGATTCAAAGCAGTCAACAATCTTAACATGTGAAACCCAGATTGAAAAGAACAAAAATATTTGGGTTATAAACAAAGGTTGGATATAAAATGTTGCATATTATAAAATGTTGCAAACCCGGTGGGAAAAGGTATGTGTCTGACCCGTCCCAGGTAACTGACCCGGCCGAACACCACCGACCTGAACCGGTTACAAAACCCTATTTTCCTTGAATTTATATACAATATCAGGCCGAGTTGACCCACCCTGACTCGATTTATGCCGGAGTCAATCCGACCCAACCCTACTCAAACATCAAGTTGAAATGTTGAACCCTACTCAAACATCAGAGGTCTTTTTTTTATTCCACATGACACACTCCGACATGATTTTTTGATAAGTTTTTGAGATGTGTGCTATGTTGAATAAAAAATTGACCATTCGATGGTACGCCCATGTTCTCAAGATTTACTATGTGGAAGATTGGACGAACAACATCTCTGTGGTCTCATTTAAAACAATCAATGGTCTTCGGCATTGGTGCTCAAACCTTTTCATTGTGTGCAAATACGGGTGCCCCATATGAAATAGACATTAATTAATTGTGTTTTCATAGATAGCTTTTTGTATTTTATTTTATTTTATCGGTGACTAGAAAAAAGGAAAAATACAACAAGATCAGAGGAGCGAGAAGCTCGGAAAAGAAGAAAAAGAAGAATATTGTCATGCTTTTTATCGGTACCTTGAGGTTGCAATCATGGTATTAAATATCTGCCAATATCGATACGTATTGGGTGTTTGGCAAACCGATATGTATCAACGCCGATATTTATCGAGTATCTAACTCGATATCGGTATCAAGTATCAACTGATACCTATATATTTTCCTTTTTTTTTTTCTTCTAAATGAGCCAATCCTTATCGATCCTCCATAGACGGATACTGATACCGATTTTGACTCAATATTGTAAACTTTCCACTGTCCTAGAGGGGCATGAATAGCACCTTCCACTGTGCTACAGGCATGAATAGCACTTAACTTTTAGCTAAGCTCAAAAGTTTTCAATCATGTTATTTTATTAATTAATGTATTCAGTTCTGTCATCTGTGTGGTATATATTTGACCCATGATTACTTAATTAAATTTAAAACGGCACGCGTCAAAACATTTTTTTTCTTGCTACAGGAGAACCTTATTTCCATTATCCTTGGATTTCTTGTAGGCGACTTCGGTACAAACTATATTTTCTTATTTCAAAAGAGTTGTAATGCTCGGAAATGTTCATCAGTTCTAAAAGAGAAACCACTTTCTTTAATCATGACTTTATAGATTAAATTGTTGGAGATTTTAGATCTAGGCTAGAATTATTTGATCAACATATAAGGTGTAACAATAATCTAGTAAGATAAATCTTACTTACCTGATCGGATGGTCGCGAAGATGTGCTTGATCGACAGATCCTCGGTACAAGATCACGACCCTTAGAACAAACCACCTCTCTTTCTTTCTATCTCTATTGATGGGAATAACATTGAGAATGAATAAAGAAGAGACGTTGTCCTCCTTAAATAGACCTTGATTAGTCTCCTAGCCCATCAAGGAGACTAAATCTAGAGGATGTGTCACATTATAAAAGGGATTATCACAACCCTATAAATTAGGAATTCCACCAGATTGCGTGGTGATTCCCATTGTACCACGTTTAGAAAGTCTCACCAATTCAAGTTTTAATAATTAAAGAAATAGGTTAGTGTGTGAGCCACAAATACCCAACGTGAATAAAATTAATCTCATTCATGCAATTCGGGGTGCAAATAAACGCCGAAGTCTGAAACATCGGTTGAAAATCGAGTCTTCTGAATCGGCTTGAACCGGCCAAACCCGACCGAAAACCGACACCAAACTGAACCAATTCAGTCCGGTTCAATTTTGGTAACTAAAAATTGAAAATCGTCTGAGCAGGTGAGAAGACCGACAAAAAAAAAAAAAAAAAAAAAAAATTTAAACAAAAAAAATGAAGAAAAACCAAAAAGTGTCCCGAACCGCCCAAAACGAAACCGATTGATCCCGATTTTGGTTCGGTTTTGTTAACTAAAAATATAAAACCAGCCGAGTAGGGTTAGAGAATCGACACAAAATAGAAAAACTTAAAAAAACATATGAAAAAAATAAAGAAAAATCGAATCAAGCGATCAAATCAATCGATCGGATCGGTTCAATTTTCGAGTTGGGAGGGAGAAGTTTGGTTAATCAGAAGAAATGCTTGATTAGGGTTTAGTTTTGCAGAACCGACCTGAAAACCAAAATTTTTGTTTTGGTTCAGATTACCGAATCTCACCTTGTCAATAAAAAAAATAGTCAATAAGGTTTTAATATTTATTAATAAAGACTAATGGCATACAGGTAGGACGCATATTCGGTTATCCGAAATTTCGGTTTTTGGGTCGATTTCTGCACAACCGAACCCTAATCGAAACAGAACTTTTCAACCCCCCAAACCAAAATTGAACTGATCCGATCTGTTTTCGATTTTGGTTGGTTCTGTTTAGTTTTCGATTTTTCTTCATATTTTTTCTGTTTTTTTTTTCAATTTTTTGTTGATTTTTCCAATCATACCCAACCGATTTTCAGTTTTTAGGTATCAAAATCGAACCGAATCGGGTCGAATTAGTTCGGTTCAGTGTCGATTTTCAATCGATTGCATTCTTATTCAGGCAATCAAAACCACATTCAAGCAGTCAGAATTTACAATTAAAATTCTAAGGTAGTTCTGGTACCTTCAAATAAATGAGGGTAGGTCGTTCGCATTTTAGATTCCAACTCCCAATTAGCGCTTTCAACATCGTGATTCCTCCAAAGTACCTTCACTAGGGGAATAATTTTGGAACGCAACTGTTGTTCTTTCTGGTTTAGAATTTGCACGGGTCCCTCTGTAAAAGTTAAGTCTTCTCGTAGTTCGACAACTTCTTCCGGAAACAAGTGACTCGGATCTAGAATATATCGTCGCAATGTAGAGATATAGAAGACATTATGTATTCATGCCATCTCTTCAGGGAGTTGTAGTCGGTATACTACAATTCCAATCCTTTTGATTATTGGATAAGGTCCAATATAACGGGGCTTTAGTTTACCCCGTTTACTAAACCGAATCACACCTTTCATCGGAGATACTTCAATAAAAGCCTTCTCTCCAACTTCGAATTCTAAGATTCGCCTCTTCTTATCGGCAAAACTCTTATGTCGATCATGTGCGGCTATCAAACGAGATCGAATCAGTTTAATCTTCTCGACAATAATCTGGACCAATTTGAGGACAAGTATCTGTCGCTTACCAACTTCGCTCCAACAAAATAGAGATCGATAAGGTTTCTCATACAAGGCTTCATACGGTGCCATTTTAATGCTGCTCCAATAGCTGTTGTTGTAGACAAACTCGCACAAAAGCAAGTATTGGTCCCAACTTCGTTGAAAGTCGAGAATAAAAACTCTCAGCATATCTTCTAGAATCCGAATTGTCCTTTCGAATTGTCCATCAGTCTGGGGATGGTAAGTTGTACTCATCTTCATCCTAGTTCCCAGGGCTTTATGAAATGATCGCCAAAATTTTGAGGTAAAATGAGAATCTCAGACTGATACAATGGACAAGGGAACACCATAGAGTCGTACGATTTTAGAGACGTACAAATGGGCTAATTCCTCAAGCGGAGCAGTCTGCTTAGTAGCCAATAAATGTGTTGATTTTTTCAAGTGATCCACGCCAAACTCGCACAAAGGAAAGTATTGGTCCCAACTTTCTTGAAAGTCGAGAACGCAGACTCTCAGCATATCTTTTAGGATTTGGATTGTCCTTTCGGATTGTCCATCGGTCTGGGGATGGTACGCTGTACTCATCTTAATCTTGGTTTCCAGGGCTTTCAAAACGATCACTAAAATTTTGAGGCAAAATGAAAATCTCGGTCCGATACAATGGACGAGGGAACGCCATGGAGTCATACGATTTTGGAAACATACAAATGGGCTAATTGCTCAAGCGGAGCAGTCTGCCTAGTAGCCAAGAAATGTGTTGATTTTGCTAGGCAATCCACGATTACACATTTTTTCAACTGGTTGAACCTGATTTCGTCAAGAGCCCGCACCATAGGCGGCTTCGTTCCATTTTTGCAAGTGAGTTTAGTTAAGGTTGCGTTTGTTTTATTTTTCTAGGTTTTTTAGTGGCTGGTTTTAGTGATTCTGTTTGCTCCACTGGTTGTCAGATCTTGGCCTACGATCATTTCACATTTTTGCACCCACGGTTCCCAGATGGAACCATTCACGTCTTCCCCCGCATGCGGGCGTGGAGGGTGGCTATTGGAGATGTTTGGAGATTGTCGGACCTCCATGTCATCCAGGGATTGTTCGAGGACATGCATTCCGCGCAGGTAGTGTATATTTTGATTCCTTTGTATATGTTTTGTGTCTTTTTTTTTGTATATTTTTGTCGTGTTTTGGGTTTACTAACAGGTTTGACCTTTTAGGTCATCTGGAGGCCATATGCAGATGAGAAGGATGCGAATCAGGCCGTTATTTAGTCTTGTCAGCAGTGCTTCCGAAGGGATATATGGGTAAAGTTGTGAGGATCCATGTGTTCAGGGTCGTTCGTCAAGGAGTCCCCCCAGAATTTTAATTGTAAATTCTAATTGTTTGAATGTGGTTTTGATTGCTTAATTTCATAGGTGGAAGTGCAAGTGAGGTTTCCAACAGTAGTGAATGCATAGAAATAAGCAAGATCATATTAACGTTAAGAAGAAATTCTAAGTACAATGATATTGAGCAAATTCTATCTGATATGAAGATAAGCATCCACATTGAAAATAACAAATTCATGAAGTGTAAAAACAATGAAATATTGAGATTTACAACTAAAACATAAAAATATTATTCTACATGTTACTACTACAACATTGATTGGCAAAAGACTTACAATTATAACATTAGCAAGCACAAAGTTTACAAGGTAGATTAGGATTTTTTGATTATTTTGACATCATGTGCTTATCATTAAATTTATAATTTATGAGTTAATTATTAGTGTCTTTTAATTAATTCGATGTCGATTCCAAAACACCAATCATGGCCCAAGATTCAAAAATCAAGATGCAAATGTATACATGAACAATGGTTGACACTCTCCGTCATTTAGTTAATCAAGACAAAGAGTAATGACCCTGTTAGTCTAACTATACTTAATTCTCAATTGACATTTCAATAACTCTTTCAAGTACGAGGTGCTCATACGAGCCTTTTCGTGAGAACAATGATCAACCATGTGAGGTTTCAAGTTCAAGATAGTATCATCTTTTCACTTTCATGATTTCAGGATTCGTTGTCAAGTAATTAATATTCAAGATTCAATATATTCAGGATTTCTATATTCAAGTTCAATATTCAAGTATACTTCTTTCTAGAAGTCAAGTTCAAGTTATCATTTCAGGTTCAAGATTCAAGTATTCATGTTCAAGTACAGTGACATATTCAAGTTCAAGTGCAAGTACAAGCTTTGGTTCAAATTCAAGTACAAGTTCAGATTCAAGTTCAAGTTCAAGTTCAATTTTAAGTTCAAGTGCCAGTTCAAGCACAAATTCAGATTCAATTTCAATTTTAAAGTTCAAGGTCAAGTACAAGGTTAAGTTCAAGTACAAGTTCAGATTCAAGTTGAAGTATAAGTTCAATTTCAAGTTCAAGTTCAAATTTAAGTTCAAGTTCAAGTTCAAGCATGTCACTGACTTATATCTATCAATCAGTTTCATCAATCATTCAATTCAAGCAATTCATTCAAACCGAAGTCAAAGTCGAGTTTTTAAGTTCTATGACTTGATCCTAAGGGAAGATCTCGTCGGTTCACACTTATACTAAGTGTTACCTCAGTTTAGAGTCGAACAAAGACTTATATTTATTATTGTCAATGAAAAAAACTTGACCATCTCTAATCGACGTTTAAGATATCAAGGTGCCAGTTCCAATAATCCTATAAATTTATTTGAGTTAAGTCAACTGACTGACCACTCAACGATGGGTCAATACCTCTTACTCCTAAGGAGTATCCTATGGCTTCGATAGCTTTCTCATTTTGAGCATTATAAGACTCATCAGAAAATCAAGGGAGTGTTTACTCATCTTATGTTTTTTGGATATGGGTCTTAGGTCTATTCCATTCTTATTAGAGACTCATTCGGGTCTTGGGTCAAATGGGTTAGGTCTTATTCCATTTATTTTAGTATTTGGGCCTTAAGGCCAAACCCTAAACCATATCAGGTTAAAGGGTCGAATATTTGGACTTGGGCAGGTCCAATCGTATGGGTTCAAGGTCCATGGGTTAGGAAATGACCCATGTGTTGGGTCTTTACTAGATCAAACTCTAGGTATGCGGGTCTTTTCAAGGTCCGAGCCATTTTATATTCATCCATTTTGCGTCTTTATTATTTGCTTTAAAAATATTTTGGGATGGGTTTGTATCTTAGAAAATCATTGAAGACTTACCGGGCCGTGGGCCGGGTGGTCGGGTCTTAACAAAATTCTATTTACTAATTAATTGGTAATTGAGCCTTTAATGCTATCTAAGAGTTCAGTTCAATGAGTTAGTTAACCAAGTCAACATCAGTTCCATTACAAGTTGTTCTCAAAGTAACTACTGTGCTCAGATATTTACCAAGTGGTCACGATTTTCGAGGTAAGTCAAGATTTTGACCAAAATCATCAAATTACAGATTTTTTCACAAGTGTACCGAACACCTTGCGATAAATCGCTTGCCATTTTCAACTCCAATATAATTTTCGAGTTCTACGAAAGCTGGGTGAAAGAGCATCAGTAACTGCATCTTTCCTAGGTGGTGGTACTAAAAAATATGATAAGACCTGATCATGGTCGATAAATCACTAAGATCTGCCCATGTTTATCAGGTTATTGGGCCATGTTTATTGGGCCCTAATGTCAGGTCTGTAACTCTTAGTGCCGATATTGAAATCGAGCACTCAACGGCTTTATGGAAATCTCAATGAGTTGCCTATAATTACTTTTTATATTTTGGGGGTCAAAAGTCAAGAGATCAGGTCCATCCGATCAAAGGTCAAGTCTGGTTAGTGGTTGAGTGTCATGATTCGCAGTTCCGCGTCACAACGCTCCAGATTTTCCAACCCATAATCCTGATAGAATTATCGCGTGAAAATTTACCCAGGCCTTAGGGACAGGTCATGGTTTGAACTTGATTTATCCTAGATTTTTCTAGAGAGGTCTTGGTCATGAAAATCATAGCTCTTCGAGGGCTCTGATTTCTGGTGCAACAGGGTAACTTCGTTGCCTTGTGCTCCGAGTGTCTTAACTTTCAAACCGCATGAAGTCCAGGTCTAAAATTTTAACTAGGTATCGGGAACCCATTAAATTATTTATTCAAAATTTTCAGAAAATTTTTAAATTTTATTTCAATTTATTTTACTCTTTGTTATGAGAGTAGACTGTTGTGGGCTACAAGGCCTACAAGCTTGGGCCTTTGATGGGGTCCACCTAGTGGTCCATCTCATGCCACATTTTTAGAGTCTCGGTCCGGGATGATTCCAAGTCAGTCCCAAATCCATCAGAGTCTCGGTTTGGTCCCATTCTATCGATTTAATAGGCACAAGTTGCTTGTCAATACTACCCTATATGCCGGATATTGATCGATGTAGAAATTTCGAATTGTCTTGGAGGGCCATCCGATCGAACCTAAATTTTCAGGCACGATAACATTTATCAAACCATTTTCTTTTCATAGATCGGTTTTGCTAAAAACTAGATTTTTCAAGTAAATTTTTTATTAATTTTCAAAAACTTAACCGATGCGCGCTATAGCCTAAATTACCCAAAATTTGGGATTTCATCGATAACAATCGATCACCGTTGATGATTCATGATCGACATTGGTCATGAGCTTTCAAAGTTGGGAAACTCATTGGACCATCAGTCAACCAAAATGGTGAAACTTTGATCGAGAGACCATCTAGTAGTTCTGATTAACGTTTAATAACATAAAAATTTTGTGATCAAAATTCGAGATTCTAACATATCATTCCATAATTGACTAATTCATCTAAACTCATACAAATGAGCAAGCACTGCCACCCCTAGACATTGGCGCTCACATGATCAAGATCCTGAAGGAGGGTGAGGAACAAATCCACTCACCATCCCCCTCGTCGAAGACAAAAAGAGCACGCCTCCGACAAAATGCATGAGGAAGGCTCTAATGTTCCTATCCGCCATTGCACCTAGCACCATCGCCGGCCGGCGAGCCTCCACCACTTGATGACGCAACTCATAATATATCATTGTCTCCCTAAATCGCCTTAGCGGAATGAAGCCCCCACCGAACTCATCAATAAATCAACTCATCCTGATCATACCGGTCCCCGACCCAGCAATAAACGTATATCGACGGCTGAAGAAAGTGACACATGCCTCCTGATAATCGGGCAGCATCTGCCCCGTCGCTACGACTCCCTCAAAACGAACCCCAACAATCCACATCCAATCCTCTGGGGTCGGGAGCATCATCTCAGTAGGGAATAGCAGAGCCTAGCTCATCCATCGCTCCAACGAGACCCCGATCAAGACAAAACGACTCTAGGTCCAAAATGGGCCCTAAGCCTAACCTAGTGAGCCTCTCTTGCTAGAACGGAGGCAACGCCAGGAACCATGCCAAGGACTCTACCCATGCCGAACTGATCAACAGAGTGCGAGGCTCCTAAAACACGTGACCCAAAAACATAACAAACCATAAGATAAGCCTAAAACCAAAATAATTATTCAAAAATATTATAATAAATGATGCGCGAAACTAAAAACTTTAGAAAATAAATTTATAATAATAAAATAACTTCACAAATAATAATAATAATAGTAATCGGAAAACTAATAATAAATATATAAATAATGATAACCAGTTACAGTGCAGAGACAAGGCAATGGCCTAGGGAAATGAGTGGAAAGAGTAACATGTGAGCCCAGTTGTCGCCCATTGACCTTGATGCCAATGATGCAGATATGGGCAGAGCTTCCTCTTCTTCTCGCGGAAAAGGAGTAGCTGTACTCTCAAAATTTAAGGGCCTTGAGAACCAAAAAATACAAAAGTTGACCAAATGTCTGGTGTAGAGTGGACCCCAAGTGGGGCCCACTATGAAATGTGCATGGGAGCTTAGAGTGGAGAGTGGAGAGTGGAGAGTGGAGAGTGAAGAGAGGAGAGAGAGTGTTTCTTGGGAAGTAAAGAGAGGCCAAGTGTCCTCAAATTGCAGCTTTTGTTCCCCAAGCTCCTTACGAAAATCGAATTCCATAGGGCTCTCCCTCATTTCACCATTTTCATCTTCAACCTCTTTCTCAAACCTCCATTGAAGCTCCATTGTTACCTTGAATTTGCCCTCTCAATCTAGCCATCAAAACACACATCCACCACCACCACTCAACTCCTCTCTTATGTAGAACAGAGCGCTTTATTATGAGATTGTGTTTGGTTGTCAGTAATGTTACCTCTTCGGAGAGTGAAAGAGCTGAATTTGGGTCTCTTTAAAAAAGTAATTTAATCCTGCTCTTATAGTTGGGCTGCTTGTTACCTCAAAAGAGCAATCCCAAACACGGACAAATCCCATACACAGGCATTTTCACCCTAAAAAATAAACTTTTATTCAATTTCACCCAAAAAAAAACTTTTATTCAAATGCTCGTTGGTCTAGAAGGGTGTGAAAATCAAGTTGGACTTTAGGTTTGAAAATAATTTTTTTTTTTAAATGACAAATCTGACATTGAATTGGGTAGAAAGAGATGAGGTTTGGGTCACATAAAGTTCCTCCAAAAAAATATCAGGGCTTATTATGATAGGGGGAAAAGGAAAAGAAATCATGGGAAAAAAAAGGAAATATGATACTTTTCTATGTTTGGCAATAAAGTTGTATCACTGGAAATCATAAGAAAATTCAAAATTTTCTTTTCTATTGGAAACCGATAAATCCCTTTAGAATAGGAGGATTTCATCGGAAAACTTTTGTCATTCTCGATTTCTTTCTTTCACTCTCCTCTATCTCTCATTCTTTTTTTAATGAATAAATTGAAACAAAATTAATTATTGAAAAAATTATAAAAATTAAAATAAAATAATAAAAATTTAAATTTATTTTAAAAAGTAAAAAAATAAAGATAAAATAAAAAAAATAAGAATAAAAAAATAAAATAAAATAAGACTTAAAAATAATAATAATAATAAAATTTTAAAAAATAAAATAAAAATAATTAAAAAATAATAATAAAATAATAAAATAAATATTAAAAAATTAAAAATTAAAAATTAAAAAATTAAAAAAAAAAATTAAAAAATATAAAAATAAAAAATATTTTTTAATAAAATAAATAAAAAATAATAAATAAATATAATAAATAAAAATAAAAATGCAAAAATAAAAAAAAAATTTAATTTAAATTTAAAAAATTTAAAAAAATTTAAAATACAAAAATGAAAAAATAAAAAATAAAAAAAATAAGATTTAAAAATAAAAAAAATAAAAATACAAAATTAAAAAATAGAAAAATTAAAAAAATTAAAATAAAAATAAATAAAAATAAATAAATAAAAAATAAATTTTTTTAATAAAATAAATAAATAATAAATAATAATAATAATAATACAAAATTTTTAAAAATAAAATAAAAATACAAAAATAAAAAATAAAATAAAATAATAAAAAAAATTTATAAAATAAAAAAAAAGATAAAAAAATAAATTAAAATAAAAATTAAAAAAATAATATAAAATAAAAATACAAAATTTAAAATAAAAATAAAAATACAAAATTTTTAAAAATTAAAATATTTTTAAAAATAAAAAATAAAATAAAATAATTTAATAAAATAAATAAATAAATAAAAATAAAAAAATAAAAATAAAAATGTAAAAATAAAATTTAAAAAAATTTTAAAATATAAAATAGTCAAATAATAAAATAAAATAAATAAATAATAATAATATATAAATAATAATAATAAATCAAATAATAAAATAATATAATATAAATAAAATAATTTTTTTATTTTTTTATTTTTATTATTTATTTTAATTTTTATTTATTTTATCAAAAAAAAGAGAGAGAGAGTGATTTTATTTTTTTACTTTTTATTTAATTTTTATTTATTTATTTTAAAAATAAAGTAAAAAAATAATAAATATAAAATTAAATATAAAAGTTTTTTAAAAAATAAAAAGAAAATAAAAATAAAAATAAATAAAAATTAAATCTCTCTCTCTCTCTCTCTCTATCTCTTAGCTCTCTATTATTATTCTTCTTTTTAGATGTCTCTCTCCGAGTCTCTCTCCTAAGTTTTCTGTCTCTGCATATTTCTTTTAATTTCTCTCTCATAAATTTTTTCTCTCTCCTCAAATATCTCTCTCTTAAACTCACTTTTTTTCTTTCCTAATTTTTCTCTCTCACGAAATTTCCTTCATAATAGAAAATTAAATTTATTGGGTGTGTGAGATATATTATCGATAATGGTCATTTTCTATGTGCCAATTAATAATCCAAACACCGGAAAACAATGAATTCCTATGAATTCCCAAAGAGCTAGAATCCATTGAATTTACAAAATCTTTTCCGATGTTTTCTGAAATATTGCCAAACAGACCCTTATAGTATTATACGTTGTTCCGAGGAGCCCACCTCAACCACTTTTTCAATGCTAAATTTTGGGGGATGGTTCCCTACGTTGCCCTTCTTTAGTAATGTTCATAAAGTTGATCACTTTTTTTACTTCACCACCACCCAAGTCCCAGGTCCAATTAGATTAAATTGGATTTCGAGTTCAACCACATCTAAAGCCCTTTGAAATAGGAGAATCTTGACTTTCATGACTTTCGATTTCTATAGGATCACATGTAGTCAAGATTTTCCTATTTCCAAGGGCTTTAGATGTGGTTGAACTTGAAATCAGGTTCAACCTAGTTGAACTTGGCCATTGCCCAAGTAGGGAAATAGTAGTCTAAGCACATCTGAAGCCTTTAGAAATAGGAAAATCTTGACTGCACGTCATCCTATCGAAACCACCCGATTGGACCTAACCATTGCCCTTCTAACTTCTAAGTATTGTTATTGAACCATTTAGATGATTTCACTTGATGATTTTTGATAAGTACCTTTCACTCCATTAAGATGCGGCAAGCTCCCATGCGCATTTCATAGTGGTCCCCACTTGGGCTCCACTCCGCACTACACACTTGGTCAACTTTTGTATTTTGTGGTTCTCAAGGCCCTTAAATTTGTGAGTACACCTATTCCTTTTCCGTGAGAAGAAGAGGGATCTCCGCCCATATCTACATCATCGTCATAAATGTCAATGGGTGACAACTGGGCTCGCATGTTACTCATTCAATTGCCTATTTCTCATTTTTCCTCTACATGGGTAGGAGAGAGGGTGTATTGGGAAGTAAAGAGAGGCCAAGTGTCCTCAAGTCGCAGCCTTTGTCGCCCAATCCCCTTGCAAAAATCGAATTCCATAGGGAGCCTCCTAGCTACTATGATTAATAACTTTGTGCTTGTTAATATCATAATTGTAAGTTTTCTTCTATCTAACGTTATTGTAAGTAATCTGTAGTATAACATTTCATGCGTAGATTATAAATCTCTTTATTTCTTGCTTTATTATAAATTTCACATCTTGAACTGCTACTCTTATTGTAGATGATTATTTTCTTGTTAGATAAGAAATTATTTATGATTAATTGTACTTAGAATTCCTTATTTGTCTAATCTTGCTTGGTTATGCTATGACAATTGCTGGAAACCCCACTTGCTTGAGATTCAAAACACGGACTTAGGCCCTGCTTGTCAACCCTTCTCCAAAAAGCACTTTGTGGGTGCCCTAAAGAGGTGATTTACATGTTACTTTTTAAATACTGCTTCTTTAAAAAGTCTCACATGTTAAAAATGGCAATTGTATGAGAAACAATAATGGACAACTTCTGATTGATAATTTTGTTTGGCAATACTTTTCAAAGAAATAATGGATTTGTTGGCAAAGATTGAACTTCTTGGATTTGAAGTCTAAACTTGTAGAAGTTCTATGGACCCAAACCAGAAATTAGTTGTGGATGAAGGAGAAATATTTAATAATCCTGACAGATGCTAGCAACTTATTAGAATGCTAATTTATTTTAACATAACTAGACCTCATATCAATTTTTCTAATAAGTGTGATCGATCAATTTATGCAAGCTCCACATGTTCCTTATATGAAAGCAGTCATATAGATATTCAAATGCTTAGGGGTGCTCCTGGTAGAGGATGTTGGGTTTTTGTGACCCACACGCTAACCTTTTGTCTTTTACTTGCTAAAATTTAAATTAGTAAGACTTTCTATACTTGGTGTAATAGGAATCACCATGCAATCTTGGTGGAATTCCTTACTAATCTTATAGGGTTGTAGTGATCCCTTTATAGAAGTAACACATCCTCTAAATTTAATTTTTTTGATGGGCTAAGAAACAAATCAATGTCTATATAAGGAGGACAACGTCTCCTCTTTGTCTATTCTCAATGTTATTCTCATCTATAGAGATAGAAAGGAAGAGAGGTGATTTGTCCTAAGGGTTTTAGTCTTATAGCGAGGATTTGCCAATCAAGCTCGTTTTTGTGATTATCTAATAAAGTAAGTAGAATTTGTCTTACTAAACAAATTGTTGTATTTGATATGTTGATCAAATGATTCAAGCCTAGATCTTGATTATATCTTAAAGATTTCTAACAATTGATATCAGAGCTTTTGGTTGGCCTGATTTCGTTTGATCAAATTTTTTTTTTAAATAATAATAAATAATAATAAATAAATAAATTCCAGTATCATCCGGAGACTTTCGGCCATCGTACCGTCTTGTTGCAACGGGTCCTGTGTTAATGGGATCAATGGATGTGTGTCACTTGATCAATGTTAGCACCTGATCAATGGATGTGTGTCTTGTGAATTGCGTAGAGTAAATTATAGCCGTCTTCTTTATATAGACCTCTTAAATAAATGGGGTCAGTGGTGCAACCTTATAGCCTTCCTCCTTAGTAAATTAACATATACTCCAGTTGGGCTATTTTGTTGCAACGGCGGCGCTGCAACCCTTTAACAAAAAAAAAAAAGAAAAAGAAAAAGATTGGCCGTTTTTGGGAGAAATATGTATCTAAAACCATGCCCAAACCTTGGCACCATATGGATGGGAGTGCTTCCTTAGTTCCCCGCCTCCTGCTTCCAGGTAATAACTTAGAATGTGGTGCCAACTGTGCTTTGAATCGTTAGAAGGCCAAAGTAAGCAAAAGCGTTATATACAGCGACCACAGTGGGAGTCGAACCCCAATTATGACCCGTTTTTATATGGACTTGGGCTATGCTACTGTTGGATAGCTAGCCGTCCATGGATCCAACATGACCATCAAATGAGGCGAGAGAAGGCCCATGAATCACAGCTTTAGCAAGCCGTAAGCACTAATTTTGCAATCTGTTTATAAACAAAAATAAATAAATAAATTGGGTCGACGGTTCGGCGTCGTCTAGCATTTTCCGGCCATCGGACTGGCACAGGTAGACAGCCGAAGCCGGGGCTGACTGGAAGGCACACCGGATCGTCGGCACCGATGAGTGGACAAGGGAGGAGATTTGGCCCCTTGGGGCTGTTTTGTTGCAGCACCTGCAACCTGACAACAAAAAAACAAAAAAAAAAAAAACGAAGAAGAGGAGGTCCCTCGGACCGGGTTGACCCGATCCCGACCGGTCTTGGTCCTAGCTTAGGTACTCGACCCGTCTAACGTGGTCCTCTTAGGCCCAATTATCTGGCCCGATGCCTGACCCACCTAACGTGGCCCTCTTAGACCAAATACCCGATCTGGCCCATGATTTGGCCCACCTGGTTCAGCCCATGACTCAGCTCACCTGGTTAGGCCCATGACCCAGACCACCTGATTCAGTCCATGACTCTTCCCATCTGGTTCAGCCCATGACTCGGCCCAAGACCCGACCCAATCCCTGTTTAAATTTTATCTGTACTCATAATACTGCACTGCTTGCGCCAGCTGCAGATAAAATATTTAAACTCAGAACTTATTTATGCAACAAGACTGAATCCTTTTCGGTGAAAACTTTAAAATGCGATATCTTAAGATATATAACTCTATTTTGTACATATGACCTATCGATTTTAGTCTACTCAATGAGATCTACACTTTGGAATAGTTAATGGGATTGTTTGATACTGTTTCAGACTTGAAAATACCAGTTAAAGGTTATAAATTTGTTTTACTTTTCAAACAAATTGTTAAATACTTTGTATGAATAATCTTATGCTATCATGTCATTGTTCATAATTACTTCATGTGTATCTTTCCTTTATGACTATAATTTTCCTAAACTTGGTATGTGAACGTACTTAGGGTATGAAATTTTGAACTAATGACATTATAGAATGCCTTGAGATAGATCTTTCCTATAAAGGGGTTTGGGAAGACCGGTAAAGCAGTCGTTCAGGGAGACATTGTCAAAGTAGGTGTGCAGTCTGCCCAAAGGTGACCGGTCTATGGAGGTTACGTTATCCTTGAATTTTGAGACAATTGTCTCATTAAGATTGCCAAAGCATTCTCTTCTGTGAGCTACTACTTCTGGCCAAAGCTGATTTAGAAAACTCACGAAACGAGAATGGATAGAATAGTTATGCGTGTTTAGGTGAGAGAAGAACGACACTTTTGGCCTAAGCTGATGACTAACTTGAATCAAACCAAAACATAAATGACTAGGTCTATGCGTGTCTACGAATATGAACTAGAGAGACATGTAATAGGTTAAAGCTGTCTGTCCCCCAGAGTGGATGATCTTGCACATGATTAATACACTCTGATTGATTCGACCTTGACCCCAGGTACGAACTCAAATTATATAAAGTTCTAAATGAACGTGTGCTGGCAATGATCTATGTCATTGTAGCTATGGAAGGATCACTATTGCAACAACAGATGGTGAGCATTGAAAAGCTCACTAGTATTAATTATTCCACTTGGTGAATGGGTCTGAATTTGATCATTGGTTTCCTAGATTATGATTTTGTTATCTCGGAGAATAGACCTACGACCCCTATCGATACCTTTTCAGAGTTTGAGAAAACTCTGCATGCCAAGTAGGAGAAGGCAAACCGCATGTCTATCATGATTATTCACGCTTCTATGAGTGAGGTCATCCATTATGGTATTAAGACCACTAGACAGTAAGTGAGTTGTTGAAAAATATCGAGAATCAGTTTGTTGGGTTTATTAAATTTCTGCAATATGATTATCTTGTGGAGTTTGTTAACATGTGCTATGATGGTAAGAGTTCTGTGAGGGAGTTCATTCTTAAGATATCTATGTTGGCAATGAAGCTCAAGGAGTAAGGTATTCCCATTGAGGAAGCAACTATAGTACATTTGGCTGTTGCTTTCCTTCCCAGTCAGTTTGATACTTTTAAGGTGAATTATAATGCCCAAAAGAAAAAATGGGACTTGAACCAATTGATCTCAATGTGTGTAACGGAAGAAGAACGGTTGCGGGACAACAAGATCGAGTCTGCTCATTTTGCCTATAATCCTACTCATATCTCTGCTTATAAGAAAAACTTCAAGAGAAAGGGTCAGAAGCAGAACTACCACAATAGTAAGAGAATAAAAGAAAATTTCAAGCTGCATGTTGCAAAGATTGATGATAATGATGGTTGTCATTTCTGCAAGAAGAACTGTCATATCAAGAAAGATTGCTACTTATGAAAAAATATTATAAAGAATAAGCAACAAGGAGGGGCTAATCAGCAGAAGCAGCACGAGGAGCCCCAAGCTAAATGAAAAACTATTCTGAATTTCTGAATGAATTCTATTTATTGAAGATTTTATTCTGTCTTTTAGACGAAATTTTTATTACTAATGCTAGACTGATTAGAGTTGTTTATTTTATGTTTATTTTTATTTTTACTCCTCTAGGTAATAGTTTGACTATTACTTTGAATTTCATTAATTTTGGATATGATTTTCTACTAAATAATTTATTTTAATTACACCCCTTGAGACTAGTTATATCAACTTTCTTAAAGATGAGATAATCATTGGGAGTCAGGAATAAAGGACAACATCAAATTCACTAATAATTAGAATATTCATTTAAATTGAGATGACCAGATTAGGAATACTAGAGTCTTTTGTGGACTCTGTTTGAGTGGAAGTTATCTCACAAAGGGGCTTCAAACAAAAAATTTTATAGCACACGTGATTCGGATGAGAGTGTTAGAAACACTCGAGTACATTGATTGAGTGGGAGTTCCTTCCACAATGTTTACTCCATTTTATTTTATTATTGACACTCTTTACATCTTTAATTATTATTTGATGCATGTATTTCATTTGCTTCCATGTTTATCATTATTAGCATATGCAATGTTAGCCTGGGAGCATAAGTGCTCAAATAAGAAAGCTTGGGCTATCGTGATTAGGCACCACGATTGTATAGCCTTTATCCTGATAGTTGGGTGATAGTTTTCACATAGCGTATGCCGTAAAATATCAGGATAACATACCTTAGGGTATGAAGTTTGACGAATGCAGGTATGCACACAAGTGATTACATTAAAGTGTGCATATACTGGTGTCACAAAACCACAAGTAATACTCTTGGGTTCATTAACAACGATAATTTTTGTGACCATGAAACTGTCTTACTATCAATTATAAAATATGGCACATTGTAGGCATCCATGATCCATTATTAGAGTTGTTTCTTGAACTTGAGAGGATGATATATTGTACCAAGTTCTTTGAAAGTTAATGATTTTATAAAATTATAAGGATGGTGATCGATTTTAAATGTAACCCTTGCAAGTGCACAAGATCTATTGTAGTATGGCAAGAACAAGGGTGTCGAACCCATAGGAAAATGTGAATTTTAATTAATTCTTTCAGAGATTTAAAAATGCCCCGAAGGAAGTACCAAGGGACAGATTCAGTTTATCAAAAATTTAACACACTTTTCCTAAATGTAGAAAAATAAATTAATCTAAACAACTAATTATTGATGAATCTAAGAACAATAATTAAATGAGATCAAGGAATATGCTACCCCAGATTTGTACCCCTTTTTTACCATTAAAAACTCACAGTTTCATTAAAGCATCATTCACACCATCATTCATCTATAAAAATGATTCGAAATAAAATATGATCATCAATCCGACATACCCTATCTAAAAATAATGACTCAACCTATCATCGCGGTATGAGTCATGTAAGAAGCATAGCATATCTCATGATATTTAGATCACAATAATAAACACATAATCGCTCCGCAGCCTAGATCTGTCTGCAGGTCCAGATCTAGCGATTACGGCCGTTGATACGCGCAATCAACGGTCATAACAAGCATTCAATATATTTTCAATAACATAAACTTTTAGCAAAACGATTCCATGATAATAATAAATAAACTATGGTATAAATTATAAATATGGGTACTTATCTGGGGATCGCATCTTCCCCGATCTACTGATTTAGCCGCTCATCTTTGGTGTATGATCTCCTTGTTCATTCAAAGCCATTCAACTTTTCATTTCTTCTAAAGATCTTTTTACAATTGTTTTTCCTAAATACAATCTATGCTTTCATCAACGTAAAGGAAAAATAATATAAATCCTAGGTACAATCTACCCAGATGAAACCCTAGAAGAAGCAGAAAAGAAGAACCCTTGAAAAGGTGAAAAGAAGTTCTCTAAATTCCCAAAGTGAAAAGCCCTAAAAAGTAAAAAATAATTCCTCTCTAAAAGTCCCTAAAAGTCTTCTTTTTTTTAAAGCCGTAGCTTTCCTTTTATAATGGCCGAACACATCTAACCCTAATAACCTCAATCGATTGAGACTTAAATCTCAATCGATTGACTTTTAAATAGGGAAAAAGTTGTATTCATGTGTCAATCGATTGACACTTAATTCTCAATCGATTGACATCTAAGAGCAATTTTCGCGAACTCCCGTCCAACTTTGTATTAGATACTGTCTTGGTATTTTGGCCATAACTTTCTGTCCCGAACTCGGATTGAGGCGATTCTTATGGCTTTGGAAAGCTGACGACGAGATCTATAACTTTTATGTTTTAGTAATTTCTTGAATCTGACGTATTGAAGGTCAAAATTAAGCTGCGAGTCACCCTAAGTTCTCGATGACCCAAAATTATAGTGTTTTGACATTATTTTCGAAATTTTTGGGCTGTTTTAGAAACTTGGATTGTATTTACCTGAAACACTTCAAATGTAGTAAATCTCATCAGATAGCCTTCATCAGACGACTAAATGTAAGTATTGAGGGGTGAAATATCATCATATTTCACTACTCATCAGATGGTCATCCGCTTTTCAAAATGACCAATTCATGAAATTATTTAAAACAATATTTTTTTGGTAGTGTGTGGATCCAATGGGAGATTGTCAAATTTTTGTGACCCACACACTAACCTCTTGTCTTTTACTTGCTAAAACTTGAATTTGTAAGACTTTCTATTCTTGGTACAATAAGAATCACTATGCAATCTTGGTGGAATTCCTTATTAATCTTATAGGGTTGTGGTGACACTACAAAAAATAAGACTATTAGTGGCAGCCAAAAACTGCCGCTATTAACAAAAAAACTGCTGCTACTAGTGCTGTCGCTACTTTATTTTAGCGGCAGTTTTTACAACTGCCGCTGAGATAATTAACGGCGGTTTTTACAACTACTGCTGTTAAGTTGTCAATAGTAGTGGCAACTACTAAAAAACTGCCGCTACCATGTCTATACCGACATTATAAACAAGAAGATGCCCACTAGAAGCTTTGCTGATGTAGAGGTTATGATAAAAGTAAAATACGGAAACTGATTAGGAAACATATTGGAAAAATATGACACTCAATTGAATCAAAAGTAAGAATTACAATAGTACAAAAAAAATATATATATATATATATATGTCTGCTATAATTCGAACATCAGCACCGTCTTTTTACAATAGTACAAAAAGAAAAATATATGTCTGCTATAATTTGGACATCGACACCGTCTTTTTCAACCTGGTTGATGTCATCCCTTTCCAACTCTGGACACATCATACCTATAGCTGTGATAGATCCAACGAGCAACTGTAAGTGCTTCAGGAGTAAGTGTGCGTAGTGGAAGGATAATCTGACCCACAAATCCTTCAATGCGAGATCTAGGTAAAGCACATGGACCAACTTTAATAGCTGCAGCTGAGTAAGCGTCAATATTGGCGTTTGCCCATTACGATCGGTGCTCACCCAAAAATCTGAGGAGCAATGTTGGGGGTACATTCTGAAAGATAGGTATGCGTCATTAGGAAAAATGAAAAATCATGTAGACCATTATACAGGAATGGAAAATTAATGGACAAAAAAAAAAACTGAATCAAAATTTAAAGCTGATCCTTTTCGCAGGAAAATTGAAGAACTAAAGAAGATTCTTAGCCAAATATAAATTAAAGTTTTCAAATTTTGATTTGAAAGGTCATTTTAGTAGATGCTTATAGAATTTAATCTAATTCAAATGGCCATATTTCACTTCAAAAGGTGGTAATGTTTTCCAAATGATTGATGTTATCACTAATGTTCCTTTTAAGGCTTTTCTTTTCAGTTGTGCAATCAACAAATTTATGACACAATTTCAATATACCAACCTGCAAAAGCTTGGATCATTTCAAGCTTTTGAAAAAATAGAAATTGGTATATTGACACAATTTCAATATACCAATTAAAGTTTCCAAGATTCAGTTGCAAAAGTTGGAACGCCACCTATTCGGAAGTTTTTTCCAAAAATAGAAATCATTCTGCTTATGCATCTCACTTTGGGAGATGCATAAATAGAGAATCTGAAATCTTTCTATATATATATATATATATATATATATAATTAGTGTTAATTTTTAGTTTACTACTAGAATGTTATAGGAAAAAAATTCAATGAGAGAAGGTGCATTTAAACCTAATTTACCTCAGTCCTTCCCTATAGGATGGGCTTCCTGATGTGTAATTCCGCAAAAACACATCTGACACTCCACAAATCAATAGGTGCCTTATAGTCTATAGAGCCCAACAAAAGTTCAAGCGGACGGTACCAAAGGGTCACCACACGACTAGTAAGTGATTGCCTATGCCCAGGATTTAAGAGATTTGTAGATCGAAATTGGCTACTTTTAGAACTCCATCATTAACAAGAAGATTCGATCCCTTGATGTCGCGATGCATGACACCACGCGAGTGGCAGTGTTCAAGTCCAGATAATAACTAGCACTTAACCTGCATGATATAGTAGAACATTTAAATTTGTGGTTCAATTATAATAAAAAAATAAAGCTAATTTTTTTCTAATATCATGGGTTAAGGAAATGCTTTAATCCCATAGAAAGAAACATGTTGCTAACCTATGATTCACTGAACTTGATGTCGGGAGAGGAAGACAAACCGGCAAGATCATGATCCATGCATGTACTCAAATACGAGGTATATGCTACATGATAATCGAGAAGAAACCAAACCCTTCAATTTCATGACATTTGGATGATCAAGCCGGCGAAGAATCTGCATTTCTCGTGCCATGAACCTAACACTTTCTGGCTCAAAATTGTCAAAGTGCACCTTCTTCAAGGCTACTATCTTTCCAGTCTCGAGATCACGTGCTCGGAACACACTCCTATATGTACCTTGTCCTATCTTCAAATGCAATTGGCATTGAACAAGATCTAGTCAGAAAATGCTTCGATTTGTAAGGAGACTACAAAAATGTTTAATTTAGCAGGAAGAAGATTCAAGTATTCCAGACACTTCCAACCAATTATTGATGACTTCCCAAGGTGATTTTAGTAAAATATAGTACTTTATATTGTCAAATTGACAACATAGTAAAAAATGCCGAAGCCACATCTATTGCATCAGTTTTTTAGTTCTCCAATTGAAGCAACAAAAGTTAGGAAGCAACAGCTTAGAAGAATCTACTGAATCTTGCTTCTGAGAATTTGTTGTTGATACTTTTATCGTTTGTTAAAATAGATGTTAGCATTCATGTTATTTGATAACTACCACACGTCAGTTATCTAACCAATTGTAACCACTCATGATTATATTTGTAATCTTAGTGTGAACTTGCTTTTATACCATGATAAGAAATCCAACGGACCTAACTCAACCTCACAAAACTGGCTTGTAAGGTGAGGTTTGCCCAAGTTATGTATAGCCCAAGACCTCCAAGCCCACAACCGATGTGGGACTATTCTAACAATAGATAATGAAACAAATAGATACATGAATTAGAAAATAGATGAGACGGGCAGGCATCACAAACCCAAAACAGGGGGAAAAATTTATTGCATCCAAATCAATAAAAAGAGAAGATGACGGGATAAATAAGTAGAGGATTACATGAGATTGGAAATTTTGGAATTTCAAATCTACCATTCGTCTATCTACATCTTTGAATTTTACATGTTATGGCCATGATCTAAGTAATTTCTTTAGTGAAACAATAAATTTGAGAGCAAATCCTGTGATGAAATTATGCAAGAAGAACAAAGAGAAGTGGATGAATGAGAGAAATAAGTGAATTGGTTAGAGCCTGGTTTTTTCATCATAATAACTCTCTACTAGATAGTTTCTGAAATCCAAATATTAGGGTCATAACCAGACTCAACTCTTAAGTTTCCCTACTAATTCATCCAAAACCCTAGGTAGAGAATAACTCCTTTCGATGAATCTATTTCACCAAATCGAAAATTAACAAAAAAAAAATTATGAATGTGATGGACGAACAATAAAAAGGAAGCTCAAAAAAGGTAAGATGCCCTCCATGTATATGTCATCTGCAACCATTAGACAAATTAAAAGGAGAAATCATGTCTGATCTAACTTGCCGGTTTAGAGGTTGGACCTTGGTGCAATGGCAAGTGTTGTCCGCCCAGAGAGCAGGATTGAGTCCAAACAACCTCCCCAAAATGGGGGTAAGGTGCCTACAATCTACCTCTCCCAGACCCCGCTGAAAGCAGGAGCCTTGTCCTATTGTGTACTGGATACTGCCTTTATATAACTTGCCGGTTTATTGTTCAAGCCCAGAAATTGCCCAGGTCTTCTCTACTTGCAATCCCACCCAACTTGTAATCTACAGATATAAGTGGCAAAGATTGGGTTGAAAACATTTATATCATATGATTCTAAGAAGTATAATACCTTGTAAAATTAATAGGGTCAATATTTAGGCATCCCATAGGAAATTTTGTTGATACACACATATCAGCACAAATCCAAGTTGTTCAAGTGACGGACCAACGTCTGAATAGGAATTAGCGCAAATCATGTTGGTCGAAGAATTCAAACCATCTGATTAGAGAACTTTTGCTCATTTAATCTAGAGTGGTGCACATTTGAAGGATCTTATGGGCTTTTGATCGGTTGGTTAAAATTGTTCAGTGGTGTGCTATAGTTTAGGCAATTCAACATGGATGGAATTGATAAAGGAGAATTGGCATGGGTTCACCCTTAGAAGGAATAGCTTACTAGATTAGGATATGTGACACTATTTTTCGATAAATATGTCATTTGATGTGAGGACCATGATTGCTAGATCTATAGTGTCGAAGATTGCAACGAAAAAACCTCTTTACAGAGTAATTAGGGGGTAGTCAAATGCTATTAAAATGAATGACTACTTATTGAAATCTCCAAATATATTTCTAGTGATTCATTTTAAAGACACTTGGCCTTCTTTATTCGCACAATAAAGATGTTTTTCTGATGTAATCTTCAACTTTGTAGATCTGATCACCATTTTTTTTGCATAAAGTGGCACACTAGATGGAAAGATTGTACCACAAGTCCTAATTTGGTGACAAGTTCATAATGGAATAAAACCGACGTAACGTTAAGTACGTATCGGTGAGCCATTGCTGCATTCAGATATTTTTCCAATCTCGCACGTACCAAGTCATATGTTCAGGTTGCACACCAAAGAAATGGGACTGCAAACAGATCAGATCACGTTCCATTCTCAATCAACAGTAATTCTAAGATGTAGTTCAACCCTTTGTATCTTGGTAGAGAATAAGAAGTACCTTTTGCATTCGAAGGCGCACAAGCGACTGAACAAGAGATTCCTCCATTTTATCGAGCTTTGTTAGAATCATATGATAATTACAACACCTCATTAATTTTGTATCGGCCACTTGCCCCGAGCCTCTCTTTTCTCTCTTTATCACTAACACAAAACACCTCTCTCTCAATCCTTCTTTCGTTTTTCCTCTTCGACAGAGCACAACACCTCTCTCTCATCTTCTTGATTTCTTGTGTCTCCTTCCTTCTCCTTTCTATGTCCGTCTCTTTTCAGTCTTACCCGTCATGGGTAAATGAGAGGAAAGTGTCTTCAGTTCGGTTTTGGCAAGAATTGCTCTATTTGATTGTGCGTAAGCTAAGTTTCTGCGCCTTTGGATTAGTGACCGCAATGTCTCTGAAGAGGAAGAGAACCCTTCAAAAGGTGCAAAAGGTAGGAGATTTTGTTTTTAAGTTGTACTCTCCAGCTGCCAATGAACTAAGTATAATTTATATCTTGTGAGCATAGAAAATATTGGTCCCTAGGTATTTAGTAGTAGAGAACCCATACTCCACTTTGAAAGTGAAGTACATAGATATTTGGCATAGGGTTCCTTGCAAAAATAAAAGGACTTTCATGGTTATCAACATTCAAAGCAAAAGCAAACCAATTTTAAGAAGATGAACCATTAGTGAGCAAGATACACAAAACCTATTAAAACAAAAGGTAAAAAAATAAATGTCAATAAATAAAAAATCTGATGATTTTGAGAGAAAGAGAGAGAGAACCCAATTCAGTAGATATACTAAACCATTGGAGCTAAAAAAACCCAAACGAGTAGTAATAACCAAAGTTAAAAGAGGTCCCAATGACCACTTGATTAGCTATAAAACTTTAAAATCAAAGGTCATAGGTTCAAATCCCTCTCAATGCTTTCAAAATTTTGTTTCCAACCAAAATAGTAAATATTAACTCAATTTATTTGTCGTGCCTAATCAGACTGATTTGAACTGTAGGTTGAATCGAAATACCCAATTTCTGTTTTGCTGGACCGAACCCGAACCGAAATGGCTTCCCCCCCCCCCCCCCCCAAATAGGAAAAAGGTGAGTTTCGTATGGTATGAAGCTCACCTTTCATAAAGTAATATACTGTGTTCTATTTTGTTGTTTTGTGGTATGCATTTCTCCTTCTAAATCTGAAAGCATGGCCTAACGGGTAATATGTAGCGATTGTAAATTACTAAAGAGTAGAAGAAAATGTTGGACTGAAGCTCGTTATTAACTGCTTTCAACTATCAATCTTTGAAAGTTGTTGTCTATATGCTCTTTAGCCATACATTTGAAAGGGTGCAATTTTTGGGTTGAATTCAATCTGAATGCGTCCCACAGCACAGAATTGAAGTGTGCCCTGTGAAAAAAATTACAACCCGGGCACCGGATACCAACTCATTGGCTATCTAAGACACTAATTCAAACAATAGTATATATATATATATATATATATATATATATATATATATATATTCACTTAAAAGAAAATTGAATTATCAGGACATCAAAGACATCAATAGATTAGTTAATTACTGAAGAACAATTGACCTCAACAATCCATCCTATAAAAAGCTGCTCCCCGCAGCAGGCTTCATGAAAATCTGTAAAAGTTTCCTTAGCTACAAGGCTAGTCATATATAGTTTATTGATGTGGGTAAGGAGACACGACAATCTTTTATAATCTATGGATGTGGTCCTTAAAAGGATAGATAGGAGGACATTACAAAATAATAGTTTTCATCTTTATTGGGTGAACTCATTATTGCCAATTTATATCATCCACCTAACATATATGTGACACATGGGCCTTTGTCTCAAGAGCAGCCACCCAAATATTTGCTTGACCGGCTCAATTGTGGCTAGATGATTAATACTTTCTCGGATACCTCGGTAGCATTAGTCTCCACATGACAACACTTGGGCTTGTAGCACAATGGAAGGTAGATAATATTGCAACTTCAAGCTCACAGCTAAGGCTTGACCATGACTCGTGTTATGCCACAATGCCCATGTCTAAGGTGACTTGGAACTCCATTAAGTACCTTGAATTTCCCAAATTTCTGTTGTAAAATAGCTAAATTCCAACTCTAAAACGTAAATTTCTTACAACTTTCAGTACGATCTAATAAACTTCATTTGTTCTTCTAGGTTTGTCCTTCTTACATTACGATCTAATAAACTACATTGCAGGTCCATGATTGTTATTAGAAACTAGCCTAATCAACAATAACAGCAAAGCCCCAAATAAATAAACAAATCAAGAAAGTGATCAAAGCAAATAAGCAGAAAAAATATTTACAAAGAAATTGCATTGGTAAGGTTAAGAACTATGACCTCAAGAATCAGGCAGATAAAAACATATTTGCTACATGTCGATTTGATCATGGAACACATAGAACAACTTGTTTTCAAACCCGCGAAGATCATAATAGGTAAGAGCAGGTATTTAAAGTCCAACTTATATCGGCATATCAGCTGGATACACATCAAATACATCAGTTATGTACCAGCCAAATCAGCAGATATCCAAACACCTTTTGTATCTTAAGAATAATAAAATTATATATATATATATATATATATATATATATATATATATATATATATATATATATATATAAGTTACAAAAAAATTTACAAAGAGGGTATTTTCTTCAATACACATCGGCCGATATGACCCGATATGGGCAGATATAGTCCTATATTTGATCTGTTTGACCTGATATTTGGCTTCCTATAAAATAGGGTTGGCATCAGAAGTGAGCCTAACTCAAAACATATTGGCCGATATGTATCTGATATATATCATATATGATCGATATATAAAACAATGGTAAGAGAGAGAGAGAGAGAGAGAAAGACTGGTATATTTGTAAATAATTAAGAAGTATAAAATAAAATTTTCAAAATTTTACATTACCTTGCGACTGCCCGAGTTTGTTGAGTCTGTTCTAGTAACTAGGCTCGACTCATGGTACCAAATCACTAATAACAACAAAGCCAAAAAGTGCTTGAACATCGGCTGCAAAGTGACAAAAATAAAACCGAGAAAGTGATGTTATCTGACCAGTGTATACTAAATAAAAGGAAATGTATTCATTGTAACTTGGAAGAATACAGATAGAACTGCTGAATAGATTCCGATGTCAAGTCAAAAGAAAATAGGCTGTGTTTGGGATTTCTCTTTGGAGGCAAAGAGCAGCTCTCTGCTCTGGCCCAGAGCACTTTAGCATGGGGCTATGTTTGGTTGTAAGTGCTCTTACCTCTTTCAGTGGGTGAAAGAGGTGAATTTGGGTCTCTTTAACAGAGTAATTTAAACCTGCTCTTTTAAGTCGGCTGCTTTTTATCGCTAAAGAGCAATCCCAAGCACAGCCATAGTATCTAGTAAAGTGGGTAAACGTTCAAGAAACTGATTCAAGGACAAAATATTTTGTATTTGCACTAGTTATCAAATATTTGACATGAGAGAGACCGTGCAATAATGAAAATTTTCAGGGGCAGACTGAGAAGTGACTTACTTCATACAGAAACTTGGCCCAAATTTCTGAAGACATCCTTTGGAGAGACCACCTTCCATAGCCGATCATTCACTGCCGTAAGGAAATTCCTGAAAACCAAACAAAAAACACATGTCATATCAAACCTATTAACCATAAAATCGAAGGAAAAAAAATATTCCATACCCAAAAACCATACAAAATAAGAGAAAATTAAATAAAATCAAAGATCTTTGATGAAATGAAATTGAAGAAAATATTTTTTTGAGTTGCTTCAATTTTTGTATAAGAGAAAAAAAATGAGAAATTCAAAAACCTTAGAGAAGTCCTAAGAAAAGGACTGATACTAAACTCCAGAACCCTAGTGTAACAACCTAAAAACACTAGGGGGGAAAAAAAGTTCCGATCTTATGTTTGAATACAAAAACTGAGGCCTGATTCCGAGTTTGTGCTAGGAAAGTGCAAGATCTGAGCTTTCCAATTAACCTAAGCATTTATCAATGCCACACTATAAAACTGAAACAAAAGTCCTTTATTATTGTTCCATTGACAGTGCTGATTTTATTTATGACTACATACAACTGAAAGTTACTTTTATTGAAAAACACTTTAAAATAAAAAGTGAACATTATTTCATTTAGATGCATTGTTTGTGGCACATATGAATATGTTACTGTACTTGATCATGTGCTAGCAAGATTATATGAAAAAAATGGAAAAAATAATATGAATTAAATCAAGAGGTAGCAAGATTGCAAACAAAATAAATCTAAACCCAAACTGCAATCTAAACCCAAACTCACTGATATCTGAATCAAATGAACAGAAACATCTAGAGATTTGACCGATTTGTGATTCGAAACCAGTTCAACAATCGGTGGTCGGTTATTGGGGGTCCGTGATCAGAGCTGACCCACCACCTCCAAAATAGAATCTGAAGCTTAATAATAAAAATTTCAAATCTATATAATAATAAATAAATAAATAAAACCGTCTCAGTAGTTCAAGAGCTAAAAGTGAAGTTCCAACCGGAAAAAGCTACGGAAATGCTACATTTTCCAAAACGAAGCCCTTAATTAAGAAGAATGGTACTAGTGCTAAAAAATAAAAAAAAAATTAAAAACCAATAAGCTCTCCAGAGTAGAAATTCAAAGCCAGAAGAGTAAAAAACCTCAACGATCTATGAACCTAAATCCAAGAAAACATTAGAAAAAATCTAGTTCTTAAACTAAATATCCAAAAAAACAGATGCAAAATCGACACCAAAAGCACGAAGAACACAAATCTACGAAACCTACCTCGATTTCTATTAAAAATAGTTTCTTTTCAACCGCTCCAGATTTGAAGACTACAAAGATCTCGAAAATGTCTTCGTGGTTCGAGTGTGACAAAAAATCGAGAGGGTTGAGCAGCTTAACCGGCGAGCTTCTTTTTTAGAACGACAATGGCTCCGGAAATCGACGTCGTGAGGCTGCCAGAAAAAGTTACAGAAGCAAAAATCTGGGAGAAAATGTTACAAAACCAAAAAATCAGGGAGAAAAATTGAAGACACCCAAGCAGATTTGATCATCCAACGCTCCATAGATTTCAAAGTCAATCGAACCCTAATCACGGATCCAAAACGCTCGACGGCTGTTCAAATCCTAATCGAGAGCTTCAAATAGATAGAAAGAGCTAGGGTTTGATAATGTTTTAGTATTTATATGGAAGGAGTGAGGGTTGAAGAAGAAGAAGAAGAAGAGACGAAAAGGGAGATGAAGGCTAGGGTTTCGAAGAGGGAGATGGAGGTTATGGTTTCAAAAAAGGAGAGAGAGAGAGAGAGAGAGAGAGAGAGAGAGAGAGAGAGGAGAGAAGTTGGATTCAAAGTGAAAAAAAATGAATCTGGTTTGGTTGGGCACAATATCTTATAGCGTGGGATGAGGGTTTGTAATTGCTTTAGCAGGCTTGTATCCCTTCAAATGCACTTATTTTACCTAGATGTATCATTTTGGATCGGAGGTTGATATAAGAGGGCGCCAGTATTTGTATCGGAGAGCTGCCGCTAAAACCCGTTTTCTTGTAGTATGATTCCTTTATAGAAGTGACATATTCTCTAGATTTAGTTTTCTTAATGGGCCAAGAAACAAATTTATCCTAAGAGTTTTAATCTTATAGCAAGGATTTACCGATCAAGCTCGTTTTCGCGATCGTCTAATCAAGTAAGTAGGATTTGTATTACTAAACAAATTGCTATATTTGATAGGTTGATCAAATGATTCAAGCCTAGATCTTGATTATATTTTAAAAGATTTCTAACAGAGAAATCCTATATAGGTCAAAAGGATATCTTCACATTCAGAGATACTCTGATGTTGACTAAAATTTTAATGAAGATTGATCATGTATATCATATGGTCTACGAAGAGCTAGGTGGAAACTACCCTACCACATGTGAAATTATTGCAAAACCCTTTAAGCATGTCAGCTTGAAGGGATTGCGAGAATAAGCTTAAAAGATAAATTCATATGGAATGCTATTAGAATCAACCATATAACAATATCATCATAACTGGAAACTAAGATTGGATAAATGCTGCCTATACATCTGGTATGATCATGGTTTTCAAAGACCTATCAATACCAGGGCACTAATTATGGTCCAAATTCAAATTCAAAATGCTAATGCTTGCACAAAAAAGGCCGACACTCTCCGCCAGTTAGTCAATCAAGACAAGGATCAATGAACGCGTTCACCTCTAAATATCTATAAATCTTTTGTGATGCATATGAATACTCTTCAGAAATTGATAAATTTTTTTTTATTTTTTCAGTCTCAGATAGGTAATGAGCCTCATGCTCATAGGAAGATGCATTACTTAAAATCTGTTGTGCCAAAAGTTGTGATAAAAAATCATTTCTATATACTGATCCAAAGCAGTAAATGGTTTTAACAGGCAAAAGTGAAACCCAAGCAGAGAGGAAAGAATCCCAGGTTATAAATAAAGGTACCTTCAATGAAATTGGCCCTTTTTAGACTTTCTTTTAAAAAAAAAAAAAAAACAACAAAAATAACACTCCTTTCTTTTCTTTTCATTTTTAACAAAAAAAGGGGAGGCATTTTATCCACATTGTAAACTTCGTGTTTTGTTTAAAAAAAATACATCTTCCAAAATACTCGTTTTATTCATAATCAAATCGTTAAGTTATTAAACAACGTAATACACAATTTTTTGTCCAACAAAAAATTGCCATTTTTGGTCTATCTGTTTGTTGATGGAATAAGTATTGGCGTGGATACCATTCGAGCAATTTTATCGCCTAAACAGTCCTTGTTAATGTGACTAAAATCACTTACAAATTGACTCTAAATAATGACAGTAATTAAATTTCAGTTCTCACTAAAAATGAACAAGAACTCGCCGACTAAAATCACATTGGAACTCTCCGTCGCTTTCTTCAAACAATATTTGAAGATCATGGTCAGTAATGTTTCGCCAGTAGTCTTCATCGTCACTGTGAGGTGGTTGCCATTCTTGATTTGGCTCTAACGAACCTATCTCGAAGCGATAGGAAACCATCATTCTCTTCATCAATCCGACTCAGTCAAGTTTGATCTTTATAGTAGAGTTTGACCCAATTCGGTCTCTCAACACGCATCTGATTCGATCAAATTTAGGTGGGTGTTTTCACTGGTCAAAAATATTTTCGACGTGGAAGTTGATGATGGTTAAAACATTTAAGACAAGAATTTGAGAAATTTTAAAATCTCGTACAGGTTTTGACAATTATCAAACTTAGGTAAAAATATGACAAATTTTCGGTAACTTTTTTTGGCAGGATTGGTGTGCATCTTTTAAAAGACAGAATTCCATGCATGCAGTTGATTCACTGCTGAAAAACACATTTTTTTCCGAAACAAACACGTTTAAAACCTGTCTTTGAAAAAATGAACAAAATTTATTTTTTTCGAAAAATACCCATTTTTTGTCAAATACTATTTTAAATGGAAAAACTGTCTTTGGTCATATTATATATTTTATAATTATTAATGTTTTTTTAATTTTTTTAATTTTAAAATTTTCTCTATTTTCTTTCTCAGAAATTTACAATAAATTTCTTTCCTATACTTAGGGAGCCGTTTTACTCCCGTACCTAGACTTGGTGGCTATGCTGACAAGCCGTCTCTCATTGTTAAGATTAGCCCACATTGTTGTTAGTGCTTTCGATACTGTCTGATGTGTTCTGACCTAACTATATGATCTACACTCCCAACCTAACCGATGACACCGGATGCTACCCAGTTAAAAACTCTTATTTTTTATGTTTTTTATATATATATTATCTCCGACCTGACCTGACCCAATTTTTTTCATATTTGATGACACCAATGTCGCATGCCCGCCTCACCTCGATGGGTCAAGCTTATGTACGGGTAAATCTTCGGGTCAGATCAGGTGCCTGATCGACCCGACCCGTTGACCTTTCGAGAACGGGCCACGCACCTTATACCACGTACCAACAAATACGAGAACCTCATAATAACCCTTTGACCATCACCGAATACCGTCTCCTTTTCTCTCTCGTTCGGCGACGGCGCCTTCTGCCTGCGCACGTTAGTCATCTCCTTCTCAAATCTCAACTGCGCACGTTAAGCATCTCCTTCTCAACTCCAGGTGCGCACGTTAGCCACTCTTCATCTTTGAACTAAAAAAATGCGTCGTTTTCATTACTCTGAAATGGTATTTTTGATTCTTCAGTTCCATTTGTGATTTCCATCTAATCTTCTATAACTTCTGATATGAATTCTCTCGTCAGAAGAAAACCCACAAATTTCTTCTCAACTCCAAACCTCTACCATGTCTCAATCTCACAATCCGTTGATTCCTCACAAAACCCCCAATTTTTTTTCATCAAACCATGGAAAACAAGCCAAATCTTTAAGTCTAGGGTCCCAAGTAGGGTATTTTCAACTCAATCGAACACCTTAGAGTTCCAATACAAAAAATTAGGGTTCAACTTCGATTCTTCCCAAAACTACCAACCTCCATTTACCAATCCATCAAGAACAACAGCCCAAATCTCAAAAAATAGTGTTTCAGCACGTAATTTTTGTTCTGATGGTAGTCTAACCCCAGATTTCTTCCCAAGTCGAAACTTTTCGGTGCAAATCTCTGTAACACATGTTTCGTTATCTCGATCGATTTGTTTCGCACGAAATCATCAAAATCTCCGAATCCAACGATCATGGACAAGCCAAATTCCAAATACTAGGGTCCCAGTTCGTCTACTTTCCACTCAACCAAGCAAATTTCCGGAGTACGAGATGCCTACAGTGACTTGGGGCGTCATCCAAGGCCGAAAGGAGAAACTCGTATCTCGGGTCATAATCTGTGATTACCTAAAAAACTTAGGTATAATCCCCGACGAATTAGAACACTTGGAATTACCGTCCACGGTTGAAGTTATGAAAGAGAGAGTGGAATTTCTTCAGAAAATCGGGTTAACAATCGACGACATCAACGAATACCCTTTAATGTTAGGTTGCAGCGTTCGAAAGAACATTATTCCGGTTTTGGGTTACCTGGAAAAAATTGGGATATCGAGATCGAAACTTGGTGAATTTGTTAAAAATTACCCACAAGTGCTCCATGCGAGCGTTGTGGTGGAGCTGGTCCCTGTGGTTAGATTCCTTCGTGGACTCGATGTTGAGCGGCAAGACATCCCTTATGTGTTGCAGAAGTATCCAGAACTCTTAGGGTTTAAGCTCGATGGTACGATGAGCACATCGGTTGCTTATCTAGTTAGCATTGGTGTTAGCCCAAGAGATATCGGACCAATGGTTACACAGTACCCATACATTCTCGGCATGCGGGTTGGGACCACGATTAAGCCTATTGTGGATTATATGGTTTCATTAGGGCTTCCGAAGAAGGTCTTAGCTCGAATGTTCGAGAAACGGGCCTATATACTTGGGTACGATTTGGAAGAGACGATGAAGTTGAATGTGGACAGTTTGATTAGTTTCGGGATTCGGAGTGAGGCGATTCCATCGGTCATCGCACAATACCCACAAATTTTGGGTCTTCCTTTAAAGGCGAAATTGTCAACCCAACAATATTTTTTCAATTTGAAGCTTAAGATTGACCCGGAAGGATTTGCTCGGGCTATAGAGAAAATGCCTCAGATAGTTAGTCTTAACCAGAGTGTTATTATGAAAACTATCGAGTTCCTTCGCGAACGAGGCATATCGATTGATGATGTGGCGAAAATGGTTGTGAAGTGCCCCCAATTGGTTGCTCTCAGGGTTGTGCTTATGAAGAATAGCTTCTACTTTTTTAAGAGTGAAATGAAGAGGCCAATAAAGGAACTTGTTGAGTTTCCCGAGTATTTTACGTATAGTTTGGAGTCGAGGATTAAACCAAGGTATCAAAGGTTGTCAAGTAAGGGAATCAGCTGTAGTTTGGCCTGGTTTCTTAATTGTAGCGACCAGAGGTTTGAAGAGAGGTTACGAGCGGATTTTATTGAAGCAGAGAGTGTTGGGCCGTCGTTTTTTATGGGTGGGAAGTTACAGATGCCAATGAGTGAGGTTGTATCAGAGGAAGATGAGGATGAGAGTGAGGATGAAATCCTATACAGGCGCACTGTTTCTCTTTAGCAAGATATGTTTCCAAAACTTTTGATCTCATTAATGGAATAGCAACTAATATTTATGTGTTGTGAACTGTGGTGCTTCATTTTTATCTTATTTTATTTTATTTTTTGATTCTTTTTATTGTGTGTGAAATGTTTCAATAATGAATATTGCTTAATTTTTGTTTGCTATTTGCATATATAACTGGTAATTTTTATAGAGTGCATATTTCTTTTATGCTTATCGAGGTTTTTGCTAAATGCCACATAAATTTCTTTTATGCTTATCGAGGTTATTGCTAAATGCCACATGGATCATGAAAGAGTTATGATCCATCAACAAACAGATATGACCAAAAATGGCCTTTTTTTGTTGGAAAAAATTTGTGTATAACCTGGTTTAATAACTTAATGATTTGATTCTGAATAAAATGAGCATTTTGGAAGATGTATTTTTTTAAACAACACAAATTTCTCGTTTACAATGTGGATAAAATGCCTCCCCTTTTATCAAAAATGAAAAGAAAAGAAAAGAAAGGAGTGTTATTTTTGTTCGTTTTTTTTTTAAAACGAAAGTCTAAAAAGGGCCAATTTCACTGAAGGTACCTTTATATATAACCTGGGATTCTTTCCTCTCTGCTCGGGTTTCACTTTCACGTGTTAAAATCATTAACTGCTTTGGATCAGTATATGGAAATGATTTTTCATCGCATTTTTTGGCACAACAGAATTTGAGTCATGATGCATCTTCCTATGAGCATGAGGCTCATTACCCATCCGAGACTAAAAAAATAAAGAATAATTTATATCAGTTTCCAAAGAGTATTATATGCATCACAAAAGATTCATAGATTTTTAAGAGCCTGAGGTCACGTTAAGGATTAAGTACAATAATTATGTTAAAATGGTATTGAATAGATGGGGATATGATACAACATTCAGCTTCTATTGATGGAAGCCATTTCCAGTTCAACAAGGAGTATTTTTCTTCATAAAAAAAGAACAAACTTGAGCCCATCCATTATAAACAGAACCAAATGAAATGAAGAAAACACAGCTAATCCATCTGTACACGTAACATTCCAAACTTCAAATTTATAAAAGCTAAAAGGATGTAGAAGAAAAACTGAGACCTACTTGTCATAAGAAATGAGCAAAGACATCCTGGAACTAAAAGCTTGGTGTCTTTAGTATGCAGAAATATGTAATCTGTTAAAACATAATATCTCTGCACCTACTGCTTGTATAATTAGCAGTTGGACTTATAGCAATTAAAGAATACAAACCGAGTCAAAGAAGAGCCAAGCCCAAGGCCTAGCCATCAACCCCGATGAATTCTTCCTGACATGTCTAAAATACATGTCTAAGGTCACAGCTATTCGATGTTAATCTCAGCTCAAATTTATTCCCTAATGGATTGCTTCAATCAAATACTATTCTTTGTTGAGCTCTTTCTCTTCTTCTCAAACACAAGACACAATATAGAAATTGTGCATCACAGAAGGCAAAGGATAAATTTCTACTAAGAATTTTAATTACTGTCATAAGGATAAATTTCTACTAAGAATTTTAATTACTGTCATTACTTAGAGTCAATTAGTAAGTGATTTTAGTTACATTAACGAGGACTATTTAAGTGTTAAAACTGCTCGAATGGTCTCCACACCAATACTTATTCCATCAACAAACAGATATGACCAAAAATGGCCTTTTTTTGTTGGAAAAAATTTGTGCATAACCTGGTTGAATAACTTAATGATTTGATTCTGAATAAAGCGAGTATTTTAAAAGATCTATTTTTTTTAAACAAAACACGAATTTCTCATTTACAATGTGGATAAAATGCCTCCCTTTTTTATTAAAAATGAAAAGAAAAGAAAGGAGTGTTATTTTTCTTCTTTTTTTAAAAAAAATGAAAGTCTAAAAAGGGCCAATTTCGTTGAAGGTACCTTTATTTATAACCTGGGATTCTTTCGCTCTCTGGTAGGGTTTCACTTTCACGTGTTAAAACCATTAACTGCTTTGGATCAATATATGGAAATGATTTTTCATCGCAAGTTTTGGCACAACAGATTTTGAGTCATGCATCTTCCTATGAGCATGAGGCTCATTACCTATCCGAGACTAAAAAAAATAAAGAAAAATTTATATCAGTTTCCGAAGAGTATTCATATGCATCACAAAAGATTCTTAGATTTTTAAGAGGTGGACGCCTTCATTGATCTTTGTCTTGATTAACTAAATGGCAGAGAGTGTCGGCTTTTGTTCACGCAAACATTGACATTTTGAATTTGAATTTGGACCATGGTTAGTGTTTTGTTATCGACACCGAATTAATTTAAAGATACTAATAATCCACTCATATATCATAATAATAAGCAAATGATATCCAATAATTGAAATTACACTAATCATTTCTGAAAATCTTAAAGTAACTTGTAAAACTTGTGCTTGCTAATGTTGTATTTGTAAGTCTCTTTCCGAATAATGTTCACTACATGAAAACAAAGAAAAAACAACAGCATTTGTTTAAGGAAAACGACTGCTAAAAGCAGTTTAAACATAACAGCCTAAGACAGTTGTTTTAAAGGGGTAAATTAGACATTTTGCAAGCTGTAACCCATTCGACTGACATTTATATCGATTGCTCCTTTTGCTTTTCCATTCAACCTCATTTCCAAAAAAACGATGTTCTCCTCTCATCCCTCATCCCTCTCTTCGAAATCTGCGATGGTGGATGCCCGAAATCTGTGATGGTGATGGTGCATGCCAAAATTTGCGATGGTGATGGTGCATGAACTAATTTTTACATGATTTTTCTCTACTTCTCTTTGATTCAAAATCTTTCCAAATTTTCTCGCGGTTTTGACCTTGATCAGTTGGTAATGGCGGATTCAAGTGAAACGAGGGAGATTTAGGCATTTTAGGAGTCAAATTGCGTATTAAAAAGGTAGATCTTTGATTTTTTTTATTTGATCTGCAATTTCGATTTCTATCTACCAAATAGTAAAACTAGGGTTCCAAATCTGGATTGTGATTCTTCTGGTTCTCATGTGTTCTGGTTTCGATTAAGAGTTGGGCGGTGGAAATCGGTGCAGATTCGGCTCCCTAGGGTTCCTTAGACTGTTATCATGCCGACGCTCGCCAATTAACAGAGGTAAGGTTTCATTTTTTGTTTTTATTTTTCAGCTTTTGATCTGAATGATCTTTGTTTTGGGGTTTTATTTGGAGATTAGATTAGATCTCTGTGCGTGATACCTTCTCTTTTCATATCATAAAAGAAGGGAAAAAAATACACAGGAGACCAAATATGGTCAAGCAAAATCCAAATCATTAAGAAGGCTCAAATTTAAAAGTATATGTGTACATGGGTTTCAAAAGGTGAAATCTTTTCTTGTCATAAATAATAAAAATACAGAGGAGACTAAACTATGTCAAGCAAACTCCAAATTATGACTAGGGCATAAAATTTGCAAGTATATATTCCAATACAAGGAATAAAAAAGGATGCTGTGATGCATAAAATAGTTGCTCTGTCTCGTGGTAAATCTGTTATGGGCTTATAATTTCCCTGTCTTTTTGACAGAATTTATAAATGGTGTTCAATATAAATTGTTGAGGAAGGTCCAAAGGACCTTAGTGTCATTTAACTGAGCTGGTTCATTTCGTTTGGTTGTATATCAATGCCTGCCAGTAGATCAAGAGATTTTTTGACCAAATCTGGATTCACATTTCATGAAACATTGCCCCTAGTCTCCCTGTGATCTCCGAGCTACTTCTATGCAAATTTAGCTTAATCATCCACCAGCTGGAGGCTTCAATGACTTTCCAGTCTTTGGAGTGGGTAGTTCCTGCACAAAGCAATCAAACAGGAAATATACTCCACAGAAATGCCACCTTAAACATGGCAATAATCGATCAATAGAATAAGAAGCAAATAACAGTGGGTGGCAACGGAGAAGAGATTAGTTTCTTTTCTGTTGTAGCCTTTTGATTTAATCAAGCCGGGTTTGAGTGAATAGATGTGAATCAGGTTGGATTGGGTCTGAATTGATGGTTTAGTTGTCAGGTCGGGTTCGAGACAGGTTTAAACTCATCTCTCTATTCTTATATTTTTCCATTACAATCTGGTATAAACCTTCAGTTGGTATCAGAGTGAGATTGGCAGGTGTAGCAGGAGCGGTATGATCACTTGCTTCAGTATCCCGAATCCATTCAGAATATGTGGAGAGTAGCATTGAGTTCTCTGATGACGTACCTGAGGAACTAGAGATAAAATCAGAATAAGGCAGCAAATTTTCATCAAATACAATGTGTCAAGATATAGATATAAGCAGTGGAGGGAAAAAGGCATCGATAACCTTTATGAATGGTGTTGTACCCTACAAAAATACATGGAAATGATTTTGGTGAAAAGTTATTACAACTGATCACATTGACTCCTTACCTCCAGGTGGAACACGGCGGTGGAAAAAGCTTCTACCTATTATTTATTTGGTATTTTACTATAAAACGTCATTGATAACCCAAGTTCCACAATGTTTCGGTGTTTGTGTTCTACAACACCATTTTGTTCTGGTGTGAAGGGACACAATACTTGGCGAATAATACCATGTTCCTTTAGTAGATTCACAAACTGACTTTGACTAAATTCGGTTCCTCAATCACTTTGGAAATTTTAATTGTATCATTGAAACGATTTTGAATCATAGTATCAAAAGCTAGCAAAGAAATCTGTTTTATTTTTCAGTGGATACCACCATGTAAATCTCATGTGATTGTCAACAAAAGAGATAGTATCGAAAATTCTGCACTGTACTCACAATCAAGGATCAAAATTTCGGCCGAAATGACTGAAATTTCTGCCGAAATTATCGGTTTCGGTCCCCACCAAAACGATAATTTGGGACTGAAATTTCGGTCATCAAATGTATGAGATTGAAATTTCGGTCCAAAATTTCGGTTTCGGTCCCCTCCGAAACCGAAACAAAATCCGAAATTTTGATCATTGCTCACAATAATGGTGTTTACTTCTACGAGACGGCCATTAACTACTCTATTAATTTTTCCATCCTTCCCATAGAACTGCCAAAAAAGATAGTAAAATAAAATAAAATTAAAATTAAAACATCTCTTGATCTGGGGTAGTATTCACCCTGAGCCATATTTTCCATAAGCCTTTTTTTTAATAGGTACATTGGATTCGAACCTGCGACCTTGAGGTTGAAATATTGTCAACCTTCCATTGTGCTACAGGCTCAAGCCCCATATTTTCCATAAACCTTTCTAAGCAACTGTATTATTGAGACTGAGCGACACCTATCACTCGAGCCAGGATTCAATTTAGAGGCAAGATTCAGAGGAATTGACTCATACAGCTCAACCTTTTGATAACCATTAATTTTAAAGATTTTTGACCACTTGGATTACCATAATGAAAGTTCTACTTAATGCAAATGTGACTCACCAATGAAGCCTTCTAATCAAGTACAACAGCTTGATGAAAGATTGTACCACTTGCACCCAATCAACCATTATTAATCAAGAATCATTGAATAAACCTATTTTATTATATAAAAATATTCTGAATAGTGATTAGGTCCTCAAAACCCAAACAATCTAAACAAAGAACGAAAAAATAATCATTAAAAAAAAACGAATAAGAAATCAGATAAAGATGAATTCCTCAGCTTCTTACCAAGGCTAGAAAAACCTTCGTTGCAGCAAGGAAATCTTCAGTCTTCCCACCAGTACAAGAGCCTATGTATACTGTGTCTATTTTCACATCTTTGCATTCTCTTGCTAAGGCACGATTATCACGAGAGTGAGGCTGCAAAAAGTATGAAAACCGATTTGGAGGTTAGTGGTCAAATTATGTCACAAAATGTATTGTTAAAGGTGTCAAATTGTTTTGGAGTGATGACACTTTAAGGGGTAGTATCGATTGTCCACCAGTGCAAGAGCCTATTTATCTCTGCAGAAGGAGGAGGAGCCTAATTCAAGGCCCATATGCCACTTTCAAGTTGGGAATTTGTTTGGGTGCAGGATACACACATGCTGCTTTCTTCTTTTCGTTATTCTCTTTTTGCTTATTATAAGTTTACCGTCAAAGTTCAGACACACTAAAGGCCTGAAAAATCCTGAGGTCGAGTTTTACACTTTTGATCTCTCTTCTCTCTCTTCTCTCTCTCTCTCTCTCTCTCTATATATATATATATATATATATATATTATATTATTATTATTATATATATTTCAGCTTGTAAAGTTAAACAATTCCTTTTACATTGGCTTCTGCTGGCAATTATATGCAGATATTTATTCAAACTGGATACCCTCTTGATCTGCCTTCTGAAGAGTTACTGCATCTATGAAATATCATATGGTATGATCCTACCTAAAACTCCCAATTCCTTTCTGTCTTGTAAATTTGTATGTTTGTCCATTTACTTTTTCATCAATAAATAACTGGGTATCTGAGGTCCTTCCCTCCACTATAATCCCAAAAGAGAGAGAGTTGAAAACTTTATATATATATTACTTGATAGATTTTACACCCTCTAGCGGCTGATGATACTTCTTTTCCAATTATAGTCTCGAACTAGTTATAATTTAAAAATGCTTGCCAGGCATCCATTTTTGTTCTACTTAATTTGAAGTAATGCTAGAATATGATCATATCAGGCAAGAATTATAGATGTTCATTATCATCTTAGATTTTTCTTGACGTATTTAAGGCAAATTAGATAAGATAATTATTGTCTGGGGAAAGATCTGTGTGAAGTTCTCTGTTGCTGACTTGAAATGATTCTAAAAATTGTCTAGGGATCAAAAGGTCTGAATCAGTTAAAAATAGTTAAAAGAGCTTGGAGCCTTCAATATAAGATTTCTTTATCACCACATTAGATGGCTTATGATCTCAAAATGTATTATGTTATATTATATCCTATTGCTTGACTGTAGTTGTTCTGTAAATTCTTAGTTGCATAATATATTGCTTACCTTTCATTTTTACATATGTGCTGATACATTTAGATTCATTTTACCTGGGTAGGTTTTAAATTTGAAGTTGCTATTAGATGCCTGACCCGTGCACCAAGGGCAGTTTACAGGCCAATCACCCTTTGCCAATCTCGGGAGATGCACTGATATTTATGAGCTCTAAATAGGTGAAAGATTAAATGCATTGGGGCGATGAGAGGTATCTTAATTGTCTGAAACTTTGCAATTCTGGATAAGTTGGAGTTTGTGACAGGTTAATTTTCAGTGTCCTAAATGTACCACAAAATCGGAGTTGGGTAGTTGCGACTACCAGCGTGTGTGGCTTTACTAATTTTGAAAATCATTTTTTGAATTAATGGATATTCTAATGATAAGAGCTGCTACACGTGGTCAAACGATTTAGATATCGCGTGCCCTTGCAAGCCAGAGTCACCCCTCGTTTCCATCATTTGCTTTAGTTTTGCATTTTCGGTTGATAAATCTGATTTTTATTTCGGCCGAGTTGAAAAGGTATTTAAGTCATTTAACACCTCAATAGTGTGAGATGGTTTGACACCTCTGATGAACCCAGCCATTTCTTAACTGCCGGATTGAGTGTCGAAATCGATTGATGTCTGTTGTCAGATGCCTTATACTTTCTCTTCGCTGAATTATATATGTGAATTTGGTTTGGGAAAGCAATAGTTTGCTTCTTTCGAGAAATTAGCACAAGTTTATTTACATCTATACTAGTAGTATATCTCCATACGTATACAATCTGTGCGTTTAAAGGGCTCATCGTAAGAAAGCTGAAACTTTGTTCGCCTATTTGTTTCAGTTTTTGTTAATGAAGCTAGCAACAGATGAAAATACGCCCTTAAGCACGATTAATAAAGAATTATTTTTACATGATAAGGGTCTTGGTAATAACTAGCATGGGTTATCATAGGTGGTTTATGGTGCCAAAAAATGGGTCAAACTCATCTACTCATATGGGTCAGTGAATCCAATCAATGGGCTGGTTAATAAACTGACACGGGACAACAACCCTGAAATCTATGAATGCTCATGATATCATGATTTGTCAAAATTAAACTAATTAATTGAGCAATTAAATTACAAATTAAAGCGATACCTTGGGGTTTTATGAGATTCCACTTAGGTGACCATGCTACGTAGAATCCAATCCGACACGTAGGATCTGTTAGGATGGCGGAAGAAGCGATCCGAGAAATAGAACTCTCGCTTCGTCTAGGTCAGAGCGTTAGATCATAGTTCTTCATGAAAACAATAACTCCTTGCTAGGACTTTGGAATCAAAATGGCTAACGGCTCAAATTGAGTAAGCTGGAGTCCAACAACGGTTATAGATCAACGGGCTAGGATTGAATTCGATCCATGAGGATGGACATCAAGGTTACTCTAAATCTAGGGTTGAGAAATGGGAAAATCAATTAAAAAGGAAAAAATTAGGATTCAAGAAATTAGAGGGAAAATAAGAGATCATATTGAATAGGAGATCAAATGAGAAAAATAAAGAACAATTAGCATCTCACCCTTGGTCTCACACCAAATCTCAAATGGGGAAGAAGACTCACTCTTCAAGCTCCCCACAAGCCAAAACAAATAACTCTTTTCATTAATTCAAAATCAAGTATCAAAAATGACTTACAAATTGGGCTTGATAATCATTACATTAGAATAAACCTAAAAATAAAAAGGTACTAAGTTACTCTAAGTGGTAACTTACAAAAGGACAAAATCTAAAGGCAAAAAGGACAATTACGTCACTTAAAACGCTGATGCGCGAATTTTCACAGACGTCCGACCTGGGATCCGCGGACGTCCGTGATGCACTACAGACGCCCGTGCTCACTAAAACAATGAGCACCTAAAAATCCGGGCATCCGTCCTGAACTCACAACGTCCGTCGCCTAATGATGCCTAGGTGATCTTTAAGGCCTTCCTTTGGTGGTTCTTGATATTCCTTGACCCTTCAGTCGCTTCTTCCTTCGTCGGTACACCTTATACGGCCTAAACCTTATGTCCTTGGTGTCGGCATCCCCCGTCATAAGCTCTATTGGAGGGTGGGATTAACAGGCAGATTAGAAACTCTTCCAACTGTATTACAATACTAAATGCTTTCGCAAACTTTCTGCTCGCTAATAATTTTATTGAGTAACTACGTTGTGCCACATGTACTGTACAAGTTCTGCAAAATAGCGTGAAGTTCCCCAAATGCTTTTTGGTGATGCAGTGATTGTATAATCAATATTATTGTACAAGGTCATGCCCTTAGCATTATTTTGTAAGTGCTTGATTACTAAAGATATAGTATTACTATCATTTGTTATTCATGAATTAAGTGTTTGATTATTCAAGCTATAGTACTACTATAATTTATTTTGTTTAATTTGTCATTCATGATGCATGTCCGATATCAGCTTGTGTTGGACTTTAATACAATGCTTACTTGTCATCTGTGTCACGTAGAAATTTTTCCATTTGTATATAATAAAGGTATGTCTATTTTAAAAAATTAATTTTAGCCTATCTTTTTAGTTCAGGAGTTACCATTTCATTTCTTAAGGTCTATTGATGCCTAGATCTAAGTTTATTGGCAAGAATGTTGTAATTATATGCATCGCCCTTTTGTTATCTTATCTATTAAATTTAGCACAAAATTAGTTAGTGGTTGTATTTATTTACTTCATTTTGTATCGTTTAGCAGTGGGTTCATATTTTCCTTTGCTAGGCAAATGGATTTATTTATTTTTCAGTTGGAACTATTGACAGCCTAAAACCTAATTGGTGCAAACTTGACTGGTACATAAGATCCTTATGCTATTATTACTTGTGGTGCACAAAACGATTTAAGTGATTGCAGCCATCTTCTTTTTGTTGGTTATTGATGTCCTTTACGATTGTTTTATATTATTTGGTTATGATACTTAGAAATAAGTGTCCGATTCTCATACTTATAACCTAATTTTTTTTTCCCCTTTCTGAGTTGATTGCAGGTATAGGGAATGATTAAGAGGAGCATTTGGTTGTTCAACATTTCTCAATGGAGGGAGTCAACTTCAGTTCAAGGCTACATTCCGGTTTCCGATTGCATCAATGGACTCTCCTTGTTGTTTGGTGACCAGTGAGTACGGGTGGAGAATGACCTGTGAGTGCGGGTTGATAACCAACATGGAGTCTCTCTTTATTATCTAGTGAAAGAAGTAGTGAGAGGAGTTTACGTATTGAATAATGAGATTATAAGTTACTTTTATGTATTGAATAATGGAAAGTATGGTTGAAGCTTGGTATTCTATCGTTTTATATATCGAATAATGTATCGTGCGGATGAAACTTGGCATGTTATCCGAGTTTTTAGTATTTTTTATTATTTATTTTTATTTGCAAGGTTTTATGGATGCGTACTGCCAGATAATTTGGTACTTGGGACAAAAAAAAAGTATTAAAAAAGAATAGCATTTTAAAAAAAATTGTATAAAAAACCGTCAATGTAGATTTTTTTTTTTTTTAAATAGTATTTTAAAAAAAATGCATAAAAAATGATTGCCCAACTTAGTCGTTCTTTTATGACTAGTAGTCGTCGTTGAAGTTCATAAATACATATTGTGTACAATAGTAAAAAAAATTATTGGTTTTTTTACAATTGTCTCATCTAACTATCAAAGGCTTGTCATTTTTCTTGAAAATACGATTGGTATCGACAGTCTTTTTTTTGCTTTTTCACATAATAGTTGTAGTAGGAACCTGTAGAATAATATTCTATGCTTTAGTTGTAATTCTCATTATTTCTTACTTTAGTTATAAATTGCACATCATGAACTGCTATTCTTCTTGTGAATGCTTACCTTCATGTTAAATAGAATTTGCTTATATTATTATTTACACTTAGAATTTCTGATTAATGCTAATCTAATCTTAGTTATGTTATCACAACTAATAGAATTTTCATTTGCACTTGCACCTATGAAATTCTCTTATATTATTTGTACTGAAAATTTATTACAAAATTAATTAAGGGCAATCTGTCTCTAGGAAGCTTGGTCTCGAAGAGAATGTTAAAAGAAACAAATTTAAGTGAGGGGATAGTTTTTTATAGAGTAGTGCAATAATCGATAGGGTTGCGAGGGGCAAGGCAACATATAGGAGAATTAAGAGGGAATGCCCGTGGAATTTCTTCACTTGAAATAACTGTCCACGAACGAGGTGATCGTTTCAGCAGGTCACCACGCAGTGGGAGCACCTACTTATTGCATGAAGGAGAAACACGTATCTCGATAACCAAGGGTTCCTTATTAGAAGACTATAATACAATATAATTTTCAATGAATATAATGGTAGATACAAATATTATACAAATATTTTAGCCCTTCTATATGATCAAAAGCGTAATAATACGGATGCCACATAGGCGAGGAAGTTTATGTATCCCAAAGGTTTTTTTGTGCAAGGAAGGAAAATTCATTCAAAAAACTCCCATAAGTATTTAGGGGATCTTTAAGCACTATTTTTCAAAGATCACTAGAAGGAGAAGCCCTTGACTGGTTTCTCAGTTTGTCACTCCATAAAATCGATATGTTCGACAATCTAGCCAGCTAGTTTTTAGATCAGTGTAAACACTTGGTCCACGAAACTGTTAGTCTGAGCGACTTAGTGACTACGAAATAAGAGGTCGATAAAGACTTTGTGATCTTTGTTGGTCATTGGAGAAGGCTCGCAGCCTGAATAGAGAGTTAGATGAAAGAGAAAGGCGCGATCAATATCATCATCGATAACGTTCGAGAACCTCTTCAGGTCACTTTAGGGTCAGGTTGGGGCCTAATGGTTGAGAGTTGAGACTAAAAGGACCTCCTTTTTTATATTAAGTAACTGGGAGAAATTATATATATATATATAATATTGGTGCTGTGATCACATTCACTTGGTGAAATGTGTCCAACTTGGAATCAACATCCAAAAACAAAAAACAAAAAAAATTGGAATCAACATTTGACCCTCTGATAGTCGGCCCATGATCTCAAGATCTGTTAAATGGATGATTGGGACAAAAGACAATCTCATTCAAGTGAATATTTTAAATCTTTAAGATCCCTTGAGATTTTAATTGAATGTATTCTTCTCTATTGTAAGGGCAATGGTCAGGGCACAGATGACTCAGGTCCAATCAAGTTGAATCAGATTTTGAGTTCAAACATCTCTGCAGCCACCCTTGGATATGGGAGAATCTTGATTTTCATGGTTTTTACATTTTATAGGATGACATGCAGTCAAGATTCCCCTATTTCCACATAATGCAGAGGTGGTTAAATTTGAAATCGGATTCAACTAGGTTGGACCTGACCATTGCGCCTATTGCAGCACTTCACATTATAGAAAAAATAACAATAAAAAATTAACCAACGGGGGTCAGTACAGTGGCTTGGACCACACCTCAGAAGCAGAGGTTCTGAGTTTGAATTTCCACCCATTGTTGGCCACTCGCAGGGATTTATCCCTACTGATTGGTATGTGTGATGTGCGGTGCTTTAATAAGTCAGATACCCCGTTATTTAAAAAAAATATCAAAAATCAAAACTAAGGATAGCAATAATAATCTTAATTTTCAGAAAAAAGAAACTCCCCAACATAATACACATACATATAAAACATGAAACAAATACCAAATTTGTACTTCTCGGCTCTAGCAGTTTTTTCATCCATAACACCATAGAGAACACCTTTGCATCCTGAGCTGTAGAATGCTTTCCTTTCCACCCTCCTGCAGTATGAACTCCAATAACGACGAAGAATTCTCTCTTATTAGACCGAAAACACGAGGTCTATATAAAATGCTGCATAAACAAAGAAACCCACAGATATCTTAAAACATCAAACTCCTATTCTAAGAATCTTTTACTAACAATGCATATACTGATTTGTTCATATTTGCATTAGTTCTTCAAAGATTTCCATAGCTGAAGCAGGCAAACCCAATAACACATTTATGCTCTTCCTCCCTTTTCCATGAGAAAGGAACAAGATCACTTCCTTCTCGGGCAGAGTAACCGGCCCAGATTGCAACGGCTCGCCCCACCCGAAATCCGTAGTATGAAAAGATAGCCGCGACCAAGTTGTTATAAGCAGAGTTGCCGAGAGCGAAGGCCTAAGTCTCGTTGCTTCGAAATAATCCATGGCCGAGCGCATGTAACTATCGGTAACCATCGAAACCGCCTTCTGAACTAACCCAACCGTAAAAGACAATGGGTTCTCCAATATTTCACCTGCACTACATAGAGAGTTTGTTAACACAATTCCATTCCCAAAGTAACCCTTCGGAAGCGGCGGGTCAAATCTGGACCGTCCATCGACCGCAAAGAGGAGCTTCGTCTGTTGATCAGGTTGCAACTTCAATGCCTGACTACGGGCTTTCCACACGAACGCGGAGAGGGCTTCGAAGGTAGTGCACTTTTTTAGAACTCCATCTTCCATGGCTTTTATCTTCAGTTTTTCAAGGTTTTCGGGGTCGAAACAGAAGGACCTGTAGAGCACTTCTTCTTGATAAAAGTCCAAAGTGTTGGACACATCTTTTATCTCTGCAAATTCGTGGTGGGGGAAATCAATTTTAGTTGGGTTTCTGGTCTTGAGTATGCTTCTGTCTAAAAATGGTGGAACACTTAGTGGTAAGCCTCTGGCAGTTTCACACCATGAGTTGACAAACTCCATTGCACCAAGCCCATCAAACATACAATGATTTAAGGCTAGCCCAAGAACAAATCCTCCACACTTGAACTTAGTCACCTGAATCAAAATAAATAATTAAATTAATTATAAGCATCAAGTCAATGTTGAATTCTTCTTTCCAGGTTCAAGGGTAGTATGCATATATGCATATCTTTGACACGTGAAATGAAAAAGAAAAAATATTCAATTTTTTAATTTTTATTTTTTTTTAAAAAGCTTACAAAGATTAATGAATCCCTTAAAGGATGTGGTGCAATATGAGATCATGTGCCCTACGACTTAAGTGCAGGGATGTATATATATATATATATATATATATATATATATATATATATATATATATATATATATATATATATATATGATTACATTTTACTAAAATGCCCTAAGATTAAACCAATTAATGATTAATACTTGGAGCATTTTAACATAAATTTCGCTAAGATGAAACTCATATAAAAGCCTCCACTCATTTCTCTATTCTCTCTCTTATTCTCTGTTTGACAACTCCGAAATGTCAAATATTAGTAGAAAAGAAATTCAGTTTTCCTATGTTTCTGTTTTACAGCGTTATAAGGAGATGAAAAGAAAATTACATGGGCCCCGTTGTAAGGAGATGAAAAGAAAATTACATGAGCCCCACATAAAAACTCAATTTTCATAAGTCAATATTTTAAGAGAGAATCATTTTAATATTTCAAGTGATTGAAACTGAAACTACTGTTTTTACTATTGAGAGATTGAAATGGAAACTACTGTTTTTACTATTTTGGCAAAACAAGCCTTTTTCAAGCTATTATTTTACTAATTAAGCAAGAAATCAATTTTCAAGCACAATCATTTCTCAAACATCCTAATCAGAACACAAAAAATTAATTTCCTGAATAAGTTTTTTTTCTGGTTTAAGTTTTCCTGTTATTAAACATACCCTTAAATTAAATTGTAACTTTAAAAAATTAGATTTAAAACTGACTAAAAACTCTTGTTTTGTTCTTATGAATATGAACTATTTACATCCATAGCATATGCATCTATGTACATATGGGTGGATTCATCCATGCATCCATATGGCTATTTCAGTGTAAATTACTAAATTACATTTATTAAGTTGTCATTTGGCTCATTAATTTCTCCAGTGGGTCAGTGTTAATAATAGCGTTGTCATATGGCTCATTAAGTTCAGTCTGGATTATTTGAGCCATAAAAAGCAAAGGTACCTCTGCTGGTGCCTACCTAATCAACGAGAGCGAGGTCTGTTGACTCCATTGAATCAGATGATGGAGATCGATTTTTATTCAAATCTTCTGCACAATTGATCTCGACACCATGTATGTACCATCAGACTGTCAATTTTGTCTTCCACCTGGCACAGATCCCACAAGTGATCCCAAAATCACGTTTGAGAATGATGTATCGTATATAATTTTAAGTCACTTTTTTGGATATCGGTTCTATGTGGAATACAGAAATGACTGTCTAATGGTATCCCCATCGCGTCACGATCACCAGTGTGAAAGATTGGGATGAAAATCGATCTCCATTGTCTGATTCAACGCAGTCAAGAGGTTTACAGTGTAGGCACCCTTAGTAATTAGGCAGGTGCGAACTGAGTTACCCAAAAGCAAAAGGAACACTTACTTGCACACGAGCTTTGTTCCATTGCACCTACTTTAAAAGGAGAGCGCTTGTATTTTTTTGACCAGCACGAGGTTGAACACCATCTAAGCTTGCATGATTTGAAGGTCATGACGTAAAGATCTTGGTTGCCAAAGATTGGCACGAAACACAATCTTTATCGACTGATTCAATACAATCAATCATTGAATCACATGATGGGCTTTGACGGCATTGAATTGAACGATGTAGATCATGTTTTGTGTCAATCTTTGACATCCGACATTTTGCATCATGCACGTCAAATCAGACTTAGAACATGACAACCATTCTAAAAATATCATTTTTTATTTTTTTTTTAATAGATCAAGTTTTTCTTTTTAATTACGCGCAAAAGTACAATCTTGTGAGCAAGGTTTTCCTAGAAAACAGAAGGCCATAAAACAAAGTGGCTCTACTGCGCCTACGTGACTAGTTAAGGCGCCTACCCTTAAAAACCATCGACTCCCTAGAATCAGTCGAAGGAGGGGAGCATTCATCCTAATCTTCCACACGATGGACCTTAAGGCTATGTGCGCACAAATCTTGTGTGCAAGTTGTAGTTCTCAAAAGGCAAAATGCCATAAAATAAGTGTTTGGTAACACTCAATGTCACTCTCGGATTTCTCATTTTGTTTTGATGAATCACGATTTCATTAAAATGGGAAAACCAACAACATGGCGATATGAGCGAGGAGCAAGGAATCAAAAATTGGCCGATACCGATACGTACTGGTTTTCGGCCAAACCAATATGTATCGGTATCTCGTATCGGGTATCTGATACCATATCGGCCAATATGCCTCGGTGAAATAATTTTATTTTTTTTTTAAATAGGTCGATATGTATCGGTATCGATCGAGTCGTATCGGCCTTAGGCAAACTAATACCTGAGACCGATACCGATTTTGATAGTGTGGAAGAAATTCAAAAGAGCGGAAAACCGACAAAATACAAAACGGAAAAATCAACCAATTTCCGTTGGATAGAGAGAAGCCCCAATCTTTGGCCAAATTGTCGGCCACATCATTCCCTCAACGGAAATGACTATACATAAAAAAATTTCGCCCGGATTTTCTCCAAAGCTATTGTAGATTAAAATAGGTAGAGACTCCAAAAGCTTCCCAAACCTGCTTCTCTTCCGCAGAAATCATGTCACGGAAGTCATGCTAAACCAAAAAAATCCTCTATTCTCGCTCACTTGTTTAAAGCGCTCACTTAATGATGCACGTCCTAATGGAGCTTTCATTAATTGGGAGCCTTCAGTAAGTAAGTGGGCAAAGCAGAGGTTCTCAACGAAGGACCAAAATTTCGGCGGAAATGACCAAAATTTCAGTTTCGGTCCCCACCGAAATCGAAACGAAATTTAGAATTTTAATCCTTGTTCCCAACAAAAAGAACCTAAGCTTTTCCATATAATTGAAACAGAGGTTTTCAATTTTCCAAACCAAAAATGCTCACAATAATTATTTCGGGTAACTTTATTCGCAACTATCGGATTGAGGGTGCCTATGCTCAAAGACCATTGACTAGTTTGAATCAGATGTTAGAGATCGATTTTCATCCCAATCTTTCATACAACGGTTCTTGAGATCATGCGCGTTCCATCAAATGATCAAAGCAGTCAATGATGTTTGATTCCATGTGACACAGATCTTTGACATGAAAGATTGGAATATAAATCTATCTCCATCCTATGATACAAAGCAGTCAATGATGTTTCAACGTAGGCTCCCTTAATATTTGGGTAGGCACTAATGGAGCTACTCAATCATCACCTTTTGACTATGGTGTCTAAAAACTCAGTCGAGTAACTTGGAACTCGGCTGAGTTGACCTCACCAGGCTAAGTTTCGGGTTGACTCGATAGAAAGTTCAATTTTTTGAGTTTTTTTCGAGTTTCTCAAGCTACTCTATTAAGTTTTTGGTTATTCGAGTAACTCGTGTAAGTTTATATTAAAATTTATTAAATTATTTAATAATTATATATATAATATTATTGAGTTGAAGGATTCGTTTTTTCGATCATACTCAGCCCAGCTGACTTTCGAGTCGGGTCAAGTTTTTGGGGCTTTGAATCATGTTTTTGACAATTTTATTATTAGTAAGAAAAAATCTCTGAAAATTAACTCTCAAATCTACCTCAAGAAACCAAAAAAAAAAACACACACATACAAAAAGTGTTTGACAGTAAATTACTGAAGAGTGATTTGCATACCTGTGCCACGAGAGGAGGTATTTCTAATATGTTCTTTGCACCAGGAATGTTATAAACAAGCTTTCCAAGAGTCACTGGATCAGGCTTTGCTATGTCCCCAATCTCCTCTATTGAGCAATTTGCGTCGGCTTCAACGAAAACCGCACCCTCGCCCGTACAATTCACAATAAGCTTCCCGTCCGCGCTAATCGTAAGCCGCCCAGCAAGCGGGTAATAGTGAACGAGAACCTTCGATAATGCCTCTTTAATTACTTCGACCGCTGTTTCGTTACCCTTCTCATCGGCCTTAAAGCAGTAAACAGTTTGAACGATCACTGCGATGTTTTGATCGAGGTTCGAAAGGAAATAGAGGCCCTTCGATGTTTCCTCTGATGGAGGGACAAGCGTTGGCTCCCCTTTCTCAACACTAACTTCAAACACAATGCCATTTGAACTCCCCATTACAAAAATCTCCACAAGTTCTGAAATTTGATAGTAAAACATAAACAAACAGCATTATATAGACTAAAAATAAGAGTACCCAGAAACCATTTTAATTAATTTCTAATGGATTTGAAACTCTCACTATACGGAAATAAACAAACCATGTGGACTGATTCAGAGAGAACATATACAAAATTTGATAAAATATGGAGAACCCATGTAACAGAATACCTGTTAAAACAATCTGAGAAATCAGAAACACATGGGTTGCTTTGAATCTGTTGAACCAGTTAAAGAAACTGCGATTGTTCTGAGGGAGTGGTGAGCGGGATTATATATAGAAGGAGAAGTTTAGAACTTAGTCAAATATAGATTTTTTATGTTTTTTAAAAGAGAAAAAGAAAACGACAGGTGGTATGAAATGGAGTGTACGAAAGCCTTTAGAGTAATAAATTCAAAAACTGATTGAATTAGCAGCAACAACCAGGGTGATGATGAAGGCTGCTTCTTGTTCAGGAAAATGGAGGGTTTTTTTTTTTTTCCTTCTTAGTTCTTCATTGGGTGGGGGTTGGTCACTGGCCATGGAACCAAACATCACCAGCCACGAACGAGTGTGTTGTAGTTGGTGAGGTTGGCGTCCCAAGTTTGCTTACTTGGTCCACCTTATTAGTATTACTAACTTCCATCATGGAGAGGCATCATAAGGTTGTTAAGGTAATGAAGCGCCAATTGGCCACTGATTTTGTCAAGGGTACCGGTTTTTGCAACTGATAATTCGGTGTTCACAACTCGGGATTGAAGTTCCATTAACAGAAATTTGTATATAACCGACACTGAAGGTTTCAGTTCGGTTAACTAAACTCCCCACGCCCCTAAACCGAACCGAGCCAATCCGGCTTCGGGTTTTCTGATTGTTTTTATTCTTTACCTAATTTTATTTTCATTGTTTTTTCGTTTCTTCGTTTTAGGGTCGGTTTTCTCTTCCTACTCGATTGGTAATCAGGACCCAAAACTGAAACTGATTCGGTTTAGGCTCAATTTTTTCAGTTTGGCTCCAGGGTTTTTTGGTTTTTTTTTCTTCCACCCTTATTTGCAACTAGAGTTTTCAGTTTTCACACGTGAAAATTGATGACTACCCTGAATCAGCTTATGAAAATAGTTTTTCCAACGACTCTTCCACACAACCGATCTTTTGATCATGACTCACCTATGGGACGGTCAGAGTTTGATTCCACATCATAGGCATAGCTAAAAGTGCCATCAGAAACCCTTTTCATTGTAACCCATGATCATCAACATTTCTCTGAGATGTGGGCACCATGGAATCATCATCTGACAGTCTGATGGTGAGCCGTGATCAAAAGATTAGTCGTGCACAAGATTAGCTTGAAAAACGGTCTCTATTGTCTGATTCACACAATCAATGGTATTGATGTCTAAAATCCCAGATTGCTAACAAGGGGTTAGGCGAGCTGGCCAGGTACTTGCTTCCAAAAGCAAGAGACCTGAGTTTAAATCCCCTCCCCCTCTTGAGGCCACCCTAGGGATTTATATCTTGTGCTAACTAAACATGTGCTGAATTTGGAGTGAGCATGGGCCCCTGGGATTAGGCGGGTGCTCTAACAGGCCCGGATACCCAAGTTATCAAAAAAAAAAAAAAATCAGATTGTTGAAGCCAAATCTTCAATTGCAAATACCGTTACCTATGTCAAAAGCCAACATCCAAGAATTCGATGTCCCTGAGCAAGGGTCAAAATCTCAGGTATCTGATACAGATCGTTCAAGCTCCAAACCGATACGTATCGGAACAGTAACTTACCGGACGACACATTGAATGAATCATCTGGGCATTTGTATATAAAATGGACGATACGGCATTTGAATGTACCGTATCATCCTGGTCCAATACCGATATGTATCGTCCGATACGTATCGGTATCGGACAAAATTTTGACCCATGTCCCTGAGTCTCCTGCTACTTAGTTTTGGCTGGGCTAAAAAAGCCAATTTCATTTGTGACGACGCCTTGCATTAATCCATTATTTTGGGGTCTGTGGCCCCCATTAGGCATCAAAAGGTTATAAACATACTGACAAATTTTGTTTATGGCAACATTTCGGTAGGGGGTCATTTCAGGAAAATTTTGGGGAGTACAAAAAATATTAAATTATAAACATTTTATTTATTATTTTAAATTTTACAAAAACTAGAAAAGATTTATTAATTTCAGTGAAATTTCCAAATTTTGGCGAAATTTCGTTAATTTCGCTGAAATTAATGAAATTTCATCGATTTCGGAGAACTCATCGAAATTTTGCTGAAAATTTTGGCCGACCCCTGTTTTAGTAAATTTCTAAGAAATTTCAGAGAATTTCGGATAAATTTGTCACTATGGTTATAAAACCCTTTTGAGCCACAAATTTTTTCTAAGTTTCACGCCACAAATTAGTCCCTAAAATTTAAAGCCCACTTAATCGTGTAAAACAGTTGACTTTTAGGATTTTCAGTGCCAATTTCCAAGATATCGAGGTCTTGTTTGCATAGCTCTTTGTCAGTTCTCTGTTAGAGTCGGACATACTTGCTTTAGCAACTCCCCCTGTCCTTGCTAAATTCCTGAGAAACAGAATTTACTTGCTCTGACAAAGAGCAGCTACCCTCCCTGTTCTTTGTCAGAGCAAATGAAATATGGTTTGGCAATAAATGAGCCAAGAGCAGGGAAGAACTGCTAGTGAAATAAATTCTGCTCTCCAAATAGTTACCAAGGATGAGGGGGGCCTGCTAAAGGAGACAGGAAGATTTAGCAAAGAAAAAGGGAACCTATAGCTCTGTAGCTCCAAGTAGGTTGACAACATTGCAACCTCTAGGTCTCCAAGTTCAATCCCAGCTTAAACATTTTTATAAAAAAAAGAATTTCAATGACCCACCCTTCAATTTTTGTCATAGTCACCAAGTCGGGGTCGTCGATAATTCAACAAAGTTAAAATTTTAAAAAAAATGAGCAAAATTCGCCAAGTTTGGGGAATATTAAATTTATTAGGTATAGAGAATATTTAAAAATATTAAAAATCATGAATTATTCACAAATTTGTGGAACCGTGAGAATAATTCAGAATTAATTCACACATTTGAGAATTTATAAAAAAAAAATAAACAAATTTTGTTGAATTTGGTGACTTGGTATTTGTAAGTTACTTTCGACTGGGGTGGAAAGGTACACTTACATATGGGATGATTTCTCCCATCAATGGTAATCATAGTGACAAATTTCTTTGAAATTCTCCGAATTTTCTTTGAAATTTACCGAAACAGGGGTCGGGCAAAACTTTCGGTGAAATTACGATGGTTTCTCCGAAATTGCTGAAATTTCATTAATTTGGACAAAATTAACAAAATTTCAGCGAAATTAACGAAATTAATAAATCCTTTCTAATTTTTATCATTTTTTAAATAATAAATAAAATTTTTATAAAGTTTAAATATAATTTATATTTAATATTTTTTTACTCCCCGAAACTTTTCGAATTTTTCTCGAAATTTATCCGATATGACCCCCTACCGAAATGTTGCCAAAAACAAAATTTGTCACTATGATGTTTTGGATAACCGTACGGACTGAGCTCCCTTTAAAGTATTACAAAGTTCCAATTTATAAAGCCCAAATTGAATAACAAGAATTTCAAGGTCTCAGAAGTTGATGTCCTCTAAAGCAAAAATATTTATATCTATGAATCGGAAATTCTCCAAAATTGACGGAAGCTGCGGCCGGACGAAACTTTCGCCGAAATATCGATAATTTTTCCGAAATTTCATTAAATCTGCAAAGCTAACGAAATTTCGCCGAAATTAATAATTCTTTTTTTCTAATTTTAGTCATTTAAAAAATAATAGCTTGACTTTTAGAAAATACTAAATATGAGTTTTATATATAAATGATTTGTGTACTCCCCCAAATTCTCTCGAAATTTTTTGAATTTTCCATAAATTTATCATAAATGACCCCCTTCCGAAATATTGTTGAAAACGAAATTTGTCACTATGCATATTACCATGAGACTATAGCTTCTGATTTTTGTGGTGCGGCCCACCATATATATCAACTCCCAAGGTTGTGTTTGAGATTGCTCTTTGAAGGCAAAGAGCAGCTTTAAATTGCTCTTTTAAAGAGACCCAAATTCAGCTCTTTTACGGTTTAAAAGAGCTAAAAGTACTTACAACCAAACATACTCTCATATTAAAGTGTTGTGTCACAGGTCACAGGGCAGAGAGCTGCTCTTTGCCTCGAAAGAGCAATCTCAAACACAGCCTCACTAAATTGCTATTACTACATATATGCAGCAACATTAAACAATGCCTCATTAAAGCCCCAAAACTGCCCTCAGAGAAGGTACACTTTATAACCTACTAAGTACCCTCTTAACTGTAATAATGGATCGGTAAATTTCCTTCTTTATGGGTGCAATACCTTGCTGTACACTAATTGAGACGGACACCTGAGTCAATTTTTTTGACCATTTTGAGATTTGACCATTTTGGTTCAGGGAGATTGACTGGTGTACCACCCTTGTGTAAGGAAATAAGGATCGGTTACCTAACATCAGTTCATATTTTAGTGAACAGCACTTGATATTTAATTCTATATATACCAAACTCTCTTTCTCTTCCTCTGTCTCTAGTGAATCAGATTCAAATAAAAGTAGACCCTTGACCTCCAGTGCCAGCTGATGCTTCCACACTCCTTAGTTATTAGGATGTGGGCCATTGCTCATATTCTTTTGATGGTTCTTGATCAGACTGCAGAAATCATTCAATGACACAATATTTCTGATTGTTGAATCCAATCAAATCAATAACTGCACGTACCATATGGTACAGAATTGAGGTTCTTGATCAGACTGCAGAAATCATTCAATGACACAATATTTCTGATTGTTGAATCTAATCAAATCAATAACTGCACTTACCATAGGTTACAGAATTGATGAAAATTGGTCCACCTGTATGGAATTGCCTTGAAGACAAACTTACCATGCAGGTAATATGAACATATATTTGAGAAGCCAAACTTGTGGGAAAGGGAAATTTTCAAGAACAGTTAGAATTTGGTTCCCTATCTTGCATTTCTAGGCGGTGCACCGAACAATTTCGGTCGGCCAAACTTTGGAAATGCATAGATTGATAGTTCACGGGGCCGGGATGCTACCAATAGAAGTAGCATTTTTGTGCTACTCACGAGTCAACTTGGCGTCATATGGCACCGAACCTGAAGATTGGGTGCCATGGTAACATGGAAAAGATTAGTCATGTCCTGCCAAAAAAAATTTGGACAGGATCTGATGCATATCCACCGTTAGAAATATGATCAAGTTGGAAATGAATCAATGCATCTAGGTAGGTTGGCGTTACCCTAAGTTTGACCCATAATTTAAAGGCCAAAGTAGTCTTTAAAAATAATTTACATTTTTTCTAAAATCTCATGATCAATGCCTTGGGTATCCAAAACAGGGTTTCTTTTGCACATCGCATGACGCATGGCATGTGATCTAGTCTACGAGGGTAGCACTTGGGCACTCACCTCATAGATACTATTCCCTTTCCCATATCTCATTATTAACAACGTTTGGTCCTATATATTTATATGATCTTACATCATTAATTGTTTAAGATGTGAGTATTCCACACCAACAAATTGATAGATGATAAATTGAAGGGTGATGGGCCCAAAAATTACATTTTTTGAGAGACTTAACCATCTGATATGTCCAGCCTAATACCAATCATTGTTCTTAATTTTAATGGTTGATATTAAAGTTTGTCAATCAGACGGTGCTAATCCACTTATAGGTATGATTCTTTAATTAAAACATATTCCAATGATTACCACTTCGACAATTTAGATTAATCACAAGTGTTCGCCACATGACATAATAATAAACAACTAAACTAGACTTCAATGATGTAAAATTTTTTAAAAAAAAGTCTCATTTAATGGTATAAGTCTACAATTAATGTCACTTGTCAATACAATGGACAATTTTGCATCGTATATAGAGCATTTTTGGGTTCTCACCAACTCCTTTAGCATACACTCTTATACAATGGATAATTTTGCAGGCATCTTATGTGGCATGTTGTAAGGTACTATACGGGACCAAACACTACATGCACTTACACATAGTGGGGCCCAAGCCACATAAACTGTCTATGGAATTGTCTACCAAAAATTGTCCACTATTTATAATTTTTCGTCGTTATTGGTCTCTCTCATTTTCATTGCACATGCTCATACTATGTCAATTAATGCCACTTTGCAATACTTTTCTTTCATGTTAGACCATGGATCAAAATATCATCCGATACCAATACGTATCGGACGATACGTATCAGTATCTAAGGTGGATGATATGGTACATTAAATGTACCGTATCGCCCTTTTGTATAACTAATATCGGACGATACATTTAATGTATCGTCCGATAAGTTATTATTCCGGTACGTATCGTCCGGTATGTACCGATTTTTTGACCAGACGATACGTATCGATTTTCCGGCATTTTTGATCCATGTGTTAGACTTTTATATGAATCATTTTTAAACATAATCTTACATACTTGTTCCTAATCTTATTCATTCTTTATACTCCATCTAGCTCACCTAGCAAATTTTGACAACACAAATTATAACTTTGAGACGCTTTTTAATATAACCCAACACATTGCATTATATATAGAGCATTTCAGTTCATATCAGATAAATTTTGGAAAAACTTTAAAAAAGTTGCACTGCAATTTTGGGAGTGCAAATAATATATATTTAAATTATATTTAATATTCATAAAAATTTTATTTATTATTAAAATAGTACCTCTATTAGCGCCCATGCAATCTCTGAAAGTGCCTACTTGTATAACACCTTAAAAAATCATTGATTATTTCATATCAAATGATGGGGATCATTTTACAACCCTATCTTATACAGAATGGATCTTGAGATCATGTTGCACCTATTAGACGGTCAGTTTTTTATTCCACATATCACAAATCTCCAAAAAATGTCCCTTGAATCCTATTGCACGCATCACGCTCAAACGTGATTTTAGATACTTTTTTTGGGGATTTGTAACACGTGAAATAAAAAATTGACCGTCTGACAAGTGTAGCATGATCTCAAGATCTATTGTATGGAATATCTGGGTGAAACACGATCTTCATCATTTGATCTGAAGTAATCAATAATTTTGAAGGGGTTTCCAACGTGATTACTTTCAAAGATTGCGTGAGCGCTAATAAAAGTACCCTATATAAAAATGACTAAAATTTAAAAAAAATTCATTAACTTTAGTGAAATTTTTGTCATTTCAAAGAAATTACTTAAATTTCGCGAAAAAGTTTCATGACCCCTATTTCGATTAATTTCATGAGAATTTTGGAGAAATTTATCACTCTATGATGTTTCCACCATTTTATTAAAATGTCCTTTCAATTGAAGTAATACTTCTTTATCTATTTTCAGACGTAGGTCATTTTCTTATCTCCACTCTATCCACCCTACCTGCTATTTTTGAGATGTCCTCTCAAATTAGTTAATACTTTAAATCTTAAAGCCCTAACTACGAAACATATGACCTGTTTAATGATTATATGCCTATAAATTTATGTGCATCTCCCAAGTTTGATCAATTTAGTGGAAAAAGATTGACACATGCACCACTAAGGTACATGATCCGAGCACCTAATACCAACTCTTCCTTATAAATAATATCCAATTTAAGGAAACCAAAGGAGTACATGAATAAAACGGTATGGAAAAAATTCGGAGAAAAGTGCTGAAAAACGTAAATACGGAAAAAGGGTAAAAAACTTGAGTACAGGACGAATAAAAAGTAGGGACCAAAACGAATAGTACAGAAAAAAGGAAAACATAAAACATTAAATATATATTAATTAAACTCTATTTTGCTTAAAACACATTGTAAACTAAAAGAACATGTAAGACGCATTTTATGCATTCTTAAAATGCATAACCGAAACCGATTAAATGTAAGAACATTTAATCGACAAAAGCGTTTTATGCATTCTTAAAAGAAAAACATCTTTTCATATGTTTGGACAAAAAAAAGTATTTAAATGCCTTTTTTGTGGTTTAAAACACACTTTTGGTGGCACTGAGATAGGGATGCAGATTTGATTAACAGAACCGAATCCGAAAATTTTAATTATTGGTTCAAGTCATGAGTGGTAGCACTGAGATAGGGATGCAGATTCAATTATTGGTTCGGAGTTGAAACTGAACCAAAAAAACCAACAGGCTTGTTTTTCCCAAATTCCTATATATATATATATATATATATATATATATATATATATATATATATATGTTGGTTCGGGACAATTTTTTTTTTTAAGATTTAAGTTTTTTATTATTTCTTTTTTGGTTCTTTGCTTGATTTTTTTAATTTTATAATCCTATCTAATCAATTTTCTATTTCCACCACGGCAAAATCAAAATGGAACAGACTTAGAATTGGTTTGGTTTTGTTTTTGTTCGTTTTGAATTGATTACGGTTAGGGTTCTAAACTTCATTCCTACTATGAAGTAAGTCGATCAACACAACCACACCTACTGAATGATTTTTAGACAGTTGCATTCAGAAGTTAGCCCATCAATTGGATATTATGCAAAAGTAGATATTTCGTAATCTTGAAAAAAAATCAAAAGTTTGACTTTCGACCTCTTCTAATCGTCCAGAATTAGGTGTCCACAAGTTACTTATACAAAATATTACTCAATAGTTAATACTTAATACAACATGGTGCCTAAGAGGTGGATGGTACCCCTCTCTCTCTCTAAATCAATGGCCGTGGATGCATATATAATGATCTAGACCGTTCAATCAAATTGAGACCTCTTGATTAAGACATAGCCAGAAATTGCACCAATTAGAGGACCATAATCTCCAGCAGTCACATATTTTTATTAAAAATAAGATAATGAAGTTGACTTTCTTGAAGTGAAGTGAGATTTTGTATAATCGAACTTCGTTGAGATGTGGCACTCAAGCAGTTAGCGAATCACCAACGCTATCTACTTTTATATAAAAAATTTAGGAAAGAAGAATTAGATCAACAAGCAATCCTAATCCTTTTTAGGCCCTTAGCTCAACTTGAAGGTTTGACGATCGTATAGGTTTTGCCATGAATTGATAACCTTTGAATCAAATGATAGAGATGGATAATTTTTCTTCCTCATCTTCCGCACAATAAATCTAAAAATTATGTTCCTACAATCAACAATCAATTTCCTATTACACGTAGGACACAACTCAAAAGCTGACCCTAAAATCATGTGACATATATCACGCTTAAGTATGATTTTAGGGTCACTTTTTAAAATGTATATACCGCGTGTAATAAAAAATAGATTATCTGATGGTAAACTCATAATTTATAAATTCATTGTACGAAAGATTTAAACCAAAAATGATCTCATTCATTTAATTCAAAGGCGATCAAATATATGTTAATTAGAGGAAATATAGTGAAAAAGCGGCCTTTTGAGGTGAGAATAATGATACCCTAAAAGATAATGTTAATACTTAATACTATTATATATGACAACGGAAATATACCTTTTAGTGCACTGTGATGACCATGTACTCGGATGCTAGAGCATATATGTACCGCGTGGAGCATGATTGCTAGTTACCGATCGTCTAAGGGCTCACCTTACCCTTTGGGGTTTTATATAAGCAAAAAAGGGATTCTGTTACTCTTCAAAGCCAAGTCAAATTTTCCTCTGCTGTTTAAACTGGGTGCATTAACTTTTGAACGGTGGATAAATAAGTTGATTAATTTTTTTTCAGATGAACCAGATTGACCTTGGGCAAATTGCCATAGCATGCAATTCTTGAGTAGGGTGCCACGTGGCACTCAAATGATTCAAATGCATGAATCATTCATGAGTTGATCTTTGCATTCTAATGCATAGTCCAAGAATCTTATATAAAATAAGTTAATGGAAAATGATCTATACTTTAGTGGTTGTGATGATGTATCTCTATCATAACTTAGAATCCTAACTGATTTGAAGGGCCTAAAATTTCGTGTTATGACACCGCACGCTTATTACGGTGATAAGTGGGCATACATAACTTGCTAGATCTTACATAAAACTTGGCTTTCAAAAACTCGTAAATCGAAATTTCTTCTCACACACTACAAAAAATAAGATTATTAGCGGCAGTTTTTTATTAAAAAAAATGCCGCTAATAGTTTTATTTTTTGTAGTGACATTAAAATCCTTTCATTTAAACTTACATTGGAATTAGAGTCCACAACACTAAATGATCAGAAATAAAAGTACCATCGTTACCAGAAAGTCTTTCCAAATATTTAATATATACCTGATATCGTCTAATTGGTCTTCCACGTCATTACACTCGTAAACCGCATAGTCTACCAGCGTATCAAGTCCATCGGGCAGTGTAATCCATATCTTCCCCTTTAGTTATTAGTTTTTTCGAGTAGGGTGAGTTTACTCAGTCACGTAAACTCAGTGAGTTGCACAACCGATCCACGACAATCTATTTGAGTAATCGTCGGTGCAACCTTGTAAGTAGAAGTGAAACCCTTACAATTTCATATAAACCACATAATAAAATTTCTCGTAAACATTGTATAACTATAAAATTGAAGGAACGTAATCGATATCAGTGAATATGATGTTTCTAATGCTTATACTTTTCTTACTTGTCTTGTCATTTAACTTATGTGGCATATCGAAAGTCTTATTATTACTCCATAAGCCTACACAACGTACTTCATATCTTACTTATCTTGTTTAAACGATCTGTGTCAGGATCGCTACTCGAGCCTATAACGCGAGGTCCACGTGTAGATAATCACCTAACCTCCATATCATAATATAAATCACCATCTAGCCCGATGACGTTGCACGCATAGTAATCACAATGTCTCTTTAGTTCGAGACAAAGCTATTATAGTGTCCTTAAGACTCATTTTGACTGCAAACATTGAATGTTGCGATGACACGCAAACATGGCATGTATAGAAACTTAATTCATGTTTAGCTAGTCTTCACAGCGTATCTTAATATATCATAACACTATTCGATTCTGGGCTTAGGACCCCGCCCCGATTTCATATTTGTGTGAACTTAAGTCCTCACTTTCTTAATATCTCATAGTTTAACGTATTCATATTTTATCATTTCTTAACTTAATTAGAATGGGTCACGGTGCGATAGGATTCATAAATCACACTTTCCAAGAGACGAGTTCTGTAGTAATCTGGATGTACTTCGTGTAGCATCTCATACTACCATAGAGGAATTGCATCCGTACATGAACGCCTACATTCCAAATTTTACATGACCGTGAAAGAAACCTCATTGTGACGAAGGCTTGAAAATCGTGTGTTGTATCTTATTTCATTTTCTTAACGTACATATGCCCTAATATACTTCTAAGTGATGAATGTCACTAAATGTAAATGAAGCCTATAATGAAAAAATAACTAATCATTAAAGAGCTAATATTATTCGTAAAGTTCCGAACTATGATTCAAAGGTACAAATCAATCATAGGGAGATATTCAAAATACTGATATCAAATCGGTATTTATAAAAGGGGTGAGTTAGACTTTAACTCTTATTTATTACATTGAACTTTAAGACCTTGTCGGGTTAAAGTGTGGTCTAAGAATAACTAAGGGTGTTTCGCTCATCTTTAAGAGAGAGAAAATATGACTTACAATGAAGGTACATGAATTCTAAAATACGTAACTCAAGCTGATGATACACTGATCTCATCAGATAGATCTTGCCGATATGATGAAAATTGACTGGTCATTTGTGAAATTTGGCTACGGATTGGCTCCTGTGTGACTCAAACAAGTATCAACTATCGAATCTTTGTTACATAATTTTTGGAATATGTACACCTTCATAACATGGGTAAAAGATGCATTTGAATTGTCCTCCTAAGCTTAGAAGGTGATTTGGGCATATTCTAAAAGTTTGGGTCCGCGATTTTATAAAACGCGCGTTTATCTACTTTGGGTATACGAGTCCATTAATAGTCCATAAACTAGACGGGCCCACAAGGCCCATGGGCCTTTCCGATGTTTGGGAGTCTTGAAAGAGTCAATTTCTATCAAGGCTTATACGATATTTAAGGTGCATTTTAAGGATTTGAATAAATAAGATATGGGACATCGGGCCATGTGGTATTATAGAAAAAGTGGGTTTTGACCCCTGACCCAATTCGACAAAAAACCTGAGATTTAAAAGGGTTAAACAAGACCCTAGACTAAGATGCCACAAGCATAAAGTGCAAGATTTTATTTTTTTGTGGTTATGTGCACAACTTTAAATGGTGTAAAGATCGAAATGTATCAGTCTTGATTGAAATCTGGTCCTCGATTTATCAGATGTCCAAATGATCTTTATTTCGATCTATGAGTTCCGACTCATGGATTTGTTGTTCGCTTAATTTAATGAGTCAAATTAGACCCTTAGGCAGTATATATGCATTTTTACATAAATAAACGCAAGAAATATTATAAGTGTAAATAAATATATTCATATATTTTGGGTACTAAAATTTATAAATTAGGGACATGCAGATCAAAGTGAACCGTTAGATGCATAAAGTAAATAATTTTATGAGAAGTCCACAATTTGACCGAGGTCAGAGATTAATCAAATCATTGAGATTGAAACGGTCAAATGAAGACCAACTCATCAAGTGCGCAACAAAACAAAACAGGGCAACAACCCATCCTTGACATGGGTTTTCTTTATGCTCAATTAATAGTCCTCGAGATCTATTTGGCCGACACACTCTTGTGCCATGTGGAAGGGTATAGTATCCTCTAGTTCTCGGTCGATGGGTTCAACCATGGGGTCGACCCTTTGACCACAACCGTCTTATAGATTCACACAAAACCTAAGAGTGAAAAAATGCAGTTTTCATATAATTAGCACAAAAAGTGTAAAAGCGTAGATTTGGATGGATAGAAGGGCACCCACCTAATAGGAGCTTTTGATCGGTTGCATTGGCAGGATCTAGCTTTAGCGTCTGATCACGTTTGATGATCGCACACGTGTCCGGGTTGGTTCGCTTTGACTGATTTAATTGCAGAGGAGTGGTGCTCTGTTTTGGAGTGTATGTGCAACACTTTCCTATTGTGGGTAGCGAGAGCGGCTAGTGCTCGAAGTTATCCCTCGTCTAACGCGCGAGAAGAGATGGGTCTAATGGTGGTAGCATAGTGGGGTTGCCATGCTTGTTGAGGAGTGTTGTATCTCTAGATCGACTGGTAAGGAGCCATTGCCTGTCAGAATCGCCAAATCAGCCCTTAGATTTCAGTTCCTAACGGACCTAATTTTGATCTTTCGATTTGGTGAAAGTACTGTGTTGTATCTATTGATTTGTAGTTGAGGGGAACTCAAACTAGAGATTATATAGAAATAACCCAAACGATTGTTCTTCAGATGTCACAAAACACATGCAACTCATTCACCAAATCATGCCAAACCTTCATTCTCTGCAAATCTCAAAGGATTTATCAAATCCTTTTATTTTGATTTAAATCCACGAGCTTACCAACTAAGGCAACATCGGTTTGCTCATCTGCTTCAAAGGTCCAAATCAACGGCAGGAACCAAGAAAACATCAAAGAAGAAGATGAAGTAGAAGACATTAAAAAAAATGCAGAGAAGATAATCATATGGGAAATTGTTTTGGTAATAAAGTTATCAGAGTATCTCACTAATCTATGGTCTTCTCGCAAAATTCTTCAAATGGGGAGTTCTTCTAAGAAGAGCTAATGAATTCGGCCTGTGATTCGGACGCATTAGAGGTAGTGGGGCTTCGTTCGGCTTTCACACCAAACTACGATAGGGTTTCTTCAGTTTGGCGCTGAGTTTCGATGGGATTTTGTGTTCTAGATGTTTGGAAAAGTTAGAGAGAGAAAGATTGGAGAGGGGTACACATTGCTCTATATATATAAAAGTTGTGGCTACGAGAGAGAGGATTTGATTGGGACTTGGTGTTTGAGTCATCGGTGAGGAAGAAAGGAGAGAGAGGGTGTGTTTGAGAATGAAAAGCCATTGGCTTTTATTTATAGAGAGAGAAAGAGGAGGACGTGAGAGCCTCGAATTGGGCAAGTCCTCCTAATAAAAGAAAGAGTAATGATAGGGACGTAATTTCTTTCTAAAACCAAGGAGGGTTTATTTTGGGTGTTGGGCACTAATATTATACAGTAGTGTATAAGACATCTAGCACCATATACACATACATATAGAAATATATATAAAATGGTCGGCGTCTAGGCTTAGAGTATGCTTCGAGTCTGGGCTTGAGGATTCGGGTTGTACATGGGTGCGCACGACTGCACACATCATCGTTATTTATTACCATATGATTACATTTATTATTAATATTATTATTATTATTATTTCATATATACAAAAGGAAGGGTTTGAGTTAGTGATAGGGTGTGGAGCTTGCACACCGTTTTTGGTGGCCCACCCCATCTAAGGCCACAAGATTTGGGTTTTAAAAATTCGGGTCATAACATTATCTATCCCTAGAAGAAATTTTCGTCCCCGAAAATTAAGTACTTAGTAATTCGAAGATCGGTTTCAATTTCGTACATCCCCCCCCCCCCTTCCCCTCCCCAAAAAAATAATATTGGGTCTAACGGTCACATCAAATGGGTCAATGGTTTGACTAAGGTCAAATTAGTTAAACAAAAGTCAAAATATTTTCAAACGTCAACGATTCAATGTCAAGGAAAATCTGGGTTATTACAATCTCTAACTTTTCTAAGTCACGTGATAAATAAATTAAGGGATCTAAGTCATTAAAATAGTATCAATTAGGACCAATCTTAAGCTTAAAAATTACTCATTTAAAGATTTGAAGTCATCTAATCTTTGCACTCTGATATGAACACTTGTTCATATTTTCATATATATTTTCCTAGCAGTCTAAATTAAAGTGTACAGATAAGATGATTGCAATCCTCTTATTTGCATGAATCTTTGATTGAGACATCCGCCAATGATAGACTCCATGTTAGACTACATGGATTGATCAAAGATATATGTGTGCGGTTGTAAATTTAAGTTGTGGCCCTATTTATAATTTCCCTCTATATATTATCTTCGCTATAGAACAAAATTGCATGCAAATGTCTTACTCTTCCTCTAATGAGGGAGTACGTAGGTCGTAGATTCGATTCTCGTCCTTTACGATGTTTTCCACCTTTTTTTTAACAAGATGTGGGTTGGGTTCTGATAGTTAACTCTCACTACTATAGTTGGTGTTCTCTCATGGTGCTTCATAACTATCATATGTGTATGCGTGTTTACTCCTCGATTCTTAAGGCTGTCTTGGCCAAATAGCCAAATAAAAAATAATTACATAAATAAATATTAATAATAGTTATATCTTAAGAAAAAGGTTTTATATGGGAGCTCACCTAGACCTAAGTTTCAAACTTTCTTTGTCATTCCAAGTCATGAAATCGGTGGATCCAAAAAACACGCCTAATCAGAGGTTGTGAACCAATCAATTTGGTTAATTTAGTGTGACATGTTGTTCATTAAAAAATCAGAGCTTAGCTCTATATTCTATCCAAGACATTGTTATATGGTTGATAGGTTCTCTGCAGGCCAAGTGCAGACGACTGATGTTACCCAATGCAATTAGCTACAAGTGTAGTGAGCCCAAGCAATGCAGGTCGGGGCAGCCAGTCTTATCGCGCTACATCAGCCGTTTGCACTTTGCCTGCACAAAACCTACTTGCCGACTGCAATTTTCCATCCTATCCAACCCCCTCCCAACACACCATACTTCGGGGCCTTAACCCAACCTGTGCCACCCCTCCCAACTAGGGGTGAAAATGGCCAAGCTTAGGCTTAAATTTTTTTCATTTTTTAATAAGGCCTGGCTCGAGTCCGAACCCGTTTATAATATAGCTTGAGGCCCGCGCCCAGCCTATTGCCACCATTACTCCTAGCCAAGGTATCAAATATCGGCCGATACCGATACGTATCGGTTTTTTGGGCAAACCGATACGTATCGAGTATCCAACTCGGTATCAGTATCGGCCGATATATATCAGTAGCGGCTGATACCTGTATTTTTTATTTTTTTTTATTTTATAATAGGCCGATACATATTGGTATTGGCCGATTCGTATCGGTCATCCAAGGACTGATACCCGATACCCGATACCGAGTTTGTTATCTTGCTCTCAGTACCTCGTACACATGGTACCTAACCCATCAAAATAATCTCTTCATGCCTCCCAACCATAATCACCAAATCGGGGTTCGACAATAATTCAGCGAGGTTAAAATTTGAAAAAATCCGGTAAATCGGGCAAGTTCGGAGAAATATTCGGAGAAAAAATCAGTGAGAAAAATTTTAACGTAAAAAAAAAATATTTAAAACTATACAAAATTTTTTAAAATATTTAAAATATTACAAAGTCGCCATTTTTTTGAAAAATTTGGAAATTATTCCCGAATTTTCGAGAAATTCACGAATAATTTGGGGGACCTTAAATTCGCGAATTATTCAGAAGTTGGGCAAATTTTGTGACTATGCTCGCAACATCCACACATATGGGGCGTAACCCATCCATCCTCCTTCGAAAGAATGAAATTAGCGCTATCTTTCACAGTGTAGTCTCCTGAGATCTTACTCGTTGAGAGACAAGATTATGATTGTCGGATGTGGGATAAAAACAGTTTTACACTTTTTTTTCAAAAGTCTGCTTTCAACTTAAATGTGCTTCACAACTGGTAAGAATGATGCATGTAGTGTTGGGATTTGAGATCTGTAATCACGCGGAAGCAATGGGTGGATCGCAATCGATTCTACACACTTCGAGAAAAATCGAGATAATTTCATACTCGATGATCCGAGTCGTCAATTACCAGAGAAGACGGCGTTATCTACACACCACGTGGATCCAACCGTAATTAATGGTACCATAGAAGGATGATCACAACTCTAGAGTTTAGGCTTAGAGAAGAAGAGAGAACTTGAGAGAAAAAAGATTTTCATATCCGTAAGTTACAATCTCTAAAGTCATATATTAATAGGTAATCATAATATGACTGCTATATGGTGTATATCACGCACACCTTAGGGGTTGTACAAGTGGCATCTCAGCCATTCAAACCAACATGTAGAACTCCATAGAACCATTGGTCAAGCACCTATATCTAAATCTTGCCTATCCCAAGCAACAAGGTAGGTGCATGGCTCAAGCTCTCTTAGCTAACAAGAGGAGTTAGATATATTCTTTTTAGCATTTACATCAATGAAATATCCAAATCATACCTTCCCAAATGTTTTTACTTGTTTCTTCCAATTCCTACCTTCACAAATGTTTTTACTTATTTCTTGTCGTTTGACAGTTTGATGGCGAGAGATGTTGGATATTTATGGTGAATATTTTAACTCATCCTTGTTTCATAAAAACTAGGTTGGACCTTTGATCAGACGTATCTCGATGCACTTTAGCAAGAGATTACCCATTTTAATTGTGATGTCTCTTTCTCTTTCCTTGATGGGTTAGGAATGTCACAATCAGAAATTCTATCACATTCCGAGGGCCTAGAATTTCGAGTTATGACCCACACATATTTCGGATATGTTAAGCGGACATACACTTAATCAGAGTTCTCATGCATAATAGGTTTCACGAAACTCGTGAAAGCTAACACATAATGGTGGAAATAAAAACAGTCATAAATACTAAATAATGTGATAAAATCCATAAATCCACTAATAAAATATAAGTCAAGTCGGAGACAAATCCGATAAAATAAAATCATAGGGTCAAAATAAAAGTATCAAATGAAACACAATACCGAATATAAAACTATCAGTAACCGGTGCTCGAATCAAGGTTAACACCGAGGTCCTCCTGGTACTCAACTGCGTCACCCACCTAAGGCTCCTAATACTCAACGACCGCGGAATCAATGAAATCAGCGTCAGCGGGATCTGGATTGCCGGAGTCTACTCCACCAGTGTAATCACCTACAATTGTTAGATTATCGTGGGATGAGTTTACTCAGTCATGTCAACTCAGTGGATACACCAGCAATCCAACCCATTCTACTCAGGTGCATTGTGGGTGCATCAAATGAGTGATAAACATAATATCTCAAAGCAAGTAACAAGAGAAAGATAAAATCATTTATGTATCGTATAACATATATCATATCATAAATGCAAAATCATAATTTAGACACTCATATCCTAACATACCTTATCATATCTCATACCATATTTTATTATCATTCTAACACATACATCTGTATATTGCATGAGCGTAACAACATATTCGTAAAATCTTAAACGACCTATGCCAGAGTCGCTGCTCGAGCTACTACAAGAGGGTCAACATAGTATCATACCACTATATCATAATGCCCTCGTGTCATACTTAAGCTCACTTCTTGTCCTACAACATGATGTATACGATAGGAAGACTCGCGGAACTCTACATGAAAGAGATCGTACATTTGCACAGAATTCCAAGCAGCATCGTCTCTGATAGTGACCCACTGTATACTTCTAAATTTTGGCAGAAGTTTCAAGAAGGTATGGGTACTCAATTGGACTTTAGTTCGACATTCCATCCGTAGACCGATGGGCAAATAGAGTGTGTATGCTCGAGTTACAAGGCTCATGGGATCAATATCTACCGTTGATCGAATTTGCGTATAATAATAGTTTTCAAGCAAGCATAGGAATGGCGTCGTATGAAGCTCTTTATGGAAGGCGGTACAGATTACCTATCAATTGGGAAGATGTGCAACCGTGAGATTTTTGACGGTTCCGTTGCAGCGATGCACTCGCTAGCAAAAATATAGAATCGCCACTCGGAGCTTTTGGTGTCCCGAAAAATCTAGTTCATTTTTATGAGCACCGAAGTGCTAAAATAAATATAATTATAAATACCTAACTCCTAACATACTCATACTCATAATCTCTCTAAGAGATCCGTCTTGGTTGAAAGACGTTATTGCCCTTACGGTGGCAACGCAAAGAATGACACATACAGAGACTTAAGTTATTAATCTTTTGCTGGCCTATACAGCGGTGTCTTATTATTGTACTCATAACTTATCTTATCTCATACTCATATCTTATCATACTCTTACACTTAATTCTAATACGAACTATAGTGAGATAACCTCACCATAGCTAAGGTCAAAGGCCCGAATCACATATCATAACTCATATCTTATCCTCTCATATTAAAACTCGGGGTGATAGGGTCACCGTATACGAGATTACACTGAATTCGCACTCACCTGACTCTTCATGGGTCTCATTCCATCATGAGTTGTAAGACATGCAAATACGGTATATCCCTTACTTCGATAACATCTCAGCGAATCACCACGCCCAAATATATACATGATCTCATACACTCTCGTACCCATGATCTAATATATTCTTAACTCGTATAACTTGATCATGATGCAAACACAAAAATATCACATATATAAAATGATTTACCACCGTATACGAGGTTACACTGAATATACCGTATATGCCACCGTATACGAGGTTACACTGAATTCGCACTCACCCGACTCGTCACGGGTCTCATTCCATCATGAGTTGTAAGACATGCAAATACGGTATATTCTTCGCTTCTATACCATCTCAGTGAATCACTACGCCCAAACATATGCATGATCTCATACACTCTCGCACCCATGATCTAATATATTCTTAACTCGTATAACTTGATTAGGATGCAAGCACAAAAGTATCACATATATAAAACGATTTACACTTCAATTTTGGTTATGTTTATACTTATATTTATTTATACACTGATATAATTATATAATAGAATTATAAGTGTGATTTCAATAACTTGAATGTCATAGTTTGATTGTCATGAGACATCAAATTTCTAATCTTTCGTGTTATCGAAGAAGTCACGTTGAAGCGATAAATTGATATATATATATATATATAATAATTGAATAATTAAATTAAATAGTATTTATAATTATTAAGTTATAATTTATCATGACCATCGATCGAAAGACCTTAAGATATAATATACACATAAACTTTGGTCATAAAAATTAGAAAATGATATTAAATTCGAATAGCCTTGAGTCCTTCAAAATTGAACCCGACTTATTTATCTATTTTGACCTCTAAAACGTCAGATTCGTGAAATGGCTATTTCACACAAAGTTGTAAAGCTCGTTGTCTTCTTTCTAATACCACAAGAATTGTATTAATCTGAGGTCGGAGTAAAAAGTTATTGCCAAAATATCGAGACAGGTGCATAATTAGTCGCGAGCTCGGATGCGTGACTGCGAATTTGGGTTTGTAGCCGCGAGTTCGGACCCGCAACTTCAAGATGGTGTAATCTATAATTCTTTTAAATAAAATAAGAGCATAGTTTAATTTTTTGAGCTTAATTAATTTTAAATAAATAATAATATAAACTTGCAACAATAATATATCATTATAATTTTTAGTAAAAAAGGTAAATTACTAATTATATAAATTTAGAAATAAATAATATCAATATGAAATTATTTCAATTAAGTCAATCTATCAGATTTACAACTATTACCGACTTACAAATATATATAACTTTCAAGGAAAAGCATAACATTAAACATATAGGTCTATTAATTTATGAGATATTTGGATTTAAATAAGATTTTTAAACCCGTCGATGCGCGATCGAACGCATCCTACGCGACGGGATCTGAAAAGAACAAGATGAATTGATGGGTACCCACCTATTGAAGCGTGAACGGTAGATTTGCGACGGTTCGGATTGAAAAAATCAATGCCCAAGGCATCGGTTCGTCTAAGTCTTGAGAGAGAATAATCTTTTATTATAAAGAGTAGAGAACTTTTAAAGTTTTATTTATAATAATATAAAATTTAAAGTTAACTCTAATTAACACTTTTCATGGAAGATTTAATAAAATAGGAGTTTTTACACGAAAGAAGAATTCATACGCGACTTAGATAGTTTGAGAAAAGGTTTCGTTCCAGCGCTTTGTAAATGGTGTTTCTCTTCCGAAATTACAGTTATACCCTTTAACTTGCTTGATCACTTAAAATGGGCATAACTTTTTATATTTTTGTCGAAAATCGATAATTTATATTTCGTTGGAATTGTATCAACGAGCACTTCGCAATAATTATAATATTGATATAGAAAAATCATAACTTTCCTAAAAGATAGTGAGTTCCTATATGAAACTTTAGCACCGTACACGGTATGATACATCATCTAACACCGTTAAAATAAAGTCCAAAAATCTTAATTGTTACAAGGAAAGAGAAGTCGCTATTTAAGGAGACCACCATCACATTTTCCTTTTAACCTTGTCTATACCCATCTAGAGGCAAGTCAAGGGAAGATGAGAGATAATATAGACTCGCATTCTCCGACGGAGATTACCAACGATAAAGATTGCTCAAGATTAAAGGTTCAATAAAATATGTACGATTTAATTTAATTTTTGATTGCGGATTTGAGCCTGCATAGAAGAGTTAACAAGAAATTAACTCATTCACAGCCCTTGGTACACAGTCCAATCCCTAATGCCCACTTTTGTGAGTTAATAAGTTGTAAATCCTCTGTTTATCTGCTAATCCCAATAACTTCAAAGAGCTTAGTATTAAGTGCCCAGAGTCCAGACACATACACTAGTCAATCTCCCTCCAGTAAAACTGGCTAAGCCTAAGAGATGCAGAGTACCAAATCAGAGAACTGAAGAGTTGATAGTCATGATCAGATGGCTGAGAGAGTTCAATAATGCATTTTTCTATTTGAATTAGTTAACATGTCCGGATGTCCCAGTCAACCATGCATAGCAGGGACGACCATCCGCAGAGGTTTGCTATAATTCACTCAAACCATGGCAACGGGCCGTGGTCGAATATACCTAAGCCCGACCAGACTAATTTGAATTTTGCCCGAGACGGACTGGTGACGAGCTGATGGTTCCAATCTCAAGTCTCATCCACATAAAGCTTCCAAAACTGAAAACCCGGCCTGGCCCAACCCTTTTATTCATAGGCGAGTCAAATAGAATGAGATTATAGAAGAGAAAATAAGAAGACTTTTTTAATCCTTTGTCATGTCAAAAAAATTCTTTCAAAATTTATGATATTTTGGAAATTATTTTCTATTGAAAGATATGTATGGTTTCCTCACTTTAATTGGATTGCATGAGATTGGGTATAAGAGGCTATCAATATGAGATTCCAGAGGGCTTAGAGGTAATCCCAAGTCCGGACCAATTAATTATCGAGCTTAAAGTGTTGGTCAAATGAGGCCCACGAGCTTTATAATCAAGCCCAAACCCGCTTTAAAACGGGTTGGGCCTTACAGGTCAAGCGTGCTACGCAGCTCATTGCCACCTCTAGTAAAAGCGTATGAATGAATTAGGTTTCTCAACCGTTTCGAGAAATGAAAGCGGAAATTAGTTGACCGAATCATCTATTCTGCACGTATGAGCCATGACAGCATTCTGGCATAATGTAACTATATGTGGTGCATGCCCCATCAAGTGACTAAAAAGCACCCACTTTTCGTGCTCGCTTAATTAATGAAAGTACCCACTTAATGAAAATATGCGCTAGCACCCCGAAACATCATTAAACAGGTCCTTTCAGTACTTAGGTGGGTGTGAATAGAGTACAAAAAATGAATAGCTAAAAAAGATTTAGAGATTATTTAAAAAGCCATTTAATTTTTAACATTTTTATATCTTAATTTCAAAGTCGACATAATATTTATTTTCATGCAATCCGGCCGGCCACATCATTACCATTTCTTCAATCCATATAGACTTCAAGATCCGTTGCCCATGTCGTGCACCTAATGGTCAGATTTAGTGTTTGAACTTTGGACTTTAGAACATAGTCATCAAGTCAGGGTTCTTTAATAATTTGGCAAGGTTAAAATTCGAAAAAATTCAACAAGATAAGGGAAATGTTCGAGAAAAAATTGGAGAGAAAAAAAAACTAATAATAATTATAATAATCAGATTGCAAAATTTTAAAAATATTAAAAATTATGAATTACTTATAAATTATTCACAAAATTTTCAAAATACATTGAGTTTGTAAAATTTGTGAATAATTCGGGATTAACTCTTAGAAGTTAGAATTATTAAAAAATTTGGAGAATTTGGTGACTTTGTTTTTAAAAAATAGTATGAGGTGCGCTAAACATGAAATGTACAACAATTTTATTAAGTTATCATTACATGACCAACCAGGTCACCAGTACATAACATGTGCATTCTTCACCTTACATACCCTCTGAAAGCTGCACATACATCCATGCCCTTAGAACTTGTACATGTTTCAAGGTGTACCTGCAACAGGATCAATCACCTCCCTAGTATCAACTCAATTCCACCCATTGTGACCAAATTCTCCGAATATTTTCAAAACTTGTGAATAATTCGCAAATCTTTACAAAAACGACTAAAATTATAATTATATTAGAAACAAATGCAAATTTCAAGAATTATTTGTAAATTTAAAAAAAAAAAACTAATTTTCCCAATTTCTCAATTTTTTTCCTATTTCTCTTGATTCCCCAATTTTTTTAAATTTTAATTAATATATTTAATAATTTTATTTTCCTTTTTTCGAGTTTTATCTATTTTCTCTAAATTTTATGATTTTTGCTGGATTTTTCCAAATTTTTCCTAAGCCAATTTATGCCCAAACCCCGACCACATCACTATGATTCCACCCCCTCCTGCAGCCGAGTTGATATTAGCTAAGCAACTAGGCTGCACCGTGACTCCGTTCAAGAGAACTTCTTGTGACATGTATAATAGGTTTTTATCTCAAAACTTTTTTACACACTAGATCATTAAAATAAGATCATGATCTTCAAATCAGACAACATGTGTGACGCTTCCGGGTAAGGGCAACCTTTTGAAACCAAACATGATGGCCTAGACACACTAGAACATGGTCTACTTACTTAAGGCACCCGCCTTTTAACCAATTGTGTAGTTTTGCGTTAACAATTATATACCTAACTAATACATTTAGTACTCATCACACATTTTGAAATGTTTGCCATGTAAAACCATATTGTGTTCGAAGTTACTAAATTTTAAAAAAAGATTCAAATGAAAATAATTTACAGCATTTGATTCAATACCATCTACACTAACATGTGAAACTTTTATGATAGGCATTAAGTTTAAAACTTTAAATGACATTTGATAGTTTTTGAATTGAATGATGCAGATTACTTTTTATCTCAGTCTTTTATACACCAATCATATAATACACATCCCAACATCTCGAAAAGTAGTTTGAATATCAAGTTACATGGAGGCTCATAGGCTCATGCCGCTTACCAAAGACTTGAGTCATTTTATCGTGGACCATAACTTACTCCTCTTAGGGTACGTTTGTTTCGTTGCAATATGCATCATGTAAAATAGATATTGTATGTAATTTTTTAATGATTGGATTACATGTAAAATTTACTTTGCATATAAAATTTGGATGTAAAAAAGTTTTTCTTTTAGCTACAAAATCTCCTTATAAAAATTATTTTTTAATATTTTTAATATTATAGTTAAAAGAATAACTTGTATAAAATATTTAAATTCATGTAAAGATTAACATTCCCCATTCACCGTTGCTAATATCCAACTTCATCGGACATAATGGCCAATGGTGGAGCCATGATTTTTCTGATAGAGTCCGTCATGATTTTTTTGATGGGGTCCATCATGAAGATCAATTGGGCCCAAATGCTCAGTCCTTAAAGTGTTTTAATTATAGTTAAAGGCTTAATTACAATTGTGATCAGATATGAAAATAAATGAAGGCTTAATTAGAATTGTGAAAAGAAACAAACACATAATCACAATTTACACGGAAGTGTTAAATGAAAGCTTAATTATAATTGTGAGAAGCCAAAATATCATACATCATACATCAAGGCACAACTAACCCTATTCATCTAGTAATATCAGCCCACTCAAACATAAAATCAAACACTTCATATGCGTCTTTTCACCTAACCAACCAACTTCATAGAGCACTCTACAACTATTTAGACATATATTCAAATGCTTTATATGTATTTTTCCTTACACTAACCCACTTAATTCATTTAAACTGCCCCAAAAGGCTAATACAACACCAAAAATTTATCATTCTCAATAATGTCTACAGCAACCTCAGGTCTATCTTCTAACCTAAAAAAAATACAGCTCACAGGACATTGTGAAAAACCATCAAGTATCATGGGAGTTAGCAAAAGTTTTGTTTAGGCTTCGCTTTTGTCAGCATGGCACCATCTTGGAGAGAGAGAGAGAGAGATGAAGAAGAAGAGAGAGGAAGAAACCTTACAGGTACAGTTGGTTGGTTGCCTCTAGGTTTTTTTATAGCTGTTTTCTAGCCGTTGGGGTTTTTGCCTGTAAAATAATCGACTTTTACTAGGCAAGGGCCACGTAAGGCAAAAAAATTACTTGCAAAAAGTAACAGTATTTTAAACAGCAACTTTACCTCCAACCAAACAACATACCTTGTAATTTTTTCGACCATTAGCGTAAAAAATACAATAATGCTTGTAACATTAGCCCTTTTCATCGAAAGGGACATCTCTTTAGTAAAAACCACCATATATTTAGCAAGTGTACTCAGAAAGTGACACCAATGGCTTTTTCATTCTTCACGACTTGGTAGTTGGTCGTGCCTAATACCAAGTAACCAACTCCCAACCTATTTGGAGGAATACGGCACACACCAATATCTTTGGGTCTTTAAGCACAATGAAATGTTAACAAAGAAAAACTTCCTTTATCCATCAAATTAAGACAACTGCCACTCGCTCACTCTTATTAATTGCATGTCCCATAAGATAACTTAAAGGTTAACCTGATATGATATGAAATTATGTCTCTCAATTCCCATAGCTCGTGAGAGGGTAATTGCCCTATATTTTTGTGCATTCAAATTATGCTATAAACACCCTTTTGCAAAATGATACATGTTTTCAATCTCTACTAATCATAACAAATTTTAAAAAATTATTACTTTTTTTCCAATTTCGTTTGTAGAAATAGTGTGCGTGAAGAAAAAGGCGGTGTGCATATAGCAGCCTTAAAAAATCTCTCTTACATGGTGGCATGGTGCACAAGGTTTGCGATCTATGTAGTGGTGATCGGGTCGGTCGTCCACTGAAACGTGTGCGTCGTTACGCACCATGCGCGTGATATATAAGCCCTCTCCAAAATTCAGTCCAAAGCTTGTCGAATGCTCTATATTCTTCTAGAAAACTCCTCTGGAACTTCGCGAAAGGTCTACAGAGATGTTCCGGAATCCTCTGGATGCTGGACCTTCGCGAAGCTGAAGCACCATAACAATATAAAGCCAAGATCCCCTAGCAGATCAAACCAATCGCAAGGGACAAAAATATTAAAAAACCAAACTCAACAAATTTAGTGGTTACTTTGATTCAATCCCAAAATCCGTTTTCTCGGTGATCTCTTCAGTCTTCTCTAACCGATGTTCGGAGCATACAACAATGGCGCCCGCCCTCGCTACTCTGCAAATCCTCAATCAATACCTGTTAGCCAACCGACGAGACCCTCGGCTCCGAAGGTTGTTTCGATTCCTGTTCACTTCGTCGGATCCGAGAAAACCAGATCAGCAGCTGCAGTGAAGATTCAGAAGGTTTTCAGAGGATTCGTGGTGAGAAAGAAGGTGAAAGCGATTCTTAGAGTCAAAACCGAAGTCGACGAGATCGAGCGGAGGGTTTCGCAGAGGGAAATGGCGGATCTGATCCGGAAAGACGCGAAAGAGCGGTTGAAAGTGAACGAGATGCTGATGGCTTTGCTTTTCCGCTTGGATTCTGTCCAGGGAGTTGATTCAGGGGTTCGGTTTTGTCGAAAGGCAGTGACGAAGAAGGTGATTGCGATGCAGGACAAGGTGGATGCGATCGTCGCTGGAGAACTGATGGATCCGGAGAGAGAAATAAAAGATCAAATTCTTGACCCTGTCAATTCTTCAGGTAATTGCGACGCTGATAGTGAAGCTATTGATCAAACACTAGAAATGAAGGATCTTGTCGATTCTTCTTGTAATTGCGATGAGGAGACTCAAAATAAATTGAAGGAATCCCTAGAAATCAGAGGCCCCGATGAGTCTGTGTGCGATTATGAAGCAGTGACCGATGTTCTAGATGAAGCCCCAGAAACAGAAGGTTCTGTGGATCCTTTAGGTAACTCTCAGATTGTTGTCGATTCTTTTAATCAGACAATTCAAACGGAACTTGATGCTATAGTTCAAATCCCAGAAACAACACCACCTTCAGGTGATTGCAAATCTGTGGCCGAATCCGAAGTCGAGACCATAGAAATGCATAACGGTGACGAATCTTTGAAAACCTATGAATCAGGACGTGAGAATGTAGACGAAGCCATCAAAGTGCAAGATCTGGTTGACTCTACAAATGGTTGCAAATCTACAAAAACAGAGGAAGCTACAGAGACCAAATGCGAAGAAGAATCTCTAGACTCTTCTGAGAACCACCAAAGCTCAATCGAAGAAGGAACTGTAGAAATGCAAGAAGATCTAATAGAGATTCCAGATAGTGTGGTGGAAGGAGGAGTTAAGAGATGCGATGATAGTATAGAGATGATGCAGAAGATACTAGACGAGAACGAGGCATTAAAAGGGTTGGTTACCGAACTCTGTGCGAACACGGTATCACAGAATCGTCTGATAAGTGCTTTGTCGCAGAGAGTGGAGCAGCTTGAGAGAGTCGTCCTGAGGTGTGAGATGAGGCGGAAGAAGAAGAGGCAAGCGGCAACTGTTGATAAATCAGAGAACGGGATCGGTGCAAACAAATGTGGAAGGAAATCATGAGGGAGACTAAAGGGGTGGTTTTTAATTTTTTTGTTTTGTTTTGAAGTCCTTTGAGATTGTTAATAGATATGGTGCCCCTGTTTTCTTGTAGAAGTTGTGAACATCCTTAGCGACGAATTTGCATAAATAAAAGGAAGAAATTTCATTACTCACTCTCTCTCTCTCTCTCTCTCTCTCTCTCTCTCTCTATATATATATATATATATATATATATATATATATATATATACACCAACAAAAGCCATCCTACCTGATCTGTCGACTCTGTAGTCTCCATATTCTTGCTATAAGTGTTTTTGCCCGGGCAATTTCTATATATTTGTTTGTTGATGGCCACCTAGGTTGGAGAGAGAGAGAGAGAGAGATGTTTGGTGTGGGCATATTTGGGCTTATCAAGAAGGGCTAATTTTAGGAGAAAAACTCAATTGATCATGGTTTCCCTGAAAAATAAGAAAAAAACCGAGTAACGCAGAAAGAGAAGAGGATGAAAAGGACCAGAGTGAGGATGAAATATGAGGATGAAGGGGGAGTTTTGTAGTTATATATAGAAGCGGCGTAGATAATGATCTACGCTAGGATTTGGCGTGGTTCGAATGTTTTGTGCTATAAAATTAGATCGAAATTCCATGTTTGTTTGTCGATTCCACGAGGTTAATTATATAAGAGACGAAAGACTAATACTTTCCTTGTAGGTGTTTTAGCAAATATAATGGAGGATGTATCGGTTGGTGTGAATATATGTTAGCTAGGATTATTATGTAAGATAGCAGATGTTGGTTTTATATAATAACACGTGTAATAGGTGTCGTTACGTAGGCATAGCTGTTGGGACTTTGGTGTTGGTAAATGTTAGCTCTTCATTTGAATATCTCAGTTGGTGTTGTAACTTATAAGCATATATCCAACGGATGGGTCTTCCTCTTTAAAACTGAATAAAAGCCCTTAAAAGCTAATACAAAGATACCTCTCTCAGCACCCATCGAAATTCTGAAACCATCCTCCTGGCCTACCTGGAGACAGATTTGATAAGTGAGGGTCGTGGCTGCTAATAGAGGTACCGATATAGTTCTGGTGAGTGCTAATAGAGCTTCTGATATAAAGCTAGGGAGGCGTTACTTGACAATTTAAAAGAAAGACTTGTGGGCGAGATAGATAATACCACTCACTGGTTTTTGTTTTTGTATTTTTCATTTATATGAGCCACTCACAAATTTGATTTCTGCATTCAATCACATGTCATTTTAAATCTAAGCACTTCAAATCTAGAATTTGAAATATTTGAATTTGAAAATCTCTTGTTTGGATATTTGTGGAGTATATTTGAACTTATCCTTAGTATTTATAAGATTTATAAATGTTGCATTAAGCAAGTTTTTTTTTTAAATAGATTGAAATTCTAGTAATCCAAATTTTAGCATACATAAATCACAACTAGGATTGTAGATTGATAGACAACCTAATATCCGACCCACTTGAGCCAAATTTTTTACTGTGTCTGGCACAAATTTCACTCGCCAAGATGGATCGGGTCAAGTCGAGTAAGAGGTTACGTCGAGTCGAACAAAAAGCGGGACGGGTTGGGTTGGGTCGACCGGGATTAGGTCGGGTCACGTGTATGGTTGGGTCGAGTCAACCCGACCCAATATATTATATAGAAAGATAATGAAAAATATAAAATTGACTGTTTATATATATATATATATATATATATATATTAAAGAAGAGACACAAGCAAAGTCTGAACACTGCCAATGACCACAACAAAAATTTCCCAAGAAAAAATATAAAAAAATCCTAATTAACCAAAAAGAATCTCCACCTGCAACATTAGTTCCTCGATCAACAAGCGGCAGAAATTCTTAAGCAACTTCAATAGCTGTGGTGGTAGATTGATCGACGATGAGTTTTTTTTCCCTACTACACCTTACAATGCCTCACCTACGCTTCAGGATCAAATGAGTGGAGACGAACACCTTACAATGCCTCACCTACGCTTCAGGATCAAATGAGTGGAGACGAATGATTTTGTCACCATTGCCATTACAGAGCTCCCATTCATCTTCGTTTTGGCTGAGATAAACGAAGGAGGCGAGGATATCAATCAAACCGTAATTTTTGCAGAGACAAACGAAGGAGACGAAGACCTCGATTAAACCATAATTTTTTTGCAAAGATAAACGAAGCAAACGACCAAACCCTAGCTTTTTTGGAGAGAAAAATGAAAGGAGTGACGATTAGGGTTTTATTTTTATTTTTTTAAAGAGGGCACCTCGAGCTTTTTGTTTTTGGAAAAAGCGGGCCCTCGATAGATTTTTGTTTTTGTAAAGACCACCCCTCGATGTTGGATTTCGAAATAACATCTATCAGGTGTCATTTATAATTCTCCGATTTTAAACGGGAGCGTGGATTCGGAATGATGCAGATTTACCGAATTCAAATCCAAACTCAAATCCATGGCCATCCAAACGGTATATTTGGATTTGGAGAGTCAGAAATCCAAATTCTTAAATGCAAATCCTTCTATCCAAATGCACCCTAATAGAGTTTCAATTGCTTAATAAAAAACTAAAATTTTCTTTCACCTTCAGTATTGATTACTTCAATTAATCATTTTCTTTATTGCATTCATCGGAAGAGTCACTTAAATTAAAAAGCGAGTGCAAGTAATGGCTCCCAAGAGGTTTTCATCAAAAGGTATGTGACACTATTACCCTCAAACGTAAGTATAAGGTCACTTTTCAAGATTTATGCCAAATGAAGGCAAAAATTGGCCGTGTGATAGTATTCATATGGTTTAAGGATTGGCTGTCTTGAAGATCGGGATGAAAATCCGTCTACTTTGTCTAATTAAAGCAAAGCAATCGATGGACCTTTAGTGTAGGCGCTTCTAATAAATCAGTAAATCTGTAGGTGCAACAATACCAAAATACAAAATCTTTCTGGTAAGTTATATGCCCAAGTCGGAAAGCAGGAAATAATTGGTGAGGAGAAACAAAGTTTAAAAAAAAAGGTAAAGTTGGAAAAAAGGGGTAAAACGTAATGAAAAAAGTGAAAATTTTGAAGGATCAACCTGACTATTTTCTGAAACCTTTAACTTGATTCCTATTATTAAATAAGAAAATTTGTATTTTCGGCTCTATAAGTTTACTAATTTACAGAAACAGTCTTATAATTTGAAACTTTATAGAATAGATTAGCTCCAAACCAAGTTGTTTCCACGTCAACACTTTTTTCAATATATATATATATATATATATATATATATATATATATATATATATATACATAGGGAGCCAGTTAGGTCCTCCAATGGAGGACGGTGACCGTCCTCCAAGATTTATGTGGAGATCCACGTGGCACCCAAAACACTTTTTGGATGCCACGTGGAGCACAAAACACTCATTGGTCCACATTTTACGATTCAAAATATAGACGATAGATATGAGTTTTTAATTTTTTTTTTTTCAAAGATGATCTAAGCAATGCACCCAAGGTCCACGTGGCACCCAAAAAGTATTTTGGGTGCCATGTGGAGCTCCACGTGGAAGGTTGGAGGACGGAGGCTTTTTCTATATATATATATATATATATATATATATATATATATATATATATATATATATATATATATATATATTCTATTATTTTTTATTCTCCCTTTTATCTTATTTGATAATTATCAGATATTTCAACCAATTATAATTAAACCAACAAATTGTAATTATCTAAATTAATTGTGGTTATTAAATAAGGTAAATGTTATTTTAAGATAGCGGCCTGTTTTAAGATAATTGATGTATGTTAGTTATCAAATAGGATATTTGTATTTTCTGCCCCATAAGTTTGCTTATTTGCATAAATGATATTATAGTTTGAAACTATGTAAAGTAGGTCAGCTCCAAATCAAGCCGTTTCCACATCAGCATTTTTTTCATTATATATATATATATTTCATTATTTTTTATTGTCCCTTTTACCTTATTTGATAATTATCACACGTAAGTTATCTTAACTATTGCAGTTATCAAATAAGGTACACTATACGACCGCTATCTTAAGATAGCGGCCCACTTTAAAATAGTTGATTGTGATAATTAATGTATGGTAGTTATCAAATAAAATATATTCTAATATGACTATTATCTTAAGTTAGCGGATATATTCTAATACGACTGCTATCTTAAGATAGCAAGTACTAATTTAAAATAACAATTGTATTAGAGTGTATTTTATTTGATAATTATCATATTATGATTATTTTAAATAATCACAATTGATTGATTTTGATAATTACATTTGATTGAGATAATTGATGTATGATAGTTTTCAAATAATGTAAAAGGGACGATAAAAATTAATGAAAAATAAATATATATATATATATATATATATATATATATAATGAAAAAATAGGTTGGTGTTGACTTGAAAACTACTTAGCTTAAAGTTGACCTATTTTGCAAAATTTAAAAATAAAGGGCCATTTCTATAAAAAAGCAAACTTATAAAGCCAAAAATGCAAATTCTCCTATTAAATATATTTGGAAAATTGGCGAATTTGGTAACTGCCTAAAAACATCAGTTTTTCTCGGACCCGACCTATGAATTAACTGGACCCAAACTGAGTCTACTATCGTATCAAATGTTTTATACCCGACCCGGCCTTCTATGTTAAACTATTTGCACCAACCCTCCATTTTTGGCGGGTCAGGTCGCTTGCGGCGGCCCGTAAGAACTCCAAGGCTCTGCCGTTTGGAAAATACTGAATTGCCCTCTTGTTATTTCAAAGTGCCTAAACTACCCCAATTTTCTTTATTTATTCTCTTTCAACCCCCGCCCTTTTTAAAGTTGGAGTGGTCGACATTAGGGTTTCCTCTTCGCTCACTACCGGCACAGTTGAATAGAAGGAGCTTATCTGGAAAAAATGGTAACCAAAGCCCTCTTCGATCTCTTTGGTTCTATATTTCTAATAGCAATAGATTGCAGGAAACGCTAGTTCTACTGTCGTAGCATCGTGTGGCCTTTTTTTGATTGAAATGTGTTTCAGCAAGTAGGTTTCAAAATAGTTATTTTTGGTCTTCTGTCCGTCTGATCTTTTTTTGATACGATTTGGAAGGTTATTGGAGATAAATCAGTTATAAGTCTTCTTTTTTACTCTTTTTTTGGATTTGTGTTGTGTTTCTAAGTTCAGATCCGTCGACTAGGCTAGACATCAGAGAACTATGTACTGACTCTTGAAAATGGTTGATTTTATGGCTTGCATTTGATAAAAATTGTTAAATAATATTGAAAACAGCGGTGTAAATTTGTTCTTTTAATGACATTTTTTTCGATTTGTTTTTTGAGTATGCTCGAGCCATGATGAGGCTTTGAGCTCTCAGTCTGATTTCGTAATTGTAGAATCATTTCAAATTTTTGTACATCTCTTTTGTTACTATTTATTTTTTAAATTTTGATTTGATTTTGCAGGCCCCTAAAAGAGGCGGAAAAGCCCCAGTACCTGCAAAGAAGAAACCGGTAATTTTATTTTATTTATTTTCTATTTTTTTATCTGTAATTTTTTATAGAGTGAAACTAATTTGCCTAAGTAGAATGTTTCTCTCTCTCTCTCTCTCTCTCTCTCTCTCTATATATATATATATATAAAATTTATTTTTTTATTTTTGTATATAATATGTTTTGGATTTTAGGAGAAGGTTGTGAATCCGTTGTTTGAGAAGCGTCCAAAGCAGTTTGGAATTGGAGGGGCTTTGCCTCCAAAGAGGGATCTGCATCGGTTTGTGAGGTGGCCTAGAGTGGTTCGTATTCAAAGGCAACGGAGGATTCTCAAACAACGATTGAAGGTCCCTCCAGCTTTGAACCAATTCACGAAAACATTGGATAAGAATCTCGGTAAGGAGAAATCTTATTTATTCTGTAATAAATTACATCTCTTCCTTCTAATGAGCTGCATTAAATTTTGATGTTGTTTATCTAAAAATTTATTTTCTTTTGAATATTTAACTGCAATTAATTTTGATTTTTGTGTATTATGTGGATGTTGTTGTGGGAAGTTAGGATTTATACGTTCTAAGCCAGTTATTAAGAAGGATAGTATACATTCCCTGTTACCTTTTATTTAGTTTTTCAGTGTTCTTGATTCATTGAATTGTTTAGATCCAACTGTCCGTCGTTAGCAGATGTAAACTATCATGCTGGTTGTATTTATTTTATTTATTTTTTCATTTTTTGATTGTAATCTTTATTTAGCTATTTTGAATGGCGTATTCTATTGAAATCGTGATTGCTTACTTGTCGTTTTATCTATTCTGTTATTTGATTTAATCTTTATTGCAATCATTTCTTTAGAAGATCATTAGTTGTTTCTATGGGGTATTTAGTGATGGAGTTTGGGTCGGTGAATAGATATCTCCTTACAATCTATTTTATTTTGGAGGAACAGAGCTATACAATTAAGATGGAAATTTGATGGACACTCATCCGCGGCGAAAATGGCAGGATTTGTTCTTATTATTTTTTAATCTTATAGGGTTTTACTGTCGAGACTAGTTTTTGACGCTTGGATACTGTTGAGACCAGTTTTTAATCTTATAGGGTTTTACTGTCGAGACCAGTTATTTCTTCTTATGTGTTGTTATGTACTTATGTTTGTTGTTGTTGGTTATGAAAATTGACTTGATTTCCAATTGCCATTTACACAATAACAATCAGGTTGCAACTTGCAAGTTGCAGTCTCACAATGACAACAATGTGTACTAGTGTGACGACTTAGACCCACATGCCACAATATTGTCCTATTCTGGGCTTAGGTCCCCGCCCCGATTTTGTTTTTGGCATGGACTTAAGTCCCCACCCAAAACATGCCATAACATGTAGTGTCCGCAATCACATATAGCCCAGGGTCAGGACTTTTTCCTATCCGATGTGAGACCATAACAATCTCCCACCTTATGGAAGAGCAGTCATCGACTCTGATACCATAATGTAATGACCCAGATTTTCTTAACTATGTTTTGTGGTATTAGATGTGTTTTGCACTGTACTTGGTGGTAGCGCTCCACACCGGAACCTACCCTATTTTAGAAAACCTTATTTAAGTACGCAACCCTATTCTTCTTTTCTTATTCTAATCTTCTTAAGAAACTCTAGCCGTCTCTTATTCTTTTATTTTCTTCTTCTTAAGAAACCCTAGCCGTCACAACCATTCTTCTTCAACCCATCTCTTCTCAAACACCTTAATCTATTCCCTAAATCTTTTGTGCGTTTTTCCACAAAATCACTGTATCTATTTTCACCATCAAGTTAGAGGAGGAAGGAGAAATGTTGGATGAGATTTTTTCACCATAATCGCCGTAGATCTATTGATCACGCTTCAAAAGGTGGGTACCCGTCAATCCATTTTGTTCTTCTAAGATCCCGTCGCATAGGGTACGTTCGATCGCATATCGACGATCTAATAATTGAATTCGTAGATTTATTTTTCCTATATAAAATTGCTTAGCGATGAATAGATGACTAACCTTAGTTTAATAGATGACTAACCCTATATGTTTCCTAAATCCTGAGACCGATCGATCGATCTTCAATTTCGATCAATCGATTGTGGATCATAACGACTGTGCTTTTATTTTATTAATTATCAATCGAGTCCACTTTTCAATCGATCCTTTTTGTACGATGGATCGATCCTGACCCAAAACAAAAATTTCCTTGTTAACTTTTATAATCGATCGATCGATTATTATTTCTTGGTCGATCAATTATACCTATTCACATTTATTTTGATCGATCGATCCCGAGATTGATTGATCGATTGTGAATTAATTGAATGAGGTCGGACTCTTCTTTTTCGATTGATTGACTAATGCTCAATCGATTGATTTTTATTTTGTAATTGAATATCTAATGGGACTTGTGATTATATAATATTATATTCAAAAGGTGATGTTATAAATTCCTTTTAACTTATTCTATATATCTAATAAAATATTATATAACTTATATTATATAATTATTATATTCTTATATAAGTCACCATACTAAAGTACTATGTTATTATAATAATATAATTTTTTTTATAATATACTTGCATTACATTATTTCCTGTCCCGAATTCGTTAGTTTTTTATATCGATCAATCGACTCTAATACCCGATTGATCGAACCTGGGCATGACCAATTACCTTTCTATTTTATTATTGATCGATGGATTTCAACTTCCGATCGATCGATTCTAACTCGAATTCGCTAACTCATATATTATAATCCCGATCGATCGATTCTCATCCGATTAGACACTTTATTTACCTTAGAATTTCACTTTATCACGACCAAAACTTAATACATATTTAATCCCTTGGATGTTTCGATCGATGGTCGTGATTTATCTAACTCTAAATAGTAATATCTTTTCAATTTGAGCATTTAATTATAGTAATCTATATATAATCATTTTATCCCTTCAACGTGACCACTTCGATAATACGAAAAGCTAGAAATTCGATGTCTCGTAAAAATCAAACTTTGGCATTCACGTTATTGAAATCACAGTATTAACCCTATTCTATACTTATATTGGTGTGTTATGTAAATATTTATGTATGTATAAACATAATGAAAATCTGGATGTACTTCGTGTGACAATAAAGAGATCTTTCTACCATAGAGGTTTTAAACTATCATAGAGTAGTTACATCAATACATGGACGCCTACATTTCGAGTTTCACGTGATCGTAAAGAGCTCTTATTACAACTAAGGCCCAAAAGCCAAATCTCATATCTTACTCATATCTTATCCTTTCATATTAAAACTCGGGGGTGATAGGATCACCGTTTATACCACCGTATACGAGGTTACACTGAATTTGCACTCACCCTACTCGTCATGATTTCTCATACCACCATGAGTTATAAGGCATGTGAATACAATGTATTCCTTGCTTTGATACCATCTCAGCGAATCACCAAGCCCAAACGTAGACAAGATCTCATATACTCGCGTATATATAACCTAATATATCCTTAACTCGTATATTATAATCAGAATGGAAGCACAAAGCTATCGTATTTACAAAAAGATTTACATCCAAAATTTCGTTACGTTTATACATATATAAATATTTTTATAACACACCAATATAAGTATGGAATAGGGTTAATAGTGTGATTTCAATGACGTGAAGGTTAAAGTTTGATTTTTACGAGACATCGAATTTCTAACATAAGAGTCAGTGAATTCGGGTCAGAATCGATTGATCGGAAGTTGAAATCGATCGATCGATAATAAAGGCAATTGGTCATGTCTAGGTTCGATCAATCGGGCATTAGAGTCGATCGATTGATATAAAAAGCTAACGAATTTGGGACATGGAATAATGCCATGCAAGTATATTATAAAGAAATTTATATTATTATAATAAGATAATATTTGAGTAGGGTGACTTATATAAGAATATAATAATTATATAATATATGTTATATAATACTTTATTAAATACATAGTATAAGTTAAAAGGAGTTTATAACCCCACCTTTTGAATATAATATTATATATTCACCAGTTTCATTAGACATTCAATTACAAAACAAAAATCAATCGATTGGGCATTAGTCAATCGATCGAAAAAGAAGAGTCCGACCTCATTCAATTAATTCACAATCGGTCGAAATAAATGTGAATAGGTATAAATGATCGATCGGAAAATAGTAATCGATGATAAAAGTTAACCTCAAGGGGTTAGATGAGCTGGCCGGGTGCCTTCTTCCAAAAGCAGGAGACCTGAGTTCGAATCCCCTCCCTCCCTTGAGGCCACCCTAGGGATTTATATCCCGTGCTGACCCGGCATGTGCTGAATTTGGGGTGCGCATGTGCCCCTGGGATTAGGCGGGTGCTCTAAGAGGCCCGAAAACCTAGGTTATAAAAAAAAAAGTTAACAAGAAAATTTCTGTTTTGGGTCAGGATCGATCTATATTACAAAAGGGATCGATCGAAAGTATAAAGTAAATATAAGTGGAGTCAAATCGGTGCAGAATCAATCGATAAGTGGACCTGATCGATAATTAATAAAATAACAGCACAGTCGTTACGATCCACAATTGATCGATCGAAAATGACGATAAATCGGTCTCAGGATTTAGGAAACATATAGGGTTTCGAATAAAACCTAAAATAATAAAAGAAGAGCGATTAAAAAAATATTAAAATAAGGTTAGTCATCTATTCATCCATAAGCAAATTTATATTGGAATTTATATAGGAAAAATAATTCTACGGATTCATTTATTAGCTCGCCAATATGCGATTGAACGTACCCTACGCGACGAGATCTGATAAGAACAAGATGGATTGACGGGTATCCACCTCTTGAAGCGTGATCGGTAGATCTATGGTGAAAAGATCGATGTCGCACGCGATGCCCTTCCTCCTCTATCTTGATGGTGGAAATAGATCACGATGGTTTTTTGTGGAAGAACGGCCAAAAGATTTTAGGGAAGAGATTAAGAAGTTTGAGAAGAGATGGGTTGAAAAAGAAAGGTTATGACGGCTAGAGTTTCTTAAGAAGAAGAAAAGAATAAAAGACGGCTAGGGTTTCTTAAGAAAATTAGAATTAGAAAAGAAGAATAGGGTTGTGTACTTAAATAAGGTTTTCTAAAATAGGGTGTAAGTTCCGGTGTGGAGCGCTACCACCGAATACAATGCAAAACACATCTAATACCACAAAACATAGTTAAGAAAATCCGGGTCGTTACAACTAGGCCAGTGGGGTATTTCTATTTTTTCCCTAAAGTTAAGTCAGTTATCTACAGAATAGCATTAAAAGGTATCGATTGTATAGGAGCTAAGGGGAGTAAATAAATTAACTATTTCTTTCATATGTAAAGCCAAAGCTTCTTATGTGCATTTGTGCCTACTCTAACAGTCTGTCTCTGTTTACTTTGGCACTTACCAAAGTTCCCTGAAAAAGTGGGTTAGATTAATGGTGAAAGGGAATGAAAGATGAAAAAATGGATAATACGATTTTTTTCAAGAAGTACAAAGTATGCTTAAACTTAGTTACTAGATGAAAGTGAAAGACAGGAAGGGGGACAGGGAAGAGGTCTCTCCATGTTTTGAGCTTTGAAGCATGAGTTTCATGGTGGAAACATCAATTGCTTAATAGGTTTAGGGTAAAGGGCCTCCTCTCTCTAATTTTAACTCTACCTAACACTAATCCCAACTAAAAATTTATTAGCGTTCTAGGGTGCACATGGCAATGATTAGAAGATCATTAGGCTAAGGAAAGACATCACTGCACCTATTGAGAAATTGTTATAAAATAGATTTGATCGATTGTAGAGAATGTTTGGATCTAGATCCTAGATAACACATTGTGGAATTTTCAAAAAATATAAATGATATTATGCTTTTAAATTCGAAAAAACTTAGAACGTGGGGAGAGTATTTTTTAAAATAGACGGTTTGAAAATCAGCAGAACGAAGGTGGAATGTAAACTGAAGACTGCAACTTTGAGATCAAAATTAACTTCGTGTGCCCTGAAAAAGAAAACAGATGCCTCCAACTGGGTTTCTGAACCTCGCCCTAGGATCATCTATTGGTAACTACTTTCCTCTCAGACCTACCAGCCGAACAGTTACATACAAGTCAACAAAAAATAATCACACAATGTGGGAAGAAAACCTAAAAAATGTGTAAAAACCCAATAAGCAAAACTAGCAGGTACAAGAAGCAGGCAAACAACAACTAACCCAAAATTAAAATTTCTACTATTTTGGTTACTTAGAGTTCCTCAGATTTTTTGGTTTTACAGTCGGGTTATACTGGTGATGCTACCTTTGTTGTCTAGCTGCAGGGAATAGCCAAGAGTACGGAATGGAGCTCTCATTGACATTTTGAAGAAATAATATTTATTTTAAGTCTGTTTATGATTTATTCTATAAGTGGATCCTGCAAAAAATCGAGAGTGCTATTACCTTGCTTTAGTTTGATGCTTCTTTTTTGTTTGGCTTGCAAGGGGCAAAGAATCTTCTAGGTTTTTTTTCATTTGGCTAGAAAATTTTCTTTTGGGTTAGTTGTTATTTGCTTGCTTCTTATGCACAATACTTTTGCTTACATTTTTGAGGTCGTCTTCCCACTTTGTGTCATTATTTCTTTGTTAATTTGTGTTGTTTTTGCCTGTCTGATAGATTTCGTTTGGTGGGTTTGAGAGAAAAATTGTTAGCTATAGATAATTGTTGTAGGGTGAGTTCAGAAACTCACTTGGCGGCATCTGTTTTCCACTTCTTGTGGGCAGGGAGTTGATCCTGATATCAATATTGCACACTTTGGTTCAACAAGCCTTAAGCAAAGGCCCAATTCCCCACCACAGTTTTCCGCATCATGTTTGTTGTGGGGAAGCCTATTGTTGAGGCTTTGTCCTTGATTTTCGTTACATATTAACATGCATGTCAGTATCAGCCTATGCTTTTCAAGAGAGCTATATAAAATGTTATGCCCTGTTTGGCAAGCTCCAACAGGAATGATTCTCGCTTCCGACAAATGATTTTTTTTTTTTTATAACCTCGGTATCCGGGCCTCTTAGAGCACCCGACTAATCTGAGGGGCACGTGTGCACCCCAAGTTAACACATGCTGGGCCAGCATTGGATTTAAGTCCCTAGGGTGTAGCTGCAAAGGGGGTATTTGAACTCAGGTCTCCCGCTTCCTAAGGCAATACTCCCATAGGAATGATTTGCGTTTCCCACAAATGCTGTTTTGGGTGAAAAATGCATGGAATCCGGCAGCAGTGTCAGGGAATGCTTCTGGATTTTGCGAAGGCAGGAATCAGTTTGAAGTGGAAGTGTGGAGAAAGAGCATCTTCAAACAGGGCCTATGCTTGCTACACTATTACTTGATGGCTGCTATGATCTGGTTGTTTGGTGTTGCATTATTGTATAGCTACAAATTATTTGCTAGTCATTTCTGTTAGGTACTATAAATTTTATATGTACAGCACTTGCAAATGTCTGCAGTTATTTGTTTGCTACAACTATTCCTGTAGTCATACTGGGTTCTTCTCATTTGTTATACTTTTACTGTTAGGTTGAATAAATGTCTGTTATACTTCTCATTTGTTATACTGCTCGCAAGAAAAATTACATTTTCTAGATGATTTTTTTATTTTCTGCTTTGACGTTGGTAACTGAAAATTTACTGGTATCTGTGTTCGTCAATCCCATCTGCAGCAACAAACCTTTTCAAGATGCTTCTCAAGTACAGGCCTGAAGACAAAGCCGCTAAAAAGGAGCGTCTTTTGAAGAGGGCTCAGGCTGAAACTGAAGGGAAAACGGTCGAGGTTAAAAAGCCTATCGTTGTTAAGTATGGGCTTAATCATGTTACTTACCTTATTGAGCAGGTCTGGATGTCTTCTTTTCACATGATATTATTTCTTAGTTCACATGTAAGGCTGTCAACAGGCCGAGTCGGACCAAAATTTTGGCTGCCCAATGAAAAAAATGGCATATGCCCAACCCGCCCTGACCGACCTGACCTGCCGAGGGGTCAAGTCTATGTGCTCGATCCGGTAAAATCCGGGTCAGACGTGTTGAGCAACAGGTCAACCCGACCTGTTGACAGCCTTCTTCACATGCTTGTTTTGCTACATGATCCTACCCAAGTTTCACTTCTCGCTGGGGATTATTTTTTATAAATGCATCTGAAAATTAGAAATGAATTAAGTTAATAAGTTTGTGAAGTTGCTCTCTACCTCACTTGTACCTTATTTTTTTATATATCTTCTATTCATAAAAAAGAGAACCAATAATAATTTCATGAAGGTGGAACCTTTACGTTTGGAAATTTATGTAAGATTAATTGAGGTAACTCCTTTTTTCTGTTGCAGAACAAGGCCCAATTGGTGGTTATTGCTCATGATGTGGACCCAATAGAACTGGTTGTCTGGCTGCCAGCCTTGTGCAGGAAGATGGAGATTCCCTATTGCATCGTCAAAGGGAAATCACGATTGGGAGCGGTAGGGGCTCATATTTTGATTCCTTCATTTAAAATTTTTCCTGATTAAAATAGGTTGTGGATAAACTAATGATGTATTTAATTCCTGCTTGTTTTTATTTCTTTGCCCTTTTCAAAAGATTGTTCACAAGAAAACTGCTGCGGTTTTGTGCTTGACCACTGTGAAAAATGAGGACAAGCTGGAATTTAGTAAAATCTTAGAGGCTATCAAGGTGAAAGAACAAAACCCTAGCTCTAACTTGAATTTTTCATCACTGATAAAAAAGTAAAAAATAAAATTTGAATTCTCCATTACATATTTTCATTTTGGTGTGCTTGTAATTACTTTTCAGGCCAACTTCAACGATAAGTTCGAGGAACTACGGAAGAAATGGGGAGGCGGAATCATGGGCTCTAAATCTCAGGCCAAAACCAAGGCCAAGGAGAGGGTCCTGGCCAAGGAAGCTGCACAGAGAATGACATAGGGTGCTTCCTTATACATTTTTTTGTTCCTGGGTTTTGTTCAATGCTTCTATTGTAGTCATTTTGTTTATTTTGTTTGCCTTTTCATTACCGGGCGTTTGGGAAGTTCACTACATCAGAAGTTGATACTATCTTTTGCTATGTTGAAAATCCACAGAACTTGGTAGTTTTTTCTTTCATTGAACTAAATTTCAGTTTTTCCATCCCTTAATTATGAATGAAGGATAATGGTTTCTTCTTAAATTTTGTGGAATATTATAGACAATATGTTACAGAGGAAGGAAATTTGTTTCCTGCATTGCCTAATACTGTCCATACCCAACGGGGCAAAATCTAGGTTGGGTTTTGTGTTGCCTTGTAAGCCAAGGCCAGTCCTTTTCTTTTAGACCTGAGCATCTGCTGTAGTTTTGCTTTAGAGTTGGTATTAGGTACACGAGTACTTGGGTCACTTTTTGGTTGCGTGCCATGGTGGATCCACCATGTGATCAGACTATGGTGCAAAAGAATATTCGAAAGACTATCCATTGTTTGATTCAAAGCGCTCAAAGGCCATTGAAAGACTATCCATTGTTTGATTCAAAGCGCTCAAAGGCCATTCAAGAGTAATGGCATGGGAAGTAGCATAGTAGCCATTAATTTTAGATAGTGTTTGATTGTTTTGACTTAGATGATGGAGTGATGGCATGGGAAGTAATATAGTAGCCATTAATTATAGATGGTGTTTGATTGCTTTGACTTAGATGATGGAGATCATTTTTTGTTCCAATTTTTGCACCAAATGTCTTCCGTCATGGTTCATGAATTTTTAGAAAACATGAATTTTTTTAAAATTTGCAAATAATTCATGGCTAATTCACAAAAACCTTAAATTTGCAAATTATTGGTGAATTTCTAAAAATTTCAGATAATTTGATGACTATGCTTGCTTCAGCATGTAATTTACTGCACTGGCTGATAAGTGCAATGTCAATTTTTGAATGCGTTACAAGGGGACAAATTTAGGTGAGAAAGGAATTGCTCTATCATCTTGCCGTCGGGTATCATTTTGGACATGATTGACGTGTTGAAAGCTCGTCTTTTATGTTTTATGATGCCTTTGATGCCCAATTATCCTCTTATTTTTCAATTGGATGGTGCTCTTCAGTTCATAACATGCAAATCTAGGCAATCGATCGGATGGTTTGGAGCTTCCAAAATATTGAATGGTCCAAAATAGTCCTTGGTCGGGCTCTCAACTGGTTGGGTTAACTGGATGCCCAAATTGCCTAAGTCAGATTTTTGCCAGTTAAACTTAATCTGTTTGTTTGGTCAATGGATGAGACAACTGACCCGGCCTTCGGGCCGGGTTGAGCATGAAGCATCCGACTCGGTCTTCAGGTCGAGTTGACTAAGAGGTCGGGCTGGGCTGCGTCGGCTCAACCTTGCCTGTCCCAGTATCAATTGCATAAAAAGATATACGCCAGATCCAACTGCACCGATCCCATGGTATACCAGACACGACCTGACCCGATCGGTCAAGTTGGATCTGGCATATATCATTTTCGTCAAGTTGGATCTGGCATATATCATTTTCGCATTGGGGTACCAGAATTTTGGCTGGAATCGTTGACCCCTTTGGAGAACTCCGAGAATTTTTAGCTCACCCTAAAACCCCAATTCTTCTAAAGTAATCCTCGTCCTTACCCAATAGGAAGGGGTCCCTAAGATTAATCATGAGTTCTAAGAGACTTTGACGCCTTACAAAATTCGATATGGTCGAATACCGGTTCACCATTCGTTATTCGAGCTCTCGATTCACTCAGTAGAAGATGACTTTTAAATGAATATTATATATTTATAGCTCAAACATGTCATTTCTATTCGTTATTTGATCTCTCGATTCGCTTAGTATTAGATGGCTTTTAAATGAATATTATATATTTATAGCTCAAACATGTGATTTCTATTGCTTGTTTAAAGATGCATGTGTAGGTTAAACTTCTTTCATAAGTATTTTTCATGCCCTTTAAGGGTTTGGTATTAGGTGATCTAAATTAAGCATCCTTGGGAGTGCTTGGGTCACGTACATAATACGACTCTTAGGGCTTGTTTGGATAAAAATATGGGAAACATGGGAAAATAAAATAATATTCTTATGTTTTCTCATGGATACCTAAATTGTAGAAAATTATGATATTCTTTCATTTCTCTTTGTTTTTCGCTGTTTGGATAATCACATTGTTAGTCGGGAAAACTTAGGATTAGTCAAATCCTGTGTTTGGATACATATGCAGAAAATTGTAAGAAAATAATATATCCTAACAAAAAAAATAGCCAAATAGCCAAATGACCAAAAAATTATATATGTATTAAGTTAATTTTTTTTCTTTATATATCTGAGTGAATTGCTCTAGTGGTAGACTTGGTTACAACATAGTAGAGCCCTTGTGAGAGAAATTTTTTCAAAAATAAGTTCGTCTAACACCTAAATGGATGTAGGGGAGCTTAAAAGTAGGCCAAAATTATGGGATTTAGTTAAGCAAAATAAAAGAAGAAATATTTGGTATGAAAACAAATATCATAAAAATTTATTTGAAGATTTTTAATAATTTTGGGTGATCAAGATAATTTTTGATGGATGAGAATCCACTAATATAAATTAGGACCCCTAAGACTTAGTAGCAAATTTTTAGAAAGTTTGGGTGGTCAATTGACCACCTAAATCATAACGTGATTTTGTCTCTGATTTTTGGGGATGTGTGTCATATAGAATCAACATCAGGCCATCTGATAGGGGCATCATGATCTTAAGATATATCATGAGGAAGATTGAAAAAAAAAACAATCTCCATCGTCTTATTTAAATCAGTCAATGGTTTTCGTCCGTGAAAAAATTGTGTAGTATTATAAGAAGAGTATAGGGATGAACCAAGGGACTCCCTCGGCATTTCTTCTCAAATTTTGACGGAAAATATAAAAATAATTTCTGACCCTTTAGATGTAATCCAAACAACGGAAATCTTGACAATTTATTTGCCACATATGAGTTTTCCCTTTTTTTCTCCTGTTTCCCTTAAACCCAAACAGGCTCTTAAAAATTTTAAACCTATGAAAAGAAAGAAATTGCATTATATTCATGTAAGGTGAGAGATGATCATTCCTTAACCGAAAAGATTTGTGGATTAAAAGAGGGTTTCGATGGCCCAGATATTGACTCCCATTGCTAAGCTCAATCTTGTTAAAAGAAATTTCTAAGAGACTTTTAAAGGCTATGACATGCCAAAGGGTGATATCTATAATTGTAAAGGTCCTTCGTATAAGCACCGGTTAGTTTTTGATGGTGAAACACATGGATCACAATTTCTGCCAAAATGAATCGATTTCCAAAAATTCCAAAAATTTTTGGGCAAAATATTGAACTAGCAAATTATCAGTTGATAATTTAAAGTTACTCGCTGATAATTTGTTAATCATCAAATTATCGGCCGATAATTTAATGAGTAGCAAATTATTGATCAATAACTTAAATAATTGACTTATAATTTTGGATTTAAAAAATAAAAATTAAAAAAATTGGGCATCAAAATTTCGGCCTGGCCAACAAAATCTCTATCAAAATCCTGAAATTTCAATGAAAATTTTGGTTTCGGTTGGGAACGGAGCCGAATCCGGTATTTTGATCCTTGGTGAGACATTGGCTTCATTTGTATTGTCACTAACTGTCGATGGCAGCTCGTTAATCACGAAAAAAGTGTTAACAAGCTGAAGGGACTATGCTAAACCACAAGGGCATGTATCGCGCTACGTAAGTAGTCTGCTGTCTGCGATATGCTCATTATAATTTTCCAAACCCACAATAAGCCGGATCATGAATCGGTTTGCAAACTCCACCACCAAAGCACATTGCTAAGGGATACGATTATTTCCAAATATAGATATTTTCTTTGTAATTTGAGTTTACACTGCCAAAAAATTTGTTGATTGCTTTCACTTATATGATAGTGACAATGTTTCATCTCAATCTTTCACAAAATGGATCTTCAGATCATATGAATACTATTAACTTATTACATTTAGATGTCTTGTGACGCACATCTTAAAAAGTAAATATAATCATTGACAAACTTAATGTGGTTTTCATATCACATTTAGGATGTGTGTCAATTGAAATTAACATCTGACCGTCTAAAGGTAAGCCCATAATCTCAAGATCTAGAAAAATGATCTCTATCAATTGTTTAAAAACAATAATTGATTTTTGCACGTGTAAACCTTGGTTGCGAATAGGGCAGTCATCAGAGTAGGTCGGGCTTTTGATACGCTTGATTATTTCTTACCCTAATTAAATTAGGCTTAGATCCAATTCGGATAAAAAATTAGGCCAAGATCGACCTGAGTCCTTTGGGGCTCGGGCTTTTTCAGTTAAGCTCAAACACAACCCATACATGATTCGGATTAGGTTGAATCCAGGTTAGCCCATCCCTTTTCTTTAATATGATCCGGCTTGGCTTGGTCAGAACGGATTCAAACCGAGCTTTAATCAGCTTGATTATTTTTTTAACCTAAAAATTAGGCTTGAACTTGACTTGGATACAAAATCGGCCCGTCTCAACTTGATTGCAAGGTGTCAAACTCGATATCAATATCGGGTGGTATCGGTCCATAAAGGACCGACACGAATCAGCCGATACTGAATTGTATCAGTTATTTAAAAAAATATTAGAGGTATCGGCTATTTGCCAATACCATATCAGCTGATACCTGAGTTGATATCTGATACGTTTCGGTGCCGCCCATACGTATCTCTTTTGCCGCATAACTACCATGCCTGATTGCGTTCTAGGTCAACCTTTCTATTTGTAAGCCCAAATTTTACGTGAGTCGAGCTAAAGCGTGAACTATTGAAAGCCCTAATGCAAATAAGGGTTCCCATTGTTGGGCATAAGCTAATTAGATAACCCTTAAATACAGCCCTTGTTCACCAAGTCTCAGATCATTCGCAGATTTATAAGACGGTCCACTTTTGGGCATGCAGCTGGTCTGAGATTAGTCTTCCTACGTCCAACAGTAGAAGCGCTATGTACCTAAAACAAACTCAAAATATAACCCGCATATGTTTTATTTTCAAAGCTGCTCGAGCTCACACTTCATTTCGCTGTCCTGACCACCCGACCCCTGATCTCTCTCTCTCTCTCTCTCTCTCTCAATCTTTTACAGAACCTCTTAAAACCCTAAAAACCCTAAAGAACTTTTGAACTCTTCTCTCGATTTCCCCTATGTTCGTTTCCTTGAATAGTTTATATGGCGATGCGAACTCCCAGCAAACCAATCTGACATCGTTAGATTTTTAATTATCAATTTCGAATTCAATTCGTTGGAACTTTAGTTCAAGTCTCTACTCGGTGATATCCCAAAATCCTGTTCAGTGATGGGTGATGGCAAAGTCGATCTACCAGATGATCACTTTTCTTCAAAATCGGCAGATGAGGCGTGGGCGCCTGGAGGTATACAGTCTTTTGTATCATTTTATTTGGAAATTTGTTATTGTTTTGAGTGATTTGATGTGTTTTGTGTGTTTGGAGTTACTGTTTAGTTATGGTTTTACGATCTGAACATAATGGAAGATTTTAGATTTTCTGATCTTCGGTTTAGGGTTTTGAAGTTCTTTGAATGTCCAAGATTTCATTTCTCTTGTTATATTCATAAATTTGTAGATTGAGGGTGGTCCTCTGTTCACAGGATCAGTTGTCTTTATTGGAAAATTTTGATCAGGTTATCTAATAAGCGAGCTTATTTTAATTTATTATTATTTTTTTAATTTTGGCTAGCTTTTACATTTATTTTCAAGAAGTGTTAACGCTTTATGTTAATTTTTTTTAGTCTCCTCTGGTAATGGGTGCCGGAATTGTTGTATTCTCTAAAGTATGTAACTGTTGACTGCCTTGAATCAGATGATGGAGATGAGTTTTTCGTTCCCATCTTCCACGCAACTGATCTTGATACCATGGGCATATCATCAGACGGTCAATTTTTTGATTCCACGTGACACACATCCCAAAAAAGTGATCCAAAGACCACGGGGCAGACATAGTGCTCACAGGTCACTTTTTGGAATGTGTGCCATTTGGAATCCAAATCTTACCGTCATATGCCAGCTCCATCATCCCATTCAAAGCAGTCAACAGTTTTCAGCTGTACTTAATGGGGGATATTTCGTATTTTGTGGGGTGTTAGTAGGAGTCCCTATAAATTTTTAGATTGAAAGTGGTCGTGTGTTCACAGGATCAGTTGTCCTTATTGGAAAATTTGATCAGGTTATCTAATAAGGGAGCTTCTTTTAATTCATTGTCTTTTTAATGGCTTAGTTATTTTAATTTATATTCATGCTAGCTATTATATTTATTATCAAGAAGTGCCTACTCATTGCTTTTTGTTCAAATATTTTAGTCTCCAATGATAATGGGTGCTGGAATTGTTGTGTTATCTAAAATACGTAACCATGATGGTGCTTGAACTTTTCTTCTTGTTCACTTTTTCTCTTTGTTGCTTAAATTTATGTATATGACCTATTATAATTTTATCTTGTTTAAAATTTTAGGCATTGCATAAATCATGGCTTTACCATGCATATTGATGGGGAAGTATTGTTCCCATTTTTTTGAACATGTAAATTTTATCTACTTTATATTTAAATCCTCGAAAAACTGCAATGATATATAAAGCATTGATTGATTCCCAAACATATATGACTTCCAACCAGTTAAAATACCAAATCTCTAAGGTGAATGAGACAAATACAAGTGCCGAAAGACCTCAGTCAGAACCCATCCATAACCTTACTACCCGATAAACTACTTGTTACTTTATAACCTACCATCTTAGTTGCTGTCGTCACACTCCCATGTTTGCATGACTATTGGTTCTATTGTTATATCCCGTGTGAATGTGCAAAATACTTACCTCTAACTTTCTAAGATATGATTTATTTTCCGGAATTTCACTTCGGGACTTCCAGGGAGGGTAGCTTCTCTGTCTAAGCCGGAGAATATTTAGACTTTTCCATAGTGCCTCGATCTGTGCATTTGTAGTGCTCCTGGGCTCCAGTGGACCATAAAAAAAAATTTCTTTCTTGTGATCATTCGTAGAGGTACCACATTACCACCCCATGGATTGCCTCTGCTACTGCCATTAAGTTAAAGCTTGATCCAGCCCAAGGTAGGGACCACCAAAGTATCATTGCTTCTAGTGGCAAAATTGAAATTCATACAAAACATCTTTCCTGTCAACCAGTTTTGTTTGTTTTTTTTACTTTGATTAATATTTTAAAATATTTTTGTTGATTCTGACTGTTTTAGCGCCTATGGGTTGATCTATTTATTGAAATTTTAGAAGAATCAATGAACTTTGTTCTTTAACTCTCATGTGGTGGTCAAGCATTGATAAACACTTTTATCAGTGTTGATTTTTAAGGATGGTTTTGGCGGATGTGTTATCATCTTTTGAAAGAAAGATGTATAGTGGCGCTCGCCACTCTTTGAAGCTAGGCACTTGCCACAGGGTGGTCAAACGTTCAAGTACTTTTTGTAACGGGACGTGCCTATTAAAAAGAAAGGTGTATGTAAAAGGCTTTTTCATTTAGGGCTTGCTTGAAAGACTCACTTAACTGAAAAGATAGAGTGAAAACAAAGGGCAAAAAATTACAAGAGAAAGTGCTGGAACAACGGAAGTTCAAAGCTTGCTTGAAAAAAAAAAGGTTTGCTTCCTTGTCCAACACCATAGGTGGGCACTAGCACACTAGACCAATAACAAAACGGAAAGGATTCTCTCTCTACTACGGCACCCGTGGTGAGCCTCTTGCCCGAAAGGTCACCTTCACAAACGCCCGTAACCGGATTAAGCAAAAGAGGTCTATCTCTTTGACCTTCGCCCGTCAATTCACTTATTGAACTTACCGAAACTCGCTATCGTAACAACACAGAAAGAGGTATAAAGCACGGTATGAGTTCTCTGTGACTTTGACTAGTCTACCCGTAAACAGATAAAAAAAGCAAAAAGCATTACTCGCCTACTTTCCTTTGAAATTGGACTGACTATACTCACTTACCTTAAGACATACTGAATAAATCTTTTCACCATATGAGCAGAGCAACAAGTAACAGTTGAAAAGCCGTTACCCACTAGTCGCGCAATTACGTAGTTTTGAAATCCGTATTTTTTATATAAAAAAACTGAAGTTGGACTTGTCTCTTCAACTCACCAAAGCCGGCTATTCGGAAAGCAAGGAGGTCTTTCTTTGATCCTCTATCTGCTACCGGCTATGCTCAAAGCCGGGAGCTCATCTAAAAAAAAAAGAAATTGGGGAGAGCCAAGGAAGGCTTAACGCAACCGCTTAGCGCAAGGAAGATCTGAAAACACTAGCGAAGAGAAGCTCCTCGCTTTACGCAAGAGATTGATTTGACTACAACGCTTGACAGAAAGAACTCCTTCATCCCAAGGAAGAGTTAAACGAACTGCAATGCTAGACTGTTGTTGCTTCTCTTGAATACCCTTGATCAGTAGTTAGGCATGGTAGATCAAATTGCCTATGAAAATGGACTACTCAAGTCTTGATTGGAAAGAGAGTGTGTAGGTAGGTATGATTAGAATAGGGCTGTGCATTTTTTGGGCCGAACCGACCAAACTGGATCGAACCGCCGGTTTTGGTCCGGTTTGGACGTATTGGTTTGGGTTTGGTTTGGCAAAAAGAAAAACCGAAAAGTTTGGTTTGGTTTCAGTTCCAAGCCTTCCCAAGCCGAAACAGACCAAACCGAACAGATTGTAAGTGTGTGTGTGTGTGTGTGTATATATATATAAAAGAATGAGACTACTTTTAATGGTGGGACCAGAGGATCGAAATATGTGGGCGTCTCAAGATAAGTTTCCTGTGGATATATAAGAGGGATATCTTGTACATCTTATCCTTAAAAAAATTCGAGAATATCTTGGACATATTAAATTTGTGCATGGAAAACGTTTTGTGTGCATGTAATGGGTCCTATATTTAATCAACCCGAGCTAAATAGAACTTATAGGAAAACCAAAACCGACCGAACCAACCCGAAGCCGAATCGAATCAGATTGGTTTGGTTTTACAGTCGGACGGTGTGGTTTGGTTTGATCATATAGAAACTGATTAGAATCGGTTTGGTTTGTGGTTTTGGTCCAAAACCGACCAAACCGAACCGAATACACCCCTAATTTGAAGAGATAGAAGGAGAAACTTACTCTTCTCTTACTTCCCGCGCATGGCTACTAAACCTATTCAAATAACTGGTAATCATGCAGCTCGCTGGAATCTCAAGTCTAGAATTCAGACAACATGCCATTTAAGTTTTAGAATGTTACCAATGTTCAATTTATAAGTTTTCCGCTGTTTTGATTTTTTAATTTTAACAAAACTATTAATTTTTTTGAATAGAAAATAGAATGTTGAGAGGAAAGGATCTGTTTAGGGAGTATTTGGTGGACAAAGAGGGCAAGATAAGTTGTCCAATGCCAAGAAAAATTATGGGAATCGTCACATGGATGAAAATTCATCTGTCAATGAATCGATTGAGGAATTTTCATCCTTGCAGGAGATTTAGCAACTCGACATAAAGGAGGAAAAGGGCCCGATATGAAGTAATGAGAGGGAGAGAAGGCCAAATTTGTTGATACAAAATAACAGAAGGCTAGGGAAGAGGAGTTGTTGTGGAAGCAGAGGGAAAGGGTAAGATGCCTATTAGAGGGTAAGAACACAATTTTTTCACAGAACATTTGGAGTGTTAAGATTCAACTCCCTAGTTAGGGATACAAGAGGTCGTGAACTATAAGGAGATAAAAGAGGTGATGGTGAAATTTTTTGAGGATTTATTAACGAAGGAAGATTGGACCCAACCAATAATTGATGGTATCAATATTGCTCCAATTCCTAGAGAGGAGAGTGAGAGATAAGAGAAGATCTTTGAGGACGATGAAGTGAAGAAAGGGATTTTGAAGCTGGTGGGGATTGTGCACACAACCCGAATGACTTTATCCTGCAATTTTATAATCATTTTTTGGGAGCTTTTGGTGTTTTCGAAATTTTACGTGAAAGGAAAGGTGGAGAGATGCATAAATTCGACATTTTTTTTTATCATTATCCCTAAGAATGGGGCCGACAAAATCGAGCATTTTGGATCAATTGACCTGTTGAGGAGAATATACAAAATCATTTGTCATAATACTAGCTAATTGACTCCGTTCGATTATGGCTTTAATTTATCTCTCCCAATCAATTAGCATTGTTGGTAAGTGGCTTTGCAAATGCGGTGAGAAGGCGGAGCTGCTATGGGTGGAAGGAATTGGCCAAAAGTATGGTAGAGATAGTTATGGGTGGTCCATTAGGGGTCCGAGAGGTAGACTAGGTTTCAGTTGGTGGAAGGGAGTTACCAAAACGTGGAATATGTTTGATGAAGGAATCAATTATCGAAATGGATTGGGTCTCAGAGTGAGGTTGATTGGATAGGTGGTGTGGTGAGAGTCCCTTGATAAGAAATTTGACATGATCTCCAATCTGGTAATAAATAAGGAAGTCTTGGTAGTGGATGTTTGGGAGTGGGATGGAGGGAATTCTAGGTGGAATATCCAATTACTGAGAGATATGCTTGATGAAGAAATGAAGGGTTTTAAGTATGATGGAGTGGTTGGAGTTTGTGTGAGAAGATATGAACAGGTCATATATCTGACACTAAAAGAAGGAAAAGAAAGATAGATTTATTGTGATTCAACCTTGGCTTGGTAATATGGAACATGATAGCCCAAATTGAGGTTCTTTGCTTGGAAGGTAGCTTGGGGGAGGGTGCTGATGTGTGTGCTGCTTAGGACGAAGGTAGATGGATGTCCCTATGAAGTGTAGGTTTTGTGGGCAGGCAGATGAGAGGCTAGAGCATTTGTTCTTGGATGTAGGTTTGCATTGGAGATTTGGGGGTATTTCCAATTATGGTTTGGGTTCAACGGGTGTTTGGGTGACACCTGCGTGACAGTCATTATTGGGTGGTTGGGTGGTTGGGGAGAACCTGCTTGTTGGGAATCTGAGCTTCATTTGGAATAACTTCCCGCTTGCAATTTTATAGAAAATCTTGATGGAAAGGGGTGAACAGATTTTTGGTTACAAATATCTGTAGAGAATGTAATTTTTGAAGATCGTTGTTGGTGATGTGCTTCTAGTTCCTCGGGAGAGGTGCAATTTGTGTCTGATATCCTTTTAGAGTGGGAGCAAACAGTCTAACATAGGATTCTTGCCTTTATTTCCTTGAGGCTATTTAGTTTGACCTTGCCTTGTATCGCTAGTCTTTTTTTGGATTGATGTTTTTTTTGCTTTTTGGATTTTTCTCCTTTTCTTTTTGTTTTTTAGTGAAGCATCTCGCTTCGCCTTTTCGATCTGTTGTAATTTTGTTTTCTTCAATAAAGTTGTGGTTTAATGTGATAGAAAAAAATCATTCGTTGCAAATCATGGCCGCGTGTATTTTCTTCTGAGTGGAGAAACAGAATGAAGATATTAGTGTTCTTGAAGGGAGAAGCCAAAAAGTACATAAAGGAGGTAAAAAATCATAAGCTCTTTCAGGGTACACCCTACTGTTAGACTCATGGACAGATGGTGCAAAAAGAAAAAGGATTTGATATGAAGAAGGAGATGCAATAAGCCCCTATATAATAGATTTAGGACAATAAATTCTAAGCAACTTGAGTTGCATTAGGGAGGGCATCTCGGTCCGTGTTTTCAACTGAGAACATGAATCTCTTTTTGGCCATCCCCTGGCCTAGTCTACTGCTTAGGTGAGGTAAATTCTTTGACCTGTCCTATGGCCTATGCGAGCTAGGTGATTGCCTATTATAACTTTTTTGCATTTGATTGGTAACACTGTAATTTTATTAAGATACAAAATTGCAGCGGGACAAAAGCAGTCGAGTGAGAAGCACAACCTGAAAAAGAAAGGACAAATACAGCTATATACAGGGCCAAATAAAATGGATAATAGCAGTGTTACCTGGAATAAATAAATATGTAGAGAAAAATGAAATAAATACAGCGGCACGACCTTAAGAAAAATGAAATAAATAAATAGAACATATGTAGAGAAAAATTGAAGGGAAATCTTAGAGAACCAATTTAGATATGTAATGAACCTAAATAAAAGTATATTATAGTATAAAATCATTTCCAACGGCCCAAACCTTTTTTTTAGTAGTTACTAAACTTTACACAATTATTTTTTTAACAAAGTTCATTTTGTTGTTGTCAAAACGATGAACATTTTAATAGTAATATGTGGTTTTCATATATGTCAAGAAGTTTTGTGCTCTTTGAGGAGTGTCCAAGTGTCGGCACGTGTGCCAAGTGTTGGCACGGCAAAAATCCCAAAAGTAGAAACGCCAAGGTAACACTGGATAACAGACATGGACCCCAAGTGGGGAAGAACTGTAATCAAACTTCCCCAGTGACACCAATATGAATCTATGGCGGCTGAAGTAGATCCCACCCTCTCAGTAGCTCATCCATCGAGGAGACTGAACAGTTGGGAGAAGCCAAACACCATCTAGCGAAATCTTCAAACATCTATGATAACATCGATGGGCAACAAGAGAGTATGGTATATCTAAAGACCGTTCAAATTATGTGGAGGTTAGTCCCCTTGGCTATAATTTTAAATCTCTAGTTGGAGAGAAATAGCAGGATTTTCTCTGGTGTAAGACTAAATGTTGAGATCCTAATAGCTGAGGTCACTGAATCGATAATGGTCTAACAATTGGCTTCCAAAATATCTGCCCCACGTGATAGATTGTCAGAGACCAGGGAATGGGGAATTTGCTGGTGGAATGGTGTGTTGATGTGCCCAATCTGAACTCCGTTTCTGTTAGGTTCGCCTTTCTGCATTAATTACTTTCTTCTCCTTTTTTCAGCTCGTTGCACTGCAGGGCTACTTAGTTCTGCTTGCCCTTGTTTGTAATCTTTTACTTTTAATATATTCTCCTTACCAATTTTAAAAACTATTCAGTTTCTTCATTCTATCAGTATCACTCCAGAAGGAATTTCTTTGAACCAGTTTTGAGTTTTTTTAACTACCACCTTTGGTATCTCATACAAGGACATAAAATCTATAGGAAATATAGATAAAGAAGTTTGTAGCATCATGATCTTACTGGGGAACATTACAAAGGTATTTGTCTTTTCCACAACTCTAATCTAGATTTGAAAATTTCCACCTCTTTGTTCGTATCCATATTAAATAATTCTTTATATATGCCATGCCATATAATTGCAAATTTTATTGTAGATTTTTGTTTCCCCTTCCCCCTAAGTTTGTCCATCTTTAAAATATATGTTGCGAAAAAATCTGTATTTTTCTTTGATATGCCTTCTGTACTTAAAATGTGTACGACTTGTAGGTACTTGAGATTTTTCTCTCGCTTCCTTTCGGTGAATGTTTAGTTGAACTATCCCAAGCAGTTGCTTTTACCGTCAAGGCTGTGAAACTAGTTATGCTATCCGTTTAATACTGTCCTCTGCTTTGAGTTTAAATTTTCATTGTGAAGTGATTGTATTTTTTTGTCAGGTTATTTATTGGCCCTTTTTGGCTGTCTTGCCATTTAAGATATGATGTCACTGGAAGAATTAAAATGAGGATTTTTTTGTTTGTTTTTCTGTTTTTTTTTTTTTTTAAAATGTTCGAATGGTAATTTATTTATTAGCTGTTTTATAGTCTTGTGTATGAGCTATTCAATTTCAGCATTATTATTGTCTACTACCAAAAGGTTTTATTCTAATCTGCTGCTTTATTTTCCAAGCAAATTCTCCTTATACTTAATTTTTGCTGTGGATGAACTTTATTACAATTGTATGCTCTTAATTTTGGTTACATGGAAATACTGCAGATCAAATAACATCTGAGAGCAGTAAACCATTATCTCCCCAATGGCTCTATACTAAGCCCTCTGAAAGTAAAGCCGGTCTTTCAGCTGCATCAATGGTATAAATTTCAGAGCTTATTGTTGTTATTATTTTTACGATGTTTGTACACAACGTTGACCACAGAGATGTATGGTCTCATGGCTCGAGTTACGGCGTGAGTCGAGTCAGGTGATCATTACCATATATATACATATATGGGATTAGTTAGAAGTCTGTAATATTTTGGAAGTCCTAGACTTTTTTTAGTTTGCATAAATGTTTTTTGAAGGCATTTGTAGTTGTTTAACGTAGTTCTTTCTTTTGAAAAGGAGCAATATAATACATTTTTTACCTTTATCTTGTGATTGTGGTTGACTGGTTGCCCCCCCCTGAAACATGCTGGCTGTTCCATTCTTTTTCTAAGTGGAGTTGCATATTGTGCTTGTCTTTTTTTATGAGCAATTTTAAGTGCTCATAAACTGCGGAAGGAACTTCAGGTCGAAAATATGGAAGTAAGCTGAATCACGGTATTTGAAAATAAATAATAGTGAAAATCTTTTACAGATTTGCCTATTTATACAATTTATGATTTTTAAATCATTTTTTAGTACTTTCACCATTTTAGAAACTGTGCAGCATAACATTTTGAAAGTAGTTGCCTTTACTCCTAAGAAGCAGGGACACAGGTACGATACTATACGGGTACAACGATATGACAATTATAAAAAATCCAGGATACGATACGGGGGTATAAGTGTATTTAAAAAATATTTTTTGTATATTTTTAGGTCTATTTTAGGTTAATATACTTGAGAAGAAAAAAAAAGAAAAAAGAAGAAGAAAACGAAAAAGAAACAAAAAAGAACTTATAGAGACTGATTTTAGGTAGGCTGCACGCTGGTAGGCTCCCAGGTAGGCTCCTTTGATTTCTTTTTCTTTTTCTTTTAATTTTTTATCGGGAAACGCCCAAGATACGCATTCAGCAGTATTCCTCAAGTATCGGTATCCGATACGGGTACGTTGCCAAAAATGGAGTATATGTGCTTCCTTGCTTTACTCTTTCTTGAAAAAATGTCCATGTTGGATACCTTGCTACATGATAGTTTCACGTCGTTTTTTTCTATGCATGCAGTATACTGTTTATAGGACTGAGTTGTTTTTGGATTTATTTTACCATGGCTTATATTAGTTTATCTTTTATGAACAAATTATAAAGGATTTTTAATGCTTAGTTGTTGGCATTACATATTAGGGCACTTTAGAAAACAATGCCTCAAAAATAAACTTTTTAGCAAAAAAGACCCGACCTCAAACGTTTTAGAAAAACGGTGCTTTCATGGATTTTGGAACTTCAGAAAACCGTGAAAGCATTTTTTAAGGCATGTTTCTCTAATTATCCCTACATATTAATATCACCAGTGGCGGAGCTACGTTATATGATGGGGGATCCCGGATCCCGGATCCCCCATCCTTTAAAAAAAACCTTAAACTCCCTTTAAGGAGAGTTTTAAAAATCTTAAACTCCCCGGGATTGCCCATCCTTTAAAAAAAAATCTTAAACTCCCTTTAAGGAGAGTTTTTAGGGGCAACCGGTCTTTCTGAGGGATCCCCCAAGCCCATCTATATATATATATATATATATATATATATTAAGTGACCAAAATTCTTTGGGTTTTTTTTTGCCAAAAATAACGGAAAATATTATTTTTTCTCTCTTGATCGATTCCCCTAACTTCTCTCTTATCTTTCTTTTGTCATAGAATTTTTAATAAAGAAAATCTAACACTAATCATTCAAGTTACTTTATTTACAACCATAGTATAAAGAAAAAATTTCATATTGCAAATAACGTTACCCATTATTAAATTTTCCTACCCCTCTTTTTTCGAACCCACAATATCTCCTTCCTAAGAATAAGGGCTAGTGTTACTACCACACCACTTTATGTTGTAGTCACCTCTTTTAAGACAAAGGAAAAACCAATTGACTCCTTTGAATTTAATGATAGAGAATGGTTTTCGTCCTAAGCTTTCATATAATAGATCTTGAGATCATGGGCTCGTTATCAGACAGTATGATATTGAGTATACATGGCACACATCCTAAAAAGTGAGTATGAACCATGTTTGATGGTTCATCGCACAAGGAATAAACATCCGTTTGATGGTGAACTCGTGATCTCAAGATCTATTGTAGGGAAGATTAGGGCGAAAAACAATCTCTGTCATCAAATTGAAAATAATCAACAAATTTTTCCTTTGCTTAAGTGAGGTGATTGTAAAATAAAGTGTAGGGCCGGCTTTGAGCATAGGCGAGCAAGAGGCCGCCATAATTGGACCGAAATGGGGCCCTCTATTCTTCAAAGGCCTATTGCCTAAGATTTTTTTAATTTTATTTTAATAAGACCCTTTTTGGTTCTCATTTATTAATTTGGCCTATAAAAATAAGCATGACAAAACTAATAATATTTGATGACTATCATGGCCCCCCATCAGAAAAATCCTGGCTCCGCCACTGAATATCACACTTCTTTGATTTGTAATGCCAGTTATTGGCATTACATTACATTTCCTTGATTGTTTCATTTTTTGGATTTACAAACTATTCAAATTATCATGCAAATGCATAGAATCAGCTCTGAATTTTTTATGAATTAATTCATTTGCAATATTTGTGAAAATTTGAATAATAATTTCTTTAAAGAATCATGATTTAATCAAGGAAAAATGATGCAGGACAAACGCTAAAACCCTAATTATGCAAGTTTTGGATTAACTACAGATTAAATTGAATAATAGAAATAATCAAATTCACCCAAACACATAAAATAAATTTAATAAATTCAATAAAGCAACTAGGTTAATTTAATTTAGCGTTCACATGCATCTATATTTTTAGATCTAGAAAAACGGACCCGATGAAGGATTCGAGTTTCGCTCTAGTTTAGGGTACCAAGCGATAGTGACGGCATCGTCTCTTGATTCCACTATGGTTTGAAAATAACGGCTCAAGGGATTAGATTTAACAAAAGGGATAGATCAAAGATAAACTAAAAATATTTTGAGGTTTTGGAATTTATCAAAGAAAAAAAAAGATATTACTAGAGAAAAGATAGAATAAGAGAATAGAGGTCCAAGGCTTCACACCAAGGATTTTCGAGCCTTTCCACCAAGGCTGCACGTCGACGTCACACCAAGTCGCACGAGAAATGAATAAACACTCCTCAAGTTAGAAAGATTCGCTTCTTCGATCGAAAACTCTTCGCAAGTTCTCTAGGGTTTGCACAAAAGCAATTCTCCAATTTTCATTAATCAAAACTAATTACAATGTTTATTTAGAGACCTTATATAGGAGGCCTCCCTAAAGAAAATAAAATCCTAAAATAAATACAAAAAAAAGACAAGTATGCCCTTAAAACCCCAAATTTCGTCAAAATTCGCACTGTAGCTCGATTACTTGAGGTACTGTAGCACTGTAGCTCGATCAATCGAGTTACTGTAGCAACTTTCAGTTTCTCCGAATTTGAATTGCTCAATCAATTTCTTTTCGGTTCTTCCATTACAACTTCCTTTTGGTTTCTTCCGGTGCTTAAGAATCTTTTGCGGTTCACGTCCGATGCTCTTGATCGTGATGTGCCCATCAATTCTCCCCGGGTGGGAAAAACTCATTTCCGATGAGTTGTAGAACTCACGTGTGGTGCACATTGGGCACTTGTCTCCCGGCTTACCCTTCCATGTGGTGAGGTATTTCTGATTTTTTTTCTCGTTGGTGGTGAAACTTGGATGCTCAAAACCATTCTCATTCAACCTTTTCTCACACGGCTCGGGTGGGATACTGGTTATAAAATGGTTCAATGGATTTGACTTATTTGGTCAGGTAACAAGGAATGGATTCAAAGGTATAGTCTCAGGACTTGGGATAGGTGTGAGATCCGCTACTGGAACTATCGAATGGTTGTCATTGTCTAGAGGAATATCTAGACCTCCATCATTACCCCTCTTCGAGATTGGAAAAGATTTCACATGTTCGGGACTATAAGAAATTAACACAAAATTGTTAGTATCAAATTTATTAAACATATTCAACGCGTTAGTGTGATCATGCATATTTCCAATGTTCAATAAATTATGATTGTTAATCCCATGCAATTTAGAATGAGGATATGCTTCTACCACCTCTAAGGACTCACTTGGTACGGACACACTATCAACACTGTCTCCGATAATAAGAACCGTCGTAATGCAACCTACGGTTTTTATTGGAACTTTACCTACGTCATCACTTGGTGTGTGTCACACGGTTCATGCACTTCTTCGGGTAACTCATTGCTCTCTTTCTCGGTATGCTCCTGAATAATCAAGGTTTGACCTTTACTGGGATATTGGGATGGAAAGTGACTAAAACCTTGACACTTATAACATTGTTACAGAGCATGTCTGGAACTCTCAATCATTGGTCCCTTTCCTTTGTCAACCTGAGGAATCACGGATTTTGAAGATTGACTAAAGGCATTATTTCCATGTTCTATAAGATTATATTGATACTCAAGTTTGGAAGACTTAGATCGACCATTACTGGGGGTATCGAGATACCGTTCTAATTCTTCAACCCTAGCAAAACATTCCTCAAGATTCGCAACTGGATAAGGAATGAGTTCCTCCTGTAACTCTGGTCGAAGACCCATTCGGAATTGGGAGAGGGTAACTTTTGCTGGCTCATCTACATCGGCCTGGGTCATCAGGGCTTCAAACCGATTGATGTACTCTGTGACCGGAGAATCTCCTTGATGCAATGACTGCCACTGATCAAGAATACGTTCATCATAGGATACGAGAACGTATTTTTCGTACAGCTGGACTTTCATTTCAGTCCATGTGGAAATAGCACGAAGACCCTGAATTTGCCTACGACGCTCTACTCCCAACCAATAAAGTCTAGCTTGACCCATAAGCTTGACCTTGGCGAATCTGACCTTGCGCTCTTCAGACATGGCATACCACTCGAAGTAGTTTTCCATGCTGGCAACCCATTCGAGAAAGACCTTGGGTTGTCTTTTCCCATCATAAGCATGAGCGTCCATTTTCACTGATTTTATGACCTTATTGTCCAGATTGGTTTGGATCTCACGTAGGGTAGGAACATCTCTCCTACGGTCACGGTTGTCGACTCTATTGTGATTCTCAGCGATTAGCTCATTGATCTCTTCGAAATGAGTTTCTAAAGCCTCATGCCGAGCTTGTTGATCAGTGATGTGCTCATCCATCCGGGTTTGACTACCGGTCACTTTAGATGCAAGATCTCGAATCATAGCTTCTAAGCTACTGGTATCCATGATGGAATTATGCAAAAACTAGATGGTGTAAGACAAAGTATACAAAAATAAAATGAACCCTAAAATCTATTAGAGATCCCTATTACGGCTCTGACTTAATCGATCAATCGGTAGTGTTAGTCGATCGATCGACTATCGCGGAGAACCCTAAACTAAAACTGTGCTCTGATATCAAACTGATGCAGGACAAACGCTAAAATCCTAATTATGCAAGTTTGGGATTAACCACAAATTAAATTGAATAATGGAAATAATCAAATTCACCCAAACACATAAAAATAAATTTAATAAATTCAATAAAGCAACTAGGTTAATTCAATTTAGTGTTCACATGCATCTATATTTCCCGATCTAGAAAAACAAACCCAATGAAGGATTCGAGTTTCGCTCTAGTTTAGGGTACCAAGCGACAGTGACGACGTCGTCTCTTGATTTCGCTCGGGTTTGAAAATAATGGCTCAAGGGATTAGAGTTAAACAAAAGGGATAGATCAAAGATAAACTAATAATATTTTGGGGTTTTGGAATTTATCAAAGCCAAAAAAAAAAGATATTACCAGAGAAAAGATAGAATAAGATGATAGAGGTTCAAAGCTTCACACCAAGGATTTCCGAGGCTTCCCACCAAGGCTGCACGTCGGCTTCACACCAAGTTGCACAAGAAATGAATAAACACTCCTCAAGTTTGAAAGATTCGCCCCTTCGATCGAAAACTCTTCGCAAGTTCTCTAGGGTTTGTACAAAAGCAATTCTCCAATTTTCATTAATCAAAATTAATTACAATGTTTATTTAGAGACTTTATATAGGAGGCCTCCCTAAAGAAAATAAAACCTTAAAACAAATACAAAAAAAAAGAGACAAGTATGCCCTTAAAAACCCAAATTTCGTCAAAATTTGCACTGTAGCTCGATCAATTGAGTTACTGTAGCAACCTTCAGTTTCTCCGAATTTGAACTGGTTAATCGATTTCTTTTTGGTTCTTCCATTTCGGCTTCCTTTTGGTTTCTCGGAGCGCTTAAGATTCTTTTGCAGTTCACGTTCAATGCTCTTGATCGTGATGTCCCCATAAAAAAATCTTAAAAAAAAGTAGTAATTTAATTGATATCATTGAAAGAATTGGAAAATTGGTGACAAAAGGATGAGTTTCATGATTATGGTCATTAAGTCGGGAGATAAATGAGGATTGAGCCTGTAGCCCAATAGAAGGTTGACAATATTGCAACCTCGAGGTCGTAGGTTCAATCCCAGCTTACCGATCAGTAAAAAATATCAGGAGATAAATGGATAGCTCCTGCTTTATTACTGATGGAGAAAAATAAATGCACTAAATTTTCATTATTACTCATAAAAAATAAATGTTACTTTGTAAAGGGGAACTAAATTTTAGGCGGAGCTGCTATTGCAAATGAGTGCTATGACTGGATGCATATTTCAAAGGAACTGGGTATTATGTCCATGATTGACATATAGAACGCTTCTCAAATAAATTTTATTAATTGGATGCCCTTCTCGACAGCCCCCATCTTGACCGTCATAAATGGTGCTCTGCATTGTTTGTTCGAAGTAATGGAGGCCTTTGTCAAGGCAACTTTCTTGTCTTTTCTATTATCCATTGTGGCTCGAAAGCTGAGTTCTCTTGCTGAAAAAGCATTGAAGCTGTGATACATTAATGGTTTCAATTTTGGTTGTTATGGGCTTTGTATTCTCACTTTCAATTCGCAGATGGGACCTTCTTTGGGGGGAGCATCCATAGAGGTGTCATGCGTTAATGTAAATCTTTGTTATGTACAAGGCTGCAATGGTACAGGGGATTGGTCTATAAAAAAGCTTCATGATTGGCATATCTGATTCAGATTAATCCAAGTGATACTTCGGTAGCCATATACTGTTATAGCTATATCACAATTCTGGTTCAAGTACACAGGGCTAACATTGAATTACGTACTTCTTACATGGACTCTTTTCTTTGAAGGAACTGCCTTCTGATCTTGCTGCTATGTTGTAGTTCTCTGGCCTCTTCTTGTTCCTTCTTTTATTTGGATATATTTCTAAAATTGTTACTGTTAATATCACATTCTTGACCAAAGGTCTATGGAATAAAGTCTCTTTCTGTTTATGTTTTCGCCTGAATTAATAAAGCTTGAGTACATAACTTTGATAAAGCTGAAGCTGATCATATTATTTTACTTCAAACAATACATATCTAATTTAAGAACACATTTTTACTTTCTTTGTGATATTCATTTTGCTATTTCTGTTTCTTTTTCCATAATGGTTAGACATTTTATTGTCTTAAATTGATATTGTTATTCTTTACTTGTTTGACAGGATGTGCGCACACCAACTTCTTTACCTCATGGGAACTCCGCAGATTCTGTTCAGAAAGACATGTGGCGTCTGGATGGATCTCAAGAAAAGAAAGATTGGCGAAAAAATGTACCTGAGATTGAAAGTAATTGTCGCTGGCGTGAGGAGGAGAGAGAAATCGGTGTGCTTGGTAGGAAAGACCGCAGAAAGGAAGGAGAGAGAGAAAATGAATATCGTAAGAATGATCGCCGTTCTGACAATGTTTCCAATAGAGAAACCACCGAAGCTAGGGTGCCTTCATCTGATCGGTGGCATGATGTTAGTAGTCGAAATTCCGGGCATGAAACCCGTCGGGATAGTACTAAGTGGTCGTCAAGGTGGGGTCCAGAAGACAAAGAGAGTTCTCGAATGGAGAAAAGGATGGATGTGGAAAAGGAAGACGCCCACACTGAAAAGCCGCCTTTTGTAAGTAGCAATCGTGCAGCTTCTGAGCGTGAAACTGATTCTCGTGATAAATGGAGGCCACGCCACCGTCTGGAAGCTCAATCAAATGGGGCAGCAGTCTACCGTGCTGCTCCAGGATTTGGGCTAGAGAGAGGACGGGTGGAGAGTCCGAATGTTGGATTTGCTCTGGGACGAGGGAAATCAAACAATCCTGGAACTGTGTCAATTATAAGCCCTTCTTCCTCTGCGGGTATTATTGGTGCTGCACCTGTAGATAAGAATGGATCTTTACGTAAAGAATCTGTTACTTCTGCAGATTCATTTTTCTATCCAAGAGGGAAACTCCTTGATATTTATAGAAAGCACAAGCTCCTTCCTACTTTTGATACTGTTCCTGAGGGACTTGAAGAGGTTTCCCCAATTACACAACTAAGCTTCATAGAGCCATTGGCATTTGTTGCACCTGATGCAGAAGAGGAGGTATGCTTTTTATTCAAATCTTCTGGGATACTTCTCTGATGAATTTAAATTCTTTGACTGCGTAAGGGATCTCATATAGGAAATGATTACTAGCTGAACTAAAGTAATTATGTTGAACACCTTCAAAAATTTAAAAACTTTAGCATTTAAATCCGTGATTTGAGATGTCCAAATTCAGCACATGCCGGGTCAGCACAGGATATAAATCCCTAGGGTGGCCTCAAGGGGGGGATTCGAACTCAGGTCTCCTGCTTTTGGAAGTTATTTGTTGATCATCTAAATAATCCCTACACAAAATTCATATTAAACAGATAAACTTAAAAGTATTTTAGTTATTTGTTGAATTTGTAAGGGCGCATTTGAGTGTTAACTGAGATTTTTTAGGAAGAAAATAAAACTTGAGTCTGCGTAACGTGACAAGCTCCAAGTCTGTAACTTGACAGATTTCGAAACCATACACTTGACAGTGTATGGTTTATGTATCAAATATTATCACACACAAACCTAAACCACTCCAACCACTACTTGTACTCGTACAAGAATTATAAACCTAAAAAAATAAGTAGCCTAATTACAGTATTCCCCCCACCCTAGAATAGAAAATGCTGTTACCATAAAAGGATAACCAATAAATCTTAGTTTTTGGAGGGAGAAAATTTGAGAAGTCCCAAAAGTTAAAATGACATCATGTACGTAACTCTTCCTCCAAGACATCCTTTTAATTTAATCATTTTATAAGGGCAGTATTATGAGATTTATCAAAACAACCACCTACATACCAACCGAATATCAAATGATTGTAAACATACTTCAGAGTGCATTTCTCATTCCACACTTAGATAATATGCGTGTGTGTGTGTGTGTATATATTTGAAAACTATCACAGGAAAGGAATATATGAAGTGGAATTTTAGGGAACATGATAGCTTGGAAGTGGATTTAGTTAAATAGAAAATCATCTTAGGCCGGTTGCCATAGACTATGATGATGATGACAGCGATAATGATGATAAGGAGACATGTCATAAGATGGCGCCAACTGTTCAGCACCTTCATGGTGCACTTCTTCACATGGATATTTATTAACTACTTTGCCAGGCATTTGCAAGAGCAAAGTGTATGTGCACCATGATAGTACTCAACACTATCCTCTACTCTATAGGATTTATGCAAAAATATCATCTATACTCAAGATAAGGACACTTTTTTATCTTGACGTGAACGTCATCTAGGTGGTGCAGATCATGGGTTAAAAAAAGGGAAAACCGATACGTATCGTCCAGCTCCAAAACCGATACATACGGGACGATACATTGGTATGTATATATTTTGGTAATTTGTATGGGAGGAACCGATATGGTACCTTGAATGTACCGTATCGGTGAGGTCCAAAACCGATACATATCGGTATCGGACGAGATTTTGACCCATGGTGCAGATAACTATCAATCTGAATCATCCAACTGATACCAATATTTTAGGGTGAGACCCGGCTTGCTATTGGTGAGATGAATATGGAGGGTAGGGATTATCTTGATGAATGAGGTAGTGACGCAGGACAAAACCCTAGACTGCGTGAATGATGATGACATGCTTATTTTGTCGAAATTAAACTAAATTAATTAAGCAAAAACTAATACAAATAAATGCAAATACCTCAAGGTTCGTAGTCTTCCGTTCGGATGATCACATTTGATTCAGGTAGGGTCCGATCCGTTGTGCTAGATCTAGCCTTGTGGAAGGAGGATCCTATAGGTAGAACTCTAGCCGCTTCCAGATTAGGGCGCTCGCTCGTGGTTCAATGGTGGAATCGCAGGTTCCTCAAGGGTTTAGGGATCAGGTCGATCCAAGGGTTTAGATTGGTTTAGATGGTTAGGATGAGATTTAGGATTATCGAATTGAGTCGATTCAATGGTTTAGATGAAAACTAGGGTTATGGTTTGGGAAATTTTGATAGAATAACGGCTGGATTTAGGGTTTATGGGAACCAAATAAAGCAGAGAAAGAAAAATTAAAAATGAAGAGATAGATTTTGGGCTTCACACCAAACTCTTCTCAGGAAGCGAAGAAGAATCACTCTTCAACAATGGCTCATCTCAAGCACATAAGCAATAGCTTTCATTCATAATCAATCATCATCCCTTACAAAGTTTATTTAGAGACCTTATATGGGAGGCCTCACAAAAGAAAAATAAAACCCTAACACAAAATAAATAAAGATAAGTATGCCCTTAAAATTCAAATTCAAATTCTGGTCACAGCACAGTCAATCGATTGGCACTTATCATTCAATCAATTGACTATTATAAATATGTCGCCAGAAGTAGTTCCTCGCAGGCTCGGTCAATCGATTGAATCTCAAGTGTCAATCGATTGATTGTGCATTGCTCCAGCACGTCAAATCTTTAAGTTTGGTTATGGTTTTCGTTTCACTTTTTTCGACGCCGGTACACGCGAAACGGTCCGTATTTGATGTCTACAATGTCGGCGTCCCCGTCAATTCTCACGGGCCGAAAATGCTTCATCACCAATGAAGCGACGTGGTGATAGCAATCGAGCACGTCGGGGTCCAAACGTTGCACCTCGTCTTCAGTTAACCACGTGTTCTCGAAGTCCGGCTTTCCCATCCACTTAACCAAGTATTTCTGAAACCCTCCACCATGGGTGGATTCCACAAAATCAAGTATCCCTTCAATTTCATCTTTCCTTTGCCTGCGTGGGAAAGGGAATGGTAGAGGTTGCGGGGTGGGGCTGGGGTTTTGGCTCGGGGCTGCTTGGAAAGGGTTGGTAGGGGGTGGGGTTAAGCCTAACGAAGGGACTAGGTCCTCCACATTGAACGTAGAGCTGACCCAGTATCTGGCAGAAGTTCGAGAACATACGCATTAGGCTCGCTCCTTGCCACAATCCTAAAAGGCCCAGCGCCGCGAGCCTGGAGCTTCTTTGCGATTCCCGATGGGAATCGTTCAAACCTAACCCGAACCATCACATGACCTCCAATATGAAATTCTTTGGAACGCTTATGCGCATTCGCAACTACTTTGTATTGTTCATTGTTCGTATTAATTTTCTGTCTAATTTCGGCATGCAAATCGTGAATATGTTGTGCGAATGCATCTGCTGACTCGGACACTCGATGGGATGCAGACATGGGGATTAGATCAAGGGGTGTTCTAGGCCTATGACCAAGTACGACCTCAAATGGACTCATGCCTATAGACCTATTTACAGAATTATTGTATGCAAACTCGGCTATGGGCAAAGTAGAATCCCAAGTCCTAGGATGATCACCAACAAGACAACGGAGGAGATTACCTATGCTCCTATTGATTGATTCCGTTTGGCCATTAATTTGAGGATGGTAGGCCGAAGAGAAGTTAAGCATGGTACCCATCATGTGCCATAAGGTTTTCCATAAATAACTGGTGAACTTGATGTTCCTATCCGACACGATGGTTTTGGGTAGACCATGAAGACGCACAATCTCTCCAAAAAATAATTTTGCAATATGAGCCGCATCAGAGGTCTTGGAGCAGGGTATGAAGTGGGTCATCTTGGAAAAATGGTCCACTATGACAAAGGTGGAGTCGTGCTTTCGTTGAGTCTTAGGGAGTCCGAGTACGAAATCCATAGAGATGTCTTGCCACGGGGCGTGTGGCACGGGTAGCGGGGTGTACAAATAGGTATTCTGTTTAGTTTGCTTGGCCACTTGGCATGTACGACATTGTTTTACGACCCATGAAATATCTCATAAGGCTAGGCCAATAAAACCTATCCTCAACGAGAGCAATGGTCTTGTTGCGCCCGAAATGTCTTGCAATCCCTCCGGCACGTAACTCCCAAATGAGAAAGTCACGCAATGAGGTGCGAGGGATGCATAGGCGAGTTCCTTTGAATAGATACCCGTCTTGCAGGGTATACTTGGAGTTAATGTTGTTCGAATTATCAAGGAGAGCAGTGTAATCTGGCCCAAAATCTGAGCAGTCAGGGTAATCTTGTTTCAACTGCTCAAATCCAACGACCTCGGTGCTCATGGTGCTCAAAGTCAATACCCGTCGACTAAGTGCATCAGTTGCCTTGTTCTCAGCACCAGTCTTATGCTTTAACACAAATGTGAAGGTACTTGACCCACTTGGCGTGCCTTGGGTTCAACCTTTTTTGTGATGCAAGGAAGCGTAAGGCATCATAGTCAGAAAACAACACAAATTCTTGCGGTCTAAGGTAGTGCTTCCAATACCAAAGAGATTGGACGACAGTATAGAACTCCTTGTCATAGGCGGAGTATTTTTGCTTCGCCTCATTAAACTTCTCGCTAAAATAGGCCACTAGGTGACCTTCTTGGCTGAACACTCCGCCTATTCCCACACTCGACGCGTCACTTGCTACTTCAAAGACTTTAGAAAAATCAGGTAGGCGCATGACGGGTGCATTTCTCATTTTCTCTTTTATGTTGGCAAAGGCCATTGTCGCAGCTTTGCTCCATTGAAACTCTCATTTTCTCATGCAATCGATAATAGGAGCCATAATGATGCTTAAGTTCCGGATGAAGCGACGATAGAATGTGGCCAATTCATGGAAGCTACGGACATCATGAATGTTCCTAGGCTCGGGCCATTCTACAATGACCTTAACCTTCTCGGGGTCTGCAACCATCCCATCAGCAAAAACAATGAATCCCAAGAATACAACGAATTGTTACATAAATGTGCATTTCTTGAGATTCGCATATAATCTCTCTCTCCTCAAGGTTTCACAAACCAACCTTAGGTGGATAATGCATTCTTTGTCATGGCTATAAATCAAGATGTCGTCAAAGTATACAAGGAATTTGCCGAGAAACGGCCTCAACACTTAGGTCATGAGCCTCATGAATGTGCTCAGGGCATTCGATAGCCCAAAAGGCATGACCATCTACTCATAAAGACCATCCTTGGTCTTGAAAGCGTTTTTTCACTCATCATCAGGACGAATGCGAACTTGGTGGTAGCCACTCTTAAGGTCTATCTTGGAAAAGATAGTGGCGCCAACCATCATATCAAGCATATCGTCGAGTCTTGGTATGAGAAATCGATATTTAACTGTAATCTTGTCGATAGCACGGCTATCCACACACATGCACCATGTACCATCTTTCTTAGGAGTGAGTAGGGCGGGTATAGCACACGGGTTCAGACTTTCTTAGATGAACCCCTTCTGAAGGAGTTCATTGACTTGTCGAGTCAATTCGGTGTGCTCAACCGGATTCAACCTATAGTGGGGTAGGTTTGGTAGGGTAGATCCGGGAATCAAATCGATCGCATGCTGAATGTCACGCATGGGAGGAAGCTCATTGGGTAAGTCTTCAGGGAAGACATCCGCAAATTCATTCATGATCAATTCGACCTCCTTGGGGTACTCGCTTACTGACTCAGGAGCACTCTCAACGGTGACAACTACGTACACCACACTCTCACCTAGTGCAACTTTCTCAAACTCTGAAGGGCTCACAAGGTTAATGGTCTTGGACTGACCGCCTTTCTTCTCGACTTTGTTGGTTGATGGTGCTTTGGGAGCCAAAGGGTTAAGAGTGATTTTCTTGCCCTTATAATTGAACGTGCAAATGTTAGTTCGGCCAAAAATGGTAACGTTTAAGTCGTAGAGCCATGGTCTTCCCAAAATGATATGGCCCACATCCATTGGTACCACATCGCACCACAAGGTGTTAGAATACGAACTCAATTGTATTGGTATGCGACACCTCTGAGACACAGGAATGGTTGAGGAGTCAACACATGCAACTTTGTAAGGTCTTGAGTGGGCCTCGGGTGTAAGCCCTAAGCGGGTGACGGTATGTTCTGACACCACATTGGTGCAGCTTCCGCTATCCATAATAACCCTACAACTCTTTGTCCCACATGTAGCGAAGGTGTGGAAGATGTTCTCCCTTCACCAATCTTTCTTTTCATCCCGTTGAGGTTGTGCAAAGGCACACCTCACAACTAGAGCACGACCCATGTCATCACCTTCCTCATCACTAGGTATGGCATTCGGCTCAAAGACCTTTTCTTCAAAAACTTTGTCATCCTCGTTGCCCTCTCCCTCGACGTAGAGATTTATTTGCAGGTTTTTCTTAGGGCATTGGGTGGCAAAGTGTCCCAACCCTTGACAGTTGTAGCACTTAATGTGAGAACCGCCCCTCGAAGATTCTCCTACCCCACCATTTCCTTTGTCAAATCGCACATCGGATGTGGATTGTGTGGGTTTGGGGGGTGGGTTTCCAGCACTACTCACCTCGTCGGTACAAGGTTGACCGATATGAGATTCAGATTGCCTCACTACCGTCATTTTCAAATATCGTTCAAGGTCTTGAACGATGGTGTAACATTCGGCCAGAGTCTTAACGGGGTGAGAGACTAGTTCTTTTTGCAAGTCAAACCTCAATCCGGTGCGAAATCTAGATAAAGTGACTTGGGAGTCTTCAGACACTTTGACTCTCATAATGAATTCTTCAAATTTGCCAATGTAATCCGCTACGGGCATACTACATTGGCGTAAATTTTGCCATTGATCGAGGAGACGATGGTAGTATGAGGAAGGAACGTACTTCTCTGTAAGTCGCTTATTCATGTCCTCCCAACGGGTAATGAGAGTACAACCCGCATTCATTCTGATGCGCTCAACGTTGACCCAAAAGAGTCGGACTTGACCAATGAGTTTCATTTTGGCGAGCGTGACGCATCGCTCATCACTCATGCCAAACCACTCAAAGTGCTGATCCATATTGGATAACCAATCGAGGAAGACTTGAAGGTCCAGTCTTCCATCGAAAGTTGGGAACTCAACTCGAACGTTCTTAAGGAGTTTCCCATCCTGTTCGTGATCATCTCCCCGATGATCCATCCTATGATTCCGGTTCCGATCATGTTGGTAACCATTGCGTTCGAAACGTGGGCTATTACGTTCATGATGTTGCTCAATGTATTCGTCATCTCCATCTAACTGATTGACTCGGTCTAACAATCTTTCATTGGGGGTTTCAAGGTTCCTTTGGGCTTGCTCTATGGCAGCCATTCGATCAGTGATTGCTTTCAGTTCGGATCTAATGCCGTTAAGAGCATTGGCAATTCCATTCATGTCCATGGTGATCATAACTACTAATACGGTTTTCAAATGGGCATGCAAATATGGACCACAATGAAAGAGGGATTTTATGGAACACAATAGAAATAAATGCAAAGAAAAGTGGAATGCAATAAACCAATGAATATCAGTCGATCGATTGATATTGAATGCTCTGTCTAGCGAAACAAATAGATTTAATCAGAATCAATCGATTGACACCGAGAACAATGAATATTGCCACACAATATGCCCTACCTAGAACTTAAGCTTTGATACCAAAACTGATGCAGGACAAAACCCTAGACTACGTGAATGATGATGACATGCTTATTTTGCCGAAATTAAACTAAATTAATTAAGCAAAAACTAATACAAATAAATGCAAATACCTCAAGGTTCGTAGTCTTTCATTCGGATGATCACATTCGATTTGGGTAGGGTTGGATCCGCTGCTCTAGATTTATTAGCCTTGCGGAAGGAGGATCTTAGAGGTAGAACTCTAGCCACTTCCAGATTAAGGCCCTCGCTCGTGGTTCAATGGTAGAATCGCAGGTTCCTCAAGGGTTTAAGGATCGGGTCGATTCAAGGGTTTAGATTGGTTTAGATGGTTGGGATTCGATTTAGGATTATCGAATCAAGTCGATTCAATGGTTTAGATGAAAACTAGGGTTATGATTTGAGAAATTTTGATAGAATAACGGCTGGATTTAGGGCTTATGGGAACCAAATAAAGCAGAGAAAAAAGAATTAAAAATGAAGAGATAGATAGAAGATAGATTTTAGGCTTTACACCAAACCCTTCTCGGGAACCGAAGAAGAATCACTCTTCAACAATGGCTCATCTCAAGCACACAAGCAATAGCTTTCATTCATAATCAATCATCATCCCTTACAAAGTTTATTTAGAGACCTTATATAGGAAGCCTCACAAAAGAAAAATAAAACCCTAAAACAAAATAAATAAAGACAAGTATGCCCTTAAAATTCAAATTCGAATTCTGGTCACAAAACAGTCAATCGATCGACACTTATCACTCGATCGATTGACTCATATAACTATGTCGCCAAAATTAGTTCCTCGCAGGCCCAATCAATCGATTGACTGTGCATTGCTCCAACACGTCGAATCTTTAAGTTTGGTTCTGATTTTCGTTTTCGTTCCGCTTTTTCCGACGCCGGTATACGCGAAACGGTCCGTATCCGATGTCTACAATGTCGGCGTCCCCATCAGGTAGCTTGCACTTGTATCCTTTTCTTCCTCCCGCTTTTTCGATGTCCTTGCTGGTCTTGGGATAATCTTGGGTTTTGGGGGAGGTCACTATATTCGGGTGTGCTCTTTGGTTCCGTTTTGCTTTTGCCTGTTTTGGTTCCTTCACCGATAGAAGCAAAATGACCAATATTTTAGATTGTTCATAACCAAGAAGTTGGATAGAAGTTCCATTTATTTAGTTACCGTAATGGGTTGGAAAATCGCCTTCTCTTGGATGGCCAATAAAGTTCATGAACAGAGTCCAAAAAGAAGTCTTTGAGCAGATGAGTTTGTAGCATGTAATCAGTACAAATTTTTGACTATGGCAAACTCGAGGTGCGGCCTATTGATGATAATATTTGGATCATCGGGTTCCTGTGCCGATAATTCTACTTCTCTTCATTCATTATTTTTTGTGTTCACAATATTTTGTCTTTTGTTTAGATTATTTAAAATGTTCCGATCTTCAGTCATTATCTTTTGTGTTCACTATATACTATGTGTTGCGTTTAAATTATTTAAAATCTTGAAGAATGTTGCATTGCTCTTTCAGTATGGGCAATGTTATGACGTCAAATTGGATCATAAGATGGCTGGATAAAATCACCTTCTAAATTGGATCCTAAATTGTAATTATTTTAAACAAAAATTAAAATTATATATAGAATGATGTAGTGAGTTTATCGTATTCATTTGATATGTATGTATTTATAAACTTTGTGGAGCAGTTAGATTAATATGACATTGGGGGTAAGGAGCTCTACTTTGGTAAACTTCAATGTTCCATGTTATTATCAATAACATGATTTGGGTACAATATTTATAAAATATCAAGTTTTCTGAATCCCTGTATCATGGAAATGGGATTAACTCGTCACATTCCGATCCTTATTCTATGAGTCAGATAATGTGAATCAGTAGATTCAAAAATGGATGTCAAAGGCATGATGGTATTTATTGTTTAGGACAGTCCTGTATGAGTTATGTACCTTCTGTTTAGCTGTGCAATTTTTAGAAAATCTTACATGGATACCTGGCTTCCATTTTTTGTTCCCCTGACACCATTATGTTCATGTATAATTTTCTTAAGTTTCAGCGGCTATTTTGTTTAGATGTCTCATCACTAATTAGTCAAATGCTACTGCTTCCTACTTTTTTGAAAACGATTGCTTGAATCGACTCATGTAATTGATGTGCCTGGCAGTCTGTTCTGGAAGATATTCGGAAGGGAAAAATTATCAGCAGTGGTGTAAGTAATAATTCGAGTAATGACAAGATGGGGGTGACCAATAACAACACAACAGGTGTACGTAATAATTCGAGTAACGACAAGATGGGGGTGACCAATAACAACACAACAGGTAATTGCTTATCCCTTAATTTCTACGTGTCAGTATGGTTTTCCTATATCTTAGAGGAAATTATTGTTATTCAGGTGTAGCAGAAAGAACTTCAACTGAAAGCAAAAATGGTATACCTTCTAGTAGTAGGGCACAAGAGGCGGGAGAATTCTTTGCAGAAGTTGAGAAGGAAAAGGCTAGTCATGGAAATGTTTTTAGTTTTGATGGATGTATGAAAAAGTTAGATGGTAAGGGATAATTTTGTATGTCCTCTTCATGGTTTTATCTGGTCTTTAGGGGTCACTTACCCTTTGTGCCTTTTTATTTGATTGATGAAGTTTAGCATGCTTTGTTTCAGAAAGAGAGAAAAATTCTGGAGAACTTGAAGACAAATCTGTGTCTAAAGTTGGTTTAATGGATTCTAGTGGTGCCATTCCAGTAGTTTCTTTCTGCCCTGATGTATCCGATATTAGAGAGCCCAGTAGTAGTCTGACTTATTCTAAGAAAAAAGTTGGCAAAATTGAAACTAGTGTGCTAAATGGTGATGGAGGAGTGGGAAATTCTGGGCACTCATTTTTTGAAGACGCTGAATCAGCTAGTTTTTATAATCCAACTAAGCTTCTGGAAAATTATCCTCTATTCGATTTGCCATTTCTCCACAACAGTAATAATGGTGATGGGCAGTATGTAAAGAGTAATGGCGAACGGACATTCCAACAATATGGTACCTCTCCTGAAGAGTTGAGTTTGTTTTACAGGGATCCACAAGGAGAGATACAGGGACCTTTTTTGGGAGCTGACATGATTTCATGGTTCGATCAAGGGTTTTTTGGCACTGATTTACCTGTGCGTTTATCAGATGTTCCGGAAGGAGCACCTTTTCAGGAACTTGGGGAAGTCATGCCACACTTGAAATTCAAAACTCAGTTTGTTTCTGGTATTAACTCTGACAATAAGCTAGAACCATCTGATACTATAAAAGGCAACTTGGAGGCTAGCACACTTGAACCTGATGTTACTGAATCTGCTGTCATGAGTGATCAACAAAGAGGACTATCTGAGTTTATGGGTTCTCCAGGCCGTCATGTTGAGCGGAGAATATCTGAATTTGAAGATCCCTTTGATCCCCATTATGGACAATTGTTAAATTCTGATTCAGGAGCTTCAGCAAGTAATCTCAGTGCAGAGGGACGAAGCTTTCATGAATTAGCTATGCAAGATACTGAAGGTTAGATATCTTTTAATTTTCAGGGGTGTGTTTAGCTTTTCTATCCCTTATATATTTTTGTGCTATTCCCATACTCATAATATTCTACTTTATCTGACAGTGTTTTCTTTCATACTGCAGGAGTGCTGTCTACTGAGAGAGCTGGAAGTGCCAGCAGAATTCCTTCTGGAAAGCCTGCGGGTAGCTTTCAAACCCCTTTAGACAATACCCCCGGTCCCCATTTTCTGGCAAATGAGTTACATGAATCCAGTGTCAATCATATGGTTCCAGATGATGGTAGTTTACGGCCTCCTCCCCTGTTGTGGTCTGACCAGGAAGGGACTCATCTAAAGTTTCAGTCATCAGATGTGCTATCTGGCATTGTTAATGAGGCCCACTTTACTAATACTATGGTGGGACGAGATGTCCCGCTTTTCAGCCATAAGAAGAACTCGTTCAATGCTTTACCAGAAAGCCTAGTTGTTGGGGAGACAGGGACTGATAGTTACAGAAGAAATTCATTCGCTTGCCCAAATGTGTTTCAGGATAATACGGATGTCCACCACTCGATGTGTTTTGAACAAGAATCCTACTGGTGTGATCTATCAGAGCACTTGCTGTCACAGAAATTGCAAAAGCAACAGGTTCAGCAACAGAATTTACTGGCTTCGCATCCCTCCATGCATATGAATGAATTGCTTCTAGAGCAGTTGTCGAGTCCTGCTATTCCTCGGAACATGAATCGTGGTCGCCAAGAGCCATTTAATTCCCCCATGCAAGATTTGCAACATAATTTGAGGGTTCAGCTCCAAAAGCAGCGGCGTTTTGAGCTCCAACAGCAGCTGCAACAACAGCAATATCATCATGAAATGCAATTGCAGCAGCTGCAGCTACAACATCGGCAATCACAAGTTCAACAGTTGCTTGAACAATTTCGTCATCATCAGACACGTGATGCTGGTTTTGGGCAGCCAATGGTTGAACCTTTTAGGAGCTTAAACATGGTGGACCAGGATTTGCACAGGAAGCAACTTTTACATGAACTGCAACAGCAATCTCATCCTCCTCCCAGACTTAACAATCCAACTCCAGAGCAGCGCTTCCAAGGAAAATTTGGCCAAAAATTACATCGAGAGCATCACAGCGATCTGTTGGAGCATCTGTCGCATTCTAAGCAGAGGCAAATACCTACTTTGGAACAACAACTTCTAGATTTTCAGCAGGATAAACATCAGGCTAGGCAGTTGTCTATGGCATCTAGGCAGCAGCGACGTGTGGAAGAAGAGAGGCATGTTGGGGTCTGGTCAGTTGATGAATCAAGCCAGTTTGTCAGAGCGTCCTCTAGTCCTCATCATACAGGGTCTGCTGGATTTAGCCAATTAGATTTTTTCCAGAAGCAACAGAAATCTTCCTATGAGCAAGCAAATCGTCTCAGGCAGAACCTTTCTCTACATGAGCGGCTGCAGCAAGGATCTTATGAACCAAGCTCACTGTCTTTTGATAGGTCAATCCCTTCGCAAGCAAGTGCGCCTGGGATCAATATCAACCTTTTGAATTCTATGGCACGGGTTCAAGGGCTGGACATACAAGAACAGCATTCCCAGATGCACTCTGCTGGTCAGTTGGCCCCTTTCTCTTCAGGTGCTACTCATGCTCAAGCTCCTCCTTTCACAAGCCAAATAGATTCACATTTAAATACTATAGAGAACAGATGGTCTGAGAGCAAGGGACAGCTGCCAAATAACTGGATAGAGCCACAGATTTTCGAGTCGCCTATGGAAACTGAGCGACAGAAGAGGGATTCAGAAGAGAATGTCACTTATGAGGATCCAAATTCATGGGCAACTGTTGTGAAGAATGACGGATACTCAAAACGAGCGTCAGTGGATTTTCTTGATAAAAACCAGGGCCTTCCCTCAATCCGATCCTTAGAAATAAATAACAAGGCTCCTATGTCATCCTATGAAAGGAGGGGACATACTCCTGTTTCCCATTCTGATTCAGAGCATTCTTTCAATCACCCTAACGTAAGGCGCGGTGTGCAGGACTGGTTGCTGAATGTGGGTATGGAACAGCAAGTTAGTGGTATAGGAAGTAGTGAAACATTGACATATAGATCTAATTCTCGAGCATTGATTGAAGAACAGTTCTTTCCAGGTATGAGTGAACAAGCTCAGGAAGTTTATAAAAATTCTGATATGTTTGGGGAGCATTCTGTTGATAGACTGGATTTAATAGAGGCAAAATACCGGAAGGAGAGAGGGCATGGGGCTATGAACTTTGGGGAGTTGCATGTTGATGCACCTAGCAGGCATAATTCACTGGATGATGCTGGTAATATTGTCTTACAATCTTTATACATTTGGTGGAATTTCATTTTCATTAAGTTTATCATGCGTGAAATATCAATGGGCGTATAATCTGAATGGTGCAGGTCGAAATTTGGGCTTATACAACCTTGAGATTGGAGTGGATAATGCTTATGGTGGTGAAGAGATGGCCAAAGAGAAGTAAGCTTTCTTACCTTTTTTTTTGGGATCATATTATAGCTACAATTTCATTAATGGATAATGAACTTACAACAAGTCAAAGCAGGCACAGCTAGATGCTTTGACTTGTATTCTTTAAATTCTTGCTTCTATATATTCCGATGTAATTCTATCTCATGTTTTGTAATGTAAAAAATTTAAGAAAAAATATAACATGTGCCATTCGTTACATATCCACCATTTTTATACCAATGACCCTAAAATAGTTAGTACGTTATTACTGTTTTGATCCTCACTGGCACAATAATATTCTCTTCTTGGGATACTTGAAGTTAACCGTGCCGCTGATCTTTGCATTGCTCATGAGATAATGTGACCCAAATCGAACCTTCATTTTCTCATCCATTTCACCAATGACTTGAGGTAGGCTTCCTCATCCTAAACGAAATTATTAAGCTCCCTTCCTTCACATGAACTTTAAAGGCTCCTTAAATTCCCTTGGGATATTAAGTCATGCCATCCTCATGGCACCGTGCTTGTTTGTCCTCACAAATCAACAAACTGATCAACATGCTCCTCGGTTTCCTCTATCTTGATCACAACACAACACACCACTTTTTAGGTTGATGCCTGCCCTGCTACCTATTGCCACAGTGGTGGTTGTCTAAGCCCCAACCCAAGTGTGATACCTAGGCACTCCTGGCCAAGGTCAATCCATTCAACTCCTAGAACACAACTTGGTTTCTGTCCTTCATTGGTAATGTACTCACTAGCATGTCTCGTATCTCACTAGCTACGTTGTGGGCTTGTGGTGGAAGTTAGTCTTTCACTTGCTCTGATGATTGCTGTCTATGTTTAAGTTAAAATGTGTGCTGTCGCCTGCAGTCTCAACACGAGGCTTTGCCCTATGCAGACGTGGATAGTGCCTCTTTGACACATTCCCAGCACTAGAGGGTGCCCTCTATAGCAACTAAGCCTAAACACGTCCGATCATTCCAAACCACTCATTCTTCACATGCCACAGTAGCGGTATTTGTAGTCTCTGACCTTTCTGAGAAACTATGATTACAAAGTCAACCATCATAGAGAAATGTTAAAACTCTAAAATTGAGGGGTTTAGCACTCTCCTTATGCCTGCCCGCCTGCTTCGCCCTTCACACTTGACACACCTCAGGGCCTCGTGATACCTACTATCGGAGCCTTGTGTCCCTCGCAGACCCACCATTGAAGCCCTGGATAGTCATCTCTATTCACCATCAAGGCACCTGACATAGGCTCATCTATTGGGGTTCCCACGGCACTCTTGCAGCTAGCCATCAGCCGTACTTCACCCTCACGTCAAGCTTCACCTAGCAATGGTGCTATGCAACAGTCCTGCATGACCACACAAGTGCCCCTACTGTGCAGTGACTTGTCTTCATGGCATGCACCAATGTGCCTTGGGCATTCACCTTGTGACAGCACCGCACATCTCTTCAGAAACGAATTACCTTCAGATCACCACCAAGCAACCAAGGTGGATCTCGTTGGTCACGTACAGCATTAAGTTCCACCAGTAACACATGAAGTGCATTGGGTTTATTTGCTCCCTAAACTTTAAGGTCTGTACTGTTTATACCAGTCCCATTTATCTCGAAAACTATAATTATTCGATTGTGGTATAATTTAATTGAATCTAGGGATTTCGTTGAAGTTATTTTTGCTTTTTGAGGGATGCGTAAGATTAAAGATTCTTACCAGGGATTGGGGTTGTTTTGGAAGGTCTTCACCTATTCAACTACAACTTGGAGGGGTTATAGTTAGTGAAAGTGACTCAGAAAATGTTATTGGGTGGTGTCATAGAAGTCATGATGATTCCTGGTGTTTCTTTTTTCTATTGGATGAGATCATTGATTTATATGAGCAGCTTGGATTCCATGGCTAGAGGGAGTATCATGGAACTCCTTCCATATAAGGGACAGTCTCCCCCTTCCTCACACATGATGTAGCTTTAGCTTCTCAATTTGTTTGATAAAGTGATTTTCGTAATAAACAAATAAATATATTATGCTTGAGCAGCTAAAAAGGATTCCTTTCTCTGAAAAATGCATTGCTTATAGTACTGTGTTTTACAGGATCTCCACAATCTCATCCATTGAGAATGATAACTTTAAGATTAAATCTTCACATGTCCAATTTATCATGTCGTCTGAGGAGGCAATGCACGGGCTCACCTCTGGTCCTACTACCAAAGGGAAGAATCCAGTCAATCCTGCATTTTCTGATGGTATGATCATCCTAATTAGTTTTTTTCTGTTTTTCCCGAAACATTCATCTCCTGATTCTTATTTGTTTTACCCTCGTGACTGCTTTTGTTTTTCTTATCAGTTTAACCATCTGGCTGCTTTGCCCGAGGCATTTTGTATTCATTGATCACTGTTACAATTTCCATTTTGCTTAATGATTTAATCAAAACGAACTTGTAGATGGAAGACAGGCCCCAGACCTGAAAGTTAATCTGGCAACTTGCGCTTCTGAAACTCTCTTGTCCGATAAGAAAGAAATGCTCTTACACTACCGGTCAGCTTGCAATGATGCAGATATTCCAGAGACGTCTATAACAGGCACGCTGAATAGCACAGAGAAGCCAGTGCTGGAAGGTGATCCCACTATTGGACTTATGGAATCACCAGTTGCTGCACAAGTGGGTAGAGGAGGCAAAAAGAAAGGAAAGAAGGGGAGGCAGTTCGATCCTGCACTCCTCGGCTTCACGGTATCCAGCAGCCGCTCGACGGGTGAGATCCAACGCCATGATGATTATTGATTTCTCTCCCCCCTCTGTATTTTCCCATGGAATCCTCATTGTACAGGTTTACATCCCTCAAGTGTAAAGCTTTTGCTGTATGATAATTCTTTCATTATTCACCCCCCCCCTCTCTCGCCTCAATGATAGGCAAGTGGCGGATCCAATTTTCAAGATGAAGGATCATCCCTTTCAGAGTGTGATATAGTGTGATCACTGTACAGTTGATTATATCCTATATTGCCCATTTTAATTTTTCAGTCGCTTTCATATGGGTGTGGGTGGAAGTTAATCTTGAGTTAGCAGATGTCAATTTGGTTTCATTAATCCAATCCTCTCACCCGATCATCTATATCATCTATAATGGAAATCAGTTTGTTGTGTTTAATTATGTTCCAAAGTTGAGATTTGTGACTCTGGACATTGACAAATAGATAATGCCCCCGCAGTTACACTTTTAGGCTGTGCTGTATCACATGGGGCACCCCCTCAGTCACACTTTTTGTCCAAGAGGCCGTGCATCAAACAAATAGAACTAAACCCACTAGGCACGCCCATTAGAGAATTCGTACCATCGCTTCCAAGCACTTGACTTCAATGTAGACCCTACCTACTTAGCTACGATCAATAGTTGATACTAAACGTGCCCAAAATCTGTTACAAAATTCTCCAAATTAGTCAAAATTTTGGGAAAAAATATCTCCAAAGGCGGTCTTCTGAACCTTTTGCTGAATTTTCACTTGATTCGTCAATTCTCTGAATTTTTGTGAAGTTTCTAAATTTTTGTCATGATATATGCATTAATCATTCGTTGAATTATTTAGCACTTGATTTTATAATTTGAAGACGCCATTGTCTAACTTAAAGTAGGTTAACATATAATCCCTGAATTTTTTCCTCGATTCTTTTCCCAAGCTAAACTGGAAAACTGAAACCCCCACCAAATGATAGGCAAATCCGAACTTGGTTATTATGCCCGAAATCAATGGTTATAAACTTACAATCCGTTGATGAGCACACCTTTTCGGCTGCCGCTGTCATTCACTTTATACTGTTTTACTACTTAGCCCCACCGACTTGGATTAGTCAAAGAGTGCACCAAGGAACATAAAAGTGTTTTAATCAATTATTGTAGGTGAAGGGCTCTAAATCTCACTACCGGCATTGATAACACAATTGCTCGGACCATGTTTTTGGGCATGTGATCATCAGTGCCGGCATCGAACAGCTGGTACCAATGTGTTGGGGCATCTGATCACCATTTTGGCGTTTGGATGCCATCTGATTATGCATTCTTTAAGAAATCGTCATGGTCTCTTAATAACTGACCGTCTCTCTCAAGGACGAGTTATGCTATGCCAAACTGTACCCCTCGTCGGTCTCATTAAGAAATGAGGCTTGAATCTTTTGTTTTTAATAACCAGGGTATACGGCCCTCTTAGAGCACCGGACTAATCCTATGGGGTCAGCATGGGACATAATCCCCAGGGTGGCCTCGCGGAGGGGATTCGAACTCGGGTCTTGCACTTTTTGAGGCGGATACCTGGCCAGTAGGGCTGTCAATTGGCCCGGTCGAACAGCAACCCAGCCTAGGCCCGGACAGAGAAAATCGGGCTTTTTTAGTGTCCAAGCCTGGCCTGTATATATGGCTGGGCTCAGAAACTGGCAGCCCCGGAAAATCTGGGCTGGGTTAGAGCCTGATGGTGTGGAGCCGCTTAAGTCCGGCTCGGGTAACCATTACATGTAAAATTATATTTATTTAAAATTTTAATGTTTAATAATAGGGTTACTAAAATACCCTAGATTAAACTTTTTGGGACACATAAATATGAGGGTGTTTTAGTAAATACCCTACTAGTTAGAGGACAATTAGCCAATGCCCTAGGACCCACCACCGACTCTTATAAATACTCTTTGTATAACTCTAACCTTATACATTTATAGTTAATTTTTTTTATTTTTTTTAAATGGAAAAAAAATAGTTTACGAATGAAATAAATAAGTATATATAAAAGAAAATTTTAAAAAGAAAAATAGCCCGCAAATCGGCCCGGCCAGCCTTAAGGCAGGGCTAAGGCTGAGTACTTGTTGGCCCGCCCTAAGGCCTTGCTAGGGGCCCTTGGCGGCCCGGCTTACGGACGAGGTAGGACCAAGCATGGGGCGGCCCATCGACAGCCCCACTGGCCAACTCGTCAAACCCCTCTAAGTATTGAATTTTGTAAAGAGTATTTTAGCAATTTCAGTGGACTTAACAGGGAGCCGGGTGAATTACGATTTTGGATTTGTTCTATTTGCACCCTCCAAAACTCTAAAAGCAATCAATCACACATACAAGAGTGGGTTGGTGCTGTTAGAGTTTCTAATTTGTAAAGGAATCATACATACAAGTTACACCGCCAGACCAGCCGTTAGCATAAAACAGAAAACGACCAACGAACCAAACGAACTGATATGTCCTGCTTTGCTCCTCCCCACACCATCTCTCTCAAACCCAACCAATTCAATTCAATATCAAATCTACAATCCAAAGAAGAATGGTTGGTTTCCTCTCTCAAATCCCCCAAAACCCAAAATCAACTCAAATCCCTCCATGCCCACATCATCAAAATTGGCCTCATTCACAACGATCTCGTTTTCGGCCAGCTCTTCTTGTGCTGCTACCTCTCGAATTCCATGCACTACGCCCGCCACATTTTTGACACAATCCATCACCCAAAGCTCTTCTTCTATAATGCAATGATCAAAGGGTATTCCATGACTGGCGCCCACGAAAAGGCCCTGCAACTCTATTCGATTATGCGATCCCGATCAGTAGATTGCGATTCCTTCACTTTCCCTGTCATTTTAAGGTCCTGTTCTAGTTTGGGGATGAGCTGTGTCGGTGAAGAGCTACATGGACTTGTTATAAAAACAGGTTTCGATTCGAGGGTGATCGTGCAGACTGCCTTCATTGACATGTATTGTGCCTGTGGGTTGTCGAATTGTGCGCGCAAGGTGTTCGATAGAATGTACGAGAGGGATGTAATATGTTGGAACTCGATGATTTCCGGTTACGCGAAATGTGGGGAGTTCTGTAAGGCTAGGGAGTTGTTCGATCAAATGGCCACAAGAAACATTTCGTCATGGAATACCCTGATCGACATGTATTGCAAGTGTGGGGATATTGAAACCGCTCGGATTTTGTTTGATGCGATGCAGGAGAGGGATATTATCTCCTGGAATGCGATGGTCTCTGGGTATGCTAAGATTGGGGAGTTTGTTGCCGCGAGAAGACTATTTGATGAAATGCCTGTCAGGAATGTGGTGTCGTGGAATGTGGTGATCACTTGTTACATGCACAACTGGCGTTTTGTAGAGGCTTTGGAGTTGTTTCGAATGATGCAATTCTCGGATGTTAGTCCGAATGAAGTAACGATCGTGGCAGTGCTTCCGGCTTGTGCGCATCTGGGGGCATTGGATCTAGGGCAATGGATTCATGCCTATATAAGAAAACATCATATAAAGATGGATATGTATGTTAATACCGCATTGATAAATATGTATGGGAAGTGTGGGAGTGTGGAAGATGCGAAGAGGGTTTTTAATGATGTGATGGAGAAGGACAGCTTCCTGTATAGCACAATGATCGAGGTCCTAGCGATGCATGGGAAAGCAGAGGAAGCATTTGAGATTTTCCAGTATATGGCCAACATTGGAATCGTGCCAAACGATGTCACCTTTGTTGGGCTCTTGAAAGCTTGTAGTCATGTGGGATTGGCTCATACTGGTGTAAAATACTTTGATATGATGACGAAGGAGTTTGGGTTGACGCCTAAGTTAGAGCATTTTGGGTGTATGGTCGACCTCCTCGGTCGCGCTGGGCTTTTGGATGAAGCCCATGAGCTTATAAAGAGTATGCCTATAGAGCCCCATCCCATTATATGGGCATCTCTGCTTAGTTCTTGCAGGATTCATGGCAATGTTAAACTAGCTGAAGAAGTTGCGCTTCATCTTACAGAATTGGAGCCTGAAAGTTGTGGAAATTATGTATTGTTATCAAATATATATTCAAAGGCTAGTAAGTGGGATGATGCCGCAAGAATCAGAAAGGTAATGAAGGAGAAGGGTGTGCTCAAGAAGCCCGGATGTAGTTTGATCGAAGTCAACAATTGTGTCTATGAATTCTTTGCAGGAGATCGAGACCATCCTAAATGCAAAGAAATATATGAGATGCTAGATCAGATGGCCAGGAAATTGAAGGAAAGTGGATATGTGCCATGCACAGCTTCAGCGTTGCATGATGTGGGTAGAGATGGGAAGGAGAAAGCGCTTCTCCACCATAGCGAGAAACTAGCCGTATCTTTTGGACTTATAAGTATGGATCGAGGAACTCCGATTCGGATTGTCAAGAATCTCCGTGTTTGCGATGATTGCCATGTTTTCATGAAGTTGGTCTCGAAGTACTACAACAGGCAGTTGATCATGAGAGATTGCCATCGTTTCCACCATTTCATAGACGGGTCTTGTTCTTGCTCGGATTATTGGTAAATAGCTGTTGATTTGAGCTTGATATGTCATAAAAAAAATCTGTAGTTATAGTAATTCTTTCGTGATATATATATATATATATATATATATATATATATATATATATATATATATATATATATATATATATATATATAATGACAATTTTGTGTAGTGTCTATTGAAAAAGCCAGCACTCTAATCTCATTTTGTTAAGTTTAATTTGCCTTCAATAAGCTCTGGTCAAACCAAGCTTAGAATATCTGCTCTGAAACACTGTATGATGCAGTTTAAGGCAATTTACTGCTACAGAAGACCTTGGGGCATAAGACACCATAGAACTACACTCTAAATTATCGGGCCCTAAGCTCTGTGGTGACATTAGCATTGCCCATTATAATTTTTGTGTTCTACCCGCGATGCAAACAGCCTGGTGGTTAAAGATATGGGCTTGCTTCCCAATGGTCTTGGTATTGGATCATGTGCTTTCTCCTACTAATTACCGAAGTGCACGTGGGCTAAGCTGGCATGGTGCTACCCCATAGTAGGCCCTTGCAAACGTGCGTTTACAAGGCTTGAGGTCTGGATACCTACGTTGTCAAAAGAGAAAAAGAAAAAGGTGATTGTTTAAATTGGTAAAGGACATCTAAACTTGAAATGGAATAAATCAGGCTTATATCATCCTTGAAAGAGATCGACTCCCCTAACCATTTCGTGGATAACTTTCTAATGATCCCACTTTTAAATCATGTTGTGTCATCTAAATGACAAATCATCTTTTGAACTAAACTCAACCCATAAATCATGGTCACCAAAAGATTCATACCGTCCAATTCTAACATTATATATGAACAATGGAGGACATTGAAATGCTATGATCACATGATTTGAATCCTTTGACGGTGATGATTTTATTTTGAGATTTAAATGATAGCTGCCATTTAGATGACTTTGACTAGTAAATTTATCCATATGGGCTATATAGTGGGAAGGTGTTTGGTGGGGATTTTATCTAAACCCTACGGCGAGTTCCCACTATTTATTCTTCTTGGAATCACGAAACGCCCTTAATATCTAACAAAATAATTACTCAAAATGCTCCTACTGTCCCCTTGGTCTGTAAGAAGCCACTGTTTGAACTTCTTTAGGGATCAGAGGTCTGCTTGTGATTATGGTCCCTTCGGCGGCGTAAATTAAGTTGTTGGTCTCCCTATCCTTCTAACTGTTTAAAGCTTAACTATGACGGTTGTGCTTTCAGCAACCGGGGTCAGACAGGCAGAGGGGGAGTTATCTCTCCTTTCAATGGGTCAATTATTATAATTTTTTTGTTGGGGTGTAAACAACTAAGGAAGCCACTTTTGAAGCCACGGATTTCGGTATCCAGCTTATGATGTCGCTCCTGGCCGATAAGTATTTTATTGGAGGAGACTCTGCATGTGTGATAAGTTGGCTCTCAGGTTCTGCTCAAGCCCCTTGGCAGTGTTGGCATACTATTGAGTATTGACTTCAATTCTTTCCTTATGTATAGCCAAATGTGTCTTATTCTCATATTTTTAGAGCTAGGAATTGTAAAGTTGATTGTCTAGCTAAAATCAGGGCCATTGTGGGGTTCTTTCCCTTTTGGTATGAATCACTCTTCCCTATTTCAAAAAATAACAAATAAATAAATAAACAACAACAACGGGCAAGAGAACCCTTCCTTGGGAGGGTGCTCTAAGAGGCTCGGACACCCAAGTACGAAAAAAAAAAAAAAAAAACAAAGAAAAACCAACAGACAAGCATTAATTCTATCGCATGTAGCTCCAAATCAATCGTTCATGAACTAGCCTCTCTGAAATGTTATTGAACCGCTGTTGATCAGTTTGTGGTACTAGAAATTTTTTTTGGTCAATTTCAACCACATTCATGAGATTCTTCATAGGCACTGGTTCGTGTCTTTTTCGGAAGCAGGCATTTTGTATCCTTCTGGGTCCAGTCTTGTTAAAACAGTAGTGATTAAAAAGGGCTTTTAAGGCATTGTGGTCTTTTCCTTATTGGCAAAATAAATAATTCATAAAAAGGACCGGAGTCTCCTGATCGTCCTATCAACACCAAAATGGTATTTAAATGATCTCATACCACTAAGGGTTAAAGATGTGGGTAATCTACATCGTCAAAGTGATAGCTCATACATTGAAAGGCAATAGGCCCAAAAATCAAACTTTTTGAGAGATTTGAACCATCATCTATTGACTATAACATCAACCATTGTTATTTAGTCTTACCGGCTGATTTAAGTTCATAGATCAGATGGTTCACATCCACTTATAGGGATGTTTCTTTGAGCTGAGATATGTTACAATGATGAATTGCCACTTGGACAATGTAGATTGGTCAAGATGTGCCCATCATAGGCTTATCGTCCCTATCGACGAGTCTCAAAACTTAGACCAACGGCTCAGAGACACTCAATACAATCTCCATCCTACTCCAGAAAAAATTATTATAAATTGTATCTGATACCTCCATTGCCAACGGTTGTATTTTTTCGAGAGTGTCATTTCATATGCGGTCCGCCAAGGCAACCCACACAAAGCTTTAAGACCATTCATGTGTCTCGACATGCTTTGTATTGCTATAAAGTTGGTCGCAAAATGAGTGATTGTTGTTCTTACCAAGTCCACATTACCAGACTAGCACTCTGATTTATGAAGCTGAAGACCATTTTACTCTTCGTGATGACCTCTTTAATGGAAGGGAGAGCCGAACGAGTGATTGCCAGTCTTACCAAGTCAACATTATCGGTAAACGACCTCATCAAATTTACCAGACTGATATATGAAGCTGGAGACCATTTTACTCTTTGTGATGGCCTCTTTAAATGAAGGGAGAGCTGAAACGTCCTCAAGCATAAGATCTAAGCAGTGAGCCGCACACAGTGTCTAATAGAGATGTGAGAGTCTCTCCATAAGTTTTATGCCGGCGGCCTTATAATTAGCCGCTTTTAACCTCTATTGAAGCATTTACGGGTTTCAAAAAAATGGTTCATTCATCTCAATAAACCAGAAAGTTTATAAGGGATTGCCTAGTATGAGTCGTCCACCTATCACACACTGGATGAAAGGTCTTTATGTATGCATCGACCTCCATAACTTCGTCTTTAAGGAGAAGCCCATAAACTGATCAGTCGATGGAGTCTCTTTTGGCCCGGCCTCTACTTGAGTGTCCATCATCGTAATAAAATACGATGATTCGACCACGGTAGTTGACACGTGGTTGTATATTAGAAACTTTGTTATGACCTTACCCAACTTTTTTCCCCATGTCTTTAAAAGGGTAAGATCATTTGAAATTTTGAACACCAATAACAGTCATGAGAGTTGGTCCCAAAAAAATTGAGTTTCAATATTTAATTATGCACAGCCCACCTGAACCCAAATATAAAATCTGTACTATTAAGGCCCATCTTAAACCATTAAATTGATTAATAGGCTTAATATCAGCCATTAATATTGATATATATTTGAAATATTTCCCCTATAGTAGACAAAATTCCAAGAGACAAAGAACAAGGTTTCAACTTTTTAAAAGTGTTAAAACCTTGACACAAAATTCATTAAGCCATATTAGAAAATAAAACAGAATTCATCACAATGCCTAAAAAAAGGACTTACAGATTCAGTAGTACTTGTTATCATGAGTCATAATATCAGTTGTAATTTCACATAGCTCCCTATGGGCACAAATTAGAACTAATCAAGGGTTTAAAAAAAAAAAAAAAAGCTTCTTAGGAACTCCTTAATACGAAACAACCTTTGATCTTGCAGAAAAAGTATTATCTAGTTGCAGATCTAGGCTTCAAGCTCTTATAATGTGGCATATTCTAAGATAAGGAAACAAGAGAGGAAGAAGCAGAGAATTAGAGAGAGACATGAAAACATATATGTAAGGCAGCAGCTCTGATAAAATAGCTATAAAATATTTCAATCTATAAATTAGACAACGAGAAAAATACGCAAAAGGCCATACAGATAGCACTGCTATCATAGCAGAATAGCACAAATAGCCCTATCCACCATACTCAAATAATGAAATGAACCCTTTGCCCATGACCCTATTGGCCTATTGGTCGTTCCGTCGGTGTCCAAAGCCCAAATCGGCTCCGATCCAGAACTACATCTAAATCACTTTACAAACAAAATGATGATATAAAGGCTAATTAATCGGCTTGAAGGACGGTGGATTACCTTAAAAACCGATATTTAGATCCTTAATAAACGCTTTGCCGAAGATGCTCTACCGGAGATAAAACCAATGGGGCGTGCAGCAAAACTTTGCTTTGGAACTTTGGATTCGGTGGGTTGTGCGACAGTGCAAGAGAATGGACTTAAGCCAAAAGGCAAACAGGTTCTCATTCGGGATCTATAAGAGAATAGAAGGCCCAAAAAATAATCAACAAGAAGGCAAAAACAGAAGGCCAAAAAAAGAACCAACAAACCTAAAAAAATTAATTTTTCCCCCAATCATATTGTCGGTCGAAATTTTCAAATTATTGATATTTTGGCCGAAATTTTGAACCATGGCCATAATCCTTTGATGAGCATACTTTTTCGTCTGCAAGGGCCATTCACTTTATACTGTTCAGCTACTTGGAACAACAACTTAGATTAGTCAGAGTGCACCAAGTAGCATAAAAGTGTGCTAGTAAGGGTGACGCGCAGTGGATTCCAAAACTCAGTACTGGCGTTGATACCATAACTGCCGGTACCAGATTGTACAGGCGTCCAATCCTCAGAGCGGGCGTTGATACCATATAACACCTGCTATCAAAGTGTTTGAGCATCTGATCCCTACTTTGTAGTGTGGGTGCCATCTCTAAGGCCTCGTTCGAGAGACCTAAAATACGAGGAATTTGGACGATTCTGAGGACTAATTTTGAATCGACGATGAAGGAAATGTTTATTTACTCCAACCTTCTATACCATAATTTTTTTTATCATGGTCCTGAAATCACTTGATGAAACCACTTGCCACATTTCCCCCAAAAGTGACATGTGAACCAAGTCACTTGGTGCCCAGGTCAAGTACTGGTACCTAATTCCTAGTCTGATCATTGCCCCCAAGGGGGTGCACGGGCGAAGGTCATTATTATTTAGGGCTAAACCATTCAGAGTTTCGGACATCAAGTAACATTTACTGATTTTTGTGCTCATAAATTGAAATTCATTAGATGGCCCTCCCCATGAGAAAAGGATACGGCTATTCTCATCCCTTTTAGAGGGAAGGACTAAGGAATTTTCATGGACGAAAATCATTGACTGGTTTGAATCGAACGGTGGATACTATTTTTTGTCTCAATCTTCCAAAAAATAGATCTTAAGATCACTTCACACCTATCAGATGGTCAAATATTGATTCCACATAGCACACATCCCCAAGAATGACTTAGATCATGAGCAAAGGAGTTGAGCTTCACTTTTAGGGACGTTTGTCATGTGGAATCACCATTTAACCGTCTGATAGGCACGCTATGATATTAAAATCTATCATGTGAAAGATTGGAACAAAAATAAATTCTCCATCATCCGATACAAATCAATCAATAGTTTTCATTTATGAAAAATGGTGTGGTCCTTGCTCCGAAAATGGGTGAGAATAGCCGTACATAATAAAAAATTGTAATGCACCAGATTCCTCTTAAAAGTTAGAACCAAAGAATTGTGGCAATAGGCTGGGTTTGGGCCGGGCTGGGGCCCAGCCCGACAGTTTGGAACTTTGCCCAATTCCGGAAATTAGATGCTTTGAAATTTTAAGCGTATTTCATTTCAGGGTGGCATTATTTGCACCCATTTTCCTGTGACGAACACACATTTCCACCATAAAAAAAGTTGATTACTAGAGTCAAATGAAGGAAATTGATTTCCATCCCAATCTTCCACACAATAGATCTTTAGATCATGGTGCACCTATCACACAGCCAGATTTTCATTCCACATGGCCCACATCCTCAGACGTGACACTGGAGAACCCTTTCTCTTGGTATGCCCATGATCAATTTCGACACCTCATTCATGGGATTCTTCATAGCCCTTGCACAGGTTCATTGCGTTTTTAGAAGCAAGCATTTTGTATCTATTTGGCCCAGTCTGGTTAAAACAATGGTGATAAAAAAGTGATTTTAAGACAGTTTGGTCTTTTTCTTATTGGCAAATTAAAAAAGCGCCCCGACTCTCGTGACCTTCATTTAAATAGCAAAATGATGTTTAAATGATCTTACACCATTAAGGGTTAAAGATGTCGGCAATCGACACTATCAAAGTGATAGATCATCATTGAAAGGCAATATGCACAAAAAATAAAACTTTTTGAGAGATTTGAACCATTTGAACTCTTGACTATAAACAGTCATTGTTTTTAGTTTTAATGGCCAATATTAAAGTTCATCAATCAGATGATTCACATCCACTTATAGGGATGTTTCTTTGAGCTGAGAATATATGTTCCAGTGATGGATTGCCACTTGGACAATTTAGATTGGTCAATATGTGCACCACATGGCATAGATAAATCACAGTCCAATGGTGTAGTATAAATTTAATGGTGTAAGATCATTTAAATACCATTATGGTGTTTAAATGATGGCCAGTAGCCATTATCCCCAAAAAGGAAAGGCAATGCAAAGAAGTAATGCAGCAAGAAATTGGAGCAGTAACAAGCCAGCCACCAGAACAGCACTCCCCAGACTACCTAGGAGGACCTTCCAACAACCCAATAAAAAATTAGGTTAAGTGCAGGTCATCCCTGCCCTCCCCCACAATTCCATTTTTATCTAGACATCTTGGTCTTTTTTCCCTTAGTCAAGGTGTCAGATAAAATTAAAAAATAAAAATTTTCTAATAAAGTTTTTTCCACAATGAACATCTTTCTGTGCCCAGTTTCAAGTGTGGCAATTTCTCAGTTAAACGCAAGAGCTTCCAAATAAACTGAGTTATAATTCATTCTGCCCTCCAGAGGAATAATATTTTCAACACATCATTGAGAATACTTTTGATACGAATACAGAAAACAAGAAAACATGGATATCAATTACAATCGATAAGTGAGCTGGTTAAAGGCGATTCCACGAATTATGGAAAACTTGAATTGCTGTTCTCCCCATTAGCCACTCCAGATCAGATGCTGATAAGGGTAGCAAACTGGAAATATGAGATACTGCTTCTTTTGCTTCTTTGTAGCCACATTCAGGAACAACAAATGGGAAATCACTGCATATTATCATCCATGAAAAGATTATGGTTTTTTTTTTAAATGAAAATTTTGGTTAACTTACAGAAAAAGCAATCCAATAGTAGATCGACGAAACTAGGGTAACCCAATGACACGCTTTGGCCACAGAACACATTATGTGGGTATCTGTCGTTACAGGTAATGATAAGGGCATACTCGGCATGAGCCTCGTACTCAATTCAGCCTAAGCGTGCTCCAAAATGTGATAAAAAGGTGGATAGCAAAAGCCCATCAAACTCCCATTTCTGGTCAACGGTGCAAATAAATGCTTTGTGTGAAAGCCTTACGTGTTATCAAATGTCCCCAATAACTAAGAGTGAGAATTTCCTCGGTAGCATACTTCAAATGTCCCATGCTTATATTTGTCTCTTTAGCTAGGTAAGCTGGAATTGCACCAATAGGCCTCATAATTATAGGGAAAAGGCTTAACCCTGAGGTCTCTCTACCTTATCCATTTATTGGTAAGGCAGGCAGCAACTACAATGGAAGATTCTTTAATCTTAGGTGGTGATTTCCCAATTATGAGGCACTTTTTGTTTTGCTTCTCTTGTTCTCTACTATCTTAAGCAGTGACAAAAAGCCTTTATAATAGCCAACTAGTTTGAGTGATTTAGAACTGAGACTGTTATGGTGCACCTATAAAATGATGGCATTTTGTCTAAAAAAAGAACTTCAAAAGTGTCAGAGATCAGCTATGTGCAAAATTCGATCTTAATATTGTGGCTAACCAATGTACCAATTAAAAGAGAGTCGTTATCAAGACCTTAGATACTTCCATGTGTTGAAATCTTAGTGGACATTGTGCATATATAAAATATATTACCTGCCCCACATGATGCGATCAGCACCATAGCTGGAGATCACTTGGGAAAGAAGCTGACATGTATCCTCATATGGAAATGGTTTTCTTGAAACACGGAACAAGGCACTGAATTTCACATAAACCTGTCCAAATAAAAAAAATCCACAATTTAATCAAGGCATGAATCATTATGTTACTAAAAAATAAGTTATGAAGAATATACATACCAACAACAGCAAATGTTGGTTGAGTAGAAGCATTTGCAAGTTAACAGTGGTAGCAAAACATATTTTATTAAAGAAGTCATTTTTGAAATCATTATGTTACTAATAAGTGAAATAAAAGAGAGATCATCTCACCTAGTGGTACATCGACTACTCAGAAAATTAAAATCACCTTGCCAGGACTCAGGACTGAGTAGTGAGTAGAGAAGCTTTCTTAACATGTGGAATGTCTATGTTATCGGTAGAGAGGTTACCATGGATCAAAATCTCAGTTTCGTTCACCACCCGAACCGTAATTTGGTCAAATTTCAGTTAAATTCCAAAATTTTCAGTAATTTTTGAAAATTTGTTTCGAACGTTGCCAAACTTTGTTTTCCTAGTTTTTTTAATTATTTTACATTATTAGAAACAATAAGGATGGTTGGAAACAATAAGGATAAAATGTAGTTTGGCATTAGTTTTGTAACATATGGCCATGTAGATACATGTTTAGATTCAGCCTAAAAAGTGCTTTGATCGGATGGTTGGAAACAATCAAGGATAAATTGTGGGTCGGCGCTTAGCTAATAGTAGTTATGAAGCTATGGTGAAGTTAAAATGTTATGGTCATTTGATAAGGATCATGAATGTTAAATATGCAGCACTCGCCTTTGAAAAGGTACAAGAATAGTTAATGAGCATAAAAAATATTTACACCTCACATCATTGAAGTGTGATAACCATTTTACAATGTGATGAACGTTTGTGATCAACCTAGTGGCAATCTGTCACTGGAAGATGGCTCAGCCGAAAGCAACATGCCTATAAGTGGATGTGAACCATCCAAATTATCCAATTAATGATCTTTAATATCAGTCATTAATATTGAAAACAATGGTTGATATTAAAGTCCAGAAATCAGATGGCTTAAATCTCCCTACAATGCCATTTTTGGGCCCATTATGACTGAAATCAGATGGCTTAAATCTCCCTAACGGTACAGATCACCAACACCTTAAACCATTGATGGTTTATGATCAGTTAAAGACGATTTTTGTGTTTAAATGACGGACACTTGAGTCAGGCCCGTTAAAAATCATGAGTTTCAATTAACCTTGCACCAACAGTCAGGAAAGTAGGCCCTTTTGTTTAAATGATCTAACACCATCAAAATGAAAACTTTTTTTTTTGATTGGTCATCAAAATGAAAACTGATGGTGTCAGATCATTTAAACACCATAATAAGAGCTAGGGCCCATCGCAGAAGCAAGAAAAATAAAAATCTGGAGAGAAGAAGAAAGGGAGCAAGAAAAACAAAAAACTGGAGGGGAGAAGAAGAAGAAGAAGAAGATAGGAAAAAAATTAACATACCTGATTTCGGGGCTAGGGCACAACAGGTAAGTCCACTCCTCCTTCTTCCTTCTATTTTTTTTCCTCCTTTTTGCAACCCTAAAATTTCTTCTTAGCTTAAAGTGCATTCCAAAAATTCGGCCGAAATTTCAACTTTTCGGACAATATTTTGAAAATTCCGGATTATTGGCCAATAATTTCAAATTATAGGCCAATAAATTGGTAATTAGCCCGATAATTTCAAATTTCCGGCCCCTACCCGAAATTTGGGTAATTTTCGTTTCGGTAGGGGACGGCACTAAATGATCTCGGCCGAGATTTTGATCCATGGAGGTTACAGTCAAAAACAAGTGCCGAACATGGGTTTCACCCCCATGGGAAGTACTCCAGGTAATAAAACTGAAAATGACATAATTGTACAAAACTGGTGGCCATAAAAATGGTTCTAAAATTGTTATTAACCATTATGTTTAAGCACCTAGAATGGAAGGTTTACAAATTTGAGGCCATTGGATCACTTCAAGCTTACCATCAAAGGTAAATATAACTTGGTTCTAAAACAACGCAGAGTTGATTGACTCAAAATGTCAATGACTTAAAAAATGGAAATAACCTCAATTTTTGAATTTATAATAAAGGCCAATAATTGTTTTCAAAAGTAAAAATATTGGTCTGAAAGGGTATCCTAGAATGATGTAAAAATGACAGGCTCTCTGAAACAAAGGAAGAGGAAGATAAATACATAATTTCTGGAGCAGGATAATGTCCATTGATTAATTAGAGGGCTAGTAATTGTTCATAAAAAGGAGGTCCAGATTACCTGTGGGAATCTGGACAGCTTTAGAAATCTAGAAAAGACTTCACTCTCTTCATCGTTTCTGTCAAAATAACAAAAATCAGACAACCAATGTGATGTTCCCTAAGACGAGAAACTTCTATAGATAAATTCATTTTGTGCAAAGAGCTTACATTGCTGGTTTGCAAAAAGCTACGTGATCAAGTAACACAACGGTTGAAGGAAAATCTGAGCACAGCTCCTCAATTTCTGAAATATGGAGATTGACACCCTGCAAAGCTTCTTCCAAATGAATACCACCATATCATCCAAATATGATATTTATATGTTATAAGATGATTGGAATCCAACCCAGTAACAACCATAGCATCTTATATACCACTTAAATGTAAGCGCTGGTATAAGGCACATGACCCATTCAAATGTAGACTGGAATGTGTCACACTGTCACTGACTGGGTAGGCACTATTTCTCATCAAGTGTGCCACTTGATGTCGAGGACCTAATGTAAAGATCTTATAAGTAGAAGATTGCATAAAAAAAAATCTGCCTTGTGTGATTCAAAGTTAAGAAATGCCATTATAATGAATGGCTAAAACAGGTTTGAAGGCTTACATAATGACCGTTCAAATCTTAAAGGAGTATGACCACTCTGTATCACAAGTTGATGTTTCTTTTATGCAATCCTCAACCCACCAGATCTTTACATTGGATCCTTCACATCAAATGGCACACTTCGGTAAAAAAATCGTGCCTCTTGTACCCAATTATTAACCCGTTCCTATCTAGATTGGGAACGGGTCAGTTACCCTATACCAGCTCTTATGTGTACTGCTACCAGATGATTGGAATCAAACTACATAGAGGCATGCATGCGTTCAATGATATATGATGAAAACAATTTAATATAAAAAAAGAAAAAGGTAATAATATAAATAATGTTATAGAAGGGTTAACAAGGCGTTTAAAATTAACAATGAACTATTTCGTAGGTGTTTTTAGCTCTAAAGATAGCTTGTGTTTTTTTCCCAAATAACAGAAACATATTAAAGAAACTTAAAGAAAAAGATAAAAATATGAGAAGTAGAGAGACATGATAAATACTATAACTATCAGTCATCAAATATATATGAGATATGCTGTGTTTAAACTGCATGTGTTTAAAAATGATATGTGGAGGCATATGTATAGGCTACTTATTGAATGTTGGACTCTACCATCAGCAGACTTCAAAAAATACAACACAACAATATTTACAGGAAATAATTTAACTAAATACCTTCATACACATTATGCCCACTGGGACTCCAAGTTCTCCTGCTTTAGAGAACATTTCCTTCCCAATTTTATTTGTCATCTGGAAAGACACAAACTTACGTTAAATGGCACAATTCCACTCGTACAAGAATAATTTGAAAAGAAGTTATTTAAAAGATACACAGAGCCACATAAGTCCATAGCCCGTTCGAACCTTAGATTAGATGAATCATTGCAAGAAGGGAATATCGAATAAGCACTCTAATAGATTTTATCAAGAATAAAGGATACCTTTTGACCAGAAGGCCATAAATATGGGTTGAAGCGAACAGCGCGATATCCATCCTAGTGAAGGGAAGTCTTAGTGTCAAATAATTAGCCTGAGGTGAAATATGGGTGATCTCATAGATTCAAATACTCCAAATGACCTTCAAAACTAGATGTTCGAGCTGGTTAATCCCAGTTCCATCTTCTGCAGGGTTCGCAAGGCAACAACCAACAAATTTGTTGGGGTGCTTCCTCAAGACACTAATGAAACATAGACAGGGTAAATATAGAGCATTGCAGAATGTTTATTATCTAATTGAATTAGATGAAAATAAATATATAAATTGACTTCCAAGTATAATGAACCACATGTTGACTAGAAAGCTCAATTACTCTAACTATGGCAAATTTTACGGCCGATTTATTTATTTACAAAAATATAAGCTGATGCATAAGAGAAAAGACAAATGCTTAAAATATAGATTTAATGAAGCAGGGAGTATAAAGTTCTAAAGTGACCTCGTCACTAAAGAGTGATCAAACATATGATTAATGGGCTGCACAATTAGAGCTCCAACGACATTTGCTTCTCCCATACACTGTACAAAGAGAAGAAGAAAAATTGAAGTTCATGTTGAAAGTTATATGTCCGATTCCACGAGTTATATAATTATTACACAGTATTCTCTATAATCCATCTGCTACAGATGTTAAGGAACCAAACAAACAATGCTGGTATTCAATTAACAAGCAGCTAACCATAAATTAAACATCCTAACCAGGTTTATAGGTAGTATCTGGAACCCTAAACAATGAATAAAAATCAAATCTTAATAATTATAAAACAAAGTGCATCATCAGATCATCGGAGAAATTTTAAAGGTTTTAAGGTTTACTTGATCAGTGTTGGTGCCGAATTGTTTTAAAATTCAAATGTACACTCAACCCATATATGACACTAATACTACAGCGATACCACACAATACTTATCTAGACACTTAAAGGTTATTAACAAGTATAGAGTATACACATACATAAAAATTGTCAGCGAAAATTGAAGATTGACTTGATCAATGTAAGTATACAATGTCTAAGTGTGCATGCATATATTGGCTAGCACATATTAGTAACACCATAACAAGTAAACAAGTAGGCTACCATACAGAATACAAATTCGGGTACATCTGAAAGCACCTACCTAGCCTCTTCAGTAGATGATTTGAAAATTGGGGTAGGTGGGTGCTTTTAGAATTTTGATAGGTGCAAATAGAACTGTCCGATAAATTTATGGCTACCTCTATCAGCGCTCACCTCTTTATTGAAAGTGCCCACTTAATGATGTCCGGCACTGTGGTGGACGATAGCGTGCGCTTTCAGTAATTAGGTGGGCGCAAACAGAGGTACCCTAAATTTATCTACATGTATGAAATCCATGTTGAGAGCTCTCCTCCACAGAATTTGTAACTGCCTATTTTACCCTTATATAATACAAATGTATTACAAAAGACCAGTCTACAACAGGAGCATGGAATATGTAGAAAGTCTGTCTTTGACAGGTTAGACGAGATTGATAATCTTACAATGCCAATGCCGATGCCGATTGCCCCCAAACACTCCTATAAAAATTACATATAACATAATGGGAGCCATTACTTCACACGAGAAGTTGGCCCTTGCACATAATATAATAGAAAGACTTGATGTTTTTAGGACATGTGCCATGTGAAAAAGTCATCTAAACCGAAGGCCGTGATCTAGAGATCTCAGAGTTGGCATGAAACAGGATCTATATCATCTGATTCATTGAAGTCAAAGGACATTATTTCATTCAAATTTGACTACATTGAACGATATGATAGAAATCATATTTTGTGTCAATCTTTTGCATAAAGATCCTTAGATCATGACCTTCAAATCGGACGGCATAGATGGTATTTTGACATCTGCCTGGGGCTAACTTCTCCTGCGCAAGTAATGGCTCTCTACCATAAAACACACTTAAACGTAACATAAAATGAAATATATGAAATTAACTCTTCTCACGGAGCCTCTTATCATCCGAATTACCCGGATTCCAAGGTCCTTGAAGGACTTATCACTACGTGGTGGTGATGCCTTTGACGCCCTATTAATCTTTTATTTTTTTTCCCCCTTTTAATAGCTCGTTTAAGCTTTATATCACTTGGAAACCATACCTTGAGCAAGAAATCAAGGTCTCCAGGTAACGTAGGTTCTTGGCCTGGAAAGTAAGGGTATTCGCCTGCAGCCTATGAATCAAAGAACTCCATAAATAAGTTACAATTATAAATATATATTATTTTTTTTCTAAATCAATTTTTGCATGTTGAATTAGCGTTTACGTGAGTGGGTTTCTTTTACCTCTTGCGGAGATGCCCAGACGTGCAAATGCGAATCGATGGTATTGAAAGAGGCACGAGGAGAGGTGGAAGGTTTTGAAGGTTCGGTTGCCATTTTTATCTGAGAGATTGAAAAAGGAAGCTTGGGAACTTGTGATTTGTGAAAAGGGATACAGAAGAGAAGAGGTTTCAATTTGAGTGCCATGGAAAATAGGGCGTCCGTTATAAAAAGCTTCCGAGATGAGGGAGTTGGCTTTTGAACTTAGGCCAAAGATCCAGCGTGAAACGCACACGAGTTGGAGTTTTGCTTCAACAGAGTCTGACTGTTGGATTAGACCATGGCCTTTGTGGCCTTTGACTGTTCAATTTTATGATAGAGCTTTACCACACCACTTTTGGTTAAAATGTTACGCCGAGAATCCATTTTATGAGGAAAATGATTACCTTAGATTCTGTCTAAAAACTTATTTTTAGGAGGAAAGTTATTTTCTGAGTGATTATTTTTGAGTTATTTAGAAACTCATTTTTTTAGAAAAGTTAATATTTTCTTATATTGTACATTTTTTCAAGAAAGTATAAGAAAGTGTATTGTATACTTCTATGTCTTATAGTCGCACGTATTTATGACCTTCATCAAAGCAATTATATTGATCGGATGATCGTCAAAATTTACATGCTTTAAATCGGTAATGTGTTTAATACTTTGGTCGGTCAGATTCTCGAAATGTTGTCTTAAATGTATACACCGACGGAGACTTACATAAAAATCAATAGTTATTAGTTTGGTTTTGGTTTGAGAAATTAGAAATCGATAATTATCGGTTCGATTTCGGTTTAGCATGGAAACCGGTCGGAACCGACCCGATAACACTACTATCTATTTTCCATATTTTTTACATATAAAATCTCGACGTTGGTCGCATTGATCCTGCACTACCTGATTTTCGCCCGATCCAACCCAACCTCTTACTTGAGTTGGATGTCTCATTTATGATATCCGACTCAGTAAAATATCGGGTCGCTCTATCGAATGACAGTCTTACCCATAGAATACCATCTATACACGACCATGAACCTTATTATAAAAATTCAATATAAATGAAAGAAATAAGAGTCAACATAGGGCCAGACATAGTTACCAAGTCAAAAATTAGGAAAAAGTCGATGAAGAATTTTTATTTATTTTTTAAATAAATAATTTGAGAGATCAACCTAACCAGTTACTGAAACCTTAACCCGATTATTATCGAGAAAAAATGCGTTTAAAATATAAAAATCACAATTTTCAAGTAATCGCTTTTATTTTAATAAAATGCATTTTAATCGTGAAATAACAGTTTTTCAGAAAATGACGATTAAAATGTTTCTAAAACCAAATCGGTGAATTTGGTAACTATGACACCACATTTAAACAAAGAAAACAATGTTGATTGGCGTCAATCAGACAATGTTGAGTCTTTACCATCTAAATCATGCATAAAAAGATCTTGAGATCATGGGTCTTGCATCAAACAGTTAGATGTTGATTCCAAGTGACGCACTTCTCAAAAAATGAACGTGAACATAGAGTACCATCAAAAGTGGTTCACGCTTATGATTTGGGATGTGTGCTACACGAAACCAAAATCTGACTCTTTGATGGTAGGCACGTGATCTAAAGATATGTTGTGTGAAATCTTGGGATGAAAAACGCTCCACGTCATATGATTCAAATTAGTCAACAATGTCTTCATTGTTGAAGTGGCGTGACAGTAACCAAAAAAGTGTGGCAGTAATATTTGTTTAGAGAGGTGTAATAGTAACACTTCTCCTCTTAATGGTAAGAATGAATATTACGTAAATTTCATTGTATAGTATATTCAATCATCTCAGAAAATAAGATTTTTTCAAAAAAAAGCTTAGGAAACCAAATGTCACTTTCTGAAGAAATTTTTTGGAAAACACACAGCCCAAGAAAACTCTTTGACACAAACAAAGCTCAGAAAATGCCCAGAAACTCATTTTCTATAGAAAATCCTCAAGAAAATATATTTTCTTGACTCTCGAACGAGACCTATGGAAGGAAAAAATTATTTACAGCTTTAAATCATACTATGGATATTGTTTTTATCCCAAATTTTGATCTCCTATATAATAGATCTTGAGATCCTAAAATTAGGATGAGATGATCACATCAAAAAGTGGACTTGATCATAATATATCATCAAATATAATTTACGTTCACTTTTTGGGATGTGTGTTATATGTAACCAACTTCTAATAGTCTGGTAATTAGCCTATATTCCAAGATCCATTTCATTTATATTATAAATTTAAAAAAAGTGAATCAAATCACGTAGCACATATCACCCTAGCTGAGGATCACATTTTTGGATCTGTGTAACGTGCAAACAAAAACTCGGTCATCAAAAAATAGTTGATTGAGACTTCCACTTTAAAACCTTTGATTGCCTTGAATCAAATAATGAAAGTATTTTTACTCCCAACCTTCCACACAAAACATCATGAGATCATCCATAAAAAAAAAAAAATCATGAGATCATGGCCTAATTATCAAATAATCCGATATCGATTCCACGCGAAATACATCCCAAACAATAACCCAAGAATATTTTCATGATCATGATCACCTTTGAAGGTGTGCCACATGAAATCAATACTTGAGTGTCGTCTGATAGGTTTGCCATGATGGCAAAATTTATTGCGTGAGAGATTAGGAAAAGTACTAAGACGAGAAACGATCTTCAATCATATAATTAAAGGAAGTCAGCAGTTTTGATAGGGAAAGTTTCTGCCAGAACTTCAACTACAAATACCACTACCCAAGAGGGCTAAGAGTTAAATTAACCCCTTAAAGTCATCATTTTTACCCCCAATCTAAACCATTGCCTGAAGAGTGCTGGCTAGATCTCACACATGTTATTGATTTGACCTGTGTAATTGTCATCGGTGCGCTACCCCTAACACCATAAACCTATGGGTGCCTTTAGTAGCACCCAATCGAATCTTGGAGAGCACCTGTATTATGTTCTCATAGTCACAAATTTCGTTTTCAGTAATTTTTCGGTGGGGGGACGTTTCGGTATATTTTGAATTAATTTCGATACATTTTGAAAAAATTTCGAAAAAGTTTCGGGGATTAAAAATATATAAAAATATATATTTAAGTAATTATTTCAAGTAGCCAAACATAGTATTGACGTTCAAGCATAGAACTATAGAAGGAAAATAGACAAAGTGCAGTCGTGTATTTTCTAACTTACAGCTGTTAATTTTCTAACTAGCTTTAATCCCACATCGATGAAGCAAGAAAAGTGGACACTCCAACCGCCTATATGATAGGTTATACTTTCAAACGTTTACCTAAGCAATCCACATAGCTGTGTAGTGCATACTTATAAATATTAAGTTTTATATTATATTTAAGATAGGGCTAGGCGCTGGGACATGTGTTGCATGTGGAATATGAACTGTGCGTACAAAATAAATCGAAATTTCAGCAAAAATTACGTTTTTGTCATTTTTCCATCGAAATAATCGAAATTTCAATGAAAATAACGTTAGGACCACATTTCACCAAAATTCACTGAAATTTCGACGAAATTAACCGAAATTTGTTACTATACCTGTGCTTAAAGCTATCCGCGGAGGTCCTTTTTCAACCTAATCTATATAGAAGGGGTCTTGAGATTATGGGACATACCATCATAGAGTCAATTTTTTGTTCCACATGTCAAATATCTCAAAAAATTAACCTGAGAATCAAGTTTGAGTGTGATACGGTGATGTATGGCCACATTATTTTTTCTCACCATTTGAGATTCATACCAAGTGGAATAAAAAAATGAAAAATTATAAACGGTGGACAAATTTGATGCAAACAAAGTAGAAGCGACTGATGTGACACGATGTGATTGGCTGTATCGACCTTCATTAATTAGGCCGCTTGCACTTACAACTAATTGCGTCGAGCCACATCAATTGCATGTAAGTTGTATGCTTAAAATCCGTCCACTATATAACACTATAAAAAAAAAATGAGTTTTTTGCAAATACCCCCCTATGTTATGCTGAAATTGTATAAAATCTCCTGAGTTATATCTATTTACACTACACCCCCTACTTTTATGTTTTCTTTACAAATACCCCTTGTCGTTAAGTGGCAGTTAACTAAGCGTCATTTCTTCAATTAAACGATGCATTTGCCCTTACTTAATATTATATATAAAGTAGCTATTATATTTTTCTCAACTTTGACCGTATTTTAAACGGTGGATAAACATCGAATCCTGACCAAATTTTTTGAGTGGAACATGATTGATCTCCCTTTAAGTTGCCTTGCTACTTGATTTTCAATTTGGATATCCATGATACCCAGTTGGTTCGTAACGATGGTAGGGTCGAGATGGTACAAACGGGGGTAGTCTTTTAATGTTATCCACGAGTCAAGCGAGCGTCATGAACATCCAAATCAAAAATCAGGTAACACGACAACTTATAGGAGATCAATCATATTCCATCAAAATAATTTGGACAAGATCCGATACTTTTCCATCATTTAAAATGCGATCAAAGTTGTGAAAAATAAAATGGTCATTTTATATATAATGTTAAGTAAGAGCAAACAAATCATTTAATTGAAAAAATGACGTCTAGTTAGCTGTCATTTAAAGGCAGGAGGCTATTTATAAAGAAAACATAAAAGTAGGGGGCAAATATAAATAGGCATAACTCAAGGGGCTTTATACAATTTAAACATAACATAGGGGGTATTTATAAAAAACCCAAAAAAAAAATTGACTGTTTGTTTGATCCACGGTACGAAAGCTTGTGGAAAACCAGTCATCACGTGACTTAATATCGTATTTGCCCTTGAAGATTTGGCTGGTGCTAATAAAACTATAAAAGTACCCAAGAAGCCAGAAAGCATCCGAATACACGATAGTGTTTTTTTCAGAGAAGGTAGTGCTTCTGTCATAAAAAAGCCAGAAAGCACCCGGACACATTTCCTCTTATCCACTCTACAGAGAGAGAGAGAGAGAGAGAGAGATGGAAGAAACCAACGCCCTATCTCAACAGCAGAAACAGCTCTTGCTTCAACACCAGCAACAACAACTCATCTTCTTACAACAATACCAACAGCAGCACCAACAGCAACAGCAGCAACAACAACAGCAACAACAGGCAAAAGCCATACAACGCTTCCCGTCAAACATTGACGCCCATTTGCGGCCTCCCGGCCTCCATCGCCCCATCCAACTCCCACAGCAACATCTACAACAACAACAACAACAACAACAACAACAACAACAACAACAACAGCTCCAAAAAAACCAACAGCAAAACCAAGTGCAGCAGCAACAACAACAACAAACCCAACAGCAACAGCAACAGAAACCGATCGTTCGTCAAGGGCATCACCAGACGGAGCTCGAGATGGCTCACCAGGACGCCTGGCGCGTCTGCCATCCCGACATCAAGCGCCCTTTCGCTTCTCTCGAAGACGCATGCGAGAGGTTTTTCCTATTCTTCAATTTTCACTCTTTTGGGATTATGTGATTTAGGGTTTCTTGCTTGATATTTGTCTTTTTTTCCTCTGTTGAAATGGGGATTTAGGAGAATTTCTGTTAATGAGTTAGGGTTTCAGCCAGAAATCGCATGATTTTTCCATGTTTCTTCTTTTTTATCTTTCTTGGTTTCGTGATATGTTCGTTTATTTGAGAATCGTTGTCTATGAAGCATATTTAAGTGTTATGACTCTTCGCATTCTCGGATTCCCCAAAATCTAGTTTTTGTTAAAATTGGTCCCAGATCATTGACATTCAGTTGTTTTTATTTATATTTATGTCCTATGGCATATCGGGAGTTATGTGCTATCAAATTAAATATCGACTACTGCAGAGTCGAGCTGTAAATCTTATGTCACAACCCAAAATCCATGCACCTAGATCTCGAGGGTCAACCCAGACAGATCAGAAGTAAACAATAAACCTGAAATACAAATTTCTAACTTGGGATCGAAAACAGATATCCAGGCAACCAGATTTCAGATAAACATAAGAAACTTTTCCTTTTCTTACATAAAACAGGTCAGACTACCTTAGTTCATTATAATAAACACTACGCACCAGACAAAGGGATCTGCACCAGATAACAGTGTGGAGGAGGCCCACTGATCTATCTCCAATCACCTTCCATAACTTGTAGGGGTGGTTAAACCACCGTAAGAGCTAATCCACATGCTCTGCAAGTAATCATTCTAATACATATTGGCTAACCACTCACACCAAAGTTTCTAAGTTTATTTATCAAAGTAATTTCCAATTAGGCCTTTTAAATGAAATCAAACAGATGAACTTCGACATATAGACAAATAAGGAATGAATTTTTCATTGAAACTACCACAAGGCAGACAAATATTCTCAGACCAGAAAGCAGACAGATAAGTAATGAATCTTCTACTTGAATTACCACAACAGACTTATCTCTGTTGGGGAATATTTTATGCTAATAGCACGAATACCAAGTGCTTTTCTCAACTTTAGTTGAGATCAGATGACAGAGCAGATAACAAATAACAAAGCAGATAATAGATTCACGACCTGGCCAAGGTCTTAAAATTGCCCCATTCGGACTCAACCATCTCATTGCCTTTCAAAAATTATGGTATTCAATTCCAGCGCATAAATATCAGAAAACATGAATTTATAGTTCACATATACTTCGGTCTCGGACATGGTATACACTACATCAAGCGTTCATATATAATTGTAAGGTCGAACATTTCAGATCCAATTCAAGAGAGTTATATAGACAAGGCTTTTGTAAACATTAAGGTCTAACACACTATGTAAGCATATTTCTACACAGTCAGGTAGCAGATTTCTACACATTAGGTAGCAACTTTCTACACATTAAGGTAACAAATTTCAACACCTTAGGGTCTAACAGGTATAACTGACTCAGGTAGCAAATTTTTACACATTCAGATATAACAGGTATCACAAAGTTAGGTAACAAATTTCGACACATTCAGGTATCGCAAAAATAACAGATTCAATTAACAAATTTCAACACATTCAGGTATCATAGGTATAACAAATTCAGGAAACAAATATCAACGCATTCAGGTATCATAGGTATAACAGATTTAGGTAACAAATGCCGACACATGCAGGTATCACAGGTATAACAGATCCAGGTAACAAATTTCGACATATTCATGTATCACGGGTTTAATAGATTCAGGTGACAAATTTCTACACATTCAGGTAGAACAAGTATCACAGAGTCAGGTAACAAATTTCGGCACATTTATGTCACCAAATGCCTTTTTTCTTCTAATTTAAACCAATTCCCTACTTATGACTGTATTAGATCCATAAATCCCTTCTAATTTGGTCTAACAGTATGGCGTTTATACACAGAAGAAGCATATTGTACAAACAAGATATTTCAGATTAGGGGTAAATCAAGACATATTAGAAGAGGTGCTTGCTTCAAAAAATCCAAGCAACTCTAGGGTTCGCCTTTGTCATGAACTCTCTCTCTGTCTCTCTCTCTCTTTCTCCCTCACAGGCTCTCTCTCTTTCTTTCTCTTTTCTTTTCTTTCCCACTCTCTTTCTTTCTCTTTTTCTTTCTTAGGCTGTCTCTCTCTCTCTCTCTCTCTCTCTTTTGTTTTCTTTTTCTGTTTTGACTTGTCCTTTACGCCTCGCCCCCACGAGACCCAACGTTTCAACCATCTCACACCTTCCAGCCCCTTCTAGGATATAGTATATAGGATATTATATTATTATAAGATAAGATATTATATTATATTATATTATATTCTAGTAGATAGGATATTATATTATATTATATTATTCAACCTTTAATCACATGATGGTGATATAATTTCATTCCAATCTTTCATACAATGGATCCTGAGACCATAGCCTTACCATCATACGGTTAGTTTGTGATTGCCGATCACATGATACAGAGCGCATCAAATTGGCCATAGTGTCAAGTGGCAGACATACCCAAAACTGATCTCCATGGTCTGATCTAACAAAGTCATTTTGATTTTGATTTGTGCCATGTGAAAACGTCATGCTTATAAGTGGATGTGAACTATCCATTTGATGTACAAACATTATCCTGACCTGGTTTCAAATCGGGTCCTTACATCTTAAATCTATGTCTGTTGCATAGTAACAATAAACGAAGAAAACAACCAAGTGGATTACAAAAAATGTACAAAAAACCATAGCAGAAGTTTTGGATGTCGAGGGTTGATGGTAAGCTAGGTTGATAAACTTTCTTATACTTTGTCTTCCATAAAAGAACCTTCAAGAGCATTGTTGACGTGTCCCTCTGATTTACGAATCTCTATCTGGATGCTGATTGAAGGGTCCGCTAAGGTTCCATAGATTCGTTTTGAAAAAGTAGAATTCTCGTTATACCCTAAATTTGCAGTCATTATAAATAAATGATGCACTTAAGTTATAGATTAACAGACTTTTGATGCTTTTTTTGTGCATTATTGAATTTTAAATGGTGCCTATTTCACGGTCTCTCATAGGGAAAGTAGGGAGGTGGTAGTACTTTTCCTTTTTTTATTTTAATTACATGCGTCCTCATTTGGTTTTCGTCCTTGCTTTTGCCTCATAATACACAACTAAATTAGATGGCAGGTTTGCATTAAGTTGATAATGTTAGTAAAACCTGCACGAAATCCCTATGGCGAGTTCCCAGGAAGCAACGCAGTACAGCGAAGGGAGAAGTAGGCAAGAATTGCTACACCTACATGTAGCTGCAGGGCCAGGATTTTCTTACAAGGGGGGCAAGTTATGCATGATAGAGAAAATTAATGAGTATTGTAAGCGGCACGAGTGTTAGGTGACTTGGTACTCGGGTCACTAGGTGTGTCCCTTGTGAAATTTAACATGTGTACTTTGCTGCACGATAATATAAAGATCTTTGGTGTAAAAGAGTGGGACAAAAAATAGTCTCTGAAGTTCGATACAGAGCCGTCAAACGCATCTAAATTAATGGCTACCATGTAAATTCAGTATACTGTTAATCTTAGATGGCATTTGATAGCAATGAATCACACAATGAAAATCTTTTTTGTTCCAATTTTTCACAAATAAATCTTGAGTTTATGGGTCTCAAATCACATAGAACGTATAATGGTTCCACATGTCACACACCGCAAAAAGTAACCTGAGTAACAAGAGCATTACTTATGAACTCAGGTACCTAATACTAATACAAAAGTAAAAGTGGGGGCAAGAGTCTTTAACTAAGTAGCTCTTACCGTAACATGCTAGTCTATTTTTTGCAAAGTGGGATGCGTTCTGGGCTGCGTGTCCCATGGATCAAAATATTGTCCGATACCGATACGTATCGGACGACACGTATCGGTTTTGGACTTGAACAATACGATACATTGGGTTTTTATCACCCCCCTTAAAAACAGTCAAATTATCGTTCGTATCGTCCGTATTGTTCAATGTATCATTCGTATCGGACGATAATTTCAAATTATCGGTTTTGATTATTTTTTTTTTGGGGAAAAAATCGGAAAGTATTGTCCGGAACCGATACGTATCGTTCGATACGTATTGGTTTTGGGGTTGGACGATACGTATCGAAAATCCAAGATTTTGATCCATGGCGTGTCCACATGGGGTAGCACGTTTCCGCAAGATCACCTGAACAGTTGCTTGCATCACTCCTTAGATGCGCATAGTGTGTGATAAAAAGGATTTAGGGTAAGGTTGATGGACCTAGGGTTAGGGTCTATCGCGAAGAAGAAGAAGAAGAAGAAGAAGAAGAAGAAGAAGAGGGAGAGGGAGAGGGAAAGAGATGAGGAGCATTAAAGCTTAGCCAAGGGCATTGTGCCCATCTAGTTATTTATAAATATAAAGCAATAAAATTACAACTGTACAGTTTGTACCTGCTATGTAGTTTCACACCACACATTAATACTACACATTACGATTTCTCAATACTCCCCCTCAAGCTGGAGCAAAGATGTTTCACAAGAGTCAATCCCAACTTGACCATTGATAGCCTATGTAATATGGTAGGGCACACAACTTAAGTGAAGATATCGACTAACTGCTCAGAAGATGAAATATAAGGAGCATAAATAATCCTACTTTTTAGCTTCTCACAATGAAGTGAATATCAACCTTGGCGTGTTTCATATGTTCGTGAAAACCAAAGTCGGGAAGAATATGGATAGCTGCCAGGTTCCCAATGAAGAGTCATAGGATGAGGAGTGATGAACCTAAACTCAATAACGGGAGATCTCAGCCATAAGAGCTCACAATTGCCTTGTGCCATTGCACAATATTCGGATTCAACACTAGATCGAGAAACCATAGGTTGTTTCATGTACAAGATTACCACCAAGAAAAGTACAATATCCAGTGGGTGAGCAACGATCAATGAGGGACGTGACCCAGTTGGCATCACCATAGCAACAAATAGTAGAACGTCCAACATCAGAGTGGGAAAGTCCATGTCTGGTAGAGGACTTAATGTATCTCTGGATCTGATAGACAACTTCCAAGTGAGGAGTTCTTGGAGCATGCACAAACCGATTAATGACACTGACGACGAAAACAACATCAGGTTGTTCCTAAAGTAGAGAGACGACTCAGAAGACGTTGATGCCTGTAAGGATCGGACAATAACTCTCCATATCAGCATGAAGAGTACGTTTGGGATCCATGGGGGAATGAGCAGGTCTATAACCAAGCATTGTAGTGTCCTGAAGTAACTCAGAGCTTGAACAACCTTAATGCCTAGAAAGAATTGGAGAAAACCAAGGTCCTTTACATCAAAGACAACACTCAGTTCACCTCTTACCCGATTGGTAAACACAAGGTCATCACCATATACTAGTAGAATAGTGTGATGACCTCTATCACTATCATGAATAAAAGTGTGTAATCGGAGTGATATTGAGAGAAATCCATAAAAAGGACCACATAGTTGAACCACTAGACACAGGCACAAGGAGACCGCTTTTACCCATAAATAGACTTGAGAAGGTAGCATCCTTTCCCAATACTCCCATTGAAGTAAAAAACCCAGAGGAGGATCCATGTTAACTTCCTCACTGAGATGCCCATGAGGAAAGGCATTCTTACTGCCAAGTTGTAGTGGACAGTGATAGTGAGAGAGATGAGTATGTTGACGATATTAAGCTTGGCAACAAGAGCAAATGTATTGGGGAAGCCCAAGCCAGATGTCTGTGTAAAGCCCCTGGCTACAAGGCATGCTTCATAATCCTTAATAGAGTCACCGTCACGTTGTTTGACGATAAACACCCACTTGCATCAAACAGTATGCATATCAGGTGGGAGATCAACAAATTCCTAAACTTAATTTTTTTGGAGAGTCTTTATCTCATTACATATAGCAGCTTACCACGAAGGATGAAATTGAGCAAGGATAGAGACTTGAGTAAGTCGTAGCAACTAGCAAGACAAGCTTGATTTTAACAAGGTAATGCTTGATAAGAAACAAACTGGAAAATAAGATGGGAAATGACACTGAATTTTTACCTTGGGAAGAGCAATAGTCAAGAGGAGTCATTATAAACAATGATCTCAGGTCTAATAATATCAGGAGAAGCAACGATCTCCGAGGGAGCCACAAAAGTATGAGATGTAGGTATACCTGAAGTACCCGATGGCGAGGGATCCAACGGCGGAGGGGAAGAGCAAGAGGCCTGGACTTGAATTGTTGGCAACATTGATTTTAGTGGGTGGTTTCCTAGTAGGAGGCGTGGGAAGAGGAATAGGACGAATTGATGGTGAAGATAGTCTGTGATGATGGAGCCTAGAAGCATGAAACATCCTCGAAGAGATTGTTGTCCATAGACTTATTTTGGGGATTAGAACATCGATGTCCTTTAGAAGTTCTAAAATGTCCAATAATGAAACACCAAATGGACATATAATCCAACTTGTGTCGTCATGGACGAGGTGACTGAACAAATTATGTGCACCCGGAAACTTTTGATCCTACCCAAACAAAGTGGCAGTAGGTTTAAGAATTTATACGGTTGACTTTGCCATGTAAGATTTGACTAGGTGTCCATTAAAATCAAATAGGTAGCAGTAAGAAGGGCCATTGACCAAAAAGATTGGGAAAATGCATCCCACAAAGAAGGGATCACGTGACATCTATATGATGCATGTTCTTACGCTTTGTAACACCATTTTGTTGAGTGTAAGGGAATGAAAACTGATGCAAAATACCTATCTTTTGAAGGTACTGCCAAAGTCTCCAGATGTCTCTTTCTCTCTCTCTCTCTCTCACTTTCTCACTCCCCCAATTAGAACAAAGAGCCTTAGTTGGCTTAACTATTGCCATCGAGACTCGGAATTTCTCTAGAGGAGTTGGTTGGTTTTGGACTCTTTCTTTTGCCTATGTTCTTCGATGATTTGGAGGTCTTCTAGTTAAGTTTTTATTGATTTTTTACAATCCTCTTGTTTCGGGTGTTTTCTCGATTTTCTGGGATACAAATATTTGGGGAGCTGATTAATCTGCCCTCTTGCCTGCTGATGAACCGGAATACCAATCAAATGCCTGTGGCTCGCAGAGTTTGGACCAGTATTGAGTAAGATTCAATGTGTTTTCTATGGCTTTCACAGTCGGTTGTACATAAAATTGTTGATTGTTCAGTGAATCCTTATGTGCTGGTGAAAGGCAATGCAGATATTTTGGATGTTTTCTGAGAGTTATTTGAGGAAACCTAGGTGATTGTGGGGATGTTTGCAAATTGCAAGATGCACTCTCAGTTGTACAGAAAATTCAGTTTTCTTGGTTTCTTTCTTGCAATTGGTCAGTGAAATCTTATGTGTTGGCCTTCTTTATGTTTTTTGGGTAATGGTGAAAGGCAGTGGAGATATTTTGAATGCTTTATGAGAGTTATTTTGAGGAAACCTAGGTGATTGCAGAGATGTTTGCAAAGTATAAGATGTTGGGTGATGATTTGTTGAAGGCAATGCTGTGAACTTTCAAATGTCCTTTGGACCTATTAGCTATTATTGGATTGTGTATGATTATTTTTTGGACCTGAATCGTTGGTGTTGTGTGGTTTTGTGGCTGCAGTGCATTGGTAGCTTATTATACTGGCTGGCTTTGCTTTTCTTCCACCTTAGTGATGTTGGATGACGTGGAATTCTGTGCATAAGGGTGATTAATCTGTCTGGTTGGAAGCTATATAGTATTGTAGCTTGCATTTGCCTCTAATTCCTGCAGTAGTGCAATACTCTTGTGTGGTAGCTGCTTAAGTATCATATCACTGACTGTTGAAATTGTCGTAGTGGCTGTGTTGCCTTTAGTTGGACCTTATTTCCTGCAGTGGTGCAGAGTTGAAGTATCTCAATCTATTACATGGATGATTTCTTGAGTTTGAAGACTCATCAATTGCTTCTCATTCCTGTTTGGGTGATTCGGATATGGTTGGATCTGCCCATACTTCCATGTCAACTCCATCTCCACTCTCCATGAATCATTGATTATGGAGCTACTGATTACTTGTCCAGTATGTCTTCCTTGTTTGGTTCTTTTTTTCCATTACCAAAGTAGTGTAGCTTCCGTGTTGCTTGATCCCTTGTTCAAGTTACTGGGAAAGGGATGATTCAGGTTAATCAAATACCTTTAGAATCCACTCTACATGTTCCAAACATGGCTATTGATCTCTTGGCGGTTAATCGTGTTACTAAAAAACTCGATAGCATTATGAATTTTCCTATACCATTGTGTTTTTCAGGACTCCACAACAGGGAATATATTTGGAGATGGTTGTGAGGAGAGAGGACTCTTAACTCTTTCATGCCAAAGGATCTTCAGTAAGCAATACTTCCACTGCTGCAGCGGCTATATCCTTGCATACTGTTCATCCCTGGCACCCTATGTTTTGGCCATCTGCCTGTGCCTCAAATACATGCATTATTTCCTATTGTAGTTCAGTTCATTTGATGACTCATAATTCAAGTGCAACGTTTGCCAATTGATTATTTTGGCTAGGGTATAAAACCATACACTTCTAGAGTATGAAACTGCACAGTAGTGACACGAGATGAATTAAAAACACACAATTAACAATATATAAGAGAGAGAACCTCCAAAATGAAAGGTCTCAAATATTATTAAACTAAAAGAGATAAAATGCATCATAAAGAAATATAGGAGGGCTTTTGAAGGCCACATTCTAACAATGAAGACTTCATCCAACAAGAAAAAAGTGGAACTTTGCTATAAAATAGTGGTGTTATGGGGATATTAGATAGCAAGGACAAGAAACTCAAACAAGAAGCACCGTACGCTTACAGATGTGCAGAAAAGAGCATAAGATATTAATTCACCACCACCGTAAGATCCGAAAATTCTAGTTTGAATAATGAAATCGATGTTCTTCCTTTTTTGGAAAATCAAGGGAACGACACATATAAAACTTAAATTGTACATCAGAATTAACCTGGTATTTGGTTGAGCTATCTCAAGAAGTCTCTCCTATGCCTAATTTTATTCTATTGGGGTGTTGGTTCCGGATGGAATAGGCTATGTCACTACGAAACACAAACCTGTCATGGATGTTGATTAATGCAATTTACACAACAGATGCTGAAGCATCAACATACACGAGTCAAATGTGCTACTCATTTTACAGCAGCTGGATATCATAGCACAGAGGCTTTGTGTAGGAATATAAAATTGATCACATCAATCATTCTTTTAGCCATAAGAAATCCAAATTCCTGTCAATGACTTGTTTCATTGAATTAGTAAAATATGACACATTTTGCTAGGGTTGACTGGATTGGTTCCTGTGGCTGAAGGAAGACTGCGTGACTCTCAGGTCCTCAGAGATCGTGCAAATTAGTTTCGAATGCAAATTTTATGATGCAGACTCCACTCTCTCTCTTGCGGAGTCTTGTTTCCACTTCATAAATCTGGAGGCTGTTTGGTCTACACATTAACAGTTGGTTAATACCTTTGGAGAGGGACCCACATACCCTTTTGTGTATAAGAAGAAAATTCTGCTTAGACGAATTTCAGAATCATTCTTTGTTGCATGTATCTAAGTCAAAATAAGAATTCCAAAAATTCAGTTCTTTTTGGCAGAAGAAGTTGAAAGAGCAAAGGTACGGATTGTTAGGCGCTGAAAGCGCTTACACAATGAGATCTTTAGCTCTGAAAAGGTTGTTGATGGCACCACTCCATAAGATAACAGATTTGAGAAAATAAGAATTTCCAAGTTTCACTTTATTTGTTAGGGGACCTACAAATGAAATAGTAATGATAGCTTCTCTGTCTCTGTCTCTATCTCTGTCTCTCTCTCTATCTCTCGATGAGAGTAGTAAATACAGTCATTCATTAGATGGTCTAGAAAATGATGGAGATGTAGATTTGGATATTGGGGGAGTCAAATACTTCTACCTTGAGGATTCTCAAATCTTGTATAACACAATGGCGCTCTTTTCCACAACAGCTTTCTTTACATATTCTTTCACTATATTTTTGGTATTATGATGATGCTACACATTCAACTTTCATCAGATAATCAGAATAAGCAGAAGACCATAATAAATAGATAAAAACAGGAGGAGATAGCAGCTGGAAATGATGGCAGCTACAAACAATAAATGGTCCATTAATTCTTCTAGCAGATAGTCTTAACCAAGGTTTTGAGAGGCAAAATAGAATCAGAGCGGTTGCCGGTTGGACCTGTTGAGTATAGTTGTAAGCCTCAAGGAAGTTCAAAGCACAAACCTTTAATATTTTATTAATAAGAGCAATGTATTAATGAGGAGGGGGAAAAAATGAAGCGAACTGCCTAATAAAAGAGTAGGAACCAAGCAACACCACCACCAAATGAATAAGCGATCATGACTGTAGAAGAATCGTGGTGGTTAAGATTAAATGGCAAAAAACCAATACTTGAGCAAGATGTCTGTGGTAAATTATTTATATTGCAATGTGGTATATTATGTATATTGGAATGCTATGGAAAATTTGTGAGGAACGAAACAGTTGCAAATTCAACAACGGCTAAAGCTTTGAAGAAAACACCATCATTATAAAATTTGTCAATGATATGATGGAAAGACCGTCTTTGCAGCCATGTTTCAATGGGATATCCATCCAGGATCTGGTAGTGAATTGGAGATGCATGTACTTTGATATGTCGGAATATTGGTTCATAAGACACTTGGAGAAAAGTAAGTGCGGATTAGGCAAAGCTTAATTTTGACAGAATTAGTAATGTAACTTGGGTTTGGCTGGGGTTGGGGATTCATCATTGAATGTGGCAGGGAGATCCTTTACGATGTAGGTTTTCCTTTGTGAGGCAAGCACGAACAAATAAACCTAGGGAGGCTTTCGATTGAAGGTGATTCGGTTAGTACTCTATGATGGCTTTGTTATGGGACATCTCCCACATGGAAGCATTTTGCGAAATTTAAAGAGCTCAATATGAAGGTCCGATTGTTGGAGATTAAGGCTTTGTACATTCATAGGAGCAAATTCGACAACAATCCAGCTAAAGATGTGATGTCAAAAAATGGGTTTACATGGGGGAGAAGTTAATGTATATATTTGGGATTCACTTTGGCCATGGAGTGGAGGCATGTCCCAATTTTCATTGCTGTTGTTGTTGTTGTTATAATTTTGTTATTATTATTATTTTGGTATTAAAGAAATGTATTCAAGGTTGTCAACTCGTGAATCGGATCATAAATCGATTTCTTGAAAAATTGAATCAAATCGTGAATCGAATCGTAAATCGTAAGAATCAATCGATTTTTTTGAAAAATAATTAAAATATATAAAAAATCCAAAAAATTAGAAAAATGCCAACTTATAAAATAGAAACATCATGATTCATGCATTCCTATTTTTTATGAGAAGGTGAACATAATGCTTTTTATGACCTATATAAAAAAAGGAATATTAAATACCTTTTGACAAAAAGCATAACTGCATACATGCTCTTTATGTGAATGTAAATAAAAAAATAAGATTAAAAGATAACATTAAATAGCATTAGATATGTGGAAGCTCCTATTTTAGTGTAGAAGACGAACAAAAAAAGGGATTTCATTGAGGGATGGAAAATATATTAAGATTCTAAGATTTGCTCTAAAAAAATCTAAAGAGACCAAATCTCTCTTAAAAGAAGTGCTTAGAACACTAAAGTGCAATAAAATAACCCTAAGGAGTTTTTAAAACTATAGAGGGGTATTTTGGTAAAGAAAAAACAAAGAAAAAAAATAAAGATATTTTGTGGGTCCTGCAAGTCAATATGATGTGACTTGCAAGACCCCATCGAATCGTATGATTCAATTTTTTTGTGTCAATTAAAGGGATTGGTGATTTGGGACCTCAATTCAAATCAGTAAGGGTATGAGTCGATTCAAATCGTATGATACTATTTGAATCGTAAATTGTACCAATTTGACAACGCTGAATGTATTTTCTCCTAACTATAAAAGGGAATACATGGCTTCCAACTCCCCTTTAGCTTAGCTATTCTGTGGGACATTGGCATGTATAGGAATTTGTTGACAAGGGAAAGGATGATCTGTATACCATAGTTCGAAATCCATAGTATAGGGCATCCGGGGCTGTTATTGGTCGGTCCTGAATCTTGATACTTTTTGTTTAGTATATTACTGAGACATCAACGAATTGATTTGAATGTTCACGCTACAACTTGGGCCTACTGAAAACATAATTTAAAATTAAAGAATAGTGAAAAGTCGAACAAATAAGAAAAAATAAAGGAAATAATAATGAAAATTATATAAAGGCATAAATATTAAAATATATTTACCTGTTGTTGATATATTCATTAATTGGGGGTGCCTAGACTACATGATGAGCAAATTCGGGTTTGGGGAGAGATGGAGGAGGTGGATGAGAGCATGCTACTCTTCAGCGTGGTTCTCAGTGATGGTTAACAGATCGTTAGTGGGGTATTTCAAGAGCTCAAGGGCGTTCGCCAGGGCCCTTTGTCCCCCTTTCTATTTAACATGGTCGATGAAGCCCTCTATGGCCTTCTTACCCTTGCTCAACAGATTAATTTGATCTCCGGTATTCAGGTGGGGTCGACGGGTCGCCACATCACCCACCTACAATACGCGAACGACACTATTCTTTTCGACAAGGCGAATGTGCTTGAGTTTAGCAATCTGTCGGGGGTCCTCTCCATTTATGAAGCAGTGTTGGGCCAGTGCATCAATTTGCATAAGTCGGCGGTGGCTGGGATTGGGGGTTGATGAAGGGGGAGAATGTGATGCTTCCCATCACCTATTTGGGGCTCTCGCTCGGTTTCAGGCAGCCTTTCGCTAGAGATTGAAACCCAGTTATTCTCAGGTTCAAGAGGAAACTAGCTGTGTGGAAGGGAAAGCTCCTTAGCAGTGGGGGCGCCTTGTCTTAGTTAAAGCTGTCTTATCCTCTCTCCCCATATTTTTTGTCTTTATTCAACTGCCCCAGGGGTGTAGTTAGGAGACTTGAGCAAATTCAACAAAATTTCTTGTGGGAGGGGCGGGTTTAGACAAAAGGTTTCACCTCGTGAATTGGGAGACCTATCAGCTCCCTTTGAGATACGGCAGGTTAGGAATTCAGAGTCTGAGCACTATGAATATTGCTATGCTTGGGAAATGGTTTTGGCATGCTGGTTTGGATAGCGAAAGAAATAGCCTATGGGTGGTTGTTTTGGTGGATAAATATGGGTGGATGGAGGGACAATGGGGTATCAATGTGAATGTTACAGCTGCATTCTCGTCATGGTGGAGGGGTATTTGTGGGACCTGGCGTCTGTTTTCGCGATGGATCTAATTTTCTTGGGGAAATGGGCCTCGGATTCGGTTTTGGGATGACCCATGGGTGGAGGTCAGACCTCTCAAGGAGAGTTTCCCATGGATGGTCTGAATTGCAGCTCTGCCTCATGGTTTAGTGGCTAGTTTCTTTTCGGAAGGAGAAAGGGGAGTGGTTTAGAACATGGCTACTCGGGGAATGCTTAGAGACGACGAGTTTGCCCCTTATCTTCGGGTGATGAATTTGCTCGATGGTGCGGTGCGAAATCAGGGTCGGGTCAATAAAAGGATTTGGATTCCTAGGTAAAAGGGGGTTTTTACGCTCAAGTCTTATTTTCGAGTGTTGGCAAGTCGACCTTTAATTAAGTGGAGTTGGGTTGATTTATGGAGGACGCCTGTGCCCCCTAAAGTGCATTTTTTCTCGTGGATTTTGATGAAAGAGAGGATTCTCACGATTGAACAGTTGATTAGGAGGGGGAATGACCTCCCTAACGTATACGTCATGTGCTTGCAAGCAGAAGAATCGTCGGCACATCTTTTCTTACACTGCTGGGTGGCTGCTAGAATCTGGGGAGTTATCCTCAAATCATTTGATATGGGGTGGGTTCACTCCGAAAATGTCCCTCGGCAGTTTATGGCTTGGTCTGCTGTTAGCTTGGAGGGTGATTAGGGTGGGGGGGGGGGGGGGGTTCTTTTGAAGAATCAGTTTCTTCGTTGTCTAATGGTGCGTGTGGCTAGAGAGAAACACTCGTATTTTCAATCAGAGACGTCGCTCTATTGGGATGGTATTGAAGAGCATCATGGACATTATGTGCGGCTGGGCTGCTTTAGATAGAGAGAAGACCGGTGGGGATCCTCTTGCTAGGGACCTAGAGTGGATCCAATGAGGGCATCTGTCCTCCCCTCTTTTTACCGTTTTTTGTTTCTTTTTTTAGCTCTTGCCTTCTTTTTTATGTGTTTTCTTGCTTGCAGACCGATCTGTGGTCGCAAGCCCCCTTTGGTTAGGGTGGATGTTTTTGTTTCTTTCAGCGCCTCGCTTTTTTTTAATGCAATTGCGTACCTTTACCGATAAAAAAAAATATATATTCATGATGAAAATTTATCATGCTATTTCTATGTAATAATTCCTCATATCTGTCATAATAGTGCGACTAACCATTTATTTTTAAGGTATAATTGATTATTTAATTTATGTCATAATAATGCAATAAACATATTATTTTAATTAATCTAACAAACTAATAAGGAACAACACCCAGACGCCATCTCACGTTCCATGTGGCATTATCGATCCATTGGGCATGTGAATCTATATTTAAAATTCTTAAACTTTTTGGCCTCCATTAATGGGTAAAAGATAAGGTGACGCCCCACAAACTTTATGCATTGATTTTGTGAACCTTTGACGACATTTTCAACAGGAAATATGTATCGGATCGTGCCCAAATTTTTTGTTTGGCACCTGATTGATCTACTCGATTCTCGTGATGGGTTATCCATGGTGCCCAGCTGGTTTTTACGCAACCCTCAGGGCTGCATCTGGTGCCCAGGCATATATATGACGCAAGGTCCCATGGCACTAACCAAGAACTGATAGGGGGAGCGGGGTCAACTAACCCTTCTCGACCTCTGATTTTCTTTTTTTCCTTAGAGTTCTCAGAGAACTGAAGTATTCTATTCTCCTGAGAAGTGTCAAATTGAAATCTTCCAATAAAAAGAATTCTTATAGGTACCTGACTTGAGCACCGATGCTTTTGGTACTCTCGCCCTCCCTCTTTTCGGGAGACCTGCCACGTAGAACCACCATGTGTTCCATGTGACTTAATGCCCATGATCTCAAGATCTATGGTGCGAAAGATTGGGACGAAAGACAATCTCCATTGCTTGATTCGAAGTGGTCAAATACTCAAATGCCATCTAAACTTAAAGGAATGGTAAATATACATGGTACTTGTTAATTTTAGGTGATGTTTGACTGTTTTAACCCAGATGAGAGTGATCGTTTTCATCCAGCAATGTTTTTTAAATCATGATGCACCTATTACACGGTACACATGATGATTTCACGGAGTGACCTTACTACCAAGTCATCTAGCACTTGCACAACTTGCCTAATATAACTCATTACGAAAATAAAGGCGGCGTGAATCCCCTAAATCCCGACCTATCAAATCCTAATTCATTAAAGAATCAAAATTAGGTACCCAACCCGAGCGCTGGCGCACCTGGTGATTCGGTCATTTTTGGGACGTTTGCCATGTGAAACCATCATGTGCTTCATGTGATTTGATGCCCATGATCTCAATATCTAATGCGTAAAAGATTAGAATGAAAAATCAACTCCATCGTCTGATAACATACTGTTAATTTTGAACTGTGTTTGACTGCTTTGAATGAAATGATGGATATTGTTTTCTTCCTTATCTTTTGCACCAGTGATATTTAGATCATGGCAACCTATAGGATGGTACACATGTTGATTCCACATGGCACACATCCCAACTCACCTGGTTCTCATGCCCCTTTTATAATAATACCAACTCATTCTCTGCTTTGACGATATCTTGACCCCCAATGGAATAAATATTTGGGTCTGCTGCTGCATGGCACCCCTCGGGTTATTGAAAAGTAGAGATGTTTGATTGAAGAGTTTTTTTTTTAAAATTTTTTTAATTTTTTTAATTTCTATCTTTTTTGAGAATTCTAATTCTATGGAAGTTCTGAGACCTTTAGTGGATAAATGTTGTCGTTATTGAATTCGTGATTTAATATTCCATGGAATGATATTTGATTGAAGAGATTTTTTTATTTTTTAGAATTCTAATTCTATGGAAGCTTTGAGATGTTTAGTGGATAAGTGTTTGTCATATATTATTGGCATCCCATGCACAAGGGGTTCCCTACCTAATAATACCTGCTCTTTGCCCATAATATAGAGAAAAAAACAAAAAAAACCAGAAGGCAAGAGTTTAGGAATCTATCTGGTTATTTACGAATTCCGTGTTTGTACATTAATTTTGGAGTTTATTGTCACTGCATGCAACATAACTGCAGTGTCAATTGGCCCATTTTGTGATTTTTGTTTTCAATCATACGGATTGACAGTATGGTTCTGTACCTTTTTTCTCTAATTACTTCTCAATGGAGCGAGAAAAAGAATTGCAACAATGAAGTACTGCACATTGACATATTCTTTTCATTGTGTTCTTTGTTATGGAATCATGTAGGCTACTGCCTTATCATGTAGTGGCTGATTATGAAGCTGAAGAGGACGACAAGATCCTTGATTCTGATACAACAGGTCAGATGCTCTCGCGCTCTCAGCAATGGGATCACAATATTGCAGCCAAGGTTGCCGAGTTTACTGCCACTTTTGAGAAGCAAGTTCTTGCATTCAACATAATCTCTCACAAGAGGGCCCAAGGAGAATTCCGATCAGAGGAGAGGTTGATGATAGAACAAGCTCTCATGCGAGAGGAAAGGCAAACCCTGCTAGAGATAAGAGCAGAGATTGAATCCAGGGAGAAGGCAGGCCGAGAGGCAGCAGAGGCTAAGATGCGGATGGCGATGCTTCAAGCAGAGCAGGCGCGAGCTCATGCCGAGATGATTGCTCGCACCCCAATGCGAGGGAGTAGTATTGGTTCTCGAGCTGAGGAAGGCTCAGGCCATGATGTGGCAGCCCAGGAACAAGGAGTGAACATGGATGAGATACTTCGTGAATGGGGTACTACACAGCGGGAAGAAGAAGAGCCATCTGAGGATTTCTTGAACGATGAGAATGAGCCTGACAATGGAGAAACCGGGTCACAAGATGAATGGCGAGAAGCCGGTGAGCTAGATTTGAACAGCAGGTGAAGGCTGTCACCTATCTCATGCTTGGATGAGGTAATTTGGGGGGTCTTTCTATTACCCTTTGTCTTCAATTCTCAGAGTCACCGTTTGAAGCATTGGTCATGTTCAAAAAGTTTTTATTACATATTATAGTAGTTTGGTATCGTTAGGTTGTCGATGGCCTTGCTCTCAGCTGCAATTTTAATTCTCTGTTTTGCAGTTCCATTCGTCTGTGGCTGAAACTGCGATGAAATGTACCCATTTCGGAAGAGAAACATGTCTGGCGAAGCTGGTTTTATCCGATACAAGCATCAAACCGTTTTGTTTCTTACATGCCTTAACTCGCCTCCAACCGGTTCATTTCTTACATGCCTGAAATCCGAACTTCAGTTCTTCATGAATTTAGAATCATGATCGGAAATGACTAGAGAATTTGAAAGATAGTATCAGTAGTTCCACATTATTGCGTTGTAGATGTAATTAGGTCACATTATCGCGTTTCGAATCCCACACAAAAACATTATACAGCCAAGTAATATAGCCATTTATCGGAATTCTGATCCTATGAACAAACGGTTTAAAAAGAGTTGGTAGGTGTTCTGGGTATGGATTCGTGTTTCTTTTTAGCTGTACCCATATTCAAACAACCATTACATGAGGATCCAATGGTGATGGTCATATTATAATAGTTTCATACAGCCTGTGGGTGGATTTGTAGGGAAAAAAGGGGAAAATTATTAGTAGAGTACGGGTTCCAACCGAAGGTTCAGTCTCCACTACTGATGATTCCATAGTTAACACCGTTGACTGCCATGAATCAGACGATGGAGATTGTTTTTCGTCTCAATCTGTCACATTATATCGTGAGATCATGGCCCACATGTCAGCTGGTCATATGTTGATTCCATGTGGCACACATCCGTGATCACAGTTTATCATGTTATGGCATCATAACGGTCACTTCGGGGATGTACACCTCTAATGCTGTGGTAAGGGTTATTTTTGTCATAGGGGTTCTGATATTTGCAGCCAAAATATTCTTTTTCTGAAGGTTTCAGCGCCTGAGAGTGCTTCAAATCAGACGGAGATCATTTTTTGTCCGAATGCTCCACACAATTGATCTTGAGATCATTGTTTATCTATCACACAATCAGATGATGATTTCATGTGGCTCACATCCCCAAAAGTGAGCCAAGAACCCCTTGTCATGGTACATTCATGATCACCGTCACTATTGGAAAGGTGAGCCACAATCTGATAAGAGGAAAGGTGTGCCATGGGAAATTAACATCTAACCATTTGATAAGTGGATCATGACCTCCAGATCTATTTTGTGGAAGAATGAAACTAAAATGTATTTTCAACATCTAATTCAAGGTAGTCAACGGCTCTCACAAGTGAAAACCTTGGTCGCAGACTGAATGATAGAAGAAATTAATTTGGTTTATAGTTTTATCCACTAGTTCGTAAAAAGCTTGCTATCCTTCAGGTTAACAAGGGGAATAGGGCCTTCAATGGGCATGGCCCATTAGGGTTAAACTCGGTCCGGTAAAGCAGTCATAAAAATAAAACAGTTGATGGGTAGCATTTGGACGCTACTGTCATAGGTAACATTTGGCAGCTACCCTTAGAGAGTAAAATAAGTAGATGTTTGAAAAAAATTTATATCCTTATAAAGGATAGGTGAAAAAGAAGAAATAACCTCACTTTAGGGGAAGAAAAGGCTGCAAGAGGGCATTAACATACACTAGAAGGCTGGGTTAGAAGGGCTGTTGGATGAGGTCCAGGCCTGTTTTCAGGTAGCGGGTCAGATACAAGTCAGGTCCAGGTTTGAGTTTCTTCACCAGGTCGGGTACATGTTCAGGTCAATGGTTAGATATCAGCAGGTCGGGTTGGGTTAAGGTCTAGAAATGGGTTTACTAGGTCGGGTTCAGGTTGACCCTAAACCCATCCCGAATCCGACCCGTTTACAACCCTAGTGACAGTGAACAATAGTAAGCCATAAAAAGAGTCACTACAAAGCCCTTTCCATTTTTTAAAGTTTACTTTCCCTTTTTTACTTTGACAAAATACCAATTTATCCGAGGCTGTGAATACGATCGGGCTGGCTGTAGAGCCGTCAATGGGTGAAGCCAGACAAATTTTAGCTGCCAAGCCTGATGGGACAATGACATATGCCTGACCTGACTTGATCATCCTGAAACACGGCTCGACCAGATGCCCGATCTGCTAAATCCGGGTCAAGTGGGTTGGGTATTGGAACAACATGACCCGTTGACAGCAAATGCCAAAATTCTCTAACTTTTTGAAAAAATTGTGAACTACTCGTGATTTTTTTGGAAACATGAATAAAATTATTGTTTAAAATTGCAAATTTTAAGAATTACCCGCAGATTTCCCGCCAGAAATATTCCCTAAGTTTTCCAAGTTTTTTTTATTGTTTTCAATTTCTTTAGATTTTATAGTTTTTAACTAATATTTTTTTGTCTTTATTTTTTTTACTTTTCAAAATTTGATGAATTTTGCTGATTTTTTTCCTGTTGACTTTTTGGAATTAGATGTCTGAGATCATTTTCCAATCCGACTTTCGACAAAGTTGATCTTGAGACCATGGGCATACTATCACACCACCAATTTGTATTCCATGTGGCACAAATTTCAAAAAATTGACACTAATGTCATGTGAGACTCATCATACTATGTGGGATAAAAAAAATTGACCATTTGATGATACATTTATTATCTCAAGATTTATTTTGTAAAAGATTGAGATGAAAAATGATCTACATTGTGTGATTCAACGAAGTCTGAGTACCAACGAGTAATCCTGTCACTTAAAATGTTATTTGAGTGAGCATGTGTGATGCATCATGCACTCACAATACGCGAGAGAGCTGTTAGAGAGAGAGAGAAGAGACATTTTTCAAAAGCATGAGAGACCTCTATTGGCGTCTATCAGATTACTGGTGGAAGCCTACAAACCGTTTGATCGCATTAATTGAATCATACAATGGTGATGGTGATGATTTTTCACTGCAATCATCCACACCAGTGATTTAAAAACGGGATTGGCCGGTCCTACCCAATTCGACTGGAACTGAGAGCCTAGGTAGTTCGGTCCAATAAAAAACAAAAAGTTTCGTTTTTTTGGGTTCAATCAATGAGCCATCCGCTTTTTTGTGAACCGTCCAGTTCACTCAGTTCATAAAAAGCTGGTTATATTTATTTGAGGGGGCTCCTGCCCCTCCCCAACCCACCAAATAGTTGATATCCCTCCATTAAGGGCAGGTGAAGCCTGTTAATTTTTTGAATATGCAATAGAGATCTATTTTTGTTCAATCATGAAAATATCATGAGATGGAGAGGCTCTTATTTCATCTGGCACACGCTCTAAAAAGTGATTGCTGAACATTATGTGTGCGAAAAGGTCTTTGGGTCACTTCTTGAGACGTATGTCACGTGAGATGAAAAACCTTCCGTCTGATATATGCCCATGATCTCGTGATCAATTGTATGAAATATTGGAGCCAAACATAATCTCTATCGACCTATTAAAACAGTCAACTTTGTTTAGGCGTACATAATGGGGGATCTTAATTTCAACTTTATTCTTATATTGAAATTTATACTTTTTTTTTTTTTTTTTTTTTTTTCTATTTTAAAATCTTTTATTGTTAGAATTAAACATATACACTTTTTGACTTTAAATAAATAGCTTAGAAAAATAAAATATACTGTCATTCATTTAAATGGTAAAGTGCTCGTGTTTGACGTATGCTTTTTGAGATGTGTGCTATATAGAAACTATTTTGTGAAGACTTTGACGGAAAATGATGTCCATCGTATGTTAGAAACCTTAAAGTAACAATCAAGATCTAAACTTGAATCGTTTGATCAATATATCAAATATAATAATTATTTTGTAAGATAAATCCTATTTACTTGATTAGATGATCGCGAAGACAAGCTTGATCGGCAAATTCTCGCTATAAGACCAAAACCCTTAGGATAAATCGCCTATTTTCCTTTCTATCTCTATAGATGGAAATAATATTGAGAGTGAACAAAGAGGAGACGTTATCCTCCTTATATAGACATTGATTTGTTTCCTAGCCTATCAAGGAATCAAATCTAGAGGATGTGTCACTTTTATAAAGGGATCACCACAATCCTATAAAATTAGTAAGGAATTTCACCAGATTGCATGGTGATTCTCATTGTGCCAAGTATAGAAAGTCTCATCAATTCAAGTTTTAGCAATTAAAGGAAAAGAGGCTAGTGTGTGAGTCACAAATACCCAATAATCTCCCACTTGATCCACACACTACCAAAATATTGTTTTAAATAATTTCATGAATTGATCATTTTGAAAAGCGGATGGCCATCCTTATAACTTTATAAAATTATTGACTTTTAAGGAACTTCGTACAATACGACATCCTCTCAAGTTCAAAAAACAACTATAATAATGGATCATGGATGCCTATAATGTACCATGTTTTACAATTAACAATAAGACAGTTCCATAGTCATAAAAATTATTGTCATTAATGAACCCAAGAGTATTACTTGTGATTTTGTGACACCAGTATATTCACACTTTAATGCAATCACTTGTGTTCATACCTGCATTCGTCCAACTTTATATCCTAAGGTATGTTATCTTGATATCTTACGGTATACGCCATGTGAAAATATCACCTAACTATCATGATAAAGGCTATTCAATCGTGGTGCCTAATCACAATAGCCCAAGCTTCCTTATTTGAGTACTTATGCTCTCAGACCAACATTGCATATGCTAATAATGATAATCATGATAAATATTGAGTCGAATGAAAAACATGTATCAAATGATAATCAAAGATATAAAGAGTGTCGACAATAAAATAGAATGGAATAAACATTGTGGAAGAACTCTCACTCAATCAATGTACTCGAGTGTTTCTAACACTCCCATCCGGATCACGTGCGCTGTAAAATATTTTGTTTGAAGCCCCTTTGTGAGATAACTCCCACTAAAAAAGAGTTCACAAAAGACTCTAGTATCCTATTCTGGTCACCTAAATTTAAATGAATATTCTAATAATTAGTGAATTTAATGTTGTCCTTTATTCCTGACTCCCATTGATTGTCTCATCTTAAAAAAGGTTGATATAACTAGTCTCAACGGTTGTAATTAAAATAAATTATTTACTAGATAACCATATCGAACATTAACAGAATCCAAAGTAATAGTCAAACTATTACCTAGAGGAGTAAAATTATAAACAACTCTAATAAGTCTAATATTAGCAATAAAAACTTCGTCTAAAAGACAGAATAAAAATCCTCAATAAATAGAATTTGTTCATAAATCCTCCCCTTAACAAAGAATAGCTTTTCATTCAGCCTGGGGCTCCTCGTGTTGCTTCTGCTGATTAGCCTCTCCTTACTGTTTCTTATTCATAATATTTTTTCATAAGTAGCAATCTTTCTTGATATGACCTTTTTTCTTACAGAAATGACAACCATCATTATCGTCAATCTTTGTAACATACAACTTGGAATCTTCTTTTATTCTCTTATTATTATGATAGTTCTGCTTCTGACCCTTTCTCTTGAATTTTTTCTTATGAGCAGAGATATGAGTAAGATTGTAGCCAACATAGACATCTTGAGAATGAACTCCTTAACAGAACCCTTACCATCATAGCGCATATTAACAAACTCTACAAGATAATCATATTGCAGAGATTTAGTAGACCCAACAAACTGATCCTCGATATTTTTCAACAACTCACGTGCTGTGTCAGTGGTCTTAATACCACAACGAATGACCTCACTCATGGAAGCACGAATAATCATGATAGATATACGATTTGCCTTCTCCCACTTGGCATGCAGAACTTTTTCAAACTCTAAAGAATTATCGGTAGGAGTCGCTAGTTTGTTCTCCGATAGAACAAAATCGTAATCTAGGTAACCAAGGGTTAAATCCAGACCCATTCGCTAAGTGGAATAATTGGTACTAGTGAGCTTTTCAATGCTCGTCATCTGTTGTTCCAATAGTGATCTGTCCATAGCTACAATGACATAAATCATTGTCAGCACACGTTCATACATAACTTTACATATTTTTGAGTTCGTACCTGGGATCAAGGTCGAATCAATCAGTGTATTAACCATGTGCAAAACCATCCACTCTGAGGGACAGACATGACTCATTGTCTCAACATCACCTTAGGGCAGAAGCTTTGACTTATTGCATGTCTCCCTAGTTCGTGTCCGTAAACACACATAGATATAGTCATTTGTGTTTTGGTTTGATCCAAGCTAGTTATCAGCTTAGGCTAGAAGTGTCGCTCTTCTCTCACCTAAACACGCATAACTATTCTATCAATTCCTCTGCCATGAGTTTTCTAAATCAGCTTTGGCCAGAAGTAGTAGTTCACGGAAGTGAATGCTCTGGCAATCTTAATGAGACAAATGTCTCAAAATTCAAGGATAATGTAACCTCCATAGACCGGTCACCTTTGGGCAGACTACACACCTATTTTAGCAACGTCTCCCTCAACGACTGCTTTACCGGTCTTCCTAAACCCCTTTATAGGAAAGACCTATCTCAAGGCATTCTATCATGTCATTGTTCAAGGTTTCATATCCTAAGTACTAATTTAATATTAATTGAGAACAATATTAAATGCATTAAAGTCATAAAAGAAAGATGCACATGAAGTAATTATGAACAATAACATGATAGTATAAGAGTATTCATACAAAGTATTCAACAATTTGTTTGAAAAGTAAAACAAATTTATGACCTTTAACTGGTATTTTCAAGTCTGAAACAGTGTCAAACAGTCCCATAAACTAGTCCAAAAAGTAGATCTCGTCGAGTAGACAAAAAATGATAGGTCATATGGGCGAATCAGAGTTGTATATTTCAAGATATTGCGTTTTAAAGTTTGAACTGAAAAGAGTTCAGTTTGGTTGCATAAACGAGTTCTGAGTCTAAACATATTATCTGCAGCCGACGGAAGCAGTGCAGTATTAGGATTGCAGATAAAAGTTAAATAGGAATTGGGTCGGGTCTGGGACTGGTACTCGGTCGGGTAGCGGATCCAAGTGGGCAGGGTACCGGGCCGGGTCATGGGTTAAAGTGGGCCAAGGACAAATGGGCCAGGTGCCGGGCCGGTTCATGGACCAAGTCATGGGCCGGATATCGGGCCGTAGTGGACCTCGGCCAGTGGGCCGGCTACCGGGATCGGGTCCAAGGGTCGGGTATCGGGTCAGGTGGTCCGATAACCGGGCCGATCCGGTCCGAGAAGTCCTCATCCTAACCCCTCATCCTTCTTCTTGATTTTTATTTTAAAGAGTTGCAGGGGCTTAACCTTGTCCCCTCACCGGTCACCGGAGGCGACGACCCGGTGTGACTTCCAATGGGTGGTCGATCGACCATTCGTCAGCCCTAAGTGGGAATATTTGAGACGGAGCCCCAAACAAAGGGAAATATATATATTTTATTATTTTAGCAGGCTGCAGCAAAAAACAACCGATGGGGCCAAAAACCCTCCTCATTCCGATCATAGGCGTCGACGATCCGGTGGTCCATCCGGTCCGCTACGGCGCCGGCCGTCGACCGGTGCTAGTCTGGTGCCCGGAAAATGTCGGACGGCGCTCGACCGTCGGCTAAAAGAATGTAGTTTTTTTTATTTTTTTATAAACAACTTGTAGTTGAGTGATCGGCCACAAAAGAGAGCAGTGGCTGAAGCCAGTCCAACACTGTGTCCTCCACTTTAGTCTAAAGCAGGATGCTTATCTTTTTATTATTTATATATATATATATATATATCAGGCAGCTGGGTTGTGGGTGGTGCTTTGGCTATCACAGAGTTGATGCCCCCGCAATACAAACACATGCTGAGTGGACCTTCTTTGAAAGTCGATTTTGCACACAAGAGCCATTGCCGAAGGCATATTGACCTTCATAATTAGCTTTGTCATTCTTCTTATCTTCCTTAGAGGGCCTAGCAACTTGGATTGGGCAAAGCCAGACAATAAGTCCACACCAATCCAGCCGGTCAAGGCCAAACCAACCACCAGACCACCGGCAACCACAAAACAGTCCGGTGGCCAGCAGCCACAAGCAGTCTGATTGATTTTAAATGTAACCCTTGCAAGTGCACAAGATCTATTGCAGTATGGCAAGAACAAGGGTGTCGAACCCACAGGGAAACGTGGATTTTAATTAATTCTTTCAGAGATTTAAAAACGTCCCCAAGGAAGTACCAAAGGACAGATTCAATTTATCAAAAGTTTATCACACTTTTTCTAAGAAAAACAAATTAATCTAATCAACTAATTACTGATGAATCTAAGAACAATATTTAAATATGATCAACGAATATGCTACCCCAGATTTGTACCCCTTTTCTATCATTAAAACCCATAGTTTTATTAAAGCATCATTCACACCTTCATTCGTCTAGAAAAATAATTCGTAATAAAATATGATCATCAATCCGGTATACCCTATCTAAAAATAATGGCTCAGCCTATCATTGCGGTATGAGTCATGTAAGAAGCATAGCGTATCTCATGATGTTTAGATCACAACAGTAAATACATAATCGCTTTGCTGCCTAGATCAGCCTGCAGGTCCAGATCTAGCGATTATGGCCGTTGATACGAACAATCAACGGTCATAACAAAGCATTTAATATATATTCAATCACACATACTTTAAGCAAAACGATTCTATGATGACATAAATAGACTGCGGTATTAATCATAAAAAATTGCTACTTATCTGGGGATCGCATCTTCCATGATCCACGGATTTAGCTGCTCATGTTTGGTGTATGATCTCCTTGTTCATTCAAAGTCATTCCACTTTTCATTTCTTCCAAAATATCTTTGTTTACAATCCATTTTCCTAAATACAATCTATGCTATAATGAACGTAAAGGAAAAATAATGTAAATCCTAAGTACAATCTACCCAGATCAAACCCTAGAAGAAGGAGGAAGAAGAACCCTTGAAAAGATACCCCAGAAGAGTCTAAAACCAAAAATAATAATAATAATGAATAATAATAATCCCCAAAAAATTTTCACCTCGAAGTGTTTGATTTGTCTTTAAATAATAGCCAAGTCGCAGAAGTTCCCTGGCGCGAAAAGTTAGGGTCGATTCATTGATCCACCAAAAAATCCTAAAAATCTGCTTTAGAGAGTCAATTCCGTGTCAGACTACTGTTGCCCCTCGATTAATCGAGCAAAAGGGTCGATGCATCGACCTCCCAGATTTTCGTGAATTCCAGCCAACTTTTTGCATCAGACACTAGTTTGGTATTTCAGCCATATCTTTCTACTCCGAACTGGATTGACATGATTCTTGCAGCGTTGGAAAGCTGACGACGAACTCTAAAATGTTTATGTTTTAGCAATTTCTTGAATCTAACGTCTTGAAGGTCCAAATTGAGCTGCAAGTCCCACTAAGTTCTCGATGACCCAAGGTTGCAGTGTTTTGACATTATTTTCGGAATGCTTGGACTGTTTTCTGCACTTGGCTTGTATTTACCTGAAACACTTTAAATCTAGTAATTCTCATTAGATAGCCTTCATCGGATAGTCAAATGTAGATATTTAGGGGTGAAATATTATCATATTTCACTACTCATCACACCCCTAAACCTACACTTTGCTAGTCCTCGAGTAAAGCAAAATAAAGAAAATAGATGCCACTTTTGTAGGGAACACGAATTGTACTTAGCCTGTGCAACAAGCCTTTAAATCCCTAGGTGATCCCTAGTGAAGGAGTTGTGTCTCCTGAGGGTTTACAGTGAAGCTACCCACAAACTTCTAAAAATTTCAAACCATCGGCAAAATTAAGTTTTCAAGACATGATTTTTTTTATTTTTTTTTTAACATATATATTATTCAAAAACAAAAACATTAATTGTTTCAATATGTGAATCATCAATCTTAAATATTAATGTCATATCAATCATGCTAGTATCCATTCAAATTAATCTAATGCTCAAATTGTTAGATAATTCATCCATTCATGCCTAAACGTGAAGTGTGTGCATACCCAAACCAAGATTCATCCGTCTCGGAGCTAGTCCAAACGAAAAATCGTCGGATCTGTTGTCTCGACTCAATCCTCACTTTAGGTATACTCTCGAAATAAAATCACTCCGATGATGAGTAAGCTTTCGCACACATGTGAGAGATCAATACAAAACAAGTAAAAAGGTCTCACATGATAAATGAAACACGATGTAATCAATGAACAAAAATAAATCTCATAAGAACAGGTACTTGTATATCCTAAGCATGTCATATCAAGTGTCATAAGTATCACATATTTACTCTCCACAAGGCAGTTACTGATGCAAGATTAGATCATGAAGGTCTTTGTAGGGTTGTAATGGGGCTCAGGAAAGGATAAGAAAGAAAGAGAATTGAGATTCAAAATTTCTGAGAAATCGGAAAAGAAATAAACTTCTAATTTTTCAATTTCTCTTCTTTTTCTTTTCTAATCTCTCACTATTTTTCTCAATATTTTTCTATTTTTCTCAACTTTCTTTTTCTTTTGAATTTCCTTTTCTTGAAGCACCTCATATTTTTCATTATTTTTTACAATTTTCTTTTTCTTTTTCTCCCCCCTTTTTCTTTTATATTTTTGTCATACACTCTCAGTAAATACCACAACTCAGTATCTCTCCACTTACTCTCTTTTCGTTCATTTTCATCCCTCGTTCCTAATTTCTCAGAAATAAGAAGGGTAAAGCTGAATTTTCAGAAATGGTGAAAGGTTAAAGGTTAACGTGGCTTATCAAAGAATATATAAAGGTAAATTTTCCAATAGGCTCAAAGGGGTACTAGAAGGATAAATTTATATGAGGTGGGGCATTTAAGCACAAACGAGCCAAAGATGGCCTTCAATCATGTCTTCACAAGATGGTGACTTTGCCTATTTGTTTTGAGCAAAAATATAATATGTTCTAACTTAATAATATGAATTACTGTCATGCAAAGTCACAAGTCAAAAATAAAATGTATGAGATTATGCAAAATAATTCGTATTCAAAGAAAACTCTGAGTTTATGTATTCACTCATCAACAACGGATATTTGGCTCTAAAGCTTCCTGAGTTTAGTCTCCACTAAGACCCTAAGATTCACCGTTCAAAATAGTTCATCGATTTCTTAGCTTGATATAAGTGCAAAAATTCTAAGCATGAATTTCAGAGTCATCCATAAATTATCACATTAAGCTTCATCATCCTAGATACAAGTAATCAAAATATGACATCGATATTCTCAAAATTAAATTCACATGCATCATCAACTAAAGTTTGAAAACTATAAAAAAATAATTCACTTTTTTTTTTTTTTTTTCATTCATATAAAAAAAATAAGAAAGTGACGTAAGATAGAGAATCATACCTCCAAACCTAAAAATGACAATGTCCTCATTTGATTGAAATAAGTAGCGCACCCCCAAACCTGTTGAAAAGTACCTCAATACAATGATCAGGTGCAGAGAATATGTGCATCAAATTAGAACATGACCAAAAATAGATTGAAGGTAATGTCGCTACACTAATTTGAAAATTAAAAACAACCTAAACTAAACTAAAAACTAATATTCTAGAACTAAACATACGAAAAGAGAAATCATAAATCCTAAATCCTAAACTAAACCTGAGTCCAACTCCTTTAATCATTGGTAGGCGGGCCCATCCACCTTGGTTCACTTAAATTGATATTTTTCGGCAGAGGAAATAATTTCTCCCAGAGTTCAAGCGAAAATTGATGAGTCACCGTCGATGGTATGGATGAAGGCGTGGAGGCGGCGGTAAGAGATGGAGATGGGAGAGGTGGAGACGGAATCCCATCAATTATCTCGATATTCGTAGTGATGCTCGGTGTAGGAGATTTGGAATAATTATAATAAAAACAAAAATGAAAACGAAAATAAATAAAACACATTGGGTTGCCTCCCACGAAGCGCTGAGTTTAAGTGTCGACAGCTCGACCTCTTCATTGATCAAGAATCTGGGTCACTAAGGTGCGTCGCTTTAATCTTAAACTGGGTGATTGGTTCAAACATTGGTTTAAGACGTTGCCCATTGACTTTGAAAACTCGATTGTCCTTGAGATTGCGGATCTCAATAGCACTATGCGTACTAATAGAAACAACCTGAAACGAGCCTTCCCATCTAGATTTTAGTTTTCCCGGGTGGAGCTTGAGTCGGGAGTTGAACAACCAAACTTTTTGTCCAACGTGAAACTCCTTTCGAGAAATGGACTCATCGTGCAGCTTTTTGTACCTTTCTTTGTACATTTCCTAATTTTCATACGCATCGTAGCGTAGTTCTTCCAATTCACTCAACTGTAGCCATCGATTTGATCCTACTGCTTTCATATCGAAATTGAATCTTTTGATGACCCAAAATGTCTTATATTCCAATTCAACAGGAAGATGACATGCTTTCCCATAGACAAGTCTGAACGGAGACATTCCGATTGGTGTCTTAAATGCAGTACGATATGCCCAAAGAGCATCAGATAGCCGGTTCGACCAATCTCTTCTATCCGGTCATACCGTCTTTTCTAAAATTCGTTTGATCTCCCGGTTCGACACTTCCACTTGACCACTAGTTTGCGGGTGATATGGCGTTGCGACCTTGTGAGTGACGCCGTATTTCTTCATTAAAGTGGTAAAATGGCTGTTGCAGAAATGTGAACCGCCATCACTAATGATTGCTCTCCGGATCCCAAATCGGTTAAACACATTTTCTCGCAAGAATTTGACAACGACCTTGTGATCATTCGATCGGGTTGCCACAGCTTCTATCCATTTGGAGACATAATCAACAGCCATAAGAATGTATGAATACCCGAAAGATGGGGGAAAAGGACCCATGAAGTCAATCCCCCAAACATAAAAAATTTCAACAATTAAAATCGGATTAAGGGGCATCATATTTTATCGTGAAATATTTCCCAACTGTTGACATCGTTGGCATTCTTTGCAAAATTGAGCGGCGTCACGAAAGATGGAGGGCCAGTAGAATCCGCTTTGAAGGATTTTTTGTGCGGTCTTCTGTCCTCTGAAATGGCCTCCACAGGCTCCAGCATGGCAGAAATTGATGACTCTTAGTTGCTCTACTTCAGGCACACATCTCCTAATGATTTGATCTGAGCAGAATTTGGACAAATATGGTTCATCCCAGAAATGGTATTTTATTTGGGAGAAAAAGAGATTATTATCATTCTTACCCCATTCAGTAGGGATTCTGCCAATGACTAGAAAATTCACGATATTGGCAAACCAAGGAGCTTTCGTAGCGGTAGCATCAATTGCCATTAATTGCTCATCCGAAAAAGTGTCCCGGATAGGTTCAGGTGCAGATGATTCTTCAGCAAGATGCGAGACAAATGATCAGCCACAACATTCTCTTCTCCCTTTTTATCTTTGATCTCAAAATTGAACTCTTGAAGTAGCAGGATCCAACGGATCAATCTTGGTTTGGCGTCCTTCTTTGCCAACAAATATTTCAATGCAGAGTGGTCTGAATAGACCACTATTTTTTATCCAAGCAAATAAGATCGAAATTTATCGAGAGCATACACCATAGCTAACAACTTTTTCTCAGTGGTGGTATAGTTAAGCTGAGCATTGATCAATGTCTTACTGGCATAATAAATCACGTGAGGTAATTTGTTCACCCTTTGCCCTAAGACTGCTCCGATCGCGTAATCAGATGCATCGCACATGAGTTCGAATGGCAAAGAATAATCTAGTGGTTGGATTATCGGTGCATTTGACAAGAGCTCGCACAATTTCAAAAATGCTTTCATGCAATCCTCATCAAAGTCAAAAGGAACATCTTTGCCAAACAAGGTACATAATGGTTTAGCCACCTTACTAAAATCTTTGATGAACCTTCTATAAAATCCAGCATGACCCAAAAATGATCGAATTTGTTGGACACTCTTAGGTGGTGGCAGATTGGCAATTAAATCGACTTTGGCCCTATCAACTTCGATTCCTTTCTTTGAAATAATATGCCCCAACAAAATTCCTTGTTGAACCATAAAATGACTCTTCTCCCAGCTAAGAACAAGTTTGGAGTCTACACAACGTTGCAACACTTGTGCAAGATGATTCAAACACGAACCAAATGTTTTCCCAAAAACCGAGAAGTCGTCCATGAAGACTTCGATGTATTTGTTGATCATATCTGAAAATATGGCTAATATACATCGTTGAAAAGTAGCGAGTGCATTACATAAGCCGAATGGCATTTGTCGATATGCAAAAGTACCATAAGGACACGTGAATGTAGTCTTCTCTTGATCAAGTGGAAAGACGGGTACTTGATTGTATCCCGAATAACCATCGAGAAAGCAATAAAACTCTTGTCCTGTTAACTTCTCAAGAATTTGATCCATGAATGAAAGGGAAAAATGATCCTTTCTGGTAGTTGTGTTCAGTTTTCTATAATCAATGCAGACACGCCACCCAGTAGTTTCGCGAGTAGGGACCAATTCTCCTTCAGTAGTTTCTTTCACAGTGATTCTGGACTTTTTCGGAATGATATAAACTGGACTTACCCATTCACTATTAGAGATTGGATAGATGATTCCAGCATCGAGTAATTTAATATTTCCTTTAAAACGACTTCTTGCATGTTCGGATTAAGTCGCCTCTGTGGTTCTCTCGATGGTGTACTCTCATCTTTCAGGTGTATTTTGTGCATACAGACTGATGGGTCAATCCCTTTAAGATCAACTAGGGTCCATCCGATAGCTTCCTTGTGATCTTTAAGCACTTTCAACAAGTCATGCTCTTGTTCTTCCGACAACGTGGATGAAATTATCACCAAAAATGTTTCTCGTAGCCCCAGAAAAGCATACTTGAGCGACTCAGGCAACTGTTTCAATTCCACAGTTGGTGGCTGCTCAATTGATGGAGTCAGCACATCCTTTACCTCAATAGGTAAGGGTTCTTCCTTAGTCACATTTTCACATAAGTTATCATCTGGACATGATAAACTCGACCTCGTCTCTTCTGATTGTTTCCTCTCAGATCCTTTTTCTTCATAGATGGCCAACAAAGCAGTTTCAAATTCTTCTTTGGTGAGCATTGATGGTAATGCTTCATCCACCACTTCGTCCATCTAATCGATGTAAAAATATTCAACCTCATCCTCATTAGGGAAATGGTTCATCGCATGGAATATGTTCAATCTAACCTTCATGTTTTCAAAAGAAACGTCCATGACTCCCGTGCGACAATTAATGTAAGCATTGGCAGTGGCAAGAAACGGACGTCCAAGGATGATGGGGACTTGATTAATTGATTTAACAGGTGGTTCTATGTCTAAAACAACAAAGTCTACTGGAAAGACAAACTTGTCTATTCCAACCAAAATATCCTCGATAATACCCCTAGGTCTTCTTTCTGACCTATCAGCCAGTTGGAGTGTGACCGTCGTGGGTTTCAATTCACTCAATCCGAGTTTCTCGTATACTGAGTATGAGATTAGATTAACACTTGCTCCCAAATCTAATAATGCCTTTCCAATTGGTTGCCCACCAATGACACATGGAACAGCTGGGACTCCAGGATCTTTAAGTTTCTATGGGGCTTCCAATTGCAATATTAAACTGACTTGATTTGTCAGGAACACTTTCATTGAAACATGAGTATGTGCCTTTCTCTTACGAGTGCACAAATCTTTGAAAAACTTTACATACTCAAGAACTTGTTTGATTGTCTCAAGTAATGGAAGACTTATCTTTACTTGTTTGAATGTTTCAAAGATTTCTTCCATTTTTGCCGGTCCCTTTCCCATTCTGGATGAAGGAGTTAGGCATTCAGGGAATGGTGCCTTTGGGATATAAGGTGCAGATCCAAGTTCCGGTTCATTTTCACGTCCTTATTGGACATTTGAGGGAGACACTTCTTCTACTTCTTTTTCTTTTCCCTTCTCTCTTCCTTGCTCTTTCTTTTTCTCTTTTCCTTTTTCTTTTCTTTTCTCTGACTCTTTCTCTTTTGCTGTTTCTCCTGATCAGACTCCACAGGCATTTTCACTTGATTATCAACCACTCTTCCGCTTCTCAGCACCGTAACAGCTTTCAACTGTTGACTATTTGATGGTCCTTCATCATGTGGTGCTTGGCCTCGAGGATTGTTGATGGGTTGGTTGGGAAGCCTACCTTCCTCTCGTTAACTCAGTTGATTGGCCAATTGACTGACTTGGTCCATTATCATCTGCTGAAAAAATTGCGTGCTTCGTGATGAGTACTGAAAAATGAGGATATTTCGCCCCTAAATACCTATATTTAGCTGTCCGATGAAGGCTATCTGATGAGATTGATTAGATTTGAAGTGTTTAAGGTAAATACAAGCCAAGTATAGAAAACAGTACAAGAATTCTGAATATAATGCCAAAACACTGCAACTTCGGGTAATCAAGAACTTGGTGCAACTTGCGGCTAAATTTGGACCTTCAATACGGCCGAATTACGAAATTGTCAAAACATGAAAGTTGTAGATCTTTTCGTCCTCTTTCCAACGGCGCAAGAATTGTCTCAATCGGAGTTTGGGACAGAAAGTTATGGCTGAAATACCGAAGCAGTGTCTGAACCACAAGAAGTGCTGAATTTCACGAAATTCTGGGGTCGATGCATCGACCCTACAGGTCGATTAATCGAGCCAGAATTTCAGTCTAACACGAATCTGACACTAAAAGTCTATTTTTTGGGACTCTTGGTCGGCTCGATGCATCGACATCCATTGGTCGATTAATCGACCCGGAAAAGTAGGCTTAAGAGACCTCCGCACGACGGGTCTATTTAAAGTGACTCAAACACTTCGGGGAAGAGGAGATTAGAATTAGAGTTTTTTTTTAGAGAGTTTTAGTTTTTAGTGTTCTTAGTTTTTAGCCATTATTTTTCATAGTTAGACCTAGAAATAGGGAAATTTTATTATTTCTTTTTGAGAGCTTTGTTCCCTTTAATTTTTCAGTACTCATTCCTTCAGTTTATAAATTTTGTTCAAAGTTTATTCCTGCATTTATTTCGTTTCTGAAGATTATCATCCGTGTGGATCAACGTAATTTATTTTGAAGTTTGAGGTAATTTTAATTAATATTATTTTCCTGTCTTTATTTATTTATGTCATTTACTTACAATATGTGTGGCTAAATTTATAGGGATGGGGATCTAATGATTCCCATCCGAGGGATGTACTTTTAATAATATAAATTTAGGATTAAAATATGAGATTTTATTTTTATGGTTGTTGTGCTATCATGAACGGATGAAATCCCCGCCACTAACCGGGATCGCGTGTGTAGTCATGCGGGATCTCGGATCTGTGTCGGTAATTTTACCCTATCATTGTTATGGTCTTTGTGTTTTCATTGTGTGGATCTAATTACGATTATGTTCTGGGATCGAGTGTGCCGAGCCATGCCCTGGATCTTGGTTCTGTAATGGTAATTTTATCTTAAATAATCCCTAATCTGAATAAAGTGTGCCGAGCCATGCCCTTGATTTCAGATTTGTAAGTGGTATTCTTGTTGGAATTTTCACCCACCTTGGGGATGATTTTTATTTGAACCTGAGATCATGCGTGCCTAGCCGTGCCCTTGATCCCAGATCTATATATGAAAATCATCTAAGTCCTAATTGCAGGGATGCAACATGGAACCTATTAGTGTGTTGACCATTGATCTTCCATAAAAGATGTTTGTTACTAATGAAATATCTCATAATTTAATCCTTAGATTTATATTATAGGAAGAACGGACCAAAGATGGGAGGATTTAGTATCTTCATCTTTATCATCATCTTCACTTTTATTTGTGAATCATCAATTGAATTTTAGTTTGTAGTCATTAATTACCATCAACCACTTAAATCATAAAACTGGTAGAATACTGTTAGATCTTAATAGATTTCTAGAATTGCTTGTCTCTTTTAGGTATTTCAAAATTAATCCTCGTGGGAACGATCTCGTACTCCGCACCCACTATATACAAACCGATTCGTGCACTTGCGAGTAAAACATTACATTAAAAATATCACATCACTTCGCATCACCTTTTCTTCTAAATCAGAATCTTTTGAAGTACTAGGATGCGAATGATTGAGATTTTGATTAAAATTCTGATTTTTTTTATACTCAGAATTTGGATGATAATACGGAGCATTTTGCTGGAGATTGGAATTCTGATGGAAATTCTGTTGTGGACGAAAGATTTGTTGTCCACCCATTGTGTTGGCTCTGTACTGCTGGTTTACCTGACCAGTTTGGTTCGATCCACCCCATCCTAAGTTGGAGTGATTTTTTCATTCCGAATTATAGGTATTTGAGTACATATTTCTACCTTGTCGCTGATAAGATTGAGTCACATTGACCTGCTCTTGAGGAGTAGGTTCATCAGGGAAGAATGACAAGGTCGTAGGGCATTCATTAGCCATGTGACCTGGGTGGTCACAAATTGAACACACAGTGGGGGTAACAGGAGCTTTAGCTTGCTTAGTCGCATCTAACAACATATTCATTTGCTTGGACAACATGTCAACCTTTATTGATAGCTCAGAGGTATTATTGTTGACATCATACAATCCGTCTTTTGTCAACAGATGAGATTTAGGTGCCAGGTCCAAATTGGTTTGCCCCAGTGTTTCACTTTGTATCGAAGTTTGGTATAACTTCTCAAACAATGCCCACAATTCGTCAGCTTCTTTTGTGGCACATGATCCACCACACGATGCATCAACCATGCGTCTCTCTTTAGGAATCAGTCCATTGTAAAAACTTTGGACCTGTTGCCACCTTAGAACTTGATGATTTGGGCAACTTCTGATCAATTCCTTAAAACGTTCCCAACATTCATGGAATGTTTCTGTAGGTTGTTGGGAAAATAATTGAATCTTTTGACGCAACTCAATGGCTTTAGTCATTGAAAAATATTTTTTAAGGAACTGACGATGTAGCTCTGCCCAACTCTGGATAGATTGTGGTTCTAAGGAAGAGAACCACGTTTTTGCCTTATCTCTTAAAGAGAAAGGAAAGAGTCGGAGCTTAGCTATCTCATCAGTGACATTGTGGACTCTGAACATTTTACAGACCCTAGTGAATTCATTTAGATGAACGTGTGAATTTTCATTGGTCAAACCATGGAAAATCGGTAACATTTGAATCATTGCTGATTTGAATTCATAGTGGTTCTCTGGAATAGGGGCATGCATGATACATTCCTGATCCTCGTAAAAACCGGGATCATTATAATACTCCAATGTTCTAGGGCCCTCATCAAAATTATTGTTCCTATTATTTCCATTATTGACGTTCCCATTGTTGTTATTCTCATTTCTCTCTTGCCTTTGATCTATCATGACTTCAGTATGATGATATTGATTCCTCTGGATTCTACGATTCTCTCTACAAGATCTTTTGATCTCAAGATTAAACGATTGCAGATGTGGGTGATGAGATTGAGTAAAGCTCATGCACCAACACTCACAACAAGGATTGATGAATCCACAATAAACCCACAAAATTCAGTTTCAATCGATTGAATCAAGCACACACAAATTTTTAAACAAATGACTTTATTAGTCAATCGATTGAAAAATTGTTCTCAATCGATTGAGGTTCAATAGTCAAACGGAGTCAGCACAGATTTTGCAGCTAAGATGGCAAACAACAGAGCTCTTGTCAATCGATTGACAAAGGAATGTCAATCGATGGAAAGAAACCTGAGAATTCACAGAGAATGGTATCCCAATCTCAATCGATTGATAGTGAATGTTCAATCGATTGAGTCTAAGATAAACAGTAGCCAATATCAGAAGGAAAAGAAGAGAATTTTTTTATTTTTATTTTTTAAATTAAATTTTTTTTTTTTAAATTCGAATTAAAATATATTTTTTTTAAATTCGAATTTCAAAAATAAAAATTAAATTCGAAAAATAAAATTTAAGTTTTTTTTTTATTTTTTTAAATTCGAATTTCAAAAATAAAAATTAAATTTGAAAATTAAAATTTAAGATTTAAATTTTAAAATTCAAAGTCCATAATTAAAAACTAAAAATTCAAATTTTAAAGCCTAAAGGCAATCCTACAGAATCCTATAAAATCTTACCTAAATGAAAAAAATGAGGGAGAGAATAAGAAGATTCCTATAAATCCTGAAGCAAGTAGTCCTACAAAAATTAATAACTAGATTTTAGAAAATCCTATAAGATATTTTCTAAAAGAGGAAGATAAGGAAAAAGAAACTCCTACAAACTCTAAATTAAGAAGTCCTAAAAATTTCTACTTCCTAAAAGAACTCTACAAAATCTTACCAAAGAGAAGAAAAATAAGGGAAAGAAGATTTTATAAATAAAAAATCTAAAAAAAAATTATTTTTTATTTTTTATTTCTAAAAAAAATTCAAAAATCAAAATTCACACAAGAAAATCAAAATTTAATTTAGAAATTAAATTTCAAAAATTCTAATTGCAAAAATTTAAGTTCGAAAATCAAAAATCAACCTTTGAGTACTAAATTTTAGATTTCACAATCTATAAACTTCCAAATTTTCAGAATTAAAAAATTTATTTATTTATTATTTTTTATACTACTCACAACTGCTCTCTTCTCGAATTAATTAAAATTTCGTCGATATCCCCGACAACGGCGCCAAAAACTTGATCGATTTTAAATGTAACCCTTGCAAGTGTACAAGATCTATTGCAGTATGGCAAGAATAAGGGTGTCGAACCCACAGAAAAAAGTGAATTTTAATTAATTCTTTCAGAGATTTAAAAACGTCCCCAAGGAAGTACCAAAGGGCAGATTCAATCTACTAAAAGTTTATCACACTTTTTCTAAGAAAAACAAATTAATCTAATCAACTAATTACTGATGAATCTAAGAACAATATTTAAATATGATCAAGGAATATGCTATCCCAGATTTGTACCCCTTTTCTATCATTAAAACTCACAGTTTCATTAAAGCATCATTCACACCATCATTCGTCTAAAAAAATGATTCATAATAAAATATGATCATCAATCCGGCATACCCTATCTAAAAATAATGACTCAGCCTATCATTGCGGTATGAGTCATGTAAGAAGCATAGCGTATCTCATGATGTTTAGATCACAACAGTAAATACATAATCGCTCTGCAACCTAGATCAGCCTGCAGGTTCAGATCTAGCGATTATGGCCGTTGATACGAGCAATCAACGGTCATAACAAAGCATTCAATATATATTCAATCACACATACTTTAAGCAAAACGATTCCATGATGACATAAATAGACTACGGTATTAATAATAAAAAATTGCTACTTATCTGGGGATCGCATGTTCCCTGATCCACGGATTTAGCCGCTCATCTTTGGTGTATGATCTCCTTGTTCATTCAAAGCCATTCCACTTTTCATTTCTTCCAAAAGATCTTTGTTTATAATTCTTTTTCCTAAATATAATCTATGCTTTCATAAACGTAAAGGAAAAATAATGCAAATCCTAAGTACAATCTACCCAGATCAAACCCTAGAAGGAGGAAGAAGAACCCTTAAAAAGATACCCCAGAAGAGTCTAAAACCAAAAATAATAATAATGAATAATAATAATCCCCAAAAATTTTCCTCCCTCGAAGTGTTTGATTTGTCTTTAAATAATAGCCAAGTCGCAGAAGTTCCCTGGCGCGAAAAGTCAGGGTCGATTCATCGACCCACCAAAAAATCCTAAAAATCTACTTTAGAGAGTCAATTCCGTGTCAGACTACTATTGCCCCTCGATTAATCGAGCAAAAGGGTCGACCTCCCAGATTTTCGTGAATTCCAGCCCACTTTTTACATCAGACACTGCTTCGGTATTTTAGCCATATCTTTCTACTCCGAACTCGGATTGATATAATTCTTGAAGCGTTGGAAAGATGACGACGATCTCTACAACGTTTATATTTTAGAAATTTCCGAAATTTGGCGTCTTGAAGGTCTAAATTGAGCTGCAAGTCCTACTAAGTTCTCGATGACCCAAGGTTGCAGTGTTTTGACATTATTTTCGGAATTCTTAGGCTGTTTTCTGCACTTTGCTTGTATTTACCTGAAACACTTCAAATCTAGTAATTCTCATTAGATAGCCTTCATCGGATAGCCAAATGTAGGTATTTAGGAGTGAAATATTATCATATTTCACTACTCATCACAGTCCGGCAGTCCTGAAGTCAGTCCGGTGGACGAGAATTTATTTTTTATTTTATTTATTTTATTTTATATATATATATATATATATATATATATATATATATATATATATATATATATAAATATATGTGGATCAAACGAAATCAGGCTATCCAAAAGCTCTGATATCAATTGTTAGAAATCTTAAAGCAATAATCAAGATCTAAGTTTGAATCGTTTGGTCAACATATCAAATACAACAATTATTTAGTAAGACAAATCCTATTTACTTGATTAGATGATCGCGGAGACGAGCTTGATCGGCAAATCTTCGCTATAAGACTAAAACTCTTAGGACAAACCACCTCTCTTCCTTTCTATCTCTATAGATAAAAATAATATTGAGAGTGAATAAAGAGGGGACGTTGTCCTCCTTATATAGATATTGATTTGTTTCCTAGTCCATCAAGAAAATCAAATCTAGAGGATGTGTCACTTCTATAAAGAGATCACCACAACCCTATAAAATTAGTAAGGAATTCCACCAGATTGCATGGCCATTCCCATTGTGCCAAGTATAGAAAAGAAAAGAGCTTAGTGTGTGGGTGACAAATACCAAACATCGTATGATTCAAAGCAGTCAGCAGTTTAGCATGTAATTAAGTGAGACAGTTATAACTAACATAGTGTGTAAGTCACACCAACCATTTTAAAATAGGGCGCCTATAATCAAGGATCAAAAAATTGCAGTTCGATTCGGTGGAGACCGAAACCGATATTTTGAATTTCGGCCGAAATCTTGCTACCGTGCCAAAAACTATCGAAAGTTTTGAGTTTTCGCTTTGGTTTTGGTGAGGACCGAAACCGAAACATTTTGGCCGAAATTTTGAACCATGCCTATAATTTCAACTCAAGTAGTTCCTTGATTCCTTCTCAACATCGTTTCATATGCTTATATTGTTGAGAGTTTTGAATCAAATGAAAGAGATCATTTTTCATCTTAATCTTTCACACAATAGATCTTGAGATTATTGGTCTATCGTAGCCGCTCAAACTTTAATTCTACATGGCACACATCTCAAAAATAGCAAATGCAATGTTTTTATTTTACAATCACACCAGTTTATGTTACAGCCAAAAGACATACTTGAGAAGAAATAAAAACAAAGGTTGGTGTTACTATGACACCAATTTATATTACAGCCACCTCACTTAAGCCAAGAAAAAAATTGGTGAGTGCTTTAAATCAAAAGATGGAGATTGTTTTTTGTCTCAATCTTCAGCAAAAATAATCTTGAGATCATGGACTAATGCCAGGCGGAGAGAAGTTGATTCTAAGTGCCACACATTCGATTAGGCGAGCATAAACCATGTTTGAGGGTATGCTATGATCACGTTCACTTATTGAGATGTGTGCCACGTGGAATCAACATCTACTGTTTGCTAGTAAGCCCATGATTGAAAGATTGGGATAAAAAAATAATCTCCATCTTCAGATTTAAAGCATCAGCTGAAATTCCTTTGTTCAAGTGAGATGGGCTGTAACATGAAGTGTGTGGTAGTAAAAAGAAGAAACGCCAGGGAAAATATAATAGGTATGGCAAGTTGGCAAATCCTACATTAATTTCAACAAATTGATTTTAGGAAGTTCAAAGAACAAATTGCTTGTCAACCCTAAAGAAAGGAAAATCACTCAAATCCAAATTTCCATTGTCTAGAATTCTATCAGCCAACAGATTATGGAGATGATGACCATACCAATAATTTGTTCTAGAATTCTTCATGCAAAGGAAAATAATAAAATAAGTAACTGACATACTAGTTCTCCTCAAATAAGTTTATATACAAACACACGACAAACAAAATAGCAAAGACAAACCAAACCAAACCAAGCATAGTTCACCAATAGGATTAAGAGTTAGTCTACAATGGGTGTCCATCAATCATATATGTGCATTAAAGTAGTCCACACATCAACGACGTGCACAAAATTTTACGCATTGAAAGTTCATGCAAGTCATAAAATCACGCAAATGTGTGGACTCCCGTGTCCACTCATGATAGATGGACACTCATTGTAAACTGTGATTGCATGATGTGCACGAAATTTCATGTATTGGAAGTCCGTGCACAGTCACACAGATGTGTAGACTCTCGTGTCCACTCATGATAGGTGGACACTCATTTTACACTAACTCATAGGATTAATAACAACTTGCTAAGTACCAAGGCTGTGTTTGGGTTAGCTCTTATAAGAGCAGAAGCAGCTCTCTGCTTGATCTCCATCATAGCAAATAAAATCTACTTTGACAGAGAGCAGGCAGCGACCAGTTTTATCACTTAAAATAGCTCCCCGCCAGAGCAAATAGGGCGAGAAGCCATGTTACCAAATGTGAAAGCAGTTCTCCACCATAGCCAATGAGTGAAAGAACTACTCTTTTCCCTGAAAGAGCTAACCAAACGCAGCCTAACTCAATGGAACCAGCCCAGCTTTTTAATTTTGGGGCTTGTAGAAAACAATGCCTAATATCAGTTAACTTTCGAAAAAGAGGTCCCCTTTTTTTAGTTTTAGGAAAATAATGGCTATGATTTTAGATCAGTAGTTATTTCAAAAAAATAGCTCAGCTTGTTTAAGACTTTTTTGCCCTTATTTTGAGGGGTCAACGTTAGGATAGCCTTCCAATCAATTTGGTGCATTGGATTTGAGCATCTTAGACTACTTTTTCAACGATAGATATGCATGCCCAAACTGTTTAGGTAGTAGATCATCATCTTTGGGCAAGTTGCCTTGGAATCTGATCTAGATGCATTCCAAGTCGTTTCTAAAAATTTGTAGGCATCGATTTCCTACAACTACAAAAATCAGGCATGTTTTCTTAAAGTTAAAAGTAGGCATGCATTTCTAATTTTCTCTTAATTTTTATAGGGCTTGAAGAAGTTTAATGAACTACTAAAAATATTTGAAAAGATAAAAAATAAAATAACAAAACCTTATCAAAGCTTTATAATCCTGTTGTAAGTTTGAGTGTTTTGTAAAGATGAAGAAGACTCACCCTTACAGCCCTGTAAAACCTTGAAAACAAGAGCACTACTTATTCGCGAGAAAGATGACATCAGTAATCCATTCTCCCTTCGCGGTCACCAGGGAATCACAGTAAGCACATCCTCCCAATGTGGGAGAATGACATCCAATAAGTAAGCTCCCGGTGCTTCCAACATCATCCGAACTGCCTCCTTCAGCTCACTCGTTTTGGTCACACGGGCAGCCGGTATACTAAAATCTTCCCCAAGTTTCAACACATCAGGAAATATCGCAGATTCATTTGAAGGGTTGCCCATATAAGTATTCACTCTATTTGATTTATAATACCTGTCTTCCCATTGAACAACCAAATCTAAGTGTTTGTTTTTCAATATCACTACCTTCATCAGGGGATGCTGTATAAGGAAGCTATTAAGAAAGCTTGCATCACCATCGATGCCAATAATAGCAAGTCCCATGTTCGTGATAATGGAATACTTCATGGCATGGTTTCAAATATTGGCCGATCCCGATCTGGATCGGTTTTGGCCCAAACGATCCCAAATCCTTGGGTTGGATCGTTTGTACATGGGTATCGGATTTGGATCGGTCGGATCGCTCTGGATCGGCCGATACCGAACGATATTTAGGTCGGATCGCCGATCCACCGCTCCGAGAAACTTATACACATAAAGAAAAATATTAAGCTTTACACCAAATATAAATTATAAAATAAACAAAATAACGCAATTATTTTAATCTTCATCCTAAAATCCTAGCATCTACTGCCGGGTATTTTCGGCTTTCTCTTGCATTAGGGCTCTTCTTTGAAAGATCTTTGAAGTTTGAACGGTTCACAGCGCTTTTGCATATCTTTCCTTCGCCGACGATAGAACTGTTGACTAAGCTTCTCCCTTTTTTGCCTTTACCTCCGCACCGATAGAAAGGTTCACTTCTCTCTTTTGAAATGAATTTTTTGCATTACGTTTGGTGGTGTGACTTTTTTCCACATATTTTACATAATATTATATAATATTATATAGTAATACATGACATGTAATGATTTTTTATGACATTTTGCAAGATTTTTTTCTCTATTGTCAACATCAACTGTACATATTATATATATATATATATATATATATATATATATATATATATATATATATATATATATTACATATATATGCATATATATTAAATGTATATATCAACTCACATGGATTTTTTTTGCTCGTATCTAAATCAACTGTACATCAACCATATATATATATATAATGTATATATATATATATATATATATATATATATATATATATATATATCTTATTACAAATATATTAAATGTATATAATATATATTATATATATTTCATATATATAATATGTATAAAATTTTTATTTTTATATAAAAAAACACATTGGATTATATATATATATATATATATATATATATATATATATATATTATATCATATATATTATATATCATATATATTACATATATATAATATGTATAAAAATCTTGTTTTGATATAAAAGAACATTGAGTGGTTTGAATCAAGTGATGGAAATTATTTTTTGTCCAAAACTTCTATACAGATCTTGAGATCATGGGCCTACCATCAAATTGTCATTTTTTATTTCAAGTGGCATATATGTGCCATGTGAGTTTAGAGCCACTCTTTTGAAATTTGTGTTGTGTGGAATTAAAAGCAGACCACTAGATGGTACACTCATGGTCTCAAGATCCTTTGAGTAAATAATTGGGACAAAAAATGATCTCCAACATTTGAATGAGAGCAATCAATGGTTATTGGCCTAGGTGCCCACCGAGATGACCTAAGTGTTAATAAAATTATCGTAATTTTTATTGAGTAACGACCTTAACTTTACCGTCGACTTTATTGTAATATTTATGTCATTACAATGTAAGTACTCGTAAACATTAAAATCATGGCCCAAAAAAAAGATCAAGATATCGGATGGAAACACTGTTCAGAAGTAAATGGCAGTAAAAAGAAGGTTAAATGTAGATATTGTCACAGAATTCTTTGGGGAGGTGCTTTCCGCTTAAAAAAATATTTGGCAGCAATTGCGGGTGATGTTACTGGTTGTGAAAGGGTTCCAATAGAAATAAGATAAGAAATAAAAAATATTGTTAACGCTATGATGGGAAAAGGCAAATAATCTTCTAATCGTAATGAAAGGACAGTGAGGCAGTCTGAACATGACTATCATAATGTCTTGGGTTCAGAGAGCGAGGATGAATATGAATTAACTCAGTTAAAAAGAGCAATGGATGAAAGTCGAGAATTGAGAAGAATGAGAGAAGACCTTAACAGGTATGGGGAGAATAGTGGCAATGGTATTAACTCTACTCGCGATAAAAATCAAACAATTGGTCCATTAGATGCACTGATGTTTAAAGATCCAAGTGAAAAACAAAAGTCACTAAAAGGTTCTTTTATTAAGGATGCTAATGAGCAGTTGGAAATTTTTTTCATTATAACCACATTAGCGCACATGTAGTTAATCCCCTTATTTTATATCTATGATGGAGTTGCAAGGGCGGTTGGGTCAGGGAATAAAGATTTCGATCTCGTATGAAGTTTCTGGGCCCTTATTAGATGCAAAAGTAAAGGAATTGAATACATATATTGGAAGCTTTAAGAGAGTATGGGAGGAAAAAGAATGTACGCTCATGTGTGATGGGTGGAGCGGACCAACTAGAAAATCAATTATTAATTATCTAGTCTACAGTTCAATGGGCACGTTATTCCATAAGTCAGTAGACGCATCTGATGAGATTCATTCAGCGGAATATATTTTTGGCCTTATAGATAAGATAGTAGAAGAGATAGGGGAAAAAAATATTGTACAAGTTGTTACTGATAATGGGGCAAATTATAAAGCCGCTGGTCGATTACTTATGCAAAAAAGACAACACCTGTATTGGACCCCCTGTGCCGCCCATTGCATTGATCTAATGCTCAAAGACATTGGAAAAAAGAAGTAAGTGATGAACATTGTTTTTAAAGCAAGAAAATTGAGCTCATTTATCTATAGTCATACACTCTTAGTCGCCATGATGAGAAAGTTCACTGACAAAAGGGAGCTCTTACGGTCTGGCATCACAAGATTTGCCACTCATTATATTACTTTGGAAAGCATGATCGACCTGAAACGTCAGTTAAGACGCATGTTTAATTCAGAAGAATGGAATTCCTCTACTTTTGCAACATCAGAAAAATGGATAGAAGTAGCTGAACTTGTTCTTACTGAAAGCATGTAGAGTAGTGCCAAATAAGTTGTGCGTGCAATAGAGCCTTTAGTAACTGCATTAAAGTTAGTCGACAGGGATGATAAGCCGGTGATGGGTGAAATATATGAAGCTATGAGAAAGGCAAAGAGGGGGATTGAAAAAGTTGCACCCAGAAGATACAAATCTTATGTGAAGATTATACATTGGCGATGGGAGGCGTAGTTCGGCCATGATTTACATAGAGCAGGTGATAAATCTAAAACATATACTAATATTTATAAATTTATGTCATTGCATTTCAACCTAAATTTATTTAATGAACTTTATTATTTTTGTAGGTTACTACTTGAATCCCAGATACCAGCACAATGAAGAGTTTGATAAGGATCCAATTATTTTAAAGAGTTTAAAGAATGTTATTAGAAAAGTTGAACCAGATGTGAATGCTCAAAACGAAGTCATAGATCAAGTAAGCTTTTCAACTTTTAGTTGCATAACCTTGCATATCTTTATTTTAATATTATTTATAAAAGTTTAATTTTTGTTTTAAGTTTACCATTATGAAACTAAAATCATTTTGTATCTCTTATCAGATTAGCACCTTCAAGTATCAGCTAAAAGAATTTGGCTCATCAAATGCTAAAAAAGCAGTGTATGAGTACTTGACAAGTATATATATTCATAATTTATTTTTATGTCATGTTAGCTTTTAGATCATTAGGTAATTTATTAGTTCTAATTTTTATTAATGTTTCTTAATTATTATAATTTTCAGATAGATGGTGGTCTAGTTATGGGGAAGATACTCTAGAGTTGCAAAAAATAGTTATACGAATCCTAAGTCAAACCTGTTTAGCATCAGGTTGTGAGAGAAACTGGAGCACCTCTCTCATACACAAAAACTAGAAATCGATTATCATCAGAAAAATTAGATCACTTAGTTTTTGTGCACTACAATATGAGACTGAGGGTTCGTAATTTTAAAAGGGACAAAGAGTGATTACAAGCCAATAGATTTAGACTATTTGTTTGAAGACGACAATCCTCTAAATGCATGGTTGTCTGAGAAAGAGGCTCCAGTTTTGAATGGTCAACCGAACTCTTGTTTAGATAAAGAGTTAGGTGGTCGCTATGATGGAGAAAATTTACCAACATCAAGATTGAAAAGGCGATTTGTTAGTCAGTCAGTGATAATGAGTGATGATGAAGATGATAATGACAATGATAGCCGCAACGAACTTGAAATTACTAGTGGTGGTGATAGAATTGAAGAAGAAACTAATGATGACCACTTTACTATTAGTGGTGATAGACGTGGATTTGCTGAGGAGGATAGTCACACTACTTACGATGCTGGCAGGGTGTCTACTGATGGGTACAACATGGATAATTGGAGTGATGATCTACATAGTCGGGTAAATGGCGAGGGCAGACCCGTAGGTCCATATGGTCCTAGTTTTATGCCTTATGGACAAACTTCTGGATGGGCTTATGGACCATTCACTGCTCAACTTGGCGTAATTGGGCATCAGACTTTCCATTCTTATCCTTATTCATGACCTCTTGTCTATGGCAATACAACTCCTATAATTTCTTCTCGAGATGATGTTCAAGTTCTGGATGGGCTTATGGACCATTCACTGCTCAACTTGGCGTAATTGGGCATCAGACTTTCCATTCTTATCCTTATTCATGACCTCTTGTCTATGGTAATACAACTCCTATAATTTCTTCTCGAGTTGATGTTCAAGTTCCTCAACGCAGTGATGCATTTCTTCGTCATATTGGCACGGGTCCCCTTGACACGCCCCCAAATGACAATAGAGAGTCATGAGGTTCTTACTTGGTAGATTATGGTAGTTGTGGACTTGAGGTCATCTTTAATACGCTAACAATTTTTTTTGAGTGGTACTCTAGTACATTAACATTCTAATTTAATATTTTTTTATTCTCATATTTATGTTTATTGAGTATATTTTGGAGTGATTTCTGCTTTTTTTCAAACTTACTTACAAATATTTGTTTATAATAAATTAAATATCATGATTATGAATTGACTATTTTATTGTGAATTTTTTTTTAATACCATAAATCCACTTCAAGTAGAGGACAAAAAGAAATATATATATATATATATATATATATATATATATATATATATATATATATATATATATATTTTAAGGTTTTCTGATCATTTTGTAGACCAAGCTATTGAGAGTCAAAGCTTAATACACTCAAAAGGTATTGTACTTGTATTTTTAAGTTAATTGGGCTATTGTTTTTCTTAATGTAAGTGTTGTATGTATAAAATTATGGCGTATCATGAATTGTATATAAAAATAAATTATTAGCGACTGATTTGAACAACTTATTTGGTAGCTAACAGTAAAAAAATGTTTAATTATTATAATTTTGCATTCAAACTTTTTTGGCATTGGGATCGCCCGATCCGATCCACCAATCACCTTGCTTCATGTTCTCAACCTCCTCACATAATTCATCAACAATTTTAATAGCACACTGAGGAAGAATCACTTCTCCGAGCGCCTTAAAAGCTGACGAATTTGTTTTTTCCTGCTCTTTGAGCTCGGCCCTCCAACAGGTAAAATCAAGCTTAGATTTAGAATAACCCCTCTCCTCTAACAAACTAACCAGCCCTTCTAACGGGACCGAAACATGGGGTTCTTTGTTCTTCTCCATCTTCGTTGAGTCTATATCTATTTGAACAACTTTTGCCTCTAATTTGCCTGGGACCCAATTGTTGAACTTAACATCAATTAGGAGCAATAAATCTGCATTATTTATTGCATAATTTGAATAGTCAGCCCCATGCATTCCAGTGAGCATTTGGGATATCCCATTCCATAGAGGGTACCTTCAAGACCGTTTAAATTGATCGCAACCGGTATTCCAGTGAGCTCGAGGAAGCAACGCAGCAGCTCACTTGAATCCAAACGCCCACCCCCAACATACAAGACAGGCTTTTTCGACTCCAATATATGACCCAGAAGACGTTCTAAGTTACTTTCTTTTCGTTGTTCCGGTAATCTAGAGATATAACCAGGGATCCATTTGAAACCTAGGTTCCAATTGGGCACCGCTGGCTTTTGCTGTATATCTGTTGGGATGACGATGAAGATGGTGCCTTTGTGAGCAGACCGTGCGAGGGAGAAGGCTTCATGGATGATCCTCGGGATGTTGTCTATGTCCAACACAAGGTACTTGATCATTGGTGGGCTTTCTTGGAAGGCATCGTTCATAACACACGGCACCTGACTGGTTATGGCTACAAGATGCGTGTAGTGCGCCGAACCTTCAAAAAGTTCGAGGACCGGATGCGTACCATATGAAGCGAAGACCCGGACTTTGTATGGCTAGGCCCAATTCTTCTTTTCGGAGGATGTTGTAATTTATAATTGGAGTGCCCTTCAGTGCTCGGTGCATCTCCGCCGTCGTTACCCCGCCAGGGAGTGCGTAGACTTCGGTTACGCCCTCGTGCTCGAGGGCTTCTACTAAGATGTCGGCACCCGTCCGGCTTTCGTTGGGAGCGAATTTGACGAAAGTGGGAACCCGCGTTCGGAGACGATCATTAGTGTTGGGTTTTAAGGAGTCTAAGAGATGGTTTGTGATGGAGAAAGAACGAGTGGGTCAAGTTGGGGAGGCTTTTCTGAAATGCAGTTTTGGTGGTTTTGTTGGGCTGAAGAGAGAACGGAGAGGTTTTGTGGTGAAGAGAGAATAAAGAGATGAAGGCTTTGTGAAGGGGAGATCTGCTGCCATTAGAGAGAGAGAGAAGAAAGCAGGGTTTTTTTTTTGGGGGGGAAAATTAGACGAACATACCTAAAATGGGAAAGTTATTTTATTATAATAAGCAGGGGTTTGTTTGTTTAGGCGTACTTATCTAATCTTTCTTTATGCGTCCTTTATATTCTAAACTACTTTAAATAAGGTTTTCAATTTGATTTGGTAAATGGCAAGGGTCGGGTCCTACTAGAATAATCTTAAGTTTGTGTCACGAACTGAAATTCTATCTCATCCCGAGGGCCTAAAATTTCGAGTTATAACCCGCACATATCCCAGATATGCTAAGCGGACATACACTTAATCAGAGTTCTCGCGCATATCCGATTCCACGTAATTCGTGAAAGTTAACTTATAATATAACAATGGAATATAAAGCACTCATAAATATTGGATAATTCTGATAAAATATGATAGGATACCATGTATCTACAAATAATATGTAAGTCAAGTCGGAGACAAATCCGATAAAATAAAATCATAGAGTCAATGATAATAACATAAGACAAAATCCAATACCGAGTCTATAAAATCAGTATCCGGCGCTCGGGTCAAAATCAACACTGTAATCCTCCTGATAATCGACAACGTCACCCTCCAAAGGCCCCTGATAATCAACGTCCACTGGGTCAATGTTCTCAGCACCAATCGAATCAAAGAAACCCACGTCCACACCGTCAGTATAGCCACCTGCAGCTGTTAATTTATCGTGTGATGAGTTTACTCAGTCACGTAAACTCAGTGGATACACCACCAATCCACCCCATACTACTCATATGCATTGTGCGTGCATCAAGTGAGTGATAACATAGTATATCAAAGGAATCAGAACAGAATAATGAAATCAAGTGCATATCGTAAGCTCATATCTTAATCCTTAATGCGAGATCATGATCTAGACACTTACATCCTAACGTACCTTACTATATCTCATATCATATCATACCTTATATCATACCGTATTTTATTATTCTCGCACATGCGTCTTTACATTGCATAAGCGTAACTAACATACTCATAAAATCCTAAACGACCTGTGCCAGAGTCGCTGCTTGAGCTACCATGTGAGGGTCACCATAGTATCATACCACCATATCATAACGCCCTCCATATTATATCATATCATACACCCCATCTAGTCACAGGGGCGGCCGGCGACTCATAACTCATAATGTCTCCCAGAGACATCCGTCTTGACTGAAAGACGTTGTTGCTCTTACGGTGGCTACGCAAGGAACGACACGTACCGAGACTTAAATTATTAATCTTTTGCTGGCCTATACAGCGGTGTCTTACTATCGTAACATATTTTATCATACTGACTCATATCTTATCCTATCATATTAGAACTCGAGGTGATAGGGTCACCATTTATGCCACCGTATACGAGGTTACACTGAATTCGCACTCACCCTACTCATCATGGTGTCCTATACCACCATGAGTTGTAAGGCATGTGAATACGATGTATTCCCCGCTTCGATACCATCTCAATGAATCACCACGCCCAAGCATAGGCATGATCTCATACACTCTCATGTCATCTAACTTAACATGACCTTAACTTATATCATGATCAAAGTAGAGATACAGAATCATCACACGCACAAAAGGTTTTCATTTATATTATTGTTATATTTATGCATATATTTATTTACATACACACCACTAAATATAGAGTAGGAGAATAATTAAGTATTTTCGATAACTCGAATGTCAGAGTTCGATTTTCACGAGGTATCGAAGTTCTAACATTTCGTGTTATCGAAGAGGTCGCATCGAAGCGATAGAATGATACATATATAGTGTACTATAATTAAATGCTTAAATAAAATGACAGTATAATTTAAAGTGGAGTGCATCACGACCATTGATTGAAAAGTGCAAGTGATTAAAGTGCACTAAGTTTTTCTTTTTGGTCGTGCAAATGTGGAATTTATAGTATTTTTAAGGTCGTCTGTTCAGACGAGGCTCGATTGATTATTTTTGGAATTGATCACTCAGTCTTAATTGTGTTATATAAACTATTTAATTTAGGTACAGATCGATTGATCAATTTTATTATTATTATTATTATTATTATTTTTTTTTTTTTATCAATCGGTCAAGTTTAAAGGGATTTAACATACACAAAGACTCGATTCTGTATAACTTCGATCGATCGAAAGTAGAATCGATCTATCTAAAACATTAAAGAATTTAAGGGACGCAGTGGATCGGTTCTGTTCATGATTGATGGATCGAATCTGAAGTTGAGTTCTACCATACTTGTGTATTATAGGGTAATTTTATATTAATAAAGTAATTTAATACTAAGTATAGTAATAATATATATATATATATATATATATATATATATATATATATATATATATAATAATAGTTGCACAAGTAAAAAAAATTTGGCAATACTTTAATATATTAACATTGTACAATCCATAACGGTCATATTATTATATTAATATAACAATTGATTTTATAAAAATGTAATATATATATATATATTTATAAGCTACTTGGCATATTTGACATTTATTTAATATTATAAGCCAAAAGGAGTCCCTGAAATATGATACAATCTAATATAATAATATAATAATTTATATAATTTTAAAATAGTATATGTAATCATTGCTAATACACTTGGCATTTAGTGTGATGACCTCCTTCAATGGAAAGTAGTGCACGGCCAATGGGTTAGCTCGTTCAAGGGAAAGTAGTGCACGATTAATGTGATGCTGGCTGCAAGTATAATTCCCTTTGGTTTAAGGAATTATAACCAACGACTTTTGTTTGTTAGGTACAACAGGGAATCGGTCATGCCTTATATGAATGCGCGGGAGATCGTTTATCTGCACAAAGCAAAACCCCCTCCTTCGGCCTCGAGTTTGATGCAAGCATAAAATAAATAATAAGAGTGAAAAATAAAAGAAAAATAAAACCGAAGATGTAGCGAGATTATTACACGGACCGATTAGTATAAAGGGGCTTTATATTTAATCCAACGATGCGATCGATTGGTTTTCATCAAATTAAATTAGAATCGAATTTAGCTATTTATTTAATTCTAAAGCAAGATTATTTAGAAACAAAATTAGGGTTTATTTTATAGCCCGTCGATACCCACCTCTTGAAGCGTGATCGGCGGATCGACGGCAATTAGGGTGATAGAGATCGGCGTCCACACGATGGTCCGTTCACGATTTCAGAATAATGAATAGAGGTTTAAAACTCACGTAACAAGGTTTGATCCTTAGACCTCTTGTCTATAAGATAAGTAAAGACTTTCAACCACTAGCCCACCACACAACTTGTGTCAAATAAAGAGGATTTTAAATATAAAACCTTTTGAAAAACTAAAATGTGTATTTTCTCAACCAGGATAGGTTACGGTGTGGAGCAATAACACCATGCTTGGTGCAAAATAAATCTAACACCACAATTTCAGTTTAAAATTTTTAGGGTTGTTACAGTTTCACTTCTTAAACCGTTTAACTGCACAATATGTTTTTAGGGAGCCAATACTTACACCCCAAATATAAGGCGTTTTTAGGGAGCCAATACTTGTACCCCAAATATAAAGCATTGCACCCATTAAAAAGAAAAATAATAAGGGAGCCATTAGTTGCACTTGGAAGTGTGACCCTTGCACCAAAGTTAAAGAAATACTTTGTATTTTAGGGACATGTAACATGTGAAATGGCAAATTTAAAGTTCATTATCTATAGATCCTTAGTGGATAAGATTGGAGAAAAACATGATATTTATCATATGATCTATTGTTGTCAATCATTGAATCAAATAATAGCCTTTGACTATATTTAATCACATGATAAATATTATATTCCTTGCTAATCTTTTGCACTTAATATCTTTAAATAGAGGGCTCAAAATCAAATGATTTAGATGGTGTTTTCATATAACAGAGGTCGCTAAATTTGTAGTTCTTTGTTTTAAACTCGGTGCAAGAGCCACATTTCCAAGTACAAGTAATGGCTCTCAAATAGTAATTAAAAACTAAAAACGGGTGCCAGTTATAGATGCGGTGCAAGTTCTTGCACTCCATTTAAAATGCTCATTTTTTTAGTTTTAAGATGGGTGCAACCACAAATTGTTTGTGCAATCATTAAAAGGGTCCAATGAGTGCAAGTATTGGCTCCCTAGATCTTAGGACTTTTATTGCACTTGCCCCACACCTCAAAAGGTGAATAAAAAACATTACATTTGATGCACTATTCATGACCATGATCAAAATTTGACCTATTAATAGGCTCATAATCTCTACATCTGTGGTTAAAATATCTCCATCGTCTGATTTAAAAGTACTTAATACATATATGAAACTTTAGTTGTAAAGGAATAATTTTGAGCAGCTAAAAAAAGTACGGTTCGCCCCGCCGACTTTTTTGCACACATGTGCAACCTGCAAAGAGATTTATTAGGTGCATCGTCATATCAATGCACAAGGCTCTCACTTTCAGCGGTTTTTGAGAGAGAGAGACGGTAGGCAGCCTTGCCCTGATTTTGGAGCGGCTTGAAAACCATCATATCTGCACGATTGAAGCTGAAGAATTTGTGGTAAATTGGGATTGATTGTACCCCTAAGGCTTAGTTCGTGCATAAGATCATTAAAGAAAAATTATAATGAATAGACGGAAACAACAAATCATTCAACATATGCTTATATAGCGCATATAAGTGGCTGCCCCAATGTGCATTACTGGCCTTTACTGTACATGCATCGTGCCACATCAGCAATTTGTTGAATGATATGTCGTTCCCGTCCGTCATATAACATCGTCCATTATTATAAGAAAAGGACTAAATTATAAATGGCCGAACGTATATCGGATGACCGTCAGATATACCGGGTGGAAGTTAAATAAGAATGAATCCGGGTGTCTATTAGAGTATTAGGGTACTTTTGCCATTTCGGTGAGAACCGATCACAAATTAGTTTGACGGATGTCTCTTACTAAAAAAAATCCTAAACCAAACTCCTTAAACTTAAAAACCGCTCCTCACTTTCTCTCTCTAACACAGAGTAAGGAGATGCAGAGCCCCGAAGAGCCTTCCCGCCAATCTATCTCCGCCCTAGACGACTCGAATTCGAAGCTCGGTCCACCCAATGAGCCAGATCACGAACTCTACACCATTCCAATCCGTTCAGGTAAGTGTTTGTTTTCTCTCTCTAGAATTTCACCTCTCTCTTTCTCTCTCTCATAAAACCCTAACTTTTTCAGGTTGGTTTTCGTGGGACCAAATCCATGAAACCGAGAAAATTTCTCTCCAAGAATTCTTTAACGGGGGTTCGATCTCAAGAACCCCCAAAATTTACAAAGAATATAGAGATTTTATAATAAACAGGTACCGCGAAGATCCTACCAGGAGGTTGACCTTCACGGAGATCCGTAAATCGTTGGTCGGCGACGTCAATTTGATCCAAAAGGTTTTTGATTTCTTGGAAATTTGGGGATTGATAAATTTTGGTGCATTGAATGATACGGGGGACGACCAGATTCGTACGATTGAGTACGAGGATGGGACTCCAAATGGAATTCAAGTGGTTACGTTTCCAAATTCGTCGAGAAGGGTGGTTCCGTCTTCTGCTGTTGACGAGAGGAATTCTGGGGAGGAAGACGAGGAGGTTGGGGTTCGTTTCAGATTGCCGCCTCTGACGTCTTATTCGGATGTGTTCGGTGAGTTGGGGAGCCGCCAAAAGGGAAGGGTTTGTAAGAATTGCAAAGAGGATTGCACTTCGCAGTATTATGAATCTTCGAAGGTAATATGCCCTTTCTTGTTTTTATGTTATTCTATATGTGGGAGTATAATGTGGTCATCTTAAGGTCCTAAGTCCTAACCATGCTTTTAAACATCGGCCATATCCTATACATATCGGCCGATTTATATCAGGTTAGGCCCCATCAGATACGGGTATACAAGCCTATGTTATATTGGTCAACTATCGGACCATATCGGCCTATATATATATATATATATATATATATATATATATATATATATATATATATATATATATCGAATCTCACCAGGACAAAATACTAGAAATGCTCTTGTTGCAAAATAAATAAATTATATATTATATATTTTTTATTAAGTTTGAAATAAAAAAGGTGCTTAAATATCAGCTGGCTTGGCCAATATGTATCCAATATATGTCAGACTGGACCCGACCGATAGCTGATATATATCTGCCTTTAAATCTCTGGTACTAACCAATACTCCAAAAATACCTAGGCGGTAGCAGTGAGGAAAGTTAATCCTTTATTACTTTGGAGTTATAACACACCACCACATGCATCCAACGTTTGCAGCCGCCGGCTCTCAGTCTAGTACCCCTTTGGGGCCCCCAAGTAGCTTTTTCCTCGGGTTGCCCCTTTTGGACTCTGGTGCAGCTTTTCACTCTGGTGCCCCTCTTTGGGGGCCCCAGGTAGCCTTTTCCCCAGGTTGCTCCTTCATGACTCGATCTTGAGACTTGGGTCTGGCTCTGATACCATTTGTTAAGGTCCTAACCATGGGTTAAAATATCGGGTTACCGATACGTATCATCCGAGCTCCAAAACGATACGTATCGGACGATACGTATCGGTACCGGTCTGTATCGGACGATACATTGAATGTATCGTTCGATACATTCAATGTATCGTTCGAGTCCAATACCGATACGTATCGGTATCGGACGATATTTTGATCCATGGTCCTAACCAATGCTCCAAATATGCCTAGGCGTTTAGCGGGACTTATAGCTAATCCTTTATTACTTTGGGGTCATAACATGTCTTTTGCCACCTTAAGACTCTACCTGCAACCAGCAAGTGTGCTGTTATGACCCCGAGGTAATGGTGACTTAACTTTCTGTACCATTAATGCAGCATTAACCCCTTGACGCTCTTGGTGAATTGGTTTGGTCCTTGGTAAATGGTATCAGAGCCAGAATCACATCTTGGGTTCTTCCTCGAAAGGGAGACCTTGGGACCCACAAAATTGGTAACAGAGTGAAGCCACCATAGAGTGGCCCGCCACATATGTCAGCTGGGAGCGTGGTTGATTACAAACCCAAAGTAATAAGGAGCTTAACTCTCCACACCATAACACCTAGATGCTTTTGGTGTAGTGGTTAGGCACTTATTATGTGTTCTCTCCTTGGAGCCTACCAATCAAAAGACCTTCTTTTGGATGGATCATGAGCCAAAATAAAGATCATTACAATTATCTTTTTTATATTGGTAGATGGGATTACAATTATCTTTTTTATATTGGTAGATGGGAGGTCCAATATTTTGTTGATTGGATGGTTAGGATTTAGGAGATTAATATCGTCTAGCTGGTGAGGCAAGACAAGACAATGTCCAATTAATTAGACAAGTCTTATCAATGATCACTGCTGAGCAAGAAGATGTGGAGCAAAGCACACTCTTATTCCTCTTTCATGTAACGATCTTTTACTGGAAAAGATGTGACTTCATTGTATAAATTCCCTAATATGGTGATTTCTGTCGAGTGGTTTAGGCAGTCAATACAAAAAGTTTGAAGTTTTAACTGTGCTTGTTAGTTACCTTACAGAATTTTTGTTACTAGGTGATAGATCTCGGTTGTAGTTTGTACTTAAAATATTTAAGGGAGAACACCATTGTTACCCTACACATGAATATATCTCTACATCCTATTGCTTATTTGTCACAAATTTTCATACATTAATCTATATATTAAGCCTTTTATATTATGTACCTTATTCCGATTTATAGATATTAGTTATAGGCCATTTTATATAACTATTGTAATAACATATAATTGTAATAGTGCTAAAAGATGTGTTTAATCTGTTAGATTTTCTAGTTGTTGCCTTTTTTTGTACATGGAATTCAGTGAGTTTAGATTTGCTTGCCGAGCAATGGTAGACTCATTGACATGTGTTAGACTCAGACACTAAGTCCATATCCATGTAATAGTGGAGAACTAGTTAACCAGAATCTTAGAAACCTTTGTACCTCCAACAGTAGTCTTATTTGAATTTTGAACTGCTTAGGTATCTCTGCTGCAGATAAATGGGTAGACAATCGAGTGGTAGACGTGTGGCCTGTGGATGCTTCAATGGGTTTTCAAGAATTCTTAGCTTACCCTTTTTTTGAAATCTATAACTATACGACTTCTATAAGCCGGTTGGTGATCTAGGTTTAGTCCGTCTAAATTTTCATAAAGACAAGAAGGGACATTCATTTATGTTTGGAAGACATTGTTTTATTAGTAATAGATTGTTGAGAGTGAAAACATGGATCAAAATTTCGGCCGATACCGATACGTATCGGACGATACGTATCGGTATTGGTATCGAACGATACATTGAATGTATCATTCGATACATTCAATATAGTTGAATGTATCGAACGATACATTCAATGTATCGTCCGATACCAACCGGTACCGATACGTATCGTCCGATACGTATCGTTTTGGAGCTCGGACGATACGTATCGGTAACCCGATATTTTGACCCATGAGTGAAAATCTAGAGGGTATAGTTTGGAGAAGCTACTGTTAGTAGTAAGTTTCCAAATGTACCCATATAAAAATATATGATGTTATTATTACAATCGATTTCAGTTGTCATGTCCTGTAATGCGAAGATAATTTCTGTACTTTCCTATCTAATAGTACGACTTCAGCAATTCAAATTTTTGTGTGACCTCGGGTACGTTCGTTTCAATGTAAAGGGGGGATATTACATGTAAAGCTTGTAATATCACCCCAACAACTCTATTTTTTACACCAAAAGTCGTTTGTTTCACCGTAATTTCTCGTGGATTGTGCTACAAAAATTAACTTTAATTTTTTTGACTTACGAGGGTGATGGCTCGTTATATTGAAATATTACTTGCAAAAGTTAAAAGCAAACCCCAAAGGCTCTATTTTTTACAAAAAGTGAACTTTACACCAAAATTTTACGGTGAAACAAACATGTATTTTACATGAAAAAAAGTAAAATCTACATGTAATCCAGTCAGCATCATTTTACAGGTAAAGTGATTTTTACAGGGAACCAATTACAATGAACCAAACGTTCCCCTCCTTGTTCTTCTGCGGTGTTGGGAGATGGTGATTTAGGATTTAAAAATGAGCTAATTTCATTTCTTACATCCTCTGGATTTCGTATGTAATGTTTCTTTCGCTCGGTTGATATATCATTGTGTGTGATTTGGTCAAGCATTGAATGTGCAACAGATGGTTTTCTTCTACGATCTGATTAGAATGCCCATGCCCTTACACATATAATAAATGCTTTTAGTAGTTTTGTTTTGACTCAATTGATAAAAAGGTTTTACGTAAGGGGCCTAAGGGCTAAATGGTCTATCTGAAGATTTTAGACAAATGAAGGCTTCCTTCCTTGCTTAGGATTTTGGACTAAAAGGCCTTGATAAGTATAGGTTTCTTGTCAACCAAGTTTGTTATCACTGGCCATATATCCTGCCATTGCGCTGACAAGTATAGGTTCTGCTGACTTCTCGATAGCCTCCTCCTCCCCCAAGTTTTCTACTGGGACCTCTTTCTTCTTAATCAATTATTTGTTTACTTATGTTATTTGGCAGGGATGGTTTCCTTACAAATATGATTGGAAACATCAAGCGGCACGAGTACATGAGTTTTTAAGAGCCCCTGCAAGTATGAAGCTTAAATAATTGTATATCCCATCCAAGATTTGTTAATTTTTATTTTCCTTTAGATGGTTAGGATCATTAAGCAATAGATGAATTGATTTTATATGTATAGGGAATCGTCATTTATTTTGATGATAATAAAACCCTATCCACCTGTCTCCAGAATATAACATAAGACATAAATCCCAAGAAAACGCACTATACAAAATACATAAATCCCAAGAAAGAGTAGTATAAAAAGTAGACAAAGAAGGTATTTCGCTTCATAATCTGTTTTCTTCTATTATCATTTAGGATTTAATGTTTGTTTTGTACACGTTATAGGGATTTATGTCTTTTGTATAGTTGCTTAAGAAGAAAGGGTTTGAAATCTGAGTTGTTCATCATTTAAAAAAGATATTAATAGAAGTCACATATCTAATCTAAGCGAAAAAGAAATTTCATAATAAAACGTAACTTAGGTTATACTTTGTCTCCATTTTGAAAAGTATCTGTTCTTTTACCAAATAAAAGAGCTTGTACATCAATATATTTTTCTATAATTGTAGTTGGGGAGCAAAAATCTCTGTTTTCTGTATCGTATCATCCCCCCTCAAAACCGATACGTATTGTACCGGTATCGCTGATACATTGAATGTATCGGCGATACAATGAAAGAAAAAATAGGCGCCAATAATAACGGTAGTACAAAGCGATACGTATCATGTATGCCCCATGTTAAGGAGTGCTCTTTTCCTTAATTGTAGTTTACAGATTATTCTTTGATTTCATAAAAAATGGTACAGAACTTCTTGATTCATTCTAATTTTCAGATAATTAAAAATGTAGATTGTTTTTATTAAGATACTGATCTTCAATAGTTTTTTTTTTTTTCCAAGGCATTTTATGTGATTTCTTAGGCAATTAGATTAAATCTGTTGAGACCAGTTCTTTTATAGTATATAAACTTTCTTGATTTATTTTTAATTTCAAATTAAATAATATCTAGGTTCTTTGATTATTTTTATTAAAATACTAAGGTTCTGTAGTTTTTTACTTTATTCAAAAAATTTATACTATCCTTCAGTTCCTAGGGTATATTATGTGACTTCTTAGTCAATTAGATCAAATCTGTTGAGACGAATTTATGTTCTTAATTTTTAGTTCTTACAGTTCCTGATTTTATAGGGTATGTTATGTGATTTCTTAATCAGTTGGATCAAATTCATTGAGATCAAATTATTGTTATTGATCAAATTCATTGAGATCAACTTATTGTTATTGCATTAGAAATTCGTACTCTATTTAAACCATCATCTGTTGAATACTTGAATTCATTGGTAATGTGAGTTTTATATACAGGAGTCTTAAGGCATATGCCTTTGAGAAGGTTAGCGATGGCTACAAGCATTAGCTTGAAACTTTTGATTACCCGGAAGAATTACAAAGTTTTGTTCAAATGATTTCGTAGATCTCGTTTAGTGTCCTTACTTTACCCATTAACAGTGTAGTCTAACACATAACTCCTCAATCCATGGTGGGCTGTATCGTCAAAATCTACCAAAGTGTCGTCAGTTTGGAGGCCACATATATAACCACTGCTAACAAAGACAAATCCCCATTGTTACATATGATACCAATATCACCCAATGCCATTTATTTTATACTACTATATCCTGCCGATGACGATTGCGAGGATGATGACTACAATAATTAATGAAAAGAATCCTGTGATGATGATGATAGTGGTGGTGGTTACGATTCATCAAGTGAGACATTCTATACATGTGCCAACAACAATGTTACCGAGACACGTGGCATGGGTGCCAAGTGTCAAAGGTGTCATAGATGTTTGCAATGCCAATTTCTTTAAATTCGAATGAGGTGGCATGGCCTTAAGAAAAATAAAATTAAACAGAAAATAGAGTGTATCTAAAAATATATAAATTGGAGGGACATCTTAGAGGGCCAATTGAGGTATATAATGAAGGGATACATAATGTATGGCATGAACGTAACAAAAATTAGTATATTTACAAATCGTTTTCAAGAACCTTAAATATTTAACTTAAGTTACTAAACTTCACATAAAGTTTGTTATAAGTCGACAGTTCAATTTATTGTTTCAAAATGAGGAACATTTTGATGAGATTATGTGGTATGCCTATACATTTCTCAAAGTATCGTGCTGGGTTGATGAGTGTCCAAGTGCCAAGTGTTGGCATGGCAAAAATCCCAAAAGTTCAAGTGTCAAGGTAACAATGGCCAACAATCACAACTGAATTGGCAACTTCTATGAACTTTATCAAGTATGCAGATCCGCTTCTGCTTTAGTGGGAGGATATGTTAAGTTTGCTGTGTACATGGTAACTTATGATTTCACAGCTACACCGCTGTTACCCATATCAACCACCGCTCTTCTTCATAACTTTGATGTTGAGAGCATAGGGGATTTGGAAGAGAAGGAGGTGAGACTTGGGCAGGAGGAGGTACAATATGATATTTAGATTTCTCTCTTTCATTCAGTTATACGTAATTATTATTTAGTGGTCAGGTCCATCGAACACTTAGTGAATACTAAAGCCTTTGATTAGTGAGATGGTGAAAAAGAATCCAATGTTACCTAGGCACTTCTACTTCTGGGATTTTTGTCTTGCTAACACTTGGTGGAACTTCGACACTCCTCAACACAGCACGATACTTCCTCATTTTGACACTATAAAATGAGCCATCGCTTTATATATAAAAAAATTGGGTAAAGTTTAGGAACTTATAAATTTAAAAACTTGGATTCTTGAACACGATATATATAATATAGTATACTTTTAGTTAGGTTCATGACACACATTATATATCTTTCCATTACATATCTCAATTGGCTCTCTAAGATTTCCCTTCAATTTTTTTCCTATATATGTTCTATTTTTATTTTTTATTTTTTTCTTAAGGCCGTGCCGCCATATTGGAATCTTTAGAATTTGGGATGCGAAACATCTATGACGCCTTGACACTTGGCACCTGTGCCACGTGTTTAAAAAAAAATAATGACCAAGGACAAGTTCAAGATAAAACTTAAATTGAAATAGTTATTGATTTCTGATAGCCCTACACAGCCCAAAAAGCTGCTATTTGGGGCCCTACCTCTGTTTCAAAGGTAAATTGAATATTCAAAAATGGGTTGACTCCTGTTAGCATCTTGTTTTAAGCATGTTAAATGGGTTAACAATAGCTCGAACTGATCAAACACATTTAAATGGCTAAAACTGATTTTGAAGTTTTCCATGGTTACTCTTTATTTTAAAGGCAGTTGATCACTCTGAATTGCATGATAGAGATGTTTTCCCAATGCAATTTTCTACCCACCAGATCTTTAGATCGTGGTCTCATATCACATGAAAACATGGGTCAAAATATCGTCTGATACCGATACGTATCGGTTTTGGACCTCACCGATACGGTACATTCAAGGTACCGTATCGGTGCCTCTCATACAAAAGTCCAAAATTTCGGACGATACATGTATCGTCCGATACCGATACGTATCGGTTTTGGGGCTGGACGATACGTATTGTTTTTCCGAGATTTTGACCCATGCATATCAAACTTGATGGAAAATAGTGCCACATATCTAAACCAAAAAAGTTACCCATTCAGGTCGATTACCCTATTCAACTCTTTAATATACCAACACTTTTCTGCTTTTAATGATACTCATATTAACTTCTTTGTGTCTCCACTAAATCTGAGCAAAAGTGTCTTGTATACTTTTGGTACCCTGATATGTGTGGAATTATCTTTTTACCATTCCAATGCCTAAGGATTGTCAATCCAATTTGGTTAAGGGAATAGCTCTCTACAAGTATCAATAGGTTATGAAGCTCATCTTCACCTCTAAAGTTCTAAAGTCGTCTTCTACATGTTTAAGGTTGTTACACTTTATTTCTCTTAAACATGGCACATGCTATGCACTTGCACTTCACGAGTATAACATGTTCATTTTAACATGTTTGGATGCCTGTGGCTTGTGTAAATGCCACAAAAAGCCACCAATATGTAGTTGCAATAAGAAACAAGACCTATTTTATCTGATTAAATATAAAAAATGTGGGTATATCAGATTGGGTCAAGAAAAAAAAAATCTCAATTCCCATTTTCCATGGAAACTGTCGCATTAGTTAGTTGGTGAGAGAACAGCACATGTGTTTGTTTGTTTTTTTAGGTAAGGTAGCTCGAACCTGCGACCTTGAGGGTTCAATATTGTCAACCTTCCATTGTGCTTCAGGCCCAAACCCCATATGTGTTTGTTGTTTCATGCTAAACTGTGCTATCTTATGGAAGGGTGCTTGATTTTCTGGAATTTGTGTTATATATGGACCTTTTTCCTTTCTGAATAGGAGTAAGGGGTCACATACGTCACATTAGCTGTTAGGAGAAGACATTCTTTATACATTGGCATCGGATCCCTCGGTGTAATCGGTGTAATTTCTCCTTTTTTTTTTTTTTTTTCTTTCATTTGTATAATAAGAAAATTGGAAATTGTTGTTAAGGTCAAAATGGTTCAATTTACTATCCCCCCCCCTCCCCCCAAGTCAGTTTGGGGGGTGTGAACACACTTGCGCGAATTCGGGTAACGGCTACAAGGGAGAAATAGAAAGGAAACTGTACCCGACCAGGGATGGACGTAAACTCGTAAGCTACTGAGGGTAGGGATAATCGTCCAGGTCTTATTGTGAAAAAAGAAAAAAGCCGCCCCGCCACAGCAGGCGGGTTGGTTCCTCTGCCGTCGCCGGGGAGCTCTTGGCGAGGAGACCATAGCGTAGGATAAGTTGCTAAAACAAACGGGAGGGGAGGATCGACCCGTTCAGTAGAATTCCGAAGAAAGACTGTTGGCAGCAGGTGGAGACATTTCTGTCAGTGAAGACTTGGTGTTAAGCCTTGGAGACGACGTACCCGGGGCTAGGGTGAGCTGAGGGGGGACAACGTAAGTGAGCGAATGTGTGTAAGCCCAGTCAAACATGACTGTTCTAGGCGGGGCGGGCCACCCACCTTCGAATGGTGTTGGTCCTACGAACCGTGAACAGATTCGCCTCTGGCCTCTGGGCACGTCGGAACCGCATGAGTTCACCGGGGTGGAGCACGGTCCGCCAAAATCGGCATAGGTTAGGTGCTATTGATGGAACATGGTAAGCCCATCTTTCTCCATATGGAAGTGCTGCGGGCACATAGAGATGTGGGTAGAGGAAGCCTAAAAAAGCGAAGGTTGAGCAGTAGGTCACGTGACCTGCACCGAAAAGGTGGCTGACTGGGCTTTCTCCTGGATCAAAGCAGATCAGCTCGCCCCATTGGTCGGTCGAATCAGGCTGGCCCCTGCCCCGGAGCATCGAATGAAATAGGTGGCCGGGTTCTCTTTCTACAACCCTATTGATATGATAGGCCCGGCCCCCTTCCCCCTATCCCTTATGTTTAGGAGCGGGATCCGCCCAAGAACGACAAGTCTTGCGTACGGAAGGCACGGACTCCGCGAACGTCCCGCGCCCTCAGAGAAAGAAAGCCTCAACCAGAACCACATTCCTTTTGCGTGCGGATGTAGCCTAAGTGTCTGACTCTATTGGTCATAGTTTCCCCCCCCCCTCTAAGAAAAAAAATTGACACTAGTAAACAACGGAAAATCTCCTATAACATTCAGTTGATTCTCCGAAGTGGGGTGCATGTGTGCTTGTTTCGAGAGACACCCTTATAATTAGAGAGATGGAGCAAAGCTCTTCACCTCTGCAATAGTTACATCCTATGTTACTTAATTCGCTCATTCACCCAGCGAATCGCGAATTGGGTACAGCGAACTCGATTCAGTGCTACAAGCGAATTGACTTATTAATACTATGTTATGTATTTTATTTTTAATTTTAACAGCATGGAGAGGATTTCAACCTAAGACTTTATGATTTTTATGTTTTACAGCAAACAAAGTGGTCTTTCGTATTTCATTTATTAAAGAATATAATTTTATATTATAAAATTATTAAATGCTTTTAATACTCATCCTATCCCTAGCAACTTGGGTTTGCTTGATTGTAGTGAATTGAGAATTGCAAACCCGAATTTGAATTGAGCGAATCAGCAAACTAAATAACTATGGTTACATCAATTAATTAAAATGTGAATGTTATGCATGGGCTTCTTTAAATAACACTGCATATCTGATGTGTTATTAAAAGTTTGTGAAAAAAATAAGATAAGAAGAAGCAGAAATAAATGATAAATATTGCATTAACAACTTAAATGTTGTACATATGTGCACAATGGTACTATATAATCGTGATTTATAAAAACACATCATGATGATATGAAGACAATACAACAGTGTTGTATTGTATTGCCAACTCTACAATAAGAAGTCACAGCAATATGAACAAAAAAGACACTTTTGGGGTAATGCAGGCAATAAATAGTTGTGTACTTTATCCTGCGTACTATAAGCGTATCAATTAGGCTTAACCAGCTATGTTCTCTGCCTCCAAGTATTCGCAATACTCAGAAACAGTGATATATCTTATAAGAAATGGACCCTCTCCATTGTTTGCTAACAATAATGTTTTTTATAACAATTGCATGCTTGTTGATATGTGCTGTGGAGGTACAATTAAGACATGTGGACTGTCACATTGCCTTGATGCTGTATGTATATATAAATATTTGTGCTGTATGTATATATGCACATATACATTTATGAACTTGCTATGATATACAAATAACATTTTATGTGTATTTGGGTTGGTCAATACATGCTTGACAACTGATATTATACTCTTTTCTGTGAATAAAATTAGAGTAGTTCTGTTAAAAATAAAATAAACTAAAACAAGTTGCAAAATTTTCTGTACTTGTTACTTTTTGTTTGAACTGGATTGGTAGACTAATTCTTGAAATGTTTGATTCCAGTATTCTCAGAGGTAGTAGAACCAAGCATTTTGCTTGGATTGGCCTGACTTGATTCCGATATTGGAGTTACAAAAAGAAGAGACGTGGCTGTTAATATCGGACTGAATTTATTTGTCACTGCAACATTTTGTAATTTGTAGCTGTTTGTCGTCATTTTCTTGAATTTGTGATGAACTCCTGTTGTTGTGAGGTCTTCGGTGTCTAGGAAGAACTTATCATCTCCATTTTCTTATATATTTGACAGTTCCTTCTCTAATTACTTATTTGCGATTCTTATCAGCAGGGGGGTTTTGTGGTTTGTGTAAAATGCTTCAAAAAAGAAGACGATAGGGAAATCAAGTCCGTTGATGATTTCAGGTTGAATGATTGCATAGATGGCTATGGTAATCGTGGAACTGATGTATGGACCGATTCAGAGACTATGCTTCTTTTAGAAGCAGTTTTGGCGCATGGTGATGATTGGGACCTCGTTGCTCAAAATGTTCGAACCAAGAATAAACTTGATTGTATTTCAAGGCTCATCCAGCTACCCTTTGGGGAGAATATGTTAGGCAAGGCCAAGAGTAAGGGTGGCGGCATGAACTCGAGTAACCAATTAAGCAATAATAATCAAATGCATGCTACTCTAATTGAGCCCCAAGAGCCCATCAAATCTGATGGTCAACATCATGACCATAGTGGTGAGACTGAGCAGACTGTGAAGGATGGTTCTCGTAACCCTCCTTTGAAGCGAAGACGTATTGCTGCATTTGCTGATGCTAGTAGTTCACTAATGAAACAGGTAATGACTGGTTTTTTTATATATTTTTTCTCTTAATCCGTGAAAGAAATTTAATATTGTCTCTGTTAGGTAGCTCTCTTGTCGACAATAGTTGGCCCGGATGTTGCAGCTGCTGCAGCTGAGGCTTCTGTTACAGCATTATGCAATGAAAACGCAGGTGCGAGGAAGATCTTTGATTCCGAGGTGGATAATGTTGCAAACAAGTTTGAGTCTCCTACTTCGGATAATGAACCGGAGCGGTTAGTATTAAATCAGGATGCCCATATGGACTTCACTGGACTTGAATATTTTCCACAAGAAATTTCTTTTTTTTATGTAGTTGTTTATTTTCTATTTTCTGTGATAGAGTTTGCCTTGATGATTCTCTTACTGTTACAGAGTCCTTAAGGTTGAAGAAGGGGAGAGAGAGGAGAGGCATGAAGAATCAGGTAACTATTTCTACATGAATGAATAACTTTGTATAACGAAACGCGATCTCTATCATCTGTTTCAAACTGTCAAATCTCATCATCTAATTCAATGGTTGACTGTTGAATCAGATGATAGAAATTGTTTTTCGTACCAATCTTGGGCACTAAGGATCTTTACATCACGGCCTTCAATATAGACAGCTTAGATGGTGTTTCAAGTGGCACAGGTCCCAAAAGTTCCAAGGCTTCTTTTTAAACTATGTGCAATGGTACAAATTTTGTGTGCAAGTAGTTACTCCCTAAGTCAAATGAGAACTTTTATCATTTTTGACCTAGTAGTTTTTTTAATCTCCGGTAATCAGGATTTGGTACCAAACACATTTTTCATTCGTATTTAAATGATAGTGTGGTCAATATTGATTGAGGTATAGGGTACCTCTATTAGCGCCCACGGGTGCAACCCCTTCAAAACCATTGATTGCTTCGGATCAGATGATGGAGATCGTGTTTCACACCGATCTTCCCCATAATGGATCTTGAGATCCTATCAGACGGTCAATTTTTGATTCCACATACCACAGATTCCCAAATCATGCCCCTTGAACCCTATGGCACAAATCACGCTCAAACGTGATTTTAGGGCCATTTTTTCGGGATCTATGACATGTCATGTGGACAAAACAACTGACCATCTGATAGGTGCGACATGATCTCAAGATCCGTTGTGGAAAATTGGGGTAAAACACGATCTCCATCATCTGATCTGAAGCAATCAACGGTTTTGAAGGGGTTTCCGACGTGGGTGCTTTCAGAGATTGCGTGGGCGCTAATAGAGGTACCCTTGAGATATATTAGGAGTGTGTGCAACCAAATCAAATGAAATCATTTATATTTTCCAACTATTTTGACTCTTTCCTGAGCAATAGGATTAAAGGGCTGTCGACAGAAACCAGTCATATGATGCTTCTAGTATGGTGTTAACCCTACTACGATCTTTTTCGGGTCAGATTGTGGGTGTGGCAGCACCGAATGTTTACTCAAAGACAAATTACATGTGTCCTATTGGTCATGGTTGGTGTAAATTGCATGTGTCCTATTGATGAGGTCAAGGTTTTACACTCCCCACCCCCACTCTCCGCTCCTCCCCTGCTCTCAACCCCAGACAGTAAAAGAGAACACGACAGCGACTATTAGAGTATCTTCCTAAGGAGAAACTGTGTTCTTTTATCATAACTATTCAAAACATTCAGTTTATAACTTGTAAATACACCTGTAACTGACCATGATCAATGTTTGCCCCCTTTCCCCTTGATTCTCTCTTGTTATTTGGGTAAGTTTTTAATGCCGTTCTTTTCTTTGCATTAATGTATAAGTGAAGCATTTGTTTGCCCCTACTCTGTTAAGAAAGTACGTAAAATTTTCAAAATATCACTGTAAGTACATAAATTTTCAAATGATTTTCAATAAAATAATGAAAGAATTAATTTCTCTAAAAGTTTAATTATTTGATTTTGTTTTTATCGACAAGCTGCTCAATTTCTAAGATGACAAGAAATTTAAAGATGCATTGAAAAATAACTTTGTTCATAATTATTTTTCCTTTCACACAGACTACCAAAATCAGGCCATCTCAGGATAACATCTGCAAGGGAGTTGCTACTCTTGTTAGCTAAGTAAACTACAACAGTCTACGCAACTGTTTAACAAAACCTTACAACAGTGTTTAGTGTTTTAACAACAGAGAAAGACACACAACCATGGAAGCTTCAGACAAAAGCACAGAAGCTATTGACTGTTTAACAAAATTTTAATTTGCAAGTTCATCTTTCACTATTGAGTCCCATAGAACTTTACTTCCGCCTGATCTGATTTTTCAAAAATAAGGTGTGTGACTTCGGGGTAGGGGGTCGCAATGGGCTTGCTCGGCCTCTCTGCTTGTTGGGCTTGGGCCAGTGATTTCAGCCTTCAGTCTGAGCCTCGCTTCACTGGGCCCATTGGATTCTACTTAACCCTCATTTGCAATCTGTTAATGCAATCTCCGTGCCATTTTATGTGTCACAGAAGAAGTGGAGGCCATCCCCGAAAAGAATCTTGGCCCTTTAACACTGCAAATTAGAGCTGCTATTGCAACCGCTCTTGGGGCAACTGCTGCTCATGCCAAGTTACTTGCAGACCAGGAAGACAGCGAAATAGAACATTTAATGGCATCCATCATTGAGATACAGGTTTGCTTTCCCCACCCTCCCAATTAAAGTTCAAACTTTAAACCTAATGGTTGAGATGTCGAATTCCTTGCTGCCAGGCTATGGGGTTCCAAAACTTCCCAACCTGTTTTACTTTTTTCGTTGCGTTGAACATGCCTTTCTTGTAGGGCTGTCAATGGGTTGGATAGGGCTAAAATTTTGGCTATCCGAAGGGTCAAGGGTATATGCCCAACCAACCCAGGCCAATGGATCCAGGGTATATGCCAGACCTGACCTGAAAAACTGGGTCAAGTTGGACCAAACCAGTTTAAAATCCTTAAATCCTTCATATTATTTAAAAATATTTGGTCAACCCAAACCAACCTGACCATTGCCGACCAGAGCCGAAGGTCTGGATGCTTCATACTCAACTCAATGGGTCAAGTTTATGTGCCTGATCCAGTTAAAAAAATGAGGCAGGTGTATCAGGTAATGTGTTAACCCGACCCGTTGAGAGCCCTACTTTCTTGTGTTGATTTGGGAAAAGCTGAAACAACTGAACACCTATTTGTTCACTCTCTGATGTTAATAGCTTAAGAAGATCCAACTCAAGATGAAGCATTTTGAAGAGCTAGAGTTGATTATGGAGAAGGAATATACTCAAATACAGCATGTGAAACAATCTATTCTTGCAGATAGATTAGATATTTTACAGCGGGTTTTTAGTGCAGGCATTTCGAGATGGAGGGACCGAAGTTTTGTCAAGCCTTTAACAGGTAGCATTATGTAAAGGCTTTTTTCTTTAATGCTACTAGGTAGCATTGTCAAATCTTTAACAGATAGCATTGTGTGTACCGAGAAAAAAAAAAAAAAACAACGTAGCGTTGTGTAAAGGTTTTGTTCTTTAATGCTACTAGGTGTTTTGTTATCTGTGTAAGAAAAAAGGAAAATGCAAATTTACACTATGTTTGACACCCAAGTTTCATAACAAAAGAACTGTAGGAGACTTCTGTGATCAATGATCATTAGGTTAACTCTGGATGTCATTAATCAATTCGAAAGATTTGACTGTGTTCTTGTGTTCGCTTGATTTAGTTGGAACACTTGATTTTATCATACAGGTTAGCCATGTGGCATAAAAGTAGGTCATAGCATAATTTTTGTGGCATTGAAGTGGACGGTCATAGCACAATTTATGTAAATGCCTCATCACTTTTGAAAATGGGTGCACCAAATCCCGTCTAACCGCCACAGCTATGCAAAAGTAATAATACTACATGACCTCAATTGAATTCTCCATGTTCTCTGAATTTTTGAAAAATTTGCAAATTTAAGCTTCTGCAAATTATTCATAAATTTTTTAAAAAGGTATGAACTTCGGGAATAATTCATGAAGGATTCACGATTTTTTTCAATAAGATTTGATTTAAAATATTTTTTAATATTATATTTCTCCGAATTTTCTCAAACTTGTCAAATTTTGCTGGATTTTTTTGAATTAAAAACTTGCTGTATTATTGCTGACCTTGGGACCCATCGATGAAGAAAACACAATTGTGGTGTAAATGCGGGATCAAAAGTTGCCTCTCCAAAAAAATCAACTAAAGATGGCTCTTCCACCACTGAAAAAAGTTGGAACTAAAGAAGCTTCCGACAGCTGTGGAAGCTGGATCTGCTACTATTGTATGCTAGCGCAAGTGTGTATTAGGCACCCAAGATTTGATATACGCACCTCCGAATTAATATAGTTACAAATATCGGTCAATATCGGCCTAGGTCCATATGAGCTTCATATGTCTCGGTCATTATGACGAAAATGCCCTTTCAGCAGATCTTTAATTGTTTTAACTTATTTATATAGTGTGTTTAACAAAAGGTTATTTTCATATCAGCCAGTTATGGCACAAGAGAGATACATCCATATCCTTTTTAGATCCCTGCGAGCAAGCAAATCAATGAAATTATATTTTTTTACCTTATAGTGATTTGACATCTTAAATAAAAATATCCCCAATACCAATTCTAGGAATAATACTAATGGCGCATATGGGTCCTCCCTTTTCGAAAATGAGTTTGGTACCTAATACCAACGCTTTATAAATTTAATTTATTATCTACACCTCTCTGCAAATTCAAATAAAAGTCAGCTTTGAAATCTGTAAAATTCCTCTTTACAGTAAATTTTACACCTACCTATCTCATGCCTGAAATGTGTAATCAAGGAAAGATGGCTCCGCCACACAATTTAAGAGAAAGATTTAGTATCATGAGCTGACAGGGGATTGGTATAGTGGTTAGGACCACGCCTCAAGAAGTGGAGGTTCTGAGTTCGAATCTCACCCCCTTGTTGGCCACTCGTAGAGATAAAGTCTTAGTAACTAATATGTGTGATGTGCAGGTGTTGCACGTACCAACGGACTTATGTCGGGTGCACTAAGAGGTCGGATACACCCGTTTATCAAAAAACAGGTTTGGTACCATGTGGAAGTACCATCTAAGCCATCTGAATTTGAAGGCTGTGATCTAGAGACCTTTGGTCCAAGAGAGATAATGTTCCAAGGTAGGGGTTCTATGATCAATTGACACCATTGAATCAAATGAAGGCATCCAAAAGGCATAAGTCATACACACAAATTTTACATCAGCTTAATATAAACAAATAGTCTGTACATTTTCTGCGCAACTATCTGTACACTATTTAATTACAGAGCAAAATAAAATAAGCACCAAACCCATTTGTAAAAATTACATTCTATTAGAGGAAGACTGAAATTATTTACAGTATGTTATCCCTATACCTGTATTGTAATATTGACTGCACATTGCGTATTTCTGTACTGTGTTTCTGGTTTGGCAAAGACGAGAATTTAAGAGTAGGATCTAATCAATCTGAAGTTGTGAAATGAGCGAGCTTTGAATAAGTTCGCGAAGAGAAACTTGGAGGAGGGGGGGGTATCTTGAGGTTTCGGAGAGTACGCAGAGTTCGACTTCACTCGCAGGATGGATTGACCAATATCCCGACGAATCGATTCTACAGTCTTGGCATCAGTGAGGTTACCAGATACATCTGTGACGTAAAAAGTGTCTATTGCTTTGCCACCCTTGGTTGAGATCTTCGCTCTTCTAATAGACAAGCCGTTCTCCCGGAATATCCTAGTGACATCCGCAAGGAGTGCGAACCGGTCATCTGTGCACAATTCTAGCTCTAGTCCCTGCAGAAAAAAGCAATAAACTTGACATGAATTTCATTAATTAACGGGAAATTTTTCCGCCCATTTTTGTTTATTAACATAGGTCCCTACCAGGTGCCATCGCCCCGTACCATGTCACAAGTATTTCACGATTTAGGCACCTTATGTGGCACCCATTTATCGCTGAAGAGGTGTGATTTCGACCTAATGACCTTAGGGAGCATACCCAAGTCGTCAACCGTTGCAACAACCCCTTGGTGGGTGGGAAATTTTCTGGAGTCAAAGTGCTATAAATGTAATACCTCCGAGGCTCGCCTCTCTATGGCAGCTTCAAGACACTGGGTCACACGTTGTCGTTCAGCTTCTGAGCTTATTGGGAGCCCATCAATGTGTCTTATATAATATTCCTACATTAAACAAGAAATTATTGTTTTTTCGATCAGTGAAAGGTTGAATTTTATTACGGAAAAATAAAATACAACCCGACTGCCAAAAAGGCTAGGTTCTTCGAGAGAAGTTTATCCACTCCGATTACTCATAGATCTATATAGATGGAAAAACGAGGCATATAAATCTGTAAAATTGAAGTATTACCTGATAAGCTTCCATCCTCCCGGTGTCGACCCTTCCGTGATGAACCACATATTGCATATCTGTTAAGGTACAAATGGTATCAAAGAGAAGCTTCGGCCGGTCTTTAGTCCTCATCGTAACGATAGTGTAATCCTTTTCGTTACAATCCAACAGAGCAACTTGAGGTCTAGAGCTCTTATCCTCGTGTAAGATTTCAATTCTCTCGTAATCTCTATCAGCGAACATCATCTGATGCAACCTTCGCTCGGTGTGGGTGACCCCCATCGAAACTGCCATCTTTGCGGTCTTCAAATCGTTGTTCCCTTTCAGGACATAGCATAAGAGTTCTTTGATAGTGGAAAGCCGCTTGGGGTCTTCAATGGCAGACCCTGTGGACTCATCCGTGACGTGAACCACGGCTGCGACTCTCGCGTTATGGGTCCATACTTCCGCATCGACCACGTTACATCTAAGGTCGGCAAGTACGGCACAGACCTCGGACAGTAAACCGGGTCTGTCAGTTCCTGTTAGCTCGATCGAAGTATGCTCTTTGGAAGGCATCACACCGACGGAACTTCTCAGTGGGGACAGGTAGCAGGCATCTGTTTCAAGAGACTGGGTAGTTGTTCGAAAACACGAAAAATATCCAAGTTCAGATTCAGCAATAATTCGAAAGGGTGAGTTCGGTTTAATTCCGACAAAGAGAAAATTTGGTAAAAAAAATTGAAGATTACATAGTCCACATACATAGTCGGCATGCATTAACAATTTACATCATAAAAAAACTACACAAAGAATGATTAAAGCACCTACAAACACAATGATAAAAATTCGGAAAAAATCGAAAAATTTGTCAAATTTTTTTAAAAAAAAATCAATAAAACTTCAAGAATCGATGAATCAAGCAAACATTTGGTAAAATGTTCGGCAGACCACCTATTCAGAGAGAGAACAATTCCCAAATTTTGATTAATTCAGAGAATTTTGTAACAGAGGCCCTTACCGTTCGTATGTAATTGATGGTCCCTGAATCTCTAACTTTGTTCCCATCATGGTCGGTCACGTTAAATACTGAAAGAATAAATAATAAAAGAAATATTTGTTTAGTGGAATTTAATCTTAAAACAAATGGGCTTTGGATTACATATTTTATCTTGATTCAAATAGATTTGAGGCCTACCATCCATAAACCATACCCCATCAGAAAATATGTAAGCTTTAGTTATAACAAGGTTGATATCTGTAAGAACTTGAACAACTTGGAGGAGAATTCCATGTTTGTTAACGCTGTCAACCTAAAAAATCCTAACACACTCATTTCAGTAAATATTTCTAACTACACACAAAACCAAACTCTAAAATCAAACAACCTAACAACAAGAAATTAAGAATTGAGGCATTCAAACTTACCTGAATAACAGTAGCATTCTCACAAGCATCGTTGTCGATCACAACCCTGGAACAAGAAACAAAAATTACATGAAGAAGCAAAAACGCAAAACAAACAATTTCCTACGTTATTTTACAAAATTTTTGGTGCCTAGCCATGGTTTTAGTATCGGGTTGGACCCCATCCGATATTCCATATGGAGTCAAATATCGGCTCATATCCGCCCATAGCGGGTCATATAAGCTGGTATCGGCTCATATCCGTCCATAGCGGGTCATATCAGCTGGTATGTATCCAAAATGAAGTAGACAAAATACCGAAACTGCCCTTGGGGCAAAAAAAATTTATAATTTCTTATAGTTTGTAATATTTTAAAAATAATAAAATAATTTACTCTAAGCTAGGCCGTTTTGGCTCATACATATCCGATATGTATCGGCTTGGGACCCGGCCGATATGCCGAAGTCTTTAAATCCCTGTGCCTAGCACCTAAAAAATAAAAAAACAGCAGCAACAAGCCAACAACAACAAATCATTTTACAAAATTTTGTACACCAAAAAGTCTTTTAATAACTATCAAAAGATAAAAAAGTCTTTTAATGTCTACATGGAAGCTAAACTAAAAAGGACAATATCCATAATAAATAAAATAAAATCGAGAAAAAAACCAAAACTCATGCAAATTTTGCAAAAATCTCTACTATTTCTCAGAACCTCAACCAAACCCTGCACAAAGTCTAACAGCAGAAGAAAAATAAGTTGTAAGTATTTAGAATAACAATAAAATAAATATATAAAATATTAAATTATAAAGAAAAGTACTTTGATGATTTTTAACCAACACAATCATATAGGAATTCAAAGTTATAGAAGTAAACAAACAAACATAAATTAGAGAAAATCCCAAAAACCTTTGGCTAATTAGGAAAAAAGTTCACACTCACAACCAAATTCAAATAAAACCCGTGAAACTATCAAATACAGAACACAATAAAAGTTAGACACCGGTAAAGAGTAAGAAACCTCAAAATTTCAGTAAAATGCATAACCATAAAATTAAAAAATTTTAAAATAAAAGAAGAAGACGAGAGAGAGAGAGAGAGAGAGAGAGAGAGAGAGAGAGAGACCCAAAACAGAGGAAATCAAATGACCCTTTACAATACAACTTTTAAAAAATTAAACTCTAGGGAACCCATCTTACGAACCGGAAAAAATAGTAACTTAAATTAATTAATTAAGAATTAAAAAATACACACAGAGAAATTTCTGGAGAAAAATGAAATTATTTGAAAATTTCACTCACAAAACAACAGAAACAACACAAAAACAAAGGAGATTTAACAGCCCCATTACAATACGTCTATACACAAAACCAAACTACAAGGAGCCCATCTTCTTTACTGAAAATAATAAATAGAAAAACCGGCATCCACATAAAATTTAGGAGAAAACAGGGGCTTATTGAAAATTTCATAGAAAAAATTGAAATAAAAAAGATACATAATTTTAAAATATAGTAAAAAATAAAAGTAGAAAAATACCTTGGTGGGTTCATCCTCCTAATAAGCTTTGCATACTCATCGTCCATTTCTACTGATATCATACAAAAGAAACCCAATAATAAAATAACCCAGAAACTAAAAACTATAAACGAGAGAGAGAGAGAGAGAGAGAGAGAGAGAGAGGGAGAAGATGAAGAAATACAAAACCTTTAGCCGTTCAAAAACTAACTTCAACTAGATTTCTGCCCTACAATTTGGGTGTTGCCAAGTCAGCTTGGCCCACTGAGCTAACGTGCGCCAACACCGTAATTCTGTCCACTGAGCTGTCGTTCTCTTATTGGCTATTTTTAACACTCACCGTCCTCTCCTAAACTAAAGCTGCCGAATTCCCAATATGTTTGAAATTACTTATATATGGGATTATATAATTTATGAAGCATATACATTATGTGTCACTGGTATTTACTATTAGATACCTGTATTTGTAATCCAAGAGGCTTACTTCTCAACCCGAGTTTTAGGTGCTCAAACTGTTGACTTGTTTGAATGAGACACAATGATTTTTTTTTATTTCACTAATCTCTAACATAATGGATCTTGATATCATGGGCCTATCATCAGACGGTCAAATTTGATTCTACATGACACACAACTCAAAAAGTGAACATAATTATTTGTATATATCAAATATGATTCTTTAATGACTTTTTGAAGTTGCGTGCTATGAGGAATCAAAAACTAGTCGTCTAATGTAGGTTCATGATATCAAAAAGTGAAAAATGATCTCTATGGTCCGATTCCAATAGTCAACGATTTAAACATCTGAAACTCGGGTCGAAAAGGAAGATTCTTGGCTTCAAGACCGGAGTACCCTTGACTATTTAGACAATTCTTTTTCATAAATAATAATAGAGAATTTGTTGTTCATCCTAAATTGTGGAGAACGTTTGGGAAGTTATGGCTACAAATAAAAATATTTTCTTTTAGATATATTGGTTTCATTGGTGATCTTTTAAATTCTTCCCACGTGATACGTAGGACGGTGACGTGTCCGAAGGCAAACTGACAGGTGGAGGGTACCGAATGGTCGGATACCTGCCGGTTTTTTGGCGGCAATTCCCGCGTGACCGAGAGGACCCCGGCCCACGTATAATAATTCATAAATGTCCAGCCGCTTGCATCGAAAATAATTTTCAAAGAACTAATATTCAATAATATATTTTTTATCCCGAAATTGCCCATAGGCATAGGAAGAGCTTGTATTAGGTAGGCCGACCCGAACGCCAACCTTCTTGTCTATGGTGAGCCCGATGGCTCATTCAAGCATAGTCAAAAATTGCCGAATTTTTTGTTCTTTGAATTAATCCTGAAATTTTCAAATTTTCATGTGTTTTTAAAAATTCTCTAAATAATTTCCAAATTTTTCATTAAAAATGGTGATTTTTAATATTTTTCCGAGTTTTAACCTTGACAAACTATTGTCGAACCCCGACTTGGTGACTATGCATTCCAGTAGTATCAACTATTTGTCATTGCTGAGCTTTAACTCACTGTAGGGATCCTTCATTTTTTAGAGGAATTTTTGTAAGATGTCTTACCTAAGTTCCTAAATTTGTGAGATCCTATACTTAGTATGAAAATTGATAAGATCTCTTATCCAACTGTTTTAACTGTCCTAATCATCGTCAAAAGACAATTTTAACCTCATCTTTGTGAAGTTGATGTGATATAAAACAGCCAAAAATCGTTGCAATTCTATTGCATACAAATGAAGATAACCCGTCAGCTCAAAACAAAACAAAAAAATATTTTATTTCTTTTACTCTCGTAGATTAATAAATCGCTAGATTTTGAAGATCTAAATCAACTCAAATAAATTAAAAAAATTATATTATTAAAAAAAAATTATAAAACGAAATAATAAGTTGATTCTAATCGTTTGGTTGTATTAAAGGAGTTTGTCCACTGCACACAATTAGCTGATGGTATGTTACGTACAAGTAGGGGTTCAGACGGGTCTGGTTTGAGCCAAGTATTGATTAACTCGACTGAAAGAGTTTATTGAAACACTCAACCTGAAATTCGTTTATTGAAGCCCTTCGGTCGTGTTAGGCAAATTAGGTTAAAATATGATGGAGGGTCAGTGAAAGTCAAGTAAGTTAGTTCAAGAAACCTCACCTGAGTACAACCCATTTACCAAACAGGTTGGCATTGTCAATCCAACCTTGACCCGATCCATCCAAGGGGCACATGAACCTTGAGACGTGCATGGATTTCCATACTTTGTGTGAAGATCTAGACCCACATGCCACAATATTGTCCGGTTCTGGGCTTAGGTCCCCGCCCCGGTTTTGTTTTTGACATGGGCTTAAGTGCCCACCCAAAATGCGTCATGACATGTAATGTCTGTAATCACATATAGCCCAGGGTCGAGACTTTTCTCTATCCGATGTGAGACTATTACAATCCCGCCACCTTATAAAAAAGTTGTCCTCGGCATTGATACCATTTTGTGAAGACCTAGACCCACATGCCACAAAATTATCCGATTTTGGGCTTAGGTCCCTGTCCCGATTTTATTTCTGACATAGGCTTAAGTCTCTATCCAAAACGCGTCATGACATGTAACGTCCGCAATCACATATAACCCAGGATCAAGACTTTTCCTAATCCGATGTAGGACTATTACACTTTGTAAAGTCAACATACCTCAAGGCCCACATGCTATTTGATGATATGATGTCAGCTCATTATATACAACAAGTTGTAGGCTTATCGGAAATAAATTCATGTTATATATTTAACCTCTTCTGTATCAGGTGGAGCTCTGGAGATATCCCTTTGATGTCTCAAACTAAAATCACGTCGTGTATTTATTTTTACCAATTTAACTCGTCCAAGTGACATGTAATTTATATGTAGAGCACGTAAAAATTCTCATACAATCAAATTCAAGCACTTGATTATGGACCCATTGTTCACAATGAATGTATAAAAGTTCCCAGCTTTTGGATCAAATGAATCGAAGCTTCTAATGGACATGTAAATTACACCAAATAGCGTTCATATGAAATTTAACCACTTGAATGACTTTGATTGGTAAAGAACCTTTTCACATAGGCTAATTGATATGTGGCACACGATTGAAAAGTGATCTTCGTTGTTTGATTCAAAACTCGGCAAGGTCAGCTAGCTCTATGGGACATAACCTGATTTGGAGACACATATGATGGTGTAAGGTATCTAATAAAATAAAAGTATTTGTTTGGAGGGTCTATCGCCACATCCTACCCACTTGTCATGCTCTACAAAAGAAGATCTCTCTTATCAATGACAAATGTGTTATCTGCGAAAAAGTTTGTGATACCACAATCCATGCGCTCAAAGAATGTGATTTTGCGGATCGGGTATGGTTTCTTTCCTCGCTTGGCCTTCTATCTTTTATGATAAATGGCCTCATCTTTCAGGGATCGGCTGTTTGCTTCGATAAATATGTTTGGTGAAGAGCATCTAAACTTATTGTTAATTGTGGCCTCGACTATTTGGACTAGCAGAAACAAATTTATATATGATGGCGAGTCTTTGAATCCCCAGAAAATAGTCATCCACGCTTTTCTTCTTGCTTCTTAGTACGCTTCGGACAACAAAAAGCTCAGTCAGAATTCTGATCTTCTTTTCTCTGCTTGTTGGCAACCCCCATATGGTCATGAGTTGAAGATTAATATTGATGGTGCCTAGTGTCGTCAATCCAAAAACATTGGTATTAGTGTGGTTATTTGAAATGGGGTTGGCAGGGTAATGGGTGCAAAAGCGCTAGCTAATAAAGGAAGTTACAATGCTCTCTATGGAGAACCGCTAGCATCTTACACTACAAAAAAACATAATATTGGCAGCAGAAACTGCTGCTATTAACAAAAAACTATTAAAGACTATTAGCGACAAGGGTATTAGCGGCAGATTTTTGTTAGTAGCGGCAGTTTTTGGTTGTTGCTAATAGTCTTGTTTTCTGTGGTGTCATCATGAAGCATGTCTTGCGCACGTGTTGGGTTTCTCTCGAGTCATCTTGGAAAGTGACTCTCAAAGCCCCATTTCATCTATTCAAAGCAGAGATGACTGGTCCGGGATGAGGTTTGTGGTGTTAGATGTTAGAAAGATTGCTCTTGAATTTCCTCTTTTCCCTGCGATCATGTTTGACGTGCTTTAAACAGGGCTACTGATGCACTTGCTAACTATGGTTTGATTTATTCTTACGAAGTGGCTTGGGTGGAGGATGTACCTCCTCCAATTATTGACATTGTATCTTTTGAGATGATCTAATATACTTTTTCTTATTAAAAAAAAAAAAAGCCTATAATTTTTAGCATTGATGTCCTTAGATAATCGATAAGTGCAAATAGAGTTAGAGTAGCTTTAAATCCTCCCACCAAATCTTTGAATTCACCCACGCTGAAATACATTAACTGCATTAAATCAAATGATGGAGATTTCTTATAGTCTCAATCTTTCACACAATGGATCTTAAGATCAACTGTACCATCAGATGATCGATTTTTTGAGCGTATACTTGATGCTAAGGTCACCTTTCATAATATGCCATGTGAAATAAAACCCTAACCATCTAATGGCACTCCCATAATCTCAAGATCAGTGGTGTATCCACATATATATATATAGGGACCCCACAAACGTCTTAAATTTTCTATAGGGCTCTCAGGGCTCTCTTATGTGCCTCATAAAACCAACACATTCCATTTAAAACCCCTCATAAGTCAAAACTTGTCCCATAATCTAAATATTATTTACTTTATCTTATTATAATATATCCTGGCTCCAACCCTAGCCTATTCTCTCTCTTTGGACTGAAACCTATCACTCAAGCCATTCAAATATATGTAGTTTCTGTAATATAAAGGAATTAAAAATTTTCCTAATACTAAATTTTTTAATATAGAAATTATTAAAAAAAATCCTAATGTAATAGTCTATAATAAACATTTATAGATGCATTGAATATATAGTCATGTATTGCTTTGAGTCATGCAAATTATGAGATGCATCAATGGTTTAAGATGATCTTTTACATTAATGATTAAGATAAATACCTATTTGCTCCTATGCTGAAAAAATCATTGATTGTTTTAAATAAGTCGATGGCAAAAAAAATATCGATCGTTTAATGGCATGATTATGGTCTAGAGATCCATTATGTGGAAGATTGGGATGAAAACCAATCTTTGTGATCTGATTCAACGCAATTAATTTTTCAAAGTACGTACCGGTTAGGGCAGCTGGCCAAGTACTTGCTTTTATAAGCAAGAGACCTGAGTTCGAATCCCCTCCCTCCTTGAGGCCATCCTAGGGATTTATATCTCGTGCTTCTAAAGATTGGCATGAAACATGATCACTATCCTATGATTCAATGCAATTAAAGGTCATCATCTAACAGAGATGATTTTTTGTGCCAATTTTATGCATCAAAGATCTTTAAATCATGGCGCTCATATCAGAAGGGTAGACGGTGTTTCGTCGTAATAAAATTTCTCAAAATATCAAATCTTTCTATAAAATTGTTACCAACTTTTAGTTGGAGAAAAGTACTTATACTTGTGTCAATTAATGAGTCCTCCCCCTTCCCCCTTCAAAGAAGTCTACCTACCCACTACTCAAGATTCATCGTGTAAAATATTGAGATTAACAATCTCCACCGTCCGATTCAATGTTTAAACCCTCTTTGCTTGTCCAAATCCAAACGTACAAATCTAGTCGTGATCCAAGTTTTTATCGTTTTCTTTAACTTTCCACTACAAGACATTACATGTCCCCGAAAAATATCTATATGTCCTTTCAATATACCAAAAAGTCTCTTAGGCATGCCCAAAAGTGAATCACTAAAGGTATCAAAGCGTCCAAAATAAACAAAAGTTAAACATGACAACTGAGTATCTCGAAGAGGTATCTTAAAGTCATGGGCTACCCTATCAACTCTTGGAGTATCCCAAATTCTACTTGTTTTTGGAAGATTATTTTTGTCCTTATTTCATAGGTCAAAGTTAAAGGATGCTCTCACAAATTTTGTGTATTGAATTTGGACACCTTTAATTAAATTTTGTATGTTAAATTCAAACACTTTTGATCAAATTTTTGACTGTAAATATGCATTGGATCCAGTAATTTTTGACTGTATGTCAGCATTAGATTACCTTGTTGTCTTTTAGTTTTAGGGAAAGAGAAAAATAGTACCCCTTTCAAAAGAGCCTTGAAGGAAAAAATTGTTTATGAATACCTTAAATAACTAAATATTGAGGTGGTATTAGATGAATCTAACACTGACAGGGTCAATCTCAGCCGACTAGTACGGTCAAAGGCATACTTTCATGGACTTCATGTAATAAATATTTGCATATCTCCTAAAAATTGACAGTTGGTGGGTGGGTGAGGGGGTGATATTGTCCTCTGCACTGCAACCTGTGCACCTAAGACAAATGTATTCTATGTATTCAGCATCTTCATCAAAGATTTACTGTAATCTATTTTCAATCTATGAAATATTTTTGTTATTAAGACTCTCAATGGGTCCCGCCGGCCTAGAATTTGGCTCGCACCCAATCTGAAAAAGTGATATTTTCTATCAAATAAACTTGATCCGGTATTCTGATTAGGTAAAACATGTTACAACCCGAATAAATTCGAGTCGAGCTTGGGTTGAGTGTTGCAACACCCGACCCGCACTCGGCCCGAATTTTATATACATATATTATCCGTTTAAAGTTATAAAAAAAAAAAAAATTAATTAAATATAATTTACTTAAATGCCTTGAGATTAATCGTTGTCTGTTGTAATCATTGTGTAACAAACTAAAATGAAATATTAGAATAAAAGCATGTACCTGAACCTCTATAATGTTAATATAATCATTTAATTAAAATTTTAACCTTCTTCAAACTCTTATTAGAAAAAAAAACAGTCTAAGTCTAACCAAATTTTATTAAAAAAATAGTCCAAAAAAATAGCTCAATGAAATTTTATTAAAAAAAAAAAAAAGTCGAAAAAGCTCAAAATACATCACAACCCGAGTTAAGGCCGGACTGAAAAATTTGGGAACCCGGCCCAGGCCAAAAAATTTGAAAACCTGACGCTGGTAGGTTAGGGCCAAGTTGAACCCCAACTCGACCCATTGAGAGCCCTACTTGTTGTGTTATCAATATTAATTATGAAAATATACGAAAAATATTTTGGAATTCATTCTTATTTTAGCAACCCGAGATTAGAGACCACACAATTATTTATGTACATGCATATCAGTGAAAGGAAACTTATAAAAGCATGGCAGATTTATTGAGAACAAATAGCAAGCAGCCGATGTGGCATGATATGATTGGCTGTACCGACCTGCATTAATTGAGTCACACCGCACTTACAGCCAATTGCATCACCACTGACCTATATTAATTGAACTCCACTACACTAACAGTCAATTACATCGCCCCACATCAGCTGTATGTACTTTATTTGCATTAAATCTGTCCTGCATATAACACTGTCCTACGTGAAATTATGCAAATGGGATTTTAACCTTTCAATGATTTGGCGCTTAAAAATTATGGGATTTCCCTCCTCTAAGATGGATTTATGCCACTGCTCGAGTCAAATATCCAATTGCAAAAATTTGAGTTGACCCTTGCACTGCTATTATAGGCACCCAACTCAGTGAAAATTTACTTTTGACGACATTTTACTTATCAAAGGGTTTGAAAATATTGGGGCATCTCCTAAAATTGATGGAGGGAGATTGAACTTTACGCAGAGACCACATTCATAGAGGAGTACATTTATGTTTAGTCACAGATTTGATATTTTGTAGGCATTCTAATTGAAATATTTCAGCTGGATGTTACAAAGTCATTTGGACTTGCAACATGCCTCATTGAATATAGCATATCACTGTATCAATGATTTTTTTCGTTTGCTAAATAAAAAATTATATTTTTTTTTTGAGTTTTTTTTGCATATACCCCCGTGTTATGCTAATATTATAAGAAACCCTCTGAGTTATAAGTATTTATTCTGCAGCTCCTATTTTTGTATTTCTGTTTCATATAACCCCTTGCCGTTAACTAGCCGTGAGTTTGTGGACGGAAAGCTTATTTTGCCTTTATTTAAACCAATATTTTAAATATACCACCATTCTAAAAGGCCCTTCATTTATCTATATTTACAAGTCATGCCATTAAAGTTTATCACCATTCTAAAAGGCCCTTCATTCACCTTTATTTACAAATTATGCCATTATAATTTACCATTATTCTAAAAGGAGCACCTTTAAATCCACCCACAAAATCTTTGAATTCACCCATGCTGAAACACATCGACTGCATTGAATCAAACAATGGAGATTTTTTATCGTCCCAATCTTTCATGAGATAGATCTTTAGATCATGGGTGTATTATCAGACGGTCGACTTTTTATTTCATGTGATACACACCCCTAAAAGTGACCTTAATATCAATTTTAAGCATGCACATAATGTTAAGGTCACTTTTTTGAGATGTGTGCCACGTGAAATAAAACACTGACCGTCTGATGGTACGATCATGATCTCATGATCCATCATGTGAAAGATTGGGAGGATAAATGATCTCCATCGTTCGATTCAATTCAATCAACGTGTTTTTGTGTGGGTGAACTTAAAGATTCAGTGGATGGATTTAAAGGTACTCTTCTAAAAGGCCCTTCATTCACCCATCAGATTCAAGACTCATCAGATGGGTGATTCTCTCATTAAAGCATGTCAACGTTTGGACGAATACTCAACCAATGGAGGATTTGTGGCAAACGATGCAATTATTCTTGAAAAGAAAACCTTCAATCTACGTGTTCCACTCAAAATACTCATCTCTTCAATTTCCTATATGATTCAAGACCCATTTTTAGGAAGTAGATTGCCTAACCGCGCCTGCTTCCATCCACCGAATCTTTGAGTTCACCCACACTAAAACACATTGATTGCATTGAATAAGACGATGGAGATCGCTTAGGCATACTATTAGATAATCAGTGTTTTATTTCGTGGCACACATCTCAGAAAAGTGGCCTTAACATCACGTATACGGTTAAAATTAATTTTAAGGTCATTTTTTTGGGTGTGTACCACATTAAATAAAAAATCAACCATCTGATAGTGCCACCATGATCTCAAGATCCATCGTGTGAAAGCTTGGGATGATAAACAATCTCCATTGTCCGATTCAGTGCAATCAACCGTCTAATGGTGCCACCATGATCTCAAGATCCATCCTGTGAATGGTTGGGACGATAAACGACCTCCATCGTCCAATTCAATGCAGTCAACTGTCTGATGGTGGCACCATGATCTCAAGATACATCGTGTGAAAGGTTGGGATGATAAATGATCTCCATCGTCCGATTCAATGCAGTCAACCATCTAATAGTGCCACCGTGATCTCAAGATCCATCATGTGAAAGGTTGGGATGATAAACGATCTCCATCGTCCGATTCAATGCAGTCAATGTTTTTCAGCGTGGGTGAACTCAAATATTTGGTGGGTGGATTTAAAGCTATTCTTTTTTGTAAGTGGATGGGTGGATTTAAAATTACTCTTAGAGGGTGGCAATTTAATGATTTAATTTTAAAAAAGATAAATATGATATTTAGGCTATTCTTTAACGACTAATTAATCATTTAAAATAGCATTCGTTAAAGATGGTGTTTTATAAACACCATAATGCTAACTCAGGGGTTTAAAGCAAATAGCTATAACTGAGGGGTTATTTGTAATATCAACATAACTCAAGAGGGTATTTGCAAAAAAAAAAATTTTTTTTTTTTTTTCTTGCCAAATTTCTAAGGAAAAAGACATTTATTTAGAACGGGTGCCACGTCACCGAATCCAACTGTTATGTCCTTGATGGAAGGGTGATTTGAACGGCTGACATTGATCCACGTCAGTAGAAAATATCTCTGGAAGGGTTGAGGTGAATTTAGGGATTAGGGAGAGTGGGGAGTAGTGTCTCACAATGGCGCCGCCAAGGGACCCATGGAAGAAGATGGTTAGATATTCGTTAGGGTTGGTGGCTTGCTGGAAATCAATGATTTGGCCCCGCCTAAATATTCGATTTTTTTAAAGCAAGTTGAAAATTGAATTGGGCAGTGAAAGAAACTGCTTTAGAAAGGAACTATTAAAAATTAAAAATAAGCAAACCTTTATTTTAATCTCAAATGTCTTCCTTCTCACGTGCTTAAACCGTTACATATTTTTGTGTGAATTTTTGACAAAAAAAGATCTTGAGATTATGATCGGCCATGAGACATCCAAATTTTTTATCCACGCATAAACATCACAAAAGTGGTTTAAGGATCAGTTTTGATGGATGCTGTGATTATATTTTTTGGGAGGTATGCCAAGTGGAATTAAAATATGAATCTTCCCTATATCTGTTGTGTCAATGATTGGGGATGAAAAACAATCTCCCTTGTGATTTGGATCAAGGAAGTCAATGGATTAAGTACATAAAACCCGAGTCAAGAAGAAAGAATCTTGAGTTTAAAATAAAGGTACCCTAGAAAGTCAACGATATTTCAGCACATAAAACCCGAGTCAAGAAGAAAGAATCTTGAGTTACAAATAAAGGTACCCTAAAAATATAAGGGTTATAATATAATCAATTGCAAGTAAAATAGTCTCATCAAGAAAAAATCTTGAGTTGCAAATAAAGGTACCCTAAAAATATAAGGGTTATAATATCATCAATTGTGACACATTTTTTCACGAATTTAAGTTATCCTAAGAGTAGCAAAATCTTTTTCCCATTAGGCAATCTTGCTTATGCATTAGGAAAGTGCCGTTTAAAGCCCATAGAGTAATTGACAACTTTTAAAGCCGATGGAGCCTATGAAAATTGACAAGGTGTCAACTTGGGTACTAGGAATGGGCATCAGTGTAGGATGGACCGATACGAATATGCGGGTGCCAAATTAACTCAAGAATCTTTTATTAAAAAGAAAACATCAAAAAAATTGGGAGGTATCAATCGATACGGGGTTTCATATCGGTCAATACGGAGACCGAAACCGAAAACCGATATAAATTTTCAATACCTTGGTCTGTGAGATATAAAATTCCGCCAAATCTAAAAAGGCACTTCATGGAAAAATCAGGAATTCAGGATCAAATCGCTGGGTAGGCAAGCAGTAAACTCCCTGAGCATGGAATCGTATTTCAAATTTTCATCAATCATAGTCATTAGTTTCATATAGTGCCACGTGGATAGTATTGGATTAGACTTTTAATCTCTAACGTTTTTTATCATGAGCTTCGCAATCAACGGCACGCCTTATTAGCATTTAACACCTCCAAAACATGTTTTGAAGCTCTGTTGACCTTGAATGGCTGTTCAATGGGTTTTAGTAAAATGTTTTATGCTTTTTGCAATACGATTAGAGAGAGAATTGAGTACGAGACTTCGAGATCTCATAACTAATATTACTAACATTCAAATCAAACGTGCCCAAAGATAATATATAAGTAGATCAACCAGAAGGTTGATAAAATTATAGGTACCAAGTCAAAAATTCAATCCTAGCCATGGCCTGCCTAAGAGGAAGGTCCCCTACGTCCCCAAATGTTTATGCAGAAAATAGGGCACCCACCCCTAGGTTGTGGGTGTAGCCTAATTCATTAGTAGCTGGACCACTATTTTTTTTTATTTTTTTTTTTTAGAAAACGCTGGACCGCATTTTAGATACTCCCCTAGGGCGCCAAAATCTTGGAATCTGTGAACTTAAGAACACAAAAATTTGAGTTTTCTAAGAAAATGTCAAAACAAATTCATCCTTTAACCAAACTCAAGGAAAACACTTGTACAAATGTGTAGGCGATAGAATTGAGCATATGACTAAATATGACACTCATAAACGTTACTTTTTTTCTCTTTTTTATTTTCAAAAAAAATTATTTATATATTTTTGGTTTTTTGTAACAAAAAAAATAATAAGGACAAAACAAAAACCTATTAAGATACAAAAACAAAAAAACTTAAATCAAATCGCTCTTCTTGATATACTTGAGAGTGTATCTAGGAATTGCAATATTAGTATAAAAATTGTTTCTCTCAACATTCCTTAAATTTGACATCAAATTATGATATTGAGAAACCTTCAGGCTGCGTTTGAGTTACCTCTTTTGGGGCAAATAGAAGTTCTTTTACTTTGTGGCTCCGGCGGAGAACTATTTTTACATTTGGTAATATAACTCTTTACCTCATTTACTATGGCGATGAGCTATTTTAAGAGATAAAACTATTCTATGTCTGCTCTATCTCAAAGCAGATTATCTGCTCTGACAGAGAGCAGGCAAAGAACTGCTTCTGCTCTTACAAGAGCTAACCCAAACACAACATTATATATCTATTAGAGATAGGTCTATTGAAGCCCATATCTTTCTTTAGGATTACAAATAATATAAATAGTCTTTTAAGAATCTTTTGGTCTTTGAAATTTTTGATCGAATCTCTTCGCTATTTAAAGACTTTCGTTATGTTTTTATGTTATAAAGAAAATCGTGCTTCGAGTTTCAAGCGTGTCTAGGTTCGTGGAATCGAGTGACCTTGGTAGAATCCGAGGTATTGTTATGGCTCGTCTGAACGCGAGTGGACCATCGTGTGACTCGATGGTTGAATGCGATAAATCAATGAACTATGGGGACACGTAGTAGATTCTAGCATTGCGATTTGGAAATGTTTGATAGGACTAGAGAGTCTGCATTCATTCGATACTTTCTTTAACCATTTAACTCAGTATATTTATTGCCTTGGATATGACATAGATCCCATGATTTTTTTTCTTTTCAGTTTTCACGTAAAATCTCGTGTACAATAGTGATTGATTTATTTTTATAAAACTTAATTTCATTATCATCATTAGGCAAATCTATGATATCGGATTTTTACAAAGATTTTTTATGCAAAAGATGGGCTAAAATGATCCCCTATCTTTTGGGTCAAAATGATCAAACATTATTTAGATTGGATATATTAGGGTTGTGCAAAAAATCGACTGAACCGGCCAAACCGATCAAAATTTCGACTCAATTTTGGTTTTTGGATATATCAGTTCGATTTCGGTTTCAAAAAATAGAAACCGATAGTTACACTACGTGAAAATACAAAAAAAACAACTGTCCAAAAAGTTATTTTCCAAAAAAATGACAGTTGTTGACCGTCGAATGAGCCGTCCTAGAAAAAGCAGTAGTATTTTTTAACGACATATTTAGACCGTCGTTTATGTCATCCAAATAACGACTGTTTTCGACTGTCGACCACAAACGACGGTTTGAGCTGTTGTTTTTTGTGTCATTTATTGAAAAAGACATGACATATTCCCCACATAATCGACATATTATGACTGTCGTTTCTCTTTAAAATAATCACGTTCATAAAACAACCACGGTTTTTAGCAGTCGTATTTTTTTATTTATATTTTTGAAAAAATATTTAAATTTTAAAAAGCAACGATTTTGTAACGTCATTTTTTAAATAATTTTTATCCAAAATCTAATGAAATTTATAATTATCAAAATACATAAATTTCTAAATTCACCATAAGAAAATTCACATCTTAAAATAAATAAATGGATAATCATCATCCTTAATTACAACTTTCAACTTTCAATTTTGAAATAATCTTTAAAAACATGAAACTTAAAATTCTCAAAAAAAACTACTAAGCATCCAAATCCATTAAATGTCTATAACCAAATAAATCCAATTTATATTATATCTAACAATAATCATATAAATTGGATAAGTCCCTTTGGCCAGATAATTGTATCCCCAACTGTAATATCTGCTAACATTCCTTCACTTGCATACAGCTCGGCGTCGATACCATAAATATCATCTACTATGATGCTAAATGAATCTGTTGATGTTGTCGCCTCTCTATTAATACGTCCCAGTGCAACAAGTTTTTTCTTTAAGTTCTTTAATAAGCAGCACGTGGATGATTGATCTACTGGTGAATCAGGAAGAATCGATGAATGCCGTTGTGCCTACAAAAATAATGATAACTGATTAATATTAAAAAATTTATATCAAAAAATTATAATTTTGAAAAAGAATTTAAGCCTTCATGAGATTGAAATTTGTACTTAAGAAGAACCTAATCTGTATGTGTTCCTTGAGAAAGAACTTGACTTGATAATGCATTGACTTTTTCCTCAAGGGTCTTGCGTGCCTTACGGTCCTCATCAGATTGTTGAATAAGTAATTCAAACTTCGATTCAATATTTTCACGTACTCTCTTCTCCCGTTGAGCATTCTCTCTACAAGGCGCTGATGCTTGAATAATGGTTACAAACCTAAGCAACAAAATATTTTAGAACTATAAATTTCTTACAAGGAAAAGAAGAAATAAAAAGGGGAGGTGAGCATCATTTACTTTAGCAACAGAGTCATTATCTAAATCGTTATCCCCTAGAAGAGGATAGTTCATAATGATTCTTCTAATATCATCCTACAAAGAATAAATATTAATTAAACATTTCAATACTAAAATTTTGATATAAAATGAACTAAAATAATAGTCTTACTAGTTGATTGCTCATAGCGGGAAAATGACAAGTCCCATCTTTCTTGGTATAGGAGGCTATATATATTTATGTCCTAGTGACTACCATCAGAACTCTGCTTTTTCTGTATAATAAAAATTTCATGTAAATGCTGTGATTTTTTAGGCTCACCTAAATGAATAATATCTTGTTAGTAATCTATTAATAACAATTATTATATAAAAAAGAAGGAAACTAACTAGTCCCTTGAATATCGCTTTGTTCAGGCCGATTTTCTTGAGTCTCATTTTGTTCAGACCCATTTGGTCGATACTCAAACCCACTTATTTCAGATTCAGATTGTGCCATCAATTCTTTGCTAAAAATAAAATAAAAAGATCTATTCATTGGTTGCTTGCTTCAATAGAACACGTACATTCATTGTCTTCACAATAAATATTTCAGAAAAATTACAATTATTCTTTTTAATATTGAATAAACAATTATATTGAATGTAAATTAATGATACAAATTTTAGAAAATAGAAACTTAAGAAAATATTGCCTAAGAATTGAATGTACACATCAAACTCTAAATAATTTATAATGAAAGATATTTAAACAACTGATCCCCCCTTGAAATTTTGGATACACTAGATAGATGCCAACCACAAATTGAGCAAACTAAAGGCCGGGTTTAAACCATATAATCATAATACCCTTAAGGCTATCCAACATGCCAAAAGCATGACTCAACCTAATTGGTCCGACCTAACGCTGCAGGCCAAGTCTATGTGCTCGACATGGTTTAAAAGTAAATGGGTTGGGCAGGTTTGCTAGCAGGCTGACTCGATCCATTAACATCCCTAGAAGGTGTGCTTGTTAATGGCCTACTTTCCATACGAACAGCTTTAAGCATCCATTTCACAACATTAAACATGTGAAATGCAGGTTGAGAGGGAAGTATCTTGGGTTGTAAATGAAGGTACCCTATCAGTAAACGTTATTATTAGCATTGAATTACAAATTCACTTTCCATAATGAACACGAAATCAGGTTGAACCAGTTGGACCTGATCATTTCCCTTTCAACTTGCATGAGATCAACTATGTAGACTTGTAGACTGACATTGTACAAATAGGAGCCATGGCAGCCTAAATTTGCACCACATGACATATATGTTTGATCAATCCAAGCTGTCCAACTTGGAGCCAGTTATTGGCACATTTCCCTAGCAAAGAATTATGTTGAGCATGAAATAACCCAAAAGTTCAGAATATAACGTCAAATTCGTGCTACATTGGATCATTCAGAACTTATCCCGACTTGGAGATTAATTTGAACCTTCAAGACGTTAGATTCAGAAAATTGTCAAAACATAAAAGTTGGAGAGCTCGTCGTCAGCTTTCCAACGCAGTAAGAATCGCCTCAATTTGACTTCGGGATAGAAAGTTATGGCCAAAATACCGAGGTAGTGTCTGAATGCAAAGTGTAGCGGGAATTCAAGAAAATCTGGGAGGTCGATTGATCGACCAAATTTGAATTTGAGTTCGAAATTTTGTTTGGCAGCGAGAATCTCGGTACTCTTTTCACGGAATAAAATTTTGGAGGAAAAAGCGGCTTCTTTTTTGGCAATTAAGGAAAAAGATATTCTTGGAGATATATTCATTCGGGGAGTCCTTCGGAGATAATTCGAATTCTTATTATATTTTCTGCATTCTTCTTTTTAGAGAGTTCTATTTTTTAGAGAGTTTTCATTTTTCTGCATTCTTTTATTTTTAGTTTTCTGCGTTTCAAAGTGTAAGGGCATTGAGTCCCATTTTCTTGAACTATCTTTAATATTCATTTTGAGAAGAAGATAAGTCTTAGTTTCCTGATTTGGATCCACTTTCAAGAAGGAGGTGTACGTACTTGGATTAAAGCTTTTTGTGGATAATATTAAAGCTCTTTACGGTATTTTAAATATTGATGTTAATGTTTATTTATATTTTAACCATGTTATTTACTTTTACTGTGTGGCTAGTTTCATTAAGGATGGGGATCTAATGAACCCCATCCGAGGTATACATTTATATTAATATAAATCTGTGATTGAGATGTCAGATGTTGTTAAAGAGGTGAAATCATCATTTCAGTCTGAGATCTAGGAGCTAATCATGCCCTATGATTTCAGATCTGCAATAATGATTTTATCCTAATTATCACCCATCTCGGGGTGAAGTTTTACCATCATCTGAGGTGTGAGTGTTAATCATACACTCATGGGGTATTAATCATATATCTCCTTGATCTCGGATTGATAGTATGACTTTATCTCAGTGGTGAGTTCCAATCACGATCTGAGGTGTGGGTGTTAATCATACATCTCATTGATCTTAGATCGTACTTTGGAAATTACCCTAGAGATTGGGTTCTAAATATTGTCCGAGGTGTGAGTGTTAATCATACACTCATGGGATGTTAATCATACATCTCTGTAATCTCAAATCTATATTTTAGAACTCACGTGTGTATAGGGCAGTTCTTCTTTTGAGATATCTGTTAAAGATCTCACATCTCAATCCACAGATTAACATTTTGTAATTGATAAGCCTACGATGGGAAGATTTAGCATCCCAATCCTTATCTTTCATTAATTGTTTAAATCTCTTAGATTTTGTTAGTATTTATCTGTTTTATCAAAAGTTACCAGAACCCTAGATTGTTGGTTACTGTAAAAGATCTGTGGAAATTCTTTTAGTTAATTGATATTTCTGTTTTTATATTTTCTCACCAATCCTCGTGGGAACGATCTCGTACTTTGCACCCACTGACTACATCACTATTCGTGCACTTGCAAGTACAAATTTTAGGACACATCATAGGTAATCATACATTTGTCTATATATATATATATATATATATATATATATATATATTGAAACTTACAACTCATATTGACCTTATTCCAAAAACAGAGATGCCTATTTCCATTTCACAATTTAGGATCATTAGCCTATACAATTTCTTTTATAAGATAATTGAAAATGTAATCTTCAATCACATCAGTAAAATCATTCCTTCATTCATATCCTAAGAACAAGGAGCCTTTGTCAAAGGTTGGAATATCTAAGAACAAGGAGCCTGCTTTCATATCCTAAGAACAAGGAGCCTTCATTCATATCGTTATGGCTCACGAGCTAATAACATCCTTGACAAGAAAATTATATCAGTTTCCTGTTGGTCTTTTGTTGATAAAGTAAAAAATAGAATATCAGGCTTGAATTCTAAGCTCTTTATCTGAAGGCGGTAGATTAACCTTACTGAAGCACGTATTGGGGAGTATTCCAAACTATCTTTTACAAATTTTACCCATCCTGAAGTATGTAATTCAAGAACTGGAAAGAAGCTTTGAAAATTTCTTTGGGGCCAATCAGAGGGGAAAAATAAAGCGCACTTGGTCAATTGGAACACTATAACAAGGCCTAAAAATGAAGCAGGTCTAGGAGTTTGAAGCGTAGAAGATACCTAAACAGACCAATGCTGGAAAATAATATCTGAGAGCAACATTTGGTCAAGATTTCAACAAGAATTATGGGGATTATACTGTTGCAAACAACACTTCCAAAATTTGGAAAGGATATCAAAGAATCTCGCGCTTATCATATAAAACTCATTATGGCTAGTTAACTCAGGTCATGATTTCAACAAGAATTATGCGGACTATATAATCATAATACAATATAAAAATGATTAACAATGAAACTGATTACTTTCGGGGCAGACATTTTGCCAGCCCCATTACTTTTTATTGCAAAACTATGCCCGTATTCAGCCAAATAAAAATTCGAGCTTAACTCGGCTCAATTCCTTTCGGGCTTGGGTTTTAATCTAAGCCCCAACATAGCCCGAATTAGATTCGAGCCAACTCTGACCTTTCTGACTGACATTAGGCCCTAAACTATTATCCTTGGCTCGGCCCGACTCCTTTTGAGATCGGGCCTTTTATTTAAGCCCAAATCCAACCTAAGTCGGGCTGGTTTGCTTTAATATATCGCATGCCTTTACCAATAAAAAAAAAACAAGTTACACTACTGATGGATCAGTCTCACTTTGAGGGGCTGATTATGGTGGCCTATTCAGGGATCATAGCGACACCGTTTGTGTAGGTTTTTTGGGCCATCTCTTTGCTCTGCCAATTTGCTTGTTGAATTAGAGACTACTAGAGGACTACGTATGATTGCGGATGCACTAAAAGGCTTGAATATTATTGTAGAAGCTAACTCTCTTATTGTTGTGAACATTGTTAGTGGTATCAAAATAACTCCTTGGAGGTATATTGTTGTTAGTTGAAGAGATCAAGGTGCTGGCCAAGAAATTCTGAAACTGTTTCTACATATGCCCACCAGGAATTAAACAGAGGTCAAGCTTTCGCTAAGAAGGGACTGAAGTAAGAAATGTCGTCAGATGGATCACCACTGAGCAATTTCCTTCTAAATTCTCCTCAATCTTACATCATGATTTTTTATGTATATACTCCCACATGTAAATTATTTGCGCTTTAATGAAAGGGTGAGGACCCCCCAAAAAAAAACCTTAAGCACATCTTAATTAATAGGGAAAAAATAGTAGATTAAAGTGGGAATGTAACTATAGTGCGATTGTCATGCTTCCTCTGCAAGAACTCTCTTTACACCAATGATTCAAGACTTCTAACCAATATAATGGCTAAGGCTCCAATTTTCTCCTCTTCTCATTCTGATAACAAGACAGTAAGACTTATGGATGGTTCCTCTATTTCCATTTAAAGACGAAAGAATAGTCTAAGTTCTCACTCTAACTATTTGATTGCTTCTTCATGTTTCAACTTTGTCTCCCAATTATGTCTGTTAGTAATCTCTCCAGAAACTTCAATGTAATGTCACCATTTTTCCTTCTCAATGTCTCTTCCAAAGACTTAATAACAAGGAATCTGATTTGCCAGGGGTGTGAATCTGGTGCATCGAATGTCTTCAATTTCTAAGCAATAATCATTAAAATATCATGTTTCCAATGGTATACGCCAAATCAGTAAATAAAGTCCCACAAAGATATTTTTGTCAGAAAAAACAGAACAAGCCAAAAGGCTAATATCCAATAAAAAAAATGACAAATAGAACTACTTATCAGCACAACAAAAATACAATGCAAATAGGTGATTTTATTTCGGGGAAAAAAAAAAAAAAAACCAAGCAAACCTGAAGCTCTTTGATTTGACCCTTCATCACATAAGAGCAGAAAAAACAACTATCCAGTGGCTCATCACAAGGAATTTGAACTGCAGAATGTGAGCACCATATCCACGCTTCCGTCCATTGAGCTCGTATATTTATCCAACGGTGGTGGTAATATGAGGTAGCATGCCTTCTGGAATAATAGGCTTGTGAGTTTTCTGATGTCCGAGAACTAGAGCAGAGTGGTTTTCTAACTAAAATAACATTGTTGACGGGACCTGAACAATAAAAGGGAGCAGCATTATATAAAACAGATAACACATTCTTGCTGAATCTAGACTCAGAATTCAAAATAAAAGAACAATGAGTTCATTTAGTTTGGGCAAATACTTTCAATGTAAACACCACAGCCACATGGAAGCGTCATATAGAGTGAGAAAAATATTAAAAATAACATGAGACTATTTAATGCAAAGGAGAATATACACACACATGCATGCACACACCCACACACATACATCTTGTTTTTATTACGAGTTTCATAATCAATAGCTTCAACCATCTGCATGAGAAGGTACCCTCGAAATAATAATCTGAGACCCTCCCTCCAAAAAGATGAAAGCCTGGATTCATTTTATGCACAGTTGAAACACATTTCATGTTTGAATTAAAATATTGGTGCGAGGTGATTGTTCTTGTTGTTAAGCTATTTATTATTTACAGCTTGCAAAAATTGCGGGGCTTTCTATTTTTTATCAATAACAATTATTATTTAGTTACCACTTGGTAACTTAAGAGCTGCATAGTCTCGACCTTTGAAGAAATTGCATGTAATGGAGTCATCGTATTACACTATTGGGCATGGATGGTTTATTATGAGCTAAACCAGTATTTCAAAGAAGATAATATGAATTTCTTTATTAAAATTAGATAAATAAATTCATATTATCTTCTTGTTAAAAACTAGATCAGCTAGTAATATGAGAATTATCCAGTGATGGAACAACAATTTTGTGTAACATATATTTCATTAGTCAAACACAGATTTCAAAATGCAGGCCCACATGGTTGCCAGAGAATTACATCATTTATCTAATCCTATAATTTTATATTATTGTTTATAAGTGCTTTCTACATGTGTGTGGACATTTCAATGTAACTTTCTTTAGAGATGCACCCTACAGTAGGTTGTGTTCAAGTGGCATAGCATTAGTTGATTTAGCTAATGGCTTTCCACAAGTTACCCATTACTTGGATTCTATATAAATAAAGTACCCATTAGTTGGATTCTGCATAAGGCTGATCGAGAAGTTAAATTAACAGGCATCAGAATAATTTTACTTGGAAAATAGCCATTTCATAGTTTAAATTAATTACTTTGTGGTTCTTCATATCTCCTCTTACAGGTTTTGTAATTCTTAGAAGAATTGATCATTCATTCTTATCCTTCGGAACATTGTCCACCATTATTATGACGGACTTTTTAGCAGACATGTTATGATTATATGCTTTGTGTTGTCAATCAGAAAGGTGCTGAAATGGAGGAATATTTTTGTTTCTTTTTTCAGCTGAAGTTTGCAGGAGAAGCAACAAAAATTTTGTCATATTACAGTATAAAAACTGAATAGCCTGTGGACCTGATTTTTTATAGAGTGGTAAATTTTGTCATATTACAGTATAAAAACATTGTGTTCTTGTAGTGCAGGTGGTGGACCCAATTACAGGCTTGCAAGGTTATCAGCCACACCCATCAATTTTTGTGGCTGTCAATTTAGTCAAACTTTTTTTCATAAATACAACAAGATGAAAGTAATTGAAAGAAAAATAATTACTTTTTTTTCAGAGCAGGTATAGTCCTGCAGATGTTGACATCAGCCCTATTTCCATTGACGCCATTTTTCCACTAATTCAATGATGGTCGATTCCTCCTATTTTGCAACCTTTTGTTCGAATTTACATAGTTGTTTGTGCTACTCCATATAGTTGTTGAAAGTGTTGATCTTTGTACTTCATAGTTACCTGATGATATCTTTTGTATCCACTATTTTCTTTAATTCATCTATCACATTAAGGCATTATTGCTTTTGGGCAAGTCTCGTGAAATAGTAATTTCAACTGACTTTGTGGTAGAACTGCGAGTGAAGGGTCTGAATATATGTGTTGGGTCTAGACAACTTTGTGAATCTTTCTTAGTGATTTTGTTGCTCTCTTTGAGATTGGTGGATTATGACTGATATGGATTTCCCCCAAGTTTTGTCTGTTGTGATTTGTGAACCCAAGTACATTCATATACATTCAATATTGTAGCCGAACAATATAAGCCATATCAGATTTGGATGATGCAAACCAATATGAGTCGAACAATATAAGCCATATCAGATTTGGATGATACAAACCAATATGAGTTCTTTTTCCTAAGCATTTCACCAATACAAGTTTAAATCAGACAAAACTTCTTAGTATTCTAGTTGAATGATATAAGGTCTAATATCGAGATAAGAGAGAAATGAATGAAAAAGCACTAAAGAACATTTAAGGCTGGGGAACCAAAACCAAACCAAGCTGTTTAATTCTGAGAGAAAGTTCTTGAGATGATAACTTACAGCCTAATACTTGGGTAGAGCTGGTATCCAATACAATCCCACTATCCTTTATTTTTCCCTTGTTCTTTAGCAAGAGAGGAAAGTTTTGATATTCCTTCGGCATCTCCAAGAGCAGAATAGAGAAGCAACAAGCCACTCGATCAAGTCCATTGCATGTAATAAACATTCCTCAGCCATTTCTAACTGCATCAAGAAAATCCAACCTGTCAAAGCGGCATGACATCATTTGAATCATAGAGTCTCAGCGAACTTCCATACATGAAAACTACTGATCGCATAGGGGGAAATGACAATCTATTAACAGCATAGTATGGCCAATAGAAAGGCGTATAATCTTAGACCACATGTCAACCATTAATTTATACTACAGTCAGATTTTAGGCAAGTGTTATTTGTAGCAGAAACACCTCGTCATGTCTCAGACTTGGAAACACACCATCTGCTCATTTCACATTTGCAAGAAGATGCGAAGAAAATCATTAGTTGAAAAAATACCTCTCTAGTTCATTTTTTCTACGTAAGTTTCTTTGTCAAAATGCACTTTAACTATCGAGAGTTCAAGATACCTTTCCAGTAGACATAGCTAGTTCTCCTAACTGCTTCCATTTTGATTCACTTTGTACTTCAGTGGCAATTGCCTGCAAAGAGAGAAATTCTAACCTCAAACAGGAACTAAGTGCTTACACAAGCAAGTTCGCACTAGGTAGGAACAAGAAGCATTTGCAATTCAGAGCTCTAAATACTACTTGAATAGCACATTGGTTGCAATTACTTGCAAAGAGAGAACTTATGGCCTCTAATAGGAACAAATTGCTTAGACAAGTGAGTTCATTCTAGGTAGGAATCAAAAGAAGCATATGCAATTTAGAGCTCTAAATGCTACTTGAATACGAGTTCAATCAAGAAAAACATACCCTTGCAACTTCTAGCTTCCCAAGCTGTATAGCCAGATCAAATCTGTAATTAGGATCTGTAGCTACGTTCAGTGCATCCTCCACCATACCTCGTGATTCCAAGAAATGAGCCACATTGCATGTAAAATAATTTCTCCAGTGAATTAGGAATGTAAAATAATTTCCTCAGTGAATTAGGATTCAGGACAAGGTTTAAAAAGTATGATATTTTTTTTAAAAAAAAGGCTCAGTATAAGAAACAAAAAGACGTTAAACAAGCAGGAAAACTCTTAACCAGAATATTTCCCAAGAAGCACATAGGATGTCTTCATGAATTTAACTATTGCATGGACATGGTTGATATTAAAAGAATAAGACAATACTCATTGTAATTGCTAAAGAAGTATGAAAATAAAACCTAGATATTTTTAAATTGGTAACTATTACTCCATCCAATTTTCATTGTTGGTGGTTCTCTTACACCTTTAGTGGTGTTGGTAATCTTTTCGTCACATTCCTTCAATCTTTCCAAGGTCCTTTATGTTCCCAATCTTGCTACCAATCTACTTTCAGTCAATAGTTCAAACTAAAAATTTTAATTGCTCCATATCTTCCAGGACTGACTACAAAAAAAATTATTATTACTAAATATATTAATCTACATATAAGATACTAAAATGTCACGAGATCCAAAGAAGCCCTAAGGAATTGGTCCTCCACATGCATGATAAGGGTTGCAGTTGCCACGCTTATGAAGAACCTAGGACTGCCATTAACCTAGATCTCGTCAAAATACTATTTTTCACTGATTATATGGCTCCTAAATCTTGTAACAACATAAGATTACTATAGTTTATGCCAAAGATGCTTAGAATTGGCGCAATTCGCAGATGGTCAAAACTTTTTAAGAAAATTATTTGAACAAGTCAGCTCCCTGACTTCCTTGACCCTACCAATTGAGAGCCCCAAATGAGTTTAAAGATTAATGTGTTTGGAACAGGTCAGCTCCCCGAACAATCATGAAATATTATTTGAACCAAACAATAAGCATAAAGGAAATAAAATAGTACCACATTCTCTTTTAGGCATTTAAACAAGTATGTGATATGCACCTTTAAAGCTCCACAAATTTAGCTACTGAATGCAAGTCCTAACTCTATTCAATTGCAATTTTTTATATGGGATGTAAAGCATTGTGGTTTATTTCTATTTCAGAAAATACAAAATCGAATTGGGAACAGACCTTTTCTTCATGAATTGATTAAGTTGTTCCTGTAGATTCCACGAAAACGCCTCGAGAGCCAATGAAATCAGTCGATGTTGCTCGAAACACTTATTCCTCAAACTCTTCACCATCTCTAGCTTCAAATCCTTATCATCTCGAACTAGAACCTGTTCAACTTCCTCTAAATAAACAATCCTAGCATTCAACAGTTGCTCCCAAATCTTACTCTTATCTTTCCCCACCACCGACGGCTCTCCGATCACCGAGCAATCATAAACCTTAGAAAGTATCATATCTTCTTCATTTTTCTTTGGTTTCTTCTCATCAGTGATCATCTACGGCCCTTTCTCTTCAAATCTCACGGAAATCAGATGGATGAGAAACCCCACACCGATTGCAACCAAAGGAGAAACCATGATCTCACGACGATTAACAGTCCCGATCTGATGATTGTTTTCACTCGGTTTCTGGCAGCAACGGACGGTGAGATTTCGAAGATGGGAGTTTGATGGTGAGATTGTCCAGAAGCTTGTACTTTCCGGCAAGTATTTGGTTGGGAAAGCATGGTACTGACGGCGCCGATGAATAGAGATGTGGATGGCTTGCCTTCTCAAACAAGGCGTTGGAGTAAGGAGGAAGTAGAGCATGGACCATGAAAGAGAACCTTAGGGTTTTGAATTAGGTTTTAACTATTGTTTTCTCAATTTTATTATTTATATGAGCAGTTTTTTAAAAGGACAAGTTTGCCCTCCTAAAAAATTAACAATTACCCGCCTATCTCATTCTTTAAAAACCACACTTACAAGGTACTAAACAACTGCTTTAGGCACTTGATTAGTTAACCACTGCTATTAGCAGTGGGTTTTTTCATAATGCTAATATTATTTTTTTTCGCATTTTCACGTAGTGTTATCGGTTCGATTTTGATTTTAACGTTAAAAAATCGAACCCGAACAGATAAGAAACCAATAGACCAGTATATATGGATTATAGTATGTCTATGTTTGAGTTTGATGGTGTGTGAGGCTTATTGTAGAAAGCCAACTGTTGCTACTTTAGTTTGTTAATCACCAAAAGTCTTTAAATCATTTGAATCATAGGAGTTTGCAAATATAGTTTGTATAAATTTTGAAAACTCTAAGCCAAAATCGAAAAAATCGATTCGATTCGGTTACATGCTACAAATAAAAAAAAGTTTAAAAATGAGGTTTAGAAATCGAAAATCGACCGAACCGATAGTTATTGGTTCGGTTTCGGTTTCATAAAATAGAAACTGATAGTTATCGGTTCAGTTTCGGTTTTGCATAAAAACCGACCCGATGACACCCCTAGGACATGTAATTAATTTTGGGCAACTGTGTCAATATCATTTAAATTCAATATACCATTAATTTAAGCAGCAGCATCCAATCGCATGAAACATATGGTAGTTCTGGCATCTCAAAACGTGGCATGAGTACAAGACCATTAGCACTAGGGTCGGTTGCCCGTCACTTAACCACCAAATTGGTGTTTAAATGATCTAATACAACTAATGATTTTAGATGTGGATAATTTATATTATTAAAGTGATAGATCATATATTGGACAACAATATATCCAAAAATCATATTTATGGGGATATTTTAATTATTTGATCCCTGCACTAATACCAGCAATATTTTTATTTGTTAATGTCTGGTATTAAAACTTTACCAAACCAATGGTTCACCGCCACTTATTAGCAAGATTTTTTGGCTGAGATATAATGGGTTGCCACTCAGACCATTTAGATTTTGCACATGCATGGCATAATAATATACTCCACTTGAATGGTATACAATCAAAAGTCTAAAATAATAGTGTAGCATCAACCTGAATTTTTTCAAGAACTTTTGTCTACTTCAAATCATGGATCAAGATATCGGAATTCCGATACGTGTCGTCCTGAATTCCACGACGATGCGTATTGTGTATCGTTTGATACATTCAATGTATTGGTAACATATTGAATGTATCGTTTTGATATAATTTTATTTTATTTTTCAAGAAAACACGTGCAACAAATTATCGTCCGATACATATGGATGATAATTTGAATGATTTAGTCAAATGAAATCTCTATCAATCTGCCAAAGTATTAGGTAATACATTCAAATTATCGTCTGATAAATTTGAATATATCGTCCGATAATTTAATCAAATGAAGACTTTGTCAATCTGTTAAATTATTGGACGATACATTCAAATTATTATCTGATAATTTGAAATTATCGTCCAGACAATAATAATTTCAATATATTATCTAATAATTAGATTATTTTGATGGGTACCTAATAAAAATCATTTTTATCATATCGGGGACCTCAAAAACGATATGTATCGAACAATACATATCGGTATTGTCCGATATTTTGACCCATACTTCAGATATATACTCTTCTCTTGGCCCTTGAGGTATAAGATTGACAAACGGGTGACTAATTAGAGGTGGGATTCGAACTCGCAAGTCACAACTTATAGCCCAGCGGTATGTAAATTTTGGGTGATGCAATGAGCATTTCAATCATTTTGGTTAGATGATAAAAAAAAAAAATTTAAAAACAAAGCTTACCAGTCATGGCGCCAATTTGAAAATTGAAGTTTATAATTTTTTAATTTAAAATTTTGAACATTTGAATGATATGAATCCAGTGAATTAGAGTCAACTTACAAAGAGGCATTTTGGCGTTCCCAATGTGGCGCGAGGAATCTGGCACCATAAGTCAATGTCAAAATGCCACGTGTTATCCACAATCTAAAGGCACTTAAGTACTACAGGGGCATTTTGGGGATTTAGAAAGATAGATCGTTCAGCTTGTGCCTTGCGTCAGTTGTGTTTCGTAAGTTGAAATTCGAATAGTTTGGCCACAATAGAATTGAAGGAATTTGGCGTGTGACGACCGTAAGTATGAGTGCTGTTGTCGTGACATGTGGCACAAGTAGGCTATAGCCGTTGCACAGTAGTCACTAGGCGGGTATCGGCAATTTGAAAAAAGGGGTCATTGCTTGCACACAATTTTTAAGTGATTGCATCGGATTAATTGAAACGAATTTTTAAAAAAACTTGTAAGTTTGACAACTTTTATTATATGAAAAAACTATCTAAGTCGGTTTGATTTGAAGGTCATAATTTAAAGATATCAATTGTAAAAGATTAGAATAAAATATAATTTTTATCATTTGATTAAATAGAGTCAAAGTATATAATTCAACACTTGACTATGATAGATCATATAATAAGTATCGCATTTTACTCCAATTTTATGTACCAGAGATCTATTGATCATCAAGTTCAAATCAGATGGCGCATATTGCATTTTTACATATCATATGTCCCTAACATATCAAGTCTTTCTTTAAATTCGGTGCAATCACTTGAAAATCATGTGCAAGTAATGGCTCCCTTTGAAAAAATTTGATAAAAATTGACAAGTTCGAGAAAGACAAATTTGCAATAGGGTCAAACAAAAAGGTTATGACTTATTGAAAAAGTTGTAAACCAATCACAAATTTAGTGAATTTATGAAAAATAATAATGTTTAATTGAATACAGTCAGTGAATTTTTTTTTAATAGTCATTTGCCCGAGACAACCTCAAGAATCGAAGAACAGGCACGCATGCACATATGACAGTTGTGGAGTAGCGTGAGAGAATACCAACAATATTGGTGAGGGTTAACTAAAGAACCCGACCTACACCTTTTAAATACGAGGGTAAAAAAGAGCGTGGAGGACGAGTATCGAACCCACAACCTACTCCCTTACAATGGAGGAGCGTACAGTACCTCAAGAGCGTGAAATATTCAAAATTTTAAAAAGGAGTCTATGTCAAAACCATTGATTGCTTTGAATCAAACAATGGAGCTCGGTTTTCGCTCCAATCTTTCACACAAATGGTCTTGAGATCATGCATGTACCATCCGGCAATTAACTTCTTAAAAAAGTGATTTGAAAATCAATTTTGAGTTTAAAGTATGCCACATAATTTTTTATCACCTTTTGGGAATGTGTGTCACATTGAATAAAAAAATGATTCTATGATGGTATGCCCAAGGAGTTAGCTTGGGTACCGGTATCGGTCCAGGGAAGACCAATACGAATCGGCTGATCCTGAGTTGACTCGATAAATGTATTAAAAAAAAAATGGGAAGTATCAGCCGATACGATATCAAATATCGAGTTGATAACTGATACTTATCAATTTGCCAAAAAATTGATATGTATCATCAATATGTATCAGTATCGACTAATATTTGATATATTAGGTACGTCCATGATTGATCTAAAAATCCTTTGCGGGAAAGATTAGAGAGATAAATGATATGAATCATTTGATTCAATGGAGTAAATGATTTTAGAATGAGTGTCCTCTAGCATTCAGAGTGTTAAAATTTCATGGATTTGATGACTATGCTTGCAGTATCTTTGGTGCATGGATTAGGCCATCTATTGTTTATGAGTTTTATAAATGAATATGCCATAGTTTAAGCATTAGTATTAGGCGTAGTGACCCAGTCCCTCAAGGTTCGAGAATAAATTCAGCATGGAAAAAATTTGTCAACTTCGGGGAAAATATACAGTCAAAATTTGAAAAAATATTTTTTTTTCAAAAAAATAAAAAAGTTTGTAACCAAAATCAGAAATAATTTGAGAAAATGTCATTTAATTCTCACATAATTCATAAAATTTGCAAATTATTGGAAAATTTCAAATTTTATTAAAAAAATTTGAATAATTTGGTTTTTTTTTTTTTTACCAAAATCTTGAATACTTTGACACTTTTTCAAAAAGTCTGGCGAATTTGGTCACAAGGGACTATTAGGTAAGGAGCTAGAGAGCTAGGTGACCAGTTACTTCAGTCACTTATTTGGAAGTATCATGTTTGATGTTTAATAGATAAAGGTGTTCTAAAAATCTTTAGTACAAAAGATTTGACCTCAAAACAATTTCTATTGTTGGAGACAAGATTGTAAAATTAATGACTATTATGTAAATTTAAGGTACCATTAATTTTAGATTAAGTTCAACACTAACATTATTATGTCATTGAGTACATATAATTTGATCAAAAGCTTACCAGAGCCTTCCAAAGACACCCAAGCAATCCATCATAAGTCACAAAGATTACTTTGATCCGATGGCTAGAACATTCTCATGATAACCTATGATCACTCTCAATTTTGGAGATGTATGTCACCTGGAATCAACAACTGACTAAGTGAGACATGATCACAAGATTTATCGTACAAAAGAATGGAATGAAAAAATCTCCTTAAGGCAGCTAACCGTTGTAATGGTGGAAACTATTGGTAGGGGGGACCAAATTTAAAGTAGCAGATATTACTTTATTTAAATTCAAAGCTGTGTAACATAGTCATGCATTCCCACCTGATGTGACGGGCAGAATTATTAGACATCAATTCAGAAAGATTTAAGTGGGCCACGTAATCTCTAACGCTTATCTAGTAAGGGTAACATTATATGTACCCGTCAAACCTGTGAAAAACGCACACATATTCATCTTAAATATTTGTTGACTTCTTTCAAACAAATGATGGAGATTTTTTCGTCTCAATGTCTTACAAAATAAATCTTGAAATCTCGGGACATTTATGAAATAGTCAGATGTTGATTTCATGTAATACATATCCCCAAAAGTGATTATGATCATCTGACATTCTCTTTTGGGAATGTATGTTACGTGAAATCATGATTTGACCATCTGATAGGTGTGTCATGATTTCAAGATTTATTGTGCAGAAGATTGAGACTAATAAGATCTCTACCGTCTGATTGAAGGAAATCAACTATTTTTGTGATAGATATGCATGTATTCTTCGCAGGTTTGACGATTGCATTTAACGCTACCCATCTTGTAAATAAAAGTGAAATTGACCTTCCAAGAGCCTTCTGCATTGACCAAGGTGGAGCCTGTTGGATGTTTCACCACCAATTGGAAATGTCAAACTGGCAGGCATCGTGTGGATGAGCATTCGGTCGAAATGTTTTAATTTTAATACCCACCGAAACCAAAATGATAACTCAAAATTTTGGGCATCAAAATTTTATCCGAAATTTTGAATTTTGGTTTCACTCTCCACCAAAACTGAAACGATATCCAAGATTTTGATCCTTGGATGAAAGAGCTAACTCAAAAATCACTTTGATCAAGGGAATCCACCCAAAGGGCCGGTTGCTCATAAATCTACTAAACTTATATATAAAGGTTTTCCTTATGGTTGGTTGTGATTAAGGTATCAAAGTCGATATCGGTATCGATTGATCTTGGATCAATAAAGATACGGTATCACTGATATCATATTAGCGAGTTTTTTTTTTTTTTTTTTTCTGTTAAAGATGAAAAAAATATTTGAGTGGGTTAGTGTCAGTATCGGATACTGACTTGTAGACCGATAGCACCCTGATACCTATATTAGGGTGGTATTGGTATCGGTCTCATTGACACTAAAATATATCGGCAATATGTATGGAGAACGGTAAGTTTGGATACCATGATAGTGATTGGTTGGTAAAATCAGCCAATTATCAGTGGCGTGCGAGTAGCAAATTGGTGGCGTACTTGTCACACTTACAATATCGATGACCCATATTTCCATTCGACAACTGTCATGTAGTTTGAAAAGAGAAACACGAGTGCAAACGGTGTCAATCAACTTTTTACATAGGTCAATAGTACTTTTAGTCGATTATCATTACCAAAAGCTAATAAAAACGGGCAAAAAAATTGAAACACGAAGATCGCACCTTGCGGCATAAGTGGGCACCACCACGATGGTGACACTTGGCTAGATGGTGACATGTGCCAATTGTCCCCATCTCAAAACTGGTTTAAAGTGATCACGTGATATTAGTGTTTGCTATTAGATTTTCAGCTCATAATTTTACATTACAAGATCCATGTCGTCATCAATAAGGCATTGGGAAATTTACCTGATCGGCCCTGTCAGGTACGCCTTTTACGTCAGAAGCCCTATAGTTTCACTTTTACCCAGACAAACCAGCTTCAAGCCTAGCCGACTCTAAGGAGAGTAAAAGGTCCAAATTACCCCCTTCTAAGACCTTCTTTAACCAACAAAGCATCGTCTTCTTCCTCATTTTAACCTGCAAAAAAGTTAGAGGTGTAAAACCCTAGACGGAGTGTCCTTACTTAGTCTGATCTGCTCCGATCTGCTATTTCGAAGAAGAAAACAGAGGCTTGGAAGAAGAAGGTCCTGCATTTCTTCATTGTGGCAAAAAGACCCTGAACTTTGTCCTTGCGATGAGAGGTATCTTACTTAACCCCATTTTCAGTTTATTAGTGTTATGTAGTGATGCAGTATCTCTTAAAAAAAGAAGGCCCTGCATTTCGTCATCGGCTCCATATACATCCGATATCGATTTCACATACAATCGTCATCGACTCCAAATAGAGTCGATGACGATTGTGTATACAATCGATATCGATTTCAAATAGAGTCGATGCCGATTGTATATAGAGTCGATATCGATTGTATACACAATCGATATCGATTTCCAATAGAGTCGATATCGATTGTATTTGCAATCGGCTAAGAGTTATAGTCGTCTTTTCTCTTTTGTTTCATCAGTCTTATGACCCTTCCTTCTCATTCTTAAATGTATGACGACGGACGTGAGGATTCTCTTCTTTGTCACTATGATGGCCTTCTTGTAAACGATGACTTGTATGAAGGTGGCATGGAGGCTTATTAACATTTCAATTGAAATTTCTTATGAACAATTCATAAGGCGTAATGTCTCCGTCATTTGTGAAGGATGAAACAGCTTCCACAAAGTTTCATATGAAGATAGTGAATACGCGTGGTTGCCACATTTTGACTCGATGATTTGGCTACATTATTTACGCTTTATATAATCCGAGTGGACGTTATAAAAGTATTCATCATTAAGGAACCGTCATCCTTCCCTTGAAGTTTGAACAAGTAAATCTCTATGGGATCGATTTTGTGTCTCATTCATTTCAGACCATGTAAGTTTGAGGATGAAATTGTATACGACCCCGTTAGGCGATACGGTTATATTATGCTAACGATGGCAAGAGGAAAGCAACATTTGATTTAAACGATGCTCCGATTGAATCGTATGATGACCCAGTAAAATACATGCATGGGTCACAACAATGTAGTCAATGGTTAGACTATACTTCAGAAAGGGTGGTGGATACCAACGATTTCAGTCATATCTTCCCCGGTGGATGGACAACTTGGTTTACTCAAGACTTATGTTCTACCATGCCATCGATGGAAATTACCGGAGTAACTCAACTCCATGTCCATACATATGAGCACCCCTTCGGTGAAGGGCCTAGCCAACCACGCCATTATCCATTCTGTGAAGGATCCGGTCAATCACATTAGAACCCCTTCGGTGAAGGATCTAGTCAACCACCCGAGAACACCGCCATGAATGAAGATACCTTAGAAGAAGAATATGAAGGCGAACCAGATGGGTTTATCAAAGAGGACCTGAAAATTTTTGTGAGAGATATTGACAATCTCCTAGTAGACGGAGATTACGAAATGTCAGAGACATCGAGCGATTCCTCCGATGAAGATGTGGAAACTGAATATCGAAATTGGACGTTTAAAATTGGAGAGATCTTCCGAGACAAATAAACATTTCAAAGAGCATTGAAAGAACACGCGGTGGAGAAAAACTTTCAAATTTGGCCTTTGAGGACCGCTAGTTATCGAGTGACAGCCGGATGCTACGAACCCGATTGTTCGTGGCGAATACATGCTTCTAAATTGACTGGGCTCGATTCTTTCCAAATCAAGACATTCAATAGTACTCACACATGCGGAGCCGCTAAGATCGGACCGCACGATCACCGTAATGCAACAATCTCCTTCGTAGCGAATTATGTACGGGATAAACTTATGGAAGGATTCAGCTACACACTGGCGTCGATAATGTTTGATATTGTTAAAGCCTATAATGTGCAAATCTCATATGCAAAAGTTTGGAGGGGAAAAGAGCTTGCCCTTAATGATATTAGAGAAAGTTGGGAAAGATAATTTGTTGATCTACCGGCCTACTTGAAGGAGATGGAGAGGGTAGATCCTAATGTACAAACATCCTTTCAACTTACTCTTGATGGTAAGTTTCAAAGATTTTTTTGGGGTTTTGGCCCATGCATCGGAAGCTACCGCAATACACTTCGTCGCATATTGCTTGTAGACGGCACACACCTACGAGGACGTTTCGAAGGGATCCTCCTTATCGCCTCTGCGCAAGACGGTAATGGTCATATATTACCATTAGCATTTGCCGTGGTCGAGTTAGAAGAAGGATACGTGGATGTGGTTTCTTGAACGGGTAGGTGCGTTCGTGATCGGTGGGTTTAACGAAGAACTCGTAATTATCACGGACAAGTCAAAGGGTTTAATAAATGCGGTGAAACGTATCTTCCCTAACGCATATCACAACTACTGCATGCGGCATATGACACAAAATTTGCAGCACAAGTATCCCAGGAACAATGTGAAGGGTCTATGGTGGTGCGCCGCGCGTGCATATTCGAAAGAGAAATTTGATTATTTTATTAACGAAATGAAGAAAGATCCTGCTGATTCTCAGACCGTAGAATATATTTTGAAAATAGATCCAAAGCATTGGGCATGCGCACATATGGAAGGAAGGCAGTACGAGTCCCTGACTACGAATATTGCCGAAAGTTTAAACAGGGTGCTAAAGATAGCTCGAGAGAGACCAATTATTGACTTAATCAGAACTACTAGAGAGAAAGTCATCGATCATTTTCAAAAATGCAGAGAGATATCTGATAAATGGACCACCCTTCTCTGCCCGAAAGCAGATGCTCACATGAAGAAGGTGTTGCAATGGGCCGGTAGAAAGAGAGCTCAACCATACGGGCGCGATCAATTTCAAGTCAATTCCGGAAATTACATTCATCACGTCGACTTGGAACACAAGACCTGTAGTTGCCGCAGTTGGCACATTCATGGCTTGCCTTGCTCCCATGCCGTGGCGGCCATCAATCGAAGAAGTTACGACTACCATAAATTTTGTGAGAACTTATTTTTCACCGCTTGCTTTAGACAAACATATGACGAGCAATGGGTTCCCACCCTCGATAAAAGTCAATGGGAGTTCCAAGCAGAGCAACTCTCTGAAAATATTAAAGTGAGACCACCCTATTATTGCCGAAAGCAAGCCGGCCGTCCGAGGAAGAGAAGGATAAGGTCTAAGGGTGAGGTTAGGGCACTACAGTGTAGCAGGTGCAATGAATATGGTCACAACCGCAGGAGCTGCAAGGCAGTGGGACCGATGGGCTAACAGTGTATTAATAATGATAGATTGAATGTAAATGAGAAATTCAGAATCCATATTTTTTTACACTGTAATATAGTCTTAACTGATGTATCATAGAGTCGTCATCGATTGTATAACTAATCGATTTCGATTCTATATAGAGTCGCCATCGACTATGTATAACGTCGATATCGATTCATTTAAGAATCGACATCGATTATGGATATTGTCAATGACGACTACATATATAGTCGATATCGATTATTTATACAATCGACTACGATTATGTATATAGTCGGGAGCGATTACATACAGAGTCGTCACCGATTATTTATATAGTCGATGACGACTATATATGTAGTCGCTAATGGATGCTATTCTACTTTTTAACTACAACTACATAAAAATAGTGCAATTATATTCAAAATAATTCAATTTACAATTACAAAAATATTCAAATACAACCACACTACTGCTGCTCCCCCTCCTTTTTGTCGTCCTTCGCCAGTACTCCGCCATCGCCTGTGTATGTAGCCAGTATATGGCCAATTTCTGCCCTGATCCTATCTATATCTGATTGCGCGAAGTCAAATTTCTTCCCCATCATAAAGTATTCGACATACTTCACAACAAACACTCCACAATCACAGGAGTTGGTCTGTCGGGGGACGGCTTTGATCCGGCAGTCAGTAGATGACCAAGGATAGTTCTTCTTCATTAGTGCAGCGGAGTCACCGTACGAATATAAGATCACGGGAAGGTATTGGGTCTGTTTCGAAATAATAGAGAGAAGTGTCAGATATGTTAAGCTAACAATGATAAAAGATATGCTAAGCAAAATATCTTACCCGCGCCTGTAATTGGCACACATATCTTTCCTTAGACCTATTAAATCGACGATCATTATCGATCGTTCGACTACCTTTACGATCGCAAGCGCCCAGTGTAGTGGTTGTTCAGAATGTATAGGCATAAATATCTACAAAAAAGTAATATAATCTCAAAGAGTATGATAGAAAAAATTAAAAAGAATAATTATAAAGAGGATAAAAGCATACTATGTTGCATTCGTGAGCCCACAGATTCCGAAACTCATTGAAGAAGAAAGTTTCCATCAGCTTCTTCCCTCCGGTCTCTCTTTGTCTATAGGTAGCCCACCTGTGAACTTGAACCTCGATCGACTGGTCGTATAATTTTTCAGCAAGCAGGAACTTGTTGAAATTTCTCAGTTCATAGCCCATGTACGTCAGTGCGGCAGGGTCCATAAGGAAGTTTTTGACATCTTTCTCAGGATGAATTTTATCATCAATAACTTTCAAATGTCTCAGGTAGGCGCCCATAACCTGAAACCAATGCAGTTAGATTAAAATATGCAGTTAGAGTTAAATACATAATCGTTAGCGACTCTGTACATCATCGATATCGATTCATTTGAGAATCGGTAATGATTATTTAAGTCGTCGAAATATTTATCGACTCTCTAATGAATCGATAAGTCGCTAACGATTACATACATACGCCATCGTTAGCGACTCTAAAAGCTATCGATACCGATTTCATACGCCATCGATACCGATTCCATAAGCCATCGATAACGATTACATAAGCTATCGATAACGATTTTGTCTACAGTATGTTAAACTTACAAAGTTATCCAGTCTTGGGTTCCCGCCATTCGAAGGATTGCACCACCAGCTTATACTTGCCGACAGTGCTAACATATTCTCTGCATAAAAAATGGCCAACTTAACTAATCTTCACGATAAATATATAATAATAAAGTTAAGTATTCAGGGTAATTCTACTTACTCGTCCTCCTTCAGAGGCTTGTTTCATATGTCTAGCATATATTTTTGCTCTGCTGTTAGCTCAAATAGAGCATCTTCATCAAGAGACCTGTGACCGGTGATGGTAATGATCGCCACCGGTCGAGCTCGTGATTGGTCCTTGGCCTTCGCCGTAGGCTTCTTTTCAACTGCTACCCTTCGCTGGGCCTTAGGTTTGATGGCAATTACTTTGCTGGCTTTCGCTTGCCTAGGTCTTAAGCGAAGCTCAGCTTGTTGGTGAGGCAATTGGGAAGAGGTTTCCTCTTCACCAGCAGGACCCTTATTAGTTTGGGTCTCAGGCTGCTTGTCAGCAGCTGCCTTCACCTCATCAACGGGAGGAGGAGGAGGAACTGACGCAGAGTCGATGATTCCTCATCGAAGGTATGTCGCACCTTCGATATCAGCTCCTCCATAGCCACATCCTGTATATCGTAATAATGATGCAAAATAAGAATTAATTTTTAGTCCACATTTTAAAAAGTCCAAATCGATTTTAAATATAATCGTTATCGACTGTACTTATAGTCGCTATCGATTATATATATAGTCGCTATCGATTTTATATATGATCGTGATCGATTATATAGATAGTCGTGATCGATTGTAAATAGAATTGACATCGATTTCATATATAATCGATATCGATTGTATATATGATCGGTATCGACTCTATATATAATCGATATCGATTTATGTTAATAAAATTGAACATCTAAAACTAGATTTCAACACATACCTTAGGTCTCGCCTCCAATAAATTTTCAAGGAGTTCTTTTATATCAGTGTGGCCCTTTCTGACTAAATAGTTGTGATTTAACTTCTGCCACTCCGCATCCCTTGAATTCAGCCTCTCATTGAAGGAGTTGCATAGTTTCTCTAAAGAAGCGCAACGTTTAGCCAGGGCCTTATTCTCTCCCTCCAAATCGCTCACTCTTTGGGTGAGCTTCAAGTTATCCAGCGTCAAATGATCGACCCTCCTCAACAAAGAATCATTGGAGGTGGACGCTTCAGCTGGGCTATCTTTCGCTGCCAGGCTCTCCTTGGCGGCCCCCCTAGTTCTTGGCCGACCCTCTCCCACATGCACGGGGCCCTTTTTCGAGAGGGGTTCTTCTTCAGACGTCGATGCGTCATCCCATTCTTCCTCTCCCTCTCCAATATTCTCGACCGGAATGTAATTTCTTTTCTTCTTCGGCCGAATCTCTTCCACAGCTTTCTTGACCGGTTCTTTCCTCTTCCCCCCAACCTCCTTTTGAACCCGTAGATATTCTCTTACCACGGGTATCTCTAATTCAAAGCCCTGAGGCATGAGGGGAGCGCGAACCTTTTGAAAGAAAATGAAACAACAGAATAAAATGATCGTTATATATATAATAAATCACTCTCGATTATATAAAGAATCGGTACCGACTATTTAATAAATCGTTATCGATTTAATAAATCGTTATCGACTACTTATTAAGTCGTTATCGACTCTGTAAGTAATCGCTATCGATTGTTAAGGAATCGTTATCGATTCGTAAATGAATCGGTAGCGATTCTGTAATGAATCGGTATCGATTCTAGAATGAATCGGTAAGTTGCTTTTTTTTGAATAGGCAATAGACCTCATACCTTGTTGTCTAACATCTGTCCGCGAGTGTAACCTTTGATCCTGGACTGTGCCCTGTCTGACCATTTCAGCAGCCGTGGGAAAGGGTCCTTGAGGCCTAGCTGGGATGGCGATATATCGGGCAGGATCTCATAAGCCCACCATTGAAGTACACATATGCATCCATATGTGTTGTACGTCTTCAGGGCTTTATCCATCTCGACGGTTTTTCTATTCGCCGCTCCCTTTATTATATACTCCATCAAGTCCTGGTAGACGAGCAGACCCCACGGAGTTCGGTTAAAGGTCTCCACATCATCAATGAGGTCGATGTGGTCTTCCGAAATCTGATGGTGGGACCCGGGGAAGAGAAATATGCACAACACAAACAGAAGGGACAACTTTAAGAAGTCCTCATCACTTTCCGCTCTATAAATTGTAGCATCTATATGAGACCGGAGAATTTTTCCGGGAGGTGTTCCACGAAAGTATTTGTATCTAATGGTTTGTTCTACCGATGGTTTACCGGATGGGGTATACTTTTCTGGGCCAACTACGGTAAGGCCCAGTATCAATGCAATGTCTATCTTCCGAAGATAGACATCAGTCTTCCCAATTCGGAAGTGGTTTTTATCAACCCAAAATGTCAGCATCGCATCCACCACATCGGAAAGAAATCTCACACCCTTCGGCATTTGAAATATTCCACCAAAAGTGAATCTCTCAAGAACTTCTTCCGATCCAGGTAGCACTTTCGTAGAGATTGAAAGCGACCTGGGTGAACACTTGCAACAAATGTGTACAACCATCTTGACGATCTTTTGAAATGAGCGTAATAAAAAGAAAGGATGAGCACCATACTAACAAGGATAGTTAAAATGTTGATGAAATGTATCGATTACATATAGAGTCGTTATCGATTACATAGGTAATCGATACCGACTCTAGATGTAATCGATATCGAGTCTATATATAATTGATACCGATTCTATATGTAATCGATATCGAGTCTATATGTAATCGATTACAGATGAAATCGCCATCGACTCAATATAAGGTCGTAATGACCTCAAAATGTTTATTTATATAGAAAATATTTAATTTACTAACTCAAAAGATTTCATGAAGTCGTCATTGAATCAAAATGTTTCATTTACTTGCAAAATTTTCAATTACATTCATAATATTTCAATTAAAATTAAAAATAAAAAGAAAATCTTGCAGCAACGTCCTAAGAAATCGGTAATCGATATCGATACCGACTCTATATATAATCGATTGCAAGTCTACATATAATCGATAACGATTACATATGTAAGCGCTAACGACTCTATATGTAATCGATATCGATTACTGATGAAATCGCCAACGACTCAATATAAATTCGCAATGACCTCAAAATATTTATTTATATAGAAATTACTTAATTTACTGACTCTTAAGTTTCTTTTTCTTTCTTTTGTTCTATTTCTTTTCTTCCTTCTTCTTTACCTACATCGATTACATATATAATCGATATCGTTCTTATATGTAATCGCTACCGACTCTCAATGTAATCGATCTCGATTACTTATGAAATCGCCATCAATTAAATATAAGTCTACATTGATCTTAAAATATTTAATTTACCTGTAAGGTAAATTTCCCTTATTTACATAGAAAATATTTAATTTACGGACTCAAAAGATTTCATGAAGTCGCCATTGCATCAAAAAGTTATTTCATTTACTTGCAAAATATTTCAATTACATTCAAATTTTTTCACTTATAATTAAAAAAGAAAAGAAAAGTTAGGAAGAAGGATGAAGAGCAGGTGGTGGATGGGGTGGAGAGCCGGGTGGTTCCGTCTTAAGTTTCTTTTTCTTTTCTTCCTTCTTCTTTTTCTTTTCTTCCTTCCTCTTCTTCTTCTTTTCTTCCTTCGCCAAAATCTCCATTACTTCATCGTACTCGTCCCACAGGAACTGCAGAGGATCTGGTTCTGGTGGTGGTGGTGGGTCCTCCCATACAGGATCGAACTTTATTGGGTTATAGAAGGTTTTTTCTTCGTCGTCAGACATTGGGAAAAATATGGGCTGGTAGGGATGATAGGTGGTTTGCTAAGGACGAACTAAACCTGTATTTAAAGCTCCTAGATTGTGGAATACGAATCGTTGTATTAAATTTTCTCATTCTTCCAACCTAACTTGCCATAATGGTTTTACAAAAGGGTAGTTGGCAATAAATTGAACGTCGGCTGAGATAAATATCAAACCTCGTATGATTTATTATGGCATCGAGGGTAATAACTATAGGGAAATTATTTCAAATGATGGGTATTAATTATATTCATAGAGAGTCGATATCGATTTGTTATAGATTCGTCATCCACAGTTTATATAGTCGATTACGACTACATATATAATCGTTATCGACTCTAAATGTAATCGATAACGATCTTCGATGTAATCGATAGCGACTAAATATGTAATCGGTAACGATTATATATAGGATCGATATCGATTACATATATAATCGATATCGATTATATATGGAAAAACCTAAAAAAATTATGTCAAAATATGCAACAAAGAAAGGAGAAATAAAAAATCTATAGCGATGGAAGCTAATTTTAATTCTAACTTACAGATTTGGTAGCTTGAAGGTTGTAGTTTTGAACGCGATCGTCCACAAAGCGTCAACGACTTTCCACCGACTTCGAACGAAAAAGTAAATTCAAAACAGTAAATGATTTGAAAAGAGGGCGGCTATTTATTACTGTGGGGGTAGTTTGGGTATTTCCTCAGCGTTTCATTTCGGCACATAGGGTTTCTGGGTAAAAGTGAAACTATAGGGGCGTAAAGGCGTGGATCATGACTGCACAAAATTTCCTAAGGCATTTGTGTTATAAATCGTCAAAGCTTAGATTACATTAGGGTACCTCTATTTGCACGTAAGGATCAAAATTTCGGTTTCTGGCTTGACCAAAACCAAAAATTTGAACCAAAATTTCGGCCAAAAATCAAAATTTTAGGTCCTATGTAAATTTAGACCGAAATTTTGGTCTAAATTATCATTTCGGTGGAGACCAAAATCAATAATTTTGGCTGAAATTTTGATCCTTGATGTGCACCGCACCAAAACTCTAATGAGCATCAACTACAAAAACCTTTGACTTAATTGAGATCATCAACTACAAAATTCATGGAGTTAATAGAGATCATTTTTCATCTAAATCTTTAACGTAGTGGATCTTTACATCATAGGTGTTCCGTGCGGTAGATTGTCATATTAGATTTTGATTTCATGTGCCATGTCTCCCAAAATGTAAGCATCATCATGAGCATAAGTCAAACATATTTGGGATCACCTTTTAGGATGTGTGTCATGTGAAAGTGAAATCAAAGCCTGGCCATCTGATGGTATACCTAAGGTCTCAAATTTTCGCGTGAATTAGAGGATCCAAAATGCATGGATATTGTTCAGCGTCATTGAAAGGTCAGAAGTGATAAAATTTTTTTTTTTTCCCTTTTTTCAGTTAACTTAAGCGCTTATCCTAAGGGATGCCCTCGCCCCCACCGTATAATTGAGTATTTTACGATTTACACACCCTATGAGGTATCCTGTTATCGCAGAAAGGAGATGCCAACTGTCACGGGGTAACTTTTTCCAACGCCCGTGCGGCGCCTCGCTACCGCTACAGCGATGCCAGCCTAACTCAGATACCAGTTTTCTCACGAAGCATAACCTAACATTGGTTATCACGCCCATGCAACATCTCGCTGCCGCGCACAGCGAGACCTCATATCCAACCATCACTCTGATACCACCCGCCTAGAGAACGGGAACTCCCGCATCGTAGTTGCCTTCACTCGAGGCGAACCCACTCAATGCATCGTGTCTACTCGCGACACACAGACCAGCACCTCAGTGTCACTTGGTCTGTCCAGCTTCACCCTGTGCAGTGCACTAGTTCCTCGCTTAAGACAAAGGCATGCCTCTCTTCATGCCATTCCAGCCAATCAACATGTGTGGTCCACGCGACCAGGACCCTTGGAGTAGCATGCAGCTCTTCATGCTCTCCAAACCAAGCATCATGTGTGGCCTGCACGACCAACACACTTCTGCTCCAGGCCCTCAGCTAGTGTGCTCCGCTGCGTCCCACGTAGCCCTTGAGTGCCCCAGTGAGGTCACCTACCCATGTGCACCGCGACGCCAGCACGGGACCACATGGTGACACATGACATCATGATACCATATTGTCGGCCGATGTTCTAGGCCCACCCCTAACCTAGAAAGCACATGCGCTCATCCCGCAACGCAAGACCCCATGTGTGGGAGAATAGCTCCACAGCTCCCTTCCCCCTATATATGGTCCAAAGACCAACTTAGGCAAAGTAGCAGAAAACCCTCAAACCCCTTGGTTTGTCATACCACCATGACACACAATCTCCTGCTCGTGGCACACACCTGCAAAGGTGGTGTCTTGCCATTAAATATGGCTCACGATCCTCTGACCGTGGCACCCAGTGCCATCCTCCAAGCCCACATGGCTTGCGAGGTCACGCATCAGAGTCCCTTGCGACCGTGTCGCGTCTGTGTCGCGTCCGCATCGCGACCACGTCACGAGGCCCTCATGGCCTCATGTCCAACATAGCAATGTGTCGCGTCCGTGTCACGACCATGTCGCAAGGCCCTCATGGCCTCATGTCGCATGCCCTCATGGCACCGCATCACGCCTAAGTCGTGACTGTGTCTCGCTTTAACTCGACACCATATCGGGTCCGTCATTGCACCCAGATGCCGCGTGCCCTCTTAGCACCGTATCACGTGTCCTCTTGTCACCGCATTGCTTGCCATACAAGCTAGATGTCGCGTGTCCTCTTGACACCACATCGCATGCCACCATGGCACCGCTTCATGTGCCTTAGCACTTGGACTTCACGTGCCCTCTTGGCACCACGTCGCGTGCCCCAACGCGGAGCGCCGCACTACGTGCCTTATGACACCAAGACGTCGCGTGCCCTTTTGGCACCACGTCGCATGCTCATACGCGGAGCACCGCATTACGTGCCTTATGGCACCAAGACGTCGCGTGCCCTCTTGACACCACGTCGCGTGCTCCACCGCGGAGCACCACATTCTAAGCCCTTCACGCGTCTAGCCACCATACTAGATCGCAGCTTAGTTCGGGTCTCCGTCGTATCATGCATCAGGGACTCATGCATACATCACAGGGCCACGTGCCTCTGCGCCCACGCGTGCTACACGGCTAGCTTACAAGATCCGCTTGCCTTCTTGCTAGCTAAGTGCCCAGTTCCAAGGTCGTCATGTGTTCATGCTAGCGCACAGATTAATGAGGCCGTCACACAACGCTCCATCCCATGACCTATTGGATGCTTTCACTTATTTGCATTCTCATAAATTGTTGAGCAGTTCTCGAGACTTGACTGTTTGACCGGCATGATATGGCTAGATGTGGAGTGGATTTAAATACCTAATACCAACTAGGGATGTAGGTTCGGGTATCCGAATCAAACCAAAGTCGAAAAGTTCGGTTTTCAGTTCAGTTCAGCCACAAACAAAACAAATTGGTACGGTTTTGGTTAGCTTTTTTATATTTTTTCTGAAATTGTAATTGGACCGAAACATGAAAATTTTGGTTTTTCTCCATTTGGTTAGTTTAGTTTCGAGTTTTCTCTTTTTTTTTTTAATAGGTTTTTTTGGCTATTTCAAGTATTTTCTCTTATTTCAAATATTTTTTTCCCATTTTTTAACTTTACGTAATTGATTTTCGCCACCGAAAACCGAAATTGAACCGAAATAAAGTTAATTTGGCTCGTTCAACGTCCGTTTTTGGGCTGGTCTGGATCGACTCGGTTCACTTGGTTTGGGGTCGGGTTTGAATTGCAGGTCAAAATTTGCACCCGTAATACCAACTCGTTGGCAATTTCTGCCATCTAATCATGTGGCCATAAAGAGCATTAAGTGAACACATCAATTCATATAGGCAACATGTCAACAATTTACATTGAGGGATAAAAAGTGCTTTGACTTGATGACTCGGGTTACCAATGCACCAACATAGGGACTCTGAAGTGCACAGTGCACAGTGCACGTGGACCAATATAGAGATGATGTGGTGCATGCACCTTTGCTTTGCCTGGAATCGTTAGGGAATCCCTACGCATGCCTAAATTTAGGGTACACTGTTATACAGTGGATAATTTTGCAGGCAGCTTATATGGTGTAACTTGACTGGCTGTACATATAGTGTGGCCAAACACTGTAGCCACTCACATCACGCCATATAAGCTGCCTACAAAATTGTCAATTAAAAATTGTCCAACATTTATAATTTTCCAAATTTAGGTATCCATAAGTAGGGTACCCTGCCTCTTGTCACCATACAAATTTGGGTGAAATTCTTCGAAATTCGCAAAATAAAGGTTGGATAAATTTATTTGCAAAATTTCATTAACATCAATCAAATTAATAACTTTTTTGAAATTATTTTTTATTTATTTAATTTTTTTATATAAATAATAAATATAATTTATACATTTCTATTTTTTCGAAATCTTTTCATTTATTACCGAAATTTATTTGAAATGAACAATTGAACAGATACGACCCCCTACAAAAATATTGCCGAAAACAAAATATGTCATTATGATCGCTACCCCTAATGCACATGGCACGAGACTCTTAAGATTGATTTTGGCGCTACATTTTAAAGAAGATAGAGCGGAGAAATCTTTCTCAAAATTCCAAACCCTAGAAACTCCAAGCAAATTACATAGATATTGTATTGCCTCAAACTTCGAAACCCTAGAAACTCCAAGCAAATTACATAGATATTATATTGTCTGAATAGCATGTAGGAATTCCGTCGATTCCATGAATTGCATTTTCAATAAACCGTATTAGAATTTTTATTTTAAAAAATAAAGGATTTTCATATGCACTTTTTCGAGCCTTCAAACGTATCCAAACAATGGATTTCCGATATCAGAATTCTAAATTCCTCCATTTTTTCAACATCCAAAACAGATCTCTCTCTTTGCCTAGATTACTTAGCATTATTAAAAAGTTTGTACACGTAGTGACAAATTTCTCCGAAATTCTTCGAAATTCATCGAACAAGGGTCTGGTGAAACTTTTTATGAAATTTCGATGACTTCTCTGAAATCACTAAAATTTCATTAATTTCGGCAAAATTAACGAAATTTCACCGAAATTAATAAATCTTTTCTAATTTTTATCATTTTTTAAATAATAAATAAAAATTTTATGAAGTTTAAATATAATTTATATTTAATACTTTTTGTAGTCCCCGAAATTTTTCCGAAACTTTAGAAAATTTTCTCAAATTTATCCGAAATGACGCCTTGCCGAAATGTTGCTGAAAACGAAAATTGTCGCTATGCTTGTGCGTACCCTTTTCAACTAAAAAGTTGTCATGTTTGAAAAAGCTCTAATTCCATCAAAACTAAATCTATAGGATTATTTTTAACAGATGTACTCCTATTAGAATCACTTTTTTGTAGCACAATTTGAATAATAAGATTCTCGACCCCAAAAATAGAGCAAATTAACCCCAAGGATCAAAATTTCGAGTATCATTTCGGTTTTGGAGGGGACTGAAACCAAACATTTGGTCGAAAACTGAAATTTTGGGTCGCATATAAAATGACCGAAATTTCGGTCCAAATTATCTTTTTGGTGGGAACCGAAACCGATAATTTCGGGCGAAATTTCGGTCAAAATTATGATCCTTAATTAACCTTTTCCATCGTATGCGGGGTACTAGGCATTTTCTAGCTTCTGGATCAAAATCAAATTCTCGCGGCAGAAATCTAAAGCGAACAATGATTTCGAGAGCTAGAATCACTTTTCAGGGCTCATAAGCTATTCCATTTCCAACGCCTTGCAAGGCTTTGGGGCACGTTTGATTGTGCATTGGGGCAATCAGTAGATAGTATCCAACCAAAGATGAAACCGAAAATCTATTAGCAACATGTCATTGAGAGCCTAAAAGAGCCCCATAATAATGACCACTATCTGATTACTCAAATGCGTTTAGTCATTCGGTTTCAAACGTTTATAGCTTCTTAATCAGACGATAGGAATAATTTTTAAAATTAGATTGTTTCGATTGATGATCTTGTTAACTTGCCCTCTGAGTTTTACCAACTTCCGCGGTGCAAAAAAAAAAGATAATAGTTACTTAAAAAAAATCTCAGCTTCTTAAACTTTGGAATATATTTTTTTTATATTTTTTAACTATAAATTTTGACTGCATGTAAGCCTTGCTATTATTGTCAAACTTTCAATGTGCAATTTTAAGTAGAACTTATTTAAAACTCTACGAGCTCCCTAAGGTAGCATTTTTATTGAAGTTTCAATTTTTACGTAAAACTTCATGAAATATGATTTTTTTTTAAAAGATCATATGGATTGTTACTTTGGTGGATGTCCAAACACTGCCCGAAATCTTTGGATATTTGAGGCTATTCTAGACCAAAGTGAGTAAGTCGGGGTTCAAGAAGAAAAAATAGGCAAAAATCGATTAATTTGAGAAAAAATGAGAATTTTTTTGAAAAATATAAAATATAAAATGTTAAAATAAGTAAATAATTCAGGAAAAGGAAGAAAATGTTGGCACAAACTCACAACTTTCACAATTTCTTTGCAAAATTTATAATTTTTTGAAAAAATTGTGACTTAATCATAATTTTGTATTCGACTAAAGGGATAATCTTTTAAAAAAATTCAGCCAATTCGGTCGCTATTATGAATGAATGAGATGTTGTGTACCAAAAATGCTCTCATCTATTTGGAAAAGTGCCACCCGAACAAGGGTTTTAACCTTTCATATGTGCAACCACTTCTCATTGGGTACATTGGTACATGTGATATAATTATTTAGCAAAGGGAGAACGGCTCCATCCGACATTTGGTACACCCGGACAAGGGTTTTAACCACTTTCATATGTGCAACTACTCCTCATTTAAACAACATTCTAATGTTGTTTGAATGATCTTCTATCATTAAAGTTAAAAACTTTTAATATCGCACTATTGAAGGGTGATTTTTATTATGTCACGTGGTAAAAACCTATGATCAATCAAAACTGCCCAGCGGCAATCTATTAGTGAAACATGTCTCAACCAAAAGAAATATGCCTATAAGTGGATATGAGTCATCCAATTGATGAACTTTAATATTAGATATTAAAACTAAAAATAACAGTTGATATTAAATTCTATGAATTGGACTATTTAAATCTCGCTAAAACACCAATTTTGGGCCTTTTTCCTGTCAATTTGTGATCTACCACTTTGATGGTATGGATCACTCACATCTTAAACCATGTGTAAGATACACTAATTTGGTATTTAAATGACAGTTAGGAGAATTACGCCACTTAGCAAAATGTGTCACTTGATGCAAAGGACTTGACATACAAATTTGATAGATATCTAGAAGATTGCATCGAAAAAACATTTTTATCCTGTAATTTAAAGTGATCACAGAACTCAATGGGCCTAGTTCAACCTCGCAAAATCGGCTTGTAAGGTGAGGAGTGCCCATATTATATATAGCTCAAGACCTCCAAGCTCGCAGGCAATGCGGGACTATTCTAACATGCCCCCGCATGTGGTGGCGGGATTGAGCCGAGCCAAATCACATGGACAATTGAATTGGGTCGGGTGGAGGGGAGAAATACCTGTTTTGATACCATGTAGAATTCCATGGGCCTTACTCAACCTCACAAAACATCTTTATCTTTGATTTAAAGTGATCACACAATGCTAAAATTGAAGAATTCCATGGGCCTAATTCAACCTTATAAATCCGGCTTGTAAGGTGAGGAGTGCCCATATTATATATAGCTCAAGACCTCTAAGCTCGTCGGCAATGTGAGACTATTCTAACACACCCCCGCATGTGTAGGCGGAATTGGGCCAAACCTAATCACGTAGACAATTGAATTGGGTGACATGGAGGGGAGAAATACCATATAAAATTCCATGGGTCTAACTCAACCCTACAAAACATCTTTATCTTTGATTTAAAGCAATCACACAATGCTAAAATTGAAGAATTCCATGGTCCTAATTCAAACTCATAAAATCGGCTTGTAAGGTGAGGAGTGCCCATATTATATATACCTCAAGACCTCTACACCCGCAGACAATGTGAGACTATTCTAACATGTCCCCGCACGTGTTGGCGGGATTGAGCCAAGCCAAATCACATAGATAATTGAATTGGGTGACGTGGAGGGGAGAAATATCATGTAGAATTCAATGGGCTTAACTCAACCGCACAAAACATCTTTATCTTTGATTTAAAGTGACCACACAATGCTAAAATTGATGAATTCCATGGGCCTAATTCAACCTCATAAAACCAGCTTGTAAGGTAGGGAGTGCCCATATTATATATAGCTCAAGACCTCCAAGCCCGCAAGCAATGTGGGACTATTCTAACACCTCCCGGCACGTGTTGGCGGAATTGAGCCAAACCAAATCACGTGGACAATTGAATTGGGTGGCGAGGAGGGGAGGAATACCCGCTTTGATACAATGTAGAATTTCATTAGCCTAACTTAACCTAAAAAAATCAGCTTGTAAGTTAAGGAGTGCCCAGATTATATATAGCCTAAGACCTCGAAGCGCACAAGCAATGTGGGACTATTCTCACAAAAATGAATGGTTAAAATAAGTTTTATGAAATTATATGTATACCCGCTCATTTTAAAAGGGTTTGAGTCCTCTCATCAAGTGGCACACTTGCTAAAAAAGTGACTCATGTACCCAACCAGTGATCCGTTGCAATCTAGATTAGGAACTGAGTCACAGACCCTATACCACCAGCTCCTCTAGCCAAATACCCTCTTACATATATATATATAACTGCTTCTTCTAACAGTAGAAATTTGATGATGATAGATTGAAAAAGCAAATAATAATGGGTGTCCTAAATAGTGACACTTTTCCAAGTGAAACCTATCTGAGAAGGACAAGTTTCTTTTGGCTCATGATTCCCTGATGGGTTCAAAATAGCATCATACTGAGAGTAACAAAAACTTGATATGTTGCCATGCTTTCATCCTAATGTGGACACAAGTGAATAACCAACTGTTTTATATCCATTCTTTAAGCCAAGTGGCACATGATTTTGAAGTATCCAACTCGAGTATCCTTATCATACTCTAACATTTATATGAATGTACATGTGACCACCTATATATATGATCGGTCCAAGACTTACTGTCAGCTAAAACTTGTCAATGATGGAATGTTTTTTTAATTATATGAATTGATCAAATGTGCGCCATATGGCTCGAAAGTAAATGATCATACACAAAAATTGTTTAAAGCTGCTCATAGGAGTCGACCTCTAATTAAGCCAAAATTAGGTGATAATCTTAGTCCTCACTCTATTCCTTTCTTTACTAAATATATTGTAGGTCAACATAAATCTGCTATGTTAGATACAAATTTACATTTGTTAGCCGGATTGAACAAAAATGGTGCATGAGTCAAGCAATTAGGTGATACATGCATAAACTATATGTTGTGTCTAATACAGCATTATAGTTTGTTGGTGGGAATGACCAAAAATGGTGGATATATGGTAAAATAAAGATGCCATAGCCCATTTTCAGACCAAATATGGTAGCTACAAATTATATCTTAATTTTTAGCTAACTTTTTTTTAAAATAAAAATATGTGCATTTTTTATACTTTAAAAAAGTAGGGATATTTTTGGTACACAAATAAATGGTGTGGCATCCACTTTAACCACATATATTATTATAGTACCTTTAAATTCACCCACCAAATCTGTGAGTTCACCCACACTGAAATACATTGATTGCATTGAATTAGACGATGTAAATTATTTTTTGTTCCAATCTTTCACACGATGAATCTTGAGATCATGGGCATACCATCAGATGGTCATTTTCTTATTTCGCGTGGTACACACCCAAACAAGTGACCTTAAAATCAATTTTGAGCTTCCACGTCATGTCAAGGTTACTTTTTTGAGATGTGTCACGTGAAATAAATACCGACTATCTGATGGTGCACCTATGATCACAAGATCCATTGTGTGAAAGATTGAGAGGATAAACAATCTGCATCGTTTGATTCAACGTAATCTATGTGTTTCATCGTGAGTGAACTCCAAGATTCGGTGAGTGGATTTAAAGGTACTCCATATATTATTCAGACCAATATTGGCTCAAAAGCTCATCTCTATTTTATTGGTTAAGAGTAGTCACACATGAGAATTGAATGGCTAAAATATGTTTAGAGAATCACATGCTAACCTTTATTTTTTTAGCATTGGACCGTCATTAATCACACCATAGAGAAGCTTTGAGAGGTTATCTTGAGTCGAACTTGATCTAAATGTTGCTCTCGTGCACCACGAGGCACTATTTCATATTCAAAACTTGTCAAACTTGTGACGCGTCTAACTGTTGTCTAGATTTACTTATAAAACTCCATTACGTAGGTCAAAAAGAGAGAGAGAGAGAGAGAGAGAGGACTACAAAGATGCACCCTTCATCGCGGCAACATCTTGGTTTTAAATATTGCCCAAGACGAGACGCCTTGGGGAATTTGTTTTGCATCTCAGAGCTGAGTGAGACGATAATAACCAATCCACTTCTCACCCTGAGAAGCGAAAGAGAAACTTGATGAGAGACTTTTGTTGTAAAATATAAAATATGTATACAATGTTACATTAATATACACCGATCATTCAAGTGTTCTAATGATCGCGTTTGTACATGTGACTCTATTATTACTCGCCGGATCCAATTTAGATTACACAGCAACCCTTAAAAAGTGAAAATCATGAAACTCAAGATTCTTCCATATCTAAGGGCTGCAGTTGTGGTTGAACTTGAAATCCGATTCAACCTGGTTGAACCTAACATTACCCTGTTCCTGTATCCCGGTTTTTATTATTGTTTTCCTCATCGATCTTGTTTTGTAGCCTTTTATCGTTTTGTCCTTTGAAATAAGTCTGACTGTTATTAATTAAAAAAAAATATAAACTCTAGATGTTAGACCTAGACAAGTCCCAGACATTTTACGCACAAGCGTAAATTAACATTTTATCCTTGTGCCTATTTTCTTGGATTTGTCTAAAGGTTTAACATTTGAGATATAACATTACTCTGGATTTACTTATAAACTGCTCTAGTTAGTGCTCAATAGGTCAGAGAGAGAAAGAGACATAGAGGACTAGAAAGTTGCACACAGCTTGCACCCTTTCCAAATGCACACTATTGTGAGTTTGTAACCCTTTCCAAATGCACACTATTCTCATGGGGAAAGAGACATACCACTATTGCAAGCTTGTAACACTTTCCACATGCACACTTGCACCCTTTCTCTTGGGGATCCTTTCCAAATGCTTTTGAGCTTACTCCCTTAACACCAAGGCTTCTCAATGCATAGCTGACAAGATTGGCTGCAAATATGCATTGCCGACAGCTCTATATAGACAAATTTCCCTCCATCGTTTACGATTTGTGGAAGTCATTTTTTTGACAAGTTTGGAGCAATTGGATTGATCAAATCTTGAGCATAGGGAACAAAGTTGGATTCGACAATCATTCAACGAGGTGTCAATTTGTTTTGATTCAGCTAAATTTGGAGAAGTTGGGAGAAAAATTTAGAGACTCGTATTGTTAATAAAATATTAATATATATTGACATATAATGATGTATTTAAATGACAAGTAAGTGTATTAATATAGTGTGTGTTCCCATCAAAAAGATAAAATAAAAATAATATAGTGTGCATGCACTAACAAGTAACAATTTACAATTAAAAAAAATAAATTATGAGTCATGATTAAATTGTGAAATACAATAATAAGAATTCAGTAATATTTTTTTTTTGGTAATTTCTCAAATTTCAAAATATACAAATTCAGAGAATCATCAAATCAAACGAATATTTGATTGAAAGTTTGAGAGACCATCCACTTGAAGTTTTTTTCCAAAATTTTGATTATTACCAAATTTTTTGTGACAGAGGTCATGGGACTAATGGCATGCATAATTATGTGACAGAACCACATTGAGAATAACCTTAAATGGGTCTCAAATAAGCGCCGAATCTGGCTCTCAATTGGGCCTGTAGAATAAGGCCTTGGGCCACAAGTTCAGCTTTTTATTGACCTTTTATTAAAATAAGGGTTATTTACATTTAACCTTTTGAGATATGTCTTATTTACACTCTGTCTCGGATCAGTGTGGTCCCTATTTTAACTTGCATTTATATATTTCACTATTATAAAATTAAAATTTAACTTTTTTGAATCAAATGATAAAAATCATTTTTTATCATAATCTTCTACCTCATAAATCCTGAGATCACAAGTCTACCATCATGCAGTGAGATTTTGATTCAGATGACAGCCAATCCTAATCGTGGGCATAAATCAAACATGATTCTTGAATCGCTTTTGGTGATGTGTGCCATGTGAATCGAAATATGACGATATGATTATAGGCCCATGATCTCAAGATCCAAGGGGAATATAAAAGAAGAGACCACAATGTAAATATGTGAAATACGTAGGGACATAATATAAAAAAGGTATATCTCAGGGTTAAAAGAAAAAGGCCTTTCAAAATAATAGCTAAATAGGGCACCTATCTCCTTATCATCTACAACTCTACAAGTAGTCGCTTAGTCGGTGCTTTTAGAAGTTTGGTAGGTGCAGAGAGTTACCTTAATAGCGGACCCACTTACGCAATTTAGCGAGTGGCGTGGTTCTTTTTCAGAGAGACACCTGTCATTGTACTAAAACAGAAGGACAGTATCGTAATTTACTATAGAGAGTGTGGGTTTTTGGCATATTACCCCATATTATGCTAATATTATAAGAAACCCTGAGTTATGAGTATTTATTCTTTCGCTTTATGTTTATATAATCACTTAACTGTTAATTATGAAGTGAGTTTATGGACGAAAAACCTATTTTGTCCTTAATGAAACCAATATTTTAAAAATACCATCATTCTAAAAAGCCCTTCATTCATCTATATTTACAAGTCATGCTATTAAACTTTATCATCATTCTAAAAGGCCCTTCATTCACCTTTTTTTACAAGTCATGCCATTATAATTTACCACTATTCTAAAAAGAGTACCTTTAAATCCACCCACAAAATCTTTGAGTTCACTCATGCTGAAACACATCGACTGCATTGAATCAAATGATAGAGATTTTTTATCGTCCCAATCTTTCATGAGATCGATCTTTAGATCATGGGTGTACCATCAGACGGTCAATTTTTTATTTCATGTGGTACACACCCCTAAAAGTGACCTTAATATCAATTTTAAGCATGCATATGATGTTAAGGTCACTTTTCTGAGATGTGTGCCACATGCAATAAAACACTGACCGTCTGATGGTATGATCATGATCTCAAGATCCATCATGTGAAAGAATGGAAGGATAAATGATCTCCATTATTCGATTCAATTTAATCAACGTGTTTTAGCATAGGTGAACTAAAAGATTTAGTGGGTGGATTTAAAGGTACTCTTCTAAAAGGCCCTTCATTTACTCATCAAATTCAAGACTCATCAGATGGGTGATTCCCCTATTAAAGCATGTCAACGTTTGAATGAATACTCAATCAATGGAAGATTTGTGGCAAACGATGCGATTATTCTTGAAAAGAAAACCTTCAATCTATATGTTCCACTCAAAATACTATTTCCTCCAATTTCTTATATGATTCAAGACCCATTTTTAGGATTTGGATTTGCCTAATCGCGTCTGCTTCCATCCACCGAATCTTTGAGTTCACCCACGCTAAAACACATTGATTGCATTGAATAAGACGATGGAGATCGTTTAGGTATATCATTAGACGATCAGTGTTTTATTTCGTGAGACACATATAAAAAAAGTAACCTAAACATCACGTATACGGTTAAGATTAATTTTAAGATAATTTTTTTGGGTGTGTACCATATGAAAAAAAAATCAACCATCTAATGGTGCCACCATGATCTCAAGATCCATCGTGTGAAAGGTTGGAACGATAAACAATCTCCATCGTCCGATTCAATGCAATCAACCGTTTAATGGTGCCACTATGATCTCAAGATCCATTGTGTGAATGGTTGGGACGCTACACGACCTCCATCGTCCAATTCAATGCAGTCAATTGTCTGATGGTGCCACCATGATCTTAAGATACATCGTGTGAAAGGTTGGGACGATAAATGATCTCTATCATCTGATTCAATGCAATCAACCGTCTAATGGTGCCACCGTGATCTCAGGATCGATCGTGTGAAAGGTTGGGACGATAAACAATCTCCATCGTCCAATTCAATGTTGTCAATGTTTTTCAGCGTGGGTGAATTCAAATATTTGGTAGGTGGATTTAAGACTACTTTCTTTTATAAGTGGGGGTGAATTTAAAATTACTCTTACCACGTGTATAGGGTGGTAATTTAGTAATTTAATTTTAAAAAGGATAAATATGATATTTAGGCTATTCTTTAACGGCTGGTTAATCATTTAAAATAGCAATAGGTTAAAGAGGGTGTTTTATAATCACTAAAATGTTAACTACGGGTTAAAACAAATAGCTATAATTGGGGGGTTATTTATAATATCAGCATAACTCAGGGGGGAATTTGCAAAAAACCCTAGAGAGTGCCATTGCCTCATTCTATTTGTCTTCCTGACGACTTTAAAACACCTTATCGCAGTTCTCCACCTCCGTTTCTCGGGCAGCTTCATCAATGGCCGCTTTACTCACTTCTCTGGTAAAACCCTAACCCATATTTTTTCTCTACTTTTCCATTTCTACCCTCTCCCTTTCCTCATATTCCTATATAATGGTCTTGGTTCATTTCTAATATTGGCATTTTTCCTCACAGGCGAACGTGGGCTCCACCGTTTCAGCTCCAAGAAGTATCCTCCTTCTCCAGACTCTAAAACCTTCATCAAACACCCTCAAATTCCGAAGATGCCCTTCCCCGTCCGATTGTTCGGCCGCGGTTTTCTACCCCGGTTCGTCCCGGATCGGTCCTCCCTCTTCTTCTCGCTTCCAGGGGAGAACCGGGTTCGTGAGCTCGGCTCGTGCTGAAATGCAGGTTGGCCGGTTTTTTCCTTTTCATCCAACGGTTGAGATTTGATTGTTACTTGCTGTGTGGGAAATTAAGATTTGGAAGTAGGGATTAGGGTTTGTGGAACCCGGTGATTGATCATAATTGATGTGGCTTATTTTTTATTATTTATTTTTTAATACTCTCTGAAGCGTGATGAAAGCGTAACCAAATTCCCCTAATATCTGTGTTTTTAATGCTTTTTTGATGGACACATGTTGAGCATTTTGTTAATAGCGGTCGCTCTTCGATTATTATTATTATTAAATGTATTAGAAATTCAGTAAATGATTATGCAAGATTCATTTGGAACCATGAATTAGGGTTCTTTTGATGTCTTTTTTTGGGTCTGTCGCTGAAAAGTGCTTAATGCTTTGCAGTTCTATTAAGTATCGGATTGTTATGACCCCGAAGTAATAAGGAATTAACTTCCCGCTCCACTAACGCCTAGGCATTTTTGGAGTGTTAGTTAGTCCCTCAACAAATGGTATCAGAGCCAGCACCACATCTCGAGTTTGAGTCACGGAAAGGGCAACCTGAGGAAAGGGCTACCTGGGGGCCCTAAAGAGGGGGTACCAGAGTGAAAACTGCCACAGTGTGGGCCACCGTAAAGTCCTGGACGGGGCGACCTAAACAAAGGGCCCTAATGAGGGTAACAGAGTTAAAGCCGTCACAGAGTGGGCTGCTCTAGAGTCCCGGAAGGGGTGACCTGAGGAAAGGGCTACCTGGGCCCCCCAAAGGGGGTACGGTAATGAGAGCCACCACAGAGTGGCCTGCTGTGGACGTTGACTGCGGAGCTTGGTGGTCTGCTACGACCCTCATGTAATAAGGAATTAACTTCCCGCTCCACTAACGCGTAGGCATTTTTGGAGTATTGGTTAGGACCTCCCGGATATGCAGTATAATCAGCCAAAGGAATGTAATTTTAGCACAACTTCTTGTTTAGTGAATGCGGTTTTTTTGTGTTCTGGAAAATTTTTCAGGCAGCGGATTTGCAATCTAAAGTCACCCAAAAAGTTTATTTCGATATAAGCATTGGGAATCCTGAAGGGGCATTTGTTGGGAGGATTGTGATGGGATTGTATGGTGATGATGTCCCCCAAACTGCTGAAAATTTTCGTGCCCTGTGTACAGGTTGGATAATTTGATTATTAGTTTAATTTTTTACTTATTTGATTTGTTGAAGTTGTGGAGTGATTAATTGAATTGGATGCATTTGGCGCTATTTTTGAACTGCATTTTCTCGTAATCAGGGGAGAAGGGCTTTGGATACAAGGGATCCACGTTCCATCGTGTCATCAAAGACTTTATGATTCAAGGAGGAGATTTTGATAAGGGAAATGTGCGTTTTCTCTTTACTTGATTTTTTCTTTAATAGAATTTATGCCTTTGTTAGATTCCAACCATGATATTCTATGTAACTTAGGCCTTGTTTTGTAGAACCTAGGAAAATTTCTGAATGTTGTTCTGCAAAATATTTAGGTAAAATAGGATTAATCAAATTCAATATAGTTTGAAAAAATGAAACATTGGGAACCAAGCATATTTGTAGTGTATGCGTAAAATTAGTTTTCAATAAAAATTTCACTGCTGATTGTACGCAAACGAGAAACATTGCATTTCCTGTGTGGGCCTCACAGCGTCTGCCAAGCAACACAAATGGTAGAAAACAAAATTTCAACTCATTTTCAGGATGAATGGCTTATTTTCCTCGTTACCAAACAAGCCCTTAGAGACGGACATGTGGTGACCATCTATATAATGTGTATCCAATTAATACTGGCAAGAAAAATTAGGTTTATGTCGAAAACTCTGTCAACAGGAGATTAACGTGGAAAATTTGAATGTTCTTGCTGGAGATATATGAAAATGATATGTTGACAGGAGTATAATGGCTATAATCGCTAACAATGACAATTATCCCTTGGTAGATTCAGTCATTTGGATAGAATTCATGTATTAGCAATTTCATTTATGACAACCATTACCTTCTCAGTGGACTTAGTTGGTGTCAATAGTGCAACCGATAAAAACCCAGGTAAGAAATATTTACAAACAGACCAGATGGGAGTCAATCTCAATTACTTTACTCCTATGAAACAATTCTCATGGAACTTTATCTTCTAATTAGGGTGTTGTTATCTTAGCTAAGTTTGATCAAAAGTCCCCATGTGATGTAAGCAAAAACTTTACAAGCATAAACAACAAGTCAACAAGACATGATAAATATAAAGGTAAGAGATAATTCATACGTCAAGCTTTTTCTCAGTTCAATAAAAACTACTGCTGAACTTCTCAACATATATATATATATATATATATATATATATATATATATATATATTGAGAAGTTCAGCAATACTTTTTATTCTTAAAGGGAATGGGGGTGTTAGGAGTTTGTTCAGCTCCTTTTCTTTTAGGGACGGAAATACCCCTAATAGTAAATCAAACATACAAGTTCTAAGGGAGTTGAGTTTAAAAAAAAGATAGGGTACAATTAGATAATCTTGTCAGAGTGTTGTTGATTGTGAGGCATGCATAGAAAACTTTGTGTGCATGTAAGAAAGAGTTTGATGTTTACTATTCTCTTTGATATTTAATGATTTTAGTTCATTTAAAATACCAGATCCACTTAGAATGAATCTCCTAGGCCTAATTTCTTCAGCACAAGGGTTCCTCCAAGATGTCATCATTGTGTGGTAGGAGATAGTATGTATATAACATTTAAGTTATATGTGTCAAACACAATAAGTAATCCCTTTGCCTATTCACTTATTTCTCCTATTCTAGGTACTCAATAAGTCATTAATGCATGGTAGCTTGTAGAATTTGCAATAACTGTTGGGCGGCTAACAAATAATAATAAGAATCTGATATGACTACCTTTAAAGTCACTCACCAAATCTTTGAGGGCACCCACGTTGAAACCCATTGACTGCTTTGAACCATACGATGGAGACAGTTTTTTGTCCCAATCTTTTATATGACGTATCTTGAGATCATAGGTGTACCATCAAACTATATGATTTTGATTTCACAAGGCTCACATCTTAAAATTAGGTTTGAGTGTGGTGAGTGACACATATGTTTGAGGTTAATTTTTTCAGATGTGCCATAAGAAATACAAAAATGACCGTACGATGGTACGTCCATGATGTCAAGATCCACCGTGGGAATGATTGGGACAAAAAACGATCACCATCGTCTATTCAAAGTAGTCAACGAATTTTCAAAGATTCAGTGGGTGAATTTAAAGGTACCCATCCAATATTTGGGATACATCAACAAGGCACTAAAATTATCATCTTCCAAGCGTCCAACTCGTGTCATTCATCGCTGAACTTTGTGTCTTGCAATGACATCTAGCGACTCCTTCCTGTGCCGTGTCGCTCGCTATGTGTCATCATGTATCCTATTCATGCATGCTCACTAGCACCTCACACACTATATATAGATGGAAAGCTCTTCCTTTACCTACTTTTAGGGCCCTAGGGGGTGTCAAGTGGGGCGGCGGACACAAGCCACTGACCCACTTAGGCCACCGAACCACATGTAAGTTTCAAAGAAATAAAAAATTCCTTACAGATAAAACAATATGAAAATCTGACCGTCTGATAGGTGCACTATAATCTGAAGATCTATTGTGTGGAAGATTAGTTCTAAAAATGGTCTCCGTCGTTTGATTCATGGCAGCTAACGGTTTTAATGGTGAAAATGCGTGTATTCTTCACAGAAAAACGAGTGCAAATAATGCCACCCTAAGGGCTCCGCGCACTTATTTTCGGACTAATTTTGGGAGAGATTTCTCTCAAAAATAAACTAAGAGATTTCTCTTTGTATGGAGAGATTTCTCTCACAAGAGGCTTTGCTAGTGTGTGTTTAAACACACTCAAGTAGGGTTTGTAGGCTCTAGTAAAATTAATTAGAAGGAGAACCTTATAGAAAGTGTGGTTTGAACCTAGAACCTAGGTGTCACAAACTTTTAATTCAACCACACATTTCCACATAAAAATCGTTGACTGGCTTGAATTAGACGATGTAGATCATTTTTCGTCCCAATCTTCCACACAATTGATCTTGAGATCATGGCGCACCTATTAGATAGTCAAATCTTGATTCCACGCGACACACATCCCTGGGATCGGCTCTGGGAGCTATTACGCAATCTTTTCTATTAATATAAATAGGCCCCATTTCAGAATCTCGACATAGGCGACCAAAACCTCAGGACCGGCCCTGCTCGCTTTAGGAACGATAGCAATAAAGCTCGGACTTTCGTCCTATCCAGAATGAAGGTGTGGCTACTTCTATCAGTGATTCACTCCTATCTTCTCCATGGTGAAAGGAACAAGACCTTCAAGCCTGACAAATACCCTTGGAATCGATGCCCCCTATCCCTTAACTGTGTTCGAATATGTTTTGTACAATTGGTCTACAAAACTCATGGAGTATTTGGTGATCAATCTGAAAGATTTAACCAACTTTTCTGAAAACCCCACTGTGTTTTTTTCTTCATTGAAGAGGAAATTAGCTTCTTAGCTTGATGCGACTCGCCAAGGCAAAACTGTTGTCCCCAGTGACATTGGTGGGAAGAGCCTCAAAGCTCAACAACGTACAGTTGAAGGTGTGTACCATATTTTCATGTCTTTAATTTTTATTTTTTGGTTTAAATTCAGAATATTTCATTATTTGTGGATTGTTGCTGATGTACTTATTTCTCTCGTGAAGCGTTTGAAGGTTGAGATCGACGAGTCCAAGCTTAGGAAGTAGAGGGTGTGGCTTCTGTGCCATTTATTTTTTAGATAAGATCAAATGATTCAGTGGATTCTGATTTTTCATTTTGATTTTATTATTTTTGGTGGAGAGAAGGTTATATTGGAGCGTAGTCACCAAGTTGGGGTTCGACAATAATTCGGCAAATTTAACATTCGGAAAGTGAAAAACCACAAAATTAAAATTCGGAAAGTTAAATTTTGCGAATTTTAACTTCCCGAATTTTAAATTTGCCGAATTGGTGACTATGCTCCTAATATAACATTCTCTCTGCTGGAAATAATAAAATCAAAATGAGAAATCAGAATCCACTGAATCATTGACCTTGTCTAAAAAAATTAAATGGGGGAGAAGCTATGTCCTCTACTTCCTAAATTTGGACTTGTCGATCTCAATCCCTCCTCAACCGCACGCTTGCCACCAGAGAGATCACTGTTGCTCAGACCACCCTTTCGGCCCATCTCTTGATCCCCTTCATTCCAACTTGCTCCTTCCTCGATTTTCCTCCACGGTTCTGTCCTTCAACAACCAACTACCATTAAGTACATCAAAAAAATAAAAATTACTAGTAAGTACGTCAACAACAATCCACAAATAATGAAATATTTTGAATTTAGACCAAAATATAAAAATTAAATACATGAAAATATGGTGCATACCTTCAACCATACGTTGTCGAGCTTTGAGGCTCTTCCCACCAATGTCACTGACTCACTGGGGACAACAGTTTCGCCTTGACAAGCCTTCGCATCACACTCAGTAGGGTTTTCAGAAAAGTAGGTTAAATCTTTCAGACTGATTACCAAATACTCCATGAGTTTGTAGACCAATTGCACAAAACATGGAGTATGTCTCTAATCTCTATATATAGTGCGTGAGGTGCTAGTGAGCATGCATGATGACACGTAGCGACACAGGCAGGAAGGAGTCGCTAGATGTCATTGCAAGACACAAAGTTCAGCAATGAATGACATGAGTCAGACAATTGGAAGACGAAAATTTTAGTGTCTTATTGCTGTATCCCAAATATTAGGTGGGCACCTTTAAATTCACCCACCGAATCTTGAGGGTGCCCATGCTGAAAATCCATCGACTGCTTTGAATAGACGATGTTGATCATTTTTCGTCCCAGTCTTTCCCACGATGGATCTTGAGATCATGGGCGTACCATCAGACTATGGGACAACCATTTTTGTATTTCTTGTGGCATGTATCCGAAAAAATTGACCTTAAAAATCTGTGGCACTTACAACACTCAAACGTAATTTTAAGTTCAATTTTTTGGGATGTGAGCCACTTGAAATCAAAATTTGACAGTGTGATGGTACGCCTATGATCTCAAGATCTGTCATATAAACGATTGGGACGAGAAACCCTCTAACATCCTTTGGTTCATAGCAGTCAATGGGTTTCAGCGTGGGTGCCCCCAAAGATTCGGTGGGTGAATTTAAAGGTACTCATATCAGATTATTATTATTTGTCAGCTTGTGTGAAATATGACTGAGATAAAGGACTCTGATTCTGCATTGTTTTTCTCTACAAACCTAACATCACATGATCAGTTAAGTAATCTCATGACTGTTAAATCACTTTAACTTTTGTGTAATCACTTAAGTGATCATATAAAATTTAAAACCAATCTCTATGGTACAAATCATAAACTGACTACATTAAATGGTCTAAATTTCAAACAGTTGTCGTCTTTCATTGGGGCCCAGGAACAGATTAAAGGAGGCACCATATATATTTCCAGAGGCCTGTAACTGTTATCAGAGTAACAGGCTTTTAAAATCAATACATTATGATATCAGTGTTATCATATACTCATTAAGGACCAACAAACAACCAGCAAGTAACAATAACAAACTAATTAGATAAAAATAATAGGTATATCATTATTTTTTTGAAAACATAATAGTTTTAGTGTGTTTGGATTTTAAGGACATCTATTGTTCAATAATCATCAATATATATATATAATATTAGGCGCAACCTCAATCAAGTCTCAAGTTAATTTGGTATGAATAAAAAAAATTTAGAATTTTTTTTTTCAAGACAAGGATTTCATTATGATTAATCTACAAAAGATTCCAAGAATAGGGTTTTTTCTATTTTTTTTTAATAGTTGAAGGATAATGTTTGATGTGAGCTATGCAAAGCTTGGGAGAGCGGTAGTCTTCATTTCATAACATCGTGGTGGCTCTAGTAAGCACCTAAATGTCCTAGAAATCTGACATGTGTATCCTTATGGAATCCAAGGTGGGCAAAGAGGAAGCAGGTTATGCCTAGGCAACCACCCTGTGTAAGTGGCCTAGGTGCTAATGCGGGGGCCAAGGAACAACTTTTGACAACAAAGCTGCATGGGTTGTGCTACTATTGTTGTTTTTACTAGTAGGCCGTGTGGTGCATCATCCTCCCTTGGTTGGAGAAGAACTCGTCTCCCGAGAGTTGTCTTTGGTGTACATATCCAATAACTCATTCATTTTCTTTACTTCCAATTCTATTCTTCCTTTCGCGTCTTTGTATTCTTTACCTATGTTTCTTAATTTGCAATTTGCTCGATTTGTTTTCGAGTTCGTAATTTGCAATTCGCTACTCTTATGCAAATCCGATTCCCTAGGGGTAGGATGAGTTTTTATATTTATTTATTTATTATTATTATTTTAAGCTAACGATTGATATATTTATTTAACGTTAACTTTCTATACAGAAGAAGGTGTTAGCTTAGCTGGTTAGGTAGGATTTGACGTTGAACATACTACTTATAGGTCATAGGTTCGAATCTCACTACTAACCATTAAGCATTTTTTAAAAGCAGCTTGTTTTACTAATGGTAATTCGCCCAGTTCGCCTCATATCACTGAACTCGACCGAATTGAATGGTGAACCAATTCGCCATTTGTAGGGTGACATAGTGAATTAAGTAACGCAGTTCTTGACAGTAATGATGTGCTGAATTTCATTACCTTCTTTGAACTTGACCCCTTTTGACTCAACAATTCTCTCGGCTTGCCCTTGATGATGATCCCCATGATAGCAAAAAAAATATGTTGGCTACATTTTTTTTTTTGATCGATAACTAGTAACCTTTATTATACTGAAAAAGTAACACAAACCATAAAAAGCCAGCAAGATGCTAGCAAACCTAAAAAAAGCTACCCATCACTCAAAAAATCTCACTCCCAAATCAACGGATCTGCCAAATCTACAAGAAAGTACAATCATACACGAGGGGAAAATGGCTACATGTACAAGTTATCCTATTTATGAATAAAGTCTACATCTTCATCATGCGTTGAACGACATCCAATCTTGATCCAATTTAAAGCCAAATCTCGAACATCCTTAAGAATCATAGAAACAGACTTTATTTTTCTATTAAAAAATCGACTATTTCTCTCATTCCAAAGAGACCACATGATAACAAGATCCATAAAATTTCAGAATTTCCCCTTAATTCCTTCAAATCCGACCCCAATCTAAACAACTAAGACATCAACACATGATTCCGAAAACACCCATAAAACTCCAAACTGCTGGAGGACCACATTCCAAACTTTTTTAGCAACCCAACAATGAATGATAAGATGATTTGCGGATTCTTCTCCTTGAAGGCACGTAACACATCTATTTCTCAAATTCACCCCCCTTCGATTGAGCTGATCCATGGTAAGGATTCTATCCCAACCAACATTCCATCTAAAAAATTTGATTTTGGAAGGAATATTTTTCTTTTAGATCTTTATCCAATTCAGATTTTGCCTTGACTGCTGATGAAGATTCGAATAGAAAGATTTCATAGAAAAATACCTTTGGAATGTGGAATCCAAATATTGAGATCTCGATTGGCTACATTTCTGCAACAATTATTTAAAACGTGGAGCAGCCCAATCACACTCAACTCTTCCTCAACATTCATATTTCTGCAAACATGTATATCCTCGACCCTCTTTCTAAACTCTTCATTGACTGGGCAAATACCTTTCCACCATCTCGACCCTCTACTAACCGAACCTTTGAAGATATTCCCATTTTCTGGATTCCCGTACTTGTCTCTAACTACCTCTCACCAAAGATGATTCCGTTCACTTTCATCACCCATCCTCTACAACCATTTTCCTAACAAGGCCATGTTAGTTAATCCCAACCTCTTAATGACCAACCCTCCATCTTTCTTTGGAAGACAACATGTCTCCCACTTCATAAGATGAAATTTTTTATCTTCTTCCCCCCCTTCCCATAAAAAATTCCTAATAATTTTCTCTATTCTCTTGATAGTTTCTTTTGGAGCTCTAAATATGGATAAATAGAATAAAGGAATGGAAGATAAAGTAGATTTGATCAAAATGAGTCTTTCTCCACTACTAAGCATTTTACTTTTTCAAACTGCTAGTTTTTTCTCAAATTTACTTGTAACAGGATCCCACAACTTTGCCTTCGGCTTACCAACTCCCAGCAGGAGCCCCAAGTAAGTAATAGGAAACTCATCCACTTGACACCCAACACTTTCAACTAGAGCTATCAAACCCAACTTCTCCATTCTGATACCAGAACTTTTAGATATATGGAAGTTCACATTAATACTGAAGTGATTTTCAAACCTTCAGAAAGTTCAATGTGATAGGCATTGCTGTTGATCTTCTTGATGATTTAGATTGGTATAAATTTTTATTCTTCAATTCGTTGTGGGTGATGGTGGGAAACCTCTATTTGCACAAATAGAGAATCACTAGGTCACCTTATTTATAAACCTTCTCTTGAAGATGTCAGCCCCCGTAGGTCCTCTTCCTTGTTTTCTCGGATATTCTTTTGTTATTGACAGTATGTTTATAGATATGTTCCGGAAATGTCCCGCCGTCATTATTTTTTACTTTGCGTAGTAGTGGGGCTAGATCTAGAGCACGATTAGACTTCCTTTCATAAACGCTCTCAAACGGAAATCTTCTAGTTTTCAATATGCCAATCTGTTATAGGCAGATTCAGCTTGTAGTATGGCTGCAAACCATTGAGGAATCCTCTCACCAATGATGCTTGTTAAGAGGTTACCGAAGCCACAGTTGAAATTTTTTATTTGAGGATGTTATGCACTTGAGAATTGGAGCATAGTTTCCATAATGTCTTCCAAATCTTGGTCTGAAGTGATCGGCTTAGGTACTCCATGTAGGTGTACATTCTCCTTGAAACAAAGATTTACATTGTTGAAGCATCAAATGTTATCCTACATAGAATGAAATGAGCCATTTTTGCCTATTAATTTTTTTTTTTTGACATAAGCCATTTTTTAGAATTGATCAAAGAACACCAAAGATGGAATCCGTATCTGGCAGCCCCAAGATGAAATCCATTCTAATATTGACCCATGGCGTGAGAGGAACGGGTAATGGAGTGTATAATCTGCTGTTTTGCACATGCTCGGTAAATTCGAACTTTATCAAATCAATGTGTTACTGAATTTGTCACATTGGTGGTTAACTATTCGACAACTCATTTGATGTAATATCTTTATATTCTTTTAGAAGGGATTGGAGTGACCTAGTGATAGGAGTTGAGTCCACAGTATGCTTAGCATTGGAGCCTCGATTCCTTGTTATCTGTTTTAAACTTCTGCATATTTAGAAATCTTTCATACCCTTCTCTTTGCCAGATTTAGGTCGAGCCCTCTTTATATGGCAGTAGTACCAACTTATACCATTCTTGATGAAAGAATGCTTTTCTCCCCTTTGTGCACAGTGTCATGGTCATATTTCCATGGGCACTCAAGTAACATGTGGCACACATTCATAAGGACCTCATCACACCATATCTCATCCACAGAGTTCTATCAACCAGTGTTTTTCAGGGTGAAGGCGTCGCGCTTAGCTCTCCTGCGAGGCTTAAGGCGTAAGCTTCACGATTTTTAAAAAATTTAATTTTAAAAATATAATATATTTAACAAATATAAAAAATTCATAAAAATGATAAATAAATTGAAAAACGCATAACAAACATAATAAATAATTTTCCACTCATAAACCAATCAATATTCAATGATCAAATGGCAATGAGAGGTATAAGTGATCACTATTTGCCCTTTTGACAAGAAGGGTTCAAAATAAAAAAATCGACAACATTGCTAATGTTTGCAATATATAAGTCTCAACTCATGATTCAAAACTCACAACTCAAAATATAATGTTATAATACAAATTAAAGTTCAACCACTCATTGACCGGTTCCAATCAATTAATAATTTTAAGTAATTAAATATTAAAAGAGGCAATCCTACTCAATTTCATCCCCTAATAATCCTTTAAAAGGGTAAATTTGTGAAAAAGGTGAAAATGTAAAAATTCATGTGAGGCTTTAGTCTCACTGCGCACGGATCGCATGCCTCACTGTGCCTCAATTACGTCTCATGCGCATAATGCCTCAAGGCGCAAGGCTACGCCTTGAGGTGAAAAGCTTACACTATGCCTCGAGGCTTACGCCTCAAACGCAATTTAAAACACTGCATATCAACATTGAAAATAATCAAACAATGTGTAGTAAAGAGGATCCCACTCCATTTCATGAATCATTTATTTATTTATTTGCCTAGTAAAACCATTGTACTTTGTGGGGGAGTGGGTGCTTCTCCTCTTAAAACTTCAGCTTTTCCCCAATCTTGCATGAAACGATTTTCTTGCTACTTTTACTGTCGATAATAACGATGCATAATCAGCCACTGGATGTGCCTTTTGTGTGAAAAATATTCAGATGTAGCCGTCAGTTTTCATCATTGATCTTATTCCTAGGTGAAGTGTGACTCTATAGATTAGTAAACTCTTCCTATATTCATGTGCCTCAACTTCTTCACCATTCACCAATTCATCCATTGTCAGAAATGTCCTCTCCCTTGTCGAGGGTTTGGTGGGTTTGTGGCTCTACGTTGGATGCCTTCCCTATGGCTTGCTTCACTTATAGTCGTTGTAGAATTTTGAGGATATTAGGACAAACTTTGTCCCATTGTCCTTGAATTTGGGATCGGAGGGCAATGGACGGCACCGCACATTGTTCTTCCGTTTAATGAAAATATCGGCATGTTATGTAAGGAGATAGAGTTCCTCTATGCAATCCCTTAAACTATTATCACGATGCCTCAAATTTTGGTACCATTGATAAAGGTCACATGAGTAACTTTACCGGCATGAATTTTCTTCAAAGATGCGTCTTCATCTACTCCTTGTGGTGAACTGATGTCTTCTCCTTCCCTTGACTTAAGCAGTAGAACTGAATATCCTCCCTAAAAAAGACAAAATGTTGTAAGAGATGTCACCATGCTTCATTTCATTTATGACATGGGTATATATAGATATTACAAGAGATCACAGTTATTTGATTTTAGGAACTTTGTTAGCAATCGATGAACTAGAAAGTACAACAAATCAATCTTATCACTTATGGCTAATAGCTGAAAATGGCACTACAAGAGAATCTTTGGGGATCTTCGCAAATCATTTAGAAATCTCGGCAATCTCTTTGATTCCACAAAAGAATCTTTGGGGATCTTCATAGATCATTTAGAAACCTTGGCAATTTCTTTGATTTTGGGGTTTGGATTAGGTATATATCCTCTATTACTCCCAGCAGGTAAGGGCGCAATTCACAAATTTTGCAGCTGGAATCTTGACTTTGCAATGGTTCAAGATCTCTTTTTAATAAAAAAATTGTTCAGCCTTTACCAACTATTCAACAAAATCATCCATGATCAATCATTTGTAATCAATTTTCCACGGAATTTGGGTACCTCCATCTTGATTCCATAGTCGTGATCATGAACTAGAGTTCGATAATGACGATCCTTATCCCTAAATTGCATTGGAGTCCCTCGTCGATGAAAGGGATTGATGATGTGTCATTCATCATCCATCACATCTCTATCCACTTCATCTTCGATCCATCTAATCTCCTTCTTCGTTGGAGATGCTCAAGCCATTGATTGATCGAAAGATCTCCATGGTGGCATTTTGTTCTTCTTAAAAATCTGGCCTGCTCTGATACCAATAAATGCAAACCACAACTTGGCCGATGAAAATCTTGAAGAGCACACGAAGATTAAAGAAGAATAGTTCCTTTCTTCTTGATAAAATTTTGTGAAAGGGTAGTTTTTTCAAATAAGTTCTGCAAATCTGAAAAGGGTACCTTTAAATTCACCCATCGAATCTTTGAGTTCACCCACGCTTAAACCCATTGACTGCATTGAATCAGATGATAGAAATCATTTTTCGTCCCAATCTTTTAGAGGATGGATCTTGAGATCATGGGCGTACCATCAGATAGTCAGTTTTTGATTTCACATGGCACACAACCAACAACAGAGACCTTAACATCACGTTGAACTCATCACGCTCAAACCTGATTTTAAGGTCAATATTTTGGGACGTGTGCCACGAGAAATTAAAAAACTGACCATGATCTCAAGATCCATCCTGTGAAAGATTGGACGAAAAACGATTTCCGTCATCTGATTCAAAGCAGTCAAATGGGTTTCAGCGTGGGTGAACCCAAAGATTCGGTGGGTGAATTTAAAGGTACTCATCTGAAAAATAATTAAGGGACCATGATCCTGCTTTATTTTTTCAAGACACCTAACATCACCTGTTCACTTAAGTGACCATGTGCTTCTTTTTTCATTTTTTGGATTCCACGAGAGTACATTCAGATGATAGGTGATTGAAAACCGATCCATGACTCATCATCACACCACTGATTCAACACCACAGATCTTGGGATGCTCCAGATTCCGTGAAACATAGAGAAAATCACTGAAACTTAAAAAAAATACTTACAACTACTACAGGTCTCCAAACATCACGTGACCACTACCATTCAACTCTTTGGAACAATCTGATACAAACCATGTAGGGTAAAAACAATATAATGCCCCCACAGAGACGAGGGGTTCACAAATCGTGAATCTCTGGATCTCCAAAATATCCTTCAAAAGTACGAATAAAAGGCTTCAAAATGGAAAACTTTATCAAGTATTAAAGTAGTTTAAAATGATATTCCGACCACGGATATGGAGTTCTTTTGACGATCCAAGGTCAAAGTTTTGGCCACCATGAGATCCATGACGTCAGCAACACGTTTTGTATGACTCTTGGCTCCCCTATTTTCATAGCCTGTGGGACTCTTTGGGGTGTTTCGAATCCTCCTGTCAGTCCTATCATGCAAATTTACTATGGAACTTAGTTTTCTGTCTTTATAGAACTCTCCAGAATTTATAGGATCTCTCGGCCATGTGATAAATGACCCACTAACTTACTACCCTTTGTCTGCATAATGGCCCATTAAGGCCTTGTTTTAAGATTGTTTCAGCCCTACTCTAGCCCAGTAACCAGCCCTCTAATGGCAGCCGTAAATCTCTCTTAAGCCTCCATATAACCTCCTCAAACTTGGTAATAATCCCCTCTTATTGCTCCAATACCTCCCTTCTTGTTTTTTGATTTTCCCGTTGCATCAGGAAGTCGCAAAATACAAAATTCCTGGAAAAATTCTAAGCCTTGAAGACTTCCTCCTAGGGCATAACTGATCATCCCCTTTTGCATTTTCAAACTGGTAGTATATCCATGCCAGATGCTTCTAGACGAGGCCTTGAAGAATTCCTCCTAGTGCATAATTGATTATCCCCTTTTCTATTTTGAAACTGTTGGCTATCCATGTCAGATGCTTCTAGAGTCCATGGCCTTGAAGAATTCCTCCTAGTTCAAAATTGATAATTTTTCTATTTTGAAACTGTTGGTATCCATCTCATGCTTCTAGAAACATAGGACAAACCATTAAAACCTGTAGACGTCCTTTTTTTTTTTTTTTCCTTCTGATAACAAACACGTCTCATTCTGATGTCATTTGCTTGCTTCTAAAATCTAAATTCCATAACTAAGACTCGTTATCTTGGTATCTTGATGGTGTGCCAGAGATGATACAAGGCATACAAACTAGTCCTGAGTAGATATGCCTTACGTTTTTGGTTACGTTCTATCATTTCTTACAGCTATTCCTTTAATTCCTTTACAAAACAGAACGAATATTGTGACATAGGAAGTCACTTTCCTTGCTGTTGCTAAGTTAAATCAATCATATGAAGAGAAACTTTACTCAAGTTGCAGCTAAGTTATATAAATTCAGCCAAGGTTTATAAAGTTTTACTGTATTATCTTTTCGTATAGTTAGTATTATTATAGTTATATTTTTGCGGCCAAACATTATAGTTTTTCTCAGTGATCTCAATCTTGGTGTCCCTTGCTGACTGATCCAGTTAAAATACTAGATTAAAAAGGGCACAGTATGATTATATCACCCGATACGAATGGCATGAGCAATAATTGAGGTGTTGGCCGATACCGTTACCTATACCTGTATCGGTATCATGCGAGTATTAGCCTGATGCCTACCCATATCGGTAGGTATCGGCCGATACCATCAGTTTTTTCATATTTGTTTATTTATTTCTATTTCAAAAAATTAAAAAACTCGTACTGGGCCATATCAGCCAGTACGTACCATTTCAGTCCAAAAAGTGGCTGATATGGCCCCTGATAGCGATTTTTTCAAACCTTGGGTATGAGTTTGTATTTTGCTACATCAAAAATTCAATTAAATTTTGATCCTTTTGATTTATCTGCCAGTAATTTAAATTGTGAAATGCTTGAAGCCCAAACGTTAATAACATTTCAATCATATTCAGTTCAGTTTTCCGATGCAACTTTTGATAAAGCAGCAAGTCACAAAATACAAAATGGCCTACTTGGTCGGTCCCGTTTTCTATTTTGAAACTGTTCGTATATATCCATGTCAGCTACACCTAGGAACATAGTACAAATCATTGATATCTCTAGCGCCCTTTTTTCTTTCTTCAATGAAAAACACAAGTCTCATACTATTCTGATGTCATTTGCTTGGCCCCTAAATGGCAAATTCCAACATCTTATCCAGATACCTTAATGGGTGTGCCAGACATGATAAGTACTACAACGGAAAGAAAGGCCAATAAAGTGGAACTGCTATAATGCGTACAAACTAGTCCCAAGTATACACGTCTTATTTTTATTGTCTTCGACTTGCTATAATTTCTTACAGCGCCCTTTAGTTCCTTAAAAAACAAAAGGAATATAGTAACAAAGTGATCTTCTTGGTTGTTCCCAATTACAAAAGTTTTCGATTTTTTTTTTTTAAATACTAAACATCTCCGAATTAAAGGTGTGCCGATTTTTTTCGAATTTCACATAATTTAAAGGCGAATCATGCAATATAGATTTGTAGGGTTACATGGGAGTATTTTATTAGAGATGTGTATTGCGTCAAACACCTTAGAAGTTAGAAGCTTATTTTGTTTATTACAAGCATTATTTTTAATTTGAAATATATTGTGATTTTTTTTCTCTATTGTTTTTTTTCTCCCGAATCTTACCTAATTTTCCTGAATTGACCCCTCCGAATTATTTCCGCATCCCGACTTTGTGACTATGGTTGTTGCTATGGTGAAATTTATCAAATGATAAAATTATACTCATCTTGCAGCTGAGTTTTATAAATTCAGCTGTCTCGTGATTGGGTACTACAAAATCTGGGAAAATGGAAAGTCACTCTTGTAAAATGGTATCTGATTGCAGGGAACCGGAGGCAAAAGTATATACGGCCGTACGTTCAAAGATGAGAACTTTAGGCGTAAGTTTATCCAACGTTGCCTATGTTTAATTCTTTTTATTTGTTTACTCACGACCCACTTTTTATAAGATTATTTCCTTATCAATCTCTCAACCAATGATGATTCTGAACTGCTGAACTTCCCGCAGTGGGTCACGTGGGTCCGGGAGTTCTCAGTATGGCAAATGCGGGACCCAACACCAATGGAAGTCAGTTCTTCATTTGCACTGTCAAGGTAACAGACTTTGTCCATAGCATTCCCAAGCCAAGGAAATTTTCGTTTATAGGAGCCGTGCAGTTAGTTCTTGTTTGTAGCCATTTGATTTACTTTCTGATGTCACGTTCCATTATTTATTTTTTTGTTTGCTTTGTACGGCAAACACCCATTTAGAGAAAAAAACAAGAAAAACCATGAAATGGACATGGTTGCTGACCTGGCCCCCCTCGCTTGTTCCAAAAAAAGTTCTAGAACTACCAAATGACAAAGAACGATTGGAAGATAGCTTTTTCCACACCAGTCAAATGCCCAAAACACAACTTGAGTTTGTCGATGGCCGGCGAAACCGTTACTTTAGTAAACTTTCTCGTAGTTGCTTGTTCATATTTGGCTTTTTCGCACTGGTCAAAATCAAAATACCCACCAAAGTGCTAGAGAGTTTGTCAGACCCGAGAAGCAATTAGTTTAGCAAACTTTCTGGTGGTTGCACGTTCATATTGGCACTTAATAGGATTTGGAACTGTTTGCACGCACAACCTTCTTATCTGTGGGGAATGATGGTACGCATCGGGAACTATATACATCAGCGTTACACAAGCCATTGCATCACCTTCCAATGTTGGTTGAATTAAGTGAGAAAGTTATTAAATAATGTGACATATAACATTATCTGACAGACAAAACATACTGCATCCCATTTCTTTTGCCAGAACCTACAACTTGCAACTGAGATTTGTACCGTGGAACATATTTTGAAAAAGACTTGGTATTTTTGGGATCTGTGCCACATGGAATTCTATTGAAACCGTCTGATTTAAATGCCATGATGGAGAGATCTTTGATGTAAAAAATTGACACAAAATTTGATGTTATCATCTGATTCAACAGCAAAGCCCATTATCTGATTCAATGGTTGACTGATGAATCAGATGAAAGAGATCATATTTCTTGAAAATCTTTGACAGCTAAGATCATTGCATCATGGCCTTCTAATTAGGCCGCTTAGAGGGTGTTCCACATTGCACAAATCCCAAAAAGACCAAGTTTGTTTTAAAAACTCTGCCACAGTACAAGTGTCAGTGTGCAAGTTGTAGCTCCCTTCTTCTGCCTTGTGTGGGCATTTTTTGCCTTTGGAAACCAATTCAATGGCTGATGTTATGAGACTACTGTTGCCGCATTTTTAAACCAGCAAATGAAAAGTAAGAAATCTGATAAAGTTGTAAAAGTTATATGCGAAGTAAAATTGATATTTTTTATTATTATCAAAAACTAAAGTTAATGATATCTGGAAATGGGTGGGTGTATGCAGACACCTTGGTTGGACCAGCGGCATGTTGTGTTCGGGCAGGTTTTGGAGGGCATGGACATCGTGAAGCTCATCGAATCCCAGGAGACTGACAGAGGAGATCGCCCACGAAAGAAGGTGGTGGTTAGCGACTGCGGTGAACTACCCCTAGTCTGAGAATAGAAAGCATCCTGGGGCGCCATTAGAGAGATCAATTCAAACAGCGATTTCTTTTTAAGTTTTGGGGCTAGCCACCCAAAATAGAGGGATTAATTTTATTTTTCCTTTTTCCACATTAATCTGTGGACGGAATCTGATGTTTTTTTTATGATTAGGAGCCAAAGTACGGAGCAGAGAAATTTTCTTCTTTTGGAAAGTAAGAGGAAAAAAAGGCAATTTACTGTTGTAATTCCCTGGTGGGAGGGAGGGGTATCAAAGACTGCCAAAAAAGGTTTATAACACATCACTAAGCCAATGGCTTAAAAGTGAGGATTCCCATGACATCAAAAGGGTCTAAATTTTTCTGTCTCCACTAATCGGTGCATGTGACCATTTGCTTGAAGTTGAAGGGTCACCTTTTGGTTTGGCCATTTGCTTAAAAAATGATGTTGCATTTGGGAGCTTGGTTAAAGAACATGGAAAATCCGTGAACGTCTTAGATCTTGTAAGTGTATCGTAGACAAATAAATTCTGCGTCGGTCGGTCGTGGGTCCTCCGGTTAAAACGAGTTGGTATTTGATACCCGACATCTTTATCGTGTGATTTGAAGACGATGAGCTAAAAAATCATGATTTGAAAATGGAAAAATGGCTCCTGACTAACATTTAAATGCCAAAATGGTGTAATACACCATTAAAAAGTAAATATGATTTTATACCGATTCTTATCTCTGAACCTTGAAACATTATGGTATGAAAAAATACTGTTGGTACAATTATGTGGCATATATCACGCTTAAATATAATTTTTGGGTCATAATTTGGGATGTGTCACATGGAATAAAAAATTGACCGTCTAATGGTATGCTCGTGATCTCAAGATCCACTAGTGATGAAAAATGATATCTATCACAACATTAGAACAGTCAATGATTTTTGGTGCGGAGTGGGCCTCCAGCGCATGTCAATTGTACAATGGTGCACTGCTAAAATGGTCTATACCTAAAATTGGGGAGGCCTTTATACCTTTGAATGTACGATTTTTGCATGGCTTAAGGTTAGGGTTGAGATGTGCACGATTTACATGTGCACTTAATAGCCTCTCTAAGGCTGCGTTTGGATTAGGTCTTTTGGAGTAAAGAGCAGCTCTTTCAGATTTTGGCTCTGGTGAAGAATTATTTTTACATTTGGTAATATTGCTCCTCACCTCATTTCCTTTGACGGGGAACTGTTTTAAGTGATAAAACTGTTATATGCTTACTCTATCCTTGCTCTGACAGAAAACAGGCAAAGTGCTGCTTTTGGTCTTATAAGAGCTAACCCAAACACAGCCTAAAGATTCTCCTATTCCTCATCGAAGATGGTCATGCTCATCAATCTGAACCGTTGGTCCACGACAACTTTATTGGTGTCCCACACTCCCACTAACTCACAAAGTGAAAAAAACAATTTGACCACTCATTTAATAAAATTCACTCTTCCTTGTTATTCACAAAAAAGGATCTGACTCTTCTCAGTGTCATTTAACCATCCAACAGTTGGCTGATCCGTACTAATCAAGTGATAGATCATAGATTGAACTGCAAAAAGCCCAAAAATAGAGTTTTAGAGAGATTTAAACAATCCAACTTATTGATTATCATATCAATCGTTGATTTTAATTTTAATGGCTAATATTAAAATTCATCAATCAGATAGTTCACATTTGAACTATCTACTTGTAAGCATATTTTTCAATGATGGATAGCCATTTGAATAATTTTGATTGCTCGTGAATGTGCGCCACATGGCATAATAGTAAATCATATTCCAATAAATGGTCTAATCTTAAAACTCCGTACGAAGAAGTCATTATACCTTCAAGATCGATATTCTCCACTGTTCCCAGCAAAGGTTTGTTGCTCATTGCACTGACCAAATCTCGTAAACATACTTGCACAGTTTTAAGTTCCATGAAATTCGTGGAAGTCAGCTTTTTGTTAAATTTGATGGTGCTTCAGAAAGCAGCTTTCTTTGACCGAAGCTCTATTAAAGGGCTCTTTGACCGTAGGCCATAATAATTTGGTTGGACCAATTAAAGGCAGCAAGTTACTTTGGTGATACGCTGCTCCCCATCTCATAAAGTATATTTTGCTCGTATTCCCAATAAGTAGTTAATTGGTTATCGTTTAGAGTCTGTTGAGCGGGGGGTATCATTCGGTGCTCAGCCCACTTAAGGTACACCGTACATCGCTCATTATTATCAAATAGAGTTTGTGGAATTATGGCGTCCACAGTACCTACTCCCCATCTCCTTTTAAAATTCTATTTGAATTAAATAAAATTTTGGCAAAATTTTCAGAATAGTTGATCTTCGATTTTTTTTATTTATTACTATTCATTTGATTTGTCAATTTTCTTTTTTAAATTAATTTTTAAAATTTCATAATTAATTTTCTATTACTTTTTATCGGCATAATACATGCAACTTGGCCAATTTGGCCAATGACAATTAGAGGCGACCCAAAAATTTGAGCATACCCTGAAGCATATTCACCATTCAAAATGTAGTTAAAGAGGGAAAAATTCATTGCACCAGGATGTCTTGTCGGTACCCAAAATTTGACCATAATTTTAATTACCAAAAAGATTTTTTTTTTAAAAATTTGTTTTTATAAAGTACATATCACATGACACATTATATCAAAATGGGTGGTGTTTTGAAATCACGTCGAATGAGATCTTGTCCCATTTGCCAATTATTAATGCATAAGGATTACATTTATTTTATTATTTTAAATAGGTAAACTATATTTTAATAATAAATATATTTATTCATAAAGATTCTTCCTTCTAAACCCAAGTTTCACGTGCTTTTAAACTCTTGGCAGGTTTGAATCAAATGATGGCAATCGTTTTCGACCCAATCTGCGGCACAATAGATATTGAGATTAAGGGCCAACATCAGACGATCAAAATTTGATTTGATGTGCAATTGATTTGGATGACTTTTTGTTATCTTTTGTGAAAAAAAAAACCCAAAACCACACTATAACCCTTAAATTTCAAAATTAAATTTCAGTTTGGTTTCAGGTTTTCAATTATTTTTTGTATTTTTAAGGCATTTTTATGGTTATTTAAATTTTTTCTTATGTCCAGTTCTCGCCACCCATAATTTAATCAGAATCAATTCAAGCTGAATCAATTTTTTCTTATGTGCAATTGGTTCGCTTTGTTTTCGGGTCAGAACATTCCCCTAGACCACACCCTAATTTTATTATTATTATTATTTTTTAATAAATTATGCTAAATAATTGAAGTGCATCATAGCTTACGTGGATCACAATTCATAAATTAGTTTGATCACACAATCTTAAACCATCCAACGTTTAAGAATGATTGAAATTAAATAAACCCAACGGTCCAGATCTAATGTTTTACTAATGATATCTATCGTCACTTGATCAGATGGTTAAGATAGTAACAGCATGTGAACCTTTGAGCATCATAGATCAAACGACAAATACCAACTCCGGGAATCATTGGGTGGTCGTTATTAATAATTAATTAACGTATTCGAGGGATCTTTGACCAGTTGACCAACGGAGATGTCAGAAAGAGTATCTGCATTGAAAAATGGTGCGTAACCCAAAGAAAAAATAGAAATAAATGAGGAAATGGGTGACTTTTGAGGGAGGTCCAAAGTCCACCGACAGAATCTCAACGAAGGCGTAAAGGGGGGTCACGCATCCCCAAGAATGTAAGGAGCCATACGAGCCGTCGCTTTCTGATCAGACAAGTGTATCTGTGATCTCGTGGGGAGATCCTAGCCACACAAACAGCCGCCACAGAACAAGTGGATCTGTTTTCCTATCTCTCTCCTCTCAGGTCCCCCCTTTCTTTTCTTTAGTCTTTATTGTTAGTGGGTGGGGACAGAAACCAAGTTGGTTGACAGACTCACGTGTCCCAACACCCCAAAATCTTTCTCGAAGCACGTGCGAAGCTGGGGACTGCATTCAAACCTGACCCAAAGTTTTGGTGTACCAACTAAGAGCACGCATCAGCTGTATGCTTTAATCTTAGACCGTTTATTTCAGAGATCAGAGGGACTTATTCTATTTTATGTCTGAAATTACCTTTTTCTCCGTTTACAAGGATTTGAAGATGGTAGTTCATCTAACGCCTTCCAATCCAATCCCCTGAGATGATTGAAATTTGGCTAGGATTAAACAGGCTTTGACCCTGGCCCTAGGTGGGCCTTAAAATGGTCGACCCTAGACCTAGTGGGTTTTAATAAGACTATTATTTTTATTTTATTTTTTTAGTATAAAGAATTTATATGATTCCTATTATTGAATCGTTTTAAATATTTTAAATATAAATTATAATATGAAAATTGGATAGCTCTATTTTTTAATTACCAAGTTAATCTTCTGTATACTTTATTAGAACTGGGCTAATCGTAAGAAAGAAGGGCATATTTGATCAAACAAAAACATTATGGTTCCAAATGGCATAGCTCTTTGCTAGGAGAGAGCAGAGATCAAACAAAAACATCAGGCAGGTATCCCTTCTCCTTGTTAACTCCTACACAATAAGATTTTATACAAGATTTACCTATTTAGCAGTTCTATTTCTACCCTCCTTTCTACTCGCTTTTTGTCAGAGTAGATTTTATTTGCTCTGGTAGAGAGTTAGTAGAGAGCAGAGAGGTTACTACTAGAGCAGGAAAATCTTCTTTTACAGGGAGTTAAAAAAGAGAATAGAAACCAACTAAAGTAGGTGAACTCTACTATGACAGGAGTTAGCAAAGAACTATGCCATACACAACCTATATATATATATATATATATATATATATATATATATATATATATATAGGAAGCAGTAACCCTAGGTTAGCAACCTATGCTAATACTATTCTCATGGCAAGAGGTACATAATACGAAGATTCGTGCTGAGGCAACATGCACGAGATCAATTACATCCATCTCAATTTTTATGTTTTTGACAAAACATCTTATCCACCGTCTAAAATGTAGTCAAAATTGACAAAAAATCCCCGTCTCAAGTATGCCAAGGGAACCCAATGTTTAACCATGTTTTTAAAGGTCAAAAAAGTTTTTTTTTTTTAATGTTTTTTATATGACATGCCCAATGGCACAAGAATCCAAACCAGTTTTTTTTTGGGATGACATACAGCATGACTTGATTTAGAGCCAATGACCACTAGGTCACTAACCTAGGACTATATATATATATATATATATATATATATATATATATATATATATATATATATATATATATATATATATATAGGGCCGGGCCTAAGTTGCCCTTTTTGAGATTGGCCTCATATTTTACGGCTTTTATTTTAAAGGCCCGACCCTAACATTAGGGCCCTCAAAATTTGGCCGGAGCCCTAAATGTGGGTGGGGCAAGGCATGAATTGGTTCCAATTCACTCATATGTGTAATTTTGGGCTGAGTGTGATATAAGTGATGATAATATATTATATAAGTTTTTTTATTAAAAAAAATCATACCACTAATTTTATTTGTTCTCTTCTTCAACTCTGATGAGTCGGACAACTCACAAGTTTCAATCTTGCACCAACTTTTCTTCTCCGTCAACTGTTTTATAGGTAAGTTGGACTCGAAGCGGGATGAAACCCCATAGGAAGCCCATAAAAATTCCTAAAAGCCGACATGCATGAAACCATCGGAAACCTATTGAAATAAAACCCATCGAAAACTAAAATCCCTTTTAAAACCAACCTAAAAGGTCAACCCACTTCAAACCCTCATAAAAACTCATGAAACTCATATAACCCTTTGGAAATCCATTTGAAAACCACGAAACTCGTTGGAATGGACCCCATGGAACTCTTTTTTGAAAACCATGAAACTCACTAGAATAAAACCCATGTAACTCTCTTGAAACCTTTATGAAACTCACCGTTCTATTTGGCATAGTTGTCATTGTTACTGTCCAAGGAGTGTCATCATTTGAGATGTTATTGTCATCATTCTTTCGACTCGTCCAAGCTCAAGAAAAAAAAGAAGTCAGTACATATTTTATGAAAAAAATGATAAAATATAAGTGGATATAATTATAACTTCTCAAATGATGAGTGAGTATAAATTGAAGATGAGTATTTTTATTTTTATTTTTTTGAAAGGTGAGCACTTTTAGAAGAGTGTCATCATTGAAGATTATTTTGGGTCATTGTTTTGGCTTACTTCCAAAAGAAGAAGTGAGTGCATGAATAAGATGGGTGACTATTTTATGAAAAATCGATAAAATATAAATGTCAGTATAACTTTTCAAATAATAAGTAAAAATAGTTGGTGAGCATGGTAACAAATATCGACCGATACCGATACGTATCGGTCTCGTATCGGTATCGCTGATCAGTGAGGAGCCTGAATTTTTTCATAGGGTGATTATCTAATAAATTATTATTGAAAAATTATATAATTTTTTTTAAGCAAACGCTAAAAAAAAAATATCTACAAATGAAACTAGATACGAAAGAAAAGAAAATCATATACGTATCGATTAGGTCGTTTCAATAAAATTGACCTAATTCAAAATTCTCTCGAAGAATGACTACAAGGTAGTGTCATTCTCGTCATCATCCTCCAAAGAGTAGAATGATATGGCAGTATGTTGCAGGGAGCCTGTGAGACCATTGAAGTTGTTGAACATATCCCAATGATGAATGAGAAGACTCAACATTTTTTTATTTAATAATTTTGATGCCTTTATAAAATTATATATCTATTAAGTTTTTTTTACTCTTTATACATCTTAATGAATTGCTCTAGTGGTAGACTTAGTGTTTTGTGAGAGTTATGTTATGATTTGAATTTTATATCTTTGATACACCTAAAATATATGTATGTGCTTAATATAGTATTTCTCGCATGTCGTGACTTTTCAAAAGATTTTAACTAAAAATACATGTTTTAATTTTTCAAGTTCTTATATTTATTTCCGCCATTTATGGACACAAGTTATGTGGTAGCCTATTGGTTAAAGACTTTAAGTTCTATATAAGAGGTCTAGGGATCAAACGTTATTATGTGTGTTCTACACCCTTCCTTGGTGCGTTAGCTTAACACCAGTGTTTTACGGAGAACCCTAAATTATAATCTCATTCGGCCTTTGCCTCATTCTAGAATCATCATCATTGATGAGATTTTAATCTAATCATGGTGGTACGATCGATCTAGGTATGGAAAAATCATGTTTTCCATTGAACTTAAAATATTTACTTTTAAATAGATTTTTATGTAAATTAGTGAGTTTATTTCATGAATAATGAATGGATGACTAAATGAATCCATGCTATGATTAGTGATCTTTAATGTTGATAATATTAATTAAGAAGAAGACGGTTGAAATCTCACAATGTGATTTGATGTATTTTGATATGTACTTACAGAATCATGTCAATTGGATATCAATCGATTGAAGATTAAATGATATTATTTTAAAAAAATATATAAAATTATATCAATCGATCGATAATTAGATGTCAATCGATTGAGGATGGACATTAAAGCAGATACTATTAAATAATATTATTTTTAAAAAATAGATAAAATCATGTCAATCGATTGAAGATTAAATAATATTGTTTTTAAAAAATACACAAAATTATGTCAATCGATTGACGATTGAATGTCAATCGATTGATGATTAAATGATATTATTTAAGAAAAATACACAGAATTATGTCAATCGATTGACTCTTGGATGTCAATCGATTGAGGGTGAATATTAAATGATAACAAACAAAATTTCAATGGATTGAGTAAAACTCAATAGATTTATGTCAATAGATTGATAAATCTATTGACATAAGCATGAGTTTATGTCAATAGATTGATAAATCAATCCATTGAGCATGAATAGTGTTCAATGAATTGAGCTAAAATCAATAGATTGAGCCAAAACATGAACTCAATAGATTAAGTGTGAATAGTTAAGTTCTATATTCAAGTTCTTCTTATAACAGTATCATTAAATATCAAAGTTTATACACTATGATCGTATGATATGCACTGTAATGTTTATACATCATAATTATGTACACTTCAATATTTATATATCATGATTAAATACACTTAAATACTTATGTATTATGATATTACTCTCATACACTTTACATGTTTCATGATGATTTATATAATTCACAATCAAGACACGTAAAATATGATGAAATGTCAAATCATGATCAACGAACATTAGAGCCAAATCATGATCAACGAGCATTAGACCAACATCTTGTATATGATGGAGTCTAAGAAGGTATTAGACCCAACATCTTGTTTTTGATGGAGTCTAACTAAACACGATCAAGGAGCATTAGACCCAACATCTTATACATGATGGAGCCTAAGAAGGTATTAGACCCAACATCTTGTGTAAGATGGAGTCTAACTAAACAAGAATATGATGAACATGATTAAACCCTACGTCTTGAGCGGGACGGAGTTTGACATGTAATAAATGATATGATTTATTAGACTCAACGTCTTGAGCATGACGGAGTCTAACTAAACAAGGGATAAACATGATTATGACCCAATGTCTTGAGAGAGACGGAGTTTAACGTGCATTAAATGACAAGAAAGATGAAATTAAAAGAAATGATATATTCATGTAATATTGATATATATGTTTATGTTTAGTTCATTTCAACTTATTAAAATTATACATGTCACATGCACACACACATAAAGTATACTGAAATGTTCATATGACCATGATTGATATTTTATGCTTCGATGGATTACATGTCTAGTCCATACAAGTGTAAACTTACACCCCTTGTTGATGTGGGTGACCAGATGAGACAGGTATCGCCGATGACAACGTATGAGTTTATGGCGATGAGACGGCACGTGGTGCTCAAAAAACTAGACTGAATGACGATGATAGCTTTGTGACCTAATTATTTATTTTCCTTTCTAGTTATTATTAGTGATTTTAAATAAATGAGACATCGATCAGTTAGTATTTTATTAAGATTGTTTAAGTTTTAATCATGTTGGACTTGTTATTAGAATAAGAACATTATCATAAGTTTTATTTTGATTAATTAATATTTTAAAGAAATTTTATCTTTCGCTATTTAAGGTGCTTTTATCGCCTTAATATGTTTCTATGGTTCACGATACGACCTAAGATTTTACAATTAAGAGGTTTTGAGATCTCGGGTCGCTACATGTTAGGTTCTAGGTTCAAACCTTGTTATGTGTAATAAATTTCTTACTTTTTTAAATTAAATTATATTAGAGCCTATACACCATATATGTGAGTATGTAGCTCTGCGACATAATGGAGCCTCTGAGAGAAATATCTCTGAAAATAAGTTTGTGGAGCACCTAAATAGATGGAGGGGAGCCTAAAAATAGGCCAAAATTGTAAGATTTAGTTTACAAAATAAAAGAAGAAATATTTGTTATGAAAACAAATACCATAAAAAAGTTTATTTGAAGGTTTTAGATAATTTTGGGTGATTAATATAATTTTGGATGGATGAAAATCCACTAATATAAATTAGGACACCTAAAGCTTAATAATAAATTTTTAGAAAGTTTGAGTGGTCAATTGACCACCCAAGTCATAACATAGCTCCGCCATTGTCGCTGATACGTCTTAGTTTCAACTGAGTTTTTGCTTCTTTTTTTTTGTTAATTGGCCAATACGTATCAGTATCGACCGATTCGTATTGGTCCCTCCATGAACCGATACTCACTATGCGTATTCGATTTGACTCCTTATTGGTGAGTGCTTTTAGAGATTCGGCTGGTGCAAATAGAGGTACCCATGGACTATTGAACACACTATCCATCGGCTTTACCAACTGTATGAACAGTTGCGATGTTGATACAACATTTCTTTTTATATATGACTCGCAAAATGTCTTAGCTATGCTTTTGTATTTAAAAAAAAAAAAGAAATAATAAGAAAAAGGGTAGCCTTAAATGCACCCGCCAAATCTTGTTGGGCATCTACACTAAAAGTCATTGATTGCTTTAAATCTGACGATGGAAATCGTTTTTTGCTCCAATATTCCACAAAAGATATCTCTAGATCATGATTCATCTATCATACAGTCCATTTTTGATTCCACAAAAACATAGCCCTAAAGTCACGTTTGAGCTTGATTTGTGCCATGTGATTTTAAGGCCACGTTTTCGGAATTTGTATCATATGAAATCTAAAACTGACCATTTGACAGGTGTGACACGATCTCAAGACTCCATGTTTGGACCATTGGAGTGAAAAGCCATCTCCATAGTAAAATTGAAAGCAATCGTTGATTTTTAGCTGGGTGCTCAACAAGATTCGGTGAGTGAGTTTAAAAGCTATCCTAAGAGAAGACAACAAAAGTACAAACTCTACGTATCCTCTTCACCTGCTTGCGTTGGTTAACTTCCAGAGGACAAGGCTGTCATTTTCAAATGACAGGGTTTTGTCACCACCGTCAAATTGACAGATGGCTCCAAACCCACTTGGAACGCAAGTGGGTAGAAAAGGTATGCAGCACAGACTATGGTGGTAAGGGTGAGGTACAGTCGTACATACTTTTGTTTGGCCCGAACGTGGAGTAGGCACGTTCAGCCTTTCACATATGGTTTATTGGTTAGATTAGATGCCACTATCATTTATTTCTATACCAACATTAAAGAAAAATGGGTCAAATTAGAAGGTAAAACAAAAAATACTTGACAGATCTTCCTTTCTACAAGTCACTGCCAGCTGTTTTTTTTTTTTTTTCTTTTTTTTGATTACCTGAGTATCCGAACTTTTTAGAGCACCGGCCTAATCTCAAGGACACATACGCACCCAAATTTAGCACATGCCAAGTCAAGATATAAATATTTAAGATGGCCTCAAGAGGAGAAGGAGATTCAAACTCAGATCTCCAACTTTTGGAAGTAGGTATTTAGCCAGCTCACCTAATCCCTTGAGGTTAAATGGCTGCCAACTTGACACCAACCTTTCTTCTTTGTCATTAAATGGTAACCAGACCATGTGGACCGCATTTACACATTTTACGTTCATGACAGGCCACTTTTATGCTAAAAAGCATACATGTTTGGCCAACCTAAGTAGTCCAATTAACAGCCAATTATTAACACATGAAACCAAAAAAAAAAAAAATCAAGGCTATATGAGCTTTGAACCATTTGAATGGTGTGCTTAAATATCATCGACTGAAAAAACTGTGCTTAATGACCAGATTATATTGAGAAATTTGTTACACATTTTAGAGCCATGACAGCCCACTTTTACGCGAAATAGAAATGCATGGCTGGCTAACCTAAATAGTCAACTAGCAGCCAATCATTAATACATAAAGAAAAAAAAATAATCAAGGCTATATAAGCTTTGAACCATTCCAATGGTGTGCTTAAATATCATCAATTAAAAATATGAGCACAACTTTTAAAGAGAATTGTTACAAAATTCCCAGAATTAATTGAAAATTTGAAAAAACTCTTGGAATAGGTGGTCTGCATAACTTTTAACCGAATAGCCACTTAACTCATTGATTCATCCAAAATTTCCAACTTTTTATCATTGTGCTACATGTTTTAATCATACTCGATATTAGTTTTTTATTATTGTAACTTTTTAATGCATGAAAACTATGCAATATCTTGGGAGCCATTATTTACACCTGAGAAGTCAGCCCTTGCATGTAAGTTTAAAAGAAAGACATGATATTTTGGGGACTCTTATCATGTAAAAATATCATCTAAGCCGTCTGATTTTAAGGCTATGATCTAAAGATATTCGTGCAAAAGATTGCCACTAAACAAGATCTCTGTCATATGACACAAGACAATATAGTAAACTGTTGAATCAAATAGTTGCCTCTGCCGGCATTGACTCATATGATATGGATCTTGTTACGCGTCAATTTTTGTATCTAAGATCTCTAGATCATGACCTTAAAATCATAGGGCTTAGATGATGTTTTCACATAAAACAGGCCGTCCCCACAAACCAAGACTTTCTTTTAGACTATGTGCAAGGGCAAATATCTCGTGTGCAAGTAATGGCTCCCTATCTTATAATCCCCCTAACTATTTATAAATTTTTCAATGAAACTTTCCTAAAATTTTCAATGAATCAAGTCAAATTCACAATTCAGCGAATGATTTCCTAATCTAAACTTGGTCTGTATGGATAAGAGGGCATAGGTAAGAGGGAGAAAGTGAAATAGTAATTGCGGGAAGAAGAGAAGAAAATAAGGAGTAGCGCTCTCACTTACCCGTCATACCAGTTTGACAAACTGGATTTGCCAAAATTATATTTCACTTGGCCACAAACTGGGACAATATGTAGAGAGCATTTGCCATTTATCTCATCAAATAGTATCGCATAAATGATCAAGGAAGAGTAACCTATTTACCACTTTATTTGCATAATGCATCATTTTTCACATGCTACATAGCAAAAGAATCCTTCACTGTATGATATGTTTTCTTATGATCAAATATCACTACATCAAACATGACCGGGTTTAAAATTGTGCCTTTTTTACAATGTGTCTCAGACCCGATATATCGGGTGGGGTGGATGGATTTCACAAGGTGGCACGGGATAGGGCGTTAAAAGCCCGTGTAGGTTTACTTTTGTATTCGTCTCGCACAATACAAGGTTGGCAGTCGTATTGTCGAAAACAGGTTTCAGTAGTTAGATATGTTGATTCCTTTGAATCAACAAGTCCAGATGATGGAAACAAGTTCCTGCTCCCCTAAGCTTGGATAATTTCACATGGAGAGTAATGGAGATCAAGCATATTTTGTAACCCATGGGAAAAATTCTGTTCGTGCATAAATTTATTTAATGCTGTAAGATCAGTTGCCTTGAGAGTAATTCAATGGAACAGAATTAGAGAATCATTGACTCTGTATTCATAGCCAGTAATCCAGTAGTTTCTGAGAGAAGAAAAGCCAATTGGAACTGGGTTTTTTATGTATAATTTTACAAGGTGATTACAGGACCACTTGAGGCCTAACCCCAGATCAACAGGAGATTGATTCTAAGCGATTCATATATGATTTTACACTGCAATTTCTAGTCTAAGTACCCAGTTGTTCGGGCTTCGTTATGGTATAACTTACAGATATCAGGAGCACACTTTGATCTTGCGATGCTGGTCTCAAGAATACGATCGGATCAAGCCCAAGTTATAGAGGAACTTCTCTGATCTTGACCTGAAAAGATTGCCAAGGGAGAACCTCCCGCTTTCCTGCGGAGGAGATTTTGAGTACAAATCTTTGACATGGAGTATCGTCTGCCCAATCTCACTCCGAACTGCCTCGATTGTGTGGCTCTCGACTGGGTTCCCAGCTGCATCGGTCACATAAAATGCATTCACGGCTTGTGAACCCCTAGTTGTGACTTCGGCCCGAGTTACTGAGAGACCATTTTCTCTAAATATTCGGGTTACGTCAGAGAGGAGACCGACCCGATCTTCACTACAGAGTTCAAGTCGTAATCCCTGAAAATACGTGATAATATATCAACATGGTTCCCCCACCCCCCTGAAAAAAAAACCATAGAAAACTACTCTGCCTATTTCAGTACCTCCGAAGTTCGCCTCTCAATAGCGGCCTCCAAGCAATGGATTAACCGTTGCCTCTCTGCTTCCGAACTAATGGGACACCCGTCTATATGTCTGATGTAGTATTCCTATTACAATAAGGTCAGATTTTGTAAGAATCGAAGGAAGAATATGTGGATTTAGGAAATCACAATAAATCTTATATATATGTCTGATGTAGTACAACTCATTTATGGCAAACATCTCATTTATTATCTTGTTCAACATTACTAAAATGTCTCTTATAATTATATGAAAATGCCCTTTAATAAGGGTATTATTGTCGGGATGATAACGTCACAATGAAGAGCGCAAGGCTAACATTCCCCCTATATATACATTGCATATAATAGTGCTAATTTTTTATTTTCTGAAAGACTAATTTATGAGATCGAAGAACAACCTGATATGCTTCGGGTCCTTCGACGATGATTGTGGCATGGAAAACCACATATTGCATATCAGTTAGAGTGCACACAGTGTCGAAAAGTAGCTTCGGCCGGTCCTTACTCCTCACATTTATAACAGAGTATCCTTTATCCAAGCAATTTTCAGCATTTACAAGCGGTTTGCTCCGATCACCCAAAGCCTCTTGATCATTTAAATCGCCTCGATCATAATCACGATCAGCATACATCATCTGATGCAGTCTCCTTTCCGTGTGAGTCACGCCCACGGAAACAGCAGTCTTGGCACCGCGTTTATCCGTGTCCCCTTTAAGTACGTAGCGGAGGAGTTTTTTTATCTTTGAAAGTCGGTCGGAATCGTTAATGGGTAATCCGGAGGCCTCATCGGTGATGTAAACAACAGACGCCATCCTTGAATTATGGGTCCATACCTCAGAGGCTACCACATTGCATTTGAGGTCTGCAAGAACAGCAAAAATCTCAGAGAGCAAGCCTGGTCGGTCTCTTCCGATCAATTCGATCGAAGTGTGCTCCGCAGCAGCTTGAACACCTACGGACCTTCTCATAGATGGGAGATTACTTGCTCTTGCTCCAAGTGACTGCAATAACATCTAAATTAAGTACGAAAACAACTTGATTTCCCAAAACCTTACATTGTAACTAATATATCTAACAACTAATTAAATGGTTCTCAAAGAAGCCTTCGATTGTGACTTGTGAGTTTCTTAGGTAGGAAAACCATCTTTTAGTGAACCAAAAAAACTGGGAAATCGACTCAGGCTCCACGGCAGACATGTTACCAGAACAAAAACGTTGTTTCCGTCCTGCCAAAACTTACACAATTTAATTCAATCATTCATCTGATACCCAACTATTATAAGGCCTTAAACTCATGGTTAAAAATCTAAAATATTACCGGATTGTTGTACTGCTTGGTACATTCAGGTACCGACCGAGGTGGTACCAAATACTTGCCGATATAAATGATATGGTACCGCTACCAGCCAAATAGTACCCGTACCAAAACCGATATTTTAAACCTCACTTTGACTTGTTTTACTTTAAGGAAAAATTCTGTTAGATGCTACACTAACTGCTATGGACTGCATAAGCTCCCAAAACTTAATTCACATGGCCTTAACTACCAAAGCTGTCGAATTCTACCTATTGAGAATGGGAAGTCAAGCTTGGGCGAAACCGATACCCACAACCACAGAACCCGGAATCGAGTTTTTGCCGCTTTCGGATTCAGCACATTTGGGAGGCATCAGTTTTAAGTGGAATCGGTTGGGAAGTGGCAATTACCAAACAGCAATTCTTACTGTGTTTCTGATTTTTAAAGAATGAAGCAGGAATCGGTGCTCTAAAAGTGTTTCGAAACCACTTAAGCTACTGTAGAGCCTGACGTCTTAAGAAACAGAAATCAATTCAACAGTTTTAATAAAAAAATTAGACTCCGATTATGGTCAAAATGAAACGGGAGACGAGTTTTGAAAATTCCACCTGTTGAATTCGATCGATGACTTCTTCATCAAACAGCTTATTTCCATCTTGATCTATGACATGGAAAACTAGAAGAAGCAGAGAACTAAAACAAATTAATAATAGGGAAGAAGAACCCATCAATAAAATAAATAATTTAGAGGATAAAAATCTCACCATCCATAAACCATTCACCATCTGAGGATATGTAAGCCCTGCTAATTGTTAGGTTCAAATCAGTCAAAACTTGCACAACCTCTAACAAACTCCCATGCTTATTAACACTATCAACCTGTAAAAAAATCAAAAGAACTCAAAACACAAAATTTTCAAACAAACAACAAAACCCATATGTAAATATATTAAAATAAAAATCGAAATGGGAGTCTTCACACACCTTCACCAAAGTAGCATTCCTGCTTGAAGTATTATCAACAGTAACCCTGTAAAAAAAAAAAAAAAACCCAAATCAGAAAAAACATCAAAACTCAAGAACACAAAGAACCCATTTCAAATCAACAGCCCAATTCATGGAAAAAGCACAGAAAACAGTACCTAGGAGGGTTCATTCGAATGACAAGCTTTTCAAATTCGTCATCAACATCAAGAGAAGAAGACCAACAATCCATGATTATATTATAATAACAAGAAATCTCCTCTTTTCTGTCAAACTTCTCCCCCCCCCCCCCCCCCTCTCTCTCTCTCTCTCTCTGTGAAACAAACTACCAAATACCACCAGGTGTGGTGTAGTGGTGGCTTTTGAGTGAAACGAAGGGAGAATAGAGTTTTGGAAGGAAGCATATTTATAAAAGAGAGAAGCGCATGGTGGCTCTCTGTGCGTGTCGCTGAGCTGGCGTGGTCCCAATGCTTTGTTATTTTCAGATTTTTTTACTGTGATGCTATTTCCACGCCCTTTTTCTTTAATGTGCACACCAAACTAAAATAACATTGCTATATACGCCTTCATTGATTTTTGTAGGAGGCGGATTGACCAATGTGTGCTATCAGAGCTTTGCTGTTGACCCTACCCAGCGGTTAGTGGTCCGAAAGGCCGTTGGCACATGCCACGATGCAATATGGTAAAGGGTAGCTCCACTTTGCACTAAAAAAATATCATTAATTACTTTGAAATCGACAGTGGAGATTGGTTTTCATACAACGGATATTTAGATCATGTTTCATTATACAGTCAATTTTTATTTTCACGTGACATAGATCCTAAAAAGTGACCTTAAAATAATATTCGAGCGTGATGTGTGTCATATAGCTTTTGAGTATTTTGTGCTTCATGGAATTTAAAAACTAAACGTTTGGTGGTATGTCCAATTTCTCAAGATCCATTAAATGGAAGATTGAGAGAAAAATTGATCTCTATTGTTAGATCTAAAACAGTCACCCTTTTTCAGTATAAGCACCATAAGTAATTTGATAGGCGTGGATAGATCTATTCGAAGCAAAAATTTTGAATTCTTCCTAATTTTATTTTGAAAGAGTTATACAATTGACCACACCAAACTTTTTAGTGCTCACACCGACCTAAGTCGAGATTTTGAAATTCTCTTATTGAGTTTGGTGTGCCCATAGAGAAATGGTGTGGAAAAAGTAACATTATTTTATTAATTTAACTTGTTATAACTTATAAGTAGGAGGCGGCTTGATGGGATTCGTGTTTTGAGGAGTCAGAAAAACGAGGGTACAGCTTGGCTAAAAATCCTCGATTTTAATCTCTTTCTATCTCCAACATTATTCGTACTTGTCAACATATTTTCTTTTTTTAATTTGTTTCCATACACAGGGATTCTAAGTACCCTAAATCGGATTCTATATATATATATTAGGAATCTCTATGTATTTGTTTAGAAGGTTTTTTAATATAAAATCAAATCCATAATGATTAGTTAATCAATTGAATAGTTGCCAAGTTATAGGAATAGTTAATCAATTGAATAGTTGCCAAGTTATAGGAATAGTTAATCAATTGAATAGTTGCCAAGTTATAGTGTCATTAGTCATGGCAACTCAAATTTGTGCCACATGACACACATTTTTAATCAATCCTAGTGGTCCAACTTAAAGCTTATTATCAACACATGTTATAATGAAAGAATCATGCTTACAAGAGGATTGCAAGATGTCACATGCACATTTTAATATGAACTTGTAAAAAATGCATATTTTTTCATATTAGAGTGTATAAATCAAACATAATAAAAAAATCGCTCAATAGGTGCAATTTTGGGCATGCCTGAGGTAGCAACAAATTGAAGCTACTACTTTGTTGACTACTATCTTTGAGAAGATGTGTAATGTTGCCTACGAAATGCACTAGACACGCAAGTCTCAAAGATGAGTAATTAATTTAAAATTTTGTTTTTTATTTTATTTTGAATTATCTTATGGTAATGATTGCATGATTGCGATTTACTCTTGTTAGTGACTTGATGTGAATATTTTTAAAGAGCTTTATTTTTGTTTCTGATAATCATAATCATCTTATATGGATTAAGATTAGATTTGATAGAAAATTTATCATCGAATTAGTACTTGTTGTCTAATTTGATAAGTTCCATGTAATGATGCTTACAGATTAGATCGCTAGAGATTAAATGAATTATATCGTCCTTACTAGTCAATGACTATGAATGAGATCCGATTATTTTACCTAACTTTAGCTTATAGCAAAGATAAGGTTATTACCCCGTATTCAAATTAGAGTACAAATAAAATTGTGAGTTAAGTATGAATTTGCGATTACGAATAATCCTAAATTAGTTTCTCTAATGCTTTCCAAATCTATCACTTTCTCTAGATGATCATTGTTAGATTTACTTCTAAAAACTCCTTTCTATCAGAGGCTTTAATTTATATAAATAGATAGTTCATATGATTCGACACCTTTAGTACTTCCCTTAGTTCCACGAATCTGTACACTTGCAAGATTTACATTATTTAATGATCACTCACTTTAATATTAATCGCTAAAAACTGAGCCATTCATAATAGAATGCATAGATTTAAATAGATTAAATCCTAAAAAAATGTAATTTTTGCCCTTATTCGAATTTATTTGAACCAGATATTAGGTTCAACCACTTTTACAACCATTGGATAGAAATGAAATCTTGACTATATGTACATTTATAAAAATAAAAACTATGAAAGTCAAGATTCCATTCTACCAATGGTTGGAAAATTGGTTGAATCAAATATAGTTGAACCTGTCCATTGCCCTCACTTTTGTAGTTTAGATTGCTAAAAATGCCATTGAGAAGTGGTAACTGAGAGTTGACCATGACTGTAATCTATAATTGGCAGTCACACTCCATTATTTCATATATTATATGGAGAACCATAATAAAAACTAAAATGTATAACTATCAACCATTTAAATAAGGATGGTAATATTTGCAACTGGAGATACTTCACAAGTAGGGTTTACATGTGGAAAATTATTGACTGCCTTGAATCAGAGTTGGGAAATCAATTTTCATCCCAACTTCCTTTCAAATCTTGGGAACACAGATATATCATAAGACAGTTAATTTTTTATTCCTCATGGCAGGCATGCCAAAAAGTAAATATGATCATCGAGATACCATCAAATGTAGTTCTCGAGTCACTTTCTAGGATGTATGGCACATGTAACCATCATCCAAGGGTAAGCCCCCGATCTGAAGATCTATTGTGTAGAAGAGTGAGACAAAAAAACAATCTCAATCATCTAATTTAAATCAATCAACAGTTTTCTCACATTGAAACTCCCATTGTGTAAAAAGAATCTCAAGTTGGAAATAAAGGTATTTATTAAATAATTAACAAGAGTATAATTATAAACCACCGTTTTATTTAAACTTGTCTATAAGTATGCTAAGGTTAATCCTCCATCGAAAGTTGCTGATCTGCAGGTGTTAGATTGTAGGTGTAATAAGCAAGAGCATCAACAACGGTAAGGGATGAGTATTGCATAATATTGCATATTATATATATATATATATATATATATATATATATATATATATATATATATATTTTTTTTTTTTTTTTGAGATGAATAATATTACATTATATTAGAAAACTACATAGTGGGTGGAACATGGGAGACACGTGGTCAGAGGAAGGAAGTGGGGCAGGGATTTACTTTTTTAATGGACCATCACCGCTTCATGAGTTCGAGTCGGCAAAAGAGTCCGCAAAATGGCAGAAACACCTCAGAACCGACGGGAACACAACACGTGGCAAGATTTAAATGAAGAATATCTGATTTTCTAGTTTTTTTATTTTAAGGGATAGTTAGTCCAAGGTTGATGGGACAAGTGTTGAGCTTAGCTTTGTTTAAGAACATATATTAGGTGACCGACCTAGTCACCAAGAGTGATGTCCGGGTCAATCAATTGTATGTTCATATGGCCCTAAAATTGCAACCAAAAAAAACCTCCATTTTGCGATTAAGAGCCTAAACATTTTTAAGTTTAAGCTCTTAATCGCTATCATGTGATCGACTAAACTTTTTTAAGTTTTCAATTTTTTATTTCTTTTAATACAATAGATATAGATTTTTAATGCAATCTTTGGACGAAATGATTTTAGACGGTGAGCTCATGTGCCCAAAGCTACGAGCAAATGAGTCGGGCCTACCTTACGGGTTTTTTAGTCCCGACCTATTATTGATTGGGTTCGTATTTAAAACGTTCGGCTTGTTGTATCAAAAGTCTCGACCTAACACATGAACAAGCTGGTTTGTGTTAGCCTTAAACCTGACTGGAGCTTGACTTGGTACCTGTTTACTATACAGATTATGTTTTTAACATATTCAGGTCGGGTCCAAAAGTGTATAATAAATTGGGTCCAGACTTCAAATCAAAAAAAAAAAAAAAAGGGGTCCAGACATGAAAATGCAATTAAATTATACTAGCATGATGGGTTCCAATCAGGTCTAGGTCGAGTTCAGGTACGAGTTCTAGTCCAACTAGTAGGTCGGGTTCATGTCAAGTCTGGTTGGTTGGGCTCAAGATGAGTTAAAGGTTAACACGTCAGGTCAAGGGAACTGATTAACTGGTCAAGTTTAGGTTAATCTTGACTCTATCCCGAGCCCCACACGCTTGCACCCCCAATCCAAAATGGTGCCACATGTACATAATGATGACCAGTCACTAACATTGGTGACTTAGCCCGGTCACCTGGTACCGGCTCTAGCTTGCATGAAAGAGGTGGTCACCAATGGTGCTGCTTGGCCCATCTTTATGAGGAATGAAACACATACAGTTACCACTAAGTTTAGGTGACCATCTGTCAAGCTGTTATTAGGGGTGCAAATGGGTAGGGTCAACCTGACGGGTTTTGGAGACCTGACCTATTACAAATCTGGTTTGGGTTTTAAAATTTGACCAATCGAACCGGAATGGATAAAAAATTTTGACCTATTACCTAAACAAGTGGGGTACAAGTTAGACCCAAACCTGACCTAGTACGTATATATAAAAGCGTGTATAACATTATATATTATAGGATATAATACTTAAGTATTATTTATATGCTCAATAACTCATATATAACTATTCTATATAAGTAAGATTTTAATATTTTACTTTGTTAGTATTGGTATAATGATTGAATACTATAGGAATTAGTTATCCTTTATGATTTAGAGGTTTAGATGAAGTTTAAAAGTTGCTAATGTGTTGTGTCAAAACTTGAAAATGTAATTGGAATACATTAGCAGGTCGAGTACAGGTCTGATTTCAGGTAGCAGGTCGGGTTCAAGTCAAGTCCAGACTTGGGTTTTTTCAACAAGTCGGATATAGGTTCAGGTCAAGGTTAGACACGGGTAGGTTAGGTCGGGTTCAGGTCTAGAATGTTGGTTTAATAGGTCGGATTCAAGTTGACTGTAAACCTGACCCGTTTCCCCTAGCTGTTATGGCCATCCTGGCCATGTGGTCAAGGGTAGCCCGCAAATGGATATTATAAGCAAAATAGCTAATTTTCTCTAATAAATGTGAAAATTAGAGAAAGTTAAGAGTTAATGTGCTAATTTTTATCTTAAAGACAAAATGCATGTTTCTAAACAACTTACCCCCGCTAGATGAGATGGTCTAAAATGGCGTTGATCCATGGTGTGAACTGGCACTGGGCCCAGCTTCTGCAGAGCAGAGTAAGCCCAAGGCCCGTCTGAAGGATTTGGTTTCCCCCAACACCGACTCAGACTAGTCACAAGGATTTAGACTTGGTCCAAGCCCAATAGGTTCTGACCCGTTATATTCCTACATTTTTATAACTTTATGATATTTTGACCTTTCCACGCTCAGTGACAAACAAATGTTTTTATTTTTTTATTATCTAATAGATAGTGCTTTTGAACAGTCTAAAAATCGTTTTATACACACAAAAAAAAATTAACACATCTATTTTTGTTTAAAACATATTTTATACATATTTTCTCGTCTGTGTAAATATATATATAATTTTTTCTCTGAGTGTGTCTATAATTTTTTGCCGTGTCATTTTTGCTCGTCTTTAGAGTTTTTTCTTCGCCGTTTTATTCTCCTATTCCATCGTGGTGACTAAACTTACCATAATTTAATAGATAGACTTGGGATTTTGGGGACATGTACAATGGGGAAACACCATTTAAGCAATTTGAAGCCATTGATCTAAATATTTTTAGTGTAAAAGATTGACATAAAATATGATTTTATTTTAATTTTAGGGGATTCAGCTAATACATATTTTCCCAATTTACGTTTGGACTAATCACTATCAGGCGTAGAGCCCTACACTTGCCACAATTATTTTACGATTTACACATACCCACTACACCAGATTAGCAGAAGGGGGTTGTTGCGAACCTGTGACCTTGGAGAGTAATCTCATGCCGTGAGACCTCTTCGTCAACCTCTTGGTGGGTCAACAAATGTATCATATGATTTAATGCAATCAACTATTGAAACAAATAGTGGCCTTTAAGGGCATTGAATCATATGATAAAGATTGTGCTTCCTGCCAATCTTTTGCGTCTATCTTTATATTTAAAATACCTAATAAGAAGTAAATTATTTATTTCCAACAAAGTCTAGAATTTAAATTAGAGAATTTATTTTTCTTTAGGAGTTTTTTAAAATTATTGCAAGTGAAAACCAATATACCTTATGCTCGAGCATGGTCCATTTAAACTTCTTGTTTAAGGTTCTAGCCAAATCATGGCCCACAGGTTTTAAGGTCGAGCCGAATCCCTCCTTAAAACGGGCTGGGCCAAATTGGCTGAACGGACCAGACAAGCTACCAGCCTGTAGCCACTAAGGGTGCAGATGGGTTGGGTATGGGCCAAGGTTCAAAATCTCGGATTTTGTTTCGGTTGGGACTGAAATTGAAATTTTGAGCCAAAATTTCACCGAAATCATCCAAACCAACCAAAAATACCGATAATTTTAGTTATCGTTTCGGTTTCGGTGGGGACCGTAACCGAAACATTTCGGCCTAAATTTTGATCCTTGGTTTGGGCTAAGTTGGGGCCACTTGAACCCGGCGTGCCACCCTTGACCGGCCAGCAACCAACGGGTCAGAAATCTGATCCCAAAAAAACCCAACCTGTGATGGATCCGATCGCTTGACCCGACGGATTGACCCTACCCACTTGCTCTGACAAATAAGAACTTTGTCTCCAACTCCTTGCACAATATAAAATACACGTGATCGGTAGGTATTACCATCTTTATTGTTATAAAGCGAGAAGGCCTAACATGTGACAAAGGGTCCATTAAACTGTACATTCTTAAACTGTTGGAGTGGTTTGAATCTGATGATGGGGAGAGTTGTTAATTTGTACTAATCTCTGACATAATAGAATTTGAGGTCACGGACTCATGACTCAAATGATCAAATTTTGACTTCTTGAGATTACGGACGTACCATTCAGATGATCAAAATTTGACTCTATGGTTCATTTCCCAAAAAATGAACATGATATAAGAGACATCAAACATAATTCTTATAATATTTTTCGAGATGTGTGCAATGTCAAACCAAACTCAGACTCAATGATGATTGAATCATGATCTCAAAATTTAAAAATTGGGACGAAAAGTGATTAAAGCAGTTAAATATGTAATGAAATTGTGTAAGAGAGATACATTAAAAGTAAGGTGGGAGCGTACATGGTGGTAGGCCAAAGTTGTAACCTTTTCACGAGCTACACGAGGTCATATCTATTATAGCATCATGGAACACATTTGAGTCGGAGCCTAAAAGAACCTCTCAAGTGGAAGTTGACTACCATTAAAAGAAGAAAGTCATTTTGACCCAATTTGGGTCCTCTAAAAATCAGCCGAAAAATCAGTCCATGAAACTGAACTGAAATCGACTTAAAACCGAAAAAATTGAAACAGTTTCCCAGTCGGTTGGGTTTGGTTTTTGGGTAGCCAAAATGGAAAACTAATTTGGTACCGAACCGACCTAATATCAAAAAATTAGAAATCAAACTGATTCCCATTGGCTTTATTTCAAGTTTGCGTGGCAAAAACTGAAACCGATTGGGTAGGGTTTAGAAAATCGGCCGAAAATAGAAAAAATAAATAAATAAACCTAAAAATAAATCGATTTAAAAAATAATAATTAAATAACCCGAAATTGAAATGAATAGAAACCAATTTTTCGGTCTCAATTTCATATTTTCAAAATTTAACCGCACAAAAAAAATTGGTTCGGTTCAGTTAGCCGAATCTGCACTCATGATTTAATTTGCTTACCTTAGAGAAAAATTTTGAAGACCTCAAGATACACGGATTTTGAAGAGTTTGAAAATTTGTTCACACCCAAAGCTCTACATGACTGTAAAGCTGACAAGATATAAGTTCAGTATCTATAATGAGCCATCGGCCGGCTTATTATAAGCACATTCATAAAATACTACGAACTATTGAAAAAAAAGGGAAAAATTCTGCGTGGGTATATTGAAAGATTCAGTGAAGAATTGGCAAATTCGTCTAATTGCTGATTACTCACTAGTTTTCTGATGATTACTTTTTATTTTTCTCTCTCTTACAGATATATACTTGTCTCTCTCTCTCTCTTATTTTCTTTCTCATTCGAGGACCCAGCAAGATATCGCTCCCCACGTCCCAAAGGAAGGCATCACCGCATCACCCCTTTCCTATACACCTATGTGGCTATGAGGTTAATGAAAATTGAACAATTGAATAATTTTATATTTTTAAAAATATTATCTCTAACTTGAAATATGTTATACTAAATAATATTCTGAATTCTAAAGATGATAAAATAGCATGAGTATTTAATATGAAAGAGTTTCTCTTTTAAAAGTGACTATAAAGTTGCAATTGAGATTCAATCATAGTTCGATGGTGCACCTCATTTGACCCTTTCGGGAAAAATTGTTTCTGGAAGGACCTTTGGGAGTTTTGTATTCCAAATAAAGTCAAAATCTTTATGTAGAGACCGTGTAATGATATCCTTCCTTTCCGATTCAATCTTCATAAGAAAATGGTAAACATTTGCTCCAAATGCGAGTTCTGTGACAGTTCAGTGGAAACATCTGTGAATGTGCTTAGGGACTGCCCGAAAGCTGAATGTTGCTAGTTTTCTTCTTCTTTGGAGGCCCTAGTACATCATATTCAAAATACATTAGCGATGGAGTTTCACAAATATTTTGAGAAATACGATTTGGATAGATTTTCTGTTGTTGCTTGGGCGATATGGAACGAATGAAATCAGATGATACATGGAGCTGCGACTAGGAATCCCATTGCTATTGTAACCAGCGTTGAAAAGCACCTTGGCGATTTTATTAAAGCGAATTGGGAGGCACCAGATCCTACCTCTATTCCCCTTCGTCACCCGAACACTCATCCAAGCAAATGGTCTCCCCCTTAGACTAATTTTGTAAAAGTTAATTTTGATGGGGTTTGGTGTGAGAAGAAAAAATTTGTTGGTATTCTCTAGTCAAGCCTTGTATGAATATCTCTGGTCCTGAACACTGTGAGGTCTTTGCTTTCTATTTTGCTATTCAATTTCCCTATCAATGTGGTTTTCGAAAAGTTTTATTTGAAAGTGATTCTCTCAGGATGATCAATATTGTCTCCAATTGCAAGAGAGATTTATCTCAATTAGACTTCCTGTTTGAGAATATTAGAGAGGGTCAACGCCTCTTTGATGAGTCGAAATGCTCTTATATCTGGCGAGACGCAAATGTTGTTGCTGATCTTTTAGCGAAGCTAGGATTAAGGACTGGTTGTGATGAAATCTAGATGGAAGATGCTCCTTCATAGATTTTCGATGTTCTTGCTTATGATCTTATTTATGTTTCTTAATATAAAATGATTGCCTCTTTTCCATAAAAAAAAAAAAAAACAATGTTATGCTATATGTTTATTTTTTTGGCTCTTTTTCTAAATTGTAATGAATTTGACAAAATTTACCCTTATGGGACTTTGGCAGATTAATATGATTGTAAGTAGAGGTGGCAATGGTCAGACTTGAACGGGCTAGCGTAGGCCAATCACAACTGGACATTTGAACTTGGTCGAAGTCTGGCCCGAGCGGCTAACCCAAGCCCACAATAAACTTTTGAAGCTCAAACTCAGTTTAGCTCACTGTGCCCCGTTTACTCGTAAATCAGTTAAGGAGTTAAAAACTTAGCTCTATAATTATGTTTCAGAAATAGAAAACTCGATATGCAAAATTTAACAAGTTAATATCTATTTCTGAAAAATTATAGAGTTTAAAAATAAAAAATCAATAGTCCTTTTCAAATTCTTTTAAAAAAGAAATATTTCAAGAGAAATTAATTGTACTTTTCGCAACTGCGAGCCCAACGATCTTAAAGGCTTAAAGCTCAAGACCGGCCCATTTAAAATTTGGGCTTAAATTATTAGCCCTATAGGCCTGCAGGCTTTATGGTCAAGCCCAAGACGGTCCATTGACACCATGCAATGCATGACATCTGGCACACGTACGTGCCACGTCACGTAGTAGTACCAACTCTTTAAATCAAAAGGGTGATCTTTGGGCCAATTTGTTTTAGCCACACTATCTGATCCTACTCGGTTCCCATATATGAATTATGAAGGACCGAAGGAAGATATATGGTGCACAGCTCTTCCACCATGCATATTTAGACATGTGCAGATTTAGGGGCTCTTAAAGTCCGTGTACTTCATAACGTCTCTTTGGTATGTGATGGACAAGGGTTGCACCATATATAAACTCTTCTTAGAATCTACATTGTGGAATGGATGTAATTTTTTTTATATAAAATTTAACATTCAATTAATGAAGTGGTGGCGGGGCTTAGGGGATACTTGTGATCAATGGTGGAAAAACATCGTCATAAACAAATATATATGGGATGGGAGATCAGCGATAGCAAGTACAGTTCCTCGACTTGGTGGTGGAAAAGTATTCTCTCGGTTGGAAATGTGTTTTTTAAAAAATATATCCTTTACCATTGGAAAAGGGGATCACATCCGTCTGTTGACAGCCAAATGGATGCCACAGAATTCCGATTTAAAAACTAAATTCCCTAGGCTCTATAACATTACCTCTGATACCAAACTAAAGATACTAATTGGTTTCCAATTTTTTCTAACTCCCTGCAAAGGATGATTTATTTGCTCTAACAGCAACCTCCATGTTCATTACTAACTCCCTATCAAAGCAAATAAAATCTAGTTTGATAAGTAGTGAGTAGGTATAATTGATGAATAGGTAAATCCTATATAAAATCTTTCTACGCAAAAGCAGGTAGCATGATGTTAGCAAAGAGGATGGGAACCGACTAAAGCATATGAACTCTGCTATGGCAAGTGTTAGCAGAGAGCTATGCTATACGCAGCCTAGATATCCTCCCCAACGCTGATTTGAACTGCTCACACTAGCAGGTCAACTTCAAGCGACGGCTTGGTGATGCAGAAATTGTTGAATTCACCGAGTTCTCTAGCATTCTCAACAATCTTCATCTCAAGCCCGACGATGAAGATGAGAATTTGGACTGTTGTTAATGGTTTCTTTTTTTCAGTTCAATCGGCTTTCAAATCCCTCCTTCCATAGTCAAGCGAAGTAAGAATTAATGTGCTGTGACTTGGGATCTCGAGATCCCACCCAAAATTACATTTGTTTCGCTGGTCTGTTTTTTGGGAAACGATTACCACTATTTCTAATCTTAACAAAAAGGGGGTGCACGTTGATCAATTGTGTTTCTTCTGCAACGACAGGGAAGAAGACTTGGCTCACTTGCGATAGAGTGTGGCCTATTTGCAAATGCTACAAGGCTTTTGGTATTTCTACGTATCTTCACAACGCTTTCAATTGGTCTTTTATAGCTGGGAGAAAAGTTATTTTTCGGGCCTCAAATCATTGGATCATATCCATATCACCATCATTTGGAATATTTGGATACACATAAATAACATCAGGTGCAAACAAGGATCAAAATTTCGAATTTCATTTCGGTTTCAGTGGGAGGTGGAAGGCAACTCTCCAGCTCCTCCCCTAAAATTTTGGCCAAAATCTACAAGTAGATACAAAATTCACCGAAATTTTATATTATCGTTTCGGTTGGTTTCGGTGGGGACCAAAACTGAAACATTTCAGCCAAAATTTTGAACCATAGGTGCAACAAAGTGCTATTCCAAGCCTATAAAATCATCCGCAATAACTTTATCTCCGTTTTTCATTGGGCTCGTGGCCAGGGCCAATACTCGACTTACTGACATGGTGCTTAGGGCCACGACATGTGGTGCCAGGGGAGACCTGTGATATAGAACCAAGAAGAGGGCCTTGCGACGTGGTCGCGCTGCGGGGTCACGACACGGATGCATAGGGGGGAAGACGCGGGAGCGACACGGTCGTGACACGGACGAGACATAGCCAAGGTGGGCTAGTGATGCAAGAGGCGTTGCGGTATGTCAAACCAAGGGGTTTGAGGTCCTCCTGCCATTCTGACTGAATGACTGTTTTACCCTTCTATGTGGGAGAAGAGTTGGAGAGTTGCCTTCCACCCACACGGGGCCTTGCGTTGCCAGAAGGGGAGCAAGCGTCTCCTAGGCCTGAAAGGGTGGGCCTAGGATGTCGACGCAGCGATGCCGTGTGACACCCAAGGGAGGTTGAAGTATGGCTACGGACTACGCGTCGCGGTGCATACGACTGGGCAACCTCGTGAGAACTCCAGAGCGCTGTGTGGAACTCAGTTGAGCACGACAGCACGTGGGCCAAGGATAAATGGTGCTAGTAACTCGGAACGCACATGAAGGCAGGCTGCGTGGGACTCGGTTGAGCACGCGAGCGTGAGGCACAAGGCTATGGGCTTGGTTCGGTATGTGAGCGAGACATGGTGGCATGGGAAGCTGCATGCCAAGACTGTTGCGAGCGAGGTACTAGTGCAGTGTGATGAGTACTGAAATATGATGATATTTCACTCCTAAATACCTATATTTAGCTGTCCGATGAAGGCTATCTGATGAGAATTATTAGATTTGAAGTGTTTCAGGTAAATACAAGCCAAGTGTGGAAAACAGCCCAAGAATTCTGAAAATAATATCAAAACACTGTAACTTTGGGTCATCGAGAACTTGGTGCGACTTGTGGCTAAATTTGGACCTTCAAGATGGACGAATTATGAAATTGTCAAAACACAAAAGTTGTAGATCTTTTCGTCAGCTTTCCAACGGCATAAGAATCACCTCAATCCGAATTCGGGATAAAAAAGTTATGGCTGAAATACCGAAGCAGTATCTGATATAAAAAGTGTGCTGAAATTCACGGATTTTTGGGGGTCGATGCATCAACCCTTTTGGTCGATTAATCGAGGAGAAGGAGAGTCTGACACGAAATTGACTACTTTAAAGCTGATTTTGAGCCTCTTTTGTAGGGTCGATGCATCGACCCTAAATTGGCGGCTGGGGAGACTTCTGCGACCGGAAATCTATTTAAAGCGATTCAAACACTTCGAGGGAGAATGAGAAAATTAGGGAGATAGGAGATTAGAGTTTTAGTTTTTTGCTTTTCTTTTTCATAGTTAGACATAGAAATATGAAGTTATTAGTTATTCCTTTTTGAGAGCTTTGTTCCTTTAATTTCCAGTACTCATTCCTCCAGTTTATTATATTTTTACTCAAGTTTATTCCTGCATTATTCTCGTTTCTGAAGACTATCGTACTTTTGGATCAAACTAATTCTTTTGAAGTTGAGGTATTTTTAATTCATTAAATTAATATTATTTTCTCTTCCTTATTTATTTATGTCATTTAATTATAATATGTGTGGCTAAATTCATAAGGATGGGAATCTAATGATTCCCATCCGAGGGATGTACTTTTAATAATATAAATTTAGGATTAAAATATAATATCTTATTTTATGGTTATTGTGCTATCATGAACGGATTAAATCCCCGCCACTAACCGGGATCGCGTGTGTCGAGCCATGCCCGGGATCTCATATCTGTGACGGTAATTTTATCCAATCATTGTTATATGGTCTTTTTGCTTTCATCGTGTGGATCTAATTACGATTATGATCCGGGATCGAGTGTGTCGAGCCATGCCCTGGATCTTGGATCTGTAATGGTAATTTTATCTTAATTACTCCCTAATCTGAAATCGAGTGTATCGAGCCATGTCCTTGATTTCAGATTTATGGTGGTATTATTGTTGAAATTTTTACCCACTTTGGAGATGATTTTTATTTGAACCTGAGATCAAGTGTGCCGAATCATGCCCTTAATCTCAGATCTATATATGAAAATCATCTAAGTCCTGATTGCAGGGATGCAACGTGGAACCTATCGGGGTTTTTGACCATTTATCTTCCATAAAAGATATTTGTGCTCAATGGTATTTCTCATAGTTTAATCCGTAGATTTGTATATGGGAAGAACGGACCAAAGATGGGAGGATTTAGTATCTTCATCTTTATCTTTATTTTTGAATTATCAGTTAAGTTTTAGTTTGCAGTCAGTAATTATCATCTCATCAAACCACCTAAATCATAAGACTGGTAGAATACTGTTAGATCTTAGTAGATTTCTGGAATTGCTTGTCTTTTTAGATCTTTCAAAATTATCATCGTGGGAACGATCTCGTACTCCGCACCCACTATATACAATCCGATTCGTGTACTTGCGAGTAAAACATCACAATTAAAAATTCACATCACAGTGCACAAGGTGAAGCTTGAGCAGGCCAAGTTTAGCACAGTGGTGCAGTTGACATGTCGTAAGGGGCACGGTAGAATGGGATGGTAGGTCGTGACTCAGAGGTAACCATGTTGGAGGAGTTCCCGTCATCTAGGCAGGTGGTATTAGAGCTGATGTGTAGATGGGTGGGCTTCATTGCGTGCGGTAGCAAAGCACCGCGTGAGTTGAAAGTGCGTCGAAGGACGCCCCGCGATAGTTGGTATCAGAAGTAGGCTGACCTAGCGAAGCGTGCGTTAGGTGCCGCACGGGACTGAGGTTGCGGAAGTGCGACCCGTGACATATCGCTGTAGGTGTTGGGAACTCTTCGCTTTTCAATATTAGCAGCTTCCGATCGGAGCAAATTTTATCTTCTCTTACTTCTTTGCAAGGACTAAGGAGGGGGTTTTTGTATTTAATAGGCCTTTAATTTAATCTACTAAAGGTGGTTAACTATTTTCTTGTTCCCTGGAGGTATTTTTTCAGACATTTAAAAGTTTGGGATAATTAGAGAAACATGCCTTAAAAACAAGCTTCTTAACAAAAAAGACCCGACTTCAAACGTTTTAGAAAAACGGTACTTTCATAAATTTTGGAACTTCAGAAAATCGTGAAAGCACATTTTTCTAAAACATTTGTAAAAAAATAGTGCTTTTACGATTTTCTGAAGATCCAAAATCCATAAAAACACCGTTTTTTTAAGACATTTGAAGTTGGGTCTTTTTTGCTAAAGAGTTTGTTTTTAAGGCATTGTTTTCTAACGTACCCTTTAAGTTTTCTCCTTTGTAGGTTTTTCCTACTCCTACACCCGCTCAAGAACCTATTTTAATTGGGAAAGTCCAATTTTCCATATATCAATGCTTGTGGTGCATATTAGAGTTTTACCTAATCATTATGGGTAGGGTTGTGCAAAAAATCGATCGAGCCGATTAAACCGACCGAAATTTTGGTTCGATTTTGGTTTTGGGACATTTCGGTTTCAAAAAATAGAAACCGATAGTTATCGTTCGATTTTAGTTTTAATGTTAAAAAATCGGAACCAAACCAATAAGAAACAGATAGTGGTGTATATATGGATTATAGTATGTCTATGTTTGAGTTTGATGGTGTGTGAGGCTTATTGTAGAAAGCCAATTGCTGGTGCTTTAGTTTGTTAATCACCAAAAGTCTTTAAATCAGTTGAATCATAGGAGTTTGCAAAAACAGTTTGTATAAATTTTGAAAACTCTAATCTTAGACCAAAAATATTAATTCGATTCGGTTAAATGCTACAAATAAAAAAAAGTTTAAAAATAAGGTTTAGAAACCGAAAACCGACCAAACCGACAACTATCGGTTCGGTTTCGGTTTTGAACTTTATTGGTTCTATTTCGGTTTTACAAAATAGAAACCGATAATTATCTTTTCAGTTTCGATTTTGCATAAAAACAGACCCAAACTGACCGGATAACACCCCTAATTATGGGGCTCTACTAGTATTGCTTTTTATATAATTCAAAAATAATTTCATAAAAATGATCTTTTCTGTGTTGATTTTATGGTCAAAGATAAAAAAAATTAATGGTAAATGTAAACTTTTTCGGGAGCGATCCTTCATCATTACAAGAAAACAGACTGCAATCAAGAAATTAGGCTTGTTGTATCTTAGAAATGTCTCGCTCGCTAAAACCATTTTGTAAACTTGAGAATTCATTGAGCAGGGAGTGAATAGCACTTTAAAAATAGCGAATATGGGTGTCGGATCCAATTCATCTTGTTTTTTAATTACCATTTTCAAATATTTTTAACACATCGCAGTTTTACAATGTTGAATAATATGGTTCAATCTTTCAAAAATTTTGACGGTACGGATTCAATTCAAATATGTCTATCCAAAAATTTTAATTTTAAGTGTGCGCTCCCACAAAATGCTTTCTAAGAGGGGTAAGAATCAAAATTTCAGCCAAAATGGCCAAAATTTTGGTCCAAAATTTCAGTTTCGATCCCACCGAAACGAAACCGAAATCCAAATTTTTGTATGGGGTTCAAAATTTTGGCTGAAATTTCAGCCAAAATTTTGGATTTCGGCCAAAATTTCAGATTTCGGTTTCGGCCATGCCTGAAACCGAAATTTAGACCCTTGAAGAGGGGAGAGGCATACAACAAAGAAATTGTTGAACGACTTGATGGAGAAATCATGGGCCATCCGATCCCTGCCATAGTCACCAGGTTAGAGTTTGGCAAGGTTAAAATTTGACAGGTTTGGAGAAAAAGTCAGAAAAAAATCGGTGGAAAATAAAAAATATAAAATATAAAGAAATTTTAAAAAAATGAAAAATCGCAACAAAATTATTCGGGAATTATTCATGAAGTTTGTGAAAATTTAAGAAACATACAAATTTTTCAAAATTTTGGGAATATTTCGTAATTTAATTTGTCCACCTTTAAATTTGCAAAATTTTCAACAATTTAGATAATTTGGTGACTATGATCCCCTTTAGAGGTGAAAAAGGCCCACCATCAAAGAAGCAAAATCATTCCTCACTCTATCGATAGCATAAAAAAATGTTGGAAACTATCAAACTCCTAATGAATGAAATCTTTGTAAAGGAATCAATAAAACAGGCATCAATGAAGGATACGGTGCAAATGTGCCAGGAGATCATTAGAACATTTGGGCTATGGTTAGGCTGTCAATGAGTCGGGTTGGGCCAAAATTTTGGCTGTCTAATGGGAAAATGGCATATACCTGGACCGGATACAATGGGTCACCCAACCCAAAATCTCAACCGCCCGACCGGAAAACCCCCCCTTTTCCATGCTTTTATAGATAAAATATCGGTCTGGTCGAGTCGACCAGAGCCAAACCAATTTTTACTTGATCTGACCTGATTTGACAGGTGAAATTTATGTGCCCAACCCAGTAAAGGTCGTCCCAACCTGTTGACAGCCCTAGCTTTGGATCTGGCATGCTTTACTAGTTGAGCTCAAATCGAATGGAGGATAATGTGTCTCATTGAGCTTTAGTAATTGAGCTCAATTGGAATGGAAGATAAAGGGTCTCATTCTTATACTCCACACTTTCCCACATTGATGGCCACAATGGTGCAAAAGTTAATCCATCAAAACCATTCAATCCATGATCCAAGGAAGCAAAATGCATATTCCAGGTAATCCTAACCATCCAGCTACTGAACTTTTAAAAGAATCAGCTTTACTAGTATATGATGGACTTCCCCGCACCCACCCAATTCACTTGATTCGAATTCAGATTCGCGTTCCTAATTGGCTATGCCCATCGAACCTGATTCGCTAGGAGTAAATGAGTTTTTATTTATTTATTTATTTGATTGTTAGTTTTGGTTATCACAGATCCTTTAGGATCCAAGAAATGATTGTTAACCGTTGGATGTGAGGAATACATTGATGCTACGGATTTCAATGTGAGCCAAACTATGAGCTTGATTAGACATTTGGGATTCACATAGTCAAATATTCAAACTTCGAAGTCTTCTATAGATCGAAATAACTGTTTATGTTAAATTTGTTCATGGTGAACGTATCAATCATTAGATTCATCAAACCGATAATCATAAAGATATTTTGGCAATTTGAATATATATATATATATATATATATATATATATATATATATATATATAAAGAATGGTAGTAGAGTTTTTTTTTTTTTTTTTTTAATTCTCATTTGAAATATCTTTCTCAATTTTTAACCAAATTTTTTTTTACAATAACTATAAAAGAATAACAATATAAATAATAAAGCCCAACTCAAGCCTGCCCTAACCCACCCAAATAAGGGCGAGGACTGGGCAAATCAAAGCCCAAGTAAATTAGGGCCAGGTAGGATTTTGGGGTCAGCCCTAACAGAAGGAAGCTCCATTTATAAGAAACGTGCGTCGTGGGACATTTGCCAATATGGCTAACATCGAAATTGTATACTTTTTGTTCCTGATACTACTAAGAGGCCCAGGACTATGCATCCGAGTGCAGCCCAAGGCGCTGCATTCGGTCCAACTGGGCACAATGTGGCATTCATCATGACGATTGGGTGTCATGGCAACTTAGAAAAAGATAGATCAAATATGACTCAAGAAATTTGAGCATGATTTGATACACATCAATTGTTGAAAACGTTATCAAAGTTTCATAAAAGCAATGCATGAATTGGATCCGATGGTAGATGTTTTGACAAAAATACCTGACAAAGAAACATGATTTCTAATTTTTGAACGTAAAGAAGTTGGAAGGCTTTCTAAATTCTAATTTTTAAGAGGTTTTGGCAGAAATATTTTGCACTTTCACCTTAAGGGGATAAAGAAGAAAGAAGTAAAAAAAACAAGAACAATAACAAGGGGAAAAAAAAAGGAAAGAAACACTTATCTGCAAATTATAGGATGGCAGATAAACCCCTAAGCATGTCGCATGAAAAAGGAAAATTATTGTAAGTGGAACTCAAACAGCATACCAACAACAGACTACTTACGTGGTGCGATGCAAGTGACTGGCTTGACCTGCATTCTTGGGACCCACTGTGCTTACATCGCACCACATAAGCAGTCTGTTAGATGGCCTGTTGTTTGCATTCCGCCTTATATTAATGTTGGTATGGAAAATAGACTCCAGAATTTGTTCATGTTTGACTGGGTATGGTTAAAAAAGAACGAAATTTTCAACTGACTCAAATACCTATTAACACTCTCTTTTATATGTCCCCTAAAATTGGTGTACTGTCTTGTCGCTAATGTAATGCCACAAATATCTTCTATAGACCATCACGTAAACTCGAACGGTCACGATGTCATTTTTTTATATTGCACGAATAATCACAACAGTCCATCATCGAAACTTTATCTCAATGGTTCAAATTTTGAACTGACTCAAATGGATCTTGATCAACGCTTATCTTAGATCCAACTGTTCGGAAGAACGATCATACTCATTGGTTATAAGCCAACTAACATCAATGACTAGTGTGCTCGTACTCGGTCATGTTCCTATGTTCGATCAGCTTATTTGCGATCACCCAATTGCCACCTTAGGACTAGCCAATTTCTTTCTTTCTTTCTATATGATAACTTTGGATATTTGAAGATTACGGGCAATAAACAAGAGAAATTGGACTCGAGGTGCGTAGATCCAAACGCTATTTCCTCTCTACTCGAGTAAATCCTCAAGTTTATAAAAGGGTTCCAACGAGACATTTTCAAGATATAACGAACTTAATCCCTTGAATGCGATCTGTTACTTTGCAATAGCGAATGATCGCCCCAGAAAACTTGATCTAATGAAGTACCAAGTAAAAGAAGAAAACAAAAATCTAATGAAGTATCAAATAAAAGAAAAAATCATCAGTTTGACTCAATAGAACTGAGTTAACCTACTATTTAGTGACTCATTAGACTCGACCTGACCCATGAATAATCTGATTGTTGGATCTACCAGATCAAAAAGTCAAACTTATGATGAGCTCCTCGCGACAATGCGCAAGTGTAAAGTGCGTACGCCTAAAGCGTCAATGCGCCTAAACGCCACGCACACGCGCCCGGTGGCTCGACACTAGACACACTCTTCTCTTCTTATTGTCAAACAATAATAATAGGTGAAAGGTTTTATATATAGCATTGATCACTTTTGACATTTACTAATGTATAACTATTTATTTGCATAATTTCCTCAAAAAATAAAAAAATTATTTATTTGCATAATTGAAAACTTCTATTGCGTAAAAACCAACCTAATCTATCTTCTGGCAAAAGAATATGAATGTGGGAAAATTATGAACATTCTTAAACTTTACGAGGAAGCGTCTAGTCAAAAAATCAATTTTGATACATCTACGCTCTCTTTTAATAAAAATGTTCAAAATGATTTGCGGGGTCGTATTCAAAATATTTTAATATTAAGAGGACGGCTCCTGCGAACAAATATTTGGGATTGCCAATGGCTATTGGTAAAATCTAAGAAAGCAGTCTTTGATTTTATCAAGGAAAAAGTATAGAAAAAACTCATGGGATGGAATGAGAAACTTCTTTCTAGAGCTGGTAAAGAGGTTTTAATTAAGGCAATGATTCAAGTTGTGCCAACATACTCTATGAGTTGCTTCAAGTTTCTCGACAATATTGTATGAAAAATCTCTTCTCTCATTGCGCGATTTTGGTGAGGCAAAGTCGGAAACGGGAAAAGCATCCATTGAAAAAAGTGGGGAGATTTGTGCAAACTAAAAGAAGTGGGAGGGTTGAGTTTTAAGCATCTTGATGCTTTTAACTCAGCGATGTTAGCCAAACAAGGGTAGAGATTACTAACCAATCCTAATTCCGTCACTACTCGGATTTTTAAAGCTTTTCGAGGTCAGAATTTCTCGAGTCTCGAAGACGGAAGAATGCATCTTATACTTTGGTTAGTATATTATCTTCAATCCCAATATTGGAAAATGGGATGATATGGAGAGTGGGCAATGAAAAATCGATCAAGGTGTGGGATGACTGCTGGATCCCTAGGGGGTCTACTTACAATGTTATAACGCCTAAATCAGACTATCAGCTAAACCGGGTGTCGAAACTTATTCAGCACCAGCCTAGACGATGGGATGGGGATGCTATCTGAAATATTCTCTTTAACATGGATGTCGATGCTATTTTGAGAATTTTCATTCCAGCAACAAATAAGCCCAATAAAATGGTTTGGACCCATGATAAGAAATGTAAATTTTCTATTCGTAGTGCCTACAAAGTAGCTTTATATCTGCTTGACGGTGGCCCTGATCTGTCTTCTAGTGAGCCATCGGAACCGGTGTTTTGGTCAGCCCTATAGACCCTGTGTATCCCAAATAAAATAAAGTTGTTCATATGGAGAGTCTGCCTCGATATCCTACCTGCTAGGTCCCGCCTTCACAGTAAAATTTCAGCTATATCCCCTATTTGTGAAATTTGTGATCCAGCGATTGAGAAAGTGACTCATGCAATTAGAGATTGTCCGAAGGCTAAGCAAATCTAATTCTTATCATCTCTTAGGGCGCGCACATCCACCTCCTAGAATTTATCTTTTAAAGAATGCTGAAAGATATTTTTGGGACTTTTTCCGTGCTAACAAAGAAGAGACTGAAGTTCATCAGTGGTTACTAGAAAATTCCACCAACGGGTGGACTCCTCCCACAGAAGCATTTTATAAGGCCAACTTTGATGGGGCATGGAATGGTACTGACAAAACAGCCGGAGTCAGCGTTATAATCCGCAATTATGAAGGAAAAGTGATGGCTTCGATGGCAAAACATTACAAAAATCTCTCATCCTCTGATTATTGTGAGGCAGTTGCTTTTGATAATGTTGTTCGTTTCACCTTAGAGTGTGGCTTTCACAAAATAATTTTTGAAGAAGACTCGCTATAGGTGATAAATGTTGTGATGGACCATGATGAGGACCTCTCTCCATTGGGTTCACTGATCGAAGATATAAAATATGAAATACGACGCTTTGATAGCTCTTTGTGTAAACATGTGAAAATGACAGCTAACCATGCTGCCGATTCCCTAGCCAAACTAGGCTTGAGAGATGGATGTAACGAGATCTGGATGGAGGATGCTCCACCACAGGTCTACGATGTTATTTCTTTCGACTTTTTGAATTAATGAATATTCTTTTCCATAAAAAAAAACCAACCTACAAAACTAAGAAATAAAAAAAAAAGTTTTATTTCCTTTAAAATTATTTAAAATATTTATGATATTCTAAAGTAAAAAATAAATATAACAAATACAACAAGCGCGCTACAACTTACACATGACATTTGTAATTTTGTACAATGGCACAAAATTAAAAAGAAAGACTTTGTTATTTTTGGGATTTGTGTCATGCGAAACACCATCTAAGCCTTTATGATTTAAAAAACAAAATGAAATATCTTTAAGGACAAAGATCGGAAAGAAAAAGCAATTGCGTATTGAATAAAGATCTGGTATGTTTGGGACCTTTGTCAGGATGGAACCCATCTAAGTCATCTGATTTGAAAGCCATGATGTAAAGATCCTTTTTGCCAAAGATTGTCACAAAATTTTATCTCTAATCATTAGATCCTTTTACCAAAGATCTCATATAACAGGTATTTATACTTCAAACATGAAATTTAGTGAAGAGAACTCCTCTCCATTTTAGAAAACCCTCTCTGTTACAATGTTTTTGTTCAGTGTTCACAATTAGGGCTCTCAATGGATCGAAATACCCATATTTTGACCCGAACGTTTACCGAAAACTGCAGATTTTTGGGGTGTGCAAGCCCAGCAAGAGATCTGAACCTAGCTAAGCATGACACGGATCAGGTTAAGCTTGGCCGGGCCTTGACTAGGCCTGGTTTATATATATATATATATATATATATATATATATATATATATATATATAATAATGTCAATTCTTAATTAAAGGACATATTTATAAAGTCTCCAAGTTTTTGAGCCAATCAGCCTCGATACCAACTTAGGAAGCCTTCCATTACTCAAAATTAGCAATATATATATATATATATATATATATATATATATATATATAAACCCTACAACCTGGCCAGGCCTGCCGAAGGCCGGGTGTAAGCTGAGTACATCTATAGGCTGGAGCAAAACCCTACAACCTGGCCCGGCCTGCTTAAGGCCGCGTTTAAGTCGAGTACATCTAGTCCGAATTTAGAATGAGAACATCTAGGCAAGGATTAGGGTGGGGCTGAATTTTTTACCATAACCCCTCCCTCGCAGGCCAGGTTTCACTGGCCCATTGAGAGCCATAATCGTAATCACGTCAAGAAAAGGAAATGAAACCATTTTACATTCCAACTTCCAAGCTGTTGACTTAGAAATTAGAACTTATGTCAGCCGTCAGATTTGACCTTATGACAAGTCACATTGTCTCCCTGTCTATTTGTTACTCGTTCTATCTTTCTGTCGTTTTGTCTATATGTTGCTCTTATCTTTTTGCTGGAGTCAGCAGCATGGTTTTCTAAGGGATCATTTGTGCTTTGTTCCTAGGTGCTGTCAATGGGTCCAATGGCTCTGGTCCATATTAGGCCAAAATTTTGGCTACCTAGCAGTAAAAGGCGTCTGCATTCTACCACAACCTGACCCAGCGGTGTATCCCAACCAGACTTGACCTGATGGCTCTCCGAACCCAACAAGAAAAAGTGACCTGGCCACTTGACCCAAATACCCAACCGGACTAGGTTTAAAAAGCCCTATTTTCCTTTAATTTATATATAATACAATATCAGGTCAGGTCGATCTCATCCAACCTGACCGGGTTTTTGTTCAACCCGACCTATCCGACCCGACTCCAAGATCGTGTCATTCGTCGCTTCATACTCGAACATGATGGATAAAGTTTACATGCCCAACCCGGTAAAAAACTCAGGTCAGGCGCGTCGAGTATCGAGTCAACACAATCCATTGACAGCACATAATCTACGGGAAGTTGCGTATTTGTTAAACGAAATGGCATGACCAGGAAATCATAGTGCAACTCGGGAAGGACCCGAGAGAATCGTAAACCAGGTCACGGTTTTGTTTGGTCGAGCTTGCCTGAATCAGATCAGTCTAGTTCTCTTTAAGTTCCCGAAATTTTATTTTATTGTTTTTATAACAAAGTTCCCGAAATTTATAGTTGCTTGAAAAGATGAGAAAAAAAGCAGCTACCGTGATTTAAGCCCAAGCTACTCTAATTTTCAAAAGGGTTGCTGACCAACAGGATGTGAAGACTTTATTGATTAAAAGATACATCAAACTTGATCTATTTCTATTTGAAAAATCATCCTAACCCTTGCAAACCGAGTTCACATGAGGGTGGTGAACCGCCAACAGTGAACCTGAATCCAAACAAACGAACCCGGTAACATTGCATTGACCCATCTCAAGGCCCTCATTTTGTAGGCCTCCATGTGCCATTTCTCAAACACATGCAACCTTTGAATCTGCCAATCAAGGGTGTTGATCGATCGAGTCAATGGTTACAAAGATCCTACGGTTTGGATGGAGGGTTGCATCCTTTGATCTCGTATACTAATTCACAAGTCATGTGCATTGGCTAGTATATTCGAACAATTGTGATCCTAGGACCATCAACATCATCATCATCATCTCAGCCTTATGTTCATCACCATCATCATCATCACAGCCTTATGTAATCTATTTGGGGTTGGCTTTGCAAGTAGCGTCTTAGTGCGTTCCTCCACTCCGCAATCCTTCATATCCCTTCTTAGTGCTTTCTTCTCTACTGGTCATCATCTTCTTCTACTTTTTTGTGCTTGTAGCGTTTCAACCCTTTGTATAGGGTCTGCTTTTGGACTCCCATAAACATGTCCGAACAAATTGGAAATTTAATGAACTAACCCAAGTAAACCACTATTCGACTGAAAACCATTCGAACTACATAGTTTGAACAAACCTTAGCTAGTCAAAATTTTCAACCATTATTTGAATCAGCCTCTAGATTTCTCAGTTTGATCAACCATATAGCTCCATCAAAGTCAATAAGTCAACCTTTTGAATGACTCATATCAAATAAGGACTCAAAGTGCACCTCAAGTGTGCGCCCATAATATGGATGAGCCTGAGCAGTAGCTTCACAACTAAGCATTTTTTGGCTCTCTCTCTAAGAGCAACAAGGACCAGGAGGTAAGAGGCTCTTTATAAATTAGAGAAGATCACTTGCTCTTTCCTAATGTGGGACTAAAGAAGTATTTTATAGTATAAGAAAAGCAATACAACATTTGGAAATTTAAATTTCTTTCCAAGTTACTAGATTGAAAATTTAAGATAGATGTTCTAGGTTCAAGCTTTAATAAGCAAGTATGTTAATATAATCTAATATTTTAAGAATTTTTTTGGTCTAATATATTGTTGCTCAATTCATATTCATGTTTTTTAAATTCCCAATAGACTTCAGCTAACTTCTTAAAATTTCATGTTTGGACTAATTGACAAAATATAGCACACTGCACATAAAACTTAAAAATATGATGTAGGAAATATAGAGTTTGTATTCACACAAGAGGCCGAATGTTGAGATTGTCTATACCTAGGTTAAAGGTAAATCTGATTTATTAGAATGATAACCTGTTAGTAAATAGGATATTTGGATTGGTACAATTTTTTTTAATGTAGGAGAAATTTAGAATAGTTTCTTTAATTAATTATTTATTTTTTTCTATTTTAAGGTAAGCATGTGATTTGAACCTCTGACCTCAATGCTACACGCTTAGGGGCATCACCACTGGGGCAAAGATCCAATCCCTAAGTTCTTTTACTGTTGAGTTGTACGAGGTAACATGTTTTAGAGGCACAAAGAAAATATGCTTTCTACTTATAATCTATGTAACCAATTATTTAAGCTATCATACTTTTTAGGTAGATTACAATTGGCTTTTGAGTTTGAAAGAATTTTGTTTCTTAAATAAAGTTTTTTCCAAAAAAAACAGGAATGCTGTTTCTCTATATCTTTTATATAAACACTTGCCCAATTGTTCATATAATCATATGATTCATTTACTTCTTTCTCTCCCATTTCCTTTGTTTCTCTATCTTTTCTCTATCTGTTGGTTTTGGAGTTTGAGTTATCTTGGTAGAACCCAGTTGGTACGGCCCCCATGAAATCTCAGCTTTCCCAAATTTTATCAAAATTTAGACCCATAAGGAAGCCTGAAACTCTGGTCTTTAATGTTTTAGTGAAACTGGAAATAGAATAAAATGAAATGAAAACTGATTAAAAAGACGCATCTTGCTATAAACCCATTTAACTGAGGGGTCCTAAAAGGAGATTTTTATCAATCAATGCTTAGTTATAATATATAGGGAGAGAGAGAGAGAGAGAGAGAGATTATCATATATATATATATATATATATATATATATATATATATACCCTAGTTACCAAAGAAATTACCCCAAGGTGTCTGCACATTTTTTAAGGGCATTGCTCGTATTTGAAAAAGAACATGGAGAAGATAAAAAGGATATGTTGTTCTCTGCAAGTTAGCACACGACCACATGTGTGCAAGGGAGGCATTGTTTGGTTTATAATTATGAAATGCTAGGCCTGTTTGGTAATAACTATGATATGGGATAATAATATATTTTGTAAGTAAGTAATAACTGTTAAAAATCTCATCTTAAAAGTTATCATGGTGATGGTACCATATGGAAATTAGTTCAAAGTTTAATTAAAATATGAAAAATTATAATGAGCGGACCTCGAACAGGAGACCAACAACGGACTGGTTACGTCGCGCGATGCAAGTGGATGGCCCAACCTGCATTGTTACCCACTGCGCTTGCATCGCGCCACGTAAGCGGTCGGTTGAATGTGTACTGTTTAGCATATACAGAAAGAACTAGGAATGAATACATGAGAGAAAGTTTGGGGTGTCCCTAGTAAAAGAAGAAATTAAGGAATTTTGTTTGACATGATTTAGACATGTTCATTGAAGACCAAAAACAGCCAACGAACGAAGATTGAAACAATTCAAGCACAATGAGATGGAACATAATTTTCTCTAATAAGTTGGGCTAAGATAAGTATCGGTTTTATACGAAGATCATATTTTGGAAATGAAAATTTACTGAACTAAATCCATAAAAGAAGGTAAAACTTAAACAAAGGATAAAATAAAGAATAATAGATGATTATGTCTAATGAAACTACATTCCATCATAATAAATGAGGAATTCAATAAAACTATTACTGGAAAAAGCATGGTCAATGCATTAAATTTCACCCAGAAAAATGAGGACAGAGAATTTATCGCAACGTGTGAAAGGTAAGTTGGTGACTGATTAATTTGATTGGTGTTATAAAACAAAGATTAATAGTAAAATTAATCAGATCTATAGAGTATAGAAAATCTGATTCATTACCAACCTGCTAAACAAGTGTATTGTGCTCTAATTCTACAAAAAGACTTCAGAATTTTGTAACTAAATTTTTCGTAGATTAAAAGACTTCAAGAGAAATGAGATTCAATCACCATTTTGGCTATTCGAATTATATCCGCAACCAAAATATATTTCTTAATCAATCTCTGAATGAATAGTTCATCTTCTCAAAAAGAGAGTACTAACAAGTCAAATGCACAAGACTGAAAGCAGTGTGAGGTGGATTGAATCCGTAACCTTCCCCTTCTATCGAAACTAATTTTTTTATAATACCCATGTACCTTTACTAGATCTACCAAAATAATCGCAAAACCACCGAAATTATAAGATTATTTTCCACAAACAAGACAAATCACCACTCCATCCAGACTCAAAAACAACAAAATTAATCAAAGATGACTAGGACTGTTATCGACAAACCTCGAATTATAACTAGAAAGTAATCCCAAATCCCAAGCTATCGGCTTCGCACGGTTCCACCTACATGTTCCAAAACAATAAAAAGGAAGAGATTAAGAAACAATTTTTTGTAAGAAGATGATCGATGATCTGGACGATCGCAGATGGAATACCCGTAAAGTACCTGTATTTGGAGACTTCGATGAAGTAGTGCAGAGAAAGAAGGGGCAGACCAAATGACCCAAATCCAGTCCTGATGAACCAATTCAATCAAACTGAATTCTCATCTGTCCTCTCCCACTTAAACATTTACATGGCTTATACCCGATCTATAGCTCACAATTTCTCCTCAAATTCTCCAACAAAACTCCTCTACTTTGTTGCTAGTTGCTACTTCTCTATTGCCTTGTCCCTTGGGAATCATCCTTACTAGGAGGTGGCTGCTGTTGATGTTGTTGCTGCTGATGCAAGTGACCGCCTCCGCCACCTCTCGCTTGCCCCATCTGCTGATAAATCTGATTCAAAGCCTGTGAATTCAACACCCCAATATGCCCGTCTTGCGAAAGTCCAAGCTCCAGACCAGGTAATTGTGGATTATGCCCTCCGAAAATTGAGCTTATACTCATCGAACCCAGATTGGAACCTGGAAGTTCGAACCCATGAAACCCAATCCTCGGCAAAAAGTTTGAACTCTCGCTTCCCAAATTCGAAGTCGATGGAGCGGAAGAATGAAGAAACCCAGAGCCGAAACCGCTGACTGAGGGCCATATGCCAGTAGCCACCTGTGATCTACCTAAATTCCCACCTAACATGGTCCAATTAGTCCTTGTACCAGACCCAATACCCTGTCCCAATTCATCAATTTTCGAATGCAAACCGGCTGAAACAGAGGTCCCCTGTTGCGAAACAGAGCCACCGGTCGCAGCGAGAGCAGATGCCGGGATCGTTCCAGTCCCCGTGGCTGCTATGATCGAAGGTTCGGCTTGCTGGAGAAGCCACTGTATAGTTTCGCCATCCGATTTATGACCCAATTCTCTTGTTAACTGAAAAATTCTTGCTGCACATAGAGCCGGCATCCTTATTCTTCTTCCTCTTCCGTCTACCTTTGTGTGCCTATCTTTGTTGGAGCTTCTTTTGGGTGCTAGTTGTTTCTTTCCCTCATCTTTCTCTGATAAAACCATTTGTAATTCTCTGTTTTCTGGCTGCTTGTTTTCTCTCACATCTGGTTGTTGGAGACCCAGAGCTTGGTGGAACTTGGGCACCTCTTGTGGGAGTTTTGAGCTCTTGGGATCCATAGTGTTACAGAAAACAAAAAATAATAATAATAAAGTAGCTGCTTTGGTTGAACAAGGTGACCTGAAAAGGGCTAAGCTTTCATGGGTTTTCACTGTTTTTGGCATGTAATGAGTTTGTTCCTCAAAATACACATAGAATACACCCATAAGGTGAGATACCCTTTTCAAATTTACTCTCTGTTTTAACTGTCTACTGTTTCTCTTTTATAGTTTTTTTCTCCATCGTCCTTTTTCCTCTTTTTTCCCTTGTTTCCTAGTGAAGATCAATTTCAGGGTATCCAAACTGGGCGCTAGGTTTCGCCGAGAACAGGTATTGAGTATCAATCTCGGGCAGATAGGGGAACCTGTATCAGCCCGATACTGACTGATATACTGTTTTTTTATTACTTTTTCTACACGAAAAAGACCGATTCGGTGTCAGCAATATCTTATCTATATCGGCTGATACATATTGGTCCAAGATGGACCGATACCCGATACAGATATCACTATTGATACCTTGATCAATTCTATGACCCATGTACTTTTCAAGGATATATGACATGTTTATGGCCACAAATTTTCTGGTGGGTCACAGAAATCGAGGATGCCTATCACCCGCATCGAGAAAAGAATCCAGCATCGGGTTTGATGACCCATCATAAACTTGTGGCTAGATTTGACCTCATATGTTTCAAATACGTGTTGGGGTTTTTCATGTGATCATTAGTTAACTTTTTGACTGCTTTGTGATGTTGGGAGGCCCAAATTTTAACTGCCAAAATCACCACCTCAGACCCATAAAAGCCTTTTCCACATTCTATGGATTCACAGTCATTATTTCTGGCCCCCTTCTGCATGCTATTATTGCAATAGCAATGTATTAAATTTGAATCTCTTACAAGGGACTCAAGTGCCCACGTGGCAGTCTGCCATAGACACATTTGGCAGCCCATGAATGGTCTGGTGACCTTGCTTCTACACCACTCCTTACCCATGCGCCAAGAAGAGGGAAAAAAAAAATGGAATCAACAACCACAAGAAATGAGGGTAGGGGGTTGTTGCTATTGGGTTTTTTTATATATTTTTAAATTACTAATATTATTGTTAGTCAGTTGTTATAAGATGCTTGGTCGTGAGCACCCAAGATGCTGTTTTGAGTCATCTATACCAGACACAAATCCATATAGTCCACAGCAGAGGATACCAAAAAATGCATCAATCAATCAGGCAAACGAAGCAATCTAATGAACAGATTGCTTGAGCCAAAAAAATCCATATTTTAGATTAAAAATTGCACTGATCAGATGTTTAGGATTGTTGATCTACACCATTTTCGGGTCGTAGCCACTTCCCGCTGTATCCATCCACATGGATGATCTGCTGTTTTATGAGGGCTGCTACAGGCACCGCACCTTTTTCTTCCTATATTCATGAAAGAAAATTTAAAGTGTGCGGATAGTAAAAGTTGGTGTGTTCTTAGAAACAGTTTACCTTATTTAAGTGAAAGAAGAAAAAAATTTAAGAAAAGTTTATGTGCACCTAAAAGCTGCTATGTACACTCTTTGCTCAGTAATACATGTTTGAAATCTTTATTAGCTAAGAAAAACAAATTAGTAATTTTTCATTAATTAGTGTGTGGATAGAAAAAGATGGTGTGCGACTAGAAATAGCGTACGTAAGAAAAAAAAGGTGTGCTGCGGTTAGCATCCCTCGTTTTTTATACACCAATGCCACTTGTCATACAAATGAGCCAGCCAGGACACACCCTTTGATGATCTGGGTCAAGCACTTAATTAATCCCAACTCTTTTATATTCATGTTTGAGCTGTTTTTTTTTCCTGAGTGGGTATCAACTTTGAAGGGGAGTTTTTTCTGACAGTTCGTGGGCTTTATAGGTGAGTGCCCTTTTGTTTCTTTATTTATCAGAGCCAAAGCTGGCTCTTAGCTTTCAGAGATGGTACCAAAATGCCAAAAAAAAAAAACAGACCATTTGGATTTGAGAGGACAACATAGGCTTAGAGAGGTCTCCACCTCTAAGGCCATGGGGCACTTCATTTTTTTTAGATAAAACACTACAATATGTATATTTTTACTCTTGCATCTGTGACACTAAGGGATATAAAAGACAACATTAGGAACATGACATGGAATCCCTACACTTCCTCTCATGACAAAAATACCCAATTATTTATTCTTTTGAGCAAGAAGGGTAAGATTTGTTATATATTAAAAGATGAGTAGAATAATCAATACAAGAGAATACTCATTTTAAACTGAATCATTTATGTGATTTTATTTATTATTATATATTAAATATTGAATTTTTAATGTACAAGTGGCTTGGGCAAATGAACGTTTCATCAGATTTGTGGAAGTTGATTAGAGGGGCTTAGACTTTTTCTTCTTTTAAATGGTAAATGACCAACAAAGGCACCTAATTTCCAATTGAGACCCATGCACCGAAAGGAAATGAAAAATAATTTAAAATACTGGAAATATATGTAGGTGTGAAATCTGTTGTGGTCATAGCTGAATAATATATATATATATATATGGGAAATGGAAAAGACAATGAGGAAAATATCATATCTGTTGTGGTCATAGCTGAATTATATATATATATGGGAAATGGAAAAGAAAATGAGGAAAATATCATAAAAAGGATTAATTAAGTTTTTAACATTTGGAACTATTAGAAAATGTTGTTTTCCGTTAGTTTATAGATTAATGGGATATGACTACTTTTGAACTGATTGGGCGGGCCCTAATCTTCCCCACTTGTAGGCCTGGTGGCACCCACGGTGGGCAATCCAAGTCATCAAAAAGGTAATTCATATTATCATATTGGGATTAACATAAGCTCAAAGAACACACTAATTGGAAGATCTGAACCATCTGATCTATCTGTTCTACTATGAACGGCTGTGCTTATGCTTAAAAGGGTTGATCTTAAAGTGCACTTATTAGGTGGTTCTCCTCCTTTGATGGTCATGATATTTTGTTGAGACATGCCAGGTGACCTGCTTGGATTGATTAAAGATGCAGATTGCGTGGCATGTGAGTTGGCAGTCGTCGTGGCCATATGTATTTAAACATTTGTAAGCAGAGTCGAGTCGGTATCACTTTTATAATATTATATATATATATATATATATATATATATATATATATATATATATATATATATATATATATATATATATATATATATATATTCAGCCACTAAAATATTTTTTAAATTTATTACGTTTTAAAAATGGTTTCTTTAGGATACCATTATTTACATCCCATGCAACTATGACCTCACCCATCTCCTCAAATGAGTATGCATTGACTAGATCGTTTTTTATCCCAATCCTCCACAAAATGGATCACGAGATCATGGGTGTACCATTAGACAGTTATTTTTTGATTCCATGTGGTACACATTTCATAAAATGGCCCTAAAATCACGTGGCACACATCACGCTCAAGTGTGATTTTATGCTCACTTTTTTTAGATGTGTGCCATGTGGACTCAAAAACTGACCTTTTAATGGTATGCTCATGTTCTCAAGAACTATTATCTGGAAGAATATGATAGAAAAAAATGATCTTCATTGTCCGATCCAAAATGGTCAATGCATGCTTTGGAGGAGACAGGGTGAGATCACAGTTTGAAGGGATGTAAAAATATATTCATTTTACATATCAAATGAATATATTTGTTCTTTCCCATGTTGAGTTACTTTCTATCACCTAAGTTATGCACAGTTTTAGGCGTTCTGTGAACCGCATGGGAGATGTGAGAAGGCCCTTTTTTTCCTCTTTCTCGTCTTTATTGTTTTACTTTGCTTTGCTTTGGTGTTGAGAATACCCATTCATTTGTTGGTGTGGATAATAATGGTGGGCGTGGCTATGTGTGCGTTGGTGCTTGAACTGCTTGTCATATGTGTTTCCCACCTTGGGGACATATAGGCCCCGCTCTCAAAGGCTAGCTGTTGACATATCACATGAAATTCAAAGCATAAATAAAAGGTCTTACTTTATATGGCTTTGAAGACATATTTTCACAAGTGATAAGCTTGGATCTATGTTTCTCTTTAAATCATTTGGGTCTCTTAACTCCTCCTCTCTTTTTCAAAAGTCTTGATTTCCCAATTTGAATGAAGTGGAAGGTGGTGGAATTAAGTGTTTCTAATCCCTCCACCTCTACCCCCCACCCAAATCCATGTTTAAGTCCGGTCCGATTGAAAGGGTCCGATCGCATGATTGAGGTGTTAGGATCAATCTAACCTGATCAACCCGTTCAACTGTTCGTACATCATTGAGGTCACAAGCTCGATCCCATCGGGCCCATCCCACGACATATTTTCTCATTAATTATTAGAGAAGTAATTAAGAGGGAACGATGAATCTTACTCTACCTTGTGCAAGTAGCGGACATGTGATCAAGTTCCATGGATCACTCTATTATTGATGTTAGGGAGCTGCACGCTAAAAGTTGGCCCTTACACATAGCTTAGAAGTAAGGCGATATCTTGGGGGCTTGTGTAATATGAAAATGTCATCTAAGCCATTTGATTTGAAGATCATGATCCAAAGTTTTTTGTGTGCAATGATTGGCACTACTCCATTTCTATAATATAATTCAATGCAGCTAACAGTTAAATCATGTAATAGCCACTGATTGCGTTGTTTCATATGATAAAAAACCTAAGGTCTTTAGATCATGGCCTTTAAATTCCACAATTTAGATGGTATTTAACATGGCATATATAGGCCCCAAAATACCATGTCTTTCTCTTAAGCTATGTGCAAAGGCTAACTTCTTGTGGGCAAGTAATGGCTCCCTTGAAGGGAGTGTGAAGAGCACTACTTTCATATGTACTAAGTACCGTCCTATATATATATATATATATATATAGAGAGAGAGAGAGAGAGAGAGAGAGAGAGGGGTTCTGGTCTATGTATCTGGTGGCACCCATCAAGATTAGGTATCACGACAACCTAGAAAAGATTGATCAGGTATCACACAAAAAATTTGGGCAATCCTCCGATGCATATCTAAATTTAAAAATATGGTCAGGTATAAATCTTTGACCTTCCAAACCGAGGCAAAACAGGATGAAATTTAGATTTTTAGTACATGAGAGAAAATCAAAGAGTACACCAATTAAAAAAATAAATCCGAAATGTCTCCAGAGGGGGTTTTTGACATGTTCATAAAAGGCAAGAAAAATCTAAGGCCAGATATTTTAACCCTATCTAGACAAACAAGCGAAAAAGCAGAACTTACAAAACCGACCCAAATAGACGGAATAAGATTGTTAGGATAATAATATTAATTAATATTATTAGATATCAATTATGTATTCATAATCTTTTTTCTTTTTTTTTTATACGGCCATTCGGTCGATACAACCTCAAGAACCGAGGAGTAGACACGCATACACATGTGACAATTCGTGAGGGAGAACCAACTATAATACTAATGAGGGGTTAACTAGGAGAACCTATCCCATGCCTTGTAAAAATAAGGATGAGAAACAGCGTGGAGGATAATAATCAAACCCAGGAGCTACTCACCAACTTATCATTTGTTGTTGCTTATTAATTTATTTTTTCCTGTATACACCTTCTGTCCTGTTAAAAAAATAAATTAATGAATATAATAAAATAATATTTTAGTCACTGCTAAAACATGTACCAAAGTAAACAGTTCATTTGGATAGCTTTAAACTTACCCATCGAATCTTGTTGGGCACCTAAGCAAAAACCCATTGATAGCTTTAAATAAGACTGTATGTTTTCGATTCCATATGATAGAGATCTAAAAAATATAGCCCTAAGTTTATTTTTAAGTGTAATGTATGTCATATAAATTTAGGGCCACTTTCTTTAGATTTGTACCATGTGGAATCGAAAAATTGCTACCTGATATGTGCCCCATGATTTCAAGATCCTTTGTGTAGAATATTGGAGCTAAAAAATGATATCCATCATATGCTTTAAAGCAATCAATAATTTTAGCGTAGGCACCCAACAAAATTCCATAAGTACGTTTAAAGCTATCCAATTAAATATCACCATTAATATATTTTTAGACAAATAACATAATTAATAATTAAACGAACATAATACATTTCTTCTTTATCCGGCGTTTTGTTTTATGAGTCTTTGGTTTTGGGTGCAGAGAATGGACGCTTCACCCGACCCATGTCATAGCCTAGTGGCACCTCTAGTTTAGGCGCCACATGGACGTACATAAAATTGTTTTGAGATTGTCAATAGAGAGGGAAAAAAAAGCATTAATCATGATCAATAAATTAAAAAATAATGATAAAACATTTTATTATTTTATCATTCTTTTCTTGGATTTTTAGAATAAGTCTTTAATTTTTCAAAAGTAAGAGACCTGAGTTCGAATTTCCTTCCCATCTTGAGGCCATCCTAAGGATTTATATTCTGTTGTCACGGGGTCGCACTTTCGCAACCTCAGTCCCCAGACCCTAACGACGTCATTGGGTCACCATCTACTCGATACTAACCGTCATGGGCGTCCTTCGACGCGCTTTCAACCCGCGCGGTGCTTCGCTATCGCATGCAACGAAGCCAACTCATCTACACATCAGCTCTGATACCACCCGCATAGAAGACGGGAACTCCCCCAACATGGTTACTTTTATTTCACGGCCTACCATTCGACTTATCATGCCTCTTACGACACGCCATCTGTACCACTGTGCTAATTTGGTCTGCTCAAGCTTCACCCTGTGCACTGCACTAGTACCTCGCTCGCAACAGTCTTGGCATGCAGCTTCCCATGCCACCATGACTTGCTCACATACCGAACCAAGCCCATAGCCTTGTACCTCATCGCTCGCGTGCTCAACTGAGTCCTAAGCAGCCTGCCTTTGTGTACGTTCCGAATTACTAGCACCATTTATCTTTGGCTCACGTGCTGTCATACTCAACTAAGTCCCACACAGCGATAGTGTTCACACGAGGTTGCCCAGCCGTATGCACCGCGACGCGTAGTCCGGAGCCATACTTCAACCTCCCTTGAGTATCACACGGCATCGCTGCGTCGACGTCCTAGGCTCACCCTTTCAGGCCTAGGAGATACTTGGGCCCCCTATGACAATGCAAGGCCCCATGTGGGTGGGAGCCAATCTCTACCAACTCTCCCACATAGAAGGGTAAAACAGTCATTCAGCCAGAATGGCGAGAGGACCTCAAACCCTTTTGTTTGGCATACCGCAACGCTTCCTGCGTCGCTAGCCCACCTTGTCTATGTCGCGACTGTGTCGCTCCCGCGTCTTCCCCCCTATGCATCCATGTCGCGACCTCGCAGCGCGACCACGTCGCAAGGCCCTCTTGACCCCCATGTCGCGTGCCCTCCTGACACCACATGTCGTACTCCAAACACCATGCTGTAAGCTCGAGTATTGGCCCCGTCACACTGTGTTGACCCAACATATACTAAATTTAGAGTGCGTATGTGCCCTGAGATTAGGTGGGTGCTCTAAGAGACTCGGATACCTAAGTTATCAAAAAAAAAAGTCTTTAATTTTTCTATTTTATTAAAACCCTTTAAGAGGTGAACCTTAGGGAAGGCCTTGTGACACCCAATGAAGTGATTAAATCAGTGTAGGGTCTCTATAAAAGGACTAAGTACCCTTTTGCTATACCCACAAAGGGATTGTCACAGTGCTTGACCACGTTGGTATCCTTGCATGTCCGTGAGTTCGAGTAGCACTCCTCTTCTACAATATAGCATAATATGTGAAATACTATAATATGTGAAATACTCATGTCACGTCTAAGCCTAAGCCTGAGATATCTTAAGTTCTAAAAAAAAGAATTTTTTTCTAATTTTTTAAATGTCATTTATTAGCTTACCAATAAATTAATAATAAACTCATCATGTGCATTAAAACAGTCCAAACATTTATATGATTCATGACTTGCACGGACTTTCATGCATTAAAACTTTGTGCATGTCATATAGTTTATACAAACGTGTGGACTAGCGTATACACCCATTATGAGTGGATACTATTATAGACCAACTCTTAAAAAATTCTAAAAATAATCTAAGCGTAAAGTTTGATTTGAAGAAAAAATTATTTTTTTCTTAAGTAATGTTATTTTCATCAAAACATGTTTTACACTTTCATGATTTTCCTTTTCTTTTAATTCATACAAAATTACACTTTACTTTTGTTTTGAATAAAAAATTAAATAAATTAAATATTTGCTTTCTGTTTCTAAATTTTGTATCATACATGCTTGATGCTTGTTTATATTAGTCACGGATTCACTAAATGTAACAAACATTTTCAAAAACATAATATAATATTAGAAGAGCAATCACCACCACATTAAATATTAAATAGGAAGCAACACTAGCCAATCAATAATCTCACTAAAAGCCACAAACCCAAAACCAAGCCATGATAAGATCGACGTCACCATATTATCCACATGTCACATCTCCCTCTCTCTATCTACCTTTTGAATTTATTGTGTGATCGACACCTACTTCAAATTTAGGAGATAAGGTCTAGTGTACTCAATCTACAGTTTCAGGGTGTTATTGAATCTGGGACCCTCCAATGTTTGGAATTGAACTGTGTAAGATTCACTTAACTAAATTGATTTTTTGTCGAGCAAAGGAAAGGTCTAATGCATCAAATACCGTCCAATGGACAAACAAAAGGTGTCAGATTCGAGAATACCTCTCAGCTGCTTTCTTTACGAGAACCCTAGAATTAGGGCTTTCAATGGGTTGGGTCGGGTCAGGCCAAACTTTTGATAGCCCAATGGGAAAATGGCATAAGCTTGACCCAACCCGACCAAATGGTGCACTTGGCCCAACCCAACCCAAAAAACCTGACCCATCCCAATAAAACTCCCTATTTTCCATGTTCTTTATATATATAATATCTCATCGGGTTGGGTCAGCCCAATCCGACCCAATGGGTCAGATGTCTCATGCTCAACTCGATCCGACAAGTCAAATTTATAATTTATATGCCCCAACTCGCTAAAATATTGGACCGGGCCGAGTATCAAGTCGCCTCAACTCGTTGACAACCTACCTAGGCTAGAACACAGCACGACACTTCCAATTTTTCACTCTGGACTTTCACGTATTTGTAAGGGTTCTGATATTGTAGAAGTCAGCCTTTGACATTTAAATTTGATAATCCTACGGTGACGTCAGGGCCGGCCCTGGGCTAAGGCCCAAGAGGCGGCCACCTCGGGCCCCCAAATATTTAGAGGCCCCAAATCTTGGAAGTCTATACTATATACGATCAAATTACTTAATATAATTTTTAATGTATAAATGTATTGAAATGATCTCATTATTTACTTGGTTAAGTGACTAGTGTTGTTTTACTTTTTACCACAACAGGTTATGGGTTCAACTCTTTTCAGGTCCCATATTTACAGTTTTTTTAAATGGGTCATGGATCGGGTCTCGGCAGGGTTGGTGCAGGTCATTGGTTGGGTCAGGCTGACCATATATATTGACCTAGTAGATTCTCTAGCGCAATTTTTGTCTTGACTAGATTTTTTTGACCAAATCCTTTATTTTTTGGATACCTCTAAACGCGTCCACGCGTTCTCCGAAAATGCCCATGTCCCAGATCCCTTGAAAACAATTGATTCATTCGAATGAGATGATGGAGTGCATTTATCATACCTATCTTTCACAAAATAGATCTTTAAGTCATGATCCACTTATCAGACAATCAATTTTTATTCCATGTGTCACAAATCCCCAAAAAATGGCTTTGAATCATATGACACACATCACTCTCAAATATGATTTTATGGCCATTTTTTCGGGATCTATGACACATTGAATCACAAAATGACTATTTGATAGATGCACTATGATCTCAAGATCTATTGAGTGAAAGATATGGGTGAAAAATGATCTCCATCATATGATTCGAAGGATTCAATGGTTTTCAAAGAGTTTGAGATTATATATATATATATATATATATATATATATATATATATATATATGAGAGCCGGTTAGGTCCTCCAATGGAGGACGGTGACCATCCTTCAAGATCCACATGGAGCTCCACGTGGTACCCAAAATACTTTTTGGGTGCAACGTGGAGCACAGGTGGACAGTTTAGATCAATATTAAAAAAAAATATTAAAAAATAAATTTTAAACTCACAAGTCAAAGTTTAACGATTTTCATTGGTTCACATTTCACGATTCAAAAAATACATGGTGGAGATGAGTTTTTAATTTATTTTTTTTCAAAGATGATCAAAGCAATGCACTCAAGGTCCACGTGACATCGAAATAATATTTTGAGTGTCACATGGAAGGTTGAAAGTCGGTGACCGTCCTCTCATGGAGGACAGATCCCTTTTCATATATATATATAAATTTTTCTTATTAAATGACTCTAACTTAAAATAGCGATTTCAAGCTTGTTATAGCTCCATTTTTTGCGGATAACTTGTTAATTTTAATTTATTCAATGAGACTTATCCAACAAACATAATTTTGAAATTTTTTAAGACTGCTAAAGTGCTAAAATATGACAATGAAATACTCCATGACAGATAAAGTAATAAAAAATATTAAAATGTTATTGGTTGGGTTACTTGATTTGTCAAATATGTTCTATTATTTAGCTTTTCTCTTTTTGCGTTGCATTTTGTTTTAATATAGACTTTTGTTAATTTGTTAGTTGTATTTTTAAATTATAAATAATAGATAGAATATGGAGATATTTATAATCTAAAAGCGATGAGTATTATTTTATTTGTTAAAAAAAAAAAAAATTATAGTAAATTTTTTTTATTTCAAAGATTAATATAAAAGAGGGACTCTATTTTAGGAACTCGCTTGCCGGAACAATTAGTTATTTTTTTAAAGGATTGAACGGGGACATAGAAACATCATCATGCATGAGTAACGTTTTTGTGTTTTTGAATGAATGAATGAATGGCTGTTTTATTTTTAGCCATCAAAATGTGGCGCAGCTCCCAAAGTTCGGTGCGTGGCCTCCTGAACTCTTTTTGACCATATTCGATTGACCCGCTCATTCTTTAGGGCGTACACCTGATACATGTTCATTTAAATAGTTTGGAAAAGTATATCTTGTCGATAATGTGGGTGTTAAATCTTCATTGAAGATGAAACGCCTTTTGGCCACCTATCTAATTAAACAGCTGACTTTTATTGATTGATTTTTTCTTTTTTTTTTAAATAAGCAAAAATGCAATTTCATTAAAGAAAGAAAATTAAATCCTGCGGCTTGAAATATAAACAGGCCGGCCCAGCCCTGCCAGGCTCGATTAGTATGTCGGGCTGGGATGGGCTGGTCTAAAAGCCCAATTAAAAATGTTTAAGCCTGACCTGACCCGGTCATATGAGATCATCTCTACCTAATTTGTATAGAAATTTTTGGGCGGTCCAAAGCTCGGTCCGGCCTGAGATGGCCCGGGTTTGTGCTGAGTTAGGTAAGCTTAAAAATAAGCTCGGCCTGGCTCGGCACGATTAATACCGTGTCCGGTATGAGTTAGTTCTAAGAGGTCCAATTATAATTGGCCCATTTAAGATCCAGTCTGAACCCAGCCTGGCCCGGCTCATTGAGGCACCTAATTCTGCGTGACCAAAGGTGTTGTTAGCATTTGGCAAAAATTGTGAACTTACGTAGTACCATATGGCTTAAAAGTGGGAAGGTGGGTATGGTAGAGCTCACCTGCGGCCAAAAGGGGTAGAAGGTTAGTTTCTTAAAGTAAAAGGTAAGATAAGGAGGGCTATTACCTACTTAAACAGGTCGTTGACGAATTATTTTTCCCAAGGTCACGAGTAGGTCTCTCAATGGGTTGGGCCAGCCCAAATTTTGGCCCACACCCGACTCGAAAAAAGTGATATATTTTATGAAACCAATCTAACCCAAGTACCGTGCCTGGCTAAGTATCAGTTGGCCCGGATTGATCCGGGGCTGGATTCAGTTGAATGTTATAACACCCAGTCCGGATAATATATATATATAAAATAATTTAAGAGCATTTTACTTAAATGCCCTGAGAGATGAAACCATTGAACGGTTAAAAATCAACGGCATTTTTCAACTCTAAGCAAGCAAGTCTCTTGCTCGATCAACTCTCTCTCGTAGAAAATTGATTTGAAATTTTTTTTACCAAATTTTATTGAAAAAATAACCCCAAAAAAGCCCAAGCTTGGCTTGGCACGGTATGGGCTGAGTACATCACAGCCCAAGTTAGGGCTGAGCTAAAAAAATTTGGGAACCCCAGTCCGACTCTAACCCGGCCCATTGAAAGCCCTAGACACGAGGTCGAAATGATTCTTCTTCTGCGATAATAGTGTGCCGTAAATGGGTGTAATATATATAGTGCCTAATTCTTGAAATATTTGTGGCATAGTGGGGGCGATAACACCCCAATAGAAATTAGTGTAAGCTTGGGACACCCTATATTATATTTCAAAAAACAAGTGAGGAGGGTTAGGTTAAATCATTTCATGGTCTGTGAGAGTTTACATGGGGGCCGAGTTCTGTCAATCCTGCTTTTGAGCCACTTGCGGAAGAATTTTCATGGCCAATTTAAATTGTCTAAGTAGCTATACTGTTATGAAAATCACTCAACTAAAAAAATGGTCATAAAGGTTTATGGGCCGTTTCTAGGACTCATATTAAAGTGCTTGGATTCGGTGGTATGCAATCCTCCAACAAATATATATTTTTAAACTACACAAAGGTCATACGATAATCTCCAAGTTCACTTGGACAATAATAAAATCTATATGCCACATGGCTTAAAAGATTAATGGTGAAGATTTATCTTATTTCTGAGGTGATGTAAGTTGTGCACACCTTTTTATTAAGCTAGTATACGTACCAATCCAAGTGCCGCGGGGTCCTTTTGTCCAAATGATCCAGGGTGAGAGATGCTCTCATACTTTTGAGCACGCAAATGAATGAAACTTCACTTTAAACTAGTGTCACCAAATTCGCTTACTTTTTAAAAAAGTCCTGAATAATTCACAAACTTTTTTAAATCAAATAAAATCTTAAGTATTCAGAATTTCTGAATAAAATCTGAATTTTTTGAATAATTCGCGAAAGTTACAAATTATACACGAATTAAATGACTTTTTCTCGAATTATTCCTAATTTTTATCACAAACTTTTATTTTTTTTAATTTTTAGTTTATATATATTTTTTTATTTTTTCCAAATTTTGACCTTGGATTTCCCAAATTTGACGAATTTTATCGGATTTTTTTGAATTTTTTCCAAGCCGATTTCTTCTCAAACCCGGACTTGGTCAGTATGCTTTTAATAGACCGGTACTTCTATACGCAACTACTAGATTACTGAGGGTGCCTACACTTGATATCCGTTGACACCTTAAAATTAGACGATGGAGATCGTTTTCACCTCAATCTTGCACACAATGAATCTTGAGATCATGAGCGTATCATCAATCGATCAATTATTAATTCCATATGACACATATTCCGCACTACAAAAAAAAGACTATTAGCGGTGGAGTAAAAAACTGTCGCTATTAATAAAAAAATATATTAAGACTATTAGCAGCAAGAATGGTAAGGGATTAACAGCAGTTTTTTATTAATAGCGGCAGCCAGCTGCTAATAATCTTATTTTTATAGTGCCACAAATAAAGTGACTCTAAAATTACAGAACACAAGCAAATAATGGAGAGAGAGAGAGAGAGAGGGAGACAGAGCACAAAAGTATTCTAACTAATTAACTTTACAAAAGCAACTTGTCTATTGCAACGAATGAGATCACTAGACTTCTACAATAGTTTGGAATGAGAGGCCAATTGTGGACAAACAAATCTTTGCTTCTGTTTTCAACTCCTTTCATGTTCACTCGTACTTATAGAATTGCCATGAGCTTTGTGGACTAAACTAGAGAAATTCTCTGTTTCATTAGAAACAAACAAAAGTTTTCCAATCAAATGCGTAACACCAAACTGTCTTTCCTTCCCCCCCTCCCCTCTCTCTCTTTGTGGCAACATGAGAAAGTCTAGTTCATATCTTTGGCACAATTATAATATGAGTTAGTTTATGATGGGTGTCCACCTATGATGTGTGCAATAAATCAGTCCACACATCCATGTGATTGTATGATGTGCACAAAATTTCTTGTCTTGGAAGTACATATATGTCATACAGTCACATAGATGTGTGGACACTTATTATAGACTAACTCTTATAATATTGGCAAATTTTTTTGTTGCCATCATATTACTAACAAAATAATACTCTTGGCAATTTATAAGAAATTCCTCAAATACTATTTTTTATCTAAAATCTTCTTATATATGTATAAATTTAACTTTGAAGTTTATGTGATGCTAGGTCTACGAAAAATAATATAACATTTGAAATTTAAATATATAACTTTATTTTAGTAAAATTATACTTTTGATAGCTAAATGATAAGTTTTCCTTTAAGCTTACATTTGCATGATAAAATATAGATGAACTCAAGTTTGGATTGTACACGGTATTCCCTGAGCAGTCTCAATGTGTGCCGACAATTGAACCACGTTATTAGTAGAGGTCTCAATGGCGGCTTGATCCCAGCCCGGCCCGTAATGGCCGAGTATGGGCTAAGGTAGATATGCCCAATATATATATATATATATATATATATATATATATATATATATATATATATATATATATATATATATATATGTGGGCATGTCTAGCCCTGCCTCGTTAGAAAGTCCGGATGGATATGAGCTAATTAAACAGGTATGATTAAAAATGGCTCATTTAAGCCTGACTCGATTTGACAATTTACTCATGAGTAAATTGGCACAAAATGGTCTTTTGTACCAATATTTTGCCAAAAAGATCTTTAGATCATACCCTTCAAATCAGATGGGTTAGATGTATTTTTCAAGGCACAGGTAGCCAAAATACCATCTTTCTTTAAACTATGTCAAGGGTCAATTTTTCATGTGCAAGTAATGGCTCCCTTTCCTAAAAACGGTAAAAGCCTTAATTTCTTGTATAATCATAGGTGCTATACACCTTTTCTTATAACAAATATATATATATATATAATAATTACATTATTAAGAAAATTTATAAAAACAACTATTTTATGACTACTTTTTTTTTTTGAAATTTGTTTATATTCGTTAAAAAAATTATATATGTGCCTCGGAAAGACCGATAAAAACACATGTACGGAGAAAATCAATATAGTTACCAGAGAAAATGTAGGAAACCTGAGGTTAAAGAAAAAACTACATCAAAAGGAAATATGAGAATCCGAGAAAAAACTTCCTAAATTATAAAGGGAGAGCACTCCTAAAACTTGCAGTAAACAATAGGAACCCAAGCCCAACCCAATTACAAAGCATTAAGAGAAGCAAATAGCAAGTCGGCCTCCAATCTATAGAGATTGGTCATGTAGATATCTTTGTACCCAATAGCCATCGCCCAAGTGCAAATTGTGTCGATACAATCTTTGAACAGCTTGTCTTCGGAAAATGGAGTCTTATTGCACCGGATGCTATTCCTGCTTATCCATATATTCCACAAAATAGATATGTGAAAGTGTTGTCATATCCATTTTTTTAGCCCCGTTGATGATGTAGTATTCCAGCATAAAAATAACTCAAACACTTTTTTATCGAGGCAATAGGAGATGCCAAATGCATTGAAACATCTATTCCAAATGGGGCTCACTTTGATACAATGCCAGAAAATGTGATTAATATCATTATCTTCCAAATCACAAAGGTAACATTTATGACGAACGAGCATGCTTCTTTTAGTGAAATTCTCACTAATAGCGATTTTAGTTCATATTATTGTCCATAGAAAAAAAAAAATTTAGAAGAAATTTTAAGATTCCAATCGACCAGCTTAACAGGTTCGGATTTAGAGCTTTATTAGGACAACATCAACCACATCCCAATCATCCCAAAGATATCAATGGGTAAAAATTAGAGATAAGTTCAAATTATCACTTTAAAAAATGTATATAAGAATAAAAAATTATTATATTAAAATCTTAAGACTTTTAATACAGGAGAAGACATCCCACCCACTTCTACTTTCCTAAACAATAAATTTTTATTAATTTGTTTCTATGCATGTCACAATGTCAAACCTCTCGCTCTCGTACCGTTGACTCGTTGAGTCCTCATCATCCATTTTTCTTTGAAAATTTTAAGATCTTTCTCCGTCCAAGCGTACCAAATACGATAGGCCTTAGGAAAATTATCACATCTTTTTACCCACTTAGATCTCTTACATTTTTCATTGCATAAGCCAAAATAAATTTTGTTAGTCGGATCTCATTTAAGATTCGGTGTAGCCCAGCTGTCATATTAAGACTCACTATGATTTTGCCCATTAACCCCATACGATTAAGAGGTTTTGGAAAATGGGATCATGCCCATACGGTTAAATGATTATTTGAAAAGTAGTATCATGCACCTAAATTTTAGCTCATAATTTCTCAATAATGGTAGAGAGATTATAAAGCCATTTTATTCTTGAAGTCTCAAGTCTAGCAAAATATATATGAGAGAAAGAAGCCTGTAGAATCCATCTTTGCATCTCAGAAAGGTTTGTATAGACTTGAGATCCTTGATTCACGGCATCATAAATCAGTGCATCATGGACAGAGGTACGATTCTGGTTAAATCGTTTCCACTTTAATTTTATGATACAGAGCTTACATTGTGGTATCAGAGTAGGTATCTCTGATCATGGTGTCTACTTAATTTTATTTGATGTCTTATGATTTAAAGAGAAGAAGTTTAATTCTTTCATAGCCAATTTTGACCGTAAAATTTTGAGTTTGGCTCCTCTCTCTCCAAAGTTTTCTAAATCATATTTGATAGAGAAATTTTATTTTATTCTTGATGATATTATTTTTATGGATTAAATCTAAATTTTTATAATTTTTTGACAATTTTTGAGATTTTTTTTGCCGCCGGCGTTACCGGATGGTTGCCAATCACTAGAAGGCCATCAGCCAATCACCGATTGCCAATCACCGTCTCCAAAGAGATGTGTATTGTTGGGATTTATGGATCTGATAAGGACATTTGCTAAGAAAGATACTCATTTGGAGTTGATTGGGTATGTAGGTGGAGCATCATACATGATGTTTCTCACACATTTAAAATTTTAACTTATAATTTTATGGACTCTAAGCCCATTACGTATTGACCCGCATACCTAAGACCTGGTTTAGGCCTAAATCAAAAAAATTTAGACCCAAGACCCGAACTGGGCCTGATCAAAGTTTGACTAGATCCGCGACCTGACCTAATAAGGGCCCAATTTTGTTTATTTATTTATGGGGGCTATCGGTATCAGATTTTCATATATTATATATGTTTTTTGAATATCTCAGGCCTTTCAGATACTTTTATGAGGTCTGTTTCTGTATCAAATCACTTGGTTAAAGTTTGACCAGATCTGAGACCTGACCTGATAAGAGCCCAATTTTATTTATTTATTTATTTGTAAGGGTTATCGGTATCCGATTTTCACATATTATATATATATTTTCTGAGTATCTCGGACCTTTCAAACATTTTTATGAGGTCTATTTTTTGCATCAGAGCCCTCTATTAAGCAGAAATGATCATTGTTTCTTTTAAGGTCACCATTAGGACTAAATGCATCATAAATTAAAGAGTAGCCACAACATCTTCAATTGCAATAATGTATTTAGTATAAAACATATCGTTTAAATTAAATTATTTTTTGTGTGATATCATAAATTGTGATTAATTATGAATCAAAATGGCTTGGTTCCACAAAGAAGTTATTGTGATTCATAGATCAATTGGAATGAGATATTGAATATGACATTATGATAGAGATTTTCCTAATGCCCATAGGTAGAGAAAGTTTTCTATTTTGGTGTCATTCATCACTTAGTCTCATTATAAAGCTATTAAATAAATCATTGAAGTGTTTCAACCCTCACCCATAGGAAGATTAAAATATCTCATCGATTTATTATCTACAATGTTGACATTGGTTGACATTTTAAATAAAATATGGATCTGTATGTTCTTCATAGCACTATTGTAAGCATTTGGTATCACAAATTTCATAACATTATAACCCCATTTGATTTTAAAGAAAATATTGTAGATAATTGTATATACACTAAGGTTAGTGGGAGCAAATTCATTTTCTTAGTCTTATATGTGGATGACATTCTGTTTGTAAGTAATGACTTGGGATTGTTACATGAAGTAAAACCATTTCTTTCTCGAAACTTTGAAATGAAAGATATGGGTGAGGCATCCTATGTCTTTGGCATAGAAATTCACAGAGATAGGTTTCAAGGGACATTAGGACTATCTCAAAAGGCATACATCAACAAAGTATTAAAAATATTTCGAATGGGAAATTGCTCACCTGAGGAAGCACCCATTGTCAGGGTGACAAACTCAGTCTATACCAGTGTCCGAAAAATAACTTAGAAAGAGAAGAAATAAAAAATATTCCTTATACATCTACAGTAGGTATTCTGATGTATGCTCAAGTCTTTACGATACCAGACATTACACTTGCAGTGGGAATGTTAGTCAGATATCAAAACAATCCAGAAATGGATCACAAGCGAGCTGCAAAGAAAGTGATGCGATATCTGCAAGGAACAAAGAATTTTATGCTTACATATAGATGATCAGATCATCTGGAAGTGATAGGATATTCAGACTTTGATTTTGGTGGCTGCCTTGACACTAAAAGGTCAATCTCAGGATACATTTTTCTTTTTGCTGGAGGCGCTATCTCATGGAGAAGCAAGAAGCAAACGTTGACCACATCTTCCATCATGGAAGCAGAGTATGTGGGTTGCTATGAAGTTAAGTATCATCTCTCTGGCTGCGAAATTTTATTACAGGACTTAAGATTATTGACTCTGTGCCTAAGCCATTAAGGATCTATTGTAATAATTCCGAAGCAGTGACCTACTCTAACAACAATTCAAGTATTAGTACCAATAAGTTCATTGACATAAAGTATCTTGTTGTTAGAGAACGTATTCAGAATCGTCAGATATCAATTGAGGAAATTAGAGCCGCGTCAATGATTGCGGATCCCATAACAAAAGGGTTACCGCCCAAATTGTATAAAGAAAATGTGGATCATATGGGTCTAATTGATTTTTCATGAATTTGATGTACATAATGGCACCATCAAGATTAATTTGTAATTAATTATTGATGATTCTTAGTTTATCTGTCTCACTTAAGCTTGTATATATGAGGTAAATGATAACAGATTGTTCATGTTAAAAAATAAAGTAGGACCTAGAAAAGGCATTGACAACTTATTCATAAAGCACCATACCACATATAGTACTCGTTGGATGGGACTAAAAATATTATAATACATTGATAGTAATGTCTGATTAATCTAAATGTTAACCGCGATGATTCACATGTTTGAAAAATATTCAATAGAGCATAAAGTTATTCAAAACTTAAAGGGGAAGATGTCACTTTTATTTATTTATTTATTTATTTTATTTTCAAAATGAGTATGACCATACGTTAACTTTCTTTTTTAAAATGAATTTTATGTCAACATGGGCCAAGTGGGAAAATATTAGCCGGATCTCATTTAAGATCCGGTGTGGCTCAATCGTCACATTAAGGCCCACTATGGTTTGGCCCATTAGCCTCATACGGTTAAGAGGTTTTGGAAAATGGGATCATGCCCATACGGTTAAGTGGTTATTTGGAAAGTGGTATCAAGCACGTAAACTTTAGCCCACAATCTCTCAATGATGGTAGAGAGATTATAAAATTATTTTATCCTTGAGGTCCCCAAGTCTAGCAAAATATATACGAGAGAAAAAAGCTTGTAGAATCCATCTTTGCATTTCAGAAAGGTGTGCATAGACTTGAAGGTCTTCGATTCATGACATCATAAATCAGTGCATCATGGACAGAGGTATGATTCTGATTAATTCATTTCCACTTTAATTTTATGATACATAGCTTACAAATTTATCATATCTTTTTACCTACTTAGATCTCTTACATTTTTAGTGGAATCTTCTGTTTAGATTGCCTAAGTATCTTTCCATCATCATTGTAGCGCCCCATCTATATGGAGTGGGCTTTATACCTAATATTTTTTAGAACTAAGATGCATTTCATTTGGCTTGCTTAATTTTGAGAACTAATATTTTGGGAAATTTGCAGTATCAGCCCTATGAGTGCTGACATGGAACTGTTTTTGTTGAATATAATAAGGTCGTTGTTGAACTTCGCTTGGAGCTGGCCTGTTATGCAAAGATTGAAACTATAGAGCCATTTCTGTAAATCCGTAAACTTATAAAGCCGAAAGTGCAAATTTCCCACATATTTTTGTCACGTCCCAAACCTTTTTCTTGTGTACCCATTCCCCTATCGTTCTCATTTTTCAATTGGCTTGCCTATTTCTCTCAACCCCTACTGAAGTCCTGATCTGGTTCGGGATTCGGTCTAGGTCACCTGGGCAGTTTTCCAAATTTTTCGCTAATTTTTTTTGTAAAATTTGAAAATTTTGGTGTGAGGATTTGATACCCTAAGTTTTATATTTCTAAAGTAAAGACTTAACCAACAAGCTATAAATGATTTGCTCTCTCCCTCACATCATAGGGAGACAAAACGAGACTGAACAAAGTACCACTGATACAAATGGAAGAGTTAATGTTAAGCGTTGTGCAACTAATACCCATTACAAAGCAGGTCTTATAAGGGTAGTAGGTTCATCATCATCACCCTTTCCTTGAATACCTTCATTGAAGGGTCAGATTAGAAAGATTCATAAACTATGATTTGTGAAAAAACAATGGGTTTTTTTTAAACGACATTGAAGGGTCAGATTAGAAAGTTTCATAAAGTATGATTTGTGAAAAAACAATGGGTTTGTTTTAAACGACCATCTTCTTGACGTTAACTCTGTTCCTTTATTCATCTATGCTCTTCAAGTTCACATACAGGTCAAGATCCATGAAGTGCACAGGTCGCACAACAATGTGGGCATGTGATCGGATCGGCCACTTTATACTGGCTCTTATATTTAATAGCTTTTGTAATCAAAGAAGCATGTCACGTTTTGATGTCCACCAAAATCACTATTATTAATATTCATCTAAAGGAACAAATGTGGATGCAATTTATTTGAATTTTGACCGGTTGAGATATTTGGGAACGATATTGGACATGGAGTAGTTCTTCGTTCGAAATGAACCCTTCATTATTCTATTTCGATATTTATCAAGTGAAGTTATAATTTCATTGCATACAAGAAATTATAACCGAGATTGAATAAGCGAGAAGTTTTTAAAATAGAAAAAATAAAGAAAATAAAGCAACAAAAGATAGAGGCAGAAAACAAAAAGGTCCTCACCTTGTTGAAATTTAGTCTAGATCCAGTATTTGAAGCCTTGTATCTCTACTTATAAGATCTTAGGCCCCTCCGCAAGTTGCCAACTAGTTTTGAGATGAATACTCAAATTCCTCAAGCCTAATAGAACAAAGAGCTAAGAGCCTTCTCGAAAAGTTGATCATCCTTAACGTGTCTGCACAATGTTTTTATCTTTGAAAATTAAAAATCTCATCTATTATTATTATTATTAGTAGTAGTAGTAGTATTAGTATTAGTATTATTATTATTTTAATTTAAAGTAAAACTTGAAACTTCAAAAACATAGCTCAACAACCTAAACTTGAAAGATACATATTTTTTTTTGTTTTCTTTAAATCACCAAAATTGCAACCACACTCGCGTATCCAAACAGGCCTTAAATTACTGATTGGCCAATCTGATAAAAAAGTTGAAATATATAGTTGTTCAATGCATTAAAATTCTTTTATGTCATTAACCTCCCTAGATCAAAATCAGGGTGATCCTTAAATCCTAGCCTAGGCCATGGCCCTGGAGTAACATAGTGACCAAGTCTGGGTTCGAGAATATATTGGCCGGTAAATTGTCCAGAAATTTGGGAACAATTTGGCAAATTCAAGAAAACTGTAAAAATTTGGGAAATGAAAAGGAAAATTATAATAAAAATTATAAATTTTTTAAAATGGAAACAAATAAAATCAAATTGGAGAAAACATCGGGGGGAGGGGAAGGCGGCGGGCGGGCGAGAAAAGATAAAGTCGAGAAATGCGATTTCAGAATTGTTTGAAAAAGCCACTGACTTTTTCAAAATGTGGCGAACGCATTGGCGAATTTGGTCACACTGCTGAGTACAATACCTGGGCCCAAAGCCATTCCCAGCACAAAACAAGTCCTAGTACTTGCCCTCAGCTATGGTTAAGCCATGCTGTTGATGAAACAATGGACTCGGCCCATTTATCTGTTGGGCAGCATCGTCACCAAATCTTGAATTTTTTTATAAAAAACATCGAGAATTATTCACAAAAATAAATAAATAAATAAATAAATAAATAAAAAAAAAAAAAAAAAAAATATATATATATATATATATATATATATATATATATATATATATATATATATATATATATATATATATATATATATATATTATGATTTTTAATATGTTTAAAATATTTTAGATCTCTTAATGTTATCTATTTTTAATTTTTCCTGACTTTTCTCCAAATATTTTTTTAAACTTGCCAAAAGGAACTGAATTTTTACTAGTTTTAATCTTGCCAAACCCCAAGTTGGTGACTATGTTGGGCAGTGCCCAATGGCCTATGTGAAGGACAAGGAAAGCTCATCACTGTGGCACCCTAAGGTATGTACAGAGCTTACTATACCAGCAAGTGTGACCCCACTAATTTTTTTGGACCAAAATAGTACGCCAAAAGGGAATTTCTTACGCACTCCGTTGTCAATTTTTATTATAAAGGAAATCTGTGTAAGATGAGGTAACAAAACAGGGTTTAGTTTTCATGGTATCAGAGCCAACTGGCTCCATCTTCTCCTTCTCTCCTCAGCTGGTGAAGCTCCAATGAGCTCATTTCAATCCGATCTACACTTATTTTAGAGTAAAATTCTCTAATCTCCTCTGCAATTACTGGTTTTCACTAACGAGCTTATATGACAACTCCAATATGTAGTAAAGACGACTTGTAACATTGCAGCACCTTCAAATTTTTATACCTCAAATAGAGATCAATTCCGGTGCCGTTAAGAGGAGATAAGGGCCTTACTCCACTAAGGCACGTGTTCGCGAGCTATACTTTTTCACTAATCCAATTTGTCTAATTGACAGAACATCATATGAACTTTTCTCAAACCAAAAAATCCACATACAAAAATATGTACCACCTACTCTGAGCACTTCAACATGTACCCTATGTTGATCATATCAAAGTGTCAAATGAATTATTCGAATCCTCTAAGTGCCGGAACATTAGCAACTTGGATGACTTGAGTTGGTGAGCATGTCCTTGTGGCCTAAAAAGTAAGACACTGAGCAGTTTATATCAACCCTATACTAAGGTCTTATTAGCCCTTTGAACATATTAAACTTAAATCATATTCGTAAGCACATTACGAACCAAACAGTTACTGCAAACAAGTGGTAGAATGCAGCATGAGCATTCTATGTACTTGAGCAAGAGAAAAGAGGGGGTGTGTGGAAGTGAGAGAGATTTTTGGGATTTAACAAAAACAGTTAATCCAAAACATGCCTATTTTTTTCATGAAATTTATACAATTTTCATTCTATTAGTTCACCACATTATCCTCTCTTTATTAAAAAAAATACACACAATAACAATAAAACCTCCATCAGAATATTTTAGGCCTTTACCTCAAAAAAATAAAACAAAAATACATATATTTTAGGTCTATATGATTATTATGGACATTGCTAATCGTAGAACAAAGAATGTGAGGTTTGCAACTTGCATTCTCCAAAAGGATCAAAACCTTAAAATAATAAATGCACGCATAGCCATTGTCTTTATTAGAAATATAGATAACTAGATTTGGTAGGATAGGGTATTTTGGCTCTTGATATTGTCTCCATGAAAATGTGGTGAAAAGAGGACTTCCACGGATATCCTTATATCAATGTTGAACCTTTCACTTGTTCAGTGAGGAGACCTTTACATGATCACAACCCTTAGGCCATGTTTGATAGCAAGAAAACTTCAAAGAGGAAATGAAATCAATTTCCTAGCTGATTTCGTGGGAAATGATTTCATGTAGAAATGGACTTTCCACTCTTTGATTAGTATATTTGAGAAATGACTTTCATTGGAAATTGATTTCTCTTGTTTGATTGGTATGTTTGACAAAAAAATTTGAAAATGAGTTTTAAAGTTTGAATAATATATTTTTTAGTTTTATAAAAGTAGAAATTAGTTTGAACAAATATTTAGTGAGAAAAGAAGAAAAAAAACTTATTTAGAAAAATACCTAACTTAGAAAAAAAATTATTTAGAAAAAAAGTCATAGATAGACCTTTTTTTTTTTTATCAAAATAATTATCAAAGTCAAATATTAACCAATAATTTTTTAAGAATATTCTATTACATTACAAATTAACACCATAGTAATTACTATTTATTACCAAGTTACATAAGTCACAGTTTAAAAAGTCAAACTTTGACCAAACTTAAAATTTTGATTAATACAAATGTGTAAAGCTAAATAACAAGGTTGTAAGTGATAGTATCTGCTGTAAGGTTATACGTTGAAAGGAAATTAAACTTTCATAAAAGTCAAATTTTGACCAAATTTCAATTTTAACAAAGAAAATTTTCAATGCACCAACTAGTTACAAAAGTTCAATTGTAAATTAACATAGCAGTATTCATATATATCGCTAGGTTACACTAGTCAAAATTTGATCAAATATCCACCTTTAATAAAAGTCAAATTTTAACTAAACATAAAACTTTGGTCAAAAAGTTTTTGTAACACTAATATACAAAGTTACATAGTAAATGCTAATATATACCTTAAAGTTACATGTTGAAAGAAAATTAATTTTTTTTTTTAAAGTCAAATTTTGACCAAATTTTTTAACTTTAACCAATAGAAAATTTGACAATGTAACGCTAAGTTATAAATTAACATAATAGTATTCATAACCATCGTTAGGTTATACTAGTACAAAATTTGACCAAATATCAACTTTTTAAAAAGTCAAATTTTGACCAAATAAAAAAAAAGTAAAATCAAATTTTATAATGTACTACAAAATAATAAATTAACAATATGATAACCGCATTTGGGCTACAAATGTTCGAAAAAATTAAATTGTGCTATAAAGTCAAAGTTAGACTAAATATCAAACTTTGACTAATAAAAATTTATATTATCAAAATCCAAATAATACAGTAATAATCACTATTTACTGTCAAGATACATTTCTCAAAATTGGCTAAAGTCAAAATTTGAATAAAAGTCAAACTTTGACTAATAAAAATGAGATAATGTATTTTAAAGTCACAAATTAAAACAATGATAGATATTTTTAATTATAATATTTCACTAATTAAAATTTTTAACTTTTTACAAAAAATTAGATTTTGACAAAAAATCAAACTTTGATCAAAGAAAATTACACTGATACGGTATAAATTTAAGTAGTAGTAGACTTTATCTATAAACAGATTTCGAGTTTGACTGAAAATTAATTTTGTGTAAAAGTCAAAGTTTGACTAAATGTCAAACTGTTGACTAATAAAATTGAGAATCTAGTATCACTTTATAGATCAACACTGCAATATCCTTTTTTTGTCATTAAATTATAGGAGTAAGAGTTTAATAAAATGTAAAATTTTAATTAAAAGTCAAAATTTGACCTTAAAGTCAACCTTTGACCTCTTAAAATGATAATATATTACTAACTTACAACTTATTATCATGTTTCAGTAGTCAAAGTCTAATCAAAAGTCAAAACTTTAAATAACTTATAAATCCTTTTAAAGTTTAATTAAAATTTAAACTTTGACCAAAGTCAAATATTAGCTAAAAAGTATATGATGTAGATCATGTGATAGTCATAGTAATTGTGCTGGTATGATAGTTATAAAAATTGAAATTACCTTTTAAAAGTCAAAAGATAATTTTTTCGCTTTTAGGGTTTTTACAAGTTACTGTGGGAAACTCAATTTCAGCCAATAAAAATGTTAAAATGGTTTCCTTTTAAAATGACTTGGAGTATGGAAATTCAATTTCCAAGTGGGGCCCACTTAATTTCATTTTCATCTCGTTACATAGCTATCAAATAATAACAATGGGAAACTAAATTTCATTTCCACCTATGTAATTGCATTTTCATGTTATCAAACAAGGCCTTTGAGGAATTCTAATTTTAATCTCATTTCTAAAGAGTGATTGCTTGCACATGAGATTCGTATTATTCCCCATAATTAAGGAAGATTTGTTATTTTTTGAGACTTGTCCACTCAAACACAAACAAAGCCATCTGATTTGAATGCCATGATGTAAAAATTTTGGTGCCAAAGTTTGGCACCAAACATGATCTCTATGTTATGATTTAACAAAGTCAAAAGCTCACCATTTGCTTCAATGGTTGATTGTGTTGAATTAGATGATAGAGATTGTGATTTGTACCAACTTTTGACAATAAAAACCTGTACATTATGGATAGGGACGGAGCCATAAATTTTCATGGGAGGGGCCAAAGTATGAAAAAAAATATATCAAGATAGAAGAGCTAAAGAATGAATGAGAAATATATTAAGATTATAAAGAATAAAAATAACAAATTACAAATAAAAGAAACATCATAAAACAATAATTTTTTAATAAATTTCAACTAGATTACTTCATATATTTTAGGGCGTAAGCCGCCATTTTATTTTCAAAACTATTTTATAAAAGATGTTAAAATAATAATAATTTTTTTTTTTCAAAAAACTGTGCTAGCACTCGCCCCTTAATGACTTTACCACTGGGCTATTAGGGTTAGTCTACCATAGTTGGGGGCTATATTAATTGGGCTAAGCCCAATCTTTAACTTTTAGGTTATGTTTTGATAAAAGAATAGGAAAATGGTGGATTTGAATTTATAAATATGATGAATTTCTATGCTTCATGCGGTTGTAGGAATTTTGACGAATTTTTTTTTTTAAATATTTTGATAGGCTAATCAACTGTCTCGAGAATGATTTGCAAAATGACATTTGAGAAAAATCGAGAGAGTTTGCTTAGATATGTTTTTATAAGAGAAGTTGTACTAGGATGGTTTAACTCTTCGTGCTAAAATATAGGAGAAAATGAAATAGAGTGTTCGGTTGAGGCGCCTAAAAGATAGGAGAGAGAGAGAGAGAGAGAGAGAGAGAGAGTGTGTGTGTGTGTAGTGGGATATTGTTTGAGAATACTTTGATTTTTTCATTGAAGATTCCTCTTTATCAACCGAGGTTCTACGCTCTTAAATGATTGACTAATTTGACTTATATGCTAGAGATAGTATTTAGTTTCAGTCTTTAATGCAATAGATTATGGGATCATGCTTCTAAAGCCAGAGGGACTGATTTTGATTTCATGTATTCGACACCCCGACAAGTAATATGAGAATAATGTTTATCAACACCAATGATTATGTTTATACTTTGAGATGTGTGTTACATAGAATAAAATTTGACCCGAATGATGATAGGAGCATGATCGCAAGATCTATTATAACGAACATTGGGACGAGCAACGATCTTTATCGTCTAATTCAAAGTAGTCAATGAAACTCGAATTGAGAAAGAAGAATCTTGGGTTGTATAAAAAGTGACCTTTGAGAAAAAAGGTGGACAAGGCCAATTAGTTTGACACCTCAAAAATAGGAGAAATGAAATAGAGAAAAGGTGAAAAAACTAAATAAGTGGCGGAGGCGGGGGTCCCTGTTAGCCCTCCCTTGGCTCCATCTCTGATTATGACCTTCAAATCAGATGACTTAGATGGTATTGCATGTGGGCACATGTCGAAAACATACCAAGTCTTTAAAAAAATAATAATTATATGCAAATGGTATAAGTTTTGTGTGCGAGTAGTAGACAACTTTCCAAACGTCCCCTTTTAATATAGGGATACCACGTATTAAAGACACTGCCAACATTGAAAACCCATTTATTGATTATAAAAAATAGTCCATTTATTGAATCTTGAGATCATGAGGGTACCATGAGATAGTCACTGTTTGATATCACATGGCACAGATCTAGAAAATGTGGCCCCAAAATCATGTAGCACACATCATGCTCAAATATGATTGGGTACCTCTATTAGTGTCCACCCAATCTTTGGAAAGCGCTCACGTTTGCAACCCTTTGAAAATCATTGATTGCTCCGGGTCAGATGATAGAGATCAGCTTTACTACAATCTTCTATAAAATGGTTCTTGAGATTATGTCGCACTTATCAGATGATCAATTTTTTCTTTCATATGTCATGGATCCCAAAATTTTTTTCCTTAAATCCTATGACACACATTATACTCAAACATGAATTTAGGAGCATTTTTCTGGGGGTTGTGTGACATGTGAAATAAAACACTGAACCCTCTAATAGGTGTCAAATGATCTCACGATGAAGAAAGGGATAAAACACCACCTCCATCATTTGATTTGAAGAAATATGAATTTGACTTTCTACATGGGCGCTAATAGAGGTACCTAATATGCGCTAATAGAGGTACCTAATATGATTTTGAGGGCTACTCTTGGGGTGTCTGTCACATGGTGTCAAAAAGTGACCCTCTGAATAGCCTCACATGGTATCAAAAAGTGACCCTTTGAATAGCCTCAAGATCCATGGTGTGTAAAGTTTGGGATGAAAACGATCTCTACCATAAGCAGTTTCAAAGCGGTGAAATATTGTTGGCGCGCATAGAGTAGCCTAAAATACGCAAACGCACGTGCGTACGCTCCTCCGCCTCGAAGTGATATAAAGGAGGGCAAAGAAGTTAGAATGGAGGGAAATCCAACCACGAAAACGTAATGCCGAGGAGGCTCCTCAGGTTGCAGTCATTCTCCGATGAAGAAGAAGAAGAAGAAGAACACCAACACAACCAACCAAACCCTCCCACCCTTCCGCCACCCGATCTCCTCGAAGTCTCCGACGACGATTTCGTCACTGGGCCAGAATCCTTCTCATCACCTTCTCCGCCTTCGATTCCCCAACAATCTTTCCAGCCATCTGCCGGAACTCTTCCTGATTCCGAAGAACTTTCCGGCTCCCCGATCGACGAGTTCTTCCGAAACCTAGGGCTCCGGCTCCACAGGGAGTGGTTAGATTCATGTGTTTCGGGTCTGATGAGCTCTTTTTTGGGATTCGAGAGCTTAGATGTTACCGGAAAGGCGCGGCTCTGTTTCGAACAGTTCCTTTTTTCCGATATGAATAAGTCTGGGAGCGGCATTTTGCCGGAGAACGTCCATGCTATGCATGGGGTCGAGCTGCGTGGTCCATTCATATTGCAGGTGCATGGTTCTTACAGTTTAATCTGATTTCGATGTCTTCGCATTTGATTGATTCTCTGTGCATGTGTTTTTGTTTGGTTGATTAGATGCAATTTCGATTACGGAGAAAACAAAAATTCATTTTTCAGTCCTGATTGCCATCGAGGTTTGATCACAGTTGTTAGGTTTTGTATTTTAGGATCCAAAAATATGCAAAATGTAAATTTTGATAGTTTATGGTAGCATCCAAAAACCAAGATTTTTATGAATTTTTTTCTACTGAACTTGTTTCAAAATTGCAAGAAATGACTCAAAAGAGTGTCAATCAATAAAGAAATAAGTTTCTTAAGAAAAATTTAATCAATAAAGAAATGGGTTACTTGATGAAACACGTTTCTTTTTCTTTTCAGTCAATAAAGAAACAAGTGTCATTATAAAAAGAAACAAGTTTCAATTAATAAGGAACCAGTTTCTTTGTAAAGAGAAATGAGTTTCATTTCTAAACGAAATGCATTTCAGGAAACACTTCAGAAAGGTTTCTGAAATGTTTCATACCAGTCCCCATTATTGGTACAAATAGGGACTAGTACGAGTATGCAAATATGATTTCTAGGTAACTTTAGAGAATACAACGGATTTTCTTGTGGAGTAGGGGAAGTTGAAAGAAAAGATACATGCTGTCAATTAGAATGTGGTGATACTCCCAATGAACTTTGTTGTAGGGCCCTCCGACCAGAGGGGGGGGGGGGGGGTTGGTTGTGCGTGTCTTGGAATTCAATCTAGTTAAACGATGAATATGTTGCTGTTAGTAGAGTGGGTGTGGAGAAGCTGGGAAGTATGGAGGGGAGTAGTTTTGGATAGACTATAATTATAAAGGATCTGAAGGGTATAATTAGATCTATATGGTGGAGAGGAGTGCAGAAAGTTAGAGGGAGGTGTTTTAATGCCGGCCAGGACATAGAGTTACATTTTGGAAGGATAGATGATGTGTGGAAGAGTCACTGGTGCAACGCTGTACGTTTTTTTTAATTATTTGGTAGATAGAAAGCAAGGGATGGTTGCAGAATTATGGGATAGGGGAGTGAGCAATACATGAAATATCCATCTAGTAAGAAATTTGAGACTGGAGTAGATTGAGGTTCATGAGACTGACTGAAGAATTGAGCTTGGTGGAAAATAATCAAAATAGTACTTAGGATGTTTGTTTGTGGGATTTGGACAATGAAGGAAAGTTTCCGGTCAAATCCCTCTCTAGGTACCTAACTAGGAGATCGTTGGTAGACCAACCTTGGACTTTGTTGAAGAGAGTGTTCCCCATTTAGAGTTAAGGTGTTTTTGCATGGGAGGTGGCGCAGGGAGGAATTTTGACATGTGTGTAACTACGAAAGAGAGGAATGGACGTCCCAATTGAGTGTTAGTTCTGTGTTATAGAGAAAGAAACCGTTGAACACCTCTTCATGTAGTGTGACTTTGCGAGACAGATTTAGGATTCATTCTTAACATGGTTCAGGGCGGATGCCTGGGGAAAACATTTGTTTGGGATTTGGCTGGATGGTTTGAGGAACCATTTGATGAGGTTTTGAGCATCATCTGGAAAGCACTTCCAGTAGCGATCTTTTGAGAGCTTTGGAAGTAACAGACAAATGGATTGAAAAGAAGTTCCAAACTCTTAGATTTGTTGTTGATGCTATTACAGGGGATTTATATTGGTGGTGTGTAGCATCTTCATCCAACAAGGTTGTGTTTCTCAACGAGATCCTATTGAAGTGGGGGCAACTTAAAACACCTTAGAGGTGGATTGATTTTGTTACTAGTGAGTCCACAACTTTACTTCTAGGTGAACAATTGTGAAGGAGATCTACTTGAAATCCTCGGATAACGAATCTCCTCTACAATTCCAATAACTATCCAAGGGAAGATCCATCACTCCCCATGCTTTAAGTCCTCAAACAATCTACCGCTGTAAGAGAGCTAAGTAAATATCACACTACTTTATATCGACTTACATGGCTCGAATTTATAATCTTAAACCTGGCGGGCTGGTTTAAGCTAACTATCCCTTCCGTTTAGCGCATCTAGAGAAACAATCAATTTAACTAGGTGTGGATTCCATGATGAACTTTCATTTCATTGTAGATGGGTGCCAATGCAGATAGTGCAACTGCATCAGTTTGGGATTTATGGGTGAATTTTGTTTCATGAATTTTCTTTTTCGATTCTACTTTAATTATGGTGGGTTATGGATATAGTTAAATCCAGCATTCAAAACTGCAACTCTTAGAAGGTATTAAATTTTCTACCAAATAGGTATATGCTAAACATACATCATATTTCCCATAAAGCCATAACAGCTGACTTTAAACTAAATAGTCCCAGAGTTCAGTTTTCGCCAGTCCTTTATTTTGAGTTAGACCTTCAAACCAGCAATATTATGATTGCTAACCCAGTGGTTTTAGGGTTTCCAGTTTTATATATTGTTTAATCGTGGTAGCTCCTCTTTAGACCTTCTGAACATAGATCTTACAATTTCTAATCATTAAAATGTACATATGTACTTGGGTATGTCAATCGTCTGAAAATAATTTCAAGCAAAGCATTTCTCCTTTTTTCTACCACTTGGTGAAGTTTATTTCTCTTGACAAGCCGTTGGAAAATTCCTGATTCTTCTTTACAAGTCTTTCAAGTTTATATGCCTTCATTAGTATTTTTTAGATGTTCAGGAAAACTCTATTGATAGTACTAGCTGCTTAAGCTACTCTAGACCAAATTATTATGATTCTTCATCTAACACTGAGCAGCATTTCCTCCAGGTTGATGAAATGGTTAATATCAGTTATCCTCTTAAAGACAGGTATCATGATGCACCTGCTGGGCTTAATAGGTGCCTCAAATTGTCAATGACTGATGGGGTTCAGCGGGTATTTGGCATGGAATACAGGCCTATCCGAGATCTTGAAGTTCTGGCTCCAGCAGGTTTGAAGGTCAGTTTTATATAAATTTATTGATGAAATCCAGCTATAAGATTTTAATGTGTTAATAGTTGCTGCTGGTTTCTATTAGTATATACTGAGAGCATTGCTTTCTCTATGATGGCCATGATCTTCCACAGTAAGATCAACTTTAACTGCATGCCTCTATGACCTTTTCATTTACTAGGACAAGGATTTATTATTATTTTTTTCAAAAAAAAAAAACCAGATTAAAAATTATACATTAACATAAAATGCCCATGCCCACTTTAAAATTTACTATGAAAATTGTCTCTTATGGGGAGAAATGTATGGAAATTTTGTACAGTTGCCATCCTTTGGTGGCTATGGGAAGAGCGAAATAAATGGATTATCTTTTAAAAAGTCAGAAGTTTTGGATATTTGTAGCCAAGTTACATATTGGATGATATCTTCGGCTGTCCTTTATGAGGAGTTTACAGGTTGTTGTATAAACGACTTATGGAGAGAATGGAAATTAATGAACGAGGAAGCTGGATTGTGTTCATTGAGGACAATGAGAAGAAGGTTCTCAAGCAATTTCGATTCTACTTGTGGCAATCTGCACCTGATGGATGTGGTTGGTTCTTCAAGAACGATTTGTTGGTGGCCATTCTTGCCTTCTCCGGCCCAACAGTTGTGGAGGATTTGAACTTGTTAGAGTTTTGAGTTATGCTCCAAGGTCTTAAACTCCTCATTACACCTCCGAAGAAGCTGGTGAAGTGGAGGGCAACTCTTTGCATGTTATTCAATGAATCAATGTGGAATGCCCCTATCAATGCAGACTTGCGGATTTGAAGAGGTGAAAGATGTCACATGCCATTGAAATATCTTTTGGCCACATTCCATACGAAGCTATGAAGATGCCACATGCCATTTGAAGGCAACCCATTTGCTAATGAGGGCATCTATTGTGCTAGTGTTGATTATGGCATTTTTTTTCCATTTGCCCTGATTTGTGATTGTATTGATGTGTGCATCAATACAATAAGAGAACCGGTCTCTTCCAATTATATTGCTACCATGACTATTATTTTCTTCAAATTTTTATTACATATTCATATTTTTTTTTCAATCTTTGTGATCCTTCATTATGTGTTTTCTGAATTCTACAAGTGGCGTGTGTAGAATAGGTAAACCTTGTCTCTTAGGCCTTGTTTGTCAATGCTCTTTGGAGCATTGTTTCCACTTAACTCGCAAACATGAATCCAAAAGCGGATTTTTGCCGCTTTTCCGCTTTCGGATTCATTCATTTTAATGCAACACATTTTTGTAGGGATCGGTTTTAAGTGATTCTGGCTTATTGTTTATTTCTTTCCTTGTTCATCCGCAACTGACATGCACCATGGGGCATGCTATTTTTGGATGACGTAGTATTAATTGCCCACATGAGGAAAGAAATAAATGATTAGATGGAACAAGAGAGAAAAGCTTTTGAGTCGGTTTGAATATTAGTAAAACAAAGACAAAATACATGGACTACAAATTTAGTGAATATGATAGCCTGACGGAGGATTTAGTTAAAATAGAAAAGCATTTAGTGCCACATTGCCAAGGTTTTGCTATTTAGTCTCTAATTTATAATTAGATGAGAGGGCGTCTCAAATAGGATTCATGCAGGTTGGATGAAATGAAGGCAAGCAAGCGGGGTATTGTGCGACCCAAGAGTTCCACTTAGATTGAAGAGGTGTTTTTATAAGACGGCGGTTAAACCAACCATATTATATGTTACAGAATGTTGGGCTTCGAAAATGCGATAAGAAGATAGAGGACACGTGGTTGAGATGCATACAGTGAGATGAATATGTAGAGTAACAAGAAAAGATAGAATGTGGCTTGTCGTGGTTTGGACATGTTTATCAGAGGCCAAAAGCAGACCTGTATGAATGGCTGAGATGCTACAAGTACAAGGAAGTAGAAGAGGTGAAGACCTTGAGGGAAGCCGTGAGAAGAGATATGAAGGATTACGAAGTTACAGAGAGCTTAACATTGATCAGAAACGAGTGAAGAAATAGGACTCACAAAGCCAAGCGCAAATAGATGGCACAAGGCTATGATGATGATGATGGTGGTTTTAAGTGAAAATGTTCTAGGAGCCGGGAAGCAGGAATCACTGGAAGTTACCAAACAATAACTCTTACCGTGTTTCTGGTTTTCACGACACGAAGTGGGAATCAAGCCAAAAGGAGTCTTGCCAAACATGGCCTTAATAATTTAAATCCTTGGAAGACCTAGGGTCTAGGAGCCCAAAAGCATTCACAAATTTCAATGAAACAAGAGAGAAGAAACACAACGATTTCTAGGAGATTATCGACTACAATTTTCACTAACCAGCCTTCGATAATTAGAAAATAGAAGTCAAGAAATGGAAAGTCTGAATAGGTGATTTTTTTCACTTGAGTATGGCAGTAGAGTTGTCTCACTTGTTTAAGAAATTTATATTGAAATTGGCTTTAATTTTATTTTAATTCAAATTCAATTCATGAGTATCCTTATCATCTCAAAGATAAGAATCCCCTATGAGCCGATTCCAAAGTGCATCACGTGCATGTTGCGATCCAATGTCCTTGTAGTAGATTCTAGTGTAATGCATGCACATTAAATCAATCACAACGTCTAGGCACCAACGTTTTCACATTTGGGTTAGCAAATCAGTGTGTGGCCATTTGTGCAAAATTTTAAAGTACTTTATTACTGTTGGGAATTAGGACAGAACCCAAAATTGCCATTAAATATTTCCACAATTTATAATTTTTACTACTATTTTTACTATTATTGTTAGGGAGCAAATAGTTGCAATTCAAGTACCTACCCTTACAGATCATGACCTAAAAATGTCTCCGTTGCAATTCAAATGTCTGGTGTTAAGTGTTAGGATCTAAGTAGTTGGACTTCAATATTTTTATCATGTTAGGTAAGGTGGGATTGAACCTGCGATCTCATGATTGTATCATCATCCACCTTCCATTTGAGCTTTAGACCCAACCCTAAATAAAAACACTCTTGAATACACCTATTTGACCATTTCCTCCTTCAACAAAAATAAGTTAAATCGACGAAATCAATATAAAGTGTGCATAAACTTAGCATTGAGAAGGAGATCATGGGATCAAACCCATGGCCTTAAAATTGCATCACAGGTACCTTTCTATTGACCAACGGACTTGACCCTGAGGTTGGAATTGATGAGAATGAAAGTCATTTGCCTCCTGTGATGTCATAGAATTTCCAAGAATCGTAGCATGTCCCAGTGTCTCACCTTTTATCAGGAGTTAGCTGACGCATTTGATTCCTGTTAATTGTGATGGAAGAGAATGACATCGGACAAATGCTTAGATGGCTGTGTGCCCTTCACTTATCCACATAACCTTTATTTCCAAACTCCATGGTGGAATTGGAATTCTTGTGTTCATTTCTAGGTCACAAGTTTGGTCCAATCATGTAAAAGTTAAAACCGATAATTTCTGTTGGAATTCTTGTTACATTCTCTGAGATTTACATATTAATGGAATGTTGAATGCTTAGAATATATAAAAATCCAAAGCAGCATCCACATCCATTATCGTTTTTTTTGATCAGTAAAAAGAGTTGGGGTGAGAGAGGCTCGAACTCTGGACCTCAGGATTACTTGATAAAGCTATGAGACCTACGCACTAGCCAACTGTGCCACCACCCCATTGATAAAGCATAGGTAGCAGGATTCGAACATTGACCTGATAGTATAAACGTCGACTAGCCAACCAACTTTTCTTCAAGTCAGATTCTACATCCATCATCATCATAATCATCATCACGGCCTTATCCCATGTATTTGGGGTCGGCTTTGCGAGTCCTATTAATCCACTCGTTTCTGATCAGCACTAGGCTCCCCGTCACTCCACATTGTTCCTTCTCACTGTTTCTCTCCAGGTTTTCACTGGTCTTTCTCTTCTCCTACTTCCTTGTGCTTGCTTGTAGCATCTCAATCCTTCGTACAAGGTCTCCTTCTAGCTTCTGATGGACTTGTTCAAACCACCTCAAGTAAGCAGCATCATAACCATTTAACTTTACTATACAATGTTGTCTGGTTTTAGAGCCTTTCTCTACCTTCATTCTTTCGCTGCCTCATGTTTTACTTCTAAGGTTTATGATATTCTCTAGTTTTTTCTCTACCTATATGCTGCCTCCTTGTCATATTTTTCCTTCTTTTCTTCTCATTGAGCTCTCAATATCCATATTTTCTAAGTTATCTTGTTCTTTTCTCGTCTCCCTTTTATCCATCTTTTCTCCCTAGCCTGCATTGGCAAAAGATTTTTATAGGCTTTCAATTATCTTGGTAGGGTATCCAGTTTTGGTGGTAATGGTCTACTGCAAGATTTGGCTTGCTGCAATAGGCAAAGCTATTGAATTGTGCTACTTTTTTCCTGAATTGAATTTCAGCATTTTGCTTTGCATGATTTGTTTGCTTACAGTTTCTTATTTGTTTTGTTTATTACTCATATTTTATGTTTCCCCAGCTCTTACCAAGGCTGATTTTATGCATCCGTGGCATTCAGTAAAGTTAGATATTTGAAATAGTGAAGTTGGATACTCAGATTATCCTAAGGTTTCATGTTCTCCACTTCCTACAATAATGAATTGTTAACTTCCATGGTATTTAGGTGCTAGGTAATATCATCATCATCATCATTGACTTGTCCCTTCTAATCATACTCGTGACTTGTAGGTCGCTATTCATGATGTAGCTATACGGCGTGGACTTCTAATGCTGGTTCCGGAAGTTATGGAAGTCCTAGGCGGCCTGGTTGATGATTTAGATGTAGCACGCCAAAGGCTTGTCCATGAAGTAAATAAGCCCCCGAGGGGTAAAAGGTATTTGCGAGGGTTATTGAACTTTTTATATACGGTTAACACAATCATGTTAGCAAGCAGTTAGTGTCACATCTGCAAATACATTATAACATATGCAATTTATATTTATTGATCTTCTAATATAAATTATGACATGTGCAATTAAAGGACTGCAATTTTTTTAGGGCCTGTTTGGATAAAAACACAGGAAATTTAGGAAAGTAAAATAATATTCCTATATTTTCCCAGGGATACCTAAGTTGTAGGAAACCGTGGGATTCCTTTGTTTCCTTTTGTTTTTCGTTTTTTGGATACCCACATTGCTAGTTGGGAAAACGCGGGATTAACCAAATCCAGTGTTTGGATACATATGCAGAAAATTGTAGGAAAATAACATATCCTAACAAAAAAATAACCATAATACCACAAAAGATCATCCAAACTAAAAAACAGCTGCAATATCATAAAAATGATTCACAAAAATGACCAAAAAATTATATATGTATTAAGTTTTTTTTTTACTCTTTACATATCTTAGTGAATTGCTCTAGTGGTTGACTTAGTGCTTTGTGTAGGTTAGGTTCTAGGTTCAAACCTTGTTATGTGCAATAAATTGCTTATTTTTTTAAATTAATTATACTAGAGCATATACAACATATATGTGAGTATGTAGCTCTACAACACAGTGGAGCCCATTGTGAGAGAAATCTCTCCCAAAATAAGTCCGTGCATCATCTAAATAGACGGAGGGGAGCCTAAAAATAGGCCAAAATTGTGGGATTTAGTTAAAAAAATCAAAGAAATATTTTTTATGAAAACAAATACCATAAAAAAATTGTTTGAAGATTTTTGATAATTTTGGGTGATCAATATAGTTTTGGATGGATGAGAATCCACTAATATAAATTAGGACCCCAAAAGCTTAATAACAAATTTTTAGAAAGTTTGGGTGGTCAATTGACCACCCAAGTCATAATGTGGCTCCGCCTCTGATTTTTGGGTATGTGTACCATATAGAATCAACATCTGACCGTCTGATAGGGGCACAAAGATCTTAAGATCTATCATGAGGAAGATTGGAGAAAAAAACAATCTCCATCGTCTGATTCAAATCAGTTAATGACTTTCGTCCATGAAAAAATTGTGGTATTACTAATAAACGGGTGAGAAGAGCCGTGCCCTTATCTTTTTCTTCTCTACTCTTATCTTTTCGAGGTCTCGGGAAATTGAATTTCGAGGGATACCCTCGAACTCTTAAGTCGGAAATGAGCATAAAAATTGTATTTTGTATTCTGACCCTTAAGTCGCTTCCAAACAGTGGAAACTATGGAAAAGATATTCCGAATCTAAGTATTCCTCTCTTTTCCCTATATCCAAATAGGCCCTCAAATATATCTTTTAATAGGATGTCCTCTATCTGCATCTTAAATATTCTTTAATCATGTGGTTGACGCGAGGAAAGTAAAAATATAATTTTGCAGTTATTAGGGAGAGTCGGTAAATTTACTTAGCGTGAATTTGTATTATTCACAATACCAATCACCCGATCCATAAAAATTGGTAGATACAATCATACAATCTATCTTCATGCGCTTATGATTCTGGTCGATTAATTGAGTTGGAGAACACACAATTGGCATCATTCTTTATGGGATACGATCTATCTTCATGGGATATGATTCTGATGCACTAAAATCAATTCCTAACTTGTGTTTGAGGCCCGGGAAGCTACCCACGAGGGTAGCGTTTGGGTGCTCCCTTCGACCCCCTTGGGGCCAAGTGGCACCCAATCCGAGAATTGGGGGCCATGAAAACTTTCCCAAGGTTGATCAGGTACCATCTGAAAAAAGAAAATTAAATGGTGCTGTTCCACCGTTGAATATTGAGTCAAAGTTGGAAAAAAAATCAATGCACCAAGTTTGGGGTGTGAACCACAATATTCAACCGTTTATTTGAAGGGAAAATAAGTTTTTTCCTAAAACCCTTGGGTACTGGCTGAACCCTTAGAGGATGTAGTGCAACTCATGATCACGTGCCACGTGATCTAGCACTCGAAGGTAGCGTGAAAACGATACATTCATAGGTACCATCCCCCCCTCCCCTATATATAATGGATTGATTACCTAACTCGAGTCATGGAGCCACCCTCTAGACTCGAGCGGTTGTTGGTGCACATGCACATGAAACCGTTTAAAATGGAAAAATGAATCTCATAGAAAAGTTAAAAGGGTTCTGCTCTAGGGTGGAGCAAAATACCACATGTTCAGTTATCCTTTTCCTCAATTCACCTGAATCATCTCGTAGGAAAGTTAACATCCACCACTACCTAACCTTCACTCTCTCTCTGACGCTCTTCGATTTCACATTCTCTCTCGGCTTTCGCTTGCTTCGATCCAAACTACCGGAAACCCTTGCAAGATCTTGATAATAGCCACGATTTCAGGCATCTATTGGAAGAATGAAACTGTAAGAGAACGAGTCCTGTTCTTGAAGCTTCAGGCACCAATTGAAACTTTAGCCACTTATCAAAATTTTGCGAAATCCTAGTAATGAAACAGGATGAAAGCATTACAGTTCCAAAGGATAGGACTTCCTAGAATTTCATGATTAGTATTGAAACTGCAAGAGCAGACGAAATGGCACGAAACCCTGGCAGTTTCGAAGGATAGGGTTTCATGCATTTTCATGTTATTTGAGGAAGGGTTTTTCATGCAGAGATGGTAGCAGCACTGTATTTTCAGATTTCCAGTGACGTTTTCCGGTGAGACGGCAGAAGCGATGTACTGGGGAAGAAAATAAAACTCAGAGTTGTCTATCGATCCACACTGGAGCAGTCCCTTAATAGTTTGAACATGAATTTTTTTTCTCTTCCAATTTTTAGTTTTAAACTGCGAATTAGATGGAGTAATGTTGCGAGTGTGCGTGTGTGTGTGTGCGCTATATATATATATATATATATATATATATATATATATATATATAGCTTTGGAACTCACCATTCGTGACTAGTCAAAATCTGTCTGTTCAATCCTCTTCTATCATTTGTAGAATTTATCATGATTTACCTATTTCTGATGCAGAAACCGGAGTGGAGAGGCTCCATCTTTGGCTTCTAGAGCTCAGCATGCTGCCTGGCCTCCCAATCATAACGATCATACCCAAGCTAACATTTCTACCCATCAGGGTGCAAACCCTCCTCAGCCATTGGGTCAAGACAGTATGTATTTTCTTATTTGTATAGTGCCTGTTACCAACAGCATCCTCTTTACAAAGATCATGAACATCTTTAATCCTCATTAATGCCATGTTTGGGAAATGAACAAACTAAGAAATTAATTGGTGGTTTTGTCTGTAATGATATTTTGGTCAATCACAAACGTTGTTTTATCCCATGGTCAATGCTAAGATAAAAGATATGTGGCAATATAAAGCTTTTTAGTGCAAAAGGTATGCCATGAATTTTTGAAAGAGTGCTCTCATCAACCATTATGACACATTTTTTGGAAGAAAGATAAAATATCCCGAATGTATTTAGTAGTCAGGAGTATATGAATCTATGTTTTGGACATGCAGGTACCAACATCTATAGAACTTCCTACTGACCATAAAGTGTTGTTTTTTAAGATTTTCCTGTTTAATAGTAATGACTACACAAATGAAATTTCTATTTCTCCTTTGTAAGTTTTCGTCTTTTAATTGAGGTTGTCATTTACTTAAAAAATGACATTTCCTATGTCTTGGGTTTCATATTTGAGACCATGGAATTTTCATTTTATCTTTGGCCATGTTCCTTTACCACGTTTCCTTTTTAGGGGGGAGGGTTGGATTATCCCAGGATATAGAGGGCTTGGATTAGTTCACAATGCAAGTTACGTGGCTGTTTTCTTCCCAACCCTTAATTTTAATACTGTTGATCCAATTTTTTTTGTTTTGTTTTGTTTTATCGAGTTACTATGGGATATGGGATATATCTACATATCTAGTTACCTACGTATATATATATATATATATATATATATATATATATATATATATATATATATCGTTTCTAACCAAAACAAAACATGTTATGTATACTGTTATAGCTTTGTTTTAGATTTTAGATTTTTTGCTTGTTCTAGGGTGAAATGATCAAGTCCCAGTGTACTAGTAAATTTTTTTTTTGTCCTAATGCAATGCTTCTTGATTGGTCCTGGGAACAGAACAAGGGTGGTATTGTCAAGAAGCGGAGGTCTTGGGTTTGAATCCCACTACTTGTTACCCACAAAATTCAAAGGGACCAACCAAACAGACATTGGAAGATCTGCTTGAAAGCAATCAGCAATATGGCCTACGCTCCACTCTTTAAGACACCTTTTCTCTAACGACATGAACTTATACAAAGAAGCCAGAAGAATTGGCCTTTAATATAACTTAAAAGGAAAAAAAAGGTTATTTCTTGGTGTTTGGATCTGAATAATTTCCATATAGTATTTGGGTTAATTAGTAACTGAAAACAATGCACAGAAAGTTCTGTAAAATAACATTTCAGAGAGGCAGAAAGGATATATTTGTCAGACAGAAACCCTAAAAATCACAGAGGCGATCGAAATGAGAGCGTCCTGTGACGGGGCCAAGACTTGAGCTTGTAGCATGGTGCACGTGGCACGACATGTGGTGCCAGGAGGGCACGCGACATGGGGCCAAGTGGGCCCGGCGGCGTGGTCGCGCTGCGAGGACGCGACACGGTCGCATGAGGGTATGACGCGGAGCGTCACGGTCGCGACATGGACGCGACATAGCCAAGGTGGGCTAGCGATGCATGAGGCGTTGCGGTATGTCAAACCAATAGGTTTGAGGTTCTCCTGCCATTCTGGCTGAATGACTGTTTTACCCTTATATAGGGGAAGGGAGCTTGAGAGCTATTCCCCCGCACATGGGGCCTTGCGTTGCCAGAGGGGGCGCAAGTGTCTCCTAGGCCTGAAAGGGTGGGCCTAGGACGTCGATGCCGTGTGGAACCCGAGGGAGGTTGATGTATGGCTCCGGACTACGCGTCGCGGTGCATACGGCTGGGCAACCTCACGAGAGAACACTAAGGCGCTACGTGGGACTCGCTGAGCACGACGGATGTGGGCTATAGATGAACGTGGTGCTAATCTAATGCACACGGAAGGCAAGTCATGGGACTCTGGTGGGGCACGCGAGCGCCGAGGCACAAGGTCAGGCTTGGTTCGGAGTGAGCGAGGTACTAGTGCAAAGGCATGTGGTGAAGCTTGAGCAGGCCAAGTTAGCGCAGCGGTGCAGATTGGCGTGTCGTAAGGGGCACGATGAGCCGAATGGTAGGCCGTGAAACAGAGGCAACCATGCTGGGAGGAGTTCCCGTCCTCTAGGCGGGTGGTATCAGAGCTGATGTGCAGATGGGTTGGCTTCGTTGCACGCGGTAGCGAAGCACCGCGGGGGTTGAAAGCGCGTCGAAGGACGCCCTCGCGACGATTGTTATTAGAAGTAGGCTGACCTAGCGAAGCGTGCGCTAGGTGCCGCACGGGACTGAGGTTGCGGAAGTGCGACCCCGTGACAGTCCTCTGAAACCGTAGAAATCACTGAGATAGTTTGGGGGCATTTTTTTGTTGTTGTTTGAATACTTGTGAATCTCCACAAAGATGTGTTTTTTCCTCTTCGTCTTCATTTGAATCTATTGCGTAATGAATGCTGAGAAGTCCATGAGTGGATTTTTCTGTACCAGATCTCTTCGTCTCCCTTGCCGTCTTCAAGCGTGAGCGGATTTCTTTGTACCAGATCTCTTCATGATTTCTCTGTACCAGATATCTTCGTCTCCTTCATCGTCTTCAGGCATGAGCGGACTTCTCTGTACCAGATCTCTTTGTTTCTCTCTTCGTCTTCAAGCGCATTTTAGTGATTTCAGCGTAGGTTAAATCTCATATACGCGCAGGTGCAACCACGAGGGTATCGTGGTCATATTCAAAAAAATTTAATACCTATTTTTTTCTTAATCCAGTACAAGGGCTTAAAAGCTGTGTGCAAGTAGTGGCTCCCTTAGTTTAATGAGATGGAGCTGGTGATGGGAGTCGGTTTTGTTCTAATATTAGCTGTTTGTCTTCACGTGTGCCAGCATTGTACTACTGAGAAATCCTAAGTAACATGGCTAAATAGAATAAGTAAAAGAATGAGATTCAGTTGTTATCAAAGTTGGCTGAAAGAGAGAGCCCGAGCTGGTGTGCTAGTGCACTGATGTAGAATATAAGCCAATTTTGGGTTTGTATGTCCCTAGAGCCGCATGATTTTGAATCACACCTGCCGTTAGCGATATCCAAAACACATTGAAGAGGAGCTGAGCTATTCTGGTAGTAGTAGGATTAGGCGATTAGTCATCTCAGGGAAAAGCACCTACTGTACACACTCATTATAATGAATTTTATATGTTCCTATTATTCTATGTTTGCAAGTTTGTTATCTTGCTTAAATTCTTTCTTACCTTTGTATCCCATGTTTTGTAGGTGCTTCTTTGGTTCCATCTGGCAGTGATGAGAGAGAAAGAGTGAGAGGATATTTTTCTGTGCCCTGTAGTATGCCAAATGCTCAACTTTATCAGTCCCCATATACTGTCTTGAATATGGAGGAAATGCCAAATGCTCAACCTGATCAATCCTTGAATACTGTCTTACCAAATGCTCAACCTGATCAATCGTCAAATACTGTCTTAAATGTGGAGGAAATGCCAAATGCTCAACCTGATCAATCCTCAAATACTGTCTTGCCAAATGCTCGATCTGATCAATCCTCAAATACTGTCCTAAATGTTGAGGAAATGCCAAATGCTCAACCTGACCGATCCTCAAATACTGTCCTACATGTGGAAGAAACCCATACGGTTGATGAAGTTAAGCATCCAGTCATTCTAAGTGGAGACAAAGAGATCCCTTTCACATATATGGCTTGTTTGTTGGCGAAATGGACTGCGAAAAAGGACAACATACAACTCATTCAGGGGAAAATTAAGGTTTTTTCTTTTTGCTCAGTTGGATATTTCTGAACTCTTTGATTGTAATGTAGTGATATCATCTTAATCTGCCAGGAAGTTTTACTAAGCCAAGTTTTATTTATTTATTATGACATGAGATGTAGATAGTAGATACCTATAGAAGATTTCTGATTCAGTAGTATTTCCTTATTTGAGGTTGTTGTAATAATGCCAATATATAATACTTTTAAAGTAATGGAAATATACTCAAAATGTATGAACCTTGTCTGCTATAAATTGGTGGACTCATTTTTATAATTGTTCATGTTCAAGTCAACTGTAATTATTATCATTACCATTTAAAATAAATTAAAGAACAGAAAAGTCAAGATTTTCAGTAGAGATCTATGTAGTTACAAATTGATAGAAGTTATAATTACATATCTAAAGTTGCTTATCAAACTGAATAAGAGTCCTTGAAAATTCTCCCTAATAAAAATATTGCTCAAAAAGAACTTAAAGTTGAGAAAAAAAACGTACTTATTTGGGGCTTATAAGACCCCAGGTATGTTTAGAAGGCAAAAGAGCGCAACGAGAAAAAAGGAACAAAAAAAAGAGAAATTAAGTTTTATGGGTCACAGTTATCGTTGTTGGTGTCACTGGTTGTGTTTTAAGTAGCGAAAAGTGGAGCCGCAGCGTTCGACCCCCTTGTGAGGCGGGGTGTAAGGCTCACAATTTTTTTTGAATTTTTACTTCTGATAAATGTAATACAATAAGAAAAAATTGAACAAAAATAAGAGAAATAAATAGTGAAAAATTTTGAGTTATTTTTTAAATCACAACTATCAAACTAATCATAGTAACTAAGAGTCGAAGGCTTACAGATATTTTTATGAATCACAACTCACAAATTCCCAATCACAAGTCAACAAAAATCACAAGATAAAATGTTAATTGTTCAACAGCACATCCCAAACCCCACAAGTGCTCAGCCACAAGTTATAATAATATCACAAAGTTTAAAATTATTAAATGTTTTTAGGCATAAGCGTAAAAAAGTTATAAAAATGTTTTTTTTTTTTTAAATTTTAAAGTATATATACTATATAATGTAACATATGTTATTACAGTGTAGCGTGCTACAGCTTTGTAGCCTACGCTACATGTACACTACTAACTTACCTGCGTTGTGCAGATGCACTATGCTACAAACACCATTTAAAACATTGGTCACTATTATTAGTTGGGTGTATCATTAGTGAGGAGAATATATGTATGCTGCTATTAGTAATGTACATGAAATCCTATTATTGGTGATATTATAATAATAATAACAATAATAATCTTGTGGGTGTGAGGTCATCTAACTCACAGCCCTAATTTCTCCTTTTCTCTCTTTTTATTCTTCTCCATCTAACCCTAACTTCTTCATGACCTTAATCTACCTAGGTGAATATTATGTTGGTTTCGGGTTGACACAAGCATCTCAAACTCTTCGCACCAAGTCATCGTTGCTGACGTCAACAAAGATGTGGTGCTGACGCCAGCATGGTAGAAAAAGTTGACCATAGAATGGGTCAAAATTGTTACCAAATGGATTGTTTTTTCAAGTCAAACAACTTTAGTTCTTACTACTTTGATTTGTGCAAGATTCAAAAGAGTTCTATATGATTTTCTATTTATTTATTTTCCCAAAAAGCTACCTGCTTTCCCTATTTTCTGTGGTTATGAATTTTGTGATTGATTTGATTGGGGATTGATGTAAGGGTTTTTATCGAAATTTCCTAACCTCTTATTTGCGTACGTGTTTGTGCTAGTTGGTTGCAGTTTTGGTTGTTGTGGTGTTTTTTTTTATTGAAAGAGGGTCTCAGACAGTGTTGGGGCTATCATGCAAGCAAACTACATCGACTATACAAGATGAATGGGATTTCTATAGCCTACTGAATGTCTTTGTGGTATTATTGGGAGTATTTGGAGGTTGTATGCTATCTTGTGATGGTTTAATGACCTATGAGAGGTTGTATGACCTTGTGAGCTGTGTATTTTTTGTTTTCACTTGTGGAAGTATCTGCTATGGTAGTGCAGAGTATAGGAGTTATCTTTGAGACTGTGCAACCTGTTATGGGTGAAGATTCTCATTATATATATTTAAGTATAGTTGAGGTATCTCAACAATGGATGATTCCAAAGTTAAAATTAATAGTGGTAGTGCTGATAGACATGGATTGCAAATGATTTTACTGTCAAGTTTGATGAGACCAATTATTTAGAATGGTCACGGCCAATGGCTCTATTTTTTGAATCCAAAAGGAAATATGAGTATGTGAATGGTATTATCTCTGAACCTCCACCCCACCAATCCGAAATATGCAGATTGGGAGTGAGAACTTAACAGTTAGGACTTGGTTATCCCATTCTGTGCCACCCACCATTCGTCATTCCTTTATGCATGTTACCACACCTAGAGAGTTACAAATGCCATATGTGAGGCCTACTCTCACAAGCAGAATTTGGCAAAGATGTTTTAGTTGAATGACAAACTTAGCACTACCCATCAAGGAGAGAAGTTCATTGGGGAATAATATTCCCAGTTAAGTAGCATATGGGGAAGTAGATGTGTATGATAGTTGTGCTGAAAAACCACGATGTTCTGGAGGTGTGAGCAAGCAGAATCGTGTTCTCGAAATAAGGATCTGTAATGTGTTGAAGGGAGTAACCCCTAATATGAGAGTGTTCGAGCTAGTATTCTTGGTAGAAAGGAATGTCCACCTTAGGACAGTTTTTCCCTTACAACATGAGTAGAGTAGAAGGCAGTTGATGAATTTCTCTCTTTCAACACCTGAGCATTCTGCTTTTCCCTCAATTGATTTTCACGATGCAGATTGTTGGTCTGATGGTCGTGGACGTGGACTTGGTGGTATGTCTTACTAGAAAATAGAGTTGAAGTGTTCTCATTGTGGTAGAACGACACTTGAAAGAAACTTGTTGCAACCTTGTTCCCCCCCTAAGTCTCAGGGCAATCGTGCATACACTACAGTGACTGATGAGGGCTTTATTTCTGCTACTGCCCACTGCCTCTTTCTGCATCATTTGCTCCTTCAGTTGAAGTAGTTACTCTCATTAACAAAGAATATGTTGATTTGATGAAGCGTGCTTCCTCTAGTTCATACATGGCTGATTCAGTTACCATTGGATATGCCCACCCTTCCTCATCCTCAGCCTCCTTGGATCATTGATTCAGGGGCAACTGACTATATGTCTAGTATGTCTTCACAATTCCACTTCATGTCAGCTTTACCAAATTCTTGTAATGTTCGCATTACTAATTGTTCCTGTTGCTGGGTGTAGGATTGTTCATGTAGGTTATGACATTATAATCCACTCTATTTGTCCCTATAAGAGCTGTTAACGTAGGTTCATATAGGTAAGAAACTTGTTGCAACCTTGTTGGGCGCCCTCAGTCTCAGGGCAATCGTTGGCTGCGGTGACTGATGAGGGCTTTATTTCTGCTACTTCCCAGTGCCTCATACTGCGTCATTTGCTCCTTAAGTTGAAGTAGTTACTCTCATTAACAAAAAATATGTTGACTTGATGTAGCGTGCTTCCTCTAGTTCACACATGGCTGATTTATTAGTTACCATTGGATATGCTCACACATCCTCATCCTCAATCTCCTTGGATCATGGATTTAGGGGAGACTAAGTCTGTGTATGGCATAACTCTCTGCTAGCCCCTGTCATAGCAGAGTTCACCTGTTTTAGTTGGTTCTCATTCTCTTTTCGAACTCCCTGCAAAGTAGGATTTACCTGCTCTAGCAGCAACGTCCCTGCTCTATACTAACTCCCTACCAGAGCAAATAAAATTTGCTCTGGCAAGGAGTGAGTAGAGAGGAGGGTAGAACTGCTGAACAGGTAAATCTTGCTATGCAAGGAGTTATCAAGGAGAAGGGGTACCTGCTAAAGCAGGTAGCAGGATGGGAACCTGCTAAAGCAGGTGAACTCTGCTATGGCAGGGGCTAGCAGAGAGCTATGCCATACACAACCTAACTATATGTCTAGTATGTCTTCACAATTCCACTTCATGTCAGCTTTACCAAATTATGGTAATGTTGGCATTACTAGTGGTTCCCTAGTTCCCGTTGTTGGGTGTAGGATTGTTCATGTAGGTTATATGACATTATAATCCATTTTATATGTCCCTAATCGACCTGTTAACGTACTCTCTATTAGTAGTATTACCGAACATATTAATTGTACTGTAATTTTCTTTCTGTCTCATTGCATTTTTAGGATCTGACGATGGGAGGACCTTTGACTATGGTCACGAAGAGATGACGCTTTACCTTTTTGAGGACTAGGCGATGGGCACTACTTGAATTGCTACTGCTGCTTTTATTACTAAATCCTTGGGGACAATTAGCTATGCCACTTGCTTTCCATTTACCACTACCATGTGTACACCTTTTACTTCCTTGGCAGTTGCAAACATTTGATGTTTCCAAGTTTTTATTTATTTATCAATATTTGATGTTTCAAAGTTTCAGTAGCAAATTTTTAAAATTTCAAACAATGTCAAAACTCATTTCCTGACTTCTTAGTTAAAGTTCTACACCTCTTTTATATTGTTGATACTGATGTACGTGGGTCATCCCCTCTTAGTTCTTTCTTTACATGGTTATTGTTACTTTGTTTCTTTTATTGATGAATGCATTCTTTTATGGCATTATATATGTTGAAATCAAAGGATGATGTGAAAATTGTTCTTCCTCCGTTTCATAAACTAGTCCAAACTCAGTAACTAACAAGAAGATTTTGAGATCTGATAATGTTGGGGGGTTCCCACCATCTTCATTTCTATCTTCACGAACTTGGTATTGAGTGGCAGACTACTTGTCCCCATACCCATCAACAAAATGGTGTAATGGAAAGGAAAAATCATCGTCTAGTCGAGGTTGCTTGTGCTTTATTACTTGGGATGAATGAAGGTGCTTTAATTGCTTTCTTCTTAATCAATCGTATGCTTAGTCTTGTTATTGTTGGTAAGTGTTGATTTCATATATTTTGTCCTAGTTTACCTCTCTTTCATGTTCCTCGTATTTTTGGGGTCTCTGTTTTGCTCACATTCCTAGTTTTCTCCGTGGTAAGTTGGATCCTAAAGCAATTTTTTGTATCTTCTTTAGATATCCTCCCTCTCATAAGGGCTACAAGTATTATGGCCCTTCGTATGGCAAAAAATTGTTACACCTTTCCTCTTCGAACTGCCCTCTTCAGGAGGAGAGTAGTAAGGAGGAGAGCACTCTTCAATTGCCTTTCCTACAAGATGTTAAGGGAGATGTTGATGTGGCTTGGTAGTAAGAGGAAATACATGAAAATATAGAGAGAGATGTGCAAGTGTGTCCAAAAGAAACGAAAATCAAAAGTGTTAACGAGAAATTTGAGAGAAAGTCTCTTGGAAGAAAAACAAGCCCCCTCTCACTCAGATCATGGAGCAAACTTCAACCCCTGAAGCAAGTCCGCGAAGTAGTGAACCACCTTCGGTTTCCGACTTGGATTAACCCAATGCATTTCAAAAGGGATCCCATTCTTGTACTTCAAATCCTATTAGTAAGTTGCTACATATTCTTTGTTCATTTCTTCCATAACCTATTTCTATTCCATCTGGTGTCATTGATGTCTTGTCTCTGTTGCTGTGTAAGTTGCAATGATACATGTGACGAAGGCATTGGAGCAAACCAACAAATGGGAAATAACCTCTCTACCTAATGGGAAGAAGTGCAAAGGAAGTTTATATTGTAAAATATGAGCCTGATGGCTTGGTGGAAAGATATCAAGCAAGGTTGGTTGCTGAAGAGTTCACTCAAACTCATGGGTCAACTATTAAGACACTTTTTCCCGAGGGACTAAGATGAACTCTATTCAAGTCCTACTTTCCCTTGCTGCTCATAGAAGATGGACTCTCTACCAGTTAGATGCCAAGCATGTTTTTCTTCATGGTGGCTTGCAAGAAGTGCATATGGATCATCCACCCGACTTGTCTCTTTAGAGGGAGAGGTTTAATTTGCAAGCTAAAAAAGGCTATATATGGGTTGAAGCAATCTTCTCAAGCAGATATACATGTTGAGTTGTAGAGTAGTTGGCTCTTCTATGGAAGTGAATTATACAATAAATATTAAAGATGAAGAGGCTCTTAAGGAATTTAGAATGTGTCGGCATCTTGTGGGAATCTCAAATGACACTTCTCGACATTACATATGTTGTAAGTTTAGTGAGCCAACCCATGCACTCACCTTTCGCCATCACTTGGATTTGGTGTATAGGATCTTAAAATATCTAAATGGAGGTTGTGGTTAAGGCAAGAGTTTATTAAACAATGGTCCCCATTTTTTTGCGGTTGAAGTCTTTACTGATACTGACGCGGGATGGGAACCCTAAAATGCGTGAATATGATGTTTTGCGATTTTTGCCGAAATTAAATAAAGTTAAATCAAGCTTAATCTCAAAACTATCTTAAATACCTTAGGGTTCAGAGAATTCAGGTTGGTAGATCACGCGAGATCCAGTTAGGGTCCAATCCGATGCGCAAGTACTATTAGATTTGAAGCGAGATCGGCCTAGAGATAGAACTCTAGCTTTTTCCAGGCTTGGGCATTCGTCTTCGATCCGATGTAGATTCGCAGGCTCTAACTAGGGCTTTGGAAATAAGTGTATGATTTTGTAATGGGCTTATGGTTTGATTTATTGCTTAGAAAAGGGTTTTGGGCTCTGTTTGATTTAGGGTTCAAAAGGGGTTTAGGATTTTGGGATTGAAATCAATAGATCGAGACTTTGAAATTTAAATCAACACAGAGAAAGGTTAAGAAAACAGAGATAGATAATAGAGAAGATAACAAAGATTGCTTTTGGGAATCACTCCCTTGGCCTCACACCAAACCCATCTCAGGCAAAGAATATTCAAACATAAAAGCATTCAAAATATTCAATAACTAATTAAAAAGTCTTTACAAGCCTCAATATATAGGCCACCAATAATTAAATTCGAAATAAAGAGTCCTAATAGCAATAAAACACTAAAAAGGAAAGTTTTCGCAAAAAAAATAATTCAAAATTAGAAGTCCCGTCACGACGTCCACAGACGTACGTGACCTACGAACAGTGAGGGGACAAAATCACGGACGTCCGCCACTGTTCATCACGGACGTCTGTCACTATTCACGGACATCCGTCACTGTTCATGTGAACAATTACTTTTTTTTTTTTTTTTTTTTTTCTGAAGTTGAAATTCTGTTGCGGTTCAACTTCAATATTTTCGATCTTGATGTTCCCCGTCATTCTCCTCTACTCAAAATGTTTCATCACCGATGAAACACACATGATGTACTCAGGCTCGGGTTCCCTCTCCACTTCTTTCGACGCCGGTAGAAACGATGTGGTCCGAATCCAATGTCCATTTATGTAGTGTCCCCGTCAATTCCCCTGGACCAAAAAGGTTTCATCACTGATGAAACACGCTCGTGGTAGATGTCTATCAGGTCGGGGTTCAAGCAGCGAACTTTATTCTCGTGGATCCAAGTGTTTTCGGACTCCGGTTTGCCAACCCATTTAACCAAGTACTTCTGGAATCCTCCGTCATGTGTAGAGACGACATGATCATTGATTATATCCTCTATCTCATCTGTTTTCTGTCTGCTTGGGGAAGGAAGAGGTACAAGTTGCGAGGTTGGGTTGGGGCTGGGACTAGGAGGTGGCTGGAGTGGATTTTTAGGAGGTAGGGTGAAACCCAAGTAAGGAGCCAAGTCATCCACATTGAACGTTGAACTAACCCCCATACCTGAAGGAAGTTCGAGCATGTATGCATTAAGACCACTCTTAGCCAAAATTCTAAAAGGCCCAGCGCCTCGAGGTTGGAGTTTCTTTGCGGATCCCGATGGGAACCGCTCAGGCCTAATTCGGACCATCACATAATCACCCACATGATATTCTTTGAAATGCCTATGAGCATCTGTAGATAATTTATGTTGACTATTGCTTGAAATAATCTTTTGTCTAATTTCAGCATGCAAGCTATGTATGTGTTGTGCAAATGCATCAGCAGACTCTGACACTCTATGGGATGCAGACATGGGGATCAAATCTAATGGGGTCTTAGGCCAATGACCATATACTACCTCAAAAGGACTCATGCCTATGGACCTATTGCCAGAATTATTATAGGCGAACTCAGTTGTGGGTAAAATGGTATCCCAGGTCCTAACATGATCACCGACAAGACTACGAAAGGGATTCCCAAGGCTCCTATTGGTGCTTTCGGTTTGACTATCCGTTTGAAGGTGCTAAGTTGTTGAGAATTGGAGCAATGTGCCTATCATGTGCCAAAAGGGTCTTTCAAAAATAGCTAGTAAATTTAACATCCCTATCAGACACAATGGTTTTGGGCAGCCCATGAAGACGCACTACCTCTGCGAAAAATAGTTTAGCAATATGGGATGCATCGGAGGTTTTGGAACAAGGAATAAAGTGGGCCATCTTGAAAAATCGGTCCACTACGACATAGATGGAATCATGCTTCCTAGGGGTCTTAGGAAGTCCAAGCACGAAATCCATAGAGAGGCCTTACCACGGTGTGTGTGGCATGGGTAACGGGGTGTACAAGCCGGTATTTTGTTTGGTCTGTTTTGACACTTGGCAAGTATGACAATGCTTAACGACCTGGGCGACATCTCTCATTAGGCTAGGCCAAAAGAACCTATCCTCTAAGAGCGCAACAGTTTTATTACGCCCGAAATGTCCGGCCATCCCTCCAGCATGTAACTCTTAAATGAGAAAATCATGCAATGAAGTGCGAGGGATGCAAAGGCGATTGCCTTTGAACAAGTACCCATCGTGGATGGTGTACATGGGGTGTGTGCTGGTCGGGTCACTAAGGAGTGCAGTATACTCAACCCCAAAATTTGGGCACTCGGGATACTCATCCTTTAACCTCTCGAACCCGACGACCTCGGTGCTCATTGTGCGCAAAGTCACCACTCGCCGACTAAGTGCATCAGCGGCCCTATTTTCAGCACCGGCCTTATGCTTTAACACGAATGTGAACCCTTGAAGGTACTTGACCCACTTCGTATGCCTTGGGTTCAACTTCTTCTGTGAAGCAAGAAAGCGTAAGGCTTCATGGTCAGAGAACGTCACAAATTCCTGCGGTCTAAGATAATGCTTCCAATACCAAAGAGATCGAACGACCGTATAGAACTCCTTGTCATAGGTGGAGTATTTTTGCTTTGCTTCATTAAGTTTTTTACTAAAATAGGCCACGGTGAGACCCTCTTAGCTAAGCACTCCTCCTATGCCTACACTCGATGCGTCGCATGCGACTTTAAAGGCTTTGGAAAAGTCCGGCAATCGCATGACGGGTGCACTACTCATTCTTTGTTTGATCTCAGCAAAGGTTTTTGTTGCGGCTTTGTCCCATTTAAAGTCCCCTTTTTTCATGCAATCTATAATTGGGGCCATAATGGTGCTAAAGCTTTTGATGAAGTGACGATAGAAAGTAGTCAAGCCATGGAAGCTGCGGACATCGTGTATGTTCTTAGGCTCGGGCCACTCCACAATGGCTCTAACCTTTTCGGGGTCCGCGACCATTCCATCGGCCGAGATAATAAATCTCAAGAAAACAACAGAACGTTGCATGAAGGTGCATTTCTTGAGATTTGCAAACAACTTCTCGCCCTTGAGGGTTTCACAAACCAACCTAAGGTGGGTCAAGTGTTGTTCCTTGTCATGACTGTAGATCAGGATGTCATTGAAATAAACAAGGAATTTGCCGAGAAACGGTCTCAACACTTGAGTCATGAGTCGCATGAAAGTACTTGAGGCGTTAGAAAGCCCAAATGGCATGACCATCCACTCATAAAGACCATCCTTAGTCTTAAAGGCGGTTTTCCACTCATCACCGGGCGGATGCGGACTTGATGGTAGCCACTCTTAAGGTCTATCTTTGAAAAGATAGTGACACCAACCATCATATCGAGCATGTCATCGAGCCTTGGTATGGGAAACCGATACTTAACCGTAATCTTATTGATTGCACGACTATCCACACACATGTGCCACGTACCATCTTTCTTAGGAGTGAGTAGGGTAGGTACCGCACACGGGCTCATGCTCTCTTGGATGAACCCCTTCTGAAGGAGCTCATTGACTTGCCGAGTTAACTCGGTGTGCTCATCCGGATTCAACATATAGTGGGGCAGGTTTGGTAAGGTAGATCCGGGAACTAAGTCTATTGCGTGTTGGATATCACGCAGAGGAGGAAGTTCATTTGGTAAGTTTTCAAGGAAGACATTCGTAAACTCTTTTAAAATCGGCTCAACCTCCTTGGGACACTCGCTCGTTGACTCGGGAGCACTCTCTACGGTGACAACTACGTACACCACACTCATCTATCGATGCTTTCTCGAACTCATAAGGGCTCACAATATTAATGGATTTAGAAGACTCGCTCTTCTTTTCGACTGTGTTGGTTGTTGGTGTTTTGGGAGGCAAAGGGTGTAAAATGATCTTTTTGCCCTTATGTATGAACGTGCATATGTTTGATCGACCAGAAAGAGTCACGTCCATGTCATAGAGCCACGGCCTTCCCAAAATGATATGGCCCACATCCATCGGCACCACATCGCACCATAAGGTGTCCGAATAAGAACCTAAATCGAATCCAGACACCTACACCTTTTCGACACGGGAATGGATGAAGAATTGACCCATGCGACTTTATAAGGTCTCGGGTGGGCTTCAGGTGTAAGCCCTAAGCGGCGTACTGCATGAGTTGATATTACGTTGGTACAACTACCGTTATCCACGATGACCCTACAATTCTTTTCACCAAATCTGGCATAGGTGTGGAAGATGTTCTCCTTACGCCAGTCATCCTTTTCATCCCGTTGAGGCTGTGCAAGGGCACACCTCACAACCAAAGCATGACCAATAGTATCACCCTTCTCATCACTGGGTGTGCTAACCGGTTCAAATACTTCTTCAACCACTACCTCATCATCATCCTCATCTCCCTCAATGAAGAGAGTCCTTTGGGGTTCTTTCGTAGGGCATTGGGCGGCAAAGTGTCCCATCCCATGACATTTATAGCACTTAGTTGAGAATTAACCCTTGAGGATTCTCCGGCTACACCTTTTCCCCTTTCAAACCTCGAATTGGTGGGGGCGGGTTGTGTAGGTTTGGGAGGAGGATTAAATCGTCCCTCACCGGATCGTTGACCACTATATTGTGGCTCGGTTCTCTTCACCACTATAGTTTTCAAGTATCGTTCAAGATCTTGCACAACGGCATAATATCTTTCAAGAGTTTCTACGAGGTGAGAAATCAACTCTTTTTGCAAATCAAGTCGCAATCCGGTGCGGAATCTAGAGAGAGTGATTTCAAGGTTTTTCGATACTTTGGCCCTTATCATGAACTCTTCGAATTTTGCAATGTAATTGGTCACGGGTATACCACCTTGACGTAAATTTTGCCACTGGTCGAGGAGGCGTTGGTGGTATGATAAAGGAACATACTTCTCAGTAAGTCGTTCCTTCATGTCGTCCCAACGGGTAATGGGAGGACAACCCGCATTACCCTGATGCGCTCGACATTGAGCCAGAAAGGTCGAGCTTGACCAACCAATTTCATCTTAGCGAGTCTAACGCAACGGTCGTCATTCATGGCATACCAATCAAAATGTTGGTCCATGTCAGAAAGCCAATTGAGGAAGACGATAGGGTCCATTCTTCCATCGAAAGTCGGAATCTCAACTCGGACGTTCTTAAGGAGTTGAACTTCGGGGTCATAGTCATCTCTACGATGATCCCTACGATTCCGGTTGTCTTGGTGACCATTACGTTCAAAGTGAGGACACTCACGCTCTTGATGTTGATTTTTCAGCCCACCCATCGCTTCTAGTTGGTTGATTCGATCACGTAATCTATCATTACCAACTCCTAGGGATGTTTGGGCTTGCTCAATGGTATTCAAACGTGCACTAATTGCACCCAATTCTCCTCGCATAGCTCTAAGAGTATTAAGAACCTCATTCGAAGCTATGGTGATCACAAGGTCTATTAGGGTTTTAATATGGAATGCAATATGGACTCACAAAAGAAAACAATGCAATAAAATAAATATGACAAACAAAGATGCCCTAACCTAGAAAACTTAGGGCTCTCATACCAAAACTGACGCGGGACGGGAACCCTAAAATGCGTGAATATGATGTTTTGCGATTTTTGTCGAAATTAAATAAAATTAAATCAAGCTTAATCTCAAAACTATCTTCAATACCTTAGGGTTCAGCATGGATCAAAATATCGTCCGATACAGTACATTCAATGTACCGTATCGCCATTTTGTATGTAGATACCCGGACGATACATTCAATGTATCGTCCGGTATTTTACTATTCTGATACGTATCGTCCGATATGTATCGGTTTTGAGCTTAGACGATACGTATCCGATACCCGAGATTTTGACCCTTGGGGTTCAGAGAATTCAGGTTGGTAGATCACGCGAGATCCAGTTAGGGTTCAGTCTGATGCACAAGTACTATTAGATTTGAAGCGAGATCGGCCTAGAGATAGAACTCTAGCTTTTTTCAGGCTTGGGCGTTCGTTTTCGATCCGATGTAGATTCTCCGGCTCTAATTAGGGCTTTAGAAATAGGCGTATGATTTTGTAATGGGCTTATGGTTTGATTTATGGCTTACAAAAGGGTTTTGGGCTCTGTTTGATTTAGGGTTCAAAAGGGGTTTAGGATTTTGGGATCAAAATCAATAGATTGAGATTTAGAAATTTAAATCAACACAGAGAAAGGTTAATAAAACAGAGATAGATAATAGAGAAGATAACAAAGATTGCTTTTGGGAATCACTCCCTTGGCCTCACACCAAATCCATCTCAGATAAAGAATATTCAAACATAAAAACATTCAAAATATTCAATAACTAATTAAAAAGTCTTTACAAACCTCAATATATAGGCCACCAATAATTAAATTCGAAATAAAGAGTCCTAATAGCAATAAAACACTAAAAAGGAAAGTTTTCGCAAAAAAAATAATTCAAAATTAGAAGTCGATCACGGCGTCCCACGGACGTCGTTCTTTATTCATCATGGGCGTCATCCGTTCATGTGAACAGTAACTCTTTTTTTTTTCTTGAAGTTGAAATTCTGTTGCGGTTCAACTTCAATACTTTCGATCTTGACGTTCCCCGTTAGATACTGATTGGATTGGATCCCTAAGCAATAGGAGATCCACCACTAGGTATTGAATTTTTCTTGGTGGAAATCTGTCACGTGGAAGAGCATTAAACAATCTGTTGTCACTAATTTAAGCGCCGAAGCTGGATACGGAGCCATGTCACAAGGGACTCTTGAAGGGATGTGGATCAGATTTATACTTGCGTTGTACTTCATATTGCTGAGAATCTCTTTTATTGTGAGGGATCATAACACATTAAAGTAAATGGTACGGCTATTCTCACCCGTTTAATAGCAAGTACCACAGTATTTTCTCGAACGAACACCATTGACTGACTTGATTAAGAAGATGGAGATTGTTTTTTAATCCAATCTTCCTTACGATAGATCTTAAGATTATGGCGCGTCTATCAAATGCTTAGATATTGATTCCACATGGCACGTGTCCCTAAAAGTGAAGGTCAACTCCTTTGCCCATGATTTAGGTCACTTTTGGGGATGTGTGCCAAGTGGAATCAACATCTGACCGTCTAGTAGGCGTGCCATGGTCTTAAGATCTAAGCGAGAAAGATTGGAATAAGAAACAATCTCCATCGTTTGATTCAAATCAGTCAATGGTTTTCGTTCGTGAAAAAATTGTGGTACTTACTATTAAACTGGTGAGAATAGCCATACTCTAAAGTAAATTGTCACTTTATCCGTGAAAAGGTAGAATCCAATGAGTTTTGTATTCCTCGAGTGAGCTTTGAAAATCAACTTGCTGATATTTACACCAAAGCTGTTGGTAGAATGAGGTTTCTTGACATCACCTTCAAGTTGGGCATGGACATTTATGCCCCAATTTGAGAGGGAGTGTTGGTGTATTACTAATGTTAGTTGGGTGTGTCATTAGTAAGTAGAATATAAGTATATGAGTATAAGTGGTGTACATGAGACCCTATTGTTGGTGATATATATAATAATGTTGAAGTACAAAGTCATCTTACTCACAACTCTAATTTCTCCTTAGGTCGTCTTCTTCTTCACCTCCATCTAATCCTAACTTCTCCATAACCCTAATCTATAAACCTTAATTTACCTACGGGAATAATAAGTATCGCGATACTTTTTTTTGTCTTCAATAATACAATAAAAAATGTAAGATTTAGTAAAAAAATTGTTTTATTAAGAAGCTTGAATGATTAGTGATAGGATTTTATTTGGATTAAAGATTCAGAAAATTTGATTAACTAGTTGTTAAAATAGAGAAAAAATGGTAAAAATAGAAGAAAAGGAAATAATCCAACATCCCATTTACATCTGAAAAATATACACCCTTGAGATGAATAGTTATTGAATTTGACTTTGGCTACAAGTTATGCTAGTAGGGGCCATTGCTTGGTGCACTGGTCAAAGGCTTGGGCTGTCAAGTATGAAGATGGGGTTCGAGTCCAGAGAGCAGCCACTTTGTGTGTAAAAATCCAATAGTTAGGTATGTATCCTGTGACCCGTCCACCCTCCCAGCACCCCAAACATATGGGACCAGCACTGGGTAATGGCCTTTTTCTTTACAAGTTATGCAAGTGAAGTTGACTTACCAAAATTGTTGAGTAGTAGTAAAAGAGATAATGGCTCCTGACCGGCATTTAAACACCAAATGGTGTTTAAATGATCTTACACCATTAAATTGTCACTTTTTATCTCACACCATTGAAGTGTGATTTATCATTGTGCCATGTGGCACACATCTATGATCAATCTAAATTGCCCAAGTGGCAGTCCATCGTTGGAACATGTCCCAGCCAAAGGATCAGGCTTTTAAGTGGATGTAAATCATCCAATCGGTGAACTTTAATATCAGCCATCAATATTAAGAACAACTGTTGGTATTAGAGTGCACAGATCGTATGCTTAAAATCTGCCAAATAAGTGTGATTTTGGACCCATAGCTCTTCAATTGATGATACAACACTTTGACGGTATGAATTTTAAAGATCATAAGCCAATAAATGGTGTGAGATTGTTTAAACACCATTTGGTGTTTAAATGACAGTCAGAAGAGTCGGTCCCGTTGTAAAATAAGTAACAAATCACCAAACTGTACTAATAAGCAACTATAAGTACTGCCAAATAGTTTTGAAAGTACACTAGTATCCACAACTTACCCTATATTCTGAAAAATTTAATGCCTTTTGCTTGGTATTAGTTGGCCTTGCTTGTAGTAAGACCCCCCAAACCGTCAGTTCAACAGCTGCCGAGTGTCGTGGAAATGCAAAAAAAGGTTTTGGAGGCTCTATTTTGAAGGAATGGAAATAGAAGATTTGTATAATTTTTGTTTATTGTTTTAAATAGGTTAGGAAACACCATTTATCATTTAATTGGGTACAGTAGTTGTAGAAAATTAAATTTACGAATCTGTGAATGAGTTTGTGGTATACACTTCACTCGAGGCATGTGTCTTGAGGCTGAGGTGCATGCCTCAACTTTATGAGGTGTATCCTTCAACTTATATAAGCCTTTTTTTCCTCCTTGAGGCGCTTTCTACTGCTTTGAGGTAAGGCGTATGCTTTTAGCCGTGAGGTGGGTTTTATGACTGAAATCCCTCTCGCTACTTTATGAAGGAAGAACTATATCCTGAAAAATTAATGCCTAATTACATGTGTTAAATTGGCGTTTAATATTGAATATATGGCCTTGAACAGAGATGGGATGAGATTATCGCAAAGAAGAATGAAATGGTGAAGATTCATAGTAGATTTGTGGTTTCGAATACCAGATGCATATTTATGCATTGGTTTTCCCTTCAATATTATAGATCTACTTGATCTTTCATAAATTTATTTGTGCATAGATTGAAGTTTTATATTTAGGTATGAAATAGTAATAGTGTAATTTCTAGATTAAGTTTGAAATGGGGTTTTTTTCATCCTAGCAATTAACTCACAATCCTGAAAAGTCCAAAACTAATTTTGTAGTGCCTTTTGACTGGCGTTAAAGGATTCCAGTTCAGGCAACAGAGCACATTCGAACTTTCTGTGTATGTTGATGATGGTAGTCTCATTTCTGAGATCCTCATTGATCACCAAGTGAGTTCCATATATATTTATTCAATCATATCCATAATCGCATCTTAAAACTGACAATTTTTCTAATAAATTCTTTAACTCTTCAGGTTGTACAGAAAAGAATTGGTCACTCTCCTCAGGAGGTTACTGCTGCCCTTTCTTCCTCAGACAAAAAGATAGTAGCTAATATGAGGGCGACCATGAAACAATATCAGCTTTTTTTGGCAAATTTTGAGGTAAATAAGAACATTCAGTCCTTTTTTCTGCTCTCCATGGGTCATCTGAAAATTGTGGTTCCAATGGTATGCACATGGCCGAAATACTTATATTTGTATATCCAAATCCATAACACAAGTATTCTTAAAAATCTATGCCTAAATCACTGAACATCCTAAATAGGGGGACCAGGTTCATACTATTGGGGTGCAGAACTGGTCAAGGGAAAATTTGGATACCAAAATAAAAGATTTTGAGGTGCAGTCTCTCCTCAATGAGTGTCCAGGACCCAGCCATCCACATACCATTGAAGCAAATAAAAGACATGTAGTGTTACTTGGTGAATTTGGAAATGGGTGAGATATAGTCACACACAAGACAAAATAAATGTCTTTTCATGCTTTTGTCAGATGGGACAAGGAGTGACAGTTGTTTGCCTTTCCATAAAACCAATGTATGCAAATCGGGACTCTTATTTTGTTCGAGTGCCATGAGATTTTAGTTTTCCCCATTGAAAATAGAAGAAAATTAAACAATGATGTATATGGGGTTGTAGATGCATATGCGAGGAAAGGGCATCCCACCCATCAGTTGGCTTTTAAAGAAACTATATGCAGCTTTTAAGTATTATTATGTTATTACTATTGTTAACTTTATTAGGAGGAAAAATAAATATTCAAAGTGATACAAGATGCAAACTAGGGAATGGCACACAATCCCCAATACATATGACTTGTGGGGAGGCCAGAGGGGTTGGGTCAGGGTGAACCGAGATCACATCCTTTTGGAATCTGGTCCAAATTTTTGATCAAGTTCCTACCTGTTTGTGCCCAGTGAGGTCCAAGAATAAAATAGGAGATCATTTCCGGTTTATATTGTTGATGTTATTTCCATTGTATGGGTGTGTAGTAAGTAACTTTGGGTGTGTGTAGTTAGGTGAATTTTAAGTTGTACAATTCACCTAACTCTGGAACCATGTAATACGTGAATATGCTAAGATGATATAAATAATAATTCACATTGGGATTTGGTTCACATTGACTCAACCCTAATATTTTTCTACTTTTCTCTTTCTTCTTCTTCTTCTTCCTATTACTAAACCCTAACCCTAAATCACTGTTTTGTCTTGATATCAGAGCCAACACAAACCAAACCTAGAAAGCTTTATAGCCCTAAGCCATCAACACCATCGCTGACGTCAGCATGATGCCATCATACTGACGTTAGCAGCCTTTTTGACATCTTTTCTCGATTATTTTTGGAGGGTTTTGATCGGATTCTCAAGCTGAACAGCTTTCCCTTCTGTGGTATTGCGATTTGAAGACTCTTTCATGGAGTTCTGAAGACCTCCATGGTCGTCTTCCTCGTGGAGCTATTTCAGCAATTTTTTGTTTCAGAGCTTAAAAGCTTGAAATCTCTGGGGCTTTTGCATGGAAACTCATTGAGAGAGTGTATACAAACACTAATGTGTCCAGATTGCAAGGTTTTTGTAAAGATTTGTGGTCACACTGAGAAAATTTGTGATCACTGTGACGGTACCTGCTGAACTTGGGCCTGTTGGAGCTGTCGATTCTCGATGGAGCTGCTGATCTGTGATGTATGCAACAACTGTTGATTTTCGATGGAGTTGCTGGAGTTGCCTCGTGGAATCTGAGAACTTGTGTTTCGAAGTTGCTGGTTCAAGTTGTCTTGTGAAATTTGTGTCTGCAATAGTGGTCTTGTGACAACTGCTGGTGTGAAAGCTGCTGGTCTTCTCTTTCTTTTAAATGTTTTGATCTCGGTATCTCCTAATCATGGATGAGAATAAATCCGGAATCGTTGGCGGGGGAGATACCTCTCATAACCTACAAATTACTACAAAGATGTTGAATGGAGCCAATTATCTTTCGTGGTCAAGGTCTGCTGCTATGTACTTAGGGATGAAGAAAAAATTGGGTTGCATTTACGGGAATATCCAAAAACCCAAAGAAGATGACCCTAAGTATATTGATTGGGAAAGTGACAATCTAACAGTCATGACATGGCTGCTACATTCCATGCAGCCAGACATTAGTGATTCCTTTATGTATGCCAGTGATGCTAAACAATTATAAGAGGCTGTGAGGGATGCGTTCTCGCGAAGATGTTTCAAGTTAGTGATAAAATTAACGCTATGAAGCAAGGTGATAAGACTATTGGAAAGTATTATACTCAAATGAGGAGTTTGTTGGATGAACTAGCCCAATATCAAGAAGAACTGTGCAGCTCGTGTGCCAGCAAGGTTAGTAAAATACTGAAAGGAGGAGAGTGTTTGACTTCTTAAAAAAGGTTTGACCTGAATATGAGAATGTCAAATCAAACATTTTGAGCAGAGAAGAGTGCCCTCTTCTTGGTACTGTGTATGCCCTCCTTCAGCATGAGGAGAGCAGGCGACGGTTATGCCGATTCTAGGTGGTGATATATCTGAGAGATCTGCCCTACCATCCTTCACTTTTTTTGATTGTGGTGGAGGCAAATCTGGTGGTGGTCATGGAGGTCGTGGGGGCCTCTCCGGTGAAGAAAGAGAGAAATTGTTGTGTTCTCATTGTGGCAAGAAGGGTCATACCAGAGAAAGATATTGGGAATTACATGGGAAACCGAAATTTCTTTCAGGTCGTGTATTTTAGTCCTCCACTGAGGAAACTGCTAGTCCAATTGTTGGTCAGAGCATCCCTCCTCTTTCGGCTCCCCCTCTATCTGATTTCCAGAGCTTACAGAGAGAGCTTCAGGATCTCCAAGGCCGCCTTCAGCGCATGACGGCAACACAGGGACAGGCATCTTCCTCCCACATAGCTGAGTCAGGTACCTATGGGTCTGCCCATGTGACCTCTACCTCTCAGTCCCCATGGATCATCGATTTTGGGGCTATGGATCACTTGTCTGGTATGACATATTTATTTTCATCCGTGTCTAGTCTTTTGATTCTATTCATATTCGCATTGCTGATGGATCCCTTGTTCATGTAAAGGGTAAAGGGAGTGTTTCATTAGGTACCTTATCCCTTGACTTTACTCTTTTAGTTCCTAACATGCCTATGAATTTATTATCTGTCAGTAAAATTATCAATGCCTTACATTGCAGTGTGACATTCTTTCCATCACATTGTATTTTCTAGGACCTGAAATCGGGGAAGATCCTTGGTCATGGTACTGAAGAGAAGGGACTCCACCTCTTTCAAGATTTGCGTGGTGCATCTCCTCCTGCAGCTATGGTGATTTCTGTTGATGAAGCTAGATTATGGTACTCCCGCTGTGGCCATTCTCATATTAGTCGTTTGAAACTCTTATTTCCGGAAAAATTTCATGGATTTGATAATAGTTTGTTTAATTGTGAAACTTGTTAGTTCTCTAAACATATTCGTAATTTTTATCCCTTGAGTGGTAGTAAATGTGCTATTCCTTTTGAAATTCTTTACTCTGATGTGTGGGGGCCTTCCCCTGTTACTGCTTTGCATGGTTATCGTTATTTTGTTAGTTTTATTGATGACTGTACTAGACTCACTATGCTCTTTCTTATGAGCACCAAAGATGAAGTTGCCTCTATTTTTTCTCTGTTTCACAAACTAGTTAGCATAAAATTTAATGGGCATGTTAAGGTTCTTCAGTCGGATAATGGTGGAGAATATTCCTCTCACATCCTCCAATCTTATCTTTACTCTCATGGAATTGTGTGGCAAACTACTTGTCCTTATACCCCCCCAACAGAATGGGATTGCTGAGAGGAAAAATAGGCATCTTCTCGAGGTTGCTCAACCTCTATTGTTTGATATGAAGATTCCTAAATATATCTGGGGTGAAGCTGTTTTCACCGCTGCCTACCTCATCAATCGACTACCTACACCTATTCTGAAAGGACATTCTCCCTTCCAACTTGTGTTTCCTCATCGCCCTCTGTTTTTAGTACCACCACGTATCTTTGGTTCCTTATGTTTTACTCACATCCCCAACATTCAACGGAGTAAACTTGATCCTAAGGCTACCAAGTGTCTTTTTATTGGGTATCTCTCTTTTAAGAAAGGATACAAGTGCTTTGACCTTCTCACTCGTCGTGTGACAGTCACCATGGATGTCACATTCTTTGGGGGCACTCCTTTTTCCTGTCCTCTGAGTCCTCTTCAGGGGGAGAAACAACGTAACAATGAAGAGCACTCTGAGATGTTTAGAGCTTTACCTATGGGAGATGGTGAAGATTGTGAAGAAGTGGATGATGAAGTTGTTAAGCCACAGAAAAGTGAACAACCCACCTTTGATAAATATGGAAAGGGAAAGATGTATGTGCGAAGGAACAACAAAAGTGTTGTTGAAGCCACTGCGCATGAGAATGTGGATGAGTCACCTTCTCAGAACACCGACCAGGATCCCTTACCCGAAGAGGGTCCTTTTACTTATGATCTTCATCTACCCATTGCTCATAGAAAACTTCCTAGATTGTATACTCGTCATCCCATCAGTGAGTATATGTCATATCACAACCTCTCATCATCTCATTATGGTTTCATTTGTTCTCTTGATTCTATCTCCCTTCCCTCTACTGTTTCTGATGCGTGTATACAGTTAAGTATAGACCTGATGGTACTGTTGAAAGATACAAAGCAAGACTTATAGCAAAGGGGTACACTCAAACACAAGGAGTTGATTATCAAGACACCTTTGCACCTGTAGCCAAGTCCAACACAATCAGGGTATTGTTATCTCTGGCTGCCCACAAAGACTGGCCACTATCTCAGCTTGACGTGAAGAATGCATTTCTTCATGGTGATCTCAAAGAAGAAGTCTATATGGATCTTCCTCCGGGGTTCGTAAAGGGAGAGAAGGGAAAAGTGGGCAAATTGAAGAAATCTATGTATTAAAGCAATCCCAAGGGCTTGGTTTCAAAAATTTAGTAATGCTCTTATGAGAATTGGGTACCAAAGAAGTCACTATGATCATACTTTGTAAAAAGGGGGATCAAGATGACTGTCATATTAGTCTATGTTGATGATATTATCATTACTGGTGATGATACTCATGAGATTCTTAAATTGGAGTAATTGAAATTAAAGACTTGGGAAGTTTGAAATATTTCCTTGGCATTGAAGTGGCGAGATCTAAGAAGGGCATATCATTATCCCAGGGGAAGTATATCATAGACCTCCTTCAGGATACTGGGTTTTTGGGGTGTAGGCCTGCTGTGACCCCTATTGAGCAAAATCACTGATTAAACGGTGAAGAAAGTGATATGCTCAGGGATCCACGTACCTATCAGAGATTAGTTGGTAAACTGATTTATCTAACCATGACTCGGCTGGACATTGCTTATGCAGTAACTGTAGTGAGTCAATATATGCACTCACCAAGGACAATACACTTGGAGGTTGTTCACAGGATTCTGAGGTATCTGAAAGGAAGTTTTGACAAAGGGCTTCTCTATAAAAATCGTGGTCATTTGGACGTGGAGATATTTACTGATGCCGATTGGGTCGGGTCTCTGGATGATACGATTGGGTCGGGTCTCTGGATGATAGGAGATCAACTACCGGATATTGCACCTTCTTGGGAGGTAATTTGGTCACATGAAAATCTAAGAAGCAACATGTAGTATCAAACTCCAGTACCGAAGGGGAGTACCGTGCTATGTCCCAAGGTGTGAGAGAAGGCATGTGGCTTAAATTCATCTTGTCAGACTTGGGAATTGCTCTGTCCTCTCCAATTACTTTGTATGGTGACAGTGAGATCGCCCATCATATTGCAGAGAATCCTGTCTTTCATAAAAGAACAAAACATATTGAGGTGGACTGTCACTATACTCGCGAAAAGGTCGAGTCTAAAGAAATCAGTATTCTATAAGTTAGAACTGAGGATCAACTTGCCGACATCTTGACTAAAGGTGTTGGTGGCAAGAGACTTTATGACATCTCCTTCAAGTTGGGTATGATCGACATCTATACTCCAACTTGAGGGGGAGTGTTGGAGATGTTATTTCCATTGTATGGGTGTGTAGTAAGTAACTTTGGGTGTGTGTGTAGTTAGGTGAATTTTAAGTTGTACAATTCACTTAACTCTGGAACCATGAAATACGTGAATATGCTAAGATGATATAAATAATAATTCACATTGGGATTTGGGTCACATTGACTCAACCCTAATATTTATCTACTTTTCTCTTTCTTCTTCTTCTTCCTATTACTAAACCCTAACCCTAAATCATTGTTTTGTCTCATATCCCAGACCCAGATCTGACCCATTCAAGATCAAGGTCGGTCCTATTAGATTTTATTTAAGGAGTCCCATTAATTGTATATATGTTTATTTTTTTAAATTTGTTCCCATTGCAATTGTGCTATTATGAAATTCCGTATAAACAAATTCACTTCTTCCATCTTTATGATGATGTCTTAGTCGTCCCTGTTTGGATAGCACGAATCCCAAATCCCACTAAAGCTTTTCTGACAAATTTCTAATTTAAAAGTAGGTATTTCCTACTTTTTCATAATGCAATTGACCATCAATTATTTGTATTTATCTAAATGTATGTGGTCATAAAATATGGATTGCCTCATTTTTTGTTAGCGTGTAATGCTGGAGTGTGTTAGTATTAAATGTGTTGGTGTGTAGTTATAGTTGGGTGCGGGTGTGGATGTGGTGTGTCACAAGTGGAATGAGGAGTTTCTTTTCTATTTTTCAGGGTCCCGATATATGTGGGATATTACAAAGTTTATATGCTAATAATATGCGGGGTGTGAAGAATGAAACTCACAACCCTAATATCTAAACCACCAGATTTATTTTGGTATTAGAGCAGGTCCCTGCGTGATGTTACCCATAAATTACTGATGTCAGCATGGCGTTCATGTCGATATCAGGTCAAAGGGTTGACCTCTGATTTGATTTTTTCTGACATGGATTCCATTGAAATAGGAAGGTAAGCTTTTTTATTCTTGAAGCAAGTGGTTTGAAGTAGTTTTGTGTGGGTTTTGAAGGGCCTTCCTCAATTTTTTTGATTTCAGGGTTTCCTGTGAAAAGTAGCTCTATGAGATCAAAAGGGGGCACAGGACTAGCATCGTCTAACTCAGTTTTCCATAAGGATGATTTCTTGTGAAGGGATTAAAGTGTTTTGATGAGTATTTTGTGAGTTTCAACAAAATCTTGTGATCCCTCTTATTAATGCCTGAATCACGTTTTTCTGGGCTCTCAGATCCTGTGCATTTCTTTTAATCGAGATTGTTGGTAGGGGGTTGCATCAGTTTGCAACCAGGAATTGACTGGGAGTGGTCTCAGGTTGATTGGATGAATAATTGTGAAAGATATGTTGATTTTCGTAAGGAGTGGTGCATCAATTGTGGCTTCTGACATGGAACTTTGCGTGTCCTTGAATTTGTTGCTTCTATAAACACTTCTAGCAGTGTTGTAGTGACTTGAAGGGTGCTTGTGGCATTGTGTAGATAGTATTTTTCTACCTTCTGTTAGTGATTGTCGTTTAAACAGTATTTGGTTGTAAAAATTTGTCTAAGATGGAGGAAACAAAGGTAAATATAGGTGGTGGTGTCGAGGGTATTCATGGATTACAAGTTACCACAGTTATGTTTGATGGGACTAATTACCTGGAATGCTCGAGGTCTGCAACCATGTATTTAGGCTCCAAGAGAAAGATGGGGTGTGTGAAAGGGTTGATTTCTCAACCCGAACTCACTGATCCCAACTTATACGGATTAGGAGTGTGATAATCTGACAGTTAGGACTTGGTTACTCCACTTGATGCAGCCAGCCATTAGGCGATCCTTTATTTATGCTGCCACTGCAAAGGAGTTATAGGATGCAATTAGTGATACATATTTGCAAAGGCAGAACTTAGCGAAGATGTTTCATTAATTGGAAATTTAGTAATACTTGTCGGGGGAGTGATCACTTGGAGAGTTTTTTTTTTGTTTGTGATCGGTAAAGAGCTATATTTTTACTAAAAGAAACAAAAAGTACAGCAGATCAAAGAATCTTGCGTATCAAAGAAGCCAAGCTTCTTTGATCTGCTGTACCAAAAACAAGAAGAAAAAAATTACAAAAGAAGGCAGCAAGAAAGAAAGGTACAGAACAAAACAGTAATACACAACGTTCAATCCAGGGCTCAAGATAACCACACAAGCAGACGCCTAAGGAGGTCGAAGAAGCTCCCACTCTCTAATGATCTGCTCCATAGACGAGACAAAGCATTTGGGCGAGTCAGAACACCACTCGAAAATATCAAGTATCATGTCTATTACAAGGTTAGATGTATCGAGCTTCCTATAAAAAATGCTTCTATTCCCTTCTTTCCAGATTTCCCATTGGTTCGTCAACGGAGGCAACCTCCATCAAATGGCTATCTTATCCACAAAGGGAAAATCTGTCCACTCCGCCAAAATACTAGTAGCCTAGTAGCCGATTCACTAAGACATGTGGATACCCCAAAACCAAAAAGGAACCAATCCCACACCTGTTTAGCAAAAGGGCAGTAAAAAAAATAGGTGTGTGACAGATTCTTCCCCTACCAAACAGAAGACACATGACAGAAACCTCCATCCCCCTTTCGCATAACTGCACACATGTTAAGACTCTGCCCCAATCCACTTCCCATGCAAGGTTTTTTACTTTCAAAGGAGCCTCTACTTCCCACGCATCAATTGGAGAGTATTATACTAATCTGTGAAGTATGTGGGACAAATTGGCTCATTATCAAGAAGACGGTTGATGGGGGCATCCAATCCAAAGCACCATACATAGTATATTGGAGGTGGAAGAAACACGTGAAGAAATGTGAGAAGCCACTTCCAAGCTTGTGGATGAATGATTGAAGACCGTGCGCGCATAAATGAAGACCCAATACTTGAAAGGCATACACATGGGAAACATAGGGAAGAAAGCAATGTCGTCATTGATGGACGTCCGTGAGCTTTAGGACGAACGTCCGCAAATTGAAGCGTCTCTGGAATGCAAAATGACGGACGCCCGTGACTAACCATGGACATCCGTGAAATAGACCAATTCTGGTCTCAATTATATCCCTCAAGGCTGGATGCCCGTGGTCTTAGGACCGACGTTTGTGAGTTTCATCCGCAAATTGACGGCTAGTCGAGTTTAGAGTCAAAACTTGTCGTTTTAGAGTTTTTTTAGGTTTAGGACTTTCTAATTTTAAATTTTACGGTTTAAGTTAGGGTTTCTAGCCTATATAAAGGCATGTTAAGACTCTTATTTTGAAGGAATGAATGAATATTGAATGCTTTAAGCTTTTGTTTGAGAGTGTGATTCTTTCAAGTTAGAAGAGTGATTCTTCTCCCGCTTGTAGTTTGGTGCGAGGTCAATTAATATATCCAATTTATCTTCCTTCATCTCTCGATTTCACGTAAGTTAATTTAATTTTGTTTTCCCTAATCTTAGCATTGTTTTTTTGCTTGTTCGATCTTTCCATCCCTAATTTCCAAGATCGTTCACAATCATAATTACAAGGCCGATTCGTTTGATCCTTCTAATTTTCACTACGTTTTTCTTTGTTTAGAATGGAATTGAAAAAACCCTTCATTGGTTTCATTCAATGCCCTAGACTAGTGGAGATCTAGCCATTTGTTTGAACCCTAGTCTTCTAGATCCGCAAGGAAGCGTGATACGGATTTAACACTAATTCGAATAATTTAAAATTCGTTAGATTTAAATTCCTTTTATTTTCTTTGGAAATTTGTGGAAAATCAACATTTTAATTATTCGCGTTAATTCAAAATTAATCTCAGTTGCATCATAGTAGATTAGCGTTATATCCTGCATCAATGATATTTGAAGCTATGCAGGGAAGCACCTTGTGGTGATTGTGTAAGCAACACCAGTCACACACTTGAAAGGAGGAATATATTTGATTTATTGAGAGGGGTGAATCTAGAGTATGAGACCGTATGTGCTAAACATTCTTGGATGTGAAGAATGCCCACCTCTTGGAAGTGTCTTCTCTCCATTACAAAATGAGGAGAGTAGACGTCAGTTGATGCATGTCTCTTGAGACACCTGAACGCTCGACTCTCCCATCCTTTGAGTTTCGTCGTGGAGGTGGTAGATCTGGTGGATAAGGAGGGTGGTCATGGTGGCCTGATTCGCGAAGAAGAGAAGTTGAAGTGCTCCCATTGTGGAAGGAAAGGGCAGTTAAAAGAGACATGTTGGGACTTGGTTGGCCGACCAAAATTTCAGAACAATTGTGCCTGTTCTTCTGTCGCTGAGGACGGATCTACTCCACTGTCTCCTCCACCACCCGCTCCTGTTGTGGCACTTGCACCTGTTATGCCTCATACTCCAGCATCAATCACACTTATATGAACCCTTCTCTCCAGTCAATACTATATTGTTAGGAAACAAATTCCAATGATTTACCGCATGTCATTGGCATGGATTTGGTTGGTGTAATCAAATTTACTTCTCTACTAACCCGTTACATAGATACTTCCTAGAATGTCTAGGAGAAGATTTGGAGGAGGGATCCTTAGCCTCACTTACTTAAAATCTTGGTTCTTAATAGGGAGTAGTCTGTTGTCTTGTTCATTCTTTTTTTTGATCGGTAATTTTTCTTATCCATTCTTTAATAAGATTTTTCTTACTCACCCCCCCTTACTTGACCAATGGGGTGAGTAATCTTTTTGAGGAAGCCACTTGATTCTTTGGACGAAGAGAAGAATGAATTTTTGTTATTTATTCTTCTCTTCGTCCAAGGAACCAAGTGACTTCCCCAAAAAATTACTCACCTCATTGGTGAAGTAATAGCCTAATCTGATAATGAAATGCATGGTTAACAGATATCTTACATAGGCACAAACTGGTATGTGTCTAGGTGCTGGATTCATTTGATTCTCAGATTACAGGACATAGGAACACAACTATATATGTAAAGACTTAGTGATTCCAAGACCAGTTAAAATGGTTACTAACTTTTAGGCACATTTCTTTTAAAAATAACATGTGTTTTTTTTGAGTGTTCTTTTTTTTGGTTTTTTTTTTTGGGTGCGTGTGTGTGTGTAATGGATTCAAACCAAAAGTTAATTTTTTGTGGTCCAAAAGGTACCTCTATTCGCGCCTACCAGATTACTGGTGGGCACCAATGCTGAAAGCCATTGATCGTGTTGAATCAAACGATGGTGATCATTTTTCATTTCAATCTTCCACACAATGGATCTTGAGACCATGGGCGTGCAATTAGAAGGTTAAGTTTTTTATTCCATGTCGCACAGAACCCAAAAAGTCACCCTACACTCACATGGCACACATCACTTTCCAATGTGATGGCCACTTTTTGGGATCTGTGCCACATGGAATCAGAACTTGACTGTTTGATGGCATGCCCTTGGTGTCAAGATCCATTTTGTGGATGATTGGAATGAAAAACGATCACCGTCGTCTGATTCAATATAGTCAATGATTTCCACCAGTAATCTGGTAGGCGCAAATAGAGGTTCCAGGTTCAAAATTAGGGACTATTTTTAGCCAGGTATTCTGTATCTATGCTGTTATTCCACTGTATCTGTATGGATTATGCTGCCATGATAAGGGTGTCTCTGTAACATGTAGTCATACATTGGTATGCACAGCACACATACCACATTTGATGCCAAAAGCTGATTTGTTAACATAGAATCGTGTTACTGTGGAAGAGTAACTGCCAAACAAACTATCCTGAACAAATTGAAGGATCATAGAAACTCCTCCACATCCCTTGCCAAGGGACACGGATTTCAGGGCATAAACAATGTATTAGGTGCTTACTTCAATACCAACACAAATGCTTACCCATCATTTTATTTACGCCATATTTGCTTATTTTCAACATGTATCGTTAGAAATGGTTGCTAGAAGTCTCACCTCTGACTTTCTAGTACTATTGTTTGATTCCTATGTTGTTCTAGGGTATAATGCTTGTGGAGATAAATGCTCAGTCGCCTCTTCCAGTTGCTCTTGAGATGAACTCGGGCTGTCCATCGTCAGATGCATGGCTTCTACTAAGAAGATTGAAATCCTTCAGTGCTCCTCAAACCCCACCACATCACAATTCGAGTCCCATCACTATATCCCCTTGATACAAATGTTTGCTCTTTTCTTTTGTGCCTGGAGAGAACCCAATTGCATATGGTTCTCGGCATTTGGTAAGGATGGAGCGGCACAGAGGTATTCAAGAATACTTATGGCATATCTCAGACAGAATTCCTTCATTCCGACTTTCTAATTCCAATTGCTGGGGATCAAATTTTGAGAGACCATCACAGAGGAGTTAAAGGATTTGTAACAGGTTTATCCCCATGAGAGGATCTCTTATGGTTCACAAATTCCAAACTGGGGGAAATCGAATATTGATGAGAGTGATGATGGCACACCATTGCACCATCGGGGATGCATGACTTCTATTGGAAATATCACACTTTTGTGGATATTTTTACGTAGTAAGCTACGATGAAGTCCCATGACCATGAGATTCCGCCAGAGAGCCATCTGCATTAGAGTTAGGTTCAGAAGCCTACTGAGCAACAAAATTTCAACAGAACTCTGCTGCTCAGCATACTTGAGCAAGATTAATACTAGGATGGGTGGTCTCCCAGGAACTCTTTGTTTTGCACACACTAGCCTTCTACAAGCTTGAGGTTGCAGGTTCAATCCAGATTACCCACAAAAAAGAAAGAAAAACGCAAATTAGAGTATTTACAGTTGAGCTGTCGGGTCCAAGACATGGTTCAGATAACGGTTACGTGATTGCTTGTACCAGGTGATTTTTTCAATGCATTTACTTTGTAGAAGGAAGATGCCATCTTGTTGAGTCAAGGTGCACTTAGATGAAGCAGAAGTAACCCAGAAGGAGAGCAAGGTTCTGATCTCACTAACTAGGGGTGCAGATGGGGCGTGATTGGCCTCGGGCTCTGACCTCCATGGGTCTAGGTCTAGGCTAGATTTTTGGCTGAATGGGCTTAAGCCTAAAATCCAAGTCCATAAATAAAGCGACTGGGTACAAGCACAGGCCTGGATGTTAAAACAATTTCGTTGAGGCCCAGCCCATTTAAATATATCAGGGTAGTTCTGTGCCTCATTCATTGCCAGACTAATTAGCTGACTGGGTTTCAGTTGTGTTGTAAGGCCATTTCAAAATGGGCTTGCTTAAGGTCCAGCCTTGAGCTGGCTAGGCCTGTGGGTTACATGTATGTCTCTTAGTTTGCTTGCAGGATTTTGCCCAGCTCAGCTGGTGCCCAGGTATGAAAATGACTTAACAGTTATCCTGAATTTTATATTTGTCGATAAAAAAAATCTGTTTATTTATTCGTCAATCAATACAAACAGCATGATTCTTTATGCTTTATGATTAGGAGTTTGGGTCCTCTCTTTTCTTGGGGGGACTTTTTCGCCTTACCCTTATTTCCCATTAGGATGGGGAGAAGATTTGATGGAGGTTTTTTTTTTTCCTTAAAAATTATTGCTATTATAATTTTTTGTTCGGCGATGCTGTATTTTTTAATAGAAATGAAAAAATTACAACCAGATAACGCTATCAAGAAATGGAGGCTTCTTATGGAAAGAAAAACCAAAGGAAACACAGGAAAAAGCGGCACACTTGCCAACCAGCCTCAATATGGAGCTAAAAAAGAAATGGAGGCTTCTTTTGGAAGTGAAGGTATTCATTTTGCGATTTCCACTTGAGGCTTAGTTTTTTATTCTCTCTAATCTCTCCAACCTGTGTTTCTTTATTAACCCTTTCGACCTATTCGTGATAAAAACGAAATTTTCGTTAAACTCACCGATCATGAACGTATCTACCCGTTTAAGAAATCGCATTCATGTATCCTCTTCTTCTAACTCAACGACGGCAAATGCTAACGGTAATATATGACCATTACCGTCTTGCGCTAAAGCGATAAGTATGATCCCTTCGAAACGTCCTCGTAAGTGTGTACCGTCTACAATCAATATGCGATGAAGTATATTACGGTAGCTTCCGATGCACGGGTTAAAACTCTAAAAAAATCTTTGAAACTTATTAAGCGTAAGTTGAAAGGATGCTTGTACATTAGGATTTACCCTCTCCATCTCTTTCACGTAGGCCGGTAGGTCTACAAATTTTCTTTCTCAATTGCCTTTAATATTATTAAGGGTAAATTTTTTTTTCCTTCAAGCCTTTGTATATGAGATTTATACACTATAAGTTTTTGCAATATCAAATATTATCGACGCTGGTGTGTAGTCAAATTCTTCTATAAGTTTATCCCGTACATAGTTGACTACGAAGGAGATTGTTACATTACGGTGACCGTGTGGTCCGATCTTAGTGGCCCCGCATGTGTGAGTACTATTGAATGTCATGATTTGGAAAGAGTCAAGCCCAGTCAATTTAGATGCATGTATTCGCTACGAATAATTAGGTTTGTAGCATCTGACTATCACTCCATAACTAGCGATTTTTAAAGGCCGAATCTGAAAGTTTTTCTCCATCGTGTGCTTTTTCAATGCTCCTTGAAATGTTTGTTTATCTCTGAAGATCTCTCCAACTTTAAACGTCCAATTACGATATTCAATTTTCACCTCTTCATCGGAGGAGTCGCTCGATGTCTCTGACACTTCGTAATCTCCGTCTACTAGGGAATTATCAATGTCTCACAAAAAAATTCGAATCATCTTTTATAAACACATCCGGTTCGCTTTCATAATATTCTTCTAAGGTATCTTTATTAGTGGGTTGAGGATGACTACGTCATTCACTAGCGGGGTTTTTAGGTGGTTGATTAGATTCTTCATCGAAGGGGTTCTAATGTGATTGACTAGATCCTTTACTGAATCGATAATGACGTAATTGACTAGGCCCTTCACCAAAGAGGTGTTCATGTGTATGGACATGAAGTTGAGTTTCTTCGGTAATTCCCATCGATGGCGTGGTAGAATATAATTCGTGAGTCAATCAAGCTGTTAATTCATCGGAGAAGATATGACTGAAATCGTTGGTATCTACCACCCTTTCTGAAGTGTAGTCTAACCATTGACTATATTGTTGTAACCAATGCATATATTTTAGTGGGTCATCATACAATTCAACCGGAGTATCGTTTAAATCAAAAGTTGTTTTCCTGGCAGTCATGTTCGCCGTAATATTGTTGTCATCGCCTAATGGGACGTTATCGTATATAGTTTCATACTCCTCAAACTTATATGGCTGAAATGAATAGCTACTCACAAAATCAGTTCTGCCAAGATCTACTTGTTCAGCTTCGACTCGGAAGGATGACGGTTCCTTAATGATAAATACATCTATGACGTCCACCCAGGATCTATAAAACGTAGATAGGGTGGCCAAATCATCAGCGTCCAAAATGTCGGCAACCACAGAGATATTCATTATCTTCATATGAAACTTTATGGAAACTGTTTCATCCACCATCGCAAAACTGACAGCAGATATTCGCCTCATGAATGGTTCATAAGAAATACTAATCGAACTGTTAATAACCCTCCACCGGCCACCTTCATACAAGCCATCATCGTTTACAAGAAGGTCATCATAGTGACAAAGAAGAGGATGAATCCTCACCGTCATCATCACTTGTTTAAGAATGAGAAGGAATTGATCATAAGACTGATGACACAAGAGAAAAGATGAGTTTTAACACATATCGACTCTAAATACAATCGATATCGACTCTATATACAGTCAATATCGATTGTATTTAAAGTCGTTATCGACTCTATATATAATCGATATCGACTGTATATAGAGTCGATATCGATTATATTTACATTCGATATTGACTGTATATAGAGGCGATAACGATTATATTTGCAATCGATATTAACTTTAAAAAAAATGTTCTAAGGAAATAAATACTTTCTTATATTGCACCATTAAGAGATCATAATAAACTGAAAATGAGATTTAAGATATCTCGCGTCATAAGGGCAAACTATATGGTCTTTTTGTCACAATGGAGAAATGCAGAGGCTTCTTCTCACAAGCCTTTATTTTTTTCTTTGAAATAGCAGATCGGAGCAGATCAGACTAAGGAAGAAGATATCATCATCTGACTCACCTCTAACTTTTTAGCAGATTAAAATGAGGAAGAAGAGGATGTTTTGTGGGTTAAAGAAAGTTATAGAAGGGGGTCATTTGGACTTTTTATTCTCCTTAGAGTTGGCTAGGCTATGACGTAAAAAGTGTGAGATGAGTGTGATTTTAGAGTAAAGGTTTGGGTAAAGGTGAAACTACAGGGCCTATGACGTAAAAAGTGTATCTGACAGGGTCGATCAGGTAAATTTATAAAAAAAAAACCTCTTTAAAGATGGGTTTCATTTGTCTCGCCCGAATATGGGTGAGGCAGACGAGATAATGCCATCTCGACCAAGACAGTGCGAGATGAGTGTGATTTTAGAAGGTGCCCTAAATGTATTATCTCATCTCGGACTGGTGCACTTTATTATCACTCTTCAATATCAGTGACAAGTCAAATGCATACTTTCCCGGATTTGTGTATCTCATAATTGCTGTGTCTACCAGAAATTGACTATTAATGCACGAGACCTAGTTGTCTGTGGGTTGTTTAACTAACGCTAACCTGTTATCTTTGGAGCTAGGGCTGTCAAAGGTCTGGATTGGGCCGGGCTAGAGCAGGTTGCGAGCTAAAATTTTATTTATATATATTAAAAATATTTAAAATAAACTTATATTAAAAAATAATTTAAGAGCACATACATTAAGAGACCATGGTATCAAAAATCGGCTGATATCGACACGTGTTGGCAATACATATTAGTTTCTTGATAAATCGATACGTATCGGTATCTCAACTCGGTATCGATATCGGCCGATACGATATTAGTTTTGGCCGATACTTATATTTTCTTTTTTTCATTTTATTTTTAAAATAGGCCGATACGTATTGATTTGTATCGGTCCTCCATGGATCGATACCCGAATCCGATACCAATTTTGACACCTTGTAACAGACACTATCATATTTCAATGGTACTAACCAACATTTAATAATAGCTCGCTCTTAATCAATTGTTTCTTATTTATTCTTTTATAGTGAAACTACTTGAAACTTGACAAAGCCAAACTAATAAATTACACGTGTAGGAGAATTATGTCATAGCAAATTCTAATTAGATATTTAAATATCCATAAAAGAAAAAAAGATATTTAAATAGGTATAAAATTAAATATACACCAGGCATATACCAGGCTGTTCGAATTCTAATTCGTCAGGCCCCGGTTTAGGCTGGTTTGAAGGCCAACCCGCCCATTGACAACCCTACTTGGGCCATAGCGACCAAGTCAGGGTTGGATAATAAATTAGCTTGGAAAAATTCGGGCAAAAATCATGGAAGAAACGTTCAAAACTCACTCAAAAAAATAAAAAAATATTAGTTAAAAACTATAAAAATAAAAAAAATAAAATAATATGTAAAATTATAGCATTATTTAAAAAAAAAAAAATTAATATGTAAAACTATAAAACTATAAAACTATAAAAATAAAAAAATAAAATTAATTTTTTTTAAAATTTCTTAAATAATATGTAAAATTTGCAAGTAATTCTTCAAATTAATGATTTTTTGAAAAAGTCCCAAAAAATTATAGCATTATTTTTTTTTAAAAAAAAATCATTAATTATTCGAGACTTTTTCAAAAGTCCGAGAATTTGGCGCTATGCTTGTAGCTAATATTAGGTGGACAGGCTATGGACCACCCTTGAGTGGCACAATTGGTCTGATTGAATTCACATCGTAATCGTCAGATCAATATGGTGACAAATTTCGCCTAATTTTGTGAAATTCGCCGGAATGAGAGTCAAACGAAAATTTTAAAGAAATTTCGTTAATTTTAAAATTTTGATATTTTTGGATGAAATTTCGAAAATTTTGATAATTTTTTTTTTAATATTTAACTTTTTTTAAAAAAAAATATGGCAAAAGATTAGCTAGCGTGTGACTGTGTGCTCTTTGATTGCTGATGGTGATCGGTCACCATTTCTATTGAAGACCATGAAACAACGGCCGATCTGATCATTTTGGAGATGCAAGGATTTGATTTAATCTTTGGTATGGATTAATTATCCACCTATCATGCTGAGTGTGAATTGCCTTCGAAAAGTAGCTACTTTTCGTCTCCTGAAAGGTACAACTTTCCGATTCTATGACACCAGGCCGAGAATCGCACTTTTTATATCTGCCATTCGAGTTGAACGTTTGTACAATGGATGTCATGAGTATCTCGCATTTTTACAAAATTAACAGGAGGAGAAGATTACTATTACCGATATTCCCATTGCATGTGAATTCCCTGACGTGTTTCCTGAAGAAATGTTAGGTTTACCGTAAGACAGGGAAGTTGAGTTTGCAGTTGATTCCACTATTATATAGGGGGCTTTGAGTGTGTTTTTTTTTTCACTGATGTGGGACTAAACGCAGTTAGAAAACAGTTGTAGTTTGTCAATGGCTGTTGTTTATACACCTTCAAAAGCTGCTTTTTCACCCCACTTCCTCCACCTGGTACGCATTGACTGCCTTTGAATCAAATGGTGGAGGTTATTTTTCATTCCCATCTTTTACACATTGGATCTATGGATTATGGGCATACCATTAGACGGTCGATTTTTTATTACGCATGGCACACATCTCAAAACGTGATGCTAAAATCATGCTTGAACGTGATGGAGGTCATATGATTTTAGGGTCACTTTTTGAGATGGGTGTCATGTATAATAAAAAATCAACCGTCTAATGATACGCTCACGATCCATAGATCCATTATGCAATAGATGGGGATGAAAAATGACCTCTACCATCTGATTCAAAGGTGGTCAATACATGCCGAATGAAAAAGGTGGGGTGAGTATAATGGTACCCTTTGTCAATTTGTCTTCTATAGTTTTATGTTTGAGCTTGGCGTCAATGCTTGACCACTTGGATCAATTATTAATTTAAAAAAAATATATTAAAAATATATTTTATATATTTTTAATCTCCGAAACTTTTCTGAAATTTTTTTGAAACGTATCGAAATTAATCCGAAATATACCGAAAGGATCCCACCGAAAAATTACCGAAAATGAAATTTATCACTATGGTGATCAAGAGCTAGCAAATGGACGGTTAAAGTGTGTGGAAGAGGAACAGACTACATTAAATGAAGGAAGACGCTCTGATCCGATGGTCAGATTTATGCAATAGTGTGACGTTTACCAACTAATAACTGATTTTCTGGTTGGCTGGGAAGAAGCTATTGACATGGTTTCAAGAAAGCCAGGAACTCTCTCCCAGGAATCGAAAGTACATTTTCGCCCAACAGTTCTGTTGAATGTTGACTTTCATATATTTCAATGGCTTGAAATCCTTGTCAGTCATCTTTTAATTAATTAGCATCAATATGGATTTGACACTCATTAATCCTTGAAGTGGTCCTATAAAAAATAATTGCAACATATTGATAATACACTATTTATCTACTTTTATACGTATATTGATCAAGGAATAAAAGATCGGCTGATACCGATATGAATCGGCAATACGTATCGGTTTTTCGGCAAACCGATATATATCAGTCCTCCAACTCGGTATCGGTATCGGCCGATACGGGCCCGTATCGACTGATACGTATCAGGTATCGGCCGATACATTTTGATATGAAGCGAGACATGTAATTTATTATTATTATTATTATTTAAAGGACTAATCGGTATTGGTTTCGGCCGATTCATATTGGTCCTCCATGGACCGATACCCGATACCGAAATTGATTTTAATTCCTTGATATTGATAAAGTATGGTCTTCCTTTTTTAAAAATAAAATAAAATAGTAAATAACGGAGTATCTGGTCTCTTCGACCATTTGACTAAGTCCCTGGCTACGTGCAACACTCACACATCACATGTACCAGTCAATAGGGATAAATGCCTACGAGTGGCCAACAAGGGATGGGATTCGAACATATGGTATCCCAAACCATCTTTGCCCTTGGACGAACCCTTACGGGTGCAGCGCCCACCTCCTCGCATGTCGAAACCGGCAGTGGGTACTCATGACTATTTTTATGACTATGGGTTAGCATTCGATGTATGATCCCAGCATTAGAGTGAAATGGCACCTAAACACAAGTTTGGGTGCCACACACTTGCGCACAAGATCGATCTGTTGTCGTTCAAAAAAAACAAAAGTCAACAGAAATCAATCTCTTAAGGGTCAATGGTCTAAAATATAAAGAGTAAAACATTTTATCAATTCACCATTCATTGTATCAGTTAGATATATACCATTAATACAGCATCAAAGGTATCAAGTAGTATGAAGGGAAGGTTTACCTAATTTACTCAAATTCATGTGAACTGCAAACCAGTTAACAGAACAAACTACAAACCCACCTGAAATCCATCGGAAATCTAATAAAAAATCATAATTACTACTATACATTCCTTTATTAACCAAGGATTGAATATGTAAGCACGCATGTTCTCATAGACCTAACCATAGCCATAAGAATTCAGAACCTTTGTCCCTCACATCTGCTTAATTTGCCTGAATTCTGTTTGATTGGATCAATGGGGCACAATTTCTTCACCCTTCCAAAGAATTTTTGCAGCCCGAGTTTCTGCCTACCATGCACCTAGCCAACGGGGTCCCTCAGTTCTTTTTGAAATTAATTGAATGATCTAAAAATAGAGTAAATACTAAGTACCCGATTTGAGTGCTGATGTTCTTAGTACTTGGGTTACTTTGGGGGATACGTGAACCACAGTGCGTCCCCTATGATTTGATGCCCATGATCTAAAGATCTTTGGTTTGAAAAACGACCTCCATCTTTGAGTCAAAGCAGCCAAAAGGTGATCCAAGTAGCAAGCACCAAGCACGGAAGCTGTCTACATAGTACTAATAAAGTAATAATTTCTAAAAACAGGTATCCAAGCAGGCCTAAAAGGAATCCGTAGCGATAGTACAAATATTTATTTACAGGAGAGTTTTCAGTGTTATTCCAATTTGGAACAGCGACCTGGCAACTTCAGTGTAGATGACATCTCTCTCTTCAACTACTCACAGAGGGCCCGAAGTACATACAAATTGGAGGATCGACCTTGAAAATTGAGAGTAATGCGGATGGTACTGTCCAAATTCCGTCTCCACATATCAAACCCGAAGCAACTGCTCCAGCGAAATCCTCCGAATTTTTCTGGTTCACCCTCTCCCAAACAAACAGAATCACGGTTCCAACAAACATGTCGATTGCAAAATACGCCCCAATATAGAACGGAACTGCCATTGCCATAGGTATAGGGATGTACTTTGAAACATTCTTCGGCGTCAAGTCCCGTAAAAGGTTTATAACCAAAGCAGCCACGAAGAATCCACAACAGATTGCCAAACAATGCTTAGGCAAAGCAGAGAAGCCTTCCACTCCTAGAATGGCCATCTCCCTGTATATAATGGCGTAAGGAGCTTTGTAAGGACCGTCGGGTGATCCGATATCAAAAGCTGTCCAAAACAACCAGAAAGTGAGGGGGGCAATAACACAACCCATCACTGTCCCAACCAGCTGGCTTATAAACATGGACTTAGCTGATGATAGAGTCAGATAACCCGTCTTGAAATCTTGCATGAGATCTGCTGCCGTGGCAACAATGGACATCATCAACCCACAAGCTGCTAAGCCGGCTATGACGCCACCGTTTTTACCCACCAGTGAGGCAAATATGAAGAGCCCGATCTTTCCGTAAGTGGAAGCAAGGCTCCAGTCAGTGAGTCCAGCACCGTAGGAATTGCAGAAAGCAAGTGCGGGGGCGACAATGTATGAGACAAGTACCAGATACCACTTGACAGATGGGAAAATTATGGGTATTGTTGCTGTGGATACTGCAACGAGGCCCACGTAACCAGAGGCCGCAAACCAGGAAGGTATACTGTCTTTTAAGAATGTTTCATCCCTTTTCCTCTCCTCCAATAGTAATCTGGAACTCTCGGTATCTATCACAAGAAAACATTGAAACAAATCAATCCCAAAGAGCTGCACAGTTGTGGTAACAGACACGTACAATCTATATAAACAGGAATTAAGGAGTGCCGTAGGCATCATCACATACGAAGTAGCCTTTTAGGCTCCAAGTCCTATCCAAGGTGTCAGTATCGGCATCAATATCGGGTACCGGCCGATATGGATACAGTATAAAAAATTGGTTGTATCAGTAAGTATCGGCCGATACCGATTGGTATATCCACTCTCGACGAAACCGATATGTATCGCCGATACTTATTGGTATCGGCCGAGTTTTGATACCATGGTCCTATCAAAGTACCTAGCATTTGCTTCAGGGACTTTGAAGTCCATGGAGATCACCTTTTGACAGGGTTCAGTAGCTAGAAGGTGCTTCATAACTTTAGTAACATTAAGATGCTTCTGAGGTAAGTCCTCTCAAATAAGGGTAAGCTTATGACAAAAAGGTGGTTAACACAAACGGCCATTATAAGGAAAAGCTTGTGACAGAAATATGATTATAGAGAAACCTGCACAATGTGCACTATAAGAAAGTACATGGTTTTGAGTGTCGACTCAGTGAAAGGTCAAAAGTGAGCTTTCTCTGATTTGCGTACTGATAAAGAGTTGTGCAGCTCTTGAGGCTTGACCATTGGACAGAAGGAGATTGACCCCCAAGTGCAGCCACTCGTGCTTAGGTCCGGTATCTAAAACTAGCTCATAGAAAAAGCTTATGAGCATGCATAACATGATGAAAAGCAGAAGTCTACTACGAGGTAAAAAAAAAAAGCCAACCCAAAAGCAAATGGACTTAGGGAGTACTACAAAGCTGCAGAAGGACAGGAACCTCCATGTGAAATAAAAGACAGCTAGATAAGTTAGCATCTGTGGGTAAAAGCATCAACAACTACAAAATATAAGAAAGCATCTAGCACCGCATGGCAACCCATGGAAGGTAGTCTGCTCAAACTCAGACAAAACTACCAGCTAAATATATGCTATTTGGGTAAATCCATCTGGGAGGGTGGCAGAAATTAAATTTGACAGTACTATACATCAGTAGATAATAGTAGTCACAAGCAAACTTTAGGCCACATGGTGCGACGACGCACTTCAATATGGACCCCACATTAAATATAAACAATGCTTAATATTAAAGTGCCTGGATCGAATGCTTCAAATCCTCTACTGGGCACCCTTTTTTAGGCTTAACATTAATTCATATAGATTCTGTGACTTGGAAGCCTTGGATTGATCAAAGATGTGTGCCACATGGAATCAATACTGTGCTTATTGAACAGTTTATCTACCGATGTAGGTGAGACTCTGTTAACCCAATTTGTAACATCTACAGAGAGGCTAATCCACTACTTATACAGTAATATCAAACCAATTTCTTGAAAGTTAGTTTCTTTGTGAACATTAACAGCAAACTCCAACCTTCAAGTACCTTTAGGAAGATTAGCCATCTTCACATTGGGGCAATGTAAATGGATGCATATAAGTTCAACCATATAGTTAGAGTGCAACTAAAATTTAACATGGCTCCATGTTTAACAGTAAGTTACCCAAGAAACATCAAAAAGAAAAACTTAAGCCTACACAAGGGGTGTTATATCAGTTCATGTGATAGAGCATGCATTATTGTCCTAGAACCAATCTTACTAACAAGTGCACAAATAAGCAACAGAATCCAAAGACATGTTACCTAGGTCTCTAACCAATATTGCTCACCTTGAGATTCATTGACAAGAGGAAGGTTAAGCTGTTTTGTGCGTCGATTCCAAATTTCCTTGAGAGTAAGAACTATTATTTTGATCAAATTGTAGAGACCATCACCAAGGATGAGAAAGATTGCTACGAAAACCTGCAGATATATTGGACAAAAATCAGTTAAGAGGTGATCAAATGAGAAGGAAAAATATATTCATCCCTCTGAAGCATCCAGTAAGAACAGATACCAACACCATGGCAAACCTAAATATTTGTTGATTATCAACAATAATCACAATATAGAAAAAAATTTACAATTTTAAGAAAGATGGTAAATGATTCTCACTAAAAAGTCAATTGACAATACTAATAAAGAAATTTATTCTATATTGTCGTCAACGGGTTATCATTTTATGGAAGCGTTGGCTAGGGTGTAATACATGAGCAGACACCCTTGCAAAGGGCAATAGGTAAATCAAGATCAGAAGTATCGGGGGCGTAGGAACTGAAATAGTGGGAGCATCCATAATAGAATGTGGGAGGCTGTATAGAGATAAAAGCCTCAACTGGAGCAGCCTGCATAGAGGGTTGAGATTGAGGCCTGATAAAAGATGTCCCATGCACATGTCTGCAAACATACATTGGAAAATGCTTTTGCTGCCGTAAAGGGGGCCGAGTAGATGGAGCATAAACATGTGCGATAAGGGAGGCTGAATAGTAGTGGCAGAACGAGATAAGGAGGAAGTAGTACTATTAGGCTGAGGAATAAGAGAGGTAGGAATGACAGGTGCGGGACTAAGAGTAGACTCGGACTAATGAGGAGAAAAATAAGGCACAAGCTCAAAAAAGGTTACATCCATCAAAGTAAAGAATCGGCGTGCTGAGGGAACATAGCAATGATATCCCTTAGATACACTCGAATAACCAAAAAAAAATCCGTTTAATCAGGAGATCACCAAATTGATGTCGATTAAGATGAAGTTCCTGGATGAAGCAAGTGCACCCAAAAACTCTTGGTTCAATAAGAAACATGGTATCATTAGAATGTAAAACTAAAAAGGAGTATGACCACCAAGAATCCTCAAATAGTACAATTAATCAAAAAATAAGCCATGGGTAAGGCCATTGACCAAGGTCTTAGGCACATGCATAACTGTCAATAAAGATCGAGTAACTCCAATACGATGTCTATGTTTGCACTCAACTTCATTTTGTTGAGTGTAGGAACACATCAATTGATGCACAATCCCATGATCTTAAGTTCCAGCGCTATGCCAAATGTGTCCGAAAAAGAAGAGCAAAGCAAACGTAGCATGCCCAAGGCAAAGGAATGAGAAGTGTACTCCCCCCATTATCAGAAAGAAAAGCCTTAATAGAGAGACCATAATGCGTTTGAACCATGGAGTGGAATTCCTGAAACTTAGAGAATACCTCATCCTTAGATTTCATGAGATGGACTCAAGTAACATGAGTAGTCATCAATAAAAGCAACATGATAGTGGAATCCTTCAAGAGAGAACCGAAGAGCGATCCCACGCATCAGAGTGAATAAACACAAAAGGAGAACTGAATTTGTGCATTCGTGAGGGATAAACACTTCGAACTTGTTTAGAAAGGGTACAAATCTTTCATTGAAACTTGGAAGACATGCAAACAACTTTAAAAGATAGAATTTTAGCGTATAGAGTTTTAAATCCTCCATGTCCACGCCATATGAAAAGAGTAACTGGGCTAGCAATAATAGGTAAAGAGCAATTTGATGACAGATCAAGAGAATAATTGGCAACAACAGTAGCAGCAAAAGAGCACTTATGATTTACATTAAAATAGTTTAGGCCACCTCTCTCAATTCCTTTATCCACAGCCTAGGCAGCACAGACACGGCAGTTTGGGCCCCATATCCGTATCCTATATGTATCAGCTATGGATACGGGCGGGATACGTGTGCCTGCTTATCCCTTAAGTTTCCAAAACAAAAAATAAAAAAAATCTGCGGGATATAAGGATACAGGCGACGTACATCCACCACATGGCAAGGATATATTTAGGATTTTTTTCGTTTTTTTAACCTCGTTTTACACATTTGTTCCTTGTATATAAAACCCAAGGGGCCGAAACTAAACCCATTTTCCCACTAGGGTCTAAAAAAATGAGGGAACAAAAAAGAACTTACATGTACTTTAGCGCTCTCTCATACTCGTTATTTATGGTTTATTGCTCTCTCATACTCTTTATTTATGATTTATTGCTCTTTATCGCTCTTGTTTAATCCAAATATGAAATCTGATTCTTCTTATAATTTTTTACCTATATTTCTCGAATTTTTTCCCTATGTCCACTTTCTTAGGCCTTGTTCTTTGGGTCTATCGCCATTATTTACGCTTAGAAGTTCGAACAAACCTAAAATATACATGAAAAAAAAAAATATATATATATATATATATATATATATAAATTAATTTTTAACTACGCGTATCCCCCAGCATCGTATCCTATTTTTTTTTAAAAGACGTATCGTCGTTCCAGTATCGTATCGTACCCATGTCCCGTATCTGTATCCGTGCCTCATAGCCCATAGCCCACAGTTCTCTTATTTGCCAAGATCCTGAAAAACACAATAGGAGGGATAAAACGTAATGGAACAATTTAATGTTTAGCAAGTCTACTAACTGAAAGCAAGTTTGTAGATAAATGCGAAACATGAAGCACATGAGACAAATAAAGGGAAGAAGATACCGGAATGGTACCTACTCCAACACTATCGTTAGATGAGTCATCATGCAACGGAACCTGAGAGGATGTGATGGAGGAGAATACCATGAAAAACTCTCAGAATTTCCAGTCACATGATCTGTAGCATTGGAATAAATCACCCAGTGTGAGGGAGAAGAGGAAGAAGTGGCTGCCAAAACGGAAGTAACATGTTGAGATGTGGGTTGAGGCAAGTCAGACGTAGGCATCATGGCAGTCCACTCCAATAATCAAAGCAAACTGTAACAACCATGCAATAATTTCTTGATCCTTCTCCAAACCCTCCAAAGACTTCCAAGAGCCAAAGAAACTTAGTGCAGATCAGCTATCTCACAGACAATCACCTTCAAACCACAATATTATGGCAATCCAGCAGTCAATTACTGAACCAGTAGCAGCTACTAATGCAGTTTATCCTTAAGAAAAATTGAATCCACAATAAATAGCTGCAGGTATGTCAATATTACTGAACGAAAATGTGCAAGTGGCTTTCATCCCGGGTAGACAGCTTATGGACATTGCGGTATCGGCGACAGAAACGATAGACTCTGTTAAAAAGCGAAATGATAAGGGTTGGATCTTCAAGATTGATATGGAGAAAGCTTATGATAGACTACAATGGGTGTTCCTCGATTACGTTCTCCGAAGAATGGGTTTCGGAATCAAGTGGAGAAAATGGATGAAAGGGTGTTATGCGTCAGTTCGATTCTCGGGTCTCATCAACGGGATTCCTCATGGTTATTGATGGGGACACCACCAACAAGGACTTAGGTTTTAGGCTGTACCAGGTGTACTGGCGGAAGAAGTTATGGAAGGACCAAGGAGCGTTAAGATCCGCTGAGGAACTACCCTAGAGCTCAAATTCAAAAGGGGGAGCCTCTGCCCAAGATCGTTTGAGCGACTCTCATTTATGCTCAAGCGAGGTACTTCAAAAGCTCGACCAAAACTTTCAGGTTTTGGTCGCTCGAGCGAAAATGAGCCCAAAATCTAAGTCCAAACTTTCAGCCTCAGTCACTCGAGCGAACCCCAGTTGTTGCTCGAGCGACTCCCTTTAAGATTCCCGCTCGAGCGAGAACCAAAATCCGCTCGAGCAAATCTCATGACGTAAGTTGTCATTTTTGTCCTTTTTCTTGTAGTTCATTTTGTTTTAGATGTAAGTTACCCTTTTGGGTAACATGGTATTTTTCTATTTTAGGGTTTTCTTATTTGTAAGCACTATAAAACCCACTTTGTAAGCCATTTTTGGCACTTGTTGAACATTAATGAAAGTGCATTGCATTTTGGGCTTAAGAGAAGCTTTAAAGAGTGAGTCTTCCTCCCCATGTGGGTTTGGTGTGAGGCTAAGGGTGTGATGCCTATGTTATCTTTGATCTTCTCTTTTATTCTTGTTGTTGTCTAATTTTCTTTCAATTTTATCAATCTCTTGCATCCAATTTCTTCCCCTTTTAATTGATTGCTCAAATCCCTAACCCTAGATCTAGAACAACCTCAATGCCCATATTTGTGGATCGAATCCGATCTTAGCCCGTCGATCCAGGACCGTTGTTGAGCTTTAGCTTGTTCGATTTGCGCCATTAACTGCCTCGATTCAAAAGCCCTAGCGAGGAAGTACCGATCCCACCGCGAGCTACGATCTAACGCCCCAATCTAGACGAAGCGAGAGTTTTATCTCTCGGATCGCCTCTTCCACAACTCCTAACGAATCTCGCGCATCGACTTGGACCCTACGTGAATCAAGCATGGCCACTTAGGCAGAATCCTACGAAACACTAAGGTATCACTTTAATTTGTGGTTAATTGTTCAATTAATTAGTTTAATTTCGAAAAATTAGCAAATCATGGTTATTCACGGATTTTAGAGTCATTGTCCCGCGCCAGTTTTGGTATCAAAGCCTAGGTTCTAGGTTAGGGCATTTTGTGTTCATTTGTGTGCATATATATCGTGTTTGACGAAATTACTCAATCATTTGAGTTTCATAGTTGCGTGCCATTTTAGAACCCGGTAGTGAGCCGTGGTCACCATGGACTCGAATGTGATTGTCGATGCTCTTAAGAGCATCCAAGCCATGATGATCACCATGAATGAGAGGATGCATGCTATGGAGGAAGCCCAGACAGCTATGGCGACCTCTAATGGTGAGCTTCTCGACCGCTTAGAACGGTTGGAGAGAGATGAGGAGCAACAAGATTGACGCCATAAGTGTAACGGTCAGCGGTTTGAGCACGGTGGTCGACAAGAGGGTCAGAACCGAGATCAAAGGGAAGTAGTTTATCTCGGAGATGACTACGATCCGAACGAGAAACTCCTCAAAAATGTTCGAGTTGAGTTTCCGACCTTCGACGGAAAAATGAACCCTAAAGTCTTCCTCGATTGGGTCTCCAATATGGATCAACACTTTGAGTGGTATGGTAAGGACAATGGGCGGTGTGTAAGACTCGCTAAGATGAAACTCATTGGCCAAGCTCGACTCTTTTGGGTCAATGTCGAGCGAATGCGTGTCGTGCTCCCATTACCTGATGGGAGGACATGAAAGAACGACTTACAGAGAAGTACGTCTCTTTATCATACTATCAACGCCTACTTAATCAATGGCAAAATTTATGCGAAGGTAGTATGTCTGTGGCCGAGTACATTGGCAAGTTTGAGGAGTTCATGATGAGAGTCAATGTATTGAAGGATCCTCAAATCACTCTTTCTAAGTTTCGCACCGGGTTGCGAATGGAGCTATAAAAAGAGTTGATCTCCCACCCCGTTTACACTCTTGAGGGATGTTATGCCGTTGTATAAGACCTTGATCGGTATTTGAAAATGATGGTAGTGAGACGATTTGAGCTGTACGCTAGTGGCCATCGAACCGGAAAAGGAAGGCCTAGTGTCTGAAACCCACTTCCCAAACCTACACAAGCCACTCCTACAAATGTAAGGTTTGACAAAGGGAAAAGTGTGGTGGGTGAGTCATCAAGGGATAGCTCTCAAACCAAGTGTTACAAGTGCCATGGGTTTGGCCATTTTGCCGCCCAATGCCCTATGAGAGACCCCCAAAGGACTCTCTTGGTTGAAGAAGAGGTCAACGAGGAAGGTATTGAGGAGGAAGTGTACGAACCGGAAGTCACACCTAGTGATGAGGAAGGTGATGATAGTGGCCGTGCACTAGTGTGCATCCAAGAGTGCTTAGTCGTCAGGTGTGCCTTTGCACAATCTCGACGTGATGAGAAGGATGATTGGCGTAGAGATTAACATTTTCTACACTTAACGCCAAATGTGGTGTGAAGAGTTGTAAGGTCATCGTGGATAGCGAGAGTTGCACGAATGCCGTGTCGATACACACCATTACCCTCTTAGGGCTTACACCTGAGCCCCACCCGAGACCGTACAAAGTCGGATAGGTCGACTCCTCTATTCCCGTTTCTCAAAGGTGTCGCGTACCAATACAGTTAGCCTTGTATTCGAACACCTTGTGGTGCCGATGGATGTGGGCCACATCATCTTGGGGAGGCCTTGGCTCAATGATATGGATGTGACCCTCCTTGGGCGGTCGAATGTGTGCACGTTCATACATGAGGGCAAAAAGATAAAATTAAACCCCTTGCCTCCCAAGACACCCATCAGACAAGAAAGTTGAGACGAAGGGCGTTCAATCCAAGACCATCAACATCATGAGCCCTTCGGAGTTTGAGAGAGCGTCGTTAGATGAGAGTGTGGTGCATGTCGTCATCACCGTTGAGCGTGCTCTTGAGTCTATGGGCGAGAAAAAAAAAAGAGAAAAAAGAGAAAAAAAAAAAAAAAAGATCCAAAGTATTAGTCACGCCACAATATTACCTCAGATAACCAAAATATTAGTCACGTCAAAAAAAAGAGAAAAAAGAGAAATGAGGAAATCATTTCAATACATTAATTTTTTCTTTAATGGTTAACATTTATATATATTTATTTTTTACTATGTCTCCATCCCACCCAATGCAGTATATAGCCCTTGTTGTCGGTGATGGTTGATACCACTGTAGGTAATCTACAGATTAAGCCTACAATAAAGTGACGTAATAAATAGTTTGGATGGTCAAGATGGGAAATTATTAGTGAGTTCTAACAATGAGAAGATGACTAATGTGGTTAGATATGGTATATTAACATAGAATAATATATTATTTCCATGATACTCAAATAAAACTTCAAAATTTTCATTTACTAGCATTAGCTCTTGTGGTTTAAAATCAGCATTTTTGTAGGTTTTCTTGAAAACAACTTCTATAGGAAAAATAGGAAATCCAAACAATACTGGAAAAAAAATGACTTCTACAGTTTTTTTCATTGAAAAACAATTTTATAATACCTTATATCCATAGAGACCTTTAAAGTCATTGCTGCCTAGGTCAGCTGGGTACCAATCACCAGCACGCGTGGTTATAAATGGCCAAAGGAAACCCCATGATATAATTGCTCCGAGAAGAACTGAGCAATTGACAATATGTGGACAAATAAGACCACATCCAATGTACGTTGCACTAAAGTCAAAATAAAACCTGCATACAGGAAAGAGAGAAATGTAAAACTAACATAGTAGGTGAACAATGGTTCTTTGATCAATTCTGAAGTTACCCGTTTGGTAACGCTTTTCAGGGCCCTGGAATTACCTCTGGGCCTTGAAAAGTGATTCCATAGCTAAAATATCGTTTCGTAAGAATCTGGCTGAATTGCTTCTGGATTCCCGCAGAGTATGGAACTAAAATTGAGTGAGAATCCGGAAGCGAATCCAACCCGCTGCCAGATTCTTGCTTTAGCGGGAATCAGGAGGCAGAAGCAATGCTGCCCCAAACGGGAAGTTTTTGTTCAAACTGTTGTTGACTGCATCCCCTTTTGGTGGAAGAGCCAAACATTATGAAGAAATATAGTTATTTTATTATTTTAAATTACTTAACTCTGCTGTAGGTTACAGGTGTGTTTTGAGTAATTAAAATAAAAGGATTCGAGTACTGGCATTTTACAGATAAGCCACTGATATGATCCTAGAAAATTAGGTGGCCAAAACTTGAGATGGAAAAACTCCAATGAGATGACTAGGGAAGGATATATCAAAGGGAGCAGAAGCTTACGTATTCTTGAATGCTAGAAGACCTAGGGTAGGGAAATTATCAAAGCCACAAGAATCGCCAACACCACTAAAGAACCACTTAAAGCAGCTCCAACAGAAGCTTATGCTTAGATATTTCCCAAGGCACTGAACTTGTTTCCTGGCATAAATTTATCAAATTGAAGGGATTGTTAGCAGAAGGGAACAAATTTAATCAAATAAGATGAAAAAAAAAAAAAATCAATTATAAATCGAACAAACATAAATGTTAAATATACCAGACTTGGATTTCCAAAAACTAGTTACTTTAAAGAGTTTTATCAATGAACTGGCCAATTTTTAAAGGATTCTCACCAAGGATTAAAATGCCGGAAAACCGATACGTATCGTCTGAGCCCAAAACCGATACGTATCGGTATCGGATGGTACCGGACGATACATTGAATGTATCGTCCGATAAATACATGTAAACCACCGATACATTACATTCAATGTACCGTATCGGTGAGTTCCGATACAGATACGTATCGTCCAATACGTATCGGTATCGGACGAAATTTTGATCCATGATTCTCACAATAAAATATATCAAAAGATACTCCCTTAATTTAATTTAATTAAAAAGGACAAGCAAAAATCATCATAGCATACATGTTTGATGTCACAAATTAGCTCAATCATCAGTTGATAGTTCAACTGATGGGAAAATCTTCTCATAAAAGAATTCAGATAATTTGGGAGCAATTATTCTACAAGGACAAAGGACGACTGGAACAAGGGTCCGGCAATGAACCCTGGTCCAGGGACCTATTTTGGTGCTGTGTGACACCCAAATGCCCATGTGGCACCCATCCTCCCAAGGGTTCCCCCCTCCCTAGGCGTCTAAAAAAAATTAAAATTAAAATTAATCACCGCCATCAATGGTGAATAAATGAACAGTGAAACGATAGTCCATTTCACGTTTCATTGAACTACCTTTCGTTTTACTATTCATTTAATATAACCAATGATTGACCATGCGAACGTCCATGTGGCACTCAAACCAGTGTATGGATGCCACATGGCAGTGTGCTGGCCCTGGACCAGGAGCCTGAGTCAGTATAACAAATTAATCTCCATAACTACATTATTTGGTTTCACTAAAAGAAAAGAAACAGCTTCGGTGTTTGCTTCCAAATATTTTCCCAAGTCATTATTGGAGCTGATATTGAAAATTCCATTTTTCCCTAAAGTTCTTTTCCACATGCACCTCCTCTCCATCAGCAGATCACAAGAAAGAAAAGAGGGAATATTTATTTGTGATCAAGCATTTATACAATTAAACAGACATCCATATATTCATAATTCTTGTATTCAAACCTATTATAGACTATCCCGAGCCTATATGACACTTTTTATAGTGTCTCATATAGAGCAGTATTTGCATAATTGTTACTGAAGCATATGCATATAGCAAATGCTCAAAGTATTCTGGAAGATTGCAATCCAGTAGCTATGAACTTTTGAAAATTCAAGAAAGTTTCCAATCATGGTTGTCAAGGTTACGCTATAGCCTCACTATGGCCTCGCCATGGCGAATGACGATGGGAAACACCATATATAACCAAATAGCCATGATGGCTAAATAGCGACGTCATAGTTTCGCCATGGAAAAATAGCATTATGGCATCGCTATACACGCTATTTTATTTTTTGGATAATAACGTATAATACTTATAAGTTATGACATTTTTATAATATAAGTTACAAAAATTAATTTACAAGTCGCAAAACCTCAACTTATAAGTTACAAAATCTTCGACTCTCTCTTTCTCTCTCGTCACAATAGCTACCAGCTACCAACACCAGCATTGCCGAAACCTCAACATTGGCGACGCTATCGTATGTGCACTTAATATTTCATATTTTTTTATATTTTATATTTTTTGATATTTCATATTTATTTATTTATTTATACTTATCATGTAGCAAATTTGTTGATGTTCTATATTTGATTTGTATTTATTGATATTTGTTTATTCCTAGAACATGAAATCCTCAATATTAGAATCAAAGTGTGATGCTTTAGTAATTGAATTTTTTTCTTCCTATATTTTTTTTTTCTTATATAAAAAATATAAAAAAAGAAAATACTACTAATTAATAGATAAAATAATTTTTTTTTTAAATTACAATAATAAATAGTCTCGTTATGGCACGCCATGGCGTAGCGAGCCTCTTCGCCATGACTTCGCAACACCGCTTTAACTACCTTGTTTCCAATAGTAAACCACCTTTCACAATATATATTCCAAAAATACTCAACGTGTCTCTATAAAAAGTCCAGCAGTCATGATTTTGACTTGCTATCTGTTCAGATCCAAGAAAGTGATGCATTAGCAGGTAGGCGGACTTTCCATCCAGTAGCAAACTTATGTGATTCAAAAGCTTTAAAACATATATAGTTCGTGAACTACATTTAAAAAATATTATATATATATATCAAATTCAAATTTCAGTTGTTTGGGGCATGTCTTTCAGGATTTAGTGTGAAAACAGGGATAGGGATTATTTTGATTTTGTATTGGTATTTTATTTTGATTTTCTTATTTTATTTTATTTTTTTCGATAAATCCACATGAGGTTGATAGTTAGCATAAGAATTTCCTTGCGAGATTAAAGCTAGGGTTTCCTTTGGTCATCATAATAGTTGTATCATGCATTTAAAAGGTTATTTATTATTGAGAACAAAAATGAAATCATTTTCCTTGGATGTTAGTCTCATAAAACTCTTGCAAAGATCTCAACCATACATCATCGTGTACCTTCTAGGGCTTTCACTATGAAGCCCTTGCAGGAGTATCAAAATTTATCTCTAAAAAACCTTGCAAAGGAAAAAAATTGGAACCCTCTGCATCATTTGGTATGAAAGCAAGTTTGTTTTGAGAGGAGAAGGTTTGGCTTCTAATATGAGATGCTGCTGAGAAGTGCTCCAACCATCCAAGATGATGTCAACTGGTTTGGGCCACACAGTAGAACAGTTGACATGAAAGTTAGATTGACCCAATCACATAGAGCATGAAGAAGACGATAGCTTGAAAGGAGACATGTTGATCATTATGTTCACTGGAGTTGGATACACATAAAATTTCATTTGAAGCGAATAAATTTCAAACCGTGAAAATACAATGTGCAAAGGTGTTGGACGTGAATTTTCTTTTTAATATTGTTTGCAAGCTGTTATTTCCGTCATTTTGCAACAAAGCAAGTTCCTTCTAGGATGGGTAAAGAGTATAGATTATGAAACCAATATAACATACAAAGAACCATGGCTTTTAGAATGAGGAAAAGGGTGAAAAGAGATACAACAGGTGAACCATTGAAGTTTTCCCAAGCATGACAGTGATCATGCTTGTAAAGGTGAGGTGAGGTGAGGTGGTTTTTCACTCTGCCGCTAGGCTGCTCCACGTAATGAGATGACAGAAGAATGGCCTAGATTTGTTGAAATAGAACAAAGTCATGACAAGGTGGCCTATTGGGCGATAACCATCATCATGGAATTGTTTGTCAATTGGGACAAACCATGTATCTTTGATGAAGAGTTTATGCTTGAAGAAGATGAAATTGCTGATATGATGTTTGAGAAATCGAACAAGTACAACTTGTCTTTGACAAGAATTCAGACATTGTTAAAAGACATTGATATTCACCCAAGAAATTTTTTATGGAGAATTATTAAAAAGAAATTATATTTTGAAGAAAATACTACACATGAGGCTGCCTTAGCTTAGTCATCAGACCCAAAATAAAAGATGGTAGAAAGTTCCTATAGAGGAATTGATTTTGTGTACAGTTGATCCCCTTTTTGATGTAGCAAGCCCCATTCCTGTGGATGCTTCTGACTATTGAACCTGAGAGAGAGAGAGAGAGAGTATAATGTATAATAAGAAAACTTGGAGATTATGGATTGGGGCCCAATGTTGTAGAAATCGAATTGGATCGCAAAATCATTTTGGAATTTGTGAATCGAATCATTAAATCATTAAATCGTAAGATTCACAATCATTTTTTCAATAAGAAAAAATTCTGACAAAGATATTCAATAAATCTAAAAAAATTAAAATGCATTCAAATGTGTTTCACAATAATTTTATAATAATTCTTTCATAAATAGTGTAAAGATATAAGCCAAATATGTCTGATTGAACATTATTAATTCATGACGGATGGCCTGAAATGAATCTTCAAAAGCAAACACCAATCCTCAACATTTTAATTGAAATCTTCATGTGCATCTAAGATCCATCTCATCGTGGCAGTCATTTGCAACAAAACGGAATTAAATTCTGATTCCATACCAGAAGAAGATGATAACCACACGATAGGTAAAAATATTATAAGAGAGGTATCTTAATAGAAGAGGTTTTCTTAATTTTTAAGGAGCAAAAAAAGTAAAAATAAAATAAAAATTCTGAAGTTTTTATGTTTCATGGACTGACACATTAACTCACATATGTGGGTTTGTGAATTGTACGATTCACTTGAATCATAAGATTCAAGTCAAATCGTCAGATTCACAAGTTGAATCGTAGGATTCATGCCCAAAAATGATTTTATGTCAAAATTGAATTGTTTGGCTTGGGATTCAACTTAAATCGTAGGATTTTGACATCACTGGTTGGGCCTATAGCACAACTAGAAGGTTGACAACATTACAACCTTGAGGTCACAGGTTAAATCCAGCTTACCCAATAACAAACAAACCAAAAAAAAAAACTTGAAGATGACATCCAAGCATGTAGTGGAAAATGAGTCGGAATGCATCTACGAGAATATTAAAGTTTTAGGACAAATTTTTATAGCAAGGGGTTTTGATGCAATCTCATTTTCTATCTTTCAAAGGAACATAACTTTGCATCCAAGCGTTTGATTTGCAAGATTTATAAAGCCTAACCTTTGGACATCTACACTTAGGGAAGTAGATTTTTTAATTAAAAACTTTTTCAAAATTCAATTGGTTCAGATCAGGGGAGTTGTGACTTAGTGCAGAAGGAGATTAGGGACAGTTTTAATTCTTTTGATTAACTAGGGTAATTGAGTAATTCCATGAGATTACAGTTGCATCATGCATTTGCAGGAAAGAGCTTTATTGATAATTGGTAAGAATATTTTGTGTTTCTCCTAAACCCTTCAGAGGAATTCTAAAAAGCATAGAGCATCTTATACCTTTTAGGCTTTCTCTCTCTTTGAAGCCATAACAAGAACCTTCCAAGTATTTTTTTTATTTTTTTCTACATCAAAATTTTTCATAAACATAGCCAATAAAACTGTGCAACACTGCAACAGGTGCAAATTATGTATAGATTGATCCAGAGGTAGAAAAATTTTACATGTTGCTGAGGTCACCAACTTACCCTGCAAGTTCAGCTCCTGTATTTGTATGAAAGCTATTTATCAACAAAGCTGTGGCTGTTCCACTGGGGTATGTAAGTTTGTAATCCATGACCATTACCTGTAACCAATACCCACAAGCACACAAAAAAATGAAAAATTAATTAATTAATTAATTAAAATTTAATAAATAAAATAAAATTGACAAACAAAGATCGCGCAGTAAACAAGAAAAAAGAATGCCTGCAGATGTATTGAACCAATTTGACATGCGCAGAAAATGGATTTTCAATAGTCAACCGAATAAGATTTTCAGGCCATCATCCACAGAAATGCTCTGTTTCTGTAAGAAAATATATGGTATTTGATACATGTACTTTTCTTTCCATTGCAATCTCCTCATCAAAGGTTAAATATACATTTTACTTTTGGGGGGCTAGCTAGTAGCCTAAACCCATGACCTCAAAGGTCGCGATAGAGTGCCACCATTCAGTTGAACTATAGGCTCAACCCTAAAAAGTAGGTGCAACACGAGCCACCTGTAATAAAACCACTACATGGTTTGTATAACGAGATGGAGACAATATGCATGGCATTGAAGTGATTTTTAAATTGTTAAGCCAAGCTCTTCGTAATTGGTACTTGGAAGAGAATAAGCAATATCGGAGAGACTGATACAATTGAAGAGAACAAGAGTACAATTCCACAGTTCTCAACCACAGAATACGACGACAATGATGATAAATTGATAATGCGGGTCCAACTAATGGCACTCCAAAATTATGCTGTTGCAGTCCATTAAAAACATAGACACATGTTTTTGGTACCTGTGTCACATTTCAACACCATCTAAGTCGTCTGATTTGAAGGCTATGATCGAAAGATCTTGGTGCAAAATATTGGCACGAAACTCAATCATATCAGCCATCAGCCATTAATTTGACTGTGTTGAATCAGATGGGAGGAATCATGTTTCGTGCCAATCTTTTGGAGTAAAGATCTTTAGATCATGGCCTTCAAATCAGACGGGTTAGATGGTGTTGAAACATGCCACTGGTCCCAAAAATGCAACTCTTTGTTTTTAAATGGACTGCAACCACATAATTTTGGAGTGACATTAGCTGGACCCCAACAATAATAATAATAATTTAGTATTATTATTATTATTATTATTATTATTATTATTATAAGGATAATGATTCCGTCACTCATGTAACGGGAGACCACCTTGGTACTCGAGTTGTGATTGGTCTACATGAGCAACTGCATTTTAGAAAGTCAAAGGGCAGCTACTCTAAACAAATTAAAGCTCGAGTAATGGAGTGATCTTCTGTTACTCAAGTATATCCTTATTAATATTATTATCATAATTAATCATAATACTACTATTACTATTAATATTAATAATAGAGGATGTGTACTCATGTGTGACTTGACTTTAAGTACTACAGTAAGGGGATCACTATCCTTATTACTATTATTATCATAACTAATAATAATATTATCATTATTAATATTACTAATGGAGGATGTGTAGTCGTGCGCCTTGATTAAGTACTAAAGTACTGTATTATTACTATTATAGTCGTTTTTATTAGTGTTTTATTTTTTATAGCCAAGAACAAGGGTTGAAAAGTATGCCATGGCTGCAACAGCAAGAGATAAAGAGCGGATAAGTGCCACCTCAAGACAATTTGAAAATAGTGAATATGAGTTCATTTAGAACTTGGTTTCCCAATTATTTGCAAAGGAGTTTGCGCCTTTGCATATAGACATCCAGAAAAGTCATCTCCTAAGGAATTGTCTCTCGAACAAAAACCTCATGCGGGATGCGGAATTTGAACACAAAGTGAAGAATTCATGTGTGATGAATCCAGACACCTTGCGAAGCGGAACAAGGCTGAACAGCCCAAGAAAACTGACGACAAACGTGAAGCCAATCAACCACCCCAACGAAGGATTCTTAACGTCTTCCGCCCTATTCCCTGGGTAATCGACTCCAATGAGTTCGTAAGTTCTTTGATCCATCGCAATTATATACGATCCAAATCCACCTGTCAAACATCATTTACCCTCACCAAATCAAAATCCCAAACAAATTTCATTCCATCGCTTTGGCCACAAAAGCCTGCTTAAAGCTATTTACACGAATTTCAGGGGCTTTGAAATCTGTGAAAATCAGCTTTTGACAGAATTTCGTGGCTGGAAAGTGCTTGAATTGAAATAATTAATGTGCCCCCCAGTCAGATAATAAAAAATAAATAGACTAAATAATCCATCGCATAATCATCAATGGATTAAGATCAAGAAGCACCAACGCTTCTCTTAGCCACCGAGGCCTGCCTAAAGCTATTTACAAGAATTTCAGGGGCTCCGAAACCTGTGAAAAATCACCTTTTGACAGCAAATCGCGGCTGAAAGGTGCTTGAAAAGTCGATCTCGATTTAAAGATAATAAAAAAACAGCATCGATTCATAGAATAGATTACCGCTGAAAGCGAGACCATAGCAGGCGACGACGCAGGTCTGGATGACGGTGTTCTCCTGGGGAGTAAAAGGGGTGGTCGAAAACCCTAATTTGGAGAGGGTGGTCGTCCATGTCTTCACAGAGAAGAAACCCAGCAAACCAGCTGCGACGTTCAGAGATGGGATTACGCCCACCGTTAGATTAAGCTTATGCGTGATGATGCAGAAGAGAGCTCCTAACAGGGCGCTCACTACCAGCCCTCTGATCGTGATCTGCTCCTTCCATGATGGAATTTCCACCGTTACCTCGCTCCTATTTTCAGGTTTATGGATCAACGGCTCTACTATCTCTAATCTGGAAGAATTTTCAGTACCCATTTCAGCTACCTCGTTTTTATTTCTGAATCCAATTTTTAGGATCCTCAGATCACATGGACGTTTTCGGAATGAGTGTCTAAATTGGGTTGCTTTTTATTGGTGGGTTTTTCTGGTTTCTTGCTGCATCATATCAGAGCAACTAACCACTAGCCAGCCACGCGCACTAAAGATTGTAATAAAGAGATAGTATTAGGTGTTAACTCATATACCAAGGGCAGTAGACGTATAATCTCCCTCCGTCAAAGGGTCAAACCAAACCTTCCGATATTAAACATTTTTAAGTTTTAATAATAATGATTAGATACCTTTATTTTCAACCTAAGATTATTCTCGGCAATATTAACTCGAACTTATCTAATCCTTTAAATCCATTGGGAACTAGAATCAAAAGGCAATTCAAACTTTTGCATTGAAGCAAGATATCATTTATATATATATATATATATATATATATATATATATATATATATATATATATATATCATTTGTGTCGATTTTTTGTATTTAATGGGACTTTTTTTTTAAGTTTTTGAATTTTCTTACTCATAAAGACCTCATCAATCTGTAATTAGTGACAAGGAAATGAATAGGGCTCTCATTAGGCTAGGCGGGCTCGGATTTTGGCCCGTACCTAGCCCTAAAAAAAGTAGTACTTTCTATCAAATAAATCCTACCCGGTATTCAGATTGAGCTAAACATGTTGCAACCCGGATCAATTCGGGCTGGGCTTGGGTTGAATGTTCCAACACCCGACCCGCTCACGACCCGGATATTATATATATATATATATATATAAGGAGTTGGTTTCGTCTTTTATGTCACCATCCTCCAAAGTCCACGTGGAGGTACACATGACACCCAAAACACTCTTTGGTTGTCAGATGGAGCACGGGTAAATGGTTTAAATCAATTTTAAAAAAAGATATTTCGAAAAAAACTTTTTAAAAGCATAAGTCAATATTTGACTAATTTCAATGGTTTACATTTCACGGCTCAAACAACACATGGTGGAGATGAGTTTTCAATTATTATTATTTTTTTAAATGGTCTAAGCAATGCACCCGAGGTCCATGTGACATTGAAACAATGTTTTGGATGCCACGTAGACCTCCACCTGAAGCATTGGAGGATGATGACCGTCAATCCTTTTAAAGTTTTAAAAAAAATTCTTTTAATTAAATATAATTTACTTAAATGCCCTGAGATTAATCGTTGTCTGTTATAACCATTGTGCAGCAAACTAAAATGAAATATTTGAATAAAAGTATATACCGGAGCCTCTATAATGTTAATATAATTATTTAATATTCATCAAACTTTTATTAGAAAAAAAACAGTCAAAGCCCAACCAAATTTTATTAGAAAAAGCAGTCCCAAAAGAAGGTCCAACCAAATTTTATTAAAAAAACAATCGGAAAAAAATCCAAAAAAATGCCTAAGCCCAACTTGACCCAGGCTGAGTACATCGCAGCTTGGGTTAAGGCCGGCTTGAAAATTTTGGAAACCCGGCCCGGATAAGTTAGGGTCGGGTTGAATCCAAACCCGACCCTAATCCGGCCCATTGAGAGCCCTAGAAATGAGAGAAACAAATTTAGAGTTAATGGGTTTGAACATTTGAGAAAATAATAAATTATTAAAATGCCCTTTAATTAATAATTAAACTTTTCACATAAGTTAAAAAACTCTATTAACTCGAACTTATCTAATCCTTTAAATCCAATGGGGACTAGAATCAAAAGGCAATTCAAACTTTTGCATTGAAGCAAATGATAAAATATCATTTGTGTTCTATCTCAAATAAAAAATAAAAAAAATCATTTGTGTCGATTTTTTGTTTTTAGTGGGACATGTTTTTGAAAATTTCTGAATTTTTATTGTTGAAGACCTAATCTATCTACAATTAGTGACAACGAAATGAGTAGGGCTCTGAATGGGCCTGAATTTTAAACTTTTCACGGAAGTGAAAAAACTCTTCAAAAGAGCACATAAATTTGAAAAGGGATTGGTAGATCGTGGCTTACAACAGTATTAATGTGTTCGATTGATCTTACACTATTAAAAGAGTCAGATGTGCTTACCATTAAAGTGATAATTAACATATAGATATGAAATGAGTCAAAAAATCAGTCATTGGCGGTTGTGAACCGTCCGAGTTATGTTCTCTCTTATGGACCGTTGTAGCAATTTATTTAACAGTCGACATCAAAGAGCACAGATCATATGGTTAAAATCCTCTTAGAGGCAGGAAAACTTTTCGTAGAAATGTTGCAATGTTGGGCTCCAAGTTGGACCATCAAATTGATCAAAGACCTGCGGAAGGGTCATAAATCTAAGTCGTCATGCCTATTTGGCAAGCAACGGTGGGTAGTTGGAATCATAGTCACTAATAATTCGGCAAGGTTAAAATTCGAAAAAATTCAACAAAATTCAACAAGTTTAGAAAATATCCAGAGAAAAAAATTAAGATTAAAAAGTAGAAAAATTAAAACTATTAAAAATAATAATTTATTAAAAATCAGAAATTATTCAAATTCATTTTAAAATACATGATTTTGTGAAAAAAACACAAATAATTCGAGTTTAATTTGCAAAATCTCAAATTCAGAAATTATGTGAATTTTGTGACTATAGTTGGAATTAGGTACCCCGTTTCAATCATAAATGAAAAGCAAAGGGCAACTTCGTCCTTCAAGAAAAATAAATTCCCATGAATCTGTCAGTAAAAAGTTTTCGATGATATCCTCATCACTAATTTACAATAGATGACTAGATGAGGATCTTTATGACTAAAAAAATCCAAATATTTTAACTAATATTTTTTAGTAGGTTTGGTTAAATTGACAATGCCACTTGAAGGTTGCCTCATGTGCGCAACTTCCAGTTGTGTTACTGGTCAAGCACTCAACCCCATACCTCTAAATTATTTATAATTTAATTTATAACGCCACCATGATTTTTAGATCATATGGATGGTATTAATTTTATCTGCAACGGATTTAGAGATAAATAAATGCTTTGTAACAAGCTCAAGAAGATGACAAAACAAAGTTGTCTGGGTAAAGGGCATAGCTCTGAAGCCAAATTTAAGATTTCTTTGAACTTGGACCAACCAAATCCAGGTGCTGTTTGAAAAGGACTTCCATGCGGGTTAGCCATGTCCTTATTTTAATCAACCCCAGTATTATAGCCTTATAGGTGACTTTCGGTTGGTTTGTTGGTATTAGGCGGTTCGAAAGAGTGGGTTATAGGTGATTGACGCGTTCACTAGAGTGCACTCTCTCAGCTATGGTGACCAAGTATAGGTACGGAAATATAATGGCTCTAAAAATATACTTCAAAAAAACAGTAAATCTCAAAAAAAAGAAGGGGAAATTGCAATAATAAAAGCACATTAATAATTATAAGAAATATATATCGACCAAGCACCGGTTTTAAACGGAGAAAAATGGATTTAAAACATATTTTTCAAAAAGAAAAAAAAAAACAAACAAACAAGCTTAAAACGCATTTTTTCTGAAAAAAAAAATTCAGAGTTTTTTTCATTTGAAAAAAAAAAAAACGTTCTAAACTTTTAAACGTGTTTTTTCCCTACACGTGTTTGGTCACTATAGTCTCAGCCAGTAACAAAGTTCAGATTCGGCAGCTAATCGGCAAGGAATAGGTGTGGTTCAATTCCAATAAATTCACAAATTGATTCAGAAAAACAATAACTTCAATCAATAATTCTGGATTAACGGTCAGTGATTGGTCATATGCGGCACAATTTTGTCACTTGATTAAAATGATCCGTTTTACAGATTTGGTGGGTTGCATGTTGTATCAAATAATATTTTCTATCCTGTTATTTTGAACGGTCAAAAACTCTTTAAAATAGATACATATAGAATAAGAATATTTTTCTTTGATGTATAAGTATTACATCATATCTATTCTAATCCTTCTATTAAAAACTTCCTTTTGTGATTTGCGAGTTTGGACTTTGGAGTAAATAACTTTTAAAAACTAGTAAGTAATGAGCGATTTCCGGGTTAACCGGCTATTCACCAATTAATTTGGAGATTCGATGAATCAGGCAGATTTTACAAAGATTAATTCCCCAAATAGTTTCTTCAAGGAGTTTTATTTAATATTCGATAAAAGTCGCCAAATTTTGTGACAGCCTTAGGGGTTGCTCTCATTTTATATTGGAAAATATATAAGAAATTTTGCAAAAAATTGCGTATGGCAAACCACTCCAATATGTACTCTTAGGGGTCTCCAGGAGTTGGGTCCATGTCAGGTGTTCCTTATGCCATGATCCATAAAAGAAACAAGTCTAAAAGTTTGGATCCATACATTTGAAAATCAGGTCGGGTTCAATTCGGGTCCTATAGTAAATGTGTGGCCTATTTTGGGTCTGGGCCAAGGTCAGGGTGACGGGGAACGCCAAGTTCAGGAGCCTTGGATTTGGAGCCATAACAGATTATCGGCGTCGAAAGAAGAGGAGAGGGAGCCTGAGTCCGAGTACCACATGCGTGTTTCATCGGTGATAAAACATTTTGAGTGGAGGAGAATGACGGGGAACGTCAAGATTGAAAGTATTGAAGTTGAACCGTAATAGAATTTCAACTTCAGAAAAAAAATAAAAAAAAAAAAAAAAAAATTCTTCATGTGAGCGGTGACGTCCGTGATTTTGCCCTTCATCCGTGTAGGTCACGGACGTCCGTGAACTCACGGACGTCCAAGGACGTCGTGGACTTAGAAATTTGAGTTTTTTTTAGCGAAAACTTACCTTTTTGTGTTTTATTTCTATTAGAACTCTTTATTTCGAATTTTAATTATTGGTGGCCTATATATAGAGGCTTGTAAAGACTTTTAATTAGTTATTGAATATTTTGAATGCTTTTATGCTTGAATATTCTTTGAGATGGGTTTGGTGTGAGGCCAAGGAGTGATTCCTAAAAGCCATTGTTATTTTCTCTATTATATTGGTTATCTCTCGATCATGTTTGCTTCCCTACATCGTAGCCTAATTGTTTCCTTTTCGATCCCAAAACCCTAAGCCTATTTGAAACCCTAAATCAAACATAGCCAACACCCTTTTTCCAAACCATAAACACATTACAAAACCAAAACCTATTACAAACCATAACCTAATTAGCCACCACAGTTGCGAACTGGTGAATCTACATCGGATCGAAGAGCGCCTAAGCACGAAAAGCTAGAGTTCTATCTCTAGGCCGATCTTGCCTCAAATCTAATAGTACTCGTGCATCGGACTGGACCCTAACTGGATCTCGTGTGATCTACCAACCTGAATTCTCTGAACCCTAAGGTATTTAAGATAGTTTTGAGATTACGCTTGATTAAATTCTAATTAATTTCGGCAAATCGCATTAAAATCATATTCCGCATTTTAGGGTTATCGTCCCGCGTCACAGGGTTAGGCCAAATCCAACCCATTAATAAGCGAGGTCTTTTAAAAAAAAAAAAGAAAAAATGGAATAAAAAGACAAATTACAAGCAAGTACCTCCATTAAATTAACCACTCGTAGAAGACCTGAAGGACATACAAATGGGAGGATCAATCTTAAGAATCGAGAGAATTGCCGACGGTATAGTCCAGATCCCGTCTCCGCATATCAAACCGGAAGCAACAGCAGCAGCACAAGTCTTCGCTTCCTTAGGATTCACCCGCTCCCAAACAAATAAAATCACAGTCCCAACGAACATGTCAATCCCAAAATACACGCCCATATAGAACGGAAGAGCAATTGCCATAGGTATAGGAATGAACTTCGAGATCCTTTCAGGAGTCACGTCTTGCAGAAAGTTTATAGCTAAAGCAGACACGAAAAACCCACAACAAATCTCCAAACAATGCTTTGGCAAAACTGAGAAGCCTTCCACTCCTACAATGGCCATCTCTCTGTATATGACCGCAAAAGGCGCTTCATATGGTCCGTCGGGTGATCCGATATCAAAAGCGGTCCAAAACAACCAGAAAAGTGAGAGGGGCAATAACACAACCCATTGCTGTCCCAACTAACTGGCTTACGAACATGGACTTTGCGGACGAAAGAGTGAGGAAACCCGTCTTAAAATCTTGCATGAGATCGGCTGCCGTGGCCACAATGGACATGAACACTCCACAAGCAGCTAAACCAGCTATGACGCCACCATCTGTACCGATCAATGATGCGAAGATAAAGATGCCCATCTTTCCATAAGTAGATGAGAAGCTGAAATTGGTGAGCCCACAACCATAGGAGTTGCAGAAAGCGAGTGCTGGTGCGAGAATGTATGAGATGAGTACCAAATACCACCGGAGTGGTGGAAAAATGACGGGTATTGTTGCTGCCGATACTGCAGCCAGGCCTATATAACAGGAAGCCGCAAACCAGGAAGGGATTGTGTCTTTTAAGAAGGTTTCGTCCATTTTCCTTTTTTCCCCAAGTAACTTGGTCTCATTTTCTGCCACAGTTTGCATTTAGAAAAAAGTCGAAATCAAAATAAGATGTATGGCTATGTGACACATGATTTTACAGGAACTCCAGGTTAGCAAGTTGTAAGCACAGAAGCAGCATTATATGAAATATAAGAATCGGTTTAGCTGCATGAGATAGGAGCAGGAATGGGAAAGCAGATGGTTCTCAAACTAATTGGGGTGTGAGAAGAAGATTGTGGGTGGTGGTTTTAGGGTTTACATACTTTGAAGTATGCTATAATACTCCTCCATAGAGGGATCTCCCTGCTTACACTCGGAGATTATTTGCTTGAGTTGATATATACGTGTATCATGATCAGAAGGGGCAAATGTATCAACCAGCTTGGCCCATAGCTTGGCTGCATAAGCGAGAACATGAAGGTTCTATATATAAAGGGGTCCATAGAATTTAATAGCCATCCAAGAATGATGGCATTATCGGCATCTCACTTTTCGGCCTCACTAGCACTAGTGCTAGGACTAGGGGTAGCCCCTGTCAACAAACTCATTTTCATACGACCCTGAATATAAAGGGGGATGGCCCTTGTCCATTCCAAAAAATTTGCAGAATTCAGTTTGAGAGAAGTGATGGTGGTGGGTAAATTCTCCCCACTCATATTTTTATACCCTTCGGTCATTGTGATTTACAAATAATCCCAAAGGAAGAGAATATTTCCTCTCTTTTTTTTGAGGAAAAAAAAAAATTTCCAATCAATAAGAGAATCAACAATATATGAAATCTGCTATGGTATTTTCAGTATATAGCACTGGCTGCTATAAGTTCATTGAAAAACAGTACTTGATGCTTGACTGATGTCGAAGCATAAACAAAACAGCATTTTCTATTGAGAAAAAAGGATAAAATCTGGCTGTAAAAGGAAAAACCAGATCAAAGAACCAGAGACATCACCTTTTGGGAGCACAAAAATCACCAAAACTCACTCAAATGTGATCCAAACGAGACGAAACCACTTCCAAACAGTCCGTAATAAAGAATCGATCCATCTCCAAGCTATCTTGCTTCAGATTTGATAGACACAAGAAGCAGAAACCCAGAAAACCGTGAAACTACCAGAAAAATGGGATACAAAGATCCCTTTGAAAACCCTAAAAGATCATGTCATCTCGCTGCGTTCCAGAAGAACAGAATACCCAGAATAAAAAACCGATCAGAATGGGCTAGAGTTAGCTTGAACCGATCCATCTCCAAGCTATCTCGCTGCACTCCAGAATGATTTTGCTGACGTCAGCATGCCATGTTGACGTCAACAAAGATGAAGTGGGCGATGGGTCAACCTTTTGATGAACCTACTCTGATACCAAGAAGAAGATTGTGGGTGGTGGTTTTAGGGTTTAAGTTTAGAGAGAGAGAGAGAGAGAAAGAGAGGAAACGGCTTTGTGAGTTTAATGTTCTCACTAGCATTAATATTTATATTAAGTGAGAGATTACATGCACACCCTATATTAATAGATGCACCTACACTCTAACTAACTCTAGTAACATTACTAACAATGTGTAGCCCCCACTTGATAGCTCAAGTGGTATAAGACGTAGCTTTCCTCTCTTAAAGATCAATGGTTCAAATCCAGTGTTACCTAGACATGTGGCATGGGTGCTAAGTGTCAAGGTGTCATAGATGTGACATGCACATTTCTAAAGATTCCAATGCAACAGGAAAAAAAAGAAAGTAGAACGTATATTAGAAAAAATGAAGGAATTTTTAGAGAGCTAATTGAGGTATGAAATTAAAAGATACAAAATGTATGTCATGAGCCTAACTCAAAGTTTACTATTTATATAAATCGTTTTCTAGGACCCAAGCTTTTTAGTTTATAAGATACTAAACTTCACACAAATTTTTTTTATAAAACGATGGTTGATTTTAACTTGTCAAAACGAGGATCATTTTGATAGTATTATGTGGTATTTTCATACAAGTCTAGAAGTGTCATGCTCTATTAAGGAGTGTCCAAGTGCCACCAAGTATCGGCACTACAAAAATCTCAAAAGTAGAAGTGCCTAGGTAACACTAATCAAATCCCCTATATGAAGGATCGCTTCAATACAAGCACAAGCAGGAAATCTGGAAGGCCAATAAACCATCTCAAGCACAAGTGGGACCACCTTTCAACTCTCTTTTATAACGTGAAAATTAAGATATGTTTATTAAAATTTAGAAATTTCAGGCTTCAAAATGACAAAAGCTTCAAATAGTGAAAAATTGATCTGAGTTATAGTTGATACCAACGAATTTGTGGTTGTGATAGTTGTTGATGGTATGCAAGAAGAGGTTCAGGAGTAGGAATCGAACATTGAAGAGAAGATTACTGTTACAAAGAGTTTGTATAATAGGACAAATCAATCCTTTCATTTCGTTTCGATTAACGGAATTATGGCATAATGTGATAAAACGGGACAAACCAATCATTTCAAGGTGGAGCCACATTGTTTGCAAAAAGCAGAAGCTAATGACTTCCTTCCAACCAGCAGACTACAGATGCGTGCAATAAAGCGGTTAGATCCATTCATAGTCAACTATTGGTTAGCTATCTGATACTGATACAAGATGCAAGTTTGAGAGAAGGGGGAGTGTCGAGTCTTGCTGCATGGTATTTGTTGTATATTATCTTTACATAGCTTATAGTTATCTAGAAGATTAGTCACTCATTATAGGTTATTCATGTTGCAATTCTAGGAAAACAGTAGTTTAATCTTTTTCATAAGTTGGCCACAAGACCCAAAAGGTTTACACAATTCACAAGATCACTGTGTTCTCTCGGATTTCTCTCTTATGAGTCACCTCCTAAATCATGACACCCTATGTATATGATATTGATACTCAGAAATGCTTGACTTGGGGATAAAACTTAAAAACATAATTTCACTTATTTCGTGCACAAATCAGTAAATGAACAGGTAAAAATAAAAACTGCAACAAGATGCAATATTAATAAACTTAAATATCCAAATATGTCATAATGGGTTTTCACCATGCTCACCTTGAAGTTCATTGATTATCGGAAGTTTGCCCCGTTTTGTGCTTATATTGCATACCTCCTTAGCGGTTATTGCTACTAATTTGATCAAATTGTAAATACCATCTCCAAGGATAAGAGAGATTGCAACGAAAACCTGCAGATAAATCGAAGGCAAAAGAATCCAATTAAGAGACATGATAAACCATCATCATCATCACAGCCTTATCCCATCTATTTGGGGTCGGCTTTGCAAGAGACATGATGAACTGAAATGTAAAAATGATTGTTGTAACCTGGTCAACTCTCACATAGCATCTGGTAAAAAGTAAAAAATGATTGTGGTGAAGTAAAATCGTCCACATGTCATTAATTATTCTTTGATGCTCCTTCTTACTCAATTATATTATATTATTAGTGATGTCATTTGATAACGAGAGCTACTACCCAAATTTTCAACTGTATAATATAGTCACAAAAGTCCCGGCATCTTCAAAAAATGGGAAAATGTCGGTGACTTGCAATAATCCCAAGGTTATCGCCGATTAATTGGCCAAGTTGTGACTCAGCCGATTAATTGGTGATGTTTTTGATGTTGTCCGACTTTTTTTCGTTCTTTTCACTTATACTTAAACGGAAAATTAAACCTTTAGGCTTTGTACTATTTTGTTCATAAAAAATATTTAGGTTTTGCCTATTTTGCACTATTTTGTTCATTAAAATATTATTTCTAACTTGAAATATATTATGATATATTTTTATATTTCTTTGAGGTTTTTAATTTCCCCGATTTTTGCTGATTTTTCTCGACTTAGACCCTTGCCGATTTATTGCCGACTCCCGACTTTGTGACTATGTTGTATAATGGTGCATAGTCGTAAAACAAATACAATTTATTCTGCAATTTCTCTCAACCCTGAAAATTTGATTCATGGTGAACAAGCAAGAATTTTCACTGATGCAAACCAGATACCACGATGAACTTTCTGGAATTTAAGGAATTCATTTCAGCCCATATCATAGGATGAGGAACCAAAGCAAGGAGCAAAACACCGTCCATAAGCACTCGTCATCACCTTTGTTGCAGTAATGAGAGGGACCATATAGGTAACCAAAGTAGATGGTAAAAAGTTCATGCTTACCAATATCACTGACCAGATAAATATAAATGAGCAAATTATTCCTATCTTACCCTACGTTATATAAAGCTTCAAATGCATCTGCTTGAATCCACAATTAGAATTTAGAAATTTCACATTTTTCTAGTTTCTTTTGAGTGAAAACTACAAAGATTTCAATCAATTGTAGAATAATTGGCATCTTCACTTCTCTTTTTATGAAAAATGATTTTGCTATACCTTATATCCATAGAGACCTTTAAAGTCACTTTCACCAAGGTTATCAGGGAACCATTCACCAGCATGATCATTAATAAAAGGCCAAAGGAAACCCCATGATATAATCCCCCCAAGAAGAATTGAGCAATTAACGATGTGTGGGCAGATAAGACCATTTCCAACAAAAGTAGGACTAAAGTCAAAATAAAACCTGCAAGTGCATAAAGAGAACAATATAAAAATTACTGGACAGAGAAATGGTGGCTCTTTGACTGATGTCTCGCCATTAAATTTTAACAGTTCAACATTCCGGATACTTCTGTTGACAGCATTTTCCTAGAAGAAAAAAATGCAAGAAAAACAATTTGAACCATCAGAAAACCTGATTGACTCATCTCATGTATCAGTCCATTGTTCTAAGGTGTACCATAGGGAAAAATATGGGAATTCTGTGAGGCAGCAGCATGGAGAAATTTAATTATATTGGAAAAAAAGGGAAGCTTAGAAGAGAGGTAAACAGATGAAGGAAATCAAAGGCAATTGAACATACGTATTCTTATATGCTTCCAGACCGAAGCTGGGGAAATTATCAAAGCCACATGAATCTCCAACACCACTGAAGAACCACCTAAAGCAACTCCAACATAAGCTTATGCTTAAGTATTTCCCAAGGTAGTATACTTGTTTCCTGCAACAAATTAATCAAAGAGAAGTTTTCATTAGACAACAGCCAATTGAGTTGAAATTGATGCTGCAGATATAACTTATTAAAAAATGGACATTCACATTCAATATTTAATAGAAAATGAAAGCTAACAGATTAAGAGCTATATCAATGAAATCACCAATGACTGGAGAAGAATCTTACAGCTAGAAAGTAGAGAGGATTTTTTTAATATAATTTATTCATGGTACACAAATAGGGGTGTCAACGGGCCGACTGGCCCAACCCGGCTTGGGCCGTGTTCAGGATGTTGACCCAATTATTGTTCGGGCCTAGGCGTGGGCTGACCCAATTATTAAACGGGCTGGGTCTGGCCTGGTTTTAAGCCGATTAAGAGTTGAGCAACCTGGCCCAGTCAAACCCAACTACTCAAGGGTGAATGGTCAAGCTGGCCAGTAGGCCAGCCTGGCCCTATCCAGTTCGGGCTGGTTTCGGGCTAAGTCATTAGGCCCAATTAATAATCGTGCCTAACCTATCAATTGTCAATTGGAAGATGTCTTTTCTTGGCTTCTTTTAGAGACAGATTCGACAAAGCATATTCTTCACTCTTTCGGGATTAGTGGCATTACCAAGAGAAAGGGGAGAGGAAGAGAGTTTGGGGGCCATCACACTTTGGGAATCCTCTTTCTTTTCTTCAATACCTTTTGAGAATAAGCAAAGGAAACATTTGAAATTTGGATATCTTGAGTGCAATGGGCTAAGACTGGGAATGTTTTTGTTGCTCTCAGTATGCTTCTATCAAATTTCCTGTATGTCAAACTTTCCTCCTTTTATAAATCTTGATGGTTGTAAACCGCCCATGATCTGGGCAGTTATTGAAACTGCAAATAACTGTTAAGTCACCGCAAGTGGTAACCTAGGATCGTCATAGGTCACTGTAAACAGTTGTTGCAAATGGACTTGGAGTCGCCGCTAGTGGACTTGGGTTCACTGCCAATCGTCACCACGAGTGGACTTTAAGGTCACTGGCACTGCGAGCGGGGTCATGGTCACTGTGAATGGTGACCGCGAGTGGCTTGGAAGTCACTGCGAATGCCCTTGGGGTTGCTGTGAGTAGTGACCACGAATTTAAGAATGTGAAATTGTAAGTGCCAATAAGGCTGTAATTACCGGGCTGGCCAGTCAGCCCGCTTGGCCTGGCCCAATAATCCCTTTTAATATATATATATATTATACTATTTACAATCAAATTACCAAAATAGTACTCAATATTATTGTTAGATTTATGAAGGGGATAATTGTAACGCTATTTTAATTTAAATATTTATAAAGGGAGATCTTAAGATTTTCTTTTTTCGCATTCAAAACATTTTTCTTTATATTTAATGAAAAAAAATTACAGTGAAGAAAAAATTGTTAGAAGCTTTTAAAAATAGCTATAACCAATGAAGCCCGAAGCCCGACCCTAGCCCGCTCCAACCCGCCTAAGTTAGGGCTATGGCTGGGCATATCAAAGCCCCCCTAAGTTAGGGCCGGGCTAGGGCCTCACCTTGACCGCTAGGGCCGGGCTTGATTTTAGGGAGACCCGGCCCTGTCCCGGCCCGTTGACAGCCCTAAGTGCCAACATGGTGTTACTTGTATTAAGGGTATACTTGTCTTCTTTAAATCAGTAGTTATTAATATAAAAGCCAGTGGGGCTACTACCCATCTAAGCCATTATATACCTCCCTAAAGCCATTGAATCAAACAACTCAACGCCCCTAATCCTCTTTTCATCTTTTCCAAGTAAGACATGTTATGGAATGAACCTGGAAAGGGTGTGACTATTGCAGTTAAATTAAATGCCAAATAAACGTATTGCACACACTTGCAAGTGCAGAGATAGAGAGCAACAGTTTGATTTACAAATCCAAGAAAATTTACAATGTTTATTTGAGTTGTGCATCTCACCCTGCAAGTTCAGCTCCTTTAGTTGTATGAAAACCATTTATCAACAGAGCTGTGGCTGTCCCACTGGGGTAAGTGAGCTTGGAATCCATGACCATCACCTTTTACCAATGAAAACAAACATAAAAGAGAAAATTGATAAACAAAAGGTCTTCATTTACCATGGGAAAATTATTTATAGGCATAAACAAAAATCATTTCGATGCAAGAATAAGTTTCCATGCCACCATCTAAATGATCATTCGTAGGGATGCAAATGGGACGTGTCAGGGTAGATCAGGACCCAGTCCATGTAGTAATCGGGTCTGGATTTTGGAACCAGACATGTCCAATTTATTAATGGGTTGCATCTACGTAAAATAAGTAGACCCACTTAGGATTTTGGGTTGTTCCAGATCAGGCTAGTTCCAGATTTAACCCATTTATTAATAGCTCCAGACCCAACCGATTCAAGTTAAAGTGTTTCATGTGGATGTTGATCACTTGTAACACACAGAGCCCAAAAATCATGCATATCAAAGCATTGGAACCATTCGATCAGAGTGCTTTAATATGAACTGTTAAGTGGATATGAACAATGGTCCATATTCATGTGTTATGACCGGGTAGTTCTAATGCCCTGATATGAGTTATTTTTGGTCTCATAGAGATACAAGTGATGGGCATCCACATAAAATATTTAAAATAATAAAAATTGTATGCCATCTGGCCCAAAGTGGGTGCTTCTATGGTCGCTGTCGATAAATTCTTTTCATATTCCTTCATTCCATATTGACAAGATACAAGAGCTTCTACTCAGTCCTAAGAACGATTTCTACTGCACATAGTGGACTGACTTCAAGGTAATTATCATGATATACCAAATCTGTTTTTCTTTTATGAAAACTCAAATCATGTCAAAATCAATCATTTTTTATTTTAGATAAAAAATTAGAGTGCAGGGGTACTGGGAAGGGAGCAGCGTTTGAACGCTGCACCCAAGCCAGATGTCTTCCACATGGCACCCAAACACAAGCTTGGTTTAACAAGGGCCAATGGTTTAAAAGAAGTTAATAGTGAAAATTTCATCAATTCACCGTTCAATTTCACACCATTAGATGGACATATTTTATATATATATAGAAAAAAAAACCCTAGGGATGGGTGAATCTTAGGGGGGATGGGTGCCACGTGGAACCTGAAATTGTACTCTTGTCCAGCGTTGGGATGTTAGACATGAGTCCAGTGCATGGATCAAAATATTGGGTTTTTCTCGCCCCAAAACCGATACGTATCAGTTTTGGACTTGGACGATACGATGCATTGGGTTTTTCTCGCCCCCTTAAAAAACAGTCGGATATGTATCAGTTTTGGACTTGGACGATACGATAAATTGGGTTTTTCTCAGCCCCCTTAAAAAACAGTCGAATTATCGTCCGAATCATCCAATGTATCATCAAATTATCGTTTTCTTTTTTTTTTGGGAAAAATACCAGAATGTATCGTCCAGAACCGATATGTGTCGGTTTTGGGGCTGGACGATATGTATCAAAAATCCAAGATTTTGATCCATGGTCCAGTGTCCCTTTATCCAAAAAATTAATACTAATACAACCAGGACGCAAATTTTCCAGGTGTCATTTGGCAGATGTATTTAAAGAACGTGCATGTAAATCAACACATGTATAGTAACAAGCTGTCAATGATAGATCGAAATCGCTTCAAATCTGAAGGGGAACATCGGCACACAATTTTCTTTGTTTGTTAGTTTGTCTACCATCTCTTAGTTTAGTCAGAGCTCACTATATGCAAATCATTTTTCTTTACTATTTAATCAGTGAAATTAAAAGGTAATTATGAGCCATTTTCCTAGATGCAAAGCAAAAGGGGTTGGAAGAGAAAGCGGGGAGGAGGACAACAGGTTTGGACTTAGGAACGTGAGTGGTTTTTAGAAAAGCTGTACAATAATGTATCAGAAGGGATAAATAAATAAAAAAGAAGAAGAAAATATATACCTTGCAAAGTGGAACAAGGCTGAACAGACCGAGAAAACTGACAACAAACATATATCCAATCATCCACCCTAAAGAAGGGTTTTTGACATCTTCCTCCCTATTTCCAGGATAATCAACTCCAATGAGCCCATACGTCCTCTGATCCATTGCAATCAAATATGATCCAAATCCCCCTGTGAAAGAGGCATCGATTCAAATTCCATCCAAAAATAACTCAATTAAACTATAATAACAATGATGTTACGTAATGAGATTAAATCGTAACTTCCACAACAGATGCACCGAAACCTTATTCTGGGAAAAGATAGGATGGAAATAAGGTGAGACTTAGCTAATAACTGGATTCATCATGTGGCATCCAGCCTAACAAAATGTAAGGTGTAAAAGGAAGTTCCATATAGGGGCAAGCCTGAACCTCAACTGGAAGGATGGTTCTTGTGTCACAACTGGTATTATCAAAGTTGAAAAGAGAACTTAGATGATCACGACTCGATTCGTCAAGCGCTCACCAACGAAAGCCGAGCTAAGAAAATTTAACATCCATATATATGCTATGAATAAAATGAGAGTCCCATATACACAATGGCCATCTACAAGGACATCTCAGACTGGTGCCCGTTGTCGTGAGTGCCCTGAAAACAGATGGTTAAAGCATGTATCTCAACATCATAGGCATACAAGATTAGATACAAAGATAGTATCAAGTACATAAATAACAAAATAATAGTAAATACGTATCTCGAGGAAGTAAACATGCATCAATAAATGTAAAATGACTCGGGGTGTACCAATTTATTGTAATACTCAATGTTCCTGTAAACATTTCCAGTTCTTCATTTAAACTCCTCCTAACATTGAAATTGGGTTACTAGATAGTGGCTAACTACAAACCACGAACATGTTATGAATCTTATGATAACAGTCATTTCGTAACTATTAGGATAAAAAACATAAAATAAAAATAGAGGAAGAATGAAAAATATAGCCTTTCAAGATAGCTAGGTATCTCCTAGAATGAAAAATATAGCCTTTCAAGATAGCTAGGTATCTCCTTAAATCCCGAAGGATTAAAACTTGTATTCACCTCTTTGTCAATTGGGATTATTGGCTGTTATAAACGAAAAACATAGAATCCTAAATAGCAACAACTCCTAAATTGTGGCAATCCGGATTTCGGCACCCTGAAACCCGCGCCATCAGCGGGTTGGCGCTAAGGCCGAACCCCGAATGAAACACATGGCATACCATTCGCATAGCGAAAACAAAGCAGAACCATAACTAACTAACTAACATAAACATAATAAAGAGGAGGTACAAGTATTATCCACCAAAAGCTCAAAATGACGGTTCTAATTCCATACGAATACCTATGGAAAAAGAACTGACAAGAACCACCAGTAAGGGCCCTTCCTTACCGAAACATGGTTCACCAAAATGAATTACATTCACCATTCGAATTATTACATATTCTTTTAATTAACCAAAACAACTCTAATCTCTCAACTTAAGACCGGAGATACCAGGCCTAGCAATCAAAAAACAATTCTCGGGGGGAATTTCTTCTAACTCCCGCCCAGGAGAATAATCAAGATCCTCCTGCTCGGAATTCTCAGCTCCTTCACCTGTACCTGTGACATTTAGTCGATGAATGAACTTCATCCAAGCTCAGTAGGGAAAAAACTCATAGCATGCGTATCATAGACATTTAACATATATCTCATGGCATAATGGATTTAAAGCAAATCAGAACATATGCACAGTTGTAAGTGTCATGGCATGAAACATATTTGCGATACTTGTTTGGAAAACATAAACGCATGCTCACATCTTAGTCTCAACATATGAAAGGAAACTTAAAAGTGATTTACTTAATTTATTGCATGAGGAACTATAGCCTCGAGCCCTCGATGGAATACCCACCATCGTCGTTCACGTGAACCATTTTCACATATATCCAAGGTCCTATAAAGTTGGACACTTGGCCGAACATAATTACCGTTGTACGGTAGGAGTCACAAGATTACACATGGCACAAAGGGTATACGGATAGGCCGCCGTACCGGTCACGGATATCCTGCCGCATCAATCACGATTATACCGCCGAGTCGGTCGGGTATTCACATAGAACCTCAAATCGAAGTGCATACATATAGCTCATCGCCATGTAAAGTGATAATTATAGCTTAGTTTGAAAGTCTGAACAATTGGTACATACATATCGAAACGGATTGAATCTCGAAAGATTCCCCAAATCTTACACATTTCCGAAAACATGCATATGCATATACTTTCTCAATTCAAAATCAAAACAATATTCACATGGTTTTATCAAAGAACACATCATAACATAACACACATGCTAATGTATTAAATGCATATGATATCAAGTTTTCCCTACCTCAAAATCTCAACCCGTACGTGCTCAATCCGCCGTTTGGGTTTGTTTTGCTTCACATAACACCAGCTCACCTAAACACATTAAATCCATGGTCATACATCAGAACGATGCTAAACATATTACAAAAGATTCCTCCAAAATCTCACAGCCAAGACATAACAAAATCCCGAATCTGAGAATTTCGATCGATCGAATCCCTATTTCGATTGATCGAAACTCAATTTTGATCGATCGAACACATTTTGATCGGTCGAACCTCTCAAAACTCATATAGCGACCTCACAGTTCGATCGAACGATTTTCCATTTCAATCGAACGAATCACAAATTCGATCGATCGAAAATAATTTCGATCGGTTGAATCCCACAAAAGCCAATTGACCAATACACAGTTCGATCGATCGAATTTCTAATTCGATCGATCGAAAATATTTCGCTCGGTCGAATCCCTCATAAGCTAATTAACAAACCACACTATTCGATCGATCAAAACGAAATTTCGATCGGTCGAATCTTCACAGCAATCTTTCAAAATCTCTATTATATACGTTTCGATCGATCGAGTGTGAGATTCGATCGATCGAAACACATTTTGTTCGATCGAAATAAATTCGATCGAACGAATTTCCTCAGAAATCGAACTCTTCCAAATTGGGTTAATTTCGATCGATCGAAAAATGCAGATTTCGCCCAAAATTGGGTTTTTGCATTTCACTCTAATTCTTCCTGAGATCATACCTTGTTTATTATGATTTTTCGATCATAATTTAGATAAAAAAAACAACCAACACAATTTCACGATCTAACCTTAAATTCTATACCTTAATTTCATCTGAATCGTCAATCTTTGCTTCCGAATCAGATTAGGGTTTCACCAAGTGAACAGTGGCCTTCTTCACTCCAAGCCCCTAGCTGCTAGCTTCGAGAATCGATCGTTCTCGCATTCGACCGCAATCAATACCCGCGGTTCCTCCTCTCTCCTCTTAACTCCTAATGATAAGCAATAACAAGGGTATTGAATGCAAACATGACTAAGGTATTTATTTCTCTTATAATCAAGCCCTAGGCTTAGGTACAAAGCACTACACCTAGGTTGGTTGTATGAGGGTTCACTAACCCTTCAACACAGCCTATTTACATAAATCCGCTCCATAGGATTTGATCTACAAACATTACCTAGTTCATCAGTACGGCCCTCGACGTGCAGACCGTCGGGCAAGCGTACTGAGGCGTACTGTTCATGGGTCAAAACTTAGGGACGTTACATAAATAGCTAAGAATAGTAGTAACTAAGAAAAACGACTTCTGAATGTTATACTACCCTACAATCATAATACACTTTATGCAGGTGGATAAGTTGTGCAATGGAGATTGTGTCTATCATTCCCTCCCCTTAAGACAACCCTTTGAGGTCAAGAGTGGAAGTCTTCTACTTTTATGGAATTTCCTTTTTTGTCCTCCATAGAGCCATCAAGGATGACTAATTGGAATTTACACTGATGTCTCGCGCTATACTTCTCGTCGCAATTGTAGCATAGTCCTCTCTTACATCGTTCATTCATTTCCTTTGGGGTCAATCATTTTATCATTGTTTTGCCCTCCTTATGGGGAGCGTGAACCAGTTCTAATAATCAGGAATGCATAAAAGAAAAGGATCGATTGGATCACCAATTCCCAATTGTCTAAGGTTGATTCCTCCTGAAGCGACGCTAGTTAGAAGCCTTGCACAAGTGTTGCCTAGTTGAATCATCTTCCCGCCAAGTTGGATGTTGTCTTTTAAACTTACAAAAAACACCTGATCAAGAAGGATTCAAGTAGATGAACCGTGTGTTTAACTAGTCACTCTAGGAATGGCAATCCCCACATGATGGATTCTATTTCAACTTAAACAAAACTACATTCGGCTCCTCACTTTCTAGTGGACCGAATAATGTGCACAAGGCATGTATGAATTGAGCCCATGATACCAAATGGGGCTCCCTCCAGATACCGAATAACCTCGCCCATGATACAAAATAACCTCACTCCGGTCACCTCAATATAACCTTGCTCGGATACCAAACTGTTAAAGTACCAATGATATCATAATTGTTAGCACAAACAAATAAAATAAAAACAATAAAAAGAAGGAAGAAGATGTTGCATGGAAGCACCCCAAATATCACTAACGATCCACACAATGAACATCCAAACAATAATCCATAAGAGAGAAAACAATAAAACAAATCCAATCACATCAAGAGACAAAGATTTACGTGGTTCAGCAAGATTGCCTACGTCCATGGGGCACCGATGAACAGGTTTACTGATGAACTCATGATAATACCAGATTGCCTACGTCCATGGGGTGGCGATGAACAGGTTTATTGATGAACTCACGATAATAGAATACAATCTTAGGGTTTTTCCGAAAGAGAAAAGTATATAGTCCCTATTTGGCGTGGCTGGAGCCTTGGAAGTGCTTTTGGTCTCCGGAAAGCGATTCAAGACTTCTAAAGCTGTTTGGCGAACAAAACAACTTATATATTATTTTTATCAAAAAAAGTAAAAATAAGCTATTTTTCAAAAGCGGCTAAAACCAGCTTTTAATTTCAACTACTGCATGAATCTAATTTGTGGATGCCCATCTCTCTCTCTTCTCTTTCAAGGTACTGTATTTGCAACTGAAGATATCCGCAACCAATGATTTCCACAATTAACACACTTGACTGCCTGGAATCAAACAATCGAGTTCGTTTTTCATCCCAATCATGCACACAGTATATCTTGCGATCATAACCCACCTATCAAATGGTGATATGTTGTTTCCATATAGCACACATTTCCAAAAAATGACTGTGATCATAGTGTACCATGAGAGGGTTCTTGGGTCAATTTTGAGGATTTGTGAAACATTAATCAATATCTGACTATCTGATAGTTGAACATGATCTCAAGATCAATTCTATGAAGATTGGGACAAAAAATGATCTGGATCCTCTTGTTCAAGGCAATCAACGGTATTAATGGTAGAAACCATCAATTCCGGCAACTCTTGCAACTGATTCTAGAGACTAGAGACAAACAACTTTTCCAGCAACACCACTTCTTTAAAAAGCTACTTTTAACAGTAGAGCCATAGCGCCTAGGGCTTCTAATACATTTCTGGTACCGTAAACCCACCCCCCCCCCCCCCCCCCGCCCAATAAGAACGCCTGGGTCCAGCATACATCAAAGATATAACTATAGTAAGGGCCATTAATAGCAGAGGGCCTTTCGAGGCAGCCGCGTATCTCCTCAACTCCGAAAGGACTAATACACAATACTGGCCCTGGACCAAGGCCCAAGAGGCCCCCGAAATTTAAGGGGCCCCCAAATCTGAAAAGGCCTTTTTTTAATAGGCTTTAGAATTTAAAAAAAAAAATTAGAGGGCCCTGCCCAATTGATAAGGGCCCTCAGAAATCAGGTTGGGCCGGTCCACCGCCCACTTAAAACAAAATTTTTTTTTTAAAACCCTAGCTATCTGCCTATCTCCGTTTTTCAATCACTCCCTCCCTAGCTCCCCTATTCTCCTCTGTCTCTCTCTCTCTCGACTTCACACCACCTGACCACCACCCCAGCGACACAGCCCCACTCCTTTCTTGCCCAAAGTAACAAAATGAAGAAACAGAGGTTTAATTTCAGGCTTGTTTACTATTTATTATCTTATTTATTTATTTATTTTAATTTCTATTTTCCATTTTTTATCCAAGAGGATTCTCTCACAATCTCACTAGCCTTATTCACATTCTAATCCAAACCCTTCATTGTTTTGATTTTGTGTTTATTTTTATTTTAAATTTTTAATCAGCCGTTGAATTAGTTTGGATCCAAATCTAAGGGTTGTAATTAATTTTCCAGCTTTCTTCACTTCACAAGGCAATAGGCATAGAAGCATAGTTTAGAGTTCAGTCCTGTTCAGAGCAGAGTCACAGATATATATATAATAGTGTCCTTTTCTTTGAGTTTTTCTATGGCATTCTCAAATCTCAATTTCTCATCACATCGGTACATCACCCAACGTTAGAGAGAGAAAAGCATAACCCAATGTGCAATGTCCCAATCTCTTTTAGTCTTTTGTACCCATAGTTTAGGCCTTTAGGCTTTAGGGCTTCTGGAAATGAAGTTTGTATAATAATTGTATTGCAGTATGGGGTGTTGGACCTGTTGGTCACAATTGTGAAAGATTTATCCGCGATGTACAAGATTCTTTAGTTTGTATTTTATGATAACTTTTTTGTCTTATATTTGACAGAAGTTTATAAGTTTCGTACTCTTTGTGTGCATTTGTTAAAGTGGATAAGTTATTGATTCAGATAAAGGGCTGATTCGAGTGGAGTTGTACTTTGTATACTTTTTCATTCGTGTTTGATTTTCTTATGGACCAATATTTTGTATATAATATGTTTGTTGAAATAACTTATTGATTTTTTCATAAAGCATTTAATATTTTAAATTTCTAATGCAAATGCACATGATCAGAGGTGAGTTGGAGCTAAGTGAAGTATAGAAGTTACTTGAGACCTATTCTAAGTGTAAATAGCTAAGAAATTATGTTGCTTATGACCTGTTTGTGAAATTCCCTAAGACAAAGTCTACATGCTATTGTAGTTTTTCTTCCAACTTCCAAGGCATAGTTTATTTAAATCTTCTAAGGTGCAGTCCATTGAGCACATTGGGAGTTAACTATTTATAAAGTAGTGTGGTGGCTTTGATAACACATTTCTATTCTTTTCATCTTTTGGTTGGTGCTTGCACGAGAAAGAGAATATAGGATATCGTTTTTAGTTTTTGGCTTTGGTCTTTTTGAGGATTGGCTTGAGTCGGTTATCAACTATTATTATATTCTTTTTGTTGTGCCATCCATTGATTCTGGGTGCCTATAGCGGCATGTCTATTGGATTGAGTCCTCTTTAGATGATCGCCGGTATAGCTAGCACTGCTTAATGATGGCTGGTCTTTAATGAAGGTAATAGTAAGAGTGGTTCAAAGATCTCTATGGCCAGTGTTAGCTTAGTTTTAGTACAAGTAATTAACATTGGATCAATTCCTTATTGTCAAAATAAAATCCATTTGAAATTTTGGTTGGGGCTAAACATGAATATACGTCTCTGTATAGTTGCATCCTATAGTATAACTGTTAACCATGGCATGTTGTTAGCTAGATGGGAATATTAAATTAGTGGCGTCTTTTCCTCTCCAAATACTACAAAATGATACATGATTGATAATGTTTTGACCTTCAATAGTTAGATTTTAAGGCCTCATCTGACCATTTGTCCCTAGAAAAAGAGTAATTTTTTTCACTTGTTTCTCAAATCAGGCATTTAAGGACTTGATTTAATTGTGATGATAACTATAATAGTTTGGTATACGATATTTGACGTTGTGGCTATCTAAAATGCTATTGATAGTCTTTCATTTGAAATTAATTGTACGATTTCTATTACACTTAGAATAATAGTTATAGACCTATTTTGCATTGAAATTAGGCCTATAAAGACTAGGTTCAGTCATCTTGTCATGTACTATGAATTTATGGAAAGAAAATTATGGATTGATTTTGACCAATGTTACTGATTATGAAGACCAAACTGAATCGAATCGGTTGGTTCGGTTTGGTTTGAACATTTAGAAACCAATTAATTGCAAGTTTCTTCAACAAGACCTTGTCCCTATTAAATCTACATTGTAAATTTTTTTCTTTATGTATATAAAGTTTAGGATGGACAAATAGATTTTATATATTTTGAAGAATTTATTTTATATGGTGTTAGCAACTTACCTTTGTCTCAATCTCGTGTTTGTAGTTGAGAAATACCACATTCAAATCATGTCTAATAGAAGCTATCCGTCTAGAGCTGAGAAAAGAAAGAAGAAGCAAAAGATAGAAAAACTTATTCAATTTCAAGCAAGAGCCATTTACAATTTTTTTGAAAGTAGTAAACAAACAGAAGTTGTGAATACTAATGAATAAGAAGAACATAAGCTCAAAGACTTGAGCAATAACAAAGAAGACGACAGGAATGAAGAACATGACGAAAAAGACTTGATGAATGAAGGGGAAGATGACAGTGAAGAAGAAAATATAAATGAGAATGACTATAAAGAATATTGGCCTTCAAATATTTATGATCCGGCCAATTAGAATAATGTCCAATAGAGTCTTAGAGACTTCTTAGTAGAGAAGAGTCTTCTGAGAGATAATAATGAGAATTTTTCGAAAAATATTCATGGGAGGAAGTTCTCGTCTTCCCATTACATGCGACAATTAACAAATGGAGAAAAGAAGGATAGAAAATGATTAGTATATTCATATACTAGCCAGAGAGCTTATTGTTTCAGTTGCAAATTATTTTTCACAGAATGAATAACTACTCAATTGGCTAAAGAATGATTGAATGATTGGAAGAATCTCAGCGAAAGATTGAAACGACACGAAAGGACTAATGAGCATATTACCAGTATGAGCAAATGGATTGAGTTGAGTTTGAGATTGAGAAAGAATGAGACAATTGATAAAGAGGTCCAAGAAAAAATAAAAAAAGAAAAGGAGCATTGAAAATAAGTATTAATAAGGATTGTTTCTATCGTGAAGACTCTTGCATTTAAGAATATAGTATTTCGAGGGGATAATGAAAAAATTTATCAAGAGAGGAATGGAATCTTTTTGGGTATAGTTGAAATGATAGCCGAATTTGATCCAATAATGCAAGAGCACCTTCGACGAGTCTAAAACAAAGAAATCCATTATCATTATCTATATCACAAAATTCAAAATGAGTTGATACAAATGATGGGAGATGCGATCAAAAGTAAGATTATTCAGAAAATCAAGGTAGCGAAATATTATTCAATAATACTTTATTGCACTCTGGATATTAGCCATAAAGTGCAAATGTCTCTTGTCATACGATGTGTTGATGAATCTACACGTCGAATACAAGTTAAAGAGTTCTTTCTAGAATTCTTGAAAGTCAATGATACTTCTGGGCAGGGGCTTTTTGATGTTCTTGTAGAAGTTTTGAAGTCTCTTGGACTCGATATTGATGATAGAAGAGGACAAGGATATGACAATGGCTCAAATATGAAAAGAAAACATAAAGGTGTACAGAAAAAATTACTTGAAATAAATCCTAGAGCATTCTATACGTCATGTGGTTGTTATTGTCTAAACCTTGCACTTTCTGATATAGTGAACTCTTATCCTAAAGCTTTAACATTTTTCGGGGTGGTACAACGTATATACATATTGCTTTCATCCTCTCCAAAGCGATGAGAAATTTTAATAGATAATGTGAAAGGTTTCACAGTTAAGGGGCTATCACAAACACGTTGGGAGAGTCGTGTTCAAAGTGTTAAAGTAATAAGATATCAAGCTTCAGAAATAAGAGATGCTCTACTTATCCTAGCAGAGTCTACCTGTGAAAATGACGACAAAAGTTCTAGTGAAGCACAATCTCTTGCAACAAATGAACTTGAGAGTTATGAGTTCTTAGTACTTATGATTATTTGGCATAATGTATTATTTGCTATTAATGTTGTTAGCAAGTTTCTTCAACAAGAAAGTATTAATATTAGTATTGCTATTTAGCAATTAGAATGACTCATTACCTATTTTAAAAGATATAGAGAAAATGGATTCGCGGAGACCCTAATCGGAGCTAATGAAGTTGCGATTGAAAAGGGGATCGAGCCTATATTTCGTGAAAAGCACATTGTTCGAAGAAAGAAACAGTGTGATGAGAATGCAAGTGAAGAAGTGTCACAATCAGCTGAAAAATCTTTCAGAATTAATTACGTCACATATATTATTGATCAAGGCCTTTCATCACTTGAGCATAGGTTTGAACAGTTTAAAACATATGAGCAGCATTTTGGGCTTTTGTTTGATTTGAAGAAGCTAAGTTCGGTTAGTGATGAATGTTTGAAGATTTTTTGTGCAAATCTTAAGCATGTTCTCAAACATGAAGAGCATATTGATATTGATGGGCTAGATTTATCTTCAGAATTGAGAGTCTTGAAAGATACTTTGCCAAAAGAAGTAAAAGCACTGATTGAAGTGCTGAACTATTTGAAACAAATTGATGGTTGTTACTCAAATGTCTGGATTGCTTATAAGATACTGCTGACTATACCAGTTACAGTTGCCTCTGGTGAAAGAAGTTTTTCAAAATTGAAGTTGATCAAATCATATCTTCGGTCAATGATGTCACAAGAACGATTAAATGGATTAGTTATATTATCCATTGAAAATGATATGGTGGATAATATTGACTATGCAACTTTAATCAGCTATTTTGCAGTTAAAAATGCGAGAAGAGTAATATTTAAATGAATTCTTTTAGGTAATTGCATAATATAAATAATATTTTTCCATTTATGTTTATATTTTTCTAGAACATAAGACCTTATTTTTTTCTTTTTGAATGCAGATGAACAAGTTCGGAGATGCCAAAAAGTTATTGCATAAGTTCCTTGATCCATCGGGTACATTCAACCATTTAGTTTTACTCTTTTTGTATTACATTTTCTTTTAATATATACTTTCATTATATTGTTAGTTGCATTTTCAAATTATACATAGTTGAATGGGATATGCAGATATATCTAATTTAGGAGTATGAGTATTGTTTTATTTGTCAAAAAAATAATTGTTGCGAATTATTTTTTTTCAAAGTTATACGAAAGAGGGGCCCCATTTTAGGAACTCGCCTTGGGCCCCTAAAATCTCAAGGCCGGCCCTGCTAATACATTTATTCATTTCTTGCTAAATTGGAATTACTACCAAACATACACCCGTAAATAGTAACAAACTCCTAAATAGCTAACAAATGACTTCCAAAAATTACACTATCCTACAATTATAATATACTTTATGAAGGTGGTCGCATTGCATTGATTCTCACTGCCTATTCCCCTAAAAAAGCAAAGCAATTAAAAGCGAAACCGAACCGAAACCAGAATAACTTACCAGTAAAAGCGAGTCCGTAACAGGCGACGACGCAGGTTTGAATGACCGTATTCTCCTGTCGTGTAAACGCCATCGTTGGGAACCCTAATTTCGAGAGAAATCCGGTCCACGTCTTGACGAGGAAGAAACCGAGCAACCCAGCGGGGACATTGAGAGAAGGGAGCATGCCAAGGGTGAGATTGAGCCTGTGGATTATAATGGAGAATAGAGTTCCTACTAAGGCGCTCACTAACAGCCCTCTGATCGTGATCTGGCCCGTCCATGGTGGAATTTTCTCGGGGACGTCTGATTTGTGGTCGCTGCGTTCTTTAACTTCGTAAGTCAATGGCTCAGATATCTCTAGTTCGGAGGGGGTTGTGGAATCCATCTCTTGTTTTTTAGGGTTTGAGAGTGCAGGGTTCACTGTTTTTTTTTTTTTCTATAATCATTTTTCTCTGGGTTTCTCTGGATTTTTTATTCTTTCATCTTCATCTTCATCTTCGTCAACGGAAGTGTTGACAGCTGAGTAATTGTTTATGGGAGCACCTGCTTGCACACGAGTTTTTTTTTTTAATTTTACAAAAAAGGCCACTACGTTCGTGCCTGCAAGATTCTGATGGCGCTTACCGAAACCTTCACATATCCCAAAACGGCCCCTAAGATCATAGGGTATATACATCCCGGTCAAATGTGATTTTAGGGTCCTATTTTTTTCGATCCCTCACACGTACAATAAAAATCCAATCGTTTGATAATAAGTTCATAACCTCAAAATCTGTTGTGAGAAAGTGAAAAATAATTTACACCCTTCGATTATGGGCAATCAACAAATTTAAATGTGCTTCAAACAGAGGCACCCTAAAAATAAGATTTGTCTTTTTGGGCCATGTTCCGTGTAGAATATCTTCTAAGACTCTAAGTTATGTGATTTGAAGGCTTGACTTGATTTAAAGATTTCTTGTGCCAAAGTTTGGCACGAAACATAAAGTCTATCACTTGATTCAACACAAAAGTCTTTGATAGCTTTGAATCACATTATGGGTTTTGATGGTATTAAATCAGAAGATAAGATTTTAAATAAAAAAATGATTTTTTTGAATATATACAATAAAAATATAAAGTTTTTTTTAAAAAAAAAGTATGTACAACAAACAAATCTCACGTACCCAAATATCATTTTTATTTTCAATTAGGTGGGTGAATGGTCTCTCTATGGGTTACACTCCAAATGAATCATTGGGTTGCTTACCCGAATGGACTACTCAACCCTTTTCATATATATATATATATATATATATATATATATATATATATATATATATATATTGCCTTGCTCTAAGCGAATATTTCAAAGGGTACAATTGTTTACACTTGCTGAAACTCTAACCTCATAACTTCTCGTCCACTTTTAATCTGGTAATGGAAATCGTTTTTTTCTCAATCTTTCTCACAATGAAATTTGACAATATTAGCACATTATTACACCATTTTTAGATTTTAAGTGGCATACATCCTAAAAGGAGATCCTAAAAACATGTTTAAATATAATGTGTGTCACATAATTTTAGGGTCACTTTTTGAGATGTGTGACATATGAGATTAAAACATGATCGAATGATAGTACACTCATGATCTAAAGATCTCTTGTCACTACAAAACAATAAGACTATTAGTAACAAGGGAATTTACAACAATTTTTTTGTTAATATCGACAATGTTTTACTGCTACTAATAATCTTATTTTTCGTAGTGTGTGTCAAAGGTTAGAAAACTAACCTCCATAATCTATTGTAAACCTATCAATGCATGCAGACGTGGCGAGGTCAGTTTGATGAGGTATAATAATGGTACTCCATTACAACGGAAAATAAAAAATGGTGGACAATTTTTTGTAGACAGCTTAGGTGGCATGATGTGATTGGCTACAGTGCATGTATCGGCCCCACAATGTGTATAGCCAATCACATCACCCCACATAGCCAATCACATCACCCCACATAAGCTGCATATGAAAAATTATCTACTTACAAATTGTAAATTAGCAGCATCAACAATAAATAAAAAAATACAAGGTATGAGAGGGAACCAAGGATCAAAATTTCGGCCGAAATGACCTAAATTTCAGTCCAAATTATCGGTTTCGGTCGTCACCGAAATAAAAATTTGGTCATATTTTGTATGAGACTCAAAATTTCAGTCTAAATTTTTTATTTCAATCATGCTCGAAACTAAAATTTTACCCGATATTTTGATCCTTGGAGGGAACACCTAAAGTGTAGGCTAATATTTTAATGAATAATGATCGCCCAAAATTAAAGTTGGAGAATCAGAAGTCACACCCTTTTACTAGTCCCCTCTCAACCTGCCGAGATCTCATCAATTAAAAAGCTCCCTACTTGCTTTCCGCCAACTTTTACCCTCTGTTCTTTGTTCTTTTTTTTTTTGTTTTTTTGAGCTGATGTGTTCTTTGTTTATATCATTATATGTGCGTCTTCTACACCAGCAAGCAAAGGCACCTCCCACTCAATTATTCAAATTTACTTTTTAGCGCCACCTTCCTCATTAAACCATGTTTCTAGTTAAGAGCAAATTGCACCTGACCACACTTTTTTGAATAAAAACCTTTTTTAAAAAATAAAGACTTGTTTATAAATGTGGAGAGGCATTCTTAGATCTAGGTGAAGAAGGGCTTTCACGGATCTCAAGGTCGAACAATTCATATGCTCTCCCTAGAGATCCATGAAAGTCAAATCCTCATACGCTTCTGTGGCTAGAAAGTGTCTACTTTTCTGTTAGAAAAAAGGAGCAAAAGCCTAACGCCTGCTATATATCCTCTCCTTTCTATAGGCGGTGACTCGGTGAGGTCATAACTTTAAAATAGATAGGCCTTGGGCCGTAGCCGGCATACATCCGGAGATAGGCAGGCCTTACAGTCTTCACTTTCAAGGCAGAATTTTGTCATAAGCTGACATTTACTGATGTCCGAGCCTCTGATAAATGTGAGAGTCAACTTTAGAAACCCTTGCATGGATGATGGAGCTTGTGATGGCAGTAGGAGTGGGAGAGTAGGGGCCTCATAATCGTATAGAGGTAGCTCACTTGTTCACCAAATCTGGACATGTCTCTCACTTAGCAATGGTAGCCCAATAATTGTGCTTAGGGCTGCAACAGAGCCGAGCCAACTCGATAATTCGGCTCGGCTCGGCCCGAAAAATAAGAGCTTTTCTTTTTAAAGCTCGGCTCGAGAGCTGAGCTGAGTTGGGTAATTTATAGCTCGAATGAATAGAGTCGAGCTCGAGCTAAGGCTGGCTCGGCCCGGCTCGATTTATAATTCTTTATATATAATAAGTAATTAACTTTGAGAGGTCTATTTTACCCTTCAAAGTAATCATTTAAGTTTATCTAATGTTAACTTTGAAGGGTAAAATAGGAACTTTTACCTCCCCACTTGGCCTAATTTTCGCTATATATATTATATTTAGACTATAGAACTCACTGTTACTCCTACCTACGGCTGCCTCCTGCAACTCAAGTACTCAACTCCTACTTCTTTTCTTTTGTTGTTAAATCTCTCTCACCTTCTCTCTCTTTCATAGAGTGACAATCTCACGCATACGGGATACGTCAGCTCTCTCACCTTCTCTCTCTCATAGAATGAATATTTAATTGAGTAGAAATTTTAAAAAGTACTAGAATGAAATTTTTTATAATAGAACATACTTGGCTTGAAGCTCGGAGAGCTGAGCTAGAGCTTGAAATTTTCGAGCTTGAAGAGCCTACAGCCAACCTCCAACTCGGCTCGTATAAGGTAGAGCCGAGCAAGAGTTGACCCGAGCTCGGTCTGGCTCGGTTGCAGCCCTAATCATGCCCTTGGAGCAATATCTATCGTCTGATTTATCACTACTTTCAAATGCGCAACTAAGGCATTGTTTGGCAAAGTTGTTCCCGAAAAACACTTTTGAGAGTAAAATATTGGGTGAGAAGCATTCTCCATCGAAAGATATGGCTACTTCTAACTGTAAATAGTGTGTGTTTGAAGAAGCAGTCTTTGGTTAGTTCTCCATTTTCAGTTGGAGGTGGCCAAGGCCCTGTTTGGCAAACGTTCTCCACAAATCACTTTCTAAGTGTTGTGAAGAGGTGATTTACATGCTACTTCTCAAATGTTGCTTATCAAAAAAGTCTATCACATATTAAAAATAGCGTTATATGAGAAACAACATTAAACAACTTCTCAATGCATGACCATTTTCAGCTAGAAGAGGTCATGTCTGCAGGTGAAATGTGCTTCTCACCTTACATTTTCTCTCTTAGAAAGTGCTTTTTGGAAGAGGATTGCCAAACATAGCCCAAGCCTTTGCGAGGAAAGTGCTTCTCACCCAATATTTTACTTTTAAAAGGGCACGTTTGGGTATGGGAAAAATTGATGAATACTTATATTCGGATTCTATTTTCCATAGTTTTCCACTGTTTGGAAGCGACTTAAGGGTTGGAATATAAAATAAAAATTTTCCGCTCATTTTCCTCGGCATTTCAATTAGCTGAGACCTTAGAAGGATAAGAGAATGAGTGGAGAAGAAAAAGATAACGGTACGGCTCTTCTCACCCGTTTATTAGTAATACCACACAATTTTTTCACGAACGAAAACCATTGATTGATTTGAATCAAACGATGGAGATTATTTTTTGTTCTAATCTTCCTCATGATAGATCTTAAGATCATAGTGCCTCCATTAGATTGTCAGATGTTAATTCTATATGGCACGCATCCCCAAAAGTGACCTAGATCATAGGAAAAGCAGTTGACCTTTGCTTTTAGGGACATCCACCATTGGAATCAACATTTGACTTTCTGATATGCGCGCCATGATCTTAAGATTTATCGTGAAGAAGATTGGGGCAAAAAATGATATCCATCGTCTGATTTAAACTAGTTAACAATTTAAGCACATGAAATCCGGGTTGAGAAGGAAAAATCTTATGTTGTAAATGAAGATACTCTTTTATATATCCTATTATCGCATCTCAATCTTTTCTCTCGGCAATAGGGGTACCTATATTTACAAATTAAGATTCTTTCCTTGAAACTCGGGTTTTATGTGTCTTAATGTCACGACCCGAAATTTTATCTCATCTCGAGGGCCTAGAATTTCGAGTTATGACCCGCACATATACCGGATATGCTAAGCGGACATACACCTAATCAGAGTTATCGTGCAAAACATGTTTCACAAAATCCGTAAAATTCAACAATTATGGTGAAATATAAATGCAATCATAAATATTGAATAAGTGTGATAAAACCACAATCCACTAATAAAATGCAAATCCAGTCGGAGACAAATCCGATAAAATAAACTATAAAATCTGCAATACTAGTATCAATAAAATTCAATACCAAATCCACAATGATCAGTAACTGGCACTCGGATCAAGATTAATACCGTAGTCCTCCTGATAACCGGCAGCGTCGCCCTCCAAAGGCTCCTGGTACTCAACGCCCGCAGGATCAATGAAATCAGCGTCGGCGGGATCTAGATAGCTCGCGTCTACTCCACCAGTGTAATCACCTGTAACTAGTAGATTATCGTGGGATGAGTTTACTCAGTCACGTAAACTCAGTGGGATACACCACCAATCCACCCCATACTATTCAGGTGCATTGTGGGTGCATCTTGTGAGTGATAAATATAATATCTCGAAGCAGATAGCAAGAGAAAGACAAAACCATATGCATATCATAAAACTTATATCATATCATAAATGCAAGACCATGATCTAGACACTCATATTCTAACGTATCTTACCATATCTCATAACATATCATACTATGTCTTATTATCATTCTCGCACATACGTCTGTACATCGCATGAGCGTAACTAAAATACTCGTGAAATCCTAAACGACCTATGCCAGAGTCGCTGCTCGAGCTACCATGGGAGAGTCAACATAATATCATACCACCATATCATAGCGCCCTCGTCATACTCATACTCCACCATCCAACCAATGGAGAGACATAATAGCCAAAGTCACTCATAACATACTCATACTCATAATCTCTCCCAGAGATCCGTTTTGGCTGAAAGACGTTGTTGCCCTTACGGTGGCTACGCAAGGAACGGCACGTACAGAGACTTAAGTTCTTTATCTTTTGCTAGCCTACACAGCGATGTCTTATTATTTTACTCGTATCATAACTTATCTTATCTCATACTCATATCTTATCATACTTTTATACTTAATCCTAGGACAAACTATAGTGAGGTAACTTTCCTAATTCATGCTTCTCAAGAAAATAGTTCCGTATTAACCTGGATGTACTTTGTGTGATAGTTTATACTACCATAGAGGTGTTGCATCCGTACACGGACGCCAATATTCTGAGTTTCACATGACCGTAGAAGAACCTCACCACAGCTAATGCCTATGGCCGAATCTCATAACTTAACTCATAATTTATACTATCATATTTGAACTCGGGGTGATCGGGTCGTCGTATATGCCACCGTATACGAGGTTATACTGAATTCACACTCACCCGACTCGTCATGGGTCCCATTCCACCATGATTTGTAAAGTATGTGAATACGGTGTATTTCTCGCTTCGATACCATATCAGCGAATCACCACGCCTAAGCGTAAGCATGATCTCATACACTCTCGTACTCATGATCTAACATATCCTAACTCGTATAAATTGATTAAGTTACAAATACAAAAGTATCACACATACAGAATGGTTTACACTTAAATTTTGGTTATGTTTATATTTATATTTATTTACATATTACATCAATATAATTATAAAGTAAGGTTATAAGCGTGATTTCGATAATCGTAAAGGTCAGAGTTCGATTTCATAAAGGCATCGAAGTTCTAACACTTTGTGTTATCAAAATAGTCGCGTTGAAGCGATAAAATATATATATATATATAGTGTACTATAATTAGATGCTCAGTTAAAATGACAGTATAATTTTAAAGTGGATTGCATCACGACCATCGATCGAAAATGCAAGTGATTTAAGTGCACTTAGTTTTGGTTGTGCAAAGGTGGAATTATAAATAAGGTCATCTGTTCGGACGAGAATCGATTGATTGATTTTGAAATCGATCAGTCGAGAGTATATTATTTGAATTATTTAATTCGGGTCAGAATCAATTTAAAGTGAACAATGGTTCAATTTTGTTCATGATCAACTGACCGATTTTACGTCAATGGATCGGTAAAAGTATAATACAACGATCCAATTTGCTGCTAAGAAGAAATTTTTCGAATGAATAATAATACTATAGAGGTTTAGTGTGAGGCGGGCTACCTTAATAAGCTAGAGGGGTATTTGAGTACCGAGTTCCTATAGATTAAAATAATACACAATCTAAACTATATAACACAATATATCAATATATCAATTATAATAATATTATAATTTTTAAATTTTGGGTAATACAGTATACTAATTATAATTATTTAATGAAATCAGTCAACTTAAGTTATCAAGTAAGGTGAGATACTCGTGTTTAATCATGGGTCCATTGGTCCACGTGGAATCAGTTTCAATTTGGGTACATGAATAGGTTTGTGTGTTGGCTTTATGGCCTCATTTATCCTCGTAATTTCTAATTTCCCTCTCTTGAAAAGTAAACTTCTTTATTAGCTACAAGTCTACAACTTATATAGGTTTCAATATTGGGTGCCGAGCCACATATACCAATTGGTGGTGAATGAGAATTTTAGAATCGCCCATGTGCCAATCTTGATCATGCAATCTAGACTAACCACGTGACAAGTATGATCATTTGATCTGGCCTAACCACGTGACAGTAGGCCAACTGATTGATGTTTAGACAATCGTGGCCTTCAATCCTCAAATGGCTAATGGAAGACAATATAAAAGTGGCACTGATATGATGTAGCCTTATCAGGTATTTGAAAGTTGTTTCATCAAGGATTCTAATGACTTTTGACCTATACCCATCTTATGACCCTATATGGACGGTCTAGATTGAAGATTTTGTGTGTGATGTACCAGATTGAGATAGGGGGCTATCAGGTCATATGGTCCTTATTTAGGAGTTGCGTGTTTCGCCCAACCTTCCTTTCACATGAGTAGTATTTATAAAATATTTTATATAAGTATAGTTATTTATATTACTTTACTTTATATATATAAGTAAAGAAAATATAGAAATAATATAATATAGTATTCTATTAAGTATATACAGCAATCATTACCTTATATATATTATAAGCCCATTCGCTTCAGTTTCCCGATTATATTATAAAATATGGATAAGTACACGTTTCCCATTGAATAACACACTTATAATAATAAGTGTATATTATTATAATCAATCTAAAGGCAACAACAAACATATAAACAAATTAACATCAATTACCGTGAAACGACAATGATAAAGAAGAGTAAAAAGAAACATAAAACTGAAACTGAAAGTATAAAGACCCTGTGTTTCATTCAAGTCAGCGAGCGGCTATGGTTTAACATTATAATTTATCGTTTTACCTTAGATTAAAATAATAAGAGTAAATAATAATAATAATAATAATAATAATCGAATAGAACTGAAAGTATACATAAATATAGACGGACCAAATCGGGTGCCATCGAATTTCTAAGTAAGTGGAGTTCCAAAATAAACTAAAAATATATAAATAAATAATATTAGAATCATGATAGATCGTATCTTTCAATCTTAAAATAATATTATCTAAAAAAAGAAATTAGATTCTTTTTATTTAACCCGTCGATACGCGATCGAATCGTATCCTACGCGATAGGATCTGAGAAGGACAAGATCGATGGATGGGTACCCACCTCTTGAAGCGTGATCGGCAAATTGACGACGGTTAGGGCGATAGAGATTGGCGTCCACACGGGCTAGAGTGCACATAGTAAGATTTGATCCTTAGACCTCTTGTCTATAACCAAAGCCTTTCAACCACTAGGCCACTACACAACTTGTGTCAAATAAAGACAATTTTAAATATAAAACCGTTTGAAAAATCAAAATGTGTATTTTCTTAACTAGGGGTGTGGAGCACAAACACGGTGCTTGGTGCAAAACAAATCTAACACCACAAATTCAGTTTAAAATTTTTAGGATCGTTACACTTAACTATTGACTTCTTTAAATTAGACAATAGAGATTCTTTTTCGCCCAATCTTCGACACACTCGATCTCTAGATTGTGGGCTTACCAACAGGCGATCAGACTTTGATCAAAACACACAAAATTTGGTTAATCCTATATTTTCTCATATATGAATCGAAACATAAAGTTTTCCTATAATTTCTTGCATATGTATCCACAGGATTTGATTACGCATGCGTTTTATTGGTTAGCAATGTGGTTATCCAAACAACAAAGAACAAAGAGAAACAAAGGAATCCCATGGTTTCCTATAAGTTAGGTATCCATGAGAAAATGAAGAAATATTTTGTTACTTTCTCACTTTTCCCGTGATTTTATCCAAACAGGCCCTTAGGGTAATACCAAACTTACGCTTGGACTAATGCTTAAAGGATGCTTTCGCCCCCACCATGTAATGAGTATTTCATGATTTACACACCCTACGGGGCATCCTATTATCGCAGAAGGGAGACGCCAACGCTTGATCCTATGAGTTATTGGTAACAAACCAAAGTCCCCTGCCAAGTGCGCCATCCGCTAATGGGTTTGTTGGATTGTTGGATGCGTGACATGTGATGAGGGTTTCGTTTATTGATGTAGGTGACCAGGTGTTAATCCTTTATTTAGAAGGTATCATTATTTGCACTAGAAGCTTTGGTAAGGGCAACTCGGGTTTTCCACCATGAGAGCAGTTGATTACCTTGAATCAGGCGGTGAAGATTATTTTTAGCCGCAATCTTCCACAAGATTATTATTAGACGACCAGATGTTGATTCCAAGTAGCAAAACATCTCTAGAAGTGATCCAAGAACTCCTTTCCAATGATATCCACAATATCATGATCACTTTGGAGATGCGAGCCACATGGAATCTACATCTTAGTATCTCAAAGGTGGATCATGATCTCAAGACTTATTGTGTGAAAGATTGGGAAGAAAAATAATCTCCATTGTCTAATTTAAAATAGTCGTACAGCCTGATGGTGGAGAATTGTCGCCCTTACAGAATAGACAGTTGCAAATACCGGTATCCTATTTATTTAGCATCAAAATTTAAGAAAATCAATTGTTTACGTAAAGAAATGTAGTTAGTCTTATCTCTTCCAAGAGAAGAAAAATGAGAGAAAAAGAAACCGTATTGCTAAGAATCGCAAAAGAAAACGGGTGCCTCTACTCCCTCCAACGTCGGAAACCCTCTGAAACCGAGACGATGGAGATAGTATTTTCACTCTGATCTTTCAAACTATGGATCTTGAGACCTTGATATTCCCATGAGACTCTCAATTTACGATTCCACGTATCATAGATCCTAAAAAAGCCCTAAATTCATGTTGGAATGTGAAGCATGTCATATGATTTTAGGGCTTCCTTTTCGATATATGCGCCACATGAAATAAAAACTACTCGTCCGAAGGTAAACTCATGGTCTAAAGACTTGTGTGAAAAATGGGGTTAAAAAATGATCTCCATTAACTGATTTTAAGCAGTGAATGGGTTTCAAGGCATTTCGATTGTTGGTACTTTCCCCAATCGTGTGCCATAGGATTCTCTAAAGAAGACTTAGTCCCTAACAAGGATCAAAATTTCGGGTTTTATTTCGATTTCGGAGGGGACCGAAACCAAAAATTTGAACCGAAAATTTGAATTTTGGCCGAAATTTCGGCCAATAATATTAATACCATACAAAAATCTGACCGAAATTTCGATCCAAATTATTGTTGAAGTAAGGATCGAAACCGATAATTTGGACCGAAATTTCGGCCATTTTGCCGAAATTTTGATCCTTGGTCCCTAAGGCAGAAGGAAATATCTGTTCAGCCCTAAAGTAGTAAAGTCAAATTGCTTGAAATCTGTGGCTGTATAAAGGTGCATACCCGATTATTAGAACTGAACCCGCCTGTAAGGCCTCTGTTGTGTCCAAAGAGGAAGGTGACCACTAACTCTCTGTAGAGATCGGTTCCTTTAGACATGGAACCAACAAATCAATCAACCTCACACTGGAATTTACAGATTCATATAAGCCTTGAGATATGTGAAAGTTCACTTTCAGTATATCCAACATCCAGAGCACATGGGCTCAGTTTTAAAAATGGAACCAAACTCAAAAGAACTAACCATACCTAACACAACTAATTAACAACTAAAGCAAGATTAAAATTTCGCTCAAAATTTTGATTTCATGACAGAAACTGAAATTTTGGACTGAAATTTTGACCGAAAACTGATAATTGGCCAAAATTTTGATCCAAATTATCGTTTTGATGAGGATCAAAACCAATAATTTAAACCGAAATTTCGGTCATTTCTGCCTTGGGTTCTATTAAGTAACCCAACTAGCAGGGGAACTAGAAAAGCTGTGGGTTCTATCAAGTAATAACGTGATAAAGACAGTGGTCCCCACCCAAAAGCAGAGGAAAAATTAATCCTGCGTTAGTCATAATTATACTCAATAATAATAATAATATAAGAGTGAACACTTTCGTTAATTATATTTTTAGTGCTACCGTTGCCACGCCATGTTTTCTTTGGGCACACCTTTTGTTGCATCCATGTCATGGGAGAAGAAAAATAATATTTTTTCTTCCTTTTTTTTTCAATAGTGGCTCTGGATGTACAGAGAACCTTTCTCACCTCTACAAAGATCTCATGTACTCTAAGAGCAGAGAAATCCTGGGATGATATTACAATTTAGTTAAATAAATCTAACTTAAATCATAATAATAAGAACTAATGTTCTCCGTCTAAGGTTGTTATTATGTAGTTTTTTTTATTGGGTTATTTCCCTTCGTCGTCTTCTTCTTCTTCCCTTCTCACCCACTATAAACAACAAGCTTAGCTTCCAGTCTCCTTTGTTTATTCACCCTTGCAATGAAATCTTCAACCCTTTTGTTTAATTCATCAGCAGGCAATGCATTCTCTTCTTCTCCATTTAAGTCCTCGTCTCCCTTCTTCATTTCTTCTTCTTTTTCTTCTTCCTTTTCTTCATCTTCTTTTTCTTCTTCATCTTTGTCTCCTTTTTCTTCCTCTCCTTCTCCTTTAATCTTTTCTACTGTCTCTTCAATCACAAACTTCTCCACTGCCCTCTCCTCTTTCTTTTCAATGGAAGATAGCTTACGAAGCCTACGGACCTGATTCACGTACTCGTCGTAAACGTCAGGTTTCGGAGATGAACGGGAGCCCATGAGCTTCGATTCACCGATGAGGAAGATGACGATGACGTTACCGACAAAAAACAAACACTTGGGGCTTGTGAAGATAGCGCCGATGTTCGGTAGGGAGATTAAGAAGACCTTGAGTGAAGTGAACCAAAAGGGACTTGAAAAAAATAGACCAAGTAGCAAAATTGCTATAGAGAATTGGAGCAGGGTTTGAGGAAACTGGGTCTTCTTGTACTTGTTCATTGCTTCAAGTTTTTGAATCTTAATGGGGTCCATGGTAGAGGAAACTATTTGGGTCAGGTTTTAGGAGGGTTTTGGAGGAAAAATTGGTGAGAATTTAGAGGACTATTAGATAAGAATAGGGAGGATAATTCTCATCTGACTGAACATAAGAGCAATGCAGGTTCAGGGTTTTATAGGAGGAGAAAGGGGTCGTTTTGGTGGAATTCATCACATGCCTACCACTTCATTTTCTTTTGCATAGGAGATGAGGCGCCTTTTTGAAAAGTCATAAGAGGTTTTGGGCTTTAAGACCTCTTTTCTTTCCACTCTTCTAAGTTGATGGTTTTGAAAGTTGCCTGGTAACAAGTATCAAAGCCAAGTCCCTTGTTTCATGAATCACTCAATTCACAAACTAGATGAAAACAGATCCCACCTAATTATAGTGACAAGAATCGTCGATGCTTTGAAAAAAAATGTGATTAAATCCTAAATTATAACGTTCATGACTGAACACCGTTTTCTGAAAGATCGCAGTGTTTTTTAAGGGCACTTTAGAAAAACAACTTTGGAAATCAAATGTTTTAGCCTATTATTCAAAAGCCAAACGTTTTAGAAAAAAAAGGTTTAGCATTTTTTTGAAGTTCAGAGATCCGTGAGATCTCAAATACTCAACCTATGTGAATTTGTGAGTTTACAAATTTATCCCTGGTGGTCTTCTCCACTCAAATCACTCAAAATCAGCTCCGGCAACCTACCTTCTCCACTCAAAACCGCTCCGGTCGTGGCGAAATCAGCTCCGGAGGTTTCTGTTCTTGAGAGATGGGATCATGGATTTGGTGGTTTTCTTGTTGAGGATCGGATCTTGCGCTGGCGATTGAGGGAAATAGTGGTTAGGGTTCTCATGCTTGTCGTCATCTCGAAAGTTCTTCTTTGAAGATTTGGGTTTCAGATCGGTCTGCGAGGAAATGGATGGCGTTAATGAGAGGATACCGTGTCGCTTCAAATTCGTGTCTCTGAGCAATCGATACAAGAAATCAAGAAAAACTTAAGCTTTCTACTTCTTAAGATTGAGAGGGTCTAAAAATTTATTTGACGAATAAGTCATCAGATTGTGAGCGGATGGAGTTTTTTGTTGTTTTTACCTGCGATTCCTTTCGCTCATCAGATCAAGAACGGATGGGGTGTTTTTGTTGTTTTTATTATTTTTTGCTCCTCCGTTTGAGCTTATTTTAAAGGGGAAATTAGAAAAACAACCTTGGAAATTAATCGTTTTAGCCTATTATCCAAAAGCCAAACGTTTAAAAAAAAAAAGATTTTAGCATTTTTTTGAAGTTCAGAGATCCGTGAGATCTCAAATACTCAACACATGTGGATTTGTGGGTTTACAAATTTATTCTTGGTTATCTTCTCCACTTAAAGCACTCAAAATCAGCTCCGGCATGCTGCGAAACCACCTCCAGCGGCCTACCTTCTCCACTCAAAACTAGCTCCAACTGCCGCAAAATCAGCTGCAAAATGTAGATGATCGCAATTTTTTATATATCGATCCATTTCCCTAATTTCTAAGAACATATAAGAATTCCAGTTGAAGGTTTTGATTTTTTCTTTTTCAGATTGTCGGCATCCAAAGACTGCAAATGACCCTTCAAAAATAAATTTAATGATCAAAATAAATTTATAACATATACTATCATCCATAGATAAAATGTGTGAATTTAAAATAGGGATAATTAGATAAACATGCCTCAAAAACAATCTTTTTAGCAATAAAGACCCGACTTCAGATGTTTTAGAAAAACGGTGCTTTCACAGATTTTGGAACTTCAGAAAACCTTGAAAGCGCTATTTTTCTAAAATGATTGAAGTCAGGTCTTTTTTGCTAAAATATTTATTTTTGAGGCATTGTTTTCTAAAATACCCTTTTTTTAATTAGTTGCGGATTCATGAATAAAGTTCAACTTTGCAAATTGTGTATATCATCTTCTATGAATTATGGCTGAAACTCGATTGAATTCATATATTTACCTTCACAAACTCAAAACATTTAAAATCTATCAAAACACAAGAAACACGATTTAATGACAATTTTGCCTTAAAGTTGCTACTTTTTATTAGAGACGAGGTTCGTGAACATATTGAAACCAATATTCAAAAAGTTTGCAACCTCTGGGCTAATCGCAATTTTTGAAAAAGGTTGCAATTCTTGGAATTAGCCCTGAAGTTCATGGATAAATTTATAACTTATTAAAAAAGTTGCAACTGGGGTATATAACAATAACAATAATAATAATAATCACTATATAAGGGATTTGTTTCTAACTAATTAATATTGAAGTGTGCCCAAACATTTCGTGTGGTTATGTTATTTGGACAATCTTTAAACAATTTGTTTTTTTGAAACGTTTTCTCCACATGTATTTTTTGGCGTATGATATTTGGATCATTGAAATCAATCAATATTTGATTTTTATTTTATTTTATTTTTAAATTAGTTTATATAATCCACCCGAGCTCCACATGGGAGAAAAAATGTATTTTAAGTGACAGGTGGAGATCCACGTCGAATGTTGGATCACGCTCATTGTGCCCTGTCAAACACCTTACTCGAATACATATGTACTTATATAGAATCTTTATTTTTGCAAAAAAAAAATCCCAAGATTTCCCTTAGATTTAATGACTTGGTTCGATGGACGTCAATTCTCAAATGGAATGAAACTTACTCTGCTTCATATATGAATTGGCGGGAATGACTAGAATCTCCACCTAAAAGCTTGAGTGGGATAAATTCTTGAGATACCTGAATTCATCCCATTTGTGTTTTGGGATGTATTAGCAATGTTTTACGAATCACGGGAACAAAGTACCACCCAAAACGCGATTTGTCAGGCACCTAAGTTTAGTTAAGAGACGATTATTCACACATTCTTTGTTGAAATTTAGGGTATTTAAAAAATTAACTAGTAAATTTTATAACAAGTAAATTAACTAAAAGTGTTCCCACTAGAAATAACAGTTTTTTACTATTTGACAAGCCTATCAGACTGCTTTTTACTGTTTGACCAGCCTAACGGCCCTAACCCAAAGAGAATTTTTACCCAGGGTTAAAGCACTTAGAAGAGTTTTAATAGACATGGTGTTTGCATGGTTTGCTTTTCGTATGAGTGGCTTCGCTTTTTCCAAAATTGGAGTTAGGCGGCGTGTGCTTTGAATGGAGATAAAACCTTTAGGAACCTATGTCCTTCATGAAGAGGGGTTTTTTTGTCATTTTAAATATAAAAGTAGTAGCTCTATTTTAATTTACCAATTCTATGAGGGCACCAATGCTGAAAAACTATTAATAGCTTTGAATCAGGGATGATAGAGATTATTTTTGTTCCAATCTTTCCACACAACAGACCTTGAGACTAAAGGCACACCATCAAACAATAAAATTTTAATTTCATATGACACACATCTCGAAAGGTGAAGTGATTATGATTATTGTATAAAATTTGGCACTCAAATCATTATGTGAGATGTGTGCCCAATGTACGCTCTATGGTCTCAAGATCCATTATATGGAAGACATGGACCCATTATGTGGAAGACATGGACGGAAAGCAATCTCAATTGCCTGATTCAACAAGGTCAACAGTTGCCCTATGAGCAAATAAAGCTGCCCATATAAAATATGAGTACCTTTAAATCCGCCCACATAATCTTTGAGATCACTCACGATGAAACACATTGCCTGTATTGAATCAAATGATAGAGATCATTTATCCTCCCAATCTTTCACGAGATGGATCTTGAGATCATGGGCGTACCATTAGATGATTAATGTTTTATTTCACGTGACACACAGATAAAAAAAAGTGACCTTAATATCACATTCAAGCTTAAAATTGATTTTAAGGTCACTTTTTTGGGTGTGTACTACATGAAATAAAAAGTAGACCGTCAGATAGTGCGCTCATGATCTCAAGATCCTTTGTGTGAAAGATTGGGAGGATAAACGATCTCTATCGTTTGATTAGATATAATCAATGTGTTTTGCGTGGGTGAACTCAAAGATATATTTAGTGGGTGAATTTCAAGGTACTCATAAAATATACTTTGGCCGTTTCCTAAAACTAGAAAGGATATAGTGTTTTCGTGTACAAAAGATCTTCACTATTTCAGCATTGTTTACAAAATTTAACAGAGCGATGTCTCTCATCTCATTATGAATAATCGTTGACCATTTGAATAGATTGATGACGATGATAATAATGATGATGATGGTCGTCAAGGTGGTGGTAGTGATTATAATGTTGATGGTAATGATAATGTTGATAATATAAGTTATTATTTATTTATTTATTATTTTTAAGTATTAAAAAATAATAAAAAATAACATATTTATTGTCCTTTGTTATTATGTAATATTTTTTAAAATATTGCTAGAACAATAAATTTTATATAGACACTAATAAATCTAGTTCACTTTACTTTTTTATTTTTTGATAATAAAAATCTTTGAATAAAAAAACTAATAAAAGTCAATTACAATATAATTATATATCGGAGGAGGAGCATCCTCCATCCAAACTTCATCACAATCATCTTTTAATCTTATTTTAATTAGTGCATCAGCTACCCAATTATCCGATTTCCTTATAAGAGAGCAATATAAGTGCTCTCATATAGAGTTCCATTGTTTGACATTGTCAAACATAAAAGCCAAAAAAGTTAAAGTTAATGATACTGGGCTAGTGGGCTTGACTCTCCCATGAAGCATAACGAAGTGATTTTAAAGTTACGAAGCACAATTTAGCTAGCACGTGCATCAAACTCTAATTTCCGCATATTTCTAGGTCTCAGAAGGCTACGACGCCTTATTAAAAAAAAATTAAATGTAGCAACCGGGGAGGAAACAGTCTTTTTTAATTCTATATTAATTTAAATAAAATCGGCTTGTATACTAATGATTGCCCAATATATAGCCCGAGGCTTCCCTGTGGGACTATCATTACGTTTCGTTTTATTCAATTGAATTAGTCTATGGTGAGCTGCCTATATACGGTGAACAGGTGTGCCCCCATGTGTCAACTATGGGACACGCACCGATCAAATGGTTCTTCAACTCCGCATGCATCTCAGAGTTTGCGCCACACACATATATGTACCTGCACCTTGTGAGTGCGTTATGTTTTCCTGAAAATAGACCATCTCTAATCCATATGCCCAATGTTTTCCTGAAAATAGGCCGAACACACCTAAGAGCCAAAAGTGTTCCAATCATATGACCCTTGAAGATCAATCAGGCTCCTAATGGCAAACCCAGATAGACCAACATGAGTAGCTTTCACAGCCATCCGATTTTCTATCAGACATCTAACAAGTGCGATAAGGACGAGCTAACAGCCTTCTGATTGAGACATAGTGATGACCATGAAACGTTGCTACACTTTCTTTAGGCGCCCCCCTCTGTCCTATCTTATTTTTTCATTAAGGACAAAATTATCCAAGTGCACCGACTCCTATTTGAAGTGATTTGGAAGCTTTTTCAAGTGGTAGAAGTAGTAGGGGTGTTATTGTGATTTAAGCATGAGGCTTGGTGGGTATATAAACAGGGTAACTTTATTCGCACCCACTAGATCATTGAGGGTATCTATGTCAAAAATATTGATAACTTTGAATCCCATAATGGAGATTATTTTTCAACCCAATTTTTCACAAAATGGATCTTGAGATCATGGGCGTATCATCAATGGTCAATTTTGTATTCCGCGTGACACTCATCCCCACAAGTGGCCTAAAACTCATGTTTGAGTGTGATGTTGCAAAGGGATTTCTCTATCTTTTTCTTGGGATGTGAGCCAGTGAAAATAAAATTAAATAACTACCGTTTGATGGTATATTTATGATGTCAAAATTGAGGCAAAAAAGAACATTTTCTCCATCTGATTTAAAACAATCAATGATTTTTTACCATAAGTGCCCTCGAAGATTTGAAAGGTGCACATAAAGGTACCCATGTATATGGAAATTGTATATAGAGAATAGATTGACGTGCCCTCTGAATTCTATATTTGTAACATTTTCTTTATCTCTGTTTTTTTTTCAATGTCTTAACTCTTATACCACTTGTACTACCCGCCATTGTAGATTATGGAAAAGATGCTTTTGAATAAAAGTAAAGTGTTCCGGATTCCTTTGGAAGAGCTATCACTTGTAATAGCATGGAGGTTAGCATCACAGTTGATGATAATGGTGCAACCCATTTTTATTCATTAACGGGTGAGCGAATGTAAACGGTTCAATCTGATTTTGACCAGTTATGGATTAGTCATGGCCACAAATCTGATTGATTGTAAGATCATAATCCTCCACTAATAAACCCTAGTCGTAACCTTATTTCATCATTATCATTATTATAGCCTTTTCCCATCTATTTGGAGTCAGTTTTGCTAATCCTATATGTCCATTCATTTTTCTTTGGCGCTAAGGTCTACGTACCTCTGAAATCTTTTATGTTGCTTCTCACGATTTCCATCCAAGTCTTTTTTGGCTTTCCTCTCTTTTTTAATTTTTTTTATTTTTCGTACATTATTACCTTTTCAATCACAGGTGGTAGAACTGCATATAACAAAACTAGGGCTAAATGCCCCTATTAAAATTTTGAATATGTGATGAAATAAGATTCTTGTATAGTTTTCTCCTCTATAGAAGCCCCAAAATTTATGATGTATAAGCTTCTAAGGCTGCATAAGGCATAGCTCTCTGTTAGCCCCTATCATTGCAAAGTTCACCTACTTTAGCAGGTTCACATCTTCATTGCTAACATCTTGCTACCTGCTTTAGCAGGTATTCCTTCTCCTTGATAACTTTTTGCATAGCAAGATTTTATACAGGATTTACCTGTTTAACAATTCTTCCTTTCTTCCTTCCTCTCTACTCACATCTTGCCAGAGCAGATTTTATTTGCTCTGATAGGGAGTTAGTAGAGAACAAGGAGGTTGCTATTAGAGCAGGTAAATCCCCCTTTGCATGGAGTTAGAAAAGAGAATGAGAATCAACTAAAGCAGGTGAACTCTGTTGTGGCAGGAGCTAACATAGGGTTATGCCATACGCTGCCTAAATCTGCGCTAAAATAATTATTAACATTTGTCGACTATCGTTAAACCCTATCAGAAGAAAATCCTGGCCAATTCCCCTGTGACTAACCTCCCATTAATATGTCTAAACCATTAATTTATGGTTATATTGACGTTACAAAGATGAAACTCATGAGATATTGTTAAATTTGTCATATTGGTGTAATTTTGGGTACCTTTATTAGCGCCAGCGCAATCTCTGAAAGCGCTCATGTCGAATTGAAAATCATTGATTGCTTCGGATCAAATAATAGAGATCTTCATACCGATCGTTCACACAAGGGATCTTGAGATCATGTCAAAGTCATTAGACGGTCATTTTTTATTCCACATATCACAGATCCCCCAAAATGGCCCTAAAATCAATTTTGAGCTTGATGTGTGCCATAGAATTCAAGGGCTATTTTTTAGGGATCTGTGACATGTGGAATCAAAAAATTGACCGTCTGATAATTGCATGATCTCAAGATCCATTACGTGGAGGATCAGGGTGAAATATAATCTCCATCATCTGATTCGAAGCTATCAATTCTTTTGAAGGGGTTACACAAGTGTGGGCTCAATGAGATTGCATGGGCACTAATAGAGGTACCCTGTAAATTTTAGGGAATTGGACTCAATAAATTTAACGGTCTAGATCTACTTATTGAAAATGGATTAGGTTGCGTTTGAGTTAGCTCTTTTGGGGCAAAGAGCAGCTCTTTCACTTTTTGACTCCGACAAAAAACTATTTTTACATTTGGTAACACAGCTCCTTGCTTTATTTGCTTTGACGGAAAGCTATTTTAAGTGATAAAATTGCTTTATGCTTGCTCTATTTTAGAGCAAATTTCATCTGCTCTAATAGAAAGTAGACAGAAAGCTGCTTCTACTCTTATAAGAGCTAACCCAAACATAGCCTTAGGTTCTTTCAAAGAGGAGAGCCACAATCATTCATCTTATCATTATAACAGCTGCTGGGTCATTATGAGTGTGATCTTAAAAAATTAAAGAAAAACAAATTAATAAATCAAAGGGGTAGAATTTTACTAAAGTATATTTTTATAAATGAACTTTAGATGTAGATATTATATAAATGAACCTGACATATGGAACGAGGGTGTACGGAAACTTCCTCCAAAGAGCTACAAAAGAAAAGGTAATGACAAATGTTATTTTAGTTCCCCAATTACGTATAAACTTACTAATGACTCGGTTGGGTTGGTTCAATCATATTGTTGAGCACATGCTGAGAACGAGAATTTGTATGAGGTCCACGCGTGGCGTCATACCATAGTCACAAATTTCTCTAATTCTTCCCAAAAACTCTCTTAAAATTTCCGAAACAAGTGTGGGACGACACTTTGGGAGAAATTTTGGCGAGTCTTTGACATCGCCGAAATTTAATTAATTTAAGTGAAAGTATTGAAATTCACCGAATTAAAGATATTTTTTTATTTCAGTTATTTTTAAATTATAAATAAAAAATTTATAAATATTCAATATAATTTTTATATATCTTCTGTATTTCCAATTTTTTTTCAAAAGGTTTTCAAATTTTTCACAAAATTTATTCAAAATAAAGAGAAATGGCCCCTAATCACGAAAACGAAATTTGTCACTATATTTGGTACATCGCTAGTTCATCAATTAATACATACAAACGAGGTGTCAAACTCAGTATCGGGCATGGTATAACAAATCAGCCGATACCAATATGTACCGGCGCTCTTGGTATCAAAAATAGGCCAATACCGATAAGTATTGGCGATACGTATCGGTATCCTAACTCGGTATCAGTATCGGCCGATACGTATCTGGTATCGGCCGATACATATCCAGTATTGGCTGATACCTATATTTTCTTTTTCTTTTTTTCTTTTAAAATAAAAATAAAAAATAGGTCGATACATATTGGTATCGGCCGAATCGTATCGGTCCTCCCGGGACCGATACCCGAGTCTGATACCGATTTTGTTATCTTGTCGACGATACGTATCGGTATCTCAACTCAGTATCGATATCGGCCGAGTCATATCGGTCCTCCATGGACCGATACCCGAGTCCAATACCGACTTTGACATCTTGGTATCGGGTATCGGTCCATGGAGGACCAATATGTATCGGCCGATACAGAGTTGTATCGGTACCTTAAAAAAAATTAAGAAAATGCCGATACCGATACCCGAGTTGATACCTAATAGATATCGGCACCGATACGTATTGATTTGTCGAAAGACCAATAAATATCGCTGATATATATCGGTATTAGCCGATATTTGATATCATGCGTAAAAATAGGAGTCCAATTATTAGACAAGACTCAGCCCACAATTCATGCTTGTAGATGTTTCCAATCATCTCAATTTGATGAGCCAAATTCTTGACTTATTGCAAAAGTTGCCAAAACAATGAATAAAATTATTATCATTCGGGACTTTTCAGGAAATCGTATATTTTAACAGTTATTTATGAATTATTTGTGAATTATTTATTTATTGTTTTGAAATTTTCTTATTTTTCTATTTTATTTTATTTTTTTATTTTCATAATTTTTAATTAATTTGCCTTTTTATTTTTCTAAATTTTGACTCTCTATTTTTTTTCTAAATTTTGACCTTTTCCCATTTTTTTCAATTTATTTCCTAACCAATTTATTTCCAAACCCAAACTACTATGGATGTGATAGAAAGTCGAAACAATGGCCATGTGTACAAATATGAGAGAGAGAGAGAATGAATTGGGTATAGAATTAGCACCACGAATGATAAAGGTAACAACAATTCTATTCATCAAATGAGTGAATGAATGTAAACGGTTCAGATTTTCTATTGATTGTGATGACTTGTTAGCCCTAGATCTGAACTGATGGTAAGATCAAAACCATTTGCCAATGTGCACTTTTGGGGCCCTTTGCATCATTTTTTAATTCATATAATTTTACTGACAGTTCAAAGGATGAAATTGATTTGACAGTTAGATTTGTCATATTAGTGTGATCTTTTGGGTCACAGTCCATCTTAAAGGTGAAAAGGTGGTTATGGTCTAAACCTAATTATGGGAAAGCTAGCTCTATTTGCACTTACCGAATGTCTAAGCACACCAACACTGAAAATAATTAGTTACTTTGAATTAGATGATGCATACCAACACTGAAAATAATTGGTTACTTTCAATTAGATGATGAACAATTTTCATCTCAATCTTTTGTACAATGGATTTGAGACCATTCATGGATGTACCATCAAACAGCCAGATTCCGATTTGATCAGACGATCATGATCATATACACTTCTTGAGATGTGTACAACATGAATCAAATTCTGATCATTTGATGATATTCTTATGATCAGAAGATTCATTATGTGAAAGATTGGGACGGAAATAATCTCCATCTGATTCAAAGCAATCAGTGGTTGCCGGAGTTGGTGCCCTTAGAGATTGGGTAAGTCCAAATAAAGCTAACCTTATTGCAAATGCATTTTGTTCCTTGGGAAATGGAGGGCACTATCATTCATCTCACAACAGCTGTTGTGCAGTTATACCACTACATAATATATCAAAGGAGAGTAGTTTTATGATAAAGAATATATATTATATATGATAAATAAATGGTAATCAAATTGTAAGGTGGGTGTACGAGTCATCCCGGAAGAGCTCCCCAAAAGAAAAAGGGTTGGGCGTACAAATGGTACTTTAAAGTTTAAACATAACTAATATATGGTTTAAAGTTCAGCCACATGCTCATTAAGGGATAAGAAGAAGAATTTGTATAACGTGCACAGGCGGACCATTGATTTTGGTACACTTCGGTACAGTTAGTTCATCAATTGAGAGCTACGCTTTGAAATTCTTACTTGTCGGAAGTTTCCAACCATCTGATCAAAGAGTCATTGCTGATATATTGTTTAGCCGTCCATTTGAAAGCTCTTATACGATCACATGATAGAAATATTAGAATTTGTCAAACGCCAAGAAGTTTTGGCTGAAGTTAATCTAAAAGTAGCCATATGGAATCTAACTGATGAAAAAGTAATATAGAAATGTAAGTTCGTAACACGTAAGTTCGTAACACGTGCCCTACAGCTACTACACCGGCCAATACCCTTGGCCCATTGTCAATGTGTTGGGTCGAATTTTAAGCCGAGTGCCTGTGACTGATGTGGTGGGATGCAATTGGCTGCAAGTGCTAGTGGACTCAATTAATTTAGGTTGGTATTGCAAGTCATATTATGCCACGTCAGTCGCTCACACTTTGTCCTCAACAAATCTATCCTCTGTTGACCATTTTTCTTATTTTTAATCAGATGATGGTGGTCTTTTTTTGTCCCAATCTTCCACACAAAGATTTTGAGATCAAACGCCTATAATTAGATGGGTCAGATGTTGATTCCACATGACACACGAGGCTAACCCTTTGGCCAAGACCCAAGATCTACTACACCAGCCAAACTTTGACTGAGGCTTTAAAAGGAAAAAATTTTAAATCATTTTTGGGAGATTGATTTAAGCCGCTCCCTTATGCTCCTAAATAATATTTTGAATGCCACATTTATCTCTACGAGTTCTTAAATACATGGAGGATGGAATATATATATATATATATATGGAAAAGGTGTCCGTCCTTCAAAGTTTCAGGTGGAGGTTCACATGGCATCTAAAATATTATTTCAATGTCACATGGACCTCGAGTGCATTGCTTAAATCAAATTTTTTTTTTTAAAAATTATGAAAACTCATCTCCATCATCTGTTTTTTGAGTCATGAAATGTAGACCATTGAAACTAGTCAAGCATTGAATTATGCTTTTAAAAAACTTTTTTCTAAATTTCTTTTTTTTAAATTGATTTAAATCATCCACCCGTGCTCCACGTGGCAACCAAAGAGTGTTTTGGGTGCCATGTGTACCTCCACGTGAACCTATATATATATATATATATATATGACCATAACTTAAAATAGTGATTTCAGACTCATTATAATTTCATTTTTTATAAATGACCTATCAATTTTGATCTATTCGACGAAACTTATCCAATGAACCTTATTTTGAAACTTTTTAAGATTGTTAAAATGCTAAAAAGTGATAGTAAAAGATTCAATGGCAGTTAAAATATTAATGGTTGGATTATTGATATATTTGTAATCTAAAAGCATTGAGTATTATTTTATTTGTCAAAAAAAAAATTCACAATTTTTTTTTTTTTTAAATTAATATGAAAGAGAGGCAGCCCCATTTTAGGAACTCGCCTTGGGCCCCGAAAATCTTAAGAGCGGCCCCGATGACACACAACCCAAAAGGTGAATGTGAATCATGTTTGATAGGTCGTTCTCACAATCACTTTTTGTGTTCTGTGTCATGTGGAATCAACATCTACCTATGATGGTAGGACCATAATCCCAAAATCTATTATATGAAAGATTTGGATGAAAACTCCATCGTCTGATTAAAAAAATTACAGTCAACAAAATTTTCCTTTCTTCAAGTGAGGTGAGTGTACCATGTTAGATCTATTGATCCGACCACCCAAAATAATTGCCCTAGGATCTAGGGGTATTATCAATCAAAACTATAAATCCATAATCCACAAATTAAAATATATATGCATACCTTATCGCGTAGATTGTTGTTGTTGATTCAAGTCAACGCTTTTCCTGCAAATAAAGATGAAGGTGACTCTACCCGCCTCTCTTGTTATACTCTCTTGATGAGAATATGTCAAAAAGCTTGTGTGTAGTGAGCGAGGGACGTCCACCAATATATACAGCATGAATAGTCAAGCCCTGCCTAGAATACTGTCCATCAAAGTATTCTAATAGGAATAAGAATCACATGTAAATCAGGAAACTTTGAAGTTTCCTTCAATTCCCAATAATGCCCTTTATTATTTCAAGCAACTACAATCCAGAGTTTTATAAAATTCTAGTGTGTGTGGGCCACACAAAATAAGAATTTTAGTTTCCATAAAAAATTTCAACAGTCTCCCACTTGGTCCACACATCGGCTATAATTTTTAAAACGACTCCCACTGGATTAGACAACCAAAATGAGTGCACTTTGAACATAAAATATTGTTTGAAATAATATAGGCATTTCAAAAATCACACAATTTTATTGAAAATATAGAAATTGATCATGAATGCACATAGTATACCATTTTTTGAAATTGATACTACGACAGTTCCATGGTCACAAAACTATAATTAACAATAAATTTGAAAGATGATAACCAATTTAACATGTGAACTAAATGCACAATCAAAGTGTGTAAATCTATAATGTCCCGCTCCATACTTGTAATATGTTTTTCTAATATCCAGAAAACTCTGACTTGTGGAATACTTCACCTGATCCTCAGAATAAGAAGTTATTAACATGGTGCCTAATCACGTTTAACTCCGAGCAAATTCAAAAGAGTACCAATACTCACAAACAAGATTAAGGTAAAACCTTATTAGCTCACTTACCAAGCTGTGCCACCTAAAATTATGAAAAACTTCACCCTCAATTTATGAAAAACTCCACCAAAAATAAAAATTTTCTATTGGCTCACTTACCAAGGTGTGCCACCCAAATTGTAAAAAATTTCACCCTTAATTTATGAAAAACTCCACCCAAAAAAGAATTTTTCTATTGGCTCACTCATCAGGTGTGCCACCCAAATTGTGAAAAACTTCACCCTTAATTTATGAAATACTCTACTCAAAATATAATTATAGAAAAAATCTATCTGCTTTTATTGAAAACTCCACCCAAAATGTGCATATATATAAGACAGATTTTAAGATATATCAATAATAACTACAGTCTAGAAGTGAGATAACTCCTACTCAAAATATAAAGTTTAAGACTTTACCAATCCTTTATGGTGACAATCGTGATGTAACTATAGAACCATGTAACCATTAAATAGTAACTTATGTTCAAAATATATTATCAATTTTAAAGAGAAATTTTCATAATAAATTATGATAAAATATAAATGGAGATCCCCACTCTATAATAATTTATAAATATATTCTTTAAACAAATAGTCCTATCGATATATCTACTATTTAATATTAAAAGTTACATCATAAAATTATGTTACTAACCATAGAATCCACCAAGGATATAGACATGATAACATATCATCAAAAAATCTAAAAGACCAATGTCCATAAAAGACTCCAAAAATGACTATAAGCCATTAATATCCACCAATGATAAAACAATTAATATCCACAGGGAAAAAGCAATTCGAATTAGGGGAATGGACAAACTAATTAGAGTGTTTTATCATGTGCAATTAATCCACCCTTTAAGTATAGATAATGTGCAACATCAGCATCACCTTTGGATAGAAACTGAGTGTACAACCTATCCTTTCTCCCATAGCGCAGAAAAATGCGCGTAGACCTAATTGCTTATGTTTTCGATTTGATCCCGATGATTCACTACCTTTGGGCAAGAGAATCATCATTCTCTCTCTTTTACACTTACGACTATTCTACTTATCCCATTTACATGAAATTAATGAATCACCTTTGGACAAAATCAATAACTTCATATAAATCAGTACACAAGGTGATCTTAATGAGATAAAATCTCAAGATTCAATAAATAATAACCTCCATAGAATGATCACCTTTGGGCAGATCTAATCCTACTTCAATTGTAGTCTCTCGAATGACCACTTTAGCGGTCTTCCTTAACCCTATTGGAAAGACCTAGACCTGATATGTCTAGTCTAAAGAGTTTAACCAACTCACCATAAAGTGTCAATGTGTAGTTATGCTCATAGTCAATAAAATCATAAAACAATGTTTAAATAAATTTGTAATGACAAAATTTAGGCCATAGACCTATGAACTTGCACACACATATACTTAGTTCATAGGATCAAACCAAAGATTCAAAAGCACATATAATAACAATATATTAGATATATCATTGGATCACCTAGATATTTTATTTCATTATGTACAGTCATTAATTATTGTCAATAATAAGTCCGAAGCATAGGCCTTGATGTGAAATTTTAATTGTAATGTTTTACTCGCAAGCGCACGAATCAGATTGTATATAGTGGGTGCAGAGTACGAGATCGTTTCCAAGAGGACTATTTTTGAAAGATCTAAAAAGACAAGACAGTACTTCAAGAAATCTACCAAGAACTAACAGTATTCTACCAGTCTTATGATTTAAGCGGTTTGATGATAATTACTGACTACAAACTAAAACTTAACTAATGATTCAAAAATAAAGGAAAAGATGAAGATAAAGATGAAGATACTAAATCCTCCCATCTTTGGTCTGTTCTTCTCGTAATATAAATCTACAGATTAAATTATGAGATATATCATTCAAAACTAACATCTTTTATAGAAGATAAATGGTCAAAATCCTAATAGGTTCCACGTTGCATCCCTTCAATCAGGACTTAACTTTAGAGATGATTTTCATATATAGAACTTGGATCAAGGGCATGGCTCGGCACACTTGATCTCAGGTTCAAATAAAAATATCCTCAAAGTGGGTGAAAATTCCAACAAGAATACCACCATAGATCTGAAATCAAGGGCATGGCTCGGCACACTTGATTTCAAATTATGGAGTAATTAAGATAAAATTATCATTACAGATCTAAGATCCAGGGCATGGCTCGGCACACTCGATCCCAGATCATAATCGTAATTAGATCCACACGATGAAAGCAAAAAGACCATATAACAATGATTGGATAAAATTATCGTCACAGATCTGAGATCCCGAGCATGGCTCGGCACACGCGATCCCAGTTAGTGGCGGGAATTTCATCCGTTCATGATAGCACAACAACCATAAAATAAGATCTCATATTTTAATCCTAAATTTATATTATTAAAAGTACATCCCTCTGATGGGAATCATTAGATCCCCATCCCTATAAATTTAGCCACACATGCTGTAATTAAATGACATAAATAAATAAGGAAGGGAAAATAATATTAATTTAATGAATTAAAAATATCTCAAACTTCAATAGAAATTACTTTGATCCAAAAGTACGATGATCTTTAGTAACGAAATTAATGCAGAAATCACTTGAACAAAAATAATAAACTGAAGGAATGAATACTGGAAATTAAAGGAACAAAGCTCTCAAAAAGGAAAAGGAATAATAAAAACTCTCTCTATCTCTACCTCTATTCTAAAAAAAATAAACTCTTCTAAAACTAAAAATCCCTAAAACTAAAATTCTCCCTTTTTTCACAACTCGTGGCTCCCTTTTTATAAGGTCGACCAACCCTAATCCCTAATACCTCAATCGATTGAGACTTAAATCTCAATCGATTGACTCTTAAGTTGGAGAAAAGTTATCTTCTCATGTCAATCAATTGAGACTTAATTCTCAATCGATTGAGGTCTAAAAGCTATTTCCGTGAACTCCCGCCAAACTTTGCATCAGACACTGTCTCAGTATTTTGGCCATAACTTTCTGTCTCGAACTCGGATTGAGGTGATTTTTACGGCATTGGAAAGCTGACGACGAGCTCTACAACTTTTGTGTTTTAGAAATATCTTGAATCTAACGTCTTGAAGGTCTAAATTGAACTGCAAGTAGCACCAAGTTCTCGATGACCCAAAGTTGCAGTGTTTTGATATTATTTTCGAAATTCTTGGGCTATTTTCTGCACTTGGATTATATTTACCTGAAACACTTCAAATCTAGTAATTCTCATCAGATAGCCTTCATCGGATAGCTAAATATAGGTATTTAGGGGCGAAATATCATCATATTTCGCTACTCATCACACCCCCAAACCTACACTTTGCTAGTCCTCGAGCAAAGCAAACTAAAGAAAATAAATGTCACTTTCGTAGGGAATACGATTACACTTAGCATGTACAACAAGCCTTTAAACCCCTAGGTGATCCCTAGTGGAGGAGTTGTGTCTCCTGAGGGTTTACAATAAAGTTACCCACAAGCTTTCAAAAATTTTAAACCATCGGCAAAATTGAGTTTTCAAAACATGATTTTTATAATATCTTTAACTTCAAAATTCAAAATCATTAATCAATTCAACATGCGCATTCTCAAGTTTAAATAACAATGTTATACTAATCATACTAATATCCATTCAAATTTGTCTAATGCTCAAATCGTTAGATAACTCATCCATTTATGCCTAAACGTGAAGTGTGTGCATACCCAAACCAAGATTCATCCATCTCAGGACTAGTTCAAACGGGAAACCATCAAATCTCATGTGTCGACTCAATCCTCACTTTAGGTACACTCTCAAAATAAAATCACTCCGATGATGGGTAAGTTTTCGCACATATGTGAGAGATCAATACAAAGCAAATAAAAAGGTCTCACATGATAAATGAAACACGATACAATCAATGAACAAAAATAAATCTCATAAGAACAGATACTTGTATATCCTAAGCATGTCATATCAAGTATCATAAGTATCACATATTTACTCTCCACAAGGCAGTTACCAATGCAAGATCAGATCATGAAGGTCTTTTTAGAGTTGTAATGGGGCTCAAGAAAGGGTAAGAAAGAATTAAAAGTTGGGATTCAAAATTTCTGAGAAATCGGAAAGGAAACACCTCTTGATTTTCTATTTCTTCTCTTTTTCTTTTCTCACTCTTTCTTCTTTTTTTTTTCTTTTGAATTTTCTTTTCTTGAAGCACCTCATCTTTTTCACTATTTTCTTTTTCTTTTTCTCCCTTTTGTTCTTTTATATTTTTTTCATACACTCTCAGTAAACACTACAACTCAGTATCTCTCCACTTACTCTCTTTTCGTTCATTCTCATCTCTCGTTCCTAATCTCTCAGAAATAAGAAAGGTAAAGCTGAATTTTCAGAAATGGTGAAGGGTTAAAGGTTAAGATGACTTATCAAAGAATATATAAAGGTAAATTTTTTAATAGGCTCAAAGGGGTATTAGAAGGATAAATTTATATAAGGTGGGGTATTTTAAGCACAAACGAGTCAAAGATGGCCTTCAATCATGTCCTTAAAAGATGGTAACCTTACTTATTTGTCTTGAGTAGATATATAGTACGTTCTAACACAATAATATGAATTTGATATCATGCAAAGTCACAAGCCAAAGTTAAATGTATGAGATTATGCAAAATAATTCGTATTCAAAGAAAACTCCGAGTTTATGTATTCACTCATCAACAACGGATATTTGGCTCTAAAACTTCCTGGGTTTAGTCTCTACTAAGAACCTAAGATTCACCGTTCAAAACAGTTCATCGATTTCTAAGTCTTAGCTTGGTATAAGTGCAAAAATTCTAAGCATGAATATCAAAATTACCCACAAAATATCACATTAAGCTTCATCATCTTTGATACAAGTAATCAGAATATGACATCAGTATTCTCAAAATTAAATTCACATGCATCATCAACTAAAGTTTGAAAATAATCGCAAAATAGTGTGCATGATAATTTCAAAGTTAAAAAAAAAAATTCTTTTTAAATATATATATATATATATTAAGTGACGCAAAATAGAGAACCAAATAGAGAACCATACCCCCAAACCTAAAGATGATAATGTCATCATTGATTGAAATAGGTATTGCACCCCCAAACCTGTTGAAAAGTACCTCAACACAAAGATTAGGTGCAGAGAATATGTGTAGCAAATAGGAACATGACCAAAAATTTAATGAAGGGAATATGGTTATACTATTTAGGAAATTAAAAACAACCTAATCTAAACAAAAACTAATATTCTAGAACTAAATATACGAAATAAATGAATCCTAAATCCTAAATCCTACACAAAATTGGGTTGCCTCCCAATGAGCGCTAGTTTAATATCGATAGCACGACCACGTGAATTGCTCAGTCAGGGTGAGCCATTGGATCATTCAAGGAAAGAGTGTCAGAGAATGCAATTGCATTCTCAAGGAACGGTTAAAATCTTTGACCGTTAACTCGAAAAACATTCCCGTATCTCTGATTGATAACATCAACTGCCCTATTGGGGAGTATTCAAGAAATTTTGAAAGGACCACTCCAACGGGTTTTTAGTTTCCCCGAAAATAGATGAAGTCGAGAATTGTAGAGTAGAACTTGTTGACCGACGACGAAAGATTTATGTAGAATAGATTTATCATGAACCCGTTTCATACGGTCCTTGTACGATTTAGCACAATCATATGCATCAGCACGGATTTCTTCTAATTCATTTATTTGTAAACTCCTTTGGGTACCAGATTTCAGGTGATCAAAATTCAATGACTTAATGGCCCAAAATGCTCGATATTCCAGTTCAATCGGGAGGTGGCAACCTTTATCAAAAATCAACCGATTCGGCGGCATGCCAATCGGAGTTTTAAACGCAGTTCGATACGCCCATAAAGCGTCATTCAATTTTAGCGACCAGTCTTTACAGTTCGGATGGATTGTCTTTTCTAAAATCCGCTTAAGTTCCTGATTAGAGACTTCAACTTGGCCACTTGTCTGCAGATGGTATGGTGTAGCAACTTTGTGTGTGACACCATATTTCTTCATTAATTGGGTGAACACTTTATTGCAAAAGTGTTTTCCACCATTGTTGATTATCGCCTTTGGAATACCAAAACGTGAAAATACTTAATCCTTCAGGAATTTGATCACTACTTTATGATCATTCGTTGATTATATCCTCCTGAGAACCGTCAAGCTCTTCACCCAAAGTGTGATTGAGAGGGCGCTCTCACGAAATGTTACAAACCTCCGCAATGGTGTGCGGATAAACGGGGCGCGACCACCCATCAATTGAATCAGTGAAGTGGGCGGTGACATGATTTTCAGCGGAGGCGTCCACCCATGCCGTGTTTTGATAGAATAACCGAACGATCCGTTCTGACACTTTGATCACAAGCGGTTGGAGGAGAAAATGGGCGTTGAGAGCCATTGCATAGGCGAGGGAGACGGCGCAGACAGGCATGGCCTGAAACGCCGTGAGATCAAAAAGATATTTGGAAGAAAGATCTCGGGCCGCGAAGCAACCACATGGCTGCTCACATGGATGACCTGCAGGACGTTGGGAGAGCCTTTGCAGCGCGACAGATGACGAAGCCATGAACACACTGTCGGAATGTTGGAGGCTGTCAGGGGAAAAAGAGGATAAAGATCGAATGGAAAGGGAAGATAGAGTCCTTCCCTTAAGTAGACGCAAAGGCGTCCTTTCTGGACGGTCGCACCGCATATGGTCGATTAATCGACCTTATAGGGTCGATGCATCGACTCTAATCAAGGCAATGAAAAGATAAAAACGCATGCACAGAATTTAAGTCGATTAATCAGCTCTGGGAGTCGATGAATTGACTTCATTAAAAAAATAATAACCTGACAGAATCTTAAAAGGCAGCACGGTCTTCAACACGGAGTAGTCGATGCATCGACTCTGGAAGTCGATCAATTGACTAGCATAAAAGTCAGCCAACAATAAATGCAGACTGCCTTGAAAAAGGGCCACTCATTATTACTGTCGATCAATCGACTCGAAGAAGTCGATTAATCGAAAAAAAAAAATCAATTAATCGAGTGGTGGGCTCGATTAATCAAGACAGGACAGAAATTATTTATTTATTTATTTATTTTTGTTTAAAGAAAAATTACGAAATTAATTTACAAGGTGTAAATTCATTCCAAGTCCACCTGGATCCCAAATCTTCATGAAAAATTGTCTAAGCAGGATCAGTGATTTATTTATTTGTCCCTGCATTTCTCTTATCAAGGACTTAGTTACACCCCCATGATGTGCCCAAGTGCCACCATTATAATCCATCTCTACCCTGTACTTGACATTTCCAAAATTGCACTCCATATTCAAACTCATTAATCTATTCTCGGCATTCTGTTGATTATCTATGTATTCAATGAACGGACAACAGATTTGAAATTCAATTTTCTCCCCCAAACCGAATTTATACTCATCGGAGAAAGTTATGTCTCCCTTATTAGTTGTTGTAAGGGTGTCATTTTCTTTCTCTCTCATCTCAATTTGATTCTCAATTCTTCCCTCGACATGAGTATCGTTCCATTCCATTTCCTCTTCTCCTCCCACTCGCACTACCTCAGTGCTCGTTGTGTCATTCTCAAGCGTAGCGACCAATTCGTCCTGCTCATATTTCTGAACGAAATTAGAGGGGTCCTCATCCTTCTGATTGGTAAGAGACTCCTCTATTTTATCTTTCATTTGTAAGTACTTGATCATCTGACTTACTTGAGACTGTATCCTAGAAATTCTTTGGGTGTTGGTGTGCACCAAACCTTTTAAATATTCTAAAGAGTAAGAAGAATTTTGGACCGGTTCATATGATTCTGTATCTTGAAAGTATTGAGTTTGCTGTGAAAACTCATAAAGAAAGTAGTTGGGATAAGAACTTTGAGCTTCATTAGGCATTATATCACACATTGGAGATTGATTAAACCCCGACATGTTATTGAGTTGACTTTGCCAGTCATGGGTGCTCCAAACAGGATTGGGTTGGACTTGTTCAGGGTAATAATTTGAGTTGCTCAAGCGACACATAGGTGTAATGTGCACCAAATTTTCATAAATAGCACATGATTCTGGATTGAATCCATGCATTGACATGATTTCACCAATAACACCAATTTTTTTTTTTTTTTTTTCAAATTTTTTTTTTTTTTTTGAATCTCGATTAATCGAGACAGGACAAAGAATTTTTTTTTTTTTTTTTTTAAATCTCTATTAATCGAGTGGTGGGCTCGATTAATCGAGACAAGACAAAGAAATTTTTTTTTTTTCTTTTTTTTTTTTTAAACTCTCACAACAGTCGATCGATTGACTCTTTCGTGTCAATCGATTGACAAAGTGGTGCTCAAAACCACAGAACACAGTCAATCGATTGAGGAAGAATTCTCAATCGATTGAGGAAGAATTCTCAATCGATTGAGGAAGAATTTTTTTTATTTTTTTATTTTTTTTTATCACAGAACACAGTCAATCGATTGAGGAATTTTTTTAATTTTTATTTTTAAATCACAGAACACAATCAATCGATTGAGGAAGAATTCTCAATCAATTGAGAAAATTATTATTATTATTATTATTATTATTTTATTTTTATTTTTTTTAGCAGAGATACTGTTTTAATCTACGAAAATTCCTAAAATTAACTGTCTATTTCCTAAAAAAAATTAGATTTTCTTGATTTAATCCCCGGCAATGGTGCCAAAAACTTGATGTGAAAATTTAATTGTAATGTTTTACTTGCAAGCACACGAATTAGATTGTATATAGTGGGTGCAGAGTACGAGATCGTTCCCACGAGGACTATTTTTGAAAGATCTAAAAAGACAAGACAGTACTTCAAGAAATCTACCAAGAACCAACAGTATTCTACCAGTCTTATGATTTAAGCGATTTGATGATAATTACTGACTATAAACTAAAACTTAACTAATGATTCAAAAATAAAGGAAAAGATGAAGATAAAGATGAAGATACTAAATCCTCCCATCTTTGGTCTGTTCTTCCCGTAATATAAATCTGCGGATTAAATTATGAGATATACCATTCAAAACTAACATCTTTTATGGAAGATAAATGGTCAAAACCCTAATAGGTTCCACGTTGCATCCCTGCAATCAGGACTCATGGCTCGGCACACTTGATCTCAGGTTCAAATAAAAATCATCCCCAAAGTGGATGAAAATTCTAACAAGAATACCACCATAGATCTGAAATCAAGGGCATGGCTCGGCACACTTGATTTCAGATTAGGGAGTAATTAAGATAAAATTACCATTATAGATCCAAGATCCAGGGCATGGCTCGGCACACTCGATCCCAGATCATAATCGTAATTAGATTCACACGATGAAAGCAAAAAGACCATATAACAATGATTGGGTAAAATTACCGTCACAGATCTGAGATCCCGGGCATGGCTCGGCACACGCGATCCCAGTTAGTGGCGGAGATTTCATCCGTTCATGATAGCACAACAATCATAAAATAAGATCTCATATTTTAATCCTAAATTTATATTATTAAAAGTACATCCCTCGGATGGGAATCATTAGATCCCCATCCCTATAAATTTAGTCACACATGTTGTAATTAAATGACATAAATAAATAAATAAGGAAAAATAACATTAATTTAATGAATTAAAAATACCTCAAACTTCAATAGAAATTATTTTGATCCAAAAGTACGATGATCTTCATAAACAAAATTAACGCAGAAATCACTTGAACAAAAATAATAAACTGAAGGAATGAATACTGAAAATTAAAGGAACAAAGCTCTCAAAAAGGAAAAGGAATAATAAAAACTCTCTCTATCTCTACCTCTATTTTAAAAAAAATAAACTCTTCTAAAACTAAAAATCCCTAAAACTAAAATTCTCCCTTTTTTCACAACCCGTGGCTCCCTTTTTATAAGGTCGACCAACCCTAATCCCTAATAACTCAATCGATTGAGACTTAAATCTCAATCGATTGACTCTTAAGTTGGAGAAAAGTTATCTTCTCATGTCAACCGATTGAGACTTAATTCTCAATCGATTGAGGTCTAAAAGCTATTTCCGTAAACTCCCGCCAAACTTTGTATCAGACACCACCTCAGTATTGTAGCCATAACTTTCTGTCTCGCACTCAGATTGAGGCGATTCTTACGTCGTTGGAAAGCTGACGATGAGCTCTACAACTTTTGTGTTTTAGAAATTTCTTGAATCTGACGTCTTGAAGGTCCAAATTGAGCTGCAAGTAGCACCAAGTTCTCAATGACCCAAAGTTGCAATGTTTTGATATTATTTTCGAAATTCTTTGGCTATTTTCTGCACTTGGATTATATTTACCTGAAACACTTCAAATCTAGTAATTCTCATCAGATAGCCTTCATCGGATAGCTAAATATAGGTATTTAGGGGCAAAATATCATCATATTTCGCTACTCATCAACCCTCAACGAGTAGATCAAAATTGACTACTAATGGGTGAAAATCGGACTTGAAAAATGGCCGATACACCCAAATCAAGAAAACCTTTTTTAATTGGCTAATTTGGGTCTATATAATTAGCCCAAGCTCAAGTCCAGTTGGAGCCTAGAGATGGGGCCAAAACACCATGAAATTCATACCATTATATACCCAAAAGGATAAGCTACAAACACCCATAAAATTTGCACAAAATTAAATTAAAGCCAATGAAAGAATTAATTAATATATTTGATTTAAAATAACTTGAAGAACTAATTGGGCATTACCCATATAGGGTCCAAGAAATCACAGAGCCATGCCCAATACAATCCCACAACAAGTTTAATGCGTGGGACATCAAATTATGGTGTTTACGGGAAATGAAGCCCAAAATAATAATAGGTTCTTTAAGGAGTCCAAAAGGGTTAGACAAGGTGAGACAAAGAAACAGGCCGACTCATAGGTCCAAATTTTAGGGTCTAAATCTAGGTCCAAGTCTAGCCTGTTAAACCAAATATCCAGCCCAAACTCAACCCTAGTGGAGTCGAGTCGAGCCAAGCAGTCCCAGCCTGTTTCCATCCAAGTTTTCAATAGCAAATACTGAAACCAAGTGAATCAAGCAACTAAAACACCAGCAAACTAAGTTGTCAAACCCTCATCTCAAACAAATATAAGATTACTGTTAGAGAATAAGCTTCTATTCCCCCTCCCAAAAAAATAAATGATATATAAATCCATGTATCGTTTTGGTGGTACACATATGAATCCAAATCTATTTGTTTTATTTCCTTTTATGAAAACCACTGATAAATAGAAACAAAACCCTATAAAATCTTCATACTCTTCTCTCCAAAAATTATATGAAAAAATAAAATAAATAAATAGAAGACTGAATAATCAAACAAAGTTTTAATAGCACCATTATATAATCATAATCACAAACCCCAAGAAGATCTCCAAACAAAATCTTATCGCGTAGAAGGCAATGAACACTATATCTGTTAGCAATCAATAGCATGCTATGAGAACAGCAAGTTAGGACGGTGGACTTTTATTATTAGATTCTTGAATCATGCCCGCTATTTTAAGCTGTTTATAGTGTTTACACAAACTACTAAAGCAAAAGCAACGGTTGGATTCAGTGCCCAGCGATTTGCCTAAACCCCCTTAAACCGGAGAATGGCTAACCTAAATCGCACCCCATCAACTCGAGGGAGTGATCTGGCATGCTTACACAGCAAGACACTCACGGATCATTCAAATCTCTATTAGTTCAATCATCCACCTAACGCTAGTGTAACAAGCTCGTGCAAAGGGCTTAGCAACCAAGTTTTTCTTCTTCGCTCATCAATAATATAGAGAATTATATTCTCTTTCTAGGTCTCAATATCACACAAGATAAAACTCATGCATTAAAGCTTTGACCGATCAAACACCAGTCATGACTCTAATACCAATTGTTTGACCTATTGATCAAATCGCCCAAAATAATTGCCCTAGGATCTAAGCGTATGATCAATCAAAACTATAAATCCAGAACCCACAAATTAAAATATATGTATGTACCTTATCGCATAGATCGTTGCCATTGATTCAAGTCGACGCTTTTCCTGCAAAGAAAGATGAAGGTGACTTTACCCGCCTCTCTTGCTACACTCTCGTGATGGGAAGATGCCAAAAGGCTTGTGTGTAGTGAGCAAGGGACGTCTACCAATATATATATCATGAAGAGTCATGTTTTGCCTTAAATGCCGTCCATCAAGGTATTCTAATAGGAATAAGAAGCACATGTAAATCAGGAAACCTTGAAGTTTCCTTCAATTCCCAATAATGTCCTTTATTATTTCAAACAACTGCAATTCAGGGTTTTATAAAATCCTAGTGTGTGTGGGCCACACAAAATAAGAATTTTAGTTTCCATAAAAAATTCCAACATACCAATGTACCATAAAGTGGTGTGATAGTAGCAACAGTCTAATTTTATTCCACCTACTTGGAAAATTGGGTAAACAAACTTATTTGGATGGTCCAAAATACAATACTGATAGATTCAAGAGTTGGCATCGATCAAGGATAAACAACTCGGTTTCGGTCATGACCAAAATCGAGCATAACCAAAATCGGGCCTGGATTTCGGTCAATTTTTGTATCCCTCTTTGAAGACTTCCGGTCAAATATCTAATAGCCGGAGCAGGCCGAAATCACAATCTTAGGAGCGATAAATTGAAATTTAGGAGTAGAAGGTGATCGTGTAGACGGGACTCAGCCCACATGTAATAAGTACTAGACAATCCAAATTTCGAGCCATTAGAGCAAAAAAAATTTCTGCAACCATCTATGTGTAACCATATGCAGTCTCTAAATTAAACATAAAGTACTCTTATCGATGGTCACTTTAGATGATGTCATGCGTGAACCTATTGGCTATTGCTCAAGGCGATATAGAAAGCTGAGAAGAATAAAATTAGCGTACAATGAGTGTCCATTATGGGCACGACAGTCCACACATATATATGTGATTGTATGATATGCACGGATTTCCAATGCATGAAATTTCATGCATGTCATACAGTCACGCATATGTGTATAGCGCATATTTGTAGAAGATTGAGAGGCTATATAAGAATAGCCTTATTTTGCAAAAGGAACTTCCAGTGTTAAACTTGTGGAGGAGATACCTTCAATCATCGACACGATTGGAGGAGATATAAACTTTTGGTGGCTTCACGTTGGAAGCTTTATCAAGATCTTTTATGTCAAAATTCTTTGATAAAAAGTTTTTTGTTTTATGTAACATGCTCAAATTACTACTCGCAATCAATATATAATTAACATACAAAACAAGTATGATAAACTTGCTCCCACTGATTTTAAAATATATGAATTGATTCACAATATTTTTTTAAAAATCAAAGTTTGAAATAACTTCGTGAAATTTTAAATATCATTATCGAGATGCCTTCTTTAAACTATATATAAACTTTTTGAGTCTACAAACTAGATGGTTCTCCCACTCAATCTGAAAATCTTTAGGTTGTGTCATAAAGGCATCTTCATGCAAGTCACCATTCAAAAAAGCTAATTATCCTGAAAGATCCCTTTTTAGAGACAGGGAAAAACATCACTTCATAGTCTATTCTCTCCTTTTGAGTGAACCATTTAGCGACTAATTTGGCCTTGTATCTTTCTACATTACCTTTAAAGTCTTGCTTGGTTTTATAAACCTATTTACAACCTAGAGACTTCACTTCTTCAAGTAACTCGTAAAGATCGCAGACCGAGTTATGTTTCATTGATTTCAACTTATCCTTCATAGCTTAGAACTATTGAGTGGATTTGTCGCTCTTCATAGCTTGGTTAAATGAAACATGATCTATTTCATTTCCAAAGTCATACTCGCTCTCATTGAGATAGACGATATAGTCATAAAAAATAACTGGCTTCTTTGCTTTCTCTTATCTACGCAATGATTGATCATTGGCGGTCACCATAAGAGCAAGAGTCTCCTCAATGTGGGGTACTGCAATAGGTAAACCCTCAGATGCATCAACACTATCTTGAATGACTAGTGTTGGTGCCACCTTTTCTTAGATAAAAGAAATAGAAATTATAACTCGATTTTCCTCAAAAGTGATTTTCCTAGGCTCAGCACTTTCACTATTTTCACAGTCTTCAAAAACATTTGCATATCTAATTTAAACAATCTGAGTACTGTGAGTGGGGCAATAAAATTTGTAGCCTTTTAACATATCAGGGTAACCAATAAAATGACAATTTATCGTGTTAGGATCCAATTTTTCTAATTATGAATTATACACCTTTACTTCAGCTAAATAGTCTCAAATGTGTAAATATTCTAAAGTCAATTTTCTTTCTACCCATAGCCCATAAGGAGTTTTAGGAACAACCTTACTAGGAACTCGATTCAAGATATGCACCGCTATTTCAAGGCTTCTCCCCACAAGAACATATGTAACTTAGAGTTGCACAATATGCTTCTCACCATATCCATAAGAATACGATTTCGTCGCTCAACTATACCATTCTGTTCAGGTGTTCTCGACAGGGTGTATTGAATAATAATGTCATGCTCTTATAGATATATGGCGAATGATCCTGAATTACGATATGCTTCAGAGTATCTATAATAGTATTCTCCGCCTATATTATATCTCACAATTTTAATCTTTGAATTGAGTTGTAACTGAATACTGACTTTATAGATTTTAAATATATCCAGAGCCTAAAATTTCTCATATATAATTGAAACGAGAATAATCATCAGTGAAGGTAATAAAATACTTTTGGCCACCAATAGCAATAGTTGGAAACGGTCCACAAATATTAGTGTGAATTATTTCTAGTAAACTCGTACTCCTAATAGTTCCTTTCTTATTAGTTTGTGAATTTTCCTTTAATGCAATTTACACAAGTATTGAAGTCATAAAAATTGAGCTCATCGATTATATCATCTTTAATTAATCTCCTTATTTTCTCTTTAGATATATGGCCTAAATATTTATGTCATAAAATAGAAGAGTTATCAATTGTTCGTTTTCGTTTCCTACTAACTTTATCATCTACATACATAGAAATTAAAGATTTTGCGTAAGATGAATTCAAGTTTAATTTATCAAAATTGCCCACTAGTGAGCCACCACTCACAATATCAGAATCAAATAATAGAATAAAAACAGTATGTCCAAATTTAAATTCAAAACCTAATGAATCCAATTTAGAAATTGATATAAAGTTTCTAGTGATACTTGGAACATAAATAGTATCAACTAAATCTAAAATGAAACTACCACCTAAATAAGACGGAGAGTCCCAATGACCTCTACGTTTGCTTCTACTTTATTTCCGAGTTTGATGGTTCGTTCGCCTTTACTTAGCTTCCTACTAGATTGAACTCTCTGCATTGAATTATTTATGTGAATAGTTACACCAGAATCCATCCATCAAGTGTTGCGTGGAGCATCAGCATAAAGAGATTCAAAACACATAAAGACTAGGTCATTATCTTTCTTAACTAGTCAATCTTTGTATTTTAGACAATTATTCTTGATGTGTCACTTCTTCTTACAGAAGTGGCACTTGATGTTAGAAGTAGATCCGCTAGCTTCTCCTTGTTTGATTTTCAGTGAAAAAGCATTCATATTCTTTCCGTTATATAATCTCTTCTTTCTCTTGAAATTTTCTTTCAATGGTCTAAGAGCGGCGTAATTAATGAGCACTTCAAGTTTTTTAACCATTAAGTCTTTATTTTTCGTAGACACAGTGAGCAATTAGCTCGTTCATCTTTCATTTCTCTTTCTGCGTGTTGTAATTAATCTTGAACGAGTCAAATGCAGGAAGAGAAGTAATAATAAAGTGAACATGATAACCCTCAAAAAAGCTCGTGTCCATTTTTTTCAATTGAGTCATCATGTCACTCATTCTCATAATGAACTCCCATACGCCACAATGACCATCATATTTCATGATTTCCATTTTAACAATAAGGCTACTGGAAAGTGCCTTAGAAGTCTTCTGAAATTGTTCCTAAATGACTTACATGTATTCCTTTACATTGTGCGAGTAAGGAATATCTCATCGGATTATATTAGTAATGAAAGATTTTATAATCATAAGACTCATACGATTTGATCTATCCAATTTTTTCAAATCCGTATTGTTCACTTCCAGTTCTTCGGCTAAGGCATCGCCTTGGGTTTATCAAATCGTATAGCATAGTCAAGATTCATACAACTTAGAACAATTTGGACTTGTTCCTTCTATTTGTCATAGTTTTGGTCAATCAAAGATTCAATTCCACCATTCATAGTACTAATAGAAGATGAGTTTAATATTGCAAAATAGTGAAGGGCTTGATTATATTTATATACAATTTTACTAACTATGCGTTCCACAATGTTATATTTACAGTATTTTACGCAAGAGTTAAATTATGACAATGAATATAATAAATAAGAAAACTAATATGATTTTATTAAGAAACAATTTGTATCATTATGATCCTCCGTTAAATCGAGTCATAATACACTAGCTGTTTCCTCAATCTATATTATTAATTGTGATACTAATTGCATCGTTATAACTTCCGTTGGGTCGAGTCACAACACGCTAGCAGTACCTACATACAAAATAATAAATAGTAAACCTATCACACAACATTAAGTGATTCACCACCGTTGGGCAAAAGTAATCCCTTAAGTTATAATGTTAACGTTTACTACACACTTTCACTGAATTTGTAACACGGTCTTTTACAAAAATAAATCTCACTATGAAAATCATAGCACTAGAAAAGATCATTACCGTTGGATAAAAGAATCATTCCAAGCTATATTTTTAATTTGAGTTTTATAATATTTTAGATGGTTACAAAAGTGGTTCAATAATAAAATAAATAAGTCAGTTAAGATATGCAAGTAGTCAAATCTAACTCATGTTATTGGTAAGCGCCAAAAATTAATAATAATCATGGATAATATTATGTAAGTACTAGCCTTAGTGCTAGAGCACAACCTCTAATACTCAACTTAAATTAAAGGCACTCAAAATTATAATAATTATCCAATTAAAAATTATCAAAAGGACATCAAGCATTAAAACGTGACAACAAAGAGCTTTATTCAAAAATAGACCTAAAAAATAAATTCGAAATGCTAGAAAAAGTCAAAATTCATATATAATGTCTCAAAATGAGACTTATAAATAGCCAAAAAATTATCCGAAAAAAATAAAAAATTAAATGAGTCAAAATTGGGCCTTAAGGGCAAATGAATTATGTCTAACGGGCCAAATCGGATCATAAATCATGAGTTGGGTTGTGTAATAGATCGGACTAGACCATGCGCTGGATCGAGTCATGACTCAAGTCTAATAATCGACCGAGCCGAGTCACAAAGCGGGTCGAGTCGGGTATAAGCACGGTCGGTGTAGATCGAGCCAGGTCAAGTCATATAGAGATAGGGAAGCACCAACTTTGGTGCTTCCCATTATACATGTAATAATAGCTAAAGGTATCATTAATTAACACATTAACTCTTTCTAAAAATCAGAAACTATCGACCCTAGTCGTTTTCCCCCTAGAAAAGGAATCGGAGATCTTTGTAGTCTTTTTTATTAGCGGTCACCATGCAACCACCTTCCATCACCCCGGAAGTGGGACAGGCGACTAAGTGACCGCCAGTCAGGATGGCCGGTCAGTGGACAAGGATAGATGCCCAAACCGACTAGAAAACTCACGACTTTAGACTTCCAACAGGAAAATCTGAGCCAGTTGACCAAAACACTCTCGATTTTCTCAATCGTATATAAAAATATTTGGTCAAATAGCGTCGTCTCGATCGTAAGGAATTTCAACCTTTCCACGACGACATAAAATTCCATATTATAAACCGCGTACATATATGCCTTTAAATCTCGAAATAATTCGTTCATATCATGATATCCACTTTAGTTTTACGTGTGGTAGCATAATCAAATGGAATTGGAATGCGGCTACACTTTAATTTATGGCACTGGATGCATCAAGCAATGAAATTGGGTTTTGACTTTTAATATGGGAGTAAAAGGGTGAAGAAAAAACATACGCGATCTCAATATCATACATGATAAATCACATGTATTAATGCTTTGATCGATTAAACACTAAACTTGACTCTTATATCAATTAATGGATCTATCGATCTGATCATTTAAATATATATCCTAAGATCTAAGTGCATGATCAATGAAAATAATAAATTAATAATCCATAAATTAAAATATATATACGCATCTTGAGTGTGAGCCATAAAAGGTGGGTTGCCGATCTTCAACGATCTTCTCGCTCTTAATACTTTCGAATACAATGAGGATGCTTTTGCTAATAAGGAGGATTGAAATGTATCGAGCAATCGTTGGGACCAAGCATCCCTTATATTTATAGCCAATAAATCATTTCCCATTAAAGACTTAAATTACTAATTATATTGTGATTGGAAATCACAATCATACCCTAACTAAAAAACTTAATTATTAGTTGTTTATTCTCTTCAAATTCACCGAATTAGCAACTATTACATCTCAAGATTGATTTTACACCAAATTAGTAATTATTACATCTCAAGATTGATCTTACACTATTCACCGATCAACGGATTAACTATAGTGAAGGCCACCAAATTAGAAACTTCTAATAGTAAATGCATACCCAATTGTCTTTCCACAAGATCGTTGTGCCTATGTTGCTTTTAGTATAGTGACAGATTTCGCTTTCGGCAATATTTCAGTAGGGGAAAAAAATTCAAAAATGGAAGATGGTGGCCCTCCTCCAAGCAAGATGTCAAACTCAGTATCGGTCCATGGACAACTAATATATACGAATCGGCCGATACATATCAGCCGATAGCTAGTTGTATCGTCACATTTTTAAAAAAAAATTAAAGAAAATATTGGTATCGGCCGATACCAATACCGTATTGCTAATACGCAATACGTATCGGCCAATACGTGTATATATATATACTCCAGTGGAGGATGGTGAGCATCCTCTAAGCAAAGTGTCAAACTCGGTATCGGTCCATGAAGGATCGCTAAGAATCAGCCGATACATATGAGCCGATATCTAGTTGTATTGATGCCTTTAAAAAATTAAATTAAATAGAGGTATCAGCCAATACCGATACCATATCGCCAATACCCAAAATGTATTGACCAATACAGGCCCGTTTCGACTGATACTGATACCAATACCCGACTTGATACTTGATACATATTGACGCCAATACGTATCAGTTCACCGAAAAACTGATATATATCGGTATCGGCCGATATTTGATATCATGCATCCAAAATACACGTCGAGCTCCACGAGGCATTCAAAACACATTTAGAATGCCATGTAGTAGATTGTTTAGATCAAAATTTTAAAAATATTTTAAAACCTCAAGTCAAACATTGACTAATTTCAATAATGTCGAAATTTTATTACTAAAAAATACATGATAAAGATAAATTTTTAATTTATTTTTTCAGACTGCCACAAGGAACTCCATGTACCATGTACGATATTAGAGGACGCTATTTGTTCTCCATTGGAGAAAGAAACCCTTAATATATATATATATATATATATATATACTTAATTTTGCCAAAAAATTATGAAATTTCGGTGATATTTTAGAAATCAGCAAAATTTCAAAATTTTCTCTTCGACGCCACCCCATTTTGGTGTTACATGAATAACCTTTCCACTGATAAATTTAAATATCCTTCTAGACAATAAATAGAGGGGCCTAAGATCTTATGTAAGAGGAGAGATAAGATCTATGAATACCCAATCTAGAACTAACCTGTGACCAATATGTGCCCTGTCTAATCCTCCATATCAATTGTGTGAAACAAGGATCAAAATTTCGATTTTGAATTTGGCCGAAACTAAAATTTTGGCCAAAAATTTTGAGTCCCATACAAAATGACCGAAATTTCGATCCATAATTATTGTTTCGGTGGAGTCCGAAACCGATAATTTCGGCCGAAATTTTGATCCTTGGTGTAAAAGATTAGAAAAAAGATGGGAAAAGATAATGCCCTCCACTCCAAAGCAGTCTTCTCAGAGATTAGCATCATCCCGGTGCTAATAGCCGTAATTCTTAAAATTTCACTCTTCTCACCTTGGGCGCTCTGCCTTCTCACTTAAGTCATGTGCCATCTGATGTATTATTTTCATCGATCCAAGTGGCAGGATCAAATATCAGCCAATCCGATATGCATCGACAATACATTGATCGATACAGAGTATTGATCAATACGGCCTGTATCAGCCGATAAGATAAGTATTGGATCGCCGATATCAAATTAAAAGAGATCAATACAACTCAGCATCGGTCCTCTATATATCAATGCCCTATACCGAGATTTGACACCTTAGGCAGCCCATAACAGAGCTTCCGTTAACCGTGAACCCTCAAAATCACAGTTGTTAACAGAACAAATGTCTTACCACCCAACACTAGATACTTTACTCTTCTAGAAGCGGTTATGCCACGGTGGACAAGCTGCCGTAATGATTTCTGCCGAGATCCGTATCCCGAGTATTATATATTAAGCTTATGTAATAGCGACAAGTAAGGAAACAAAAGTTCTTTTATATAAGAGTCATCCTTATGAAAGAATACTTTCCCATATTTCAACGGCCCTGACATCTGTGAAAGTCATCTTTGACCAAAAATTTGTGGGGGTAAAATCTGAAATTTCATAGATAGCATTGTCGTTCTGATTATCCCTTTGCTAGTCTGCTGTGACTTGCGAGTCTAACATCTTTTTTAAGGGTTTTTTTAATGAATCCCTGAGATCTCCCACCGAACCATATCTATGAAAACGGCACGAGTAATTGCTGGATCAAGGAATAGATGGCCAGGATTTGGAGGTTTTTAGTCTCTCTAATGAATAATAATTAGAGACAGGAAAACAACGTCGTCCAAAGATCTCCCATCCTGATAAGGCAAAGCTACACAAGTCAACCAACCAAAGAGGTGATGTGATGCCACCACATTGATACAAAGCAATACTGATGTGATGCCACCACATTGATACAAAGCAATACTTTGTTACAGCTTTACAATCAACCACCGTCAACACACAAAAGTAAAAGTTATTAAAAAGAAAAAATTGTAACTAGATTTGGCTTATAACTTACATTATATCATCAAAAGAAAGAAAAATAAATAAATAAATAAAAGAGACGGCATCGTCTTATATTCTTTTTCAATACGCCTCGTGCTCCCCCTGCCATTTACAAACACACAAAATAAAAATAATTCATTTCTATTAGTATTCACTAATTGCATTCTGCACGAAATCAATCAACGATGATCATGGGCCTTGTGATCGAAACTTGTTGCTAGAGCGTAACACTTGAGATCATTGTTTCAAATATCGGCCGATACTTATCGCGATCGATTTTGACCCAAACGATACTCATTTATAAGTCGTATCATTTGTACATAGCTATCGGCCAAAGATCAATTGGATCGCTCTGAAGATCAATTGGATCGCTCTGGACCGGCCGATCCACCTATACAAAGAGTTTTTATACATAAAAACAACGTTTATATGCTTTACACCGAATATAAATTTTAAAATTAAAAAAAAAAATAGCAATTCAAAGTATGCTTTACACCGAATATGAATTTAAAAAAAAAAAAAAAAAAAAAATAGCAATTCAAAGAGTACCGTTAAATACACCCACACCCACATTGACTGCTTCGAATCCGAAGATTCATATTGTTTTTCATATGAATCTTTCCCATGAGAAATCAAAAGATTATCATATGATGGAACACCCACGACCCACGATTTCAAGATCCATCCATGATTGGGATGAGAAATGATCTCCATCGACAAATTCAACGCAACCAATGGGTTTTAGCATGGCTTTTAGCGTGGGTGGACAAATTTATCCTTAGTTTTCAAGGACTAATAGTAGGGACTAACAGTCTTTCGAGTTTTGTATTGTGCCACGTGGTTAAAAATAATAATTTTTTATTTTTAGATCTGTGGAATGTGGAATACCTCCCTAAGCCATCAGATCTGAAGAATATGAGTTGCAAGGCAAAAAATTAGAACCAAAACTGGACTCTATAATCTGATTTCCCGAAGTCAACCAACCAATCAAATGAAAATGATGGCCTCGGATGATAGAGATAACGTTTCAGTCTTTAGGCTCTAGGATCTTTCATGGTCTTCAAACCAAATTAGACGGATTAAATGATATTTCAATTGGCACATATCCAACAACATGATAGTGTTTGTTTGTAGGGTAGCTCTGTTTGCGCCCACGCTTCTCTAAACGTGCTCACGTGTGCAAGCCCTTAAAAACCGTTGAACCGTTGATTGCTTCGGATCTGAATATGGAGATCTGTTTCACCCCAATCTTGCACATGATGGATCTTGAGATCATGTCGAACCTATCAGACGCATCTTTTATTTCGCATGTCACAGATCCCCATATAAATTTTGGGGTTGGGATCGCCCGAACCGATCTGCCGATCCCGATCGGGTTTAGGCGGACCGAACCGGTAAACGATTCCGATATTTGAAACCATGCTTGAGATCTTTCCTCTACTTAAACGTAAAAGTTACCACAAATGGCAAAGTACGACACTAGAATTCAACTCACGTTCTTAGGATTTATGAACTCCACAAACTTGTTCTTATCTTTGGGAGACTGATGATCTATTCTTGTTCTCCCACTAAATTTCCTAAGCTGCTCTCTCACAAACCTCTCGTATATGTAAGAGGCCCCTCTGAACTGCGGGAGCACCAGCCACGCTACAAACGCCACCTTTATCTGGTACCATAAGGGTATCCTTAAAGGAAAAGAAAAAGACATATATTATTATGACCACCCTATGCCCTCATTAGAATGAACAGAGAGTAAGAATCAATCAACCACTTATCTATATCGCTGCAAGAAAATAATCAGACTCTTTTAATACAACCCACAATTTTTATTTTTATGTTTTTCTTACCATTGTAGCACGGGCTCCGCCACCATCTCCGTTAGTGTGAGAAAGGAATACAAAATCCAATACGCTAGCCATTGTTCATCGTCTAGTTTAGACGGGCTTTCGATCGCTTGGATAGACGCATATCTACCCAAAATTTAAACAAACTAAATAACAATTAATTAAAATAACCCATTTGAGATGAAGCAGGAATATAATGAAAAAAATTTAAAAAAAAAAAAAAAAGTTTTTTTAGGAGCAACTACTTGCGAATAGAAATTGAGCCTTTGCACACGAAAATGTGAAAAAATTTCCATTGCAAAGGCTCAGTTTCTGTGTGCAAGTAGTTTCCCCTTTTAATTTTCTTCATAAGAATGAGATCTCCTCACAGGGGATATAAGAGCATCACAGTGGGCCTGCAGACAAAAACAACAAAATAAGAATAAAATTAAAATTACAATTAAAAACATTAAATGGAGGGCGAAAGAGAGCTTTGCAAAATTACCCGGATAACGTGTTGAGATAGGCGATTAAATTCCAAAAATGCCCCATTTTTTCAAGAAAAATTGGCTGAAAAAGCTTTTAGGTAACAGAATATAAGTAACTGAGTTTACCCGTTGGAACTTTTGAGAAAGAAGTGGATTCTTATATATCGGAAGGAGATGGAAACGTGTCAGAATCTGAGAAAGTATCGGGTTCTGCCTTCAACGTGGTAACCTACGTTTCGAACCGACCAGATCAGCGAGTTTTAGTGGCAATTAATAAGCTTTATTACAATCTATCTAACTAAAGTTTTTTATTCAGCTTATGCGTTGAGCACAAGCCACGTAGTTCACTTTTACGGGGCATGTGTCCAAAGCATGAGAGTCCTAAACCTCAAGGCACCGTGCAAAGCCAATGTATGAAGCATTTACATCTAAGCTAAATGTTTGGCGTCTGAATTGAGCATTTGCATCCCAATCTTCAACATAAGATCATGAGCATGCAATAGTTTTAAAATTTTACATGACCCTTATTTATTTTAAAAAATTAATAAATAAAATTTCTAAAATCTCCATTCTTAAAACTTGCTTTTTTAAAATCTCATAAACTTGTTCTCATATCTTATAAACTCCAATATGGGTCAAAATATCGTTCGATACCGATACATATCAAACGATATGTATCGGTTTTAGACCTCACCGATAAAGTACAATCAAGGTATCATATCAGTGATTCTCATAGACATTCAAAATTTTGGATGATACATTGGAATGTATTGTCCGATACGTATCGGTTTTGAAGTTGAACGATGCGTATCATTTTTTCGAGATTTTAATTCATGACCTCTATACTTAGAATTTATATTTCTAAATATTTAATTAAATATATAACTTAATACCAAAAATGCTTCTATATATATATATATATATGAAAAGGGAAAAATGTGCCCTCGCGTAGAGATAGAGATAATTGATATGGACACGACATGTAGCGCCTTTTTTATAAAGTGATGGGTGGCATGGGGCCTACTTTACTAACTAGGGTTAAACTTTTAAAAGTTAAATACAAGTTATATTCCTTTTCAATCGCCATTATTGACCTTTTTAGAAATCATTTTAAAGTCTATTTCTTATTTTTCTCCTCTCTTTTTTAAAGAAAGTGTCATACTTACTTTTTTAATTATATTTTACTTAAAAAATGTGATCGTCCAATAGCGAAGCGCTAGCACCTCGATCGACAGCGAAGCGCCAGCACCTCGACAGCGAAGCGCCATGTGGCGGAGCCAATACTTGAGCTTGCAGCACGGTGCTTGGGGCATAATTTGTGGTGCCAGGAGGGCACGCGACATGGGCCCAGGAGAGCCTGGCGACGTGGTCGCGCTGCGGGGACGCGACACGGTCACATGCGGGTAAGACGCGGGAGCGACACAGTCGCAACACAGCCAAGATAGGCTAGCGATGCAAAGGCGTTGCGAGATGTCAAACCAATAGGTTTGAGGTTCCCCTGCCATTCTGGCTGAATGACTGTTTTACCCTTTTATGTGAGAGAGTTGGTGGAGACTGCCTCCCACCCACACGGGCCCTTGCGTTGCCAGAAGGGGTGCAAGTGTCTCCTAGGCCTGAAAGGGTGGGACTAGGACGTCGACGCAGCAATGTCCTGTGGCACCCAAGAGAGGTTGATGTATGGCTCCAGACTACGCATCGCGGTGCATACGACTGGGCAACCTTGTGAGAACAAGAAAGTGCTGCGTGGGACTTAGTTGAGTACGACAGCATGTGGGCCAAGAATGAATAGGTGCTAGTAATTCGGAACGCACATGAAGACAGGCTGCGTGAGACTCAGTTGAGCATGCGAGCATGAGGCGCAAGGCTATGGGTTTGGTTCGGTATGTGAGCACGACATGGTAGCATGGGGAGCTGCATACCAAGAATGTTGCGAGGCGAGGTTCTAGTACAGTACACAGGGTGAGGTGAAGCTTGAATAGACCAAGTTTAGCACAGTGGTGCAAATGAGCGTGTCGTAAGGGACACGATAAGTTATGAGGTAGGCCATGAAACAGAGGTAACCATATTGGGGGAGCTCCCGTCCTCTAGGCGGGTGGTATCAGAGTTGATGTGTAGATGGGTTGGCTTCGTTGCATGCGATAGCGAAGCACCGCGCTGGTTGAAAGCGCGTCGAAGGACGCCCCATAACTGTTGGTATCAGAAGTAGGCTGACTTAGCGCAGCATGCGTTAGGTGTCGCACGGGACTAAGGTTGCAGAAGTACGACTTCGTGACAGCCAGCTCTCCAATAGCAAGGCGCTGATACCTTAATGTCGAGGTGTCCAGGCCTCTATATCGAAGTGCCGACGCTTTGATAAAAATAATAATAATAATAATTTATTTTTTAGCGAGGCTCTGACACCACAATATAAAGGCATCGACGCCCATAAAACAAGGTGCCGACACCTCAATATAGAGGCGTCGGCACCCCAACACTGGTACCCTCACAAGGACATATGGACTGTGATGTTCACTCTTGAAGAGTGGACACCCGTTGTAAACTAACTCTTAGGCTGTGTATGTCATAGCTTTTTGCTAGCCCCAACCACAGTAGAATTAGTTCCGATTCTCTTTTCTAACTCCCTATAAATGAGGATTTACCTGCTCTAGTAGCAACCTCTCTGCTCTCTACTAACTCCCTATCAGAGCAAATAAAATATGCTCTAACAAGGAGTGAATAAAGAGGAGGGTAAAACTGGTGAATAAATAAATCTTGTTATCAAGGAGTTATCAAGGATAAGGACTATCTGTTAAAGCAGGTAGCAAGATATTAGCGAAAAGGATGAGAACATCCTAAAACAGATGAATTCTGTTATGGCAAATCTGCTATGGCAAAGATTAGCAAAGATCTTTATCATACGCAGCCTTAATCTTTACTCTTATGGAAGTTTTTTTATTCTTTTGAATTTTAAAATTGATAAAAGACTTGTCAACTTCCCATCTTTTCTCTCCTAAAAAGAAAAAACTCCATATATTTTTCTTCAATTGCCCTATGGTTTCTCAACTTGTCCTTGTGAATGGTGTTCTCTTTTTGTCAAACGAATTTTGCAACTTGCACTCAAATCCTTGATGTATTTAACTATTTTCATGAGATTTTTTTTCTTATGATTAACCCGTATATATAAAACCCACAATGTTATCCTCAATTATACTGCATGTGCTTTATTAATTACATATTTCGGAGCCTAATCTGTTTATAATAAGAAATACTATTTTTTTGTCAACCTTTCATTAAACGCAGCAAAAAAGAATGTTGTAGGTTGAAAATTTCTTTACATTTCATATGGAGGCGGACTTAAATTTATTAAATACACTGTTAAAAGTTTTAAGACTATTTTGTACTACTTGTTTTCAACTTTTTAAAATCATTACAGAGATTGAATATATTCATTTCATTTGTCATTGGAAAAAGGGCTCTTTAAACAGATTGCTTGAACATGTGTTGGCAAACCTCTTGCTTCTCCTTATCCCTCTTTACACCTTATCAAGGATCAAAATTTCGTTTTGGATTTCAGTTTTGGGCATGCATGAAACTGAAAATTAAAATTTTGGTTGAAATCCGCTATTTTGGCCTCCATATAAATATATATGGACCAAGATTTTGGTTTTGATCTCGATTTCATTTCGGGCATGGCCGAAACCGAAACGTTTCTGTAACAACCCAGATGATTTTTTTTTATTATTATCGTTGAACCTTTGACTTTTGATAAGAAGCTGAGATTATGGAGAAGTATCTCGAGCTCATTCTCTCATTTACGTAATTTTCGAGAATGAAAATATTATAAGGGGAAGAGAATGTAACAACCCATATTTTTTTTTATGTTATTTAACGGTATTAGATGATGTACCACACAGTGCATGGTGCCAACGCTCCACACCCAGAACCCACCCACTTTCAAAAATAGTCTAAATTTTTATATCAATATTAAACTCATTGCGAAGTACTCGTCAATACGATTCCTTTTGTCAATTTTCGATAACAATATAAAAAGTTACGCTCGTTTGAAGAGTGAAACAGGTTAAAGGGCATAACTATAATTTCGGAAGAGAACCACCTTTTGCTTTGGTGCTTACACAAAGCGCTGGAACCAAACTTCTTCTCAAGCTATTCAAGTCACCTATGAATTCTACTCGCGTGTAAAAACTATTATTTTATTAAATCTTGTACGAAAAGTCTTAATTAGAGTTAACCTAGAAAGGGAATTAGATATATATTCACTTTTTCTCTTAATTGTCTCTCTCTATTCTCTTTTTTCTCCAAAAGCTCCGACAGTGTCATCTTTCACAACTTCTGGTCGGATCTCTATCGATTTTTCGATCTTATCAGAGAATCTTTCACCATCAAAGTTTCTCATCGCCACGACCGATCTATCATAAGAAAGGAATTCTCGCGAAAGACTCGGGCATATCGTCTCTCGAATCCGATCTCCATTAACTCAAATCATTGTAGAATTCGAATCACGCTTCAACAGGTGAAATTCGACCAAAATTGATAGGATCGTTTTTCCCAGATTTTCGTGAAATTCGACCAAACTCTTCAACAGACACAGCCTCGGTATTTTGGCCATAACTGTTTACTCCGAATTCGGATTGATGTGATTCTTGCGGCATTGGAAAGAAGACAACGAGATCTACAATCTTGTCTGAAATAGTAGTTTCACGAATTTAATATTTTTAAGGTCAAAATTGAGCTGCAAGTCGGGATACATTTTAGATGATTCAAGGTTGCACGGGTTTGACATTAAATTTTTACTCTTTTGCTACTTTATGCTCAACTTGTCTCCAAATTTATAAATCACTAAAATTACATAAAATATATTAAATATCTTTCATCAAACAGCAATCTATAAGTTTAAGGGGTCAAATATTAATATTTTCTAATACTTATCATTCTATTACTTCTTTTAAGCTTCTTACAACCCTCGAATGGACACGTGTGCCCCTTTATAATTTAAAAATATGTCTGATCGTTATATCAATCAATCACCTAATTTTATAGACATAATTAACCCTAATGAAGTATATTTTCAACTCTATTATAAAATAAATGTAGTTAAATATTTATTATTCTCTATTTTACTTCAATATTTCATGTGTTATGCTCTTCATTAATTTTCTTCAAAAATATAAAATGCTTAAAGTTTAATTTATAGTTTCTTCTTACGTATACTCACTATTATCATATGACATTTATCATATAGAAAATCACGATAGGGCATACGCATATAAGTTAAGACTAAGATATGATACATAATATAAGCCTTTATTACGGTGGAATTTCTTTCACGGTCACATAGAACTTGGAATGTAGACATCCATGTACGGATGCAACCCCCTCTATAGTAGTATGGGATACCACACGAAGTACATCCATGTTACTACGGAACCCATCTCTTGGAAAGCGTGATTTAGTGAAGTCTATCGCACTGTGGTCCATTCTAACTAAGTTTTAAGAAAAAAATGAGAAAAGAATATATTAAGACACATGTATGTTAAGAAAGTGGGGACTTAAGCCTACGCAAATATGAAATCGGGGAGGGGACCTAAGCCCATAACCGAAAAATGATATGATATGTAAGACACGCTGTAAAGGTCAGCTAAACATTAATTAAGTTCTACATGTATCATACCTTACGAGCCACCGTAAGGGTTCAACGTCTGCAGTCAAGACGAGTCTTAAGAACATCATAGCCTTGCCTCGAACTAAGGGGATATCGTGGTTACTATGTCGGCAACCTCATATGATTGGATGGTGGCTTATGTTATGATATAGAGGTTAGGTGGTTATCTACACGTGGACCTCGCGTGGTAGGCTCGAACAGCGATCCTAACACAGATTGTTTAATAAGATAAGATGCGAAGTACGTTGTGTACGCGTATGGAGTAATTAATAAGACTTACGATTTGTCACATATGATAAGTTGATGAAACAAACAGGAAAAGAGCTAAGAAAATAGAAGCATTATGCGCTCTTAATGTTATATTAGTATGTTTTTCAGTCTTGATTATGATAGTCTATGAATTATAGATAAGTTTATTTCATTGATTTAAGGTGTTGATTATATTTTTAAAATGCATCGCAATTCAAGCGATTGTACGCACGATCACCTGAGTAAGTTATGGTGGATCGATTGTGCAACCCGCTGAGTTTACGCGACTGGGTAAACTCACCCCCTCCCAAATCTAACAGTTTCAGGTGAAGATTCTATTTATCATGTTCATAATGACGCAAGAGCTGCTGTTTTGAAGGCGGCTTACGTAAATTGAGACGTTGGCTATCATCCGGAGGAGAGCGTAGATCCGACAGATTTTTACAAGCCTTGAGAGTCCTTTTGTTTTAGACTTTATTCTTTGAGAGACATATTCTAGTTATTTTGATATTTTTGTGAGTTTACATTTAGGACCATTTTATTCTACGTAAAACTTGTTTTATTTCCTATCTTAGATACATGATTAGGATTTACCTTTTTATTATCTTTTATGATTCTCGATGTTAATTTATGAGTCAATTATTTTTAATGCTATCTTGAATGCCTCAATTCATATGCTAAGTTAATTTATAGATTATGTGTATGTCCGCTTCTCGCCTTAACTAATGTGCGATCTCATAACACAAAATTTTAAGCCCTCGAGATCGGATAAGGATTTTGGGTCGTGATAGTTTCGGTCAAAATTTTGATCCATGCACCATATTGCTTGAAAATTTGAATGCAAACTTTTTAAAGAGGGAGGACAAGGACTACAAGCGATTAAGGACTTTGTGCCTCAAGAAAGCATCGTGTGTTGGTTGATAATTGAGTCTTAATCTAAAGAACTTTGGTGTAGAATAATCAGATGAAAAATAATATATCTTATTTAAAGCAATTTAATGTCATCTAAAATTAGTGACTACTATATAAATATACTACATTATTCATTTTAGATGGCATTTGACTATTTTAAATCAAACAATAAAAACTATTTTACATCACAATCTTTCTTGTTAAAGATCTTTAGATCATAAAAGACTGCCAAACAAAGCACAATGCAACGAACATCCAAAAAAATAGCCCGAATACGAAGGGCACTTTTCCCATATGCCGCTTATCGAATCAAACTTAAAAATATTCATTCATTTCTTAGATTAATTTCAGTGCATTGTCTTTTCCATGTGGTCCCATCTGAAGAAAAAGGTGAGTAAATTTCAGTCATTAGATTAGATTTTTTTACCAAAAATTGAAACCGACCGATAAGCCAGCCAATTGAATCGGACTGAAGTTGGACCATAACTGAACTAAAATCGAAAAAACTTAAACCGATTCCTAATCATTTCAGTTTCAATTCTGCGTGGCTAATACTGACAATTGGTTGGAAAATTTTAGAATACCCACCCAATGTCATTAAAATTTGAAAACCCGAAAAAATTGTAAATTCCTAAAAATTATAAAACATAAATTTTGAAACCAAAACCAAACAGTACTAAACTGTTTCTACAGTTTCGATTTGGAGTTTTTGAAATTTAGCCAAATCGATTTGTTTCAATTCAATTTTAGTTCAGGCTAAACGAAAACTTCTTGATTTCCGTTTAGCTGGGTTAAGATAAATCTGCATTTTTATTTGACTCACATTCAAAAAATAACTTATTGAGCAATAGCTTAGTTGGTATCCTCATCCTTTGATGGGGATGAGATCGTGGGTTTCGTAGTGACCAAGTCGGGGCTGGGGAATAAACCAGCTTGGAAAAAGTTTGAAAAAATCCTGCAAAATTCATCAAATTTGGAAAAGAAAATGGTCAATTAAAATTTTTGCAAGAATATGTTAATTAAATTATTGAAAATTCAAAAAAAATAGGGGGAAAGTTTTTGAAAATTTAAGAAAATTCACAAATAATTCATGAAAACTCACTAATAATTCTCAAAATTTATAATTTTTTGAAAATAGTCGTCAAAGAATTATAATTTTATTCATTTAAAAAAAAAAATTGTAAATAATTCACTACTCTTTGAAAAAGTCAAGAATTTGATCGCTATGATGAGCTCTAATTAAACTAGACATTTGTGCCACAGACGGATCCTATATGCGTGTATAAGTTGTACATGTATTATATCTGGGCTCTTCTATATCCAATCACCTGTATGCGGCCTTACGTGTGCCACTTATCTGCTCTTAAAACTGTGTAGAAATTTTCGGTAAAAATTCAGTGCATGTCTTTCCACATGGTCTTCTCAGGAAGAAGGTCGGTGACATTTTATCCTATTAGACAACAAAGAAGTCAAAGGGCACGTTGAGGTACTTCGAGTTATATGGCCCCCCACGGCACTTCATTTATTTTTAATTTATAGAGCAATAGCCGAGAGGCCCGAGACAATCGAAAGAGAGTATTCACCCTCAGCCCTTTTTATTATTATATTTTTAAAATAAGGTAACATGTAGTTAAGAATATCTCATCTCCCGTGACAGCAGATCTCGTTAAACAGGTTGGACTGACCCAAGATCTCTATTTAATTATTCAGCAAAATTCAATCTAGACTCTACAGGCGTTCATTACAAGCCGGTGGTCATATATATATATATATATATATATATATATATATATGAGTCTGATTAGATATTTTAAGATGCACATGGAGCTTCATGTGACATCCTTTTTTATGCCACGGTGCCACGTGGAGCACAAGTGGATGGTATAAATTAATATTAAAAAAAGCTTATTAAACACACAAGTCAAAATTTAGCGGATTTTATTAGTTCACATATCACAATTCAAAAAACATATGATGGAGATAAGTTTTCAATTTATTTTTTTTCAAAGATGATCTAAACAATGCACCCGAGCTTCATATGAGATCGAAACAATATTTTAGGTGCCACGTAAAGCTCCACGTGGAAGCTTAGAGGACGGTGATCGTCCCCCATGAGAGGACCGATACCTTTTTTCATATATATATATATATATATATATATATATATATATAAGGTTTGCTAGTCCTATAGCCTATAAGAAAATTTAGAGTGTTATCCAGTATGCAATTTTTTATGACAATTTTACAGGTACCTTATGTGGCACAGTGTGACTGACTACACGTGCAGTGGGGCCCAAGCAATGAGGCCAATTGCTACATAAGCTGCCTGCAAAATTGCCCCATTAATAATTTTTCAAGTAATTACTTGGCCTAAATTGGTTGTCCCACTAACAAACCATCGACTGAATTGTGTAAGACCGTGGAGATCATATTTCGTCCCAGCCTTCCACACAATTAATCGCGAGATCAGATGGTCTGTTTTTTACCGCATCACATCCCATTGATGTGAGACTACATAACTAAGTCAATAAGATTATATTTTTCAAATGAAGTCCATAGGATTTTGTGTCTCCTTTATCCTCATGTACATGTATGTCTCATGTTTAAGTAGCCTAGCACCCACTATCCTTTGGTACCACCAGTGCCATCATACAAGGGTGGCGCACTTTGTTTTTTGAGTGATTACTTGCACACACAAAGTTGGCTAATGCAAATAATTTAAAAGAAAAGAAAGACTTGGTATCTTGACTCTTGAGGACCTGTGCACCATGTGGTAACACCATCTAAGCGATCTCATTCCACGGTCACCATCTAAGGATCTTTAGTGCAAAAGATTGACACAAAACACGATCTCTATCACATAATTCAAAGCAGTCAAAGGTCATCTGATCCAATGGTTGACCGCATTGAATCATATGATGGAGATTATTTTTCATGCCAATCTTGTCCACCACAAATCTTAGATCATGGCCCCCAAACCAGACAGCTTATATGATGTTTTTACATGGTGCCAAGGTTCAAAATATCGGAATTCGTTTTGGTGAGGACCGAAACCAAAATTTTGAACCGAAATTTCGGCCGAAATCTCCCGCAGAGCAGTACTTTCAGAACCCGAAATTTACAGTTTTCATTTCAGTTTCAGTGGGGACCGAAACCGAAATATTTCGGCCGAAATTTTGAACCATGCATGGCGCACAGGTAAGTCCCCCAAATACCTGGGATTTGCTTTATATTATGTGCAAGTAATGGCTTCTTTTTTTTGTGTTTTTTCTGAACCGAATGGCCTGTGATGATATAATTGCTCAATGGAAACACCCGATCATCCTCATATACAAAAGATTGCTAAGCGTCTCGTCTTCTCATGTTCTTTGATTCCTTCAGGCTCCTATTCTTTGAATAACAACAGGACTGAAGGCCACTTCTACTGAGTTACTTTTGCCCATCACACTATCTCTTCCTGATCATCTTCAACATCTCGAATTTGTTCTTTATATACCATGAAAATGGCAGTAGCTTATCAGGAGATGGCCCTGAACCACATGATCTCCGGACTGGAAGGCGATGGCTTCAACGCAATCCATGAGAAGAGCTGAAGAAAACAGAGATTGGCCGTTACCACATACTAGTATGCCTTCCTCGCTCCTCCAAGTCCAAGCTTTCCAGTTACCTCATCTCTGCTCTGAACAAAAGCTACTCTGAAATTTTCAAACCTTAAGAAATCATTCAAGACCTTTTCTTCTCACATAATCAAGCTTAATCATATGCTAATTTCATGGTTTTATTTTATTTTTGCATTTTTGTCCCCTCCTAAATAAATGATCACCGAAAACAGCTACAGATAGATCCAATTTCAGATATATTATGTAATGCGGAAATACCTATTTTCGATTCGCAAGGTGTGATCAAACCATGGTTTCACTTGGTTGCAACTTTATAACCTATCCGGGAACAAGACCTGATCAACATCTACTGTATGATTCCCAAACATATTTAGCACTTTAAATTCCTACGATCTGACATTTTGGCTTTAGCAAATGATAACTTCCCAAATCCAACAATTAACATAGGCACCAACAAAAAAAAGGGTAAATAAAAACATTAATTTTAGACATCCAAAGAACAGGATCAGTACCTTTCAAACGCAATATCAAAGAGAAGGATATATGCCATATTCGGGGATTAAAAGTTCGGAATTGATCTCAGTATCATTTATGTGCTAATATTATGACGTATCATCTCAGTATCGGGTATCATCTTGGCTTTCGGTGATAAATAATCTATATGCATCAGACAATACCAGAGTCAATACATTTTTCTCGGGTGGCTCCAATATCAAGTCGTATAGTACCATACATCTTGGTATTGTCCAAGATTTTGATGTATATCATCAATATTGCTTCAACTCTGTTTGCATATTCATAGTCAGCTATATAAGTTGGCTTTGATTCAATTATTGTGGCTTCTGCCCTGGCATTCAACTCCAACAATCCAAAAAACAATAAAAAGAGTTGTTTTCGTTCTTTCCAATTTTAAAATGGACATCTACGCATATCACCAACCTCAACTGAAAGACTTAACAAGAGAATAGTAAAAGTGAAATAAAGATTTGGGCTTCCCATCCACAATATCAATGCCAATTCCTTCCATTTGGCAATTTAAATCTTCAGGTATCTTCGATTCTTCTTCTCAGGTTTCTCGATTTCTGCAACCTCATTTCCGCTTCCAGAAACAAATACTGTAGCACATGATCATTCTTTGATGTTGCATAAACAATCGACAACTTTAATTAATACTACTGTTCAAAAGGAAAATCCACGAAATTAACCTGAACTCTAGATAGCAGAGTGCTTTAATAATATATTGCATCACAATCACGAGTAATTTTTTTAAAACAAACAGAACATTATCAGCACCTGTTCAGTCTCAATAAACTAAACTACAGTCTCTGACCTAGGCCCAGATATTTCAGAAGTCCTTCAAGCCTTCCAAATTAAATCAATAAAAAAGAAAATGAGACAATTTTAGATTGAGGATATTGATCCGTTCACACTTGAGAGTGATTGGGTCGGTTCACCTATACCAACTCTAAGAATATACCAAGCAACAGATGACATAAGATGCCATGGCCCAAATAAAGCCTCTGCAGAAAAGAGACGCTATCTTGATAATATTAGACAAAATCGTCTTCCTAACATTTGAATCTCATTGAGGCTGCACACATTCCACAAAGGTGGGGACTCAAACATCAAAATCCAATTAACGAAAAACCAATTTTACCCTAACAATGATTCACCACGAAACTGCTTAAAGGTGTCTCAAACCCGAAAGCAGTGGATGTAAGCGACGATAAAAGTTTTGGGTCATAAAAAAACTATATTTACAAGATTTAGAAAATTGATGAAATCTTTTGAAACATAAATGATTTTGCCCTTTCTTATTTAATAAAACATACATTCTAATTTTCTAGACCAACAAATGAATTACATAAATTCATGGAGCTTCATCACAAATTGCTGATCAAGCACGACACATTTGATAGTGGTTAAAAAGCTGGGAAAATGGAGTGTCGAGCAACTGGATAATCCAGCATTACAGTACAACAGATCGTAACAAAAGCTACCAGGTCGGCCTACAAAATCCACACAAAATTTAACAATTACAGCTGCTCTTGACTAACCTACTTTTCCCTTCCATGTAGGAATTGTTATCAAATCAATAGCAAAGAAACCGGAAGGTTGTTTAAGATGCCTGAACAAGTGAGATAAGAGGCAAAACCCTTCTAACTGAACAGAACAGTTGTCACAGACATGACAAATGACAGTAGAAAAAAATAGGCAAGCCAAATATCGAAAATGCAGAAAGCATCAGATCAGGAATAGCCGTAAGTATGTCTTCAACTTGTAAGTTTTTCTTTTTCTCTCCTCAACTTCCTTTTCTTTCAATCTTCTGGACTGGAAGGAAGACAAACCTTGGATTCTGATAAGCTGAGATTCCATACAATCATAGTGACCAAGTCGTGGTTCGGGAATAAATTGGCTTGGAAAAAATCCGGCAAAATTCATCAAATTCCAAAAAAAAACAGTCAAACTTCGAAATATAAAAAAAGAAAGTTGTAAATATATCAATTAAGGCTATAAAAATTATAAAATTGGAGAAGTTCGGAAAAAATTCGTACAATTTGCAATTAATTCTAGAAATTCATGTTTTTTCCAGAAATCGCAAATTGTTCGTGACTTTTTCAAAAAGTCAGAGAATTTGGTCACTATGCATAACATCACCCAACCGAGTGATATCAAAAGTCCAAAAAGTTAATAGCTAAAGAGTCCAAGCAGTCCATTTTTCTAACTGGGTCTCTTATGTTAACTTAGCCAAGATGGAATGACATGGATATCAACCAGCACAAAAAAGTCCAACCAGATTGCTCATAGATTCACCAAAAGATACAAAATCCATCTAGCAAACAATCTAAAATTTTTTGAAGCAATAAAATGCCAAGAACCTCATAAATATATTTTATTCCTAGAAGAACATGAACCAGATTTTCACATAAGAATACCAGTCGGTGTTTTCTGCAGTACCAGGAAAATTGTCAAGACTCCCCAGAAGCATACACTACATCTGCACCAGTACCTATATTTCTCACCTCATATGGTCAATTTATCCATTGCTGGAAGTTGAGCCTCGATTTTTCCAATACCCTGTTCAAGCTAACCTAAAAACACACATAGACGCCAGACCTTTTTATCTGGTATCAATACAAAGAAAAGCACATTAACTAAATAAATAAAACAAACGAGACAGGTGGCCAACACGTGACTTGATTGACAAGTGTTACCTATGCTAGTGCCAATAACCTTTTAAGAGGATTATAATCTCCAAGCATGAATCTGGAATACCAACATGAATGCCGGCTATAAAAAATGCTCAAATCCATGACACGCATGAATTGATGGCAGACTGAGGCCAATGTTGTCCAAGCAACTTAACGCAGAACAGCTTTGGGAAGCATGCACCTGCTTCGAATGCAAGAAGATAAAGCGAGACAGTTTGAGCAGGCCCAGAATGGAAATCCAATGACAAACACATGACAAACTTCAAATTGATTCAATTCTGTAAAATAACTTCACTTCTTTGCTTGTTCTCTTTTCTATTTTTTGAGTAATTGTTACTCACAGGATTGAGACCATCAAGCTTTGCAGATTTTGATGGTGCAATCTTGAGATCAAATGATTAGTGTTTTCCATCAAATAGTTCAGTTATATGGCAACAATTTGAACACTTCTAACCTCAAGAAATCATGAGATAAAACAAGAAACAACAGCTTATTCAAGAGATATTAAAACATCTGAACTACCTTTCCATCGAACCAAAGGACCTGTTAAGCACACGTTCAGAATCCGCCTGAAGATTCGGAAGAAACTTCTAATATGTGCTCGCACGAAAAATTGGAGTCTTCTTATGAGGGCATTGACAATTTCTGAGTAAAATGCCAAGTCTCTATGAGTGCTGAGGAACTATTCTAAAAATTTCAAGGATTGTATAAATAAAAGGTCAATTTCATTGTTAACAAACACAAAACCCACTAATTAAAAGAATTGGAAATTAGCAAGAGATACAACATATGTTGACCGATCCAGATTGTTTGACACTACGGAACAGATACAAGACAAGCGATAACAATAACTCAGAAACCAACAGAAGCACGCAAAATGATTCAAAAAAATGAATCATTTTTTGTGCATGTTAGAGTCAATAGTAATCTAAAAAGGATTCATAAAAATCAAACCTACACACCGAAATCTCCCCGCACCCTAAAAAAGAATTTCTAGAACTAGATTACTGTCCAAACACGAAAATGCACTAGTTAACCTCTAATTGACAAAACTGCAGGACAGAAGAGTCCTCAAAGTACAACAGCTGCCTTCTCCTGGGAAATAAGAGGAACAGGACGTGCTATCAAAGGCTCATAATGATCTGCTCCAGCTCCACACCATCCTGTACGTGCAAAGAGATATAAAATTGAGATATAAACATTATAATTCATCAAATTAAATTATTTCAAAATATTAAAAGCATAAGTAAATTAGAACATTAGGTCATACAATTAACATTGACGATAATGATAATATTTTCTCCACTTCTTTTAGCGGATAAACAGGGACGGAATCAATGAGCTCAATGTTTCAACATTATGGTCACCAAGACTGATAACCACAGGAGAAAGCTCTCAATAATCATATTACTATGTGCCAGACTTTATTTCTCTGTACTAGGATTCCTGCAATTGGTTCAATGGGTATTATTCCGTTTAGTGTTCCTATTCCGAATTGGGCTCATCCTTGTATTAATCATATTAACTGGATAGTAGACACGAAAAAGTAAGAAAACGGGACCTTATCTATCTTTGTCTGATTTGAGGGGGATAAGGTCCTGTTGAGTTGACACATTTCAAAGTCACCATGGCAGGCACCATTCCAACACTAACAAATGCATCAGAGTTTAAGTTAACATTGCATAAAGAAGATAAAGAGGATCATTTTACCTGTCCCTTTCATAAAGAGGAAGAAAGGCGGTTCACAAATTTGACTCTTTGGACGATGAGGAAGGAAGAAAACACAATTCTCCTCGTCGACCATTGCATCAGATCCATGGGCTTGTACCTGAAACATAAACAGAACAAAGGCTGAAAATTAATAGAAAAATATACCTTCTGAATCTGCTCTTGCAAATTTAAAAGAAAATTTAATGAAGATCGGAACAGTAGTAAGAATAATCGAATAGAGTGCATTCTTCTGACATTTCTGTTGTTGCACATGAAACTCTAAATATTAGTAAGCCCATTCTTTGAGGCAATTGACATCCAAATCAGTAATAACACTGTCCAATAGTGGATAACAAGAAATACGGGCAAACAATGGACTACGTGTTTTATATTTATATATTTGTATAGGTAAATTTCCTCTATTGAAGGAGCTCAGATGACACAAAAAGTCCTAGCACTTTAATCAAAAAAAATATGGAGGGGAAAAAACATTTTCCATAAAAAAATTAAATTTATCAGCATATTTCATGGAAGGAGATGTTCCAAGAGAACAAAACCATTTTTGGAAGATACAAAGAAATAAATAATTTTAACAATAGGCACCATACAGAGAGAATTGGGAAATCTAGAGCAAGCTTCCCACCACATATATCTCTCGCTTGAACTCTGTTGCCAGACTCTCTATTGCTATGTCATCTCCAAAGGCAGCAGCATGACCCTCTCTGTTTTCGTCTACTGTCAATAAACCCTCCTCAGTATATTGCAAAGTGATGATGTCATATTCATCCTCAGGAGAACCAGAGATAGACATGTATTTGGCCCAACTTGGACCATCATCCACGGCGATGCATCGCTCCTTATATATAGATTCCGCAGCCATTTCCCTTCAATCATAGAGAGAAAATAAGGTAAATAACTACATAATTTTATATATCATCAACACTAGCAGATATCTAGAACAAAAACAAGCTATAGTCACGAGTATCAATTCGAATATTATGGAGTATTTCTTGCATTTACATACACTTTGTTTCTATATGGTAACATCAAATTTCAACAAAAAATAAAAATATAGAAACAAAAAAAGTCTTTTTATCATTAGAACATTTTTTTTTGTCATCAGTCATTTATGTAATCCTAACACTTTCTTAAGTACTGGACGGGTTCACCAGTTAGGCATTTGATTCTGGGTAGTAAAACAAGTGGATAAAGAACAAAACTGCAAGATGTTTGTCTATTTGAAAGCTAAATAGAATTTCTCTTCTTTGTGGTTACAATGTCGGAATGTGATTCCACTGCATGGAACTCAAAACGTGATATCAAAATACAAGGTCCAAATATTCTGGATAGGACCATCCAGCTATGTTACCTGGATAATGATTATAAATGTCTTACTCATGTCTGTCCTTCAATTTTATGTTTAAAAGCTGTACCCGCATCATACCCTGGTAACATAGTCGTCCAGTGTTTGAGAAGTCACATCGGAATTGTTGCTCAAGTAGTGATCACGTAAAGAAGAATTAATTCAAGTTTTCCGTAGAAGAATAAGATGTTTAACGATTCATGCCAGTTGGCAAACCTTAACAAATCCCACTATAGTTTGTGGAACTTGCGTCTATGCAGGAGGTGTGGGAGAAGATGGGAATAGGAAGGTAATGGATCATGGGGCATCCACACACACACACATGTGTGTGTGTGTGTGAGAGAGAGAGAGAGAAAGAGAGAGGCCCGGAACTATACGTCCACGCCATATAGGTACCATGGGGCATCCATCACGAGGATAGGGCGCCACGACAACTTATATAAGATTAATCAAGTACTACCCAAAAATTTTGAGCATGATCCAATGCATAACCATCATCGAAAATGTGGTCAAAGATGCCTAAAATAATGCACCAAGTTGGTTGGGCGTTACCTTATCTTTGACCCATCAAACGAAGGGCAAAAAAGTCAAAAAAAATATTTATTTTTTTAAATCACATGTCCCATGGCTGATCAACCAAAAAGGCGTGTTGATTGGGGTTGATCATGTCACCTGGCAAATGATTTGGCATCCGGGTGTAGCCTCAAGGGCTACGTCCGGAACGTAGTTACCAGAAGCGATAGGAAGCATGTAGTAGATTGGGAGCGAGAGCATCATCAAAAGCTTAAACTTACACTATTTTATGGATGGAAATGGGAGCGGGAGTGAGATTCTGAAGCAGGAGCGGCACACTAAGTAGAAGATTCCTGCTACTAGGGTCCGGATGCCCCTCTCTCTCTCTCTACATATTATATATATATATATATATATATATGGCACTGCTAAACATGAAGGCTTATAAAGACAAATGAAAATGAGATAAAAAGCGAGAAGAAAGAGATGCGTGGTGGGGGAGTTTCCTCTATTGAGGAATCTCTCTCTCTCTCTCTCTCTCTCTCTCTCTCTATATATATATATATATATACATATATATATAGGGAAATGTTCACCTGACTCGAGTCGCGCTCAAATCATGCATGACTTGAGTTAGGTGATCATTACCCATATATATATATATATATATATAAAGTTAAATAAAAATGAGATAAAAAGGCGAGAAGAGAGAGATGTGTGGTGGGGGAGTTTCCTTTGTTGAGGAATCACAATTTCAATTATATCCTATACGTTAACAAATTGTCTTCTACATGGGGATAATGTGAATCATTGAATACAACCAATTTGCTTAGGAAATGGTAGAATTCCATTCACACTCATTGTACCAAATTTCCTCTCGTTAGGAGAGGGTTTATTAATAGTGGTGAACTTTTTCACTTCCGAGTATCGCTCTCAAGTCCCGTTAATTACATTAAAGAATTGAATACCTATGATTAAAAACTATTAAATTTACAATGTACATCTCTGAAATAAAAGCAATCCTATATCCTATGTCTTTAACGGCATCGCCATCATCATCTTCGTCTTCGTCTTCATCGTTGGAACCCCGGAGGCAAACACTCATGCTATGTTCATCCGAAATTCGCTTGATGTTGAACACTGGTAGGTGGATGTATGAACCCTCGCGCAAGAAATCATATCCGTCTAATGGGTAACCACGAAGGATTATGGATATGTTCTTGGGCAACATAAGTTCATGAACGAGCCTTAGTAGCACGTTCTGATGTCGAGTCTCGAATGTGAAATTGAATTTTGGGACCATGGTCTTCTTTCAATAGCTAGTCATCGAAATCATTAGCATTTTTAATCATAGGGAGGTTTTAACCATGGTCAAACCATTTAATTCCACAGAATTCATGCTTAACTTTCATAATGGGCCTCAAACTGGGAATGAGCCCTTTGAGAACCTATTGTGATTCGAACCTGGGCTCGAGAATTCCCCTATGGGTTTTAGTTTTATTCCATAATAATTGGTCATGATTTGAACCATAACTCCCACATTTGAGTGGTTTGGGCCTTGGCCCAACATGGCTTGTTAAGGTCGTTACTTTGTTGAAGTCTGCATCGATCACGATGGGACCTCTTATTTAGACAATCTTCAAGATTGTGAATCATCGGATCGAATCCTACCCTTTTTGAAAAGGAATTTTGTTTCTCGAGGTTAAAGGTCCAAACCCTTAATTTAAGGGATTGATGGCCTGAACCGCGAGGGAAACTCCCACAATAAAGGGGTTAATCGTTATTACGCAATGTGATGATCCTCCTGTAAGGGTACCCTCGCATCATCGTGCTCTTATATTTGCACTCTTTTAGAGGAGGTGTCATAGTTTATGATGATTTCATGACCCAAATGGACCCATAGTTGCTGTTAGAGAAATTTCCTAGCTCAGGGTTAAGGTTTGAACCCTTAATTTAAGGGGTTGATTGCCTGAACCATGAAGGAAACTCCTCCTTAAGGTCACGTGAAATCATAGTCCTCTCGTAAGAGGATTAAATCCATCATCGAGTTATACCCCTCATGTGAGAGGGGGAATTCGTAAGAACTTAGGCCCATTCTCTTTTAAGAGAAAGGTTTCGAGTGTAAAGTATAAGGCGTTGATGTTGTATTCGTCGACCCACGCAGTGGGTCTCACTTAGAGATAGAGAAAAAAGAAGAGTGGGATGAGACCCACACAAAGGAGAGAGAAAATGTGGGAGATAAAGGAGAGTGAGAGAAAAAGAGGGATAAGATGAAAGAGAAAGGGACCCACGCAGGGGTCACCCTGCATGGGTCATGAGAGAGAGAGAGAGAGAGAGAGATTGGGACCCACGCAAGGGACAACATGCGTGGGTGGAAGAGAGAGAGAGAGAGAGAGAGAGAAATATAAAAGAGAGCGAGAAGAGAGAGAGAGAGAGATTGGAGACCTCCTCAAAGGAGACTGTGTGGATCCGGAGGAGAGAGAAAGAAAAGGAAAGAGAGATAGAAGAGGAGGTGAGAGAAAAGAGACCCATGCAAGGGGGCCTATGTGGGTCTTGGAGGAGAGAGAAGAGATCCACGAGGACTGCGTGGATCTTGGAGGAGAGAGAAAAAGAAAGTGAGAATATGTGCGTCTCCTTTGCCTAGGATTTAACCTGTTGAAAGCAAGAGGTACATGCCCTACTCTAGCGCTATCAACAGACCAGACCAAGGTCTGTCCATGTTGGGCCTAAGGGCCACGGTTGAGCTCTTGCCCCAGTGTTGTCATATACATATGTGATTCCTCGCTATAATACCACATGCTATATTATAACCGTTACACATCATGCCATCGGATACAATTACTATGTGATTATGCTATCGCATCCTCAGTATGCTATGACAGAGGCTCCAAATCTGACAGTTGGAGACTTGAAGCTGTAATATTTATTTTTTTATCAATTAAAAAAAAAAAAACTTTTTCTTCGCTTTTTTCCCTTCAACATTGAAAAATGCGTTCTTTTACCCTCTCTTAGTCTCTTTAGTCTTTACTCTCTTATTCTCTTTACACTGCAACTAGCCAACAACAACAAGGCTACACATTACAAATAAAGCATTCCAGCAACACTTTCAAGAATCAAGATTCAAGCATTTAAACAAAACTACACTATACAACAAAAGCATTCAAAGTTTCAAACAACACTCAAAAATCAAGATTTAAGCCTCTAAAAAAGAGTTCATTTTCATCCTTCTCTAATTTCTCTTATCATTTTATTAGGTATTTTATTTCGTTAAGTTTAAAATTGAATTCTTAAATTGTATGCTCACAATCAAAGTAATGCAAATTCTATATTTTTCTACATTTTGGAGTTTTTGCATTCCGTGTTAAGTACTTGTTAAACATGTCAATATAAACTGCAATGAAAATTGAAATAATAGACAACCAAAAAGACAGTTCCATACACTTATAGTTCAATTACATTTTTGCTTACTCTGTAATAATTTGTTGCAATTATTTTTGTCTTTAACTTATTTTTCAATCTCTAAATTTATTTTTTCTGCATGAAGCCCAAAATTTCCATCAGCATTTCTATTCCCTTGTATAAAAGACTTGACTATTTGTCTACATTAACATGTACAAATTTTAACACATTCTTTACCTAAAGAAAACTTTAAAATACCCTCCTTAAAATTTTATTAACACAGTATTTATTAAAAACGAAAACAAAAAAAGGTGAACGGCCAGTAGCCCTAAATATCCAAAAAACGAAATTCACCACATAAAGATGAGAAAAATCTTATAAACCAAACCAAAGTTCTAAACCCTCTCAAAATAACGAAATCCAATGGAAGTAACAATTAGATTGGAATTCACACAAACAATAAAAATTAATAACAAGGAAAAAATCCAGAAAAAATCCTCATTCTCAATAATCATACAAATAAAAAAAGCCCAAAAGTACCTCTGCAAGCCAAGATCGACAAGCTCGCTGATGGCGAGATCCAAACCCTCTCGATCCTCCTTCTTGGCCAGCAGCTTCACCTCCTGAACCACGTGAATCCCCCAACCCGCCGTCAAATCCGGCGAATACAAATGCTTAATCGCCGCCTCTATCGAGCGCCTCTCCAGACCGTCCGATCCCAGATCTTCCACGAATCTCCTCACCGTCCTCCTCCGCAGCTCCCTCGCATCGCAGATCTTTGATCCCATTGCCTTCTGAGACGCCGTGAAAAGGCAATTCCCGTCGGCGTCGACGTCTCCGCCGTGTGATAAACGAAAGATCAACGAGATCGACGAATCGTCTGGATTTTTCCAGAATACTCCTTTTGTGAGGAGTTTCTGCAAATAACGCTTTTGCTGATCTTCTAAACCGCTCACGGTTTCCCAGGCGGTTTTGTCTGATAGATCGGAGGGTGTGATGGGATCAAGAGCAGTAGACGAGATCTGATCTTGCCACGTATGCATCGGAGATGAGCTTTGGAAGGATTCAGCGATGGTGGTCGAGTCACAGAGAAGCTTCCCCATGTTTTTTATTTTTAGGGGGTTCGTCGAGGCGAAGCTGGTTTCTCTGCTCTTCGATCGCGAGAGAGAGAGAGAGAGAGAGAGAAAGAGAGTGTGATAGAGGAAGGATTAACGGCTAGGATCGACTGTGCTGGACTGATAGCACACGTGGCAGCTTTGGAGTTTTTGATGAGATTTTAGGGCAATTGGGACATCGAACCGTTGGGTAATCAAATTAGAGGTCGGAAAATTTTGGCAACGTGCAGCTCAACTACTATGTTCGCCAGTTAGGAGCAAGAGTGTTATGCTTTTATTGAACGTGAAATCGTGTGCCGTTTAGTTAGGGCCATAAAACAGGTCAGATCGACCCGCGCCCAACCGACCCGATGGGGCACTTTACCAATTCAGACCCGTTGGTTCGGGTCGGGTCAAGTAAAGCAAAAATCTGGTGCGATCCATTTGACCCGACCCAATGCTTTATATATAAATCAAGGAAAATTGGGAGTTTTTAACCAAATCAAGTCGGTTTTTTATTTCTTTTTTGAGGACATCAGGTCGGGTTTCTGGGTTCGGCATTGGGTCATCAGGCATATATTCTTGACCCATCAAGTCAAGTTGGGCATATCTCAATTTTTGTCTAGGATTAGTCTGATAATTCACCTTCTAAGCTCACTCTCCCTTTGACAAACTTGGGTCACATGCACGACTTGTGCAACATGAATGGTCCATCATCTCCCTCCACCAAAGTGGTCCAATCTTGGGAATTTAAGAGAAACTTATTACCTGATGAAATTTTTTATTTTGAAGAATATGATTAGGTGAATTTTTAATTTCACATTTGTAACATTTCATTGATTTGGTTGTATTTTATTTATTTTTTTAATCTGAGAGGCTCCCAACCGGGGTCTTACCTGTCTCTTATTAGTTGAGAGTTCATACGCATAATATTTTTCTTTTTCAAACGCGGGGCAAATGCATACCTGCATGTTGTTCACTATAAAGGCCAAAAGTACCATTTAACTTAAACCATGTATGCACTATGTTCACTATAAAGGCCAAAAGTACCATTTAACTTAAACCATGTGTGCTTTTTTTAAAGTGAGACAAAACGGTCATGGATGAAACCGTGATGACTTCCTCGTAAAAGACTATTCTCATATGACGCCAATCACTTGCGTTCTCTTACGAGTCTGAATGGTCTCAATTGCGATTGCATATGAAATTGGCCGGTCGCTTAAAAAAAAATAAGTACATTCTTTAAATTATGGTTTCAAATATCGATGAATCTCGATCCGGAGCACTTTTTGCCCAAACAATTTCAAACTCATGGGTTGAATCATTTATACATGAGTATCGAATGTAGATCGGTCAAATCGCTCTGAATCGGCCGATATTAAACAATATTTAAGTAGGATCGTCGATTCACTGATACCAGCGACGTCGCCGGTGAAATTGTCGAAGTAGAAGGAGGAGGAGGTATGACGCGACGGGAGATGAGTGGGAAATAACTAACGACGGGGAAGGCGGTTTTGATGACCACCACCATACCGATCAATGGCAAGCTGAAATCGACTGCGGGTCTTGCCGTGTTTTCGTCAGAGTTGGGCTCCACTCGCTTTCCAATGAGCTCATCTTGGCCTTCAATGTTTCAGAAGCTCTCTTTTGTAATGGGTTGGGGGTTTTTATTTTATTCGACATGTCTATCAGGGTCCTTGAAATATGTGTAAGTTGGATTTTAAAGGAGATTTGTCACTTGGAGAGAACTTCTAAAACTTATGAACCCAACTCCCTCTATTGAATATTTATCTTCCTTGAATTTAAGGAGCTGCCGATTTAATGGTAGATACTTTTAGAATGTGCACCGTGGTGTAAAGTACACCCCCTTCTTGACCTTTGCTTGACGTCGTTATTTAGTTTATGCATCTGTTATTTGACAGTTTCACGTTGGTTATTTATATTAGGAGAGAACCTGGCTGTAGTAAGGGTCAGGTTATTTAGTTGGAAAACCATGTTGATAGTGAAAGATTTAGGGGGAATATTTTCACTTTGTAGAAATGAGCACACAGAGATATGTGTCATATCGGTTTAGGGCCACTCTTTTGTAATTTGTGTTGTGTGTAATTAAAAATGGACCATTAGCAAATGATTTGAACAACTTAATTGGCAACTTACAGTAAAAAAAATTTAATTATTGTAATTTACCCTCAAACCTTTTTTACGTTGAGATTACCCGATCCGATATGCCGATCCCAATCCATATCAGTTTTAGGCTGACCGATCCAATAACCGATACCGATATTTGAAACCTTGCTTTAGATTAAAGGACATTTTTGCCTTTTAACGTCTAGGACATAACACTACACAAATAATAATTATATTTATTCTCTTGTAGATTGTTGGCTCTCACTACGATGCCTACTGTAGAGTAGATTGTATATGCAGATATCGGGTCCCATCAAGGGTCTAATTTTGCACTTGGCTATCCACAAAGCTAGGGCTGTCAACGGGCTGCGTTTTTCACTCGGCTCGTTTTTTTTTTAAGAAATTTTTTGGGCCCAGGCCTGGTCCGATAGCTAATCGGGTCGGGTATAGCCCGATTTTAAAATGTTGTAGCTTAAACCCGGCCCAATTAGCTATCCGAGTCGGGCCGGGTTCGGGTCAGGCTTCTAATAAAATTTTAAGATTTTTTAAGTGTTTTTTTTTAAGACCCTATTTTTCTGGGCCGGGCCGAACCTTACACTTTGCAACCCGAACCCGGCCCAATTTCTTATCCGGGCTATAGTCCGGCCTGACCCGTTAATTAAATGCAAAAAAAATGGGCCAAAACTTGGTCCATCCGTGCTCAGGCTGAAACCTGGCCCGTTGACAACCTTACACAAAGCCTTGAAGTTTGATTACTTAAAGAGCATAGGCTTTTAGTTGGTCAATCATTGTATTATATGTGAAAAAGTTGAAGAAACTTTGGCGTTTAGTCCTACAGAGGGCTTTATCTCTCCTCTTGTAAGATCTCGAGCCTCTACACTTATAGCCAATTGATTTCGAAATGGATGTCCAAATTTATCGAAAACAACTAATCACAATTTTTTGCATTATAATTTTTAGGGATTTTAACATTTATCCCCTTAAGATATATCGTATTTACACTCTACCCTCTCTGTTTCACTTCCACAGTAGTCCTTGCTTTTGTGTTTTCTTTACTTATTACCCCACTACAGGGACGAATCAATTGTTGACTAGTAAAAAAATTAAACTTTAATTGCTTTGGATAGATGATGGAGACCATATTTCACCATAATATTCTACCCAATGAATCTTGAGATTATGAGGTTACAATTAGGCCGTCGGATTTTGATTGCATGTGGCAGATAATACCGATTGTTTTTTTTAATTTTTTGATTGTCTTTCTTTTTCAAATATTTTAAAACTAGTAAAAATATCGATTTAAACCTACAAAATTTTTAAATTTAAATTTTCTTTTTCTTAAAAATTGTGAATTTTCTATGCCTAATCCTCAGCAACGACGCCAAAAATTTATTGTGATTTTTTTTAATATTTTAAACTCGTAAGCGCACGAATCGAAAAATAGTTAGTCGGTGCAGAGTATGAAATTGTTCCCACAAGGATTGGTCATAAAATTATAAGAAAGAAATAACAATTGATAACAAGAACAACTACAGATTCAGCACAATATTTGAACTAGTTTACTGATTTCAAAGAAAGTGATGAGAAATAAAATTAAACAATTAAATGAAATTAAAAGCAATAGAAAAAAGTGAGGTTTAGGATGCTAAACCCTCTCATCCTCGATTTACTATTTACAATCATATATCTAACTGGTCATAATTCAAATGATGCAAACTTATAAACACCAAAATCAATTGATAATTTATGAAAGATGGAACATTAAACTTACATAATAAAATGAAACTATTGTTCTTCCAAAATCGCAAAAGAAATGGGAAAAAACATCTACCATAAAAGAGATTTATAATGACGATAAATTAATGCCACAGAAACATGGCAAAACATTCACCGTAAAAAAGAGACTTTTAATGACAATAAATTAATACTGCAAATATTAGCAATAAAGATCCCAGTGTAAGTTTCAGATCACCGATATGAGATCATGGGAAGAGCATAACTAAGTCTCATATCTCGATATAACAATCAGAATTTATAGAGGTTGACAAGAACAATTAAGCAATAAAATCAAAAGCATCTTACAAGAAGTTCTAACCACAAATTTATAATGAAAAATGAAAACATTGGATGAGATTCATTAGATCGCAATCCTCAAAGAAATTTAACTACTTATGCTTTAAATGAACAACATAATTGAAAAATAAATAGAACTTAACATTAAAATACCGTAAAAATGCTTTAACAATTTCACGGCAACAACTTTAATCTGAACTAATACAATCATTCTTCAAGCATAGAAATTAAACTAATTTAAATTCTAGAACTAGATAAATGAAAAAATATTACTTGAAAAAGGAGAAGAAAAGCTGAAAAAAAACTAAAAATGTTAGGAAAATAAAATACTCTCTAAAGGGAAAGACCCTCTAAACCAACTCAAATTTTCACTTAAATAGGGTCTTTGTTTGAATTTTCAAAATTCAAAATCGATTGAATGGATTTAAATTTTTAATTTCACACATCTCTGAATTTTTTTGAAAATCGATCGATCGACTTCCATGGTCGATTGATCGAATATATACAAAATAGAGAACGGGTCCTATATTATTTATACTATAGTTCCGATCGATTGATGGGCATGGTTGATCGATCGATTTTCTACGATTTTCAGGGCCCGACAGTTCTTTTAGTCCACTTATCCGGTGTTGGTTGTTTTTATGTTTTTATATGATATCAAATGCATCCAACGACTAGATTTCCTTGAATCAGTCAAAACTTTACAAAATTGTCAATTTGCTTTTATCGGATGGCTAAATTGTCAATTTTCTTGACTTGTCACACCTCCTGACAAGTCAAGAAAAAATTATCCAACCAGTAGTTCACATTATCCAACCAGTGTGATTTTTGGGCTTACTTTAACTCGATATATAATTTATCATCTTGATGACTTGCATTGCTCAAAGCCAAATGGCATGTGAGCCAATTAGTGGATGCTTATAAAATAATTTATTATAAGAGCCATGATATCCTGTAAGCCGCAAGTACCATTATTCTTTGAACAAAATATGGGCATCTATCCATGTGAGCCACATTAAAAAATACATTGATATTGGGACAAAAGTGACCCGAGAACACTTCTCATGGTATGTCATGATCACACTTTGGGATGTGTGTTATGTGGAATCAACAACTGACTGTCTTATATGTGGGTCATGGTACCAAGATCTATTGTGTGAAATATTGATACAAAAAATCATCTCCATCATCCGATTCAAGGCAATTAACAGAGTTAACGATGAAAGCATCTGTTGTAGAGGCTGAATTTTCAATTGCACAAACTCATACCCTTTAAGCAAAAGAAAAAGTTTACTTAAAAAAGTGGTCTGATTCATGTTAAATTGCTTGAACCTTTCAATTGGAGTAGCCATTCTTGCCACTAAAGAATGCTCTAATCGTAAAAATCGTATGTGTGTCACTCACGTGCACTCTTTACTCTTTAGGATGTGAGCCACCTGGAATCAATATCTCGCCATTTGATGGTAAGCACATCATTTCAAGATCTAGTGTGTTGAAGATTAAATAATTATATTAACATAATAGAGGATCATGTACATGTTTTTTTTTTTTTTTTTTATAACCTGGGTATTCGGGCCTCTTAGAGCTCCTGCCTAATCCCAGGGGCATATGCGCACCCCAAATTCAGTACATGCCGGGTCAGCACAGGATATAAATCCCTAGGGTGGCCTTAAGGGGGATTCGAACTCAAGTCTCCTGCTTTTAGAAACAGGTACCTGCCCAGCTCACCTAACCCCTTGAGGTTAGGATCAAGTACATGCTTTTATTCAAATATTTGATTTTAATTTGTTGCACAATGATTATAACGGACAACAATTGTACAATGATTATAACGGAAAACAATTAATCTCAAGGCATTTAAATAAATTTTATTTAATTAAAAGAATTTTTTTTTATAGCTTTAAAAGGATAAATGTGTATATATATATATCCGGGCAGGGTGCGTGCCGGGCATTGAAACACTCAACCCAAGCCCCGCCTGGATTGATCCGGGTTGCAACATGTTTAGCCCGATTTGGATATCGGGTCGAATTTGCTTGATGGAAAGTACTACTTTTTTCGGGTCAAATGAGGGCCAAAATCCGGACCAGCCCGGCCCATTGAGAGCCTTATAAACAACATCCTTGTCTAAAAGTAAACTAACTTATAGTAGAACAGTCCATTAGAAAGCTTAAAATATTTAATTTTAAAACTTATTGAGGAGAGTCCAATATAAGTTCAGGTTTTTTAAGTTAATTTGAAAAAATAATATCGCACATTATCGTTATTATGAAACTCACTGGTGGATTGTCCACGGAGGAGTTTAGGCATTTATAGTAATTTTTTTTCGAGAAGCAATTTTGTCCTGGGTAAACTATTCACGCCATGCATTTTCGAAAGCGCCTACATTTCAGATCTCTTGGAAATTATTGATTACTTTAGATCAGATGATGAAATTTGTGTTTTACATCAATCTTCAATAAAATGAATCTTGCGATCATGATGCATTTATCCGACGATCAATTTTTGATTCCGTGCATCAGAAATCTCAAAGTAATTGCCCTAAAATCATGTTTGAGAGTGATGTGTGCAATATGATTGAAGATTTATTTTTTAGGAATTTGTGACACATGAACTAAAAAATTAACCGTTTGATATATGAGCCATGACCTCAAGATCCATTTTGTGAAAGATTTAAGTTAAAACGTTCTCATCATTTATTTCGAAGTAATCAACGATTTTAAAAGGATATGAGATATAGACGCTTTCAGAAAATGCGTGAGCGAGAATAGGGCTACCCCTTTGTCTTTTGCATTCCTTGAGAAGTTTTGGTTTTTTCGTAATTTTGATAAAAGTCTGAAGCTTATCATCAATTTCACGAAATTGGGAACTTATAGTCCGTCCAAAGCTTTAGGCATTTTAGTAATTTTTGTTAAACTCTCAAGCTTTTTAGTCATTTTAACAAAATGGGAACTATTCTCATAAAAAAAAAACAAAAAACAAATTGGGAAACTTACCGATAAACCGGTCCATATAACTTTAGGTATTTTAGTAATTTTGTCAAAATCCGAAGCTTTTTAGTCATTTTAACAAAATGGGAAACTTACCGATGTACCAGTTCCTTCAAAACTTTAGGTATTTTGGTAATTCTGTTAAAATCTGAAGTTTGTTTAGTCATTCTTACAAAATGGGAAACTCATCGATGGACCAGTCCGTCAAAGAAGTTTAGGTATTTTAGTAATTTTTTCAAAATATGAAGCACTTTTCACAAACTGGAAAACTTACCCTATGAATTATAAGATTGGCGCGGATCTCTCTGACTCTCCATTTCTATGAGGAGATTTAAACTCGAAAACTTCCACTGCAGCTAGATCGCTAGGGTTAGGGTTTCAAAGGTAATCTACGAAATCCCCTTGGTTTTTTATTTTTTCACTTCGTCAACACTTTTGAATCGCTTGAAGCACAGAATTTGCTTTCGGTCTTCTTTCGAAGCCGATTCTTCCGAGATTAGTGACCTAATTGAAGGTTTTTTTCGTTTTCTAGTTCATATTTTTAAAATTTTATTTGAGGTCTATTTCATAATTTTTCTCTGTATTTTTGTCGGTTTAATTCTTTCTTTGCAGTATATTTATGAATACATGTATGTATTAAATAGATGGAAACCATCTGGTGCCATTTTGTTCATTTGGACCAACTTTTTTACCTGATTTTGAGAGTACAGATGGACTGAATTAGTCCTTTGAATCTTTTGATTACCTCTGTAATGGGTTATTGCTTAACAATTGATCCAGCCAGATGTTTGCAGCCGTCTGGTCAATTTACTTGGACTGTTGCTTGTAACTTCAGATACTGCCCCAAAAATTGACGCTCAGATGCTCTTGTCGTGCGCTGATGATCTTGTTAAAGTTCCCATATATATAGGAAAAGGCCTCGGTCCTCCATGGGAGGCCAGTCACGGTCCTCCAACCTTCCACGTGGAGCTCCACGTGGCACCCAAAACACTTTTTGGGTGCCACGTGGACCTTGGGTGCATTGCTTAGATCATCTTTGAAAAAAAAAAAAAAACTCATCTCCACCGTGTATATTTTGATCCGTGAAATGTGGACCAATGAAAACCGTCAAACTTTTACTTGTGGGTTTAAAATTTATTTTTCGATTTTTTGTTTAAAATATTGATCTAAACTGTCCACCTGTGCTCCACGTGGCACCCAAAAAGTGTTTTGGGGTGGAGCTCCACGTGGATCTTGGAGGACGGTCACCGTCCTCCATTGGAGGACCTAACCGGCTCCCATATATATATATATATATATATATATATATATATATATATATATATATATATATATGTTAGGTCACTTTCCTAATTTTTCTATATTTATATGTATTTAATATATGTAAACATCTGGTGCCATTTTGTTCATGGGACCAAATTTTAGTTGACTTTGGGATTATAGATTGATGACATTAGACCTTTCAATTTTTTGATTACCTCTGTAATGGGTCATCGCACAAAAATTGATCCAGTCAGATGTTTGCAACCATTTGATCAATTTACTTGGGCTGTTGCATATAACTTTAGATATTGCCCAAATGTGGACGCTTAGTCCACAGGATGAATTTGAAGTTGATTCATCATGTTGATTTTGAGCTAGATCGAGAATTGCTAAATGTTGGATAATTCAGATCCGTCAAGAATGATGTCTGCTAGTGTGAAAAAGTCAAAAGAAAATCATGAGAAACTAATGTTCTTTTTGTTAGAAAGGCTATGGCACTGTAAAAGATTGGAACTCCTAGGTGCGCAATACACACTTGAGTCCTTTATATGGAGGAGCAAGCAGGTAACATATAATAAATTATGGGACTAAAGCCCCAACAAATATATTACCAAAAATAAACACATAACAAATCATAAAATGTTAGAGTTTGTACCTTTATCATTCTCCTTCAAAAGAAACCTAGGGTGAGTTTGCATTCTTCAAGTTGTCATGACTTTATTAGATAAGTTGAGCTACCACGAGACTGTGAAACTCTGAATTCATGAACAAATTTCCCTCTTAAATTAGTGGTCCAACGAAATTTACACAAAAATCTGAAAGGGACAAATATGAAATATAAATTAAATTTCATTTTGATGAGGCAAAAAAAATAGAAGGAAAGAAAGAAATAGCTTTTGATTCTAAAAAAAATGCTTATAGAGGAAGTGGAGGTTGAGTTGATCATATCATCGAATAATTGGGGTAGCATGGTCTTTTCCCCTACGAGCGCCCCAATTTTCGATCTTTTTTTAGAACGGGATAAGGCTGGGTTGGCCAGTCAGAATTTCTTGGTAAGGGGCTTGCCACGTGGCGACCTGTGTAGTGGATGTACTGGTTTGGATGAAGGTTTGAAATACCAGCCCACAATTTCTAATACCAAGAGCGGTATTGGCATTTCAACTTTTGAGGTGGCCGTTGGAGGGTTGCCGCATGCCTACTTAGAGAGTTGTGATGGTGTACAATTTTGGGCCGGGTTACCGGATCACTGGGGTCGACAAAGTCTTATTTATTTTGATATTTTTCCCTCACCGACCCGTGTGGTGTTTGGGTTGCGGGATTGTGGCTTTTTGTCCTGTTCTCTTTCGTGGAACAGACTGGGCCTTCATGTTGTGGGCCGGCTTAGGTCCCCTAGTGGTCTTTTCCAGATGCGCTTATTACTTGCAGAGACTTGGGTCCTCCCAGTGGACCATTGGTTTGTGGTAGAACTCCTCCCACGTATTCTCCGGTTCTCCCTGCTTTTTAAGGATGGGTACACGTGCTGCCACTCTTTCTTCTACGCCACTTCAACTCAGATCTTTGGATTCTATTTCTTCTTCCGTTTCCTCTTATTCCATCTCCTCTCGCCTTGTTAGATGTCTTGGGGATCTCATCGCCTTATGAGGATAAATCTGATTATTCATCTTGTGACGGTGTCCGTCCCGTTAGATCTCTCAGGTGTAATCGGGAGGGCCTTTGGATTAACTTTTCTCTGCATGATTCTAAGCCGACGATGGTGGGTAGGGATGTCTCTTCCTCCAATGTCTATAGCAGCTTTCACAAAGATGCTGATGGGAGGGGATCAGGGACTCTGTAAGGTTTCCGCTCCTTTACGGCCAGGTTTTGATTTGTTTCCATGAAAATTCTGTCTTGGAATGTGAGGGGAGTTTGTGAACCTAAGAAGAGGTCGGGAGTGGATTGGGGTGGATTCAGTTGGGGCTTCTGGAGGTATTTTACTTGTGTGGAATTCCCTCCTATTTCAAAAGGTCGATGAAGAAATCAGGATTTTCTCTGCTTTCGTGGTTCTAGTTAATAAAGATGATGGTAAAAAATGGGTTCACAGGGGTTTATGGTCTAATTGATGCTAGAAAGAATGATGACTTCTGGTTCAAGTTCGCTGCGGTTATGGCTCAGTGGGATGTGCTGTGGTGTGTGGGAGGTGATTTCAACACTATCCGGTTTCCTCACGAAACAACTGGGGGTCCTCCGGGTCGGGCTGCCATGGCCAATTTCAACTCTTTTATCCAAGATTGGGCCCTTGTCGATCTGCTGTTGCTAAGGGCTCAATTTACGTGGTCCAATATTTAGAATATCGCTTCCTTCAACAGTTTGAACCATGTTCTTGTGTCCCTCGATTGGCTTGATTTGGTCCCTCATGTTGCTCTTCAAGGTTTTGCTAGGGCAGGCTCAGATCATTGACTCCTTCAATGTGATTAGATGGGAAGAGGTTCTAGTCCTTGTTTCGAGAACCAATGGTTGTTAAGTGAGAATTTTAGCTCTCGAGTGCCCATCTGGTGGCTTGAATTTAACCCCTGCGGTTCGGCTGCCTTTCGACTTATATCTAAGCTAGGTTATTTGAAGGGTTGTATTAAGAGTTGGATTAGGGATATCTTTGGCTTGTCCCATGTTTGGAAAGCTAACATTTTGGACCGACTCAACGATCTAGACCAGATAGAAGAAGGTAGGAGCTTGCCTGATATTGAATGTGAGGAAAGGTTCAAGCTTAAGATGGCTTTTAGTGATAGAAGTCTGTAGGAAGAGGTTTGCTAGAAACAAAAAATGAAGGTTTAGTGGTTGAATGTGGGGGACGATACTACCAAGTATTTCCACTCGATTGCAAATGCCAGGTTAAAAAACCAGCTTATGACCAGAATTTCAGTGGATGATATGGTTTATACGGAGCCAGAGCAAATTAAGCAGCATGTTGCCAAGTTCTATAGAGAGCTATATGAAGATGAAGGATGGATCAAGCCTCAATTGGATGGCCTTTTTTCCTTCCATCTGCTTTGAGGATCGGGGTAATTTGGAAAAACCTTTCACTGAGGATGAGGTTTGGGAAGCGATAAAGTTTAGTGGTAAGAACAAATCCCAAGCTCGACAGTTTTACCATGGAATTTTATAAGTGTTTCTGGCTCACCCTCAAGGGGCACATCATGGTCTTTTTCAGAGAATTTCTGATGGGGACATCTCACAGTACATTGTGGATGGAAAGTGCAAGGAGAAAGCAATAAGAGAATAAAGGAGAAAAAAGAAAGGGAAACAAAGTTCGTCAACATACGACGGACGTCCATGAGCTCAGAATGGACGTTCGTGAAAATAAGGGTGTTCTGAAAATTGAGGCAAGGACATTCAGACCATGGACATTCGTGATCAATGACATCTGTGACCAATGATGTCCGTGATTTAGGCGTCGTTCTGTTTTGTGCACATCGTCGAGGATGGACGTCCGTGAAACTTGTTCGCGAATTGGCGACTACACGAATTTTGTGCAAAAACTTGTCATTTACTTGTCATTTAGAGTTTTAGGATTTTCTTATTTCAAATTTATTGTTTAGTTAGAGTTTCTTAGCTTATATAAAGGCCTTGTAAATACCATTTAAGATAGTTGATTGATTAATGAATGAAGAATTTGCTTTTGTGCAAACCCTAGAGAACTTGTGAAGTTATTTTCAACCGAAAGAGTGAATCTTCCAAAACTCGAGAGAATCTTCGTTTTATCGTGTCCTTGGTGCAAAGTCGACATACTCCTTGGTGTGAAGCCTTGAAATCCTTCTCTTTTTATTTTTATCTTCTTAATTATTGTCAGATATATTATTTTTTATTCCTTTTGATAAAAATGTCAAAATTCCAAAATTCCAAAATTCAAAGCTGGTTAGTTGCTGGGATATTTTGATCACACTATTTATTTGATACATCCTTTGATTTTCCCTTGAATAAATTAAACCCTTCGGAACCTTAATTTCTTCAAACCCTAGAGGAGTCCAGAGACGATACCAAAATTGTCACTTGGTGCCCTAAACTAGAACGAAACTCAAGTTCCCTTATCGGAGTCATTTTTCTAGATAAAGAAATCTTAATGCATGTGAGCGCTAAAATTGAGTTAGCCTAATTGTTTCAATTAAATTTATTAAATTATTTTATGTGGTGGGTAATTTGAATATTTTCGCTCTTCAATTTAATCTGAAAAATCACAAATTCACATAATTAGGGTTTTAGCATTTGTCTTGCAACAAATTGGTATTAGAGAACAATTCTAATTTGAGATTGCCAATTTCCATACTAAATTTTTGGTTTTAGCAAACTTGTCTTTTAAAAAAAAGTTGATTTGCTTTAGGGTTTTCTTTTGTGAGGTCACCTATATAAGGTCATTCATGGAGAGTTTAACACCGAAACGGCTGCCATACAAGCCCAACAGGTTGATTTAGCAGGCATCTCCAAGTGTTATCTAGATCGATTCACTGTGAACTTCATAGGGTTAATTTCGATGAGAGATCCTCGTAGGCATGAAAATCGCCTCGACCTGGATGATAGAGTTACAAAGTCGGTTAAGGTTGATGCTCCCACTTTCTAAGGAAAGATGGACCCAAAAATCTACATTGATTGGGCAGCCATCATAGACCATTATTTTGACTGGTATGATATGTCGGATAAGCGAAAAGTGAGGTTTATTAAAATGAAACTTGTAGAAAAGCCAAACTTTATTGCATAAGCGTGGAGCGACGTCAATAAGTTCTCGAACGCGAACCTATTGCCAGGTGGGCGGATATGAAAGAAAAACTTCATGATAAATATGCTCCCCTTTCCTAAGACTAATGACTCATCCATCAATGGCATGATTTGAAGCAGTGAAACATGTCTATTGGTGATTACATCAACAAGTTTGAGGAATTCTTGTTGAGGGCTTAAGCCTATGAGGGTCCACACGTCACCCTCTCTAGGTTTCGCACTGGTCTACGTCCTGAGCTATAAAGAGAGCTCATCCTTCACCCTGTCGAAGATTTAGAAGAGTGTTACGCTAGAGTGCAAGAGTTGGAAAGGTGTATCAGAACTCCAATCAGTGGGCGATTTAGTTCCTCCAATCCCAATTTTCAAACTAGTCCTACTGAAAATGTGAATAATACATATAGTCAATCCTCAAAATCCATGAATCCTCAGGTTGAGAAGGGTAAAGGAAAATTGATCGAGAATCCAAAGTGTGCACCACTATCACGACCCAAAATCTACACACCTAGATCTTGAGACACGATCAGTCAGGTCAGAAGAAATCCTGTAATAAAAATTTACTGTAACAAGGGACATAATACGTACATGAAGAGAAATCACATTTCAGAAGAAACTATTCCTTTCATTATATGGAACTGGTCTATACAACTCACTAAACTTCTGAACACAACTCCCTTGAAATCAGATGACTATATATATATATATGTATATATATATAAAGTCTTAACACTACTACAACCGAGTCACTCACTATTAACATGCTTTATACACAGATAACCTTACCAGTCACAGAAGCTTTCACCAATCCACACTAGCTGAGAACTCCGTCTACAACTCTTCCTTTAACCTGCAAAGTTGTTAAAACCACTGTAAGAGCTAATTTGATGGGGACATCAAAATTAAGGGCATTGGATTCGGGCAGAGAAATTGTCAAGCAGCAGAAGAAGCGGAAACGGAAGAGCCAAAAAGAAAAAAACAGAAAATCGTTAAAAGTTCAAAGGAGCTGAAGACTAGGTTAGTCGATCGATCGAGATCCAAGAGTCGATCGATCGATGGTAGACAATGAACAATTAATAAGGCACAATTATGTTTGTCAGTCGATCGATCGATCAAACCAGAATTTTCGATCGATCGATTTAAGTCGGTGGTATCAGGCGATTTATAAATAAATAAATCGATCAATTGAGTTTCATTTTTTATCAATTGATTTTTTGCGTGAATTGGTTCCGCCAAAAGATGGATATTAGTTTTAGGGGCAAACTTGTCTTTTAAAAAAAAAGTTGATTTGCTTTAGGGTTTTCTTTTGTGAGGTCACCTATATAAGGTCATTAATTAAGCATTGTAAAGCAGTTGATTATGGAATGAAAATTGAGAGCTTGCATTTGTGCAAACCCTAGAAGACTTGTGAAGAGTTTTTGATCGAAGGAGCGAATATTTCGAAACCTGAGGAGTGAGCAATCATTTCTCGTGTGACTTGGTGTGAAGCTGACGTACAAGCTTGGTGCGAAGCCTCCGAAATCCTTGGTGTGAAGCCTTGGACCTCTATCCTCTTGTTCTATCTTTTCTCTAATATTCATCGGGTAATATCCATTTTATTTGTCTTTTTATAAAAATCTCAAAACCCCAAAATATTGTTAGTTTAAATCTTTTAATCTACCCTTTTGATTATTTTAATCCCTTGCGCCTTCATTTTCTCAAATCTTTGAGGAGTCAAGAGACGACACCATAATTATTGCTTGATGCCCTAAACTAGATCGAAACTCGAATCCTTCATCGAATCCGTTTTTCTAGATCAGGGATATAGATGTATGTAAACACTAAATTGAATTAATCTAGTTGTTTTATTGAACTCATTAAATAAATTTGATGTGTTGGGTGAATTTCCGATATTTTGGTGTTCAATTAAATCTGAGGTTAATCCCAAATTTGCATCATTTAGGGTTTTAGCGTTTGTCCCGCGTCATAATCCACATGCTCCACAACTATTCAAGTATAACAAATAATGGCTAAACCACTAATAGGCTGATAATTTTAGATTATTAAAATGCTATTCTAACGTTTATTTTTATTTTTCAAACAAATCAAATAATTCATTTGTAGTCATTATTGTAAGTGGTTGAAAACAAATCTGACACATAGGTAAAGTAACATACAGTCATATACTAATCCATTAGTTCAAATACCTGAACAAATATATAACTGTGAGGTTACCTTATAGCTAACAACACGACTACTGAGTGCTTTTCTTAAATACTTATTTAGTTGAGAACAAAGAACAAAGAATAGATAACAGAATCACCACTGGCCAAGGTATTAGTTTTGCTCCATAAAAGCTCATAGCATTACTACCATGCTTCTCATATATAGGGTATTCAAACCAGATGAATAAATGTCAAAATATCATGAAATAATGTGACTTCCAAATTCAGAGAACAAACATGTTACATTCAGATTTTAATTCATACAAGCTGATAAAGGGCTAATTTTTCAGAGATAAATTTTAAATCAAACATGCAAATTTCAGATTTGATGCAAAACTTCAAATTTTTGGGTTTAAATAAAATCAGCATGTAAACAAGAAAATCCCAATGGATATACAATTTCATGATTTTCATGCAGATTTTCAGTTTATAATTATACCATCTTTGAAACAATTTTCTATCAGGCTTCTTGTTTTAACACTTAATCAAATGCCAAATTTTCAGGTAACTGATTTCGGGAAAAGACTTTGGATTCCAGCTCATACTCATTTCAGGAAAATCAAACAACCTCAAATGTCATTTATATTCTAATAAATATCAGTTAAAAGAAAAACCCCCATTTTCACAACATTTGTGGTAGTTCCACATAGAGGAAAAGAAAATAGAAATCAGGTTCATGAAATTTCAATTTCAGAGCAAAGCAAAAGTCCTAAAATATGGGCCGATTTAGAATTTAATAAAAAAAATTAATAGAAGAAGATACTTGGCTCAAAATTTCCAGGTTAGGGTTTCAATTCCTAGCAAAACCATGTTCTTATACTTCACTTTCTTCTTCAAATTCCTCTTCTTCTTTAACTCTCTCCCTCTAGATCACTTCCTCTCTCTCTCTCTCTCTCTCAATCTCTCTCTCGGTCTCTTTCTCTAATCCTTCTTTTTTTTTTTTTTTTTTTTCTTTTTTACTTGGTCTTGTCACCCACGCAAACCCCTCTACACGAGACCTGACTTCTCTCGCCCCTTCTAGAAACTCACCAACTCTCGACTCTTCGCAACTCTTAAGACCTCTCTAATTAATTAAATTACTAATATAACCTTATTATTCATACAATGCCTAATGTACCCTTTGATTTATTAAATTACTCTTATACCCATTACAATCACTTATATGCCTTCAAAGCTCTTTTATTAATTAAATTACCATATATCCCCTTTTAATCACGTAAATGTCCCAAACACCGATTTATTTATTGCAAAATCCTAAATGCATTAATTAAATATATAAAATTAAATATCTGACCTGGTTTGCAATAGGGTCTTTACATCCTCTCCTCCTTATGAAATTTCGTCTTCGAAATTTACTAAATTATCAAACAATTGAGGATACTTCTAACTTCTTCTCGCTCCCAAGTTGCTTCCCTTTAGAATGATTTTGCCATTGAATATCGAACATTAAAAATTTCTTTCTTCAAAGCACTTGCTCTTTTGTATCTACAATTCGAATAGACTGTTCAATATAAGACAAGTCCTCGCAAATTGGTATCGATTCGTACTCCAATATATGAGCAGGATCTCGAACATATTTTCGTAACATGGGAGACATGGAATACGTTGTGGATGACTGACATATGCGGAGGCAATACTAGTCTATAGGCAACTTCCCCAATTCGATTCAGAACCTCAAAAGGGCCAAATAAACCTTGGGCTCAGTTTACCTTTCTTCCTAAATCGCATCACACCTTTAGCAGAAGATACCTTCAAAGATACATGACCACCCTTCTCAGATTCCAAATTTCTCCTCTTGTCAGCTGAGTAACTTTTCTGTTTGCTTTGAGCTGTTTGAAGTTGATTTTTAATGAGTTTAATCTTCTCTGTTGTTTCCTGCACTAATTCCGAGCCTAACAACTTTCTTTCACCATCTTTGTCCCAACAAAGAGGTGAACGTCAAGGTCTACCATACAAAACTTCATACAGTGCCATTTGAATATTAGCATGGTAGCTATTATTATATGCAAATGCAATTTGATCCCAACTTCCCTTAAACTCCCATCACAAAAGCCCGTAACATATCTTTTAGGATTCGAATTACCCTTTTTGACTGACCATCAATTTCTGGATGATAAGCCGTATTAACTTTAAGATCGTCCCCAAAGCCTTCATTAGACTGTTCCAGTACTCTGATGTGTAACGCGAGTCTCTATCAAATACAATTGATTTCGAGGTCTCATGTAACCTCACAATCTCATTGACAAACAACTGGGCCAATTTGGTTAACGGGTCATTCTTCATAATGGCTAAGATATGGGCAGACTTCATTAATCGTTCAACTACAACCCAAATAGTATCATGATTATTCTTGGTTTGAGGAAGCCTCATAACAAAATCCATCGTAATATCATCCCACTTCCACTGAGGAATATCTAAGGGTTGTAATTTGCCTGTAGGTTTCTGGTGCTCTGTCTTAATTTGTTGACAGATCAAACATTTTGAAATATACTGAGCAATTTCTCTTCTCATATTGTGCCACCAAAAATTTCTTTTCAAAATTTGATATATTTTGGTTATGCCAGGATGAACTGTGTATTTAGAATGATGGGCTTCGTCTAAGATCTACTTCTTCAATTAAGAAATATTAGGTCCGCATAATCTACCATTGATTCTTAGACTGCCATCGTCATAGATTTAAAATTCGGCTTAAAATTTCATTATAGCCCTTAGTCTAGGATCCTTCCGTTGAGCCTCTTTAATTTCTTGAAGAATGGTAGGTCGAACGGGTCAGATTTGCAAAATAAATTTTAGACTTATTTGAATTCCAGAGTCCCACTCTGTTCATTTCTTTAACATTTGCCATTCGAAAATCATTAGTCGAGCAACCAATCTAGAAGATTTTCGACTTAAAGCATTTGCTACAACATTGGCTTTTAGAGAATGATAATTAATTGAAATATCATAATCTTTTAGAAATTCAATCCATCCCTGTTGTCGCATATTCAACTCTTTCTGGTCAAACAAATATTTCAAACTTTGATGATCAGTATCAACTTTAAACTAAACCTTATACAAATAATGTCTCCAATTTTTTAAGGCAAACAAAATTGCAGCCAATTATAAATCATGCGTTGGATAGTTCCGCTTATGAATTTTGAGTTGTCTTGAAGCATAAGCGACAAAATTACGAAACTGCACAAACACACACCCTAACCCAATTCGAGATGCATCACTACAAATAATAAACCCCTCGCTTCCTGAAGGAATGGCTAACATTGGAGCGGAAAGCAATCTATGTTTCAACTCTTGAAAACTTGCTTCACATCGATCGCTCCAGACAAATTCACATTTTTCCGAGTCAAGTGAGTTAAAGGAGATGCAATGCTAGAAAAGCCTTCAACAAATCTTCTATAGTAACCTACCAATCTCAGAAAACTTCTTATCTCTATTACTGAACTTGGCCTGTCCCAATTTCTGACAGCTTCTACTTTAGAAGGATCAATAGCTACACCTTCTTTCGATATTACATGACCTAAGAAAGTAGCTTTTTCAAGCTAGAACTCACTCAATTTACCAAATAATGTATTTTTTCGCAACCATTTGGAAGGCTAATCTCGGATGTTGTTCATGATTGGCATGAGACAGAGAATAGATAAGGATATCATCTATGAAAACAACAAGAAACTGGTCCAAAAAATAGTTTAAAAATTAGATTCATAAGGTCCATGAACGTGGCAGGTCCATTGGTCAACCCAAACGACATTACTACGAACTCGTCTTGATCGTAATGAGTACAGAAAGCAGTAATAGGAATATCGTCATCCCGAATTCTCAACTGATGAAACCCATCAGATCTCAGATCAATTTTTAAAAATATAGACACATTTTTGCAGTTGGTCAAACAAATCATCAATTTTAGGGAGAGAATATTTATTCTTAATTGTAGCTTGATTCAACTGCCTATAATCTATACATAGCCTCAGAGACCCATTTTTCTTTTTCACAAACAACATCGGAGCACCCGTACTCTATGGGGATACACTGGGCCTAATAAAACATTTCTTCAACAATTCTTTTAATTGCACCTTAAGCTCCTTGAGCGCAGCAGGTGCCATTCTATACGGTCCCTTTAAAATTGGAGCAGCCCCTAGGACCAAATCGATGGTAAAATTAGTTTCTCACTGTGGAGGGAAACCAGACAACTCATCTGGAAACACATAAGCAAATTAGTTTCTCACTGTGGAGGGAAACCATACAACTCATCTGGAAACACATAAGCAAATTTTATAACTATTGGGATATCTTCAACCTTTAACTTATCCTTCTGCTCATCAACAATGTAGGCTAAATAGCCTTGACACCCTTTTCGTAACAGGCGATTAGCTTGCATAAAAGAAATAAGACTGTACCTAGGAGAGTTTTCTATCCCTCGAAAATAAAATTTACTCAAACTAGGAATATGAAAAGAAACAATCTTCTCAAAACAATCAACAGTAACATGATAAGCAGAGAGCCAATCCATGCCCAACAACACATCAAAATCTGTCATTTCTAATAAGACTAAATCTGCTAATAAATCGTTTTATACACTGTATAAGTGATCAATGATTTACCCAGAGGTGTGGTAACGTGCAAGACATATTCTAATTCAGCGGATTCAACTTCTAGGTGACATGTAAAGCTTGAAGATACGAATGAATGAGTGGATCTAAGATCAATTGAAATTTTTACCACATGTTGATAAATAGTGAAAGCACCCTCCACCCCAAAATTTGAAGCCATTGCATCTTGTTTTGTGACAACAAACTCCCATCCCGATACGTTAGACTTCTAATCTTTGTCCCCTCCTCTACGTTGTTGCTGTAGTGATTGTTACGACCTGGGAGGTAATGGACGCTAATTTGATGCCCAAACTAACCACATCAAAAACAAGCCTCAGTCTCACGTTGGCAGGGTTGATTACCATGAGGGTTTCCACACTTGCCACAAACTGATGTTGATTGTGTAGGAGATACCATCTGGCAACGATCTTCAAAAAGCGACTTCTTTTCTTTTCTCCATTGCTGTTTACCCTTATGCCGGCCCATAAATGCTAATTTAGACTTCCCCTTCTGCTCTTGGATTCGTTGTATATCTGCATCGTCGTCTTCAACGAACATAACCCTCTCAACAACATTTGCAAACGTCCTCAGTTTTAATGCCGATAACTTCTTTCGTATTAGCGACCTTAATCCTCGAGCAAATTTCTTTGCTCTAGCAGCCTCCTCCATGGGTTGTGTGATGAATCTTTCCAACTTTATAAACTTTGTTTCATATTGAACTACTGACTTATTGCCCTAGTACAACTCAACAAACTCGACTTGTTTCTAGTCACGTATGTGCTTAGGAAATCACTTCTCATAGAAAAATTCTACAAACCTTTCCTAGGATATCTTCTCTCCAGATTGTAAGCATGCCTTTTATCATTTTCCACCACATATCAGCTTCGCATTGGAACATAAATGCAGCTAACACGACCTTCTGTTCTCCATGACATTCTATACCATCCAATATTTTCTCCACCTCCATAAGCCAATCCTCAACTTTAATAGGATTCGGATTGCCCTGAAAAGCCGGTGCTCCAAGCTTTTTAAACCTTTCCAGACTAAAAGCATCATGAGGAGTAGACCTTGCACCAGGAGTTGCCATACTGCTCTGTACTTGGAGATTTATATATTCATTGAAATTCTGGAAGGATTGCCTCTTCTCGCTTTCCTTACCCTTTGATCTTTCTTCCTTCTTAAATCCACTACCAAACGACTGTAGAGTTTCCTCTTGAGCTAATTCACTAACTTTGGCGCTCTTCTTCGACATATTGTCCTACATGGACATTTAATATAATCATTAAATTCCTCGAAAGATTCATCATTAAATTCCTAGGAAAACAACGGTCGTGCCTTCCTTAAGCACAACAATAATGTTACAACTCAACTCTAGCTTTGATACCACATCTGTGATGACTCAAAATTCACACACCTAGATCTCGAGTCGCGTCCCAGTCACTTCAGAAGAAAACCTGTAATAAAAATTTACTCTAACAAGGGACATAATACAGACATGAAGAAAAATCACATTTTCAGAAGAACAAAAGAAACTTTTCCTTTCATTATATATAACTAGTCAGTACAACTCACGAAACTTCTAAACACAACTCCTTTGAAGTAAGACAACTATATATATATATATATATATATATATATATATATATATATATATATATATAGTTTTAACACTATTATAACCGAGTCACTCACTATTAACATGCTTTATACACAGATAACCTTACCAGGCACAAAAGCTTTCACCGGTCAACACTAGTTGAGAACTCCGTCTACAACTTTTCCTTTAACATGCAAGGTGGTTAAAATCACCGTAAGAACTAATCCACATGCACCGCAAGTATCCAAGTACAACAAATAGGAAATTTTTTAAAATACCCCCTGAACTTTCACCCCATCATCAATAAGGCACCTAAACTATTGATAATGTCACATAGGCACCCAAAGTACACTTAGGTTCATCAACTAAATCCCTACCGTCATCTTCCGTTAATGATTGAACGGAAAAAGCTGATTTGGCATACAACTCAGCAAAATTGATGATGGGACATCGAACGTGGCGATGACTTAGCTGCCAACCTGTTGAGGTGACTTGTAATTAATACCCAAAACAGTTTGAAAAAAAAAATGAAAGAAATATTCAAATGAACTGTTGGTCCTTCTCTCTCCACACGTGAGCCTCACGTGATTTTATAAGTTATAAACAGAACATTTCTTCAGCGTAGAGGACGAAGTTCTGGGTGGAGAAGACGAAGTTAGGGTTTGTTAACATAGAAGATGAAGAGCGTGGCGGGCGTGCCGGAGAAAACGAAGTTCAGCGCAGGGGTCCCATGTGGCGTTTGCGAAAATCTGCGGCAGATTAGGACATTGTGGCAGCTTTATTGTCATGAATTATCTGTCTTTTATGCCTCGAAATCATGCATTATCTTTGCTATTAAACTCTAATTCAACATTACCTCTGTTATTCCCCAAAACCAATTTTCATTTTCAGCATAATCTCAATCACAAGAGGGACTAATCCCCATGAACTGTAGCAGAAATCTAACAAAGGAAAGAAGAAACTGTAGATATGAACCATAGCAGAAAACTCCTTACAAACGCTAAGAAAATCTTAGCAGAAAACCCTAGGAGAAAACCCTAGCAGAAAATCCTAATCTCAGAGGACTTACCGTAGATAGGAATCTCGAATGGGTTGCCTCTCTTACTCCAAATAATTTCCACCGTCCTGATTTCAAATTGGAGAACGCGAAATGATCTGGAGATTGATTTGGAAGCCCGGAGCTAGAGAAGAAGACGAAATGAGAGGAAGAACCAGAACCAGCAGTTGTTTCTAAATCCCCTCTCTCTCTAATCATTTTTTGGAGGGAATATTAATTGCAAGTCACCTCAATAGTGTTGGCAGCTAAGTCATCGCCACGTTGGATGCCCCGTCATCAATTTTGCTGAGTTGTATGCCAAATCAGCTTTTTCCGTTCAGCCATTAACGGAAGGTGACGGTAGGAGTTTAGTTGATGAACTTAAATGTACTTTGGGTGCGTATGTGACATTATCAATAGTTTAGGTGCCTTATTGATGACATGGTGAAAGTTCATGGGGTATTTTGAAATTTTCCCTAACAAACAATGACTAAACCACTAACATGCTGATATCAAAATGCTATTCTAACTTTTCTTTTTATTTTTCAAACTAATCAAATAATTCGTTTGTAATCATTACTGTAAGTGGTTAAAAACAAATATCGTACACATAAATTAACATACAAATACTAATCAATTTGTTTAAATACCTGAACAAATATATAACTGCGAGGTTACTTTATAGCTAACAACACGACTACTGAGTGTTTTTCTCAACTACTTATTTAGTTGAGAGCAAAGAACATATAACAAATAACAAATTCAGATAACAGAATCACTACTAGCCAGGGTGTTAGTTTTACTCCATAAAAGCTTATAGCATTACTTCTATGCTTCTCGGATATAGGGTATTCAAATTAGATGAATAAATATCAAAATATCATGAAATAATGGTGACTCCCAAATTCGGAGACCAAACATGTTACATTCAGATTTTAGTTCATACAAGCTGATAAATGGCTAATTTTTCAGTGACAAATTTTGAATCAAACATGCAGATTTCAAATTTGATGCAAAACTACAAATTTTTGGGTTTAAATAAAATCAACATGTAAACAAGAAAATTCCAATAGATATACAATTTCCTCATTTTTCATGCAGATGTTCAGTTTATAATTATACCATCTCTAAAACAATTTTATATCAGGCTTCTTGTTTTAACACTTAATCAAATGCCAAATTTTCAGGTAACTGATTTCAGGAAAAGACTTCAGATTCCAGCTCATACTCATTTTAGGAAAATCAAACAACCCCAAATGTCATTTATATTCTAATAAATACTAGTTAAAAGAAAAACCCCCATTTTCACAACATCTATGGGAGTTCCACATAAAGGAAAAAAAATAGAAATCAGGTTCATGAAATTTCAATTTTAGAGCAAAGCAAAAGTTCTAAAATAAGGGCAGATTTAGAATTTAATAAAAAAATTAATAGAAGATACTTGCCTCAAAATTTCCAGGTTAGGGTTTCAATCTCTAACAAAATCCCTTTCGTCTTCAAATTCCTCTTCTTTAATTCTCTCTCTTGATCACTTTCTCTCTCTAAATCTCTCTCTAGATATATTTCTCTCTCTCTCTCTCTCTCGGTATCTTTCTCTATTCCTTCTTTTTTTTTCTTTTTACTTGGACTTGCCACCCACGCAGACCCATCTACATGAGATCCGACTTCTCTGTCCCCTTCTAGAAACCCCTCACCACCTCTCGACTCTTCTCAACTCTTAAGACCTCTCTAATTAATTAGATTACTAATATCACCTTATTATTCATACAATTTGCCTAGTGTGCTAATATCACCTTATTATTAAATTACTCTTATACCCATCAAAACCACCTATATGCCTTTAAAACCCTTTTATTAATTAAATTACCATATATCCCCCTTTCAACCACTTAAATGTCCCAAACGCCCATCTATTTATTGAAGCACCAAAAGACCCTTAATACAATATGCAAAATCCTAAATGGATTAATTAAATAAGTAAAATTAAATATATGACCTCGTTTCAAATCGGGTCCTTACAACCACAACAGTGTTATAAGTGTCAAGCAAGCTTTTGTCACTTTGTATCTCAATGTCCCAGTAAATCCCAAACCTTGATTATTCAAGAGGATTCCGAGAAAGAGGGCAATGAGTTAGAGGTAGAAGTTTATGAACCTGCTGGAATACCAAGTGATGAGGAGGATGAAACTCCCGTGAAACCGTAGGTTGTGTTATGAAGGTTTCTATTCCCGAAGAAAGTGTTGATAGTGTGTCTGTACCACGAGTCATTAGAGTCAGTAGGAGCATGTTATTATTCCAACTTGCATGAGATTAACGATAAAATTTTATTGAACAATAGAAATACACAATTTTTCTAATACATTAAATTTGTTTAATGAATTTAATAATGACAATTTTGTGTTACTTCAAGATAGTCCTGAGCATGTGGAACTTTCTCCAATCGTTAAAACAGACAATAATGATGGTCTAGGCTTTCCCTAGACAAGAGTAACCATCCGATAGTTGCGGTGGAGGATTTTATACCTATTCTAGGTCCAACAACTATGTCCTTTGACCCATTCCTTGTTGCCTAAACAATTGAACTGAACCCGTTTAACCAATTCATAACCCATACCCTACCTGTGCAATATGAGAAAAGGTTGAATGAGGAGGTTATAGAGTTTTCAAACTTCACTACTAATATGGACAAGCATAAGGAGTACCTTACAACGTGGAAAGGCAAGCCGAGAGTTGAGCAATTGAAGTGTGATGACTGGGTTCTACAACTTAGTAAAAATGAGTTCCTCCCACTCGAGGAGAATTGATGGGGACATCTCACAGTACAAGATGGATGGAAAGTGCAAGGAGAAAGCAATAAGAGAACAAGGGAGAAAGAAAAATGGGAAGCAAAGTTCGTCAACATACGACGAACGTCCGTGAAAATAAGGATGTCCTGGAAATTGAGGCAAGGACATCCGTGACCATGGACATCCGTGACCAAAGACGTCAGTGACCAAGGGCATCAGTGATTTAGGCCCGTTCTGTTTTGTGCACATCGTCGAGCACGGAAGTCCATGGTCATATGGCAGACGTTCGTGAAAGTCGTCCACAAATTGGCGGCTATATGAATTTTGGGCAAAAACTTGTCATTTAAAGTTTTGGTTGTTTTAGGACTTTCTTATTTCAAATTTTATTGTTTAGTTAGGGTTTCTTAGCTTATATAAAGGCCTTGTAAACACAATTTAAGATAGTTGATTGATTAATGAATGAAGATCTTGCTAATGTGCAAACCCTAGAAAACTTGTGAATAGTTTTAACCGAAAGAGTGAATCTGTCAAAACTCGAGGAGCGAATCTTCGTTTTACACGCTTGGTACGAAGCCGACATATTCTTTGGTGTGAAGCCTTGGAACCATTATCTTTTTATTCTTATCTTCTTAATTATTGTCAGGTATATTATTTCTTTATTCATTTTGATAAAAATTTCAAGTTGGTTAGTTGTTGGGATATTTGATCATATCTTTTATTCGATACATCCTTTGATTTTCCCTTGAATAAATTAAACCCTTCGTAACCTTAATTTCTTCAAACCTTAGAGGAGTCAAGAGACGATACCAAACTAGTCGTTTGGTGCCTTAAACTAAAACAAAATTCGAGTTCCCTCATCTGAGCCATTTTTCTAGATCGGGAAATCTTAATGCATGTGAGCGCTAAAATTGAGTTAGCATAATTGTTTTAACTAAAATTTTTAAATTATTTTACATGGTTGGGTAATTTGAATATTTTCGCTATTCAATTTAATCTGAAATTAATCCCAAATTCGCATAATTAGGGTTTTAGCGTTTGTCTTACATCAATTTCATTCTTAGGCCTCCATTGATCGAAGCCTCAATTCTATGTTTTTAATTCTTATTCCCAAGAAGGATGGTGTTGTAGATTTTCGTGACTTTCGTCCCATCAGCCTCTTGAATTGTCTCTTTAAAATCTTAACGTAGGTGTTAGCTAATCGGCTCATACCCACAATAGGCAATATCATTTCGGATACCCAAGGGGCCTTCGCCCATGGAAGACAACTCATCGCTATGGTGGCGATTGCACAAGAGGTCCATTCGACTCATTCCGATCAATTTCCGGTCATCATTTGGAAGGTAGATATGGAGAAGGTGTACAATTGGGTCACTTGGGGTTGTTTGGACTACTTGATGCAACGTTTGGGTTTGGTGTTACTTGGCGGAAATGGATGAGAGCTTGCGTTTATTCACCTTGGTTCTCGGTTATTGTTACTTGTCAGATTTAAGACATTCTAGTGGGTAGGCAACCGCATCATTACCCACCTGCAATATGCACCATCCTCTTTTCCAAAGATGAGCTGCAATAGGTTAGGACCTTTGCTAATATTCTCTCCAATTATGAAAAGTATCCAGTCAAAGGGTTAACCTATTGAAATCTATGGTATCTGGAATAGGGATTGATCCTTCGGTTGTCGATGATTTGGCTAGCGAGGTGGATTGCGAGTCTGTTGCCCTTCCCATTAACTATTTGGGGCTTCCTCTGGGGATCGGTAAACCCAATGCCAGAGCTTGGGATCCGGTTGTGCAGAGATTTTAAGGGAAGCTGGCTGCTTGGAAGGGCAAGCTCCTTAGCAGTGGGGGTCGGTTACTGCTAGTTAATTTGGTCCTCTCAAGTCTCCCCATCTTCTTTTTGTGTCTTGGAATTGTCAAATGTTTGAAGGGCCTCAAGGAGCCTTCTAGAGGGTGAGAGCTTATGCGATGTTGTGGAGTATTCGACTCTAAAGAAACACGTGTATCTTCAACTGCAAGCGTCGCCCGGTGGGGCTCAATCCTGAAGTCTATTAAGGATCTGATGTGCCCGTGGGCCATTCTTGATAAAAATGGGGGGCAGGGGAGTGTCGATCTGTGTATTTGATTCTGCTTTGTTTCTTGTTGTGTGTTGTGTGTGTGTGTGTGGTTGGGTGGGCGGGTTGGGGTGGGGGGTAGGGGCTTAGCTGACCTTTGCTGTGTGTGTTGCTTTGGGTGTCTTTTTCTTCTTTTCTTTTTTTTTCCTCTTTTGTTACTCCTTTGTTCTCTTTTCCAGCTTCTCGCTGGCCTTTTTAATGAATAGTCTGTTTACCGATAAAAAAAATAATAATAATAATTGGAGAGCGATGGGCACGTGAATCTGGATCAGGAAAATAGAAGCCGAGTCTATGTAATCTAATTTCATATCTATAAACAAAAAAAAATTTAACCAACCAAACTTAATCTTATATGTGTGTACTTCAAATTAAATGTCTTATGTTTAGATTATGTGGCAAGATTGCATAACACTGTGATTACAGCTAAGTATAGTGACCAATTCAGGAAACTTAAATAGAAAAACTATAACATAGATATGAATAAAAAATTATAAAATTAGAAGAAATAAAAAAAATTGGGAAAAAAATGAAAAGAAGCCACAAAATTGACATTTTATTCGTAAAATTTGTGATTTTTTTTTTGAATCCAAAAAAAAAACTCGGGATTTAATTGTCAACTGCAAAAGTAACGATTAAAACATGACTTTTTCAAAAAGTCAGGAGTGTTTGGCCACACTGCAACTAAGTATCTTAGCACATGGGAATTCCATTTCATCTAATTTTATAGTTATAATAAAATACCTTTGAGGCCCTTCGTTGCAGCTACTTCCATTCATGTTTTGAGCTTCTGAAGCATTCCCTTATACATTGGTATCATAAATTTGGCACGGTCTTAATCTCACATTCCTTGAGATCTTCTTTGGAACAACAAATCTAATGCAAATCAAGTCAGGAGAAAAACCGCTTTGTACGCAAAAATGTAAGAGGTTAGGTCTGTATCCCATCCGCCCCCCGCAGAACCTGTACATACCAACCAAACATTGGTAATGGTTTTTTAAAATTGAGATGATGAAAGTGTAAGACTTATTTCATTACATGATGAAGACAAATCTATTTTGGGAGTGATTCGCCTCAGCTTAGCCCTAAGCTAAAGCTGTCCGCTAAAACCCTCACCTTAATTTCAAGCCATGTGATGTCACGTGGCACTGAATTTTTATTGATCCAAGTTCTCCAACATACATCAGATGATTTTGTCCTGGCCAAAAAATATTGCCATTGGAGGATCCATACCATCAAATCCAAACACTTCAATATAAATCATAAATTAGACATGAACAACGACCCATTTTAAGCTTACAAGAATAAATGGTTTGAATGCTCTAATGAACATGTTTTTTGTCTGTGCCAGATTCTTACGATGTTTAGCCACTTGTACAATTTGGATTAGCCAAAAAAGTAACACCACATGGCCCCAAAAGTGGGACGGTGAGAATTTTATCTTATGCCTAAGGCGAGCTCCTATTAAGTTATCCCTTTTTTTTCATTCACAAAATAGTTTACATGAGTAAAATTTTCTTTCTTCTACTATAAAAAGGTTATTTTTCATATATTAATTTATTTGTACATGACTTCAGTTACCTATAATCTTTTGGGTACGTAAAAAAAACCCTTTAGCAGTACCTCCACACAAACATTTTAACGGCCAGTTAAGAACACACACACCATCAACTAGAGAGTAGAATGACAACCAATTTGACCAACATGAGGATGATGACCAAATTCGCGAACTTTTTAGTCAAGAAATAAATCTCAATTACATCGCAACTTTTCAAAAGGTATGGCTTTTAAAAAAATTACACTTTCGTGATTAAAATGTAAATTTTTCTGACCTTTCTCCACTTTTTCCATAACTTTTTACTTTTATTAAATTTTTATAATGGTACCTTTATATGCACACAAATATTGAAAAGTACCCACATAAGTGGATGTTCCAGTGGATAATGATTAATCTTGAAACTCATATTTTTAGTTTTAAAAAATCATCATATTCTTCTTCTCAGGCAAATCACGACAAAGCAGTTGACGATGTCACCGATGTCGATGACGATGTCGACGACATCAAAGAAAAAGAGGGAGATTGGTTTAGGTGGGTTTCAAGAGAGTTTTTGCTTTAAGGTTTTAGTTGAGGAGGGAGGAGGTTGGGTTTCTGGTTAGGGTTTCAAGAAGAAGAAGGTTGGGTTTCTGGTTAGGGTTTCAAGAAAAAGAAGGTTGGGTTTCTGGTTAGGGTTTCAAGAAGAAGGTTGGGTTCTTGAAACCCAATTTCTTCTTCTTTTTCAAGAAGAAGATGAAGAAGAAGGTTGGGTCCTGGTTAGAGTTTTTAAGAGAGTTTCTGGTTTAGGGTTTCAGTTGAGGGGGAGGGGGAAGAAGGGGGCGGAGCTGGTTCATCGAATTGTAATATTCGCAGGACGGGAGGAAGAAGAAGAAGAGGGTTTTGCTTTGTGGGTACCCTCAAAGAAATATTGGGGTATTTTTCACAAATTTTGGAGCAAAAGTGCCCTGTTTTCAGTTCACACGTGCGAAATGTTGGTGCTTTTCAAGATTTGGTGCGTGCATTTAAAGGTACATTTTTTTATAGTTTATATAGTTTTCTCTTGTATCCTTTTTAATTATTTTAGTGTTTTCAAATTTGCACACCATTGGACTAATGAATACTGACCATCACGTAACCGAACACGTTAACACATCACGTCTTTAATAGTATGATGCGAGAAGGTCGAAGGGGGAGGTTGAGATGGAAGACGAATATATTAAATTTTCATTTAAAAAATAAAAAATAAAGTGAGCGTTCCCGATTACATTTTCTGATTTCTTTTGTACTTTTTTCCTTAAAATATTAGAAAGGCTCAAAAATGAAATAAAACCCTAATCCTCTTCTTTTAATCTTCTTCACCCCCTAATTCAACCTTGAATATTCTCTCACCAACAATACTTCTCTCTCTCTCTCTCACGCACGACCGACTCAAATCAACCATCGACCATTCATCTCCCTCGACTACTACAAATCCTCTTGCTCTCTCTCTATCCTTGTGGCATCCAGCTGATTTTTTTTCACTTTATGAGTTTTTTTTTCCGTTTCTTTTTTTCTTCTTCTTCCCTTTACATATTAGATGGAAACATATTCAGCTTATGTGGGGAATGCTATGGGATTGATAGGTAATTCGAGGGATTTGAGAGGGTTTTATATATTTTAATTGTAGTTGTGGTGGGTGGCAACAGATTCAACATCTTATGTGAAGGGGTACGTAGGATTTCTGATATTATTATAGGGTTTTTTGAAGGATAGGTTTTTTATGTGTATTAGGTGAGGACGTTTTTTGATGAGATTTTTAAATGGATAGATAGTCTTTTTCATTGCACAAAGGAATTGAGAGTTAAGGTAGGGATGCATTTTTGGATGTTTTTTTGATAAATTGATCATTTTTTTCATTTTACAGTTTATTTAGTTGTAAAGATTGAAACATATTGAGTTGATGAATATTTTTATACCTCGGATGGATTTAGTTGGCCCCATTAAAGCATTGTTGCCAGTGCATTGAGTTGTAAAGATAATTTTAGGGACGAGCTTTTAGAGCTTTTATATGATTGATAGAGTAAGGATTTTTTTTTTCATTAACCCTTTCTCATTGCACTACTTTCCATGTTGTCATCGGATTTGTAATATTCGTAAGACGTGGGGAAGAAGAAAAGGGTTTTGCTTTGTGGGTGCCTCAAAGAAACATTGGGGTATTTTTCACTAATTTCGGAGCAAAAGTGCCCTATTTTCAGTTCACAAGTGCGAACGTAGGTGCTTTTCAAGATTTGGTGAGTGCATTTAAGGGTACACTTTTTTATAGTTTATATAGTTTTCTCTTATATCCTTTTTAATTGTTTTAGTGTTTCCAAATTTGCACACCATTGGACTAATGAATAGTGACCATCACATAACCGAACACGTTAACACATCATGTCTTTAATACTATGATGCGAGAAGGCCGAAGGGGGAGGTTGAGACAAAGGACGAATATATTAAATTTTCATTTAAAAAAAAAAGCGAGCATTCCCGATTACATTTTCGATTTCTTTTGTACTTTTTTCCTCAAATTTTAGATAGACTCAAAAACCAAATAAAACCCTAATCCTCTTCTTTTAATCTTCTTCACCCCCTAATCCTCTCTTGAATATTCTCTCTCACCAACAATATTTCTCTCTCTCACGCACGACCGACTCAAATCGACCATTCATCTCCCTCAACTACTACAAATCCTCTTGCTCTCTCTCTATCCTTGCGCCATCCAGCGGAATTTTTTCACTTTGATTTTTTTTTTTTTGCCATTGTCTGACTCTTTTTCTTTTTCTTTCCATTTCCTTTTTTGTTCTTCTTCCCTCTACATATTAGATGGAAACATATTCAGCTTGTGTGGGGAATGATAGGGTTTTTTATGGGATTGATAGGTAATTTGAGAGGGTTTTATATATTTTAGTTGTAGTTGTGGATGGCAACAGATTCAACATGACTGTAAATTCTACTGCTTTAAATTGACTCATAATATTCTTACTAGCTTATTAGTTTTGAGTTTCCTATGTTATTTATTTTGCAAAATGGATGACTTTTATAGAACACTTTGAAGCCTGTGCGCTGGAAGCCTTGGGCTATTTATAACCTGGGCAATCCTCACCTTACAAGCCGGTTTTGTGAGGTTGAGTTAGGCCCATGGAATTCTACATGGTATCAGAGCAGGTACCACAAGGATGTAGAGAGACACACGTTACACGTGAGGGGGCGTGAATGATAGTCCCACATCGCCTGTGGGCTGGAAGTCGTGGGCTATATATAACATGGGCAATCCTCACCTTACAAGCCGGTTTTGTGAGGTTGAGTTAGTCCCATGGAATTCTACAGACTTGAGTATGGAAGATTTTGATCGACTTACTCAACATTAGTTTCCACCACTAGAGCACGAGCAATAGGGCAGCATGTTGAAGCAAAGTATATCAAGGTTTAGATCATTGCCTTATAAGATCAGTTACCATATTCTTTAGCCAACTGCAGATGAGCATGAGCAAAGTTGAAAAAGAATAGAAGAGAGGCGATGAAGAGGAAGTCTTCTTCACCCATAGAGCCTCCCAATAGAACACAATCATAAATTCCACTCCAAATGAGAGAAAACCAAATTATATTCCAACTGCAAATTTGTGAATTCTAAGCTCTAGAAGTCATGCTTTACACCTATCATACCTTCTAAAAACCAAACAGCCGTGGACCAATGGATCCTTAGGGTTCCACCACTATGAAATATCAGCCATATATATCGCAACGCTTGAGCAACCTTCTCATCAAAGAATCCAGCTCAAAACGACTAACCAACTATAAGAACTTCCCAGTACTTGAACAGTCCTGAGAATGAACCCGATAAGGACCAACGATGAAACTGATGTTTTTCCTCGTTGAAATACTTTTTTTTTTTCCTGGCTAGAAAGTCAACTTCACAAGTCTAAAGTAGTGGGAATTAATTTAGACCACGTTAATACTAACTTTTTTTGCTGAGCTCATCGGATGCCTTCAAGAAAAACTTTCCTTTAAGTATTTGGTTTTGCCACTAGGGATCGGAAAGCTTAAAGCCCACCAATGGGAACCGGTTATCTCCTGTTTTCAAAAGAGGCTTGCCACTTGGAACAGCAAACTGCTGAGCAATGGGGGGCATCCTACGCTCATCAACTTTAATTTTGCATCTTTACCCATCTCCTTTATGTCAATATTTTCCGCACTGGCTTCAGTGATCTCCACCTTGGAAAAAATTGTCAGGGATTTCTTATGGGAAGGTGGGGGTAATAATGGGAAAATTCACCTCCTCAATTGGGTGGATTGTTGTACTAACAAACGGGAGGGAGGGCTGGGTGTTAGAAGCCTCAAGATTATGAATATGGTGCCTTTGGGGAAATAGCTCGGAAGAATTGGTGATGACGGGAAAAGGAACTTACTGTGGTGGCAGACGGTTATTGCCAAGTATGGCATCAAGAGAAACGGATGGGAACTCATCGGCGACCAGCACAATGGTTTGGGATGGTACAATGGGGTGATACCGGTGTCTGAACAGTTGAGAAAATGAACAAATCACTGCTGGGGTGATGGGGAGAGAGTTAACTTTTGGACTGATAAGTGGTTGGGAGAGGACAAGCTGTGTACCTCTTTCCCTAATATTTATAGGATTGCAACTTTACAGTATGCTCTCATTGTTGGCATGGTCTCAAACAATGGAAGAGAGTGGGTTTGGAATGTCAGTACTAGAAGAATGCTGAAAGATGACGAGATAAATAATTCATGACGCTCTTCTGGTTGCTTCACAATGCTACCCCCAATCGTGCCACTTCGGATTGCAGAATTTGGGAATGGAGTAAAAGGGGGCGCTTGACTGCCACTTCTTTCTACCTGCTTCCTTAATAAGCATAGAGTTTTGCATCCTGATAAGCCTAAAAGCCTGCAGTTCTAGAAGGTTAAGGTGCCACCCAAGATTCATTTTTTCTCCTGGTTTGCGGCATGGGGCCGGATTCTCACTAGGGACCAACTGCGGAAGCCTGGTTTTGCTCTGCCTAATCGATGCCTCCTTTGCATGACGTGTAGAGGCTTGGTCTCCAGTCTCACACACTTTGATCCACTGCAGTTTCACGGGTAAAGGATGGGGATCCGTTCTCTTCATTTTTCGGGATTAAGTGGGTCTTTCCGGCAAACATGGACTGACTGCTGGAACAATGGGATGGGGCAGCACCTTTTGAGGATGGAAAACAGCAGATATGGGATATTGCTCCTTTTACGGTTATGTGGGCCATTTGGTTGGAAAGGAACAGTAAGTTTTTTCAATGGAAGGCTAGACCTATTCCTCTTGTTCTCAAGTCTGTCAGAGACTACCTCCTTAGCTGGTTATCGATGAGTCAGGGACAGTTACAGCATGATCACTCTGATTTCTTCTCCTTTTGGGAGCTGATGCTCTAACCCTTTCTTTTGGGACCCTCCTCATGATACCCTTGCCCATTTACCCGTCCACGATGGTGCTTAGGGGTTTGTTGCTGTTCGGGGCTTGCAAGTTAGAGAGGGGTGCCTTCTCCTTTTTTTTTTTTGGTAGTTTCTCACTATCGCTAAGGTATGCACTTTTTCGTCTGTTTTTAATATATTTTTGCTTTACTGATCCAAAAAAAAAAACTGATTAAACCAGATATCTTCCTCAGCCTATAGCTTCCACCACAAATAGAGAGTGATGGAAAACTCGAAAAACAAAATAAGAGATGAATTGCGCGATGAAAGGGACGGGTGCTTGTTAGCATGGACTCAGATCCAAGGATCGGGCAGCGGCAAAGCCGCTGGTTCTGATTCCATGTAAATTTTTAGAGAGGGAGGGAGGGTTTTTTTTTTGCTTGATTTCAGTAAGTGGCGTCTATAGATAGACAAGATTACAATCTAATTCTAATCAAACTCTAATACTTCATCCAAATCAAACTAAAATTCTAAATATTCTCTTAAACAATCTCAATCATACTAAACTTTTTAAATTGTCTTCAAAATGTATCCTTAAAGAGGTTTTTTGTTTTCTAAAAAAAAAGGAAAATCTAGAACCTATATAAAGGGGGCAGCTTCCTACACTTTGGTGGAGACTGCCTCTTTTTGGCTTCTACTCTCTCCTGCTCCCATATTACCCCTATGCTCAAAAGACCCTCACCAGCTGTAAACTTCCATTCTATGTCATCATCTAGATCCTCCATCAAAAGACAAACGCCGTAAATGACAGTTCATCTTCTTCTTGTGCTCGCTTCATTTCTTCATTGGCCACCTATGCGAACATTGTCATACTGCAATTATTACCCCTATTCAAATGTCTTCCTTGCGTCTACCTCTGTTTGGGCTGCTCTTCCCCAATTGTTGAATGCTCTTATCATCTACCACCTCCGACGTTCCCTACTCTTTTCCACACGGTGCCCTCGTCTGATTTCGTTGACATCATGCTGCCAATGATGTCTGCATCTCCATACAAGGATCAAAATATCGGGTTAAATTTCGGTTTCGGGCTTGACCGAAACCGAAAATTTGAACCAAAGTTTCGGCCGAAAACTGAAATTTTGGGTCCCATACAAATTTGGACTGAAATTTCGGTCCAAATTATCGGTTCCGGTCTTTCAAATTATCGTTTCGGTGGGGACCGGAACCGATAATTTCTGCCGAAAAATCGGCCGAAATTTTGGTCATTTCGGCCGAAATTTTGATCCTTGTCTCCATATATTTAATACCTCTTCCTCAACTCAAAATCACAAACGGAAGGTTCAACTTATCTCAAGGTAAATTCCCTGTCTGATAGCAGCAGCTTTTTAGTCCTCTTTATTAAAACCTATTCAGTGATGTTTTTTTCAATTACTAGATTATAGACCATCATGGAATAGTTGTTGCTTCTACCAACTTCCTAGTCCTCTTTATACATTGAATTGATCGCTCCTCAATTTCCTCATCATCCACCCTCCTGGGTGTTCTTTAGTCTGAAATTTCTTTTAGTGGATTAGTTTGTTATAATGAAACGGGTATTTTCTAATTTGCTTACATCTTTTCGCTGGAGTTGATTGGATGAGTGTTTTATTTTATTCTATTTTATTTCTGTTATTCTTTTGCTAGGTTTTGTATGTGGGTTTTCAGTTTGGAAGTTTATATCTGTTTTTTTGTGTTAATATTCTTGTTTGAATTTGATTTATTTTTATACTTTTTGTAAATTTATTGGTGAAATTAATGTGCTTTTTTCATGTGGTGACAGAAGGTGAATTTCATTATTGATTAAAGGATTTATTGTAAAACCACATACGTTAGATAGTTATAGGTTATTGTTAGAGTTAACGACTTGTGATGACACCCAGAAACTGAGGATGAATTGCTCTTGGATTTGGGCGATTCATCAGAATTTGCAACTATGCCCATTAAATATATCTAGCTACATTTCAAAAATTATTTTATTATTTTATTTACAGCATAAGTGGGCCTCTGATTGTTGGATATTGAGCTTTTGTTTCCCTTTTGAATATGAATTATACTTTCTTATTATTTGCTCCAAAAATAAATAAAAGAAGAAGAAGAAAGTAGGAAATCAAAACTTTGTTCTTTACTCATTTATTTTATTGAAAATATGATACAAGTTATGATGGGTGGTTATGAGAGACATGGCATATTTGTAGCAACAGATATCGAAACCTGGTGCAACAAGGTTTTTCTATCAAATATGTAAGTGACGTATATGTATCCTTTATCACTTTTGAGTTGGCTTGAGTCCAGAAATACCTGCATTTATTATTATCAGAAAATATATTAGATGCGATTTTATTGTTTGTTGATTTCTGTTGTTCCATCTTTAGATCATTTTGTACTATAAGTAATGAGTAATCATGAAATAGAGGAACTTTGCATCAGCTGTAAATCCTTGTTACTTCTTCTATCCGGCAGTTCTCCTATGTTTTTTCACCTTATTCATATATGATCTTGAATTCTCATACCATTGAAGGCACTAATAATGTTATTGAAAATATGTGAGCTGATTTTCTTTGATTTAACTTTTATTAATGAGAGAGGGTTGGGTGTAATCCAGTAGTATATGTAACCATATGTTGTTTCCTTAGAGTTACAGGATTCTGGTGCTTGTTTAGTTGGCTCTCAAATAAGGTGATTGATAAGCATAACAAGTCTCCATGTCTACATTTGGAAATAAAGTTAGTTGGAACTTGAAGCCAACATGTATTCTGAAGCTTATATCAACTCTCTTATCTATTAGGGTCTTCTAGTTGCGCCTGCAGGATTTCTGAAAGCGTCTACCCCGGAAACCCACTTAAACCCGTTGACTGCGTCTAATTGGATGATTAAGATCTTTTTTCACCCCAATCTTCCACACCATGGATCTTGAGACCATGAGCGTACAATCAGGCAGTCATTTTTTAATTTCATATGGCATAGATAGCCCCAAAAAGTTGCCCTAATATTGCATGATAGACATTACACTCAAACATGATTTTAGGACCATATGTTTGGGATATGTGTCACGTGGAATCAACAACTGTCCGTCTGATGGTAAGATCATGGTGTCAAGATCCATTGTGTCGAAGATTGCGGTGAAAAACGATCTCAATCATCTGATTCAGAGAGGTCAACATGTTTCGGATGTAGCCACTTTCAGTAATCCTGTAGGCGTGAACAGAGGTGCCCTATTTATTATAGTTCATATTTGAAGTTTTCCCATTGTCTTTTGTGGATGATTTATAGGGTGACTGCCACTAGTATAATGGTGGTACAGTACCATTGTTGGATGAAAGATTAAACAGTGCTTATATCACTTGTGATACTCAGAATTTTTTCAGCTCCTGGTGAGATTAGCCATCCGCCATTATAATATAATGGCGCAGGCCACCGTCCAATTATCTCTTTCATTCACTTTCTTGCAATATGTGCCAGGTGGAATCAAAAGTTGATCGTCTAATAGTGTGACCATGAGCTCATGCTTGCCACATGGGTTTTCAGTCACTGTTTGAAGTAGGCATTGTTTTCCTAAAATTTATTGAAAGTATCTAGCTATTCTGTTGGCTTTTTCATCTTAGTTATAGAAGGCTGTGATCCGACATTGATGAGAGCAATATTTTAGCCCATAGAATTACTCTCTCACTCACTCTCACTCTCTCTCTCTCTCTCTCTCTCTCCCTCTCTTCCTGTAATTATGCATGTATCTACTGTCAATCCATCAATCATTTGCTGTGATAACACCTATAAATAATTTATTCTTCTAATTTAAATTCTTTTGGTTATGCTTTTTTCCATGTATGGAAGATCTGAAATAGTAGTTTTAATGCAGATTTCAAGGAATGGGGTATTTTATATGTGAAGCTTGGGGAAATCCTTCAAACATAAGCAACTGGTCCAACCTTGAAGCAATCTTCCCTACCGATGTCGTTGCACATTATTTTTTCACATTTGTGTATCTAGGTGGTGTATTTCTAAGTACATCATTTAATATCGAGCTCATATAGAGTAATCAACCCGTTCCAAATGAAGAATGGGAACAAATCCTTGTTTCTCCCAAGTTCCTTGGGTTACTCATTGACATTTTTGGATTAGTTAATCTAGATGTCTCAGGTACTTAACTCAGCCTTTCCACTCTCAACTTATTAGTTCTTGCAAATTTCTTGTTCTTATATTTACCTGCAGATAAGTAAGGAAGGAAAATACTTCAGTGATGGAGATTCCACTCTTTTACAAATATTAAGGCTGTGTTTGGGTTAGCTCTTTCAAGACAAAGAGCAGCTTTTTTTCTCTTTGGCTCCAGCAGAGAACTGCCTTCATGTTTTGGTAACACAGCCACTCGCCTCATTTGCTCTGACATGAAACTGTTTTAAGTGATAAAACTGCTCTTTGTCTACTCTCTGTCAGAGCAGATTTTATCTGCTTTGACAAAGAGCAAGTAGAGAGCTGCTTCTACTCTTATAAGAGCTAACCCAAACACAGCTCTAATCTCCTCCTCCTCTATTGGTCAACCACACAATGCCCTCCGCACGTGCACGGCACATAGGAGTAATAATAAAAGAGGTTGGAGGGTGACTTCACCATTCCATTAACGAACCTCCGAGATTACTAGGACTGTCAACAGATTGGGTTGGATGGAGTTAAAATTTGGTTATCCTGACTTGACAATGCACGTTGGTGACCAGACCTTACAAATCAAGGGTATATTCCCGACTGACTTAACACGAAAAGCTGGGACTGTCCAGGTGGCAGACCCTGTTGAAGAAACCCTTTGTGCGTCTGGTCCAACCTTTGAATTGACCCGACCCGACTCAACTTGAAAGTCGGATCAAATGCGATATGCCTAACCTTACCTGACGGGTCAAGTTTTTTTTGTTGGGTTAACAGTCCAGTCGACCGGTTAAGAGTCCCGAATGTATATATTTCAAATCTTCAAAACTAAGTGACGTAAAAAGTATGTTGGATGGGACTGCTTGGTTTCCACCTAATAACCGAGCCTTCTTCAAGGTCCAGCTTTACAATATGATATATCTGTACAAACATATTTTGGGAGTTAAAACTGGCCCACGAGATTTGTAGTATGTCGACGGGGAGAAAAGAAGATTTTGTTATTTTTGAGATTTATGTCACATAGAATACAATCTAAGCCGTCTCATTTGAAGATCATGATAGATAGATCTGAGGCCAATGATTGGCATGAAACACAATCTCTATCATCAGATAGATGTAGTTAAAGGTTATATATCATATAATTCAATGGTTGACTTTGACAAATCAGAAGATGGAGATTATGTTTCATGCCAATTTTTTACCTTAAATATATTTACATCATGGTCATTAAATGACACGCTTAGATGGTGTTTAATGTGACACAAATCCCAAAAATAACAAAGTCTTTCTTTTGAACCATACGTCACGTAGTATATATCTCGTGTGCAAATTTTAGCTCTCATATATTTGCTTTTTTATAGTTTTGATTAGAGGCAATATGATTAGAATCTTAACTTCTTATAGTAACCCCAAATCACATAATTGAAAAAAAATAATATACTTGAGATTGTATACATATATAGAGAGAAGGTATATAATCATTATTGTAATTTTTATATTATTTTACTCGCAAGTGCATGAATGAATTTGTAGATAGTAGGTGCAAAGTACGAGATCGTTCCTACGAGGATTGATTAAAAAATAAAAAGAGATATAGCAACTAACCAAAAAAATTATCACAGATCTAGCATAGTATTTAATTAGTTTACAAATTCTGAGAATTTAATGAATGAGATAAACACTAAACAATAAATTGAAATTTAAACAGATAGTGAAAGATAAGGATTGAGATACTAAATCCTCCTATCGTAGGTTTATTATTCATGTAATACAAAATTGTAGATTAAGATATGAGATCCTGAAAAATGTCTACGTGGGAGTACTAACCCTAAACACACATGAGTCATAAATTATAGATCTAAGATCACGAAGATATATGATTAACATCCCATAAGTATATGATTAACACTCACACCTCAGATAGTAATCAGAACTTAATCCCCGAGTAAATTTCATATTACCAATCTAAGATTAAGGAGATGTATGATTAACATCCCATGAGTGAATGATTAACACTCACACCTCAGATAGTGATAGAACTTAATCTTGAGATGACAGTAATTAGATTAGAATCACTATTACAGATTTGAAATCATAGGGCATGATTAGTTCCTAGATCTCAAATTACAATCGGATTATATCTAATATCGATAATAACCTTAGGGCTCTAAAAACAATCTAACATCTCAATCATAGATTTGTATTATTATGAATGAATACCTTAGATGTGATTTATTAGATCTCTATCCTCAATGAAACTAGTCACGCATGATTGAAATAAAAGGAATTATTAAAATAAAATTACTAAATGACATTTAAAATAGTGTAAAATACCTCAACAATTTTAACAGAAGCTTTAATCTAGCTTTTTAATCCAACAGGTACAATGATTCTTCAAATGCAGAAATTAAACTAATCTAAATCTTATGCCTAAGAAAAATGAATGACACAAATTAGAAGGGAAAGAATGGAATGAAACTAAACTAGCGAAAAATGTACTGAAAAGGATCCCCAGCTAATTCTTCGAATTTTGCTTAAATAGCTCTTTGTTTCAGATATTCGAAATTTGAAATCGATCAATCGACTTAAGTGGTCGATCAATTGATTTTGAATTTTGAAATCTCTGCGTCTCAATATTTGAACTCGATTCATCAATACTATACTAGTCGATTAATCAACTTTGCATGTGACAAAGGGTTGCCCTCAGGCTTCTTTTGTTATGTCGATGCATCGAACTAAACGGTTGATTAATCGATCATTCATAATAATTGAGCTCTGCTTTTCCTTTGCTCTAGTGTTAGTTGGCTTTATGCTCTTTTATACTTCTTAGTGCATCCAATGACCAAATTTATTTGAAATACTTAAAATTTCACAGATTTTATCAAATAGCTTTCATTGGATGGCTAAATGTAAGTTCTAGTAGTGAAATATCATTATATTTCACTACTCATTAATCATCATTGTATAGATTATCTAAAGATTTTTTTAAAAAAAGGAAAATTTATCGGGTCGACCCTTTCAGATACACCTATATTTTCACCCTTAACCAAATCGGCCAACTCCAAGTTGAGTCAGTTCCAACTAGCACAAAAAGTCTCAAATATCTCTTCTTACACTTTTTATGGTTCTACACAGTTTAAAATTTTTAAAATTTGTAATTTTTTATATTTGCGCTATGTGAAGCAGCATCTATGCCGTTTGATTTGAAGGGCGCAATATAAAGATCGATGGTGCCAAAGATTAATATGAAAAAAAAGGGTGATATTGCCTCTTTAAAAAAAAATCGTCTTTTTAAAGAGGAAATACCAACTGCTTAAAGAAGGGATATTGACTGTTTAAGAAGAAGATAAACAAGAGAAGAAGATAGAATAGGCAAATTTCCATATCAAGTACACTATATTTATAGTGAGTTACAATACTCTGATAAGAAAGTGTATAAATAAGATTATAAATATAACCGTGAGCGGTTGCAATTGGTTTAGATAACTACAATTGGTCGATTTCATTGTTTTATTACATAAGGTACATTCTAACATGTGATATTAACTGTTTAAACAGGCGATACTAATTGTTTAAAGAGACGGATAGTCGATTTCGCCTCTTTAAAGAGGCGATGATTTTTTTTTTAAAGTGGCGTTATCAAACAGAGGTGGAAAGTGTTATAGGGAAAGCAACATAGGCAACTTCTCAGTAAAACCACATCTTCAACTAGAGGTGGCCCAAGTCTTTGGGGTGAAATTTGCTTTTGACCCACATTTGTCCATCAAAAAGTGTTGTTTTGAAAAAGAGTTGGGAAACAAGGCCTTAGTAACTAATGTAATATTTAATTGTTTTTATCGCTCGAATACAAGCAACTTTTTTCTCATTTCGTCTAGGATTAATGTGATTTTTTTTTCAATGAGCACTACTATGCCTGCGAATATAAACGGGGAACTTATAAAAACATCCATACTTTAAAAATGTAAAGTTAGAAAAAAAAATAAAAATTAGGTAAAGAGTTTTCACGAAAATTAGTAGTTCGGATATATGTGAGATTTTAATACCAGCACATGTGAGTTTGAAAAGTTTCTTTGTAAATTATATTACTACTTATCTTTCTTAGCAAATTATATGGCCACCCTCTTGCTTATCAAATTACATCACTACCTTTATTTCTTAGTAAATTATATCACTACCCCTCTTTCTTAGCAAATTACACACCACTATCCTCTTTCTTAATAAATTACGTCACTAGCTCTCTTTCTTAGCAAATTACATCACTACCCTCTATGAGCGATGGGCGTTGCTTTGGGGGATGGGTCATGGGTAGAGATGCAAGTTTTGAACCAAACACCGAAATCGAACCGAAAACCGAGGGTCTCGAATCGGACAGAACCGCATTGAAACCCAACACAAACCGAATCGAAAATTGAGGGGAAAAAAATGAACCGAGCCGAATGTGTTTCGGTTCATTTTCGGTTTTGGGTGTACAGAATCGAACACCGAAAAATTCGGGTTCGATTTGTTTCGATACACTGATCTTGCATCCCTAGTGATGAGCGATGTGGCCCAACGCTCATTGCCAATCAAGAGGTAATGATGTAATTTGCTAAGAAAGAGGGGTAGTGATGCAATTTACTAAGCAAGAGGGATAGTGATATAATTTACAAAAAGGAGTAGTCATGTAATTTGCTAAGAACCTTTTTAAACACCACATGTGTCAATATTGAGATCTCACATATTTCTGAACTCCTAACTTCTGTAAAATCCCTTTTACGTAAAACTTTTTTTTTCTAACTTAATAACCTCACACGATTATAAAGTAGGCATGTTTTTTTAAAGCCTCCAATATAAAAAAAGAGCAAAGCCGCTTACCTACAGGGCCCGAACAAGGATGTTCTTTCTTAGGAGGGCAAGTTATGGTAGTCGGAGGAAAGGAGTTAGTATTATGTATACCTCCTGAATCTATAAATTTACTCCAGCAGAAAAGGTAATCTTACTATTAACTGCTTTGAATAAAAAAATGGAGAATTTTGTTATCCCAATCTACCACACAATGGATCTTGACGTCTTGTCCAAATCATCTTACGGTCAATATTTTATTCTATGCTACACGCATGATTATGCTGCTGCTAAAAACAAGAGTCACAAATGCCTTCTCACCCAACCTAGTTTGGGAGAGTATCTGTAGTGAGAATAAATAAACCAAACAACAAAGGTGAAGATAAATTTTTTAGGAAAGAGCGTTTGTTAGCCATGTTGTCCTACTCCATGTCATCTTATAAAAATGAAAACTGTGAAAGTCCAAATTCTCTTCTATCCCATGGTTGCAAATCTGGCTGAACACGATATCGGTTTCAACCAGTTGAACCTTACGATTCCCCTCCATTTAAGTGTAAAAAAGTGCCCTTATTTACTTTAAATGTTACAACTAATTTAATTTCTAATAAAATTATTGAAAATTCTATTTTTTCCTCAGCCACAAATTGAGATAGAACACGGAGTTACCATGTTTAACCTCTGAAATGTTTTTAGATTTTTGGGGATTCACTTTTGATAATTGAAAACTGTACCAGTATATGCACTACGTGAAATTGTAATCTCACCCAAGTGAAAAGGTAATTTCACCATTGATTTCTTTGAATCATAAGATGAATTCATTTTTCATTCATATCTTTCACATAATGAATCTTGAGATGATAAGGGTATTATTAAATAATCATTTTTTTATTTTAACATGACAGACATCTCAAAAAAGTGACCCAAAAAAATTAATAAAATAGGCTTATGATCTCGATAAAATCTGTGTCGAGGATTACTATTTGAGATGTGGGCCACATGAAATCAGAAAAACACCGTCTGATGGTACGCACGTGATCTCAAGGTTCATTGTATGAAAGATTACGACAAAATTTTTATCTCCAATTCTTCATTACCTTATTCAAGGCAGTCAATAGTGAAATTACCTTTTCGCCTGGGGTAATATTACAATTTTATGGGTACAAATAATGCGTACCCTTATCAATATTTACAATAAATTGGGTTCACAGAAGTAAATGGAGGGCCCAACAAGCACGCACCAGTAGCAAAAGACCAAAGTGTATCGATCATCCACTTTTGGCCTAAAAAGATAGCGGTTGCCTGCAGTAGACGACATTGAAAAATGAAATGCCACGTGGCATGTAGAGTAAGAATCTAGTCATGATAAGTCAGAAATTGAGGGGATTTTGACTCGAGGAGGAAGATAATCAAAAGAGTCGCTGAAATTGCAGTACCAACTAATTGGGGAACCCATATTCCCATTCCAAAAAACTAACCCACCTCAGCCAAACCTCAATAATTCTGGAGGTATGGGTATTTGCAACATAAGATTAAGTATATGCAACTGATGGTTCCACTATTAACACCTTGTTTGCTTTTGAATCATATCATAGAAATCATTTTTCGCCTCGATATTTGAAAAAATAGATCTTGATATCATGACCCAAATCAAACAGTCAAATATTAATTCCACATTAAACACATCTCCAAAGTGACTATGACCATTGACTTATCATAAGAAGAGTTCTAGGTCACTTTTGGGAATGTCTTCCAAGTGAAATCAATATATGACAATATATGACTGTTTGATATCGGAGTCATAATCTCAAGATCTATTTTACTATTTAAATTGGGATAAAAAATGATCTCATTATCTGTTTCAAATCAGTTAATAATATTAACTGTGAAACGATCAGTTGTCAAGAAAGAATCTATCATTTGCAAATATCCACATCATAATTCTTTTACCCCATCAATATCATAAACAAAATCCGAACATGACATGTGACCTGATGATTGAGAGAACAGTTTTCTGTCAAGTGACTAATTAACCAACCTCTTCTTAAATGATATAATAAACCCGTCTCCTGTTTCATATGTTAGATTTATAATTGAAACAATCACATGCTATTTAAATATGGGAAATTAAAATCCCTCTTTTAAAGATCCTTTTCTAAATGCCCCATATTTTTCGAAGTATCTAATAAACCCTTATACTCAAAACTTATTTCTTTTCTTTCTTAATAGAAAAAAAAAAAACACTTATTTATCTAAATAATCCTTTTTTTTTTTTTTTTTTTTCTTTTTGAAAGGTAAATAATCCTAACTTCTAAAAATCTCTTTTAATATTAAAACGGTTGGATGTAAGGGTTCCCAACACGAATTTAAACTAATGAAGATATCCAAGGGTTCTAAAATTGGTTGATCAAACCCCGGTTTAAGAATTGAATCTACATGGTGGCCTACCATGGTGGATTATCGAGATTTAAAAGGCACACACCACGTGGACCTACGTGGGATCGTACGAATCTAAATAATCAAAAATAGTCTACCGATAAATTATGAATCTATACTTTTATATAAAAGTGAGAAGGGTATTTTGTTTAGAGTATCTCATGTTACTAAAGACAAAAGAGCTATTATTGATTTTTGATTTATTTAAATTTACCCACTGAATAGTTGAGTTTACCTACGCTGAAATATATGGGCTGCGTTGAATCAGATGATGGACATTGTTTATCTTTTTAATCTTTCGCATGATGGCTCTTGAGATCATGCGAGTACTATTGGTCGATCAATGTTTTATTTTACAAAATACACATATTTAAAAAAGTGACCTGAACATCACGTGCACGTTCAAAATTGATCTTAAGATTACCTTTTTAGGTGTCACATAAATTTTCACCGAAATTTTGGTGCCCTATGAATTTTTTTTTAAACTCAAAATTATCGGCCAATAATTTGAACTTATCGGCCGATCATTTGCTAATCATCAAATTATCGGCCAATATAATGAGATCGGCCGATAATTTTGAGTTTTTTTTTTCGCCCGATAATTTTGGATTTAAAAAAAAAAATTTGGGCATCAAAATTTTGACCTGGACCATAAGATTTCGACAGAAATTTCGTCCGAGATTGTCGGCCGATATCCCGAAATTTTGGATAAAAAATCATGACTTTCAAATTCTCGGTCAATAATTTGAAGTTTTCGGCTAATAATTTGCTAATCATCAAATTATCAGTCGAAATCTTGTGATCCAGGCCGAAATTTCGGTGCCCAAATTGTCTTTTTTAAAAAACTCAAAATTATCGGCCCGCTAATTTGAAGTTATCAACTGAAATTTTGATCTATGACCCCAACTAAAATAAAGTGTTTATTGATTGGGATCGAGGTGCCAAACTCGGTATCGGGTATCAATCCAGAGAGGATTGATACGAATCGACTAATACGTATTGGCCCTTGTGAAAAAAAAAAAGCCAACGTCTTGGCGCAAACCGATACATATCGGCTAATACGGGCTTATGACGTAAGACATCGATTTGGAGGACCAAGAAGTATCAGAACCAATACGTATTGGTTTATTGAAAAACCGATACGTATCGCCGTTATGTATTAGTATCGCCCAAGATGTCATACCTTACAACAAGGATCAAAATTTTGGACGAAACGAATCGGCTTCAAACCCCACCGAAATGTCGAGATTTCGGCCGAAAATCCGAGACAATATTTCAGCCGAAATCTTGTGGTCCAGGCCGAAATTTCAATGCCAATTTTTTTTTTAAAAACCCACAATTATCGGCCGATAATATATATGATGATTTAATATCGACTGATAATTTAATGATTAGCAAATCATCAGCAAATAACTTCAAATTATCGCCCGGTATCGGCTAATACAGGTCCGTATCGGTCAATACATATTGGTTTGTGCCGAGACCTTGCACTTTTATTTTTCTTTTAAAAAGGGCCAATACGTATCGGTCCTCCGTGGATTTATACCTAATGCCGATATCGAGTTTGCTACCTTCATTACAAATGATAAAGACTTCATTTTAGTTGGGGTCAAGGATCAAAATTTCGGCTGAAACACATAAGTTTCGAACCGCACAGAAATAAAATCCCGAAATTTTCGGTCAAAAATTGTGGCCATCAAATTCATGACCGATAATTTGAAGTTATTAGTCGATAATTTGCTAATTAACAAATTATTGGCCAATATTTTAAAGGCTGATAATTTTTTGTTTGAAAACAAAAAAAAGAAAAGTATGAGCACCGAAACTTCGGCCTGGCCCACCACATTTCGGTCGAAATTTCATCTGAAATGTTCAGCCGAAATCCCGAAATTTCAGTGAACATACTAGATTCGATTTGTTAGCCAAATTATTGGCTAATATTTTGAAAGTCGATAATTTTTTGTTTTAAAATAAAACAAAAAATAGTATGAGCACCGAAACTTCGGCCTGGCCCACCACATTTCGGTTGAAATTTCATCCGAGATGTTCAGCCGAAATCACGAAATTTCAGTGAGCATATCAGATTCGGTTTGTTGGCCAAATTATTGGCTAATATTTTGAAGGCCGATAATTTTTTTGTTTTAAAATAAAAAAAAGTATGAGCACCGAAACTTCGGCTTGCCCCACCACATTTTGGCTGAAATTTCGTTCAGGATGTTCAGCCAAAATCCCGAAATTTTTGTGAACATACCGGATTTGATTTCAGTCCTAACCAAACCAAAATTTCGGTGGCCAATAATTTTTTTTTTTAAATGCAAAAATATTTTTTTAATTTATATTGTAACGATTCATTCTTCAAGTAAACTGTTCTCACGTGCATTTGCACGTGTAGGGTCCACTAATATAAAAGAAAAACAGTAGTCTACCGATAGAAAAAATTCTCTGGATCTGAGTTGGTGTTAGGAGTACGACCCCTTCGACTACTTGTGGTGCACGGGTCAAACTTTCATATAACATGTGGTACATGTGACTGTTTTTACGGTAGGATAAAGAGCATAGTGGCTGAAGTGCTGAACAACACGGGCAATGGTACGCCGTTGAGACACACACATTGATTTCGATTTCATCAGATGGCTCTCTGATGAGCTTTAAATTTGAATTTGAGAATCATTTATTAATCTGATGGCCTGCCACCTTCACATCTTAATTGAAGAACTTGGTGTACTTAGGCACAGAACTTAAAGACGCGTGTACCATATATGACTCCTCCAGACTTGTAAATAAAGCTGTTAATAGGTATGGCCATGCATGAAGAAATAAAATATTGTCGAAATTTCAAATTATCTCTTCTATATTTTTTGTTTTTTAGTTTTTTTGTTTTTTGATGGGTTTCAAATTCAAATTATCACTTCTATTTAAAGAGTATTCTCACCCCAATGAATGATACAAAAATGTAATATTTTAATTTTCCTTATGGTATCAAAGCAATGGCCAGCTCCCAGGTAGTGATAAAGCCGTTCATGGATCTGGGTCCTACTTCCCGAAGCTCTCTTTCCTCCCTCCTTAATATGTTTGATATTTTTCTTTCAATAAAATATTACATTTTTATATTCTCGTACTTTCTATTATTTAAGATCCCTCCAACAAGAGCTTAAGTCAAGCGGCATGATCTTTTATTATAAGCTTATGGGAGAAATTATGACGGATTTAATTAGTGAGCTACCGGTTCTAACAAACTCAAAAAAAGAGCGAGATGTTATAGTAATGGATTTAACAGCAGTGACGGAATCAGGATTTTCATTTAAATGAGGCGTAAGTCATGGAGACAAATTTTGACAAAATTCTCCGAAATTTGCTGAAACAGGGGTCGAACAAAACTTTTAACAAAATTTCTATTGTTTTTTTGAAATTAATTTTTTTTTATTCATTTCAACAAATTTAACAAAATTTTATCAAAATTATGAGACTACGATCTTAAGATCTATAGTGTCGAAAATTGGGACGAAAAATAATTTTCATTATTTGATTAAAAATGTCAATAGTATTAACACTTAAATGCATGTGTGAAGAGATCTACTTTTGGAGATGAGAGATGGGGTGTACCTCTATTTGCGCCCACACATTCTTTAAAAGCAACCACATCTCGGACCCCTTGAAAATCATTGATTGCTTCAGATTAGATGATGGAGATCATTTTGCACTCCGATCTTCCACACAATTGATCCTGAGATTATGTCTCACTTATTAGACGATCCGTTTTTTATTCCATGCGTTAAAGATCCCAATGACCCTAATTTACGTTTGAGTATGATGTGTGCCTCATGATGCCAAAAATATGTCATATGCTTTAAGGATTATTTAGATATTTGTAACACATGAAATGAAAACGGACCGTCTGATAGGTGAGACATGATCTCAAGATCTTATTTGTGGAAGAACAGGGTGAAAAATGATCTCCATCATCTGATCCGAAGCAATCAATGACTTTAAAGGGATCTGAGACGCAGGAGCTTTTAGAGAATGCGTGGGCACAAGGGGAGATACCCATGAGAGATTTAGGGAGCAAAAATAAGTGCTTAGTTGAGTAATGATGTGTTTTATTATTTGCAACTATAGGTTTACTCCTTATAAATTAGTTGTAGACACACTTTTCGGGATGTGTGTCATGTGGAATCAACATATGATTGTATGATAGATGTGCCATGATCTCAAGATATATTGTGTAGAAGATTAGAACAAAAAATATCTCCATCGCCTAATTCAAGGCCGTCAACTTTTTTTGTTGAGAGGGGGTGTTGCGTGTTCTTCACGAGTTTAACATGTGCAAATATTACCACCCTTTAAAAATGATGGATCTAAATGCTATTCATGTATAGATAGAAAGATTTTATAGGGACGTGAGATTCAAGGAGGGAAGAAGGGGGAAAGTTATATAAGATAGGTACTAGTATTTGCAGTCTTAAATTTTTTGTTTTTAATTATAGTTGTAAATAAGAATACCCATTACATATAAAATAACTAAAAAATTACTTTAAAATCCATTGTGGGCGGACGCCCTCACTCGCCCCTTAGTGCGTCCGCCACTACTTCACAAACAGGTGGTGACTAGCAAACACGATCATACGCCATGGGTCGTCCATCGATAATTCAATTCATGAGATCGAGAGTTAATATTTCAAATATTTAATTGCAAATTTTTCTTCAAAGCAACATGCGATTGAGGGTGGAGTGGGGGAGGGAGCTAATAGAGTATATTTAGGATGGATAAAAAAAAATATTGATTATGATTTATATTTTATGAAGATTATTGATTATGATTTTATAAGCATTTTAGGGAGTACTTTGAAATCTTGAGATATTAATTGAATTGTTTCACCTTTATTTAACAGCAGTTAATGGAATTTTTTTAAAAACTTTTTCCCTTTAAACTTCTCGTTCCTCATATCTAGATCCAGATCTAAATCCAAATATATAGAAAGTGTGTTGTGAGCAAGGTATCAAAATCTATATCAATTTTCCCAAGGCAGACATGACTCAGCTAATATGTATCTGCCTAATTAAAAAAAAAATTAAAAAAATAAAACTAAACATCTCAGTCAAAACTGAGACATATCAACCAATATAGTATCAAGTATCCGATACGAAATTTCGATACATATTGATATATCGGCCGATTTTTTAGACCTTGGGCGTGAGGGACCTTTATAGGTAGCCAATGTCAATTGGTTAAGAAGCAAAAGAGCATAGCTAAGACCAGGACAAAGCCAGGTGAATCTTCACATATGTTTGGGCTTGAAGTGAATCCGATAGATTTTCTCTCTTTCGAGATGACTGCTTTTCAAGGGGTTCAACTTCGATGAATCAATCCAGCGCCCCTAGTTTCAATTTCTTTGATCTGGGTGTGGTTTCTAAGTTCTCCGTAAACTTTTTTCATATCTTATAAACCTTACAGTTAAAACTTGTATATCTAAAGACTCCCTCAACCCTAAAGATTTAACTTAATATCCAAATGCACTTTCATATTTAAGTCAAAAGGTGACACAAATCCTAAACATTTAACTTAATATCCAAATGCACTTTCATATATTTAGTCATATGTAACACTAACTCTTCACCAAAATTGTAACTTGCTCTTTGCCCAAGCGCAGCGCCTTTCTTATTACTTGTAGTTGGAATCAATTAAAACATTATGGTCATTAAATATATCACGCTCTTCGCTAAACATAACATATTTCATGATTTTTTTTTTGCACCATTAATATGTTTCTCATCGTCATCTTTCCCTACCTAACTTTGTTTCATCTATGCCCTGACAAAAAATTAAAATTTAAAATTGCACGCTCTGATTTAAAACTCCTCCCTTCATGTTTTGGTGATGAACATGCTACAATTTTTGTGAAGAGTTTATATTGTTCATAACATACATGAAGGGGCATTTTTTGTACTTTTTTTGAGACGGCCTCAAAAATTGAGGAGCAAACACGCACATATATATATGACAGTTGTGGAGTAGCGTGAGAGATCATCAACTGCAGTGGTAAGGGTTAACTATCAGAATTCAACCCACACCTTATAAATACAAGAGTGGAAAACAGCATGGAGGACAAGTGTCAAACCCACGACCTCCTCTCTCACAATGGAGGAAGGGTACCAACTTAGTTAGAGAGGTTTTTAAAAAAAAAATTAAAAATTAATGTTTTCACGATTTTCTGAAGTTCTAAAATCTGTAAAAATACTATTTTTTTAAAACATTTGCGATCGAGTCTTATTTGTTAAAAAGTTTATTTTTGAGGCATGTTTCTTTAATTATCCCTATTAAAAACAAGCCTAGTGTGGATTTAGAAAATTAACGGTAAGGGAAGGACGTTTTATAAATAGTAGTTTATGCTTGTTTAATTGAAAAAATAGTGGCATGAGTATAGAATCAGTAGCCTCTCGGGACTTGAACTCAATTTCTGTGCTTCTAAATGGCTGAGGTTCAATAGATGGTCAACGCTTCTGAATCTTAGTTTTTTATTATTGAATAAACATGACGCCCATTGAAGCTAGATACCTGCGTTAAAAAATGACCCCCTGTAGAATATTTATATATTTTATCATTTTCCTTTATACGTAAAGTGTTCCAGTATATATACCCATAACCAATTTTGTACTTCTCCCCTTTGCTCTCCACGTGCATGGCATGTGTCATCCACTAAGAAGTAGTTACTCTCATAAGTATCCACGCTCTTCATTTTCTTCCAAAAAAAATTTATGTAAATAAGATTCCCTAGTCAAATAAATTATATGATTTAAAATTTTATACAATGTTTTTAAAGATCGGAATTGGAAAGGCAACTTGTCCGGTAGCCTTAATTGTCTTGATTAATCAAATGACCTTTCGAAAATTGAAGGGCTTTTAGCCATGGAGTTGGTATTAGGAAGCTAATCCGAACCCGATAAGTGACCTGGCTCACATTTTGAGACACGTGTCAGGGGTTTATCATATGCTTAGAGAGTCAAAGATTGGAACAATTTTTTTTATTTTATGATGTGATTTAAAGAAGTCGGCACCTTTTAAAGATAGACGACTATCTGCCTAGGTGTAGTGAAATCTCTACAATTACTGTTAAAATTATAAAATACAAAAGAAAATAAGAAAAAATGAAAAAGAGAAGAAGAAGAGATATTGCCACAATCGATTACATTGTTTACGACTAATTTCATTATTTCAATAGGAAAATATATAAATAAGATTACAAATACAATCGTTAGCGGTTGTCTAGAAGTGAGTATGAACATGGGTAAGTGGATAGTTATCTAATAAGGTATATTCTAATACTCCCCCTCAAGTTGGAATGTGAACGTGAGAACATCCAACTTTAAAGATAAATAGTTATGCAATTACGTAACAATCACATATATTCACGATATATCTCTTAAACTCAATTTTGCTTGTTGGTGATCACCGCTTGTCTATGAAGTTCATCACTGTCGCATCCCGCTCATCTTAGAGTCTGTCGCAGCCGGTGGCTAGATCAAGTCTGTCATAATCTCTCCTAACTACGAATATGACAAGTCTCATTAAAGAGATCTTGAAAAAATAAAAATTCAAAGAAAATGTGGGAAAAGAAATTCACATAGATACAAAAGGCCAGAGAAAATATGAGAAAAGACATTCACGTAGAATATAGAAGGTTAGAGAAGATATAGGAAAAGACATCCACATAGAGTATAAAAGGCTAAAAGAAATATAAAAGTCTAAGAGAAAATATGATAGTAAAAGCAATGTCAGGATCATGACTCTGATATCATGTTAAAATTATAAAATAAAAAAAGAAAAGAAGAAGATGAACGATAGAAAGAAAAAGACATATTGCCACAATCGATTACATTGTTTACGGCTTGTTACATTGCTCCAATAGGAAAGTATATAAATAAGATTACAAATACAATCTTCAGCGATTATCTAGAAGTGGGTATGAACATGGGTAAGTGGATAGTTATCTAATAAGGTATATTCTAATAGTTACTTTCAGTTGGCTATCATGTGGCGTCCATCACAATGATTGGATTTTACGAAAACCTACGTAAGATCAATTAGATCCCATTCAAAAAAATTGTTTTAATGATTTTTCTATCATTAAAAAGGTAGTTAAAGTTGTGGAAAATCAAGATACCAAATTTTTGGAGCGTTAACCTTATTTTTGGAGCGTTACCTCATCTTTGAAGGAAATTTTTTTTAAAAAGAACAACATTTCTCATAACTAATCAATCCAAAACGAGAGTTGATTTGAGTTGATATGTCACATGGCATGTGAAATGCAATTGGGAACACGGATCATCCTTGCGCCATGACGCATAATCTCCTTTACCTTAAAGATATACATACATATGGGGTGGGAGATTTAAATGCTATCGGCTGATTTTAAAAGGTTTTGATATTTTTTAAATCGCATGATAGAGATAGTTTTTTAGTTCAATCATTAGCATCGTAAACTTATACACGATGATATTAACATCACACAAAAATTATATGACACGTGTCCCAAAAATGCCTGTGTTAACCAATTCACTTAGTGTATGGTTGAGTACCTAATACTAAACCTTTAGTCCTATGCCATAATAATTTGGTGGTTTTAAAATAGAATAAGCGACAAGCAGCATTTCAAATAGTTAATGGTCATGGGTGTGCGATGAAATTGGACCCACTAGATACAAATAATAAAAGTTCAAAGGTTCATCGACCTTAAAGAAATCTTATCAAGTAAAGAGTTTTGTAGGTACGACGTGATAAGGAAATCATGAAAACCACAAAGCCGACATATATGAGTCACCCTATGGTACATAAGCTGGTGAGCAGCAGTGGCAAGGTCCCATCCATCACAATAATTGTAGGTACTATACTTGTTCACATTTTTCCTCGTCAATTCCATGTAAATTTGAGTGGTGATAGATTAACAGCTACAACCTACAGTGACATAGAACCCTTGTCCTCAATTTAGTAAATTGTGACATATTCGTGTGATGGTGGGGGCGTTAGGGATTATAGCTTGGAAAATGAGGTAAAATATGTAAGCATACTTTTAGTAAGAGATGGCTATGGCCACAATTTTTTCCCCTCGAGTCTCACCAAGACAATTTTAGAGAATGAATAGTATGATTTAACCCTCCTTTTTGTGAGTCTGTCTCCACTTTCCCTTAGAACATGTGGCTCCATTTGCATGTGTTTTTTATTATTCAGGGCTATCAATTGACAGGGCCAGCTTAAAAGCCTGGCTTCGATCAGTCATGAAATGATGGAATTATGAAAAAATATTTAGGGATCTCTCTAATGTAGAGCAAGGCCGGACCCTAAATGTGTATTAAATTTCTACTAATTTATATTACCAACTTTGTAAAATTTTATGAGTCTAATTCAATGTCACAAAACTGACTTGTAAGGTGAGGAATGCTCAGATTATATATAGCCCAAGACCTCCAAGCTCACAGGCAATATGGGACTATTCTAATAAACTTTAAACTGAATTATCATAAATAAATAAATAACATAATTTATATTGGCTAAGATATGAGCCCATATTTGTCAGATTTTTCATGATTTCACCCAATATATGACCCTACACAATCATAGTGACAAACTGTTTTTTTTGCCAATATTTTGGTGGGGGTTTTCAATTCGTTTGGTAAAAAAAAAATAGAAGATAATTTTGGAAAGTATAAAAAGGGCCTAACTCTCAGAACCGTCATTTAATCACTAAAATGGTGTTTAAATAATCTTATGCCATCATGGTTTAAGATGTGGGTGATACATATCATCAAAGTGATAGATTGTGGATTGAAGTGCAACACGCCCAAAAATAATGTTTTAGAAAGATTTAAATCATCCGATTTTTTGGACTTTAATATCAACTATTGTTCTTGGTCTTAATAAATGATACTAAAGTTCATCAATTGGATGATTTACAGCCACTTATGAGCATGTTTCTCATAGACATGTTCTTCACTTCTAATCATAAATTACCAATTGGACAATTTAGATTGAACAAAGATGTTCACTTCATGGCTTAATGATAATCACACTTCAATAATGTGAGATAAAAACTCTTAACTATAATGGTATAAGATTATTTAAACACCATTCTAATGTCTAAATGTCAGATTAGAGCTATTATCCTCATAAGAAAATATATGATTTTTTTTTCCTCTAACATTAAAAAATATATTTTTTTATGGCAGGATATTTAAGCCTCTTAGAGCCTCCAACTAAGTCCCCGGGCACATGCAATAAAAAATATACTACTTTTGCAAAATTAATGAAATTTCAAAAAACATTTCCGAATCACAAAAAAATTCAAAGAAGATTTCATCCTACAGTTGCATGAGTGAATTTTGGCAAATTTCACTGAAATACTTTATTATGTATTCGATACGTATTAAATTATATATATGTATATATATATATACACACGTATTAAATTAGATCAACTCTATGAAAAAAAAAGTTTCAAAAGTTAATTAATTTAGGCAAAGGTCAAACATTGACTGTTTTAAATGGTTAAAATTTTAAAGCACAAGAAAAGCATGGTGGAAACTAGTTTTGAATTGTTTTTTTTGAAAGATGATCTAAACTTAACCATCTTGCTCTACATGGAACCAAAATAGTGTTTTGGGTGTCATGATGATTCACAAGGACCATTGGAGCACACTCACCTTACCCCGCTACAAAAAATAAGATTATTAACGACAGTAAAAAACTGCCTCTATTAACAAAAAAATTGTTGTTAATACCCTTATCGATAATAGTTTTAATAAGTTTTTTTTTAAATAGTGGTAGACTAATAATCTTATTTTTTGTAGTGCCGGTTAGATACCGATGTAATATATATATATATATATATATATATATATATATATATATATATATATATATATATATGACCAATTTTTAAAAGTAAAACCATATCTCTTGATCAAATGGTTAAACTTTAGTGTTTGTACAAAAAATTTTGATCGGCTAATACGCCGAAGAACGTTTCTACTTTCTACCCCATTGGCGGCGCGGTGCTCGATAATATCTTTCCGTTCCCCGAATTTGAGGACCGGGGACTTGAAGATCCAGATCAACTCGTTCAATGTACGTGGTCAACAGGTCAACGGTAGAATGCCTAGATGCTAATATGTTAGCAACTCATTCGTCTATATCAGTTGGCACACCCAAGTAATTCATAGGGCCTTCCAGGTAGGGGAATAAAATGGCTCAGAAATATATATGAAAAATGGTAATTTCCTGTAATTTTCGAAGAAAAACTGCAAATTTAAATTATTAGCAATTATATCAAGTTAAAAATATGAGTTAGTCTACAATGGGTGTCCCATCATATGCAATAAAGCTTTCCACACCTTTTTTTTTTTTTTTTTTTTTATTCTATTTTAATGGATGCTTTCCACACATTTATTTGACTGCGTACATGGATTTCTATGCATTTTTAATTCAAAAATTATAGGTTAATAGTTTAAAAAACAGGAAGCACGTTTTTTTTTTTTTAACAGGAAGCACGTTTTTTCCAAGAAAAAATTTTAGGAAATTTTTTATTTGTGTGCTTTTTCGTTATTTTTTTATTTATTTTTTTTTAACAAAAAAAAAAATGCTTTCGATCACTATTATGAGGGTTGTACAATCACGCCAAAGGCGAAACTCAAAAGTTTAGGTCAGAACCTTTGTTACAAACTTCGCGTCGGGAATTTATGATTCTACAAAATTTTCAAATTCTTAATAACTTTTAAAAAAACATCAATCAATCGTTTGTTTTCAATATTTACTAAAATATTTTATACTTTTAATTTATTTATTATTAGTATTTATTTTTCCACTCCAACTTTTCCTCCGAATATTTTAATTCTGTATGTTTTCACAAATTTTAACCACACCAAATTATTTTCACAACCCAACTTGGTGACTATGGATCAAACTGAGTCATTAGCCCCGTTGGTACACTCCATCCCCGTGAGGGAATAGGTCGTGAATTACTCGTCCTTCATATTTTTTCCCACTCTTGTCTTTATGAGGTGTGGGTTGGGTTATGTTAGCTAATCTTCATCATTGTAGTTGGTGCTCTCTCACGTTGCTTTGTAACTATCATATGCTCCTCAATTCTTGAGATTGTCTCTGATCGAATGGGCGTATCAAAAAAATAAAAATACAACAACTCAGATTCTTAATTGGGCTAAAAATTTGGGCCTGACTTGACCAATTTAATAATCAAGCTTGGCCTTAAGCCCAAGTATTCAGTGGACCTAATGTCTTAACCAGACCAGGCTTGCATTAGATCAGGCTGGTCCCATCCACGGGCCAGCCCGGCCATTTACCCTTTTATAGTGTGGGTTGGTCAGGCTTAATTGGCCCAGTTCTTAATCCAGCCTAAAACCTAGCTCAGTCAAACTGTTTAATAATTGGGCATGTCCTAGCCTAGACCCGTCTGAGCCTGTTTAATAATCGGGCTAGGCAAGGATGATGCTCGATTATTCAGACCAACACCTCTTCCAAACGTGGCTAAAAATAGAGCTGAGACGGGCCTGCGGCCCAGCCCCACCCGTTGACAAGCCATCCATAATCCTGAGATTGAGGACACTCATTCATAGAAATAAAAAAGTGTTTTGATTTAACTTTCACCCTAGTAACATTATATATATTTCAAAAACAAAAAAGTTACAAAATATAAAAGTGATAAGACCATGAAAAGTCCCCAAGACAAAAGCCAAAACGTACGAAAGTAAAAAAAATAATGTCGTCACTCGTCAGTGGTCACGAGGGAACGATACCCAAGTATTCTTGGGGCCCACACTGAACATAACTCCATATATAGAAGTGGCGCCCTAAATTTGGCGGCCCTTTTCTAAGCTTTGGAACAAAACACCGCATGTATATGACACGTAAGGCGAACTCACAGACTTTTTATATACAAGTCTCGAAACGTGAGATCCACTATCTGTAGCCCCCATTTGGCAGATAGAATTTAGTGGAGGCTCTGAAGCTCGTCAGTTTAGCAGTGCCTCGTCACAAAACCGTCGTTTTATGGCCAAACTCTCGCGGCACTAAAGTCGGTGGCAACTGTAGAAGAAGTGCCTCCAGTTTTAGTTACAGCCTTAAAAGTAGTTTGGGATTTAGGCTTTTAGCTGGATATAGCATGATAGATATCGTCCTTAGATAATACGCTGAGACTCGTTTACTTATTTAGTCACAAATTATGACGAATCTCAATATCATATTTTAATTTTCCTCGTAAATTGGATGATATTATAAGGTGGACAGATTATATGCATACAAAGTCCAGACAGTTGATGGAAGTACTGCATTTGGCGGCAAATGCGGTGGGACTCATTTAATGCAAGTCATTAGAGACATCTTTATAAAATTAGACCGTATGATATAAAAGACAGATTTTATACAGACAAAGTATAGATGACTAATGTGGCATGTCACAATTGACCCCAAGTGTAATGGGCTCAATTAATGAATGTCATTTGAGTCAATTATATTGAGGCACATCATTCACCTGCAATTTGTCCTTCCTATACCATTTTCCCGTAAAATTTTACAAAAAGCGATGGAACTCCCACCCTTACTTTTGGATTTATAACCTAACTGGAATTTGGTATGTTGCACCGTCTATTTAATTTCCAATGGTAGTTCATTATTTTTAGAGAACGACCCTCTACCACTATAGTGACCAAGTAGGGGTTTATGGAATAATTCGGCTTCGAAAAAATTTGACAGAATTCTAGACGAAAATAGTAAAATAGAAAGAAAAAGTTTAAAATGTAATAACTAGAAACTATAAAAATAAATAAAAGAATAGGCAATATTCCGAAATTTTCAAATAATTTTTAAAATTTATAATTTTTTTAAAATTCATAAATAAATATAATATTAGTCATTTCCCATAAGAATCCTGAATTATTGGCGATGTTTTAAAAAAGCGGTAGAATTTGGTCAATTATGCCCCCCTCCCCCTCCCCAAGTGGCTTCATCCAATCTGCATATCAATGTAGATGTGTACCTACTCAATCTCTAAAGACACCAAGATTCATAATCATTGATTGCTTTAAATGGGAAGATGGGGATTGTATTTCATCACAATCTTATATTGAAGGGATCAGGAGATCATGTGCGTATTATGAGACAGTCAAATTTTACCGTATGATTATATATGGATTCGGAGGTGTGTAAACATGCAATCAAAATTTAATTATGATTCTTTAAAAAAATAAATAAATAACATAAATATGATTATGATGATATGACAATGGACTCAAGATCAACTTTGTACAAAATTAGGATGAAAAATGATCTGATCTCTCATCTGATTCAAAGTCAACGTCTTTCCTGGTGGTGCCGGATTTGATCGGTCCAAGTAGACCTACCATTTCATAATTTATGGTATATGTTCAGGGATTTGTTAGTCCCGACGTCCATGACAGTAAACATTACTTGGGGCTCAGAATGGGTGCAGCCCGTGAATCCCAATTAAACCTTTGCAGTCAGTAGTAATCGATTAGATTCTTGTGGGCCAATGCACAGATTTTATCTCCCACCCGAACTGTTAAAATTAATATTTGGGTACCAGTATTTGTAACCCAATATTCTTTACCAAGCACTAGGGTTTTAGCATGCGAGCCGTTGAATACGTTTAATCAGCCTCTAGAGATCGTTTTCCATACTAAACTTCTAGTTGATCTTGAGATTATTATGGCGGGCTTATCAGCCACATCTCTAAAAGTTTTGTGAGAACCCCTTCTCATGGTAAAGCCTATAATCACTTTGGGGATGGCTGCGATGCAAAAAGAATATATAACCGTCTGATATAAGTGGTTGGTTATTATAAGATTCATTTTCTAATTTAAAGGTGTTAATGGTTTTCATGTGATAAAACCTTAATTAATTTATATTTAGACCTTGTTTGATAACATGGAAATGTAATTTTATTGTGAAAATGAAACTTAGTTTCTAATTGTTATTGTTTGATAGCTATTTAAAGAGATTGAACAAAATTAAATGGTCTCGGATGAAAATTGAAATTTCATACACCAAATCATTTTAGGAGGAAATCATTTCAACCCTTCAAGTGGCTGAAATTGACTTTCCTACTAACAAAATAATAATGTTTTGTTATTGAAAATTTAAAGTTACTTGAAAAAAACTTAAAAGCAAAAAATAAATAAATTTGAATATTAAAAAGTAACTTCAATTTCTATAATCATCATACCAGTACGATCACTATGACCACTACATTATCTAAATCATATTATTTTAAGCTAATATTTGATTTTGGTCAAAGTTTGAATTTTAATCAAACTTCAATTGAATTTATAAGCTATATAAAGTTTTGAGTTTTGATCAAACTTTGATTACTGAAACATGATAAAAAGTTATAAATTAGTAATATATTATCAAATTTTTAAGGGTCAAAAGTTGACTTAAGGTCAAACTTTGACTTTTAATTAAAATTTATTTTTTTATTAAACTTAAACTCTTATAATTTGATGGTGAAAAAAGGATACTGCCGTATTGATGTATAATTTGATACTAGATTCTCAATTGTATTAGTCAATAGTTTGACCTTTAGTCAAATTTTGACTTTTACACAAATTTTATTTTTAGTCAAATTTGAAATCTGCTTATAGATAGAGTCTACTACTATATAAATTTATATCGCATCAGTACAATTTTTTCTTTGTCAAAGTATGACTTTTGGTCAAAGTTTGATTTTTCATAAAACGCTAAAATTTTTTATTAGTGAAATATTATAATTAAAAATATCTATCATTATTTTCATTTATAATTTAAAAATAAATTGTCTCATTTTTATTAGTCAAAGTTGGACTTTTAGTCAAAATTTGACTTTTATTCAAATATTGACCTTAGTCAAAAGTTGAGAAGTGTATATTTATGATAGATGGTGATTATTACTATTGGTATTTATATTTTGGTAATATAAATTTTAATCAATCAAAGTTTAATATTTGATCAAACTTTGGCTTTTAATACAATTGATTTTTTTGAACTTCTGTATCCCTAATGAGATTATTATTTTTTTAATTTATTACTTTCTATTACATTACCAAATTTTATTTTACTTTTTTCTATATTTTGTCAAAGTTTGACTTTATAAAAAGTTGATATTTAGTCAAAGTTTTTACTAGTGTAACCTAGCAATGGATACGAATATTGTTATGTTAATTTGCAAGTTGGCGGGAGATTGTCGAATTTTTTATTAGTTAAAGTTAAAAAATTTAGTCAAAGTTTGACTTTTAAAGAAAATTAAATTTTCTTTCAAGTTTAAAATTTTAATTTTGTTTCAATATATAATACATACTAGCATTTACTATATAGTTTTGTACTTTAGTCTTAAAAAATTTTATTAATTAAAGTTTTACGTTTAGTCAAAATTTGACTTTTATTAAAAGTGAATATTTGATGAAATTTTGACTAGTATAACCTAAAGATATATATGAATATTATTATATTAATTTACAATTAGACTTTTATAACTTGTTGGTACATTACAAAATTTTCTTTTGGTCAAAATTAATATTTTAGTCAAAATTTGACTTTTATAAAAATTTAATTTCATTTCAACGTATAAACCTATAGTACATACTAGAATTTACAACTTTATTATTTAACTTTACATATTTTTTTATTAAAATTTTAAGTTTGGTCAAAATTTGACGTTTTATTTTAGTTTGACTTTTCAAACTCTAACTTATGTAAATTAATAATAAATAGTGATTACGATGATATTAATTTGTAACATAATAGAATATCATTAAAAAAATTATTGATTAATATTTAACTTTTATAATAAATGATCAAAATTTAAAAATTCATTTTCAAAGATACTAATCAAACAAGAGAAATCAAACAGTGAAAAATTCATTTATAGAGGAAATCATTTCCTAAGAAATCAGCTCGCATCTACTCATTAGCGTTTATGCATCTAGAGGGACTTAATTTCAAAGGAGTTGCTAGCTTGCTACTAACACTCCACCAAATACGCTTGAATATAACCATTAAGTAGGGATAAAAACTGGGACTACATCATCAGTGGGTCAATTTTTAATTTAACATGTACACATCTAAAATAATGGCCAGTTGTGAGCATTACTTGGGCCACATGGCGTGTGGGTCGCTTAATAAGATTTGTGCCGACTGTCAAGGTAGAATAAATTTTCTTCGGATTTAAAGAAAAATAAATTTTTTTTTTAAATTGTTTGTATTCAATAAAAAAGTAATACACATATCTCAGAAAGTCCAAAAAACATATGTATACACCGTTGGCATTGCTATTTTAAAATTCGTAAAGCGGAGAAAATTAGGATAATTATTGGGACAAATATTAAAAACCTGAAAATAAGAGAAAAACGTACATTAAGAGGAAACCGAAGAGATCGGGAAAAACCTCAAAGAGTACAAAAACAGAGCACTGCTAAAAGCTCCCGAATACAGTGAAATCCCATCTTGAAGCCCGATAATAAAACTCTAAGAGCATAAGTGAGGTGCCTTTCAAAGCTATAGAGATTGGTTGAGGAGGTCTCTTTGTATCCAGTAGCCGACGCCCAATTACAAGTAGTGATTATACAGTCTCCGAACAGTTCGTCTTCAAAAAATTGAGACCCTTTGCATCAAATATTATTTCTAGTGAGCCAAATATCCCACATGATAGAGATGTGATGATATTTCCATATACATTGTTTGAGTCCTAAAGATATTGTTGTGTTCCAGCACAAAAATATAATTTCTTAATTGATACATGAGGAAATGCCCTAAGCTTGGAAACAATTATTTCAAATAAGCCAAACATTGAGACAATGTAAGAAAAGGTGATTAAAGTCCTCATTAGCTGAATCACAAAAATAACACGTGATTGATGATCATGCCTCTTTTAATAATATTAGATATTGTGACAATTTTGTTCCACATAATCGTCCAGAAAAAGAACATAATTTTCGAATGGATTTTGAGATCTCAAATAAACTTCCATTCAAGAGCTATGAACGCAGATTTGACAGTGAAAATAATTTTTCGTCTGCTTCGAAAGATGTAAGATTTACGTTGTCCAGAGTGATGAAAAGGGTGTCATATTCCAAAATCTCTTCATCAAATCTTCTCTTAAATTGAACAATCATCCGATATGGATATATCAGCAAGGTAGTCGATTGAGTAGTGGAGGGCAGCCCCCCGGGTTGTTTAAAAGAAAAACAAACTGCCACGTGTCCTAAACGGTGACCCATTCCCTTTGGGTAAGGAAGGGGCCCGTCACCCTATACCAACACTTATATGACATAATTTTATCAAAAAGTACATAAAAAATAAATACTAATGACATAATTTTAAAATAAAGTCACAATTCGCTCCGAATAAAAGGGACCTTCAATGGCCAGAATACTTTCGAGCCTGATAAGTACATTTTTGCTCGCCGAGAAACCAAGACAAATAGTCAAATAATAGACGGGCACACGACTAAAGACTATCTAAAAGTTCTTATTTGAATATATAGTCAAAGTGCACACTACTAAAAACTATATAAAAATTCTTACTTGAATATTTATTATGACGGAAAGCGAAACAAACTTCTTTGAAAAAGGCGGGTCGAAAAGAGAGATGGGAGTGAAATTCCAAAATTCAATATTAATAGAAATTTATATGGACGAAAAACCACCAAAACTGGAGGCATTTTCAGATACGAAAATTAAAAAAATTAGCCCAATTTCCGCCCTTAAAGCCTGTGCTTAACTAAGTGGCAAATACGCCGATGCCAACTTCTGCCTCCGTTTATAAGTTAGAAGTTAGAAGACAAAAAACGGATGACGTAATCTTTTGACATTTAGAGGAAAAGAGATAAAATACAAATAAAATCTTCTGCAACGAAGACGACAGTGAATGTGATCGCTTTCCGAAAGATTACCACCGTTTTTCATCCTCCCAAGAAAAAGTGGCCAGGAGCTGCTGCGGCTGTGCTCCTTATCTCTTTTCTGAAATCTGTAACCATTGCACCTCTATCAATCAATTGCCCATAAATTCTGGCGCCTCAATGAATACTACTTTTGAAATAAAGATCTATACTCTAGCGTATGAGTTGGAAGGAGGTTCACAGGCACAGGTCAAAATTGACACCGTCTGATAAAAAATCGCAAATCTCTCCGGACCCACGTTTAAAAACCAAAATGATGTATAAATAATACCCATCAAAATTAGACTATTTACCTCACACCAATGAGGTGAGATTTATCTTACCGCCATGACTCATGAAGCTCTCGCACACATGAAACCGATCAAAATTGCCCAAGTGCCCGCCATGACTCTTGAAGCTCTCGCACACATATGTGACCTATCTAAATTGTCAAGTGCCACGTAGACATGTGTATTAAGCTTTAATATAAAAACAACGATTAAACATTATATAGTTCGCAGTTCAGATTGTAAAAAATTTCGTCACACAAACTTTTGGCCTTGCTCCACTTCAACTCGACTTTGACCGTTTAGATCACCAACATCTTAAACAAACCATTGATAGTCTAAGATCATTTAAATACCCCATTTTGGTGTCTAATGGTGTCTAAATGATGGTCAGGACTCAGGCGATAGTTGGGTTCGATCAAAACTCTCTCAACACCAGTAGACATGCCACGTGTCCAAAAATAAACACTTGCACCACACTGGTAGACGGCTACTGCACCTTATACACGGTGACGGAGTTTGCGCCGTGTACCTAATACAAAAAAACTGGGAGCGACACAAATCTCTATCTCTTCCTCTTTGTTTTCCCGTTTGAGTTAAATACCCTCTTCATAATATGGCATTGCTTTCATTATTTAAGTCACTGTAAAATAAATAATAAAATAAAATAAAAATGAATATATGAAAGAGATGGCGACATTTTCATTGTCCTTCAGTTCACTAAAGATAAGAACGCCAACCACACCTTTCAATTAAAACTACAATAAAGCAAATTAAAATTACAAGAAAACCAAAAAAGGTTTTCCATTTGCATACTCCGAAAGCTGGAGCTCCTTATATTAATTTTAAGAAGAATGCGCCCTTTAGATTGAAAAAATAAATAACAATAAAAAAATTGCACACGACTACACGAGCCTTGAAGACGAAATTGAACAAGGAGGTTGTTTTATATATTATTTATTTATATAATATACCAATATTTAATAAAAATAGAAGAAAAAAGTGCACTCACAAGATTCTACAGCTTGCTCCGAGAGTTTATATTGAAAAGATAAACAGATTTATATAAGAGGGAAAGGGAAAAATAAGTGCTTTTTTTCCCTTGTATCCTACATAACAGAGCAAGCGTTCGGATTTTCGTCACTGAATATCTGAGGATGTGCGCCATGTGGATACGCGTACTCCCAAGGTTGGTATACGAATTCAATCGCGTATTTCGAAGGGTTGTAGTAGGACTCGTTCTTTGTCACCTCGGTTTTTGGGGCTTCCTCCCCCTTCGCTTCTTCACCTTCCTTCTTAGGCTTTTCCGCATCTCCGCCTTTCTCTGCGTTCTCGCTCTTCTTCTCTTCTTTGGGTTTCTCCTCTTCCTTCTTCTCAGGTTCTTGTTTTACGACCACTGCTTGTTTGGAAGTTCTCTTGTAGATGTATTCGACAAGCTTTGGAGGATCGAAAACGCCTTTGACTGTGACTTGGGAGCTCTTGAGATCTGGATCCACCGACTGAACACCTGAAAAATTTGTGTTTCGAGATAAAAATTGGTTCTAATAGAACGAGATCCGAAGGATAAGGTAGATTTACGGCTCGAAAATTGCAGTTTTTTGAGGAAATTATTTAAAACATGAGTAGGCAATAACAAAAAGCAGCTAAAAACCATGGGTTTGGATCAGATCTGTAAAGGATTGAAAACAAAGTAACATAAAAAGCTGAAAAGGTAGGGGGAAAAAGTGATCAAAAATTAAATTTTTTTGATGAAAACAAAAATAAAATCAAAAGTTAACAAAAATGCAGAGACGAAAAGAGGCAAAAATTCCTATAATAAACCTTTCATCTTCTGGATTCTTCTCCTGATCTCCTGCGCGCATGCTTCGCAATGCATGTGAACCTTCAACACTACCACAATCACGAGCGGCTGCGAACAGAAACAGAAAAATAAATAAACAATAAATTGATTAATAAAAAAAGCCAAAACAAAAGATCTGAAGCGAATCTTTGTTAGTTAGTTTTCCCCCTTTTATCAGACCTCTTCTTTCTTCTCTTCGGGTTTCGGCTTTTCGTTCTCTTCTTTCTTTGGTTCTTCAGCCGGCGGTTTCGGAGGCAACGTAGTGAGGAGCTCCACCTTCCTATGGCTTTTCTTTTCAATCCTCTCCTGCACCATTAACGGATCAGCAGTTTTGCCCTTCACTACAACAGTCTGGCTTTTACAATCCGTGAAAACATCTTCCACACCTGAAAAAATCAAACAGATTCCAAAAAACTAGAGCATAGAATAAAAAAATCTGAATAGAGCCAGAGAGAGAGAGATTCCAGAAATCATAGCATTAAATAAAAAAATCTGAATAGAAAGAGAGAGATTCCAGAAATCTTAGCATTTATGAAAGCCAAACCTTGGAATCCTTTCAAGCTTCGCTTCACCTTCTTCGCACAACCTTCGCAATGCATGTAAACTTTGTAAACGAACTCTTCCGGTGGTGGCGGAGGTTCCTTCTTTTCTTCTTCCTTTTTCTCCCCATCTGTCTCCTTCTTCTCTTCTGGTTTCTTCTCCACTGATTTCTTCTCTTCCTCTTTCTTCTGTTCTACCTTCTTCTCCTCTGGTTTCTTCTCCTCCTACAAAGGAAATCCAAAAAACGAAAGAGGGAGAAATGAATTGAGAAACGACCAATTTAAAATTAAAACGATAAAAATAAAGATAGAAATCAGAGTGTTCTTAGTTTTCACCTCTCCCATTTCTTTTGAAGTGTTTCAATGGTAGTAATGCCGTAGAGGCAAATATAGAGAAGGGGAATGCACTTAAGCCCTGCTCCCTCTCTCCTGCCCACTGTTTCTCTTGTTTTCTTGGCCAGCAGATCTGAAGCCTATCATCGCATTTCTTGACGTGTCATTTAATAGAATGGCACGTGCCCCTGAGTGTGCTAGGGTGGCTAACACTAAATTTATCCATCGGCCCGATAAAGGCCCGCAAACTACCTAGCCTGGGCCCTCAAATCTTGAGGCTAATGTTTTTTTCTTTTTTCTTTTGAGATGCTTGTGGCTAATGTCGAAAAGAGCATTGTTATTGGTTGGCATTATTTGCACCTCAAATCGAGTATCGCTATTGGGTATCGGGGATACGTATCGGCAGCCGATACGATATTATTTTATTTTAAAGTACAATATTATATTTATGGATCAAAATTTTGTCCGATACTAATATATATCGGACGATGTGTATCAGTATCGATAGTGAACAATACGATATATTGAATATAATGTATCTGTCATTACTAAATAAAATATTGAACAATACATTCAATATATATCAATACGTATCGTCTGATACCTATCAATTTTTCAGCATTTTGATTCATGATTACACAGTCCTATTTAAATGGCATTCGGAGCTTTGAATAGCACAATGAAGATTTATTTTTTAGGTTTCAATTTTTTATGCCTTCAATCTTCAAATCAGACGGTACTCATAATGTTTCCATGCGAGTGAGGCATTTGACTGACCCACGAACCAACTCACCAGCCACAACACAACTTTTTTACATTGTTTTAGATAAAAAGAGTACAAAGTCTCTTTTTTTACATTTTTTTTAGATAAAAAGAGTACAAAGGCTCTTTTTACCAACCCTTTAAACTCATTGTATATATTATACATAGGGCTGTGAAAGGGTAGGTCCGGAAGGGCCAAAATTTTGGCTGCCCAAAAGGTAGAGGGCAATATACCCGGCCTTATCCAAACGGAGGAGAGAGCTACGCTGTCCCTCCTCGACCCGATGAGTCAAAGGTATATACTGACCTGTCTAAAAAACCGGCTGAATCTAACCCCTAACTCGATAACTCGACCTGACCTGCTTTAAATTTCCTTATTTTCCTCCATTTTGCGTATTTAACATATTGGATAAGGTTGGGTTAAACCTTTTTTTGCCCGATCTGATCTGATCTTTGAATGATCTGACTGGACCCAATGTATCATGCCGGACTCAACCCGACTTGGCAGATGAAATTTATATTCCCATCCTAGTAAAAAAAATGAGCAGAACAGGTTACAAAACAATTAATAGCCTTAGTCATATGTGCTTTCCAACATATCTTAATTTTATTGTCAAATACATGCACCCAATCCCAGTGTAAGCAATACTCTTGGACTTTCTGAAAAAAAATTCCTGTTTCAATATCGTGCTCCTGCTCTTATCCTTTGTGTTGTACGTTCTCCTCCCAATGTGTTGCGTGAATCAACTTCTCTCTACGTGCCGTTTGCACAAACATTATATCTAGATTATCCATATCGAATGACATCTTAAAAAGAATAAAAATATGTTAATGATTAAGGTCGTGTTTGAGATTGCGCCACGCTTAAGGAGTAGCTATGATTAAAGGTTGTGTTTGAGATTGCGCCACACTTAAGGAGTAGCTATTTTCTAGGAAGAGAGCACTTTGATATGAGACTATGTTTGATTGTAAATATTTTTAGCTCTTTCAAAGAGTGAAACAACTGAATTTGGATATCTTTAAAGATGTGTTTGGCATTAGTCTTTGGAATAATAGAAAAGTGCAACTATTATTCTCTGTTGTTGCAAATGAATATGAGAAGAGAGAGAAGGATTAGAGGAAGAAAAAGGGGAGGCTCCTTTGAAACATGGACAACATTCTCTCTAAAATTGCATGAAAAATCATGCTTTTTTTTAAGAGGGTTATTTTGTTGGGAATTATTAGGATCTTCTCGCAATCAAAAGCGGAATTAAATTAAACTTTAGCATACCTTACACTGTAGAGTTTTTCACGCGAGGATTTAGTCTTGAGCGATCCGAGTAATAATCCGGCGACGATTTGATGGAGAGTCTTCTCTTTCTTTACACACCATAGAGAAGCTGGGTTTCTCTTGAATTTTTCTAATTCAATTGATACATATATTGTGTTTAGAAAGAGGGACTCTATATCCCTTTAAATAAGTTAGAAACTTGTCCATCAAGGATTCTAACTCTTAGATTACCACACTTAAGTTAGGATAAAATCACAACCCTTGATTTAATTAGAAACTTCTAGTTTGACCACGCAACTAGTGTTTCATCATTTCTCTAAGTTAACAACTTTGACTATTTGACCTTGACCATGATGTGTGACTTAAGGGCCACATAAATTTGTGAAATCCAACAGTCTCCAACTTAGACTTGAAGATCAATTGGGGTTTGTTTATTTTTTTGAAATATTTTGAAATCAAGTCTAAATTGTTCCTTTAAGAAAACTTGACATGGTGCACTGATTTTAAAAATCTTAGAGAGATATATCCTTTCATCTCCATTCCAAGCACTATTAGTGAGGATCATGATTGCACTAGTGTACTCAAATTGACACTAGGATGGTTCTATGGTCACAAAACTAGCACTACTTGAAACTTCAACGTCCTTAACCTTTACGTGATTATTTTAAACAATGAGGCAAGAAAGATATAGTACTCTTAAATCTTGGTCTTGTACTCATTCTCGTGGAGTCCTATTTCATGTCACTGCATATCACTCTGATGTAATCTTGCATCTCACTTTATGACAAATCAGTCACCATTTCATCAGAGTGAAGGCATTACCAATATGGAGCCAACTCACGTTTAGCCCAAACAAACTTGAGTCTCAAACACTCTAGACTATTTTATGACAATCGCCACCATACCTTATGACAACCGCTACCTTATTATGAGTAATGATCCCATAACTTATAAATGATAACATGCAATAATATAATAATCTGAACTCAAAATAAAAGCATGTACATAAATGCAGCGAAAAAATTCATGATCTATAACAGAAAAAAAATAATGATATGTCCAAAAAAAACAAATCTAGAACTGAGTTAACAACTCAACAAGTCACATTTGGGTCACGTGCTCCTTGAAAATCTTGAGTGGCAAATCCTTGGTAAGGGGATTTACAATCATAAGCTTCGTACTAATGTGAGAAATCTCTATAACACCATCTCGAACATTCTCATATACAACGAAATACTTGATATCGAAATGCTTCATCTTATTCATCCTAGTAACATTTTCGTGTTTCACAAACTTGGTCACAGCTTCATTGTCACAATAGATGATAAGTGGACGATGAATGGAATCAATAATCATTAGATCTCCAATGAAAATTTTTAACCATAATACATGACGAGTAGCCTCATTACAACCAATAATTCCGGCGTACATAGTCAAATTTGCCGTCAAAGTCTGTTTGGCGCTTCTTTAGAAAATATCGCCCTCCACAAGTAGAAATAAATAACCTACTGTCGATTTGACGCTATCCTTACAACCAGCAAAATTAGAATATGAGTATCCGACAACCTTAAACTCATCTGATCTACGATAAGTCAACGTAAAATCTTCGGTTCTTTGTAAGTAACGAAGTACCTTCTTCGCAGCTTTCTAATGCGCTAATCCTGGATTAGACTAATATCGGTTAAGTAGGGTGATAGCGAAACTGATATCGGGACGTACACAAACCATTGCATATATAAGACTACCTACAACTGAAGCATACTCTTTTTTATCTACTTATTATTTTTCTATCTCAATTCTGGGCTGTAGATCCTGGGAATTAATGTCACCCTTCAAAACAGGTGCTTCACTTGAAGCGCATCTATCCATGTCATATTGTGTAAGTACTTTCTTTATGTAGACATTCTGCAAAAGATCTAAACAACCGGTGGCCCTATCACAATGAATTTTGATGTTAAGTACATACTCAGCAATACCCAAATCCTTCATATCAAAAGCCTTAGAGAGAAAACTCTTGGTATTGAGGAGAAAATGGATGTTGTTACTTGCAAGTAGTATATTATCCACGTAGAGAATTAGAAAGACAAATTTGCTCCTACTCCTTCTGAAATATATAAAACGATCAATAATATTTTTCTTAAACTCATAACTAATGACAACCTCATCGAATTTCAAATATCACTGCCTAGAAACTTGTTTAAGTTCATAAATATACTTATTCAATTTGCAAACTAGCTGTTCTTTTCCTTTAATTACAAAACCTACTGGCTGAAACATGTATATGTCTTCTATAAAGTCTCTATTTAGAAAAGTAGTCTTCATGTCCGTTTGATGTAGTTCGAGATCGTAATGTGCAACTAAAGTCATCACAATCCTCAATAAATCCTTTAAACTGTCCAGAGAGTAGGTCTCATCATAGTCAATGCCTTCCTCACTACAAAAGTAATGCGTTTTAGCGGCACTTGCTGTTAAGGCAATTTTTGGTAGCAACAAGACTAATAGCGACAGTTTTTGGTATCGACAAGACTAATAGCAGCAGTTTTTTGTTAAAAAAATTGCCACTAATATTCTTATTTTTTGTAGTGCCTTTTGTCTGAAACCCTTTGCGACAAGTCTCGCAAAGAACAATGTCAAACACAACCTAAAAGAGCAATTTAATCCAACATTTTTAAGTGGGTTGCTCTTTGCCTCCAATTAAAGAGCAATGCCAAACACTTCCTAAATCTTTGATTAAGTCGCGACTTTGAAAAAATGATAAATTTCGTAAGTAAAACTATGGATCAAAATCTCGTCCAAAACTTCAATTCATCTCCCATAAGATTCCTATTTTGGTATTCTCTGACTATTGAAAATTTGACCAAAATCTAACATTATCACCCTCCAGTCTTTAAAGAAATTGAAAACTTGACAAAAATTCAGGCTGATCTCAGTTTCGATCATGACCGAGAGATTTTGATCCTCTAGTAAAATCGAACTTTTCGGATTTTTTTTTAGCCTTTTTACACCTTGCATGGGACGACACAACACATTACATTAAAGGAGGAAAATGTGGAATGGCCAGAGAGTGCAACATATGTATAAAGAAGAGAATTAAACCCTTAACAACTATCGTACGTACTGCAAAAGCTACCCTATAATTACTATGAGAATTACATGTCATGACGGATGTCTAGGTGTCTAAATAAGTGCGTGGACTACGGGCCTACAGTGAGAAAATAAAATATGATTTGCTTTACGTAGAAAAGTGTCATCACACCAAATGCATATTTGTCAGATTAAATTTTTGGTTACCATTATTCACACCCAACGAGTCTGCTTTCTCACCCTAGTGAAAAAAAAAAAAAAAAAAAATATTATGTGGGGTGTGACTCTTAAAATAGTCCATTTTTAATATGATTTTTTGACATTGGAGAAAAAGAGAGAGAGCAATCTTTTCGGGTGTGAATAAGGATACCCTAAATTTTTTGAAGTCATTTTCTTAACTAGAGTTTTCGCCCTGAGCTTTCTTCTCCATTTATTTCACCATCAAATGACGTGACTATCTTATGGGTACGGGTACATACAGCCCAAGATTTTATATTAGGACCATGAGATTCTCATGGTTAAAAGGTATTGATAATCTTGATTTGAAAGTGGAGATAATTTTTCCTCCTACCACTTAATAGCTCTTGAATTCATAGCCTTCTTATCAAATAGTCAAATTTCAACGTCAAATACATCTTCAAAAGTGGCCCGATACTCTTCTCTTAGTACACTTATAATCAAAGGGACTTTTAGGGTATCTGCAATATGAAATCAAATATGGAATCAACACGTGTGCCTCTAATAAGTGGGACATGATGTCAAAATTTGTTGTCTAAAAGATTGAGACGCCAAATAGTCCCCATAGTTTGATACCAACCAATCAACTATTATAACAGTAGAGAGTCCAAGCTAGATTAAATCTTCAGCTATAAATATCCGTACCCTTATCCTATCAGCCTTATGAAAGTGCTACCCAATAGATGATATCCCATGCCCGGTGCCTCTAAAATTCATTAAAGGTTTACATTTTAAAACACTATAAAAAAAATTAGACCAATAGTAGTCATTAAAAATTATCGCTATTAACAAAAAAATAATTATAATTATTAGCGACGAGGGTATTAAGAAGACTGAATTTATATTGAGTGCCATTAATTTGTATAAGGTACCAGACTCACGATGCCACGACTCCCAAAGCCTCAAGAACCGTGAGAAATGCTTCGATAAATCCACCATTGACGGTTATTTTTAATTCCGTAAATGGGTCAACAGTTTACAACTACTCGGTAAGAGATGTACGTTAGCCCCATATTGATGTTGCTTGGCCTTATAGTGATCTACGGCTCTTTTTTTCACTTTTGATTATATATTTGATTTTTATGATTTCTTGGTGGAATAAAGTTTTACTTCTCATTTTTCTTCCAGCAAATAATCCATAATTTTATGGATTGGATATTTTCATAAATTAATGTCATTAAGAAGTTGTGTCTTTATTACGCTAATATCCTAAAAATATCTAGCATTCCCTTTATGTTAAATGTTGAAAACCACAGTTGGGATAACATTGAGAATGATGTATCACCTATGGCTTTAAATATCGGCATTTCCGATACAAATCTACTAATACATATCAGATTGCTCCCCATTTGATATTGATGTATACCCCAATTTTATAAAGGGTCAAATAGGTCAATATCAGATTATATAGGGTCATATGGGCTGACGAGTATATGATATGACTAGATAAAGAATATCAAAATTATCTTTTTCGGAAATTTATATATATATATATAGATATATACAAGGAAATAATATATGACTTGAGTTATGAGACATAAGTCCATGATTCAAACTTCTATTAATTGTATGTCATATCAAATGACTTAAAAAGTCAATTTGATGTGACATTACTATAAAAAATAAGACTATTAGCAGCAGTTTTTTATTATAAAAAACTGCCGCTATTAATATTATCGCCACAAAAAACTACCGCTACAAAAAACTGCCGCTACAAAAATATTAGCAGCAGTTTTTTATAGCGACAGGACTAATAGCGGCAGTTTTTTTTTAATAAAAAACTGCCGCTAATAGTCTTATTTTTTTGTAGTGCATGCACTTACTAGATGTTAGAGTCATGAAATTATTTTTCATAACTCGAATGAGAGTATTATCCTTTTATATATATATATATATATATATATATATATATATATATATATATATATATATATATATATATATATGACTTTTAATCTCTAATTCTACCTGCAACCAAAGTGGTAAGAGGTCAAGATAAGGTCCCCATGAAGTAGAGAGGCAGCGTGGGACCGTAGCCCATTTAACGGTAGCAAATCTATAAAATACAAGGAGGACTATTCATAACCCATAAGGCCAGGCAACATATATATTGGAGCAAATCTATAAAATAGGCTTCTTGTTTTCACTAGGCCGACGAGAACAAAATCTTGCCTACACTTTTGAAGAGAGGAGCAACAAGTATCCACTCAACCGAAGATATGTAGGCTATCAGATCCAATAGTTATAGAAGCATCCAAAGAAAAAATGTTGATCATCCGGGCTACCAAACAAAGAGCAAATTGGATGGAAGACAACGAAGGTATGCCTTCTAAATGGGCAGGAGATCTTTGGGACGTGAGATTTATGCCAAATCAAAATGTGCAGGAGATCTTTGGGACGTGAGATTTATGCCAAATCAAGTTGTACATTTCTCGATGCTTGACTAGATTGGCGGAAGGAGATTGGCCCGAGCACCACCAGGCGCCAGCAATACTCAAGTCAGGTAGCTAGTGGCTAATAGCAACTCGAGGACTATTCATAATCCATATGATACATCGGTGCCATTTTGCTTGCCTAATACGAAATCTTCAAATGACATATGAATGATGCATCCTAAAATATATACCTTGCTCAATTATCTTATTGGGATGTGATGGGAAAGTTAATGCTAATTAGAAGAGTGAAGAAATAAGACACCCAAAGCCGTCTTCAAATATATAACATAACATAATGGTGATGTATATTGATGTCATCTCATCGATCATGTTAGTCTGAAAATCTGCCTTACCAACCCGATTGTTTAGGGGCATTTTGACAGTGAAGTTCAAATTCGACTTTTTCAATTTTCCCAATCCTTTTTATACATATGAGGCTAGGCCAGGCTCGCCTACTACAAAAATACTTACTTTGCTGGTTCGCACAGGTTTACAATTTGTTGTTATCAAACAATCCCGATTCGCAAAGAATAAGAAAATTTTTAAGGGTATTTATTGTTTTTATAATTCAAATTTGTACTCTTTAAGAAAAAATTCAAATCGTTACTTGTTAATTAATTATAAAACTTAAAAACCTTGAAATTTTAGGTCCAAATCCCCTTTTATGTTTTAAAAACAAAATTGTTGATATTATCACACTACAAAAAAAAAAAAATTATTAGCGACAGTTTCTTAAAACAAAAAGCTACCGTTATTAACAAAAAATTATTAAAGACTATTACCGGCAAGGATATTAGCGGCAGTTTTTGGCTGCCGCTAATAGTCTTGTTTTTTGTAGTGTCAATTCGCTTGTCATGTTGAATCGTAACAATTTGAACTACAAATTGGTTCAGTGAACCCAATTCAAAATTCCCTAGGTGATGAGTGAAAGTAACATAAGCCTACTCAAGGATTTCAAGTCCAATATTTATTGGCCTATCGGTTAGGTCCCAGGTCGGCAGATATATCTCATGCATATTGGCCAAACCAATTGATGTTCAAGAACCTTTTTTTTTCAAATAAAAATATAATTTTTTTACATAAAGGGCATTTTGATATTTTGCTTGAGTCATATCCGATATATATTGGCCAATATGATCCGATATTTAACATGTTTGACCACCTATAAAATTGGCTACATATCTATATCAGATGGGGCTGATATGGGTGGAATGAGTGGTGGATCCATGCATTTGAATTAGGTGGGGTCCATGTGGCACCAATACAAAGAATCAGGTATCACGACAACTTGCTTGAGGATAATCTGATGCATATCTACAGTCAAAAATGTGGTAAAAGGAAAAAAAATTTAATGCACCAGAATGTATGTGACAATATATTGACTTTGACCGCAAAAAAAATGAGATCATGTGATCTAGAATTCAAGTGCATGAGTTCATCCATGCATTCCCATCTATATACCCGATTTCACACACACACACACGCACGCGCACACACACACACACACACACACATATATATATATATATATATATATATATATATATATATATATATATATATATATATATATGTTCGGCCCCAAACTTGTTGGTAACAAGCGACAGTACCTTACGAGTAGCTTGTTGCATTTCATTACATTGCATGCGTTTGGATGGTGCACGGCATATGTCATTTCGTGCATGACACGCGTCTTCTACCATTTTCAAGATTCTAAAGCGCTTTCATTGCGACTTGAAAAGGAAAGATGGATGACCTTATATATATAAATATGTATATATAATTACTCTATAATTAGTTAGTGGGCTAATAAAAAGCCTCTACGATTCAGATATTGTGTCTCCCCTGTTGTCATGCAACGCCCGCACTTCACTCATAGTAAGTAGAGGGACAAATCCCCGTGAGAAGCCTACAGCAAACTCGACTATGATTATTTCATGAACGTCCACTTATCGGGCCATGCTATAACTGACTCGAGCAATCGATGTAATCAAGATAATAGTTCATACGTTAAACTAAAGGGGCCCAAAAATTACACTCATTGAAGGCTCTAAATCATCCGATCTATGCTTTTTATAATGAGCGATTAGTTATTCATATTTTTCTAACTGTTAAAATTAGAGTGTATCAATTAGATAATTCGAATTCATTAAATAGCCGAGAAGTGTCAGTGACGGGCTACTGGTTTATCTACTTAGATCGTTAAAAACACATGTGAACCATGTAACCTCCAAGTAGATATTCATGGAACAATCGGCTTTAAGGCAGAGTCAGTCGAGACCTCTTTTTATTTGTAAAGTGTATAATTTGGGATTGAACCTTCTGTCTTGCACTATCGTCAAATTCAAAAAAAGAAATTAGGATATCTCAGTTCCTAAGTTTACACTAGGATTAATAGCTAAGGGATACCTTTCCCACCCTACCACGAGTATTTCACACATTACACACCTTATTGCACCATTTGAACTCACGACCTTATGAGCATACCCAAGCGGCAACCACTGCAACATCCCCTCTGTGGGTAAGCTAGGCTCTAACTTGTGACCTGGAGGTTACAATATTGTTAATATTCCATTGTGCTATAGCTCAAGCCCTAGGCTGAAGAACCCTTTAGGTAGAGTCTTTTTTACTTGCCTTTTACCATAAATAATGAACAAATCTGAACCGTTTAATCTTTTAGCCACCTCGTACCAAAAATGAGTTAGTATTAGGTGTAGGGCCGGTACACTACCTGCGATGCATTGGTAACAATTTTGTGTACGTGGACCACATTTTCATCAAATTTCTTACATATTATTGTACAAAAACTCTTAGAAAGTCTTTGCACTTCTAATCTTGTTAATGACTTTCATGCGCGGAGAAGACAATCAATAATCAAATAAAAAATATGAAAAGAAGGTAGAAAGAGAAAGATATCACACCACAAACAAGAACACGATTTACGTGATTCGACCTAAGCCTACGTCTACGGGCAGTCAAACAAAGTGTTTCCACTATCAAGAAGAAGATGCACAAAGGCTACAAACAATGAAGATCGTATTCTCCAATCTTACCAAACACACGAGAACCACAAATATCTATGACCAAAAAATCAAGACTCACATGGAAAACAAAACCCTAAGTTCTCTCTCTCTCTAACTCACACGCACAAGGAAATCCCAATTCTCAAAAACCCCATACGTTCTAAAGATCTCTCACCTATTTATTGTCTCTCGCTCATAAATTATAACTTACCTATTATTCTTACTTAATTTCCTATTTAGAGTAGGACTTTTCTTTCTCATTATTTTCTAATTTTAGAGAATAATACAAGTCTCCAAAATAAGTGACTTTCCTAAAACAAAAGCAATCTAATATGGGATCCTATTGATAATAGACCAAACCAAGTTCCAATTGAGTTCTCACTCTAACATGTTATTGTCTAAGTGGGATTACCAAGATCATATTAATTAGGATTTTATTTTCATCCAAACCCAAAATAAGAAGGGTCAAACTAAAACAACTTGGATCAACTTATTTAACTCAAAACGAACCAAAATTCAACAATCTCCACCTTGACGAGATTTACAAATCAACAGTTATATGGTAGACATATTTTGTGTAGGCAGTAGACGTGTCGTGATGCAATTAGCTGCACTTGTGGTGGGGCTCAAGCAATGCAGGTCAGGACAGCCAGTCACGTTGCACCATATCAGTCGCATACACTTTGACTGCACAAAACTTGTCTGTCGTTTACAATTTTTTATATATAATATATGCAATCATAAGGTCCATAAATTATATTAAATTCAACACAAAGATTATTAGATGTAATGAAACCTATCTTTTGATCAAGAGCCAATACAAGCTTCAAATAGTTGAGTATAAGACCATATGGGTGATGGAACAAATTGTGTACAAAAAGTGATTTCGGAGAAAGGCATATGCTTGAATAAGAGAAATTAACTTGTCTGAAATATGATGCACCTCTAGCAGAAATAGGTGTTTGCTACTTCTGAAAATAGTGTCTTAGAGAAGCAGCCCTTTGCTGCTAAGGGTGTTATGGGGTCGGTTCAAGTCAGTTTTCATGTTAAACTGAAACCGAACCAATAACTATCGGTTTCTAATTTGGTGAATCGAAATCGAACCGATAAGCCTCAAAACCGATCCAATTGGTTCAGTCAGTTTTAGGTTCTAAGCCACAATATTTATCATCTTTTCGGCATGTAAAAAAAACTCCCAATTCAATTAAGGGAGTTGTTACTTGCACACGCATTTTAAGTGAAAAATGTAAAATAAATTAAAAAAAAATATATTAATTAAAAACTACTTTAAAAACTAGGAATGCTACCGAAAACTAAAACCGATACCCCTAAACCCTTAACAACCTTGTTGAAGTATAGTCCCACATTGATTAAATTATAGCCTTGTCTCTCCCCTTATAATATATCCTGAGCCCCTCCACTCATTGCCAATTGATTTTGAGATGGATATCCAAATTTATCATGATATCAGAGCATGCCTTTCTCCACTGCATGTCACATAATTCAATTGTCCACGTGATTTGACTCAGATCCGTCAATACGTATGGGGGCATGTTAGAAGTTTAATCCTACATTGAGTAAATTTTAGCCTTATCTCTCCCCTTATAATATCCTGACCCCGCCACTCATAACCAATTGATATTGAGATGAATACCAAATTTGTCACAACCCCTTATCATTTCCCTTATAATATTCTTACCCCTCCACTCATAACCAATTGATATTGAGATGAATATCCAAATTTATCACAACCCCTTATCAATTGCTTACTGTTTTAGTTCTTGACAACTTATCTTTAAAATCGAAACCAAACCAGTAACCCGATATCCCAAAGTGCTCAAATCGAAACCAAACTAATATGCCCTAAAACCGAAACTGAACCGATATATCTGTCAGTTTCGATCGGGTGGGTTAATTTTCTGCACAACCTTGAATATTTTTTTTTTTTTTTTGAACGCCACAACCTTGAACATTGCTGCTTCTAAGATGTGAGTTTATTTAAAGAAGAAAAGATAATGTGTCTTTAAACAATGCATCATGTTTCTCAAACATTTTTCTCTTGAAAAGTGTTTTTTTGAGAAGTGTCGCCAAACAAAGCCTTAGTCATATGGCGAGAAACGTTTGAGAAGCATGAATTATAGGTCGGGTCTCAATCTACATGAACCTATAGGTGCCACATTTACTCACTATTTTGAGCATATATATATATATATATATATATATATATATATATATATATATTCAACTCCAAAATCATAACGAGCGGAGAGCGGAGGAGGCCCTCTACCACCGGCTTTATGGTCTACATTTGGAAAGTCTGCCAAGTCATCATCAGCCATGCATGAGAAGTACCAAGTTGTAGGAGAATTATGGCCCGAACATGAGGTAGCCGACAGATTAGATGGTCCTAGATTGATTGGCATTAGCGGTAGAGGCCTCATGGGTCGGGGGCTTCTGTCAGTTACGGCTCCGTGCATGAGGTAGCATTGATGCTTATCCACCAATGCTTAATCATAGGTAAGTATCAGATTTTGCTCAAATTTTTTAGATGGAATATTAATGATCTCTTTTAAGTTGTCGTATCGCTCATCTGTTGTGTTTGGTGTTATATGACGCTCACTTGACTTGTGAGTAGTCGGTAGCATAGATCAAAATTTCGTCCGATACCGATACGTATCGATATCGATGGTCACCAATACGATACATTCATACATTGAATGTATCGTATCAGTGATCTATATGTAATTAGCCCGACAATATATTGAATGTATCGTCCGATGCTGACCGGTGCCGATACGTATCGGTTTTGGGCTCAAACGATACGTATCAATTTTTCGGTATTTTGATCCATGGCCGGTCGTATCCCCACCCTCTATTTTAAATTCTAGATTTAAAATATCGGAATTACAAATACTTTCTCCAATTCCAATTTCCAAGTACTCATCGACAAAGGCATCCTAAGTTTATTTCTGTGAGTATTTAAAGGACACTGATATATGGAGGATCACAAACTGTAAATCATTCAACGGATGGCTTATATGATGGGATTCAAGTGTAGTAGGTCCCAGCAATACAGGTGGGACTAGCCACTTCCATCGCGCTACGGAAGCAGTCGGCTGTTCGCATGTTGTTTGGGGTCTACGCATTATAATTTTGCGTGTTTAAATGTCGAATAAAACCACTGTTCCTTGTCTTCTTTAAATTATTTTATAGTTTAAAGTTTAAACTATGGGAAGATAAGGATTTCCATCAACGACTAATGGCACATAGTTATTTCTCGTCGCATCCGATTTTGCAAACAAGTGGATAGACAGATAAGACCTCACTAAATGCCACATGACACTTAAATAAGACAAATTCGCCAATTAGAGAGATCTTGTGGACCGTCCTCCATGTGAAGTAGCACTGACAGACTTTTCAGCATTTTAGACATCCCCCTTTGATGGAATCCAATACAAGATATTTGAGCCAACGGCTTTAACCAAAGGGACCTGCTCTTCTGGCCGACATTTAAGCCCCAAAATGGTATTTAAAATGACCTTTCCCCATCAGGGGATTGAGATGTGGATTTTGAATCATCAAAGTGGTAGATCATAGATTCAAGTGCAATATGTCTTAAAAATGGTGTTTTAAGAAGGTTTAAATCATTCAATTTGTTGGTTATAATTAATATTAACCTTTGTTTTTAGTTTTAATTGCTGATATTAAAGTTCATTACTCCGATGGTTCATATCCACTTATCACCATATTTCATGTGGCTAAGACATATTCCAATAATAGATTGTTGGGGAAAAAAATATATTTATCTTAGATGTGTGCCAAGTGATATAATAAAAAGACAATTTTGTAAAATGAAACTTTTAAAAGATCTGGAGGGCAAGAAATTTATTTGTTTAACTTGTAATTCTTCATAGGCCTAGGGTGGTTCTTAGGTCTGCTAGACTTGGGTCCGAGCATTCAATTTGTATGGAGTCTTTTTAGAATTGGGTAGCTCTATTCGCGCCTACCTTATTACTGAGGACGCTGATCAGTCATATAATATACCAATTTATCACTCTTAAACTAGTATTGTTAGGACTTAGTTACTAATAAGTTAATGATATGCATATATTAAAGATAATCAATAAAAGAGAGTCAAAGTGTTAATCTTTGTCAAAATGAACTCAAAAGAACAGTAAAAAACGATTAAGCGTAAAAAGACAATTCACCGCCTACTGAAGAATGAAAAATCGTGTTTTACGATTTTGCAGAACGATTGTGCTGTTACTAAAGAACTATAAATAGAGAAAAACGACGAATTATAATTCAGAAAATCGTCCAAAGAGAAAACCATGAAAGATAGAAAATCGTGATTTACGATTTTCTAGAAAGAGAAGAAACGAGATAATCGTGATTTACAATTATAATTATAGAAGCTTTCCCACTGCTATTGCCACTGTTGCTGATCACATGAAATTCTCCATCGCTATAAACAGAATTAGAAGAACTCTTGAATTAGAAGTTTAACTGATCACGGATCTGGAAGTTTGACGAAGAAGAATCCTAAGGGGACTCTACTACTGAATAAAAAGGAATAATTCAGAAGCGCATCAACTAAAGAAAGTAAAGAAAAATAAAATTAGAATTAAAGCTATAATAAGAATCTTTTTAGTTTCTTTATTAAAATTAGAACTTGTAAATCGACTCCTTATGATCTATAAATAAGAGAGCCCGGTGTAGGAATAAATTATCGAAGAATTTCACAACATTAATTGACAATTGAGGTCTGTGTTTTCTCTCGATAAAAAATAGTTAAAGATTTACAAAGTAACATTGTCCACAGTTCTCTAAGGTCTTGCTGACAATTAAGGCTGAGGAAGCTAAAAGATCAACCATTTGGATGGTTCTACTTTTGCTTTCTAGTTTGGATTTTATTATCTTTTATTTCCTTCTTTGTAAACATCTTTAGATTTTAATTTGAATTAACGACTCAGGTTGAAGTTTACAGATTAGTGTAATAGTTTTTACTTTTCCATCTTCAATTTTCTAAAATTTGATTGAAGCTCAAGTTTTAGGAGATTGTTGATTAGATTAAATCTGTATTGATAGGATTCTAGTTTTGATTGACGACAAACACTAGGATACTTGAGATATAGTGTAACGGTTAAGGATCAAAATTTTGGGTAAAATTTCAGTTTCAAGCTTAGCCAAAATTGAAAATTTGAATCGAAATTTTGGCTGAAAGCCGAAATTTTGGCTGAAAACCGAAAATTTGGATCCCATACAAAAATGACTGAAATTTCAGTCCATAGTTATCGTTTCAGTGGGGACCGAAACTGATAATTTCGGTCGAAATTTTGATCCTTGGTAACGGTACTGTTTAATTTCATAAATATCTAATAGCAGAAGATTGTGATTGACGACCATAATTTGAAGTTTGAAGATTAGGATTTATTTTCTGCAATTAGATTAATAGACAAATTTTTTTATTCATATTTCTCCAGTAGATTACGATATTAAAAGATAAGTATAAGTTTTCAGAAAAATTAAATTAATATAATATAACCTATCTATATGAGAACGATCATTTACTAATATTATAATTTCTATTATGCATTTGCAATAGGTTAAGACTTAATTAGATGACATAAACAAGCCGCTTAACAGACGCCTATACTGAAAAATCATTGATTGATTTGAATCAAACTATGGAGATCCATTGTCATCCTTGTCTTCCATAGGATGGATCTTGAGACCGTAGGCATCCCATCATACAATCAATTTTGTATTCCACATAGCACAGATCCCAAAAAAGTTACTCAAAAAATACTGGCACACATCATGCTCAAACTTAAATTTAGAAAAACTTTTTGGCATGTGTTATGAGAGAATAAAAACTGACCATATGATGGTACGCTTAATAGTCTCAAGATCCATCATGTGAAGGAGTGACAATAAAATTGATCTCCATCGTCTGATTCAAGTACGCAATGATTTTTCACCGTAGGCATCCTCATTAATTCGGGATAGTGCAAATAGAGCTACCCTTTTGAATTTTTGGAAGGGAGCCATTACTTGCAAAGTTGGCCCAAACACATAATTTAAAAGAAAAGACATTGTTTTATGAACATGCGCCATGGGAAAATACCATCCAAGCCATCTGATTTAAAGATCTTAATCGAATTAGATCTTTGTTGCAAACAATTAGCACAAAACATGATCAATATCAATGATCTGATTCAATGATTGACTATGTTTTATCTTTTGAAAATATCTTATTTTCAGACAATCTTTTCCACCAAAATTTTTTAGATCATTACCTTCAATAAGACGTCTTAGTTGGTGTTTTCACAACAATCTCTCAATTAAATGGTGCGCAGTGACGAATTTTGTTGTGCAAGTAATGGCTTTTTGGAATGTTACAAAATTGGTTAAAAACTTTCATATTGTTGTAAATTGTTCAGAGTAATAGGTCACTCAAGAAATTTTTAACGATGCTTTTACTTAACGTAATTAATACAAAAAAATTTCAAAACATACTCTTTTTTTTAATATATAATAAAAATATATAAGAGGGTGGAGTTATTTACACCTATATTTCATGTGAAAAACCTACACATTTCCACCATAAAAATCGATTGATTGTTGTTCAGGCTTCTATTATCGTACTAAGTCTTGACCTATTGCAAGTATATAATGAAAATTGCAGCACTAAGTATAAGATCGTTCCCACAAGGAATGTGATTTTTCTTATATATTCGTTCTTTTAAAAACTTTTATTTTTCTTTTAAGATCCTAAATTACTGAAGAAATATGAATAAAAGAATGAGTTGTTTAAACTAATTGTAGAAAATAAATCAAAATCCTCCTCCTTTCAGATTATGATCATCAATGACAATCCTTCAGTTATCAAATATTTATAAAATAAAATATCGTTACACCGTATCTCAGTCCTCTAAAATTTGGGCGTCAATCAAAAACTAAAATTCCTTAACACAGATCTATAATAATCAACAATCTTCCTGAAATTTGGGTGTCAATCAAACTCAATAAAGCTGAAGATGGAAAAGTAAAATAGTTATACTAATCTGCAAATTCTCAATCTAAGTCGTCAATTCAAAAAAAAAACTTTTAGATGTTTATAAAGCAGTAAAAATGCATAAAAATAAATCAATACCAGAAAGCAATAAAAAGATTTTTCAGCCCTCGATTGCAGGCATCAATTGCTTATGAGAAACTACGAATACTCTACTATAATCTTTTAGCTCCCGATTGCAGACGTCAATTGCTCTCAAGAAACCTTGGATATCTAAACTGCTCTACTCTACTTTTGATTGAAATAAAATCAAACCTCAGCTGTCAATTGAGAATTCCTTCGATAAAGAATTCTTATGTCATGCTCTCTTATTTATAGATCATAAGAGGTCGATTTACATTATTCAAGTCCTAATAAAAGAAAACTTCTAAATAAAAGATTCCTAAAATAATTATACTTCTAATCCTAATTCTTTTTTGCTCTAGATGGTAGATGTATGTAGGACTTTTCTTATTGATTTTAGCGGCAGAGATTTTCTAAATTCTTTCGTTAATCTTCGCAGATCTGTAAGTTATCAAACTTCTAATTCAAGAGATCTTCTAATTATGTGCATGACGGTGTAGACTTCACGTGATGAGCAGCATGAGTTTCATTTCGCACCTTCGTGTGTACGATTGTTCTTCCTTATGTACTATTTCTGCTCTTTTGAACGTTCGTGATTTTAATTTGGTTCCTTCATTCGTAGCTTCTTTCATACGTTCGTAAATCACGATTCATTTTTTTTCTTTCTTCTTCACTTGTTGAAGATTTACGTTCGTTCAATATTTCTCTTTCTTTGCTCATCGACTGGATCGTTTCTTCGTTCAACCATAGTTCTTGCTACTTTTTTAGTTCATTTTGGTAAAGATTAACACTTTGGATCTATCCTACTCACAATTCTAAACATCTGTGCATAGTATCTCATTAGTAGCAAACTAAAGTCTAGCATCACTAAATTAAGGGTGGTAAGGTAGTATATTCTGTGACTGATCAATTGTCTTGAATTAGAGGATGAAGATTATTTTTCGTCCCAATTTTCAACACAATAGATATTGAGATCATTGTGCACCTATCACATGTCACATGTTGAATCCATGTGGCACACATCCCCAAAAGTGACCTTAATCATGGGTGTACCATGAGAAAGTGTTCTCAAGTGTCACTTTTGGGGATGCGTTCCATGTTGAATCACCATCAGACCGTCTCATAGGTGCAACGTGATATCAAGATCTATTGTGTTGAAGATGAGGACGAAAAGCAATCTCCATCATCTAATTCAAGGTAGTCAACAATTTTTATTGTGAAAATGCATGTATTCTTCACTGGGACAATGGGACATACAATATTGATGTATAAACTATTTGGAAAAGCTGCTAATTTTAAGAATTAATAAAGAAAAATAATAAATTGAACCTGATTGAATTTCTACCCATATACACATCATACTGAATATTATTACCAATTCGGTAGAATGTCTAAAATAATTTCCAAAACATGCTCACATATGATGTATACAAGAGATTGCATCTATTGATCAATTCCACAGTAAAATTTTCAAACTTCCCTTTTATACTGTAAATTGTAAATATTTTCATTCTTCTTCAACCTCTAGTAGTGAAAGAAAACCCTGCTATAAGCAGGGGCAGAGCCGAGGGCGGTGCCGTTGTTGCACGAGCTCTTTAAATCAATCTCAGTGGCTTGTTACAGGTTTTACCTCTAATCACTCCCATGATTTGTACAGATTTCTCCTTTTATCAAGGTCTCATATTCATACCCGGACTTCCATGCATTGAAAATCTGTACGAGTCATAATGTCACACAGTCGTGTGGACGGGTGAACACCCATTGCAAAATTACCCTAACAAAATTTGCCAAACACTATATTGGAGTCACCCCCTTCGCTTTACATTCAACAGATTCCAAATTCGTACGTTTTGGAAGAAGATAGGGTAGGGTGCCCTATATGTAGGACACTGCAGATCTTGAGTTGAGAAAGAGTGATTCCCAGGCGTTGACTTAAGTGAAGGCGGGGGATGCCTAGACCTAGAGTTGCTCATTGCAGCCCTTGACCTGAACGCAAGCAAAACCAAAACCTTACATATAGTCAATCATCAAAAAGATTTTGACCGTCGAACAGAATTATTTATTGAGGCGCTGATCAACGAAACTCATGGCTCACATGAGTGCTGGCGTTTCTATTTGTGGGTAGACATGGGCAGAAGGCCGGAGATAAGGTCTCAGCACACTGTGCGAGGTTATCTCCCAAGGACCCTACATTGGGGATCGGGCACTGTACCATTTTATCCGATTGGAAAGCAGGTGCAAAGACCTCGTGTACCCTGTGTCAACCGATCACCAGGATGACATTTGATCAAATTGAAATTATCTCGGGGGAGTCATCCACCACAATTTGATTGTATGGTTAACATTATTTGCATCCTCTGAAACTGCAACCTCACCCATCTCCTCGGGTTGGCATTCATTAATATTCCTTTGAATCAAATGATGGAAATAATTTTTGTCCCTATCTTCCACTCAAATGATCTTGAAATCATGCGGTCTATTTTTTTTATTTCATATGGCAAACATCTCAAAATGTGACTCTAAAGTTATTTTTGACTGTGAAGTGTACCATGCACCTTTAGAGCCACTTTTTGGGTTGTGGGCCGTGTGAAACAAAAAAAAATGACCATCTAATAGTACATTCTTGATATGAAGATATACTGTACGAAACTTTGAGACTAAAAACGATCTCTATCACCTTATTCAAAGTAGTCGATGCATTCCGACTGAAGGAGACGAAGTTATAATTTTATTGAGTGCAGATAATATTACCCTTCTCTTTTCATCACGGAAATTTACTAGCAAAAGCTAGGAATTTTAGAAAGGTATAATGGCTTCTTCTTTTTTTTTTCCTTTTTTTGTTATGTCATTGTCACATGGCCCAATGTTAGTGAATAGTCTAAAATTTTCAAGACGCAATCCTTCATTTCAACATGTTTCAACCAAAGAATAATGCCTATAGCTTAAGTTGATGAGAACCATCCAATTCATTACTGTTAGCCTCAACCTATTAAAATTATGAACAAGGGTTGGTATTAGGATGCGCAATTCATCATTTCAACATGTTTCAAGCAAAGAATAAAACCGATAGCTTAGGTTGATGAGAACCGTCCAATTTATTACTGTTAGCCTCAGCCTATTAAAATTAAGAACTAAGGGTTGGTATTAGAATGCACTTCGAATCATTAAAATCTCTCTCAAAGAGTGTTATTTTTATGGTCTATCAATTTGACGATAAGGATTACTTAGATCTTAAATCATTAATGGTGTGAGATCATTTAAAGACTATTTTGGTGTTTGAATGACGGCCAGGAGAGCCGAGTCCATTTTAAACACCCCATCTCACTTTATATGATAAGGTAAAGATAGTAAGTAAAAGAGATATCTTTTTTATTTGAATTTCTTTCTCAATTTTCAAGAAAAAAATCAAAATATATATTCACTGGGCGAGCGATGATTTAACGGACTAAGAAGTATTTTTTAAGATTTTAGAAGCGTTTTTTTTTTAGGAACCTTATAAATATAAGGGGCGTTCTAATCATTTTCTTAAAAAAATTAACCCTTTCGCCTTGAGAAGTGATGGGAACACATGGGATTTATTTGTCCTACCACTTGGTAGTGTAGATATGACATTGGAGAAGCCACATGCATGCAGATACAACTGATGGAGACCACAGACTAATTCCAACCTTCCACATGGTAGGCCATCATGTGGTTGCCTACACATGCAGTAAAACAAATGCTGATACAATGATCTAAACCTTTGAATTTGATATTAAATTAACCAGATTGTCTCGGGTCATCGACTTTAATAGATGATGTCCTATACTTTTAGGCCACCCTAATATCCAATTTTTACTATATAAGGGCTTCGGCCTATCTGACAATATCACAATCTTTTGAGCTCAGCTTACTTATAAAAAAATTACTCATACAAATTAAACTCAACCTACAAGAATATGACCATCAGAAGGTCTGTACCATCCGATCACTTCGATGGTACATATATAGTTTTTGGGATCAAGGTTTCAAATCCAGACATATTGGCCACAGAGCTGGCTAATATATATGTCGGCCAGTACCGATATATATGTATCGGTTAACTTAGCCCTTTTTTGTTCTTCAACGGACGGATTGTTGAGATTGGGTATAAACTCAGACCTCAGGCTAGCTCCTGTATCGGATATATCGGCCCGGTATATCTCATGGACAAGATGGACAATCTTTTTTTACATATATATATATAAACCTAGAAAGTTAGGAGTCCGCTAGACTCGCATGGCTAAAATTTTATGTGACTTGTCCTTTAAATAAAAGGAACCAAAAAATTAGAGGCCTCTTAGAAGTTGGCTAATTGGTTATTCTATTTTTCTTTGAATTAGTTATAAAAAAAATCTGTTGGATTCGCAAATATTTTACTCAATTCGTACAAATTATAATCACAATACCCGAGATTTCGGATATATACAGGTCTTATCGGCCAAACCAGCTACATATTGGTAGATATGGCCAATATATATACGTATATGGATATCACATATGCATGCCTGGGCATGGCTCTTATCTAATACATATCGGCTTGCCGATATTTAAAATCTTGCTTCGTATCGAATGGTATGGTTTGCGCCCTATGATTTTTTAGGGTGACAACAATTTATATGACAATTCTGTTGCTTGGCCAACTCGGAATGCTCAAAGATGTGCTACATGAGATAAAAATGAAAAGTTGTAAACCATAGACAATGTTGCAGACAGCTTATGTGACATAATGTGATTGGCTGTAGTGTTTGGACCCTCCTATGTGTTCAGTCAATCACATCGCACCACCTAAGCTGTCTGCAACATTGTTTGTCCCATAAAAATTGTGCTGGTGAGGATTTTGACCATTGATGTAGGCGAATTCCCCCTCATCTAAAATTAATTTAGATAATAAGGTGTCAATTCACTGGTGTAGAGTACCTAGAACTTTCGAGAGACTTCTTGTACGTTCCGGTAAGCTTTGACTGTTCTAAACTTTATTAAAACCTTTAGCGCTTGTTTGGCACTTTCCGCCAAGAAACTTATTTTTTAAGGAAAATGGCTATTTCAGTTTCTGCCCAAAAGCTTATTTTCTGAGTAATTGTTCTTGACTTACTTAGGCATCGTTCATGTGTTTTCTGGCTTTTTCCATAAAAGCTCTGAATCCTGATAACTCAGAACCCTGCTGATTCTTAGCAGACTCTGATTCCTGTCTTTTCCTATAATTGTTCTTAAGTTGTCATGATTCTTGGCTTTTCTCAGAAAAGCTAATTTTTCATTTGTTCTTAAGTTTTTCTCCGAAAAGCTCAGAATCGGAATGAATGTATAGTTGTGCTGCCATCATACAAATGTTAATCATCGGACTACTTGTAGTACTCGTATTTGACTAAAAAATTTCGGGTGACCAATCCATGCAAGGTTAGACTTATGTGATGGACCTTTTTTTTTAATATAATTTCTCGACAGTATTCTTATAATAAATGATGAGGTTCATTAGCCCAATACATTCAAAATCGGCTTTATCGAAAAGCCAAAATACAAAAATACAAAGTAAAAAAAGAACCATGTAAAGGTGACATATAAAAGTGTTTAGGCCTTCCACCACACTTTTGTTCCACACACTCCAAGTCCACCACACCACATTTATATTACATATAAGCCCCAACAACTAATAAAATTACATATTTGTGTAAATCAACAGGTCCTTCTCCTGATGGGGTTCATCTTACCTGCTTGTACGAATTTGAGAGTTGGAGGCTTGTGAAATTGCGTGCACCTATAAACGAAAATGATTGATCAAATACCATAGATCACTACAAAAAAATGAGCCTACGCCAACGGTTGGCAGCCGTCGGCGCAGGGTTGCCCAACCGTCGGCGTAGGTTACACCGACGGCTAGAGAACTTATCGCCAACGGATGACAGCTGTCGGCGATAATTCTATCGGTGTAAGAATACGTCGACCACTGAAGCCATCGGCATAGTGTCAAGTAAGGATCAAAATATCGGTAAACTAATACGTATCGTCCTAACCTCGAGGATGATATGTATCGGGTATCGGCTGATACATTCAATGTATCAGTTTGATACATTGAATTTTTATTTTTATTTTTCGATTGTCTACACAATCGATGGCTATTGTCTACACAGTCGCTATCGATTGTGTAGACAATCGAAAATTTATATTTATATTTTTATTTTATTTTTCGATTGTCTACACAGTCGCTATCGATTGTGTAGACAATCGGAATATATATATATATATATATATATATATATATATATATATATATATATATATATATATATATATATATATTATCGGACGATACATTGAAATTATCGTTCGATAATTTCAATGTATCGTCTGTATCGTCCGATACGGGTGATACATTGCCCGTATCGGACAATAAGTACATTAATTTTATGGGGGTACGATGCCTTTGTATCGTACCGCCCAAGTCCAAAACCGATACGTATCGGAAGATACGTATTGGTATCGGACAATTTTTTGACCCATAGTGTCAAGGTCCAACGTCGACGACAATTTTATTTTTAAATATTTTTCCCCTACACCGACGACTGCAACCGTCGATGTAGGTATTTTATTCTAATTTTTTTCAAAAAAAAATTCCTACGCCGATTGTTGTAAATATTTTATTTTAATTTTTTTCAAAAAAAATTTCCTATACCGCGGCGTAGGTAATTTTTTTTTCTTAATTATTTTTTATTTTAAAATCTCCCCACCCCACGATTATCTATAGGCATGCAATTTCATCTGATATATATAGTGGTGCTGTGGGGCAATAATCAATTGGTCCACTGCACCACTATTCTGATATCAATAAAAAAAAAAGATGAGTGTCCACATACTGATATCAATAAAAAAAAAAAAAAAAAAAAAAAAAAGGGAAAGGCCCTACACAAATTTCAAAAAAGTTTCAATTGAAGAAAGAATTAAATCACTAAATTTTGAATTTGACATGAACCCCATTGACAAAGTGGTCACGGATATAGGGACCCATTATCCCCACTCCTTATAATTCTGTAATAGTCTTGATGCAGCCAACATGACTTCTGCCAAATGAGACTTGATCATATAATTTGCTCATAATTGAACAAGGAAAAAGGTGAGAAACCAAAATCCATAAGTTCCGAGATCGAAGGATCAATGCCATGGCGTGGAGCCTTTTTATCGAGCTTCGAACATCGTACAATGCACTACTCCTTGTATAAAATCCGGGCACTTTAGGCTGCAGCAATATAGCACTTCCACTGCCTAACATCAAAACCACAGATGACATAGTTGACCTGTCTTCTGCAAGTTCCTGCACGCACAAGAGGCCCACATGTATACATCTCAAAACTTCTATCACGGAATACGAAGCACTCTCCATCGATTCATCAATGATCTCCGAGTCTCTCCTATATTTCCATAGTTTTCATGCTTGAAATAATGTGCAAAGAAAAATGTAGGTAGATCCAAAGTTCATACTAAAACAAACAAATGGGCATCTCTTATACACTTACGTGCCCTAGAAGATTAAGATTGTGGGCAGAATTTTTAAATCATTTGTTCTTAAGGCCGCTAACGATTACAAGTACTAAAACACCAAAGCTGAACGCATCAGATTTCACCGAAAAGAGACTATCTATTGCATATTCTGGAGACATAGCCACTGAATGCCATCATCAAAGAAAATATTAAGTGACGGAATGAAATATTTAGCGGGTGCGTACTTATGTGTGTGGTACTCACTAGGTGCCAACGATCCTCCTTGTATTTGCTTCAGTCTGTTCACCTCCAAAAACTCTGGCCATTCCGAAGTCTGAAACCTTGGGGTTCATTTCATTGTCCAATAGAATGTTGTCAGCTTTGAGATCTCTGTGAATTATTCTAAATCTTGAATCTTGGTGAAGATATAGAAGTCCTCGAACAATTCCCGAAATAATTTGGAAGCGCTTTGGCCAGTCAAGCATTGCTCTTCTGATTTTATCTGTTCAAGTTTTCAGTTAAAGCAAGGTAACTCTTGATTCATAGTATATTAAGATTATAGAATCTTGGAACAAAAGAAAAAAAAAAAATTACAAAATCACAAATTACAACAAGTTAATTTAAATTTGAGCAGGGCGCACTACCGAATATAAAGGAGTCCACGCTTCCATTTTTCATGTACTCAGATCAGCATCTTCTCACCTGCCTCAATGCAGCAACCCAAAAGCCGAACGAAATTCCAATGTTGTAGTTTGGCAATCAATATAACCTCATTCTTAAAGTCATCCAAACCTTGCCCCGATGTCTTAGAGAGCCTCTTAATTGCTATTTCGTGACCAGAAAAGGCTACCTTGGAAATTAGCCGATGAAAAATGATATTAACTTTCGAGCATTCATATTGCGAATAAATAAATGATCTTTCTGCCCAACTGTAAATTCAAAATTATAGACTTTAGAACTTTACCAAGCCATGTCAACAATAAGACAAAATGTCTGATTAGGGATAACTATGGTGCTTAGATCTATATTCATAGACTACCAACAATGTAGGAAAAAAATAAAATGAAAAAATTAACTAGCCTATAACTCATACAATCGAAATCTCATCACTTAATAAGACAAAAAACAAACTAAAAAGGAATTATAGACGGACACTGATTTTCCAAAGAAATCAAGTCAGAAAACACAACAAAATCAAGCTTCCAATGCTAAAAAGTAGATTAAAGGAATAACAGAAAATGAAAAAGATAGAGCTCTCACTACCAAAATCCCTCAAAGCCACATAACTTAATGAAACAATAATAAATTACAATGATATTATGGACGGACACTGATTTTTCAATGAAATCAAGAGGCCAATGCTAAAAGGTAGATAAAAGGTTCATAATAAAATGAAAAGCAGATATCTTTCAATACCAAAAGCATCCTAAAATTTAGGAAATCAATTGAAAAAACATATTCTTCTCATTAAACTGGAAGAAACAAAAATAAAAAACAAATACAACCTTGGTTTTTTATTTGCTCATATGTCAGTAGGCCTTTTTTCTCATGACACTAAACTTCCAACACAAAATATCCGGAAACTATACATTTGTCCAAAAAATTGGTACTGCATATTTGGAAATCAGTGGCTGAAGGATAAAAATTTCATGAATATGACAAAATCCTTGACTTGTATGTGTGAGAGAGGAGAGCAATGAGTGTCTTTTTTAGGAGTAAGTGGCACCAGTGGTATTAGGGTTCTTTGTGGCTTTTAAACTCATAATCTTTCATTACTTGGAATATGTATGCATTCCAAACAATCTAGATCTCCTAAATGTAATGCTATTGACAACTTAATTGGTTAGACTGGTTTTAGTACTTTCAATGTTGTACTTTCCAGCTCAAACTTGTTCGTAGCTCACCTAAAGTAACTAATTATTAGTTAAAACTCCTCACTTACATTAATTTGGACACTTTCAATCATATGTACTCCCAGTTCTTAAATTATATGTTCATTGCAATATCTGAAAATACAACAGTTTTTACTGACATAAACATGGTAAGCTCCTTTTTTTGCCATAACTTTAAAGGTTACTGACATAAACCTGGTAGATCATGTAAAAAACATAGGAAAACTATGGCTAAGGTTGTTAAAACCTCGTATCCTGTCAAAGTGATTTACACCACAGACCAGTAAAAACACACCATAGATGGCAATAATAGAATTGCTTTCTCTTAACCATGTATAAAGGAATAGAAAGAGCACAAGCATGGACCCTACACCAAGGTTTAAAATCTCGACAAGTACTATATATACTAGTTGAGACCAGTGCAGTTAACAAGTAATTGACTAATGAATTGAAGCCAACAAAAAATAGATAAACAAAAGTTATGTTGAAAGAGGGTTGAAAAGAGGTTAGATATTTCAAAGAGAGAGAGCATGGCACAACCATCACATTTATGGGACCACTAGATGAGAATTTTCTATTCAGGCAAAAGCTTTGGATATCTTTGTACTTGGTCTGGAGCCGCATAAGAACAAAGAAAACCAAATGATTCAAATAGGGACTAATCAATAGCGTAAGATAGGGTCTTCACTTAAAATTAGAAGGAGAAGATCAAAATTATAGGTCCCTTTAACCAAGTTTGTAATTAGTTGGGAGTCATAACAATCAACCAATCATCCTTATCATCATTGTAATTAGTTGGGACTTGCAGCAATCACTCATCATGATCATTATATGTTCCTACTCAAAAAATTACAGCAAAGTCAAACTAATCTAGAACAAATTACAAGAGTTTGCTCTAGCACAAATCACTCCAATTTGTTAGCAAAGTAACATTAAGTACAACAAATAGACAAAGCAAGTGAATAAAGTAGATCAATCACTCTCACCCTTCATGAAACTGAAATGTCCCCACTAAATTTAGCCATTATATCTACTATAAAAGTAATAAAAATAACTAAAAAATTTCCTATAATAAAATAATTGAAATTTATATTTTGGCAAATAGGAGTCACTTGCTTCCTGATTTGGTGAGTGATAGGGCTTCATGTGCCTTATATAGATGAGAATGGAAGAAGGTAAGGTTGAATCAAATATACCTTTAGTCAAAACCTATAATCACAACAATCTCTAGTACAGATACACCTAGATATGGGAGCCTTACATAATTTAAATTACTCCAATTCAGGCGAGACAATGGTTCAAAATTTTGGCCGAAATTTTGCCAAAATATTTCGATCCCCACCGAAACCGAAACGAAAACATATAATTTTTGCTTTTTTTTATACTAGAAGGAAGATTTTGGCTGAAATTTTGATTTCGGTCCCCACCGAAACTAAAATGAAATCCAATTTTTTAATCCTTCGGTGAGACTCCCAATGGGCAAAGAACTAAACCCTACTATTCAGCTTGTGGAGACATATCCGCTGGGTTGTGATTTTGTGTTGTCTCAATCTCCCTACTATTTAGCTTGTGAAGAGCAAACAATTAAAAGAAAAAAATTGCAAAAACTATACCAATCTCCCAACTATTCAGCTTGTGAAGAGCAAACAATTAAAGGAAAAAATTTGCAAAAACTATATCAATCTCCCTACTATTCAGCTTTTGAAGATCTCTGAAATCGAATATAAAAAGCAGGCGCAAAAGTAATTGAAGAAAGCCATCAACTTACAAGAAATCCACACATATCTCCATGTCTATTCTCTTCCCTGAACCCTAAATCTGGATAAAAAGAATCAAATTAGATGATAATCCCTAAACCCTATAGACGTTAGGGTTTCTTACACAAAAACTTTAAAAAACTTATACAAACGCAGCTGGAGTCTTTGCATATCTTCATAGCCGTTGGAAAGAATCTCACTCTGGTATATATAAGCAGGAGAAGTATACATCCAACAGCTCAGATTCGGAGCTTTTCTGCGCAAAATGCAAAGAAATGGATACATCGCTTTCACTCCGAAAGTTAACACTTTGGTCGGTCAGATTCTCAAAATGTTTTCTTAAACGTGTATACTGACGGGGACTTACTTGAAAACAGATAATTATCAGTTCGATTTCGGTTTAAGAAACTAGAAACCGATAGTTATCGGTTCGGTTTCGGTTTAACATGAAAACTGGCCAAAACCGACCCGATAACACCCATACCTATTTTTCATATTTTTTACATATAAAATATCAGTTTAGGTCACATTGACATTGCACGACCTGATTTTCGCCCGACCCGACCCAACCTTTTAGTCGACTTGAGTTGGATGTCTCATTCATGATGCATGACTCGATAAAATATCGGGTTGCTCTATCGAATAACAGCACTACCAATGAAATACAGTCCATGCACGACCATGAACCTTATTATAAAATTTCAATGTAAATGAAAGAAATATGAGTCAACATAGGACCAGACATAAGTACCAAGTCAGAAATTAGAAAAAAAATCAGTGAAGGAAAAAAATTTAAAAATAAATAGATAATTTGAGGGATCAGCCCGACTCATTACTAAAACCCTTAACCCAATCCTTATTATTCAATTTATCAAGAAAAAATCGCGAAAAAATGCATTTAAAACACAAAAATCACATTTTTCAAGTAATCGCTTTTCTTTAATAAAATACGTTTTAATCGTGAAAGAACAGTTTTTCAAAGAATGGCGAATTTGATAACTATGGCTCCAATCAACAATATTTTTAAAATATGGCGATCGGAAGTGTTATTGTTACACCCTATTTATTACTCCAACAACATTTAAACAAAGAAAATATTATTGATTGGTGTCAATTAGACGATGTAAAGCCTTTACCATCCCAATCATGCATAAAAAGATCTTGAGATCATGGGTCTTACATCAGACGGTCAGATGTTGATTCCAAGTGACACACATCTCAAAAAATGAATGTGATTATAGAGTGCCATCAAAAGTGGTTCAAGTTTACGATTTTATGTGTGCCACATGGAACAAAAATCTGACTCTTTGATGGTAGGTACATGATCTAAAGATCTGTTGTGTGAACTCTTGGATGAAAAACGTTCTATATCATCTGATTAAAATCAGTTAACGATGTCTTCATTGTTGAAGTGGTGTGGCAGTAACTAAAAAAGTGTGACAGTAACACTTGTTTTAAGACGTGTGGCAGTAACATAAAGTGTTGCAGTATCAGTTGAAGAACCAATTCGGTGAGACCCATGATTGTGTTCCATTGTAGCCCAAGCTTAGAAAATGAGCTTTCCTGACCAAATTACAAAGAAAATCGAAAATCGTTTTTTCAAGAGAGTAGGTTGAAAACTCGCAGCCCAAGAAAGCTCTCGAACAAAGGAAAATTTCCGAAAATGGTCGGAAAAACCATTTTCTGCCGAACTAGAAAACTCCTGAGCTCATCGAATTTCCATCAAATGGCACAATTTGAGATAATTGTTGTGAAGCTTGAGCTAATAAATTTATATTTAAAAAAGGACTCGTTAAAAAAAGGCGGATGAGGATTCCTCTTCTTTCCAGACAACACGCGACCGAGTAATAGTTAACAAATTAGTGAACTTTAAAGAGGGATATTTATAATTGTTTAATTCTTTCTTATCTTCACATCTATTGAAAAAATTGAAAAGCTCAACGTGAGGGAGGAGGAAAACAGACTAGTGACTTAAGGTTTTCTCTGCTAGTTTCATGTCAGAGTAGAGTTTACAGATTTTAGCAAGTTCTCTTTTTCTTGTTAAATTTGTACACATCCTTTAATAAGTCTCTTTTCTCCTCAGTTTTCTCATACACTCTGCTAAGTTTTTGTCAAAATAGATTTTATTTGTTCTGGCATGGAGTTAACAAAAAGCGAGAAAGTAGTTGCTAGAGAAGATAAACCCTGTTTTGCAAGAAGTTAACAAGGAGAAGGGGGGCAGCAAAAGCAAGAATATCTGACTCTAATAAGGAGCTCATAAAGAGCTATACCAAACACAGCCTTAGTTTCAAGCACCTACCATTATATCTTCATATAATTGATATATTCACAACGGAAGGGAACATTGAGTAGCCAATTTTTTATAGGGAAATTTTTAGGATCGACCTTTCAATTTACCCTATAGTTTCACTTTTTACCTAACCGACCAGCTCCAAGTCAAGCCATCACCCAAAAATCTAAAATACCAAGAGTACTCGGGGCCTATAAAAGGTTGTAAAATCAAGGGTTTTTAATTTGGGCAGTTCTAAATAAAGCACAAAAATATCTTTTCGCACCCCACTTTTACCGTTGTTCATCATTGACTGCTTCGAATCACACGATAAATATCCCAACATGATCTTACATGTGCACAGGGACGGAGCCAAGGGGGGGCTAACAGGGGCCATGGCCACCCCCACTTATTTAGTTTTTTCTCTTTCTCTTTAATCTATCTTACCTATTTGGTAGGAGCCAAAATGATTGGCCCCGTCTAAAATAAATGCACAACTCATATATCTCTCTCTCCTATCTTTTAGGCGTCCCAACTCCCAACCAAATACCCTACTTGAGTCTCTCCTATTTTTTAGGAACAATAGTTCAATCACCCTCCTAAAACTTCTCTTCTTAAATCATATCCTACGTAAAAAATAAAATAATCACGTGGATTCGTACCACCTCCAAAATCATGTGAAACTATGAGAATTATAAATCCAAATTCACCATTTTCCTACTATTTTATCCAAACAGACCTTAAAAGTTAAAAATGAGGCTTAGCCAAATTAATATGACTCCCAACTATGACAGATTGGCCCTAATGCCTATTGATAGGTGCGCGAATATATATATATATATATATAAACAAAAGATTCATTTATTTTTTTAAAAATTTTGTTACCAGTAAATGAATGTTAATTTTATTTTTTATAACATTATACATTTATTGTTCATACTTTGGCCCAAGGAATAAAATTCCGGATTTGATTCAGTTTAGGTGGGGACTGAAATTTCGGCCGAAATCTTCAACCCCATATAAAAAAACCCAAAATTTTGGGATTTCGTTTCATTTTCGGTGGGGACCGAAACCGAATTTTGGACCGAAATTTCTGTCGGAATTTCGGCAAAACTTTGATCCTTGCTTTGGCCCCCTCCCATAAAAATTTCTGGCTCCATCCCTGCATGTGCACCATTTGGTTTTCGGGTTACTTCTTAGGAATGTGTGCAATGTGAAATAAAAAAAATCGACATTCTAATGGCATGCCCAAGGTCTCATGATCCATCATGTAGTAGATTGGGTTGAAAAATAATCTCCATCGTGTGATTCAATGCATCCACCATCTAACTCGTTCGATTTGAAAGTCACAATGTAGAGATCATAGGCGCCAAAGATCAGCATGACACTTGCTCTCTAACATTTGATTTAACACAGTCAACTATCAAATTTGACGATAAACTCAACTAATGAATCGTCACAAATCAAATAATAAATTGTCATGGTTCAACTTATGAATAAAAAACGATCCAATAATGAACCGATCAAATAATGAATCATCATCGCTCAATTAATGAATCGCCTCCACTCTGATAACAAATCGTCATCGCTCTGATAATAAATTGTCACCGCTCATATATGAAATCGTCGCCGCTCTAATATTAAATTATCATCTCTCTAATAATAAATCGTCATCGCTCTAATATCAAATTGCCATCGCTCTATTATTGTATCGCTAATTTTTATGTCACAATATATACAGAAAGTGTTCCCATAATAGCAACAATATGACATGTTTTGGGTTAATATCTTAGCCAACTCAACTAGAATGTACAACTCTACATTCTAATATAAAATAATAATTTTATATTAAATACTTTTTTTAATATAAGCAGGGAAGATTTGTAATCAAAGCGGGGACGATTTCTTATCAGAGTGATGACGATTTATTAGTCGAGTGATAACGATTTATTAGTTGAGCCTATTATTAAATTTGATAGTTGACTGTAATAAAAAAGATGCTAGAGAGGATGTTTTGTGCCGATCATTGGAACATTTGATTTTTACATTGTAGCCTTCAAATCAGACGACATAGATGGTGTTTCACTTCACACAAATATTAAAAATAGCAGATATTTTATATTTAGAGTATGTGGAACGGTAAAAAAATATAAGAAGGCGTATTTCAGTTTTTTTTATGTTAGATGTAGCGGGTTCGACTTCAAGCTGGTCGGTTAGGTGAAAGGTGAAACTATAGGATCTTTTGCGGAAAAGAGTAAAATGACTGGATGAGCCTGAAAATTTCCGTGTCTTTTTATATTCAATTATTCATTTTAGGAGGGAGGGTGCTTTCTGTCTTAGGGACCATTTCTTTGCTCCACTTGCTTTTATCTGTTTTCTTTTCCGTGGGAGTCCATGTGATCCTTCATGGTATCAAATTGTTCTCTCCTATAATTATCATCGAAGAAAGGGCGTAGTCAGGAGGGCAATGGTCAGGTCCAACTGATTGAATCTAATTTGGTGTTGAATCAGATTTGTAGCCATTAAATAAGAGAGAACTTTGACTTTCACAGTTTCCAATTTTATATAATCAAAATTCTTTGATATCCAATGAGTGCAGATCTGGTTGAACACAAAATTAGGTTCAACTAATTGAGGGGATGCTATAGCATCTTCCTTAATCAAGTGAGTGATGGCGTTTTTAATCTTATCTCGATGGATGTACACGACACCGGGCAATGATTGGTCAAACTAGTTGAACTGAATTTCATGCTTAACAAGATTTACAGCCATTGGATATAAGAGCATCTTGACTAAATGTCATGCAGTAAAATAAAAACTGTGGAAGTCAAGTTTCTCTGTTATTCAATGGCTGCAAATAGGGTTGAACATGAAATCAGGCTCAAACAGTTGGACCTAACCATTGCACCACAAAAGTTGACAAGTTGCAAAATGTGACGGACGCAAAATACTAAATGACTTCAAAGAATGAAAGTAATTAGACCTTATTTTCCCATAACTGGTTTGGATTCATAAATAGAAGGTGCTTCTCTCTCTTCCATCTTCAATCTCTTAGGCTGTGTATGGCATAGCTCTTTGTTAGTCCCTTTCATAGCAAAGTTCAACTATTTTAGTAGGTTCCCATCCTCTTAACTAACATTCTGCTACATGCTTTAACAAGTACCCCTTCTCCTTGATAACTCCTTGCATAGTAGGATTTTATGCAAGATTTACCCTTTTAGTAATTCTATCCTCATCTCTACTCACTCCTTATAAGAACAGATTTTATTTGCTTTAATAGGAAGTTTGTAGGGAGCAGAGAAGTTGTTGTTAGAATAGATAAATCCTCCTTTGCGGGGAATTAAAAAAGAAATAATAACCAATTAAAATAAATGAACTTTACTTTGATAGGAGCTAGCAAAGAACTATGCCATTCCAGCCTAAATCCCCTGAATTGATCCACATCTTGCAAGCTGAGGCACCTATTATCTCTTCCTGCCTCCCCTAACCTGAATAAGTGTTCTTCTAAACAAACATCAATATTGAATGTATGGATCGGACAATTAATTCAACCGGCAGCTACTATGACAAATTAGATTTCCTCAAAAGTTGTGCCTTGTGGCCTAAAAAGTGGGATGGTCAAGCAACAATCTGTAATGATTGGGTGAGGGGTGGGGACATCCCATTTATCAAAAAATAAAATACGAACTGAGGTCTAATATATAGAGCACCATATATGTTTCTTGACGGCATGCAGTATGGGCTCTGCTGGTAAACGAAGGTGTCAAATAAGGCTCTCAATGGGCCGGGCCAGCTGAGATTTTGGCTCGCATTCAGCTTTTAAAAAGCGATATATTTTATGAAGCCAACTCGGTCTAAGTATCAGATTGGGCTAAGCATGTGTTGACCCGAATTAATCCGGGCGAGACTTGAGTTGAAGGATCCAACGCACGCCCGGCCCACATCCGGCCCGGATAAAACAATAAATATATATATATATAATAAGTTAAGAGCATTTCACTAAAATGCCCTAAGATTAAACTGTTGAACAGTTTAAAATCAACACCATTTAAGTGAAAGTGCACTTTCAATCCTAATCAATATTAACTTCATAGATAGAAACCCTAAAATAGGGTTTTCATTTTTTCGCAATCTCTACCATCTCAAGCCCCAATTCTAAACAAGCAAGTCTCTTGCTCTCCCAAACTCTCTTATAGAAAATTAATTTGAAATTTTTTTTATCAAATTTTATTGAAAAAAAAGGAAAAAATAAAACTCAAAAAAAAAGCCCAAGCCCGGCCTAGCCCACTATGGGCCGGGCTTGGGCTGAGTAAATCACAGCCCGGGTTATGGCCGGACTAACAAACTTGGGAACCCGGCCCGGATAGGGCCTAGTTGAACCCCAGCCTGACCCTAACCTTGCCCATTGAGTGCCCTAGTGTCAAACTCGGTATCGGATATCGGTCCATGGACGACTGATACAAATCGGCCGACACTGATACAGATCAACCCTTTTAAAAAAAATTTTAAAAAAAGTACATGCCTCAGTTGAAACCAATACTGAGTTGAAGGACCGATACGTATCAGTGCTGATGTGTATCAGTTTGCCGAAAAATTGATACTTATCGATTTTTTATACCTTGTGGTAAACATCCTCAAACCCCCAAGATTTTTTAATGGAACAACATGAGCAAAGCACTATCATTTATTTTAATGCAGTAAGATATGCATTATTGTCTATTTAAGACTTCACTTTTTAAATTTATCTGAGCCGAGTTTAAAAGGACTGTACCCATGCAAGGGCATGGGCACAGCACGCATTCCACAACAGAAAACAACCTTACTGGTGGAATATCGCGGACCCACACCTTCAAGTGTCACTGCCAGATATTGGTAGGGGTATGCACTTAATCAAAACCTAAATTTTCAGTTCGGTTCAGTTAAATTTCAGAAACTCGGAACCAGAACAGAAAAAAAAATTGGTTCCGTTTCGGTTTTTTATTTTTATATTAAATTTTTTTCGGTTTTTTCAGGCTTTCGGTTTCGGCCACCCAAATGAACCAATTTGAAATCGGTTTTCAGTTTTTTCTGTTTTGGGTCAGTTTCGGTCCAGTTTTTTTGTCGGTTTCCAGTTCCAAATTTGCATCCAGAGATATAGGGGAGGTTCCTTCTCCAAAACCTACCAGATCACATTAGAACAGATTAAAATGTATTCATCTTATATGGAATTTCTGGGATTTTGAAGTTCAGGTGACCTACAAAGACTTCAATAAGAAGATGCCGCAAAACAAACCCATTGCTGATATTTGGTACAGTCCCAGAGCCACAGGCCGCAGACTAGTCAATCTCCTTTAGTCCAAACGGTCAGAGCTTCCAGAGCCGCACAGCTATTTATGAACATACAGTCAGTGAAAGACAACTTTTAAGCTCTCACTAATTTAGTGCTTAAAAGTAAAATTTACCACAATTTGGAATTGAACCGCTGGCAGTCGGGACAGGTACCTTATTCTAAGTCAAGGCAACAAAGCCACTACTGCACCAGACTTTATGATCCAGAAAATAACTTCCATGGTGAGCAGTTTAACCTCTGACAAAATCCTTCAGAAAAGCCTTGAACAAAATAATATAAAGGCATGTGGCAAATGAAACAATGGAAGCTGCCCTATTCATATGGTTACTGATTTTCATGTCTACAGAACAATCACACTAGAGGGCTGGAAGTAGAACCTTTGAGAACCATATCATATGAACATTTTATCAGCAAATCGGATTGGCTTGGGAAACTTCCTCTGCTGAAGCCAATGCCAATTGGGGAAAAGGAATTCCCTCCTTCCTCGCCTTTTGGCGTTCACGCTGAAGCCGGAAGTTTTCTCTCTTCCGTACCCTATAGCTGTTCGGGTTTTCAGGTTGTTCTATACGTGGATAAACACTCACCTGTAGGATCGTGAAAACCACAAATAGTTAGCCTAAAGTCTCCTTCCCAAGTAAAATTTACTTTAAATTTTACAGAATTTTAACCTGACCTGTTTCCTGTCTGGTCCAAACTTCTCAAATTTGACCATTCCATCAATCAAGGAGAAGATGGTGTGGTCCCTGCCCAGTCCAACATTCTTTCCTGGATGAAACTGAAATATCAACATTAATGGAAAATCTAAAAATGGGCCATCATAAAATATACTAGGGTATGCATGATGTGCATATAATTATGCGGAAAAGAAGAAAAAAAAAAAACACAAAAAAGATAAGGAAGAAGAAGCAGCTTGGAATCTGAGTAGTAGTGTCGGCCAGCTCCAAAACTGATACATATCTGTTTTAGACGATATATAGGACTGTATCGGCCGATACATACCAATATATATGGGCTGATATATTCAATGTATCGACCCGATGACCACCGAAACCAATACTAATCGGTTTCGTCCGGAATTTGACCCATGGTTTAAACTAGAAGAGAGATAGGAGTACTCAGGAGTCGGGACATTCAGAGACCAGAAGTTCTGCTACAAACAAATAAAAAAATGTTGTCCATAGCACTGGTTTATTAGCGAACAGAATTAATGGGCATAGTATGATCAAGAGAAACTGATACCTTTGTATTGATGTAACTCGTTCGACACAGAATAGATCCAAACTCCAGATAATGGTTGCTGGAAAACTTGCCTCCTCTCTCATAAGTACTTGTGTTTCTAACTTCCGGTTTCTTGCATCCTTTAATGCATTTTCTGGTGAGGAAAGGCATAGAAGTAGATATGGTGGTTCAGTGGACAACTGATGATCGACTTCATGTTCCTTTGGTTTCTATTTTGAATGAAGATTTGTATATGTTGTATAGCCCTTAGGATTCTTTTACTGAATGAGGCTACCAGGGTGATGGTGATGGTGATGCCGAAGCTTTAGTTATTCTAAAAGATGGATAGAATCCTCCTTTTCTTGACCTCCTTGGGTATTTGATTGTTTAGTTTAATGAAAGCAGATTTATCAAAAAAATATTGCAACTGTTGTAAAGTGAGATGCTTCTAGTATCAGTTTCCAGCATCACTTCCCAGAGCTGTTTCTTATTTTGGCACTATGCTCCAGATTCACATATGTTCGACGCACGTAGGTGAGACAGATTTGGAAGGCCCCAAACAATCCGGAGGTGTCACCTCGTGGTTAAGCATTGCATGTCATTGCCACTGCCACCAATTCTTCTTTTCTTTTTTTTTTTGATATCCTGGGTATCCGGGCCTCTTAGAGCACCCGCCTAATCCCAGGGGCACATGCGCACCCCAAATTCAGCACATGCCAGGTCAGCACAGGATATAAATCCCTAGGGTGGCCTCAAGGGGGGGAGGGGATTGAACTCAGGTCTCCTGCTTTTGGAAGCAGGTACCTGACCAGCTCACCAAACCCCTTGAGATTCACTGCCACCAATTCTTTCTTTCAGCCCCTCTGGATTCTTCCTTTCAAACTCTCCTAAGAAAATGAAGATGCCAAAAGAACCATCACCTGCTTGAGAATAGTAACACTCCCTACTTTTTCCATAAACCTCATAGAAGATTTGAGGGTGAAAATGACGGGGGACGCCAAAATCGGAACTTGAATTTGGGCCGCAACAGGTTTTCAGCTTCACAAATGGAGAGAACTCTGCACAAAATCGCTCAAGTGACCTCACTTCTCGCTCGAGATATCGAAAGAATGCACGGAGATTTTTCTGGAGCAAGTCGCTCGAGCAAACATCGGTTGTCGCTCAAGTGAGGCATGTCGAATTTTGATTTTTTTAAGTATTTTTCCTAGGATTCTTTTGTTTCGTATGTAAACACTTTAGGTTAGTTTCGTAATTATTTATGTTTTAGGGTTTTCTACTTTAAGGCCTCCTATATAAGATCTTTATAAGCATTGTAAAGGACAAATGATTGATTGATTAATGAAAAGCTATTGCTTGTGTGTGCTTGAGATGAGCCTCCACGAAGAGTGATTCTTCATTTCCCGAGAAAGGTTTGGTGTGAAGCCAAGGGTGTGAAGCCCATGATTTCTCTTATCCCCTATCTATTCCTTTGATTTATCTTTCTCTGTTTTTATTTTCTTTTCCATAACCCTAAATCCAGCCTTTACTCTTTCAAATACCCTAAAATTATAAACCCTGGCCATACCCTAATCCGTTAGACTAACTTGTTTCCAAGAACCCTAGATCGACCCGGCGAATCCATCGTTGATCTACGAGCGAGCCCTAACCTGGGAGTGGCTAGAGTTCTAGCGCAACAGACCGGACCCTATCCGAACCACAGCACGAACATCCAAATGGAAAACTACGAAACCTAAGGTATTTGCGTTATTTTCATATTTATTGCTCAATTAATCTAGTTTAATTTCGGCAAATTCATCACTTCATAGTCAATCACATAGTTTAGGGTTTCGTCCCGCGTCAGAAAATGTACTCTCCCATGTGCTAGATTAATTGTACAATCCACCAAAATTCAAAGAAATTTTACACTTACCTACATCAACATTTGATGTTTCTTACCCCCAAGTAGGTGTCACAGTGGTTGACGACTTGGGTTTGCTCCCCAAGGTCGTGAATTCTACGACTCCTCTTTTGTGACAAAAGGGTGTGTTGTATGGTGCGTAATCTGTGAAATACACATGGTGTGGTGGGGGGTGAGGGCATCCCTTAGGGATTAGAAGTCGAAGCGTAAGTTTGGGATCAAGGATCAAAATGTTGGTTTCGGTGTCAGTTTCAGGACTGGCTGAAACCGAAATTTCGGCTGAAATTTTGCAGGTTGGGCTGAAATTTCGGTCCCTAAGCCGACTCCAAAGATTAAATTATTAACTACCCAAAATCGATTCCAAAGTTATAATGTCAGCCCTCCAATCATTACACTGTCTCTGCCTTTTATTAAATGTCTATCAGATGTCGTCGTTGCTCCCTCATCATCTCATAGGGTACCTCTAAATGCACCAAAGCGTTTTCTAAAAGCGCCAACATACTAGACCCATTGATAACTATTGATTGCTTCGTATCAGATGATGGAGATCGTTTTTCACGCAGATCTTCCACCAAAGGCAGTTTTTTATTAAACATGTCAAAGATCCCAAAATATGGCCCTAAAATCACGTTTGAGCGGAACGAATGCCATAGGATTCAAGAACCATTGTTTGGGGATCAGTGACATGTGTAATCACAAAATAAACCGTCTGATATTTGTGAGATGATCTCAAGATCCTTTTTTTGAAGATTGGCATGAAAATGGACCTCCATGATCTGATACGAAGCAATCAACAATTTTCAATGGGTTTGAGATGTTGGCGCTTTCAGTAAAGTAATTGGTGCGAATAGAGGTACCCCATCGGGTATTATTACGTTTCTTGGATGAATTGCACTGCAACCCTATATTTTTTAATGAGGGGTACAGTTGTTAATAAGTTAAAAGGTTGGGTGAAAAAGGTAGGGTGAGCTGAGGAGACAGTTTGCTGCAACTTGTTGACAGTTGTTGATCCATCAGGACAGTTGTGCATTGTCAAAACATAAAATATAAAAAAAATAAAAAACGTAGAGAAAAGAGAGAAGAATTAATGAAATTATCGGCCGATAATTTGCTAATCACTAAATCATCAGTTGATAATTTGGTGATTAAGAAATTATAGGCCGATAAATTGAATTTCAATATATTTCGACCGATATTGACCTCTTTTCGTTTTGGTGGCGACCGAAACCGATATATTTCAGCTGATAATTTGAATTATCGGCCGAAATTTTGGGATACTCTTTAAGTTCTCTAAAACAACATTTGATGTTTTCTTGCTTCATGTACAACTACAGCTTCTGAAAAAGCTTAATCTCATATCCCAACCATTTGATGATCACTGTCCCTTTTAGAGACCCTGCTGATCACTCTTTTAGTTATTAATGTTGCATGATTATCGAAAGAGAGAGAGAGAGCGAAATGCTTTCATCCTCCCTGCAAAGAATCATCACATTTGAGCACATCAACTTAGCCCCATCTTTAACTCATAGCATGAAATATGGTCCTTAGATGAAAGTGTTATTTTTTGGCCATTAGATCAGCAAGGGTGTGATTCAGATGGGTCAAGAGAAGCTCAGGCCTGCTCTGGACTGGGAAGTGCTGAAGAAAGAAAGCAATAAGTACTATGGTACAAACCATGGATAGTACACTAGCACCAATTCTTAATTGTTCCAACATACTCTACCCCCACTTTGTGCGCATATATTTATCTTACTTCTTCAGCAAGGGTGACAATTGTCCACATCCTGCAGGTCCTCCATCCACCACCTGGGTAAACAGAGGCTTTCTTATTGGAAAGTTTCCAATGCAAAAATCTGTGCTGTTATTTGCTTTTCAAAAGGAGAATTGAACAACAACATGTTTTCTCCTGTTCATTATTTTTGAACGGCAGATTGATTTTATGAAGCACAATCCTGCACTAGGCCCTATATAATGAAACAAGACCAACATGCCTAGTGAAAAAAAAAACGTAGACCTTAAGATAATTGATCTGTGGATATTTGGTTTTCCCCGTGACCATGCGCTCGCACACACAGATGCAAAGGACCCGATTGTATAGAGGTTTCACTATGTATGAAGGGCAGTTTCATTTGATGAAGCATCAATCCTGCACTAGGCCCAATAGAATGGAAAAATATCAATATGCCTAAAAAAAATAAGTGGACCTTATGATTATGGATCCCTAGAGATTTGGTTTCTTTTCCTTGATGCATTATCTTTACAGGTTTGTTTTCCGCCCAGCTACCTCTCCTGATGCTACTATTCTGAAATGTTTTTTCAGCAGAATGAGGAGTTGTGGTTTGGAACGTTCTGTTCAGAAGGAATCTGAAAGATGAGATGGTGGAATTTCTGAGTTCTAACGCTGATGGAATATCAATATTCGACTATCTGAAACAATTTAGGGAAAGATGTGAGGCTATGGACATACTTTAAGAAAAGCATTTTCTAGGTAAGATCCTTCTATTCTTTTCTTTGTAGGCAATCGCTTTGAGACACGCTTGGTCTAACTTATGGAAAGTGAAGATCCCCACAAAGATTAAGTTCTTCGACTGGACTGTAAACTGTTGCTTGGGGGAGGGCTCACTATCAACCAACTACATAAGCAGGGGGTTCATATCAGAAACAAGTGCGTCCTTTGCCTGAAAGAGAGGGAATCCCTAGACCATAATATGATTTAGTGATTTACAGCTGGGGGTCTAGAGAGATTTGGTTTGCGGTCTTCGAGGCGTTTAATGTGAAATGGGTTTTCCCAAAAAACTGTGGTCAGTTGTTGGCTAGTTGGAATGGATTAGAATTTCAAGGGATCAGGGGAGACTTCTGGAAAATCATAGTATTTGTTGTTTGTGGGCGATTGAAACGGGCACATATTTAGAAGAAGAAGAAACCCGATTTACTTGATTATGAAATGTTCTAGAGATTTGGACATCCACTGGGCCAGGCTTGCTGTAGGAGGATTTCGAGGGCAAGAACTTTCTTGATGATTGGGAAAACTTGCGCCTGAAACTAATTTCCTCTAGCCAGCTGATTATTGCAGGCCTGTTTCGGGCTGCCTCTTCAAGCGGGGACTTTCTTCTTTCGGTTTTGGCTCCAACTCCTCGCTGACCTAGAGGTTTTGTAAACTTTTCCTTTTCTTCTTTAATATATTTTTTGTTTGCCGATTAAAATAGTAATAATAATAATAACAACATTGTGGAATCATTTTCTTGCTTCATAGAGATTTGACTTATTAAAACTACAAATGTCAATATACTTATTAAAACAAATAAATAAATAAACTACTTAAAAGCATGCTGCTAATGGATCGGGTCGAACATACCATTAAGTCAACCTGATCATGCCCGACCCAACCCAATGGGTCAATAGGTCATGATTCATGATTATGTACCCAACCAGGTTCAAAATTTGGGTTGGGCAGATTTGACCCATTGGCAGCCCTACTTATAATTCTCACATTTTTCAGTAAAGCTGAGTAAAGGCCAAGTTGATTTGGATGCGCAAACCAGTGTGAGGCACATGCCTCGCGATGAAGAATGCGCCTCGCGTACACCTCAAAGGTTTTGCAGCCTTTTTACCAACTCAGTGATTTTGTTGCACCTTGCCATGAGGCACCTTGAGCCGTACGCCTTAAACGCCTATTGAAAACATTGCTTGTATCCTTCTTATCTTCTTCTTCAGCAGCCACATACAATCATCATTGTTCGCCCAACATCCATACGGGACCATCAACAGCAACTCAGACAACCCATCAATCAATGTTCTTAAAGTTGTTGGACGGATTCGAGCAGTCGGGTGGATGTTCGGGCAGAAGTCGCCAGGCGGGCGCCCCAAGATCCATGTAAATATATACATACATGTATTGATATATATACTTTATTTCAACATAAATGTGTAAAACATTCAGATCCACTTATAGGCTCATCAATCGGATTATTCAAATCCACTTAGAGGCATGTTTCTTTGGGCTAAAACATGTTGCAATGATAGATTACCACTTGGACAATGTAAATTGATCACATATGTTCACCACGTGGCATAATGATACTCACACTTCAATAGTGTGAGATTGAAAGTCTTAACTTTAGCAGCATAAGATCATTTAAACACCATTTTGGTTTTTAAATGTTGGTTAATAGCCATTATCCCTAGCAAGGTATCAAAATCGATTTCGGTATATCGGGTATCGGTCCATGGAGGACCGATACGAATCGGCTGATACCGATACGGATCGGCCCTTAAAAAAAACCATGTCCTGGCTCAAACCGTCTGTTGATACAAGCTCAGACGGCAGAATCTGACATCGACATCTTTGAGTTGGAGGACCAATATATATATCGGTTTGCCGAAAAATTGATACGTATCGGTTTGCCAAAAAATCGATACATATCGCAGAAACATATCGGTATCGGCCGATTTTTGATATCTTGATCCCTAGGCAATAAGGGCTTTAAAGTTTAAGGGCCATCAGCGGGTCAAGTTGGGTGTTGTCCAATAAAAAAAATGGTATTTTAAAATGCCTGGCACCCGAGCTGCCTAGGTGCCCGCTCGAACCATTATCCCTAGGCAATAAGGGCTTTAAAGTTTAAGGGCCATCAGCAGGTCGGGTTGGGTGGTGTCCAATAAAAAAATGGTATTTTAAAATGCCTCGCACCAGAGCCGCCCGGGCGGGTGGCCTAGACCCGGTCCGCCCGAGAAGGCGCCCATGGCTAAACCGGGGCGCCTTGGGGCCCGAACCTCCTGGGCGTCCCCCCCCCCCCTTACTGCCTTTAAGAACACTGCACAAGAGACACCTAGATTCGGATTCCTACAACAATAGGAAAAGGGGATCTATACATAGAGGAGTTTCAGAGAGGAGGCAAGACACCGTTCATGTTTGAAAAATCAGCATAGAAGCTTCAATCCATAATCCAAATACTGCAAGACCAGTTTCAGAGGAAAGCCATAGCAAAACCGATCCAACCCCACATGATTCACTGTTCCAAACATGAGCACAGAATTCAAGATCTCCAAATTTCATAAAACGGGTGTTACAAAGGGATTTTGGTGGGTTTCGATAAATTAACCCGTTCCAAATTGATTTCTAGAAAATTCCAACAAGGAAGATCTACATATAGTACCCTAGTCTCCCCCCCTATCAACTGGAAAATAGTGAATTTCATATAATCTGGCACCACAACACGTGTTTGACAGCAATCTTGACACCATTTCTTCTTCTAATAATAAATTCAAACTACTTTATATATATATATATATATATATATATATATATATATATATATAGCATCATAGCAAAACTGATCCAACCCCATATGATTCACAGTTCCAAAGATGAGCACCGTATTCAAGATCTCCAAATTTCATGAAACGGGTGTTACAAAGGGATTTTGGTGGGTTCCAAATTGATTTCTAGAAAATTCCAACAAGGAAGATCTACATATAGTACCCTAGTCTCCCCTCTATCAACTGGAAAATACTGAATTTCATATAATCTAGCACCACAACACGTGTTTGACAGCAATCTTGACACCATTTCTTCTTCTAATAATATATTCAAACTACTTTATATATATAGATATATATATATATATATATATATATATATATATATATATATATATATATATATATATATATAGCATCATAGCCTTATCCCATCTATTTGAGGTCGGCTTTGCAAGTCCTATTTCTCCACTCACATTTTATTATTCCTAAGCTCTCTATAACTTCACAATCCTTCGTATCCCTTCTCACGACTTCCATCTAGGTCTTCACTAGTCTTCCTTTTCTCCTACGTCCTTGTGCTTGTAGAGTCTCAACCCTTTGTACAGGGTTTACTTTTGGCCTCCGATGTACATGTCCAAGCCACCTCAAGCGAAACTCGGTAATTTTTTCCTTTATAGGTGTTACTCTTAAATTTTCTCTTATATACTCATTTCGTATTTTATCCTTTCTTGTTACTCCACACTTTCATCTCAACATACGCATCTCGGCCACATGTACTCCATCTTCTTGTCACTATTTTGTAGTCAAACATCCTGCACCATATAATATGGAAGGTCTAACCATCATCTTATAAATATGTCCCTTCAATCTAAGTGGAACTCTTAGGTCACAAAATACTCCACTAGCTTGCCTCTATTTCATCTGACCTGCATTAATCCTCTTTGAGACGTCCTATTCAAATCCACCATCTGATTGTAAAGTAAAGCCTAAGTAGCGAGTGGGTAATGTGTTTCAATTTTGACTAAATCATCCTAAAGGCTATCATATTCACTAAATTTGCACTCCATGTATTCTGTCTTTGATTCATCTAATTTTCAAACCACTTGGCTACAAAGGTTTTCTCCATAATTACAGCTTATCATTTATTTCTTTCCTTGTTGGGGCAATTAATACTATGTCGTCTACAAATAGCATGCACCACTGGATTTCTTCTTGTATATATATTGTTAATGCATTCGTGACTAAAGGAAACAAATAAGGGCTCAAGACAGATCATTGATGCAGCCCAACTCTGACAGGAAACTCATTCATCTCTCCACACGTCGTTCTAACACTAGTTACTGTCTTCTCAATATATACATTTGGGATGCATTTCTTTTTCTGCGTCAACCATACTATCTGTCGCGGCACTCTATCATAAGCCTTTTCTAAATCAATAAAGGTTATATAAGTTGCCTCAATAAGAAAATAGTCTATGTTGTGAATCTTCCTTCTCTCTCTAAACTTCTCCATAAGTTGTCTTAATAAGAAAATAGCTTCAATTGTTGATCTTCCTAGCATAAATCCCAACTAGTTCTCTGATACAATTGATTCTTGTCGTAGTCATTGCTCAACTATTCTCTCACAACGTTTCATAGTCTGGTCATTAGCTTAATGCCTCGATAGTTGGCACAATCTTAGATCATTAGATGTCTCCTTTATTCTTACAGAAATGGACCACAATGCTCTTCCTTCATTCCTTGGACATTTTCTTTGTTTTTATCATCTTATTGAATAATTTAGTCAACCAATTCAGTTCGCTATCTCCTAACACAATCCATACTTCTATAGGTATCCCATCTGGTCCTAATAACTTACCTTTCTTCATCTTTGCTAAGTCCATTTTTACTTCAGATTTCAATATTTCGTTGATCATCCCTTGGTTTGGTTCATTTTCTTCATCAATTTCTTTCCATTTCCTTCACATATTATAGTTTTAAATTTTAATAGATCTTTAAAGTGTTTTTGGCCATCTATTTTTTTTTATCTCGTCCTCTTTTACCAAGACCCTTTGATCAGCATCGTCGGCTTTGCGAATCATATTTCTCCACTCGTTTCGGATTAGCGTTAAGCTCTCTGTAACTTCGCAATCCCTCATATCTCTTCTCACGGCTTCCATCCAAGTCTTCATTAGTCTTCCTCTTCTTCTACATCTTTGTACTTGTAGAGTCTTAACCCTTCGTACCGGGTCTGCTTCTTGCCTCCAAGGAACATGTCCAAACCATCTAAAGTGACGCTCAGTAATTTTTTCCTTTATAGGTGCCACTCTCAAATATTCTTTTATAAAATCAACATATTCTATCCTTTCTTGTTACTCCACACATCCATCTTAGCATACGCATCTCGGTCACATGTACTCTATCTTCTTGTCGCTTGTTTGTAGCTCAACATTATGCACTATATAATGTGGTAAGCCTAAGAGTCATCTTATAAAAATATCCCTTCCATCTAAGTGGAACTCTTGGGTCGCACAATACTCCGCTACAAGGATAAAAATTCGGATTTTGTTTCGGTTTTGGTGGGGATCGAAACCGAAATTTAGGCCAAAATCTTCCCACTTGACTGAAAATATCCGAAATTTATGCTTTCGTTTCAGTTTCGGTGGGAACTGAAACCGAAACATTTCGGCCAAAATCTTCAGACTTCAGCCGAAATTTTGAACCTTGCTCCGCTAGCTTGCCTCCATTTCATCCAGCCTGCATTAATCCTATTTAAGACGTCCTCTTAAAATCCACGAACTGATTGTAAAGTAGAGCCTAAGTAGTACAATCTACGGCAATGTGCACTAAATGGTTTTCTATTTGACTAAATCCCCCTCGAAACTATCTTGTTCACTAAATTTGCACTCCATGTATGTTATCTTTGTTCTACTAATTTTTAAACTTCTTTGACTCCAAAGCTTTTCTCCATAATTTCAGTTTATCATTTATTTATTTCCTTGTTTGGGCAATTAAAACTACGTCGTCTACAAATAACATTCATCGTGGGATCTATTCTTGTACATCTATGGTTAATACATCCATGACCAAGACAAATAAATAAGGGCTCAAGGAAGATCCTTGATGCAACCCAACTCTTCTCATGCTAGTTACTGTCTTCTCATATATGTCTTGGATAATCTCAATATAAAAATTTGGGATGCATTTTTTCCTCGGTGCCAACCATATTATCTATTTTGGCACTTTATCATAAGTCTTCTCTAAATCAATAAAGGTCATGTGTAGGGTTTGTCTTCTCTCTCTAAACTTCTTCATAAGTTGCCTCAATACAAAAATGACTTCCATTGTTGATCTTCCCGGCATAAATCCAAATTGCTTCTCTGATGCATTTGATTCTTGTCATAATCGTTGTTCAATTATTCTCTCCCAAAATTTCATAGTCTGATTCATTAGTTTAATGTCTCGATAGATGACACATTCCTGGATGTCTCCTTTGTTCTTATAGAAAGAGAGCATGATGCTCTTCCTCCATTCCTTGAGTATTTTCTTCATTTTTAATATCTTGTTAAATAATTTAGTCAACCAGTTCGGTTCATTCTCTCCTAAAACAATCCATACTTCTATATATGTATCCCATCTGGTCTTAATTTGTTTTTGTTCTTCATTTTTGCTAAGGCTGCTTTTACTTCCTTGATGTTTCGTTGACCATCCCTTGGTTTGGTTCCTCTTCTTCATCCACTTCTTTCGCATATTTTGTGTTTTAATAAATCTTTAAAGTATTTTTGTCATCTATTTTTTCTCTCATCCTCTTTCACCAAGACCTTTTGATCTTCATCCCTAATGCACCTTACTTGGTCGAGATCTCTAGTTTTCTTTTCTCTAATCTTGGAAAGTTTATAGATTTCTTTCTCTCCTTTTCTTCCCAGCCTAGTATATAAATTATCGTACATTTCATACTTTACTCACGGATTTCTTTGCTTCTTTTTTGGAAAGCTTATATCTTTCAAGATCATTTGTAATCTTGTTCTTCGTCATTCTTTAAAAACTTCTTCACGGCAATCGCCTTTTTTTTTAATCAATAATTTGAATTATATTGATAACCAGCAAGGCGCTGAAGGAGCAATACAATAAACGGATGACCAAAAGCAAGACAGCAAGTACATCATGAAAAAAAAAAAAAAAACACATAGGATAGGAGCAACCCCCGACCCGATCCCTCCTTAACCCGGGTCCCAGGGTGATGATTCGTCTCTGATCATCTTGTTGCCAGTCGAGCCCCATAGACAGACCAGGTCTTTGGCTAATTTCAAAATTATCTCCACCAGACCGCTTTTCTGCTCGAAAATCTTCATATTCCTCTCTCGCCGGATACACCAAATGACAGCGAAGAATGTCACCGTCCACTGAAGTTTTGAATGTCAGTATTTCACCACCAAGTTTCTTTTTGTACACCTTTCTTCCTTTAGATTCTCCGAGTACCTTCTTAGTAACTCGCTTAAGGCATAACATCACTTTTTCTCATATCTCATTTGGATCACCTTCTTGGCACCACACTTCCTGGTCACTCATTTTTCCTTAAAGGTTGTCATCTCTTTTTAATTTCCACCATTTTATTTTTTGGGGATCCTTAGCCATCTTTTTCCGCACTTAGCTCTCGATCAGAATGTCCAAAACTATTAATCTATGGTGTCTCGTAAGGCTCTCTCCTCGGATGACCTTGCAATCTTTGCAGTTTGCCCACTCTCTTTCCCTTAATAAAAAATAATCTATTTAGGTTCTATTTGATCCACTCTTGAAAGTTATAAGATGCTCATCTTTCTTCTTGAAAAATGTATTTGCTATTACCAAGTCAAAAGCTACTACAAAATCAAAGATAGCGCCCTCATCTCATTCCATTCGCCAAACCGTATCCTCCATATATCCTTTCATATTCATTTCTCATCCCTCCTACGTGTCCATTAAAGTCCTCTCCAATCACTATGCTTTCTCTATTGGGTATGCCTTGTACTAGTTCATCCATCGATTGCCAAAATTCTCGTTTCACATTTTCACACAATACAATTTGGGATGCATAGGCACTAATAACATTTAAAATTTATTTATCCAAAATGATTTTAACTATCATAATCCGATCACTCTTCCTCTTAACCTCCATTGTTCTTATCCTTCAAATTTCCTTCCACAACAATGCCTACCCTATTGTGAGAGTTACTCTTCCCTAAGTAGTAAAGCTTAAACCCATCTCCCAATCCAACTTGGGATGCATAGGCACTAATAACATTTAAAGTTTCTTTATCCAAAACGATTTTAACTATCATAATCCGATCACTCTTCCTCTTAATCTTCACAATCTTATCCTTCAAATTTCCTTCCACAACAATGCCTACCCTGCTGTGAGAGTTACTCTTCCCTGAGTAGTAAAGCTTAAACCCATCTCCCAGGTCCTTAACTTTCTCTCCTTTCCACTTTGTGTCTTGCAAGCACATTACATTAATACTCCTTTTTCTCATGACATCTATCAGCTCGGCACTCTTCCCAGCTGACATGTAGATAAACTGTGTGTGTGTGTGTGTGTGTGTATATATATATATATATATATATATATATATATATATATATATATATATAGTGCATGGAAATTGAGGCATCCTCAAATGACGTGTTCTACATATAACAAATATATTAGGATGCGTTAAATGCAGCCAGGCATTATGCATTTCTGGTGGCCGCAAGCATACAGCCGCCCGGTGCCAGGTAATGATGCAAGGAAATAATACCGAATATCATCATTATGTAGTGTATTATATATTATATCATATTTTAAACTTAAGAGTCCAGGACAGTCTTGGGCCTGATGAATTTCCATGAAGTGAGGTCGACCAGCCCAATAATGATATGTTGTCAAAAGAAAGTTTAAGTAAATCTTACTGTGAAATTTTTTTTCAAGCAACAAACCTTCATTAAAAACAGAAAAAAAAAATAAATAAATATTCTTTAAAAAAAGAACAAAAAGCTGGTCTAATAAATATAAGTCATCGTTTAAAGAGGACCCGAAATAGTGGGACAAGGTGATGATGATAATTATGGTGGTTTAAAAAATGTCCTAGTACTGGGAAGTCCATACCCATACTAGCTGGGACTGATGAGGCCAATAATTATAGTGTACTAGCCGAAACAAAGTAACCAAAGGAAAAAAATAAATTGTACCAGCAAGTAAATTCCATCACTAGTATATATCGGGAGTGCATAATACTAGTACCGTAGGGAGAAGGGGGGGTCAAGAATCCACTACTTGGTTGGTAGAGAACGTCTCGATCTGATCTACTGTACGTACAGAAAGACGGAAAACTGCTTAAACTATAATCAGACGCAGCACAGAAGGCTTGATGTGGTCCAGCTGTGAAGCCCCGTTTTTATCATGGGAATCACGCCCGATATCAGTACCAAAAATGGGATTGTAAACCCTTTACAGAAATATGAAAATTCACAAAATGGGGGCACTTCCTGTATGCAATGTTATCTCTTCTCACTCGATCTTAGGAAGTGAATCCACAATCAAGTTTTCCTCTTTAGAGTAAGAACTAGAACGCCAACACATAAGGCTAGGATGACTTATAAATAATCAAAACAACCACTAACTCTATCGGTTTCAAGTACATATTATAGTGAATGACAAATCATCTTCCACTACCATTGCATTTGGACGCAAAGCACAAAAAAACTAGGATACTCGAGCAACCATCCAGGATTTCAGCTTCAGGAGAGTCGGTTTCCACGAAAGGTGACAAGTTTCTTATTTTTCACCCATAAGTGAGCAGTATTCACTACTAATTCCACCAACACCTCTCAACTTAGCAGTCATTGTTAATGTGGAGAAAAGCATTCTACTTAACAATATGCTTATTGATTTTAACTGAACTATAATTTGACCATTACAAGCATCATCCACCCTTTCCCATCTAGATGCTTTGCAATCAAGGTTCATAGAGCAATTCAACCTTCAACTCTCTCCGACATTGAACAAATGGATATGACTTTGTGAGGGACCTACTAGGGATGTATAAACCTCAATGTGGACATTGATCCAACATATGCCTCATCATGATCATAATCATCACCTTGTCCCATCCAATGATCAAAATAGCGGTTAAAATATCGGCTTTGGCCACAACCGAGACCGATATTTTGACCGAAAACTTCAATTATCAGCAGGAATTTCAGCCGATAATTTGAAGTTTTTTGTCCTTAAATTTTTATTTTAAAAAAAAACAATTCTGGGAATAAATAAATAAAAAATATATCGGCCGCAATAATATAGTGGCCTGCAAAAAAACCCGAGAACATGTAATTCTCGTTCCGGTGAAGTCCAAAACCGATAAATATCAGCCGATAATTTGAATTATCGCCCGACATTTTGAACCATGGTCCCATCTACGTGGGTCGGCTTTGTGAGTAATGTTTCTTCACTCATTTTTGTTCAAGAATAAACTTTGTTACTCTGCAATCCTTTATGTCGTTTCTCACTACCTTTATCGTAGTCTTTACTGGTACTTCCTTTCCCCAACTTCTTTGTGCTCTTATCACTTCAATCCCTTGTACAGGGCTGTTTCAAGTCTCTAATAGAAAAAGTAAAATCTAACACACGTTGAAGAATCATAGTGCACCAAGTGCCCACCCGAAGACCATCATCAAAGCAACGACCATCAAATAATTTATGGAACTATTCATCTTCCAAATCGCATGATTCTGGAAATGTACTTATATTAAAATGTGCCCAACGATTCTACGGAGAGGAACCAGTCCTTATCTTTGGATTTTCTTCAAGGAGGTATGCTAAATATGACCGAGCCATCCACTTCCTTTTCAAAAAGCCAATAACCATTTGGTCCTTAAATAAAAAGAAAGATGAATGCACAAGGAACGCCATAAACGAAGGGATGGTAATATATATTGGTACAGTTGTTGTGCAAGATGCGCAAAATTGTTAAATTCAACCACAAAAGTTTATCTTATATCCAGTTAAAATAAGCTGACTCAATTTGGAAGCAGACTTGCTTGCTAAGGAGGGAGTCTATCATGTCTTTATTTCTCTCTGTATTTCGCAGTCTATGGGAACCTAAATTTATCAATGGCCAGTTTATGGATCTTTGTAATTCTTCTTTTGTTTTTTTTTTTCACTTCTTCAAATAAATTAAATTTTCTCACTACCAAAGAAATCAAAATTCACTATTTAAAGTTACCAATATCTACTTGTTACGACCCCAAAGTAATATCCATTAATGCAGTAATGCCTAGGCTTTGGAGTATTTGTTAGGACCTTAACAAATGGTATCAGAGCCAGCACCACGTCCCGAGTTTGAATCACGGAAGGGGCTACCTGGTGGGGACCCTATGTTAGATAAAATTAGGAACAGAAATCCGAAAGTAATGAAATGGACAAGAGAATTGGACTCGGCACGTAATCGTGGTCTTTAAAACGCTATTCACTCCCTACTCGAATAAATTCTCGAGTTTGCAAAAGGGTTCTAGCGAGACGTTTCCAAGATACAACGAGCCCAATCTCTTGGATGCAATCCTTTACTTTGCAACAGTAGAGGATCACCCCATAAAACTCAATCTGATGAAGTACCACCAAAAGAAGAAAGCAAGAGGAAATTCTCAGGTTTATGCAAGGATTCCGATAGATTTCAGAGTATCCAAATATGTGTCCTAAGGCCTCCTTATATAGAATTTTCAATATGACTGTTGGACCAACAGTCATATTTTGGACGACTCAATCTTTCAAAGATCTCAACTGTTACATCCAACGGCTGCATAAAAGGTTGTAACTTTTCGAATTCAAATTCGAACGGTTGCACACCTTTATAAGCGGTTATGAAACGGTTGGGTCCAACGGTCAACATTTGACCAATCCGTTTGGCACAATAGAACCGAATTGACCCACTGATTAGTGGCCCATTAGGCCCGACCCGGCTCATGAATAATTTGACCGTTAGATCTACCTGGTCAAAAAGTCAAACCTCTCCTCGCGACGATGCGCACGTGCGAAGTGCGTGCGCGCCTAAAGCGCCAATGCGCCTAAACGCCAATCCGTTTGGCCCAATAAAACCAAATTGACCCACTGATTAGTGGCCCATTGTGCCCGACCCGGCCCATGAATAATTTGACCGTTGGATCTACCTGGTCAAAAAGTCAAACCTCTCCTTGCGACGATGCGCAAGTGCGAAGTACAAAGTGCGTGCGCGCCTAAAGCGCCAATCGCCACGCACACAAGCGCGCGCGTGTGCGAACACAGCGGCTCGCCGCTAGGCACACTCTTCCCTTCTTATTGTCAAACAATAATAGAAGGTGAAAGGTTCTATATATAGCCTAGGCACTTTTTACTTTTACAAATGTGGACTATTCATTTGCATATAAAATTTGAGAATATCTATTGCCTAAAACCCAACCCAAAACTAATAAATTAAAATAAAGTTTTATTTTTTTTAAATTATTAAAATATTTATTATATTAATAATAAATATAACAATCCCCCACAATTTTCAAATAAAATAAAGACACTGGTACCGAAAAATGCGCATACCATGAAAGGTACCTTTTGGGTTTGAACCTTCACTTAGTGTAAACTTATCAAAGTCTTATCAGGGTGCACAAAGACCATAGTCTTGAACTGAGGACCCTATATGACATGACCGGATAAATAACACACATATTTTCTTGAGATCGAGTTTTCTATAAAGCTAGCACTATTATGGCCTTGTGCTTATACCCTAGTTTCATGAATGTTTTTTGAGAAAAATAGTAATCTCATAAGAAGCAGCCGCACCTCCACATTCACATAGGTAAGTATGTCGAATATGTTTCTGTAATCAAACACATTTACACAAAATGTTACAAACTTATTAAGAGTAAATACTCATCCTTCTCTTTTTTTCATTACAGATTTCAAGCACTTGACACTTGTCTTGGGATGGACATTTTAACTAAATTAAAGTGCTTTTAACCATCACTTCATGTCGTACTCTTCCATTGAACTTAAGGATTTATTGTATAAATATTAAGTTGGATTTCTGACATAGGTGATCAACTATATAGTTTTAGTCCTATCCCGATAAATGTTTTCTTTACCAATTCTCTAGAAAGTCCATTGGTAAATGGATCAGTCAAATTATTATTGGTCCGAATTGAGTCTATCCCAATTACTCCATCCTTGAGTAATTCTCTAACAAAACGGTGTCGTAGACCAATATGTTTATTTTTACCATTATAAACTTTATTGTAGGCTTTTGCTCTCGTGACCTCACTATCACAATTTATTGTAATAGGTGACATAGGCATTGGCCACAAAGGAATTTCCAAGAGTAAATTCCGAAGTCATTCTGCCTCTCTGCCACATGCTATTAAGGCAATAAACTCAGATTCCATTGTGGAATGAGTAATACATGTTTGCCTTTTAGATCCCCATGAGATCGCAGCACCACCAAGAGTGAATACCCATCCACTCATTGCCTTGAATTCATCTGAATCTGAATTCCAACTTGCATCACTGTATCCTTCTAAAATATTAGGAAAACCAGAATAATGTAATCCATAATGTACACTTCCTTTTAAATATCTAAATACACGAGATATAACATTCCAATGATCATGACATGGATTACTAGTATATCTACTTAATTTTCCAACTGCATATGCTAAGTCAGATCTAGTACAGTGCATTGCATACATCAAACTACCGATTACTCTAGCATATTCTAACTGATTTACAGATCTACCTTTATTATAAACAAGTTTGATGCTAGGATCATATAGTTTAGATGCAGGTTTACCATCTAAATGATTATATTTCTTGAGAATTTTTTCTATGTAATGAGACTGGGTTAAAATAAGCTCATTATCATTTCTTACTATTTTGATTCCTAGGATGACATTAGCATTGCCCATATCTTTCATATCAAAATTGGAAGAGAGAAAAGATTTGGCATCCATTATACTATCTAAATCAGTATCAAATATAAACATATCATCTACATATAAACATATGATAACTCCCTTATTTGCAGAAAATTTACTATAAACACATTTATCAGATTCATTAATTTTGAAACCGTTAGAAACAATAACACTTTCAAATTTTTCATGCCATTGTTTAGGAGTTTGTTTTAAACCATAAAGAGATTTAATTAATTTACAAACTTTATGCTCCTGTCCGGTCATTACAAAACTTTCAGGTTGCTCCATATAAACTTCTTCTTCTAATTCACCATTTAAGAATGCAGTTTTTACATCAATTTGATGAATTTGTAAATGATAAATATAAGCAAGTGCTATTAAGATCCTAATAGTTAAAATTCTGGCTACCAGTGCATAAGTATCAAAAAAGTCAATACCTTCCTTTTGTTTATATCCTTTTGCCACCAATCGGGCCTTAAACTTATCTATAGTTCCATCAGCTTTAAGTTTTCGTTTAAAAATCCATTTACAACCTATAGGTTTAGATCCTTCAGGAAGATCAACTAGTTTCCATGTTTTATTACCCATTATAGATTCTATTTCATCATTTATTGTTTCCTTCCAAAAAGCAGCATCTTGCGATTTCATAGTCTCATTAAATGTTAATGGATCATTTTCGATATGAAAAGAAAACATGGTTTCCTTTACATGTTCTGATCTTGTTCCCTCTACTACAAACATATAAAAATCTGAACCAAAAGATTTTTCTTTTCGCACTCTTTTGCTTTTTCTGAGATCCATGTTTTCTATATTTTCATAATTTATAATTAATTTTTCTTTATCAGAATTTTCATTAATTCTAGGAATAGAAGAAAAATAATGTTCATAAAATTTAGCATCTCTTGATTCAATTATACTATTTTGATCAATTGCACCCTTAGATTCAGTTACCAAAAATTTGAAGGCTTTTACTGGTTAATGAGTATCCAATAAATACGCATTCAATGGCTCTATTACCTAATTTGGGTCTTTTAAGATCTGGTAATATAACCAGTGCTCGACACCCCCACACTTTGAGATATTTAAGATTTGTTTTCCTTTTCTTCCATAACTCATAGGGAGTTATATTAGAACTCTTTTATGGCACTCTATTTAAAAGATGGCAAGCAGTGAGAAGTGCTTCACCCCATAAATTTAAATTTAAACCGGAGTTTAAAAGCATAGCATTTACCATTTCTATTAAAGTACGATTTTTTCTTTCTGTTGTACCATTTTGTTGAGTATAAGGTGCAATCGTAAGATGTACGACCCTCACATTTTCACAAAATTCACTAAAATCATTCGAAGTATATTCTCCTCCTCTATTAGATTTTAAAGTTTTAATTTTAAAATTTAACTGATTTTCAACTTTTTCTTTATAAGCTTTAAATTTTCCTAAAGCTTCATCTTTATATTTTAACAAATAAACATAAGTATATTTTGAATAGTCATCAATAAATATTATAAAATATCTTTTTCCTCCTCTAGTTAAAATACTATTTAAATCACAAATATCAGTATGAATAAGTTCTAAAATCTGAGATTTTATTTCTACTTTATTGAAAGGTTTTCTAGTGATTTTAATTTGAACACAAATTCTACATTTTTCATGAATATTTTTCTCGCATCTAGGAATTAATCCTAATTCGATCATAGAATTTAAACGATATTCACATGCCCTAATCTATCATGCCATAATGAAAAAGAATCAACAATATAAACAGAAGAAGGCATTTCATTGATTATATTCAATTTGAACATCCCATTACAGACATATCCTTTCCCCACAAATACACCACCCTTGGTGATTACAACTTTATCTTATTCAAAGACAAACTTGAAACTATGTTTATTGAGTAAACTGGTCGAAATCAGATTCTTACGAATCTCAGGAACATACAGTACATCGGTCAAAGTAAGGGTCTTATCAGAGGTCAATTTGAGATTGATTTTCCCTGAACCATTGACCTTTGCAGTTGAAGCGTTCCCCATGAAGAGCTCTTGTCCGTTTGTATCCTCCACATAGTTGGCGAAGAAAGATCGGCAATTATAAACATGCCTAGTGGCACCAGAATCGATCCACCAGTCTTTTTCGCTTCCAACCATGTTGATTTCGGAAATCATGGCTACAAACTTTTCTTCAGTCACATTCGCTTGAGATTCTTTCTCCCTTTTCAGAAGTCTACAATCCCTTTTGAAGTGACCGGGTTTACCACAGTGATAACAACTGTCTTTTTTCTTTTGACCCTGATGACCTTGGCTCTTATTTTTCTTGTTAGCCTTATCAAAATTGAAGTTGCATTTCTGCTTTCCATGTGATTTGGACGTACCAACCTCCACCATATAAGCCTTTAAAGTTAATTGAGATTGCTCATCTTTCTTGTCGCGAACACGAAGTTCATCTTCGACTCAAAGATGGTGGCACAACTCTTCAAACGAAAATTCTTACTTTTTATGTTTGAGAGTGTTTCTGCAGTCCTTCCATGAGGCAGGCAATTTGTGGATAATTGCATGATTGTGAAAAATGGGATCCATTTTTATGCCCTCTTGATTAATTTGACCGATAATATACTGAATCTCATGAACTTGATCGAGAATCGGATTATTATCAGTCATTTTAAAATCTAAATACTGACTTACAATGAAGCTTTTTATACTGGCATCTTCTGTTTTGTACTTTGTCTCCAGCACCTTCCGAAGTTCCATTATAGACGGCATGCTCTGGTACACATCGAAGAGTGAATTTGCTAGCATATTGAGAATGTGCCCTTTACAAATATAATCATCTTGCTCCCATTTCTGACGTTTATGAACATTGGCAAGAGATTCTCCATCAGAATCATCAGGCTCCACGGGTTTTAGAGTGGTTAGGACATAAGCAACTTTCAAAGTCGTCAATACGAAATGTATCTTTGTTGCCATCTTCTAAAGTTGTTGTCGTCAAATCGCTCCAATTTGATGAAGTCGTGAGTCATCACTTTCAGATTTGAAGCCATTATAAAACAGAATAGCGTTTTAAAATTGTTAGATAAAATTAGGAACAGAAATTCGAAAGTGATAAAATGGGCAAGAGAATTGGACTCGAGGCACGTAATCATTGTCTTTAAAACACTATTCGCTCCCTACTCGAATAAATTCTCGAATTTGCAAAAGGGTTCCAGCGAGACGTTTCCAGGATACAACGAGCCCAATCTCTTGGATGCAATCCTTTACTTTGCAACAGTAGAGGATCGCCCCAGAAAACTCAATCTGATGAAGTACCACCAAAAGAAGAAAGCAAGAGGAAATTCTCAGGTTTATGCAAGGATTCCGATAGATTTCAGAGTATCTGAATCTGTGTCCTAAGGCCTCCTTATATAGAATTTTCAATATGACTGTTGGACCAACAGTCATATTTTGGACGACTCAGATCTTTCAAAGATCTCAACCGCTACATCCAACGGCTGCATGAAAGGTTTTAACTTTTCGAATTCAAATTCGAACGATTGCACACATTTATAAGCGGTTATGAAACGGTTGGGTCCAACGGTCAACATTTGACCAATCCGTTTGGCCAAATAGAACCGAATTGACCCATTGATTAGTGGTCCATTAGGCCCGACCCGGCCCATGAATAATTTGACCGTTGGATCTACCTGGTCAAAAAGTCAAACCTCTCCGTGCACGCTTAAAACGCCAATGCGCCTAAATGCTAATGGCCACGCACACTTGCGCGGCGGCTCACCGCTAGGCACACTCTTCTCTTCTTATTGTCAAACAATAATAGAAAGTGAAAGGTTTTATATATAGCCTAGGCACTTTTTACTTTTACCAATGTAGGACTATTCATTTGCATATAAAACTTGAGAATATCTATTGCCTAAACCCAACCCAAAACTAAGAAATCAAAATAAAGTTTTATTTTCTTTAAATTATTAAAATATTTATTATATTAATAATAAATATAACACCCTAGATTGGGGGTACCAGAGTGAAAGCCGCCACAACCACCATGGAGTCCCGGAAGGGGCAACCTGAGGAAAGGGAAACCTGGACCCCAAAGGGAGTACCGGAGTGAGAGACACAACATAGTGGGCTGCTGCGGACGTCGGCTGCAGAGCGTGGTGGTCTGTCACGACCCCAAAGTAATATGGAATTAACTTCCTGCACCACTAGCGCCTAGGCATTTTTGGACTATTGATTAGGATTTTAACACTTCGACAGTAAATTAAATTTATAATTAAACTAATCCAAGTTACAATTAATTCTATAATTCATATGTTCTAACTAAACCAAATTCAAGAACCTAAATTTGGAATCAATCTCTAAAACAGCAAAAGCAACTATTACAACAAACGCAGAATTATTCATTAAAAAAAAAACGAAGAATATAATTTGCAGAGTTCTGATAAAAGATTAAAAAAGATTTTCTCAAAAAATTTCATTCCTAAAGTGTTTCGAATTTCGACTGCTGTGTCGATAAATTGGGGTTGGGCAAAGAACTCACCTTCGTTCCCCGCTGCCGCACGATGATCGCGCCAGGCTTCGCCGTCTGATCACCATAGATCTTGACGCCGAGCCTCTTTCCTCTCGAATCTCGACCGTTCTTTGTACTTCCGGCTCCTTTCTTGTGCGCGGATTCGATTGTTAATGGAGATCTCAAAGGAAATGAGACGCTAATCTTGTTACCGATAACAACAGATCCCAAATCACCTTTGAAATAAGAAGATGAAGAACTCGAAACTAACGAAAGCCCTTTAAAAGCTCCAAATAGATTGAAGCTCATAGCCGAAGCTGCCATTCGAACTTCCCTGCATATCCATCAAAATTAAATAAATAAAAATAGTTCTCAATCGATTTGTATGAGTTTATTTGATTGAGATTCGAGAAACCTTGCGAAGATATACGTACTTTTTGAAGTTCCAGTTATAGGTTTAGGCAAATGAGCAACTCAAATCAGGAAGAGAAACGGGACGGAGATAACCTTATCTTTGTAAAGTTTGTATTTTGGACACGAGCTGTGTGGCGCCAGCAGCGCTACACGGTCCCTGTACCGAATACATGCTCTTATATATCCTGTAACTATTTGGATCAAGTGGCACATGTGCAAGTATAGTCACTAAGTCGGGTTCGATAATAATTCGGCAAGGTTAAAATCGGAAAAATCTGACAAAATTCTAAAAGTGCTCTAAATATTTAGAGAAAAATCAGGAAGAAAAAAATATGAAAAAAACAATAATAATAATTTAAAATTACGATTTTTTGACAAAATTGGGGAATTATTCATAATTTTTTGAAAATTTCGTGAATAATTCGGGATTAATTCACTTGATCTTAAATTCGTGAATTTTTCAAAAAATGGGCAAAATTGGTGACAATGTGGGCAAGAAAATGGGAACAGTGTTATATGGCGAGAAGGTTTTGTGCAGGCACAGTGCAAGCAGCTATCGTGTCGCGACGTAATTGGCTACAAATACAGTGGGGCTGAAGCAATATAGGTCGGGACAGCAAATCACGTCACTCGACATCAACCATCTGTACAAAACTTGTCTGCCGTTTACAGTTTTCCAGAAATAAGGGGGAGGTTTGATGATGTTCCAATTTCTAAATGGAATTCAACTGATTTTGTAGATGCAAAGAAATCTTGACTTTAACTTTCAAATTTTGAATCCGCTTTTGGATCCATTATAACCTCCAACAATTATAAAATTAGTTGAATCTCATTTAGAGTTCAACCAATTGGACCCGACCAAAATCCGGTGTGGGCAATAATCAGGTCCAACCGATTGAACCTCATGTGGTATTCAACTGATTTTAGAGCCATTGAGTAGAAGAGAATCTCAACTTTCACAATTCACATTTCCATAAGATGGTATGGTCAGGATTTTTCCCTATTCAATGATTTTAAAATTGGTTGAAGAGGATATTATGTTCAACCAGTTGGACTTGATCATTGCCCTCAACGATGTAATTGGCTTTATATTGGCTTCCTAGTGTGGAGGATGTGTATTAATCCAACGGCTACTGTGTCCTGTGTTTTCAAAGTTAAGTATTTTCCAAACAACTCTCCTTTTATACTAAACTAGTGGCTAACTCCTCTTTCACGTGGACTAGTATTCTATCTGCTAGGAGCACGGTTGAGAAGGGTATCATATGGAGGGTTGGGAATGACAATTCTGTCTCTGTTTCGAAGAACAGGTGGATTCCTAGACCTACCACTTTCAAAGTTGTGACTCCTAATACCATCGGTGACACAAATGTGGCTTCGCTCATTCTAAAAAACCCGATTAGAAGGGATGCACAAATGATTAGAAACTTGTTCTATGAGGAAGACTTGGAAATTATCTTAAAAATCTCTCTTCCAACGTTTGAAAAAGGAGGATAAACTTGCATAGGCCTTCTCAAAATATGGTCGTTTCTCAGTCAAAAGTGCTTACATCATAGCTCGGGAAGATTCGGTCACCCTTGACAGCAGGGCATCTTTTAGCTATTCACCTTTTTGCCCTCTTTGAAAGTATCTTTGGAATACCCGACTCCCAAATAAAATCAAAATCTACAATTGGCATACATGCTCAAATATCCTATCGGTGAAACAACTCTTTAATCAATCAAAGAAATCTCTCCTCTTTGTGAGATGTGTGATATCACAATTGAAATTGTGGAACACACATTAAGGGATTGTTATAAATCTACAGTTACTTGGTTCTGTTCTCCTCTGGGCATCCGAACTCATCATAGTAGCCATCTTTGTTTCAAGGAATGGGTTATGGAGTTCCTTTTTAGTCTGGGCTCTTAACATATGGATATCTTCCTCACCTTGGCTTGGTCGTTATGGAATGAAAGAAATTGTGTCCTTCATGGCGAAAAAACTAGGGAACCTATCTTGATTGCTAACTTAGCATGTAATTTTATAAATGAGTTCTGATCGGCAAACGAGAAACATCCTAGTATTTTCCAATCCCCTATGCCGACTATACCAAGCTCTTGGTCTCCTCCAGATGAAAATATCTACAAGGTTAATTTTGACGGGGCTTGGTGCTCTCTAAATGGGGCTGCTGGGGTTAGTGTTATTATTCGGGATCACTTGGGCCATGTAATGGATGCAATGGCAAAAAAACATTAAATTTGTCTCTTCGGTTGATCACGCTGAGCTATTGGGCTACAAGAAGCAATCCAATTTGTAATTCAAACGAGCTTTCGAAGAGTTATTTTCAAAGGAGACTCTTTAAGTATTGTTAATGACATCTCTAGGATGGGCGACCTTTCGAAGCTCTTTACTTTGTTTGACAATATCAATCTCTTAGCATGTAATCTTTCTTTTTCTCTTGGACACTTGTTAAAAGATCTGCAAATGATGCAGCATATGTGCTTGCTAAGATAGGCTTAAACGACGGCTATAATGAGGTCTCGTTGGAGGATATCCCTCTACATGTCTTAGGCAAGTGACGGAAAATTGTAATTTTGGCCCTCTAATTTTCATTTTTTGTGATAGTGGCCCAATAGTTTCACTTTTTATAACAGAAGCTAGTTCTGAGCTGAGCTGGTGCGAAATGACCAAAATGCCCACAAAGGCTTCAAAAGCATTTTTTAATTGTGTTTGGGTTAGCTCTTATAAAAGCAGAATGTCACGGGGTCACTCTTCCAGCAGTGTCAGCCAGTGCGGCACCTAACGCCTAGTGCACTAAGTCAACCTATCTCTTATACCAACTGTCAGAGGGCCGTCCTTCAACGCACCATCAACCCACGCGGTGCCTCGCTATCGCATGTAACGAAGCCAATCAATCTCTTCATCAACTCTGATACCACCCGCCTAAAGGACGAGAACTCCCCCTCGTGGTTACCTCTGTTTCAAGGCCTACCATCCGATAAATTATGTCCCTTACGATACGCCCGATTACACCACTACTTTATACTTGATCTGCTCAAGCTTTACCCTGTGCACTGCACTAGTACCTCGCTTCATAACAGTATTGACATGCAGCTCCCCATACTATCATGTCTTACTCGCATACCGAATCAAGCCTACAATTATGTGCCTACCTTATGCTATTGTGTCCAACGAAATCCCACAAAGCCCTTATACTTTCGTGCTCTACTGATATCAGGTCAACATATGTTATATCATGTCGATGGAACCAATATTGAATACTTGACATAAGATCAACCGACCTAATGTCTTTACTCATTGATGTGATATTTTATCATTTATGGGAGACATTAAGGGCATTTTTGTCATTTTATTTAATCCTGACAGCGACTTGGTTGGTAGGTAGCCTCTGTTACCAAAAGAGTTAACTATGGGGCGACTGTGATAAATAAAAGGTCACCCGATATCAGATCGGCCAATTGGGTATGGGATCAACCAACCTACTATCACATTTTATATCCTAAATATGAGTGAAAAAATCATGGGCCCGCTGATAGGATATGTTTGCCATTGATCATATGTCGTTTCATCAAGGATACACGTAACATATGATTTCATCAAGCATGCACATGATTTCATCAAATGTCCATTGAAACTACAAGACCACTGTCACAAAAAGTAAAGAGTAGAAGGCCGAAAGTGAAAACTTTCCTATAGAGAACAGAGGCCTGTTGAAGCCTAGTCAGATCCCAAAGAATATGGGCTCAACCTTGTAGGATTGGGCTACTCAATATGCTAGTATTTATTATTTCCCAAGTAAAACAAAGCCTAAGCCCAGCTGAAGAACACTTGAGCCTCAAATTTTGGCCCTTACTTTTCTATAAGCCTTTTTTCGGCTTTTTTTCAGTAATACTTTGAGATTATAATATTGTGCATCTTCTTCCATTGTGCTAGAGGCTCAAGCCCTTTTTCCTACACTATATTGCATCAGAAGTCTGGCCCAAGATAGGCTACGCCATTAAACTCAGTGGGCAGTGCCTACCATTTTCATCCATATTGGGCCTTTAGATTGGGTTTGAAGGTTATGACCCATCAAACTATGACTGGGCCTTTATTTAAGGCCTACTTAATAACAACTCATGCCCAACAAAATTTTATCAATTTATTAGGGGAGCCATTACTTGCGCACACACAAAGTTCGCCCTGGACAAAATTTAAAAGAATCACATTATTTTGGAGACTTGTGTCAAGTGAAAGCATAATATAAACCATCTGATTTGAAAGCCACAATCGAAAGATCTTGAGTGCCAAATATTGACACGAAATACAATATCGTCAAAAGCCATCATGTGATTCAACAGTGCATTACATTTAATTATATGATTAGTATTGTGTTCCATGCAAATCTTTTACAACAAAGATTTTTACATCATAGCCTTTAAATCATTCGACTTAGATGATGTTTCCACTTGACGTGAGTCCTAAAACATGAAGGTGTTCTTTTTAAAATGTGTGCTTAAGCTATGTCTAAACTAATGACTCCCATTTATTAGAGTCGTTCTTGTAGACCTTTTCAAGTCGGCCCATGCTCAATGTTTCTTGCCAAATTTATAACGGACCCAAATTGGGCCACTTGTTCATTTGCAGGCCTGGCCCAACCGACTGACAAGCCTACTTTTTAAGACCTAAGGTCTAGGTAGGGCAGCGCGGCCCATCTTTAAAGTTCATGTCTAAACGGGTATCGTGTTAGCAATCAAAGATTCGATAAACGCAACCAATGCTTTTGCTGGTTAAAATTGTTGATTGCTTGAATCAAAGGATTGAGATCATTTTTCCAATCTTTTGTAGAACTGATCTTTAAGATCATAAATCACCTAATATCAAACGGTCAAATGTTGATTCCACATGGCAATATCTCTAAAATTGATCGTAAACGGGGGCATATCATTAGTAGGGATTCTCAGGTCACTTTTAGGATCGTGTGGTTCGTGAAATCAACATCTAGCAGTTTGATCGGTGATCCATGATCTAAGCATCATTTATATGAACGATTGGGCCGAAAGACGACCTCCATAATCTGATTCAAGAGCATCAATAGTTTCAATGTACAAAAACTCTGGCTGCGGATGTAAAATATTCGGTTATGAATATCAAAACCCTAGCTAAAAGCTGGTCAAATTGACTACCTTTATCTAGGGGGACCATGAAAAGTTACCAGACCCATCTCATATATATTTAGTATATGATATAGCGCACTTGCTTTGAGTCTTATAATTGCATGTAATGATGCGTGGTTATTATGAGCAACATTGTATGTTAGATTTTTGTGGTCAACACTTTAATCCACCTTTAAGTTTTCATTAAAAATTGGGTTAGACCTTTGACCAGACATATGAGTTAGGAAAGAGAGGTGGTTATATAAGGAGACTACCGTCCCCTCTTCCTGTAACCCTAATTCATTCCCATCTGGAGGCTAAACTTAGAAAAGACGAGAGGTAACGTGGTTTCGGATTCTTTGGCGGAGATCATCAGTTTCATTAAGGAGATCTGACGCGACGATCCGATAATAAATATAAGGTACCCGTGTTCTTGCAAAGGTATATTTTGATCGTGTGATTCGAGCCTAAATCTTAAAATTTCTAACAATTAGTATCAGAGCAAGGTTGGCTTGATCCCATGATCAATTTTTATGAAAAAATCTTGATGTCCATCCGTCTTAAATGAAATTTTTTAATGTTAAATTCGAAAGATAATTCCTTGACATCGGTTAGACCTAAGTCCTTTTGAGCTAAGAGTGAGATATACAATAATCTAACACCTCTTCCATTGATTCTTCTTTGCAAGCTCCCTCACCATTAGATCTTTTTTCCCTCTCTCATCACCATCCAATTTCTGAAACTCTTCACACCTAATCCCAAAATGCCATGGAACCTTACACTGAGCACAAAACAATCTATTGCAATTTGGGCACTCTGATTCTCGGACCAATTCAACCCCATCATCCATCATGAGTGTCGACATTGTTTTGTAGCTCTGACGCTACGTATTTTGTAGTGCAGTCGATGCAATATGCGTGACAGCAACTTTTCAGTGCAAACGACTCCTATGGGGATTTGGGTTCCATACAAATAGCGCAGAAGATGGGTTCAGAGTTGGAATTCAAGTTCAAAGATTCACCTTTTTCGATTTTGAAGCGCTTTTTGAATGGATTCTTTGATGGGTTTGTTTGGATTTGAACAGGGGAGAGGGGCAATCGTCTCTCATTTTCATGCAGTCCTAAATCCACTATAAATCCTATTATTAAACAAAAAACCTCCTTGAAGAAGACAACTACAATAGAGGAGAGTGGTTTCCTTTTGGCGTAGGATTTCTTTCCTATAATAAATCATTGATTAGATTCTCATACTAAAAAGCAATTTTTGAAGTATTGTTTGCATGTATTGTTAGAGCACAAAAGTTGGTGCTTCTCGGCCCGGCCCGGCCTAGCTTATGATCCGACCCAGTCAACAATCAGACTCGGGTCATGACCCGATCCTGGCCCCTAGTCTAACCCAATCGATTCCCGGCCCATGGTATAGGACCTAGATTCAGCCCGTTCGATTAAGGCTCATTTTGACCCATATTTTTTCGTATTCTTTTCGGACCATTTCTGAGTTATTTATAGTTCGATTTTCAAACATTATATATGGATTTTGACTTTCTCGAATATTTCGGATCTATTTTTTAGGTCTATTTTTTAAAAGAGAGTTCTTTGTTATAACTTTTTCATCACCTGACGTCCTTTTGACAATTTTTAATCAGATAATTATTATGTATTTGAGTGTTTTTAATTAAAATTGAGTTTTGTTAGAAAATATAGGGTTGAGTATCGAAGGTTGTGCTCTAGCACCAACGCTGGTACTTACATTATGTTACCCATGATTATTATCAATTTTGACACTTACCCATCACATGAGTTAGATTTGCCTACTTGAAAGGATTTTTCTGTCCAACAGTGATAATCTTTCCTAGTACCATAATTTTTATAAATGATATTTAATTTTATTTGATTGTTCTCAACATATCATATCCAATTTAAGGTAAATATCATGTGTATTTTTTAATGTTTTATTATCGATGTTGACTAGATGTGATATGCATGCCCACATAATCATAGTTTGATGATTATAGATAATTTGTTCACTTAATACATATGTATCTTACAACTGTTTGATTTTGATTAATTTGTTCATCAAGTACAATGTGTGGCATTGATTTATCTTTCAAAAGTAGATTAGTTAGCAAAATATACATATAAAATTTTGAATCAGACTTGATATGGTTAAATGAAATTTAGGTCGTACCTTAGAGATCAAGATAGATCGATAAAACGATCGTTCGAAAGTACGTAACTGAAATAGGCCGAGGTCTGCCCAAAGGTGACCACCTATGTAGGTTGCGTGTCTTTTGGATCTTGATACTTATGTCTCATTAAGATTGGGTTGGCGCATGCTTCTATGAAGTTTCTAATTTCTGGCCAAAGCTGATTTAGGAATTTCATGTAAGTAGGGTGAATAGAATGGTCATAAGTGCGTAGGGGAGAGAAGGATAATCTTTCTGGCCAAAGTTGATGGAGAGTCTGGATTAAACATACGGCACGAGTGATTAGGTCTATGCGTATTTTCTCAAACACGATCTTGGGAAGCAAACTGCATATCGAAGTTTTTGCCCAAAGGTGATGCTGAGACGATGCGACCAGGCTGTCCCATAGAGTGAATGTTTGCACATGACTTCCACTCTATTTGATTTGAATTTGACCCTAAGTTTGAGTTAAGTCCTTGGAGATTAGTTAGTGACATATGGTCATGCAGTAATTCTCAAAGACGATCTGAAACATATGATTATAGATTCATCATACATATGATCATGACGTATTTCATAGAGAATAGTTAGTGATATATGGTCAAAATATTTGATACATTGCAAAAGTATAGTGACATATTTTTTTTGGTGTTATCCAGTGGTATATGGTCACTGTTAGTGCAGTTATAATTGTGTCTACTAATTTTTTTTATTTTAATGGTGTTGAGCATCAAAAAGATTTCTATTTTTGTCTTAGTGTGTGGTTGGTGATTTTATAATACGATAAATGAAAAAATTTTAAGAATGACGATAATGATTCGTGCATCGATAAGTGAGACACAAATTGAATAACTACAGATGTGATTAAAATGTAACACTCAAGAACATATTTTGAGAATATTAATGTTTTCAATTTGGAGATGATTTTATGATTTACCTTATAATTTGTTTACTTCCTTAGTATTGATTTATTTGAAGTGAACTATACTAAAACATTAGAGTTGATATAGATAAAAGTTACAATACTAAAATTGATAATTGAACCTTATTATTGTAATTAAATTTTCAGAGAAATTTAATGATTTTTTATTGATATCAATTTTTATGGACATGATACATTTAGAATTTATGGATAATTAATGCGGTTAGGATTAAGGTATTCATGTCGGAAACTTACTGATTTTAAGGAATGATTAAATAAGTGGGAGCTTGTAGTTATTGACTGTTAGCACTAATATTAGAATTGTGATGTTCATATCGAATCAGTTTTGACAGCACAATTTTTGTGGGAGTTATCTCTCTAATATTGGTTACTTTATTTTATTGTTGATGCAACATATATTTTAATTTTGTGCACGTACTATTGAGAGTATATGTGATTATACTCTATCCATCTGTATAGAGATTTTATCACATGGCAAGATGGTGAGGTTGTACCTCGTTATACCTGAATTTTACTTGGGTTAGATGTGGTTAGGCACTACATCGATAAACCTTCATTCTGATAGTTTGGTGACTGATAGTCATAGGCGGGGAGCCAGTAATGTATCAGGAACGACATATCCTTGGGGGTATGACGCATGGACAAATATAGGAACTGTATAGATATGTAAGTTGCCTGATATCACTAAGTAAATAGTTAAATCCATTAATGATGCTAGTTTTGTGACTATGGATTGCCTAGTATCGATTTGTAAGATGGAATACTGTGTGCGCCATGATCCTTTACTAGTATTGTTATTAAATTTGAGTGGTTGTTACGAAGCATCGAGATAGTGGGGGTCAATGATTTTTTAAAATATAAAATGGATGGTCATCCGCTTTTTAGAGTTTGTCAACCCAGAAAGTCGTTTTAAAAAATAAAAAAAAAATTATATTTAGATGAGTTAAGGTGTAGACCAAGTGGGAGACTGTTAGATTTTTGTGGTCAACACCTTAACCCATCTTTGGGTTTCCATTAAAAACTAGGTTGGACCTTTGACCACACATATCTCGAGGCGATAGGAAGTAGTTTCCTAATATGAGTGACATGTCTCCACTCTCTTTCCTTGATGGGTTAGGAAAGAGAAATGGTTATATAAGGAGACCACCGTCCCCTCTTCCTCTAACCCTAACTCATTCCCATCTGGAGGCTAATCTTAGAAAAGACGAGAGGTAACGTGATTTCGGATTCTTTAGCGGAGATCATCAGTTTCATTAAGGAGATCTGACGCAGCGATTCGATAATAAATACAAGGTACTCGTATTCTTGCAAAGGTATATTTTGATCGTGTGATTCGAGCCTAGATCTTAAAATTTCTAACATTGTATTCCTTAAAAATGTTCCTAGCAGGAACAAAACATTTATTCTGTGAAGCCCAACTTTCAAGTTTGAAATGCATACCCCATATGCAAGTGTCCTACCGCTGAAGTTATTCTAACGTTAATAAAGTTGGTAACTTGGAACTAGGTAGGGATTTATTACGCAAATCTAAGTCTATAAGTATCAGATATTTCGGATATGTATGAGCTAAATTAGCTGATATTTTGAGTAATTTTTTACTTTTTATATAAAAAAAAAAAAAGTAAAAAGGATAAATATTTTTTGTCAAAAGTCATTTTTGGTATTTTCTCGAAAGATTTTTTTTAATGGAATATATCATTTCATGTTAATAGTCTACAAAAGAGTAATAGATAGTGTTGTATGAACATTTGATGTTGGATACCTCACGTGTAGACTTGTTGAAGTAATTCAGCATATTGTTGTGTTGTACGGAAAATAGATTATGGCACTATCCGAGGTATTTTCATGAGTCCTCAAAATGGGATGGTAGAAAAAATCTTTATCCAAACACTAATTGGTCATATATCAGCAGACTATATATATATATATATATGGTTTCACGATGCATTGCCACTAGAAATCGATATATTGGGATTAGATTTGTCAATCGATTCATAACCTTTCAAGCAGAACCAATATCTATTCGAACCCATCTTGACTACTACTGTTGAACAATTTTCAAAACATAATTGATAATAATAATCTTATATGTCAATAAAGAGAGACAAAGGTACCTCTATTCTCCCCTACTAGATTATTGGTGGGCGCCTATACTCAAAGCAATCGACTATATCGACTCAACGATGGTTGATCGATTTTTATTCCATGTGTCACAAATACCAAAAAGTGACCCTAAAATCATATTGGAGAACCTACAGGCAACACTAGCGAGACTCAGGAGGGCAATCGAATGGGAGTCAAGGCATCCATAGTACATACAGCCTTTTGGACTTCATATTTTATCATTTTCGAAAGCGTGGGTAAGGGACCTCTTTTCTCCAACGAGAAAAAAAAAGCCGAGCACATTCAACTCAACATAACCTAACAATAAATCCAGTACCGATGATCCGTGCCTACAATGCATTGTTGCTAGATATTTGCTCTAGAAATCAATACTTGATGTGTGTCAAGTGATTTATGGGTCATATTTTTGAGTTCTGTGTCACATGGAATAAATAATTGATTATTCGATACCGCACCCATGGTAAAACTTGAACAAAAAACAATCACCGCCATTTGATTTAATGCAGTCAATGAAAGTTTAGCATAGACACTCTTTGTAATTGAGTAGGGGCGAATAGTGGTACTAGAAAGAAAATCACCAAACGAAATAATTAAAATTTTCCTTGATACTAACCGGTCAACCTTGCACATAGAGTGTTGTGTACATTTAAAGCACAACCGGTCGGAAAGGCCACATTTCAATAGATAGTCATTCTATTTAGGGAAATTTATCGGATCGACCCTGCCAGATACACCTTTTCCGCTAGGGACCCTATATTTTCACCTTTAACCAAACCGACCAACTCCAAGCCAAGCTAGTTCTAGCTAGCACAAAAAGTCAGAAATATTCCTTTTTACATTTTTTTTTCGTTTTACAAAGTTTAAAATTTTAAATATTTACACTTTTTTATATTTACGCGATGTGAAACAGGATCTATGCCGTCTTATTTGAAGGCCACAATATAAAATTGATGGTGGCAAAGACACGAAAAAGGCGATATCACCTCTTTAAAAAAAAGTTTAAACAGTCGATGTTGACTCTTTAAACAGTTGCCATCGACTGTTTAGACAGTCGATCCCAACTGTTTAAAATTTTTTATTTATTTTTAAACAGTCAATGGCGATTGTCTAAACAGTCGATGGCAATTGTTTAAAGAGTCGCCAGTATTGCCTCTTTAAGCAGTCGGTACCGACTGTTTAAAGAGTCGTCATCGACTATTTAAAGAGTCGCTATCGACAGTTTAATTTTTTTTTCTTTAAAGCGGTGATATCGCCTTTTTCGTGTCAACCTTTGGCACCATCAATTCTATATTGTAGCATTCAAATAAGACACTATATGTAGCGACCCAAGATCTCACAACCTCTTGATTGTAAGATCTTAGACCGTACCTTCGTATCGTGAATCATAGAAACATAATAAGGCGATAAAAGCACCTTAAAAAGCGGGAGATAAAATTTCTTTAAAATATTAATTAATCTAAATAAAACTCATGATAATATTCTTATTCCAATAACAAGTCCAACATGATTAAATCTTAAACAATTTTGATAAAATACTAACTGATCAATGTCCCATTTATTTAAAACCACTAATAATTAGAAAAGAAAATAGCTAATTATGTCACAAAGTCATCATCGTCATTCAGTTTAGTATCCTGAGTACCATGTGCGGTCTCATCGCCATAGACCCATACATTGTCATCGGCGACACCTGTCTCATCTGGTCATCCACATAAACAAGGAGTGTAAGTTTATACTTGTATGGACCAGACATGTAATCCATCGAAACATAAAATGTCAATCATGGCCATATAAATATTTCAGCATATTTCATATATGTGTGCATGTGACATATATAATCTCAATAAGCTGAAATGAACTGAACATAAACATATATATCAATATTACATGAATGGATCATTTCTTTTAATTTCATCTTTCTTGTCATTTAATGCACATTAGACTCCGTCCCGCTTAAGACGTTAGGTCTTAATCATACTTATCACTTGTTTATTTAGACTCCGTCATGCTCAAGACGTTGAGTCTAATGAATTATATCATTTATTGTATGTCAAACTCCGTCCCGCTTAAGACGTTGGGCTTAATCATGTCCATCATACTCTTGTTCAGTTAGACTCCATCTTATATAAGATGTTGGGTCTAATACCTTCTTAGACTCCATCATGTACAAGATGTTGGGTCTAATGCTTCTTAATCGTGTTTAGTTAGACTCCATCAAGCACAAGATGTTAGGTCGAATACCTTCTTAGACTCCATCATATACAAGATGTTGGGTCTAATGTTTGTTGATCATGACTTGATATTTCATCATATCTTACGTGTCTTGATTGTGTATTATATAGATCATCGTGGAACATGTAAAGTGTATAAGAGTGATATCATAATACATAAGCATTTAAGTGCATTTAATCATGGTATATAAATATTAAAGTGTACACAATCATGGTGCATAAATATTACAGTGCATATCATATGATCATGGTGCATAAACATTAACATTTAATGACACTGTTATGAGAAGAACTTGAATATAAAACTTAACTATTCACGCTTAATCTATTGCGTTCATGTTTAGGTTCAATCTATTGATTTCTCAATCCATTGAACTCTATTTATGCTCAATTGATTGATTTCTCAATCCATTGACATAAATCCATTCTCAGGCTCAATCTATTGAGTTTTGCTCAATTCATTGAGTTTTGTCTGTTACCATTTAATGTTCATCCCCAATCGATTGACATCCAATCGTTAATCGATTGACATAATTATGTGTATTTTTTCAAAACAATATCATTTAATCTCCAATCGATTGACATAATTATGTGTATTTTTTCAAAACAATATTATTTATTAGTATCTACTTTAATATTCATCCTCAATCGATTGGCATCCAATCGTCAATCGATTGACATAATTATGTATATTTTTCTAAAATAATATCATTTAATCCTCAATCAATTGACATCTAATCATCAATCGATTGACATAATTATGTGTATTTTTTCAAAATAATATCATTTAATCCTCAATCGATTGACATAATTATGTGTATTTTTTCAGAACAATATCATTTATTAGTGTCTACTTTAATATTCATTCTCAATCGATTAACATAATTATGTGTATTTTTTCAAAATAAAATCATTTAATCCTCAATCGATTGACATAATTCTGTGTTTTTTTTCAAAATAATATCATTTAATAGTATATACTTTAATGTCCATCCTCAATTAATTGGCCTCCAATCGTCAATCGATTGACCTCATTTTGTGAGCACACATTAAAATGCATCAAATCACATGGTGAGATTTCAACCGTCTTCTTCTTAATTAAAATTATCCACGATTAGATTAAGATCCCAACAATGATGATGATTCTAGCAAGAAGCGAAGACCGCTTAAGAATATACACCAACGTTTAGGGTTCCCTAAACCTTTTATCTAGAACTTAAAGTCTTTAACCAGTAGACTACCATATAACTTGTATTCATAAATGACGGAAATAAATATAAGAGTTTGAAAAACCAAAACATGTATTTTTAATTAAAATCTTTAAAAAAGTCACGGCATGCGAGAAATACGATATTAAACACATACATATATTTTAGTTGTATCAAAGACATAAAATTTAGATCATAACACCATAAATTTTATTTCACATCGCGTAAATATTTAAAATTTTAAATTATGTAGAACGAAAAAAAAAGTGTAAGAAGGAGTGTTTTTTTGACTTTTTGTGCTAGCTGAAACTGGCTCGGCCAAGGATCAAAATTTCTCATTTCGGTTTTGGAGGGGACCGAAATCAAAATTTTGGATTGAAATTTCTGCGGGAAATTTGAATTTCGGCTAAAATTTCAACCCCATATAAAATCTAACTGAAATTTCGGTCCCAAATTATCATTTTGATGGGGACCGAAACTGATAATTTCGGCCGAAATTTCGGTCATTTCAGAAAAAGTAAATCTGCTGGGGTCGATTTGGGAAATTTCCCTTCACTCGGGTATTAGGTGGATATATGGTCAGTGCACTACACGGCCCAATTAAAAGTACACATCCCACTGCACGTATACCAAGATTTGTCAGGTTTGTTTGAGTGACATTTACCCTGGTGCGCGGTCTGTGCACCAAATTCAAATCATTTTTCAGATCGTTACCAAATTCAAATATTTCCAAGATTGATGATTGCAACTATCTAATCACAACTACTTCGTACATTACACGAGGATTATGCAATAGAAATCTGTAGCAAAATATTGATCAGATGGCTAGGACCAGCCAATGGCTACGGATGGTCTAAGAAATGAGTACTAATGATGACTACCATGAGCCACGTGCAGAATCTAAATGAGCTGGGACGGAGCACCTAATACCAACTCTCGATTGCGTGGGGTCCTGAGCTTGCTTTATTTGCTCGCAACTCGCAAGGTCGTTGATGAATGTATGATGCCATTCCAAAAGATTAAAGAGGCGTCAGAGCAACATCATTAGTGGTGCATATGGGCCAGGCTTAGATCTGGTTACGGTAAACCCAAGCCCAGTACAGGGCCCAAGCCTAAGTCTGGCATCAAAGCTCAAACTTGGCCCGACCTGTTTATTTATAACTAACTTATTAATTTAAAAAAATTAGCTAAATATATAGTTTTTAAAGTATTTTTCTAATTTAACCAACGGGCCTAACAAATTAAGCCCAAGCTTGGCCTGTTAAAATTTCGGGCTTGAAGTGTTTACTAAAGCATGGCCTGCAGGCATTATGTCAAGCCCAAACCCTTCTTAAATCTGCCAGGCCTAATGGGTGGGTCGGGCTGGCAGTCCATTGCCACCTCTAATCATCATCTGTGAACTGTGAATTAAAATCTTTTTGTTATCACCCATTAAACTCAGTCAAAAAGCTGAATGACACAAATTTTAATGGCCTTGAACTTTGTGAGAATAAGCTTTTGCTAGGATCAATGGTTACCAGGCGCTTCATAAACTAAAATGACCTTATGATGCCGGTGATTGTTCATCCACATAGTATAACATACTTATTACGATTTCTTAATACATGTAGGCTTGATAATTGATATAGGGAAATTTATAAAGAAATTTCTCGTAAAAAGAGGTTTTTATGCCACCCAACCCCCTCAGAAGGTAGAAGGTTATGATTACGCACCTCACCACCTTGTTTTCGGCAAAACCTAATGATTAACTTCGTGCCTTCTCTTTCTATTGGGCCATAGGCTTTTTTTTCTCTGAAACCAAAATGACCAAACTCTTGCTTAATTTTTCATGAAAACCAATATACCATCTATTTCTTTGACGGTCATAATAGTCGAGCCCAGTTTTCTTTGACAAAATTTTATAAATTCCATTTGGACCCCACTCTCTATCATTTAAATACGGGTGTTTAAATGATCATAGCGATAGTCTATACAGTCAAAGCGATAAGTCCTATATTAAAAGAAAATTATGCCTGAAGATAGGCTCACTGGGACATTTTAGCAATTCAACCTGTGCACTCTATTACCAGCATTTGCTCTTGTTTTTATTGGCGAGCACCATCATGGTGCCCTTCTTGTTTGCTCTTGCAAGGGTGGTAAGACGAGGCAGTGCCCTTTGTGGTCCTCACCATCACCTTATTATAACCTAATTTACACCAAACGGATAAATGGAGGCTTCTAAGGCCCATTATATTCGGCATGACAGACCTAAATTTTAGTCAATGCTAACCAATCGGTCTTATATGAGACCAATTGGTTGCAGTTATGTATGAGATCTCGCGGTCTCATTGAGACCTGATCACTTACGAGACCGATGGATCGCACTCTCTTATGAGATTGATCGGTCGGTCTCACTTAAAAATGATCATGTATATTTTTTTTGGAAAAGTTAAGGTTATAGAGCGTCTCAATGAAAAAATAGTCCTAGTTATAAAATTGGTTAAAGACAGACAAAAAACCCACCAGCCGTGGTGGGGTACAGTTATTTGCAACCAGATATTGAGAATTGTTGAGTGCCTTAAATCAAATGATGGAGCATGTTTTTTGTACAAATTTTCCACATAATAGATCTTGGGATCATAGCGCACCTATCAGACGGTCAAATGACAATTTCATGTGATACACACCCCCAGAGTGATCATGATCATGAGTGTGTACCATGAGAAGGGATTCTAGAGTCACTTTTGGAAATGTGTGCCATGCGGGATCAACATTGGACCTTATGATAGGTGTGTCATGATCTAAAGATCTAATGTGTGGAATATTGAGACTAAGAACAGTCCCCATCATATGATTCAAGGCATGGTGAGAATTATGTGCAAAATCCTTAATTGTGGTTAAATAATATCTAGTTACAAATAAGATGGTTTTCTAGGTGCCATCTATGGGAACGATCCATTGCATTTGCACCAGTTTATATAATCTAGGGACCACAAGTCGTCACATGGGGCCAATCTTTAGCCTTAATGATCAACACATTATGGTATTCAAACTTGAAAGGCTTAGATGGTGTTTTAAATTGTCTGGATCCTAAAATAATAGTCTTTCATGCTAATTATGTGCCACAATATAAATCTCGTGTGCAAGTTGTAGCTCCTGTGAGCAATTTAAATTGTTGACTGTTTTGAACGGCACAATCGAAATAATTTTCAGCTTACTCGTCTTGAACGATAGATCTCGAATTTGTTTTGTGAAATCCATAAACTACCCTCTTGGGCTTACCACGTGCTGCGAACTGATTAAAATAAATGAATTGGACACCCTTCACGGTACACCATGAACACTGTAATATTAGGGGCTGGTACACCATGATCACAGTAATATTAGGGGATGTATGCACGTGAACCGTCGGATAGTGCACCGTGATCTAAAGATTTGTTTTGTGAAAGACTATAATGAAAAAAAAAACATATCATTTCATTTAAGGCAATCAACATGCCAAAAGCATGGTTGTTGAAGCAGAATATTTGGTTGCAAATTACAATACCCAAGTGAAAATATTGTCTGGGAATTCATGTCTAATGTGTGAAGGCAAGCTGGGCAGGGAGCCTCTTTCAGATCAAATCTCAGCCATTAGACTTGTACGGAGGTAATTAAGCTGCTTACTGGACCTCATCACATCACACGTGCGAGAAGTACGCTTATATTCCCGTACTTCATTTTTTTCCCGCGAATAAAGCACGAGGATATGCACAGTTTGTTCTTTTGGATTTCAAGAATGCCCTCCAGTTTGGTTTGAATCTAATTAGATACCTTTCATTAGCCAAGGAAAAGTTATAAACGTAGCCAAGATTTTTCTAGGACAAAGTGTATGCGGCTGACGAGGTTTAACATAAATGGTTGCATATACTTATATTAATTGAACCCAATTATATTGTGCCACATCAGCCTTTTATACTTTGTCTGAATAAAATGTGTCCTCCATATAATAGTGTCCAAAAGATGTAGGCAATTAAAGATGGAAATAAGGGTTGAAGATTGTCATTTTACAAAGGGAAGGCCATTTTATGCCACCTCACTTAAACAATGGATTTTCTGTTGACTGTTTCGAATAGGACGATGGGGACCTTTTTCGTCCCACTCTTCAATACAATAGATCTTGATATCATAGGCTTACCATCAAATGGTAAGATGTTGATTTCAAGTGGCACACATCACAAAAAGTTAAAGTGATCATATCGTACTATCAAACGTGCTTCATATTTCTTTTTGGGATGTGTATCACATGAAATCAATATTTGACCGTCTAATAGTAGCCCCATGATCTCAAGATGATTGGGACGAATAATGATCTTCATTGTCTAAATTAGAGCTGTCAACGAATTTTTTCCTTTGTTTAAGGTGGCTATATAACGTCAAGCGGTGTAGTAGTAACACCAGCCAAAAAATATATGCAATTAAGGATCGGAAATAAAGGTTGATGATTGCCACTTTACCCATTTGTGCTTACCGAATCATTGAGAGTGCCTACCGCCCAAAATCATTGACTACTTTGAATCAGACGATGGAGATTATTTTTCATTCCAATCTTCCACACTATGCATCTTGATATCATGGCAACCCGTTAGATAATTTGTTTGTAATTCAAAAGACAACCATGAGGCACCCATCACTCTCATACATAATTTTCAGCTCACTTTGTGAGATGTGTGCAACATGGAATACAAAACTTGATTGTCGGATGGTACGCACATTATCTCAAGATCTATGGAAAGAAAAATCTCCGCCGTCTTATTCAAAGCAGTCACTGGTTTTGTGTGATAGGCGGCGCACTCACTAATTCAAGAGGCGCAAATAAAGCTACTCGTTCATAACTTCTGTTTTATTTCATTTTGATGATGGATTTCTGGGCTTCTTAGAGCACCTGAATAAGTCCCCGAGCACATGCAACACCTACACAACACACGTACCAGGCAAGTAGGGATAAATTCCCATGGGTGGGCAAAAGGGGGTGGGATTCAAACTCAAAACCTCTGCTTCTTGAGGCAGAGTCCTGACTATTCCCCAACAGGGGAGGTCTTGGGGAGGTCCTGAGTTTGAATCTCATAACAAATAATGAGCCGCATTGATGCCCGACCTATTATGCCAAATAACACATGTTTTAAGCAAGGACAATGGTGTCACGTCCATTGAGATCTACAACCATTGGATATGAGAGAATCTTGACTTCCACAGTTTTCAATTTTGGAGGGCTAACATGTAATCAAGATTCTCAAATATCCAATGGCTCTAAAATTGGTTGAAAAAAAATTTTAAGTTCAACTACTAAGACCTGACCATTCCTCTTTGAGCAATTCAACCCATGAGAGGTAGGGGTGTCAATGGGTCGGGTCTGACAGGATTCGGGGTGGGCTTTGAAGGATTCAATTCTCCAATTTCTTAATAGACTAAAAGATTAAGCAACATTTAATAATCGAGTTGAGCCTGGCGTAAGCTTGAATGTTAGTCAAGCTAATACCTAATTAGCTTGAACCTGCCTCAAAAGGGATCGAGCTGAGCAGGGCCGCGGGCCAGCCCTACCATTTACCCGTTAAGTAGTCGGGCTTGGCCAGGCTGGGAGGGTTCTGGGCCGGACTTGAATGACTTGGTTCTTAATCGGCCCTAAAATCAAGTTTGGTCCAACCCATTTAATAATTAGGCTTGATGGGGCTTAGTTCAATTATTAATTGGGCTAACGACTTAGCCCGAACTCAGCCCAGGTACGGCCAATCACACTCTTGCCAGTTGGCACCCCTAATGATATGGTAATTCTGGGATACCCCGGCTATAAAAAAAAAAAAATGGTAATTCATATATTAGACTAAAGTGGATAAAAAACAATAGCACACGTTAGTGAAAGGTCATATATTTTCTCAGTTAGAAGCTAAAGTCCACTAATTAAATGTTAAGAATTTTCTAAGGGCCTATTTGGTTTCAAGGGAAATAAAAGGAAACAAAAGAAAACTCATATGCTGCAAAGGAATTATCGAGATTTTTGTTGTTTGGATGACATTCAAAGGGTCGAAAATTATCTTCACATTTTCCGTCAAAATCCGAAAAGAAATGCCGAGGGGGTCCCTTAGTTTTTTATCTTCCAAACTTTCAGACTTCTCATCCATACGACTCTTCTCATAATATCACAAAATTTTTTTACGGACGAAAATTATTGATTAATTTAAATAAGACGATGGAGATTTTTTTTTTTTTCAATCTTCCTTATGATAGATCTTAAGATCATGATGCCCCTATAAGACGGTCTGATGTTGATTCTATATGACACACATCCCTAAAAATCAGAGACAGAATCACGTATGACTTGGGTGGTCAATTGATCATCAAAATTTTCTAAAAATTTGTTACTAAGCTTTAGGGGTCTTAATTTATATTAGTGGATTTTCATCCATCCAAAAATACCCTGACCACCCAAAATTATCAAAAATCTTCAAATAAATTTTTTTATGGTATTTGTTTTCATAACAAATATTTTTTCTTTGATTTTGTTTAATTAAATCCTACAATTTTGGCCTATATTTTTTCAGTGTTCCACTGACTTATTTTTGGAGAAATTTCTCTCACAAGGCTCTACTATGTTATAGAGCTATATACTCACATATATGGTGTATATACTATAGTATAATTAATTAAAAAAATTTATAATTTATTAGATGTAACAAGACTTGAACCTATAACCTAACCTTCACAAAGCACCAAGTCTACCACTAGAACAATTCAATAATATATGTAAAGAAAAAAAAAATCTTAATACATATATAAATTTTTAGTTATATATTTGGCTATTTTTTTTGTTAAGACATGTTATTTTCCTATAATTTCCTGCTTATGTATCCAAACACAAGATTTAGTTAATCCTATATTTTCCCAGTTAGCAATGTGGTTATCCAAACAACGAAAAACAAAGGAAAACAAAGGAATATCATGGTCTCCTACAACTTAAATATCCATGAGAAAATATAGGAATATTATTTTACTTTTTCACGTTTCCGTATTTTTATCCAAATTGGCCCAATGGAAGCTACCGTTGCCACATGAGATTTGTATCATTGCATATTGTTAAAAAGGACTTCATATTTTTTGGATTTTTGAGATTTGTGCCATATGAAGTACCTTCTAAATTGTCTAATTTAAAGGCCAACAGATAAAGATTTTTGGTGCCAAAAATTGATTTAAAATATGATCTCTATCATATGATTCAACAAAGTCAAAGCCCATTATGCAATTCAATGGTTGAATTTGTCGTGTAAAATGATAGAGATTGTATTTCGTTTCCATTTTTGGCACTAGTGCTCTTTACCTCACAACTTTCAAATTAGACAGTTTAGATGATGTTTCACATGACAAAAAGTCCTAGAAAATACAGTCTTTCCTTATGTGGAACAACACAAATCTTATGTGCAAGTAGTGTCTCCCTTCTCTACTAGGCACTTTTTAAAGAGTTGTCTAAAATTAGGTGGGTGGACAACACAAACCACACGAACGTGCGACTGCAGGACATATATGAACTTTCAGTGCATGAAAGTCTGTGCATGTCGCACAGTCACAAATATGTGTAGATTGCTTTAATGCACATGATGAGTGGACGCTCATTATCGACTAACTCTTTGTTTGAAGGTACCTCTATTGGCGCCTATTGATTATTGAGGATGGCTACTTCCAAAAATCATTGCCTGATTGAAATCAAAGGTTGGCGATCAATTTTCAGTCTCATCTTTTATATCATGAATCTTGAGATCACGAGTGTACCATCAAATAGTCAAATTTTTAATTTCATACGATAAAGGTCCCAAAAAGTAGCCTAAAATCACTTTTAATTGTGATGTGTGACACATGGGTTTAGGGTGAGACACCGGATCATATAGATTGTGAACCTACCAAATTTAGTAAAAAATAAAAATAGACCGAGACACCTGATCACGGGTAAACGTCATCGACGATTCACAATGCACATCTATTAAATGGACACCTGAAAATCAGAGACTAAAAAGAACGAGATTTGTCCGAAATTTGGAGTATGCATGAAAAAATCAATGAGTTTATCAGGTTATGGCTCCTACGGACCTTTTAGCACCAAAATAAATGATCTTACACCACTTAAATTAACACCATTAAAATGTGATTTATCATTATGTATTAAAATTAAAACAACTATTAAAATTAAAATAATAGATTGATATTATAGTCTACAGATCAGGAGGTTTAAATCTCGGTACCACATTATTTTTTGACTTGATCCACTTCAATTTAAGATTTAGATCAGGTGGTTTAAATCTCTGTACCACATTATTTTTTGACTTGATCCACTACAATTTAAGATTTAGATCAGGTGGTTTAAGTCTCTGTACCACATTATTTTAAGATTTATCATTTTGCCGGTATGGATCGCTGAAATCTTGATAGTGTACTTTGGTGTCTAAATGTGGGTCGGGAGAGTTGCGTCCTAATTGAAACACCTAAATTGGGCCTCACTGTCAGAGCCAACACCCTACAAAGAGACATTCAAGTAATCGTGTACGAAACGAATGGGTTGTCGGGTTGTCTTCATCATCAATGGTCATTTTTGGTAAGGGCATCGGAGAAAATCTGGGTGGCATAATGGAAAATCTGAGCATTTAAAGGAGCAATTAGGAGAGGGTCAATATAACAATAATTACGTAGGGGCTCTGCTGACGTGGAAAAAGTTAAGTGAAGTAAAGGGGGAATTTTTGGAGAAAGAGGAGCGGAGGGGGCGGGGCATGGAGGGCCTGGCCATGCTGAGGCAACTTATCGGACAGATTCAAGAGCTCTGGGAACTCTACGGCTCTCCCCCTTATTGCTACCAACAACAAAGGCAAACCCCATTTACCTCTCTCTCTCTCTCTCTCTCTCTCTCTCTACTTCTTATTCCCCAAAAATTGATATGATTTATGTCGTTTGATTTCATCTTCTCAGATCTTTTAGGTTTCTGTTGATGCACGTTTCTGATGAAAATTTTCGTTTCAATCTGAAATTTTGAGATCTCTGTAATTGAATATTGAATCTGATGGTTTAGATTCTTAGATTTTTCGTTCGTTTTGCCATAATTTGATCGGAATTGGAATTGTTTGCATTTGTTTTTTTTTTTTTTGTTTTGATTTGGGTTTTGGAGCGGGTAGGGATTGGTAGTACAGATAAAACAGAATCTACCAGGTTTGAATATTTGCAGATTGTTATTGTTTTTAATTTGTGTTTATAAAAATAGTTTTTGGTGTGCTTGAAGATCGATTGCCTCGCTTTATGGATTAATATTTAGAAAATTATTTATATGAACGTTGAATTGGAGAATATTGAAGTGTGGGCCGTTGGTGCTATGAGTGTTTTATAATTAGAAAACAAATTATAGAGAGCATAATCCTATACTTGAGTCAATTTTTTTGGTCCCTTATGAAAATTCCCCATTTATTATTATTTTTTTATAACGGGGTATCCGGCCTCTTAGAGCACCCGACGAAGTCCCCGTGTATGTGCAAAACCCGCACATCACACGTACCAGTCAGTAGGGATATATCCCTGCAAGTGGCCTGCAAGGGGTGGGATTTGAACTCCGCTTCTTGAGATGTTGTCCTGGCCTCTACGCCAACCCTGCGTTGGCTAAAAAATTCCCCGTCATTTGGCTGGGATGTGAAGGACTAGGTTATTCCACTGTGTTGCTTGGATGCTTCAATGGATATAACACTTTTGAATACTCCAAAATGTACATATTCTATGGAGGAAAGTGACATATGTTTATAGGGAGGCATAAATAAAAAAAGGAGAAATTGTGAATCATTCTAAATAATTGAGGATGGGAAAAAGAAAAAGAACACCAAAGGGGGAAATAAAAAAAAAAGGAAGGAAAAAGAAGAGTAGAAAAAATAGGGGAGAAAGCAAAATATAGACCTAACACTATTCTTGTCTTCACCAGCCTTGGTCTGATCACTGTCAGACTACTAGTCATGGCTTGCGATTAGTAAGTTGGAGTTTACTTTTAATGGTGATTATGTTTACTTTGAGGAAGGTAATATACTTTTTTTTGTTTTGTTTGGTAAAAGTTGTTAATTGTATTAATAAATAAAAAGCGAGGACCTTAGGGGAGAGGGTTCAAAGAAGCCATAAAGAGAAGGAAAAATGGGAAAGCAGGGAAGCAGCAATATACTGTGCACAAAACCAAGCAGCAAACTATGAAGCTAAGACTATAAGTGCTCACATAGCCTGGATTTCCTGCGTAGTCCACCCCTTAAATCACTTAAACAGCTCCGCCCAAGATTGTAAGCATCCTATTGATCTTTCGATCACCACTTGTTCTGATGACCTTTGAACACCTGTCTGTTTCTTTGCTTCAAAATCCACCAAAAAATGACAATAGGGAGTAACTTGATTAGCAATTAAACTCTCAGTATAGGTGTATCCAGATAGGTATCAGTGAGACCGTCTTTGCATGAGCTAAGCATGCAACCGACAAGTCTGAATGTTAGCCTAAAGAAGTCCCAAATACAAGTGGCAGTAAGGCGATGAAGAAGATCAGCCAATTCGTCATTGCTGCAACACATAGCACACCAATTAAAAATGATCATCACCCTCCTTGTTAGAATGCCCACTTTTTTTATCTTGTTCCAGGCAGCTCACCAAGAGAAAAAAGGACACGGGGAGCTTCAATTCTCCAAATCCCAGTCCAAGCCTGCCCAATTAGGGATCTTCTAACCTGATGATGAGAATAAGACTTCACCTTGAAGCAGTCTTTGGAATGCAAACTCCAAATTCTGGTTTCCTTGTGGCGATTACACCAAGGAGCTGAATTTATATCATGCCAAGCAGGTTAAAAACATCTGTATGTTCTTCCTCATATAAATTCCTCCTCAACCTAATATCAAAACGGCTACACCAGAGGACTAACCAACAGTATTTTGGACATTTATCAGCCTATCAGACACTAGCTGATATAACCTTGGAAAGCAGCTCTCAAGAGAGTCATCACTTTGGGATCTGGCCAAAACTATAGGATACTACGTGGCCTAATATATAGCGTAAGCAATGCCGAAAACAGGCTAGTCAAGCGCAAATCCCCCTCCACCAGCTAGAGGCCTTTTGATCAACCAAGTTTTATTTATTTATGTCCCAGCCATGCCTGGAGATCATATCCACTGGAAATCACCTTGGCCTATAACCCATCCCGGTCCTTGTCTGGCCTCCACAGTCATTTGCCTAATAACCTTGTTCCTCCGGATACCCAGGCTCCCATACTTTCTTAGAAAGCAAACCGTGTATGCCAATTGATTAGGTAGTTCTTTTCTCTTTCCTTATTTCCACTCCAAAGGAGCTGCTTCATTAAGCTCTCCAATTTTCTTTCGATGCTAACCGCGCAATAAAACATGCACCGAAAGATTAGATAAGGCTACTTTGATAAGAGCAATTCTACCGCCACAGAATGGAAGTTTTTCCTTCCATATAGAGATCTTTTGCTCCATTCTCTCAATAACTGGATTCCACAGCGGTTTTGGTGGCTTACCAATGAAAGTGGCAGATTGAGATATTTTTATGGAAAAGTGCCCATACTACAACTAAAATACGACCCCATATCAACTGAAAAATTATTGTCAGTGTCCACCCCCATAATTGTAGACTTATTCATGTTAACATTTGCCCATAAATTAGCTCAGAGTAGTGAAATATGAACTTCACACTGAAGGTTAATCGCGAAATGTGAACTTCAGATTCCCCATAAAGAGTTTTCAAGCGAGTAACCTAAACTTTTCGAGAATCTTATAGACACTATGGATGAGGCTAATAAGCTTAAACTTCTCAGATTTTCCGCCCCTAGGATCTTGGGAATAAGAGCAATAAAGGTTGCACCAAAATTTCTGCTGATTGGAACCTTTATGTGAAATTCCCTAAAGAAGGGAATGAGTTCTTCCTTGATAAGAGGCCAGAAGTGTTGATAGAACAGCAAAGGGAATTTGTTAGGCCCTGGTGCCCTGTCATCTGCACCGCACCCTAAAAATAACAGCCTTCACTTCAGCTTCTTCGAACTGCCGCTCTAGGGATAGATTATCCACAGCTGACACGGAAGCAAACTCCAATTCATGGAGCAATGGTCTATTTGAACACTCGTATGTCTAACCACCTATTTGACGTTCTATGCCGCTCTAGGGATAGATTATCCACAGCTGACACGGAAGCAAACTCCAATTCATGGAGCAATGGTCTATTTGAACACTCGTATGTCTAACCACCTATTTGACGTTCTATTTCTCTACAAACCACTAATCCCATACCCTAATTGAATGGAGTTGCTCCTATGCCTAGCATTTGCCAACACATGAAAAAATCGGTATTTTGGTCTTGTTCTTTTAACCACTTTGCTAGATCACTGCCGCCATAGAGAATTCCCCATTGATCGCTTTCTCGTTGAAGAGAAGTTACAACTTGCAACTCTTTCCTCCTCAAGTTCCGAGGTCAATATAACATGCTTCTCTTCAACCCAATTCAGAGCTTCAAGTTTTGATAAATGTTCATCTGACTTTAGAACCATTAACATATAAAAGCTTATTGCATTGCTTGAGGAGCGTTTTTAAGCGGGACAATTTGGCCTAAGGAACAAACTTAGCTGCACTGGTAACCATTCACGAATTCCATTTGGAAGTGACCAAGATCGTGAAAGAGTCACCATTTAACCACATGCTTTTAAAACCGAAAGGCCTTGTCCCGCAATCATCATCAGAGGCCGAGAAGATGACAGGGATATGATCTGGCATAGTATTGGTAATTCTTTCGGTAGTTGAACTAGAAAAGTGCTCTTCCGACTTAATTGAGCAATTAAACCTATCAATGCAGCATAGTATATGAATATGTGGTGTGTTGCGGGGGAGGGGGTTCGGTTGGGGGGGCAGTCCGTTGGAGGTGGTGTAAAGGGGTCCGCCATGGGAAGGTCGATCAACTCCGCAGAGGCCATGAAGTTGAAGAATCCCCTCATACTACTGGTGTTCCTAGACCTCCCGGATTTCTCATGACAAAATCAGATACCACTGAAATTCCACCATAGTAACCAAGTTTGGGTTGGACAATAATTCGGCCAGGGGTTAGCTTGGTTTAATTAGGATAAATTCAGGAAAGATTGCAGAAAAATTTGCGGACTACAGAAAGTAATAAAAATTATTAAAAATATAAAAAAACATAATATATTTAAAATTTTATTTTTTAAGCTATAAAATAGGTGCATTACGTAGTCTACATTTATCAAAACTTCACAATCATAAAAAAAAAATGAAGCATGATTAAAGCATGTACCACAATCATAAAAATGATATTTAAAACTTTGGTGAATCGCTGAATCGTCCAATTAATGGGCAAAAAGTTTGCCAGACCACCTAATTGGAGAATTTTTTTCTAAAAATTTGATAAAGTTAGAGAATTTTGTTGTAGTGGCCACCAATGACCCTGGGGACCGGCCTTGAACACTAAGAAGCTCTGCCTAGGAACCTCGTCTAAGGGCAGGATCAGTTCTTATGTGTTGGGAAAAAGCTCTTTGTGGGGAGAGTAAATGTGTCAGATGTAGAGGGTGGTAGTAAACTTATGTGTTGTGAAGCTATTCTTTGTGGGGCGAGTAAATGCATCGGAAATTTTCTGAATGTTTATTGTTTAAACCCTAAGAGGGTAGATAGAGTGATAGATCTCTTTGTGAGGAAGATAGCAAAATTTACATGCAAAATTTGGTCGGGTTTCCTTAGCAGCTTTGGTGAGTGGCTGCTTGGATGGATCTTGCGCAAAGGTCTTGGCCAGTTGACAAGTCGGTTCTTTCTGTTATAATTTGGAAATTCTATGGAAGGACCCTCCAATAGAGTTTTCACGGGGTATTTGGAAAGAGAAGAACAAGAGAATTTTTGGTAAAAAGTTCAGCACTTGTCAGAATGCTAAGAATTTAGTCCTTGAGGAGCTCCTTGGTTGGTGCCCGATTTCCCTGAGCTGCATGACGATATCGTCTGAGGAGATCTTAAGGGGATGGGAGCAACTGAGGCCGCCATAGTTTCATTTTAGTTTTCCTCTTTCCCTTCGGTGATGGTTGTTTCTCTTTATTGGCTTATTTTTTGTTTGCCTTTTTCCTTTCTTTCAGCTTAGCATCTCGCTTAGCCTCTTTTACTCCGCTGTATTTCGTTATCCTGTAATGAAATTATGGCTTTGCATGGATTTTTTTATTATTTAATATCTTCGATATTAAGAAAGGACATCCAGATTTTATGCATTTATTGATAGATTTATGGGGTCTCCACATTGGGATCTACACTGAGGTTTGTAGATAGGAAATTGGACGTGTGCTTCAGTTCATAATTTCATATATTTCATGAAGGATTTTATTGAAGGTAAGATTTATGGATCTTTAGTTACAAGTTGCAACCATTGCCGACCACTCCTTAGAGTGCTAGCTTTCTTTGTACAGTTTTCGTTTGTAGGTAACCCACCGTAACAACCAAGGATCAAAATATCGGGTAAAATTTCGGTCTCGGGCATGACTGAAACCAAAAATTTGAACCGAAATTTCAGCCAAAAATCGATAATTTGGCTGAAATTTTGACCGAAATTTTGAGTCCCATACAAAATATGACCAAAATTTTGATCCTTGGTAACAACATTGCTTCCAATTTCTGAGTGTATATTTATTGTGTTGTGGGTAGAGGAGATAATCAACTACCCCAATTATGCAATTTTCCGATCTTAGGGAACATTCCTATTACAAGTATTTTTTATTTTTTATTGTTAACGTTGATAACTTGCCTAGATGTTGAAAAGAGGTGAAAGAAAGTGGGGACAATATCGAGAAGATCTACAATAGATGGACACCCCCACCTTAATGGTTTTTTAGGTTTAAAGTTCCATTGTCAACTTGGGCTTGATGGAGGTTTGTGGTTGATTGAGATGATAAGGATTCCGTGGTGTTGATTTTTGGGTCTTGTGGGGATGAAGAATTTCCATGAAGCGGTTGATAGCTTTGCTTCATGGGATCAACAGTTAACTGGGTTCCTCTGGTTTTAGATAGGGGAATGGATTTCTTCAATGTGATTAGATGGACATCGCTGATTGATTTTGTGGAGACTGTGGTATGATTGAAGAGACCCTGACTTATTCTTGCCTTCAAAACCTCGTGGTTGTTTTTGTTCTCTTACGACCAAGGTATAAAAAATAGGCCGATACCGATACGTATCGGTTTCTTGGCAAACCGATGCGTATCGGTATCCCAACTCGGGTATTCGATGCCGTTTCAGCCGATACGTCTCGGTTTAGGCCGAGACGTAGACTTTTCTTTTTAAAAAAATGGCTGATACGTATCGGTTCTTGCTGAGTCGTATCGGCAAACTGATACCCGAGATCGATACCGATTTTGATGCCTTGCTTAGGACACAACATAGATTGATAGTGTTGGATGTTCTGATCAAGAGTCAAGTGACAAAAGATGACAAAGGATCTCCCAAAAATGAAATGATGGGAGTTAAAAGGTGACAAAATAACAATCTTCACAGGGAAAATGAGTGACCGAGAAGTATGGTGGTGTGAAGGGGGATCCAAATGAGATGTGAGAACAAATATCGCAATGTCTTAAACGAGTTGCTCAGGGAATCTAAAGGAAAAAAAGTTGTACAAAAAAATATTGCATTTTAATGTTAACATTTAAAAGTCAATTGTAGAGAGTAGGTGTTTTAAAGAATGACAAAGAATGAAATTATAAATGATCTTCAAAGATACAAGCTTGCCAAACGAGAAGATAAAAAAGTCGTGATTGAGGTTAAGTATGAAGAGTACGCTGATTTCTACACTGAGTTGGGACTGAAAGAAAGAAAGAAAGAAACTTATAAATTTGTCAAGATTAGAGAAAAGAAAATTAGAGATCTCAACCAAGTAAGGTGCATTAGAGATGACGATCAAAGGGTCTTGGTAAAAGAGGATGAGATGAAGAGTAGATGACAAGAATATTTTAAAAATTTACTAAACACAAAATATGTGAAGTAAATCAAGGAATGATCAGCGAAATATTGAAAGCTAAAGTAAAAGCATGCTTAGGAAAGATGAAGAAAAGCATAAGGACCAAATGGAATACCTATAGAAGTTTGAATTGTACTGGGAGAGAACAAACTGAATTGTTTGAGTAAATTATTCAATAAGATACCAACAACAAAGAAAATGCCTGAGGAGTGGAAGAGGAATATTGTGGTCTCCTTTTATAAGAATAAATAAGACATCCAAAACTATCAAATTATTGAGGCACTAAATTAGTGAATTAGACCAGGGTTATCTAATTCGCTTGGGAACCGTGCGAACCGCGAACCAGTACCAAGTGAACTGGCCAACCAAGCTGCTGTTGTAGTTTTTGTATAGGTTAAAAAGCACTCCAAGGAGGATTCAAGCCTGGGTCTATGAGGTTAGGCGTGACTTCTCTACCAACTCCCTCCCCCACATTACTGCTAGAGGGACAGACATTATATCATATATTTAAGTAAAAACTTTATAATTTATTTGAACTAATGAAAATATTTTCTAATTCTAGTTAAAAACCCATCCTACAGCGAATCAAGTTCGCTTAGGTCTAGCGATTCGCGAATTATGAACCCGTATTCAAACCGAGCGAACCAATGAATCTGGTATTATTGAATCAGACTATGAAACGTTGGTAGAGAATAGTAAAATGACTAAGACAAGAATCGCTAGACCCAAGCGCCCGTAGCGAACCATCGAATCAGGTAACATTGAATCAGACTATGAAACTTTGGCAGAGAATAGTAATAAAGAATCAGGTGTCTTAGAGAACCAAGTTTGATTTATGTCTGGAAGATCAACAACAGAAACTATTGTCCTTTTGATATAACTTTAGAGAAGTTTAGAGAGGAGAAAAAAACTTTCATATGGTTTTTATTGATTTGGAGAAAGCTTATGATAGAGTGTTGTGACAAATAATCTAATGACCTGAGGAAGAAATGCATCCCAAACTTATATAATGAAATTATCCAAGACATGTAAGAGAGGGCGATAACTAAATGGAACAACCATGGGTCAAAATTTCGGGTATCGGATACATATCGTCCGAGTTCAAAACCGATATGTATCGGACGATGCGTATCGGAATAGTAAAATACCGGACGATACATTGAATGTATCATCCGGGCATTTACAAACAAAATGGCGATACGGTACATTGAATGTACCCTATCGTCCAAGTCTGATACCGATATGTATCGTCCGATACGTATCGGTATCGGACAATATTTTGATCCATGGGAACAACTATGTGTAGAGACTAGTGAGTTCCCTGTCAGAGTTGAGTTGGTTTAAGGATTTGCCCTGAACCGTTATTTGTTTGTTTGGATCATAGATGCATTAATCATAGATATAGTCACAAAATCGGGGTTCGGCAATAGTTCGGCGAGGTTAAAATTCGGAAAAATCCGGCAAAATCGGGAAGTTCGGGGAAATATTTGGAGGAAAAATCGGTGAGAAATTAAAATATATATATATATATATATATATATATATATATATATATATATTGAAAAAATTAATTTTTTTGAAAAATTTGGGAAATATTCGGGAATAATTCGCGAATTATTCGCGAAGTTCGGGGATCTGGCGAAATTTTGAAAATTTGCAATTAATTCGGGGGACCTTAAATTCGTGAATTATTCGTGAATTTTTTAAATATTCGGTGATTTTTGTGACTATGATCATAGACATACGAGAAAAGCTTCCATTGTGCATATTATTTGCGGATGATGTGGTATTAATTGCTCAAACAAGGAATGAAATCAAGGATATGCTGGAATTATGGAGAAAAGCCTTGGAGTTGAAAGGTTTGAAAATTAGCAAAATGGAGATGAAATACGTGGAGTGCAAATTAGTGAACATGATACTCCTTCGTTACCCGAAGTGGTAGGAAGCGTGTAGTAGGTTGGAAGTGGGAGCGCCATCAAAAGCTTGAAAATGAATTATTCTATGATAGGAAGCGGGAGCGACACACTGAGTGGAAGATTCCTGCTACTAGGTGATAGCCTAGAGAAGGATTTAGTTACAATAAAAAAATCATCTAGTGCCACATTGCCATTAATTTTATTATTTATGCTCTACTTTACGATCAGATGGAGGATTTGAAGAGGACGTCTCAAATAGGATTAATCCAGGTTGGATGATTTGGAGACAAACGAGCAGAGTATTGTGTGAGCCAAGAACTCCACTTAGATTGATGGGACGTTTCTATATGACGACGATTAGACTTGCCATATTATATGGTGCGAAATGTTGGTCTAAGAAAAATTGACAATAAGATCGAGTGCATATGATTGAGATGCGTAGGTTGAGACGGATTTGTGGAGTAACAAGAAAGGATGAAATTCAGAATGAGTACATAAGAGGAAACTTGAGAGTGGCACCTATAAAGGAAAAATTCATGGAATGTTGCTTGAGATGGTTTGGACATGTCCATCGGAGTCCAAAAGCTTACTCTGTACAAAGGGTTGAGATGCTTCAAGCACAAGGAAACAGGAGAAGTGGACTATCTATGAAAACCTAAAGGGAATCTATGAGAAGGGACATGAAGGATTGAGAAGTCACATAGAGTTTAGCATTAATCAGAAACAAGTGGAGAAATATGATTCACAAAGCTGCCAAATAGATGGGATTAGGCTGTGATGATAATGATGATGATGATGGAAGATGGCTTTGATTAATCTAAGTCATCAGATGGTAGTTCAGTATATGAGCTAAAGTAGGCCAAAAAATCACTCATTGGAGGATCTGAACCATCCGATCTATGCATTCTAGAATTAATGGCTGTTGATATCTTTTTAATGGTTGAAATTAAAGTGCACTAGTCGGATGGTTAGAATCCTCTAATAGAAGTGATTTTTGATTGATACATGAGTCGATCATGGAGGGTCTAGTTGATCTATTTGGATTGATCAAACATGTGTGCCACGTGGCCATCAGGTGGACAATCATGGGATAATCTGTTTAAAGGTAGGGGTTGGCCTCATATAAAAAGGGTTGATATATATATATGAATGCTGTTCCAACTTTAGATGATTGCCACGTGGCAGCCAAACACAATTTTGAGCACCACATGGACGTAGGTAGAGTCAGTCTAGAAAGTGACAGATCACTGTGAGATCAAAGATGGTCAATGGTTAAAAAATGCACGGTGGAACAAATGGTTGTTTAACTGTTCATTTTCTCGTCGTAAGATCAATATATCTATATATCTATATTTGTATATATCATCATCATCATTATTTATTTTGTGGATGGGTAAGCTGGGATTGAACCTGTGACCTCAGGGTTACAATATTTTTAACCTTCCATTGAGCTACAGGTCAATCCCTTATCTATTTGTCATCATATCGTAGCCTTATCTTGTCTATTTTGGGTCGGTTTATTGCGAATCCTATTTCTCTACTTGTTTATGATCAACGCTAAGCTCTCTGTAAAATCACAAATTTTCCCGTCCCTTCTCACTGCTTCCCTCCAGGTTTTCACTACTTCCTTTTGCTTGTAGTCTCTCAACCCTTTGTACAAGGTTTGCTTTGGCCTCTGCTGGACATGTCAAACCACCTCACATTCCATAATTATTGTTTCCGTTGTAGGTGCCACTCTCAAATTATTTGTTACGTACTCATTCCTAGTTTTATCCTTTGTTACTCCACACATCCATATATATATATATATATATATATATATAATGGCCCCTGACTGACATTTAAACACCAAATGATGTTTAAATGATCTTACACCCTTAAAAGTAGACTTTTTATCTCACACCATTGATGTGTGATTTATCATTATGCCATGTGGCACACATCTATGATCAATCTAAATTGCCCAAGTGGCAAGCTATCACTGGAATATGTCTCAGCCCAATGAACTATGCCGATAAGTGGATGTGAACCATCCCATTGATGAACTTTAATTGCAGCCATTAAAACTAAAAACAGTGGTCGATATTATAGTCCACAGATCTGATGTTTAAATCTCCCTAAACCACCATTTTTGGGCCTGTTGCACTTCAACTTATGATCTATCATTTTGACGGTTCAGATTGCCCACATCTTAAAACCATTGATGGTGTAAGATCATTTACACCATTTTGGTGTTTAAATGACTGCCAGGAGAGTCACTCCCTATATATATATATATATATATATATATATATATATATATTTATGGATCCCCAAGAGGCACTCCAGTGAAGCACCCTCACCTATCTTGCGTAATCCACTGGAGTACCTTCACCTTTTCCTTTATATATATATATATGTGTGTGTGTGTGTGTGTGTGTGTGTGTGTGTGTGTGTGAGAGCCGGGAGGGTACTCTAGGTGGAGTACCCTCAATGCACTCCAACATCCATGGAGGTCCACATGGCAGTCAAAACATATTTTGGGTGCCACGTGGAGCAAGGTAGCGTTGTTTAGATCATTTCTGAAAAAGAAAAATCTAAAACAACATCTCCACCATGTGTTTTTTGGGTCGTAAAATTTAGATCCTTGAATCACAGTCAAAATTTGACTTTTAATTTTAAAACTCAGTTTTGAATTGCTTTTTTAAAAAAAAATGATCTACATAAACTGCTGAAGCTCCATGTGGCACCAAAACAGTATTTGGGTGGCCACTTGGACCTCCATATGGACGCTGGAGTATGGTGAGGGTACTCCACCTGGAGCACCTTTCCCTATATAGGATATACAAATATATATTCTAGTATTGGTAGGAGATTTTTGAGGAGCTTTCTAGTTTCTTGGATGATTTTGAGGGTCGCTTTGAACCTAATACTACGATGCATTATTCTTTTATGAACTTCACCCTCAAAGCTTGAGGTCATAGGGATTTTGTCGTGATCGCGTCTCTTTTTATTCAGTTATAAATTTCGTGGTAGGTTACTAGTTTTTATCTGAAGCTTGGATAGTTGTGTAGGGGGTATGCCACCGAATCTATGTACATGCATACTTTTTTAAAATTTAATTTTCTATCTACTCAGCAAAAGGAAATTATTATTATTAATTTTCCCCTAAAATCCCATGGGAAGGATGAACCCTAGGGAGGAATGGGTGCCACGTGGGAATTTGAGTGTCTCATGACCCCCAAATAGGGATAGGGGACGCTGGACCAGCCCAGGTTTACCTGGCTCTCTATGTCTGATATCAAACCCCGAACTGGTTCGACGCGAATCAGTCCGGGGTTCGGTTTGCTTAGAATCATGCCTAGTAGGTAAGCCAGACTCTTTTATCTTATATATTTTTGTCAATAGTGTATATATGGTGCAACACTCAAAAACTATTGGAGGACTTGAATCACTGACCTTAGTATAGGGAACACACCTGCTAACCAACCTCATTCAAGTTGTTTTGTGATAGAAATAATATCATTTTTGTAACATATAATCGATCTTTATTTGGACCACTTCCAATTAAAGTAAAAACTCATCCTACCCCTACCAAACTGGGTTCGCTCGACAAGTGAACTCGAATCCGAACTGAGTGTATCAGGTAACATTGGACCAGCTGGATCCTGGTTGAGCATAATGAGGCCCAGGCAGTTTGGGTGCTACCTTTGATCCAGCTAGGCACCCAACCCGTGAATCAGGTGCCACGACAACTTGTCCAAGGTCGTTCAAGTAGATAGGTCCCATCTAAAAAAACTAAAAAAGGTGTTCGTCGCACTGTTGAATATTAGGTCAAAGTTGGAAATAATTCGATGCACCATGTTTGGGCTGTGAACAATGATATTTGACCCATGATTAAAGAGCTAAAAAGTCCAAGTAAGATTTTTTTTTTTTTAAATCCCTTTGGACGGGCTGAACCCTTAGAGGATGGGGAGAAACTCGCGATCACGTGCCACGTGATCTAGCAGTCGAAGGTGGACTGAAAACACTACCTTCATAAGTACTGTCCCTTTTCCCATATATAAAATATAAATACAGTATACAGAGGAAAAAAGGAAGCCTACTCCAATGAACTACTCATGGTAGGAGCATCAAGCTCATGTAACACTTTTTTGATGCCACGTGGAGCCCTAGAAGGTTGTATAAATCAATTACAAGAAAAAACAAACTGAAGTTTATAGATCAATGGTCGGATATTAATTACAAAAAAATTCAAGGTTGGGATGTTGGGTGTGGACCTTGGTGTACGGTGCAGGTACTCCATTGGAGTACCTTCTAGCTAATCTCTCTCTCTCTCTCTCTCTCTCTATATATATATATATATATATATATATACACACACACACACACACACACACACACACACACACACCAAAACACATATATCCTGCTACTCGAGCTGCCGTAGATTGCATGCCATTTTCAACTGCCTTTGAAAATTCAAAGGCAGTTGTTGTAGCCAATAGGCATGAGATATAATCCCAAGAAGTGAGTGAGGGGACCACCCTCCCCTCCTTAACAAACGCGCGCACACACGCACACACAGCTGTGGCACCTAAAACATGCTTTTACCGATCAAAAAAAAAAAAAACATGCTTTGGGTCCATGTGATGGGCATTGCATAGATCATTTTTAATTTTTTTTTGAAAACTCATCTCCATGGGAGAAGTAAAAAATTGACTACGTCCAATTTTTAGAAGGTATTAATCACAAGATGGAGAGTAGATTCCAATTTTTCTTTTGAAATTGATCTATATATTGTACCCTTGGTCCATGTAGCACCAAATTGAAATTGGGTGTATGGCACATATTTAGAGAGCTTGGAGCACCTTACCTTTCTCCATATATATATATATATATATATATGGCGCCTAGTTGGGTGCCACCTGCAAATGCACAAGGTTGATCAACAACTATGTAAAAATATTAAAAAAAATCTGATTTTTCACCATTGATTTTGTGGTGAATGGTGAAATTTTTGGATGGAAAAACATGTCTTTGACCTATGAAATGAAGGGCATGCATGCCCAATTTTTTCCTAAACCCTAAAGGGGCTGGTGAACCCTTAGAGGATGTGGGCCAACTCGTGATCACGAGCCATGTGGCATGTGATCTACTGAAGTGTCTTCACGCTACAATCAAATGTAATCTTCCCATTTTCCGCCCCAACACACACACACACACACACACACACACACACACACACACATATATATATATATATATATATATATATATATAAAATGATGGCTCATAGATTGCCCTTGTTCACATTTGGTAATTACAAGAATACCAAGTGAAGTAGAGTTGAATTTTTAACATCTGCTAGTGTATTTTATGTCCAACTCTGTTTTGGGGCATTGCCAACCTCTCTCCCTCTCCCTCTCTCTATGTATACACACACACACACACACACACACACACACACACACACACACACACGGAGTTCATCTATAATGAAGTTAGCTACCGATAATAATGGTGATGGTCATTCCATATATTTTGATATTGAAAATCAGATTTCTGAGATTAACAAGGATAGAGCTTTTATGAATGAAAACATAATTGATAGGTTAGATAAAAACTCTCTTCTCTAGAATTATAAAGTTGATTATACCGAAAAATAAAACTTTGTAACTTGATATGTATAACTTGGGTGGGCTAAGGAGGATCAGTGGGACTTGGGCTAGAGTACTCTGGTAGTATCTAGGCGCAATTGTGATGGCGCACCAATAATAAAACTAAGAACTAGAAATCCCAATTCAAAATCATATGGTCGAGCATGCACAAAAAAAAAAGAAAAAAGAAAGAAAGGGATATGATGGGGACATCCGATTCAAGCAACCGCCCATAACATATCGAAGGCGAAAGAAGAACATCAGAAAGAAAATTCAAAATTTATTATAAAAATTCTCTGATTAGAGGGTCTTCAACTTTCAATCATGTCACTTTTATGTTTGACGTATTTTGAAGTGTCAAACAAAGTCGGATTGATGCGAAATTGGTCATATTTGAAAACTTATCGAAATAGCTTTCCAACGAGCCAAAAAACGTGCAATTCCGACAAATATTGAAGAAGTTACGGTCAGTTTTCAGAAGCTGCACAGAGAGTGATGAATTTCAAGACTCCTAATTGAATTAGGATTAGTCTGTTTTATTATTTTATTTTAGAAAATAGGATTTGTTTCTTTTATTAGAAATATGATTAGTTTCTTTATTGTTTTAGAAGAATTAGGATATTTCTTTGAACTAGGAATTAGAGTTACACTAGGATTTCTAGTTTTATGCATTGGTTAGCCTGTTTAAAGGCTTGTAAACAACTTTATTAGAACTTTTTGGTTAATTAAAATTGCTTAGGAAAAATTGAGAGTTCTAAGCTTTCGTGAGAGTGCGATTCTCTCAAACGGAGAGCGATTCTTCGATTTCCGCTTGTGATTTGGTGCGAGGCCAACTCTTCTTCCATCTCTATCTTCTTTAGATCCACGGTTTGCGTAAGTAGTGTAACCCTAGTCATTTTATTTATTTCATAAAATCCAAAATCAACCTATTTGTTCATCATAAATCATTATTAGCATTTTTATTTTGTTCTGGATCGAGAGAACCCGCTTGCGAGTTCGTTCGACGCCTTAAAGCTATCGGAGATCTAGCCGTTCATAAGAACCTTAGTTTTCTAGATCTACGATAGGGAACGTACATGAAAGTAATGCTATTTTGGGCCGGAATTAAAGCATCTAATTGGATTTCTAGAATTTTTCATGGGAATTTGTTATGAGAAATTGTTATTTTTTAATTGGTTAAATTAATTTTAATTCTAATCTCAGTCCTAGCATTGCAGTTAGTAAGTTCCCGTATCAGGATAGTTATCCTTGCTTGTGTGCCTCTCTCTCTCTCTCTCTCTCTCTCTCTATATATATATATATATATATATATATATATATATATATATATATATATGGGAGTAGGGCTTGCGGGTTTGGACGTGTGGATGAACCCATGCATTCGAACTGAAGATCACATCCATGTGGCATGTGATCTAAAAATAATACAATTCAATTTCCGTTTTTTTCCCCTCCTAAAGCCAGGTCAAAGTTTGTGTACCGCTTGGAAAACTTGGTGCATAGAATTTTAAGAACTTTGACCACATTTTGGATGGTGGATATTCTTTCGATTCAATATATTTTTTTAGATGGTCCTTGCCGAAGTTACTGTGGCACCTGATCCCCTGGATGGGTGCCACGTGGACCTACCTGGTTTGAACGCATGGTGCCGCCATGCATTCGAATCCATATCCCAGTCCTCTCTCTCTCTCTCTCTCTCTCTCTCTCTATATATATATATATATATATATATATATATATATATATATATATATATATATATATAGGAAAAGGGTTCCGTCCTCCAAAACGTTGAGCGTTTGACACGTGGTATGAGCCGTAACCCTAGTTAAGTAAAAACCAACAATTAGCGGGTGTTCTTTATCGCCCAACTATTTCTCTCATGCTTCTCCTTTCTCTCTCAAAAAGATGCTGGGACGGCTGTAGGAGTCTGTAATCAGTACCAATAGGGTTATTTTCTCTCATATCCCACCCCAAAACTCTCTCTCTCAAGAGACGCTGGAGGACTCTGTAATCTGTATTGAAAAGATTTTTTTCTTTCTTTTGTCACTCTCTCAAATCCCTTTTCTAGCCCCTTGACCTTAAAAGCTATTATTTTTTTCTTGATTTTTAGTCTTTGATGTTTGGCAGTCTATGAAGTCTTCGTTCTTTCAATATATCTATAATTAATTCATCCCCTCATTAATAAATTAAAGGCATTTGAACTATAGTTCTCTATGGTCTAAATTTGTATCGGATGGTGATGGAATGTTAGACTCTTAAATTGCATAATAACCATACAAGCTGTTTTCCCCCCCTTTTTACATGTGATGGATGTCTCTGCCTGAACCACAATCTTATCATGAGTCTGATAACAATGGGTGCATTGCAATCGTAAATTAATAAAGTATCTGAATTACTGGTTTCGTAGGTTCCTGGAAGTACGGTAAGGATATGAAAATGACCTCCTCTCCATGGAAAAATGACTCAAGAATCAAGATTTCAAGCAGTGGGTCTGTGAGAAGTTTAAAAATTGAAAGATGCCTAACCATCCAAATAAAAATAAAAATTGGAAGATGCCTTTATTTGCAAATTGAGTTGAGAAGGAGCAATATTAGACTGCAATAACCATACCCAAACTGAAATCTTCCGATAGAAAGAGTTGCAGACTTGCAGGAAAGAGGATGAACTGACGAAGAAGGAAGAAAAGGTTTGAAGAAAGGGCTTGTTGAAAATATAAAAAATAAAATAGGTACCCATTAATTGTGCACTTGATCCGTCAAAAGGCAAGTCTTTGGAAAAAGCAAAACTTCCAAAAATACATTTTGCAGTTGTACTTGATCAAATTTTCCTTAACCAGAGTTAAAGAACCCGAATATGTGGCACTTGTTTGGGTATTTGGAGGACGGAATTGACTCCCATATATATATATATATATATATATATATATATATATATATATATATATATATATATATATATATATGGAAAACTTGACAACTATGGATACTTCCACACGTGTAACTTAAATCCTTTTTGGTCAGTAGGAACCACAGTGCAGAATGCTACCTTATTTGCAGCAGAACAACTCTAACAAGAATTCTTAATGGTATATGATTAAACCATTCTATATAAAATAATGAAGTTCAACCCAAGATGGTTGCTGACATTGTCAGTAACGCCATGGTTTCTAGTTGGAGTGGAGGATATCAATGTTATGGTGAGAAGTTCATCAGGCGTGAAAGCATTCTCTGGCTTTATTCTTTTCTATCTGAAACTGGAGCATTGAAGCTTTGGATATGGCTACTGCAACAGACGTAACTAAGGAAGTCTTTATTTGACTGCTTTCATTTGCACAGTCGTCATCATCCCACCCTTATGGGCCCAGCTTTGCATTCATGTAGGCAGTACTGTAACTCAAACTTGCATGGTATGCAACATGTTCATTTCTTGCAGCCAACACTCTTTGTTGATATTTCATACCCAAAACATGTAGCTTAATGTAGTTACCAAACCTATGCCGCAATGCAATGTGTTTTTTTGTTTGGTGTGTCCTTAGCTTGATTTTGCTAACCTTGGGATGAGAGGTTATTGTTAACTAGGGACTCCCTCTCTCATTGTAGCACACGACCTTCTGGGGCATTGCACCCTTATTTGCCTTTCTTGTACTCTTTCCTTCTATCATGCAATCTATATTATTAGTGACTGAAAGTAAAAAGAAGTCTAGCTATTCTGTTGGTGCAGTAGTAATACTTTTGTGCTGGCATGGGGCAGTGTTGGGTTCAAATATTCTTGACTTGAAAACATCAAAGGTTTCGGTCTTCTTTAACTATAGCTTCTTACCAAACATGTGTCAGTGTAAAGGTTCAGCTCTACTATTCAAAGTTATACCTATAGAGTAGATATTTTAATGAGTTTCAATCTGTCACAGCAAATTTTAAATTAGACTAATCCAATCTATTCATTACAGAAATTTGCTTTCTGTAGTTGATTAATGGATTATCCTGTTTATTTATTTACTCTGTTTTTAGGATTTTATTTTCTTAATTTGTTCTATATTAATCTATTCTCAGATCATTTAGGAAACATTCATCTTGAAGAGCCTAGTATTGAAATTTTGTTTCAGCTAATCACAGCTTGTTCTCTTGGGCAGATGTTGTTTTCTCGATCTTGATGACAGCTCTATGGATGATGGTTACTACAATCTTATAATGAGAGGTGGAAAATCAAGCAGTTTAAAGATGGTGGAAGCTAACAAGCCTCCACCCACCAAGAAATCTCGAAGAGAGAGGAACCGTGAGAAGATGATAGCTGCCAATAATTCACCAGAGATAATGGAGCAGGGAATCTGGAAAGAATTCCCTGAGGACCTTTTCGAAGCCGTCATTGCAAGACTCCCTGTTGCAACATTCTGCCGTTTCCGGTCAGTGTGCAGGAAATGGAATTCCCTATTGGGCTCTCAGAGTTTCTCTCAATGCTGTGCAGAAGTTCCACAAATCTATCCCTGGTTCTACACCATAACCCATGAAAATATCAACAGTGGAGCCATGTATGACCCGTCCCTAAACAAATGGCACCACCCCACAATCCCTTCTCTGCCCATGAAGGCAATCATTCTTCCAGTAGCTTCTGCAGGCGGTCTCGTCTGCTTCCTCGACATCGGCCACCGGAACTTTTATGTCTGCAACCCTCTTACCCAATCCTTCAAAGAACTTCCATCAAGGTCGGTTCGGGTCTGGTCTCGTGTGGCCGTAGGGATGACTCTGAATGGGAAGTCAACCAGCAGTGGATACAAGATCCTATGGCTGGGATGTAACGGTGATCATGAGATATATGATTCCGTGAGGAACAGTTGGAGTCGTCCAGGAAACATGCCGCCGAGCATCCAACTGCCACTCTCTTTGAACTTCCGATCGCAGGCTGTGACTGTCGATGACACGTTGTACTTCATGCGTGCTGATCCGGATGGGATCGTGTCTTACGACATGGCAAGCGGCACTTGGAAGCAGTTTGTGGTCCCCCCTCCGCCGCATCTGACGGACTACACACTCGCAGAGTGTAGGGGGCGGATCATGCTCGTAGGGTTGTTGACTAAGAATGCGGCCACATGTGTTTGCATATGGGAGCTGCAGAAGATGACTCTGTTGTGGAAGGAGGTTGACAGAATGCCAAATATATGGTGCTTGGAGTTTTACGGAAAGCACGTGAGGATGACTTGCCTAGGTAACAAGGGGTTGCTTATGTTGTCTTTGAGATCGAGGCAGATGAATCGTCTGGTTACTTATGATGTTTCCAGTGGACAGTGGATGAAAGTACCAGGGTGCGTGATCCCGCGCGGGAGGAAACGGCAGTGGATTGCATGTGGCACGGCGTTCCACCCGTCTGTGACAGCTTTGGCTTGATTGCTTTTGGCAGCACTGGCAAAGTGGAACGGGCTTTCTGGCTCTTTTTATACTACCTTGTCTGCTACCTATTTGCTACAAATTTTGTTGTGTGATTTTGTTAATGATGATGATGATGACATTGATCTCTTCCTTTTTGTTGTACAAACATGAATGATGCTATTGCTGCAATTCTAGTTGGTTTTTATAAGACTCCATTATTTAGGTATTTTTTTTTTTGTCCTTTCCCAAGATGGGTGCTAATATCATTTTAGTCAAACTGCTTGATCGTGAGATTGGATTTGGAAAAATGCAGTTCGACCTGTGCCCTATGGTGGTATAATTTTCATCTGAAGAGGTTTCAGGAGCTGGGTTCAACAGATTGGATAGAACTTAGAAGTTAAGTTTGTGTCTGGCAAAACAACCCTTTTTAGGCTTCTTGTCACAAACGTCGAAACTTGCGACAGACATTTGTTTTGTCTTGGTTTGGGCCATGGATGAAACATATAAAAAAACTGAGATTTAAACTATGCTTCAACCTATCCAAAATTGTTGTTGGGGATCTAGAAAGGCTTGGTACTTGCCGCCTTGTCTAATATGGCGGTAATTATTTATATGTTGGGAGCAAGATGTTTATATTTGTTTATTTTTCAACTATTGACAGTATTTTAGAGTTGACCTACTAATTGGGGATGGCCGCTGGACTTCCCATCCCTTATGGTGGCTAGGCATTTTAAGAAATATAATAACATTAATTTCACCGTGCAAAAAAAAAGGGGAAAGAAAAAGAAGCAAAAAAAAACACTCTTATGACCTATATGAACAGATTGTGCAATGACCATCCACTTTTTCGCGACAGGGTGCACATGTTTGATATATCGAAGTAGTCTAAACTAACAACACATTAGCATGCCCGAGCAATCATATGATTTGTGCACTTTAGTTTAAAGCATATGAATTACCATCGTGATGCTTGGATTGCCCAAATTGACACATGACATAACAAATGGAAATACATGGCATAATCTCTAAAGAGGCAGTCTTGGGCTCCGTCCTTGAGGGCAAGTTGTTGGAACATTGTCCTTTTTTCCAGTGATTATAGTGTTAATTACGGAGCCTGTTGTCTTCATGCCTATTTTAGTGATTTCAGCTTTACTCTTATCTCTGAAGGTGCAACCATAAGGGTATCGTGGCTATTTAAAAAAAATTGTAATGCTTATATATATATATATTTTTTATCATAACCCGTGTAAGTGATGGTTCCCCTTACACGAAGTTTTAAAAATACGGGGGAATGGAGAGAGGACACTTGTACACTTATTAATGATCATTCAAATTAAATCAGGCGGCTTCTTCTGCAATCAGTCACAGTATACCATTTGTTAAAGTCAAGTACGGTTTTTCTTCTCCGACTTCGTGCATTTTTTAGATAAAGGATGAACTGTTTTTGGTGCTGCTTATTGGCAGTGAATGATTAGTGAAGCATGAAATCCTGCTAAATATTAGCGACTTGCTTTAGATTGAACAGATACGGAAAACCACAATCCGCCCAAGGTCACTGGCACCCAATACTCCCAAAAATCGGTTTATGGCATGAGTTTGGATGCGTTGGGGATTCATTTCTTGTTTAAAAAAGGGAACATAAACGTTTTGCAATCCCAAAGTCCATCCATTGTGTTATGATTTGTTTTTTAATTACAGGGTATCCGGCCTCTTAGAGCTCCTGACTAAGTCCCCAGGTACGTGCAACAAGGGGTGGGTTAGATTTCAAAACCTCTGCTACTTGAGGCATGGTCCTGGCCACCGTGCCAACCCCCTGTTGGTTCCGATTTTATTGCCGTTACAACCATTAGATAACCACCATAATTTTTCACTAATCTCAACCATTAGATAACCATTTTATTGCCCTTGTCTAATATTTAAACAGGCAAGGTCATGAATCTTATCTAGCACCATCAAATCCTCAAAATAAAGGATTTTAAACCAAAAGCACTGCAACTGCTCTAAGAGATTATTTGCAATATACAACTATTTCATCATCCGTGTATATAGATCAGCCATAAAATGCATCAAATTGTTTGAAAGACTACAAATCAGAGTGTGTAGAAGTAATAGTCTTTCCAGTTTAAGTCCACCCACCCTCCCACCGGGGATCCGCTCACAATCAGCCATATGTGAAGCCATAAGTGAGTGCTAAATAACAAAACAAGGGGTGGCTGTCATCATATCCCAAAAAATAGCCAACAGGGACCTTATTCAACCAGTAAAAAGCATAAAATTAAAGTAGATAATTCAGGGAGTGGGGAAGATGGATTGAAATTGTAAAGTGATAGATTTCCATTAAAAAAAAAGGCAGGGAGTGAGATTATAGGTACCATAAAGTGACTGATTTTCCAAAAACAAAAATAAAAACCGTTTACCTATATGTGGAGTACTAGCCCCACCTTATCTAATTAAGAATTACAATAAGTAAGCCATTTTTCGCAAGTCAGTGATGGAACTTTCTACTCCATAGATTGATATATGACCAAAAGTAGACCCTGCCACTGGAGAAGTAGTATAGATGAATTAGCTTACAAAAAGTTACCAGAAGTACCAAAAATCAGCAGACAACCTAGATAAACTGAAGGAACAATATTTTCAGGAGCGAAGAGAGCAATAAGAAAGTAAGTTCATTCCTAAAATGAAGTGTTTCATGTGAGCTGACAACAGTCAAGCAAAGAATCTGTATGGCCTCAACAAATTGTTTGACAGCCTCTCTTTCCAATTTCCAAACTTGGCATCATAGTGATGGATTGCTTCCTCCATCTCTGCAACGTATGACTTCATGTGATCTGCAACTCAAATGAAGATATGTAGTCAGAGATCTAAATGATGCAGATGACCCAGCCGTGCTTGTCCCAAACCAACAGTTATTATCAAAGGAAACAAAAATTAAGCAAGCAAGACAATCTGATGAGCAAGCTTGCAGATTTTAAGGCTGCTAGAGTTTTGAGGAGACTATGAAAAATAAATGACGGCCTTGTTTACAGATTTAAGGCTTTATCAATCTCATTTCTTATTTCTATAATAGATATAGTCATTATTAAAGGAAAATCCATCCAAATAATCCGAAGGACTCTGGAGACCATAGTGACCAAGTATGAGTATGGGAATAAAACAGCTCTGGAAATATACGAAAAAGGGTAAATTTCGGGAAAAAAATGGGAGAGTTACAAGAAAAAAAATGTATTAATGATTATAAAAAATATACATGTTTTGACCAAACACGGGTTTTAAACGGGATAAAACGGGTTTTAAACATATTTTAAAAAAAAAAACGGGTTGAAAACGTGTTTTTCGGAAAAAGGGGAATTTTTCGAAAAATGTTTTTTCGGAGTTTTTTTTTTTTTGTTTTTTCAAAAACATGCGTTTTAAATGCATTTTTCTATGAAAAAGTGCGTGTTTGGTCACTATGCTGGAGACAATTAGCAAATCCAATTGAGGAATCGTTTAAGATAACAACAGCTAATGATGAGGTTCACCATATTCTTAGAGAAGCAAATGATATGTTGATAGTAAATTGTCGCCTCATTGTGATATATATATATATATATATATATATATATATATATATATATATATACAAGAAGTCTCAAGCACACCTTAGAGCTCTAATATTTTAGAGTGCATTAATTTTTGTCAATAATAAAATATCTATGCCTCTTGTTTTTGTCTTAATTTTCGTTTTTCTCTCTTAATAATCTTTTGAAAAAAAAAGTGGTGTTTTGATCACCATTTACTAATCAAATGGATAAATTGCAAATATATCGTGACATAGTGAAAAAAGTCATGAGTTTTGAATAAATAACCAACATTGCGATTTAACACGCTTTTTCAATGAGTTGCAGTTTATTACAGTTTGTAACTTGTATGGTGGTCATCGGCCATAAATGTGTCATGTTGATGGACTTTTAGTTGATAAATGATATGTCAATGTCTTTTTTCGTAGTTTTGTATGATGGCCATCGGTCATGAAAGATTTACAATTGGCGATGGAGAGCTGAGCACTAAACAGAAAAGAGTGGAGAAAAGGACTTGCAAAGCTGACCCCAAATAGATAGACGGGATAAGGATATAATTATGATGATGATGAGATGATGATGATTACGATATGGTGAATTGTCTCGGGAATTATGTTATTTTTTATTAGTGTTTTGCTAAAAAATATGATAAAAACTTAGAATAAATGTACAATAATATAAGTGTGTGTGGAGGGACCGGTTGTTTGGACCATAGTCCTAAAACTCGATGAGTGAATGAGTTTACTCGAGTTGAGTCTAAGTTGAGTCAAGATCAAGGTATCAAAATCAGTTTCGGTATCGGGCATCGGCCCCTTTTTATAAATTTTTTGTTTTTTTAAATAAAATTAAAAAAAAACACATCTTGGCTCAAACAGATACATATCGGCCAATACGGATACGGATACCGAGTTGGATGACCGATACGTATCGGTATCGGCCGATTTTTGATACCTTGATCAAGATTTCGCTAGGATGATGCAATCAAGGTTCATAAACTACCTTTCTATAAAAAATATTTTCAGGAGATGAGGTTTTAGACACCCTATCTTTCTTTTTAAAAAGTATTAAACCCACCCATTTTATCAACATATTTTTCCATCTTTTTCCTTGTAACAAGATATTCTAAAGTACTGAGTCGGGTTTATCCAAGTCTTCGAGTTAACTCGACTCAACTGACTTTTGAGTCGAGTTTTTTGCATCTTAAAACCATGGTTTGGACCACTGGTCCATACAAAAGTCACAGACCAAGCCCTTTTATGGTCGATGTGGCACCCAAACAAGGGAGGAGCTGGAGCGACTTGGGAGGGATGAAATGGAACGACAAGGGATGATTTCTACAGGGGACACACCGATGTAAATCGCACAAGCCCTAACCCGAAACGTGGAACTTTGGTGGTGGTGCGAAATGGCGATTGGACGTGCAAGGAATGCGATAACCTAAACTTCAAAAGGAGAATTAGGTGCCATGCTAAAGGTTGCGATGCACATTGGAGTACTGGGGTCTCTATTTCAAACTGTATTAACTTCAGACCTAAGCCGAATGGAAGGAGAGGTCCCGATAATCAACCAGCCATTACACGAAGACAAGAACGAGACCTGAAGAACGGGTGGAACATTGCGGGAAGACACTACAAAAAAATCAACACTCTTCCATACCAAGGTAGCTGACTTCGGAGGTGTGCAAGGCGCTCGCTATATCGATGAGCCTAGTCGGTGTCCAAGGGTCCCTGCGGCGAGAAGGCCGACGGAGCAAACAAAAATGCTGCCTCAGCCTACAGCCAAAGACATCCTGACAGCAGATAGATATATCCCCACTATTCACGTCTTTGGTGAAATGTACAAGAGTAGAAAAAAAAGTAACAGCAACAGATTCGTCATCATCAATGCCAACAACCAACAGTTAAGTGAAAATAACATTAAAGATCATGTTGTTTACATGCTTGGTAATTGTTTCAAAAGAAGCTTTACAAAATCCAAAATAAAAAAGTTTTTTCTAGCCATCTTCTTGGAGGAGGAGATGGTGGCGATCGAGTTCCTGGTCCACCATGGACTTTCTATTGGGGGGAAACCGTCATCAACTGTATCAGATGGGAGGAGGATATCTTTAGTACCACCGTCCAAAGAGATGAAGACGGTTATTGGCTGCATATCTATGGCCTTCCTCCCTTTCTATGGACTACCGAGCTCCTTAGCGGTATCGGTCAAAAGTGCGGGACTTTTCTTGGGACCGATGCTTGCACTATTGAGCGGGAAGACATCCGGTTCGCCAGTATGGTAGTGTGCACCCCCGATACCGCCTATATATCGAGGCGGGGAGACACCCTCATCGACGGTTGCCGACACAAGTGGTGGATTGAACTGGATAGGCACAAATGGATATCGGTTGGAGATCACGGCAAAATATGACCCGGTGGGATACGGGCCGGAGATGTACAGGATATAACGTTCACTAATGGTGAAATTCTTGGCGAGGAGAGGGGGATTAACGGGGAAAGACAATGCAAGCAAACGGCGGAGCTCCCAGAACGCCAATGCACGAGGATAAGCCTCCATATGTGCAGGAACACGAGCGCGGTACCGGATTGTGCCTTTCGGGGGACCCATCGCTCTAATCGGCCGACATGGCATGCTGAGGTGGACAGACTGAACCAAGAGGTTTTGGACCGGTGGAACAAAACGTTCCTGGATGCAGCGCAAATAGCAACAGGAGGGGAAAAGGACACTAAAAAGCTTTATAGGAATCTCATGGGGACCGAACGACTCACTGTAGTCCTCGACATGCGTCAAATGCTTCGGACGAGGCACCACCTAGCATTAATGGAGACAGAAAGTTTTTTGGTCATATTGGTACAAACGAGGAGAGGAGAGCTTTATCCTCTGACGCTGATGAGACACGTGGAGACACAGGGCTGCAAGAGCGAGAGCGGAAGTTGAGAAGAAATGTGATGGGTAGACGGGACGTTAAAGTCAGCTGCAATAATTATGGGAAGCATGGCTCTGTAGAGGGCGACACTCGAGACAGACTACCATTAGCTTTTCGAGGGAACAATTGGACCGATGGAAGTGCCATCTAGCGGTCGAAACTCAACACTGAAATTTCGGACCAAACCTCGGGCACGGTAACCAACTATCAAAAGGTCTATCGATGTCATAGGGTAAGGAGATTTCTTATGATGACACGGAAACCCATGTAAATCAAATCGATAACAACGAAAATGGAGGGCGTGGATCTTTCTACTCAAAAGGGCAATCCACCAAACATCTTTGGGCCAATGGGACTTCCCACGAGCCCCACGGGTCGATCAGGGCACGATTCCCGAATACGGGCATAACACTGGACCCAAGGTCACCAACGGTGGGCTTTTAAGTTGTAATAACTTAATTGGGGAACCTAGGTCTTCAAGATTGGGGGGGGGGGGGGTATCTTCCTCGTATTTCTAATTCTTTGTTGGGGCTTGAGTGCAGATGTATTGGGTCCGTTTGCAGGTCCGAAGGAAAATACGGCTCCCCATCGCACTGAGCTAATCTCCCGAATATGACAAAACATTTCCCAGAGTTTTGAATCCGATTGAAGACGCCTCGGAGGAAAGTCAATATAACGTCTCAGCATATACAATTAGGGATGGGGACAAACTGATTACGTTAGGGACATAATTGGGGATCTCTTATCACGCTGACCGAAAGGGGCTTCTCAAGCTATATGGAGATATTATAGAAAGGGGGAAACCGTTAGCGAAGGCAGAAAGGGTCGTGTAAGATCGAGATGGGGCCTCTACTACTCCAGATTAAGGGACAGAGGAAGCCGATGACCACAGAAGGAGGGGGTGGTATAGAGAGGACTGTTCTTTTTGGTTGGTTGTTGGGGCTTCGCGGTGGTTCGTGTTTTGGTTTTTATGAAGTTCTTAAGCTGGAATGTTCGAGGAATGGGGCCCTCGGATAAAAGGGCTATGGTTAAGTCTTTTGTTAAACATCAGAAGCCACGAAGGTGATTGGGTTACAGGAAACTAAATGGGGGGAGGTGAATGAAGTTTTGATTCGATTTGTGCTGATGGGCAATACTTGGAGTGCTTGGCTTTGGAAGCAGAAGGAACAAGGGGAGGCATCCTGCTTGCCTAGGACTCCGACTGCTACAAATTGATGGACTCGAAGATTGGTAACTTCATGGTGGTTGCGCACTTGCAAGATTGCAGGAACGGAATGGTATAGAGAGGATGCCTCCCTATACTACTCCAGATTAAGGGACAGAGGAAGCCGATGACCACAGAAGGAGGGGGTGGTATAGAGAGGACTGTTCTTTTTGGTTGGTTGTTGGGGCTTCGCGGTGGTTCGTGTTTTGGTTTTTATGAAGTTCTTAAGCTGGAATGTTCGAGGAATGGGGCCCTCGGATAAAAGGGCTATGGTTAAGTCTTTTGTTAAACATCAGAAGCCACGAAGGTGATTGGGTTACAGGAAACCAAATGGGGGGAGGTGAATGAAGTTTTGATTCGATTTGTGCTGATGGGCAATACTTGGAGTGCTTGGCTTTGGAAGCAGAAGGAACAAGGGGAGGCATCCTGCTTGCCTAGGACTCCGATTGCTACAAATTGATGGACTCGAAGATTGGTAACTTCATGGTGGTTGCGCACTTGCAAGATTGCAGGAACGGAATGGAATGGGTGGCAATCACGGTTTATGGGCCTAACGGTAACAAGAATAGGAAGGAGTTCTTTGAGTTAAGGGCACTTATAAGAAAATGGGTTTCGCCAGTCTATATAAGGGGGGATTTCAACGCCCTCCTCAACGAGGAGAAAAATTCGGGTCCCATTGATATCACGACGATGGAGTTGTTTTTGGAATGCATTCCGCAAGGTGCTCTCTTCGTTCTAGGGATGTCTGGTGGGAGATTTATGTGGACCAATGGTCAGGATGATCCAACTATGTGCAGGTTGGATAGGTTCCTTTGTGGGGTGGAATTTTTAGAGGTGGTAATGGATCCGACAGTTTCCTTGTGGACTACTACCATCTCGGATCATAAACCGATCGTCCTATCGTCTAATGATCACAGAAGGAAAGGAGCGCGACCGAGAGCTTTTAAATTCAGTAATGCTTGGTTGCAGAATGATGAGTTCAAGTAGAAGATCCATGATCAGTGGAACCTTGACGGAACGTCGAGAACTGCTTCTTACATTTTCACTTCCAAAATCAAGAACTTGAAGGTCAAAATAAAGGAATGGAACAAGGCCTTCTTCAGAAATTCGATGCAGAAGAGAGATAGGATCTTGGCTGAGATCGCTACTATGGATAGAGCTGAAGAATCAGCTAGGCTCCCTGATGACGAAAAGGAGATTAGAGTAACCCTAAAGAGGGAGTACAACCGGCTGGTTTTAGAAGGAGCAGCTGTGGCGTAAAAAATCTAAAGCTCACTGGCTGTGGGAAGGAGACGGAAACAATAAGGTCCTTCACGCGGTCGCTAATGGGAAAAGGAAAAAGAACCGCATCTCTTCGATTAACATTGACGAGGCTGTGCACGCGGATCCTACCACTATCCCAATCAAAATCATGGTAGTCAAGTCGTCGCCATGGCGTCGAAATTCGCCATATCAGTGTATATGGTGAAAATTTTGAAATGGCGTCGCCATAGCGGTATGGCTCCATGATGCCGCCATATAAAAATTATATATATATATATAACTTATATTTTAATATATTATATAATTACAACTTTATAAGTTATATATATAAGCTATATAATTATAACTTATAATCTAATAACTTATAAGTTTATATTAAAACTTTAAAAGGGATTCTAGCGCATGGGGCCTTTTATCTCTCGACTCCTCTTAGCGCCTCTCGTCTCCATGGATCAAAAAATCGAATTTCCGGTACGTATTGTCTTGACTTCCAGGACGATACGTAACGCGTATTGTTCGATACATTGAATGTATTGTTTTGATACATTTTTTTTTTAAAATCCCAAAAAATCATACGACCAAATTATCGTCCGATAATTTCAAATTATAGGTCCATGGCATACAACCAAATTATCGGACGATAATTTGACGTTTTCAAGGGGTACCCGGTAAAAACCATATTTATCGTATCATTGAGCCTAAAGAAAGATACATATTGGTATCGTCCGATATTTTGACCCATGCTTGTCTCCTCTCGGCGTCTCTTCTCAGGTACGCTATTTTTTTTTTCTCTGTCTCTCAACGTCTCTTGCTGTTTTTTTTTTCTTCTATCTCTCTGCGTCTCTCGTCTCTCGTCTCTCTCTGTTTTTTTCCTCTTTCTCTCACTGTTTTTCGTTTTTTTCTCTCATCCCTCATCTTTCTCTCCCTACTTTATTCTCTCTTGCCTCCCTTTCTTCTCTCTACCTTTTTTTTCTCTGTCTCTCGGTCTTTCTCTCGTTTTTTTTCCTCTGTCTCCCTTTCTTCTCTCGCCTCCTTTTCTCTCCCCTTTCTGTGTTTTTTTTTGTTGTTTTTCTATTATCTGTGTGGGTTTTTTTTTTCCCCTATGTTTTTCATAATTCATTCTATGTACAAATATTTTTCCTGTTTTTTTTTGTCTGCTTTTATAAATCTTTTTGTTTTTGTCGGGCCTTGATTCTTGAAACTAAGTACAGCCCCCGTTAACTACTTTGAGGGGACAACAGATTCATTTTTTGTTCCAAACTTTCCCACAATTGATCTTGAGATCATTAAAATATTATCATTCATCGAATGGTCAAATTTTAATCCCAAAAATTAATTGTGAGCATGTGTGCCACATGGAGTAAAAAACTGACCGTGGGATAATATGCCCATGATCTCAGGATCAATTGAGATAATTGGGTGAAATATTGGGGCGAAAAAAATCTCTATCAACTGATTGGAAGCAGTCAACGAATTGAGCAATAGCAACACTATGGTATGTGGCGTGTTATTAAATATTTCATATTTTCCAATATTTCTATATCATATTTATATTTTACTTATACTTGTTCATGTTACGATTTGCGAATTTAGTAAAATTTTATATTTCATAATTAATATTTGCTCTCTATTTATTGATATTTGTTTATGCCTGATTAATTAGTTGAATTTTTTTCTTCCTCTATAGAAAAAATATAAGAATTAAAAAATAATAAAAAACTAAAAAAATAATATTAATGATTAATAAATAAAAAAATTATTATTAATATTTATAAATAAAAAAATTTAATGGACTCACCATGGCATGGCGAGCCTCTTCACCATGACCTCACCACAACGGCTTTACTACCTTGATCAAAATAGTGGATTTTTACAAGCAGCTTTATGACACCAAGGAGGTCCTCAGACTTCGCATGGACGGGATTCATTTCCACTCTATTAATCCAGGACAGGCCACCAGTTTGGAAAGAGGATTTGAGGAAGATGAGGTGAAGAGGGCGTTGAATAGCTTGGGATTCAACAAGTCTCCGAGACTGGACGGTTTCACGGCGGAATTTTTCAGGAAATGTTGGGAGACAGTTCGGGAGGATTTTATGGCGATGATTCATGAAATCCACAAGACGGGTAGAGTGGCCAAGAGTTTGAACTCTACTTAGCGCTGATCTCGAAACACGATGGGGCTACCTCTATAGCTGAATATAGACCGATATGCCTCATAGGATGTGCGTACAAGATAATTGCCAAAGTGTTGGCCTGGCCAATCGTCTCAAGAGTGTTATCGGATAGCTTATCTCTAATGTGCAAGGAGCATTCATCCCGGGAAGACAACTTATGGACATTGTAGTTTTGACAACGGAAACTATACACTCGGTTAAGAAGCAAAATGAAAAGGGTTGGGTTTTCAAGATTGACATGGAAAAAGCATATGATAGGGTCCAATGGGACTTCTTGGATTATGTTCAGCAAAGGATGGGGTTCGGTTTCAAGTGGAGAAAATTGATGAAAGGTTGCTATGCGTTAGTTCGATTCTCAATTCTCATCAACGGAGTTCCTCATGGGTATTTTCGGAGCAAAAAAAGGCTGAGACAAGGTGACCCTCTATCACCTCTGCTATTTAACTGTGTGGGGGAAGCGCTTCATAATCTCTTCAAAAGAGCCGAAGAGACCAACTTGATAAAGGGGTTCAAGACGGTTGACTTTGAACCTTCTATCTCTCATCTTCAGTATGCAGACGCCACTTTGGTGTTTTGTAATGGTAGCAACGACGATAGAGAGATCAAGATAACTACGAATATTTTAACTATCTTTGAAGGTGTTTCGGGTCAGAGAATTAATCTCCACAAATCGAACTTGTCTGGAATTTAACATGCTCTCGGAACAGACAGAGTGGGTGGTTAGGGATGCTCGGTGCAATAGGAATCTTTCCCTAGTACCTACTTAGGGGTCCCTTTGGGTTTCAGAAGGAGAAGGGTTCGAATATGGGATACAGTGGTACAGAGGTTCCAAAAGAGATTCGCAACTTGGAAGAGTTAACTGCTCAGCAATAGGGGAAGGCTCACCTTGATTAATTCTACTTTCGCGTCCCTCCCAGTTTTCATGATGTCCCTTCTTCGTGCTCTCGCTTGCATTACAAAGAAGCTGGAGAAAATTGTCAGGGACTTCCTTTGGGAAGGAGTGGGGGACCAAAAAAAGAACCATTTAGTCAGATGGGATCAGTGCTGCGAGACGAAAGATTACGGGGGTCTTGGAATCAGAAAACTCAAGTTAGTTAACAAGCTCTTTTAGCCAAGTGGTTCTGGAGGATGGGAGAAGAGAGCGAGAGAAGCAATCTTTGGTGGCAAATCGCTACTACAAAGTACGGATCTCTTGATGACGATACGTTCAACACCAACCATAGGTCGGCCTGGTGGAAGGTTGTAAAAGGGCGTAGCAGGAAGTTATGGAAAGCACTAAATTCAGTTGGGGTGATGGCTAGAGAATTAGGAATCTGGAAGGATGTTTGGGATAGAGATCAACCTCTTCATTGGAGTTTCCAACGATATTCATGCTCTCTGATTCTAAGGATGCAGTTATTCGAAATTTTGTTCATTCTTCCGCAGGGAACTTGGTATGGAACATCACTCTAAGACGACAACTGAGGGAATGGGAAAGCGAGGAGTATCAGAACCTGATGAGAGTTTTGGGGGAAATCACTCCCAACCCGGCTAATACCGACCTGAGGTTATGGAAATTCTCTGCTAAAGGGAACTTCACGGTCAAATCTTTACCTAATCAGCTGCTGTCTCGTGAGAGAGCCCTAAGTAGACCAGGAAATGGTCCGATTTTTAAAGGCTTAGGATGCCTCCAAAGATAAAGTTTTTCGCTTGGCTGGTGTCTCGGGGAAAAATTCTTACTCGGGACCAGTTGATTAGAAGGAATATCCCGGTGTGCAACAAATGTATGCTTTGTATGAAAGGGAGAGAATCGGTGGCCCACATTCTCCTTCATTGTCCTTATGCTCGGTTCATTTGGTACAAGCTATTTAAACTGTTTAAGGTGGAGTGGGTTCTTCCTTTTTGGCTTGCCCACATGTTGGAATGTGGAAAGATATAAATCTGGAAGACCCGAGGAAAGATCTATGGACGCTAAAGGTGTATGCAATTTTTTGGGCTATATGGGTGGAAAGAAACAACATAATTTTCAGGCACAAGGTTAAACCGTTCTCATTGGTCATCCGGGACATCAGAGATCTGGTGGTTAGTTGGAACGCTAGCAAGATGGTGGTGTTCAATGAGGTCTTCAGGACTTCCTTATGCTCTGGGAGGACTGCTGCTCATAGAGGTGCCGGTTCAGCTGGTTTGTGATGGGGAGTTGCTCGTCTCTTTAGGGCCTGTTCTGGTCCATGGGGTGAGATTTTTTTTAGGGGTTTTGGCTTTTTCGTGCTTGTTTGGGTAGTCCAAGGTCTGTTCTTCTTTCCTTTGTCTTGTTTTTTAATATTATCTTTGTTACCGCCTCAAAAAAAAAAAAAAACGGAAAGAGAAAAATGATACCTGCATTATATGGTGTGAGAATGTACACATCTTTCGTATGTACTTTGGAATTGCACCCCTTTTTCCTGACATGGTTAAAGAAATCAGAAGTGGGTTTTGATTTTTAAGTTCTTTTGACCAAGTCAATGATTGTCTACATCAACCTTTCAATGAATTGGAAATTGGATTTTCTTAATCAATACTCAAAACCAGTCCAATCCGAATAGAATTGCCTGAGGCATGCAGTCAACCTGATTGCTTTTGAGCATGACCTTTTACCATTCTTAGTTATCTGTTGTAAATTGTAATTTTTATCATTTATGATTAGGCTCAAAAGGAAAAGTACGTGTAGTTATTTGCCCCTTTACTTATCTTATGATAATTAGTTTGTGGCCATTTGAATGCTCTCAGTTTTCATCAATTTTTTGTACTAGTGTCAGCACAAATGTGAAATTTGAATGTTATATATATATCAGATGAGTTCTATCTTTTCATATCCTTGTGCAGCTTATAATATCACTCATTTTTCTTGTTTTTTCCTAGCTTAGGCTGGAAAAAGTAGAGGTTTTTAGAAAAAACAATCAAGTGCACAGACAATAAACATTTCAATATCGTATTAGAAACCTAGTCTCCCTTGACATCAGAAGATAGTCAAGTCCACGGACATTGTGAGTCCTACTTCTCCATTTGCTCGGAACTTTATAGGTGCCAGTCTTAAGTTTCCTCTTGTGTGCTGTTTTGAGTTTTATCCTTTCTTGTTTTGCCATCCATCCATCTCAATGTACGCGTCTCAGCCACATGTACTCTATCTCCCTGCCATTTTTCGTAGCCTAACGTTCTTCTGCACCACATAATATGAGGTTTTAACCGTCATCTTATAAAAACACATGTTCCATAATACTTTGCTTGTTTGCCTCCATTTCATCCAACCAGCATTAATCTTATTTGAGATGTCCTCTTCAATTTTTAACCAAGGTCAGCAATGGTCTAGTTTGTGTGCAATCTTCAGAGAGTATATTCTTAATGACATTAAAACAGTTTTCTTTTATGGTAAAGTTTTGGAGGTGTTGACACTCACTTCCAGGCGTCGCTCTCAGTAAGGTATCCATGAATAGCTCTCAAGCAGGTACATTTTAGTATGATTACTTCCGTAAACATAATTATTTTAGGGTTCTAGGTTAGGATTTTATTTAGTGATGAGGTAAGAGATATTTTATTCATCATTTGAAAAATCAGAATTTAGTCTGAATTGAATGGTCACAATTACATTAAATGAATGGTTCAGATTGAGTCCAAGGTTAACTTCATCATCAAAGGAATCTTTAAACCATTGTCAGAGCTGCAGGAAGGAGCATGGACCAACTCTCTTAACGGGCCTGTTAGCAATTGTTGGTGATATCATGTGACCACAATGGTAAAAATAGGTTTTAGTTAATAGGAATCCAAGCCTCTTTAACATGCCCAACTCCATAACAGTTTCGAAATAGGCTTCCTTCTCCAATATAAACAGCAACTTCCCCTAGCTGTCTCTTCCTTTTATTCTTCTTCGCTCCTTTTTCCAAGGCTACAGATAAGAATTTTATTGTATTTTATTTTGGCTATTCTTCTTCTTTGCTCTTCTTGCCACCGCTGCATCAGTATTAAGCTAGAGTTTGTTCTATTTTATTTTGGACAATTATAAATGCCAAAACAAGAGGATGTCCTCCGCAGATTCACTGATATTATTCAGATTTGAGAAAATATAGTTATCTCTTAATATTTCTTCAAGGGATGATTGCCCTTCTTGGTCTCTTTTATTATTAGTGAACTGTCGGAGCAAGCTACAGCATGCATCAATAAGGCATGCATGCATAGGAAAATATGCACACATTCACACGGCGCATGCACGTCTCCATTACAAATCTTATATGCAATACATAGCGGTTTTGAGGGGAACCTATATTTTGATCCTTTCACATAAGCACACGCTGTTACACCAGCTTAAAAACAGATCAAAGCTCATAAGCATGCAACCAAATATAACGACGTGACTGTGAATTCATTGTCAAATCCCTCAATGACTCATTTTACGCAAATTTTGATTGAGAGGAATCAAATGGTATAGTTGATTTGTGGTAGCTTGGCATGCCTATTACTTTCTAATTGGCTGGTTTTGCATTAATTTCTACTCCATCAATCTTGCATATTAGTATTACCATTGTCACAGGCATGCACAAATTTTCCTCTTTGCACCCAGCCGTCCACTCTAAAAATTGAAAATAAAATAACAATATAAATCTGATCGTAAATGGAAAATGTAACGGCATAGGGAGCCCTATGTAGACAGTCTCTATTTACATACACTTGAATGACCCTTCTCATACTGAGAATGTACATAACCCTATTCCGGTTTGGTACGGTACGGAATGAACTTATAATCTGATGATCATGCGTATTCCATGATTATAGAAATTCAAAATACAATAACAATATAAAACCAAGATTTTAAAACCTAGCAGTTGTTAATGACATGGTATACTTCATACAAGGTCAAATTCTTCTAAAACTATTCAGCTCAAATGACTCCAGCATGTTCTTGTTTTCAGCATCAAGATTGCTAATTCAATACTAAAACATAAAATCCCGACGCCACAAGTCAATGGTGCAACACCTTAATATCTGTGTTTTTTTTCCCAGATTTAAAAAATCATACCTCAAACTTGGAACAAACCCCATTGAGAAAAGGCATCATCCACTTTTTCCTATTATAGACACTATTTCTAGCTATGCTTAAGTACATGGCAAAAATCTTTGCTCCAGTAAACATTAGTTCCTATTAAACTTGACGAATATATAATAAGTTAATCCGAGTTCCTGACTCTTCTTACAATAAGCCAACAAGTACAGGTTCCACTTAGTCCAAAATCATAGGATTTTACGGCCAAGTGGATAATCCAAAGTAATCCACCATCGAGTGGATGATCATGTTCTAAATAAAATACGAATTGATTAAATGATGTTATTCAGCTCTAAAACATCCATGCTTATTATAGGTTAAGCGGCTGAGCATTGAGGAAAAGTCCTCTCCCTATTTTGCAATTTTGCAACAGCTTTCTTCTTTTTTTTTGAAACGGTAACAAAGATAATTAAAAAACGGAAAACAGAAAGGGTTACAAGAGGCAGGCGTACCTTGGAGGGTAGTAAGATACTACCCAAAACAAAGCAAAGCACAAAGAAACCCCGAAAACAACTCAAACCACACCCCGCAGGCCAGGGAAGACAGGACCGAGAACGAGAGAGTCGATCCCAAAACCCATTGCCAGCCCGTAACACCACCTAGCACTACAGGCAGCAATCCTCCCAGAGCCTAAGGAAGTGTTGAAGCCCCTCATTGAACACCCTCATCTTGGACGCATTCCAGGTAATCACTAGATCTCTGATGTCCCTAATAATCGGCGAGAACGGCTTTGCCTTGCGAGAGAAACTTCTGCTATTTCTTTCCAGCCAGATGGCCCAAAAAATCGCATACACTGTTAGAGGCCATAATCTTTCCTCGGCTCCTCAAACTCACTCTCTTTCCACATCTCCATCAAGTTAGTCGGCCATCGCGGGACAACCCACTCCATTTTAGAGATTTTTAAGATCTTGCTCCAAATTGACCGGGCAAAAGAGCAATGAAGGAAAATGTGGTCTACTGATTCTCTCCCCCTCACACCGAGCATACATTTGTTGATCACCGGAATATTTCTTCGGATCAGTTGGTCCCTTGTTAGGATTTTCCTTTTAGCAACCAACCACGCAAAAAACTTAATCTTTGGTGGCATCTTTATTTTCCAGAAGCCTGACTGACCACATACTGTTCTTGGAAATCCCTCTGTCCCTCGACTGTTGGCTGTTGCAAAAAGAATTGACTGTGAATCGTCCATTGGCCAAATGTTTCCACTCCCTCAAATCTTCATGACCCGTATTGGGAGTTAAACCCCCCAAAAATTTCATCAAATTCCTTTTCCCATTCCCACAAACGATGCCTTGGCGGGATGTTCCAAACCATACTATCCTCTGACATGTGACCACATCCTTGTAGAGTGCCAGCTCGAAGATTGTTGGGAAGCTCCTATAGAGAGGTTGATCTCCAGCCCACACATCCTTCCATAACCTGATTCGAAGCCCGCCTCCCCATCTAAATTTTGTGCCTTTGAGGACCTCTTGAGTGCATCCTTTAACCGCCTTCCACCATGCCGATCTTTGGTTGGGATTTGAAATGTCATCATTAGGGGTAGCTGACGCAATTTGGCACCAAAATTTATTTCTCTCCCCCGTCGTCTCCCATCCTCTAGATCCACTTGGCCAATAGCGCTTTGTTCACTAACCTTAAATTTCTGATTCCTAGGCCCCCGTGATTTTTGGCCTCGCAACAATGGTCCCATCTAACTAGGTGAAACTTTTTCCGATCCTCTGTTCCCTCCCAGAGGAAATCTCTGACGATTTTCTCCAGTTTCTTGAGACACTAACCAAAGCCAAAAGGAACGACATCATAAAGACCGGAATGGATGCGAAAGTTGATTTAATGAGAGTCAACCTTCCACCGTAACTGAGCATTTTACTCTTCCACATTGCCAGTTTCTTCTTAAACCTCTGAGCCACCGTGTCCCATAACCATGCCCTCCTCCTCCCAAATCCCAACGGGATTCCTAAGTATGATATAGGGAACGCAGCCGTAATGCACCTGATCTCTCTAGCCACCCGCTCTGTGACCACGGAGGGTATATTCACTCCAGACAAGCTGGATTTGTGTACGTTGATTCGCTACCCCAAGACCGCTTCGAAAATAGTTAGCACGCCTGTAATCACCTTGAGCTTCCCATCCCTATTGTTGCCATTATAGAACACTAAAGTGTCATCCACGTACTGAAGGTGAGAAATAGGACTTGGATCAGCCGTGGTAAATCCCCTTATCAAATTAGCTTCTTCCGCCCTCTTCAAGAAGTTGTGCAAGGCCTCCCCTATACAGTTGAAAAGCAGGGTTGAAATGGGATCGCCCTGCCACAACCCTTTGTAACTTCTGAAACAACCATGAGGCGTGCCGTTGACTAGAACCGAGAAACGAGCTGAAGCGTAACATCCTTTCATCCACCTTCTCCATTTGTCTCCAAACCCCATCCTTTGCAGCACATAGTCTAGGAAGTCCCACCGCACTCTATCGTAAGCTTTTTCCATGTCGATCTTGAACACCCATCCTTTGTCCTTACGCAGCTTAACCGAATGAATAGTTTCTGAGGCAGCCACCACAATGTCCATAGTTGCCTTGCCAGAATAAAGGTGCCTTGAATGTTAGAAATAAGCTGATCGATAACTATCTTGAGGCGATTAGCCAGCACCTTGGAGATTATTTTATATGCGCTCCCTATCAGGCTTATAGGGCAATAATCCGCAATGGTTGTAGCCCCATCCCGCTTGGGGATCAGAGCTAAGGAGTAGTTCATGCTCTTGTGAACCCTTTCTGTCTCGTGGAACTCATGAATCATGACCATAAAATCCTCTCTGATGGTCGACCAACAGCCCCTGAAAATTCCATAGTGAATCCGTTCGGTCCCGCCGACTTATTGAATCCCGTGCTCTTTAAGGCCCTTTACACCTCCTCTTCATCGAAAGATCTTTCCAAATCAGTTGCTTCGTGATCATAAATAGAACAAAACTGAATCCCGTCCATACGAGATCTGAATGTCGACTCAGAGCTAAACAAATGCTCGTAGAATTTCGCTATTTTAGTCGGGATTATGGCAGGTTCCGCGTATATCGTCCCATTGATGTTAATTGAAGAGATGATTCCTCCTCCAATTGGCTATCATATGAAAAAATTTATTATTTCCGTCTCCCTCCCTTAACCAATGCGCTTTAGATTTTTGATGCCACTCTTGTTCCTCTTGAAGAACGATCCGGTTGAATTCAATCTTTAGGGTTGTTTGGATTTCCTTCTCGGATTCGAAAAGAGTAGTCGTCTCTTCCGCTCTATCTATCTCAATGATCTCGGCCAGCAGCCTCTCACGGTTCAGCCTTGACTTCCCAAAGGATTCTTTATTCCAATCCTTAATTTTGGTTTTGAGATTTTTGAGTTTGGAGGCAAAAACGTAGGAAGGAGTGCCCATTGTTTTATCTTTAGACCACCACCCTTGGATCAACTGCTTGAACTCCTCATTCTTCAACTAGGAGTTACTGCATCTGAACAAACCCGGCCTCATGCCCTCCCTTCTTTGCTCAGTTGGTGCCAAGACAATGGTCTATGATCGGAGATAGTAGTAGAGCAAACTGTGACCCGCGGATCCATAACCATCTCGAGGAAATCAAACTGACATAGAAATCTATCCAACCTACAAAGTGTCGGATCATTGTGGCCGTCGGACCACGTAAATCTCCCTCCCGACATCCCGAGGTCAAACAGAGCCCCTTGAGCAATACAATCCGCAAACAACTCCCTTGTCGTAAGGTCGATCATGCCCGAGTTCTTCTCATCATTAAACATGAGGCCGTTGAAATCCCCCCCCTAATGCAAACCAGGAACTCCCATTTGCCTAAAACCGCGCTTAATTCAAAGAAATCCTTTCTGCTCCTATTGTCGTTGGGGCCATAGACCGTAATCGAGACCCCCCCCAACCAAGGAAGAGTTAGTAACCCCCCCATTAGTTTCCTGCAGCCCAATCACCTCAGGCCTCTGATTGTAGATGAACGATTTAACCAACGCCCTTTTATTAGAGAGACCTAAGCCTCTTACATTCCAGCTTAAAATTTTCATTTGCAACATCGTATCTAGAAACTACCCCATCGATCTCCTCGGCGAATCCCCGACACCCGTACGAGAAATCACAACGGTTCCCCCCCCCCCCTGTGATGGCCCATCCTTGGCCTTCCCATTCTGCCGACTCTTCCTAGCTCTAGTGTAGAAAAGACCCCAGTTCGATCTAACACCCCACTTCGATCTGACAAGGCCCTTTTTGCTTTTTTACCTCTTTGTCTTTGCTAACTGTTTCCCCCTTTCGAGAATCTCTCCATACAAACTGAGTAGCCCATTCCGATCCGTTTGGTAAGTGATCCCCAGATCTGAACCTAATTTGATCAATCTTTCGTCTTCCCCTGTTGCGTTTGTTGATCTCTTATCATTACTTCCCTCTGCCCTCCTGTCGAATGATATGGGTCGTCCTGAAACCTGTTGATGCCCTCCTGGAACCGTGCGAAGCAGATCTATGCTGGACGATGGGGTGCCTCTCTGTTCGTCAGACCTGTCTACTGGCCCAATAGCTTTCATCTGACATAAATCAACGACTTCTAATTACTTGTAAAAACTAAAAAGCTCATATTTTTGCTTTTATATGATGATCATTGTAACATGTTAAGGTGGCTCATATAGCAGAGATCTGCATTCCCTGATTCTCCGCATTCGTGGCCAAAATCATTGCATAGAAAATCAAGTTTTATAAGTATTACAACTAAGTTTACATCATAGAGATCCGCATTTCTCTGACTCTGCCATTTGTGGCCATTGTCATTGCATAGAAAATCAAAATTTAAAACTTTTACAACTAATCTTTGATATAAATCAATGGTTCCTGTAAATCCAATAAGTATTATTTCCACTCTTTGGTTCACATTATCAGGAAACTAATCCTAGATTCCTAATCTGCGCTCAGTGCCTACCTTAAGTTAGAGAAAAATCTCTTTATAACCAGGTTACCTAATTTGCAAGGTAACCCTACGAATCACTAGCTGGTTCGCGGTTCACTTCGCTCCAGTTAGCTCAGGATGGGTGAACCAGGCTACACAGGTGATAAATTCTTTATTATAAAATCAGATGCAGAAAGTTGCCTCTAAGACTCAAACCTTGGTCTTGTAAGATGATCGTCACATATCCTACCAGTGCTCCATTTCCACAAATCTTGTGTACTGTGCATATGCTATTTTATAAATTGCACATCTAAATTTTACATATAATAATTAATAATTAAATTTATTAAAATTATTTTTACTTTTATTTAAAATTCATCCTACACCTAGCAAATCGAGTTAGCGAACCATGATCCTAATTTGAACGAAGCGAACCAGTGAATCAGGTAACATTGTTTATAAGCACAACTCTCATAATTAAAATATTATATGATTGATTAGCTTAATTCCATAACTATTTCCCCAATCACAACAGATAACATGATATAATTCCAGAGTATCACAACTCTCATAATTAATAATATCATATGATTAGCAATAATTCCATAACTATTTCCCCAATCACAACATATAACATAATATAATTCCAGAGTTTCTCAAATATCAACATCATAGAGGATCTTAGGTATAGAAAATAAATGAAATTTAAAATAAAATAAAAAAAGAAGAAAAGGCGATTTCTGATCTATACCTAACCAGGTTCGACAATGATATTGTTGATCGGGATGAAGATCAGCTTCACGAAGAACCCTACGAATCCCATCACCACGAAGCCGATCGCAGTTCTGAACGCAACCTTCGTGAATTCTAAACCAATTTTGAAGACGATAAGCAATAAAGAATCGAAATCAATTTCGAATAACGAAAAGAACAAAAAATAAATAGGAAAAGGTAAACCAGTAGATGGATCAAGAATATATATATATATATAAAGAGAGAGAAAGAGAGGCCCGGGAGAATGCACCCGGACGTAGAAATATCTCTGCACCTATTGATATGGAGGCGACACGTAGCGCCTTTTTGTGAAGTGACGAGTGTTGCTTTATAATCATTTAACCACGTTTTAATTAGAGTTACCTTTGTTTTCAAAAAAGTTGATAACATTTTTGAAATACTATTTGCCTAACCACGTGGGTATCAGAACTCCACCAACCCACCTCTTTTCCACTAAAGGGGTGCTAGAGCTTCACTAAGGTGCGGTAACCGCTCTTGGGATGAAAAAAACCAAGGTGCGGTGCCTAGGCAGTGAGTGCAGTAGCTTTGATACCAGGGTGTTGTACTTCGATATCAAGGTGTCAGCGCCTTTCTATCGGGGTGTTAACGCTTCGCTACTAGGGTGCCAAAAAAAAAACTGGGGTGCCAACACCTCAATATCAAGGTGTCAGTGCTTCGCTACAGGGGTGTAAAAAAAAATTGAGGTGTCAGCGCCTTGCTACTGAGGCACCCGACGCTTCCCTACCGGGGTCCACATTTTTGAGTAAAATATACATGAAAAAGTAAGTCTGACACTTTCTTGGAAAATGGAGAGATGAGAGCAAAGAAAGAGACTTCTAAAAAAGTCAAGTATGACGGCTAAAAGGGAATATAACTTTTAAAATATATTAGAAGTTTTAACTCTAGTTAGTAAAGTGGGCCCCATGGCACCCGTCACTTCACAAAAAAGCGGTACGTGTCACTCCCATATCAATAGGCGTAGAGATATCTCTACGTCTGGCGCATTCTCCCCTATATATATATATATATATATGGCAAAGGGATATATACATGGCAAAGGGGAAAATGCACCTGGGCGTAGAGATATCTCTGTGCCTTTTGATATGGGCGTGACACATAGCACATATTTTGGGAAGTGATGGGTGGCACGGGGCCCACTTTATTAAAAAGGGTTAAACTTTTAAAATATTTTAAAAGTTATATTCCCTTTCAGCCATCATTCTTGACTTTTTTAGAAGTCACTTTATTTTTTCTCCTCTCCTTTTTTCTAAGAAAGTGTCACTTACTTTTTCAAGTATATTTTACTCAGAAAATGTGGGCTCCCGATAGCGAAGCGCCGGCACATGGTTTTAGGGGCACTAGCGCCTCTATATCAAGGTGTCGATGCTTCGTTAATTTTTTTTTTAACGAAGCGCCGACACCTCGATATAGAGGCGCCAGCACCCCGTTTTTTTTTTTTTAGCGAAGCATCGACACCTTGATATAGAGGCGTTGGTGCCTCTAAAACGAGGCGCCGGTGCTCCTAGAATGAGGCCTCGGCACCCTAACGCAGGGGTGCCAGCACTTCGCTATCGAGGTGTCAACGCCTCGCTATCGGGGTGTCGACGCCTCTCTATTGGGGTGTCGGCGCTTCGATATCGAGGTGCTAGCGCTTTGCTACTTGGCGTCCATATTTTTTGAGTAAAATATACCTGAAAAAGTGAGTCTTTAACACTTTTTGGAAAAAGGGAGAGAAGAGAGAAAAGTAAGAGACTTTTAAAAAGTCAAGAATGACGGCTGGAAGGGTATATGACTTTTAAAATATTTTAAAAGTTTTAACCCTAGTTAGTAAAATGGGCCCCACGCCACCCATCACTTCACAAAATGGTGCTACGTGTCGCCCATATCAATAGGCGCAAAGATATCTCTACGCCTGGGCGCATATCCCCGGCCCTCTCTCTCTCTCTCTCTATCTATCTATATATATATATATATATATATATATATATATATATATATATATATATATATAGTTGTTTTAAGCGATAAACTACTCTCCATTAGTTCTCTCTTCCATAGCAGATTTTATCTGCTCTTATATAAAGCTGATCATGTTTGATAAATCAGCTCTCTGCCCAGTAACACTGTTAGGGAGCAGTTTTAAGTGAGGAATAAGCTCGCCATTAGAGTGAATAAAACCTCCTCTGACAGAGACTTGGTAGAGAGTAGATGGTGTGTTGCAGGAAGCCATGCAAAATGCACCCAAATCTCTGAGGATCAATCCATGCACCTGCCAAGCACATGGCCCATAGAAAGGTTTTGTGGACCAGGGGTGCAAGCTAGACTGCTAGAGGTCGGGCATGGCTAAATTGTTCCCCCGTGATATCATAACACAAGGATTTGGTCTCAAGTAGAGCAAGAAGCCATTGTATAGATGATATGACTATCTCTATGATTTTACCCTTACAAAAGGGATGGCTAAAAGAGGTTTGCTGTCACTGTTAATTTTCTAATACCAAAATTATATAATGGAGGTTATTTTTTATATCCTTATTTATTTTCATTGAATATACGATCCTTATGATGGCTCCTTGCTCAATGTGGCACCAAACTCATATTTTATAGAGTCACGTGTCATTAGTTTCGAGGTCTCGTCCAACCTTAAGTGTGGACCTATTGTTGGATCAAATCAAACCAAACCGAACCAGTTCTCAATTCAGTCTATTGTTGGATGAATTGAGTACATAAATCTATCCTACATGCTTCAAAGTTAACTAAATACCTTCTCTCATCTTAGCCTATGCTTGAGCAATATTTACCCGTCCAGATCCATACCTTCGTGGTCGCCAGCATTAGAGGCTTAAGCAGATGAAACAAAAGTGAGAGAAGCAAAGGCAGTTGTAGCACGACACTTGAACTATTTCCTGTCAAGAGTAGAGTTTCAAGCATTGCTCGACGTATTGGACAAGATATAGATGCAAAGGCTACGCAGCAGGCAAGTCACGCTATCTTTCTCTCTCCACCTGAGCACAATATGGACAGACATCTCGTGCGTTATACTAACTGCTCAATTTAGAGAAAGAAATAGGCATCCCTCCCCATTTATAGCTAGCCTTCAAAGCCTAGAGCTGAAAATGTGGAAGAAATCCCAAACCACTTATTCCCCCGAGCGAGCTTCAAGGTTTAATCTCCATCAGCACCCGAACAACTCTAGTTGGAAGAAATGGATGATCTGATCTACTAGCTTATTCACCCACCCTCCTCTGTTCAGCTCCACACAGATAAATCATTTTGTGGGCCTAAAAGAAACAGCTCAAAAAGTCACCCCCCTCCCCCCCACCCTATTAAGGGCTCCCAACTCCTGAGGTAGAAGAGGTAGGGTACCTAGTAAATCAAGGCTGGCTGTGGTATGCCATTCAACCTAATAGAGTCAAATAATTCACATCCCATTGCAGCACTCCATATGAGATTAATAGGCTTTTAAAACTTAATTGCTTTGTTGACACTATAAGACCAAATGGTTGTAAAAAGAAGGGGATCCATGCATAGGTTTTCTTGCTCAGAAACAGCACTAATCCATTTCAATGCCTCATGTGCAATAAAAATGATCCAAAGAACTATACAACATGGTTGGTGCTCTTCCGGTGCACCTAATGCCAAGTCTCAAGGATAAATGGTAAACTATAAATACCGAAACTAACTAGATATTGTGGTATTTCCACCTCCACTACTGTTGGATCTCACTGAACCAATGATATCATGACCTCAAGGATCAACATGCTGGGCTCCATACAGTATTTCCATCCAGATTTAATATCAGATCTGGCAGATCCAATGGTAATGGAGGTAAGAGGACAATATGCATTTCAATGTGATCTTCCCACTCCTACCAACTATTAGCTCGCTCGTAAACCTAGAAAAAAAAAAATGCTACAGACGGGCTGTACGAGGAATTTCATAATGGTTAGAGCTAAAAAAATAGTTTTCCAAAAAAAGCATCCACCATATACAAACAATCCGGTGCACCATGTAAAAGCATAGTAGCATACCAAAACACCTCAACTGACCATCCGATCATTTAGCATCTGCTGAGGAGTTGTGTCGGTTCTGCAGAACAGCTCGCGGGAGGAATGAGAAGCCACGAGTATGGTGACGCCCAAAACTGACAGTGGATGGAGAAGAGTCTGTTGTTGTACTTAATTTAGAGACAGCCTTGACAAGATCATCCATTTTTCCTTCAACTTCCATATCTGCCATATCCATAACCTCCCCTTTGTGATCAATCTGCTTACGTTGAGATTTCCGGCGCTGTTGCTTGGATGGGTGCGCCTTTTTGTAAAATTCGAACGAAGTGGGGAATTTGTGCTTATCTATGAGGTGCTGCTGTCGACTTTTGTAGCTCTTCAGCTTCACTCCACAGCCTTCCACCAGACATTCGTACTGCATTACATGCATGCAACCGATAACTTCGTAAATTATGCTTCAAAGTAAATCTCACTCATTTGTTCAACAAAAGGATGAATTTTTTATTTTTTTGGATAAATGGGAAAAAAACCCCTCTTTACAGACTAGGGAGTGACCACCCCAACCCCAATTCTAGTCCAACTTAGATAGAATTTTAGTAATCTAATCTATTAAAGTGATAGCTCATATTGAAAGCTAGCATAGGCCCAAGGATCACTCATTAGGGAATTTTGAAGCATCTGACATATGTAGTATGTTCTCTATGGATGGTTGTAAATATTAAAGTGCACCAATCATATGGTTCCAAAGCTCTTCTAGGGTTGATTTTTTGGCTGAAACATTCGCAACTGATGAGTTGCTAGTTGGATTATCGGGATTGAACAAAGATGTTCACCTCATGGTGTAAAAGTGGGCTGTGCTGCCCCTAATCTTTGTACATGTGGTCACTACTCACTACCGATGTTTGTGTGTGTGTAGATATGTTAATTTTAAATGAGAAAGAAGGGTGTGTGTGGGTGGGTTTGGGGGGGTCGCATTAAGGTAATGATAAATTGTAGATAATTGGGCTTGGTCTTGTAGCACAAGGGAAGGTTGACAATATTGCAACCTCAAGATTGCAGGTTCGAGCGCAGCTTACTTATCAATAAATAAATAAATAGCAGACAACAAATTTGAGACATAATAGGATTTAAAATATAATGGTTGGTTGAAATTTGGAGATAATGGTACAAATACTCTACAATTTTGTATTATGTACGTGTTCAGAAATATAAAATATAAATAGGGGTGTGATTTGAAATCTCAAATAGGAATAAAATTTTAGTATCTAACCAGTGAAGGCAATTTGAGGAGTCATTACTTGGTGCGATGATGAAAAGGCTTGGGTTGTCAAGGGTGAGAATGTGGGCTCGAGTCCAGATAGCAGCCATTTTGTGCGTGAAAGAGTAAGGTTAGGTCTGTATCCCATTACACCTCCCAACATCCCGTAATTACAGGACCAGTTTTGGGGGGGTAATTTGGGACGGGATGCTATAAACATAATGATTGAATGAATAAACAACAGAAGAATGCCTTATTCCATTTATGATGGTAAAGATAGGCTAACACTCTCAGTTATGGGCACTATGGTTAGTTCAGTTAATCCTGAAATCCCTGCTTAGTCACAGGAAGGAGCTAGATATATCCACTATATGATATTTCTTTTATCCCAGTAGTCAGGTTTACATTTTTTGTTGATCACCTGAAATGATATTCTGCTTCACCGTTTGTGAAAAACTATCATGTGAAACGATATTTCATTCTTCGATGTCACGTCACATGGATGTGGACAAGGTCAATCAAAGGCCATTCAAAAAAATATATTCTCATCTTGAAGTGAGAACCACACATGGTCAGCCTGGGGGGACGGAGCCATAATTTTCTTCCACAGGGCCTAAGTCGACAAAGAAAATGAGTTAGAATGACCTAAGCCGCACGAGCACCACGTGACTTGATACTTGGGCCAGTTTTGAGGATATATGCCATATGTAATCAGTATGTGTACTGTCCGATAGGTGCGCCATTATGAAGATCTTTAGTGTAAAAGATTGGATGAAAAACGATTTCCATCGTTCGATTCAAAGTAGTCAAACTCCATCTAAAATTAATTGCTACCATGTAAATTAAATACACTGTTAATCATAGATGGCATTGGACCGCATTGACTCCGACGATGGAGATCGATTTTCAGGCCAATCTTTTACACACTGATCTTGAGATATGGACGTCACATCACACGGAATACATACAGTTTTACATGGCACACATCTCAAAAAGGGACCAATTACTAAAGAGCGTCGACGCTCGGGTCGGATACCTAATACTAACTCATTAAAAGGAGACAACAGGCTACAATAGGTTAGGTAAGGTATGATTGTTGTCAAAAGTTGCATGGGGCCTACAGTCTCCACTTTCCCCCTACTGGCTCCATCCCCTGACCACAGCGATTTATGAGCATGCAAATCAGTGAAAAAGTTTTGATCTATCACGGATTTGTCACTCAAAAAAATTAGAGCAAATCCATCGTTGGCGCCTTGAAAATTGGCACGAGGGCTGCCGTTGGCGCTTGGGTCAAGTATCAGACATTTAAATGCCAGCTATGCTGAAGAGGAAAATATTTACCATTGGAAAGCCACGAGCAACTTTTGCCTGAAAGAAAGAATCATGTGCTTCAGAGACGTGTATGCTCAGCAAGCATGATGTTGGGTAAACTCTTGAACAGATGGAACAAGAAGCAGTGTGTCTGGCATGATAGTGATCTTCAAAGCCCTCCAATGAATTTAATTGTGCACCACAACCAACAATAGGACAATATATACTCCTGCCGTAAAATAAATTGCAACTTTTCATAATCAGCAAAATTTAAAATGGTAGCATGACTTTTCAAAGGCCAAAGATAGCTCGAACAGAATAGGAATTAGAGAACTTCAAAGGGGAATCAAGAGATATCTTAGAAAAAGCTGGAGCAAAATTGGAGAACAACAAAATCTAACATACGTGCATTGAGCATAGAATAGACATTTAGCGTTAGCATTCTATCTTCTAATTGATATTTTGTTTTTGATCCGTGCATTCTACCAATTAATTGATGACGAGATTTTATTAAAAGGAAAAGAAACTGCAACAGTAAGCGCTATTACTAATTTGGAGGCCTGGATTTGGATTTGCCAAATCCATTCCTTTTTACCTATTTGTAAAAAAATAGGGATTTGAAATAACTCCTCCCAAGTGTTATTTCAAATCCAACTATCGTTAAAAAACAAGCATACATCTTTGTTATGGATTAGTTGTGTAGTATCTTTTTGATACTGCAATCTTTAGAGGAATTGCTGATTTGGAAAAGGATACAGAGAATACAATAAGTATATGGAACAGAGGGAGAAAAAAAATCGAGTTGCAATTGTAACTTAATAATAAATATGGAGTAAGGTTTATCCATGATCTTGGGGACATATCAAAATAGAAACTCTTCATTTCTTTACCTAATAAACCAAGGATTATTCTCAAAATAAACATACACAAGTGTTGACAAAGCTATTCTATCCAGATAGGACACGGATACGAACTTTATAGCTAAGGGCTACAAATTTGATTAAAGCATTGAACATGGCTCGGGAGTTATTTTATAAGGTCTGGGTGTAGAGTGCAGAAGAATGAGTGACAACCTGTCAATTGTTTTAGCACAAGAGTAAGAGGCGACCAAGGCAAAAACATGAAGAACGTCATAGAAAACTCTTCTCTCAACTTCTTTTGTCTCCTCCTCTCCTTATGAGATCCACACGTGATAACCATTTAGAGGTGATACTAGTTTTGACATAAAACTAGCAAAATCTGCAGGAAGGCTGAAATTAGTCTTCCAAAGTGGTTGAATTGAGAAATATCCCACAAAAATCCCTCTGTTAATGAACCCACTAGTTAATAGGGCTTCAAAAGCTCCAAAATAAAGTATATCAATCTCCATTAAGTTATAGCCCTACTAATCTTTAAAATTTAATTAGGCTTTTACAATGCAAAAAAGTTAAAATTCTAGTCTAACCATTTCTTCTAATAAAAGAACAAACTTCTTTAATTAAGCTTCTAAAAATAAACAAATACTAATATAGTTTTACTTTCTAAACTAAATAAACAATCTATACTAATCTATTTAGGACCATTGGTTAGTGCGATTGTAAAAGGCTTGGGCCAGCAAGCGTGAAAACATGGGTTCAAGTTTGAAGAGCAGCCGCTTTGTGTGCAAAAAACTAGAGGTTAGGTCTGTATCCCGTCCACACCTCCCAACACCCTGTCCATACGGGACCAGTCCTGGGTTAGCCTAATACTAACCTATTTACCTTCTCATTACATACCTTCCTAACATAAATCAGCAACCTATCTGTATTAAGCCTTTCTAAACAATTAATTAAGAGCCTAACTTATCAAACTCTACAAAATAGGGGTAAAATAAAGATCTCTCTCTTCTTGAAATGAACCATTAATTCCTTTTCTTTCTTTACTTCCAATTCTTTTTCTTCTTGGTTTCTTCTCTTGGTCCAGTGTTGACTGCATCATCTCCCATAGACTAAGTTCAAAACAGCCTCAAACATCCAGTCATCCACACATGTGCGTGCACATACAAGACCAAAAAAATAAACAAAAACTAAACAAAGAAAAAGCCTTCACCGATGTTGTAGCTATAAAGCTTTTGGATCACTTGTCAAAAACTAAATAAAGACTAAAATGGCAAAAAAAAATGAGAACTGAGCAGCACATACCTATCTTCCACATCATCTATGTTTTGAAGCTGAAACCTTTCATCTTCAGTTAAATCTACTGCAACCTGGACAATAGAAATCTCTCAGATTATGCTATATTTCACAAAAAAAAAAAAAACAAGCAGTTTCCACTCTAAACATGCATATCAAAGTGATCAGCCATGCACAGCTTTTAGAATGACAAATTATCAAGAGAATACACTCTAAATTGCAATAAACACAAATATAACTAACCAACCAACGAGTATAGTGTTTAGTGGCCGCTTAATTTAACTTACTTTCACCCCGCCAGATATTGCTTTTGATGTTAGCTTAGTCAGCCAGTTTAGGTAGCACATCGTCATCTTGTTGCGGCCCATCATATTCTTCAGTACGTCAAGTCTAGTCTCGGCTGTGAACTAATAAAACTATCACATGGTTACTTGAGCATTGTTGGACATACAAATGTTGAGTACTATACTCGGTCGCGGACTGACCCAACTTGCTAATGTACTTATTAATCTATTGGGCCAGGTCCTCTTCATGTTATTTATGTCAAGCTGGGCATGTTCGATGTTCATTCTCTAGCATGAGGGAGAGTGTTGTTGTGGGCCATTTGTATCTGTAGTGTATATGCTATGTGTATGGTGTGCCATAGCATTATTTCGGTGTGTATCTTTTTGTGTTTTCCACTTAATATATATGATAGTTGGGACTCCCTAACTAAGTTTTATCATTCTGTTTCTCTCTCTAATACTCCTCTTCCCTTCTTCTAAACCCTAAATCTAAAACAACTAACCTAACCCTAAAGCCACCTCTCTAACTGTGACGACCCAACCTTTACTCGACCCGACCCGATTCGACCACACATACACACACACACTCTAACTTACACATGCCTTACACCGTAACCTTCCCCTTACAACTTAAAGCCCCAAATTAAAACCCACGCACAACAGAGCCGTTTTCTCCTATTTTCTTTCTTCTTCTTCAATCCGGTAATTCCCACCATTACTCGCAGATTTAATTCAAAATCTGAATGGTCACCCCACCCGAGCCTATATATAGAGCCCTCTTCCTCCTCTATTTTCCATACCAAGCCTTCTTCTTCAAGCTTTTCTTCTTCTTTAAGTTATGTTTTCCTCTATATATTTTAATTCTAGTTTTGTATTTTATTTTCTCTAAATTCTAGTTTTGTAAATTAAAACTCTGGTTCTTCAAACTCTAGATTTATATATATATATATATATATATATATATATATATATATATATATATATATAATCCTATATTTTAAATCCTATATTCTATTCATTATAGTTCTGTAGATTGTTCCTTAAATTTCTGGTTTTATTTTAGGTTTATATTCTGGTTTTTATATTCTGATATTTTTAGATTCTGAGATTTTATATTATGGTTTTTATATTATCTAATTTTTAAATTCTTATTGTACATTTTTAACCTAGCTTTATAATCTGATATTCTGGTTTTAGTTAGTTTATAATCTGATTTTATATGCTGGTTTATTTTGCATGTTAATTCTGATTTTGTATTTTTAATCTTGATTATGTATTTTAATCCTTGGTTTGGTTCTATATTGTAATGTTGATTTTATATTGAAATTCGGGTTTTTATTTTAGTTTCATATTCTGAAGTTGCATTTTAAACACCGATTTTATACTTTAAATCTCTGATCTTAAATTCTTATAATCTAATTTATACTCTGGTTCTATTTTAGCATTTTATATTCTGGTTTTGTAATTTGATATTTTTATATCCGGATTTTATAATCTAATATTTTTATACCCTGATTTTATAAACCGATATTTTTATATTCTGATTTTATAATCTAGCATTTTATATTTTAAAATCTGATTTTATTCTATTTTTATTCTAGTTAATTAGAGTTGTTTAAATTAAGGAATTCGGTAATTAAATGTTTTCCAAAATAGGGATTTGAAATAACTCGATAGAATCCAACTTAACTTCGATGACCCAACCTTAGTTCGTTTTCTCGACCTCATCTTCGACAACATTCTTGTTTATCCCTTCCCCTTGTGCCAGGTATCCATCAGAGTTGTACGTTGCCCTCACAAGACCCTTAAATCTGACAACTGAGGCAAGTAGCCTATCACAGAGCATGTTTTAAACACTTACCTTATTAGTTAGTGATGCTTTTGTTCTACATAGTATATATTATAACTTTGATAAGTAGTTGTTTGAATGGTTATGATGGTATGGATAATTTTAGACTTGTCTTGCCCAATGATGATCATTTCATTTTGAATCATGTTATTGCCAGCAAAATATAAATGTCGTAAGCTTTGTTTACTCGATTTGAATTTCATATGATCTCATTTACATTGAAATATCATACTGTTTTAGAATGAGAATTGATAAAGCATGTTGGATAATTGTTTCAAAAGAAATTGATATGGACTTTAGAAATGATGAATATCTATGATATGATATTTGATTAAGATCCCATGGGGCCGCATGGTAGCATTGGACGAACAAGTTCATTTGTGTACTTCCGTAATACGAAGTAAACCCGTCAAACCGGATCAGCATGGTTGACAATGGGATTGATGAAAACATGGAACCCTCCTTTGTTACTGGTATCCAAGATGAATGATGATGATGATATGAATGTAATTGCACTTGGATCGGTGCTATTATTTAACAATTGTACAATATATGTAGTACAATTGTAAACTAAGTTATTTTTGTTCTTCTTCTTCATGTTGAATCATTGAATGATACAGATGATGGTATATTTTCATGAAGTTCTCAATTTGAAACGGATAAAAACTGTAGCAAGAATTATATTATTTATTTGGGGGTTACTTGTTGAGTTTTATCTCACCCCCGTTGCTATTTAAATTTCAAAGGCTGGACCTCATGACTCAGGAGCTACATTTCAGGAAGAGACCCTAGAAAACTTGTCAGTTTAGCCTTGATTGAGTTGTTTAATGTTGGAATTGGAAATCAATGTAAACTCTGAATTTTATTAATGAGAATGGACAGTTGTGTTTCCTTTATTTGAATTTTGATTGTTGAATGCGTTTATGTGTCGAAATGGATTATGTATTGGATTTCGGGGCGTGACAATTTAGTATCAAAGCTCAAGTTTAGCGAAACCTTAGGTTATGAACCCATAAGTTAGAAATAAATTCAATATTACCTATAGAGATTAATTTGGGTATTTCCTTGACTATCAGTAAATGGTGAGAACGCGTCACACTGCTAGGAAGTGTTGCATTAGGTGTCCACATATGCCGCCCCAAGAATGGAATGAGTCTAGTATGAATGCAAGGCATGCTAGTTTTCCTTCTTCGTTTGAGTCCTCCAATGAGCCTCACTATACACCAGGACCCTTAGAAGTAATAGATATCTCTGATGATGAAGACGTCCAGGTAGAACCTGTGTACACACCGTCCGAGTATATCATATTATCTTATGACGATGGTATAGAGGACGAGGAACCAATGGAAGCGGATGAAGCATCTGATTACGATCCGGAAGAAATATCTGCTTCTTTTGAGAACGAAGAACAAAAAGAAGTCGATGCCTCTTCAGATGATGAACCTGAGGAAATCGAGAATTATGACCTAGTGGAAGTTGAGATAGTAGATATCTCAAACGATGGGTAGATTAGTAATACCTAGGATATATGAAGTTGAAGTTTTAAGATGTAATTTATTTTTCAATAAACCATGTTATATGTAACTACTTTTAGATAAATAAAATTGGGTGAAATTTTTATGAAGTGTCTTTTTACGACTTTTGATTGCATTTAGTATTTACTTTAACATTTTTTTATTACTATATGGCTGAAGAAAACTTTACTACACCTACTACTACATCTGCCACTGACTCGACTAATGTCGAGAAGGTATTGGAGAGAATGCAAGCGTTTCTGGCAACCATGGTCCAGAAATCAAATTCCATATCTTCTGACTCCACTCACCACAACATTAGAGCCGGACTCGAAAGATTGAAGAAAATGAATCCTCCGATCTTTAGAGGTTCGACCAATCCGCTAGAAGCAGAACAATAGATCGAAGATATTGAAAACATCTTTCTGGCGATGAAGTGCACATAAGAGATGAAGGCCACCTATGTTGTTCTCTTACTGGCTGGGGAAGCCAAGAGGTGGTAGAAAATGACGCTGAGATCTCAGGTAGAAAATGAAGAGGTGATAGTATGGGAGAAATTTTCGAAATTATTTTTCGAGAAGTACTTTTCGAAGCACATTCAACAAAATAAGGAAAGTCAGTTCCTTACGCTGGAGCAGAGGAATCTGAGTGTCGTAGATTATGAAGCTAAGTTCGTTAACTTAGAAAGATTTTATCGACACCCTCTATCAGATGCGGAGCGAGCAGAAAAGTTTGATAGGGGACTTAGGCCCAATATTCGTACGCGCATATCCATGTTCTTTTCGGAGGATTACGCCTTGTCAGTTTGAAGAGCCCTGAAGGCAGAAGAAGATTGCCAGGAACTCCACGAATTCCACGTGAAGAGGAGTCGTTAGGAAATAATAGTAAGGCACCAGTTACGCCAAACAATAACTGCAAACGACCCCGATTCGAAGGTTCGCAGGCTGTCACTCTTCCTAGTCCCTCATGCACAATATGTGGAAGGCAGCATGGTACCACACCCTGTAGGATGATGAATGCAACTTGTTTCAATCGTGGGAGAGTCTGGGCATGTGTCTCGAACATGTTCAAAACCGAAAAAGACTTGCAATGGTTGCGGAAAAGTGGGACATATATTGAAATATTGCAGTGTGATGAGGAACACTCAACCTATTCGACAACAATACCCACAGTAGCAGTAGTACCCGCAGCAACAACGACAACAACAATTGGTGTGGTACCAATTGCGCCAAGGTAATCAACAGTTCACTCAGTAGCGATCTACTCCGCAACAACGTCAAAACGTTCAAGGACAAGTGTTCGCCTTAACTCATAAGGAGGCAGAAACCTCGAAGAACGTTATTCAAGGTACCTTACCCATTTCTGAGAAAGCTGCTAAAGTTTTGATTGATTATGGTTCAAGTCATTCTTTTACTTCACCAGCATTTGCTAAATATTTGAAACTTGTGCCATAACATCTAGAATTTTTGGAGTGTACAGTTACCAACACGATATATAGGGAGTGTACAGTTAACTTAGAGGGTAGAAACCTACCAGTCGACTTAATTGTGCTTGATATGTCCGACTTTGATGTTATCTTGGCTATGGATTGGCTCTCTGCTTACCTTGGTAGTATCAATTGTTTTAAAAAACGAGTCAGCTTTTGTAGTAAGGGTCAACCACGGTTCTCCTTCTAAGGGAAAGTTATGAACTCTAAATTTCCTGCAATTTCCGCCATCAAGGCAAGAAGACTTCTTAACAAAGGTTGTCAGGATTTTTTAGCATATGTTATGAGTGAAGAAACGAAGAAATAGTCCAAAATTTCTAGTATTCCCATTTTTTCTGAATTTCCCGGCGTCTTTCCTAATGATCTTCCGGGGCTACCTCCCTCTCGCGAGATTGACTTCACCATTGATGTACTACAGGAAACAGCTCCAATCTCGAAGGCTCCATATCGCATGGCACCGGCAGAATTGCAAGAATTAAAGAAACAATTAGAAGAATTGTTAGAGAAGGGTTTTTCCGACCAAGTGTTTCACCTTGGGGCGCTCATGTTCTGTCGTGAAGAAGAAAGATGGAACTATGCCGATGTGCATCGACTACCGTCAGTTGAACCAAGTAACTGTGAAGAACAAGTATCCTCTCCCTCGTGTCGACGATCTTTTCGATCAACTACAAAGCACTTTAGTCTTTTCGAAGATTGACCTGAGATCGGGCTACCACCAACTGAGAATCAACGACAGATACATAGCTAAATCTGCTTTCCGGACGCGTTATGGACATTACGAGTTTCTACTAATGCCTTTTGATTTAACAAACGCCTCAATTGCATTCACGGATTTGATGAATAGAGTTTTCAAATCTTACTTAGATAATTTCGTAATTGTGTTTATCGACGATATACTGGTCTACTCAAAGAATCGTGAGGAGCACGAGGAAGACTTGAAGAAAGTTCTAGAGACGCTGCGAGAACAAAACCTTTACGGGAAGCTGAGTAAATGCAAATTCTAGTTAGATAAAGTCTCATTCTTAGGTCACGTAGTTTCTGGAGGAGTGTCTGTCGACCCAACCAAGATTAAATCCATCGTAAATTGGGAGAAGCCGCAGAATGTAATGGAAATCAGAAGTTTCTTAGGCCTGACAGGATACTACCGATTGTTTGTGTAGGATTTTTCAAAGATCGCACTTCCAATGACTAAGCTCACTAGAAAAGGTGCTAAATTCATTTAGGCAGACGAGTGCGAACAAAGTTTTCAATAATTGAAGAAACGGTTGACATCAATACCAATCTTGGCAATTCCATTAGGAAGCAGAGGATTTCAAGTTTGCACTAACGCATCAGGATGAGGTTTAGGCCATGGATCAAAATATCGTCCGATACCGATACGTATCGGTATTGGACTCGAACGATACATTGAATGTATCGTTCGATACATTCAAATGTATTGAATGTATCGAACGATACATTCAATGTATCGTCCGATACAGACCGGTACCGATACGTATCGTTTTGGAGCTCGGACGATACGTATCGGTAACCCGATATTTTAACCCATGGTTTAGGCTGTGTACTTATGCATCATAAGGTCATCGCCTACGCATCAAGACAGCCGAAGCCTCATGAACAAAACTATCCAGTTCACGATTTGGAACTTGCAGCGGTTATCTTTGCCTTAAAAATTTAGAGGCATCACCTATGTGGGGAGAAGTTCGAAATGTTCACCGATCACAAGGGTTTAAAATATCTCTTTACACGAAACGAACTGAACATGCGCCAACGACAATGGATGGCATGTCTAAAGGATTACGATTGCACTATTCAGTATCATCCTGGCAAGGTGAACATAGTTGCGAACGCGTTGAGTCGGAAATCCTCGGGGACCCTCACCACGCTCATGGTCAACAAGTGGAGACTGCACAAAGATTTTGGGAATTTGGGAGCAACCATTCGAGAGGAAGGATCAATGTTCTTATGTGCTAATCTAAACATTCAATCGACCATCGTAGAGAAGATAAAATAAAATCAAGCAATTGAGCCTCAAATGATAGAGTTGATGGACGACGTGAAAAACAGAGAAAAGATAAAATTCAGACTATGTGCGGATGGTTCGTTGCGATATCAAGATCGGTTATGCGTAACAAGCAATCCAGAGCTAAAGAAGGAACTGTTGGATGAATCCCACAAACCTCGACATACGGTACATTCAGGAAGTACGCAAAATGTACCAGGACTTAAAGCGATACTTCTGGTGGAACAACATGAAGAGAGAAATTGTTGAATATGTATCAAGATATTTATCATGTCAGCAAATTAAAGCCGAAAATAATAAGCCAACAGGATTGTTACAACCTTTGCCAATACCGGAGTGGAAATTGGACCGGATCAATATGGACTACGTCACTGGACTGCCAAGAACAAAGAGCAGTCACGATTCGATTGGGTGATAGTAGACGGACTAACTAAAACCGCACACTTCTTACCTGTAAAGATTACCCAAACAATGGAAAGCCTCGCAAAGGTATATTTTAAAGAGATTGTTCGATTGCACGGGGTACCAGTGAAGATCGTGTCAGACCAGGATTCAAAACTTACGGCAGGACGTTGGAGGAAGTTATAGGAAAAGTTAGGCACCAAGTTGCAATACAGCACTGGTTTCCATCCAGAAACCAATGGACGGACGGAAAGGACAATTCGCACTTTAGAAGACATGTTACGAGCTTGCACATTGAACTTCAAAGGAAACTAGGACGATCATTTGTCGTTGATCGAGTTCACCTATAACAACAGTTATCAAGCAAGTATTCAGATGACACCCTTCGAGGCACTCTATGGAAGACCTTGTCGATCGCATGTATGTTGAGAGGTAGTCGGAGATCGAAGTCTGCTCGGACCAAAATTGGTGAAAGAAACCACATAAAAGATTCAAATCATTCGAGAACGTCTCATAGCTGTTCAGAATCGACAACATAGTTAAGCTGACCGAGATCTGCGAGAGCATCAATATGAAGTTGGGGATCACGTGTTCCTGAAGGTATCACCAACTAAAGGAGTTTTGCGATTCGGAAAGAAAGAAAAGCTCAGCCTCAGATTCATCGGTCCGTTCGAAATCCTGAAGAAAATTAGAAAGGTCGCTTATCAACTGGCCTTGCCTCCATCACTAGCCAACGTACACAACGTCTTCCATTTGTCGATGTTGCGAGATTATAAATTTGATCCCACACACGTGTTAGACCCTGAACCTTTAGAAGTACAAGAAGATCTGTCTTTCGTGGAAACCCCAATACAAATCATCGAATGGAAGAGTCACGATACTAGAAACAAAAGAATTCCTCGAGAAAAAGTTCTGTGACAACATCACTCCGGAGACAATGCAACGTGAGAACGTGAAGACGAGATGCGCCAGATGTACCCGCACCTGTTTGAAAATGTTTAAGGTAAATTTCAAGGACGAAAATTTTTTTAGGGGGGAAGAATGTGACGACCCAACCTTTACTCGACCCGACCCGATTCGACCCATGAGCACACATACACACACACACACTCTAACTTTACACACACACTCTAACTTACACATGCCTTTCACTATAACCTTCCCCTTACAACTTAAAGCCCCAAATTAATACCCACGCACAACAGAGCCTTTTTCTCCCGTTTTCTTTCTTCTTCTTCAATCCGGTAACGCCCACTATTGCTCGCAGATTTAATTCAAAATCTGAACGGTCACCCCACTCGAGCCTATATATAGAGCCCTCTTCCTCTATTTTCCACACCAAGCCTTCTTTAAACTTTTCTTCTTTAAGGTATGTTTTTCTTTATATATTTTAATTCTAGTTTTGTATTTTATTTTCTCTAAATTTTAGTTTTGTAAATTAAAACTCTGGTTCTTCAAACTCTAGATTTATATATATTATAATCTTATATTTTAAATCCTATATTCTATTCATTATAGTTCTGTAGATTGTTCCTTAAATTTATGGTTTTATTTTAGGTTTATAATATCAGGTTTTTATATTCTTATATTTTTAGATTTTGAGATTTTATATTATGGTTTTTAAATTCTGGTTGTACATTTTATAATCTGATATTCTGGTTTTAGTTCGTTTATAATCTGATTTTATATGCTGGTTTATTTTGCATTTTAATTCCGATTTTGTATTTTTAAATCCTAATTATGTATTTTAATCCATGGTTTGGTTTTATATTGTAACGCTGATTTTATATTGAAATTCGGATTTTTATTTTAGGGTTTTTAGTTTAGTTTCGGATTTTTATTTTAGGGTTTTTAGTTTAGTTTCATATTCTGCAGTTGCATTTTAAACACTAATTTTATACTTTAAATCTCTGGCTTTAAATTCTTATAATCTGATTTATACTCTGGTTCTATTTTAGCATTTTATATTCTGGTTTTGTAATTTGATATTTTTATATCCGGATGTTATAATCTAATATTTTTATACTCTGATTTTATAAACCGATATTTTTATATTCTGATTTTATAATCTGACATTTTATATTTTAAAATCTGATTTTATTCTAGTTAATCAGAGTTGTTTAAATTAAGGAATTCAGTAATCAAATGTTTTCCATAGAATCCAACTTAACTTCGATAACCCTACCTTAGTTCGTTTTCTCTACCTCATCTTCAACAACACTCTTGTTTATCTCTTCCTCTTGTGTCAGGTAACCATCAGAGTTGTACGCTGCCCTCACAAGACCCTTAAATCCGACAACTGAGGCAAGTAGCCTATCCATAGCATGTTTTTAACACGTACCCATAGGTCAAAATATCGTCCGATACCGATATATGTTGTCCCATACGTATCGGTTTTGGACCTCACCGTTACGATAAATAGGCTATTTCTCGGATACCCCCCAAAATAGCCAAATTATCGTCCGATACGGGCAAATTATCGCCCGTATCGGATGATACATTGAAATTATCATATAATAATTTCAATCTATCGTCTGATAATATGGTCAAAACTCATTCACCCCTTAAAATCTTCAAATCATCGGACGATACGAGCAAATTATCGCCCGTATCGTCCGATAGTTTGAAATTATCGGTGTGGGGCCTAGCCACTTAAAGGGCACGAGTTTGGGGTTGTTTTTTAGCCGAAAAAACCCCTTTTTCCTCCCATTTCTTTCTCTTTCTCAGGCTATTCTTCTTGCTCTTCACTTCTTAGCCACCGAGAGACTCAAAATTGCACTATCGACCACCCGGAAAGCTTGGGATCGCCGCCGAATCACCGAAGAACGCAGAGAAGGTACGTGTTCTACCATTTTAGGTCATCTTCCCCTCATTTTCTTATAAGGGTTAAAATTTCAAGATTTACCCTTAAATATGGTAAATCTACTCTTAAATATGATAGATATATCCTTAAAATGTAAAGATCTACCCTTAAATTTCAAGATCAACTCTTAAATTATTTATAAACATTAAAATAAGAAATATTAATAAAATAATTAAAATAAAGAATTTTTCATCAAATGGTGCAAATATATTTAATTATAGATGCATTTTTTAAGCATGTTCTATATTTAATTATGGGGTATGTGTCACATGTGTCACATACCCCGTAACACATGTGGCACATGTGTAATTGATGTGTCACATGTGTCATGCGGTATGTGTCACATACTCCATGACACATGTGACACGTGTAATTGATGTGTCACATGTGTCATGGGGTATGTGACCCATGCCAAAATTGATGTGTCATACATGTAATTGATGTGTCACATGTGACACATCAATTATATGTATGACACATCAATTACACATGTGTCATGGGGTATGTGGCAAATCAATTACATGTATGACACATTAATTACACAAGTGTCGCGGCACATATGTCACACATGTGACACATACCCCATGACACATCAATTACACATGTGTCGCATGTAGCATGGGGTATGTGACACATCAATTATACATATGTCGCACATGTGTCACACGTGTCACACATGTGACACATACCCCATAACGCATCAATTACACATGTGTCGCATGTGTCATGGGGTATGTGGCACATCAATTACACATCACATACCCCATGATGCATGTGACACATCAATTTCAAATAAATATGATTTTCAAATATTTTAAAATTTTGAATAATATGATTTTCTAATATTTTCAAAATTAGAATAATATCAACTAAATACTATTTTCAAATGTAGTCTAAAATTTTTTAAATTTTCTAGAATAATATGAAATAAATATAGTAAAATATAATCTAATATTTTAAAAATAATAATAATATCAAATAAATTGTAAAATATAATTTAAAATTTTTAAAAATTAGAATAATATCAAATAAATTTGATTAAATATAATCTAATATTTAAAAAATAAAAATAATATGAAATAAAATTTCAAATGTAATATAAAAATTTTAAAAATTAGAATAATATCAAATAAATTTGATTTTCAAGTGTAATCTAAATGTTTTAATTTAATCAAATCGCTTGCTCATTCATGCAGGTGAAATAAATAAATAAGGTACGATCGTCAGATTCAGCCTGACAATACGACATAATAATAGATGGTGACAGACTCCGAATAGAATGCAAGCTTTGTGAGAAAAAATTGTTCAGAGGAGGTATAATACGGTTGAAGGAGCATTTGATTTACATTAAGGGAAAGACAAAATAGTGTCCCAATGTACCCAGAGAAGTGAGAAGCTGTCAGAGCTAGTTTACAGGCGGCTAAGGGAAAGAAAAAAACAGAAACCGACCGAGATAGAGAAATGTATGAGAGAATAAAGAGGGGAGATCCAGAGTTTCCTGTACTTGGACCTGAGGATGATGAGGATGAGGATGAGCAGACAGCGAGTCATGAGGGAGAGTGCTAGAGAAGCACGAGAGCGACGTGATCAGGAAGAAGCCGATTATCGGTTTCGATCCAGGTTGAGGGGCCATCCATGCCTGCTGGTGGTGGTAGATCTAACCATAAGTCACATGTTGTTCACATGATGATGATGAGGATATTCAAGAGACTGCCGGGTTGCATAGGTCAGCATCCGTGAGGGAGACCAGGTCGTACTACAAGTCCCATGGATCCGTTCATGTATCGAACAGAAAGCTCTAAACAAATTAAATTGAGTGCAATCTCACTGAAAAAATGGGGCAGAAACTTGAAAATTCTATTGCAAAGTTTTTATATACAACCACATTCCGAGTCAAGTTGTGGAGTCATTGTACTTCAAAAGTATAATTGATAAAAGTGTAGAAGCTGGTCCAGAAGTTAAAAAGCCTTCTCCATAAGAGGTATCTGGGCCCTTACTAGATGATGAGTATAAGGAGATAGAAGCTTATGTAGACAGTTTTCACGAAGTATGGGATGAGAGAGGTTGCACAATTATGTGCGATTGATGAACCGGTCCCACAAGGAAGAGTTTGATCAACTTTTTGGTTTACAGCGATGTCGGAATAGTATTTCTAAAATCAGTTGATGTTTTTAAACACGCGAAGACGACTGATTACCTCTTCCAACTAATGGATAAGGTAGTTGAAGAGGTTGGAGAGAAGCGGATTGTGAAAGTGGTAACAGACAATGCTGCCAGTTACAAAGCCACAAGAAGACAGCTAATGTTGAAGAGACGTCACATATACTGGACTTCGTGTGCCGCTCATTGCGTGGATTTCATTCTTGAAGATTTGGGAAAGATAAGTAAAGTGCAAGCAACTATTTAGAAGGGAAGAACGATTACTTCCTACCTGTACAACAGTGACAAGTTGGTGAATCTAATGAGAGACTTCACTAAGAACTAGCTGCTCTGGCCTGCGACTACACGATTTGCGACACAATTTCTAGCCCTACAAAGTTTGGCTAGATATAGTCGTGAGCTGAAAAGCATGGTCAACTTCGAAGAATGGATAAAATATGAGTTAGAACTCCCCCGATCAAAGAGACCTGCTTTGAATGAAATTGGTGGCCTGATCTACAGCCCCCAGTTTTGGGCAAATGTTGACCACCTGATCGCCGTCACTACCCCGTTGGTGCAAGTGTTGAGGTTGGTAGATGGTGATGAGAAACCAACGATGGGATATGTTTACGAGTCAATGGATAAGATAAAATTGACTACTAAACCAAATACCCTACAAAATATAAACGATATTGGGCGATTATCGACAAGAGGTGGGATGCACAATTTCACTAGTACTTGCATGCCGCAGGTATAACATGTTAAACTGCTTATGTAGTGATTTTTATTTATTTATTATTTTTCATATTATTCATTTTTTTCATATATTGATGAGATTGCTCATATTTGATATATAGCACACTACTTGAATTCGGCCTTTCAGTATGTGTGACGCTTCTAGTTGAGTGAGGCTGATGAAGTGCACAGCGGTTTGCTCAATGTGATCCGATGAATGCTCCCTAAGTTGGCGGACCAAGATCTAGCTATCAGAGATGTGAGTAATCATATCTTATAACTAATAAGTCAAATGTCATATGAACATTATATTGATATGTGGCTTATTGTATTCTATCTTTGTAGACTGACATGTTCCGCAAGAGACATGGGTCATTTGGGACCCCGATCGCACAATCCCAAATCAAGCACGATAAACCCGTTGATTGGTGGATGCACTTAGAGGTGATGATCCGATACTAAGGCAGGTTGCAATGAGGGTTTTATCGCAAACATGTTCCTCGTCTAACTGTCTGCGGAATTGGAACACCTTCTCTCTTATTCACACAAAGATAAGGAATAAGCTAGCTATGGAACAATTGAAAAAGCTAGTCTACTGCCACTGCAATACGCGATTAAGGGTCAGCAATATGCAGAGGACCAACCTTCGTAAGCAATTATATGAAGTCTTAGTTCATACAATTTTTCTTTGATGTAATTGACGAGGCATATACTAATTCATCTATCATATTCCACCTTACAGATAGTGAATATTTTGATCCCATCGAGTTGGATTATATATTCACGGAGGATGACCCTTTGAATTAGCGGATCGAAGAGAGAAAAGAGCCAATATTGGATACTAAGAGCACCGCATGGCTGGACAATGCTGAAAGAGTAGCGAAAGAGCAGGCTTTCCAACCACCGAGGCAAAAAAGAAGATTGAATCGTCATTCAGTGGTTGGATCTGATGACGAAACGCAACCCGATAGTGATAATGACAATGATGGGGGTGATGGTGGAGGCGATGAAACCCACGTTGGCACTAGTGGTGGAGGGGATGATATTGATCCCTCTTATTCTTATGGAAGTATTGCCGAATGGGATGATGAGCATGTAACAATGTATGACACTCCTACATTTAGAGGTGGAGTTGAAGGAATAGGAGTGTCAGAATCTTACCAAACACCACCACCACAAGGTCCACAAGATAATGTGGGTTACATAACTTCTAGCTTCGGAGGATTTAGTTTGCAAAACACCAAAGATTCAACAACCAGTAACCCATACTATCGGCCTTTACCCACCTACCCCAGGCCATATGACTTCGTTGGTCAAATTTTTGGAGGACTGGCCTTTACCTATTATACTGAGCCATATTCATCGCTAATGCCTTAGTTTCAAGGGGGCACATATGATCATGGGTATCAATATGGCCAACATTATAAGAAAAGCTCGTGCACCGATGATGATAATCACGAGGGAGAAGAACCACTACGAAATTCAATGTCGCTGTAAAGTAAATTTTTCATGTACAATATAGCTTTTAATTTTAATCATGAGTCATGTACAATGTAATTTAGATTTTGTGTTGATAAAATTATAAAATATCCATCAAATAAGCCTAAAATAAAATTTTAAAACGTTGAAATAAATAGAAAATCATTAAATTTAATTTTTTCGATTTTTTTAGTATTTTTTTGAAAAAAAAAAATTAATATATCAAACCGACACATTGAATGTATCGGACGATACCCGATACGTATCGTCCTGGAGGCCAAGACAATACGTACTGGAAAACCGATATTTTGACCCATGCACGTACCTTATTAGTTAATGATGCTTTTGCTCTACATAGTATATATTATAACTTTGATAAGTAGATGTTTGAATGGTTATGATGGTATGGATAATTTTATACTTGTCTTGCCCAATGATGATTATTTCATTTTGAATCATGTTATTGTCAGTAAAATATAAATGTCGTAAGCTTTGTTTACTCGATTTGAATTTCATATGATCTCATTTACATTGAAATATCATACTGTTTTAGAATGAGAATTGATAAAGCATGTTGGATAAGTGTTTCAAAAGAAATTGGCATGAATGACTTTAGAAATGATGAATATCTATGATATGATATTTGATTAAGATCCCCATGGGGCCGCATGGTAGTATTGGACGAACGGGTTTATTTGTGTACTCCCATAATACGAAGTAAACCCGTCAAATTAGATCGACATGGTTGACAATGAGATTGATGAAAACATGGAACCCTCCTTTGTGACTGGTATCCAAGATGAATGATGAATGATGATATAAATGCAACTGCACTTGGATCAGTGCTAGTATTTAACAATTGTATAATATATGTAGTACAATTGTAAACTAAGCTATTTTTGCTCTTCTTCATGTTGAATCATTAAATGATATAGATGATGGTATATTCTTATGAAGTTCTCAATTTGAAACGGATAAAAATTGTAGCAAGAATTATATTATTTATTTGGAGGTTACTTGTTGAGTTTTTTCTTACCCCTGTTGCTATTTAAATTTCAGAGACTGGACCTCGCGACTCGGGAGCTACATTTCAGGAAGAGACCTTAGAAAACTTGTTGGTTTAGCCTTGATTAGGAGTTGTTTAACGTTGGAATTGGAAATAAATGAGAAAGGACCGTTGTATTTCTTTTATTTGAATTTTGATTATTAAATGCGTTCATGTGCCAAAATGGATCATGTATCGAATTTCAGGGCGTGACACTAACCCTCATATCATCTACTTAAACCGCCATTTTCCAAACCTTAAAACATCTTTTAAAATTACAGTATAACTCCTGTGCGAAGACCCCAACAGATAGGTCCTATATCATTCCCTTCCCCTTAAAATCATCCTTGATCTCAAGGGCGAGTCATTCCTTAGCTACAGGAAGCGCCAAGAAGCGAGTAAAATGTTGGAAGCAGGAGCATCAAAATGATAAATAAAGATATTTTATAGTCGAAAGCAGGAGTGGGAGAGAGATTCCAAAGCGGGAGCGAAACACTAAGTAGAAGATTCCTACTGTTAGGAGTAATCCCTCTCGTCACCTCTTTCTGTCTTCAAAATCGAGCGGGGACGGGTTGGTATGGGATTATTTTCTTCTAATTGAGGAAGATCGCAAATCTGAAGGGGTTCTGTCCTTCAATTTGTCTTCTCGCAACTTATGGAACCTCCTAAGATAATTTTACATATAATTACGCACAACGACCTTCAAAACAATGAAATCCAGCTAAAACTTGGTGTTGCTCTTATTCATAGAACATAATGAAATATAAAGATAACTGCATAAACTAAGCCCTAAGTAGTAAACCTCTATAAAACGGATAAATGAGAGAAAACGAGAGATACCTGTTTAGCGATAAGCTCTCTTTCTATATTCCCCGATGCAAAAAAGGGGGCATGGGGTTCGAACCTTCGTCGAACTGGGATCCAGTAGGGAAACCCTAATTCCTCTTCTTCTTCACCAACCGCCATTACCTTCCGTCTGAATTCGCCGATTTGTGTTCCAAGTAAATTTGTACCCCGCTATTCATTAATTCCTTGACAAAACATGGAAATGTTTTTTTTCTTTACTTTACATCGGATTGTAAATAAAAGAACTCTTGAAGTTTTATTTTAAAAATTTTACCATGGCTTGATTTTATTTTTTTCAACTGTTTAGCTACATTATGTAAAATTATTTTCTTAATGCACCATTCTTCATACCATATGAACATGTAACTTTACCCCATCTTATCGGGCCAAAATACATTAATCGCTTTAAATTAGAACATGAATTTTTTTTGTCCCAACTTTTTATAAGATTGGTCTTGAGATAATGGGCATATACTCAGATAGTTTTTTATTGCGCGTAGTACAAATCCCAAACAGTAACTCTAAACTCGTGAGATATACATTAAGCTCAAATACAAATCACGAGTCATTTTTTGGAATGGGTGCCACTTGAAATAAAAAATCGATATACCCATGATCTCAAGATGCATCATCTGGAAGATTGGGATAAAAAATAATCTCCTTTGTCATATTCAAATCAGTCAATGCATGTTGGTCGGAAGAGATGGGGCGAGATTATGATTTTTCAGTGTAAATAAATAGTACGATTATGAGGTGAGATTGCATCTAAACCGTCTGATACAAAGGCCATGATCTACAGATCTACAACACAAAAGAGTGATGCAAAACTCAATTTCTATCATATGATTCGATACAATCAACTGTTGAATCGGATAATGGCTTTGGAGTGCATTGAGTCAAATGATTAAGATTATGTCTGGTACCAATCTTTTCACTTATGATCTTTAGATCATGGCCTTCAAATTAACTGGCTTAGATGGTTGGGTTACATTTATTGGCATCGCTGTTTATGGGTACCTCTGTTCGCTTCCATGCGTTCTTTGAAAGCGCCCACGTCCCAAACCCCTTGAAGACTATTGATTGCTTTGGATCAGATGAGGGTGATTGTTTTTCACCCCGATCATCCATAAAATGGATCTTAAGATCATGTAACACCCATCAGACGATCAGTTTGTGATTCCATGTGTCCCCAATCCCCAAAATATGGCCCTAAAGCCACGTTTGAGCATGATGTGTGCTATATGATTGAGGAGTCATATTTTGAGTATCGATGATACAATAAATCAAAAATTGACCGTCAGATTGATGCATCATGAACCCAAGATCTATTTCGTGGAAGATCTTTGTTAAAAAGATCATCATCTGATCTGAAGAAATCAACATTTTTTTCAGGGGTCTGGGATGTAGGCGCTTTCAGAGAACGCGTGGGCGTGAAAAAAGAGGTATTGGCATGTGTGCCACATTAATAAAAAAATTGAGCGTTTGATGATAAGCTCATGGTCTCAAGATCCATTATATGAAAAATTATGGTGAAAAAAAAAATCTCAATCGGTTGATCCAAAGCAATCAAACGATTTTAAGCATGAAATATCCGAGTTGAGAAGAACGAATTTCGGGTTGCAAGGGTGGCCACCAAAATTCCTCTAAGCTTTTAACTCATGTCGTGGGCGGAAAAAAGTTATAGCCAAATTTTGGGTAAAATTTTTATGTGAGTTTTTTTTCAAAAAAACTCTAGTTTGTGGGTCCCACTACATTGCCAAACACTTGCAAATTCTATTTTTTTGGGAAATTTCAAATTTCCAACTATTTTTTGCCAGAACTCGTGTTAACAAACAAGGCATAAATGTTGAATTCATTAATGATGTGCTTCAAGTAAAAATTTGTGTCTATATAGCATCCGTCTAATAGAAACAATTTTAGATTAAAAACAGCCAACGATTTTGGGCAGTAGCTACTCTTAGTCAGTGGTGGAACTAGGATTTTCATCCAATCGGGGCGTAAGATAAACTAATATTAATTTTTTCATTAATAATACTAATTATTTATAGTACTCTCGCACCTACCTGACACATATAAGAAATTCAGGAGGTAAGAACCTGCGCGAAATAAAAGTGAATTTTTTAAAGCACGCGAGTAAATGATCCTCTTGTGTTATAATTTTATCTTGAAAATTATGATCAAAGGGATTTCGCCTCTAAACTTTGGAGAATCTCATTTGATGTCATTACAAGCTTCCCCAATATGTTAATGTGTTTGGGCTCGTAAATAACTTGAATTTCACATCCAATTAGTTAGGCCGGTCGAAAATGAAGGTCTATAATTTGATGGGTCAATGATAAAGTAACACCTACATAGTTTAGTATATTGAATTTGAGTACTTTACACCTCATTTTCAACACTAGTATTGGATCATGCCTAAATTTTTTAAGTGACACTCTATCGATCTTGTCCAAGTTACGTAACACCTGATCCCCAAAATGGGTGCCACATGGTGCTTAGCTAGTCTGGACACAACCCTATGGGTAGCATCCAGATGCTTAGTCTTGAGCCTCTAATATAAATAGGATACATCTTTTAGCGCCAAAGCGATCACTGTTCATGCCTTCCTTCGAAACCCACAAAAACCGATTGGCTTCTTGAGGTCAGACGATGAAGATCATGTTTCACACCAATCTTCCACACAATTGATCTTGAAACCATGAGTGTGCCATTAGACAGACATGTTATGATTTCACTGAATTACAAATCACAAAAACGGAGCCCTAAGATCACAGGGTTCACATCATGCTCAAACATGAGTTTAGAGCCGTTTTTTAGGATATGTGTCCCGGGGAATAAAAAATGATCGGTTGATGGTAAGATCATGATATCAAGGTCCATTTTGTGGACGATTGGCTTGAAAAATAATATGCATTGTCTGATATAGAGAAGTCAGTAAGTTTCAGACATAGGCGTGAATAGAGGTATCGATATAAATATGGGTAGCGTTATTTATACACGTTCGACCTGTGAAGAGCACACATATTTCCGTCATAAAAAAATCATTGATTTGCTTGAATCAGACGATGGAGATTTTCTTTATCCCAATCTCCCACACAAAAGATTTTGATCATATCATGGCGCCCCTATCGAATAGTTAGATCTTGATTCCACATGGTACACATCCCAAAAGGGACAATGATCATGTGCGTACCTATCAGACGGTCATTTTGGGGATGTGTGCCACGTGAAATTAACATATGACCCTCTGATAGGTGCACCATGATCTTAAGATATATTGTGTGGAATATTGGGATGAAAAACGATCTCCATCATCTGATTCAAGAAGTCAACGGACTTTCATGGTGCAAACATGTGTTTCTCATAGGTTTAGTTTAACAGGTGTAAAGATCGGTACTCCAACCTGCCAAAAAAGCCACAAATGATCCCAATAATTCCCACAGCCTTTTTTATTTTATTTAAAATTAGCGTAATGATCCACAATCTTGGCAAATGCATCACTAGTTTTGATAAGCAAATCACTCAAAGCAAAGTGAACTTTTACTGATTATTCTAATGTTTTAGAGGTTCAAAGAGCAAGAAAGACGGAAGACAGAGAGGTTGTTCGGGCATTAGAGAGAGCGTCATGTAGGGAGAGATCAAGGGCGTCTCCTAGATTTAGGGGTTTTAAAAAATAAACAACCTTTCGTATGTTTTTTATTTATTTTCTTCTTTGGGATCTTGAGTGCGGGCGCTCGCTCGCAATTGCCCACATGTCGTTCCGCCACTGCTCCTAGTTACATGGTGGACGCGGTGAGAGTTATTAATGGCATATTACGCAGGAGGTCTCTAACCTTTTGCTTCTTATCAACATCGTGAAAGTGGCTTAAAAAAAAAAATACTTTTTAAAAAACACATTTCATGAATTCAAAATGGGTGTTGTTTTGGGTTGATCATATCATGTGGCATGTGATCTGATGTCCATTGTGTAGGATCCATCCCATCATTCAGAGTTTAACACATTCTCCCTATTCTCATTTGTTTTTATCAAAAACATCATGAAGATTTTTTTTCCCTGAGATGGTCTTAGTATCTTCCTTAATTGTGTGATAGGATCTACCAATCATCATTTATCAGATAGGGCCAATACATTTTGATATTTATTTAATAAGGTTCAAATTTGTTGGCATGTACTTAAATTTGAATTGAGACATTTGACATGTATTTGCATTTGAATTAAGCAAAATTTTTAAAAAATGAGTTAGATAAAAATGCCTTTAGGTCCCATATTAGATCGATTGATTGGTCTCATGTGAGACCGATTGGTTTACTATAAGACCGATCAATTTTCAATTGGGATTAGTCGAGTCCCATATGAAGAACTGATTGATCCATCTTATAATGGACTTATCAGTTTCATATGAGACTTAAGGGCATTCACAATCAACCGTAGCCCAATTGACCCATTTCATGAACCCCTCACTCCGAATCCAACTTGGTTAAGAAATCAGGCCGAGCTAGGTTAGGTACATCAGCAGTCGGCTTCAGTTTAGAAACTGAACCGAAATGATTTTTCCATGTTTCAGTTATGTTTATGGTTTTAGAGATTAAAAAGAAACTACACTGAATCATTTCGATTCAGTTTCGGTTCTGATTGAATTAGATCGAAAACCAAAATTTTTGGTTTCATTTCAGTTCGGCTAACTAGGAGGGATATTGACCCGAGCGCCACTGACAGTGGTTGGGTGGGTTCGTAAATCCTCATAGCATCTCAAATTTCAAAGCACACTACTACGCGCACACTTATATTTTCTTCGTGCACACCACAAATAGTGACACTTTGCATTTTGGGGATCTGTGCCATGTGAAAACATCATATAAGCCGTCTAATTTGAAGGCCATGTGTTAAAGATCTTTAATACAAAAAATTCGCACTAAGTACGATCTCTATCATATGATTTAATGCAGTCAAAGGCCATCGTCCAATTCAATAACTGACTGCATGGAATCATATGATAAAGACTGCGTTTCATGCCTATCTTTTGCATGAAAGATTTTTAGATCATGACTTTTAAATTAGACTATTTTTTAAATCAGACTATTATGCCTCGTTTGACAAAACTCATGGAAATATTTTTTTTTTTAACTTTACATGGGCTTGTGATCGGTGCCGAAGTGTGACTATATTGCGCACCTTAATTCCTACATTTAGCTAGCCGATGAAAGCATATGATGGTTGCTATGTAGTTTCAATGTTTACAGGTGTTTCTGATCGTTCGAGCGTTAAAGAGCGTAAAAGATGACAATTAAAGGTTACACAAGAACTGTGGACCAAAAGGTCAAAAGAAGCATCGAAATCCGTAAAGTAGCTTAACATCCACCAAGAGAATGGAAACTCTACCCATATATGTCAATCGATTGACAAGAGAGATAATTTTGCCCTCTTTATTTCGAATTTGAGGTCAATCGATTGAGAGAAAATTCTCAATCGATTGAGGTTATTAGGGAAATATTTTGCTCGTCCTTATATAAAGAAAGCTACGGCTTTGTTTTAGGCAATCCTTCTCTCACTCTTGGGCTCACATTCTCTCTTTTCTTTTAGGGTTTTCTCTTGATAGATTGTACATAGACTTTTGCATTTCTTTTCTTTTACAATTTGTGAAATCATAGATTGTATTTAGGAAAAGTATTGTAAAAAGATCTTTGGATAAATAAAAAGTGCATATTTAAGAGAATGACTTCGAGTTTACAACGAGATCGCACACCAAGAATGAGCGGCTAAATCATTTATTCAAGGAGGATGCGATCCCCAGATAAGTAGCATTTTTATGATTAACTCCACAGTCTCTTAATTTCATCATAGAATTATTCTGCTAAAAAGCATGCTTAAATTGAATATCTTTTGAATACTTTATTATGATCGTTAATCTATGTTATCAACGACCATAATCGCCAAATCTGTACTTGCAGGCCGATCTAGGCTGTAGAGCGATTATATGTTTATTGTCATGATTTAAGAATCTTAAGATACGCTATACTTTTTATATGATTCATACCACAATGATAGGATGAGTCATCGTTTTTAGATAGGGTATGCCGAATCGATGATCATATTTTCTTACGATTCATTTTTCTAGATAAATGATGATGTGATTGATGTGTTATGGAATTATAAGTTTAATGGTAGAAAGGTTATAAATATGGGATAGCAAATTTCTTGATTATTCTTAAAATTATTATTTTATTTATCATAAATTATTCTTGCTTAGATTACTTATTTTTCTTGCATCTAGAATAGTGTGGTAATTGTTTAGCAAATTGAACTTTCTCCCTTGATACTTCCTTGGGTATTTTAAATATTTTTAAAGATTAATTAAATTTCACGTTTCCTTGTAGGTTTGACACCCTTAATTTTACCGTGTTACAACTGATCTTGTACACTTGCAAGGGTACAATTTAAAACCAATCAAATTTTTGGCGCCGTTGCCAGGGAAATCGGCGAAATTTTTATAATTCGGAAAGAGATTTGCATGAAATTGCTTGACAGTCAATCGATTGATACCTCTCTCTCTCTCAATCGATCGACTGTGTTATGTGTCTCGTAGATCTGGTGTGCTGATTTGTCAATCGATTGAGTCGAAAGAGTCAATCGATCGACTATTTTGAGTTTTAATTTTCAAAATTTCAATAAGTAAAAATCTGAATTTTTAATTTTGAATTTTGAATATTGAAATTTTGGATTTTTAAAATTTGAATGGTGAAAATTTTGAGATTGTTGAAATTTAAAATCTGGAGCTTGAAAGTTGAATTTTGATTTTTGAAATTTGAAAATTTCAAATTGAAAATTGAAATTTAATTTATAAACTAAAATTTGATTTTCTTGTGTGAATTTTGATTTTTGAAATTTAAAATTGGCATTTTGATTTTTGAGTTGTAAAATCTTCTTTTCCTTATTTTCTTCTCTTTGATAAGATTTTGTGGAGTTCTTCTAGGGAGTAGAGGATTTTTAGGATCTCTTGTTTAGGATTTATAGAAGTCTTTTATTCTTTTCATTCTTTTCCTCTTTTAGGTAAGATTTTATAGAATTTTGTGGATTATTTTTAGATTTTAAAATTTTAAATTTTGAAAATTTAATTTAAAATTTTAATTTAAAATTTTAAAATTTTAATTTTCAAATCTTAATTTTCAAATTTAATTTTAATTTTTAAATTTTGAATTAAAAAATAATAATAATAATTTTGAATTTTAATTTTATTTAAATAAATAAATAAATAAATAAAATTAAAAAAAAAATATTTAAAAAAAATAAAAATAAAAATAATAATTTTTCTGATACTGACTACTGTACATCTTAGAAATCAATCGATTGAAAAATTCTCTGTCAATCGATTGAGATTGGAATATTATTTGCTATAGAAATTTTTGGAATTCTTTCAATCGATTGACATTTCTCTGTCAACCAATTGACTAGACTTCTGTTGCTTGCCTTCTCAGCTGACATTTCTGTGTTGTCCAACTAGACTTTTGAACCTCAATCGATTGATTTTAATACATCAATCGATTGACGGATAAGCCTCTGTTAGAATATTATTGTGTGCTTTGTTTCAGTCGATTGACACCATTGCTTCAATCTATTGAAGCTGAAATCTGTGAATTTATTGTGGATTCAATAATCCTTATTTTGGGTGTTGGTGCATGAGCTTTACTCGATCTCATCACCCACATCTACAACCATTTAATCTTGAGATCGAAAGGTCTTGCAGAGAGAATCGCATAATCTAAAGGAATCAGTATTATCATACTGAAATCATGGCAGATCAAAGGAAAGAAAGGAACGAGAACAATCAAAATATTAATAATAAAAATAATGAAAATAATAATCATGATGAGGGCTCAAGAACATTAAAATATTATAATGATCCTGGTTTTTACGAGGATCATGATAGTATCATGCATGCCCCCATTCCAGGAAATCATTATGAATTCAAATCCGCAATAATTCAAATGTTACCGATTTTCCATGAATTGTCCAATGAAAATCTACATGTTCACTTAAATGAATTCACTGGGGTGTGCAAAATGTTCAGAGTTCATAATGTCACCAACGAGATAGCTAAGTTACGACTCTTTTTTTTCTCTTTAAGAGATAAGGTAAACACTTGGTTCTATTCCTTAGAACCACAATCTATTCAGAGTTGGGCAGAGCCACACCGTCAATTCCTTAAAAAATATTTTCTCATGGCCAAAACCATTGAGTTGCGTCATAAGATTCAATTCTTCTCTCAACAACCTATATAAACATTTCATAAATGTTGGGAACACTTTAAGGAATTGATCAGAAGTTGTCCTAATCATCAACTTCTAAGGTGACAACAGGTCTAAAGTTTTTACAATGGACTGATTTCAGAAGAGAGACACATGGTTGATGCATCTTGTGGAGGATCATACGCCACAAAAGAGGCTGATGAATTGTGGGCGTTGTTTGAAAAGTTATATCAAACCTCAATACAAAATGCGATAATAAAGCGAACTAACTTGGATGTGGCAACAAAATCTCATGCGTTGACCAGAGATGGACTATATGATGTCAACAATGCTTCAGATCTATCAACAAAAGTTGACATGTTGCCCAAACAAATGAACATATTGTTAGCTGTAACTAAGCAAGCTAAAATTTCCATCAACCCCACGGCTTGTTTAATTTGTGATCACTCAAATCACATGGCTAATGAGTGTCCAACCACCTTGTCATTCTTCCCTGATGAACCTACTCTTTAAGAGCAGGTGAATGTGACTCAATCTTATCAATGGCAGGGTAAGAATATGTACTCAAACACCTACAATCTGGAATTGAAAAATCACCCTAACATAGAATGAGGAGGATCAAACCAAATTGGATAGGTGAACCAGCAGTACAGATCCAACATAACGAGTGGACAATAAAACTTTCGTCCACAACAAAATTCTAATTTTCAACAAAATTCTCCTTATTATCATTCAAATTATGAGTACCGAAAAAATCAAAATTTTAATCAATCTCATACCACCGCTTCAAAAGATTCTAATTTGAAAGAAAAGATTATGGAAAATATGCAAGCTTTTCAGCAGATAATGATGGACAAATTTAGCCAATTAACCAATCAATTGAGTCAACGAGAGGAAGGTAGGCTTCCTAGCTAACCCATCAATAATTCTCGAAGCCAAGCATCACCTGATGAAGGACCATTGAATAGTCAACAGTTGAAAGTTGTTACTGTGTTGAGAAGTGGGCGAGCAATTGATAATCAAGTAGAAATGGCAGTGGAATCTAATAAGGAAGAAGAAAAAGAAGTAACAAAAGGCAAGAGGCTAGAGAAAGGAAAAGAGAAAGAGTTTTCTCAAATTGTCCAACAAGGACCTGAAGAAGAACCAGAAAATGAACCCCATTCCTATATCCCAAAGGCACCACTCCTTGAGTGCTTAACACCTCCATCTAGAATGGGGAAAGGAGCGTCAAAAATGGAGAAATCTTTGAAACATTCAAGCAAGTAAAGATAAATATTTCATTACTTAAAACAATCAAGCAAGTTCTTGAGTACACAAATTTTTTTAAAGATCTATGCACTCGTAAGAGAAAAATACGTACTCAAGTTTCAAAGAAAGTCTTCCTGACTAATCAAGTCAGTTCAATATTGCAATTGGAAGCACCTCAAAAACTTAAGAAACCTGGAGTCCCAACTGTTCCATGCGTTATAGGTGGGAAACCAATTGGTAAGACATTATTAGATTTGGGAGCAACTGTCAACCTGATCCCATACACAGTGCACGAGAAATTAGGACTAGGCGAGTTGAAACCCGCGACAGTTACACTCCAACTTGTTGATAGGTCAGAAAGAAGACCTAGGGGTATCATCGAGGATGTTTTGGTTGGAATAGATAAATTTATCTTTCCAGTGGACTTTATTGTGTTGGACATGAAACCACCAGTTAAATCCATCAATCAAGTCTCAATCATTCTTGGACGTCCGTTTCTCGCAACTGCTAATGCCTGCATCAATTGTCGAATGGGCGTCATGGATGTTTCTTTTGGAAACATGAAAGTCAGGCTCAATATATTTCATGCGATAAACAATTTTCCCAATAAGGATGAGGTTGACTGTTTCTACATCGATTAGGTGGACGAAGCTTTACTGTCAATACTTACCAAAGAAGAATTTAAAACTGCTTTGTTGGCCATTTATGAGGAGAAAAGATCTGAAAAGAAACAACCAGAGGAGAAGAGGATGAGTTCATCAAGTGAAGATGATAAGTTATGTGAAATTGAGACTAAGGTGGAACCATTACCTATTGAGGTAAAGGATGAGTTGACTCCATCAATCGAGCAGCGACCAATCGTTGAATTAAAGCAACTGCCTGAGTCACTCAAATATGCTTTTTTGGGACCTCAAGAAACACTGCCGGTAATTATCTCATCAACATTATCAGAAGGGCAAGAGTATGATTTGTTGAAAGTACTTAAGGATCACAAAGGAGCTATCAGATGGACCTTAGCTGATCTTAAAGGGATTGATCTGCCAGTATGTATGCACAAAATACATCTGAAAGATGATAGTACACCATCGAGGGAACCACAAAGACGACTTAATCCAAACATGAAAGAAGTCGTTCTAAAAGAGATAATCAAGTTACTCGATGCTGGAATTATCTATGAGATCTCTGATAGTGAATGGGTAAGCCCAGTCTAAATTGTTCCTAACAAGTCAAGAATTACAGTGAAAGAGACTACTGAAGGAAAGTTGGTACCTACACGTGAAACCACTGGATGACGTGTGTGTATTGATTAACGAAAATTGAACATTGCCACAAGAAAGGATCATTTTCCCTTGCCATTTATTAATCAGATTCTAGAAAAGTTGGCAAGACAAGAATATTATTATTTTCTTGATAGTTACTTGGGATACAATCAAGTGTCTGTGTTTCCATCGGATCAAGAAAAGATAATATTTACTTGCTCGTATGGTACCTTTGTATATCGGAGGATGCCTTTCGGACTTTGCAATGCGTCGACCACTTTTCAACGTTGTATGCTAGCAATATTCTCGGATATGGTTGACAAATTTATCGAGGTGTTCATGGATGATTTCTCAGTTTTTGGGAAGACATTTGAACTGTGCTTGAATCACCTGACATAGGTATTACAATGTTGCATAGAATCTAATCTTGTTATAAGCTGAGAAAAAAGCTATTTCATGGTTTAACAAGGAATTGTGTTGGGACATATCGTTTCCAAGAAAGGAATCGAAGTCGACAAGGCAAAAGTCGACTTAATTGTTAATTTGCCACCACCCAAGAGTGCTCGACAAATTCGATCATTTCTGACTCATGCGAGATTTTATAGAAGATTTATCAAGGATTTTAGCAAGGTGGCTAAACCATTGTGTATCTTACTTAGAAAAGATGTTTTGTTTGAATTTGATGATGAATGTATGAAGGCATTTTTGAAAATGAGAGAGCTATTATCCAATGCTCCTATAATCCAACCACCGGATTATTCTTTACCGTTCGAACTCATGTGTGATACATCAGACTATACGATTGGAGCAGTCTTAGGGTAAAGGGTAAACAAATTACCTCATGTGATTTACTATGCCAGTAAGACACTGATTGATGCACAACTTAATTACACTATAACCGAGAAGGAGTTATTAGCCGTGGTGTATGCATTGGATAAATTCCGCTTCTATTTGCTCGATTAAAAAATAGTGGTCTTTTCAGACCACTCTGCATTGAAGTATCTGTTGGCGAAAAAAGACAAGAAACCAAGGTTGATCCGATGGATCTTACTCCTCCAAGAATTCAATTTCGAAATCAAGGATAAAAAGGGAGTCAAAAATGTTGTGGTTGATCATTTGTCACAAATTTTGCCTGAAGAATCATCTGTATCTGAGACTATCCGTGACATCTTTCCGAATGAGCAGTTAATGGCAATTGATGTAACAGCTACAAAAGTTCCTTGGTTTACTAATATTATAAATTATCTGGTCACTGGCAGAATCCCTAAGCAATGGGGTAAGAATGATAAGAATCTGTTTTTCTCCCAGATAAAATATTATTTTTGTGATGAACCATAGTTGTTCAAATTCTGTTCAGATCAAGTTATCAGAAGATGTGTGCCTGAAGAAGAGCAACTAAGTATCATTAATTTCTGTCATGTTAGGGCCTGTGGAGGCCATTTCGGAGGACAAAAGATCGCACATAAAATTCTTCAAAGTGGATTCTACTGGCCCTCCATCTTTCGGGACACTGTAAAATTTTGCAAAGAGTGCCAACGATGTTAACAACTTGGAAATACTTCACAACGAAATATGATGCCACTAAACTCGATTTTGATTGTTGAGATTTTTGATGTTTAGGGGATCGACTTCATGGGTCCTTTTCCCCCATCGTTCGGTTATTCATACATTCTGGTGACCGTTGATTATGTCTCAAAATGGATAGAAGCTGTGACAACCCGATCGAATGACCACAAAGTCGTGGTCAATTTCTTGAAAGAAAATATGTTTAACATATTTGGGATCCCAAGAGCAATCATTAGTGATGGCGATTCGCACTTCTGTAACAGCCACTTTGCCACTTTAATGAAGAAATATGGCGTCACTCATAAGGTGGCAACGCCGTATCACCCGCAGACTAGTGGTCAAGTAGAAGTGTCGAATCGGGAGATCAAACGAGTTTTAGAAAAGATGGTACAACTAGATAGAAGAGATTGGTCGAACCGACTATCTGATGCTCTTTGGGCATATCGTACCGCATTCAAGACACCGATTGGAATGTCGCCATTCAGGATTGTATATGAGAAAGCATGTCATCTTCCAGTCGAATTGGAGCATAAGGTATTCTGGGCTATAAAAAGATTTAATTTTGACATGCAAGAGGCAGGGTCCAATCAAAGGTTACAGCTGAACGAATTAGAAGAGCTACGCTATGATGCGTATGAAAATTCAAAGATGTGCAAGGAACGGTATAAAAGGTTGCACGATCAATCAATTTCTCGGAAGGAGTTCCACATTGGATAAAAGGTTTGGTTGTTCAACTTCAAACTTAAGCTCCATCCAGGAAAATTGAAATCAAGGTGGGAAGGACCATTTCAGGTTATATCCACTACTGTGTATGGTGCGATTGAGATTAGAAGCCTTAAGGACAATCGAACTTTCAAAGTAAATGGGCAACGACTTAAACCAATGGTTGAGCCAATGACCCAGTTCAGGATTGAAGCGATGTACCTCAGTGACCCTGGAAAAGTGAACAATGAAGTGGTCGAGCTGTCGACACATAAACTCAACACTTCCTGGGAGGCTACCCAGTGTGTTTTAAGTTTCTTTTTATGGTAAAAATAGGGAGTCTTTGTCAATCGATTGATCGGAGATAAGTCAATTGATTGACCTTTTATAAGGCTCAATCGATTGATAATTGCACTATCAATTGATTGAAACTTCCACCATCATCATCATCTCATCCTTGCATGAGTGTGCCTGACCAATCGGCACATCTACTATGTCAATCGATTGAGACTCGATTATCGATCAATTGACAATACCTCGAGTTAATGACCAGTTTTGGGAAATTGGAGCACCAATCGACACATCTTGTCTATTGCAACTAATTTTAGGGGCACGTCAACGTCAATCGATTGAGATTAACCTCTCAATCGATTGAATTGATTGTCTATTAACTCTGCCAGTTCCCAAGGCACCTAAACGGTGTGACTTTTCACGAAAAAATCATTATCAATTGATTGACACCACTATGTCAATCGATCGATATTAAGCATGCTTGAGTGGATTGTACCACGTCGCATCCGCATTCCAAATGCCCTTTCAAATTCCCGCGACGTGGTGGAGGTCAACCAGTGTCAATCGATTGAGACTAGTCTCTTAATCGATTGACGATCACACTATAATGAGGACACCCGTGGTCCCCTTCTTCACAAGCCACCTCCAATCCAAATTTTGCATTGATCCATTCATTCTTCTCGTACGCGATCGAAATGGCGGTACTTGGTCCACTTATCTATCAACCACCTCGTCCTGCCAACAATCCTATGCGCATCCCCAATGACGAGTACGTGGACTGACAATTTCAAACGGAGAATTTCTTCGATCTAGCCAAATATCGTCGCATTGCAAAAGCTGCCCGTTCGATCAAATTCATCAAAGCTCTGCACTTAGAGATGTTGCTCGCACCTTCACCCATTGATGTTTCGTTGCGTATCCTACATCTGTTTTACCAAAATATGGAGTGGGTATCAGCAACACTATCCCCAATGGGATTGCCATTCATCCGCCTCGAGATTGACAGCTTGACGTATAACTTGCATGTCGCCGATCTTGCCTGTGCATTTAATTTCTACGTGGTTCGCCCATTGAGCCACCACATCAATCCCGTTGTTGATCTCAGCCAAGACCTCATGATCAACGACATGTGTGGAGGAAGGCACGAGTCTGATTTGTCCACTAAACGAGTTGTCCTGCCGATGGACATCTTGTTTTGGGACATTGTTATGTTGAATAATTTGTTACCGCATGGCACGAAGAGCGAGGGGACGAAGAATAGAGTGTTGGTGCTTTATGCGGCACACACAAATACTTGGTTTGATGCTCCGGGATTGATACTTAAAGAGATGTATCGGTGTCACAGTGACATCGTGATCACCACCGCACCGAAGAAGCGAGAAGCTATTTTTTTACATTTCCCGCACTATGTGATGCATCTTTTAGACCAAGTTGGGTGCCCAATTTACGATGATGAAGAGATGGGTGATATGTAAGTTTATCACTATGGTACGAACATTTGAGACAAGAGCATTAAGGCCATTATTCGTGTTATGCCACCACCTATCGACGTTGATGAAGTACATCCTCCTCCTCCCCGACCAAACCCCGCACAATGCCAACACGGCAGCATTAGACGACCTCATCTCGAAGAGGTCCCCGATTTTAACACCGAGGTAGCAGTAGCTCGCCTCGAGGCGCGGATGGATGGGTTGAGTGCTACAGTTGGAGGTATTAATCGGCGTTCCCGATTTCAGAGTTCCCTTCTCGTGCAGATTGCCCATAAGTCATTCCTCCGGCAAGCCGAGGACTTCATCGCATGAGCGAGAGCGGCGATGGATGGAGAGGGAGATCCAGAAAATGATCATGATGATGATGTTTAGTGTGTTTTGTAGTGTTTAGTGATGTTTGTTTTTAGTTTGCTTTATTTGGTTGTGATCATGTATGTTTTGTTTTTGTGCATTGTAGTTTGTAGGATTTTATTTATTTATTTTTTTATGATGGGATCACGCTGGGTGTAATCAAATCGGGATTTAGTAAATGAAAATCAGAGTATTTTTAATGTGTTATATTTCTATGTATTCACGGATTGGTGTCTATGTTCAACAGTCAATCGATTGAGCATGTCAATTCACATATTTTTAATCTGACAAAGCACATCGGGTTGAGTCAATCGATTGACACTATAGTAGACAGATGATCCTTCTATCAGAGACAGAGAATTATCGAACATTGTGTTCGATTGCGTAAACCTACTGAAGGGCTTTTCTACCAAAGTTGATGCTTTGGTCATGCATCGAACTTGACATCATATGTCAATCGATTGACACTTAGGGGTCAATCGATTGACTGATGTATATTTTCGAAGAAATTGCCTCTTCCACTCCGAAAATAGAGAGATTTGAATCCCCTTAGAGTCCGTAGTTTATGAGGTTTCTTTAAGTCCCTAGCATGTGTTTTTGAAAATTTTCTCCATTTATACCTCTCTTAGGATAGTCTTTTAAATCACCTTAGTCAGAAATTTTCATTCAATCCTCCCCAAGTTTTTGCTATGGCTCCTATGTGGTACCGCACCTGCTCGGCAATCAAGAAATTGATGGAACCGGCACGAAAAAGACTCTGTCGAGAACCGCCATGGGAACCGCTCGATTTATCAATGCGAGAAATCATTGATCTTGACCTTGTTTTCAATCCAGAAGTCCAATCAAGTTTTGCTCGTTCCATCGAAGCCGACAATGATCCAGCGTTGAATTTGATTCTGATCTACTTATGGGCGGAATTAAACCCGCAACCTCTACTTGTACCGCCGCCTCCTACCCCACCAACATCTCCGCCACAAGCGCCCATTCCACCACTCGTCGAGGGTGGAATTACTGATGAGATGTGGCGTTACGCATTCCTATTGTCAAAGCGAGGGAGCACTTCCGATGATGATTAAAGGATTAGGACTGCCAGTTTAGGGTCTAGTTTTAGGAGTCCTTTAGTTTTTATTTTATTTTCATATTTTAGATTAGGATATTTTGAGATTATGTTTTAGAATTAGGATATTTTCCTTAAATTTTCAATAAATGTAATAAATTACACAAGTTTAATAGAAGTTTAATTTAGTTTACTATTTGTGTTTTATATTTTGGTCACAATGCCTTTCACCTGGTCAGCCTTTTGGTCCTCGATTGCATTTAAACAGGTTTGGAGACTTCATTCACTTTCCAGATATCCCGCCAATGAGGACATTGGACGATTCAGGTTTGGGGGGATATTTCTTTCGATTCATATGTGTAGATTTCATATTTTAAAAAAAAGGGGGGCTGTTATCGGGTTTTAAAAGTGTATCAGTCAAACGATTGAGACCATTATCTCAATCGATCGACTGATGACCATCAGCCTATTGGAAGTTTGCAGCAGTCAATTGATTGAGGAAATTGATTCAATCGATCAACTAATGATTAGTAAAACTTATAAATTTCGGAATGTGGCTTCATGGCCTTGAAGTGTAGATGATCGAAAATTCGTTTAGAGATTGTCATCATGCCATGATTGTTTTACAAATGCTCATAAATTTTAATAATAAATAATGTTCATGATCTATGACTAAAAATTTTGTACTATCATATTGTTTTAATTCCAAAATTTGATAATTAAGTATAGAACGTGAAATCCTAAGATTCCAAAGAAAGACTAAAACCTAGTGAGCTTTGAAACTTTGTCCTCATTTTTTATGAGTGCTAAAATTTTTCAAAGTATCATTGAACTTCATTCTTAAATTGTTGAAATCTCATATATTTTATCTCGATTTGTTGGTTTCGCATGTGCTATATTATTATGCTAGAAATCATTGTGTGACAACTCAAGGCAAATAAGTATCATTACCATCATGAGAGGAGATGATTAAAGGCCATTTTTAGCTCGTTTGTGCTAAAAATATCCCACCATACATTGATTTATCTTGTTGCACCCCCTTTTTGAGCCTCAATTGAAAGATTTTGCCTTAAATATTTCTTGTAAGCTATATTAATCATACCCCATACTAGTCTGAAAAACTTTACCCTTTTATCTCTGAGAAATTAGGGAGGAGAGCAAAAGAGGAAGTGGAGAGTTATGACAATAGTAGTTGTAAGGAGTATATGGTAGAAAAATAAAAAGGAGAGCAAAGAAGAAAATATATTTGTATGCAGAGGTAGAGAAATATGTAAAAGTGGTATTAAAAAGAAAAAGAAAAGAAGGAGAAAAATAATAAAAAGTAAAATCTTCTGCAAGGTTCGAAAAAGAAAGTGTGAAAAATCATAAAATCAATTGTGCTTATTTTTCCGAGTTCTCAGAGAAATTTAAATTTCATTTCCTCTTTCTTCTTAACCCTTACCCGAGCCCCATTACAACCTTAGAAAAGACTTTCTTGATCCAATCATGAGTGATAAATGCCTCGTGGAGAGTGATTACACAATGTCTATAGTGCTTGGTATATGCATGCTTAAGATACAAATATATTTCCTAATGAGATTCCTTTTTTAAAAAAAAAAATAATTTTTTTTTTATGCACCGTCTTTCTTAAAACATGTGAGATCCTTCTAATTTGTGTTGTAATTCTATCTCACATATGGGTGAAAAGTAAAACTATTCATCGGAGAGACTTCATTGTGACTGCACACCTATAGTGTGGATGGAGTCTAGATATGAAATCTAAAGACTTCGAGTTTAAACTTAGTCTCAGATAAAAGAATTTTAGGAGTGATAAGTGCATAAAACTCTGGGCATGAATCATGAGCATTAAAAAAAAAAAACAATGAATTAAATTGAATGGGTGTTAATAGAATGAGCATGGCCAGAAGAATCTTAAAGGTTTTCACAGACATTTAACTACTTAAGGGCATGACTACAATTATGAAATTTATCAGTTTATGAAGTTTGTAGGTATCTTCGTTGAAAACCTTCAGGAGACACAACTCCTCCACTAGGGATCACCTAGGGATTTAAAGGCTTATTGCATAGGCTAAATGCAATCGTGTTCCCTACGAAAGTGACATTCATTTTATTTGCTAAATTGATAGTTATTTTTTTTCATTATCTTTGCTCGAGGACTAGCAAAGTGTAGGTTTGGGGGGGTGATTGGTGTCGAAATGTGACTATATTGTACACCTTAATTTCTACATTTAGCTAGCCGATGAAAGCATCTGATGGTTGTTATGTAGTTTCAATGTTTACAGGTGTTTCTGACCGTTCGAGCGTTAAAAAGCGTAAAAGAGGAAAATCAAAGATTACGCAAGAACTGTAGACCAAAAAGGTCAAAAGAAATATCAAAATCCGTGAAGTAGCTCAATATCCATCAGAAGAATGGAGACTCTACCCATATATGTCAATTGATTGAGAAACATATGTCAATCGATTGGCAAGAGATAATTTTGCCCTCCTTATTTCGAATTTGAGGACAATCGATTGAGAAAGAATTCTCAATCGATTGAAATTATTAGGGAATTGATTTGCTCGCCCCTATATAAAGAAAGCTACGGCTTTGTTTTAGGGATCCCTTCTCTCACTCTTGGGCTCACGTTCTCTCTTTTCTTTTAGGGTTTTCTCTGGGTAGATTGTATATAGGCTTTTGCATTTCTTTTCATTTACAGTTTGTGGAATCATAGATTGTATTTAGCAAAAGCATTGTAAAAAGATCTTTGGATAAATAAAAAGTGCATATTTAAGAGAATGACTTCGAGTTTATAACGAGATCGTACACCAAGGATGAGGGACTAAATCATTTGTTCAAGAAGGATGCGATCCCCAGATAAGTAACATTTTTATGATTAACTCCACAGTGTGACAGCCTAAATTTTAACACCCCAAAACCCGTGCCATCAGCACGATCCTCCAGACTGTGCCCCATGGCTATGTACGGAACATTGCTATAACAAGTAATACTAAAATGGTAAAACAATTAACTGCATAAAGCAAAACAATCAATATGCCTATCTAGAACATACAAAAGACAATTCTACTTTCATGCCACTACATGAACAGAGAACAAATCCGAACCATCGGTGATAAACAGATCACCCCAGATGGTTCCTCCAAAAGAATTATATCTATCTAATTACATGGTTTATCAAAATAAAGGCTTGACATACCAAGCCGTACGATCTGCTCTCAAAACTGACTCTCTATCAAAGTACACAGCAGAGTCTCCTAGAAGAAATCCTCGGGAGGAGGCTCCAACTCGTCTCCAGGCACGTAATCTAAATCACCCGAATCTACGTCTCCCGAAGCCCCGATCGCTGCTAATAATGGACCTGCAACTTATAGTCTAAAGGGTGAGCTACATCCTAGCTCAATAGGGAAACAATACAATGAACATATAAGTCAAAATCTCACATGTATTCCATGATATTCAAAGCATGGTATGTCTATGCATTTGCTAGAAAACGGTTTAAAAGATGGTAATTCGCATTCACACTTACTGGTAGTTTGCATGTTTCATTTTACTGTTAATTTATCATGAATGACACTGAACAGGCCTAAAGCAAAACTTAAATCTTCAACTTAAGTAATCTCCGAGCAATATAGCATCGAGCCCCGATGGAATACCCTCCATCGTCGTCTAAATAGACAGTTGTTATATGTATTCTCTGGGAATACTACCCAAGCTCCTTTCTCAATAGGCGGCGGGGTTAAATCTCATCTCAACATCCCTGGGATGTGCTTACTGTGTACAGATAGACCTCTGCACGGGTGTACGGATTGGCAGCCGTACAGGTCACGGATATCCTGTTGAGTCAGTTGTAAGTATCCCGCCACGTCGGTGGGGTATCCTAATCAAACCTCAAATAACAAAAATAAGATGTGCTTTACATATAGTTGTTCACCGTGTAACTATGCTATCTTATATCAGTTAGGCCTTAACAGTAGTTATTCAATCTTACTTGCATCCCTGGGATGCCTAAATTACTCGCATCACACTGATGCCTTTTGTTACTTTCTCATCCCCTGGGGATGTCTCATTCTCATTTGATTACTTGGTCTCAATTACTCGCATCACACGGATGCCTTTATCACTTTCTTGGTGTCACACACACACCCTTTTTACAAATATTTACACAGTTAAAATATTTTTAGTTTGAGTTCCATATCACTACATACATGCTCTTGCAATTAAAGTACATATTTAAAGTGTTCCCTACCTCAAGTCTCTGAAGGTCCAAGCATCAAGGTCCCACGCGACTCCTTGTGCTTGCTTTCATACGTATCACCTATGGTACATCACAATACATATAACACATCACTAAAGATGCAAGAGAAGGTCCTAGACCCTCCATGAACCTAAAGGCCAAATTAGAAAGTTAAATGAAACTGGGGAATCGATTAATCGAACCCTAAATTGATTAATCGATTCCCAAAATCGATTAGTCGAAATCCAAATCAATTAATCGAATTCCCCTGAATGGTTAAATCGATTCTCAAATCGAGTAGTCGAAAATCTGAAATCGATTAGTCGATTCCAAATTGATTAATCGAAATCTAAAATTAATTAATCGATTTCCCAAGTCGTTTAGTCGATTTCCCCAAGTCTTAATTCTACAGCCACTGGAGGTACCCAGTCGTTTAGTCGATTTTTAAATCGATTAATCGAATTTTCTTTCTTTTCTAGGTCTTTAATCTATCATTATAACTATGCTTGACTGAATTAAACTCATCAAATTTTTATGTATTGAAATCTAATAAAACTTACTTCAATAAAACCCTTAAATGATTTATTTGTTGGGTTTGATGGCTAGCGTTCCAGCTTTTGCTTCAACGACTCCTCATGCGTTGAAATTCGACATTAAATGCTCTAATCAGCCCTTGATTTGTATTAACTCCTACCTCAATAACTCCTCTTGTTTTCTCCCTCTCTCTCTCTTCTTAAATCCTTCACCAACCAAACAAAAGGATTATAGGGTTATTAAACCTTTATATCCTCTCTTCGGTTTCGGAGTTAAACGCATATACCAGAGATAGGTGTATGTGGCTCTAAATTAACACTATATACTACACTTAGGTCACATTTACATCACATCGGTTCACCACTTCATGAGTTCACTGTTTGACCATCACTTGGTCAAACCTACGACCAGTCGGGCACGGATTCCGAGGTCACTGTTTAACGCTCAATTTTTCGAGATATTACACACAGTCTCTTAATTTCATCATGGAATCATTCTGTTAAAAAGTGTGCTTAAATTGAATATCTTTTGAATATTTTATTATGATCGTTGATCTATGTTATTAACGATCATAATCGCCAGATCTGTACCTGCAGGCCGATCTAGGCTGCAGAGTGATTATATGTTTATAGTCGCGATTTAAGAATCTTGAGATACGCTATACTTTTTATATAATTCATACCGCAATGATAGGCTGAGTCATTATTTTTAGATAGGGTATGCCGGATCGATGATCATGTTTTCTTACGATTCATTTTTCTAGATAAATGATGGTGTGATTGATGTGTTATAGAATTATGGGTTTAATGATAGAAATGTTATAAATATGGGGTAGCAAATTCATTGATCATTCCTAAAATTGTCATTTTATTTATCATAAATTGTTCTTGCTCAGATTAATATTTTTCTTGCATCTAGAATAGTGTGGTAATTGTTTAGCAAATTGAACTTTCTCTCTTGGTACTTTCTTGGGCATTTTAAATCTCTTTAAGGATTAATTAAATTTCACGTTTTCCTGTGGGTTCGATACCTTTGATTTTACCATGCTACAACTGATCTTGTGCACTTGTAAGGGTACAATTTAAAACCGATCAGCTTGTAAATTAAAGAACTCATGGAAAGTTTTATTTTTGAAATTTTACAATGGTTTGATTTTATTTTTTTTAACTGTTTGGCTACATTGTGTAAAATTATTTTCCTAAGGCACCATTCTTCACACTATGTGAACATGTAATCTCACCCCATCTTGTCGGGCCAAAATGCATTAATCGCTTAGAATTAGAACATAATTTTTTTTTTGTCCCAACTTTTTACAAGATGGGTCTTGATATCATGGGCATACACTCAGATAGTTTTTATTCCGTGTGGTACAAATCCCAAACAGTAACTCTAAACTCGTGAGACATACATCAAGCTCAAATACAAATCACGGGTCATTTTTTGGAATGGGTGCCACATGAAATTAAAAAAAATTGTTTAATGATATACCTATGATCTCCAGATGTATCATGTGGAAGATTGGGATAAAAAACAATCTCCTTTGTTAGATTCAGAGCAGTCAATGCATGTTGGCCGGAGGAGATGGGGCAAGTTTATGGTTTTATAGTGCAAATAAATGGTACAATTATGAGGTAAGGTTGCATCTATACCGTTTGATATTAAGGCCATGATCTACAGGTCTACGACGCAAAAGAGTGGTGCAAAACTCAATCTCTATCATATGACTCGATACAATCAACTATTGAATCGGATAATGGCTTTGGAGTGCATTGAGTCATATGATAAAGATTATGCTTGGTGCCAATCTTTTCACTTATGATCTTTAGATCATGACCTCCAAATTAAATGGCTTTGATGGTTGGGATACATTTATTGGTGTCACTGTTTATGGGTATTTATTGGCGTCGCTGTTTATGGGTACCTCTGTTCGCGTCCATGCATTCTCTGAAAGCGTCCACGTCCTAAACCCCTTGAAGACTATTGATTGCTTTGGATAGGATGAGGTTGATTGTTTTTCACCCCGATCGTCCACAAAATGGATCTTAAGATCATGTAGCACCTATCAGACGATCAGTTTGTGATTCCATGTGTCCCCAGTCCCCAAAAAATGGCCCTAAAGTCACGTTTGAGCATGATGTGTGCTATATGATTGAAGAGTCATTATTTGGGTATCGGTGATACATGAGATCAAAAACTAATCATTAGATTGATGCACCATGAACCCAAGATCTATTTTGTGGAATATCTTTGTTAAAAAAGATCTCCATTATAATAACTCGAAAATTTGCGTTAAACAGTGACCTCGGGATCCGTGCCCGCATCGTTATAAGTTTGACCAAGTAGGAGTTCACTAGTTGACCCGATGAGTGATGAACGGATGCGATGTGAAATTAAAGCAAACGTGTGGAGTGTGAGGTGAGATCTGGAACCACATACACCATCTGGGGTGTATGTGCTCAATACATAAAAAATGAGTATAAAAGGGTTAAAGAACCCAAACTTACTCTTGTTTGGTTGTTGAAAGAGTTAAGAAGAGAGAGAGAGGGAGAGAAGTAAAGAGGGGTTGTTGTGCAAGGAGTGAATGCAAACCAAGAGGGGATTCGAGTATTTAAAGTCGAATTCAACGCGAAGGATCCTTTGGAGCTAAAGCTGGAACCCTAGCTTTCCCAACCTCTTGATCCAACTAAATTGAGAATTGATTGAGGTAAATTTTTGTTGAATTAAAGGCATAGATTGTAGAGGTTAAATGGTGGTCAAGAACATTTAAAATCATAGGATAAAGGCTTAGAAAAAAAGAAAGAAAATTGTTTGAGAAAAATTTGGAAGAACAGCCCGAAAGGGGGCTGAATCTGGCCAAATCAATTAATCGAAATGGGAGTTCGATTAATCGATTTTGGCCCAGAAGTTGAAAAGTCATGGAAGCCCGATTTTGATTAATCGAAATAAATTTCGATTAATCGATTTGGATTTCAATTAGTTGATTTGGAAATCGACTGGGAAGCTCCAGCCACTGGAGAAATGAAACCTGGGGAAATCGACTAATCGAATTGGTATTTCGATTAATCGATTTCGGATTTCGATTAATCGATTTGGGATCGATTAATCGATTTTGGGATCTCGATTACTCGATTTAAGAATCGGAGACCTCGATTAATCGATTTGGAATCGATTAATCGAATTTGAATCTCGATTAATCGATTTTGAGAATCGATTAATCGATTTTGGTTTCGATTAATCGACTTTGACAGTTTTGATTAAACTTCATAGTTGACTTTGAGATTCAGGGAGGGTCTTGGACCTTCTTTGTTACATCTTTAGTGATGAGTTACACATGTTATGTTATACCATAGGTGGTACGTATGAGCATGAGCACAAGGAGCCCCGTGGGACCTTGATGTTTGAAATTTTAAAGACTTGAGGTAGGAAACACCTTGAACATGTACTTTAATTTCAAGAGCATGCATGTAGTGATATAATTATCAAATTGAAGTTGTTTTTAAATTGTGAAAAGCTTTGTAAAAATGAGTGCGTGTGTGACACCAAAAATATGATAAAGGCATCTATGTGATGCAAGTAACTAAGAACAAGTAATCTAATGAGATTGAGACATCCCCAGGGGATGAGGAAGTGATAAGGCATCAGGTGTGATGCGGGTATGTATACATCCCAGGGATGTATACATAGGATTGAATAATTACTGTTGAGGCCTAATTAATATAAGATAGCATACTTACACGGTGAACAACTATATATAATGCACATGATATTTTTGTTATTTGAGGTTTGGAGGATACCCCACCGACGTGGCGGGTACCCATGACTGACGCGACAGGATATCCGTGACCGGTATGGCGGCGAATCTGTACACCAGCACGGAGGTTTATCCGTGACCGTAAGTACATCCCAGGGATGTTGTGTGATTTTTAACCCCGCCGCCTAGTGAGAAAGGGGCTTGGGTCGTATTCCCAGGGAATACATTTTTACAACTGTCTAATTAGATGACGATGAAGGGTATCTCATCGGGGCTCGATGCTATATTGCTCGGGGATTACTTAAGTTGAGGATTTAAGTTTTGCTTTAGGCCTGTTCAGTGTCATTCATGATTAAATCAACAGTAATGTAATACATGCAACTTACCAGTAAATTGAGTATAAATCATCTGTTTTTAATTGGTTTTCTAGCAAATGTATAGATTCATCATGCTTTGAATATCATGGAATATATGTGAGTTTTGACTTATATGTTTATTGTGTTGTTCCCTATTGAGCTAGGATGTAGCTCACCCTTTTGACTATACGTCACAGGTCTATTGATAGCAGCAGCGGAGGCTTCGGGGGACGTGGATCCGGGTGATTCGGATAACGAGTTGGAGCCTCCTCCCGAGGACTTCTTCTAGGTGACTCTGCTGAGCACTTTGATAGAAAGTCCGTTTTGTGAGCAGTTTAGTGCAGTTTGGTATGTCAAGCCTTTATTTTTGAAATAATGTAATTAAACTAGATATTCTTTTGGCGAACCATCTGGGGTGATCTGTGTATCATCGATGGTTCGGGTCGGTTCTCTATTTATGCAGTGGCATGAGAGTAGAACTGTCTTTTGAATATGTCAGTTGGGCATATTAATGTTTTTCGCTTTAATGAGGTTATTTGCTTTATTTATTATGCGGTGTTTGTTATACTAATGTTCCGTGCTAAGCTTTGGGGCACGGTCTAGAGGATCGTGCTGATGGCACGGGTTTCGGGGTGCCGAAATTCGGGCTGTCACATCCATCATATGAGCGTTTGATGATAAACTCATGGTCTCAAGATCCATTATATGAAAAATTATGGTGAAAAAAAAACCTCGTCAATTGATCAAAAGCAATCAAATGATTTTAAGTATGGAATATCCGAGTTGAGAAGAACGAATTTCGGGTTACAAGGGTGACACCAAAATTCCTCTTTAAGCTTTTAACCCATGTCGTGGGCGGAAAAAAGTTTTAGCTAAATTTTGGCTGGAACTTTTAAGTTTTTTTGAAAAAAAACTCTAGTTTGTGGTTTCACTACATTGCCAAAGAGTGGAAAGTTTTCATTTCTATAGATTTTACGTATTTATTTTGAGAACTTGTTGTGACAAATGACACAAATCTCAAGTTTTCAGACGGCACAGCTTAAGTGGTGTGCATAAAAAAACCAATGGTGTGCGCGTAGCGGCCCTCTTGAATATTTGGCGGTCGGGCCGCCCACCGTGGTGCGTCCGCTTGGGCCGTCAAGCACGCAGACTATTAGATGGTCACAGATTTTGGGGCTTTAAGCCCCTTCTTTCCGACGGTAACCAATTCACTGGCGGATTTAAAACAAGAGAAATGGTGCTTCGGATGGGTTTTTAATGGCGGTCTCTTCGTTTCACAGTCTCGCATCTCTGAGTTCCTTTGGCGGAGATCTTGTGTCGCCTTCTAATGGCGATAGAACCAAGAAGAAGAAGAAGACAAGTTACTTGGTCTCTTCTTCAGTGGAGAGATCTCTTCAGAAAATGGAGAAAGAACTTCGTCTCAAATCGCAAGTACTATATCGAAATCCAAATCTCTTTTTTTTTTCTTAATCAAAATGCTATGCTCGTTTTCCTTCTTGTTTTTGGGGCTTTAGTTTTCTATTTCCATCATCTTTTCTCTGATTTTGTGACCTTAGGGTTCTCTTATAAAGTTTGTTTCCTTCTTATTGAGCTTCGATATCCGCAAAACTAACTACAGTTGAGATTTGGCGAGATTCATTTATGAGTAAAGGCGAGTTGTGTTCACCAAACTGTCACCACTCATCTTGAGAGTCCGAAGCAGGGATTTAAAGTCCGATACTGTCACTCCCCGAAATTGGATACATGATCCATTTCGGCCCATGAACGCATTCAATTATCAAAGATCATATAAATGAAACACAATGGTCCATTCTCATTAACTAAAATTCAAAATTACATTTTTTCCATTCCAAAATTTAAATACAACTCCAAAACCAAAGTTATCCCAATAAGTCTTCTACGATCTCTTCCTTATAAACAACTCCTGAGCCACAAGGTCCGGAGTCTGGAAATTTCAATAGCAACTGGGGTGAGATATAACTCAACAAATGACCCCCAATTATAACTAGCATAATTCCTACAACTTTTATGATCCAATTGAATACAATTTTATCATTCCAAATTGACGAACATGAGATAACATTGGTCATATAAGAAATACTACAATTTATATCAATACATGCTATGCAATGAATCAATATGGAGAAGAAGAAAGAAAAATAACTTAGCCTACAATTGTACTGCATATATTGTACAAGTGTTACGAAAATATCACTGATCCAAGTGTATTCACATATATATTAATCTTAGATTCCAGTCACAAAGGAGAGTCTCATATCTTTTAACAATCTCAATGTCAACCTTGCCGATCTAGTTTGATGGGGTTTACTTCCTGTAACTGAAGTACACAAGTGAACTTGTTTGTCCAATACTATCACGCGGCCCCATGAAGATCTTCTTCAAATATCATATCATATATCTATTCAAATCTTTATGTCAGGTTATTCATCATTTCTCTTGAAAACTTATCCAATATTTATATATATGCTCTATCAATTTTCATTCCAAAACAAATCTATATTTCAATTTAAATGATATCATGTGAGAGTTAAAACGAATAGACGATACTCACGACAATCGTATGTTATGAGATATTTTGCTAACAACAACATGATTAAAATAAATTATTTATCATTTGTGCAAGATAAGTCTAAAGTTATCCATACCATCAGAAGATATTCATACATTTAGTTATCTTAATGTTGTAGTATAGTCTATGTAAAGAACAAGACATTATCATCTAATAAGGTACGTGTTTACACTATGCTATGGGATAGGCCACTTGCCTCAATCGCTGGATCCAAGGGTCTCGTGCGGAATGCGTGAAGTTTCACAGTTCCAATAGTTACTTGGGCACAAGTGGAAAGGTGGTCAACAAGGATGTTGTCGAAGCTGAGAGAGAGAGAGCGAATTAAGGTATGGTCATCGAAATTAGCTTGGAGTCTATCGGGTTTATTTCAAATCCCTATTTTAGAAACACTCGATTACCAAAATCCTTAATTTAAAACAAATCGGATCTATAATCCAGTTTTAAAACCCTTAGTTTAATAAAATCTGATTTAATATAAAAGTAGATTCTAAAATCTCAGATTTAACGAAAGATTTGATTTAATATAGAAATATCAGTTTTTAAACCCTTACTTTACTGAAAATTCTGATCTAATATAAAAATAAATTTTAAATCCCCTGATTAAATAGAAAATCTGATTTATTATAATAACAAATTTTAAATTCCCTGATTTAATGAAATTTTATATTTAATAACCCTTAATTTCGAAACTTGATTTATTATTATCACATTTAAATATAACTCCCTAGTTTTAGATGAAAGCCTGGTTTATAAAATCCAACATTTGAAAATCCTAAAAAATTTCATGATTTAAAATAAGTTTAGTTTTAAATAAGATATGAATAAAATATGATTTAAGAAAATAAATAAAATTGATTTAAATTCCAGATTTAATCTATTTAAAATATATTAGGGATTTGCTACAGAATTGAAAATTTATGATTTAAAATTAGGACTCAACCTACTCACAATAAAGAGCAAAAATCAATGTTAAACGATGATTATGACGACACAAGAAGTGATGAGTGTAGGTGTAACGACTGTGCTAATAATTGTAATTTATCATAGATGGTCAAGACAATGCGATGGTTACCGGTGATAAATCTAGCGACTGGAGAAGAGAAGAATAAAATAAAATACAAAACAAGAATTTAACTAAAATAAAATAAATAAAGAAAAACATACCTTAAGGAAGAGAAGAGGCTTTAGGAAGAGAGCTTGGTGATAAAGAGAGGAGGAGGCCATTTTTGTAGAATTGGTGGTGTGGCCATTCGGATTTGGGAGTAATGGTCGAGTAAAGAGAGGCATTACCGCAATGAAGAAGAAGACGGCCCGGGTTATGCGTGATTTAAGTTGTAAGGGAAGTTTTAGAGTGTAAAGTTGATACAATTAAGGTCTGTGTGTGTACTCATGGGCTGAAACAAGTCTCTTTCCTTCTTTTTTGTATGGTTCACTTTATTTTTGTACCATTTTGTCTTATTTTTAATGAAATTTATATTTTTTTGTCCACCTCATGGGATATGTTCTACTCATTCTACAATATAGTACACAAAATGAACAAAAATATATTGATTTTTTATATTGGTAATTTAGGGGATTTTTGCATTTTTTTCATATTTTAAAAAAATTTTGGGAATAAAAAATAAAAAATCCTGTGCCATGACACAATCGCATACACGATTGGGCCATGCCATCACATAGGGTCGCATATGCCATTAAACAACACTTTATGCCATTGATCAAGTTCGTCTACAACAACCTTTATCAAACAATTATTCAGATGGCAGCCTTCGAATCACTCTACAAAAGGACCTTGAAAATCAGCTGTATGTTGGGAACAAGTCGAAGATCGAAGTCTTCTTAGACCAGAACTGGTGAAAGAAATTACAGAGAAGATCCAAATCATTCAAGAACGTCTCATTGCAGCTCAGAATCGGCAAAAGATTTATGCTGATCGTGATCAGTGAGAGTGTTAATATGAAGTCGGAGATCACGTGTTTTTGAAGGTATCGCCAATTAAAGGACTTTTGAGATTCATAAAGAAAGGAAATCTCAGTCCTATATTCATTGGTTCGTTTGAAATAGTAAAGAAGATTGGAAAGGTCGCATATCAACTAGCTTTGCCTCTGTCATTAGCCATCGTACACAACGTCTTCCACGTGCTGATGTCGTGAGATTATAAATTTGATCCCACACACATGTTAGACCTTGAACCTTGAAACGTGCAAGGAGACTTATCTTTTGTTGAAGCACCGAAGCAAATCATCGATTGACAGAGTCATGGTGCGAGAAGTAAAAGAATACCATGAGTTCAAGTTCTATGACAACATCACTCCGAACACGAAGCATCGAGGGAACGTGAAGAAGAGATGCGCCAGATGTGCCCTCATCTATTCGATAATGCTTAGGTAAATTTTGAGGATAAAATTTTTTTACGAGGGAAGAATGTGACGACCCAACTTAGCTCAACCCGACCCGACCCGACCGGTTTCGGTCCATGGGTACACACACACACACACACACACACACACACACCGTAGTTGTATCAACTTTGCACTCTAACATTTTCCCTGCAACTTAAATCACGTATAACCCCGACCGTTCCCTTTCTTCTTCTTCATGGCGGTAACACCTCTCTTTACTCAACCATTACTCCCAAATCCAAACGGCCACGCCACCGGTTCTATAAAAATGGCTTTCTCCTCTCTTTCTCACCCAACTCTCTTCCTCAAGCCTCTTCTCTTCCTTAAGGTATGTTTTTATTTATTTATTTTATTTTAGTTAAATTCTTGTTTTGTATTTTATTTTCTTCTTCTCTCCTCCTGTCGTCAGATTTATCACCGGTGACCATCGCGTTGTCCCGACCATCTATAATAAATCGCGATTATTAGCACAGTCGTTACGCCTACACTCATCACTTCTTGTGTTGTCATAATCGCCATCTAACATTGATTTTTCCTCTTTATTTTTGAGTAGGTTTAGTCCTAATTTTAAATCGTAAATTTTCAATTCTGTAGCAAATCCCTAATATATTTAAAATAGATTAAATCTGGAAATTAAATCAATTTAATTTATTTTCTTAAATCATGTTTTATTCATATCTTATTTAAAACTGAACTTATTTTAAATCAGGAACTTGTTTTAGGATTTTTAAATGCTGGATTTTATAAATCAGGCTTTCATCTGAAACTAGGGAGTTATTTTTAAAATGTGATTATAATAAATCAAGTTCTGAAATTAAGGGTTATTAAATATAAAATTCCATTAAATAAGGAGATTTAAAATTGTTATTATATTAAACCAGATTTATTTAAAATTGTTATTTTTCTATTTAATCAGGGGATTTTAAATTTATTTTTATATTAGATCAGATTTTTCAGTAAACTAAGGGTTTAAAAACTGAATTTTTTATATTAAATCAGATTTTTCGTTAAATCGGAAATTTTAGAATCTACTTTTATATTAAATCAGATTTTATTAAACTAAGGGAAAACCGGATTATAAATCAGATTTGTTTTAAATTAAGGATTTCAGTGATCGAGTGTTTTCTAAAATAGGGATTTGAAATAAACCCGATAGACGCCAACCTAATTTCGATGACCCCTGCCTTAGTTCGCTCTCTTTATTATAGCTTTGACAACATCCTTGTTGACCACCTTTCCCCTTGTGCCCAGGTAACCATTGGAACTGTGAAACTTCACGCATTCCGCACGAGACCATTGGATCCAGCGATTGAGGCAAGTGGCTTATCCCATAGCATAGTTTAAACACGTTCCTTATTAGAAAATGATGCTTTGTTATTTACATAGACTATATTATAACATTAAGATAACTAAATGTTTGAATATCTACTGATGGTATGGATAACTGTAGATTTACCTCACACAAATGATAAATATGTTATTTTAATCATGTTGTTGTTAGCAAAATATCTCATAATGTACGAATATCGTGAGCATCGTTTATTCGTTTTAACTCTCACATGATATCATTCAATATTGAAATATAGATTTGTTTTGGAATGAGAATTGATAGAGCATATATATAAATATTGGATAAGTTTTCAAAAGAAATGAATATGAAAGGTTATAGAAATGATAACTTGACATAAAGATTTGAATAGATATATGGTATGATATTTGAAGATCTTCATGGGGCCGCATGGTAGTATTGGACGAACGGGTCCACTTGTGTACTTCCGTTACAGGAAGTAAACCCCATCAAACGGGCGCTATTTCGTAACACTTGTACAATATATGCAGTACAATTGTAGGCTAAGTTATTTTTCTTTCTTCTTCTCCATATTGATTCATTGCATAGCATGTATTGATACAGATTATAGTATATCTTATATGACCAATGTTATCTCATGTTAGTCAATTTGGGATGACAAAACTGAATTCAATTGGATCATAAGAGTTGTAGGAATTATGTTAGTTATAATTGGGGGTCATTTGCTGAGTTATACCTCACCTCAGTTGCTATTTAAATTTCAGACATCGGACCTTAGGGCTCAGGAGCTGTTTCTTAGGAAGTGACCCTAAAAGACTTATTGGGTTAGCTTTGGTTTAGGAGTTGTATTTGAATTTGGGAATGTAATAAATGTAACTTTGAATTTTAGTTAATGAGAATAGACCGATATGTTTCCTTTAATTGAACTTTGATTGTTGAATCCGTTTATGTGCCAAAATGGATCATGATAGGATTTCGAGGATTGATAGATACATATCGGCTGAGTCCAGGCCGATGCGTATCCGATATTCGTTACGTATGTGTGCCTAACAAGCTGATATTCAAGTACCTTTTATTGTTTCTAAAATAATGGAAGATATATAAAAATTTGCAAAAAGGGGATTTTTTGTATTTTGCCTATCATATCTGATGATGTGACCTGATATGGTCCGATATTTGACCTGAATTGGGGTATATATCTGTATCAAATGGGGCCTAACTCGATACATATTGGCCAATATGGTCGATATTTATAACTATGGTCCTGATCATATTTAGAAGCTTTATGTTACGATCCCAAAGGAATGATGAATTAACTTCCCGCTCCACTAATCTCTAGGCATTTTTGGAGTATTGGTTAGGATCTTAACAAATGGTATCAGATTATGGTATTAGATTCAAAAATCAAAACCAACGCCACGTCCCGAGTTTGAGTCACAGAAGGGGAGACCTGGGGAAAAGGTTATCTGGGGGCCCTAAAGAAGGATACCGGAGTGAAGCCCGCCCCAAAGTGGGCCACCGTGGAGTCCCCTTCCCTCAGGACCCCAATGGGTGTACTGGAGTGGGAGCTGCCACATTATGGGACTTCACGGACGTCGGCTGCGGAGTGTGGTGGTGGCTCACAGTAATAAGGAATTAACATCCCGCTCCATTAACACTTAGGCATTTTTGGAGTATTGGTTAGGACCTTAACACATTAAACTTTTAAACGTAAAATTAGTGTATCTAGCATCATCCGATCCCAGAGATATAGAGTTAAATCACCAATTTCCTTTCCCTCTATGACTGTATTCGTGAATGCAAGTTTCCACTAGTGCTCAAGCAATGATCAATTTGATTTTTTTTTAAAAGTTTATTTTTATGTACTTAAATCAGTTATACCATTAAAATGTAGGTGGGCACTCTGTTAGACAGCATGAAATGGGATGAAAAAGGTCTGGCGGTGGCGATTGCCCAAAATTTAGACACCGGAGCTGTCCTGATGCAAGGATTTGCAGATAGGGATGCTCTTGCAACTACTATTTCAACTCAGAAAGCGGCGTTTTATAACCGGTCACGGTCTTCGCTGTGGACTAAGGAAGAGACATCGTCGAACTTCAACGTGCATGATATCTTTCTTGACTGCGATCGCGATTCTGTAAGCTTCCTTTGCTACTACTGAAATTGTTTGAAATTTACTTTGCTTGTTTTTTTGGACTTAAATGGGATGGTTAGCTTGGATTCATGTCGTTCAGATATTATATCTTGGAAAGCCTGATGGGCCGACTTGCCACACAGGATCAGAGACATGCTATTTTTCATCAGTTTTCGATGTCTCCAAACATACTCAGGTTTGCAATCTGTACCGTTTATGCTACGATATTTCTTAACAGAATGTAGATGATAATGGATTTTCCTCAATTTCCGTTGCAGAATTAGAATTTAGAAGCACTTTGAGTTGGAATAATCTAGTGTTGATCTATGTTAAATCTTACTTGTGGGCTATTGGTGTAGTAACACATTTTTTTTCATTTTTAAAAAAAATTCACGTGAAAATTTGCTCTAAGACATTGCCCCAATTTATTCCCAGCTTATTGTAAAATTCACATCTTTTCTACTTTTTTTTTTCTGATCTTTGTGATTTAATCACGAATTTTACAGCCTAGTCATATTTTTTCATGAAGTGTAATCTTTGTTATTGATTAACTTTACAAAAATAATCTTTACAAGTTTCTAGTTTAAATTTTTTATTTTGATTTTTAAAATTCATCTCAACTAAGTATAAGTGAATATAAGCTTTTCATTATCTTTTTATCCTCTTTCCGATTTTTCTGTGAATTTTTCCAATTTTTTGTCCTCACCAAATAATTTTTGAATCCCAGTTGTTTACTCGATTTTTCCCCTCTTGAGTTTCACTGAATTTTCCTGGATCATGAATTTTTACTCTTACGAAATAATTTCCAATTCCTGACGTGGTGAGCATGTTGATCGACAGATATATGCTTTTTTTCCCCCTCCTTTTTTCTTTCTGAACTATTTAACTGTTTTTCTCAGGTCAAAGAAAATAAGTTGGCCTTGACAACATTGTTCTCACTAGAGTCTACAGTTTTACAACGTAAAGCTGAAATAGGTGCAACAAAAATTGTAAAGCCTTCGTGGACGAAGCGACTGTTGCTTGATGAAAAATTGTTATGCTCGAAGATACGGTATGCTATTTATCTCTTTATCTTCTGTTTTTGTTCCCCCTTGATTGGTGATAAGAAATTTATAAATGTAAGAAACAAAAGTACAATTTAAAAACTGAGACATGCAAACAGTGTTACCTAGGCACTTCCTACTTTAGAGATTTTTGCTGTGCCGACACTTTGTGGCACTTGGACACGTGCCGACACCACTTGGACACTCATAAACAGCGTATGAAAAGATCACATAATACTATCAAAATCTACCTCATTTTGACACTATACATTTTATCGTCGTTTTATAAAAAGAAAATTTGTGTAAAGTTTAGTAACTTATAGAATAAAAAGCTTGGATCCTGGAATACGATGTGTGTAATATAGTATACTTTAGTTAGGTTCATGACATAAATTCTGTATCTTTTCATCACCTATCCCAATTGGCTTGGCTCTCTAGGATGTCCCTTCAATTTCTTTTCTATGCACAATTTTTTTTCTTAAAGGTGTTGCCGTATTAGAATCTTTAGAAATTGACGTGCCAAATATCTGTGACACCTTGATACCTGGCACCCGTGCCATGTGTCTAGGTAACATTGCATGCAAAGAAGAGATGAGGAAAGCCAGGGTTACCTAATTCGCTGACCAGGAGTGCGAATTGCGAACCGGGTTGATCAGTCCGGTTCGTGGTTCAATTCTCTTTGGTTCGCAAGGGATGGGCGAACCGGTTCTTTTTTTCTTTTTTTTCCCCCTAAAAGCTGGAAGCAGAGACTAGCTTGTACAGAGATTCGAACCCCGACCTCTTAGACAACACTTGACTTTAGAGTTTAGACAGCCGACCAACTGCACAACACTTGACTTTTGTAAAGACAATGCATCTTTTTCCTATATTGTATATATAAAATTTTAACAAAATTAAAAATAAAAATTTTAAAATGGATTTTTTATGTCAGAAACTCATCCTACCCTAGCGAATCTGGTTCGCTCGGATGTAGCGAATTGCGAATTACTAACCTGAATATGAACTGAGCAAACCAACGAATCAGGTAACATTGAGGAAAACAACCAAGGTTGAATGACGAAATCAGCTGGAAACCGAAAACAGAGAATTGAGATAGAGGAAACTGCCATCTGAGATAACTTGATCACAATAAGCCTTCTCCTTGTCAAGTAAGCGTATTTAGTAACTGTCTTAGTCATACAACGTTTAAGATAATTACTGTACCCACTAAATACGCTTACCTGACAAGGAGAAGGCTTATTGTGATTGGTTGTTTCAGATGGATAGTTGCCCTCTATCTCATGAGATGGGTGATGTAAAATAACCCATCTCGATACACCTTCTCCTTGTAGAATTAGTGTATTGTGCATGTGCTGTCTGGAAACTATGGTTGCATATTAACACTTACAGATATTGTGCAATCAATCAAATATCTGGAAAAGCTAGGAATTTTCTCTTGTTCAGGTGATTGATTCAGCGTCAGTTTACGAATCCCTATGACTGCCCTCACCTTTTCTGTGTTGGGAAGACATTTGCAATCCCTTCCAGAACTTTCATTAGACAACTTTGTATGCGACTACTCCCAATTCTCTTAAATAAAAATTCTTATAAAAAAAGTTGCTAAACCCAAGGAGTCTTATGCCATGCAAAGATATAGGTGGCAACCTGTGGAGTAATAAGCGAGTGCAGTGATTGCTATCCCAAGTCTACGTGAAGGACATGTTTGTCTTTGAAAATTACCATCCAGCAGTTGTCAGGTTATACTGTAAGATTTTCAAAATATTGGATTTTATTTATTTATCTATGAATGTTAACAGTTATTACTATTTTTTTTTTCACTTTAGTTGATTAAAGGGGGAGGCAATTTCAAATATTCATTTTTACTACCAGATGTAGATATCCTAATAACAATCAACCAAGCCTTCGTTGGGTCAATGTCCTCGAGAATACTATAATAATGACATCTATCAAGAAATATGCTTCTAATTAGGAGTCAGGTAAATTATATATGAACTTTGAAACCTTGTGCAGTGAAGAGGCAAACGAATTGTGCCAAACTTTGGAAGAGAAGGAAGATAGGTCCCGGACAGCTTCAGAGATGGCGGATGTACTCTATCATGCTATGGTCCTACTAGCAGTTAAGGATGTACAAATGGAGGGGGTTCTTGAAGTTCTACGGAAAAGATTCCTTGGAGAGAAGAATACCTGTAACTTGATCTCTGATTCCGTTGAGAAAACATTGAAAAAGCTTCATTCTGATTTGGAGGTGCCTGATCAAAACCTGGATGTCCATTTCCTTCCTTTTTAGGGTTTTCTTATTCTGTTACTCTAAACTCTTTCTATTGTTTTTTGTAAAGTAGGATTTCTTTCTTTTCCTTTACTTTTTATTTATTTATATTGGATTTGTTTTTTTTTTTTGAAAGTAGGATTTCTTTCTTTTTCTATTTTTGGAATTCCATAGGGTTCAACATCTCATCTTTAAGCATGAGGGTTCATTCTCTTTCTTTCAGGAGAACTCTTATTTAGACTCTGCGACACTTTTATGATCTTTTGTTCTATTATTGTATCCATATTTTTCTTTCCAATGGGTGTGTTGTTTAGTAAATGGCAGTCATTTTGTGGACTGTAGGAAAAGACACATTGAAATCAAAAATCAGTTTCATTTAATGTCTTAACTCATGGATGTGCAATATCCCAAAAACTTTGCTGACCAATCACATATGTTTGGGCGATTATGAATTTACAAGCAACTTGATTAATCAACATGTGCATGGCACATGGCAGTTATTGGAGTAGAGCTTTCTTTATAAACTAGGTTGCACTTCCTCTTTTCAATACCTTGTTCTAGAAATTATGGCATTTACATTCTCATTCTTCCATTAAATGTTTAGTGTTTCATGTCTTCTCCTGTTTTTGGGTTCTGGTTGTGTGTGTTTGAAGGAATTATGGTTTTGGGGGACTGCCATTTAAACTAAAGCATTTCTAACAAAGGCATTTTGAGGCATTTTGGTGATAAGTCAAATTAGGTTTTGCATTCTCAAAATAGTACTAGGTTCTTAAGGAATTGTGGTTTTGGGGAACTCCTCCTCCTCCTACTAACCCTAGAGTTTTCATTTTATTGCTTTCCTAACCTCTAGTCTTTGAAATTTGCATCAAGAAAGTACTTTTAGAGTTATGCTTTCTCCCATAGCCTCTGATTGAAGACCAGACTTAAATAATTTATTGTTGGCCGCATATGCTCGTGGAACCCAATTAGAAGGTCAACCATAATGAATTTTTTTTCTCCCTCACCATTCTTTTATTTGGATGGATGTTACAAAAAAATAGAACAAAAGGAAAAAAAAAGCAAGCAGCCATTAACTTTAGCAAATGCTACATAACACTTGATTGTATAAAATAGACAAACAAGACCTAATTATATACCTTTGAAGGTAGCACGCAGAGCTACCTTGGAGCCAGCTGGGGTGCAACGTGGCACCCATCCCGAGGATTGGCTGCCATGTGTACATACCCAAGGTCGCTCAACAATTATAAAAGAAAAAGGATATTTTCCACTGTTAAATTTTTGGTCAAAGGCAAAAATTTCAATGGGGAAAATTTTGGGTGGAAAACTTATATCTTTGACCTGTGAAATGAAGGGGAAAAAGTCTGATTTTTTTTTTTCTAAACCTAGGGGATGTGGTGAACCCTTAGAGGATTTGGTGTAACTCGTGAGTCGTGATCACATGGCATGCGATCTAGCACTCGAGTGTAGCGTTATCACGATACACTCGTATTGTCCCTTTAGTCATAGCAAATTTTAATCTCTATTGAGTAGGTAGTAAAGTAATATATGCTGGTAATTTTCCTTGCGGTCAAAGGGTATGGGGAGAAACAAAACTTCAAAACAACAGTGCAATTGCAACTTGCTAACTTTGAGGTGATACAGTGTAATTTCTTCTTATTATTATGTTTTACACTTTTTTCTTATTATGTATTTAAGCAAGTATGAGTAAAACTGCATTTCTCTGTCATATTTTTTTTTCTTGTTTAATGTATTTGATGGATTCTGTCGTAAAAAAAGGTTGAAGCTTTAATAGATGGCATGAAATGGGATGAAAAAGGTCTGGTAGTGGCAATTGCTCAAAATGTGGATACTGGAGCCATCCTGATGCAAGGTTTTGCAAACCGAGATGCCCTTGCCACGACCATTTCCTCTCGGAAAGCTACATTTTACAGCCGATCGAGATCGACATTGTGGACAAAGGGAGAGACCTCAAAAAATTTTATTAACGTGCACGATGTCCTTCTTGATTGTGATCGCAACTTCGTAAGTTTTTTATGTTCTTTTTCTCATTTAATTTTCTTCTTATCAAGTGCAATTAAATTTATTAATGTGTGGGTACTTGTTACTGATCCAAAAAAAAAGTGTGGGTACTTGTTGCAAATATGGCTGGCTGTGGTAGTCACCGAGCTTGGCTGTGGAAACAGGCAGATTAATTGTTATTTCCTTTTGTCCATCTGCTAGGTGAAATCCCTAACGGACCTCACTACCCCTTCAACCTCATTTATGAGAAGTTTCTATTATGTCGATAGGCCTAGGCGGGTATTCAAGTGTATACATGTGGTACACCTCTTTGTCAACACCATAGACACCATACATATGGCATTGTCTACATTGTTTTCAGCGGATGGTTAGAAAACTCTTGCAAAATATTATTTTGGGGCTGAGCCCCGATCTACACGTTGGCCTGCTACCTGGATATCTCAATTGATGCCTAGGTGTGCATGGTGCATTGATATAGATTATGCATCACAGGTGGTGCGTGACCCGTCCACCTAATAACCTAGTACCTGTTTGGCGGGGACACTAACATCATAGGTTTTGAGTTTGGACCACATCGCGTATGTCGGCGAAAGAAGGAAGCTAAGGAGCAGCTACCAGTGGTGTTTGAAGAGTTGGAGAGCCAAAAGGAAGCCAAATTAGTCGCCTCAGCAACCAGCAAACATATACATAATGACGCGGGACGGAGACCCTAAAATGCGGAATATGATTTTTATGCAGATTTTGCCGAAATTAATTAAATTAAATCAAGTTTAATCGCAAAATTATCTTTGATACCTTTAGGGTTTTGCAGAATTCAGATGGATAGATCACACGAGATCCAGGTAGGGTCCAGTCCAATGCGCAAATACTTTTAGAGTCGAGGTAAGATTGTCCTAGAGATGGGACTCTAGAGTTTGTAAAAGGGAAGCAAACACCGATCGAGAGATAGCAAATATAATAGGGAATTAGAGTTTGTAAAAGACTTATGACTGTTAGATCGGTTTATGGTTTTGGAAAGGGTGTTGGCTATGTTTGATTTAGGGTTTCAAAAGGCTCAGGGTTTTGAGATCGAAAGGAAACAATTAGGCTACGGTGTAGGGGAAGCAAACACCGATCGAGAGATAGCAAATATAATAGAGAAAATAACAATGGCTTTTGAGAATCACTCCCTTGGCCTCACACCAAACCCATCTCAGGCAAAGATTACTCAAACATAAAAGCATTCAAATAATCAATCAACTAATTAAAAAGTGTTTACAAGCCTCTGTATATAGGCTACCAATAATTAAACTCGAAATAAAAAGTTCTAATACTAGTAAAACACTAAAAGGCAGTCTTCTGATAGATGTCACTGCTGTTGTGGCAGTTGTGTCAGCAATTGTCGCGGCGTCATTTTATGCGACGTATTGCTCACCGTATGCCTAATGTTCTTTGTGTCTCCTTTTTCTCTTTCTCCTCCGGGCTTCCTCTACGCTTCTTCCGACGCCGGTAAAACTGATGTGGTCCAAATCCGATGTCCATATATGTGGCGTCCCTGTCAATTCTCCCGGACCAAATAGGTTTCATCACCGATGAAACACGCTCGTGGTAGATGTCAATCAAATCGGGGTTCAAGCGGCGGACCTCATTCTCGTGGATCCAAGTGTTTTCAGACTCCGATTTTTCGACCCATTTAACCAAGTACTTCTGGAATCTCCCGTCATGTGTAGAGATGACATGATCATTGATTATATCTTCTATTTCATCTGTTCTCTGTCTACTTGGGGAAGGAAGAGGTATAGGTTGCAAGGTTGGATTGAGGCTGGGACTAGGAGGTGGCTGGAGTGGGTTTTCAGGAGGTGGGGTGAAACCCAAGTAAGGAACCAAGTCCTCCACATTGAACGTTGAATTAACCCCCGCACCAGGAGGAAGCTCGAGCACGTATGCATTAGGACCACTCTTAGCCAAAATTCTAAAAGGCCCAGCACCTCGAGACTGGAGCTTCTTTGCGGATCCCAATGGGAACCGCTCAGGCCTAACCCGGACCATCACATAATCACCCACATTAAATTCTTTAGAACGCCTGTGAGCATCTGTAGATAATTTATATTGATTGTTGCTTGAATTAATTTTCTGTTTAATTTCGGCATGCAAGCTATGAATATGTTGTGCAAATGCATCGGCAGACTCTGACACTCTATGGGATGCAGACATGGGGATCAAATCTAATGGGGTCCTAGGCTTATGACCATGCACTACCTCAAAAGGACTCATGCCTATGGACCTATTGACAGAATTATTATATGCAAACTCAGCTGTGGGTAAGATGGTATCTCAGGTCCTAACATGATCACTGACAAGACTACGAAAGAGATTCCCAAGGCTCCTATTGGTGCTTTCGGTTTGGCCATTCGTTTGAGGGTGGTAAGTTGTTGAGAATTAGAGTAATGTGCCCATCATGTGCCAAAGGGTCTTCCAAAAATAACTCGTAAATTTAACATCCCTATCAGACACAATGGTTTTGGGCAACCCATGAAGACACACTACCTCCGCGAAAAACAGTTTAGCAATATGAGATGCATCGGAGGTTTTGGAATAAGGAATGAAGTGGGCCATCTTGGAAAATCGGTCTACTACGACATAGATGGAATCGTGCTTCCTAGGGGTCTTAGGAAGTCCAAGCACGAAGTCCATAGAGAGGTCTTGCCACGGTGTATGTGGCACGGGTAAAGGAGTGTACAAGCCGGTATTTTGTTTGGTCTGTTTTGACACTTGGCAAGTACGACAATGTTTGACAACCTGAGCAACATCTCTCATTAGGCTAGGCCAAAAGAACCTATCCTCTACAAGCGCAACAGTTTTATTACGCCCGAAATGTCCGGCCATCTCTCCAGCATGTAACTCCCAAATAAGAAAGTCACGCAATGAAGTGTGAGAGATGCAAAGGCGATTGCCTTTGAATAAGTACCCATCCTGGATGGTGTACACGGAGTGTGTGCTGGTTGGGTTACTAAGGAGAGCAGTGCACTCAACCCCAAAATCTGGGCACTCGGGGTACTCATCCTTTAACTTTTTGAACCCGACGACCTCGGTGCTCATTGTGCGCAAAGTCACCACTCGTCGACTAAGTGCATCAGCGGCTCTATTTTCAGCACCAGCCTTATGCTTTAACACGAATGTGAACCCTTGAAGGTACTCAACCCACTTCGCATGCCTTGGGTTCAACTTCTTCTGTGAAGCAAGAAAGTGTAAGGCTTCATGGTCAAAAAATAACACAAATTCCTGCGGTCTAAGGTAATGCTACCAAAGAGATCGAACGACCGCATAGAACTCCTTGTCATAGGTGGAGTATTTTTGCTTCGCCTCGTTAAGTTTTTCACTAAACTAGGCCACGGGGTGACCCTCTTGGCTAAGCACTCCTATGCTTACACCCGATGCGTCGCATGCGACTTCGAAGACTTTGGAAAAGTCCGGTAAGCGCATGACGGGTGCACTATTCATTTGTTGTTTGATCTCAGCAAAAGCTTTTGTCGCTGCTTTGCCCCATTTAAAGCCCCCCTTTTTTATGCAATCATTGATTGGGGCCATGATGATGCTAAAACTTCTGATGAAGCGACGATAAAAAGTAGCCAAACCATGGAAGCTACGGACATCGTGTATGTTCTTAGGCTCAGGCTACTGCACAATGGCTCTAACCTTTTCGGGGTCCACGACCATTCTACTGGCTTAAAAATAAATCCCAAGAAAACAACAGAACGTTGCATGAAGGTGCATTTCTTGAGATTTGCAAACAACTTCTCGCCCTTGAGGGTTTCACAGACCAACCTAAGGTGGGTCAAGTGTTGATCCTTGTCGTGACTATAGATCAAGATGTCATCGAAATAAACAATAAGGAATTTGCCTAGAAACGGCCTCAACACTTGGGTCATGAGTTGCATGAAAGTACTCGGGGTGTTAGAAAGCCCAAAAGGCATGACCATCCACTCATAAAGACCATCCTTAGTCTTAAAGGCGGGTTTCCACTCATCATCGGGGCGGATGCAGACTTGATGGTAGCCACTCTTAAGGTCTATCTTTGAAAAGATAGTAGCACTAACTATTATGTCAAGCATGTCATCGAGCCTTGGTATGGGAAACCGATACTTCACCTTAATCTTATTGATTGCACGGCTATCCACACACATGCGCCATGTACCATCTTTCTTAGGAGTGAGTAGGGCAGGTACGGCACATGGGCTCAGACTCTCTTGGATGAACCCCTTCTGAAGGAGCTCATTGACTTGCCGAGTCAACTCGGCGTGCTCAACTGGATTCAACCTATAGTGGGACAGGTTCGGTAAGGTAGATCTAGGAACCAAGTCTATTGCGTGTTGGATATCACGCAAGGGAGGGAGTTCGTTTGGTAAGTCTTCAGGGAAGACATCCGTATACTCTTTTAAAATCGGCTCAACCTCCTTGGGGCACTCGCTCACCGACTCGGGAGCACTCTCTACGGTGACAACTACATACACCATACTCTCTTTTATCGATGCTTTCTCGAACTCAGAAGGGCTCACAATATTAATGGATTTAGAATCGCCCTTCTTTTCGACTGTGTTGGTCGATGGTGCTTTGGGAGGCAAAGGGTGTAAAGTGATCTTTTTGCCCTTATGCATGAACGCGCATATATTTGTTCGACTAGAAAGAGTCACGTCCATGTCGTAGAGCTACGACCTTCCCAAAATGATATGGCCCACATCCATCGGCACCACATCACACCACAAGGTGTCCGAATAAGAGCTTAACTGAATCGGTACACGACACCTTTTCGACACGGGAATGGATGAAGAGTTGACCCATGCGACTTTATAAGGTCTCGGGTGGGCTTCGGGTGTAAGCCCTAAGCGGCGTACGGCATGAGTTGATATTACGTTAGTACAACTACCGCTATCCACAATGACCCTACAATTCTTTTCACTAAATCTGGCGTAGGTGTGGAAGATGTTCTCCCTTCGCCAGTCATCCTTTTCATCCTGTTGAGGCTGCGCAAGGGCACACCTCACAACTAAAGCATGACCAATGGCATTACTCTCCTCATCACTGGGTATGCTAACCGGTTCAAATACTTCCTCTTCAACCACTACCTCATCATCATCCTCCTCTCCCTCAATGAAGAGAGTCCTTTGGGGTTCTTTCGTAGGGCATTGGGTGTAAAGTGTCTCATCCCATGACATTTATAGCACTTTACATGAGAATTAACCCTTGAGGATTCTCCGACTACACCTTTTCCCTTTTCAAACCTGGAATTGGCAGGGGCGGGCTGTGTAGGTTTGGGAGGAGGATTGAATCGTCCCTCACTAAATCGTTGGTTACTATATTGTGGCTTGGTTCTCTTCACCATCGTAGTTTTCAAGTATTGTTCAAGATCTTGCACAACAGCATAACATCTTTCAAGAGTCTCTACGGGGTGAGAAATCAACTCTTTTTGCAAATCAAGTCGCAATCCGGTGGGGAATCTAGAGAGAGTGTCATGGTCTTCCGATACTTTTGCCCTCATCATAAACTCTTCGAATTTGGCAATGTAATTGGTCACGGGCATACCACCTTGACATAAGTTTTGCCACTGGTCGAGGAGGCGTTGGTGGTATGATAAAGGAACATACTTCTCAGTAAGTCGTTCCTTCATGTCGTCCCAACGGGTAATGGGAGGATAATGCACTCAACATTGAGCTAGAAAAGTCGAGCTTGACCAACCAACTTCATCTTAGCGAGTCTAACGCAACGGTCGTCATTCATGGCATACCAATCAAAGTGTTGGTCCATGTCGGAAAGCCAATCGAGGAAGAGGGTAGGGTCCATTCTTCCATCGAAAGTCGGAATCTCAACTCGGACATTCTTAAGGAGTTGAACTTCGGGGTCATAGTCATCTCTATGATGATCCCTACAGTTCTGGTTATCTTGGCAACCATTACGTTCAAAGTGTGGACACTCACGCTCTTAGTGTTGATTTTTCAGCCTACTCATTGCTTTCAGTTAGTTGATTCGATCACGTAATCTATCATTACCAACTCCTAGGGATGTTTGGGCATGCTCAATGGTATTTAGACGTGCACTAATTGCACCCAATTCTTCTTGCATAGCTCTCAGAGTATTAAGAACCTCATCCGAAGCCATGGTGATCACAAGGTCTATTAGGGTTCTAATATGGAATGCAATATGGACTCACAAAAAGAAACAATGCAATAAAATAAATATGACAAGCAAAGATGCCCTAACCTAGAAAACCTAGGGCTCTGATACCAAAATTGACGCGGGACGGAGACCCTAAAATGCGGAATATGATTTTTATGCAGATTTTGCCGAAATTAATGAAATTAAATCAAGTTTAATCGCAAAATTATCTTTGATACCTTTAGGGTTTTGCAAAATTCAGATGGATAGATCACACGAGATCCAGGTAGGGTCCAGTCTAATGCGCAAATACTTTTAGAGTCGAGGTAAGATCGTCCTAGAGATAGGACTCTAGCTTTTCCAGGCTTAGGCGCTCGTATTCGGTCCGATGTAGATTCACGGATTCCAAATTAGGTTGTAAAAGGGAATTAGGGTTTGTAAAAGGCTTATGACTGTTAGATCGGTTTATGGTTTTGGAAAGGGTGTTGACTATGTTTGATTTAGGGTTTCAAAAGGCTCAGGGTTTTGGGATCGAAAGGAAATAATTAGGCTATGGTGTAGGGGAAGCAAACACCGATCGAGGGATAGCAAATATAATAGAGAAAATAATAATGGCTTTTGGGATTCACTCCCTTGGCCTCACACCAAACCCATCTCAGGCAAAGATTACTCAAGCATAAAAGTATTCAAATAATCAATCAACTAATTAAAAAGTGTTTACAAGCCTCTATATATAGGTCACCAATAATTAAACTCGAAATAAAAAGTCCAAATACTAGTAAAACACTAAAAGGCAACTTTCCGCATAAATTAGGTAGATGTCACTAGTCAGGCGCGTGGCTGTGGTCGCAGTTAGCTTGTCACGCAATACGCGTACCTTGTTCTTTGTGTCTCCTTTTCCTCTTTCTCCTCCGGGCTTCCTCTACGCTTCTTCTGACACCAGTAAAATTGATGTGATCCAAATCCGATGTCCATATATGTGGTGTCTCCGTCACATAAGCTATGGGTTCTCGCATGAGCGAGAACCACTTAAGTTCTTGCCCGGGCGAGAATGCAAGTTGGGTAGGTGTCGTCACGGGTATGTCATCTTTGTCCTTTTTTCTTTTATTTCTTTTGTACTTTCTTTCATTATAAGTTTATACTTTGGGTAGTTTAGTATTTTCCCAATTTTAGGGTTTCTCTTTTAGGAACCTACTTAAAAGATCTCTATTTAAGCCATTTTAAAAGATTAGTTGATTAATGAAAGTACTATGCATTTTGGAGCTTGAGATGAGCTTTAATGGAGAGGGGTGATGCCCATGTTCTATCTTTGATCTTCTATTTTGCTTTCAATTTTCCCCTTTAATTTGATTCCTTAAAATCCCCGAACCTAGATCTAGAGCCCTCTTGATGCCCATCATTGTGGATTGATTCTATTCTACCACCCATCGATCCACAACCGTTGTTGGGCTAGAGATCTCTCCAATTCTGCCGATTGATCGTTCCCTTCGTTCCCTTCGAAAGCCCTAGAGAAGAGCTAAGAGAATCCACATTGAGCCGCAAGCGAACGCCCGACCTAGAGGATGCTAGAGTTTTACACTAGGTTCACACCTTCCTCGTTTCTAATGGATCTCGCACGTTGGACTTGGACCCTAGCCTAATCGACCATGGTCACTTATGCCGGAATCGATGAAACACTAAGGTATCGCTTTAATTTGTAATTAATTGTTCAATTAATTAGTTTAATTTTGGCAAATTAGCATATCATGAGTATTCACGTATTTTAGGGTCGTTGTCTTGCGTCACTGTTCTTTTATGAAATCCACATCAAAATACAACAGAGAACTTCAGAAGGGCCCAACAATTATACTGATCCTGCTACTAATGGAAAAAAATTATATTGACTCTGCTTTTTCATAATTCAATTAGCGTGTTTGGCTTTCCCAGGGGTTAGCTTGGATTTTTTTTTTTTTCAGGTACTATATATTGGGAAGCCTGATGGACCAACTTGCCATACCGGATTGGACACCTGTTATTTTTCATCGGTTTCTAGTTTTCTAAAGCATCCACAGGTTTGCAATCTCCACCTATTATACAACAGTTCCTCTCAATCTAATGTAGACAATGGGATCTCTCTCTTTCTGCCTCATCGAATTATCTAAGTACCTTGGATTTAGTGTAAATGCTTATGTGACCTGAATTTTTCTAGTGGTTATTGCCAGTCGATTGGATTTTTTCCCTAATGGTGTATATAACTATTTTATTAATCACAGGTCAAAGGAATTCAGTTGGCGTTGACAACTTTATACTCATTAGAGGCTATGGTTTATCAGCAAAAAGCTCAACTAGGAACACAAAATGGAGCACCTTCATGGGCAAATCTATTGCTTGACGAGAAGTTGCTATGCTTCAATATCCGGTATGCTTATTAAGTGTAACTGCAAATATATAAAGTTTGTAATTACATCTGTACTTAGCATTTTTGAGTGGGTATTTAATGAGTAGTCTGATATAATGTTGTGGTTCATTCGTCCTTTAAAAGGAATTCTTCATAATACTCAAAAGCACTTTTATGTCAAAATTTTCAAGTTATAGCCATAATTATTTTAAGCAAACAAAGCTAGAGAGGATCAAAGGTAACCGCAACGAGATGCTTTGCTCGAAAATAAAACAAAAAAAGAAGCCAAAAACAAAAAACTAGAAAAAATCGAAAGGAAAAATCAAACAACTATACAAGTTTTATAGAGAATACTGTCATCGTCGCCATCATAAGCAAAGCAAGTTGGCGCACCAGGGGGGCGGGGTGGAGTTGCCTCCCCTCTCCCTTGATATTTCACAATTTTAATGTTACTTATTTTTAAATTTGTAAATAATATATTTAACTTTTATATTGTCATAAAAAATTGATAAATTTTTTCATCCTCCATAAAAAATTAAAAATAGTAAAACTTAGAACAATAATAATGTATGATAACAAATAAATAAGAATAAAAGAGTCTTGCCATGGCCTCACTATGAAAAGGCTATGGCGTAGTGAGCATGGGCGTTATGCCCTCGTTGCGATGCCAAATTTCTAACAAACCGACCTTGTAAAAGCAAATGCTCTATTGTTTCTTCCTCTGTACTACAAAACTTGCACTCAATGGATGCCTCAATTGAATACATGTAAGAATTCTCTCCCATGCTACCTCCCATGTAAATGCCTTATCTCTAAATAAAGTCGCGTTTTTCTACATCAATTTCCAGGGTTGGTGAACAAGCGGCTCCTGCTCAGATACCTGTAGAAAGATATAATCCTGAATTTTCCTTTCTTTTTCATTACTCATACTTTGGCTATCTTGTCGCTCCTATTGTCCACCCATCCACTCAATTCTCCTAGAATGATTCCTCAATTTTCTCCTCCCTTAGGTTCCTATGTAATTGAATATTTTGTTAACTGCTACTCACTTCTAACCCATACTTCCTCAACCGACACCTTTTTATCTGTTGTCAAATTATAAATCAAGCGATTCCGCCCTGCACCATCTATCCTGAGCGCGGATCACACACTAAATCTAATTCCTCAAATCTTTCTCCAATTGTTCGCGCATCTTTCTACCATCTCGATCCTACTCTTGGCTTTGATATGGTCCATCTCCCTTATGTTTTTTTGCTAGGCCAAGAAACCACAATGGATTTACATCATTTCCACACCTTCAGAGTCCTTTCCCCATTGGTGTGTCATGTTAATGTTTTTCATGGATTGGATCCTAAGCCTTGCAAATTTTGATCAGAAATCTCACAACATCCCAATTCGGCACATGAATTTTTTTCTTGGACTTTCAGTCAATACAAAATTATACTAAATTTTCTCCAATCATTTTACAACCTTAGTAGAGCACTCAAACATCGACATGAAATATATTGAAAGATTTAGCAAGATAGCCTTGATTAATGTAATTCTTCTTCTATCCATCCAACCAATTTTTGTCAAACTTTCAATCTCTGCTCCCAATGATGTCTCTTCATCTCCCTCTACATAGAGGATGCCCCAATCAACATCCATAGTATCCGCTAGTTCCACAAGCTATCCTCTTCCATTCTCACCCCGAAGATGGTAGTCATCCTTAAGTTCTCTCTCTCATACCACCTCATAACACCGAACCACAATGTTGGCATTCCTCATTTCTCCTGATGGATGAGTGGGACTCCTTGTGCTCTAACATGTAATCTCTGTTGTTTCTGAGGGTGTTGTGGGGGTGCCCCTCGGGTTTTTCCTTGGGCAGTTTCTCTCTTTTTCTTGGGGGTGCTCTTTGTGGTGGGGTCATTCTACTAGTGGTCTCTCTGCCTCCAGCGGTCCCATTGTTGGGCTTTACTTTTTCCGACCTTGTGGTTTGAGCTGTAACTCTCGCGTTTAACGCTTTTTCAATGAATTTCTTTGTTACCAATAAAAAAAATACAAATAACTTTCCTCACTTCTCTTTTTTGCCCCACAAAAAAAAGTGTGCCATCCACATATTGTAGGTGCGTCAAAGAGAAACCCTTCCTAGCTAGTTTGAATCCTTTTATCAGATCTTCCTCGAAAGCTTTTCTCATCAGTTTGCAGAATGCTTCATCGACAATGCTGAATGGAAAAGGGGAAGTGAGTTCCTTTGTCTTACTCTAGTACTTTTGAAAAAGCCTTTTGCTGCCTAGTTTATCTACTGTTGATACATTCGTGCTCCACCCGTTCCCTACTATTAAATAAACAAGGAAGTACTTCAGTTTGCAGAATGCTTCATCGACAATGTTGAATGGAAAAGGGGAAGTGAGTCCCTTTGTCTTACTCTAGTACTTTTGAAAACGCCTTTTGCTGCCTTGTTTATCTACTGTAGATACATTTGTGCTCCACCCCTTCCCTACTATTAAATAAACAAGGAGGCTTCAAAATGTAAGCGGACTAGAGTCTAGGTTTGGTTCTCCCTAAAAATTTTCTTTTGGGGGATATGAAGTTTGAAGCCATAGGTCCAACAGAGTAGATTGCCGGTGGAGACTTAATTGGAGAGTTTGAACTTGTAACATATGATATATTAGGTAAGGAAATGGAGATGGACCAGATAGTAGATACCAATGGAAATTCAATTAAAGAGTTTGTACTTGGAACATATCATATATCACATATGGAAATGGAGATATGGATTATGGCACTTGAAAACATTAATGATTTTGATTTATTGATATCTTTTTGTATGGACACATTTTATTCCCTTGGAAGTGGGAAGTAGGAACTATGAAGATGAAGCTTGAAACAGTAGAGGGGTGAATAATGACGTTGATATAGAGTCTTAGATAATAAATGTCATTATACATTTGCATTTGTATTGATAGGCTATTGCTATTGCTTTTTCTATATTACATTTATAGGAAACCATAATAGGCTTCACCTTGTCGGACTCGCCCTTATGACCTTGCCTCCACCTTTGTCTTTTCAAAACTATGCTTGAAGATAACCCCCATTTACAAAAGAACTTCCCTAGAGAAAGTTTAAGAAATACAGACATGTGGGAAAGGTCTCTTGATTATTGTGCTTCATTGAACTTCAAGCTCAAAAGTTTTCTACATCATCTGCATTATAGCTGACATTATGGTGACTCTAGTTGGTCTTTCTCTGCTGTAACATGGAAGTGAATAATATGCCTTGACATTTTATTTTTTCAAGGGAGTAATTACTTGCACACGAGAAGTTGGCCCTTACACATGGTTTAAAAGAAAGACTTAGTATTTTGGGAACTTGTACCATGTGAAAATACCATCTAAGCTGTCTGATTTGAAGGCCATCATCGAAAGTTCTTATGTAAAATGTTGGCACCAAACATGATCTTTATCATATGATTCAACGCAGTCAAAGGCCACAGTCAAAGGCCATTATCTAATTCAATAGTTGACTGTGTTGAATCATTTGATAGAGTTTGGTGCCAATATTTTGCACGGTAAATCTTTAGATCATGGCCTTCAAATCAGACCGCTTAGATGGTGTTTTCACATGGCACAGGTCCCCAAAGTACCAAGTCTTTCTGTTAAACTATGTTGAAGGGCCAATTTCTCATGTGCAAGTAATGGCTCCCGTTTTTCAATTGTTTTAGAAGAAATGTGGTACTCATTTTTCTGTCCACTTTAAAGTTGTAGAGGGGCAGGAAACCCTTTCTAAGTTTGTTGGGGTTTACCAGTGAAGTCCAACTCAGGGAAATCACAGATATTTTGAAGGATTTGGTCCTCTGATGGTAATCTGGTATCCAGTGATTTAAGAGTTTAATGCAAGCATCTTGATTGCTATCCTTGTTATATTGGGAGGGGGTTGGTTTGTAAAATTATCCCTTCTATCTTTATATAAATATAAAGACTACTATTTTTCATTTCTTGGTGGCTAAAACAAGGGCCTTATAGGGCCATTTCCTCATTTAATTCTCTAAAAACAAAATAGCAAAATGGAGAATTTCTTGTGGTTTTGCCGACAAAAAAAAAAAAAAGAATTTCTTGTCGTTTAGTAATATGCATTTTTGTCGAAGAATTTTTTGGTTTCTTAGGAAATGACAGGATATCTTGTAGTTGTTGAGAGAGGTGATATTTAATTAAGAGCCAGATGTTTTATTGTGCCTTTGAAACCTTCTGCAGGGAAAAGGCCAACGAATTATGCCTAACTTTGGAGCGCAACGAAGATGGGCCATGTACTGCCTCTGAGATGGCCAATGTATTATATCACACAATGATTCTACTAGCAGTTAAGGATGTAAAAATAGAGGAGGTCCTTGAAGTCCTTCGTATAAGATTCTGTCAATCTGGTATTGAAGAAAAGAACAGTCGGAAATCTAGTAGTCAGAAGTGAATATAGTTATGCGTGGTGTTTTCTTCAATCCATTCAAGCTCACCAAATCTAAGGTAATTTTATGATGCAATCGGTAACTCGTATCAGTTACTTAAGATTATGGCGAAATTTCCCTTTGAATTATTTCCCGGTTTAGTGACTTGAAGTTGCTTTCCCACATTGCCGGTTCTGGCAATAATTTTTTTGCTGTTGTAAGATATACCTTCCATGGTCAGTATTTTTATCTCTTTTTAAAATTATTTAACCTATTTCTGATCATCAAGAAGCAATGAAACCTTATCGGAAGTCCACAAGGTGTGTGAGAAAGAGAATAGAAACTAGTCCTGGATGGTTTATTCAACATTTTCCAGGTTTATTCAACATTATGTAACCACTATCATGTCAAGGAAACTTTTTCGAAATTATGCAACCAGATCATGCCGGCCGCTTTTCTATATGGCAACTATAAACCTTATTAGTTGAATCTTTACATTTTACGTTGTCTCCAAGAAAAGTTATATATTCTCTCTATTAGTTGAATCTTTATATTTACGGCCATTATATTATTATTCATGACAGGGTTTGAATATTACAGGCATTATAATATTATCAAGCTTATGAATAGTTTTTTGGCCACTGAATCCCATCAAACTTACAACGTCTCCTTGCTAGTTGAATCTTTACATTTTACGCTCCAAGAAAACTTATATATATATATATATATATATATATATATATATATATATATATATATATAACATTGACCATGATCGAATGGTTTAAAAGACATCAATCCACTGCAAACATTATCGTTTCTTTTTTTTGGCTTTTTCAGTAACTCCTACGAAAAAGGGAGCTCGGGAGGGGATATATGTCATGTGGCACCAATTGCCATGATCCTTATTCTTAATGGTTAATAGAGAGAATATATAACACCTTATTAGTTGAATCTTTACATTTTACGTTGTCTCCAAGAAAAGTTATATATTCTCTCTATTAGTTGAATCTTTATATTTACGGCCATTATATTATTATTCATCACAGGGTTTGAATATTACAGGCATTATAATATTATCAAGCTTATGAATAGTTTTTTGGCCACTGAATCCCATCAAACTTACAACGTCTCCTTGCTAGTTGAATCTTTACATTTTACGCTCCAAGAAAAGTTATATATTCTCTCTATTAACCATTAAGAATAAGGATCATGGCAATTGGTGCCACATGACATATATTCCTTCCCGAGCTCCCTTTTTTGTAGGAGTAACTGAAAAAGCCAAAAAAAAGAAACGATAATGTTTGCGGTGGATTGATGTCTTTTAAACCATTCGATCATGGTCAATGTTATATATATATATATATATATATATATATATAAGTAATTGATGAACCTTGCCCGAGTCTTTGGTACCAAAATGTTTGGATGCCACGTAGCGCTGTTAAGGGCAGAGTCAGGATTCAGGATTTTCTTCTATGGGAGGGAAGCGATGCTCGGAAGATTCTACAGAGCTTTACCATTGCCATAGGTCGTCAAGGTTATTATAGAGGAGAGTGGATTCGGAGTCATTGTTCAGGCAGATTGAGGTTTGAAGGAGGGAGGGAGAGAGAGAGAGAGAGAGGTCAGCATTCCGGAAAAAAGAAGAAAATTGTCAGTACTAGCTTAGCAGCCCAATCGTTACTCAGGTCACTTCTAATAGGTACTCCATGATCGAAAGATCCTTCATGTAAAAGATTGAAATGCAAAAGGATATCTATCATTTGATTCATAGCAGTTAAAAGCACCATTTAAATTGACTACTAGCATGTAAATTCAATATACCGTTAATTTTAGATCTCATATCACAACATTGAATCAGACGTTTGAAAACATCTATAGATCTTACAGATCATGGGCGGTAAATCACATGAAACACATTTCACACAGCACACATCCCAAAAAGTAACCCAAGAACTACGAGGATCTGAGCTTGGGCCTAATAGGCAATCTACAGTTATTCCAAATGGTGGGCCCCTTACTGGATCTACCCATCCTTGCGCATCATCCCCATAAAGTTCAAAGTATACCATATATATATATATATATATATATATATATATGTTAACCGTCCGTGTGCATTTTGGATAATTACCTATCATGTGTTTGGTTCTGATCAAGGTCACCAGCAGGGCATATTTTAAGGTAGTTGATGTAGAACATTTTCTAGACCACTGCCTGGAGCACCTGGATTAGAAGTAAGCAAGCCAAAAGAGCAAATAACATTTGCCTCCACGCCATGGATCAAAATTTCGTCCAGTAAATGAAGTTATCGGCTGAAGTGCACCGGTTTCGGTCCAAACCGAAACGAAACCGAAAACTCAAAATTTTGGTTCTTGATGTTTGAGATTGAAGTTTTCGGCCGAAATTTTGGTTTCGGTCCAGCCCTAAACCGAAACGAAATCCGAATTTTTGATCCTTGCTCCACGCACCCAACTTTCCCAACCGGTTATAGAATTGCTATTAAAAGATGGGAACCTCTGTTCGCCCTTACAGGAAAACTGGGGGCTGGCTATGGCACTTTGGTACTCGTATGTAATGCTTATGAACCCCCCAGGCCCCCACACACTATGCTTTTTTTATGAGAGCCCCCTACCATGCTATGTCAATGTTTTTATTTTATTAAGGGTTTAATGGGAGCCACGGGTATCACAAAATTATTGAGCTTATGAAGAGCGTTTCAAATCCTCTTAAAGCTGACTTCCATGAATGTCAAGGGCACTGTAAACCCGCTAATATCAAACAGAATTGAGTAGCTAGAATTGGGGGTGCAGATTCAGTAAATTGAACCCAAATTCTGATTTTTGGCTTGGTTCTAGCCTGAATTGAAACCAAACGGAAACAAATTGGTTCGGATAAATTTCGAAAAGTAGAAACTGAAACCGGACCGAAGCTAAAAAAAATTAGTTCAGTTTAGTTTTGATTTTTTTTTTCTTTTTTTTCTTTTTTTTTCCATTTTTTTGGTTTATTCGGGTTTCTCCGATTTGGGTCGGTTTTCTAAACTTACCCAAATGGTTTTCAGTTTTAGCACCCAAAACCGGACCGATAGGGAATGGGTTTCGATTTTTTTGGGTCTAAGTTTCAATCTGATTCGGCAAACCTTTTTTTCGGTCAGTTTCAATTTCCCATTCCAAAATTGAATCCCTAGCTATAATATAATCTATGAGCTTTGTAATCTTATGATGTCGATGAAGAGAGTGATTCTTGTTAGTAGGAAAAAACAAACACACACCACCAACCACCAAGGTTAAAGGTGTCTCTCGAAAATGACATAATAAGAAATTTAAAACGCACTCACCTCTAAAGCTACTTAAGAGTGTGATGCCCATGCTAAAGTTAATTGTGGTTGTTGGCATATGAGGGTGAATTTTGGTGACAGCTCAATGATGATGATGATGATGATGAATTCAAGGGGTCCCTTTCGTCAACACTTCTAAATATGGATTACATTATAATTTAAAATGACACAATCTTTTTAAGGGGGCACGTTCAGTCAAGGATCAAAATTTCGGTTTCAGTCCCCATCAAAATCGAAAGGATAATTCAAAATTTCAGGTATTTCATATGTAAATCAAAATTTCGGTCGAAATTTCGGATTTCACTTTTGGTCCACCGAAACTGAACTGAATGGTTCAGTTCGGCATAAAATATTATGTGTAAAGCGATGAATTTTACACCCGCCGTGGTCAGAATTTTTACCGTTTATTTCAATATAATCACTCTACAAATATTGTTGACATTTCATAATAATTTTTACTTACAAGGGTTCAGCAATCAGCATCGTAACACATGAAAAATGTTTGTATTATTTATAATGGTTGAAGAAGGATTTTTTTATTATAAAACAATTACTTTTACGAGCATATTTTGCAGTGAAATGAACAACTATTTTATATGAGAAATATTTCATTTTGTAAGTAATCTAGTCATCTTAATTTCACATAAAAAAATGAATTTGATGGGCAAAATAATCAACTGAACGCGTCTTAAGTGTGTTTTATGGACTTTGGATCATGGGTCAAAATGCCAGGTTTCCGATACGTATTATCCGAGTTTAAAACCGATACGTATCGGAATAGTAAAATACCAGACGATACATTGAATGTATCGTCCGGACATTTACATACAAAATGGCGATACGATACATTGAATGTACCGCATCGTCCCAGTCCAAAACCGATACGTATCGTCCGATACGTATCGGTATCAGACGAAATTTTGGCCCATGCTTTGGACCACTAAACAACCTGGAGAGCTGATGACATTATTTATGTTCTTAGGGCATGCTTGGATATGGAGAAAAGAGAGGATACTTAGATTCGGATTATATTTTTTGTAGTTTTTCATTGTTTGGAAGTGACTTAAGGGTCATAATACAAAATATAATTTTTATGCTCATTTTTGCCTTAAGAGTTCGAGGGCACCCCTCAGCATTTAATTTGTTGAGACCTCGGAAAGATAAAAAGAGTAGAGAAGAAAAAGATAACGGTACGACTCTTCTCACCCGTTTATTAGTAATACCACATAATTTTTTTACGGGCAGAAACCACTGATTTGAATCAGATGATGGAGATTTTTTTTCTCCAATCTTCCCTATGATAGATCTTAAGATCATGGCATCCAAACTTTCTAAAAATTTGTTACTAAGTTTTAGGGGTTCTAATTTATATTAGTAAATTCTCATCCATCTAAAATTATATTGATCACCCAAAATTATGAAATATCTTCAAACAATCTTTTTTATGATAATAGGCCATTTATTGCACATATCAAGGTTTGAACCTATAACTTAACTTTCACAAAGCACTAAATCAACCACTAGAGCAATTCACTAAAATATGTAAAGAGAAAAAAAACTTAATACATATATAATATTTTGGTGGTTTTTGTGAATCATTTTTTTTGATATTGCAACTATTTTTTAATTTGAATGATCTTTTGTAATATTATGACTATTTTATTGTTAGGAAATATTATTTTCCTATAATTTTCTGCATACGTATCAAAAAACATGATTTGATTAATCCTGTATTTTCCTAGCTAGCAATATGATTATCCAAACAACGAAAAATTAAGAGAAACAAAAGAATCCTATAGTTTCTTACAACTTAGGTATCCTTGGAAAAATATAAGAATATTATTTTACTTTCCTACACTTCTAAGCAGGCCCTTAATTTAAAATGTCAAATAGATAGCCAATTAGCTCCATTTGAATACATGACACTTTTGTTTCCGTAGAAGACTTTGTTTATTTTTTTTCTTTCATAATTTGGGTGTACAGGCCTTTTAGAGCACCTGACCAAATCTCAGGGGCATGTGCATACCCTAAATGTAGCACATGTTGTATTGGCACAATATATAGTAGTCAGATATAAAATCCCTAAGGCGACCTCAATGGAAGGATTCTTTTTCGCTTCCTAAGGCGGGTAACCAACCAGCTCACCAAAACACGTTTGTTTCTTACGACTTTCAAGTTTCAAGAACGGGTAACTTTGCCAACCCCGGCAATAAAGATAAATAGAATGTAGCATTTGCGAGATATAATCAATTATGTCATTGGGACTTATTTTCTTGATTTTCTCTTTCATTGTCTAATATACATGTAAACAGTGTTAATTATTTAATTTTTAATATATATATATAACTTGGGCTACTGAATTCATGTTCTTAATTTTCCCAAGTGAATAAAATTTTAGCCTGTGCCCAAGAACGCAACCTTTTCGCCCGTTCTATTAAGTATCCTAAGGGTTCTATCAAAATAAAGAAAAAAGTAGCCTAACAGGCTTGCATCAGAATATGGCTCCTGTGGGCATCTTTCGATTGTAAATCCATTGCTAAGGTAATTTTGATTGATCAGACACATTCATCATGTGGCCAAAAAGTGGAAGGTCGCATGCGTATGCATGAGATCAATCGACGACTGTTTAAAGAAATAAGATAAAATAAAATCATTGATCTTGTAGCTAAAATTTAATTTTTCAATGAAAATATTTGGAAAAAACCCATCTCTTAGACATGTGAAGTGAAGGCCAAAGGAGTACCAACATTTTGGTTCTAAAACCTTAGAGGACGAGTCGAACCCTTATAGGAAATGGTACAATCTGTGATCATGATCACCATATATGTATATGGGAAAAATGTCCATCCTCCATGGGAGGATGGTGACCGTCCTCCTAGGTTTCACGCGGAGTTTCATGGGGCATCTAAAATATGTTTCGATGCCACAATAGCAACTAAACATGATGTATTGTAAATCTTCACCTTTGACCCAAAATTCAACACCGAAAAGTCATCTGCTTTTTTTAGATGGTCATTGGTTGACCTTGTACATATTGATGTGACACCCAATCCAAGGATCAAGTTTCATGGAGTGTACATAAGGTTGATCAATGACCATAAAAACAATTTTTTTTTATATTATTGCTCTACACTTGGTAGTTTTGTTGCCACATAACACCCAATTTTAGTATTAGAGACACAAGATCGATCAATGATCATCCAAAAAAATATATTATTTTTACACTATTAATTTTGTGGTCGAACGATAAAAATTGTTTAAAATAAAATGGTAAAAAATTTATGTCTTTGACCTGCGAAAGAGGACAAAAAAGTTTATTTTGACAATAGGTCAACCCTAAGATCCTGGAATGTCATGCAACGCGAGATCACGTGTCACATAGCAATTAATCAACACTCAAGTGTACTGTTTGATAGCAATCTGGCGGTATCTGCGTAAATTGGGTACTCCATCCATTATATCATGATCTGACTGTGATCACGCTGCTACACAGGAGCGATACGTAGTTAATTAGTGCCAAAGTCGATGAAACTGAAAAGTATACGAAACTAATTTCCTAATTCTAGAGAAGAATAAAGAGGACAAATCAAGGGGCAGTGTTGTTCAATTTCCCAATTCCACCAAATTTTCTATTATATATACCATTTTCCACCCACCATTGCCGTGTAATCTTGAATTCCAAGCAGTTCAACTACTCCAATTTTTCAAAAAAGATTAAAACCACACTGACAATTTCTGAAACTATTTCAAAGTTTCAATGGTTTTAGATTTAAACATTCGAAAATTACTTAGGCGATATCTGTCATCTTCTATTTTTCAGAGATTCATGAATCTGTCCCCGATAAATTAAAAGGGTTGTTTAAAAAAATATGCCTACTTTCAATCAATTTTAGAAAATCTTGCCTACTTCAATTAGTTTTAAGAAAACAAAACTTTTGCCCATTAAGAACAAAACATGTGTATCGGTTCCTGAGCTCTATGTGACACCTATCTGGGATTGGGTGCCTCGATAACTTTTCCAAAGACGATCAGGTACCACCCAAAAAGTTTGGTCATAATATGATGCATGTTCACTGTTAAAAAAGTACTGAGAGATGCTCAAACAACAGACCAACAACGGACTGCTTATGTGGCACGATGCAAGTGGATGGTCTGACCTGCATTGCTGGGAGCCTGGGACCCATTGCACTTGCATTGAGCCATGAAAGCGGTCCGTTCAATGGTTTTGCGGCCCGCCATATATCAATGTCCTATACTTCTAGAGTTGGTATGAGAGGTGTCAACGCCCGCTCACCGCAATTAAATACGGAACATGATCATGGGTGGCAGATCATCCCCTGAATGAAATACTGCCCATTTTCAAGTCAATCAGTTAATCCAAACTGTTGGATTCAGAGTGTGCAAATGGATGGTAAGAATGTAATTAAACAGACCTCAACGATCCACATTTGTGGTTCAAAAGTGTTTTTGGTTGGGATTATCTGATGGGCCTTTTTTTGTTCTATCATATCCATGGTGCTCTCTCGACCACCTAATATCGTCATCTACATCATAACCTCTTCCCATTTATTTGTGGTTGGTGAGTTATATTTTTTTACTCATTTATGCTCTATGTAACTTAGAAGTTCTTTATATTCCTTTAAATGGCTTCCCTAGGTGGTTGTGATAGTCCTACCTTAGATGGGAAAAAGTTCTCACCTAGGCTATATGTGCACTACAAAAAATGACATTTTGCCTAATAACATTCTTTACTAGCAGTTTAAAATTGTTGGAAATTATCATAAGAATAATCTTTGCTTTTAAACCGCCGACGAATCTAAAAAATTAGACAATTTGCCGGTGATTTAAAATTGCCGCCATGAAAATTTTTGTAAAAGCATATTATAATTTTAGAATTTTTCTGGCGGCTAGAATCGTCAGGAAACATAAATTATTACCCGTGGATATATAATTGTCGGGATCATCACCGGTGAAGCTTTCCGCGATGGTTATTTCCTCGACAGTTTCTTCGGCACCGACAAAATAGTTATCGGCAAATTTTGACTATTCAACAATGATTTTTGGCCGCCGGTAAAAGACACACAATTTGTAATGGTGATTGCGGATGCTACATGTCATAACGCGTTCTGGGTGGGGATTTAAGGACGGTTCTTCTACAAGGTGTGGGATTCTAATAGTCTCACATCAAATAGAGAAAAGTCTTCACCCTAGGCTATATGTGATTGCGGATGCTATATGTCATGGCGCATTTTGGGTGAGGACTTAACCCATATGATGGAATAAAATCGAGGTGAAATCCTAAGCATAGAATAAGACAATATTGTGGCATGTGGGTCTGAATAATCACAGTAGTCTTCCTCTTCACCTACTTCTTTATGCTTTTACCATATCAACCTTTTATAGAGTGTCTGCTTCATGCCGCCAAAATTAAGTACATTTCCAAATTATATCTCTCAAATGACATTTCGTAATATTTATTTATTTTTTAAGTATTATTATTTCATTTGTTGAAGTGTAGTTTCAAATTGTATTTTATCAATTTCTGTGGGCGACCGCCACATGATATTAATTCCATAAAACCAGGTAAGCAATCTCAATCCAATTTATCCCAGTTGACAAAATGCAACTATTGTTTATTAGTAAAAAAATATATTTTAAGTACTTGGTGTTACACCATCCACGAGAAATTTTTTTAGTACAGTGTCATATATATATATATATATATATATATATATATATATTGAACAATTTTGATGACAGCTTATGTGGTGCGACATAAGTAACTGCATACATAGTAGGAGCCAAGCATTGCAGTTAGTCATGATATGATTCATAAGCTGTCTGCAAAACTATCTATAAAAAAATTGTCCATCCGTTGTAAAAAACCATTCAAAATCATGTCCTCCCATACGTTACTATTGGACCAAGTCACCTATTGATCAATGACTTGGTAATTGGTATTACGTACACCGGCGTGCCATAAGCCATTGACACGATATACTGATAGTGGCGTCTCCTCTTCATTGCTGAATTAATGAAAAGCTGGCTTTCACATGTTTAAAACCTCCAATTCTCAGCAGCTCTATAATTGGTTGACTGGTTTGGCAGTCCGCAGTTGTCCACTCCACCAAAAAACTTAAAAACTGATCAATCATCACCCATCGAAGGGCAGTTACACCAAAAATTATCTACTTAGATGAGGGAGATCGTTTTTCGTATTTTTATTTTACATGGCCCATATCCGAACTTGAAAATCACAAGATTGTCACGTACTGTGTGCTATGTGAAACTTATCATTTGATGGTACACCCATGGCCTCAAGCAGTGGTGGAGCTACGTTATCTAATGGGGGATTCTGGGATCTCCCTTTCTTTAAAAAAAAAAATCTTAAACTCCCTTTAAAGAGAGTTTTTAAGGGCGACCGTTCTTCATGAGGGATCCCCCAAGCTCATCTATATATATTAAGTGACTAATTTTTTTTGAGTTTTTTCTGTCACAAATAAAGGAAAATACTAGTTTTTTCTCTCTTGATCGATTCCCCTAACTTCTCTCTTATCTTTGTTTAGTTACGAGATTTTAATAAAGAAAATCTAATACTAATAATTCAAGTTACTTTATTTATAATTATAGTATAAAGAAAAAATCTCAGATTGCAAATAACATTTCCCATTATTAAAATTTTACTACCCCTCTTTTTTCCTAAGAATAAGGGCTGGTGTTACCACCACACCACTTTATGTTATAGTCACCTCTCTTAAGACAAAGTAAAAACCAATTGACTCCTTTGAATCTAATATTGATAGTGATTGGTTTTCGTCTTAAGCTATCATATAAGAGATTTTCAGATCATGAGCCTATTATTAGATGGTAAGATATTGAGTATAGTAAATATGAACGATGTTTGATGTGGTTCATCGCACGAGGAATAAATATTTAACCATTTGATGATAAACTCGTTATCTCAAGATCTATTGTAGGGAAGATTAGGGCGAAAATAATCAACAAAATTATCAATTGTTTAGGTGGGGTGGCTGTAAAATAAAGTGTAGGGCTGACTCTCAGCATAGGCGAGCAAGAGGCCGTCATAATTGGACCTAAATTGGGCCTCAATTCTTCAAAGGCCTATTGTCTAAGATTTTTATTTATTTATTATTTTTAATAAGCCTCATTTTTGTTCTCATTTATTAATTTGGCCAATAACAATAACATAACAAAACTAATAATATTTGACGACTATCATAGTCTTTCTGGAAGATTGGGACGCAAACGATCTCCTATCATCAGATTCAAAGTGGTCAATGACTTTCAGCCGAGGTGCCCTTAGTAATCTCCTAGGTGCCAATAGCCCTAATTCAATACCCAACTGGCTGTGGACTAAAATAAGGTCGATTGCTTCTCAAAGGAAAAATTGAGACCAAGTATAGCAAACACGGGTACTCTTCTCTTTCTCTTCACTTTCTTAGCACCCATTAATACGGGTACTCTTCTCTTTCTCTTCACTTTCTTAGCACCCATTAACATCTGCTCTCTTTTATCTTTTTGACAATTTGGGCTAGAGTTTTTATATAAATTCCAGACGATTGGTTGATATAGGAAGAAGCAGAAACACAGATTTAGCAGTAGCAGGCGATGGAGATGCATAAAGGGCTGTATTGGATTCTGGTTTTTGTGATCATAGGGAGTGCACAAACGCAATTAATCGCGGATTTCTACGGCTCTAGATGCAGTAACGTAGAAGAGATTGTGAGACAAACGGTGACGACGAAGATGAACGAGACGTTCGTTACCGTTCCGGCGACTCTCCGTCTCTTTTTCCATGATTGCTTTGTTGAGGTAATATCATATCATATAATAATATATCTTCTCTTTTATTTATTTTTATTTCCTGATGAATATTTTTTAGTGTTGTTTCAAATTATAACGGTAGATGATCAGGACCATCCAATCAATCCGGCATCTCTACAAAGGACCGTAGATCAGAAATTGTACCAATAAGATGATCGCGGCCAACTATCAACTAATTTTTGTTGACTCTCACCCACAGTTTGATTAGTGCATTTTTAGGCCTATTGGTTCGTCTAAGAGGTGTGGAGGTCATAATTTTGATGGTCTAGATCGAAAGTACTGATTTATGGTCAATGTGGAGGCAGCTTTAAAATGTCTTAGAGTTGCCTTTGGGTTAGCTCTTTCCGTACAAAGAGCAGCTCTTTTGCTCTGACAGAGAATTGCTTTCATGTTTGGTAACACATCTCTTGTCCCATTTGCTGTAGTGAGAAGCTGTTTTAAGTGATAAAACTATTCTCTGTAAGAGCAAATTTTATCTACTCTGGCATATATGTGCGAGAGAGCTGCTCTCTGTCAGAGCTAACCTAAACACTGCCTTAGAGAGCGTCCTTGGTTGGTTCATCTCATGGAACACGAGTCCAACACATGCATTTTCATGCCAAAAAAGATGGGCCGCCTTGCGTTTAGCATATGAAACAGTAACATTATTCGAGGGTGTCTTACCATTTTACTAAAACTCCATAGAGTTCAAAACAATTGAGCGGTACAGATCATTCTAAAGTTCAATCTTGAGCTCTCTCTTGTCCGAAACTTGACTTATCAATCCAATCGCCTGGATCGTGAGTTGGGTTAAATTAGAGTATCAAGATTCAACATAGCAGCTTTCATCTTGAATCGACTTAATATTATGAGGAAAATTATAGACAGGAGGACAGATTTGTTGAGGGCAAAGTGGAGGCGGCTGATGTGGTGTGGCGTGACTTGAGTTTGAGTGGTTGCACCAACCTATATTAATTGAGCCCCATCACACTTGCAGCCAATTGCATCGTGCCACATCAGCCGCCTGCACTTTGTCTGTATAAAATTTGTCCATCTTATAATCAGCAACGAAAGTTTCTATTCGTAATACTATATTGTATTATATACTGGAATTTTGTGAACGGGTCAACGTTTTGCTGCTAGATTGGTCAACTGTTGGAGACTTGCAGAGAGTTGGAGCCTCTAAATTCCGTGACTGTCATCTTTTGTCCAATTTAAAGGTGCAAGATTGTTCTGTGATTCCGTGCAAGGATTAAAATTTCGGGTTTCGTTTCGGTTTCGGAGGGGACCGAAACCAAAAATTTGGACCGAGATTTCAGTCGAAAATTTCAATCTCATACAAAAAATGACTGAAATTTCGGTCCCAAATTATAGTTTCGGTGGGGACCGAAACCGATAATTTATGCCGAAATTTCGGTTATTTCGGCTGAAAATTTGATCCTTGATTCCGTGCACTATTATTCTTTTTGTCCAATTTAGGAAATGAGAGCAGCGGCTGATATTAGAGTGTACAGATCTAATGGCTCAAATCTCCCAAATTATGATTATCGAGGAGTGAACTCCGGTTAAAAGTATGATCCATCACCCATACAGTTTTGATTGGGCACATATTCACCTTCAATGGTGTAAGATCATTTTTTTTGTGTTTAAGTGACGGTCATGGAGTTAAGTCTCTTTTTGAAAAGGTCGGTCTCGTACCAATATAAAATGACTAAAATACCCTCAAGCGCTATATGCACCTGTTAAGCTTGTGAGGAACACATGCATATCTACTATAACACCGTTAACTGCCTTCAATCAAATGATGGAGATCATTTCTCGTCCCAATTTTCCACACAGCAGATTCTGAGGTCATGGCGCACCTATCAGACGGTTTGATCTTGATTCCATGTGGCAAACATCCCCTGAAGTGATCATGATCATAGGTGTACCTATCAGAAGGTCACTTTTGATGACGCGTGCTGTGTGGAGTCAACATGTGACCGTCCAATCGGTTCACCATGATCTCAAGATCTATTGTGTGAAATATTAGAAAGAAAAATGATCTCCATCATTTGATTCAATGCGATCAAGTGTTTTTTTATGATGAATGTGCGTGTTCTTCACAAGTTTAACGGGTGTATATACCGCTACCCTTATAAATTTAGTCAATGACTTTCTTTCGGGTTCCCTTGAGAGCTAAGAGTCTTCATCATGATTGAAACACTGAGCTAAGAGTCTTCATCATGTTTGAAACATTTAAAATACATGCAATGGAGCTGCCTTTCATAGATTAAAAGGCCCCTGAAATCCTTCGGAACATGCATTTAGATTTGGAGAAATAATATGATCTTTTAATGATACACTCGTGATCTTAAGATTCATTGTGTGAAAGATTAGAATAAAAAACTATCTCTATTATTTAGTTCAAAACGGTTGGGTTGAGATCACCTTTTCAGCCGGGATGATATTACATTTTCACAGTTGCAAATAATGGTACCCTTCACTACGTCGAGTGTACAAAATTAATGACCAATTCGCACGGAAAAGTGAACGGGTTGATTACCCTATCCCAACTCAAATGATTCACTTAGCTATTTCTATGTTTCAACATTGGTGTGCAGGGATGCGACGCCTCGGTTATGATCTCATCACCCAACGGAGATGCAGAAAAGGACGCACCCGACAACTTGTCACTTGCTGGCGATGGTTTTGACACGGTTATCAGAGCCAAGCGAGCAGTGGAAGCTCAATGCCCTGGCGTAGTCTCGTGCGCCGATATCTTAGCCATTGCAGCCAGAGATGTCGTCAGCATGGTAAAAATACCATTAGGCCCTTTTTTGAGATGAATTTATCAGTAATTGTCCAACCATCATAGTGGCACTCACTTTAGACAAATTATTTTCAAGGTTAGCTCTCACCAACGTCCCAAGGTTATTGAGCTCTTGAAGAGTCATTTTGACCCACTAGCAAATGCTCTAAGAAATTGACTCCCACGGATTTTCAAGTGCACGCAAATATGTGAATTCAGTTTTTTGATGGATTCGGTGGCCAAAAGGTACTTCATTAGTTTGGTGACCGTATGAGTTATGATGTTAGTAACTCCAGTGAATCATGATCAAGGATCGAAATTTAGGCCAAAATGACCAAAATTTCGGTCAGATTTTGTATGGGATTGAAATTATGAAATTCAAAATTCGACTGAAATTTCGGTCCCCTCCGAAACCGAAATGATACTCAAAATTTTGATCCTTGATCCTGATTTTCTTCTCTGATATATTATAGGGCCATGAAAATGCTGAATAATTTCTAGGCACCGAGTTTTGTCAAAAGTTGAGGTTAACATGTTCTCCAGAGTCCCTGATACATGTGGAAGTCAGTTTGTGCTAAAAGTATTTCATAAAACATATGTTCCCGGTAAGTCAGAAACGTTATCATATAATTGAGATTTTTGTAAGATGCCGTACCACAGTTTCAAAATTAGCAAGATCCTTACCAAGTTTGAGAATTGGTAAGAACCTCTACCTAACTGTTTTAATCGCTATAACTATTTGAGAATTGGTAAGAACCTCTACCAAGTTTGAGAATTGGTAAGAACCTCTACCTAACATTTGTACCATCTGATTTATGATTTAACGATCTTTAGGATAAAATATCATGACAAAAAAAGATTACCTTTGATTTAAAGTTGTCATTAAAAACTTAATGGCTATCTTGTAAATCTAATATTGTATTAATTTAAAATGGTGTTTAACTAAGTGTTAAGAGTCAGTCTACAATACATTCCTCATGTGACTGAGTGACTTGCGCGGATTTCTAATGCATGAAAATCCGTGCTGGTCACTCAATCACAGCCCCATATTGTATTTAATTTTTGACCATCATCGAAAGAGAAATTACACCATGCTAAGCCTCATTACTCAGAATGGTAGTTTCACACGCCCAGAGATTCAAGTAGTGCACATGTACTCGATCCATCCGTGTTCACTAACAAATCTTTTTGACAGTCGGGTGGTCCATCATACACCGTCGAATTGGGTCGCCTAGATGGTCTCATATCTCAAGCATCACGAGTCACCGGAAACCTACCAGAACCCACCAACGATCTTGATCACCTCAACACCATATTCCGCAAAAACAACCTCACACAGACGGACATGATTGCCCTTTCCGGTGCACACACCGTCGGATTCTCCCACTGCAACCGCTTCGCAGACCGCATCTACAACTTCAACTCTTCTACTGGGGTTGATCCAACCATGGATCCTATATATGCCGAACAACTGAAATTAGCTTGTCCCAGAAACGTGGACCCATCTGTTGCCATTGATATGGATCCTAACACTCCCCGTGCCTTCGACAACCGTTACTACACAAATCTGGAGGAAGGAAAGGGCCTATTTACTTCTGATCAGCTGTTGTTTGAGGACCTTGCGTCCCGATCTACTGTGAACGATTTCGTGACGAGCTCCACGGATTTTGAGGAGGCGTTTGCGGTGGCGATGATAAAGCTCGGTCGGGTGGGAGTGAAGACGGGTGAGGAGGGAGAGATCAGGAGAGACTGCTCTGCTTTTACCCGGTGATTAAAAATGGCGCTTATATATATATATATATATATATATATATATATATATATATAGGAAAAGTGAAAATTAGTTGTTTCGGATATTCGTCATTTTTGGTATGGAAGGTGCCATTCCTGTTTCTGGTATCAACTTAGTTCATATAGAATAAAAGGTGGGTGCTTGTAGAGTTTTGGTTTGTGCAAATAAAGGTACCTCCGTATGGATTTATCCTAGCATTTTCGGTGAATTTTTTGGGGTGGGGATCGCTTTTCATTCTAACCATTTAGGCATCAGATTATGAGATAAGGGCATAAAATGACACAAAACATATAATCGCACCCAAAAAGTGACCCAAGTATTTAGAGCAACCAACGTGTTGGGTATATAACGTCAAGTAAGTTATATATCGACCCGAGACATGGAACCGAGCCTATATATATATATATATATAACGTCAAGTAAGTTATATATCGAACCGAGACACTCGTATAATATGGAACCGAGCATATATATATAAATTGATTAAAGAGAGTTGCGGAGGTCGACCACCCGCATAGAATGGTCATCATCTACCTCTATCCTCAATTCCTCACATTCCTTTCTTTTTTATAAATTAAGCTTAGAAAATAGGCTAATTTTCCTTATCGAGAAGGGTCCATATAATTTTGTATTAACACAATTTGATCCAGAGACCAAAATGCCACTAACTTACAATGTGTTATTAAAAGTGAAGATTAATAATATCAAGGAGAAAGATGTGTGATTGTAAGAAGAAGCAATGAAATGGATGCTTCGATGGGATACTTAGTTCTTTGATTTAAATGGTAGAGGTGTACGAAGACGACTCATCCAACTCTGCAAACTACAAGAGACTAGAGGTGATCTACAAGCTTGATCGAGCTTAATACTATGAAGCCAGAAAATCACACAGATGCCTTGCAATCACCACTATATAAAAGCGATGATGAAGGAAGGTTGACTCCAAAAAGGTAGGGTTGTCAACGGGTTGAGTTAAGCCAGAGCTTGACCTAACTGGGACCAGTTCGAGATGAGTTTAGGCTTAAATAAAAATCTCAAGTTCGAAAGGACTTAAGCTAAGCCTGACCCGATATTCTATACGGCACCGGCTGGCTCGTAATTTTTGAGTTCCAAAAAATGGGCCGGCCAAAATTGGCTCAATTTGGATTTGGAGATCAATTTTAGGAAGACTGAAAGTTAACAAGCAAAATATTCTCTTAATTGAAGAACATAGAATTTCAGGGGCCTAACTTAATCTCACAAAACTGGCTTGTAACGTGAATAGTGCCCAGCTTATATATATCCCAAGAACTCCAAGCCTACAGGCAATGTGGGACTATTCTAACAAGGAAAAAGTCCTTGATTTGTCTATATGGCACATTTGGGCAGAGAGAAATCGAAGAATATTTGTTTGTAGAGTTGCCTCATAATGTTGTTTGCAGAAATATTCAGCAGACTATTTAGTTAGGCCGGGAGGGTTGGGGGTCTTAGAGTTGTATTATTATTCTTTGTTTCTCCTTGATTCTGGGTGGGCGTTTAGTTGAGTCTGAGGGAATGTTTTTATGCTATTTGCCTTTGTATGAGCTCCTTTATGACGCTTTCCTTCGTGTCTCTCTTCTGTTTTAATGAAATTTGCAATTAATTATTTAAATTAAAATAAATAAAAATTAGAAGAATATTTGAGAATGGGATCAAAGATAGGAAAGTTGTTTTAAGAATGATTGTTGAATATGTGACAATCCGATTGGATGAATCTTTTATCGATGGTTGGTCTAATCAGGTGCCACTACAAAAAACAAGACAATTAGCAGCAGCCAAAAACTGCCGCTAATAGTCTTAATTAATAGGTTTTTTATTAATAGCGGCAATTTTTTACTTCAAAATACTACCGCTAATAAGCTTATTTTTTGTATTGTGCCTGATTATCTTCCTCGTTTGTCCTCCATTCAAGTGATCTAAGAGGCCCGAATACCCAGGTTATTAAAAAAAATAATAATTCTAATAGACTAAGATAGCGACATTCCAATTGATTTTTAGTCTCTCCTTTATGATGATTTAATATAAATATCTTATGATGTATTCTTTTAAACTGATCCAACCAAGTCCTTTCAAGAAATGGGATGATACTATGCCTACTTATAATACTCTTAAGGAAAAGATTCAAAATAATCTCTAAACTTTCACCCCGTCATCAATAGCGTACCTAATTAAACTATTGATAATATCAAATAGGCACCCAAAGTACGCTTAAGTTCATCAATTAAACTCCTATTGTCACCTTCTGTTAATGACTGAACGGAAAATACTGAGTTGACATACAACTCAACAAAATAGCATGCGTGGCACCCACGTGGCGCCATGTTGGGTGCCACATATGCTTTTTTCCTGAGTTGTATGCCAACGTGACACTCACGTAACAGTTAAGTCATCGCCAAGTGAGTGCCACGTGAGTAATTTTGTTGAGTTGTATGCCAACTCAGCATTTTACGTTCAGTCATTAACAGAAGGTGACGGTAGGGGTTTAGTTGATGAACTTAAGTGTACTTTAAGTGTCTATTTGATATTATCAATAGTTTAGGTGCGTTATTGATGATAGGGTGAAAGTTCAGAGATTATTTTAAAATTTTCCCTACTCCTAATTGTGATGTTTTAATGTTGGTGGTTTATATGAAATATTTCCTCTTTTTTATTTTGAATAATTATCTCTAGAAATATTTAATAATAATATTTAAATCATTTTAGATAAATAAGAGAATGCCAAAAAGAAAATATTATCTTTAGAATTATATCCTACTCCCTCTTCTTCTTCTTCTTCTTTGTTGTCGTTATTATTATTATTAAGGTGGCTCTAGTTGTGCTTACCAAACTATTAAAGGCGGTTATGCTTGAAATTTTTTTACTATGGATAAAATAATGAATATTGGTTTTCATCCCAATCTTTTACACAAGGGATCTTGAGATCATGGGGTACTATCAAACTATCAAATTTTTATTCCATCTAGCACAATTCTAAAAAAAGCGGCTCAAAATTCATGTGACACACATCACACTCAATAATAGTTTGAAGGTCACATGAGGATATGTGTTATGCGATCATCTAATGATGAACCCATGGTCTAAACATCGATTTAGAGAAAGATTGGGATGAAAACAAACACCCCCACTGTCTATTTCAAAGCAGCCAATAATTTTTGAGCATGGGTCTTCACCGGAGTGGAAGTACCCTTATTTATTTATTTTTATTATTGTCATTAATTTAAGCATTAAAAACCCATATCAGAAGATTATATTAGGTGTTGGCTTTTATAATATAACAACGGAGGATCTTATGAAATGAATTTGGTTTAGGACATGGATTTGACTTAGTTTACCAATTTTTTATGTGCTAACAATCGCCATTTCTCTACCTTCCCTAAACCATAAACCTTAATCATCCAATAAAAAAATAAGCTGACGAGGTCACATCTTGAATCCCAGCTTACCCATAGAGAAAGAAGCCTACTTTTAGATATAAAGTTCTCCTTATCTTTAATATTACAACGGGGATGCAGATATTTACAAATGGAGATTCTACATATGCAGTGGGGATGCGGATATAATGATCTCCTGTTTAAATTCTCCATTTCCTTAATCAATCAGTGATGATCATTTTTTTAATCTAATCTTCTCCAGTATGATCTCGAGATCATGGCCTTCCTATCAAATACTCAAATGTTGATTTCAAATGAAACATATCCCCAAAAGTGTCCTGAGAACCCTTCTAATGGTATGATCATTATCGTAGGCGCTATGAGGATGTGAATCACATGGAATCAACATCTAAGAGTTTGACAGGTGACCATGATCTTAAGATCTATTCTGTGGAAGATTAGGATGAAAAATTATCTCCATCATCTAATTCAAGGTAGCCAACAGTAACATGGAAAACCTTAGTTGCGCTTACCAAAAAATTGGTTGCAAATACCAGTGCCCATAAAAATTATAAATAAGGGAAAGGTGCCAAATAAACACCGTTTATAATTGTCGCCTAAACAGCTCCTCTACAATGTAGACCAATAAGAGCATCTCGAATTCTTCAAATGCAATGTAACAAGTTAAATTAGTATATTTGGATACCCATCTCAAAATCAATTGATAAATGGGCCTAAGATATTATAAGGGGAGAGACAAAACATAATATTTATCCGATGTGGGACTAAACTTCAACACGCTCTCATATGTGTTGGCGGGACTGAGCTAAATCACATGAATAATTGAATTAGGTGACGTGGAGTAGAGAAAGGTTTGCTCTAATATCACGATAAATTTAGGTATTCATCTCAAAATCAATTGGCAATGAGTGGAGGGGCCCAAAATATTATTAGGGGGAAAGAAGGCTACAAATTTACCCGATGTGGCACTAAACTTTAATACAAACGATTACAATTGAAGAGTCTCTCACTCTTCAAACGCTTCTTGTTAGGAATGATACCACTTGTTATTTTTTATACCACTTGTTAGGGATTTTACCCACACTACGAATTTTCTATCACGATGAATGCGAAAAAATAAGAAGATTCAAGCGAAAAATAATCACACACACAACACAAAGATTTACGTGATTCACTCAATCGAGGGCTACTTCTACGTGAGTATATGCACTATTTTATGAACGTTTACAACGTACACACTCTCCTCTCTAGTACACTCTCAATCAAGATCGAACACGATCTTACGCAACCAACACACTATAAAAATAAGGACGCGGTCCTTCAAATAACTCAGAAGAGATCTGTCGAAATATATAACGATTCCGACACAAGAATGGCTTCAATCGGATCTTCAATCCCCAAGCTTTTCTTCAATCCTTTTTCTCACAAAGTATTCTCACCAATTTTCTCTCTTGAAAACTTTATCAAACAATACCAGGAACCCCTAGAGAAACCTTTTGCAAATAGGTTTCAAACTCTTTTGAAAACATGACTCATAAATCTTCTATTATTTACAAGTATTCAAAACACTTCCAAAACAAAGCTAAAATTCAGACCTGCAGATTTGAATCTGCCCAGAAGTCAATCGATTGACTTTTCAAACTCAATCGATTGATTTTTCCGAACTCAATCTATTGATATCGGTGTTTGGGATTAAACCTTATTCAACAATTTCCACCAAGGTTTCATCCCCAACCACGTTACCGCCCCAACAGGCATCAACATCTTTGACAAATGTTAATAAAGTTTAGGCAATGCCTAAACTTATTCTGCGTAATCGGCTTGGTCAACGTATCCGCTGTTTTCTCTTTTATATTAATCTTCTCAATCGATATTTTCCCATCTTTTATCATATCCCTGATAAAATGATATCGGACATCGATATGTCTTGTTCTAGCATGAAAGACTTGATTCTTTGTTAGGTGAATGACACTCTTACTGTCACAGAACATATCAGTGCTCTCATCAACCTCACCAAATTCACTGACCAAACATTTAAGCCATGAGACTTCCTTAGCCGCTTCTGTAGCCGCTACATATTCGGCCTCTATAGTTGACAACACAACTATCCCTTGAAGTATAGACTTCCAACTGATTGCTCTACCTGCGAAAACTAACACGCACCTTGTGGTAAACTTTCTTCTATCAAGATCACCAGCATAATCGGAATAGACGTAACTGTAGAGATCCAACTCACATGTATCTCTACCTTCAAACATCAAATCATGTTCAGTTATACCTTTCAGATATCTCAATATCCATTTCACTGCAAGCCAATGTTCCTTACCCGGATCCGACATATACTTGCAAACTACACTCAAGGCCTGTGCTAGATCTGAACGTGTACTTACCATGATATACATTAAACTCCCAATAATATTTGCATACAGAATATTTTTCATGTAGTCCATTTCTTCATATGTGGACAGACTCATCTTCTTTGTGAGTTAAAAATGTTTTGCTAGAGGAGTTGATACAGTCTTGGCATCACTCATATTATTTTTATCAATGAGCTTTTGGATAAAGGTCCTTTGAGTTAATCAAAGTTTCTTCTTCTTACGATCCCTCGTAGTTTCCATACCTGGGATCTTATTTGTGGAATTAAAATCCTTCATCTCAAACTTCTGACTCAATGATTGTTTCAGCTTGTTGAATTCAACCTTGCTTCTTGCTGCTATCAGCATATCATCTACATAGAGAATTAGAAAGATTCTCTCCCCTTTACTATATTTTTTCCAGTAGACACAACAACCATATTGTCCCCCGTGCTACCCTATGCCCAACACATATGGATCAAACTTTCTATACCACTGCTTGAGACCATATAAGGATTTCTTTAATCTGCAAACGAGTGGTTTTGACCCTTCTGCTTCAAATCCTTATGGTTGTCTCATATAAATTTTTTCCTGAAGATCTCCATGGAGGAAAACTGTTTTCACATCCATCTGTTCTAGTTCAAGATTTTTCTGAGCAACGACTGCTAATAACATGCGAATCGAAGTGTGCTTCACAATCGGAGAGAATGTCTCATTATAATCGATACCCTCTTTATGAGAAAACTCCTTTGCAACTAGCCTTGTTTTAAATTTCAGAGCTTCACTCTTATCACCTTCTTTCTTTCGAAAGACCCATTTACAATCGATGGCTCTCTTCCCTTTAGAAAGTTTCGTGAGATCCCAAGTCTCATTCTTTAAAAGTGACTGTCATTCTTTTTCCATAGCTAACTCACACTTTACTGCATCTGTATCTATCCAAGGTTCTGGAACTGTGCTTGGTTCCCCATTCTTTGTGATGAGTGCAAATGTTAAAGGAACCATATCCTTAAACTTTTCAGGACGTTTCTTCATCCTCTCTAACCTTCTCAAGGTAGTCTAAACTGATACCTTAGGCTGTAGGTCTTGAGAAATTGTGCCATCATGCTCTATCTCAGAGTCATCATTATTTTCCTCATCTTGCTCATGTCTTTCAACATCAACTTGTACCTGAGGTTCATCAGATGACTGAGGTTTGTCTTTCACCTTTTTTTATCGAAAACTTATCTTCGTTGAAAGTAACGTCTCTTTCAACTATCACTTTGTGAGATTGTGTATCCTACAAACGATAACCATTGACTCATTCGCCATAGCCAATCAAGACACACTTTTTGAATTTTGGATCCAACTTGGATCGTTCACTTCTCTGAAGTAATGCATAAGCCGCACATCCAAATACCCTCAAGTGAGAGTAACTTCCATGTCTTCCATACCAAACCTCATCTACAGTTTTCGAGTTCAATGTCGCCGAAGGCGACCGATTCTCTAACATGCTGTGTTCACTGTCTCTACCCAAAACCCATGACTCAAGCCGAAATGGTTCAACATACATCGTGCCTTTTCTAATAGTGTTCTGTTAATCATCTCTGTTACACCATTTTGCTGAGAATTTTCAGGAACTATTAAGTACCTAACAATCTCTTGATTTTCACAATAAGCCTTGAACTCTGATGGCAAGTATTCCCCACCATTATCTGATCTGAGAATCTTCACCTTTCTGTCTGTCTACTTTTCAATCATACTCTGCCACTGCCTAAATTTCTGAAATACATCCGATTTATTTTTAATCAGGTACACCCAAATTTTTCTGGAGTAGTCATCTATAAATAACATAAAGTAGTTGGCTCCACCTACTGAAGTGACTTTAGACGGTCCTCATACATCAGAATGTATATAATCAATCAGCCCCTTCGAAGTGTATTTTCCAGTAGAGAAAATGACTTTTTTCTGCTTTCCAAAGATGCAATCTTCACAAAAATTCAGTTTATAAGTTTGAATTTTAGAAATCGCCTTGTTCTTTATGAGCTCTTCAGCCCGCGTTTACTCATGTGACCAAGCCTCTTGTGCCACAAATATGAGAGATCCTTAAAATCTTTCGTAGCTGCAACACCATTGCCACTGATTGTGTTGCCTACGAGAGTATACAGATTTCCTATCTTTTCACCTTTCATTAAGGTCATAACACCACGTATAACCTTTAGTTTTCTGAATTCTAGGATGACTCAACATCCTATCTCATCCAATGCCTCCATCGAGATCAAATTTCTTCAAATCAGGTACATGCCTAACCTCAGTAAGAGTGCGAATAAAATCATCAAATATCTTGATTCTGATAGAACCAATACCCACTACTACACATACACTGTCATTCCCCATCAAAATCGTCCCACCATTGGCTGCCTTATACTGGTCAAACCAATTCCTATACAGACACATGTGATATGATGCCCCTAAATCTAGGATCCACCTACCATCAAACTGACTAGAGATTAACAATGCACAAAATAGGTCTTCACTGGAATCTGACTTCGCAACACTAGCCTGTTGCGAAGTCCCTTCATCATCCTTATTATTATTATTCAATTTCTGCTTGCAATATTTGCGAATATGTCCAGATTACTTACAAAAGTAACAGATAATATCCTTTCTGTCACTCCTAGATTTGGACCTGCTGTTTCCACTCGTTGATTTATTTTTTTCTCTGAATTTGTCTCTTTTGTGATCATGGTTTCGACCCCTTTTGCTTAAGACACTAATCCCTTCGGAGTTAGATTTAAATTGTTTTCTCAATTCGTCGGAAAGAAGTGCAGCAGTCACTTCTTCGACGATAATAGTATATTTACCATAAATTAATGTGATAATAAGGTGCTCATAAAATCCATGCAATGAGGTGAGCAAGAGAAGTGCAAGGTCTTCTTCTTCAAGTTTTACCTCAATGCTCAATAGTTCACTAACTATTTTATTAAACGAATTCAAATGATCATAAATATACGTACTAGCCTTTATACGAAAGGTATAGAGTTGCTTCTTCATGAAGAGTCTGTTGGATAACGACTTTGTCATGTAGAGAGATTTCATCTTCTTCTATAGATCCACGGTCGTCTTCTCGTGAAGAACATTGTACAGAACTTCATCAGACAAGCACAATCGGATAGTGCTTACGGCTCTCTTATCAATAGATTTTCAATCTTCATCGGACATCTCTGCCTTCTTCCTCATCTCCTTCCCAAGTAGAGCATCATTAATGTCTTGTTGAACCAGAAAATCTGTGACCTTAACTTGCCATAAAGTGAAGTTATTCTTCCCAGAAAACTTCTCTACCTCAAATCGTACAGTCGATACCTTCATCGCTATTGTAGCGTAAACCTCACCCTAATACCACTTGTTAGGAATGATACTGCTTGTTATCTTTGATACTACTTGTTAAGGATTCTACCCACACTACGAACTCTCTATCGCGATGAATACGGAAAAATAAGAAGATTCATGCAAAAAATAATCACACACAATACAAAGATTTACGTGGTTCACCAAATCGAGGGCTACGTCCATGGGAGTATATGTACTATTTTATGAACGTTTACAATGCACACACTTTCTTTTCTCTACTGCATTCTCAATCAAGATCAAACACAATCTTACACAGCCAACACGTTGTAAAAACAAGGATGCGGTCCTTCAAATAATACAAAAGAGAGCTGCCGAAATATATAACGATTCCGACACAAGAACGGCTTCAATCAGATCTTCAATCCCTAAACTTTTCTTCAATACTTTTTCTTACAAAGTATTCCCACTAGTTTTGTAACATCCTGAAAATTTTGAATTTAAATAGTGTACCTCGGGATGCATGATCGACTTTGAATAGTGTGCCTTGGGGTGCGTGCCCGACTGGTCACATACCTGACTTTGTAAAAATTAATTAATTAAGTTACTTTGGGTTAGGTCTTAAGTGGAAAAGATTGACAAATGGTGTGTTAGTCATTAGATGATCTTAATATACACCAAGCTTTGGTGTATTGGCTCAACACTAAATCCGATGGATAAATGATTTGGGTGTGTTGGCCCCACACCGAATCAAAAGAGTATTTTATGGTAGATAACACCCTAACTAGGTGTGTTCGTTTCACGCGAATCTTTAGATAAGAACTAATACCCAAGGATTCATGTATATGCTTTATAAGGGAAGCAAACCCTTTGGCTTATAATAAGAGAAGGCAAGGGGTTTCCTTTGGTTACCCGGTTTGGAAGAGAAAGGGGTTTTGGGTTTTCTTGTGAAAGGAAGAAGAAGAAGGAGAAGAGGTACCGGATCCGTGTGCACCGAGCCTTGGGATTACGTGAAAAGGGCTTGGTGAGATCATGTGAGAAAGAGAATCCCCAATATTTCAACTTTAAAACCCTAGATTGTTTTACGAGCTCGTGGATTGAGGAGTCGATCGAATCGAGGTAAGAAATTTTGGTTATGTGTTGTGTATGATCTTTAGGTTTGATTGTGTGAAAATCAATGAAAAAGAAGGATGATAGATATGATTTTTATGAAAAAATGGGTTTCAAGGTTCAAACCCGAGAACTGCTAAAAAAAAACTGCGAAACTCGATTGATTGATTTTAAAAATCGATTAATCAATTTTTGATAAGAGAGAAATTCAAGAGGAACTTCACGAAATCGATTAATCGAAGAGAATTTCGATTAATCGATTTTGCCTGGGCTTACTGACATTACTGGAGTATTTTGGCCATAAATTTTTGTGCCGAACTCCGATTGATGTGATTCTTATTGCGTTGGAAAGAGGACAGTTGTTGCTGAGTCTAGTGTGCATGATTTATTTGTGTTTTGAAAACAGACTACAGAGGATGAATTTACTAAAAGAATACGAAAATATCAGCACACAGAGACCTCAATTAGCCTGCAAGATCAGGGCCAATTGTAGCAAGTTTTAAAATATAAGTGAGTAAAAGATCGTCCACAGGGAATTGATTTTAAAATGCAAGATAAACCTCCAGATCTGGTCTCTTATCCTATCTACAAAGCACATAAGATGGGAGGTTGAATTTGTCACATTAACTAAATGATAAAAGTAACAGTTAAACTAAACGATCCAGATCTGAGTTGGAGAGATTTTGATGTAAACTTATAAAAATAGAGAAATAATATCTAACTTTGATTTGGTCCTTGAAACACAATGAGAATGACTGCAGATCAAATGAGAGATGATCCAATCTTCATCTTGCTACAAGCACAGATGTAAGAGAAATAAATCTAACTCAAGGATTAGATTTAGGCTTATGGCTATGGTCTGTCCATTTCAATGGCCACAGACCATCCAATAGTCTTTAATCTAAACCCTTAATTCAGAACAAGAAATATCACTACAAATGCTGTGAGAGATTAGGTTACAAACACTAATTCCCACAGGGTTAATGAATCAAAGGAAGTTGCATGAAAAACAGTAAATCTAAAGGAGTCTAGTGCAATAAGGAGATCAGAGGGAACCCTTTATACGAATCCAATTGAGAACGTACGGTTTACAGCAACATTTTCAAATTCACCATTACAATTACAGAGCACAGCTTAAACAGCTCTCAGATTTATAGTCTTGAATATAATTCTCTTTTGAATTACAGAGGTATCTCACAGCTCTCAATTGCAAGTAAAAGTTAGGCTATTACAAGGGTTTCAGACAAGCTAGCTGATATGGAAATGGGGGAAGAGGAATGAAACTCAAAATCTGGATACCCAAATTGGGCAAATCGTTCTTCTATTTATAGTTTTTCCTAAGTCCATTTCAGATGTGCATCAATCAATCAGAATTGGTTAGATCCATATCAGCCAATAGGAGTCGAGCACAAGGATCCAGCTTCGGCCAATCAATTGCTCGTTAATCGTCAATGTGAAGCATCAATGTATCAATTTCATATGCAATTTGAAAATCTGTTAGAGCTTATAGAAGTTCCCGTCAAGTGATTTCTTCTTTGGGTGTTCACATGGGGTGGAATATGCCTTTGGTTCGTGCTCAGAATCTTCTAAAATGTTCCTGATTTGTATCTGCATTGGGGCGCGTGTAAAAGATTACTGAATTACCCTTGCAGATGCTAAGAATCTTCAGAAAATCATTTCGCAAAGTCTGGGGGACTTTTCGCAAAGTTCTGTGCCTTCTGAAGTTCATTTCGCAAAGCTCTGATGCTGTTCGCTAGGAGTTCTCTTCTTTTCGAATAGGTTTGAAATCCTTTCGAAGAGTTCAAGTGCTTTTCAAAAGCTAAACCTGGAGCTTTTGGTTCTTTTCGCAAAGTTAAGCTTCTTTTCGACAAGTTCAGAAACTTTTCGAATAGTTCAAATTCTTTACGAAAAGTTCTCTGTACTGCTTTCTTCCGTTCGAATTGCTCCACACTTCTTTTCTAGGTTGAGACCAAGTCTTTGCCTCTTCAGTTTAGGTATTTTGACAGGTTGTGAGGTTTTCCTTTTTCCTTCTTCCTCCAGATCCAGATGGGTCATCATCTTTTTGGCACTTTTAAGCTACTTTCAAGGCTAAGCCTGTCTTTATTGTTAGCTGTAAAACAAACACTTAAAACACTTATTTAGTTCTCTCAAGGGTCTATCAAGGCCCAGATTAAGGGGTGAAAAATGGTATTTTTCAGTTCTCAACAACAGCAAGTCCTACAACTTTTGTGAATCGACCAACTTGTGAAGCAATCGTTTTAAAGGTCAAAAGTTAGTAATAATCTGGGTCAAATGCTGATTTTTGAGAAATGAAACCGATTAATCGAATTAAATTCGATTGATCGATTTTTGAATTTCGATTGATCGGTTTGGAATCGATTAATCGAATGGGTATTTACAGTGGCTAAAAAAAGGTACAGTTTGGAAAAATCAATTAATCGATTTTAAAATCGATTGATCGATTTTGGAATTTCGATTAATCGATATAAGGATCAATTTTGACTGTGCTCGCTAGTACTACTTTGGTATTTTGATCATAACTTTATACTCCGACCTCGGATTGATACGATTCTTGAGGCGTTGGAAAGATAACAAAGAGATCTACAACTTTTGTGTTTTGACCAACTTATGAATCTAAACTTTTAAAGGTTAAAATTCAGGGGAAAGGTTACATTAATTTCTATGTTGGTGCGAACTTGCCCGTTCCGACTCGATTTTAAAAAAACACTTAAATAGTCTAAGTGATTAGTGATTAGAATTGATCCTTGATACATTATCATATATTTGTGATGTAGATTGAGCGCGGGAATCTATCGATAAGACTTAGCTTGGCTTCGCACAACTTCGAGGTTAAGGTGGGGAAAATTTGACACTCAATTTCATTCTTGATTCTGATTTCATAGATGCTTTGATATGATCAAATGAAATAGGATAAGTTTTGCTACTTTTGAACTAGTATTTGACTTGTTTGATCTTGAAATGGTTTTAGAACTCAGAAACTTAGTGTGGGAAAAGTTTCATATACAATTGCATTTCGGTTTGATTTTTCATAGGCTTAGATATGATCGTTCAGAATGTAATAAATTGACCATATTTGAATTGTACTTATACTCTTTGAAATATAAAATGCATGTTTGCTTTGAAATCTTTTTGAAATATCGACATATGGATTTGTGTGTTTGCCTTAGAACTTTTGAGATTTTGAAATATATGGTGCTTTCTACCCTTTTGAAATATCGAAAATGTATTTTACTTTCGAATCATTTGGAGGATCGCAAATGCTTTATTCCGAAGTTTTAAAAAGATCGAATTAAAAATGAAATATTGAACATCACTTAAGTAAATCCAACTATAACTCAAGTAAATTGAAGTGGACCGCTATGGGCGGATTATAAGTACACTGTGGACCGCTATGGGCGGATTATAAGTATATTGTGGACCGCTACGGGCGGATTATCTGCATTGGTGGACCGCCAGGGCGGATTGTTCGTAGGATCGTGGACTGCTAGGGCGGATTATAAGTAAACAAATCAAATAAGTAAGCCATGTAAATGAACTGAACTCCGCAAATCAGATGTATAAGTCATTTAAGCAAATCAAACTTCATAAATTGAGTCTATAAGACATGTAAGTAGAGCATAAGAATCGTAATTTGACCGGTACGGCGGGTTGTCCGTAATTTGAACCGGTACGGCGGGATATCGGTAATTTGAACCGGTACGGCGGGATATCGGTAATTTGAACCGGTACGGCGGGATATCCATAATTTCAACTTGTACGGTTTATTCGTAATTCGTTATTTGTATCGTGCTTTGAAATCTAAACATTGAATCCGAAACTCTGAACAAGCTATGTAAGAATAAGTAAGGCCTGCACGGCGGAATATCCGTGATTTGAATCGGCATGGCGGGATATCCGTGAATCGACTTTGTAAGTGATGTAAGAATGTGTAAGACATGTAAGTGAATATAAGCGAACTCAGTAAATCAAGATAAGACATGTAAGCGAATTGAAAACAGTTTCAGTTTTGATAAGAAAATGTCTTTGAAATGAGTTTGTTTTTTAAATCAGCTTGCCTTTGAAATCAGTTTATTTTTGAGTTTGAAAATGTCAACAGTTTTTAATATGAAAATGTTTTGATCTTCGTCTTTGAATCTATGTATGACTGATGAGATGTACATTGGTATCGATTTTCTCTACTGAGCTTAGATGTAGCTCACCCCGACTATACGTCACAGGTATAACGCTATCAGGACACCAGACTTGCAAATTGAGGAATTGAGGAGTGCTGAGATTTTTGGGATCGTAGATCGAGTGCCTTGTGGAGTTTGGTGAGTGTGGCTTGGTACAATGTGTTATTATATACTAGTTGTGCACCACTGTTTGGTGATGTTGGTACATCATCGGTGGTCATTGTTAGTTATTGTAATATTTAATATTAGAATTTGAGATTTTATTTATGCTATGTTTTGTACCAAGTATTCTGTATCAAGTTGTGATCTACGATCTGACTGTCTGATTTTCCTGTTGGATTTAGTTTTTTTTTTTTTTTTTAAAGAAAAAAAAAATATTGTTGGTTTTTGTGGAAACGAAAAAATCAAACTGTCACAAGTTTTCTCTCTTGAAAACTTTATCAAACAATATCAGAAACCCCTAGAGAAACTTTCTGTAAATAGGCTCCAAACTCTTATGGAAACATGACTCATAAATCTTCTATTATTTGTAAGTATTTAAAACACTTCTAAAACAAAACCAAAATTCAAATCTGCCAATTTGAATCTGCCAAGAAGTCAATCGATCAACTTCTCAAACTCATTGATTGATTTTTCCAAACTTAATCGATTGACATTGGTGGTTGGGATTAAACCTTATTCAACACTTCCAACATCTTCAATGATGACTAGGCTTTGAAGAGTCTCCATGGCTCTTCAACATTGAAGAGCCACTTTTGACTCTTCAAAATATTAAAATAATATTTATTTTTTTATTATTTATTTATTTTCTTTTTTTTCTACGGCTTATTTTTGGATTGTCATATAATCTTATTTAAAACTTTGTCATATAATCTTATTTAAAACTTTGACCTACTTAGATCGGACTGTTTGTGATCGTTTTTCTTCCAATTTTTTTACTAATAGATTTTACGAGTACGATTGACCTTTTCAACAATTAAATTTATTTTTTATATGATATAAATCTAGAAAAAGTGATGTGTTTCGGTACTAGTCATTATTTCTCCTTTAAAATAAAAATTTGAAGAGTTGGCTGAAGAGTCCATCGGATATACACAAAATAATCAAAACAATCGAACTCTTTAACTACCCCACACTTTTTAAATAATGTCACGTCAGCATCTCTAATAGTAACTTTAAAAGAGTGTCCTCTGAGATGCTCTAAGAACTTGAATTAAATGGTGAGAACCACATGCAAGATTATCGAGCACCAAGGGGTCTGTCCTTGGTATAAGAATAAGTAGATAAATAAGACCCAATGTTGATGCACATAGATATAGATGACTAATCATGATAATGATGGATACTTCGTAATTTTACTCAAGCCTAGGCCTCGCCACATATATGATCACCTAGCATGAAATTATAGTAACTAAGTTCAGATTTGGTAATCATTTGATGGAGGGTAAGTTTAATTCAAAAAAAATAAAAATAAAAATAATAATAATTTGGAGATTATAAAATATAAAATTTTAATAAATATATATATATATATATATAACTTATTTAAAGTTAAAAGTATATTTTTTTAAGTAATAAAATGCATGTATTATAAAATACAAAGGCATGATGCATCAACCATTCCCAATCATTAAAAAAAAAGAGTATAAACTAATTATGATGAAAGCATGCATCACAATAATAAAAATGCAGAAAAACTCAAAAAAATCATCAAATATGAAAAAAATTCAAGAAAGATATGGAGAATCCACGAATCAGCCAAGTATTAGGTACAAAGCAGACCATCTGTTAGGATAATTTTATTTAAAATTTGATTGATTCAGATAATTTTGACCAAAATTTTAATTTTAATTCAGGCTTCCATCGAGTACACAAAATACAAAGGAGGATCATTCATTATCTCCAAATGCTGGCCATCAGATGTTGGGGCCCACAATCTGGTCATGTTACGTGGTCGCTTCACCATGAGATCATCCTTGGATTAGGCATTATAAGGACATGAGGAGCACTTTTTAAGCCAACGAATATTTAAAATGTCATCAAGACACATATTTTAGGGACCCAAAATCCATTGTCATTGTTTGACGGATTCAGTGGCTAAAAAGGTACTACATAATCGATGATGCCTTATAAGTTCGCCCATCGTTATTTGCCAAGTGGGTGCAATAATTGATTAACATTCGTCAACCTAGAAAAAAAAACTATGGGTGCATTAATTAATTAACATTAACCAGCCTAGCTAACCATCCAGCATGGACAGCCTAACAAACACATTGATAAAACATAAGGAGGTCACTATCCACTGTTTCAAGGAGTAATATATGTGTAGTAAGTGGGAAGGCCCATCAAACCCTCCACCGAAAACCCTCAAAAGACAACAAGTAAACCCAATCAAACCAAGTTATATCATCATTTTATTTATAATACGCCACTCAAGTTGCTAGAAGGGTACCTTTATTTGCACCTACTGAGTCTTTGAATGCACCGTGCCAAAAATTATTGACTACTTTAAAATTTAAATTAGACGATGGCAATCATTTTGATGTAACACACATCCCAAAAGTAACCTGGAAATCAGGTTTGAGTGTGTGTCATGTGATTTTTCCGTCACTTTTTTGAGATATGTAACATAGGAAAATAAAAATTGACTGTCTGACCATGATCTCAAAACCACTTGTATGAAAGGTTGGGGCCAAAGAGATCTCCATCATCCAAAACAGAGCAATCAATAGTTTTTGACTTAGGTGCCCTCAAAGATTAAGTGAGTGCAAATAAACGTACCCATTAGAGAATCACTATCACATCTTACATCATCGTTTTGTGTTTCGGTTATGCTATTCAACGGAAGTCTTAATAAGAAAATGAGCGGAGGAGGTAGCAACGTGCACGCCGAGCGTACCAAGTTGACCACGAAACTATAGTTAGCTGTGCTGCTTGGATGGAACGGGAAAGGAGTTAGAATTCAGTTATAGAACCTGAGATCGAAGGACCGTGTGCCGGTCTCATCTAAACCACACATCATCCTAGATTTTAATCCTAGAGGTCGAATCAATGAAATAGTCTCAACCATCTGTTGATGCACATATTTCAATATTAATTGGTGCCTACATTCAGTTAAGAGGCCTGGGGATATGTGTTGGAAAGCATTTGAATGTGCCACATGGCACCCAAAGTGAGGATCGGGTGCAACAGCAACATGCCAAGCATGATCAAATACTATATATTACAAAAAAAAATTAAAAGAAAGGCAATTTACCACCATTGAAATTTGAGTCAAAGGTACAAAATTTTAATTTATCGGCAGATTACAATATTTGACCTGCAATTTCAAAGGCCAAAAAGTCTAAAAAAAATTCTAAAAATCTAGGTGTCTGGAAAAACCCTTGGAGATGTGGTGTAATTGGCGATCATGTGCCACATGGCACATAGTTAGCATTCGATTGCACGGTTTCATACCGTTAATTTCTTTGAGCTAAAACATTAGTTGATTTATAGGCTCCTGTATCACTCATTACAAAATGAAATGGTAGGAAGGCCACCAAACTTCTCTTTAGTTTCATCTACTAATTTTTAATTTTTCAAACTCTTGGGCTCACTCTATATAAATATATATGCTACCTTAATTGGTTGAGGTGAGCTTATTGAAGAAACTGAACACAGTTGTAGTTATAAGTTCTAACTACTGTAGAAGATGAAGATATGGAAGATCGTCTACTGGGTGATGGTGTTGGATATGATAATAGGGAGGGGAGAAGGTCAACTGGCACCTAATTTTTATGGATTTAGATGCGCCAACGTCGAAGCCATTGTGAGACAGACGGTCATGACCAAGCTAAGCGAGACGTTCATCACCGTTCCGGCAACACTCCGGCTCTTCTTCCACGATTGTTTTGTTGAGGTAATACTAATATTGTGGAAAATATATTTCTTAATTGTCAATTAGTTTTTTGCTTTCAGTTTTAGTGAATCCTCCACTGGTTTCTGAGTCTATCACTAGAATACAGTGACTAAATCAGTTCCAAGGCCATTCAGAGATGGCACTCAAACAGCCCTGGTCCTGAAAATCAGGGCTGTTAAATTATGAGGAAACGCTTTCACTCCATATCCAATGGCTAAACTGGCCTTACACCTTTCCGATCAAGGCCAAGATATTATGGGCTGGGGTTGAGTCCCGGTGTCATGGTCCAGTTTGATCCTGAGCTGAACCGTTCCTGGTGACTGCCCTAGTCCTAGAAAAGAGGTAAAAAGGAAGTGAAAACTCACCATTCTCAAAGCTTTTATGAATTATCATACTTCTAACATAATAATCTCACATCATTCTGCAGCCTAACTTTAAGTTTGTGATTTACTATAATTGATTAAATTATCATTCTAAAGACCTACCATAACTACAATTTATATATATATATATATATATATATATAGGAAAAAGGGTTTGTATGAGCATAGTAATAAATTTCTTCGAAATTTACCAAAACAAGGGTCAGGCGAAACTTTCAGCGAAATTTCGATGATTTCTCCGAAATCGCTGAAATTCCAAAATTAATGAAATTTTACCGAATAATAGATTTTTTTCTAATTTTTGTCATTAATTTTTAAAATAATAAATAAATTTTTTATAAAGTTTAAATATAATTTATATTTAATATTTTTTGTACTCCCTGAAATTTTCCCGAAACTTTTCAAAATTTTCTTGAAATTTATTCGAAATGAACCGAAATGACAGCCTACCGAAATGTTGCCGAAAACGAAATTTGTCACTATGGGTATGAGGGTAGAAGCGCAACCCACGAGGGCTAGATCACATTCTATGTGGCATGTGATCGCCAAAAAACACACCCATTTTGGACAGTACAATTATGGGACATATGATTTATAAAAAATGAAATTAATTTTTAGGACTATTATATCCTTCAAATCATGAGTCAAACATAGGGTAACGCCCACCTATACAATAGCATTGATATTTTTCCTACTTTAAACACATTTTAAACTGTCGATAAGTATTGAATCTTGCCCAAATTTTCTCTCAATATTCTCTGAGTTGCCATATCACCGGATTTTCTGATTGGCGCTCAACTGGCTCATGGGTAGCGCCAAATACTCATATATCTATAATCTATACCATATATATTTAAAAAAGAGAATATGATTCTCTTACTTTTCCCGGGACGATGGTTCATGGTTTGAACCCATATTGGTATTGCCTGTATTACCCACAACAAAAGACACTCCCGCATCTCCCAAGTTTTCTACAAAATCAGTAAGCCTTGCTTGATTTGACTGAACGCTTACACTTAGCTCTTTACAGCTGCCACACTTGATTTTAAGTGAGAGGGTCATTATCTCAGCTTCTTAGCCGTCAAAGATTCAAACTCTTACTCTTATCTTCCTTACTGAGGACAAAAAATGAATTAAGTTTTTACACTGTGCATGAGAGTGATAGCTGCCCTATTACCCAAGAACTGCAATGTCTTCAACGACGTAGACATCCTAGCTTTTAGTTTTACTGCTAATTTGATTGCATATTCTCTACTAAACATAATTCCTCTTGATATTTTGAATTTTTTGTAGCTTAATTTATTTTTTAAAGTGCTGCTTTTTTTTGGGTATTTATATATGTATATATATACACACGCAATACATGTATACATATAGATTATGAGAGTAATGTTTGATTGTTGATGACAAGTCACATGGTGTATGATCATGAGTTACACCGACAACCTCTTAAGAGTTCTAGTCCCAAAGGGTTTTAGAGGAGAAAAATAAAAACTTATTTTCTCCTCAACTCATAAGTCTAAGATCATGCTTTGCTACCCAGACATGGAGCCATTGAACTCTTTTGCAATTGACCCAAAATTCTAACAATGAAAAGTCAACTTTTTTTGGATGGTCAAATGTGTAGTCCCACGCCTGTGTACATCAAGTGTTGTGTTAACATGCCCAAAGTCGATGAACTACCATTGGAAAAAAAAATTTAATTTTCTAACATTGTATTTTGAGTCGAAAGGCAAAAAGAATTCAATGGCGCATGGTTGGGCAGCGAACCAAAATCCAGGACCTATAGTTTGACAAGCAAAAAACTCAAAAAAAAAAAAAAAATCCTAAAAACTCTGAGATGCCGTACAACTTCTCGATCAATTGCCACGTGGTAGGTGATCAGCAATTGAAAGCACGGTCCCGTTGTGCATGTAACTCTATACTCCCATTATCCTAATATATATATATATATATATATATATATATAGGTTTAATACAAAATATATATATATTTTCACAATGTAGCCTCTCGTGCAGCCTCTCTCTTCTTCTTATTTCTTCTCTACTTTAGAATTTCTACAAGGTTGCCTTTTGTTTTTTAATTTTCCTGGGTCTGTTTTCTCTGAATCACAACTTCACCTTACAGGGATGCGATGCCTCAGTCATGATTGCATCACCAAATGGAGATGCAGAAAAGGATGCATCAGATAATCTATCACTTGCTGGTGATGGATTTGACACCGTAAACAAGGCTAAAACAGCAGTAGAAGCTCAATGCCCTGGCGTGGTCTCTTGTGCTGACATCTTGGCCATGGCAGCCAGAGACGTTGTTCTTCTGGTCAGCACTAATCTATCTTTTATGTCACAGCTCCCCCTATATTGCATAAATTTTTATCTTAATTCCAATCCTTTTCTGTTTTGTGATGTAAGCATGGTATAAAAAATTAGCCAATACCGATACATATCGGCAATACGTATAAGTTACTCGGCAAACCGATACGCATCAGTATCGGCCGATACCTATATTTTCTTCTTTAAAAAATAAAAATAAATAGGCCAATACGTATCGGTATCGACCGAGTTGTATCGGTCCTCCAAGGACCAATACCGAGTCTGATTTTGTTACCTTGGATGTGAGGACCATAAGATTAAAAAAATATCAAAGGTTTTTTCTAACTAACTTTTAGTCATTTATCTTAATATCATTTTCAACATGATTTTTATTAAGGAATTATTCATGTTTTCTACTTTTAGTCCAAAGTTACGCTAGTTCGCTAGGTTTAAAAACGGGTTTGCAATTCGCTACTATCAAGCGAACCTGATTCACTAGGGGGTAGGATGATTGGGTAGGCTGATTTTTAAAGTATTCATTAACTTTTAACATATATTTACAATTTTTTTATAAAAAATGTAAACACAATAACCATCCTCTTAGGTTCAAATCCCCTCTTTCTGCTTTCAAAATTTATTTTAAAACAAAACAGTTAGCATTAATTAGCGTTAATCAGTCGATTTGCTTGTTATGCCGAATCCAACAGGTCCATTGTACTCAATTCGCGATTCACTAGGTTAATGAGAGAATTAACTTAGTTTTAGTCAACTTCTCTCATTTTTATTTCTAGTTTACTTTATCTTCTTCACCTTGAACATTGCCAAAAATAAATTATATTTAAAAAAAGAATTCTTTAATAAATTTACCAATTGATCTTCACTCTTTACCACAGTAACCATATTTTTCTTAACTATTTCCTTGATTCTGCTTCTTATATAATTTGATCAGTCTGGAGGCCCATCATTCAGTGTGGAACTAGGTCGTCGCGACGGTCTCATCTCTAAGGCGTCGAGAGTCCCCGGGAACCTTCCAGCACCTACCTTCGACCTCAACCTCCTTAACTGGATATTCCGAAAAAACAACCTCACCCAAACTGACATGATCGCCCTCTCCGGAGCCCACACCATTGGCTTCTCCCACTGTAACCGCTTCTCGAAACGCCTGTATTCCTTCTCCACTTCTTCCCCTGTCGACCCCTCCCTGGATCCAACATATGCCCAGCAGCTGATAACACAATGCCCTAGGAACGTGGACCCCACAGTAGCCATCAATATGGATCCCGTCACTCCAAACACCTTTGACAACAGCTATTATAAGAACCTAGTCTCCGGGAAAGGGCTTTTCACTTCCGATCAGGTGCTCTTTATGGAACCGTTGTCTAAGTCTACAGTCAATGACTTTGCAGCGAACTCAGCAGATTTTAACAATGCCTTCGCGACTGCAATGATAAAGCTCGGGAGGGTGGGTGTGAAGACGGGAAACCAGGGAGAGATTAGGAGAGTCTGCTCCGCATTTAATTCTTGACATTAAACTTAACAAGAAGAAGTGGAGAAGTAAAAGAAGGCATGAAAAAATTGCTATTGCTGTTTCTTCTCTGTTTGTAGAGTCAAATAAGCAAATTGTATAATAGCGAATTTGTTTTTCGGGTTTTTACATTAAGGTGAGTGAAAATTATATTTCATGCCTTCATGGTGCCTCTGAGGGCAAACATTAAAATGTGATGCAGACAGATTCTAGTGGACCGAACAACCTTGGGAGCAAAATGAAAAAAAGAAAAAAAAAGAATTGTCAGTCAAATGCTCAGAAATTATACCCTTTCTAGCAGTTATGATTTGTTGCTAACTCAAATTAGTTCCTCACTTCTGATAATATAGAAAAAAGTCCCAACAAGTTGGTTCTAAACAATATATTATAAAAGCATATAAGTTCATTTCCCAACCAATAACAGATACATTTACTTCAAATAAATAGTGCTTGCTACTGGAGTATTCACACTGGTAATTTACCAGTATTAGCAAGTGTTGCAAAAGAACAAACACGTGAGTGCGTGTTTTGGGCACCAAAATGCAGGGCTCTTTACCCATACAAAAGCATTAATCACCCCTCCCACCAAACATAATCACAAAGTCGGCAATAAATCGGCAAGGGTCTATATATATAAGTCCGGAAAATTTGGCCCAAAGTCGGTTAAAGTTGGAAAAATTTAAGGAAAATAAAATTTTTAAAAAAACAAACATATATATATATATATATATAGAAAAAGGTGTTCGCCCTCTATGGGAGGCCAAACACCGTCCTCCAAGGTTCCATGTGAGGTCTATGTGGCATTCAAAACATTTTTTTCAATGCCACATGGACCTTAGGTGCATTACTTAGATCATTTTTATAAAAAATAATCTTGAAAACTCATCTCCTCCATGTGTTTTTTGAGCCGTGAAATATAGACCATTGAAATTAATCAAACATTAACTTATTCTTTTACAAGACTTTTTTCAAAATTTTTATTTTTAAAATTAATCTAAAGCATCCACATGTGCTCCGAGTGGCAACCAAAGAGTGTTTTGGGTGCCATGTGTACACTCCACGTGGACCTTGGAGGACCATGACCGTCCATGGGAGGACGGAACCGGCTATATATATATATATATATATATATATATATATATATATATATATATATATATATATATATATATATATATATATATATATATCAGAATATTTCAAGTTTAAAAAAATGTTTTAATGAACAAAATAATACAAAATAGGCAGAAAAGAAGAAGAAAAAACACGGAACAACATGACAAACATCGCTGATTAGTCGGCCAAGTCGGTTGCTGATTAATAGTGAGAAAAGTCGGTTGTAGTCAAGTCGCTGACTTTCTCCAATTGTTTGAAAAAATTTGGAGACTTTTGTGATTGTGCCACTATACACCCCTAGGGGAAATATGAGACAATCGTTTGCCACAACTTTTCTCACTTCAATGCTCATTGTCCCTTCGGTCTCAAGCTCTTAGATAGACCTTCAGTTCCACGCCCTGAAATATTTTTAAATCTTTTTCCTACAAACCACTACCATCCAACCCAGTTCAATAGAGAGAGCAGCAGATGGGATTATCATGCCGGATTTTAGAGAAACACGGTTCTATGCATCTGTCTTTCCTTTTCTCCAATGGGCTTTTTTTTTCAATCGGTAAAGATTCATTTTCATTGAGAAATAAAGATACACCCGGATCAAGAACTACGCGAAGTGCTTAGAGGGGCCCAAGGAGGCCAAGGCTAAAAAATAAGCAGCAGAAAAACAGAGAGAAAAAAGAACAGCCTTATGGGACGCGGCAGAAAAGAGAGTAGCTAACTCTTTGCCCTCATCGAATCCGGGAGTCTCTAATATCAACCTTGGAGCAGTCTCTAAATTATTTAGCTACAATGGTCCAGAGAATCTCATTAGTAGTATATCAGCAGTTAACAGGAAATCAGCAATCAGAGCTTTCGGTGGGGATTTTATCTTCCAATGTAATAGAGGTTTAAGATATATCTTCATTCCTTCTGTCCCGAACATGAAGGATTTGCTACATTGGATTAATATGGGTGGGGTTTCTGTCCATTCATATTAAATTCTACAGTGCACATTCAACACAGAGTAAAAAATTTAAAGATGGAATACAGGACTTAGAAATATACTTTTATTCATTTCTTAGGTTCTTCCCATTACAAGATAGGCATAAATCCAACATCATAATTATTTTCTCACCTAGATAACATCTATTTCTTACTCTCGGGCAAAGTATGGAAACAACTCACAGAAACTACTATTCGCACATGTATTTATCATGATGATCAGTTTCTTTAGGCCATGCCTCCACTTGTTGCTGTGCGGATTATCTGAAACAAAGCTGGTCCAAAACACATAAACAGAAACCGATAAACCGTCAAATTTATCAGATAGAAAAAAGAGCAACCGAACCAGTTCATAAAATCAACAAAAGAACTGCTTACGGTTGAAAAATAATCAAGTTTCATTATTTGATATGTTTATCCATGTTATTAGATCAATTTATTCTCTTCTGCCTTATGTTATTCTTTTCATTCTCACAAGCCAAACAACAGTGGAGGAAATAGTTTTTTAATATTAGCATAATTTGGCAAATAGAAGTACATTAGATTAATTTTTTACAAAGAAGCACCAATTCTCCCTTCAAAGGCTCAAACTCATAATAGCAGTATCTGGAGACCAAAAATAGCATGGTCAAAGCTTTCCAATTTTACTTTCTTTTTTCACATCTTGTTAAGAAGATCTTGAATATTGAACATATTTGTGTGCCAAAATTATGCATATGGCTCCCTAATCTAGAAGATAAACTGCACCAAGCATGTCTCACCATTTTATGGTTGAATTTTTTTTTCCATATTTGGTTTTATTAAAAAAGTAAAAAATAAATAAATAACAGCTTTAGCCAAAGAATGCTTTCTGCTTAAATAATGCATCTACTAATGCCAATAGAGAAATAGATTGGGTAACACAAACACCAGACTACCTTGACATCCAATAACATTGGTGTTGTTAAAACTTAAAAAGTGGTTAATTGTTATTCTTATTTTAATTCTAAAATCATGTTAGGAATCCTAAGCAAGGTATCAAACTCGGTATCGGCATTGGGTATCGGGCAACGGCCCAATCTTTGGACCGATACATATTGGCCGATACTGATAGTGATTTTTTTGGTGAAAAAATTAAAATAAAAAACTGATTGTATCAGCCAATGCTTTCAACATCACTGATACTGGTAACGTATCAGTATCGGTTTGGCCAGAAACTGAAAAGTGTAGCTGATACTTATCGGTATCGGCCGATACTTGATACCATGATCCTGAGTTACACTCATTCCTAAAGTTTGTCTAAAGGTAACAAGACACTGTTATTTCATCTAGCCAACATTGTATTGCATGCGTGCATTGTGGAAGAGTAAAGTAAAAAAGAAGATTGAAAATAGTGTAAAAGGGGAAATGATTTCTGCTAAAAACTAAATGCAGCCAAATAAGAAGCTTACAGGATCCAATCACAACGAACACAAAGAATCCAAGCAGAACAGGTCCAATTGGATAGTCATTTCCTTTCTTCACAGTTGTTTCAGGTACAGCACCTCTCTTAGTAATGTTTTTCTCAAATTTCTCCACCTTCCTCTCTGCAAGACGCTTTGAAGTCGTCTGTAGAACCATCCAAAATGTAGTTTCTAAATTAGTTATGTAATGAGAATGATGAATGCTAAAAAAAGGAACTCTACATAATAAAGTTTATAACTTCTGGCTTGCAAGAGAGTGGCCCTGGGATTAAAAGTTAAAACCCATAGACCATAGCTATCTCTTATAAATTATATAGCTAAGGTCCAGCATCCGTCCTATAGAAACAAAAAGATAGTGCAAATCTGTCTGCTGACCAATAAGGCACATGCCCTATTCAGACATGTCATCCAACTAATGAGTCGTTTCTTAGATATGTAGTAGCTAAAAAATGGCACCAATGGACATTAGTAGCCATCTGATTAATGGTCATAATTTTTATGAACCGTTGCTCATAACTATTGACCCAGCCAATGACAACTGATCAAAGTGGGTATTGGCATATGGTCTATTCAAGGTGTGGACTATTGGTTGGATGGTTAATGGTTTAGATCAATTATCATGTGCACTAATTCCAGAAAGAAACGATTTATGGAAGTTACTATTTTGTTGTAAAATATTATGCCATCCGCATAAGGGGGGGTGTTGGTCTTCTGGGATAGGCGCGACCTCAGGCGATTGGATCTTCAGGTGGGGACTCGATCTCTTTCGGTTAAGTTTTTTTCGCTTGCTAGAAATTTGGAGTGGGCATTGTCTGCAGTTTACGGTCCAAATGATCCAAGGATGAGACAAAGGTTTTGGAGAGAGCTCTTGGACATCAAACGGTGGTGGACTGTCCCTTGGATAGTGGGGGGGATTTTAATGTCATTTGATTTCCCTATGAAAAATTGGATGGTCAAAGAATCACGTCTAGTATGAAAGGCTTTTCGGAGTTTATGGTGCAGTCCGAGCTGATGGGCACCTCAATGAAAGGAGCTAAGTTCACATGGTCAAATGGGTAAGAGGTGTCGGCGATGAGTCGGATTGATAGAATTCTTTCTTCTATCGAGTGGGGGGGCCTTTGCCCATCCTTCGCATTGGAGGGAAGGCGTTCTTTGATTTCTAATCACATCCCCATCATGTTGGAAGACCAAGCTGAAGGATGGGGTCCGGTGCCGTTCAGATTTGAATTGGCATGACTTAGGGCGGAATCGTTCAATGAGATGGTGGTTAACAAATGGAGAGAGTGGCAGTCTGAAGGATCGGCTGAATTCATTTTTAGGACTAAGTTGAAAAAGATGAAAGCCTTTCTAAGAGGGTGGAACAAAGATCAGTATGGTAATGTGATCCTCCTTAAGAAGGATTTGTTCAATAAGATGCTAATTTCAGTTTGAAAGAGCAAATGGAGGGGGTCTTATCCGAAGAGGATAGGGTGACTAGAAATAAGTTGAAAGAAGAGCAAAACCGTAAGGTTCTAGAAGAAGAGTTTTGGTGGCAAAGATCCAGAGAGAGATGGGTTAAAGAGGGGGATCGTAACACGGGGTTCTTTCATGGGCTAACTAATATCAGAAACAGAGGCAATCGGATTTCGATGTTAAAGGTTAATGGCAACATGGTGGTCGAGAAGGATGTGATAAAGGGTGCGGTTGTTGAGCACTTTCAGGATAGATATATTGAGGAGTTCAACTCAAGACCGTTCCCTGTGGGTCTGAAATTTGCCAGCATATCCGAGGATGCAAAGGCTGGTTTGGAGAGGCCTTTGATGTTGGAAGAGATAAAAGGGGCCGTTTTCGAGGGAGAGGGCGACAAAGCTCCGAGGCCGGATGGTTTTTCAATCAAAATTTTTAAAGTGTTTTGGGATGTAATTAAAGGAAATTTGAGTAGGGTGTTCACCCAGTTTTACAAGAAAGGAAGGCTATGTAAAGATACTTGTGCTTCTTTCATTACTCTTATTCCTAAATTGGAAGGGGCGGAGGAGATTGGGGATTTTCGGCCGATCAGCTTGATCGGTAGTCTATGCAAAGTGATAGCAAGGGTGTTGGTTAACCGGTTTAGAAGTGTCATTGATGGGCTGATTAGCCCTACGCAAGGAGCCTTTATAAAGGGTCATCAAATTGTTGATGTGGCGGTGTTAGCCCACGAATGTCTTCACTCAAGACATGTTGATAAAAAATCAGGGGTAATCCTTAAGTTGGACATGTAAAAGGCATTCGACCGAGTCAGCTGGGGGTACATAGATAGGATCCTAATTTGCATGGGTTTCAGGGCTAAGTAAATGGATTAGTGGGTGTATCCGGAGACCTATGTTTTCCGTTTTGATCAACAGCGCTCCTAATTGGTACTTTTCGGGCTCGAGAGGTCTTCGGCAAGGAGATCCGCTATCTCCATTCCTATAGAATTTGGTCGGTGAATGTTTGAGTAAGCCGATAGAGAGAGGAGTGGAATGGGGGAAAATTTTGGGGTTTCGGATCGCTAGAGGTGGCACTCCTATCACTCACCTCCAAGTTGCCGCTGATACAACCATTTTTTGTGATGCTAGCAAAGAAGAATTGTTAAGTTTATGGTGGTTCCTTTAGGCTTATGAAGCATGTACGGGGCAGAGAATAAATATCGCCAAGACCAACTTATAGGGGGTTCATTTAGAGCTCGACAAGGCTTTGGAATTAGCTGGATTCTTGGGTTGTGATGTTGGGACGATTCCGAATGGAGAACGGCTTGCTATCTGGAAAAGCAAGCTTTTATCTATGGCTGGGAGGTTGGTCCTTATTAAAAGTGTACTTACTAGTATGCCGATTTATTTTTTATCCATGTACAAATGCCCGGCTAAAGTGGTTGCTACATTAGAGAAGATCATGCGTGACTTCTTGTAGAATGCAGGCAGTGAAAGGAGAAAACTGCACATGATCAGGTGTGATGCGGTCTGCTCGCCTAAGGAGGAAGGGGAGTTGGGGGTGCGAAGTTTAAGGAGGTTCAACGAAGTGCTGCTGCGTAGGTGATTATGGAAGGTGGGGGATAGTCCCACCTCCTTTTGGGGCACTTCGATAGTAAACAAATATAAGCTGGGAGGGAGAGGTTGGGAAGCGGGTGGTGTTAATTTGCGCAAATGTTCGGGTTGGTGGAGAGGTGTTGTGGATCTATTGCCTGATTTTCTGAGAGGAATTAAGTTTTCTCTAGGCAATGGGCAGACCATTAGATTCTGGGAACATCAGTGGACCACCATTAGTCCTCTTAAAGAAATTTATCCTTCATTGTATGAGCTCAATAGAAGGAAGAATGCCACTGTGATCGAGTGCATTGTTGAGGAGGGTGGCGATTCGATGGGATGGGAGCTAGATTTCAGGAGTGATTTAAGGAGTGTTGAAGATGACCAGTTGAACGCTATAATTGCTGATATTTATGGGGGTGCAATCCTCACTACGAAGGAGGATAGGAGAGTTTGGTGGATGGGTCTAACGGGAAGTTCTCTGTAAAATCTGCTTATTATTGTTTGTGGCGTAGACCGGTTATTATCAGATCTTGGTGGGGGTGTGGAAGCTTAAAGCGCCCCATAGGAGTGTTCTATTTGCTTGGTTTGCATCTTTTAATCGGGTTTAAATTGTTGACTTTCTTGTTCCGGAGGGGGAAGATGTCGCCGAATCGGTGTATTGTGTTGCTCAGACACCGAATCGGCTTATCATCTGTTTATTCATTGTCCGGTAGCTACTTTGATTTGGGAGATTTTTCGTAGTGGAGAGTCTTATTGGGTGTACGCGGGAGACTTGTGGTGAGGTTATTGTTGAGCTTTGCTCCAATTATAATAATAAAAAAAAGGCATGCACGGTGTGGCATTCTGATGGCTATTATTTCGGGCATTTCGAAGGAGAGGAATAGCAGACTGTTTGAAGGGAATTTCATGTCCCATATTCAAGTGGCTGGTGAGATTGCTAGAGAACTAACGTATTGGGGAAAGGTGTGGAGGTTCGAGACAGGCTGAGAGCTCGTGTTCCTGGTCCTAGTAGCCTTTTCGTGCTAGTTTCGGTCGGGCTGTTGTTCAGTGTGGGCCTTCTTTTTGTTTTTTGGTTTGTTCTTCTTTGTCTTCTTCTTGACGAGCCCCTCGCTCGTTCTTGATTTGTGATTGTAATTTCGTTCCTTTTAATGAAATTTAGCCTTACCGATCAAAAAAATAAAAGTATCGAGTATAGGGATCCTCTAAACCCCAAATTCCTTCAATATGAGTACAGCAAGGATAAAAAACAGAAAGGGTTAGTTACGACTACAAAAGGATAGTTGTGCTAAAATATTCCTACAACACTGCTATAACATGAAGCATAATTTATTTAAATAAATTTCATATATATATATATATATATATATATCTTTTCAATGAGTGCTCACTAACGGTGATGGGACTTATATTTTCTGGATTCTGAATTTGGGGAGGATGTACAAATGGTTATTAGCAAATGCAGCAAAATATTTCTGGCATGGATAGGTGGTTTGGATCAATGTTACCAAGTCGTGAGTCGCTCGGTTCAAATTCAGGTTTGTAGTTCAAGGCTCGCCAACATTGAGCAAACCCAGTTTGCTAGAGGTAGGTGAGTTAAAAAAGAAAGTAAAACATTTTGACGAGTATTAAATAATTTTGTACTTTTAAACTGATGAGCACTTCATAGCTCATCGGTTAAGTTGTCGCTTTTGAAAGCAAATAAAAAGAGTTCCAAGTTTCCTTTCTAAACTATTTACTTTTTTTGTAAAAAGAAAAGAAAATAAAAGGGACTGGCTGAGCCAGTCCATCCAAACCAGATCGAAATAAACCGTTAATCAGTTCGCAGTTCATTGGGCATACTTCGGAAAATGGGGGGGGGGGATCAAAACTACATCAATTATATTCTCCATAGTCAGCACGGGATATTGTTCGTGTTTAACATAATAAAGTAGGATGGTTTTCTAGCCTCCCCATTTCCTTACAAGTGGAGATGTTGTGGTTGACATACTTCGGAAAATATTATTCCTGTTGATTCTTGCTTACCATCTGAAATATAAACTGCTCATGTGGGAATGAAGTTGAAACAGTATATCACCTGTTTATGATGTGCTGTTACAGTTGCAGATATGTTTAATGTCGCCTACTATGGGTATTGCTTTTTAATTTTTAGAATTTGTGGCTATGTGGTGTGCTATGAAGGAAAAATTTTCCAGGTTCTATTCTGAGGATGTGAGTGCGTTGGGTTCTTTTCTGGGAAGCCTGGTTTCAGCGCAACTCTTTCACATAAATTATGTGGCTCCTACAGGTGATACTTTATTCAGCAGGGTAATGTATGGGTTGAGTAAAGTTGCTCTATCACATGGCTTATGTGATGGGTCTATAACTGATAAAGACTCTGTTCGAAATCTGACCAATCAAAGTAGCAGTTTTCTCAGACCTGCTGCCTGAATTGTCAGTCTATTGGCAGACTCCATCCACTGATTACTTTATAGTATATACGGATGGGTATTCTTTTGAGAACGTGGATGTGCTTCAAAATTTCTCAAGGGATTTAATCTATTAATAATTGAAATTTACGGCTATGGATCTAATGTTATGGCTGAGATGTTGGCTTTGAGAGACAGTTAAAGTCTCTTCCGGATTCCTGCACCGGCGTCTTCATTGATGCTGATAGTTAAATTCCAACTGTGGGCTTGTCAATAGAAAGGGAACAAAGTCGCAGGCTCCTGGCTAAACATGTGCCAAATCTCGTTGTTTTCAATCATTTTCTATTTGTTCTTTGATTCCCTTGGATGCAAAGCGGAAATTTATAAGAGATTGTCTCCAACTTCCTCATTTCAATTTGTTGCTTAAGGGGAATGCCTCTCTTGATCATTGTATATATATACACTTTCAATTTCAATGATGGTCACGCATTCATCAGTACATTATATATATATATATATATATATATATATATATATATATATATATATATATATATATATATATATACGCCTGGGGATATGCGTTCGAACCAGCCATGCGCCATGTGGCACCCAACCAGGAGATCGGATGCCATAACAACATTCCCAAGGTCGATCAGATACCATCTAAAAGAAAATTAAAAAGCGTATTTATCCACTGTTCAAAAGTTAGTCAAAGGTGCAAAATATCAATGCACCATGTTCTGGTGGCGGATGGGAAACTTTGACCTATGATTTTAATGGAAAAAAGTCTAAAAAGTACTTTTCTCCTAAAACCCAAGGGGACTGGGTTAACCCTTAATGGGTATAACTCACGATTATGTGCCACCTTATCTGATATTCCAGTGCATGGTCACCGAGATGCACACAAATGCATATGCCCATTTTCCATATATATATATATATATATATATATATATATATATATATATATATATATATCGGAGGTGAGAAGCAGACCCTGTACGAAAACTTGAGATGCTACAAGCACAAGGAATAGGAGAAGAGGATGACATGGGGAAAAGTAGTGAGGAGGGACATGAAGGATTGTAAATTCCCTGAGAGTTTAGCGGTGATTAAAAACGAGTGGAGGGATAGGACTCGCGACCACACATGGATGGATAAGGCTATGATATATATATATATATATATATATATATATATATATATAAAATAGTTTTATACAATATTAATAGTCCTGGATAACCATAAGGACTTCATAATCTTGCTGCTTGCCCTTCCTCTATAGTCTAAACCCCCTATTTTGATTCTCACTTCTACATACTCAATTAATCAATTGCATAAAACAAAGGGATGTGGAATCTTTTTTTATAAAAAAGGGAAGTATAAGGGAAGTGGAATCGTTATCCTTATCCCAATATTTATGTCATATCCTCGAATAATCCAACATTTTTTAATGATCTGAGTACCATTGTCATAGGTAGAATGGTCACACTGAAACTTTTCCCTTCTCAGTATGATTGTGGAAAGTAGTGAATCATATTAATTAGGCATATTCAAGAACATCAAGCATGCAACTAAAAGTAACGAAAAAATATAATCCAATATTGACTACACAAAAGAAAAATGTAAAAAAAATTCCCTCAAGCTCAAACTGAGTGAAATGTTACATAAACAAAATGTATATTTTACTCTATTTCCAAATAAAAGAGTTAGATTTCATGATAGAAACAATAATGTGACAGAAGTAGAATGAAATTAAAGATGAGGAAACACTTTTCAGAGGAAAATACAAATTGTCCCAGAAATTTACATCTTAAGATGATTTTACATTGAAAAGAATGTCCTTTTAATAACTGAAAAAATGTGTTTCCAGTCACTGACAGTTAGCATTCGATAACCAGATTATTAAAAACTGAAGATGAAGGAAAAGTGATGCGGGACAAACGCTAAAACCCTGATTAATGCGAGTTGGGATTAACTTCAGATTAAATTAAATAGCAGAAATATTCGAAATCACCCAAACACATAAAATAATCCAATAGGTTTAATTAAAATAAGTAGGGTAATTCAAATTTTAGCGCTCACATGCATCGAAATTTCCCGATCTAGAAAAATAGCCCTGATGAAGGAACTCGAGTTTCGATCTAGTTTAGGGCACCAAGCAACAATTACAGTATCGTCTTTTGACTCCTCTTGGATTTGAATAATTAAGGCTCGAAGGATTAAATCAATCAAAAGGGGAAGATCAAAGGATATCAATTAATAACGGTTTCGGGTTTTGATTTTATCAAAGGAAATAAGGGAAAATATTACCTGACAATAACTAAAAAAAAAAAGACGGAATAGAAAGATAAGGTTCCAAGGCTTCACACCAAGGCCGTACGTCGGCTTCGCACCAAGTCGTACGAGAAATGAAGATTCACTCCTCGAGTTTTGAAAGATTCACACTTTCGGTTGAAAACTCTTCACAAGTCTTCTAGGGTTTGCACAAAAGCAAGCTCTCAATTTCATTTATTAATAATCAACTCCTGTTACAATGCTTATAAGGACCTTATATAGTAGGTCTCAAAAGAAGAAAAACCCTAAAACAATAAAAAATGACACGTTTTCCAAAAACAACTAACATTCCGTCTTTGACGAACTTGATTGACGCGTTAAATCAATCGATTTATAAATTTATAAATCTCTCGAAGTCTCTGTCCACAATCGATCGATCGAAAGTTTGGATTTGATCGATCGACTGAGAAGAATAAGTTTGCCAAAAGTTTAGAAGTCACTGTCCTCAATCGATTGAGTATCTAGGATCGATCGATCGACTAAAACGCGCCCCTAATCTTCAATTTCTTTTCAGTTCTTCAATTCTGGCTCCCCTTCATTTCTTCCGACGCTGGAAAATCTTGATGTCTCCATCAATAAGAATTTTCACCTATGTATTACCCTATCACAATGTCTAGATTATTCATCGTGAATTTTGATAAGGAATATAACCCAAAATAGAAATACTATTTTCACCTATGTATTACCCTATCACAATGTCTAGATTTTAGTTTTTGATAAGGAATATAATACAAATGAGAATGTAGTACTCTATAAAATGACCTTTCGTAGTTTAGTGTTTCAATTTTGGGTTATATTCCTTATCAACATTCACGATGAATAATCTAGACATTGTGATAGGGTAATATATAGGTGAAGATTCTTCTTATTGATGGGGACATCAAGACCTTCCAGCGTCGGAAGAAACGAAGGAGAGACAAAATTGAAGAACTGAGAAGAAATTGAAGATTATCGATCGTCGATCAAATAAATTGATTGATTGAGGATAGTGACTTAAACTTTGCTTATTCTTCTCGATCGTCGAATCAAACTTTTTCAATCGATTAATGGATAGACTTTCCAATTTATAAATTTATAAATTGATCGAAAGTTTGGATTCGATTGATTTATAAATTCCATCTGTTAACCCGTAAGTCAGGTTCGCCAAAAGATGGAATGTTAGTTTTGTTTTTTGGAAAATGTGTCATTTTAGTATTTTATTGTTTTAAGGTTTTTCTTCTTTTGAGACCTATATTTCATTATAAATATAAATCGAGTGATTTTGTAGATGAAATTTATGAAGTTAAAATTTGAGTTAATATATTTGTTTTAATTAAACCTATTGGATTATTGATGTGATTGAGAGCTCAATGCCTCTTCATGGCTCAAGCATACTCAAAAAACGAATCGAAAAAAATGTCATTAAGAGAAGAAAATTACACTGCCGTTTTCGATATTTAACAATTTTTATCAACTGCAAGCCATAAAATCCACCATTTTCAAGACTCGGTACATAATTCTCTGATGTCTAACCTAGTCGACGGATCTGAACTGAGAAACACAACACAAATCCAAACAAAAGAGTACTGATTTATCTCCAGTAACCTTCCAAATCGTATCAAAAAACGATCAGATGAACAGAAGACCAAAAATAACTATTTTGAAACCTACTTGCTGAAACATATTTCAATAAAAAATGGCCACACTATGCTATGACAGTAGAACTAGCGTTTCCTGCAATCTATTGCTATTAGAAATATAGAACCAAAGAGATCGAGGAGGGGGTTTTGGTTACCATTTTTTCCAGATAAGCCCCTTCTGTTCAACTACGCCGGTAGAACGCAATTGAGCGAAGAGGAAACCCTTATACCGACCACTCCAACTTTAAAAAGGACGGGGTGAAAGAGAATAAATAAAGAACATTGGGGTAGTTTAGACACTTTGAAATAACAAAAGGGTAATTCTGTATTTTTCCAACGGCAGAGCCTTGGGGTTGTTAACGGGTTGGGCCGCAAGCGACCTGATCGGCCGAAAAAAGAGAGTTGGGGTAAAGAGTTTAACATAGAAGGCCGGGTCGGGTATGAAGTATTTGATACGACCATAGACTTTGCTCGGGTCCAGTCAATTCATAGGTCGGGTTGGGGAAAAACTGATGGCTTTAGGCAATTACCAAATTCGCCATTTCCCCCGATATATTTAATAATAGGGATCGGGTTAAGGGTTTCAATGAACGGATCCGGTTGATCCTTCAAAATTTTCATTACTTTTTTTCCAACTTTACCGATTTTTTCCCTTTTTGTTGTTTTTTCTCCTTGCCAATTTTTTCCTAATTTCCGACTTGGTAACTATGTTTTTAGGGAGTTATTACTTGCACGTAGAAAGTTAACCACGCATACAACTTACAAGAAAGATTTCATATTTTGGGATTGGTACCTCTGTTAGCGCCTACCAATTTATTGAAAGCGCCTACACTAAAAGACCATCGATTTCTTTGCTTTGAATTAGACGAAGTAGACGGGGTTTCATCCCAATCTTCCGGACAATTGATCTTAGATCATATGAATACTATCAAACGGCCAATTTTTGTTTTCATTTGGCATAAATCTTGAAAAGTGACCATAAACTCACGTTTGAGCATTATGCGTGTCACATACCTTTTGATGAAAACCTTACCTTTTTCCATTGTTTGCAGTCAACCATTTTCCGGTGTAGGTGAACTCAATAATTAGGTACGCACGAATAGAGCTACAATTTTGGGTTCTACCATACATCCGGATGGTTAGATTTGAGGATGGCATCTCAAATAATATAAATGCAGAGTAGGAAAATTAGAGATTGGTGAGTGATGTGTTTTGTGATCAATGATTGCCACTCCAATTAAATAGACATTTTTATATAGCACAGTAAAAGCTATTATTTAGGACACAAAGTGTTAATTTACAAAGAAGCGACAATCAAAAAACAATACATGTGATGTCACATAGATGTATTTGCTAAGGCAGATGCATGAAGTACCAAGAAAGGATATAATTAAGGAATGACAAGTAGCGATCAACGGTTGAACAATTGGATAGTAGCATAAAATAACATACAGCTTGGAAGAGAAATGATTAGAGAAATATGACTAGCAAAGCTGCACATAATTCAGACTGGAAACAAGAAACAATAGTTAATATTTCGGGATTCCACCCATGGATCAAAATTCTGGACGAAACCAATATCACCATCCAATATGTATCGGATTCGGGGGTCACCGGGTTGATACATTGAGGGTATTGGCTCATAGATATTGTATGTATCGGCCGATACATACCAATGTATCATCCAAAATCGATGCATGTTGTCCGAGACATATGGGTTTTGGAGCTGGATGATACATACTGGAAATTTGAGACAATTATTGTAGTTGTATGTGGCCTGTAAGAATTTGCAGCAATAACCTTGGCATATACCTTCCTAATTTATAAGCTTTATATAACATATCTTTAGATATGTCATATTATAAGTGTTACAAATTAGAATTTGCCAAAAATAAGTGGGATGCGGATAGCTTTGAAACACATAGAATTCGCTCTTTGTAATAGATAAGCATAATGTCAAGAGAGATACAACCAAAATCAAAAGAAGAGTAAACAAAAATAAAAAAGATGGAGATTGATTTCATTATCGATATCCGGAAACAAATATTCGTGTTTCTCCAATCGAAACTAAACTCACCTGTAAAATTCTTCAGTACAAGCTCATGTCGATCTACTAAATTATCGATCCTACCAAGGTCGATTTGTAATGAATTAAATATATAAATAAACAAATAATTTTATTTTTGTTTAAATCTCTGAATAGTCAGAAAATTTTATTGAAAAATAATTTAATTCAATTAAAAATAATCACAGATCTACAGGAAAAAAATATATAAAGAGAGAGAGAGAAAGAAAGAGAGCGAGCATTATCAAATTGTTGATTGTCATGCGATTTTTATGTGAAATAAGGAACATTAAAAACCTTTAATCCGAAAATAAATTGAAACTAAGATATAAAAAAAAAATAACAAAAAGGGATTTTTACCATCTTTTCTGTCGAGATCTGCAGACGGTGAAGGCGAAGAAGCTAAGGGATCTCTCTCTCTCTCTCTAAGGACGGCTAGATTTTTGACAACTCATTTTATAGAGTAACTACGTTCTCATATGGAACCGACTCTACAGACCGTATTTATGATGATGACCATCTAGCTAAATCTTACACCGTTCCTTTTGGGATTTATTATTAGCCACTTCTACTAAACTATTGACTGCCTGGAAGATCAGTTTTCATCCCAATCTTTTATACAAATCTTTTATACAATACATCGTGAGGCAATGTGCATTGACAATTTTTCAATTTTTCATTTCACTTGATACAGATCCCAAAACGAAGTTGTTAAATTATTTTTTGTGGTATATGCATGTGACTTCAAGGCCATTTTTTTTTTAAATTTATGTCACATAAAATAAAAAATTGATCACTTGTTGCCCAAGTTCTCACAATTCATTGCGAAAAGATTTGGATCCAAATTAATTGTTAGTTTTCAAAAATAGGCGCGGTAAGTTATTTGGTTGGCATGAATAAAGGTACCTTTATAATTTAAGAGAAAAAAATAAAAATAATAGGAAAATTTGCACTTTTGACTTTATAAGTTTGCATATTTATAGAAACGCCCTTATGGTTTCAATACATGCATAACAAGCTAGCTCTAAGCCTAGCCGATTCCACGTCAGCAACGGCCTTTTAAATAAAATAACTTTTAAATTAAAATAATTTTTAAAGTATAAAAGTAACAGTTACTTTATAACTTTAATTGTTTACTTTTTACTTTAACTTTTGCTTTTCTGTAAAATCGAAAAGGCGGCGGCTTATCGGCGAGAAAGTGGTAAAAAGCTAACAGCAAATTTCCAGGAATTTTTTTTTTTCTACATTTAAACACATTCAGTCATCAGTTATGTTTCTCACAATCCGCTAACTTACCGATAACTTACCGCTAACTTACATTATCGGGCGCTAATGTAAGTTATCGGCCGCTAATTTAAGTTAGCGGCTGCTATTGTAAGTTGTCAGACGATAATATAAGTTGTCGGACGATAATGTAAGTTGTCGGTAGTTTTTCAACCTTACTTATTTTGTTAATTAATTGTTTTTATGTATATTGCAATATCAACTAAGTGATTGTAAAATAACTATGTCTCTAAAGCCCTTCGGGAAATGTTCTGGAGTTGGTGTCAAGAAATTTTACTTGCACTGTAACGAAGAGAAGAAGAAGATTTTAGATGATTCAATTTTCGGTCATCTGTTTAGGATAAATGAGAAATTAGGATTCATTGGAGACTTGATTGATGCTATTTAAAGCTTTTGGGTTAAAAATAATATTTTCAAGGTTAGAAATACCAATGTACTGCTGCAAGAGTCCGATATAGCATTCATTTTAGGCCTGAATATGTTGACGAAACCTGAGTATGAGAAGGTGGCCTTGCTAAAGGAAGAAACTATTCGATACAAATTCTTTCGAGGGAAGCCGGCTAAAAGACCTCGTATTGAAGAATTAGTTGATAGTGCTGATTTATCCAACGATGAATTTTTGAAATTATCATTATTGTTTCTCTTATGTTCTTTTTTACTTCCGGACACATACGAGGAAGTGGGCGCACGGTACTTGGCACTAGTAGATAGCATTGAAGAGTTCAAAAAGTTTCCGTGGGGCCTGATAGTTTACAATAATTTAGTAGATAGCATATCAAAAGCATACATCAGAAGAAAAATGGCGAAAAAGTCAGAAAATGGGCATTACAACATCTGCGGATGCACTATCGCCCTACAGATTTGGGCGTTTGAGCACTTTCCTGGAATCGCCACCGCTCTTACTGAGCTCAAAGATCCATTTCCCAGGCTAATGAAATGGGAAGGCCCGAAATTTAGCCGTAATCCTAATTTATATTGAGAAAATTTTCTTAAGTTTAAAGTTATCTTAGAGCTTGAAGCTGTAAAGTATGAATTACAGTACAGATCGGTTCGACTCTTTTTTATGCAAAGAGAAATGGAAAGGGAGCAGGAAAAGGCCGAGGAGCCTCGTGATAAAAAAGATATATATGAATACGACGATATCTCAAGTTACGAGACACATCCTCCAGAAAGAGACGAAGAGCCGAAAAGCCGAGATGACGATGACGACGATGAGAATGACTATAATGACAGCGACGAAGACGACGAGTATGAAGTCGTTGTACGTCAGCATACTGAATCAAAGGGCAAAGGAAAATCAGAGATTAGGCCCCAGCCAACAAGAGAACAGTCGGTTAGGCAACCTCACCTAACTAAAGAAGTAACGGAGCTTAGAAAAGAATGCAAGACGTTTCGTATGACTGTAAAAGAGATGAAAAGTGACTTCCGACGTGTATTTACAGTGCTTAAAGGACAAGCACTCAAAATTGAATATCTAGGGAGAGAAAAGAAGATCATCCAAGAGTAAGTTGGGTCATTACAAGATGAAGTAGAGTCACTAAAACATCGGATCCAAAATTTAACTAAACGAAATGCCTCAATACAGAAGGACCTTGATGCAGTCACATCTCATTTGACGAAGGTACTAAACCATTTCTTTTTAAATTTAAAAAAAATATATGTTTTTAAAGATTAATGCTAAATACGCTTGTCGTCCGATAATGTAAATTATCGTTCGACAACTTATATTATCGACCGATAATATAAGTTGGTAGTCGATAATTTACATTATCGATCGATAATGTAACTTGTCGGCCGCTAATATAAGTTAGCAATCGATAATTTACATTATCAGACGATAATGTAAATTATCGATCGATAATGCGGTCGCTAACTTGATCCCAAATATAAATTTTTTTATAAAATAATGACAATTTTTAATGTATTTTATAATTATACAGGATAATATTCTTTCATCTGTTTTATTTGATACCTTCGTTCCCTCTGTCACTCATCCTACAGCTGCTAACACACTGCTCCTCCACCAAGCCATCAGTCCATTGCCCTCCGAACTTCTGCCCCTAAACCCACTGCTCCTCAACCTACCAATCAATCAAGTGCCCCCAAAACTTCTTCCCCTAAACCTACTGACCCCAATCCCACTGCTCCTCAACCAAGCCATCAATCCACTACCCCCCGAACTTCTGCCCCTAAACTCACTGGGCCAAAACCCACTGGCCCAAAACCCACTGCTCCTCAACCTACCCATCAAATCACGACCCCTAAAACTTCTGAAGCTCCTCCACCTCCTACTAAACAACCCTTGGTGGAAGTGGGTGATGAGGGTGCTCCTCTTACCCAACCTTCTCATGAGTCACAACCAGCATCCCTCAAATCAATTTTAGTTAAACTATCAACTGGAAAAAGTAAAGCCGAGGGATATGACTTGCATGCTCGTAAGAAGAGAAAAACTCCGATAAGTAAAGCCGTTATAAAAAGACCAAGATTAGTTGTGGAAGAGGAAGAGGAGGATGAGCCAAAATCAATGGAGCACAAATATATGCTCAATTTTTGGAATCGGTCGGAGGGAGAGGACGATGTGATCGTCAATACTGTCATGGGTGTTGAGATCACAGTTGGTCTTTTAAAGGTTCTCAAAGGACGCTCGTGGCTTGACAATGAAGTCATCGACGCGTACTCGAGAGTGCTTGAAGTTATCAACGATTCAACGTTTACGGTAAATGCCGAAAAAAGCTGGTTCGCCTCTGCGTCTATCCCGATAAGGTTTCAACTATTTATTGTTTCATTTGTTTCATTTATTTGTCTTTTCATTTACACTTTTAATTTATTTACTTACTACACAATTCTGTTTCAGACCTTGTTTATAGCAGACGAGAAAAAATATAAAAAATTTATCGATAATAAAAGTCTAGCAGCACTTAGCGACTTCGATAAGTGGCAGGTCTACTGTGACGAGTGGAAGGTTCGTAACAATTTAAAGCTGCTTGAACCACTACTTACAAATGATAAACACGAAATTCACGCGGTCGACTATGAAACGGTACGTTTTTTAATATTACACTTCACTTTATTTAACGTTAACGGCTTTTAAATAAAAATAAAATTAATTATTTAAAATTTTGGTTCCATTTTTGTGCAGATTTATCTTCCGATACATAGCCAAAAACATAGCCACTGGGCGTTGGCTATAATTTCATTAGTTGATAATGAAATTAAATTAATAGATCCAGCAGATCGAGAGTGCTCAAGGAGGTTCGAAGAGCATAAAGGGTGTCTATTGCATCACCTTCCGCGTCTTCTTTACGCTGTTGGTTTGAAGTCAGCTTTCGATTAACAGTGGAAGGTATCAGCGTTCAACAGTGTCATTCTCCCGATCCAAAGCAACGGTTGGGACTGCGGTGTATATGTTTTAAAGTACATGAAATACTTCTCCCAACGGCGGACTATTGATTTCGAAGAAAAACAAATGCAACAATTTAGAGCCGAAATTGGATATTTAATGTGCACATTTGGGAAGAAGAGTTAATTTCATATCTTTGTAAAATTTTATAGATTTTTGTAAATATTTTTGATAAAATTTTAAATATTTTATATCATTGTATAATTTTCGTTGTATCAATTTATCCTAATTGTCTAATAATTTTTTATAAACATCATAAAAAGACTTGTATTTGATCTTTAGATTTCACATAAATTAGCGGCGCAGACTTAAATATGTGGCCGCTAACTTAAGTTAGCGTCTACTAACTTAATATATCGGCAGCTAACTTAAGTTATCGGCCGATGACTTAAGTCATCGGCCGATATCTTAAGTCATCGGACGATAACTTAAGTTAGCGGTCACATATTTAAGTCTGCGCCGCTAATTTATGTGAAATCTGAAGATTAAATACAAGTCTTTTTATGATGTTTATAAAAAATTGTTAGACAATTAGGATAAATTGACTTAAGTCATCGGCCAATAACTTAAGTCATCGCCGCTAAATTAAGTTATCGGCCGATGATTTTTCGCTAAAAATTAGTTGCCGATACTAAGGCCATGATCTCAAAATCTATTTGGATGATGAATGATAAATGGTCTCCTTCATCTGATCCAAAGCAGTTTATTTTGAATCGTGAAATATGGCCCAAAGAAATCTGTCAAGTAATATAAGTTAATTTCACATGGGTTTAATATTAGAGATTAATCTATACAGTCCACTTGTGCTCCATGTGGCACTCAAATACTCTTTTGGGTGGCACGTGGAGCTCCACATGTATCCTGGAGGACGGTCACCGTCTTCTAATTGAGGACCTAACCGGCTCCCTTTATAAAATATGAAATGTTATCGATATCGATAAGGGTAGAAATAAAGGCTTACGGTACTCTTACAAGTAATATAAGTTAATTTCAAATTCTAACAAATTTACACGAGCGACGGTTATGACCGTATTTATTACAATTTTTACATTGCAGTGGTCGATCTTCGCCTTTAGATCTTATTCTCCTTTTCTTCGGACGGCCGGCTTGACGTATTTTGTGCAGAGGCAAAACTTAAATGTCGTCTCTTTGCGAAGTTCATTGGCGCTTATCAACGGTCAGGACAAAGTGTTCTTTATAAGTTTCCCTAAATAAGTTACTGGTAAATCAGTGCTCACAAAATTGGGGAATCTCTCTTTCTCTGTTTCGGCGCGATAATGCGGCGATCGCATGTGAACATGATAATTCAAACGTCTACATGTACATATTCGCTTATCTAGATCGACACTGTGAGTGTAATCACAACGTTTAACTTGAAATATATCGCGACCATATGGTATAACATTTTTTCAATGGGCCCATCCTGAATTTCGTATTATGTGTTCTTGGGCTATCGGTGTTAACACGTGTGTCATTTTATTTCCTTCCTCCTGACGACGAAGATAAAATTTGGTTACCTTTGTGCAAATAGTTTCCAACATGCTCACGATCGGTTCTTCCCTGACTATTTTCAACACACTATTTATGCTTTCAGCTATATTAGTTGTCAACATATCATAACGCCTCCCTTGAAAATAAGCACGAGCTCAGAAATAATCACCAATTTCTTTAATCCATGTTGTACATTCCGGGGGGGTGTCGTCTTCTAATTTTCGCATAATTCTTTTAAATTTTACTTTCTAAAATGCACGGGCAGCAAATCAGAAAAGCGGTCTAGATATTGTATCCTTATATGTATCAAACAGATTTAGAGCTAAGTGTCGCATACAGTAGTTGTGAAAGGCGTTAGGAAAAACTCTTTCCACAGCTTCCATCAAACTTTTCTGTCTGTCTGATATCAATACAAATTGCTCTTCAAAGTCACCGATTACACGTCTCCTTAATAGATCAAGGAACCATGTCCAATGATCTTCATTTTCTTTCGGTACAACGTCGAACACTATAGGGAATAAATGTCTATTCCCATCTATCCCCGTAGCTATTAACAACACTCCATTGTATCATCCACGCAAATGCGTTTCATCTATCGCAATTATTCTCCGTAAAGTATTATGAAAGCTTCGAATGCAAGGTTCGAATGCCACGAAGAATCTCTGAAATGCATTATCAGGCTCAAGACACAATTCGGTCTGTACGTCTGGATCGACCCATTATAATTCGGCTACATATGACGGTAATATCTTAAATTGCTCCTTCCAGCTACCTCAGATGTCATTCAACGCCATTTCCTTTTCTCTCCATGCTTTTCAGTAACCTACTGTTATATCGTATTTTTTTTAATATAAAAAATTATTAAAGTAGGAGTCTCGTCAAAGCCTTTTAATAGCTTATCTCTCACGAATGAAGCTATCCACGATGTCGTACATTGGCGATGTCCGCTTCCAAAAGCTGGCATTCTGCAATATGTTTCGGGTGGAAAGTTTTCACAATAAATGTGTCCACACTTACTAATTTCGATGCATGTATTCGCCAAGCACATCCTACTTCAACGCACCTCGCCATAACTCGAAGAGGACTAGTTTTTAATGGTTTAATCTGAAAATTATTTGTCATTGCAAATTCTTTAAGAGCTTTCTGAAAGGATTTCTTATTTTTAAACACCTGACCAATGGTAATTGGCCCCCTTTCATGCAGTTCCTCATCATCCGAATCCATATACTCTATTTCCGAGTCATTAAGCTGTTAGTCTTCGTCCACCAGAGGTTGATCAATTCCCCTATTAGTATAAACACGCGAAGTGAGAGACGACGGTGCTTCATTATTTTCAGGATCACTATCACAGTCATTGACTGGATGGCTATTACGTGATTGGGATTGAGCCCGTCGATGTACGTTTGATTGATGTGTAGTTGTTTGGATTGATGTTGGTCGATGCAAAAATCTTTAATGTACAAGAGGCTGTTGTGTTGAAGGCTCGATTATCGTTGGCTCCGAAGCTATTGGTTCGAAAGGCCATTGATATAAATTAAGGCCGACTAAAAACGTTTCCCACTGATTTACCGAATCGAAGTTGAACTGAGATGTATCATGTATCGAATTCATTTGATGACAATATTCTTGATCTTCATCGCCTTCACTCATTGGAATGTCTGAAGAGGGTTACTCCAGAGACTTACGGTAGGGGCAAAATCTTATATTCATATTTCTATCATCGTCGACTATCATCGGTGCAGCGATGTTCTCCTCTTCAAACCATATTTCTTGATTTTCAATCAAATGTTCTGTTCTCACACCATCATCATATTCGTTTGTTTCCTGGAACGGTTGAAATTCTTCTAAAGACGATAAAATTTCTGCTACGGTAGTGACTAATAATTTTTCGATATAAATATTTATCACACCATCACCAATACGATATGCTCTGAATAAGTTTGTAAGATCATCAAAGTCAGACAATTCAGCAAACACAAGCTCATTCCCTATGCGTAATGAAACCGTTAGTGTAATAGAATGTTCTTCCGGTCGTGTCCTACTGACCTTGTACATTTTCTCCATAAACTCATCAAATGATATGTTCTCCGTGACAGTGACAATCCTCCGATGCCTTCCATTGTAAGTATTGTCTCCCACACAGACGAAATCAAAATGGCAAAGAAGGGGAACATCCATTTCAACTTACAATATTTACAAAATGAAAATTGATTGTTTAAAAGGGTAATACTTGACTTAGCGCTATAATATTAAAAAATAAAAATTGATTGATTAAAAGGCTATCGGCCGATATCCTAAGCTATCGGCTGATATCTTAAGATAGCGGCCGATAGCTTAGGATATTGGTCGATATCCTAAGATATCGACCGATATCTTACCTTGCTTGGTCTACTTAGTATATGTTAAAAATGAAGGGAAAACAATATCTTACAAAGATAATGTACTCGATATCTTACCTAGCCTATTGTAGTTCTCTGAGTTATACCAACTGTAGTCGAATCTCGAAATCGCAATCCAAGGAAAAATTTTAAAAATGGCAAATAAGCATAGAGAAGCATATATATATATATATATATATATATATACACACTAAGGGAAACGTGGAACCAGCTAGGCTTGGAGCTGGCTTGTTATGCATGGATTGAAACTATAGGGCTGTTTATGCAAATATGCAAACTTATAGGGCCAAAAGTGTAAATTTCCCAAGATAATATAAGAGGGCACTACAAGCTCATCATTTTTCTACTAGTACACTATATTATGCTATTTGCACAAACATTAATAAAGTACCAACAAACCATAATTTTTTATTTCACCAAACAAAAATTTCAAAATAATTACGGAAAAATCATGACACATTACGCTCAAACATGATTTTAGGATGACCCTCAATATTTCACTAGGGGAGAATATAGTTACTCAAAAGATAATAATATCAAAGAGACATTAGCCCAATTAATATGCTCTCTCCAATGTAGGGTTAGGTTGTGGGTTCAATTCTCTTCTTCCACCCTATCTTCCTCTCCCTTCTGAAAGACAAGGTGTGGGTTGAGTGAGTTCTATTGTTAGTGCCCCTCATGTTGTTCTACAACTCTCATATGTGTATGCGTGTTTGTTCCTTAGTTCTCGAGATTGTTTTGACTGTATAATCATATAAAAAAAATAATAATAAATTTTGCTTTAAGGTTGATGATAAAGATATAAAACATATAGGCAATTGTGTTAATACTAGCTTTTGGGTGTACAAGACTTTTTCGTGACTTCGTGTTAGTTTTGGTATAGCTTAAAGTGTGTTACATCACTCCAATTTATTTTCATCTTGAGTGTGCCTGCACTTGGCGGTGGACTCCATCACCACCTGTATCTTGTTAAAGGGTTAATAGCTTCTGACCGACACTTAAACACCATTAAAATGATATTTCATCATAAAAATGTCACTTTTTATCTCATATAATTAAAGTATGATATATCATTGTGTCATCTGGCATATATTTATGATCAATCTAAATTTCTCAAGTGACAAATTATTATTAGAGCATATCTTAGGTAAAGGATCATGCTTATAAGTAGATGTAAACCATCCGATTAGTGAACTTTAGCATATGCCATCAAAATTAACAGCAACCATTTTATTAGAGCACACAGATGGGATGGTTTGAATCTCTCAAAAATGTGATTTTTGGACCCGTAGACCTTCATTTGATAATATATCATTTTGACGGTATGGATTTCCAAGTTCGTAAAGAGTATGTCAGTTGAAGAGCAACACTTGAGGAATAAATCCCAGGCAACAAAAGACTCATATTGAGTGACACATAGGGCCGGGGATAAATCTCACACAACAAACCCCACCTTATTAATATAAAGAATGAAGCAAACGCGGAGTATAGAACCCATGAGCTCAACCCCCACAAAGTGATATGCCTTTTGCCATCTTGACTTTAAGGGCAAGTGACACGTTTCTAATAATCCAAGCAGTCCAAAGGACAGATGATTATAATCCAAGTCGGGCCTTCTATACTCCACATTTGCTTCCTTCTCTCAGCGTTGCTCCTAAACTTATATGTGATTAGGATTGACAAATCCAACAAAGTAATATCGGGGCAACCTTTCTTAAGTTTCGCTTAACATAAGCCAACAAGTGCCAAAGAACTTTGATACAGCTAAAAAGAAGCGCTTTAACTTTTGATACTGATGGATTGTCTTCAACAGAGCTCTTGAAGTTATTGATAGCCCATAAATTGATGACAAAGGACCGACTCTCACTACCAGCTTTTGGTGGTAAGAGGTGTGCTTTAATGAATCTAGATCTATTGAAGTAAAAAACTACCCATTAATTTATATTAGCTGGAGATGTATTTGGGTTAGCTCTTATAATAGCAGAAACGGCTCTTTGTCTGCTCTCCATCACATTATATAATTTGCTCTCGTAGAAAGCAGGCAGAAAGCAATTTTACCACTTAAAATAGTTTCCCGCCAAGAAAAATAGGGTGGTTTCAAGTGAGTTATTTACCAAACGAGAAAGTAATTTTCTGCCGAAGCCAAAAAGCAAAAGAGTTGCTCTTCACTCTAAAAGAGCTAACCCAAAACTTTATATAGTTATTATATTCTAAAACCTAACATGTAAATATTTATATGTCTCGCATGACTCCGTGAAGCATGGTTCAAAATTTCAGCCTAAATTTCAGTCTCCACGAAATCGAAATGATAAATTAAGATTTCGATATTTTTGTACAGGGGGAAATTTTTGGCCGAAATTTTGGTTTTGGTCCCCACCGAAATGAAATCCGGATTTTTGATCCTTGCCATGAAGCATAAGAGCAAATCGTGTGGAGTGACCCTTTAGGGAAAGATATTCCAGTGAGTCCTCTTACAGGAATGCTAGTGATATATATCGGGAACCAGTTCCATCCTTCACGAGGATGGTCACCGACCTCTAAGGTCTATGTGGAGCATTGGAGGATGGTTTATAAATTAAATATTTGTTTTTTCTAAGTTTTAAAAATACAAGTCAAACTTTAACTAATTTCAAGGGTCAGAATTTGAAGGCTAAAAAATATATGGTGATGATGAATTTTCAATTTTTAATTTTATAAATATGATCTATACATGTGCCTTGTGTCCCATCCAAATAATGTGTAGTGCGCTACGAGGAGCTCCATGTGAAATCTTAGAGGACGGTGACCATCCTCCATGGGAGGACGAACACTTATATATGAAAAAACTCATAGTTTGGATCATATTATATAAAAGAATCAAAAACTCATCACAGCCATTTATTTTATAGTCTCTAAGTTTTGACCGTTGAAATCAGTCATTAGTTGACTTGTATTTTTTTTAAAAAATTTGATTTTTTAAAAAATCAATTTGAACTATCCTCAAAAATTAATTTGAACTATCCTCTCATGCTTCATGTGGCACCAAAAGCACCAAAACATTATTTTGGTGCCATGTGGACTTTGTAGGATGGTGATCGTCCCCCCCCGGACACACACACACACACACACACACACACACACACACATATATATATATATATATATATATATATATATATATATATATATATATATAGGGAGCCAGCTAGGTCCTCCAAGATACACATGGAGCTCCACGTGGCATCCAAAACATTGTTTGGGTGCCACGTGGAGCACAAGTGGACGGTATAGATCAATATTAAAAAAAAAAAATTACAATTTTTTTGTTAAACCCACAAGTCAAAGTTTGACGGGTTTTATTGATTCATATTTTCCGGCTCAAAAAACACACGGTGGAGATGAGTTTTCAATTTTTTTTTTTTTCAAAGATGATCTAAGCAATGCACCCAAGCTCCACGTGGCATCGAAACAATATGTTGGCTGCCACGTGGAGCTTCACATGGAAGCTTGGAGGACGGTGACCGTCCTCCCATGGAGGACGAAGGCCTTTTCCGTATATATATATATATATAGCGGTTCCCTAGGACTCGATTGTAGGGTTGAATCGTACGACATGACTACATCAAATGAATCGATCAAATAATCCAAATTTATTTCAAAATAATTCTTGAATGATCCTGTTACATGAATTTTATTATGAGCTTTGGGGTTTTATTGGACTTTCTTTGAGAGATTTATAGTTATTGAGACATATTTTAACTATATTTAAGAAAAAAATTGATTTTAGCTGATCAAATTTTTATTTTTTATTTTTAAAACATGAAAATTAATTTTAATATGTTGTTCCTACGATTTTAGGGTTTATAATAGAAAATTCCTCTTTTTTACAGTCGAAAGGTGATTTTTTTTTTCCTCTTTTTTGCTAGATTTGGTCTTATTAAATCATTCTTTATGTACTTATATCGTCGAATTTTTATATAAATTTAAATATATTACAAAAGTTATTTTTTTAATTTTAATGTTAAAAAAATATTAAAAAGTGAATTTTACAAGCAAATTTTGTAGTCAAATAACGATCATTTTACATCCAAATTTTACGTGCAAAGTGAAGTTTGCATGTAATCCGATAAAAAAAAGTTACGTGCAATCTCTGTTTTAGAGGGTGCATGTTGCGACTAAACAAACGTGCCGTAAGTGAGAGAGGGAGAGAAAGAGGAGATAGACGAAGATGAGCGGAGGAGACAAAGGAGGCGGCGGCGGGTCCGTAAAAACCCCTGCGGATTTCTTGAAGTCGATTCGCGGTCGACCGGTCGTCGTCAAACTCAACTCTGGAGTAGATTACAGAGGTTTGTCGTTTAATACACTATTATTAATACAAGAAACAAAATAAAACATAGAAGTCACTGAAATTTCGAGCATCGAAGGGCATAATATAGTGTAAAAGTGGGTTATTTGTAGGTTAGATATTTAGAATAGGGCATTCTTTGAGAAATTAGGGTTCGAATCTACTAAGCCCCTTAGGTATCCTTGCCAATACACCATTAGGTCAGCAAAGAAGTGGGTTGTAGTCTTCTAGAGTATATGTTTTGTTGTACTTCTCATGTGTAGATGTGGCTTATTTAATCTGATTTTGTTATTTTGATCCCTATGGGTGTTTAAGTTACTATTCTCCTGGCCTTTATGTGTTCGGCGTTTTGTCCTTTGTTGCACAAAAGTAGAGCGAATGCCATTGTAGGATGTCATGTTTCTAATTATGGAATGAGAAGCTTCTTAATTGTTTGTAGAGGATAATGTTTAGTCGTTAGTGCAATTAGGGTTTAAAAAATCCTTTGTTACATAATTTCCAATTTCCTATTATCTAAAAAGAAATTATATAGTTGTGCAAGTAAAAGTTTGGTGTGTAGTTTTACAATGTATTCTTGTATTTGTATATTGTGTATGATGCGTCTTTTAAGTTCCAATTTCTACTAAAACAAAAGTAATCCTATAGTTATTGACATTGTAAGTTTGTTACTCCACAAAAAAGTAAACAAAATTGTAATTCTTTATCTCTATTCCCAATATTAACAACATCATCTTCATCATCAATTAAATCACTATCACTTTTTCTTCTTTCTCTTCCGCCTCTTCGACCTCTTCAGACTTGAACTGTCAACGGGTCTGCCCGATACTCGACCCGGGTTTTTTATTGAATCGGGCATGTCACCTTTACCTTTTGAGTCGAGTCCGGCATGAAGCATCCGACCTTATCTTAGGTTCGGGTTGGCTCGGATCGTGCAAAAATCAGGTTGGGTCATGTTGACCTGACCTGACTCGATATGTTTTATATAAAATCAAGGAAAAAGGGGTTTTGTACTAGATTGGTCATATTTTCGTGTTGGGAATCGAGTCTCGGGCATATACCCTTGACCCATCAGGGAGCCAAACTTTTGACCCGACCCAACCCATTGACAGCCTTACTTCAGACTCCGATTGTCCTTTTCCTCTTCTATCTTTCTTTCATTTCTTTCTCTTCTCTTCATTTTTTTTAATTTTTATTTTTTTACTTCTTTCATTTAATAGATACGTAAGGGGCTTGTGAGAGAGAGAGAGAGAGAGAGAGAGAGAGTTGGGGGGCAAGTAAGTAATAAAATTTATTTGTTTATAAAAAGTAAAGTTATAATTGAAATCACATGTATTGTTTATATCATATCATGTATCACATAGTATAGTTAGAAAATGATACCTATTACTATACGATACTGATAATCATGTGTATCGATTTTTAACTTTACATATATTGATACACGTGTATTATATCACCTAGGTTTTGGCCGATACCTATTGAAATCTGCTCACATCGACTAATACCTATATGTATCAATTGATACCTATAGGTTTCGTCGACATGTACTTTTTTCTTTTGATGACGTAGGGTGTCCCACACTTTTCTAGGGGAAGACTACTCCCCTACGAGTACAATGTATTTACCACTTGCATGTGACCGGGTAATTCTCGGGAGAGCATTTGAGAGCATGACCTTGGGGAGCAAACCCAAGTCATCTACCATCACACTAAACACCAGCATGGTTGTTATGTTTTTTAGTTTTAATATTTTTTAATACTTTTTTTATTAGTGTTACAAAAATCTTAAAGTTATTATAGACAATAACTTAAATTTGTAACATAAAGATAAACACATCCAAGATGTTTAAAAAGATTTAATTTAATTTAAATTAAAATGAGCGCTGATCAGTAATGAGTGGAGCCATAGGACTCACAACTCGACCATAAATAGATGGGATAAAGCTATGATGATGTTAAATTGAGATGAAGATTTTAAAATTTTTGAGTCCTTAGACAATCTGTTCTGCATTTTCATAGATTTTAGTTATATAATAGTACATGTTCATTCTCCTTTTATTGTTTTGTATTTTTTTTCCCCGTGACAATAGTGATTCTTTAGGTTTATTGAAAAAATTATTGAGCAAAACCCATGTTGGAATATAAGTATTTGTAGTCAGAGTTGTAGTTACATACCATTGAATGTTGGATACCTATATATGGAGTATATATCATTAATGAATCATTAATAGTGACACATCAATCATCATCATGCCGGATAATTTAATTCATAACTTCATTTATGCATAAATCCTTCATTATGTACAATATGTAGAGATCAATCTATATATTTTAAATTATTCACCTATTTATGGTTAAATAATTAATTAAACCTCATTGTAGTGTTTTGGGTGCCACGTGGAGTTCACGTGAGCTTGGAGTACCTATCTTGTGTACTCCATTTGAGTAACCCACCTCTTTTTCTCTTTCTCAAATTTAAGGATAAGGAATAAAGGATCGAATCGGTGTTCACTAATGTGTATGGGCCAACTGAGAAGAAAGGAGAGATGATTTTTGGGGAGAGCTGAAAAAGGTCGAGGAGTGGGACTTACCATGGTGTGCATGTGTGTGGGGTGGGGGGAGAGATTTCAATACATTTTTTGGATCTGAGAGGAGAAAAAGGGGTTGTCATATGAACTCAAGCATGAGTCTATCCCCATGACTGGATCAAATTTCACTTGGACCAATGGGCAGGAGGAACCGGTAATGTTAAGGTTGGATAGGTTTGGTGTGTTGTGCTCAATGGGAGTGTATAAGTCTCCAGTTCTTGGCCTCGCCTAGGCCCATTTTGGACCATTCTCCAATTATGCCGAGTTCAAAGGCTGGAAAATGGGACACACCGTTTAGATTTGAGAATGTATGGGTAATGTGTGAGGATTTTGATGGTTGGATTAAAGCTTGGTGGTCTCCTTCACACCCCAAGGTAATGTTCAAGTAAGATTCACCTCCAAATACCGTAGATTAAAGCAACAAATTAAGATGTGGAATCTTGAGTTGTTTGGGAATGTTTAATCAAGTATGAAAATGATCCTGGGTGAAATTGGGAGGATAGATAAAAAAAGAAGCGATAGGTCCACTCTTAATAGCTAAGAAAGAGATGAGTAGATTCTGAAGGAGGAATATAGCCAGAAGATGAAGGAGGAGGAGATCATGTGGAAACAGAAGGCAAAAGTACTGTGGTTGAAAGAAGGGGGGTGGAATTACAAAATTCTTACATGCAATGGCTAATTCTTGGAAAAGGGTAAACGTGATTACTCGCTTAAGGGTAGGGGTGGTTGTGATGGAAAATCAAAACGAAGTTGGTTAAGTGTTGGTGGAATATTATGAAAAGCTTTGGCAAGATGATGGATGGAGAGGACGTCATCTAGATGGGTTAGAGTTCCATCAAACATCAAACTGAGAAAGAGATGGCCTTGAGAAAGAATTCCAAGAAGAGGTGAAGAAGGTAGTTTTTGAACCTAGTGGGAATCGTGCTCCTGGCACAAATGGTTTCACAATGCATTTCTACATGAACTTCTGAGAGATTCTGAAAGATGAGATTATGGAAATTTTCAGGGTGATCTATAGGAATGGGAAGGTTGGTAAATGTATAAATAAAACATTCTTATCGATCATCCCAAAGAGGTCAGGTACAGGAGAGAATTGAAGATTATAGGCCTCTTAGTCTGCTAGGAAGTGTGTATAAAATAATTGCTAAGGTCCTAGCATACAGACTGATGACCCCCTAATGGGAAAATTAATCTCACCTAATCAAAGTGCCTTTGTTGATGATAGACAAATCGTTGACAGGGTGGTAATAGCACATGAATGCTTGACACTCGTCATAAAATGGGAACCCTAGGGAGTAGGGATAGCTTGTAAATTTGATATGACAAAGGCATTTGATGTTGTAAGTTGGAATTTCGTAGACTTCATGCTTCGGAGAATGGGATTTGGAAGGAGATGGGTCGATAGCTGCAAATCCTCTGCCAGATTCTTGGTCATTGTGAAGGGAGCACCAAAAGGACTTTTTAGGAGCTACAAGGGGTGGGGTGACCCCCTAGCCCCATTCATATTTGATATTATGCTGGAGGCTCTATCCAAAATGCTAGCAAGTGCAATAGTTCAGGGTCTATCCAGAGGCTTCATAGTAGGGTGGGATGGAGTACATATATGCATTTGCGGTATGCATATGACACAGTCATATTTTCTGGCGCAAATGAGATTGAGGTACGGAATGTGAACGCAATTATTTGATGCTATGAGGCGGTCTCGAGGCAAAAATCGGATATTGAGAAAACACCGATGTTGGTGTCAAAATGGAGGATGAGGAGGTTGCTAGATTGGCAAGGACTGTAGGGTGTGGATGGGGAAAGCTCCCAACTACATATCTGGGAGTTCTGCTGAGACTTGATAAAACCTCTATATCATTGTGGGACCCGGTGGTGGAAAGGTTTATAAAAGGCTTGTCGGATGGGAAGGAGAACTATTGTCAAAAGGGGGAATACTGACTTTGATCAAATAACCCCTGAAAAACATACTATATGTCTGTGTTGAGTGCCCTAGAATGGTGATAAAAAGGTTTAGAAAAAATCCATTAGATTTCTGAAGGAGTGGAGGGAAATCGAAAAAGAAAATTCATGTGATTCTTGGAGGCAGCTAGACTACCAATGAAGCAAGGTGGATTAGGTATCCAATTCATTGAGAGATTAAATCTAGCTTGATATCTGAGGAGGAGGATGCATGGTGGGCAAAAGGAATTCTGGCTAAGTATCATATGAAGAGTATGGGCTGGGGGGTGAAGGGGCCAAGGGGGGATGTAGGCTCCGAAGGTGGAAAGGAGTGCTGAGATGCATGAAGGTCTGAGGCTTAGTTTAGGGAGAGGAGATAAGGTGAGTTTCTGGAGGGATAGATGATGGGGTGATCAATCTTTTTACAAAAGGTTCTCCTAATCTGTTAACTGGCCTTAAATGAGACTTTGAAGGTTGGGGAGGTCTGGGAGAGAGATCCCATGATGTCTTCATGGAATACCCCGCTGCGACAAACCTATAGGAAGAGGAATAAAAGGAACTCTTGGAGCTATACGATGAATTAAACATGGTGAGGTCTGGTAATCAGGTTCTGAATTTGTCGGTGGGAGAAAAAAAGGGCAATTTTTCAGTGATGTCCTTATATAGCTTTTTGATAAGGAGACCATTGAAAAGGCATTTTTTCAGTGAGGTCCTTACACAGCTTTTTGATAAGGAGACCAATGAATGACCTTCCATGTTCGTCGTTATGGAAGGTGGCAGCCCCAACGAAGGTAAAGTTTTTGGCATGGGAGGTGGCTTGGGGGAGAATACTCTACCTGTCCAGCTTTGCAAAAGAGGGAACGTAGTGTCATGAGACTGTTTCTTGGGAGACTAAGAGACCATTGAACATCTCTCTATTGGTTGCCTCTTTGTAAGACAGATATGGGCCTTTTTCCTCATGGGATTCGGGGTAAATACATGCTTGGGTTAATCTTGTGCCAATATTTTAGCTGAGTGGTCAGATTTTCTGTTTGTGGATGATATAACCATTATTTGAAAAGAGGTATGCTACATGTAGGGCTGTGATTGGCTGGATCCTTTAGTATATCTTGTCATGGTGCCGTGTCTCCCTAGGTGCTCCTCCTCGTGAGTCGAGGAAATTCTGTGGAGTGAGCGTAGCTTCGACCACTAGAGGAGCCATGTTCTTTTTGGGGCTGATTGCCGGTGTGAGCCAGCGATTCCACTAGGCCCTGGCCTCTTTTTTTTTTTTTTTTTTTTCCAATTTCGTCCTTTTTTTCCTCATTGTTCATTAATGCAATACAGCTTTTCGCCGATTAAAAAAAGGGTTTCTTACTGGGTTATCAAGCTAAAATTTATTTCAAACTGTAGGAGAGTTAGAAAGCCTGTGGGTATACTCATGAAGAATGACCGAGATTTTATGGTTGACTGGGTTCAATTGCATAGGATGAGATGAGATGTGGCGAGAGGGACTATATGGAGGAGTGGGTTAACCTGCGCATGAACTAATTCAACTTCCGATTGTGTGTTTGGGTTTTTTTTTTTTTTTTTTTGGGGGGGGGGGTGGTCCTATACTTGGTTTTGGGTGGTTCTCTTGATCAGTGTGCTGGCTGTTTTTGTTGTTTTGGGGCTTTGCTTTTTGGTTGTATCTTGCTACAGATTCTCACTGTAATTCCCTTTTGTTATCTTCTTGTATTTTAAAGCATTTCCTTCTCTTCGCCGATATATATATATATATATATATATATATATATATATATATATATATATATATATATATATGGAAAAGGGATCCATCCTCCAACCTTCCACGTGGCACCAAAATATTGTTTCGATGCCACGTGGACTTTGAGTGCATTGCTTAGATCATCTTTGAAAATAAAATTAAAAACTCATCTCCACCATGTATTTTTTGAACCGTGAAATGTGGATCAATGAAAACCGTCAAACTTTGACTAGTGGGTTTAAAATTTATTTTTCGATTTTTTTTAATATTGATCTAAACTGTCCACCTGTGCTTCACGTGGCACCCAAAAAGTGTTTTGGGTGCCACGTGGATCTTGGAGGACCTTACTGGCTCCCTATATATATATATATATTGAGATGTCAGAATTAAGAGAAAGTTTGAGAGAGAAAACCGATCTTTTGAGTTATTGGGTTAGCTTACAATTATGATGGGATTGTTTTCGTGAGGGTACTCTCATCGCAATGAGAGTTCTCCCCCCCCCCCCCCCCTCTACAGTAATTCTTTGCTCCGTGTTAGAGCGAGAGCACCTTTATACCTCATGAAGGAACATCCATTTGTTGGATAGAGATAATGTACATCCATACATATTTTGATGTTGGATTATCTCAAACATAAAAATTTCTGGTTTCTTCAACATGTGCTTGATGTAGACAGCTGCAGAGGGATCAGAAGATCGTCGATTTGGAGGTGCATTTTGGTTACCCATTCTACATGATGCATTTCCAGCACTAGTGCAGTCAGTGGGAGGGTAGCATGGGGATCCATCTAATAATAGCTTACTTTCCCCCCAGTCCTCGTTTTAGGCATTTGGAATTTTGGAAAGGCAAATGATAGGCTATCTACAGTATAGAGGCAATGATACTTTTTATGGAACTTGTTATTTGACAAAAGGAAAGGATCAAAAGCCACTAATAATTGGTTTATAGAAATCTCTTCCCTCAGTTCCGAAGTCTAATATCAACGTTTATCTCATATGGTTGCTAGTGGTTTTACTAGAAATATGGGGAATTCATTGTAGTAACTTCAAAGTAAGGGCCACTTGCATGACCATGTTGTATGTTGGGTCATTCTTTTGATCAGTATTGTATGTTAGGTTGAGTTGCCAACATGATTTTATGTTTTGGTTTCTGATACATGGCCATGGCCAAAACCGAGACAAGACTTTTCGTTTCAGTGACAGTCTCTGGTGAGGGGCATGTGAAAAATAGCCTATATAGGCTTGTCTGATACAAGCCTCTACTCGATTTATTTCATCCAAGCCCCAAGAGCTGAGTCGGCTCATTTGGGGTTTTTCGTGTTGGATAATAAGTCTTAAACCATGACTCAAATAGAGGAAGAAAATTTTGAAGTCTAGGCAAATGTAAAATCCCCAAGAACACCTAATTATTTTTGCTTACCCATGTTTTGGTACCTAGAAATGGCAGTTATAGTTGAATTTAAGTAGTGTATGATCAAAATGGTAGATTATTCATTAAATTCGTTGCGATTAAGATTATTATTATTATTATTATTTGATTGGTTATAAAACCAATTTTAGCTCAGTTACTGATCTACTGGCAATCATTTGACAGGTATTCTAGCTTGTCTGGATGGATATATGAATATAGCAATGGAGCAAACCGAAGAATACGTCAATGGCCAGTTGAAAAACAAATATGGTGATGCTTTTATCCGAGGAAATAATGGTAACTCACACTTCACCTGCTTTATGCAAACTTAATGCTCTGAATCGATCAGATTTTTGTTCTGATCTTTGTTCTTTGGTTGTTGGTTCAGTTCTATACATCAGTACATCGAAACGGACACTTGCAGAAGGGGCTTAGCATAGCAGAAGACAAATGATTTCCAAGTTCGTTTCTTCCAGATCATGTAATGAATTGAAGGCCAACATGGATGGAAGTGTTTATTGGAGTTGCCTTAAAGGGCTAGAAGTTTAACCATATAGTTTTATCAAGGACTGGTTTTTTAAACCTCCTGCTTCATTTGTGAGATAATTAGGCGTAGCTTAATATAATATGCATGCATATATAGATAGGTTACCTCTATTTTCCTGCAGGATTGCTAAGGGTGGCCGCTTATGTCTCAAACCTTCCACACAATGGATCTTGAGACCATGAGCATACCATTTGACGATCAGTTTTTTATCCTACGTGGCACATATACCAACTCTAGAATCGCATTTGAGTGTGATGTGTCATGTGTGCCATGTGATTTACGTGGAATAAATAAACTGGCCGTCTGATGGTATGCTCATGGTCTCAAGATCCATTGTATGGAAGATTGGGTGAAAAACGATCTCCATCGTCTGATTCCAAGCAGTCAATGGGTTTGAGACGTAGGCGCCCTCCGTCATCGTATAACCACAAATAGAGTTACCCATATAGAAATCACAGATGCTCTGCATTTACAGATCACACACTTCTCCAATCTTAGCTGGATGGAAATCTGCCATGCTTACTTAGCACTGACTAATACCATCAAAACGATGGTGAGGGCCAGGATTGGCTACTCGACTTGTAATCCTTTCCCCGTTATGAGCACATGACTTCTAGTGCCAGGCAGTGGTATCTAAAGTGCTGGGGGCTCGCATTGCCTAAGGAATCACCTACACAGGCTTTTGTCTCGCCTAGGGTAGGGGACACCTATGCGATCCTTAGCCCCCGATGGGCACAGTACTCTGGCCAGACCCAGACTTTTCAACCTAATCCTGATTGCCTGTTGAGCCTGTATGGAATCCCCCTATTCAGTTTTCTCTGGTGGGTAGGACTGTTGAGGTAAAAAATGCTCTTCATCAACTAGATAATCCTTTGGTGTTGGTGATGCCCCCATTAATCCTTATAATATATATCATTAAGAATGGGGCCTAGAGTAAGTCGCCCAGAGCAAAATAAATAAATAAAACTAAAATTTTGAGTCCTGTTTTGTTGAGCTGCTAAATTCATGGTTTTAAAATCTTTGGTTTTCTGATACCACTATTATAATTGACTGAGCTGTTCCTTTTTTTTTTTTAAATTAAATTTTTATGTCTCTAGAAATATTGTTCTGTTTTAAAAATATTTTTACAATAAAAAATGTTGGAGATAGCCTTTCTAAGGGTGTTAGATTTGTCCCGCTCCCATTTGGTGAAACAGCTTTACTAATCTCTCACCAATGATGGTGAGTCGGTCACCAAATCCAATGCCTGATACGTTTTTTTGTGCTATGTAGTGCCACTGGTTCAAGGCGCCATTATATGGTTGACAATCATCTTAAAATTGCATTGCAAAAATATCTGCGTCATGTGATTTAGCTCTAAAAACGTTGGAAAAATTGAATGGCTACATATGGTTGTCTAAATTTATTTTAGCTTTTCATTTTTTGGCACTTGTAAATGGGATGATGATGGTGATGATTTTCCTGCACTTATAGGCTTGTAGCCTCTTAATGCGTTGTATAAATATTTTTTTCGATGAATTTTAGGGATTAATACAACATATATGACGGGGTTGTGAACTGGGTTGGGTCTCTATGGATTGGGCTGGGCTGGCTTAGATTTCCACATGGACCTGCCCCTGAAAAATGCAAGTTTTTTAGGTGTATGAACCTGGCCCGAGACTGGTACTGGGTTAATCATGATTCTGTCCGGGCTTGGACTAGATACCCCAACAAGCGTCCTGGATCTGGCCCGGATATATATATATATATATATATATATATATATATATATATATATATATATATAGAATATTTTTTAAAATCTCACAAAACTAGGCCAGACCCGGCCGGGCCTGCCTAGGATCAGGTTTGGGCTGGTAGGTGACGAGCTGAATTTAAGATAACTTGGCCCCGGTGGGGCCGAGCCGGATGTTACCCTTACGTGGCCCATTGAGACCCCTACTGTAAACTACATGACACCAACAATGGTGCAAATGTACAATTCTGATGAACTGCTCACCAACTTCGGTGCAAGGGCCGGTTACCTTGTATTACCTCAAAGAAAGAATTGGTATGGGGGAACCTTACATTTCACTCTCGAGTGTGAATGAGCCAATGCGATTCTGGTAAAATGGTTAAACGTTGAGAAATGCCAACTATTTATCAGCATGAGAATACTGAAGAGAAAAACGATTTTAAGACTAAGAATGCTTGTTTTCCCCTCATCAGCTTTGGCAAAAAATTTATCTATAAAAATAATGTACTTGCGTACCGTTTCAGCCGATACATATCTGGTATCGGCTGATAATTATATTTTTATTTATTAAAAAAAAAAAAAAGGCTTATACGTATCGGTATCGGCAGATTCGTATCGGTCCTCCAAGGACCGATACCGAGTTTGTTAGCTTGGTTTGAACCGTGCATTCGAATGTTTGATCATGTGCTATGTGACATTTGATCTGATAGCATCCCACCACTATTTTTCAGCGAGTCACTTAGGTTTGTAAGATTTTATCCCAATAAATCAAAAGTCAAAGTTTGTGGGTTTTTTTTTTTTAATGTTGTGCACTGAAATTTTATGCCTCTGACTTTATATTGAATGATGAAATATTATGCGATACTTGATCGGCCTTATGCATGTTGTCATACCAATCGATCCTCATATTGAGTGCCATGTGGTGCCCATTGGCTGAGCCATGCATTCGAATGCATATTTTCTAGCCTCATTTTGTATAAAACTAAATTCACATGTATTATCTAAGTACCACGGTCAAAAATAAAAAATTAATCGTATAGCCTTGTTATTGGAGCTGGCCAAGACAACACAATGATATCTTATTGAACCAATTTTATTGCACGAAAAGGAAATTCCCATTGCATGTCATTTTATTAAAAAATGAAAATGGTACAAGTCAACATTCCCTTCTATCCAATGGTTATAAAATTGGTTGAATATGAAATCAGTTTCAAACATGACATATCTGGACAGATGCTAAGTTATGCTATATAGTATGCCCCTCCAATCAATGCATATTTCCATTAATTTTCGTCTTCCACACAATTTTTCACATGTCTCTTTATAAAGTGTGGGTTGGGTTCTATTAGTTAACTCCCACCATTATAGTTGATTGGTGCTCTCTCACGCTGCTCCACAACTGTTACATGTACGTGCGTGTTTGCTACTCGATTCTCGAGATTGTCTCGGGGGCCTCTCGGCTGAATAGTCTATATAAAAAAAATTTAAAAAGCAATTGCAAGCAGCCAGCTTCCGTGACCAGTATTGATATGCGGGCTGGGCCTGAAAATCCCATTGAGTGTGGGCCTTATAACTGCAAACAAATTTTAAAAGGAGCCATTTCTTGCACTCGCATTTTAAGTGATTGCACCGAAGTTAAAAAAAGAGTGTATTTTTGGGACATGCGATGTGAAAATGTAATTTAGGCTGTCTGATTTAAAGTTCATAATCTATAGATCCTTTGTGGATAAGATTGGCAAGAAATATAATCTCTATTATGTGATTAAATGTTGTCAAAGGCTATTATTTGATTCAAAGATTGACAATAATAGATCATATGATAAATATCGTGTTTAGCTCCAATCTTACCCACTAAGAATCTATAGATCATAAACTTTAAATTGGACAGCCTAGATTGCATTTTCACATGTCATATATCCGTAAGATACTTACCTTCGGTGCAATCACTCAAAAAGCATGTGTAAGTAGTGGCTCCCAATTTTAAATCATTAATGGATATAGTTCTTAATAGTCTTAAAAAAGTCAAGTTTCGGAAAATATCACGCTAGCTTGGAGGGCTCGTCACGTGATACGTGGCATGAACACAAGTTACACCATAACCTTTAGGAGCTCACCTACTTCTCTAAAATTTTAGTAAATGCTATCCACGTGAGAATGCTACAGATCCTATGTAGAGAACCGGGCAGCTGAACCTTTACAAACATAGAGAATTTGATAAAAGCCATTAGGGTTTTATATGTATACCATATAAACACCTTACACAAATTGTCCTTTCTATCGAATTATTCAAATTCTAATATGCAACGATCTGTCAGAGGATTTAAAGAAAAAGGCTACACCGGTCATAATTTAAACGAGAGGTTCCTTTCTGATCTACAAAATCTGATCATAGAAATCAGTCTAAATTTCCTAAATGAGCTGGCTGAATCAGTTCATTGTTTGGGGGGTTTGAGAAAACTAGCCAACTCTGCTTGCAATTGCCAAATGAATAAGCTGGTTAGGTTATGGTTCGTGGAGGATATATACCTTATATCATCAAACTAGATCAAACCAACTACTTTGTCTAGCTCGAGCAAATCAACCCTGTGCTTTGTAGGTTGGGTTTGCTTGGAATTGTCACTAGTGCAACTCCATGCCCGAGTCAGTTTGATTTGGGCAACAATAATCTGCGCACAACTACCGTGTTATTTGCTTATATGAAGTGACATCAAAAGGACCAATTGGTATTAAGTTAGATTATTGCCACATTAACTCTAACCATTCTGTCCAATGTTATACTACTTTCAACTGCTTAGGCTGTGTGGTGCGCGCTTGAAAAACGCTTTGCCGCTCAATCTAAAGCTCTATCCTTCAACCCAAACATTAGCTTCAAACAACTAAGCGTGGTGATATGTTTGTTTCCGACTATTTTGATAAAATGAATCAAATAGCCGACAACCTTGCACTTGCCGGAAAGCTTGTCGATGATGATTTAATTTCAATCATCATGAGTGGTGTTGGGCCTCTATACGAGGCCACTGTGAATTAAATATTGGCACGTGACAACCCAGTCACATTGGATGATCTCATCGGCCAGCTCTTGAGTACCAAGATAAGCATTAAGGATATATGTCTACTCCCCATTGAACAAAACACAATTGCTCTTTATGCTCCCAAAGCGAAAAAATAATCAACGAGAGTGTAATAATGGTGGTTGGTCGAAGACCAACTCAACCATGAACCCGGTCAGGAACTCCTCAAGTTCTTTTAATCGGAACAATGGGAAGTCATCTGCATCTAGATCCACTCCCAATTCCCAATTTGAATCCAGACCACCTCGAACTATGTGTCAAATCTGTGATCAGCCTGGTCACCCGGCTATTGATTGTTATAATTGGCTAAATCTAGCCTATGAGGGGCGGGTACCCACTAAGAAACTTCAAGCTATGGCTGCGACTACCTCCTCTACCCAAGAGCAACGATGGATCGGAGACACCGGGGCATCAACCCAATCTCGCCAATCTCTCTATTCACAACCAATCTGAAGGAGGTGATAAAGTGATCTTTGGGAATGGATTGGGTTTGCTATTTTACACATTGGAGTTAAAAATTCTATTAAATTTCGTATGAATAACTTGCTTCATTGTCTTGATGTCTCTGTTAACTGACTTTATATTAATCAATTTGTCTGTGATAATCGATGTTATTTTATTTTTTCTGCTGATGGGTTTTGGGTGAAGGATCTCGCGACTGGGAAGACACATTTCCAATGGCAGAGTAAAGATGATTTATATCCCATGCATCTTCATCGTACCTCATTGAATAAGAATAACCCACCGGTTGCCTTTGTAGGCGATTGCGTCTCTTCATCTAAGTGGCATCTCCGTTTGGGCCACCCTGCATCCTAAATTGTCTCTCGTTCAATTTCGTTAGAATCCATTTCCATTAAAAATTCGTCTAGTGGGAATAAATTTTGTGATCCTTGTCATATGGCTAAGAACACCAAATTATCATTTAATTTATCTAAGTCTATTTGCATCTTCGCTATTGGAACTTGTTCATACGGATGTGTGGTCGTCTACTTATCCATCCAATCAAGGATCTAGATATTATTTATTATTTGTGGAAGATTAGTCAAGGTATTCATGAATCTATCCAATGAGATATAAACATGAAACATTTGACTACTTTGTTTAATACAAAGCCTATGCTGAGAATCTTTTATCTCATCCAATTAAATCGCTTCAAAGTGATGGTGATGGAGAGTATATAAGTGGTCGTTTTAAAAAATTTCTTTCACGTCATGTTATATCTCATCGTTTGACATGTCCTCATACTCTAAAACAAAATGGAGTCTTAGAACGTAAACATCGTCATATAATTGATATGGGCTTAACTCTTTAGGCCATTGTAGGTATGACACTACCTTATTGGGTAGATGCCTTTATTACCTCGGTTTATTTGATCAATCGGACACCTGCTAAAATATTTAATTTTGTATCACTTTATGAACGTTTGTTCTTGACACTACCAGATTATTTGTCTCTCCGTGTGTTTGGATGTGGTTGTTATCCATTGTTACGTCCATATAATAAGCACAAACTTGAAATGCGTTCTAAACAATGTGTCTTCTTAGAGTACTTTATCAATCATTGTGGTTATCGCTGTTTGGATCTCAACACGAATCGCGTGTTTTTGTCACGCCACGTTGTTTTTAATGAAGATTAATTTTCGTTTAAAAATTGGATGCCTGTCATGCTTATGGAAGTAGTTGATCCTATGGTCAAGATTGTCTCTCCATTACCCAATCCTTTTCAATTGAACCCGGGCCCTGACCGGGATGTGTCTCCACCCAAGCCCAACCAACCCACTAGGGCCTTGACTTGGATATGTCTCCACCTGACCCTTCCCAACCCGCACCTACACCAATACCCGACTATATGCTAACCCGGTCTCACGCAAGCACTCACAAACCAAATTCAAAATATGTTTTTGTCTACCACCTTACTCTCTCAATCCATTGAACCCACCTATTTTTCTACCGCGGTCAAGGACCCCAAGTGGCGTGCGGCTATGGCATTCAAATTCAATGGACGATTAAAAAATGACACTTGGTCGTTAGTTCCAACGATAAAAATTACGGATTTCTTTTTGGTTTCGTGCTAGACCGAAATCGAAATTTCGGCCGAAAACTTCTAAACCATACATTCTAAACCGATAATTACAATTTTCGTTTCGGTCTGGACCGAAAGCGATGAAGTTATCGGCCGAAATTTTGATCCATGGTTAGTTCCTCATCATTCTACAATGAATTTGTTGGCAAATAAATGGGTGTACAAGATTAAACGTTGATCCGATAGTTCAATCGAGCGGTTTAAAACACGATTAGTGACTAATAGTTTTCATCAAAAGCCCGGGTTGAACTTTACAGAAACCTTTAGTCCCGTGGTGAAACACACCACCATTCGAGCTGTTCTAGCTATCGCGGTTCAGTATCATTGGCCTCACCGCCAATTGGATGTGCAAAACACCTTTCTCCATGGGTTTTTACATGAAGAAGTTTATATGCGTCAACCAAGGGGTTTCGAGGATCCTCAATATCCTCATCATGTGTGTCGTCCGCAACGCTCACTCTATGACCTAAAACAGGCACGGCGAGCCTGATTTCAAATATTTACGGATTTTGTCGAAGACTTGAGATTTATATGCTCTCGAGCTGATTATTCCTTATTTACTTATCATCACTGCAACATGGTAATTTTCCTTCTGGTCTATGTGGATGATTTACTCATCACCGACAATAATGCTTCTGCTATAACTCGTCTGATCCAAACCCTAAATTCTAGGTTTGCAATGAAGGATTTGAGTTGTCTTCATTATTTTCTTGGAGTTGAGGTTACTTACTTGCCAGCATGCCTACATTTGGCTCAAACTGCTTATGCTACATAATTGTTGCAACGGGTTCACATGAAACACGCTACACCATCTGCAATGGGTGATAAGAAATTAAATTCTGACGGTGAATCCTTACCCAATCCCACCAAATATAGAAACATCGTGAGAGCGCTTCAATACTTGACTTTTACACGGCCGGACTTGGCTTTTTTTGTAAATCAAGTGTGCTAATTCATGCACACACCTCCCACAATTCATTGGGTGGCTGTGAAGCAGATTTTAAGAAATGTAAAAGGAACTATTCCTCATGGACTTTTATTTCGACCGAATGTTCTTCGTCTTGACGCTTATTGTGACGCGGATTATGCCGGGTGTCCCATTGATCAACATTCTACTTTGGATTTCTGTGTCTATCTCAGTTTTAATCCCATTTCATGGAGTACTAAGAAGCAAAACACAGTGTCACGATCAAGCACTGAGTGTGAATACCGGCAGCTTGCCTTGACTGGTGCTGAACTGTCATGGCTACGATTACTCAATTTATGAATTCCTATATTGAATGCTCCTCTAATATGGTGTGACAACATTAGCTCAATTGCAATTGCATCAAATCCCCTTTTTCATGCCGAACAAAACAATTGGAGGTTGACTATTGTGAAAAAGTGATAAGTTGGGGGCTTCTTTTCGATTTAAACAATTGTGAAACAAATTTATGGTTCAAGATCATCCCATGAGTTTGAGGGGGTGTAATGGAGGATATATACATGATCAAAATACCAAAATCAAAAAGAGATTCCCAAGATTTCTAAATGATCTGTGAAGATCCTCAAAGATTCTTTTGTAGAATCAAAGATTGCCAATTTATGGTTCGAGATCGTCCCATGAGTTTGAGGGGGTGTAATAGAGGATATATACATGATCCAAATGCCAAAATCAAAAGAGATTGCCACGATTTCTAAATGATCTGTAAAGATCCTCAAAGATTCTTTTGTAGAATCAATGATTGTCGAGATTTGTAAATGATCTGTGAAGATCCCAAAGATTCTCTTATGGAATCAAAGAGATTGCCGAGATTTCTACATGAGAGAGGTGGAAGGGATAAAGGCTTAACCTCTAACTTTTTACACACAAGAAGGGGCTGGCAGGACTAGAACCCGGGTCTTCACTTCAATTCATTATTTCATATATCAAGATTCTTCCTAAAAACATTACTAGCCGACTCCTAAAAACACAGCCTATTTGGGATTGCTCTTTTTGGCGAGAGAGCAGCCCACTTAAAAGAGCAACTTTAAATTACTCTTTTAAGGAGAATCAAATTCAGCTATTTCACTCTTCAAAAAAGCTAAGAGCATTTATAAATTACAACCAAACACAGTCCCCATACTAAAGTACTTTGCGTCAGTCAAAGCAAGCATTGCTCTTTTCCAAACAGTCATAGTAACCAAATTCGGATTTGGTCAATAATAGAATCAGTTTGGTTCAATTTGGATAAATTCTGGAAGAATTATAAAACAAGAAATTATTAAAAAATAGAATAACAGGTCTAAATGTATTTAAAGTTAAAAATAGTGTTAGTAAGCAATAAATTAGATACACCACATGATACACATGGATGACAAATCCACAATCATAAAAAGCACTTCCAAGCCAAATGAAAGCATGTATGACAATGACAAAAATTGAAACTTGTAGTAAAATTTGCAAAAATCTCAGCCGTATTAATTAGCGAAAAGTAACACAGACCATCTATTGAGAGAATTTTATCATAGAGGTAAGGGAGATAAGATTTCAAATTGAAACTTTCAGTCACTATATAACATTTCATTAATCTAGAGTTCTCTAGTTCGTTAACACCAGATCGAGTTCATTTCTCAATCGGGTTCATTTCTCAATCGGAGAAAGAAGTTCAACAAAATCACAAACACATAAACCAATTTCTTACTGATGAATTTACTGACAGAAATTGAGAAATCCAAATACAATTATATTGAAGTAAAATCTAAAATCACAATAATTTCAATCTCCACCTTACAACTCCAATTTTGCTAGCTCTAAGAATCTAGAGGGTGCCCAACATACCCCTGCCCGTCTGAATTCTCCTGCCCGCTGATGCCGCCACCACCGTACGATCCTCCTCCGTCTTCTGGCAATCCCGTTCCCCACACCGGCTGCCAAGCCTGCTGCTGCTGAATGTATGCTGTGGGATCGATGCCCGCTATAGCAGGCCGCCCGATCATTACGTTGGGACCTGTCTGCCCGATTGGCGGATAATAGTAGGGCACCCCACTAGTACTCCCCACCAATCCTAGCCCTTCATCTTTGATCTCGTCCCTCGGCACGATATCGACCAAGAAATCAAAAATGTCTGTACGAGTTATCGCGGCCGCTATATCGTTCTTTTGCAACGTTCGACGCTTGTTCTCTTCAGCATGTATCCATGAACGTATGGTGAGTTCCAGTATGAACAGCTCACACGCTTTCGCGAAAAGTATCGGCGCCTCGGCGGAGATCATGCGGACGTCCTCGTCGGCTTTCATGATCTTTTTTATGCGGGCCAGAGGGAGCTGGTGGTTCTTGAAGTCGTTGACGTGTTCGATCTCTTGCCTTTGGTAGTTCCAGAACATCTGAAGTTGCTGTTGCTGCTGTTGTATCAGATGGTGAAACGGTGGTTGTGGGTATGGAGATTGCTGGTTATCCATTAACTTAGTTTCTTGTTTGATGTTTTTGGTCCGAGGGTATGAGAATTTGGTCAGAGAAGGGAAATCTATATTTGAATTTTAGAGAGAGAGAGAGAGAAGATAAGGTGCAGATTCTCATGTAGATGTTTATCAGTTTGCTTTGATGGAGGTGCACGGGCCAGTGCACCATGTGTGGTGGGCGGTTATTTTTTTTCCTGCACTGCACGCTAAAAAAAATTAGAGGAGTGTGTAGATAGCAAATTAACTGTTATACACACTTTTTGATATGTGATACATGATTTGGACACGTACAGCACTTAATTAGAATTGGGCAGTACCATGCCTATAGTCCACAGGCCAGCTCATCTAATGTGATATTATTTAAAAGGGCCCAACTCTCCTGACTGCATTAAGATGGTGTTTAAATGATCATATACCATTAATAATTTATGATGTGGGTAAGCCAAATCAACAAACTGATAGATCATAAGTAGAAGGGCAATGAACCCAAAAATCATATTTTTTGGAAGGTTTGAATCATCTAATATTAACCGATTATTCTTAGTTTTAATGACTGATATTAAAATTATTAGATGATTTAAACTTTTTTTTTTTATTAAAACATGTTCTAATGATGGATTGTCACAATTTAAATAAATGATAAATATCTGCAACACAATAAATGATGATAAACCCCATCTTCAGCGGTGTAACATGAAAGACTCTTTTAGTGGTGTAAGACCACTTAAACACCAATTTGGTATTTTAAAAAGCACTCAAACAGTGAAACCATGGACAGATAGTTATGATCGTCAGAGCATCGATTGAACTCCTCTTTACCCTGATTTAGCCCTTACACCGCGCATTTTGTACGGGCCAGTTACATGCCAACTAATTTATTTGACTCTACTTTTTAGATTCTGATTCTAATGTTAGAATTGACCGTACGGTGGTAGTTGTGACATCTGTGAACATAGCACCTCTTTGCACTGACCTACACGCATTTAGGGGCTCTTTATCCTTGCGCCAAACTAAAATTCAATGCATCCGACGGAGCACGTGAGAGCACTGTACAGGGCATCTGTATCTGATCAGAACTCTGCAATAGGAACACAAGCTGCACGCACTGAGTACCCATGTAGTGATGTGAAATTTCCTTATCCTTCGCACCCGACAGTTTGAAAGCTCGTCGGCCCACAACCGTCCTCATCTTATCCACAGGCTTTGCGGTTACGACTTACAACTTACAACTATAAACCGTGTTTCTTCCTTAAAGAATGTTGCTAAAATGCGCAGGTGCATAGTGCCAGGAGCTTATCTTGCGCGCCAAGGAAAGTGATTGAAATAGAACATGTTTAGATCTTATCATCTTTCCATCCCCACGTTTCAGTTTCGGTTTCAGTTTTGTTTGTTATTTTTTGATACCGAAACCGAGCTGAAACTGTCAGTTTTATTCAGTTAGATTTAGGTTTGGAATTTTTTTTGTTTCTTTGTATTTTAAGCTACGTTTTTGTTTTATTTTTTCGGTTCACACCTAATCATTTTCTGTTTTCGCCCCCCAAATTGACACCGAACTAGGATTGGTTCGATTTGGTCTGAATGGATTTTTGGATTCATTCAAACCAGTTCGATTCACTCAGTTTATGGATCGGGTTCAGCTTTCAGGTCGAAACTTGCACTGCTAAATCTCACTGGGTCGGAAGAAACATATGATGTATTTGGGACTCGTGCCACATGTAGAAAGACAATATTGAAAGTGATGATGTAAAGATTTTTTTGTGTCAAATATCGAAAGAAAACATAATCTCTATCATCTGATTCAACATGGTTGTATTAGATGATGGGCTTTAATTGTATTGAAAGATCTTTAATTGTAGCTTTCAAATCAGACTACTTAGATGGCATTCCACATTGCAGAATTCCAAAAAATGCCGTTCTTTTTTCTAAATATATGCAAATGATACAAATCTCATGTCGCAGTAGTTTCTCACAACAGAAAAGTAAGAAAAACTTGTGTGCACCTAAAAGCTGCTATGAGGATACTTTTTTATAAGTTAATGAAACATGCTTTGGATCTTTTTTAGAAACAGTGTAAGTGAAAAATCTTGTTTTTATTTCTTTATGACCGGATCCGGACTTATATTTAAGCACCATATGGTGTTTAATGATTTACACCATTTATTGGCTTATGATCTTAGAAATCCTTACCGTCAAAGTGATATATCATTAATTGATAGGCTTTTGGGAGGTTTGAACCATCCAATCTGTGCAAACTAACATCAACAATTATTCTTAGTTTTAATAGCTAATATTAAAGTTTACCAATCGAATGGTTTACATCCACTAATAGACGGGATGAATTGTCACTTGAAAATTTTAGATTGATCATAGATGCATGTCACATGGCACAATAAAAAATCACAGTTCAATAGTGTGAGACAAAATGTGCCCATTTTAATGGTGGATTTATCCAAATAACTTTTTTAACCATTACTTGTGTGGGTAGCAAAAGCTAGTGTGAAACTAGAAATGGTGTAGCTATAAAAGGGCCAGAAATGCAAGGATATTTTTGAGCAAGGTATAAAAAATTGGCTGAAATTGCTACATATGGGTGATATGTATAGGTTCCTTGGCAAACCAATACGTATCGGTATCCCAACTCAGGTATCAGATATCGTATTGGCCAATACATCTCAGTTTCGGCCGAGACGTGGATTTTTTAATTTATTTTTAAAGGCCAATATGTATCGGAATCGGCTGAGTCGTGTCGGGCCTCAGCAAACCGATACCCGAGACCAAATGAGTCAAAAGAATATTTCACTAATTTTTTATTTGATAAAATATCTCACTGATTTGGGTGTTCACAGATGTGCACTTCTGCGCCTTTGGCCATTTTGGCAGGAGGTGGCCGGAGCACCACCGGCGGTGCTCGGGTCAGGTACTTTGTTTTAATCAAGTCAATTTCTAATGCACCAAGTGAGTATCCATCCAATTCATCACACAGCAATAAAACCGTTACTGAATACTGACGCATCACGAGTGCTACTTTTGTTGGTATACACTTGAACCACTTGAGTAAACCGTGTGGTACAATGGTGCACTACCATTAACACCGAATAATTCCTCGTGATACTTTGCCTAAATATCACATGTAAAACACATATATCTTCGAAAGATGCATGAAATGATTCCAGCAGATCCTACAAGATCAAGATACCGGTAGCTAGATCCTCCTGACAAAAGAAGACTCTGCTCATGAGCTGCCCGAACTTGCATCAGTAACCAAGTCAAAATATAGTCCTCAATCACAGGGTTCAATGGTGTTGGGTCGACTTGTTATCTGACCTGCTCAACCAGGATTTGTAACTGGGCCGTGCATATAAACTTGACCAATTGGGTCATGCCAACTCAAAGGCCGGATTGGATCGGGTTGGATTGGACCGATATTCTATATTCTATACGTAAAATATAAAGCAATTTGTGTGTTTAGGGGATCTTGAACTGGGTTGGGTCCCATTTAGTTTTGGGTCTGGTCTGTTTGGAGTGCACCACCGGTCAGCCAAAATTTTGGCCAGACTCGACCAGTTGACTGCCCTTCATCTCTCTCGGAAGAAAAGAGAACAACTTGCCTCTTAATCACTACATCGCATTACCGGCTTGCGCGACATCGAAATTGCTACACTTCCCCAAAAGGAGAACGGAACCGAGGCTGCCCTGTCAACCAGCTAGATTCAACACATGATAACCGAAAGCGTCAAGGGCTTCCGAAACGCCATAGAATCATACTAGTCCTACAGAAAGCCCTATCTGCCGTAGATGGATGATGTGCCTTTCCCCATAGGTTATCATCAGCCACTATTCAAATGAAAGTGAGTTTATCATAGGAACTCTCTAAGAAGTAACAAGTGTTTAATCAAGGATTACAGCAGTAATGCCCCTTTAATCTTCTTAAAAGCATCCTACACAATTGTATACTGTGGAAAGCTCATATCTACATATTTCATAACCTTTTGAAAACCCATCCAACTTCTCTGAATATTATGTCCTTTTTTCCAAACAGAGGAAGGCAGATTAATATTAGTGCTTATGACAATAAGATGCTATCTAGCCGTTATGACATAAATTCACTTTGGTTCATAATCACCAAGTCGGAGGTTCGGGAACAATTAGGCAAGGTTAAACTTCAAAAAAATTTGGAGAAATTTTTTGAAAACAAAAACTACGATTAAAGGCATTAGAAGATTTAAACAGTATAAAAAAACAAAATTTACTGAAAAGTACTTGAATTATTCGCAAATTATATGTTAATTTGACAAATTTTTAAAAACAAGAGAATTTTCCAAAAATTCACAAATAATTCATGATTAATTAGTCTAAGCTTAAACTGGCGAGCTATTCACAAATTTCTCAAAAATTCGGAGAATTTGGTGACCATGCTTTGAAGGATCAAAGGGCTGCAATCCCTGTCAATGGGACCTATCAAGCACGGTCGAGCTTGAATTGGTCTGAATTTCAACGGACCTTAGGCACACAATTGGCTCATTTATAAATCAGGCCAACACTTGGGCACCGACTAATTGATTATGTTTCAATTGACATATCTTTAAGCATAGTCACAACAAATGGTGTTTAAAAAAAACATTTAAAATATATTTTTTTAGCAAATATATAAAAAAAGTGAATTTTGTACGCAAAAGAATGTATTAAACACATTTTGTTTCCTTTACAATGTGTTCTATACGTTTTTTTTTGTATCAAACACGTTTAAATGGAAAAAAGGTTTATATATATATATATATATATTAAATATATAAATATATCAATATATCTTTTTCCTGGACTTTCTTTTTTGCTCTCTCTATTTTCCCAATCTTCCCTCGCCATACTCATCCCGTACTCCGAATTTTCCCCCTTTATTTCATACTTAGCATTTTTTGCCCTTTTTCCTGAAATTTTTCCTTGCAGTTTTATTCCCATAATCTGTCGTTTGTGTGTTTCGCCTCAACTCTTCAGTCTGTGACTAAGCATTTCGCTTAGATCCTCTTTGTAATATATTATATTCTTTAAAAGGTTTAATTATATATATATATATATATATATCTTTTTCCTGTTCTTTCTTTTGTGCTCTCTTTTTTCCCAATCTTCCCTCACCATGCTCATCCGGTACTCCGAATTTTCCCCCTTTATTTCATACTTACCATTTTTTGCGCCTTTTCCTGAAATTTTTTCCTTGCCGTTTTATTCCCATAATCTGTCGTGGACGTGCTCTTTGTGTGTTTTGCCTCACCTCTTCAGTCTCTGAATTTCACTTAAGATCCTCTTTGTAATATATTATCTTCTTTAATAAAATATTTGCTATTTACCAATAAATAATCACAAAAAATATAAACTGCAACCATCGATATTCTGTATAAGTGTTTATGGGATAATAATAACATCGAACGACGCTCATTGACCAGATTGATGAGCAGCGACCAAAGGTTACGATGACAAGCATTGACCACAAAATAGAAATATTGGTCCTCCGGAATTTATAACAAACAGACAAATTTCAACAAGATTGATGAAGAGATGGTAAGAATGATCAGACTATTGCTCACCGGTAATAGGTAGAGCCGGAAATCCATCCAACGTGAAGAACCCGTAATCTCATATACATAATCTAGCATCTCTGCAAGCGATCAAGTTTCCAACAGGTTCATATGTTGCAAAAAAAATTCTAAAACAGGGAGCAGACACAGAACCAGTGAGTTCAATTCAAATTTAACAAATTGGGTTGCAGATACCATGTAATCAGACTGATGTGCTGATATTCACCCAATGCTATCTTCTAAAGTGGAATTCATTAGAGATGAAGTGCAGACTGTAAAGTTTGATTCTCATAGTAGTAATATTCTGGTAGAAGCATTAACAGATCAATTAACTGGCATCAAGTTGTAACCTACACTTAGATTTTGGATCCTTAAGAGTAAATAAACCACACGATTTCACAGATACAAAAACCGAAAAAAAAAATGGTCTCAGTTAAATATAAGAGGATTTGAGGGATCAAAGAATTATAAGAAACCTGATGCAAAAAGTGAATCATAAAACTTAATGGATGTCAGAAAGCTCCTTTCACTTGCCAAAGAGGAGAATAATGATCTTTTAGCTCAACTATCTCCACCCGAAAAACAAAATTGATCAAATGGTAGCTCTATTTGTGCCTTACCAATTTCTAAGAGCGCCTATACAGTAAACCGTTGACTGCAACCAGCAATGGAAATTGATTTTCATCCTAATCTTCTAAACAATTGATCTAGACACCATGCGTATGCCAGCAGACCGTCACTTTTGTATTCCGCGTGGCATAGATCCCCAAAACTGAATAGAAATACAAGTGATATTATCCATCACATTCAAGCGTGATTGTAGGATCACTTTTTTAGATTTGTGCAGTGTGGAATAAAAAAAGAGGCCAGGGGCTATACGCCCGGGCGAAGAGATTTTTCTACGCCCACCATCATGTGGTCATCATGTAGTGTCCATCGCAAGAAACGGGTGCAACAACTTAGGCAATATCGATCAGATCCCATTAATAAAAAATAGTTTTTACGACTGTTCCACTGTTGAAAATGTGGACAACGTTGGCTAAATCAAGACACCAAAGTTTTAGGTCTCTGGCAACTGGGTGCACAGGTCATCCGGTGCGCCCAGGCGTTTTCTCCCCAATGCCGTAAAAAACTGACCGTTTGATGGTACAACATGTGATACTATACATCACGCTCAAGCTTGATTGTAGGATGAATTTTTGGGATCTATGCCACTCGGAATACAAAACTGACCATTTCTAGATCAATCATTTAGAAGATTAGATTAAAATCAATCTCCAACGTCCGATTCAAAGCAGTCAACGGGTTTACAGTGTAGGCGTGAACAGAGCTACCGATAATAATAATCATCATAATAATAAAGAGGTAAGCTTTCACCTTCGCGATATGTGATCTCCACAAGCATCTCAAGGACACCATGTAACTTCACCTCCTGATTAGATTGGTAGTCATGATGCAGACAAAATTAAGAGTTAAACAATTCTTGATAACAACAGTCCATAATTTTGCAAAAGGAACAAACTGCATAATCCTAAATTCCCAATCATTAAAAAAAAAATGATGCTATGTAGCAAAAAACAAAAAAACAAAAAACAAAAAGCTCAGTTTGATTCAAGTACTGTGTACCATTTTCTTCTCTGTCAGCTGGCCACATTTTCCGCAATTTAACTAACCACTTCTTGTCTAGCAGCCTCCACAGGCTCACTGTCCATAGTTTCTGTTATTATCTGAAGAAGTTCCAAAGGAGTAGCTGCTGGGTCCAACTCCCGGCAACCCTTTGGAGCATTCTGAGCTTCGTCGCCATTGAGCAACCAAGAAGGAACCTGATGCGAAAACCGAAACATCTCTTCTCTCGGGATTCTCTTTATTTGGCGAGGATCCATATGTGGGTGGAAAACCGTCTTAAAACCCGCAACCTTAACTAAGGGAGTCACGGATAAGCCATGCTCCTCACTAAAATCATCAAGCACCTCCACCATGTCGTATTTGTGTATCACTTCATCTGGGGTGAATTGGTTCCAATCTGTTGACCAGTTCCTATAAAGTGCCCAAACGTCACCTTTTCTAGGAACAATTCTAATAACTCCACGCAACCCTTTCTGCCACCTAACCTTGTGAGAAAATACATTGACTGTATTGTTAACCACACATTTGCCTGTCCTGAATTCCCCACAAGTCTTGGTAAAACCAGACGCGACCCAGTTTAGTGGACCAAGTTCGCTGTTGGTTTTGGCGTTAAGCCAACTTATGTGCATCTTAAACGGATCCAAGGAGACTACTTTCTGAACCATTGCGTAAAAACGGGGCATCCCATCATCGTCATCATATGCAGCCCATACCTGATTACCTTCGAACGAACTTTCTGAACGATCTTTGTCAAAATCATGGAAATCTGAATCAGGAACAGTGATCGATAAGGGTTCAGGCACTCCTTTATCCAAATCAAGATCAGAAATGCCAGGGGAGGCCGCCTTCTCATCATTAACTGGTTTCTCGTCATCCACGGACTCATCCGACTTGTTTTGGTCCTGTGCATTTCTACTTACTGTTACCGTTTCTTTTCCATTTTCTTTCTCCACAGCTTTGCTTGCTTCAGCTGAACTCCACTCTTTCAACTTCTTTTGAATTTCCGTCCTCGCCTTCTCCAATAACATATTTCGAAGTTCCAGCTGTGACATGTCCCTGGCAAAGCCACTGTTTAAAGCACCCATATTGGCATTTCTCCCAATTCCCGTGATCTCATCTCCACAATAGCTTTTTCCATCATCCTCTCCGACTCTTTGTTTCTTTGGAGGCCTGTCTACTTTGGGTATAGAATTTTGCTGATCAACGTTAGAATTCCCTCTGGAGACGCCTCTAGCTGTTCCCTTCGTAAAATGAGTCTTCCTCCTAAGGGTCGCCTCTCTTCTAGCTGCAGCTTTTGACTCTTCATGCTCTTTCCTCACTTTCTCATACGAGGCTGTTTTACTTGCAATACCGGATGTTCTAGAGAACACGTTCCCTGGGAAGGTCCCATGAGGTGGAAAACCAGGGGGGCCCATATTCGACACATGAGCACTTCTGTTTCCTATATGATGGTTTGAATTCTGAGAAGGCCAAGGACCAGATGGGTTGAAAATGTTTGCTGGAATTCCCCGTTTTTCTACGGCTAGAAAGGGTTTGTGGCAATTAGGACAAAGAAGGTTGTGATTAAGATAAACCCGAAGATACTCGTATTGCATTTCGCACCGATGGCAAGAAGTCCAAAACGTATTGGATTTCAACTGATGCGACGAAACAGAGGGACCCACCCGAGCCGCGCTCTTCGGTGGCGTCATGTTTGAAGAATCATTGTTGGAAAAATTACAGGCACCATTAGAATATGTTTTTTGCTGTGGAACTTTCTGTTGGGATCCTTTCAAATTCCTCTTTTGATCATAGGCCAGTCTCCTACTCTTATCTGATAGCACACTCCACGCTTCAGAAACAAATTTGAACGCCCCATCAGCACCTATGGATTTATTCTTATCAGGGTGAAGGACTAGAGCTAACTGTCTGTACATTTTTTTCACCATCTCATCATTGGCCGATGGATTCACATGAAGAATTGCGTACCAATCCGTTTCCCCGTTTACTTTTTGGTCCGCGGAGACATACACATCGAGAGTTGCTAACATTTGGGTTATATTCTCTAAGGTGGGGTACAAATTTTGGGCCTTCAAAGCAAACTTCTTAGCACCCAAGAAGTCCTTGGCCCGGAACTTCTTCTCAGCAATTTCTTTCGCTCTAACAGCTTCATCTCTATTGCACTCCATTACTTTTTTCTTTCTTTCTTTTTCACTCGTCTTCTTACCCACGTTCGAATCAACAAAAAATCAGCCACCACTATCTGTCTCTACAACCCAACATTTTTTCATACTTAGGTTCAATCAGCTCCTCTCAATTATCCAAAATCTCAATTTAAACTCCCCAAATTCTTACTCAAAAAGCGTAACAAATCACTTAGTAACTACCCCAAAACACACAATTAACAATAATTCAATAACAAGCATGCATTCGCCAACTTCAATTCAAGCTTAAACCCCTAGCTGAATTCACTCTATTCCCACTAAACAATAAAAAACTACCTTTCAAGTATAAAATTCTTCAGAAGTAAAAATAATCGGAGAAATCAAAGCTTGATATTAAAAAAACAACGCCTACGCACTTCTCAAAAAGACATCAAAAGCCCAATCAAACAGAAAAAACCAGCCAATGGTCAACGTAAATTGAAGTTTAGAAGCAAATCCGACGGTCTTGGTTTCACTATTTAGGAACTGAAACCCTAGATTTTCTGATCTCTCTTCTCCCTTCACGGCACTCAGTAAAAATTGACTCAAACTAACAGTGATTAAAAAGGAAACGAATTAGAAATTACCCATTTGAAGAAAATCTCCGTCAGTTGAAGAATTCGAATCGTAAAGGCGCCGTTGGAACCCTCAAATCACCATAAAAATCTTGGAAAATATAAACAACGACATAAACAAAAGTAATAATAACCTCGTGACTAAACCACTTAAACCTAAACAAAATTAATTAATGATTAATCGTATAAGTAGAGAAAATATCTCATGGGACGTAGCACCACTAAAGATAGTGGTGCTTCCATTTCTATCCATCAATGAGTGTATTTATTTATATAATAATTCAACCCATTTAATCATCTTTTTTATGTTGGATGGGCCATATTCTTGAAAAACTGGACCAATTGAATGATCATGACCCTCCAATAATGAGCTTTTTTATGAGCCATGGGATATATTATTATTGATGTTACACAAAAAAATTGATTGACTTTGTAGATGTTTTTAATCAGATCTGTTCAGGGTCTATAGCTAATAAATGAGATGGCTCATCAAAATCGACGCCCTGGATCAATGGGAATATGATCAATTGTGGCTAGATTTTGTGGGGCATTATCATCCTTGCAGGTGCTAAGCACCATGTTATAGGAAGAAAGAGGAGAGGTGCAATGGGATTCTTTAGTATTAGTATTCTCTTAATTTTAACCCACACTTTTGGTATTAGTTATAAATCTAACCAGGGTTGAGTTATAACTATTTTAAGATAACTATGATTAGAATTTAACTATGGTTACATATTGCAAGTTAGCTAAACATAGTAATATTGATGGTGGTCTCTTTCTTATACGGTAGGGAAAGTTAAAGTTTCAAGGGTGCATGTGAAGGGCTTTGTATAAAAAGTACTTTAGTCACTACATATACTGGCATGGTTATCCACTTTCCCTTGTGTGGTTAGATTAACTAGTATACAGGGTTAAAGGAGAGTTATTTGGACCACCCATTGAGATGTGCCTTGTGTGTATGATGGGAGTCATGGGACCCACCTACATCCTTCTAGACAGTCCTCTTAATTTTCCATGTTTTCATAATAATTTATCCGTTTTATAAAGATTAAAGAGGGTAATGAAATTAGGGGTGTTAATGGCCTGGGCCTGACCAGTTGGGCCATAGTCCATGTCGGTTTGATCCTTCAGGCCCTAGACCCAACCGAAAATCTGACTCGACTTGTTGATAGCCCTAGATTGAATGAACGTATGACAACTTTATTAGAAGATAATATATTGTCGGTGTCAGTCCCAAGCCCGAATGAGAAAGGAGGAGAGCTCGCGTCAAGTACACAGCCGACTGTAAAAAGCCTAACAAATTCTATGACGAGTCTTATTAGATGAGATAAAGCTATAACTATGATTCGATTTTATTCGAAGTATTTTATGAGAATGTTCATTATTTCCAGAGGATAATATTTAAGTTATATAAATTATTAGGGGAGACAATGGGCCCATCCCAGCCTGGTTGGGTCAATATATAAACATAGCCTCAACTCCAACTTGTGGTTCAGGTGGATGAACCCAATTGTTTATTGGCTAAAACTTGCTGGCTCAACTCCTGGCCCAGGCCTTTCCTGGAACCTAACTCAAGACAGCTTGGGCTTTGAAGCCCGTTGGACCAGCCCAGCCCTTGAAATTGATAAGGCTTTCTTATGTGGGTGGAAATGGATTGATTTTATTCAAATTTCATATTAATGATAAAGTAGGATGCTGGCTTGTTAAGAAAGAACGCACTTGTGTTCCTCAAAACAAAAGAAGAAAGAAAGCACTTGTTGGATGACTTAGATTAAATGATTAGTGCTGCATTCGGATGCTCAACCTATATGTGGCTCGACATGATTGGCTAATATATATATGTATACCCTAAATGACCTACTTACTTTTCAAATTAGATTCATATTTTTAGTAGATGGTGAGTCCCAAGGACAGATTATTGCTAGTACCAATATATGGAGGGCTAGCAACGGGCCGTGACCTGGACCACCCACCTAGTCTAATGGGTAGGGGTAACATAGCATTTTTTCAAGCCCGATCCGAGCTGATCTCAGGATAGTGTTGAGTTAGGGTTAGGTTCAACTCTCCACCTTGACTTGACCTGACCCGCCCATTGATATGGACGGTCTGGATCAATGGGAAATTATCATCTTGGATGCGGCTAAGCATCATGTTATAGGATAGAAAATAAAAGCGGAAAGGTGCACTAGAATACTTAACTATAAGTTCTCTCTTTAACCCACCTTTCTCTGATGAGATAAAAAGACTAACTAGGGTTCAGTTATGACTATTTTAAACTAATTATAGTTAGATCATAACTATGGTTAAAAGTTCCAAGTTAACTAAACATAACAACTTTTACTTAGGGAGAGGAGAGGACAATTTCATAGAGAATATTGATGGGGTAGAGAAAGTTTCAATTTTCAAGGGCCACATTGAAGGTTCAATTAAAAAAATAAGTACTTGAGTAAGTATAGTGGCATGGTTACCCTTGTGTGATTAGATTAACCAGTATATGTGGGTTACGGGATAGTTACTTGGACCACCCAATGAGAGGTGCTTTGTAAGATAGGACTCACCTTCTTCCTCCTTCTATTGCAATCCACTCAATTTTCCATGTTAGAAAAACTCAAGAAATGAAAGGTATCTTAATTTTATAAAAATAATATAAATTAACTCAGCCATTGTTGAACCTCAAGGGGTTAGCTGAGCTGGCTAGGTACTTGCCTCCAAAAGCAGGAGACTTGAGTTCGGATCCCCTTGTCCCTTGAGCCACCCTAGGAAGTTATCTCGTGTTGATCCCACATTTGCTAAATTGTGGTGCGCATGTGCCCCTGGGATTAGGCAGGTGCTTTAAGGGGCTTGGATACCCAAGTTATAAATAATAAAAAAACTCTGCCATTGTTGGTATGATGCCCAGATGCGAAAGGAGGACAATTGGCATCAGATTAACAGTTGGCTACAAAAAAAAAAAAAAAAATTTAAATAAATAAATAAATAAGTTCTTATTAATAAAATAAGGTTATGACGATGATAATGATGATGATATAAAAAAAGCCATTAATCAGTGTTGGTCTCGTACATACAGGGTTCTAAGAGGGGTGAAAGGAATACAAATCTAACTTTTGCCTTTTACATACAAAGTGGGTGCTTTTCAGACTTGAACCTGCTTCTTAAAGCAACAACTGAAGCCTTTTTATCATTACACCAAGTACTTTTTATGAGAGTGAATTATCATTATTTTTAAAAGATGATATAAAAGTTACATAAATTTATTATGAGTTAAAATAGGCTCAGCCAGACCCATCTGGGCCCAAATGTAGATAAATTGGGCCAAAATTAATCCAACCAAAATCATGGGCCCAGCACCTGAACTTGTCGTCTAGGTGAATGGGCCCATTCGTTGATAGTCTAAAACTTGGCCCTTGAAATTGATGAGGAACATCTTACTGACTGGAAAACAAACTTCTCAGCCGATTGGTTTTATTCAAATTTCATTTCAATTGATAAAAGGGGGATGCTTGCTTGTTAAAGGTGGCCAAATCCGCTAAATAGATTTTCCAAAATATGGCCTTCTGTTTCAATGTTATAATTGGGTTCGGCTTTGTGAAGCACCATTACCTGTCTTAGAGGTCATTTAACCATCAATTCACTTCTTTGGTTGAGGACTATGGTAGTTTTCCTCAGTTCCGGAGCCTATAAGACTCTAAGCACTTCTGAGAACCTTCAGTTGTGCAACATCCAATCCAGCAAAAGCACCCCTCATGCTGCCATTGCACTCACATTGCAGGAACTCTGCTTCTCGGTTTCCCAGTGCAAGTCACTGCACTCACAAAACTCGTGCACCAAGAGTATGACTGCTACTTTATTTCTGTAATAATTCCTTAATGGAAAAAAAAAATTGCTAATATCTAAAGAGATTGAAACACTTAGTTACGTACATGGATAAAAAATCCGAACGAAACTGATACGTATCAATTTTGGAGGTCACCAGGTCCATCCATTGAATCGGCTCATATACATTGGTATGTATCTGCCATTACATACCCAATGAATCCTCCAAAACCGATACGTATCAGACGATATGTATCGGTTTTGGAGCTGGCTGATATGTACCAAAAAATCGAAATTTTGATCCCTGGTTACATTAAAAATCAAAGAACTGCTACATTAGAAAGTTCAACAGTTTCAAGCAACTAATATTCAGAGTAAATTTCTGAACGCTTACCCACACTCCAAATATCAACATGTTAATTCCTATGAAGTTACGGTAACGTCGAAAAGTAAAATAAGGTCCAGTAGAAAATTCCTGTGAAATTAAAACGATATCAATTTCATGTTCTTTTTTTAACTACTCCAAATCTTAACATATTAACTGTTGTGGAGTTTTAGTAACTTCAAAAAGTGAAACAGTGACCACTCCAAGAATCCTGTGAAATTCAGAGAAAATCTATATGCTGACGGATGGATACAAAATAGATTAAAACGACATTACTTTCATTTTTTTGATATTTTAATCAATTAACAAAGATCTCGAACATATATTAAAAAAAAAAAACATAACTTATGCGTCTTTCATCACTACAGTTTCATAGAGTCATGATCGTGGTTAAAATTACTAACCATACCATATCCAAATGAAATGGAGAATTGGGTACAACTTACAGATAAGAAAATCTTACAACCTTGAGAACACACACCAAATGAAATCTTCACAAAAACGATTTAGAAACACCAATATGGCCTCTATTACTGTCTGCCAGGAAACATCTGCCTGCCTCTGACTGCCACTTGTCCTCGACACAGATCTCCAAATAATTCATGTAAATATAGCAATCTCAATGCTGCAGGTTCGAACCCAGCTTACCTATAAAAAAAATGAGGCCAAAGCGCAAAATCCAGTCTCCATACTGAAAATACAGACCGCCCGCTAGAGAAACCACCATTTCAGAAATAAACTGAAACTCATGAACGAGCTTTTTCGTAAAGATTCGCATAGACAATCTTGGTCCGATACACAAGAATTGAGCTCAAGAGAAATGCTACAATGCAGAATCCCGACATTATCATTGAAGAAAGAAAAAAGCAAATAGCACCGTCACATTTTAGTGTTTCTTCCTCACCACGTACTCCATGAAGCATCCTACTAAACAGGGATACAGAACTTTGCCGGACAGTGGGAAGATTAGATTGTTTCTCGGCATAGTAATCGTATATATGGCTAGCAATGAGACCCGAGAAAACTAGCGACCCCGCAGGGTTTGCCATTGTGAGAAAATTGTAGAGTGCACCAAAATTTTTCAAGCCAAAAAGTTCAGAGGCAGCTGCTGGAACGATCGCCCAATGAGCCCCGTATCCTAGTCCAATCAAAAGAGTTGCAACGTACATTGTTCCGGGCCACGCCATAGCAAAAAAGAAGTGGCCTAATGCCATCAGAGCCTGGCCCACAGCCAACGCCGCTGGTCTCGGATACGAGTAGTCCCTGTTCACATAATATCGGAAGATTAGTGAAAGGAAAGATGCAAGAAGGCTAACTGTAACGAATCAATGAAGTTTTCGTACATATGTTAATCATGGTTCAAGCATGGTTTGAAATATAGGTTTTCGGGTACGTATCGTCCAGCACCGAAACCGGTATGTACCGGTTCCGAATGGCCATGGGTCAAAATATCGTCTGATACTGATACGTATCGATTTTGGACATGAACAATACAATAAAATGGGTTTTTACTAGGCCCCTTAAAAAACAGTCAAATTATCGTCCATATCGTTCGTATCGCCCGATAATTTCAAATTATCGTTTTGTTTGTTTGTGCTTTTTTTTATTCTCTTGGCAAAATACCAGATAGTATCGTCTGGTACATATCGGTTTTGGGGTTGGTCGATGCGTATCGATTTTCCGAGATATTGATCCATGCGAATGACACATTGGTATGAATCGTCCGGTACATTACTAAAACATATGGAATGTACCGGTATGATACTTTGAATGTGTCGTAACGGTGACCTCCAATGCCAGTACGTATCATCCGGTATGTGTAGAATCCCATGAGCCTAACTCAACCTAACAAAACCGGCTTGTACGGTGAGGTTTGCCCAGGTTATAGATAGCCCAAGGCATCCAGCCTCCAGGCGATGTGGGATTATCATTCACATCCCCTCAGGTGTAACGTGCCTCTCTACATTCCTGTGGTACCTGCTCTGATACCATGTAGAATCCCATGGGCCTAACTCAATCTCACAAACTGGTTTGTAAGGTGAGGTTTGCCCAGGTTATATATAGCCCAAGGCTTCCAGCCCACAGGCGATGTGGGACTATCATTCAGTATGTACGGGTATCGGATGAGATTTGGAACCATGGGTTCAAGAGCAACATAAGCAGATGCGTCGCTGGTCCAAAAAGGCTCTTAGGGACAAACTAATGGCTGTCAATGGGTCAGGTCGGGTCGGGCCAAATTTTAGATCAACCTGACTGTTTTGGCCCTCGACCCAACCTGACCTTCAGGTCCATTGACTCCACTCAACCTGACCCAACGGGCCAAGATTGTGTTCCCAATCCAACCTGAAAAGGCAGACCCGGTCCAATGGGCCAAGTTTATGTGCTCATCCCAATTCGAAAACCGGGGCCATGTTGACAGCTCTAGGGGCACAACCACAGTGCTTATGCTACGGCCATGCTCTATTGCAAATAATAAAATTACAAAACCATATAATAAGTGTAAAAAGTTGCTCCAGTGCACTACATTGGGGAATAGAAAGTATCAAAGCGAAATATATTTTCAGAAGTTCAAATAATGTTGAATTCATGGTATCAAAACTCGGTTGATGCCGATACGCATCATTTTCGCCGAGAACCAATACCACCCCGATACAGGTATCGTCGATATCAATACCGGTGTCAAGCCGATATGGGTCAATATCGGGCTGACCAATACAGTTTGAAACAAAAAACAAACAAAAAAACAAACCACCAATACGGTATTGGAGATGCCGTATCCGTATCGGTTCAAGATGGACCAATACCCGATATCGAGAGAGTTTGATAGGTTTAATTACTGAGTTCTTAACATAGTATTCAAGGATGTCAGATGAGAATCATACTTGACAATAATCTCAGAGAAGTAGCCGCCACCAATACGACCGAGAAAGTTCCAAATGCTGATCATTGATACAAATATATGAGTATTATCATATCCTGCAGACTGGCTCATCTGACCCAAATTATCAATGACTGTCAAACCAGATCCTGAACCCAGTAAAAGAGAGAAAAATAGAAGCCAAAAATCCGCCTTTTTCAGCGCCTGCAGCAAGGTGAAGTCTTCTCCTCTGTGAGGGCCTTTCCTCCTCTTCACCCTCACAGCGCCTTCGGCTGCCGCATGAAATAATTTTGTTTGCAGCTGCGCAATTCGCTTTTGCCTCTCCAACGCAGGAAGCAAATCGACTTCCCTAGGTTTTTCATCTTCGACCTCACTGAGAATTACTTCATTTACATCAGTGGCTTGGCCCGACTGACCATCTTGTTTTTGAGTGTCGGGCAAAAGTTGATCTTCTTCTGTGGTAGATCTCGGGTCCAAATAAAAACTCATCAGCAACGGAATCACAATCGGAAGCAACAGAAGAATGAATAATATCACAGTGAACAATGTAATCACAGTAACGTTCATGTCAACCAGATCTTCAAGAAGCATCACACCCATCAAATAAGCCGCCAGAAGCAAGCATACGCTATATACGAAAGTGAAACTTGAATCATCGGACGACCGCACTTGCCTGTGACCTCTAACTGGTCTAACGATGAACATCAGAGCGATAGTTACCATTGCAGGCCCGACGGCAACCATGAAGATTATGGATGCCTGGTCGGGCGAATGTATCGTCGTATAAATCTGAGTCATTATCGCACCACTCAAACCCGCAAAACCCTTCAATATCCCCACTATTGGACCCCTTCTTTTCGGGAAATTCTGGACACTTGACACAAGGGTAGCCGTATTGAAATAGGTCTCACCATTCGTTCCGACAAATATCAAAATGCACATCTGCACATTGTCACTAGATTAACAACTTTACAAAGCAAAACAAATGTATAGATGGAACAGTTATTTTTTCCCAACAGGAACAGAAAAACACAAGCTCCAACTGATCAAGCTAGCTAACAAATGTTCTTCAAAGAACGAGACTGACGAATTAGAATTGCACGAAGCAATAGTTTCAAAATTTTGAATCACTCGAGTGGATTCACACCAGTCGATAGAAAGTGGTTTAATTATTTAGTTTGAATCTAGTGAAATGAATTGAGAATTGGATGTTTCCAACTATGTTGCTTCCTTTGGCAGGTATTCCCTCGAGTTCACTAAAATACACAATTTTAGTTTGCCAAATTCACCCTAATTTTCCTTTATATTCATCATGGGTTAGGTCAAAAACCCAATTGATTTTTGCAAAATTTTCAATTCTTTAAGTGGGAGAGGAGAAGAAATACCAATATTGACAACTTATTTTATTTACATCAAATGGTTACCAATAAAACAAATCAAAGGGGTGGAGTAACGTTTTGCAATGGTTAATTGCCCTTCCAAGATTCTGTTGCAAGGCCAAGAAAAAATTTAGATTATCGAAAAAAAAAAGTATTTTGACAGGGTAAGTTTACTGCTTTAGTTCAAAAGCAACAAATACCACCTATGCATAATGGAACATGAAAAAATTATGCTCTTGTAAATGTCTAAATGTATTTTATACATAGATGTACACAACATATATAGCCATATAATAGAAAAGTTAAAGCAAAATTGTATTATAAATATATTTTTTAATCCGAAAAAAAGTATTTTATTACAAACAAATACAATGGATGCAGAAAAGGTGAGAATGAAAAACTAAAATTACAATGTGGACCCCACAAAGATGACATCAAACAACTGAATCATAAATAATTGCTAGATTACAATATAATTATGTAAATTATAATTAAGTAATAAGTTACAAATTAGTAAGTAAAACTTCATTTTTATAAAAATATTTTTTTAAATTAGATCATTAAATTATTCCCATCACAAACGAGTAAATAAACACAAGTGTGTTTATTAGTATTCCCAAATTAGTAAATTAATTACCAAATATTAAGTTATTGATAAGTCAAGCATATGCTCCATAAGCCCCTAAGCATACATCATCTGCTCTACATAAATTGGAAAATTTGCAGTTAAATGACCAACTCCTTGGATAAATTATACCAAATGAACATAATGAATCAGATTCACAAACTGAATTGAATAGAATTCACACAGCTCACGAATCAATGTCATGAATTGAATAAATTAATTCATTAAGCATGTCACGAACTGCAAGTAAAAAAATTGAAGCTGAACCGTCCAAAATATGTATTTGGTAACTTTGGGTTAACCCATAATTGCAGACTAACAATCACCAGAAAAATGAGAATTACTTGGAAAATAAACTTAAATACCATTGAGGACCTACAATAAATAATAATATACATCTTGCTTCTGTCGTTTAATTTTACCATATATGTCAACAATGCAGTGCACCAACTAAGGGGGAAAGAAGAACCCTACTTAGTAAATAGATAACAAGCTAATGAGTTGGTTGCAAAAAAAAAACTGCAATTTTTTGAAAAGTTGTGATTAAATCATTGTTCGCTTGGAAAAAATTTCATGCTAAACCCTGACTGTTTAAAAAAGAGCAACCTAATTACTTTTTTGGTGGTATTTGTGGTTTAATCATGACCTAATGCAGGTGAGACTTTTAAAAAACACTTTAAAAATTAAAAATATAAATACCCCGATGTTTTCTCAGAATTTTCTTCAACTTTGCTCATATTCCCTAATATGCAAATTTTCTCTCACTAAATAATTCTTGAATTCCAATTTTGTGAACCCCATGGAGAGAAAAAGTCTTGCTTCCCATTTAATAGCAAAGGAAATGTCAAGGCCAAGTTACTGGCTTAACTGGTGGATTCCAGCTTGAATATTTGAGAGTTTCCATTGACGTATTCAATGCATCTTTTGGGAGCTGGTTTTGCTCGCTAAAATACTTGCAATCCTGTGATTTTGGTTCCTATTCACAAAATAGTTCATTATCTATTCAAAAATGAAGAAAAGAAATACCCCCATATGTGAGTCTCACCTAGGGGTGCCGACGGCAAGCAACCCGACCTGCAATGGGTGCGGATTGGGTTCAGATTTCTGACCCGTCAGGTAGGGTCGGGATGAAAATCCTCACCTGTTTATTCAGCAGGTCATGTTTGGGTTGAGGTTTCTTGACCTGAACCTGTCCCTGACCCGAGTTGACCCAACTCCCTCCGTTGTATTTTAGCATAGTATGCCCAACCCGAGTTTTTGCTAAATGGATCGGGTATTCAGGTTCAGGTCGAGGGTAATAACTGGGTCGAGTCGACTCCGACCTGGCCCAAACCTGACCCATCTGCACCCCCTAATCCCACCCAATAACTATAAGAATCAATTTGAGCGGTGTTCTTATCATCATAAAAAACAAGTATAGAAATGCAAGGAAGCCGAACAAATACATTCTATGTAGGAAAAAAAAATTGCCCTGTAATTTGGAATCAAAACTTTTTTGCAAAAAGTTGAGTTTTTTACTCTTCCAAGGAACCAAAGAACAGGGGTTGGATATGTAGCTCAATTAATGATACGTATCCTGTATTGGAAATATGATGCATCATGCTTATACACATGGACTTAAAACACTGTGATTAAAAAGGGCATGTCCTAATTGTGCAGCCAAAATTATTTCAAATTAATGAAGTCGCCCATTACTTCCACATTAGGCCACGTGTCCTTAACTGCCTAGCCTAAGGGTAAAAAGAATGCTAAAGCTACCATTAAAAAAAAAGATTAAATTGACCTCAAGGAGGTGTTCCCATCAACGCAAACAGCAGAGCTTGGGTGGTAAAGTTTTACAGAGAAGTTGACAGAAGCTGAAACTTTCTTTGGTTATATAGAACAACGAACATTGGAAGTAAGGTATGTTACGATAAATATAAGCATAGTTACCAAGGCGGAATTTGGGAAAACATTGGCAAGGCAAAAATATGAAGAAAAAAAAATGAGGAAAATTTCAGGGAAAATTCAAAGAAAAGGCATTTAAAATATAGAGAGAAAAAAAAAATGAGTATTTTCGGAAAAAAAATGCGTTTTAATCGTGTTTCTGACGCTTTATGAAAAAATGCGTTTTAACAAGTTTTTTTTCAATAAAACACCGATTTTGGTAACTATGAAAATAAGTGGGAAAAACCACATGGGACAACACACAAGTTAGATTGTCAAGACTTATTATAAGACAAGACACTAACACTCTTTACAATGCTTGCTGCCAGGCTCTCTTTCTATATTCTTAGAAGTTAGAATAGGATAGACCGATAGGGGCATATCTCTAGTCGAGAGACTCCCACCCGATTACATTCAAACTAATAGGCACAATTACAGGCGATAACCTTTACATGAGTATAGAAGACATATAAGGACCCTTTAGCAGAGTAGTAGAACTAATGACTATAATCCCTCTAGACTCATACCCCTCCTAAAGTTGGTGCCAAAATGTCAATCATGCCCAAGTTGGATACGTGATCCGGAAATCTAGTCTTTCCTACAGCTTTAGTGAGTACATCAACTAACTATTCTTAATAACTAACCTGTGGAGTACAAAACTATTTAGACTACCTTTTCACTAGCGTGGCAATCGACCACGATATACTTAGTTCTCATGATATGCTAGATTAACAACAATATGTATGTATGATCCATAGCCCTTCATGTGCACCATGAGTCATGGCTCAATATTTAGCTTTTGCACTTGAGCCTACCCCCACATTTTGCCTTTTATTTCCAAGCAACAATAGCCCATAGTGTATCGTTTATCACTGAGAGAGTCCAATCAGCATCTTTTTAGATCTTTATATCAAAACCATGGTTACTATATATAATTCCTTTATCTCTATTAAATTTCGGATATCTGATAATTCTGTGTACAGAGCCTCTAAATGACAACTTCGTGGTGAATGCATGTATTGATTAACCACACTTGTGGGATATTAAAGATTTGGCAAAGTAAAGATACAGTATATCAATTTGCCACTAAGACTCTGATAGAGTCCAACAACCTTGAGTAGTTCATCATTTACCGTTCGTTTAATGATTCTGATCCACAATTCTATCCACTAGTAATTTGGGAAACAAGACCCCACCTTGCACTTTTTCATCAAATAAATCAACCATGACACAGGTCAACCACAAAAGAGATCATATTATATATAGCTCAACCATCAAACCCAAATAGAAACTAATTCCAAAAGAAGATAGTAACAGGTCGATCAAACAAAAGGCAACTCCCATAACAGATAATCTTCTAAACACACAAATTCAGAGAGTTAAAAAAGAACATTTTGTCAAAAACAAGATCTGGTTCAAAGAGAAAATCTGTGTTTTATTCTACAGAATCAGCACATTCCAATCACCAAAAATAAATACGTTAATTAATAAGCAAATAATCCCGAATGTTGTGATCGAAGAATAAATAGATTCTTATAGGCCACAGTAAACCAATTCAACCAAAAACTCCCTAGCTCCATCCATCCAAATCAGCAACATCACTTAAAAATAACAAATAATAACAATCTCAAGGCAAAAAATCAGTGTTTTCTTCTACACAATCAGGACATTTCAATCATCTAAAGTAAATTAATTAATTAATAAATAACCCCTCAATCAAATAACAAATATTGTGATTGAAAAATAAAGAGATTCTAATTGCCAGAGTAACACCATTTCAACCAAAAAAATCCTCGGCTCCATCCCTACATCCAAATCATCACAACCATCAAACCAACCACTCAAAAATAATACCAACATGTTCAAGGCCAAAAATCAGCATTTAAATTGTTCTGTAGAATCATCTAAAGTAAATAAACTAATTAATAAATAACCCATCAATTAAATAACACCTCTTGTGATTAAAAATACTCAGATTCTAATTCGCCAGAGTAAAACCAAATCAACCAAAAAAATCCTCAGATCCATCCACACATTCAAATCATCAAAACCATCAAACCCATCAAACCATTCATTTAAAAAAACTAACAACAAGCCCCAAACAACAAATAAACCAAAACCCATTTCAAAACAGCACCTCAGTAACTTTTTCAAGGCCAAAAATCAGCGTTTTGTTCTACAGAATCAGTACATTTCAAACATCTAAATTATATCAAGTAATAAATAACCCCACAATCAAAAAACAAATATTATGTTTAAATAATAAACAGACTCTTAGCTCCATTCATACATCCAAATCATCAAGACCATCAAACCAAACACTTTAAAAAAAAAACATTTTCCAAAGCCCATTTCAAAACAACACCTCATCAAAATCAACTCACCGCCCACAGCGGCAAAGTTGGCACTCTACCCGTCACGATCAGCCAAACCCAACCGTACCCAACAAAATTCTGAGCCGCGCCCACAAGCAACGCTCCCCAAATAGGCAAAATCTCGCATAAACTCGCCGCCAGAAACCCAATACTGTCGCCGAGATCCTTGGCAACGCCCAAGCTTGCAACCTGGGCCTGATTATAGTTTAGAGAGCTCTTTACAACAGGAGAAATGCTCCCAAAAAGATACCCAACTCCCCCAAACGATTGAATCCACATTGAAGCTACGAAAACTAGCCATCGATTGTTCAGAAACCCACCGGAAGTTTCATGAAATCGACGCATTGTTGTTCGAATAATCGATTCTCCAAAAACTGATATGTTTTTCGTTTTTTTTTTAATTTTTGAGATTGATAGACTGAAAAGAATAGGGGAAAAAGAATTTGGGATTTAAACTTACTATTACTAAATATTTTGTTTCGTTTATGAGGAAAATTGGAAGAAGATGAGCGTGGAGAAGGTGATTGCGGTTTTTTATTTATTATTTGATCGTCGACCGACTCGACCAGACCGGCATTTTTATATTGGTGTAAAATATGTTTAAGGGCGTCGACGTTTATGTAATTACCAAAATGTCCCCTATCCATGTGCACTGTGCACAGATTGCCGGGTCTTCATCATCAGTTCATGGATTGGTCGGTTGCCGGACGGATGATGTTGAAATTTTCATTTATTTTATCGGATAAATATCCGAAATTATTTTAGGGGATTTGTCCACACTCCCCCACCAAATTTTGAACATCCCCCGTTCACTACAGCTGAAATGGCCGCTGTGAATCGATCGTTTTAAATCTTTCACACAATTGATTTTAAGATTATCAAAACATTATTGATCGTTTTTAATCTTTCACACAATACTGATTTTAAGATTATTAAAACATTATCGATCGTATCTGACGGTTAATTTTTAATTTCATGTGATACATCTCAAAAAAATATTTCAAAGATCAATTTTTAAAATATATGTCACGTGGAATCAAAAATTAGTCGACTGTCTCTTGATATTTCCGGCATCTCAAGATCACTTTCTACTAAAACAGTAGATTGAAAACGAACCTCCATCGATCGAATCAAGTTAATTTATTTTTGGGGGAGGAGGGGTTCAAAATTGAGAGTACGGTGGGCACGCACCCTTATCGACCCTGTCAGATGTACCTTTTACTGCAGAGATCCTATAGTTTTACATTTACCCAAATCGACCCGCTACGCGCCGAGCCATCTCCCGCCTTTAGAAAATACCGGATTTGCCCCCAATGTAATAAATAGTCGCCTTCACCAAATCCTTCACTGTTTATCTTTTTACTTTTTTACTTTTTCGTTCAAAGTCGGTAGAGAGGCAGTCGAGAGTCGCTAACATTCCGTTCTTCAATCTTCAAGCTTCCAAACCTGTAAGTAGCTAGTAAATTAATATTAATTTCTATTGAGTTTTTTCTTCTTCTTTCGTTGGTGCCCATTTTGTAGTAATTTTTATCGATATCGATTGTCTATGCAATCGATAACGATTGTATATGCAATCAATATCGATTTCGCCAAAATTTTTATTACATCATCGTTTTCGTCCCAAAGGAACTGAAGAGGATCTGGTTCTGGTGGTGGTAGTGGGTCCTCCCATACAGGATCGAACTTGATTGGGTTATAGTAGATTTTAAGGTATTTTATCGTCGTCGTTTGACATTGGAAAATATGGGGGCTGGTAGAGATAATAGGGAAAAATCATTTGCTGCTGATCGTGGCAAATCATTTGCTGATGATGGTTAGGGATAATATCAATTGCATATACAATCGATAGCGATTGCCTATACAATCAATAGCGATATTATCCCTAATGATTTTCCACCATCACCAGCAAAAATCTTTCTACCAGCCCCCATATTTTCTAATGTCAAACGACGACGATAAAACACCTTAAAACCTACTATAACCCAATCAAGTTCGATCCTGTATGGGAGGACCCACCACCACCACCAGAACCAGATCCTCTTCAGTTCCTTTGGGACGAAAACGATGAAGTATTAAAAATTTTGGCGAAGGAAGAAAAGAATAAGACAAAGAAAAAGAAAAAGATGAAAAAAGGAAAAGAAATTGGACAATTGCATATACGGTCGATTGTTAATGCGATCGATATCGATTATATAAACAGTCGATAACGATTGTATACATAGTCGATGACAATTGTATACACAGTCGGTAACGATTGTGTACACAGTCGATAACGATTGTTTAGGGAATCGACAATTTTTTATGTAGTCTGATTATACCTTGATTATAAATATTCTCTTTCAATTTTATTACAGTTCATATACAGAAGCCGGCAAAATGGTTGTATAACGTGCTGTTGGAAAAATGTTCTCCTACTGGCATTTCGAAGATGTACGAAGACGCTAGCCCTCAACAGAAGGAGATGCTAAGTGCATCAGTTTTCGGAAAAATATTTTAAATGCCAAAGGGTGTTAGTTTTGCTGGAGATGTTGTGGATGCTATGTTAAGTTTTTGGGTTGAAAAGAACCACTTCCGAATCGGGAGGAGAGATATCTATCTTCGGGAGATGGATGTTGCCTTAATACTGGGCCTTGTGGTTGTTAAACCCAACAGTATTCCCCTTCCATTAAAGCACCTGAAATGGAAACCATTCGATACAAATATTTTTAGGGACTACCACTAAGGAAAAATTTTCGGTCTCATATTGATAGTGGATTGAGGCTAGTGCAAAGTGATGACGACTTCGTCAAGTTGGCTCTTCTTTTTGTTCTATGTACATTCCTTTTTCCCGGGTCTCATCTTCAATTGTCGAAAGCCCACGTTGAACTTGTCGATGACGTGGAAAAGTTTAAAAAAACCTCGTGGGGTCTCTATGTCTTCAAAGACTTGCTAGAGTATATAGAGAAGGGTGTGGAAAATAAAAAGACTGCCGACAACGATAAAGCCTTTAAGCCGTATAATATTTATGGCTGTATGTGTGTACTTCAGTGGTGGGACTATGAGAAGCTGCCTGACGTCTCACCTAAAAGAACGTCAATGCTAAACCCTTTCCCGTGATTGTTGAAGTGGGCGGAGAAGCCCCAAACGAGGAATAAAGGCAACACTTTTGCGAAGATGGTCGACAGCAAGGTATGATGTCGTTTTAACTAATTCAAATTTATAAAGGTAAATCTGTAAGAACATTAAAGAGTAATGTGGAGAATTCCGATTACCTAATCAATCGATATCGATTGCCTACGTAGTCGGAAGCGACTGACTACGGAATCGAATGATTGATGAAGCAATCGGTATCGACTGCCTACACAGTCGGTGTCGACTGCCTACACAATCGGTATCAAATGCCTACACAGTCGGTGTCGACTGCCTACACAATCGGTATCGACTGTAAATGGAATTGGTTTTCACTCTTTAAGCAGTCGTTATATTACAGTGATATTTTAATTTCTGTAATTTTTCTATGTTATTTTACAACCTGTCATTTTTTGTAACAGATTTACGCTCCCCTCGAACCCGTTACCTTCGAGTTGGACATACCTCTCGTAAGGGATTATCAGCAGGTTCTAAAAGTTGTTGGGAGAGAAATTGGGGTGAAGAGGAAAGATGTTGAGGAGGTCAAGAAAGCTGTGGAAGTTGATCTGCGGCCCAAGAAGAAAAGAAATATTTCGGTCAAAAAAGTTGAAGAGGAAGAATTTGAGGACGAAACAACGTCTGACGAAGGCTCTTCGTCAGATGAGGTCCAAGTCCAATTAGACCGACCTAAAAGGGTCGCCGCGAAGACAAGCAGCAGTACACCAACCTCCTCTAATCAAGAGTTGTTGGGGAGGATTGATGGTTTGGAGTTGGATAACTTGAAACTCAACCAAAAAGCCAGCCATTTGGAAGAGTTAGTTAACCAATTGGTGGAAGGAAATAAGCGATTGGTGGAGGAGAATAAGCTCATCCGGATACAATGCAACTCCTTTGAAGAACGGCTCACTTCAAGGGATGTTCAATTGCAAACGGCGGATCACTTCAACAAGTTGATCCGGAAAGAGCAAGGAAAAATTATAAAACTCCTTCAAACGATCATGGAGGTGACACCCAGGGTATGATTGGCAGTGGAGTCTACTTTAATTTAATTTTTTATTGATTCGATTGTTTACCGATCGTATGTACAATCGATAACGATTGCATTTACAATCGATAACGATCATATGTATAATCGATACCGATCATATGTACAATCGATACCGATCGTATGTGCAATCGATACCGATCTCATGTGCAATCGATACCGATTGTAAATGTAATCGTTAGGCGATCGGTACCGAATGTAAATACGATCGGTATCAATTGTAATTACGATCGGTTTAGATTCGGAATCGATTTTTATTATTTTTAAAGGTCATTCTATTCTCAATTTTTCTTATTTATCAATTTTATGTCTTTCGATGTTCAGGATGGTGTTGTGTCAAAGTTGCTATTGGAAGTGTCTCTCACTGCCGATATGGGACCAGAACCTACTGGTCCAGCCGACCAGGGATCAGCAGATGTGGCACCAGCTCCTCCCACCCAAGAGGAGTTGGCAGCAGCTGATAATCCATCCCACAATGATGATGATAAGGGTGGTCCAGCTGGTGATGAGCAATCCGAGCAACCATTAGATGCTCGCTTGAGGCCTAGGATTAAAGCCAAACATGTTGCCTTGAAGCCTAAGACAGGAAAAAAGCAGGCGATAAAAAAACTGCCAACCAAGACGATGCACCCTCCTACAGTTGAGCTGACAGATGAGCAGAGGTTCATGAATGCCATCTGGATAGCTCCCGAAAAGGATGTCGAGTAAGTACATATATTGTATATATTACGAATTTATCCGTTTTTTCGATGATAGTAAGTTGTTAGTTAGAAGTTAATTTTGTTTTGAATTAAAACTTGTCGTTATGTTTCATGCAACATCTACGTAAGCTCTGTGCGTGATTATACACTCCGGATTCATACGTTCAAATGTCTGGAAGGCACGACATACTTAGACAATCTTGTAAGTAACCAAATCTCTCATATTCAATTTCTTAATGCTTTCTTTCCAAAGTTATTTTCTTTTCAAGTTTTCTAAAAGTAACGATTGATTAAAAAAATAGAACGATTGCCCAGATAGTCTATCGCGATTGTTTACACAATCGATGACGATTGTGTACGCAATCGATGACGATTATCTTAACAGTCGATACCGACTGTCTAGGGAATCGATAACGATCGTCTTGACAGTCGATACCACCTCTCTACGCAATCGGTCACGATTGTCTTAACAGTCGATACCGACTCTGTATAGAATCGATAACGAATTAAGTGTGTCGATTACTGAATTTTGTTATCTTTCAGATCATGGGAGCCTACCTAAGACTTTTGAAAGTCATGGATGACGCTGCTCATCCTGAAATTGGTGATAAATTTTTCCTGATGAGCCCCACCGGTTTGTCATATATCGCTATGGATTATAACGATTTCAGATTCTTTGTTGATACTGAAAAACTCAACTAAAAACTGATGGCCACGCAAATTGAACGGTGGGCTGCCCTTAAGGAAGAAACCAACCCAGGCAAGAAGGTGCTCCAAAACTTCTTCTTCAATAGGTTGAGGAATCTGTGGGCTCACCAATGCAACATGATACATTACGGTCTCTGCAAACTTTGTTTATTATTTTTACCATTATTTCGTCTAATATATTATTTATTTCAGATATTTGTCCCAGTCCACAGTCACGCTCCTTTATATTGGGCCCTTGCGATCGTTAAGGTTTTAGAACAATCAGTAATGATTGTTGATCCAATTTTGGATAGGCCCTCGAAGGACAAATATCCTCTACAAATCAACATCCTAGTAAGAATTGTCCACACCTTCAGAGTACAATTATGTAAGCAGTCAAACAGGATTAATTATACAATCGCTAACGATTACCTACAGTCGCTAACGATTGATTATACAGTCGCTAACGATTGCTTATACAATCCTCAACGATTGATTATGCAATCGTTGTCGCTTGTTTGGGCAATCGATCACACATTATCTGTAGATATTTTTTCTACTTAAGTAGCTTATCTTATCAAACATTATCTGACATTGCACTTTACAAAACAGACCAAATATCTTTCCGCGCTTTTACATGTACACGGAGACTCCACTGCATTGGAAGCTGCGACCTATCCTTGGTCAAGTTCTGATTGCAAGGTCAAATCCGTGCCCCGACAGAGCAATGGTTGGGACTATGGGATATTTATTTTGAAGTACATAGAGTACTTCATGTTGGGAAAGAAATTCGACTTCAGCCAAGACAATATGAGTCAGATCAAGGCAGAAATTGGCCAAGCCCTCGCTAAATTTACTGTCGATGGAGAAGTCGAGAGAGCCACCGATGAAGAACCTACAACTGATGCAGTAGCATCCTAGTTTATTTCAAAAGTTAAAATTGTATGTAGTTGTATCTTTAGAACATTCAATTTATAAATGAAAATTTAAAATTTTAATTGTAAAACAATCATTGTTTTTCCCAATTTATAATCTCAAGTAAAATTTTTATATCGGCTGGTTAACATTAGACAGGTTTTGGGCTTGTCGCAGACTTTATTAAAGAGTACTCAAGCAGTCAATTGCAGAAGCAATCACAGTCGATTGTAAAAGTAATCGCAGTCGATTGTAGAAGCAATCGCTGTCGATTGCAGAAGCAATCGACATCGACTATATTCGCAGTCGATATCGACCGTATTGACAGTCGATATCAACTCTCTGTGACAAAACGTTTCGAAAATTCTTAAGAGTACCAAGCTTGCCTTAAATTCGTCAAGTTGGATACAACCCCAATGAAGTTACAAGTCAAACCCAATTCTCACCAGGGCTATCTATCAATACTTCTTTACATTTTTTAGAAAATTTACAACTAGTGGACTGTGTAGTTGAATATTTAGCCGACTTCTTGTACTGTATCAACCCATGGGCCCAATTGTCGTGCAACTCCTGTAATTGTGACCATACTCACTGCGCCTGCCATACTGTAGGGCCCTAACTTCACCCTTAGACCTTATCCTTCTCTTTCTCGGACAGTCGGCTTGCTTTCGATAATTATAGGGTGGTCTTACTTTCATATTTTCAGGCAATTGCTCAGCTTGGAATGCCCATTGGCTTTTATCGAGGGTGGGAAGCCATTGTTCGTCGTATGTTTGTTAGTAAGCAGTGAAAAATCACTTCTCACAGAAGTTATGGTAATCGTAACTTCTCCGATTAATAGTTGTCATGGCATGAGAGCATGGCAAGCCATGAATAAGCCAACTGCGTCAAGTACAGGTCTTGTGTTCTAAGTCGACGTGATGAATGAAATTTTCGGAATTGACTTGAAATTAATCGCGCTCGTATGATTGAACTCTCTTCCTACTGGCCCATTGTAGTACCTTCTTCATGTGCTCGTCTGCTTTTGGACAGAGTAGGGTGGTCAATTTCTCAGATATCTGTCTGCGCTTTTGAAAATGATCGGCGACTTTCTCTCTAGTAATTCTGATTAGGTCGATAATTGGTCTCTCTCGAGCTATCTTTAGTACGCTGTTTAAGCTTTCGGCATTATTCGTAGTCAGAAAATCATATTGCCTTCCTTTCATATGTGCGTGTGCCCAATGCTTTGGGTCTATTTTCAAAATATACTCTACGGCTCGAGGATCAGCAGGATCTTCCTTCATTTTGTTAATAAAATAATCAAATTTCTTTACTTAATATGCACGCGCGGCGCACCACCATAAACCCTTCACATTGTTCTTGGGATATTTGTGTTGCAAATTTTGTGTCATATGTTGCATGCAATAGTTGTGGTGTGTGTTAGGGAAGATATGTTTGACCGCCTTAATTAAACCCTTCGACCTATCCGTGATAAAAATGAAATCTTCGATAAATTCACCGATCACGAATGCACCTACTCGTTCAAGAAACCACATCCACGTATCCTCTTCTTCTAATTCGATGACGGCAAATGCTATCGATAATATATGGCCATTACCGTCTTGCCCCGAGGCAATAAGTAGGATCCCTTTGTAACGTTTTCGTAGGTGTGTGCCATCTACAAGCAGTGTGTGACAAAGTGTATTATGGTAGCTTCCTATACATGGGCGAAACTCTAAAAAAATCATTGAAATTTACCGTCAAGCGTTAGTTGAAAGGATATTCGTACATTAGGATCTACCATCTCCATCTCCTTCACGTAGGCTGGTAGATCCATAAATTATCGTTCCCAACTGCCTCTAATATCATTAAAGGCAAGTTCTTTCCCCCTCCAAGCCTTAGCATATGAGATTTGTATATTATAAGCTTTTGCAATATCAAATATTATCGTAGCTGGGGTATAGTCGAATCCTTCCATAAGTTTCTCCCGTACATAATTGGCTACGAACGAGATTGTTGCATTACGGTGACCGTACGGTCCGATCTTAGCGGCCCCACATGTGTGAGTACTATTGAACGTCTTGATTTGAAAAGTGTCGAGCCCATTTAATTTAGACACATGTATTCGCCATGGACAATCGGTTTCGTAGCATGCGGCTGTCACTCGATAATTAGCGGTTTTCAAAGGCCGAATTTGAAAGTTTTTCTCCACCGCGTGCTCTTTCAATGCTCTTTGAAATGTTTGTTTATCTCTGAAGATCTCTCCAACTTCAAACGTCCAATTCCGATATTCGGTTTCCACCTCTTGATCGGAAGACTCGTCTGATGTCTTCTGACACTTCGTAAGCTCCATCTACTAATAGATTATCAATGCCCCTCGTAAAATATTTCGGATCATCTTTTATAAACTCATCCGGTTCATCATCATAATCTTCAACATTCTCTTCACCAGCAGTGTTTTGAGGTGGTTCACTAGATCCTTCTTCACCAAAGGGGTTCTGATGTGAGTGGCTAGGCCCTTCACGGAACGGGTCATGACATGGCTGACTAAGCCCTTCACCGAACGGGTTTTGACATTGTTGACTAGTCCCTTCACCGAAGGGGTGATTATATGTATGGAAATAGGGTTGAGCTCCTTCGTTAATCACCATCGATGGCATAGTAGAACATAATTCATGAGTCATCCAAGTTGTGAATCCACCAGGAAAGATATGATGAAAATCGTCTTTATCCCCTACTCTTAGAGACGTGTAGTCTAACTCTTGACTACAATGTACCCCATGCATATTTTGTAGTGGGTCATCATATGATTCAACTGGGACATAGTTTAGATCAATAGTTGTCTTCATGGTAGATATGTTTGCCGCAAAATCGCCGTCATCACCTAATTAAATAGTATCATATGTAAGTCCTTCCTCCTCAAACTTACATGGCTGGAAAGAATGGTTACTCACAAAATCAGTCTCACCTAGAGGTACTTGTTCAGCTTCGAATCGAAAGGAGGATGGTTCTTTAATGTTGAATACCTTTATATTGTCCGACCCGAATTTATAAAATAAAAATAGGATGGCTAAATCATCCGAATCCAAAACGTCGACAAGCACAGGGGTGTTCACTATCTTCATAGAGAACTGTATGGAAATTGTTTCATCTGCTCTCGCAAAACTGACGACAGAAATTCGCCTTCTGAACCGTTCATAAGATATACCCGTCGAAATTATAATAACCCTCCGGCAGCTACCTTGATACAAACTATCATCGTTTACAATATGGCTATCAAAGTGACAGAGAAGAGGAATTTTCACACCAGACATCGCCTTTTTAAGAAGGAGCAGAAATAAGTCATAAGACGAATGAATATGACAAATTGATAAAAAAAACAACTGATATCCAATCGCTACCGATTGCGTATCCAATCGCTAACGATTGCGTATCCAATTGTTACCGATTGCGTATCCAATTGGCGCCGACTTCATAAACAATCGAATACGCAATCGGTAACGATTGTTTATAACGTCAGTGCCGATTTGATGCACAATCGTTAGCGATTGGATATGCAATCGGTAGCGATTGGATACTCAGTAAATATATGCAAAGTATATCTTAAAATCGATCAGATCCTGCATTTATTTACAATTGATATCGATTCAGCTTTTCCAAAAGATATTTCGATAAGGTTTACACTGGATTTGAACATACCTCGCGTCGGAATGGGAAACTGCAGGATCTTCAACTTCCAATCGCAAAATGCAGGAGCTTTTTTTCCCAAACCTCTGTTTTCTTCTTCCAATTAGCAGATCTGAGGCAGAAGACGTCGTCACCTTCACCACCTCTAACTTCTTGTAACTTCAGCGCAGATTAAAATGAGGAGAAATGGGATGTATTTGGGTTAAAGAAAGTAAGAGAAGGGGGTAATATGGACTTTTTATTCTCCTTAGGGTCGACTCGGCTTCGAGCTGATCGATTTGGGTAAAGGTGAAACTATAGGGTCTCTGCAGTAAAAGGTACATCTGACAGGGTCGGTCAGGTAAATTTCCCTTTTCAAAAGGAAGCTGCTATTGACCCCCAACCGAATGCTTAAACATCTCGTCTACCTGAAAATCATTGATTGCTTTGAATTAAGTGATAGAAATCATTTTTCATTTCCACAACTGATCTTAAGATTATGAAAATATCATAAAACGAAGCACTTTTATTCTACATGGCATGCATCCCAAAAAGTGACCTGTGAGCATTATTTATGTTGTATGGTCTTTGATTACTTTTCAGGATATGTGACAAGTAGAATAAAAAATCAATTGTTTGCTAATAGACCCATGATCTCAAAATCGTTTGTGTGAAAGATTAGAACAAAAAATGATTTCCATCCAATTCAAAAGAGTCGACGGGTGCTTAATGGGGTATTTAGTATTTGGTAGAAGATTAGTAGCAACCCTTTTTAACGTTGGGATGAAACTTGAAATGATCAAGGGGACATTATTTGCACCCACAAAGTTAGCCTAAGCACACAACTTAAAAGAAAGATCGTATTTTGGGTTTCATGAATGTATATGATTGGAAGGCCATCATACAAAATATTGGCAGGAAACTAGCTAGATCTCCGTCATACAATTCAATGTAGCCGACATAAAAAATCTTTAGATCATGACCTTCAAATAAAATGGCGCAACATCTCACGTGTCCTTGAAATGTTAAATCTTTCTTGTAAGAGTGCAAAGCAAGACTGACATAAAATATATAAGGAAATTTAGCCTGTCAGATACACCTTTTTCATCAGAGACCCTATATTTTTACCTTTATCCAAACCAACTAGCTAGGAGCCTAGCCAACCCTAAGGATAGTAAAAAGTCCAAATTACCCCCTTTCTTTAACATAAAAAAATATCATCTTCTTTCTTATTTTAATCTGCTATACATTCTCTAAAAAGTCAAAAGTGGCAAAAGTGACGATGTCTTTTTTTTAATCCAATCTACTCTGATTTGTTATTTGGATTGACCCAGATATACCTTTTCTATCAAAGACTATAGCAGATTAAAATGAGAAAGAAGAGGATATATAATTTTAAATTTTAAATATTTGCATTCTTCTATATTTAGGCGATGTAAAACGAGATCTATGCCGTCTGATTTGAAGGCCACAATATAAAATCAATTGTGCCAAAGATAGATAGAAAAACAAAAGGAGATATCGCCTCTTAAAAAAAAAAAATTTAATTAAATAATTGATGCCGACTCCCAAAACAATCGATGGCGACTCTTAACACAGTCGGTACCAACAATTTTAAGAGTCGTCATTGACTATTTACAGAGTCGTCGCGACTCCGTACACAGTCGATATCGATTGTGCACAGACAAAATTTTTTATATTTTTATTTTTTATACAGAGTCGCCCCGACTTTGTACGCAGCCGTACCTACAGAGTCGATATCGACTGTATAAAAAAAATAAAATAATAAATAGGTTCTTTCTTCCAAAAAGACTCATCACCTTCTTATAATAACGCATGGTATTAATCTATCGAACACTCTATATTCAGTATGGACCATCGTCTTTTTAACTCATGTGGCACCAAATTGGCACGACGACTGATAGTTAAAGCCCGTCCATAGAAAATGCACAGATCTCATCTACAAGTTGGATTGCCACATGGACATCTTGGATGAACAACTATCTAAACCGCGTGTAGCATAGATATTTTTGGAGCATTTAAATGGTAACTTGGCTGTAACACCTGATAACAGTAAATTTTTTATATTTTTTTATACAATCGATATCGACTGTGTAAATAGTCAATGACGACTCCTAAAATGATCGGAACCGACTGTGTTAAGAGTCGCCATCAATTATTTTGCGAGTCGGCATCGACTAATTAATGGGTCGATATCGACTCGTTAGATAAGCAATTTTTTTTTTTTTGAAGAGATGATATTGTCTTTTTTTTTTGTCAATCTTTGACACCATCGATCTTTATATTATGACCTTCAAATCAAACGGCATGGATGCTGCTTCATATCACATAAATATATATTTTTTTTTTCAAAGAAACGCCTTTTTTTTCATGTCAATCTTTGGTACCATCGATCTTTATATTATAGGCTTCAAATTAGACGGCATAAATGTGGCTTCACATGGTGATATCGCATTTTTTAAAAAAGTGCATCAAAGATTGACACAAATAAAAGTAATATCATTTCTTTAAAAAAAAATAAAAAATCGTTTATTTAAAGAGTTGATATCAACTTATTAAACTAGCCATGTCGACTCTTTAAAGAGTTGATGTGGATTCATTAAACAGTGGATATCAACTTTCTAATGAGTTCATATAGATTATTTAAAAGATATAATAGAAAATAGAAAATAAAAAATAAAAAATAGAAAATAGAAAATAGAGGTATGAGTAGTGAATTAATTGTCGTTTTGGACTTAGCTCACTGTCGATTCATTAAGCATTGGATATCGACTTTCTAATGAGTCCATATAGATTATTTAAAAGAGATAATACAGAATAGAAAATAGGGGTATGAGTAGTGAATTAATTGCTTTCTTCTGGTTTAGCAATCTGGAGACGTATCATTAAATGAGGGTGACGCTTTTACACTAGGAAAATTTATCTGATCGATCCTGTCAGAAATACTTTTTACGTTAGAGGCCCTGTATTTCTACCTTTATTCAAACCGACTAGCTTGGAGCCTAGCCGACCCCTAAGGATAGCAAAAAGTTCAAATTATTCCATTTCTTTAACACTCAAAAATATCGTCTTCTTTCTCATTTTAATTTGCTACAGTTTTTAAAAGTCAGAGGTGACAAAGGTGACGGCTTTTTCTTCTTAGTCCAATCTACTCCGATCTGTTATTTGGATCGACTCAGATATATCTTTTTCGTCAGAGATTGTAGCAGATTAAAATGAGAAAGTGTAACAACCCGAATTTTTGAACTTTCTTTTATTGGTGTTAGATTGTGTTTTATACCTTGCATGGTGTTAGTGCTCTACACCAGAACCTACCCTAGTTGAGAAAATACACATTTTGATTTTTAAAAGGTATTATATTTAAAATTGTCTTTATTTGACACAAGTTGTGTTGTAGCCTAGTGGTTGAAAGACTTTGGATATAGATAAGAGGTCTAAGGATCAAACCTTGCTACGTGAGTTTTAAACCTTTATTTTAAACTTTGAATTAAAAGCCTATACACCCTTATTTGGTGCGACCGCTTAGCACTGAATTAATGCCCATATATTATAAATAAGAAAGTTACGGAGATACGTTCGATCGCGTATCGACGGACTAAATAAAATAAACTTTATTTCATTCTTTATAATATTATTTTAAAATAAGTAAAGTGGTTAGCATAAATATGATTGCTTATAATCTAATCTTATTGATTTTGCCCTAGATGTGATTGCTTATAATCTAATCCTATTTATTTTGCCCTAAATGTGATTGCTTATAATCTAATCTTATTGATTTTGCCCTAGTTGTGATTGCTTATAATCTAGTCCTATTTATTTTACCCTAAATGTGATTGCTTATAATCTAATTTTATTGATTTTGCCCTAGATGTGATTGCTTGTAATTTAGTCATAATTATTTTCCTAATTGTTAATGTTATTATTTTTTTATACTTTGTTATTTTAATAATTAAAAATAACACAAATGATTAATACTTTATTCCATCATCCCTCTAGTAAAAGACATTTTATGGACATTATAAAATCGTGAATCTGAGTTCAAACTAAAAATCTACGCAACCATGATTTAAACCTATAATTTCCTTAAAATTTTTATAATATTTTATATTTTCTAGAAACTAAGCATTTGTATATATATATAGACCCATGACCTATTTTAAACATATTTCCAAGTCCAATATTTACAAAAGGTCATGTAGTATCTAAGACTTTGTTTTAAGGAAAGAGATATTACATAGATTATTTTAACATAAGACTCTATACAATAAAAATCAAGAAGTGACTACATTTATATTAGCAGGCAACAATAAATCTTGCGGTTACTTATCAAAACAAAAAAATATATACATATATAATTATTTCCCAAGGCTATAATTTTCAAACGATATAAATCATGTAGGCGTGATCAAATTTTAATAAGTAATATTATTATTAATATCATGAGGTCTCAATTGAGTATTGACTCTAAAACTAGAGAGCCTACCACGGGATCACCTTATAATGCCCAACGATGGAGTTTGAATTTTCTCCCATGGGAGGTAATATATATATATATATATATATATATATATATATATATATATATATATATATATATATAGTCGATAGAGAGGATGAGTTAGCACTAAATAAGCAACTTAAGCGTTAGACAACTTCATACTTAGGTTGCTACGTGGGATTCTGATGTTGGAGGTCATGACCCATCTTATGTTGGACCGTGACCCATCGATGTTGGATCATGACCGATCCGGTGTTGGTCCATGACCCATCGATGTCGGACCTTGACCCATTTGATGTTGGATCTTGACCCATCGGCGTGGATCGTGACCCATCTAATGTTGGACCGTGACCCATCCGATGTTGGATCATGACCCATCTAGTGTTGGTCCGCGTCACCCATCTCGATGTCGGACTTTGACCCATCGATGTTGGATCTTGACCCATCGGCGTGGATCGTGACCCATCGATGTTGGACCGTGACCCAACTGACGTGGATCGTGACCCATCTGATGTTGGTCTTTGACCCATTCGATGTTGGACTTTGGCCCATTTGATTTAGATCAGCCCATCTGTTTTCATTTCATAGGATGGTATTAAATTAATTAAAATATCTTTTATAATATATTATGATATATTTAAAGAGAAAGTGATTTTAGATAGTAATATAAAATTAATAAATATTATATACTTATATTTTATTATCATATAAAATAAATGTACTTGGTTACTACCTTATTTTAATATTATAAAATTATCTTATAAGATATATGAGTAGTAGTATCCCATGTCAGAGCCCAATTAGTTTCCTTTTTATCGATGGATTGACCTATTAAAATCGACCAATCAATCATGAGCCAAACGACAACTTACACCTTATTAAATCTGATCTATCGATTTTCATTTTTTCAATCGATCGATTCTCATCCGAATAGACGACCTGATTCACACCAAAATTTCATTTTTACACGACCAAAAAAATTTAGTGCACTTGCACTTTGCGATCGATGGTCGTGATGTACTTAACTTTAAAAATAATAATATTTAATTTGGGCATTTAATAATGATAAATAATAATATATAAAAGTTTCGCTTTTATCGCTTCAACGCGACCACTTCGATAACATAAAGTGTTAGAACTTCGATGTCTTTATGAAACCGAACTCTGACCTTTACGATTATCAAAATCATACTTATAACCATATTCTATAATTATATTGGTGTGGTATGTAAATGAATATAAACATAAATATAACCAAAATCTAAGTGTAAACTATTCTGTATGTGTGATACTTTTGTATTTATAATTTAATCAATTTATACGAGTTAGGATATGTTAGATCATGAGTACGAGAGTGTATGAGATCATGCCTATGCTTGGGCGTGGTGATTCGCTGAGATGGTATCGAAGCGAGAAATACACCGTATTCACATGCCTTACAACTCATGGTGGAATGTGAATTGATGTAAATTCAGTAATCTGAAGCGGTGGCATATAAGGCGACCCTATCACCCCGAGTTCAAATATGATAGTATAGATTATGAGTAAGTTATGAGGTTCAGCCTTAGGCTTTAACGGTGGTGAGGCTATCTCACTATAGTTCGTCTTAGAATTAAGTTATAAGAGTATGTTATGAGTATGAAATAAGATATGTTACGAGTACGATAATAAGATACCGCTGTGTAGGCCAGCAAAAGATAAATAACTTAAGTTTACAGACGCGGTTCCTTACGAGCCACCGTAAAGGGCAACAACGCCTTTCGCCCAAGAGCGGATCTCCGGGAGAGATTATGAGTATGAGTATGTCTACAAGTCGGCCATTATGTCTCCCCATAATGGATGGTGGAGTATGAGTATGACACGAGGCGTTATGATATGGTGGTATAATACTATGTTGACCCTCTCATAGTAGCTCGAGCAAATGACTGCACGTGTCATAGGATTTCACTAGTATGTTAGTTACGCTCACGCGATGTACGTATACGCGTGAGAATGATAATAAGACATGGTATAATAAGGTATGAGATATGGTGAGAATGCGTTAGGACATCGATTCTAGATCATGGTCTTGCATTTATGGTATGAGCTTTATAATATGCATATGATTTTGTCATTCTTGCTATCTGTTGAGATATTATTATTTTTTATCACTCACAAGATGCACCCACAATGCACGAGAAGTATGGGGTGGATTGGTGGTGTATCCCATCGAAGTTCGGATGAGTAAACTCATCCCACGATAATCTAACATTTGCGGTGATTTCACCGGTGGAGTGGACATCGGCCTTCGATCCCCGACATCGATTTTCTTGATCCATGGTCTTGAGTACCGTGAGCCTTGGGAGGTGATGAGCCGAGTACGGGAGGGTTATAGCGCCGATTTCGATCCGAGTACCGATTATTGAGCATTGCGGACTTGGTAGTAGTTTGAGTCTTTCTTTTTACCATGGATTTTATGATTCTATTTTATCGGATTTATCTCCGACGTTTACTATTGTTTATTGATGGATTTCTCAGATTCAGCACTTCTATTTTAGCATTTATGATTCTTTATATTCCACTGTTATATGTTGATTTTCACGGATTTCGTGGAATCGGACATGCGCGATAACTCTGATTAAGCGTATGTCCGCTTAGCATATCCGGGATATGTGCGGGTCATAACCCGGAATTCTAGGCCCTTGGGATGGGGTAGAATTTCGGGTCGTGACAGAAAGAAGAAGCCATTTTCAGTTAGCACAAAAAGTTCGAAATATCCCTTCTTACACTTTTTTTGGTTCTACATGATTTAAAATTTTAAATATTTATATTTTTCTATATTTATGCGATGTGAAATCGGATCTATACCGTCTAATTTGAAAGCCACGTGTGTCGATGTGGCAGCGTTGCATTTTTTTTTTTTCAAGAGTCGATAACGACTCATTAAATAATCGATATCGACTATTTATGAATTGATAACAACTCATTAAACAATCGGCATCGCCTGTTTAAATAGGCGTCATCGATTCTGTACAGAGTCGCAAAAAAAATAAAAAAAAATAAAAAATTTATATAATCGATGATGACTCTGTACAAAGTTGCAAAAAAAGAAAAAAATAATTTTATATAATCGATGACGACTCTGTAAAGGTGTATCTGGGTCAATCCAAATAGCAGATCGGAGTAGATTAGATTGAGGAGAAGACGCCGTCACCTTCGCCACCTCTGACTTTTAGAAACTGTAGCAGATTAAAATGAGGAAGAAGATGATGTTTTTCTGCGTTAAAGAATGGGGGTAATTTGGACTTTTTATTATCCTTAGGGTCGGCTAGGCTCCCAGCTGGTCGATTTGGGTAAAGGTGAAAATATAGGGCCTCTGATGTAAAAAGTGTATATGATAGGGTCGATCAGGTAAATTTCCCTTTACGGTGTCTTTAGCTTTTCAAGGAAACGTGCCCAGAGAAGTATGTCATATCAGAGCGGAAACTACGAGATTTGACTGCGCTTTGCGTGTATTTTTTTTGTTGTTTTTTTCGACTGTCTATATAGTCGATGGCGACTGTGTACACAGTCGCTATCAACTGTATAGACAATTAATATTTATTTTTTTATATAGTCGTTGGCGACTATTTTCATAATCAATACCAACTATCTAAACAGTCAATGACGACTCTTAAAACAATTGGTACTGACTGTGTTAAGAATCGCCATCGATTGTTTTAAGAATCGCTATCAACTGCTTTAAGAGTCATTATCGATTGTTTTAATTTTTTAATTATTTTTTTAAGAGGCGATATCGTCTTTTTTTCGTGTCTATCTTTGGTGCCATCGATTTTATATTGTGACTTTCAAATCATATGGCATAGATCCCATTTCACACTGCATAAATATAAAAAAATATAAATATTTAAAATTTTAAACCATGTAGAACGAAAAAAAGTATAAGAAGCGGTATTCGGACTTTTTGTGCTAGCTGAAAATGACTTAACTAAAAGCTTATCAGTTTGGATAAAGGTGAAAATATAGGGCCTTTAATGGAAAAGATATATCTTACAGGATCGATCCGATAAAATTTTCAAAATATATAAGTAAGCCCAATGAGACTGGATCTGAAATAAAATATGTAAATTATTATTTTATTTTTTTAATGAAGGAAATCCATTAAAATGTTTTATAAAATGTGCAAAATATTAAATCTAGATATAAATGAAGAATCAACACACTAGTGCCCTTATAAATCCGAACGCATATATATAGGGCGTACCAAGCTTACGAATGCCATTCCCCCACTATACTATTTCACGATTTACACCTTAAATTCGTTGTTCATTGGAGTAGGGACTAGGAAGACGTTTCAAACTCACGACCTTTGGAGAGCATACCCAAGTCGTCAACCTGGCGACAATCCTTAGTAGTCACCTTACACACATGACTTTAAATATTAGTTATATTAAATGCATATTGACCGGCATGTATCAGATTAGGCCCCGTCGATGTAATATTCACCTCCGATTTTGTAAGGGATCCAATATCGGCTCATATCAGCCAATATGCATCGGAAAATGACTCATAAAAGGTACCAAAAGTGCCTTTTTTACAATTTCTTAGATTTTTTTTTTTCTTTTAGGATTTCAAAAAAGGTACATGTATATCGCTTGGTTTGGCCATATATCAGTCTGGGACTCAGTCCATATCCCGAAATATATTAGACTTTAAATACAATATATCTATGAAGGTTTTGACTAGGGCTGTCAACGGGTCGGGCCGGGTCAGGTGAAAAACCTGTTGATTTTTTAAAATTGAGACAATTAAGAAAAAATAGTACGTGTTCGCCCACGTGACTCGTCTAAATCTATTAGCCTTGAGGTTACCTTGAAAAACAATCTACACCATCATGCGACAAGCACTGAATTGAAAAAACAAAATTGATTGGGTGGTGAGACTCAATTAATGTAGGTCGGTGCAACCAATTACGTCGCGCTATGTCAACCACCGGCACTTTGTGTGCATCAATATGCCCTCCATTTATAATTTTCTAAATTGATTTAGACAATCGATAGACATAGGGGATGTTTTGACCCAAAATCCAAACTCGATTTGAAAATTGTGTAAATCAAACTGAATCAAACCGATTCAAACTAGGCTTGGTTTTGATTTTGGTTGGCAAAACTGCTTAGGTAGAAAAGAAAAAAAAAATGAAAAAACCCTAAAAAGAGCTTAAAAAAATGGAAACCAAACCCGAAAACTGAAATGTTTGGGTTTTATTTTGGTTTCAAAAAGTACAAATAAATAGAACCAAAACTGAACCGATTCGTTTGAGTTCGGTTTTGGTTCCGACTTCACCGAACCGAAAACTGAATTTCCGATTTTGGTTATGCTCGATTAACCAAATCGGTACTCTTACATGCAATATATACTATAATATGACCCATTCACCAACTCTTATGATTAGGTTGGTTACCTAATACCAGCTCATAAAATAGTCTCGAGAGTCTCTTCTGGGATCGTACAATCGTGGTATAGGGAAGGCAGCTCATCATCCATTGGTCGTCACGCACCTGAACATCAAGGGGTGATTCATTTATCTAATATATATTTATTAATATTATAAAGTAATTTTTGTGATTTTGACATTAATTATTGGAAGATTCTTTGATACTTCAATGAACTCAATCTGCGCAGACCTTATTCTTTGAAAATCATAGAATCGAATTTGCTGAACATACGACTTTCACGAACCTCACCAACAGTGGTTCATGGGTTGATCTCCCTCCATCAGAATGGTCAAACCTTGTGAAGGATGGAAAAAAAATTATGCATGAGTGTATAAACCTTTTACTATTGTCAACCATCTGCCTATATGTATTGAGTTTTGCCTCAAGATACGGATATACACCCCGATATTATATGGGCACAAATATCGGGCCAGATCGGGCCCTATCGGATCATATTCGATTATATCGGATCATATGTTGAATGGGAGTTGGACAAAATATAAAAAATATCCTTCTTTGCAAAAAAATATATTACATTAAAATATTTTTAATTTTTTAAAAATTAAAGAAAGATGTTCAAAATTCATATATTGGCTGGGTTGGCGGATACGTATCGGCCGGAGACCCGGTATATAAAAGGGTACCTTTATTTGCACGGACAGAGTCTTTGAAAGCACCTACAATAAAACCCATTAACATCTTTGAATCATATATGGAGATCATTTTATTGTTCCAATTTTCCATCCAATGGCTCTTCACATTATGAGTGTACTATTAGACTTTGAATTTTTGTTCCATCATAGCACAGATGTTAAAAAGTGACTTGCAAAGTAGTTTCGTTCGTGCACTTCTTTGAAAAAAAAAATTGATCGTTTATGGTGTAATTTAAGATCTAATATGTTGAATATTGCCATCAAAAAGGTAAATGATTTTTTCGGGTAGGTGGCCCTTAAAGATTTAGCGAGTGTGAGTGAAATAAAGGTACCCTTTATAAAAGTGGCTCAAGGTTTTCGACCTTTTTGGAGTGCTCGAGCCTTTTTGCAAGTTGTCTTGTGGTCTGTAGGGATTCAGCAATCAGCATTATCTCAACTGGCAGGGGTACGATGACGCAACCTTAGATTCCAATTTATGTATGGAAAAAAAATCTAGTGACCAATTTATGCACAAGAGTAATACACCACATAAATATTTGTTAAGGAATTAGGTGAACTAGCAGCCCATCTTTGGTAAAATTTACGGCCGAAGAGTTACGCTTGTTAAAGGATAACAACCATCCAATTAGTTCTCTTTAATTATAGTTATTAAAATATATAAACAATCATTCACTTTAAAAAGCTTAGATCGGATGGTTTATATATTTTTATGAATGTTATTTTTGTGTGTACTTTAACTTAATATATAAATTATCATCTTGATAATTTGGATTGCTCAAAGCAATTTGCCACATGGCCATCAATAGAGGTTCATTGAATAATTTATCTATTTATGAGAGGACTTGCGCCATTGTTTTTTCTTCTTTAATGGAGCTATATTAGTATAATTATGATTACCAAAGAGACATTAGCCCAATTGATATGCTCCCTCCAATGTAAGAGAGCAGGTCGTGTGTTTAATTCTTGTCCTCCGCGGAGTTTTCTAACTATCATTGAAAGGCCAAAATGGTGTTTAAATCATAGCCACAAGAGTGTGGTCCATGTTTTTTCTTTTTGGGAAGAAGAGTCTGGTCCATGTTAATAATATAACAGTAAGGATGATGTGCCAGTAGGACAATGATTTGTAAGTTTCAGTTTTGAGTACTTTTATTCGTAGCCTGTGATTCTTTCTTCTCAACTCTTATTTGTAGTTTATTGCTATAAATTAAATTATAGAGATCATCTTCTATCCTAATCTTCTACACCATAGACTTTAAGATCATAGGCTATCATTAAACAATATTCAGAAGTTGATTACACGTCACATCTAAGAAAAAAGGTGATCACATATGTACCATCAAACATGAATCACATTTACTTTTTAGACATGCCTCACATGGAACCAGTATTTGACTGTGGATGATTAGGATTTATTTTGTGTAAGATTGGGATGAAAACAATCTCCTAATTTATGGCAGTTAATGGTCTAGGACGAGTAAACTTGAGTTGAGAAGGAAGATTCCCCGGTTGCAAACAAAGGTATCATTCACTAATTACCATATCTTCGTGCCAAATAATGTCGGTTTTCATCATATTCCCGTGGGTCATTTCACACCAGACCTTTTCTTGTTTCATAAATATTGTTGGGTTTTGGCTCGATTTACGATTACAACTAGAGTTATCTATTGGAACTTGGTTTGGTCGATTGTCAAAGAATTTCATATTAGTTTTCTTTTGTTTTAAGAAAGTCACTTATTTTGGAAACTTGTATTATTCTCTAAATTAGAAAACAAAGAGTAAGAAGAGTCATAATCTAAGTAGCAAATTAGATTAGAATAATAGATGAGTTATACTTTGTAAGTGAGAGAGAATAAAAAGGTGAGAGATCTTTTGGACGTGTGGGGTTTTTTGAGAATTGGGATCCCCTTCTGCTCTTGAGTTAGAGAGAGAGAGAACTTGGGGTTTTGTTTTGCATATGAGTCTTGCTTTTTTGGGCACAGTATATTTGTAATTCTCTTGACTTGGGTAAGATTGGGGAATACGATCTCCATTGTTTATAGCCTTTGTGTATCTTCTTCTTGATAGTGGAAACACTTTGTTTGACTGCCTCATAGACGTAGGCTTTGACCGAATCACGTAAATCTTGTTCTTATTTATGGTGTGATCTCTTTCTCTTTCTTTCTTCTTGTGATATTTATTATTTGATTTATTGATTATCTTCTTCACATGTTAAAAGCCATTAACGATATTGGAAGTGCAAAGACTTTCTAGGAGTTTTTGCACAACAAATATATCGTAACAACATCCACCCACATAAAGTTACATTTAGCAAATGATATAGATTATTCTGGCCATAAGATTAATGGACTCTATTTCCTTTTGAGGAAAAGCAATGCCAATTCAATATATGGGGAGGCATTCCTCCATCGAGACATGTTCACCAGGCATCTGAAAACTAAGTTTTGCCCCTCTGTTTGCGCCTCTTTCATGAGTACAATGAAAAGAATGACAAGAAAGAAAACGTTTACTTGTATCTTTGATGTTTAGGACAATCATCCCCATTTTTTTATGGCGATAGATCAATCGAATCCTTCTGCATCGCAGATATCAACTTACAAGAATCACTTTCTAGGGAGATAGATCGCAAACCCTGATCATCCACAAATCGGAGTCCCACTTTGACCGCTACAGCTTCTCCCACTTCAGCACTAGGTATGGACTCAAAAACATTCACCATAGAGGAAGCCGCTTTACCATTTGCATCCCTCAATGCATCACTCGTTTCCATGGTGAACGTAAGTGTGCTATGTGGAATCAACATCTAACCGTTTAATAGGTGCACCATAATCTTAAAGTTTATTGTGGGAAGATTGGAACAAAAGATAATTTCCATCATTTGATTCAAATCAATCAATGATTTTTGTCCGTGACAAACTGTGTAGTACTTACTATGAAAACGGGTGAGAATTGTCATACCCTATTTTTTATTGCTTTCCACGCAAACACTTTAATTTTTAAGGTTGAAGGGAGCTGATACCTTCAAAGAGCCTTCCATATGCCCTAATAGAACCACAATTAGCCACTTGAGAAGAAGATTCAAGGACTGCATAGTAAGCAGACCGAACAGAAAAGCACCCATTGCTTGATAGAGCCCAAGCTCGTTGATCACTCCGACTAAGAATTGGATGTGCGTCTTCTTCAATAAAAACTTCGCGGAACAGCTCTTCTTTTGCAGAGTCCATTTTTTTTGTAATCTTCCAACCAAAATCTTTGGCCACCAAACCCTAAAAGTTTCACACTTCTAAATGAATTACATTCTTTGTTAGTCCATTAACTTTGTGTTTAAGATTTTATTTTTGGAGGCAAAGAGCAGCTCTCTGCTCTGACACAAAAAACTTTAGTTTAAGACCGTGTTTGATTGAAAGTGTTGTTTAGGAGAGTAAGGCTGCGAATGGCATAGCTCTCTGCTAGCCCCTACCATAGCAAAGTTCACCTGCTTTAGCAGGTTCCCATCCTCTTTGCTAATATACTACTACCTGCTTTAGTAAGTACCCTTTCTCCTTAATAACTCCTTGCATAGTAAGATTTTATGCACTATTTATTTGTTCAACATTTTTACCCCTCCACTCTACTCACTTCTTATTAGAGTAGATTTTATTTGCTCTGATAGGGAGTTAGTAGAGAGCTGAGAGGTTGTTGCTAGAGCAAAAAAATCCTCCTTTATAGAGAGTTAGAAAAGAAAATGGGAGCCAACTAGAACATGTGAACTTTGCCGTGACAAGGACTAGAAGAGATACCATAGCAGCCTAAATGACCTGAATTTGAGTCCTTTTAAAAGAAAACATGCTCTTTTAAGTATTCTGCTTTTGCTTCCAAAGAGCAACACTGGCTAAAAGATTCATCTCGAAAGTCACATTTAAGTGAATAGACGGTCGAGATTGATAGTTGTGTAGGCCAAGAGACACCCTCAGGGACCTTCATTACATTAAAGAAAAAAAGTTGCACGTTTTCCGGGTATTGAAATCCCGAAAGGTCAATGATTCGAAAAGGTCCGAAACATTTTATATTAGCGTGTCCACCAGTCGTGTCGGAGCGTGTCATTTTTGTAATTTAGTGCTACAGTGGGGCTATTTCATTAAGGTATTCTTAACCGAGTTATTAATAAGTGCTACAGCGTGTCATTTCATTTCGCTCACTAATATTTGGGCGTGCGATGCGACAGAAGCGAGTTATTAATAAGTATTAGGCATTCTTAACCGAGTGGCAGAGGACAGCAGAGGCTGTTTTCAGCTTTGGCTAAAATTGCTGAGCCGAGATCTAAGGTTTGCTGGTAATTAATTAATTATAATTAATAAAAAATGTGAGGTCTGAGGCGCTTATGGATGCGGGCCCCACAAGACTCGTACACGTGCTCATGATCATTTATGAAAATTCTCGGGCGGTTTACTGGAATATCGTTTCATTTTTTCGGGAGAAATCAGATCATTTTACAGTCATAATACTTCAGGGGGTACCTGTATTTACAGCAGAAGATTAAGTCTCCACAACCAAGGGTCTGTGCTGTTAAAGACATTGAGTACCCATAATAGGATGATGGAGATCATTTTTTGTCTCAATCTTTCACATAATAGATCTTGAGCTCTTTGCCCACCTATCAGACGGGAAGATGTTGATTCCATGCAGAACACATCCCAAAAGCCACTATTAACATAGGGTAACATGAGAATGGTTCTCGGGTGACTTTTGGGTATGTGTAATGCATTTCAAGTAAACCAAAATATAATTTTGTGACCGGTGAGTCATGATCTCAAGATTTATTATGTAAAAGATTAGGACTAACAACGGTCTCCAATAGTGTGATACAAGGCAATCCTGATTTGAAAGATAAAATCTTATGCTGTAAATATTGATATCATTACTTCAATTCGTTCAACATTAACTTGATGGATATGGTGAAAGTTCAATACCTACCACCAAGGATCAAAATTTTCGGTATCATTTTGGTTTTGGAGGGAATCGAAACCAAAAATTTGGATCGAAATTTCAGCCGAAAACCAAAATTTTGGCTGAAATTTCACCGAAATTTTTGGTCTCATATAAAAATGACCAAAATTTCAGTCCAAATTATCTTTTTGGTGGGGACCGAAACTAATAATTTCTGTCATTTCGGCCGAAATTTTGATCCTTGCCTACTACTAAATGGGCAGTGGAAAGGTCCAACAAAGTTAAACCTGATTTCGAGTTCAACCACCTCTACAACCCTTGGATATGAAAAGATATTTTACTTTTTATAGATGACGTGCATTCAAGATTCTTTCGAATCCAAGGGCTCGAGATGTGATTGAACTCAAAATTCATTTCAAGCTAATTGGACGTGCCGATTGCCCTAAATAGTAATAGTGAGAGAGGCCAAAGAAAACTTATTGGCTCTTTGACCGATTTTGCTATAGTTAAAACCGTAATCTCACTAAGGTAAAACGGTAATCTCACCACTGCCTACCTAAAATTTGACGATAGAGATCATTTTTCATCCCGATCTTTCACACAATAGATCTTAAGATTATGGATGTACCATCAAATGATTAATTTTTTATTCCACATAAAACATATCCCAAAAAATAACCCTAAAATCATATTTCAGTGTTTGATGATAATTGGTACACCCACGATCCTAAGATCCATTTTGTGTAAGATTGAGCTTTCCATCATCTGATCGTAGTCAATAGTGAGACTTACCTTTTCAGTTGGGCTGAGATTACAAAGGATGCAAGACCTGATACCCTTCTGTATATATATTCGGCTAGTATGAGTTAGAGCTAGGTGCCCAACTTGTGCACCTATGGTGGTCGAGGAGTCGATCTCCCATCCCAAATTGATAGCACCTTAGAGGATGTATACATTTTTTAGGATGTAGATAAGGTACTTATTTAACATATCCAAAATGAGTATAGTAGCGGCCCTTCGGTCAATCTCAAACCAATAACTTTGGTTATCCCGTTTGGATGCCAAAGTAGCTTAAGTAAACTTCCACTGATTTATGTGCTCATAAATAACGATGTCCACCTTGAAGTTGGGCCAGTTGGATAAAGGCATATTGGTCACTGATGTCTGGTAGGATACCTAACATTATAGTCTTATCCCATCGGCCGAAATGTACAATCAATGATTTGGTAGTTATAAAGATCTGCCGATTTACTAGAGGCCAATGAATCTGGGGATGAGCGATGGACCCATACACCAACCTTGGTGCAGGGTTTCAGTAACTAATACAAACTCATAACAAGTGCTGTTTTTTATGGACCATACACCAATCTTGGTGCAGGGTTTCAGTAACTAATACAAACCCATAACAAGTGTTTTTTTTGTTCCGAAAGATATCACAATGTTTATGAGTAAGAACTCATAGGTAACAAGTTGGCTAACGAGACTCATTACACGTGTCATCATGTGCCAGTGGCTGGCCACGTCAGAATTCGTCCTTCTAATGTATCGGCCGATCATGAAAATACAGTGACAAATTTCGTTTTCCGGGGGGTTCATTTCAGTCATTTGGGATAAATTTCCGAAAAAAATCATAAAAGTTTCAGAAATTTTTGGGGAGTACAAAAAATTTATATATAAATCATATTTATTATTTAAAAATAATTGAAAAAAAATTTATTCTTTGCGGCAAAATTTTATTAACAAATTAATGAAATTTTGGTGATTTTGGATAAATTACAGAAATTTTGCTTTCCATACAACTCCTATTTCGATAATTTTCAGAGAAATTTTGAAATTTTTTAAAGAAATTGGTCACCATGTCTGAAACCAGCAAGGTGTGTGATTTAAAGCCTACCTCAGCTTGCCTTCTCATGTACCTTATCCATCTGGTAATTCTGTTTGAGTATTAGGTAAGCGAGCGGAGCAGATGGTGCTTTTAGTATTCCGATCTTTTATTTATTTATTTATTTATTTTTATTTATTTTTATTTTGTGATTTAAAGATCTTTGTACCTATTTGTCATTTGACGACTCCAGTGACTAGCATTTGAATACCATTTTAAATGAACCTATACAGTCATACTATTAAAGTTGTAAGATATGAGTAATTCAAGCTATCAAAGTGATAGTTATATATTGATCGGAATTGAGCCCAAAAAGACATTTGTTAAGCAATTTGAACAGTCTGATGTGCATTTCTTTCCATGTTAAGTGCGCTAATCAAATGATTCCATTCCTATAATAGGTATAATTCTCTGGCTAAGATATGTGTCAATGCTGAATTACCACTTCCACCATTTAGATCAGTCACAAATATATGTAAAGTAACATAATAATTATGTAAGTAAGTGGTTAAATGTCATTCTCCCCCATTTTCTCATTCAAATGAGGTGCCTATAACGTTGAATAGCGTTCATAAAAGTAGCTATCTTACATAAATGAGTTAAGAAAAATTGGCTTTTTCTATTAAAAAGGGGATTTTGCTGCAAGGGTGATGCACTCATATATCTAACTTTGAAGCTTATATCGACAATTAGATGACATAATTTAATACGCAGGCCGACCTAAAATGATTTAGGAAAAAAAAGTATGATGAGGGTTGGACAGCCACATTGGCCTTCTAGTCAACAGTTCAATACATATAGAGTAATATTTGAAATTGGAAAGCTATGTTCTGTTGACTCGTGCTCAAGGTGAATGTTTTGGCATATGCTATTCATTGATGCCTGTTAAAACAAGAAATGGTGCCTTTTTGAACCAAACTTAACCATTTATTCAATCTTAACCACTTATTGCTTAGGTAGGTATAAGGTGGTCTCACTGGGCGGAGCCGGGTTTGAGTCAGGCCTTAAATGAGCTGATTATAATCATGCCTCTTGGAGCTAGACGTACCTGGCCCGTTATTAGTCTGGTTAGGCCGCATCAGCCCATTTATGAATTGGGCCTACTTATCTTATTCCATATTTGTCCCATTGTGGATTGGGCCGGGTCTCAGGCAAGTTCAACAATTTCTTTATAAAAGAACTTATTTAATCGATTACGGTTCGTGTGAGGTTTAAACGGGTCAATTTTTAATCGGGCTTCTAAAACTAGCTCATACGCGCCCTAGCTTACTAATCAGGCCGGGTCAGCCCATTTATATATTAGGCTTGCTTACCTTAGCCCACACCCTACCCGTTGAGACCCCTAAGTGGACGGATAAATCATGCACAAGTTAAACAGTCCAAAAGGAGAATTTCCACATATTTAGAGGCTTCAAAATAAAATAATAACACATTGGGCACTGGTGAACCAGGCTTGCGCACCTAATACCAGCCTTATATTTACTTAAAAGGAGGTTTATGTAGGACCAAAGACAGAAAGAGCTGGTATCAGAAAAAGCAAATGTTGAACAGTTCACTGGTTACGTTGTCTTGGCACCATTTCGGCATGGTGCACAGGTGATCATCTTGATTGAATTCATGCTCACATTGCTTGAAAAAAATAAATGGATTATGGAAAGAGAGCCTAAAAGTATCACAAAATGAACGGCTCACATGCAACTCTAATCCTATTTTAGCAGTTTATTTTGAGTAATTGTAGCCTTTTAATTGCATGGTAAAAATATATTTTAAAACAATTTTTAAAAAAATTAGGAGTAGGCGTTCACCTATCATAGATAGACTCGGCAATCCACACGATTGTGTGATTGCGTGATATGCATGGACTTCTATCGCATGGAAGTCCGTGCACATCTTGCAGCGTTATAGGCTGCTTTATTAATCAATGTTTCCAAAAGTTTTAAGCACTAGTGTGACTTATGTTAGTTTTCAAACACCAAAATGGTTTTGACGTGCGCAGGGCCGGCTCTGAGATTTTAGGGGCTTAAGGCGAGTTTCTAAAATGAGGCCCCTCTTTGATATTGCTTTGAAAAAAAAAAAATCATAACAACTATTTTTTGACAATAAAACAAGACTCGTATTCCTAAATTAAATACATTTGCATATTTCATTCAATTACGTATAATTTGAAAATGCAACTGACAATATAATGAAAATATATATTAAAAGAAAATGTAATACAAAAAGAGTAAAGCTAAATAGTAGAACGTACTTGATGGATTGAGTAACCCAAGCGATAACTTTTTGGCATCTCCAAACTTATTCATCTGCATTCGAAAAAAAAAAAAAAAAAAAGGTTTTATGTCATAGAAAAATATAAATATAAATGTAAACATACTATTTATATTATACAATTATTTAAAAAAATTTATTTAAATGACTTACCAATTTTGATCTACTGGTTGAACTTAATTCATTTCAAGCCAGATTTTCAGCCATTGGATGAAAGAGAATCATGACTTCTGATTACTATAATAATAATAATAAGGAATATCTATGAACTAGTTGGACCCTTTTCATAGGAAGATACGGAGTCAAAATTCTCTTCTATGAACTAGTTGAACCTGACCATAGCCCTATGTGTGTCATGGTATCTTTGGGTCACTTTTTTTTGGCATGTGTGTCACCTGACTGTTCGATGATATGCCCATAAAACTATCTTTGTCATCCAATTTAATGCTGTCAACGATTAATGAAGGTTATCTATTAAAGGGTACTTTTAAATGTGCCCACAAAATCTTGAAATGCACCCACCCAAAAATCACTGATTGCTTTAAATCATACAATGGAGATCGTGTTTCATTCCAATCGTCCACACAAGGGATCTTGAGGCCATGAATGTATCATCATACAATTAATTTTTTATTTCATATGCCATAGATCCTAAAAACGTGGCCCTAAGCACACAACAAACTCAAACATGACTTTAGGGCCACATTTTTTAGATCTATGACTTGTGGAATAAAAAATTATCGTCTGATGATAAGTTCATGGCCTAAAGATCCCTTATGTTGAAGATTAGAGCGAAATACGATCTCCATTGCATGGTTTAAAGCAATCAATAGTGTGGGCACATTTTAAGATTCGGTAGATATATTTAAAGGTACCCTTTATTAAATTGGTAGGGGTTGATAGCAGACAAGTTTTAAGGCTTGTGTTACTATAACAAATGTGTTATAGCCACCTCACTCAAACAAAGGGAAAATCTGTTGATTTTTTAAAATTAGCCGATGAAGATTGTTTTACACCCCAACCTTCCACAAAACAGTCAGATGTCAAACATCTCAAAAAGTGAACGTGAATCACGTACTGCTGAACGCAGTTCACATTTACTTAATGTGTACAACGTGGAATCAAAATTTGACGGTTTGATGGTAGGTCAATGATCTAAAGATCTATTGTGTGGACGATGAAAATCGATCTCCATTATATGATTTGAAGCAATAAATAATTTTTTCCTTTGTTAAAGTGAGGTGGCTTTGACATGAAGTTGTGCGATAATAACATAAACCTTTTTAATTGTTTATGAATTAAATAAGTAACCAACTTTCCCTGCAATGCAAAATGTAAATATGCAGTTTGAGTTTCAAATCACCATGTGTATAAGGGGCCTTCCACTGTCACACCCCCTTAACTTAAAAAACCTTAATTACTAAATAAAATAAAAACTAAATCAATATTTAATTAAATAAATTCAATCATAAAGATTTAAGAGAGAGAAAGAGATACAATCAAAGAAATTAAGATTAAGAGAGAAAGAAAAGAAAAAAAAAAAGCTCAAAATCATAAAAACCTAATTTGGGATTGGCCAATGAAAGAGCTGAAAAGTGTGCCAAGGTGGGGCCCGGGGGTGTCAGATGTGATGTTCCCTCCCCTGTTGGGGCCAGCCGATGGAGGGTGGGGCCGCGGTGGTGGTGTGGAGCCGAGAGAGAGAGAGAGAGAGAGATGAGAATAGTTGAATAAAGGACGATTAAAAGAGGGTGGGTATTTATTTTTTTTCGTTTAAAGGCTTAAAACTTAAGTGGGCCCACCGGATTCAATTAGACCCAATCGCCGATCCTTGATTTGCATTGTGAGGGGCCCATATCAACTGGGCATGGGGCCCCTCTAAAAATATTTTCAAATGCAAAAATCAATTAAAAAAATTGTGATTCCATGTTTGGGGGCCCCTAAATTTCGGGGGCCCAAGACAGCTGCATCTATGGCCTTAGTCCAGGGCCGGTAGTGGACCTACATTTTGTTAGGACAAAAATGCCTTGCCCGCTCTTTATGAAAATAAATAGAATATATATATTTTTTAATTGGGTGTAGTTAAAGACAGATGGATGGCATATATATGCACTTTTATTTGGGCCAAGGTTCAAAATCTCATATTTAGTTTCAGTTTTGGTGGGGACCGAAACCGAAATTTTAGCCAAAATCTTTCAAATAGTCCGAAAGTATCAAAATTTTATATTATGGTTTTGGTTTAGGTAGGGACCAAAACCGAAACATTTCGGCCGAAAATTTCAAATTTCAGCCAAAATTTTGAACAATTATCTAGGCCACTCTTGGCAGCACCACATACAAACAGGAACAACACTAGATAAGGACTTTTTTTTTTTTTCTTAATGGACAAAAAAGAACTTAAATTATTTACCTCAAAGAGTCAATCTATAATGGATGTGCAACCATCATGTGCATTAAATCATTCCTTATTACTTTCACAGAATTCTATGCATTGGAAGTTCGTGCATGTCATGCAGTCACACAAATGTGTGGACTGCCGTGTCCACTCATGATGGATGGATACTCATTGTGGACTAAGGCTGCGTATGGCATAGCTCTCTACTAGCCCCTGTCATAATAGAGTTAACTTGTTTTAGCAGGTTCTCATCCTCTTTGTTGACATCCTGCTACTTGTTTTAGCAGGTACCCATTCTCCTTGATAACTCCTTGCATAACAAGATTTTTTGTAGAATTTACCTGCTCAGCAATTCTATCCTCCTCTCTACTCACTCTTTATCAGTGCTGATTTTATTTGCTCTAGTAGAGAGTTAGTAGAGAGCAAGAAGGTTGCTGCTAGAGCAGATAAATCTTTTTTTACATGATATTAAAAAAGAGAAAAAGAACCAACTAAAGTAGGTGAACTCTCTTATAACAGAGAGCTATGTCATACGCAGCCTAACTCTACTTCAAATCAAGAAAGTCAAATTTTTGTAAGATTCAATAACGAAGAGGCGTGTACTCCATTTTGAAAAAGATGGGATTAGACTATTAACAAGTCATAAGCACATGCTATTAGTATGACCGGAGGAGGTGGATAAGGCGTGAGATACAATTAAAGAGTAAAATTTAAAATAATATTCTTTGTCACGTGCGCTAAGTTTTATTTTGGGAATAGGCACATGACTGTTATTAAACATAATATATGGCTGCCTACTAATTAGGTCACGGGTTTGTCCATAATGAGCGTCCACCGATTATGTGCGGTAAAATAGTCTACACATTTATGTGACTCTATGACAGCACAGACATCCATGCATTGAAAGAATGCATGTCACAAAGTCACACAATTGAGTGGACACCCATTGTTGACTAGCTTAGGTCGCGTGGTAGATGTATTGGAGCAATCACATTGATTAAAGTGCACCAATCGAATGTTTAGAACCCTTTACTAGGCTTGATTTCTTAGTTGAAATATGTTCAAATGATGGGTTATTAGTTGACTTATTTACATTGATCAAAACGTGTCCCAAGTGGTCTGAAGAGATCCATGGGTTAAACTATTTGGAGAAGGTGAGTTTGAGTCTGGCGAGCAGTCGCTTTTACTCTAAGAACCAAAAGGTTAGCTAAGCATTCCATACACCCTTCTCAACACCCCTTACATAGGGGACCAGCAATGAAGAAACGTATCCCACACGCCTAGGGGAGCAAATTTGGTTAACCAAAGCCAAACTGAAATTTTCAGTTTTCAATTCAGTTCTTCCTGAACCAAAGCTGAAAGGAAATGGATAGGTTTTGGTTTTCGTTTTGGGTAACCAACATGTCAATATATAGTAACCAAAACTGAATGGAAACAAATTGTTTCAATATATATGAACCGAAATTGTAACTAAATCATTTGTTTCAGTTGGGTTTTTTTTCCCACATTTATTTCTTCTTCTTTTCTCACTTTTGGGACGGTTTCCTCCTCTTACTCGACTGGTTTTTGGTTTCGGCCACCTAAAACCGAAATCAGACCGATTCAGAATCGGTGTTGATATTTTCGGCTTAGGTTGGTTCAAAAAAATATTTGGTCTGTTCGATCAACAGGTTTCTCGATCAGTTTCGGTTTCCGTACAAAACTTAGGCTTACAGCACCCACGTGGCCACACGTACGTTGGGGACCAGCAATGAAGAAACTTATGTAGGCTTTCCTTTGTGGTAGTTATCTTCAATCATTCAACAATATTATACTAAGGAGAAGAACCAAAAACATCACCATCTATCACGTGGAAATTGAACCAAACAAGCCATTTCCCAGCTATTAATATTGAAGGATCAATTTTAGCCAACTAATGTAATACTCTCATATAGGGAAAAGTCTTGAGCAAACTATATTTAATTGTGGACGGTACATGTTATGATATATTTTAGGTGAGATCATAAGCTCATGTCAAAAACAAAACTACGTAGGTCATGCATTGAGACATCAGTAAGTGCTATCATCTGATTCAATACTTGATTCTGGCAATCAGACAGTAGAGATCACATTTCTTGCCAATTTTTGATCTCAAAGATCTTTTTATCATGTTCTTCAAATCAAACGATTTAGATGGAGTTATACATGACATAAATCCTAAAAATAACAAAGTGTCAAAGTCTTTCTTTTTATCCATATGCCACCATACAAATCTTGTGTTTTTAGCTCTCTAAGTTATATTCAGACTAAAGAGATAAGGGTACCTCTGATTGCGCCTACGCATTCTCTGAAAGCGCTCACATCCCAGACCCCTTGAAAAGCATTGATTGCCTAAGATCATATGATGGATGTCATTGTTCACTCTCGATATTCCAAAAAATAGATCTTGAGATTATGATGCACCTATCGGACGACCAATTTTATATTTCATGTGTCACAGATCCCAAAAAGTGGCCCCAAATTCATGTTTGAGCGTCATGTGTACCATATGATGCAAGGTTCATTTTTGGGGGATATGTGACACATGAATAAAAAATTAGTCGTCTAATAGGTGATTTATGATCTCAAGATCTATTTCGTGAAATATCTTATTAAAAAATAATCTCCATCATCTGATCTAAAGTATTCAATGGTTTTCAACGAGTCCAATACATGGGCGCTTTGAGAGAATGCGTGCGCACATATAAAGGTACCCAAAACATAAGGATATCTTTATTTACGCCCGTTGTTTACAGAAAGCGCCCACTTAATTCCACCGTTGTTGTGCGCTTGCTTTCAATAATTAGGTGAGAGCGAACATAGGTACCTATTAATAGATATGTTTGTAAGCCAGCATTTGATCATTAAAAAGCCTTAATTGAATTAAAAATTCGGTCATTCAATGGACCTTATTTAATTGGACGCCCGAGGCGTCAAGTACTTTGGCTTAGTGCGGCCTCACTCTTTGACGGGTCAAAGCAGTCTACTTTAACTATAGATGAAAGGCACCTCTCGCGCATATGCTGAAAACTCATTAATTGGTTGAATGCGACGGGGGAGATCCGTCTCAATCTTTTATATAATGGATCTTAAGAGCATAAGTATGACCAAATTTTGAGTAGCGTAGATCCCCAAAAAGTGACTCGTGTGATGTGCATCACGCTCATACATAATTTTAGGGTCACTTTTTGGGATCTATGCATAGCGGAAACAAAAATTGATTGTCCGATGGTACACCATGATCTCAAGATCCATTATATGAAAAATTAGGATGAAAATCGATCTCCATCATATGATTCAAAGCGGTGATTAGTTGGCGCCCTCAGAAATTCAGTAGGCGCAAATAGAGCTACCTAGATTAAATACTAAAACTTTTCGATCAAAGGATAAGGACAGATAAAAAATCAGCGCAAAGAATGTATATGAGGTCCACACTCTAACATCGTTTGTAGTGTCAAAAGTGAGCCCCCCCCCCCCCCAAACCCCCACCCCAAGCAGAGAGGCTGGCAAAAACAGGGCTAGAGCCGCTCCCCCAGCCCCGCAGCTCCCCGTCAGATCCCTGTATTGTTACCAAACACGCTCCAGGCCGGAGCATGTTGTGCGGTAAGAGCAGCTGGAGTGGGCAGGGAGCGGGAGCATTGCAAAGAAACCCTAAACCAATCACAATATTCTCCATAAAGACGGCACCCTAGAACCTGATACATCATTTTCATGACCCAGATGCATTATGTATAAAACCAAGCAAACCACACACATCATAAAGCAAAGAACAACCAATACATATAAAATGCAGACTAAATGAAATGTTTAAAAAAAAGGCTTTAAATAGGACAACATTGCCAACATAAACAGATGCCATGAAAAGAGTGAAAGCTTCTTAAACTGCAACAAGAAACAATATATGTGGCACTGATAAGCTATGCTTGGCTTGAAAAGGCACAAAAAGCCAACAAGATGTTAATCATATCATTTCATTAACTCCCTCTTCACATGGACTCTGCCTCTTAATATCTTTAACTGCTTCTCTAAAACTTTAAATTACCAAAAAAAAAAAACACCCTACTTCTCTTCACTTACTCTCTACAGACATGTTGATTTGGTAGTTGTTTTGATGCACATGACTCCATGAACAGCTTTTGTACTTTAACACACCACCTTGCAGATTGCATTGGCTCTTATGACAAAGCAAGAAACAATCCATTGTGCATATAAATTCAAATGCCAAGAAGCAATCCATTGGGCACAGCTCTACTCTCTTCTTTTTGAATTTGATATTCACCCCATGCAATTTAGAAGCCTTTTCACCTGGCAACACTTGAGAGTGCTATGTTCCCTTAGGTAAAACTTGACCCTTCACAATTTTTTTGGCACAACTGTATGGGAGGGGAGGGAACATTAGATAGGACAATCTTTCATAGGCAAGTATAGAGCGTCCTATCTGGTCACTAAGGTTAGTCAGCATGTAATTGATTCTATATTTGTGGCACCATTTTGGGGGGGCACGTGGTCCACAATGTCATCATATAGATCTGATTCATCTTAAGATTTCATCGAAAAATCATCTACACCAAATGATTTAAGATCCCAAACGTGCCCAAAAAAACAAAAAACAGCTACAAAAGATTTGGACAATCCCATGGTAGCACTTTTTTTTTTGGCTTTTAAGCCATTAATCATATGATGCAAATAGTTTTTCAATGCAATATTAAAGATGAAGCTGATCTTTATGATGGCACCATGAACCATGTGGCACCACACGGCACCAAAAATGGTCCCACATGAACAGAATCGACGACCTGCCCTCTCCCAAATAGAATTTGAAGTTGCACCTAGAGTGCAAAAGGTTGACAATGTTGCAAGCTGTAGGTCACGGGTTCAATCCCAGCTTTGCTTATCAAAAAGAAAAAAAAAAAAAAAAAAGATCCACTCATGAACATTGGTGACATGGTTGCTCTACGCTAGTTTTTTCTTTACATAAGAGTATTTTTATGTAATATTAAAATATTAATGCATTTTCTCTTATATCCCCTCTTTCTAATTAAAGAGTGCATTTTCTCTTACATCCCTTTTTTAGTGTGAATGTTCACAAGGTGTCAAGGTCCATGCTCCATTCCTTTTTTAAAAGCAACATCCACATACATAACCAATTGCACTGCTTCGATCATTCTGTGGGTTAAAGTGTTGTTAACGCGTTTCGAAAACATTTGGTTTCAAACTCTCTCCATCAAAGATTCTCTAGTGGCCATTTCAAATGACCATCTTCCCAACTTGCTTTAAAGACAAGAGCACATATAAAAATTATATATAATATACAAACAATCCATATCACAACACAAAATAAATTAAGAGCTGGAATAAAGGAATTGATCTGTTCCAAATTTCACTAATCATGGACATGTGGCATTATTATTCATAATGTGCAAGGGCGGAGCCAGGATTTTGTTCTTAAGGGGCAAGTTATAGTCTACAGAGAAAATGAGTTAATATTATGTATTAGAGCTCGGTAAGCAGCACGAGCGCCAAGTGACTTGGTACTCGGGTCACCTTTTGGGATGTATGCCATGAGGAATTAACATGTGTACCATTTGATATGTGCACCATACTCTAAATATCTATCCTGTAAAAGATCGGGATGAAAACAATCTCCATCATTTGATTTGAAGCTGTCAAACGCCATCTAAAATTAATGGCTGTCATGTAAATCCAACATAAGGTTAATTTTAGACGGCGTTTGGTCGCATCTAATCAGATGATAGAGATCGTTTTCATTCCAAGCTTTCACAAAATAAATGTTTACATCATGGGTATCCAATCACACAAAACACATGTTGGCACTAACATCAGGTACCTAATACCTAGCTTCAAATTCAAATAAGGGCAATCGCAGGTAAAATTTTGTGTGTGTGTGGGGGGGGGGGGGGGGGGGGGGGGGGTGTTAGAGAGAGGAAGACTGCCTTTTTCCTCTGCCTTTTAACTAAGTAGCTCATGCTATAGATTGACTAGGCATAAGAAGCATAGTACATGTATTTTTAGAAGTTTAGGAGGGAAACTGCCCCACAAGAACTATTTGGCTCCGCGCATACATGCCATGTGATGCTAAGAACCCGATGTGGAGATCTGGTAGGTCGAAGATTGCATCAAGAAAAAGTCAAAGCAGTCACACACCTTTAAAAAAACGGATAAAACTGATTTGAATATTTACATAGTAACCATTCATTTAAGGCATTTGATCGCTTTGAATGAGATATAGAGATATTTCATTCAAAGGTCTCTAACCTTAAGATTGTGGACTTCACATCACATGACACAAAATGTAACTTAGTGCCACATGTCCCAGAATAGTGACCCCTTACAAATCAAGACTGGGAACAGGTTGGTTACCATATACCAGCTCATAAATTGATCACCATTTCATATAAGTAAAGCTACTGTGCAAAAGAATTCTATTTAATTGCATTTATTCAATAAATATAGTGAAAAATCCCATGGAACTCCTGTAAACAGAAAGCGAGTAAGATTAATCCATGGACTCAAAATCGGGTGCATACCAGCCCAACTGTTCCACAATTTTCTTCATCCTTTCCAGCTGTCCCTTAGAGTCTCCGAAAGCCGTTGTAAAAGGGTAAATATATGTGACTTTTGTTGCCATAGATCTGTAGGCAACAACATCTCTTTTCACCAAGAACTCCAGCACGTCGCGTCCTAAACCCCCATCAACCTCTGCTTGCAGATATTGGCCTAATACATGGTATAATAAGCAAGGAAAGCCAATTACCTGTTAAAAATGCTACCATGACAGGATTAATTCAAAAAGTATAAGTGATTATAATGTTTCTCTTTATAAATTTGCACTCAATATGCAGTTTATATGATCTACTTCCCTGAGCATTGTTTGGATCTAGATATCATATATTTTCATTGATTCATAAATATATAAACATAGATACACACACACACATGCATATATATATATATATATATATGTGTGTGTGTGTGTGTGTGTGTGTGTGTGTGTGTTACTATTCTATAAGAGAAAATGAGGGTTAAAAGTTTCATTGGAAAAACGTTTCACTTACGACAAAAACATCCTCGCAACTATCATAAATGACATATCTACTTTACTTCTCTAACTATCATATCATTTGGGTCTAAGGTTTCAATGATATTTTAGTATTCTGGCAAAAAAGTCCTACGAGAGGTCTATCATTTATTAATGTGCACTAAGTTTACGGCTTGTGGGTTTAATGGGAACTCTATAACGGATAGGACGCATTAAACAAAAGATAGCAATGGTATTAGGTGCTTGACTGATGCACCAAAGGCTTTATATAGGTCAATCTCCCACCATTAATATGTTCAAAACACCCAATACTACTATTTTATGATCAATGATATTTTATAATCTCCTTCCACTGTTGGTCAAAGCTTATAAAAATCAACAGATATTTATGATCACATAAATCAGTAAATGTACCATTTTGGTTTCACGGAATTTATCCTCAAAGATATTGGTAAATCACCTGAGAGTGGTGGAAGGAAATTGACCTGTGCACCGACTTTGATGCATGACTTGGGTGCATCTAAGACAAACTTCAAAGAACAAAAGTAAATGATGGGACGACAGCAGATGCGCTTCTTCTTTTTGTCTGCTCATCTTGTCATCTTCGTTTTGGGTCGTTTATTTAGAAAAACATATGCCGGAAATTGACAACCAAATAAACCTTTTGAGAGAAAGCTTCTGAGCAAGGCGCTTAATTTTCTCTTCCATTCATCTACCCTTTAATATTTAATGAATGGACGAAGAAATCCAATCTAGCTGTGTCTTGAAGAAATATTTAATTGAATATAATAGCTTCAAGATAGAGGGGGCCTATGATATAACCAATGCTTCTAAGATACTTGCATAATGCAATTTAAGTACATTGTATTATTTCGTTATTTTTCCTAACTCACTAACTGTTTCCTGATTTTTTTGCCATATAAATTAATGGCACTGCTCAAAGAACATAACAGAGATACCTCCTCAAAGTAAGAGGATTTAACCCATTCACCTTCTCCAGAGAAACGGGTTATCATACCACTAGCTAATAGACTCGGTTTCTTTTCTCTCAATGGGACGCTGTTTAGCCGATCTGTTGCACATGACAGAGACACTCTTATAACAGCACCCAAACACTCCTCAGTACAACCAATAAATGGATCAAGTTTATTTCGGCATACAAATCATACATTGCTCCAATTCAAATTAACATAATGGACTTGGCTTGGGTTGACTGGGCCAACTCAGATGGAAAACACTAAAAGACTTGTGGTCGGGACTATAACAATTATGTAGTAAACTTGAATTTCAAACCTAGAGTTGACCCACTAGGACTAAACCAACCCAAGTAGGCTGAAATTTTGGGTCAAAACCTGACCTGCCATTACTGAACCTACTCAAGTATGTCCAATGATATGCTTGGGCATAAATAGCTTGTCTATCGAATAAAGCCCATATATATATATATATATATATATATATATATATATATATATATATATATATATATATATATATATATATATATATATATATATATATATATATCTCTGTGTGTGTGTGTGCGTGCATGTGTGTATGTCCATGTGTTAACATATCCCTACGTGCGTGAGAACTAATTATCCACAAAAAACAATCTTTCTAGGAATCATCTTTTTGCACTGTATTTGTAGTGAGGGATTCTGAGTGAAGAGGTAAAAAGGCTTTTTTCATCAATCCTAGATGTCCCACTAGCAGGCCTTCCAATAGATGGGACTCATCTTAAATAGATGGCAATCAACCATATGCCATCAATTATTTATCTTAAAAAGAATAAGAAACTTATCTAAGGAAAATCCTTTTTGTATTCATATGCTATCCATTATTTATCTTAAACTTGTGTTAAATTTTAACACCATTACTTTTCTTTCATTGTCGAGAAAGGAAAAATGCAAAAGTTTCTACACCAATTGCGTCATCTAAAGACCATGGCTCTTGTTAACAGTTGTTCTAGCTGATGAAGAGGTACATATAACTTACACTAAGGTATTCTAATGCTATGCGAACTTGTTGATGTTAAAACATCTTTCTTTTTGTTGTAGGGAACACAAATACAGGCCACCATATTGAGTGAAATCCAATTGTTAAATCCAAAGCTACCGGAGGGCGAAATTTAAATGGGACAGTAAAAGTAGGCAAATCCATCTTTTAATTTGGGTTTAACCGATTATGAAATCATTTTAGACAGGAATTCTATGATAACTGAAGCTACAGATGGAGATAAAATTTTGTGTTCCATCATACATAACATCCTTCCTTGATATAATACAGAGCAATTTATCAGATGCTCAAGTCTAATAGGTTTTTTTTATTTGATGGTAATAGGTGAAATGAAAAAAGAAAAAATTATCATTTCTTACCTAATTACGTTTCTTTATAGATATTCTTGCAATGGTAATTGACATATCTCCATCTACCACGACAAATTGCAAATGAGAAGGTATGCCAACCGCATGTTGTTTAGCGACCCTAATTGATCAAGAGTATATACATCGTACATGAAAAACACAAGAAATTAAGCTTTAATTGAGGCTATAATATTTTTTAATTGGAGTCTATAAATCGACTAATAAGTGAAACATTATAGGAACTGAGGATGGTAAGTTTCCTCAATTGTAGGAAAAAATGATGAGTATATTAAACTCCAATAGGCATAAAAATTGTTTGATTGTTTGGTTCTTGCTTTGCAACATGAATCCAATGGTACTGAGTTTGAGAAATGCATGGAGGAATTCTTTGAGAAAAAAATTATATTTATAATTAGGGCAAAGTTCTACAAGATCTAAGAAGAGAAAAATCAATCTTATACAAGAAATAGATCTCGTACTTCTAAAGGAGGAAGTTCAAAGCCAAAGACTGCAGAAATTGTGGCATGATTTACAAAACAATTTACTAACTCTGTTTTAATGAACTTAATTGTTTCAGTTTCTATTTTCACCTTTTAATAAGTTTGCTATATATAAAATATGCCTGCCTTTTTATCGAATTTTGTTTTGTAGAGCTCTTTGGGTATTTAGCTGTTAGTATTGTTACTTATCTATTAATATTTTTTTTATTTTATAATTATAAACAATTGGATGATTGCAAATTTCAATTACAGTTGGATAAGGCACGTGCATAGCACATGTAATTTATTAGTCTATATATACTAACCGCCTTACTGTGAGGTTAGCATCGTTTCCAGACAAAAGCATGCCCATGCGAAGGCATTTTGGTAAATACATAAAGGGAAAAACAACACCCTTTTTGCTTTTTACTCACAAACTTGTAATTTTATTTTTATAATTACAAGTTTGATTTCAAATATGCAAAAAGGGCGGTTTTGCCCTTCATTTATTTATCGAAATGCCACCACATGAGGGCATTTTGGTCCGGGGACGATCACAATGAAGAGGGTGAAGTTAGTATTCCTATTATAAATATACACCTATATACATATATATAATATATAAGAGAAATTGGAATATGCATTTGAACGCACAATGGTGACTGTTCATTCGAATGCTAGATCACGTGCCATGTGGTGCGTGATCGCGAATTACACCAAACCTGTAAGGGTTCACCTAGTCCCTTAGGGTTTTAGAAAAAAAAAATCAGACCATTTTCCCCTTCAAAACCCAGGTCAAAGATTCCCATCCGCCGCATGAGCCTGGGGCATTGAATTTTTGCACCATTGACCAACTTTTTTTTTTTTTTTGATCGGTACCGTTGACCAACATTTGGACAACGGAAAAATATCATTTCCATTTTTTTTTGGGATGGACCTGATCGACCTTGGGCAAGTTGTCTTGGCACCCATGGTTGTCAAGGCGATGCTATAGTGACAAGAGATAGAAGCCCTAAAATACGTGAATAATGATTTAATGCAATTTTGCCGAAATTAAATAAAGTAATTCAATCTCAATCTCAATCTCAAAATTAACTCGATACCTTAGGGTTCTAGAAATCCGATAGGCAGATCACGCAAAATCTGGCTAGGGTTCAATCCGATGCGCAAATCCCGTTAGATTTGAGGCGGGATCGGGCATAGAAATAGAACTCTAGCTTTTCCAAACTTGGGTGTTCGTCGTCAATCCGATGTGGATTCATTAGTGCACGCAAGGGTTGTGGAATTGGGTATTTTAAGGGTTTAGACGAAAACTAGGGATTAGGTTGATTAAGGGTTTCGGAATTTGGGATCAAATTTAGGTAAAAGGATCGAAGAAAATAGTGAAAGATGATAGAAAAGATAAAAAGATAACTTTGGGAATCACTCCCTTAACCTTACACCAAACCCATCACGGGGACGAAGAATCTCTCTCCACAAAGCAAAAGTTCATTCAATAATAATCAAAAACTAAATTAATTGTATTTACAAGTCTCCTTATATAGGCAACCAAATAATACTTCGAAATAAAGAGTCCTAAAATAATTAAAAGACTAAAAACAAGTTTTTCCCACAAAAATAGAAGTTTCCGTCGCGAGGCAGAACGTCTCCACGGAAGTCTGTACTGGAGATCATGGACGTCCCTCACCAGCACCACGAATGTCCGTAATGGTCCACGAACGTCCGCCCCATAAAACCGTGGGGGTCCTTATTTTCGGACGTCCGCCAATATCCTACGGACGTCTGTCACCTAATAACGTCTTTTGCCTCCGTTTTTCTGCTGAAGCTATAGCACTCGGGCTTCTTCTTCGTTTCTTCTAATACCGGTAGAAGCGATGTGATCCAAAACCGATGTCCACGTATTCGGCGTCCCCGTCATATAGCCTTGCCATTGTGAATGGCGATGAGAAACGCTATATACAACCAAATAGCTATGATGACTAAATAGCGACCTCATATTGTTGCCATGGTGGAATAACATCATGGCATCGTTATGCACACTATTTATTTTTTTATAATACTTATAAAATAATTAAGCTATAAGTATGACATTGTTATATAACTCATAATACTTGTAAGCACTAACATTTTTATAATATATAAGTTATAAAATTAACTTTCAAGTTACAAAACCCCAACTTATAAGTTACAAAATCCTCAACTTTCTCTCTCTCTCTCTCTCTCTCATCACGACAGCTACCAACATCAGCGTCGACGACACCTCAACGCTCTACCGGTCAACGTAACCTAAGCATCGGTGACACTATAATAAGTGTACTTGATATTTAGATATTTTATAATATTCTATATTCGTTGGTGTTTTATATTTATTTATACTTACTATGTTGTAAATTTGTTGATGTTCCATATTTGATTTGTATTTATTGATATTTGTTTATGCCTAGAATATGAAATCCTCAATATTAGAATCGAAATATGATGTTTTAGTAGTTGAATTTTTTTCTTCTAATATTTTTTTTGTTTATTCTTCCTATATAAAAAAATAAAATAAAATACTATTAATTAATAGATAAAATAAAATTTAAAAAAATTAATAAATAGCCTCACTGTGGCCACGCCAGGCGTGACCTCGCCACACCGCCTTAACTACCTTGGTGGCACCCATCCTCGTGATGGGCACCATGTGGTGCCCAGCTGGTTCAAACACATGGTTCAACCATGCGTTTGAACGTATAGTCCCAAGCTTCTATATATATATATATGTGTGTGTGTGTGTGTGTATGTGATGACTATATCTATTGTCTAGATAAGAAACCTATTGATTATGTTCTTAGGTAAGTGAGCCTAAATGAAAATTCTGTTGTCACCCATGGTTGTTCTATTGGAGTTTGCAATGCACGGAATAAACCCACTGCACTAACATGAAGTTTCCATGGTTGCATGCAACGTGCCCAAGAATGCCTTTGGATGAAGAAACATGTAGTTGATCTGCATACTTACAAGGTTACATATAAAAACCGTGGATCTTATAGGTAAAAAAAGCTAAAAATAAAGGGATTGGGCCAGTATCTCAATGGAAGGTCGACAATATTGCAACCTTAGATTGCAATTCAATCCCAGAATACCCACCAACAAATAAAAGAAGCTAATAATAAGAGATGGAAAGCAGGTTGAATCACGTAATGCATGTGTAGCTTCATCATATGTCACATGAACTGTCAAATAATCTAAAACATATATTTTAGAATCAATGCAGGGTGAGCAAAGTGGAGATAGGCAAGTGGTGTGTTGCTTCAATTCAGGGGGTGTTTTTGAAAAAACAGTGGCAAGACCCCCATTACTGTATGGTCGAAAGTGTTGAGCTATGAAGAAACAACTAAAGACAAAGTCCACGTGGCTGAGATTTGTATGCTGAGATATATGCATGGAGTTACAAGAAATGATAAAATTATGAATAAGCATATAAGAGTGACTCCATTTAAAAAAAGAAGAGAAAATTAAAGAATGCCGCTTGAGATTGCATGGGAATGTCCAACAGAGGCCTGAAATCTATGAGGAAGTGAAGTGATAGAAGCACAAAGGAGGAGAAGAGGAAGACTATTAAAGACTTAGGAGAAGTACTGAGAAAAGAGAAGAAGGTTGTGGAGTAACAGCGAGTTAGTTTATCTTTTTTAATATAAATACTCTCTCTCTCTCTCTCTCTCTCTCTCTCTCTCTCTCCAAATTCAAATTTGAACTTAACATAGTTTATATGGTTAAAGAGAGAAAATTTAACCCCTGCATTTCCTATGGCTTGTGAAGAAAACAACAGAAGAGAATGGTGAACAGGGTAGATTTTGTTATTAGAAGGGCTGGGGCCGTAAAATATTAGACCTCGTAGTTGACTGAAATACTTAACTAAGAAGCCTAAACTCCTCCATAAGAGGAGCAACTAAGTACAAAACAGAAGAATAATAATATAACTTGTTTCTTCCTATATCAACATGATACCAAATCACCAATTACCAACCCAAGAAACCTAAGCTTCTTTATCCGAACAGGCCAGGATAATTGGGTAGCTCTCTCAAACTTCATCCATAATACAAAAAGTAAAACCAGGAGTACGAAACATCAATACAAGGATTTAAAAAATGTTGATGATTGTGTTCTCGACAGTTTCCTCAAACTAAACATCACAGACATGATCTTGCAGTTTTTAGGTCTTCAACAGATGTGGCAGCATCACCTACGAGCACACTAAATCAGCAGCACATCTCCTGTTGAGTCTGATGAGCTAACAAACTAGAGAACCTCCAAGTTGATGCCAGGGATAATAGATGTGATGATTTGTGGACAAATAGTGCATATAAGGGAAACAGTGACTATGTCAAACACACCACCAAATATTTGCTAGGAACTCTAAATTAGAGACCCCAAGTTAACAGGATGTTACGCAATTTCTGACTGAATCAGAGATGCCAAACTGAGAGGATGAACTCCGTTCAAAATAAGATTTCCGGTAACTTATAAAATTTTCTGGCTTGGGACTAAACCCAGTACAAATATAGGGTATGCTTGAGCTTGTATCCTCATCAATGTCATTGCGGTAGCCAAAACAATTTCTGTAAAATTGGAGGAGCATAGAAGGCCTAAGTCTCTTAACCTTATCTCAGCCTTATAGATTCACATATTTTCATTAAAACCTGCATTTTTCAAAGATCATCGTCTTGCTAAATTGACTTTACCTATAAACGGTCCATCTAGTTTCTTATTTCAAGACAAAGACTACTAATTCTAAAGTATATAGAAAAATTAGCAGAGCCCTCTTAGACTCAAGATTTTAAATTTTGCAACAATATCTTTTGGCTTTTGGGCACAAATGAGATGATTCACAAGGACCAGGAGACTTTTATCGGGGGATAACATCATTTTTAGGCTTATTTTCACATACATCTCATCTGAAATAATACTCTTCATCTCCATATCGACCACAATGTTCATTTTGTCATGTAAATGGAACCCTTGAAAATAGAAGACTTATAATTTAGAAGATAGTGTCACTGGATTTCTTTAAATTATTACCATTTCAAGGAAAATCTCTCACAACGGCAACAATTTAAAATAGGATATATTTCTTCTGCTAATAAAAAAGGCACAACCATTTAAGTCAACCCTGGCTACTATACTAAACAAATTAAGCCTTCCGATTTTGTGAAACATGATCTAATTACCATCTGGGGTGTCTTCAATGATTTGAATCTTTGCATTCTTTTGGGTTTTCAATATCACATCCTGCAATTTCTTCAGGAAAAATAAAATAAAATGAAATAAAAATCAACCTAAAGCAGATTTAAACCAAGCACATAAGACCAAAACTTCAAATCCTAAACCGTACAGGAGATTTTTAAAATTCACCTGAACAGCATTATCGACAGCATTTTCAGGAATCACCCATGGAAATGTGAAAGAAGACGACTTTGGATTCGTCGATACACAACCCGGATTCGACGAAGGACATGGTCTTATCTTCCTGCAACAATTAAAACACACTCCTCAGGCAAATTATGCAACAACAAACCATCTAAAAATTGCATAAACTCCCAAAAAAAGGAGAACCGTTATGGAAAATATGGTTCCATTGAATACCCATTTTCCAATCCAATCTGCAAGTTCTGGGATTGTGAAAAGGGAGTGGCGGGAGAAGATAGAGAGCTCTGAGAATTCAGTGAAGGAATCGCTAAAGAAGGTAATGGAGAGTTAAAAGACAGAGCAATGGACAAAGAGACAATATTCGACAGGAGAAATTTTGTTATATTTGAATTTTGAAAACTAGCCGTTGCAAATTGAGAGGTTGGAGACGATGGAGAGTCTGAATGCTTGCTAAAGATGGGGGGAAACGTGGGGAGGAGGAGAATTTGCGGAGTCATTTTTTTCGCGTTGAGGAAATTTGACCGCTGAAGATTGAAGAAACAAGATCAACTAAGTCTAGAAGAGATATAGGGTAGCCAACGCAGTCACTTTTGAGAGTGAACCAACCATTGACTTGGTACAACTATGAAGTAGCAGCGTTTTAGCGCTTTATGGCACCTAGGGCCATATATATATATATATATATATATATATATATATATAGCCTCTTTTGACTTATTTTTATTTTTATTTTAAAGTCTCTTTTTTATCTCTCTTCTCTTTTTCAGATATATTTTATTTAAAAAAATATGAATGCTCAATAACTAAGCGCTAACACCTCTGTAAAGAAGCGCCTTGTTTTAAGAGCAACGAAGCTTCAATTGAAAAACAAATATAATATATATATAGGGAGCCGATTAGGTCCTCCAATAGAGGATGGTGACCGTCCTCCAAGATCCACCTGGGGCTTCACGTGGCTCCCAAAACACTTTTTGGGTGTCACGTGGAGCACAGGTGGATAGTTTAGATCAATATTTTTTATAAAAAATTGATTTTTTTTTTTTAAATTCACAAGTCGAAGTTTGATGATTTTTATTAGTCTACATTTCACGATTCCAAAAATATACGGTGGAGATGAGTTATATATATATATATATATATATATATATATATAGTGCCTCTAAAACGAAGCATCGGCGCTTCTTTTAGGGGCCTCAGCGCTTCAAAATTTTTTTTTTTTTTTTGGGAAGCGCCAGTGCCCTAAACGAAACGTCGTCACTTCAATAATTATTATTTTATTTTTTTTAAAGTGTCGGCACCCTTAAAATGAGGCGCTTCGTTTCGCTACTGGGCGCCACATTTTTTGAGTAAAATATGAATGAAAAAATAAGTCTGACAATTTATTAGAAAAATAAAAAAAATAAATAGACTTTAAAAAAATTAAGAATGACGAATGAAAGGATATTTAACTTTTAAAAGTATAATCGTAGTTAGTATAGTGGGCCTCATGCTACCCATCACTTCACTAAAAGGCGCTACGTGTCGCGCTTATATCAATTGGCATAGAGATATCTCTACGCCCGGACGCATATCCCCGGCCTTCATATATATATATAGAAAAAGAATTCGTCCTCCATGGGAGGACAGTCACCGTCGTCCAACCTTCCACGTGGCACCCAAAATATTATTTCGATGCTACGTGGATATATATATATATATATATATATATAAGAGGCATCAACAAGCAGAAAAAAATAAGGTTGTTCTTACTACTGCACAACTTTATGTTACCGTCAACTCACTTAAGGAAAGCGAAAAATCTGTTGACTATGGACACTTGAATTGGGTGACATGGTGTAGAGAAATATCTGCTCTGATACCATGATAAATTTTACATGCTTAACTCAACCTCACAAAACCGACTTGTAAGGTGAGGAGTGCTTAGATTATATATAGCCGAAGACCTCCAAGCCCACAGGCAATGTGAGACTATTCTAACACACACATCCCAAGAGTGAACATAAAGAAGCACCTTGTTTTAAGAGCAATGAAGCTTCAATTGAAAAAAATATAATATATATATATATATATATATATATATATATATATATATATATAGGGAGCCGGTTAGGTCCTCCAATAGAGGACGGTGACCGTCCTCCAAGATCCATGTGGGGCTCCACATGGCCCCCAAAACACTTTTTGGGTGTCGCGTGGAGCACAGGTGGATAGTTTAGATCAATATTTAAAAAAAAAAATTGAATTTTTTTTTTAAATCTACAAGTCAAAGTTTGATGATTTTTATTAGTCTACATTTCACGATTCAAAAAATATACGGTGGAGATGAGTTAAAATTTTTTTTTTTTTCAAAGATGATCTAAACAATACACCCAAGGTCCACGTGACATCGAAATAATATTTTGGGTGCCACGTGGAAGGTTGGAGGACGGATCCCATATATATATATATATATATATATATATATATATATATATATATATTTAGTACCTCTAAAACGAAGCATCGGCGCTTCCTTTAGGGGCCTCAGCGCTTCAAATTTTTTTTTTTTTTTTTTTTGGGAAGCGCCAGTGCTCTAAACGAAATGTCGTCACTTCAATAATTATTATTTTATTTTTTTCGAAGTGTCGGCACCCCTAAAATGAGGCGTCAACACCTCGTTTTAAGGGCGTCGGCACTTCGTTTTAAGAGTGTTGGCGCTTTGCTTCGCTATTGGGCGCCACATTTTTTGAGTAAAATATGAATGAAAAAATAAGTCTGACAATTTATTAGAAAAATAAAAAAAATAAATAGACTTTAAAAAAATTAAGAATGACGAATGAAAGGGCATTTAACTTTTAAAAGTATAATCGTAGTTAGTATAGTGGGCCCCATGTTACCCATCACTTCACTAAAATGCACTACGTGTCGCGCTTATATCAATTGGCATAGAGATATCTCTACGCCCAGACGCATATCCCCGGCCTTTATATATATATATATATATATATATATATATATATATATATATAGAGAGAGAGAGAGAGAGAGAGAGAGAGAGAGAAAGGATTCGTCCTCCATGGGAGGACAGTCACCGTCCTCCAACCTTCCACGTGGCACCCAAAATATTATTTCGATGCTACGTGGATATATATATATATAAGAGGCATCAACAAGCGGAAAAAAATAAGGTTGTTCTTACTACTGCACAACTTTATGTTACCGTCAACTCACTTAAGGAAAGCGAAAAATCTGTTGACTATGGACACTTGAATTGGGTGACATGGTGTAGAGAAATACCTGCTCTGATACCATGATAAATTTTACATGCCTAACTCAACCTCACAAAACCGACTTGTAAGGTGAGGAGTGCCTAGATTATATATAGTTGAAGACTTCCAAGCCCACAGGCAATGTGAGACTATTCTAACACACACATCCCAAGAGTGAACATTATCTATGTTTGATGGTATGTTGAGATTATGTTTACTTTTTGGGATGCGTGTTGCATGGAATCAACATCTGACTTTATGATGGTGGGTTCATGATCTCAGGGATTCATTGTGTAAAAAAATTTGGACGAAACACGAACCTCATCGTCTGATTCAAACTAGTCAATAGTTTTTTACTTACATCAATAAGTGAGATGGCGTTAGATGCATTCTTAGGATGAATCACATCAAGATGATCACCATATGCATCAACTGACATGGTCAATTATCCATTTATTCCCATGTTTAAAGGGGTTAAGGTGGCCGAATATGATCAACCCTTAGAAAAAAATGAACCACCTTTTATGAACGCATAGATCAGGGGTAGAAATTTGACACTTTATATTGGATAGAGCTTGAACCTTAGTGCGATGGCAAGTATTATCCGTCCAAAGCGTAGGGTCGTCGGTTTGAGTTCGAGAATCAGCCTGTCGTACGATCTCCCTCTCACAGACGTTCCCTGAAAGCAGGAGCCTTGTGCATGGTGTACAACCTCATATGATTCTATAGCCACATGCTCACTTAAAGTACATGGGCATCCGTATGCTTCTTAAATCCATGAGGCAGATGGCTTACACATTGTGCACTGTGTGACGGGGTCAATACTTCTAGCAGTATTGGTGTCGGAGATACGCGATGTGGTGTCAAGAGGGCACGCGACATCTTACTGTTGAGGGCACGCGATGTGGTGTCAAGAGGGCACGCAACATCTTGGTGCGAGGGCGGCATGACATGTGGCGCTAGGAGGGCACGTGACATAGGCTCATGAGGGCCTCGTGACGTGATCGCGCTGCAATCGCGACACGGTCACATGAAAAGATGATGCAGGGAGTAGTGGTCGTAATGGTTGGGGGCATGACACTGTGTGTCATGAGCATGAGGCATGTTCCATGGGAGTATATCAAACCAAGACGTTTTGGGTCCTCAGGTTGCTTACCCATAGATGGTACTTGAACCATCTATGTGGGAGAGGTGTTGGATGAATGCTTTTCACCCACATGGGGCCTTGCGTCGTCAGAGATGGCGCAAGTATTTTCTATGCCTGAAATGATAGGCGTAGGACGTCGACGCAGCGTGCCGTGTGACACCCAAGGTGAGGTTGAAGTATGGCCTTGAACTACGCATTGCGGTGCACACAGCTCGACAACTTCACGAGGGCACTTGAGGGTTGGGTGGGACTCTGTAGAGCACGACAACGCAAAGGTCCGATGCGACGTGTGTTAGTAACTCGGAAAGCACACGAGGTGGGCTTGGTTCGGTATGTCGGCAGAACATGTTGGTATAAGACGACATGAGACGCAACATGTCATTATTGAAGCGAAGTGAGGTGAAGGTTGAGCAAGCCATGCATGACACAGAAGTGTAATCGAGCGTGTCGTAAGGGGTACGATGTATCAGGATGGTAGGCCTTGGAAAGAAGGTAACCACGAGCTGGAGTTCCCGTCCTCTCGACGGTGGTATCAGAGTGTGATTGAGAGATTGACTGACTTCATTGCATGCTACAGCGAGACACCGTGCGGGTATGATGGCGCGTCGGAGCGCGCTCTCGTAATAGTTGGTATCAGAGACAGGCTGACTTAGCGCGTTGGGCGTTAAGTGTCGTACAGGTTGGCACGTTGAAAGAGTGACCTCGTGACAACCGGCTCTATATATGGAGTCATAAATGACAAGGGGCAATGGTTAGGTCTAATTGGTTGAATCTGATTTGTTTCAAGCATAGTTGCAACAATTAAATAGCATAGAATTTTGATTATATTATTATTATTTTTTAGCGATGGTTATGATCATCAAACCGTCCCTTAACATAGCACCTGATCATGTAATCGAGTGTCACGTGACAGTAAAATGTGTCATGTGACAATAAACTAACCTTATTACTTGTCTACATTTATCCTTAACCTGTTGAGTATTGACTTGCACATTATTGCTTTTGGCAATTCTGGCCATTTTTTGAATGTGAACCACCATATGTGTCATATGATTTGATGCCTAAGATTTTATATAAAAGAAAAGTTTAAAAATATGATCTCTATCAAAGTTTCAAATATTGGTACCGATCATCGGATAAGTCAGCCTAAAGCCGATCCAAATCGGGATCAACGGATTGGATTGGGCAATCCCAATGCCAAAAAAGTTTGAAGGTAAAATTATAATAATTAAACATTTTTTTTATTGTAACTGCCAAATAAGTTATTCAAATCAATCGCTAATGGTCCATTTTTTATGCTAAAGAACACAAATTCTAAAAGACCTGTCCTAAACTCACATGACAAACATCATGCTAAAACCTAGTTTTTAAGGTACTTTTTAAAATATATGCAACATGGAATAAAAAATAACAATTTGATGGTAGGCCCGTGATCTCAAGATTCTTTGTATAAAAGATTTGGGCAAAAAATGCTTCCCATCATTTGATTCAAAGCACTCAATGATTTTTTAAAATAATAAATAAGATTTTTATTATTTGAGGATGTTTGGTTTTAAGGATAAAATTTCCGGCCGAATCTTATCGGTATCGGTCGGCACCGAAACGAAATTGAGATTTGAATTATCGGACATATTAATGTATGGATCATTGTTGGTGGGTGAATTGGAGCGAACGGAAGCCCGAACCGATTCACACAAAACCAATATATCCGATCAATATAAAAACATTTGAAATTAAGAAAAAAAAATAAAAAAATCTGGGAGGTTGTAACAAGCCCAAATTTATTATCCTTTACTGTTTTTCTGTAAAATTTGGTGGTAAGAAGAGGTTTGCAAGAGGAAGGACTAAGGAGACTTAGCAAAAGACACTTGGAATTTTAGAATGTTTTATGATTTTGGGAGATAGCATAATTAATTACTTTCTTTTAGGAAAAGAGGCTTGCGATCTTATTAATTACGTTCTTATTTTAAATTTGTAATTTATACTTGATGTAAAGTATAACATATTCTTTATGCGTATAAGTTTCTTGTATCGGTAGATCAGCGATCCTACCTAAATATTGTTCAATATCGGTGGATCCAGAGCGATCCGACTGATCCACATTCGATACCCATGTATAAGCAGTTCAATCTAAGGTTTTGGGATCGTTTGAGCCAAAATTGATTCAGATTGAGGTCGGCAAATATTTGAAACCATGATCTCTATCGTCTAATTTAAGTGTCAATGGCCATCTAAAATTAGTGGTATGTTTAATTTGGGAGCCATTACTTACACTTAGAAATTTGGCCTTTGCACCAAGCTTAAAACAAAGACCTACAAGTTTGGCAGCATCTGTTATATGAAAACACTAGCTAAACCGTTTGATTTGAAGCCTGTCATTTAGAAAATTAAGTGCAAAAGATTAGCACGAAATATTAACTTCATGATATGATTAAATATAATCAAAAGCTATTATTTGATTAAACAATTGACAATAATAGATCATATGATAAATATTATGATTTGCTCCAATTTTATCTACTAAGAATTTATAAATCATAAATTTTAAATAAGACGATCTAAATTACATTTTTATATGTCTCAAGTCCCTAAAATACAAAGTCTTTTTTTAACTTTGATGCAAGGCTCACATTTCCAGTGCAAGTAATGGCTCCCATTTAATGTACATGATGGCTATTAATTTTACACGACATTAGACTGTTTGAGATGAAATGATTAAGATCATTTTTCATTTGGAATCAAAACATAAACCAATTCAAATAAGAAAGAGATACAATCTTCGGCTGCAAATACTGGAATAGCGTTTGGTGTTACTTCGAATTATATCCTCTTTTTATTTTGAGGACGAAGGGAGCAAGCAAAACGCAAAGCGAGCGTCTTCCAAGTGGAGCTAGAAAAATGCAGTGTTGCGAGGGCGCTGCCCTTCACAATCTACCACTTCCCAACCCTCCCAGATTCTCGCTCTCTTCCACCCGTTTTCCTCTATATGCCCTCCCGACCAAAAGAAATTACTTCTCTACCCTAAAACCCCCTTCTCATCTCCTTCTCCGTGTCTCCAAAACCTATAAATTCAGGAACCTCATTCCGAAAAGGAGCTGTTCTTGCTGCTCTCTGTTGTCTGAATGCGAGAGCGCTCGAATCAAGGTAATCGGAATCGGAGGTGGAGGCAACAATGCCGTCAATCGGATGATCGGAAGCGGTCTTCAGGTTGGAATTTTCAGTTTCTTTTCATAGATTTGTAATTGCACTGCAATTTGAAGCTTATGTTCTTAATTTCTCTAAAACATTTAGGGTTTCTATTGAGGTGTTACCATTTGAATCCCCGAAATCCGATACATGATCCATTTCGGTACATGAACGCATTCAATAATCAGAATTCAAATAAAGGAAACACAACGGTCCATTCTCATTAAATAGAATTCAAAGTTACTTATATTCCATTCCCAAGTTTAAACAACTCCTAACCAAAGCTAATTCAACAAGTCCTCTAGGGTCTCCTCCCGAAAAACAGCTACTGAGCCACGAGGTCCGGTTTCTGAAATTTAAATAACAACGAGGTGAGATAAAACTCAACAAGTAACCCCCAAAATAAGTAATATATTTCCTACAACAATTCTATCATTTTCAAATGGAGAATATGAGATATTACATATCATATGAGAAATACTATCATCTATATCATTTCATGATTCAATATGGGGAAGAAAAACAAAAACAATTTAGTCTACAATTGTACTACATATATGGTACAATTGTTAAAATAATAGCACCGATCCAAGTGCAGTTGTATTCATATTACCATACATCTTGGATAGTAGTCACAAAGGAGGGTTCCATGTCTTTTATCAATCCTAATGTCAACTGTGCCAATCTGGGTTGACCGGGTTTCCCTCTTTTTACGGAAGTACATAAATGGACCCGTTCGCCCAATACTACCATGCGACCCATGGGGATTTTATTCAAATATCATATCATATCTACTTAAACCTTTATGTCATCATTTCTATAGCCTTTCATATTCATTTCTTTTGAAAACTTATCTAACATTTATATACATGCTCTTTCAATTCTCATTCCAAAACAATTCAATATTTCAAAGTTGAATGATATCATGTGAGAGTTAAAACTAATAAACGATGATCACGACATTCGTACGTTATGAGACATTTGCTAACAACAACATGATTCAATAAAATATTTATCATTTGTACAAGATAAGACCATACCATCAGTAGATATTCCACATTTTGTTATCTTAATGTTATAATATAGTCTATGTAATGAACAAGGCATTATTATCTAATATGGCACGCGTTTAAACCATGCTATGAGATATGTCACTTGCCTCAATTGTTGGATCCAAGGTTTCATGCGGAGAGCGTGAAGTTTCATAGTTCCAATGGTTACCTGGGTACAAGGGGAAAGTGGCGAACAAGGATGTTGTCGAAGGTGAGATAGAGAGAGCGAACAAAGGTAGGGTCATCGAAATTAGGTTGGGATCTATCGGGTTTATTTCAAGTCTCTATTTTGGAAAACACTCGATTACTGAAATCCTTAATTTAAAACAGATCTAATTTATTATCCAGTTTTAAAATCCTTAGTTTAATAAAATCTTATTTAATATTAAATCCCCTGATTAAGGGGCAAATCTGATTTAATTTAATAACAAATTTTAAATCCCCTTAATTTTAGAACTTGATTATTATCACCTTTTAAGAATAACTCCCTAGTTTCAAATGAAAGCCCGATTTATAAAATCCAGCATTAAAATCCTCGAAATTTTCTGATTTAAAATAAGTTTAGTTTTAAATAAGATATGAATAAAACATGATTGAAGAAAATAAATATACCTGATTTAAATTCTACTTTTAATTTATTTTAAATATATTAGGGATTTGCTATAGAGTTGAAAATTTATGATTTAAATTAGGACTAAACCTACTCAAAATTAAAGAGGAAAATCAACGTTAGACAGCGATTATGACGACACATGAAGTGATGAGTGTAGGCGTAGCGACTGTACTAATAATCACAATTATCATAGATGGTCGGGACAACGCGATGGTCACCGGTGATAAATCCGGCGACTGGAGAAGAGAAGAAGAAAAAAAATTCAAAACCAAAATTTAACTAAAATTAAATAAATAAAGGAAAACATACCTTAAGGAAGAGAAGAAGCTTGAGGAAGAGAGCTTGGTGTGGAAGAGGAGGGGGAGTGCTTTATATGTAGGTTCGGGTGGGTGACCGTTTGGATTTGAAATAACTCATCCAGTAATGGAGGGATTAATGGATTGAAGAAGAAGAACGAGAAACGTAGATTTGGATTTAAGTTGCCAGGGGAAGGTTAGGGTGGACAGCCTATGCAAGATAGTGTGTGTGTGTGTGTGCTCATTGGTCGAACGGGTTGGGTTGGATCAAGTAGTGGGTCGGTTAAGTTGGGTCGTCACGTTAGGAAAGCAAATTTTAAACCGAAACCCGAACTAGACTGAAAAATCAGTCAAATCGAACCGGTCAGAACCGGACCGGAACCGATTCAAAACCAAAACTGAAAACTGATTAGGTGGAATTAGAAAACCGAAAAAGAAAAATAAACTGGAAAACCGAAAAGTGATTAAAATAACTTAAAAAACAGAAACCGAACCAGTTTTGGTTCGGGAAATTGAAAAAAAAGGGAACCGAAAACCTAAATTTTACCGAATCTGCATCCCTAGTTGATTTGTTGAAAATGACTTTTTTCTTTAATGAATTTTTATATTGTAGATTCTATAGGTTGTTTGTTTTGAGAATCTAAGATTGCAATTTGTTACATTTAAATTCCAGTATTGTAAATGCTCTTAGTTGTGATTAATATATATTAGCGTTAATTGGAGTTCACCTTAGGCCTAAGATAAAGCCCTTACTGTTCGTTTTTTTACCACGAGGCAGACTTTTTGGGCCAATCCGAATTTTCCAAGTGGCTAAATGATAGGATTATCACCCCGCTGTCGTGCCTACATAGAGGGAAAGGGCTACCTCATGTTCAACACACCATTTCAACAATAATTCTCTCCGCTTACATGACTTTTGTTAAGCAATATTAAAAGTAGAGTCCTGCAGAACTTGCCTATCTAGAAAATAACAATCCCTATTCCTTAATATTCTTGTAGTTAATTAAATTTGCATCTACAATTACGGAAACCTAAACAAATAAAGAAGGTAATGATAAACAACATGTGACACTCAACGCCCCTCATTGTTAAAATGTTCATGTGCATCTGTTACGACCCCAAAGTAAGAAGGAATTAACTTCCCACTCCATTAGCACCTAAGCATTTTTTTAGTATTGGTTAGGACCTTAACAAATGGTATCAAAGCCAACACCACGGCTCAAGTTCAAACGACGGAGGGGGTGACCTGAGGAAAGGTCTACCTGGGGCACTCGAAGGGGGTACTGGATTGAGAGCCGCCACAAAGTGGGCCGCCCCGGATGTTGGCTATAGAGCGTGATGGTGTGCTTCCAGTGTTCTTAAAATCGCTGGGCGGGTTCGGGCGGTAGGGGGGATGCTCGGGCAGAAATCACTGGGCAGCGTCCGGGCGGCCGCTATGTGTGTGTGTGTGTGTGTATGTTTCTATATATATATCTGTGCCACTTACCAAAATAGGAGGAAGAAAAAAAAAGAAAAGAAGAACAAAAAAAGTGTTGTGCAAGATCATAAAAAACTGAGGAAGAAGAAGAAGAAGAAAAACAGAGGAGATAAAAAAAATAAAATTGGGGACTGGGGTGACCCGGGTGGGTCCGGGGCGGCTGCCCCAAATCCGGTCTGCCCCGGAGTTTGCCCAAGCCTATATCGGGACGCCCGAGGGACCCAAACCGCCCCGGGCGATTTTCAGAACAGTGTGTGTTATGACCCCAAAGTAATACGAAATTAACTTCCTGCTCCACTAACGCTTATTGCTAATCATAGTATATTGATTAAACGAGCGACATAAAACCCCCCGAGGGCTTCCCTTCCAGCTCTGATTCACCTTGGGGGGTAACAGGGGGTGAAACTCCTGGTTACATTCCCATATGGTTTTAATGCGCAACTTACTTTCCCGATTGGTAGACAAGATTAGACGAAGCCAACCAGCCACACTAGCCATGGGAGAAAGAGTTCCTCTTCCTCCTGCCCGATAAGCTTGTCCAGCTGTCCTGAACTGCTTGTTTACTGAGCTTATCAGTTTTGTTAACCTTGTTAGACGAGCCAAACAGTCAAGCAAAGCAAGCAGTAAAACGAGCCAGGTGTTAGTGGAGCATTGATTAGGACCTTAACATCATCCATGTTCCTCTATGACCACATCAGGTGCACCCGCTCTTGATTCTCCCGTTGGGTTGGGTCATCGCCTCGTCATAGTCGATTCCCTGCTAAGACAATCTTCAAAGCCTGCCCAATAGATGATGCCCTTTCCGTACAAATGAAAGTAGAAGAGTAGATGACTTTTTTAATGTCGTAAGATCCATCAGACTACAACCAGTTGGATACCCATGTGCCCTTGGGAGTGTCAAGAACCCAATTGTGTGTACGATCGCTTGCCGAACTTGTAGTGATAATTGTATGATTGATAACAGGATATTGGGTTGATCGAGGCGTGTGAGCTAGTTGTCGAAGCATAGTTAGGGTAGGGATTGAGTGTACAAAAATGCTTTTGTGCAGCCCAAGATGAATCCGATGACAGTAGTATGCAACCACTAGTCTTACGATGACGATTCGTTCCTATTCTTCTTAAGTTACAGTTCATGTTCCATCAATGGTATCAGAGCAAGGATGTTAATCACTGCTAATCAATCTACGTCAAGCGTCACAAATTGTAAGATTATATGTCACGTTCTTGATCACTACACTTTTTATAGTAATTGATTCACTATCATAAACTTATGCAATTGCCACAATCGAACTCTCTATGATCCTTAGGGCTCTCAATGGGGTAGATTAGGTGGCCGGGCTAGGGTCTATTTCAGCCTGGCCCTGACCATACTGCCAAATGGACTGCCTCAGCCCAACCTGGCCCTAGAAAAGGTTGGGCTAGGGCCAGGTTGCGGGCCAAAATATTTATAAAAAATAACATAGAAGTTTTTAGTAGAAAAAAGGTAGCATTTTACTAAAATGCTTTAAGAAAAAAACCATTCAACGGTATAATTGTTCAACATCTATCTCATACTCGGCCAGTCTTGGTAGGGCCGTTTCATGCTTAGCTCAGTCCGGTACTGGGCCGGGCTTATATAGCAAAAAATCTCTGAAAGTGAGGGCTGCACTGCCGGTCAACCCTGCTCCTGAGCCCTAATGATCATCCATCATAGCATAATGTTGCTACAATCTTAACTACTTGCTCAACCACAATAATCATTTTTTTTTATCAACCACAATAATCATCCCTACAGTGGTGCTATCATCATTTGAACCATTTTCTTTTTCGTTTTTTTTAGAGGAACATTAGCTTAGAAATATATTTGAAGACAATATGAAGGAGCATGAGGGCATTGCAACCCCATCAACCGGCTAGCGAGTTGGATATCAAACTCGTTATTTGCAATATGTGACACTAATTTTATCTTAGAATGTGTCCCCCTAGACCTTATTGTGTGCGAGATTGGGAGTGGTTAAGGTCTTGGTGGCCATTGCCATTTATTATGGTTAATACCCCTTATTTTGGCTTTTGAAAACTAGAGAAAATGAAATTTATGTAGACATCCTTATGATAAATCTTGATGGCTAGAATTCCAACCATGGTCTCTGGCGTCGCTTCTAATTGAGGCATTGTCACAGCTGATCCTCTTTATCAAGAATTGCACTAGGGAAAGAAGAATGGGTTGGATTATAATCGCTTGGAATTGTGTGCATTTGTTAATTTCTGGAATCTTTGGTGATTTGATGTAAAGAGAATGCGGCTTTTGTCTTCATTCATTTAATTACAAAGAAGACCTCGGTGGTTCAATGAAAGAAGTAAAATGATGGTTTTACTTGAATCGAGTTGCCAGTGATCTTTGATGCAATATGGATGGTCAAAATTGAATCTATTAATGGCCTTTTTAGGAGATGGATGGAGGTTGAGCTGCACATTTAATGGTTTGTCATAACAGTCATTATCTTCATTGTTGTTTAGGGTTAGGGCATGGGAACATAAAGGATGAAAAGATGATCAAAGAGAGTAAAGTGATGGAAAATGAGAGAGTTCCCATCGTTGCCATTATTGTTACTGGAATTTTTTCGACTACTGTCTATAGTTGACCATGGAGAACCTGTAAGAAGAAAGACAGGTTGAAGATTTTAAGCTGGCTTGCTTTAAATGGTCATTGAAAGAAAATAAAGTGGGAAGAATTAATAATTTGATGCATACATATTGCGTTTGGATATAAAAAAGGTTTAAAGTTTAATTTGTAAACCATATTCACCTGTCACACCTATATATATATATAAAATAGGTAAGCTGGGATTGAGCCTGCGAACTAGAGGTTGCAATACACACACACACACACACCCACACACACACAAACGTATTATAAGGTTGATATAAGTTAGATCTTAGGTATTTTATATAACACCAGTTTTACTATATATGGCTTTAAAATAAGCCAGGCCAAGTCAAGTAGAGCCGACTCGAGCCGACTTTGATTGAGCCAAGTCAAGATAAGCTGACTGAAGTCAAACTAACTGGGTCAAGCCCAATATGGTCCACTTTAGTTGGATCTAGCATAAAGCAATTATACCAAATATTGGTGTATGTGATTCTATATTTTAGCAATATTAATGTTGTTTGAATTCTGATTTTCAATCTGTCCGTGGCTACAGATTTTTGGGAGTAAGACGAACATGGTGGAATTGGTTATATCAATTATCGGGATCATCATCAATTCATCATTATCATCATCATATCCTTATCCCATCTATTTGGGGTTGGCTTTGCGAGTCCTATTTCCCCACTCATTTCTAATTAGAGCTAAGCTCTCTGTAACTTCAAAATCCTTCATATCCCTTCCCACGGCTTCCATCCAGGTCTTTACTGGTCTCCTCTTCTCTTACGTCTTTGTACTTGTAGAGTCTCAAGACTCTCAATCCTTCGTACAGTCTACTTCTGGCCTCTAATGAACATGTCCAAACCACGTCAAGTGACACTCAGTAAGTTTTTCCTTTGTAGGTGTCACTCTCAAATTTTCTCTTATATATTCATTTCTTATTTTATAAACATACGCTTTTCATCCACATGTACTTTATCTTCTTGTCACTTTTTTGTAGTCCAACATTCTGCACCATATAATATGGCAGGTCTAATCGCCGTCTTATAAAAACATCCCTTCGATCTAAGTGGAACTCTTGGATTGCTCATTACTCTGCTAGCTAGTCCCTAGTAGTAGGAACCTTCTACTTTGCGTGCACTCCAATGCTTTTCTCCATAACTCATGCTTATCATTTATTTCTTTCCTTGTTTGAGGAATTAGGACTACGCCATCTGCAAATAGCATGCACCACAGCTCGTGTCTCCACACGTCCTTCTTACACTAGTTATTGCCTTCTCATACATGTCTTGGATAATCTAAATATAAACATTTGGGATGCATTTCTTCCTCATCGTCCACCATATTATCTATCTCGGCACTCTATCATAAGCCTTCTCTAAATCAACAAAGGCCATATGTAGGTTTTTCCTTCCCTCTCTAAACTTTAGAATAAGTTGCCTCAATAAGAAAACAACTTCCGTTGTTGATGTTCCAGGCATAAATCCAAATTGGTTCTCTGATACAATTGATTCTTGTCGTACTCGCTATTCAATATTCTCTCCCAACGTTTCACCAATTGCGGACAAAAATCACGTGGAACTCAAACATGCAACAGAAATGCTTTCCAGGCATAAGTCCAAACTGGTTCTATGATACAATTGATTTTTGTCGTAGTCGTTGTTCAATTATTCTCTCCCAAAGTTTCACCAATTGCAGACAGAAATCACATGAAACCCAAACATGCAACGGTAACGCTACACATGAACAGCCGGTTTTCTAAAATCTTTATTAATGAGTTTTCTTGTTAATTACGAATTAGTATACTATGACTATTGCTACTTAGTTACACGATGGTTCTAATATATGTTCTGCATAATGTGTATGGCTCTTATTGTTTATATGGTCGGATATCATATAGTATAAGCTTAAGCTGTTGAACATGGTAGTGACACTTGCATAGAATGTCTTCGTAACATAGGTTATGGACATAAAGTAGAAGCTAGAAAATATCAATATAGTCTATATAACAATTAACTGATCATGAATATCATGATTGCTAGTATATATGTCATAGTAGACATGTCTGGAATCGTGGGAGTATATCCATAGAAAATTGATTCCTTAACGAAACTAATTAATATGTTTTAGCATGAAGAATGACAATGCAAAATAGCGGGAGAAAACCTCATGGTTAAATTATGAGAATGTAAGCATGTTGGGCAAAAACCGTGAAATAGAGGGCAAAACCTTTTGGTTTAATGATCATTTTTGTAGGCGTAATGGTAAAATCGTTGTATAGGGAATTATGGTTTAATGTGATAAAAGAAAAGTATACCCTCTTTTGCTAATTCAAGACTATCCAAGCAGATGCTGTTAGAAGCTCCAACATCATATACATTGGATTTTAAAATAGATATCTTGAAATAGTAATTCCTTAGCATATAGTGGTAAGGTTTTAAAGCAGTTGGAGAGCACATCTGACAGCTGTAGGATGAATAACAATTGAGGACTAGATGCTTCCCTTGCAGGAGCGATATCTTGTTGAAACCTCTTTAAGGAAACTCCAATATCTTGCTTTCTTGACAAGTTTCTAAGCTAAGCTCATTTTAGACTAATAGGTGGCTGGGATTTAACCTGCTACTTTAAAGTTGAATCACAGTGCACTTTCCAGTTAATTTGTAGGCCCAACCCTACTCTCGCTCCTCTCTTGCAAAAACACTGCTCGTATTTTTTCCTATTACCATCTCATTTTGTGGGTTTTTTCTTCTTCTTCCTTCTTGTGGCTTTCTATAATAAAGACTGTGTTTGGTTAGATGGGTAAAACTTTTTAAGCTTCTCTTGCCAAATTTCATTTCAAGTCTGATAATTTTTGTTTATATCCAGGGAGTCGAGTTCTATGCCATAAACACTGATTCTCAGGCCTTACTGCAGTCAAGTGCGAAGCAACGGGTTCAAATAGGGGAGCAATTGACTCGTGGGTTAGGTATATATCTGATGGAGATTTTATTCTTCAACCTTCATGGAGAATCACTATAACATTTCGAAAATTTCGAAAATTCAATTTTTATAACATTTCGAAAACTATAAAAGTGTTAAATATAATTTAGAATGAAAGGTATACGTATAGTCGTATACTTGATCTTTTGACCTGAGTTTATATGCATATGTGATGAATTATATATCTATATATATATATATATATAGAGAGAGAGAGAGAGAGAGAGAGGGCTGGGGATATGCGCTCAGGTGTAGAGATATCTCTGCGCCTATTGATATGGGTGCGACACGTAGCACCTTTTTGTGAAGTGATGGGTGGCATGGGGCCCACTTTACTAACTAGGGTTAAACTTTTAAAATATTTTAAAAGTTATATACCATTCCAGCCGTTATTCTTGACTTTTCCAAAGTCCCTTTTCTCTCTCTTCTCTCCCTTTTTCCAAGAAAATGTCAGACTTACTTTTTCAGGTATATTTTACTCAGAAAATGTGGGCGCCCGGTAGCGAAGCACTAGTACCTCGGTAGAGAGGCGCCGACACCCTGACACCTCGGTAGCGAAGTGCTGACACCCTGGCGCCGGCACCTCTGTATGGAGGTGTCGGCGCTTTGCTAAAAAAAAAACCGAGGTATTGGCGCCTCTATATCAAGGTGTCGGCGCTTCGATTAAAAAAAAATAAAAATTAGAGAAGTGCTGACACCTCAAGATAGAGGTGCTGGCGCCCCTAAAGTGATGCGCCGACACCTCGATATAGAGGCGCTAGCACCCCTAAAACGAGGCGTTGGCACCCCGGCACCGGGGTGCCAGTGCCTTACTATCGGGGTGCCGGTGCCTCTCTACCGGGGTGCCGGCGCTTCGCTACCGAGCCCCGACATTTTCTGAGTAAAATATACTTGAAAAAGTAAGTCTGACACTTTCTTGGAAAAAGGGAGAGAAGAGAGAAACGAAAGAGACTTCTAAAAAAGTCAAGAATGACAGTTGAAAGGAAATATAACTTTTAAAATATTTTAAAAGTTTAACCCTAGTTAATAAAAGGGGCCCCATGCCACCCATCACTTCACAAAAAAGGCGCTACATGTCAACTATATCAAAAGGCGCAGAGATATCTCTTCGCCCGGGCGCATTTTCCCCTCTGCCATATATATATATATATAGGTGGACGGGCATGCAAGGATGATGTTGGGATGTCGTCAATACTGTACAAATAGTGTTTTCTCATCAAGAGCTTGCAAATGGACAGCTAACACAATTATGGGACGAATAAAAGTGGTATGGCTGGATGGCTTGAATCTAACAATGAACATGATGTTTGGGATGTGTCCCATCGAGACAATAGCCCGTTACTTGACATCTCAAATTGATGAATATTCATGTCATGATTAGAATATTAATGACCTGGGAGCACTAAGGGTATGCACTGGCCAGTCCACCTAATTATACCATATATATATATATATATATAGAGAGAGAGAGAGAGAGAGAGAGAGAGAGAGAGAGTGAGAATTATATTGGAAAAGTTCTTTACATCGCATGGAAAAGATTCCTAATTTTGATCCGCATGTGTGACGGTGACTCCTGTTTTAATTATGGATTCCTCACTTAGACTTTTTGACACGCTTGGAAAATTAGTCTATTTACTTGTATGGAGCAAGTTCCCGACATGGTCTCCAAGAGTTCGACATGTGTTAACTTAGGAGTTCGGCTCCCAAATGGAGTCCAGGTAACGCCTGGTAGAAGGTCTCTCAGATCTTTCACGATTGAGTTTAAATACCCTCTATTACACATAAAAATCCTCTCTGGATTTTTGTGTCTTGTGGTCATTAACGGATTTTCTGTTCAGAAATACAGGTACAGGAGGAAATCCAGAGTTGGGTGAGCAGGCTGCCGAGGAGTCAAAAAATGCAATTGGTGAAGTTCTTGCCAACTCGGATCTTGTTTTTATTGCTGCTGGTATGGGTGGTGGTACCGGGTCTGGTGCAGCTCCAGTTGTTGCACGCTTGTCCAAAGAAGCTGGATATTTGACCGTTGGCGTGGTCACTTATCCGTTCAGTTTTGAAGGCCGTCGAAGGGCTGTACAGGTTCAAATCTATCTTTTTCTAGCTTTTTCCTGTCACTTCCCAAAGTGCAAATTTTATTTTTTTCCGATGTCGATCCAAATTATTTATGAAGTTCTTGTACACTTCGGTTACTGTCTTCTCTACTGATATGAGAATTTTAACTTTCTAATATAGGACCTTTCACATCCCATCGCCACTGCCATATATTGATAATATATTTATATCGAGTGCAGGGGATATGCATCTGGACACAGCCCTGAAGGGCTGCACCCGGACGCCAGATCGCATGCCACGTGGCATGATCAACCCAAAACAAACACTCATTTTGGGATGATCAGCCATTTGGCATATTATTAAAAAAAAAACATTTTTGGCCTCCATTTAATGGGTGGTCAAAGATAAAGTAACGCCACCCTGCAAACTTGGTGCATTGATTTTGTGGACCTTTGACCACATTTTCAGCAGTGGATTTGTATCGGATAATGCCCAAAGTTTTTGGGTGGTACGTGATCGATCTTGTACCAGTTGTTGTGGCATCCGATCGTTGTGATGGGTGCCACATGGTGTCCAGCTGGACCTAGTGCAGCACTTTGGGCTGCACTCTGATGCATAGTCCTGGGCTTCATTTATATGTAATAATCGTGATATGATGGTAGTAGGCATCATCATGCTGCTCCCATTTTGCTCTTGTAAAGGCCACAGTAATGCCATAAATGACTTTTCAGGTAGTATCCCCTCCGTTCTGTGCAAAAGCAAAATGGCCATATCTTGATGTTGTTTAATTCCTCACTTCTTAGTCCATGTATGTATATATTTTTGTCGAGTCCCTTCTGTTTGTGCCAAGGGCATGCTTCATATAAACAACTAGACTTGCAGCATGTCCATCTGAAGCTTCTAATGTTCTCAGTATATGCCAACTGCTATTATGCAGGCCTTGGAATCGATAGAAAAACTGCAAGGATCTGTGGACACTCTTATAGTGATACCCAATGACAGGTTGCTTGATGTGGCACCTGCACAGACACCTCTCCAGGAGGCTTTCCTTCTTGCAGATGACGTTCTTCGTCAAGGTGTTCAAGGAATTTCAGATATTATCACTGTGAGTTAATCTTCTAACCTGTTAGACCATAGCTTTCAGGTTTTTTTTACCTCTGAGCTGTGGACTGTAGCAAACCTCCAGAAAAAACCTGATTGCTAATCTGGCAACCATGGCACATATCTTATTTAACCTATTAGTACATAACTCAGCGTTATGGTTCTAATTTGTTTAATTCCCTGCGAATTGCAATTTAATATCTAGAAATCATTATCTAATTTAGGCTATAGAAATGTAGCAAACTGTGGAATATATCCTTACTACTATATAAAAGCACGAATGATATCCTCCTATTTCTGTCAATTTTAGTGTTTTCATACTTTAGGAACAAAATACCCCTAAGCTACACTATCTACCCGCATGTTCTTCCTTATGTATCCCTATATTTTCTAATTTTCTATAACTACACTTCTAATTAAACTAGGACTCTTCGAGAGGGAAATCATTGACCTCAGTTTTTGTGCATATACGAAAGCATATCGAGATCGTAACCCAACCAGTCTCTGAAAATAAAACTCCTGCCACACCGAAAATATCCCTACAGATATCCTAATCCAACCAGTCTGCTCAAAGTACGGAAGTCATTTTGTTTTCACACTTTTTCAATGCCAAAATTGCCCTTTTTCCAAAAAATAACCAAAAATACCCTTTCCAAAAAACCACTTACATGATATATCTATGAATACCTTTAAATCCACCCACCAAATCTTTGAGTTCACCCACGTTGAAATCCATTGACTACTTTGAATTATCCGATGATGCAGATCATTTTTCATCCCAATCTTTCACATGATGCATCTTGAGATCATGCTCTTACCATCTATCGTCAGTATTTGATTTCACATGGTATCCATTCTAAAAAAGTGATCTTAACATCATGTGGAACTCATCAAGCTCAAATAAGGTCACTTTTTGGGATGTGTACCACATGAAATAAAAAACTTATCATCTGATGTCACGCCCATGATCTCAAGATCCATTATGTGAATGATTGGAATGAAAAACAATCGGGACCATTGGATTCAGCGTAGGTGAACTCAAAGATTCAGTGGGTGGATTTAAAGGTACTTTATATCTATATCCAAACTTCTATGGTAACTCAAAGGCCATCATCAGATTTGAAGCAATCAATGGTTTTCAAGGGGTTTGGGATGTGAGCGCTTTCAGAGAATGCGTGGGCGCAAACAAAGGTACCCAATACTATACCATAGCTTGCACACGATAAGTTGGCCCTTGGGATGTGTACCACATGAAATAAAAAAGCTTATCGTATGATGACACGCCCATGATCCCAAGATCCATTATGTGAATGATTGGAATGAAAAACAATCGGGACCATCAGATTCAAATCAGTCAATGGGTTTTAGCGTGGGTGAACTCAAAGATTCAGTGGGTGGATTTAAAGGTACTCTATTCTATATCCAAACTGCTATGGTAACTCAAAGGCCATCATCAGATTCGAAGCAATCAATGGTTTTCAAGGGGTCTGGGATGTCAGCGCTTTCAGAAAATGTGTGAGCGCAAATAGAGGTACTCAATACCATACAATAACCTGCACAAGAGAAGTTGGCCCTTGCACTTAATTGTCAAGAAAGACTTGACATTTTGGGGGGCTTATCTAAGCTGTCTGAAATGATGGCCTTTATCTATAGATCTAAGATGAAAAATATGACAACAAATATATTTTTATCATATCATTAAATGCAATCAATGCCACTGTTTGACGTCTTGAATCATATGATAGAGGCTAACTTTTGTCCCAATCTTTTGCATCATAGATCTTTAGATCACAACCTTCAAATAAATGACGTAGATGATATTTTGACACGGCACAAATCCCGAAATATTAAGTTTTTATTTTAAATTATGTGCGAGGGCCAACTTCTCATGTGCGAGTAATGGCTCCCCAAAGGAAAAGGGTACCTCTATTCACGCCTATGAAACTATTGATGGGCGCCTACACTATAAACCGTTGGCTGTGCTGAATCAGACGATGGTGATCATTTTTCATTCCAATCTTCCACACAACGGAGCTTAAGACCATACACTAAAAACATTTGACTATGTTGAATCATATGATGGTGATTGTTTTTCATACCAACCTTCCACAAAATGGATCTTGAACCATGGGCATGCCATCAATGGTCAAGTTTTTATTTCACGTGGTAAAAATCTAAAAAAGTTTTTCCTTAAATCACATAGCACACCTCACGCTCCAATGGATTTTGGGCCACCTTTTGGATTTGTGTCACTTGGAAGATTGGAATTAAGTACTATACTTATAAAAGCAGCAGTTGACTGCATTGAATTATATGTTTTGTGCCAATTTTTTCTATCAGAGATCTCTAGATGATGGTCTTCAATTACAAGGCATGGATGGTGTTTTCACATGGCGCAATTGCGTAAAATATGTTGTCTTTCTTTTTAAGTTGTGTGCTTGGGCTAACTTTGTATGTGCCATTAATGGCTCCCTAAATAAAATCGTGGGAAATTTTCACATAAATCAGGTGTCCTTTATAAGGGTGCATGGATCATTTAAATCAATGGTTGACTATGTCGAATCAGATGACAGAGATGTTGTTTTGTGTCAATCTTACCTATCCCTCAATCTTGTACACGTGTTCAAAGGTCTTTGTTGATGGAGAGGGACGAACTACCAAACTGGTAAGCTCTTTGGAAGCACAAACAACAACGTTATTGAACGACATCGGAATTTGAATATTCAATTACTCAATCAAAAAAGAAAACGAAAAATTAAAATGGGTAGGGACATTTCACATTTCTTGCTCTAACCAATAAGGGAGTTTTAACTTGCACACAAATATGTATTTTTTGACATGTTTAAAAAGAAATACTTTGTTAGTTTTGGGATATGTACCACATGGAATGCCATCTAAGCGATCTGGTTTGAAGACTCTGATGTAAAGATCTTTGAGGCCCAAAATTGGCACAAAACATGATCTCCATCCTCTGACATGTAAGAAACAACTATTGAATTAGATGATGGCCTTTGACTGTATTCAATCAGATGATAGAAACCACATTTTGTGTCAATCTTTGACCTCAAATATCTTTTTTCAATCTCATATGGCTTAGATAGAGTTTCACGTGTCACAACTGTCCATAACATTGACTGCCTCAAATCAAATAGTGGAGATCGTTTTTAGTCCCAATTTGTCACTCAAGAGATTTGGAAATTATGGCCGACCTATAGTCAAATATTAATTCCACGTGGAACACATCTCTAAAAGTGTCCACTTGAATAGTATAATAGCCATATTTTCTAGGCTGATTTTATTGTAAATGAGATGTGGCCCGTTGGATGAACTGAATTTGTACAAGTAGCACCGGGCAAGGAAGGAATTATTTTTTTCCTTCATTTTCTATCTGCTACAATAAACCACAAGGTACCTCTATTTGCTCCAACAGGTTTACTGAATGCGCAAACATAAAAAACCCCTTCCAAAACATTGACTGCTTCAGATCAAACGATGGAGATCATTTTTCACCTTGAACATAATGGATCTTCCACAATCACACATAATGCATAAATTTTAATGTATTTGAATATTGTAAAGATTTTATAAATATTTTTTCATAATATATGTAAACACGCGCAATGCACATGCACTTTTACTAGTGTGTGTGTGTATATATATATATATATTTTGAGGAATTCAAATCATTGCTTACATTGCAAATTTCAAACTATGAATGGCCTCAGATCCTCAATTACATTCCAAATTGATCGACGATTCTCAAAACTTGAAGCTATCGGTTATTCCTACAATTGAAGAAATTTGTGATACTATTAAAGGAATGAACGATAATAGTGCTCCTGGGCTGGATGGATTCTCTGGGGTATTTTATAATTCGGCGTGGTAAATTATTAAGTTCGATATTTATGGAGCAGTAAAGAATTTTTTCGAAGAAGGCATTATTCCCAAAGCGGTAAATTCGAATTTTATAGTGCTAATACCAAAAATTGAGAATCCTAAGTAAAAGGAAAAAGCATTTATGATAACATTGTTCCTGCACATGAAATCATTAATCACATTGATAGCAAGTCTCATGCAGGGAATATAGCTCTTAAAATCGATATGTTGAAAGCATATGATAGAATAGAATGGGCTTTCATCCTTGATGTTATGTCCATGGGGCAAAATATTGTCCGATACCAATACGTATCGGTTTTGGACATGAACGATACGATAAAATGAGTTTTTACCGAGCCCCTTAAAAAACAGTTAAATTATCGTTCGTATAGTCCAATGTATCGTCAGATAATTTCAAATTATCGTTTTTTTTTTGGCAAAATACTGGAAAGTATCATCCGGTACCAATACATATCGGTTTTGGGGCTGGACGATACGTATCGATTTTTCGAGATTTTGATCCATGGTTATGTCTAAATTTGGTTTTGATAAGCAATTTATCAAACTAATCAAAGGGTGTATTTCCTCCTCCTGGTTTTCAATTATTGTGAATGGTGCAACAACTGGATATTTTGATAGCTCCAGGGGTCTAAGACAGGGAGACCCTCTTTCTCTAGCTTTGTTTATTATTGCAAAAGAAGTCTTGAGCAGAGGACTTAAGAGCCTCCTAGAAAGAGGCTTGGTTGGAAGGTTTTGGTCGCCTCGGAACGGTGTTTGTCCAAGCCATTTACTGTTTGTTGATGATTTATTAGTGTTCTCCAATGCTTTAAAAAAGTCACTTCTAAATATCAAAAGCTTTCTTACAGAGTATGAAAGGGCATCGGGGCAACTTGTTAATTATTCAAAAAACACATTTTTTATAAGCAAGAAGGCTTCTCAAAATCAAATTAGGAATATAAAAGAACTTATGGGCTTCAATTTGGGTACCCTACTGGCAAAATACTTGGGAGCTCCTCTGTTTCGGGGAAGATTATCAAGGGATTCATGTTAGAACTTAGTTCAAAAAATTTCAAATCGAATGGCGGGATGGAAATCTAAGCTCTTATCGGAAGGTGGGAGGATCATTCTTATTAGACATGTTCTTTTCTCTATTCCGCTTTATCTTCTTTCGATGTTACCCATTCCTAAGTTCATCATTGCAGAAACAGAAAAATGCTTCGCAAGATTCTTTTGGGGTTCTATTGAATCCAAAAATAAATTTCATTGGGTCAGTTGGGATGAAATCGGCAAACCTAAAAGTGAAGGGGGATTGATACCGAATTGAAGCCTACACGTTGAGATTGTGGCCGGATAAAGAGGAGGCATCAAAAGAGAAAGTGGACTCGCGAATGGGTTTTTAATAGGCCTGTTAAAGACTCGTGTGCACGTTATTTTAGGCATTTTATGTAGGTCTAGTTTCATTTTTTTACTATGATTCTTTTAATAAATGGTTTGTTTTAGGATTAGTTTCCTTATTTGGATCATTTAAGGGTCAGACACATATATGTGATATGTGACTATTAATTCCTCACATTTAGCGCAACTATCGAAAAAGTAGTTATAAGTACATCAATATATGTCGGAATTGCGAGATTTTTGTCTTGTTGGAAAATTATTTCGATAGGCTTCAAATAAGACCAATTTCACGTCAATCGGACATCATTTGACCCTTCAAAAGTGATCGCGTAATTAAAAAATAGGATTAATGGTGAAATTAATTATGACCGTTAGATTAGAAAGTTTTAATAGTTTATTAGGAGTTTTATTTTAAGTAGTATTCTTAGGGTTTCTTTTCTTTATAAATAGACATTGTAATCTCTTATGAGGATATTGAATAGTAGATGATTAATAAAAATTATGAGTTTTGCTTTGTGCGACTTCTAGAGAATTTAAGATGAGTTTTCATTAGAAGAGTAATTCTTCTCCCGCGTGCGGTTTGGTGTGAGACCAATTTTTTCTTCCTTGGAGTGATTCCTTGGATCTTCTTCTAACCCTATTTTCCTTTTTATTTTGTTTTAATTGACGAGCGAGAACCCTAACCTCTATCTTGCAAGATTTATGCTATTTTAAGGTTAGCGTACGATTTTTCCTCATCAGGGATTGGCTATAAAAAGATTACAAGATATTCACAAAGCCGAGATGTTGAAGTTGGGGTAGAAGCTTATGTCAGAAAATTCTTTATGGTCACAGTTTTGTGAAGGCAAATATCTTCACTCGGAATGTGCCTATAATTCCCAAACATCGTCAAATGATTCTAAAATATGGAGAGCTATGAGACCGTGGTTGAGAACCTCAATTGATAATATGAAATGGAATGTAAATCATGGAGAGCATACCTTATTTTTACAACATAATTGGATGGGAAATGACACCACCCTTTACTGAAGGATTATGGTGTAAACTCCAAAGAAGACATGTTAATTTGTGACATAGTGAAAGAAGAAAAATGGGATCTGAATCTCATAAAAACCAAATTTGGGGAACAATTAGCAAATGATATGGAATTTGTTCCAATTCCGAAATCTAGTTTAGAATCAGTTGTTTGGAAGAGTTCTGAAGATGGTAAATTTTCATTCACGAAAGCATGGGACTTGGTTAGATCAAAATCAGCTGAAAATAGAATATGGAATTGGGTATGGGCTTCCAAATGCCCTCTGAAAATTCAAAGTTTTGGTTGTAAATGATTAAAGGGTGGGATTCCTGTGGATTCAGTTATCAGATCATGGAATATTAATATTGTGTCTCAATGTCCTTTATGTAAGTTAGAAGAAGAAACTACACATCTGTGTTTTGAGTGTTCGATTGCGAAGGAATGTTGGTCTTTCTTTTCCTCCTTGTTTGAGGTTACCCATATTGGAAGACACTATATTCAACGGCTTTCAAATTAGTTTCAAGGCAGATCCAGAACTCAACTGAATCAATTAAGAAGGTTAGTGCCATGGTTACTAGTTTGGGAGATTTGGCTGCTCAGAAATATGATCAGACACAGTCAAGGAAATTGGTGCAAAGATGCGATTATTAGTATTTCTAGTTTGGAAGCGTCAGCGGAATTGCTCAAAGAGGGGCTCCAAATAATGTCTTCTTCGGTGGTAAACATTATTATCGAATCGAATTCGAAACAGGTGCTTGTGGCGTTGACTCAAAGGACATTTTCTTGGTTTGTAGAGAGGCAGTTGGGAGAATGTATTAATTGTTTGGAAGGGATCCAATGGTCTTCATCAAGAGCTCAGCCTGAAGCAAATGGGTTAAGTAGGGCCTCATATCTAATTCTTTCCACATTTTTCGTAACTTTGAAGAGTTACCAGTGAAGGCGAGAGGTCGATTATTGGAGGATATTCTTGAATTACCTAGATTTAGTTTAGTTTAGTTACACCTTGGTAGGACTAACTTGTTTTGTGGGTGATGGCATTGCCGAAGTTCACATGCGAGTTTCTCTCTTACTAGGTGATTTCTTTTTTGTATTTTTCTTTCTTTTCATATATGAAAACTTGCTTGCTTTTCAATATATATATATCCAGAAGTAACCCTGGAGTGCTACATCGGATTGCCAAATTACATGCTAGATGGCATGATCAACCCAAAATAACACCTGTTTTGGGTAGATCAAGCACGGGACATATGACTTTTTTTTTTAAAATGGACCTTTTTTCCCTTCTTTTGATGGGTCAAAGATGAGGTAACACACAACCAACTTGGTGCATTGATTGTAGGCATGTTTGACCACTTTTTCAACGGTATTAATGCATTGGATCATGCCCAATTTTTTTGGGTGGTACCTGATTAATCTTCTCTAAATTATAGTGGCGCCCGATCCTCGTGATGGGTGCCACATGGTACCCTATTTGACATGAATGCAGCCCTCGGGGCTACGTCCGGACGTATATTCCCGGGCCTCCCTCTCTCTCTCTCTCTCTCTCTCTTTATATATATATATATATATATATATACACACACACACACAAGGCTCAGGGCTATGCGTTCGAACCAACTAGGCGCCACGACCCAACCGGAGGATATGGTGCCACAACTTACCCAAGGTCGATTAGGTCCATCTACAAATGAAATAAGATAAAAAAGGATATTTATCCACTATTCAAAAGTTGGTCAAAGGTGCAAAATTTCAATGCACCAGGTTCAGGCGGCGGATGGGAAACTTTGACCTGAGTTTTGAAGGACAAAATGGTCCAAAAAATAGTAGTTTCCCCTATTTTGAGTGCACGGTCTAGCTTTTGAGAGCATGGTCACTGCCGTGGACTCGATGCATTTTTACCATTTTCACATATTTATACATAGGGAGTCGGTTAGGTCCTCCAAGATACACATGAAGCTCCACGTGGCATTCAAAACACATTTTGGGTGCCACATGGAGTACGGGCGTGTTGTCTAGATCAATTTTTAAAAAAATAATTTCAAAATAATATTTTTAAAGTACATGACTAGTTTCAACGATCCAAATTTTATTACTAAAGAAATACATGGTAAAGATGAGTTTTCATTCAAAAAAAATAATCCAAATATGATCTAACCAATGCACCTGTGCTCCATGTGGCATCACAATAGTGTTACAGGTGCCACATGGAGCTCCATGTAGGATCTTGGAGGACGCTCACCATCCTCCATTGGAGGAAGGAACCCTTTTCCACACACACACACACACACACACACACACACACACACATATATATATATATATATATATCGAGAGAGAGAGAGAGAGAGAGAGAGCTGGTCACATTTTTGCAATTGTGATCGACGGTCTCATATATCTTTGAAGAATTTTTTTGTATATGATGTTCAAACGTATGGATATGTTATTATTATTCCTTTATACTAACAATAAGCTGCAGATTCCAGGATTGGTGAACGTTGATTTTGCGGATGTGAAGGCTATAATGAAAGATTCAGGAACTGCAATGCTTGGAGTTGGGGTTTCCACTGGAAAAAATCGTGCTGAAGAGGCAGCACTGCAGGCGACATCAGCACCTTTAATTGAAAAGTCAATAGAGCGAGCAACAGGGGTTGTCTACAATATCACTGGAGGGAAAGACTTGACTTTGCAAGAAGTAAACAGGGTCTCACAGGTATAATGATGCTTAGCAGCTTCTGGCTTCATAGTTGTTATTATATTTGGGGATTCTCAATTATTTACCTCTTTTTTGGTTACTAAAGATTTCCACCAAATGCACTTTTACTACCTTGACCCATCTGGTTATCTTGTCCATATTATGTTTTTATATATATATATATGTCGTGTCAAAATCTAAAACCCTTTTCCAAGAGAATTTTGGCTGTGGTTGGCATAGCTCTCTGCTAGCTCCCTGCCAGAGCAGGGTTTACCTGCTTTAGCAGTTTCCCTTTCTCTTTGCTAAATCCCTGCTACATGCTTTAGTAACTCCTGCATAGTGGGATTTACCTGCTCCACCAGTTCTCCCCTGCTCTCTACTCGCTCCTTGCCAAAGCAGATTTTATTTGCTCTGGCAGGGAGTTAGCAGGGAGAAGTGGGGGCTGCTAAAGAAAGTATATCTGGCTTTGGAGAGAGCTGACAAAGAGCTATGCCAAACGCAGCCTTTGTCTACAATGAGCGGAGGGCTCATTGTAGCAAATGGGCAGATGGACTTGTCTTCCATCCAGTGTGGATATTGAGGTGGGCGACATGGTAGCCAATGGGCAGAGATTGCTTGTCAGCCGGGCATTGCGTGGACGTCGAGATGTGCAAACTTTAAAGAGCATGGAGATCCGTGCAGGTCTCAAGATCTTCTTACCTTGGGCAATGCACGGTGGACATGCCATCAGCTCATTGTCTTCAATGAGCTGCCTACTTGTTGTAGACAAATTCTTTCCAAGATACCATCTTTTTAAAATAAAAACAAATACCACATGCAACTAATACTTGAAAACCTTGCCTATTCATCTGGTTTGCAGATTGTGACTAGCTTGGCTGACCCATCCGCAAATATAATATTTGGTGCTGTAATTGACGATAGATACACTGGCGAAGTCCATGTGACGATAATCGCAACCGGATTTTCGCAAACATTTCAGAAGACCCTATTGATGGATCCAACATCAACTAGACGGGAAGTGCAGAATGTCAAAAAGGTTTTGAGGCCAACAGATACACCTGGGCCATCAATTTTTCCAAGTAGAAAAGCTTTCTTTTGAGACAGATTCAGTTGTATGAAGTTTTTGTTGCAGGTGGTTGTGATCCAATTTCCTTCCAATGAAATGTAATTTTGGAGCTAGATAGGACTGTTGGATCATGTTATGTTTTTTCTTCTTTTTTTGTTTTGATCCTGTTACTCTTTTTTTTGTTGTATTAAGTTCCATCCACTTCTTTTCCTGTTAAAAACACACAATCACAATAGGAAGATTACCTGTGAAATCCGTTGGATTTATAATCTTTCACTCTTTTGTTTGCTTAGAATTTTTAGACTGGAATTTCAAATTTCCATCAAAGGTGGCGTTCTTTATATGATGTGTTGCTTGGAGTAGAATCCTGACAATTGATAACTTGATCAAGAGGGCTTTTAGCTTACCAAGTCGATGTGTAATGTGTCTGTAACTCTGTATTGGTGGATCACCTTTTCATCCGCTGCTCCTTTGTCCAACAAATCTCCGGTTGTTTTCGTGGAGCTATTCAGGATAGTGGGTTTCTTAACCTCTTGAAGATCGATTCTCGTAGACATTTGCCTGAAGCAAGAAATCTAAGGGACTATGCTCTCTCCTCCTGAGTGCCATATTTTGGGTAAGTTGGCAGGAACAGAATATAGTCGGATATTTGTAAGTGTTCTTGTGACATTTTTCTGATAATAGAGGGTCCTAAAGCTGCTATATTGGAATGGGCGAGCCACTCGCGTAATTTCCCGGAATGTTCCGAAGCGGGGATCTTAGATTACTGTAATAGCTAGCTTTGTACTGGCTGTGTAAGTCCAAATCCTTCCTGGATTGGTCGTTTTATCCCTCCGTTTTGTCCCATTTCGGCTCCTAGGCCCTCACTATGTCCTGTTTTGTTGTTTCATTGTTTTTTCATTAATGAAAATTACTTTGTTATTGATTTTTTATTTAGTTATTTATTTTTATTTTTTTCTTGTTGCAGATATTTTGAATATAAACTTATCTCCCGGAAGAAAATTTCGTTGCTTTTGTAATTATGGTGTAGAACTTAGATGATCAGCTACTCTCTCCGGCAAGAGTAATCAGGGTCGTCGGTATGAAGCCATGTAAGAAGGATATTTGCCTTTTATGTACGACACACTCGATGACAGTACATAATGGTTCTTACCATATACCTGGCACACTTGATCATCATATGAGCACAAAATTCCAACCATTTGATCAATGCACTTGGTTTATATGAAATGTAGTTCATTTTTTCCATATTTGATACAAAAGCTTCATTTGCAGGCTCTCAATGGGATGATCTTAACATTTGAGGGTTTGATTTTATCTGAGTATTGTTGATCTTGTGGTGTCTTGCAACATGGATGGTCCGAACTCCAAAGTGACGAACGGATAAAGCTCGAATATATATTATCATTGATCCAAAATACATTGTTTGGTGTTTGATCTGTTAAAAAAAACGTGTGCCATTGGCTTCTAAGAGCTTCATGTACATGGGATTCAGAGAGTAAATTAAACAAATTCTGCCTGTTTGCACACGGTGGTTGCTACTCAAATCCCCACTAACCACAGTGGAAAACGATTGGCTGCTTTGAATCAGACCATGGAGATCGTTTTTTCATTCTAATGTTCCACCTAGTGGATCTTGAAATCATGAGCCTGCCATCAAATGGTCAAATTTTTATATCACGTGCACAAAAAAATGAACATGATCATCAGATTTTGATTTCAGGTGCACAAAAAAACGAACATGATCATTATTTCAAACGCACTTCTCAGATCGCATTTCGGGATGTGTGCCCTATGGAATCAATATCTGACTGTATGATGGTAGGCTCATGGTCACAAGATCCATTTTGTGGAAGATTGGAAAAGAAAACTCTATCTGCCTGATTGAATCAGTCAACAGTTTTCAAGAGTGGTTAGTGGAAGATATTGAGTATTTTGTGGTGGATTGTTTGATTCTATTTTCGTGGTGTTTAGCCATCAGTTATGGACAACATCAATGGTAGACAACCAATGTGATCCTTTGATTGCACAGTTTTACTACTCTTAAAACAAAGAGAAAGAAAGTGATTCTTCTGAGGGAGTCGAGACTTCTTAAGTCTCCTTAGAATAACACAATTTCATTGAACTTATTTATTTTTTATAGAAAACGCCCACCCAATAACATTAATGGTAATCAGCGATTACAAAAGAGAGAATGTTTGGGAGGAAATTCCTCAGTCCAAACGGCAGGATCGGTTACATTTAATACAATTTTAGCAAGAGCATCCGCCACTATATTAGCTTCTCGACGAACATGCCGTAGACTAATTGAATCAAAGCATCGCAATTCCGATTTAATATCGACCGGGATGATGATATGTATTCATCAAGGCTATGAACCGCGTTAATCACCCAGAATTGCCATGCCTATATGAAATTGTTTCACGAGAAAAAGAGCTTCCCTTATAGCTAGTGCTTCCCAACACTCAGCCGAATTGATCTCTACTACTCTCTTGGCTGTAGCCACAATTGGTTCTCCAAACTCCTTCCTAATGATAATACCCACACCGCCAACTCTTGATTAGGCTATCCAAGCAGGATCAGTATTGATTAATCGGGTTTTTTTTGGCATATACCCCCGTGTTATGCTAATATTATAAGAAACTTCTTGAGTTATGGCTATTTATTTTGCAGCCCCTACTTTTGTATTTCTGTTTTATATAACCCCCCGTTAACTAGCCGTGAGTTTATGGTTGGAAAACCTATTTTGCCCTTAATAAAACCAATATTTTAAAAATACCACCTTTCTAAAAAGCCCTTCATTCATTTATATTTACAAGTCATGTCATTAAAGTTTATCACCATTCTAAAAGGTCCTTCATTCACCTTTATTTATAAGTCATTCATTATAATTTACCACTATTTTAAAAGGAGTACCTTTGAATCCACCCACAAAATCTTTGAGTTCACCCACGCTGAAATACATCTACTGTATTGAATCAAACGATGGAGATTTTTTATCGTCCCAATCTTTCATGAGATCGATCTTTAGATCATGGGTGTACCATCAGACGGTCGACTTTTTATTTCATGTGGTACACACCCCTAAAAGTGACCTTAATATCAATTTTAAGCATGCATGTGATGTTAAGGTCACTTTTCTGAGATGTATGCCACGTGAAATAAAACACTAACTGTCTGATGGTACGATCATGATCTCAAAATCCATCATGTGAAAGATTGGGAGGATAAATGATCTCCATCGTTCGATTCAATTCAATCAACATGTTTCAGCGTGGGTGAACTTAAAGGTTCAGTGGGTGGATTTAAAGGTACTCTTCTAAAAGGCTCTTCATTCACCCATTAGATTCAAGCCTCATCAGATGGGTGCTTCCCCCATTAAAGCATGCCAACGTTTGGATGAATAATACTCAACCAATAGAAAATTTGTGGCAAACGATGCAATTATTCTTGAAAAGAAAACCTTCAATCTACGTATTCCACTCAAAATACTTGTCCCTCCAATTTCCTATATGATTAAAGACCTATTTTTAGGAATTGGATTGCCTAATTGCGTCTGTTTCCATCCACCGAATCTTTGAGTCCACCCACGCTAAAACACATTGATTGCATTGAATAAGACGAAGAAGATCGTTTAGGCATACCATTAGACGATCATTGTTTTATTTCGAGGCATACATCTCGGAAAAGTGACCTTAATATCACGTATACGATTAAAATTAATTTTAAGGTTATTTTTTTGGGTGTGTACCACATGCAATAAAAAATCAACCATTTGATGGTGCCACTATGATCTCAAGATCCATCGTGTGAAAGGTTGGGACGATAAACAATCTCCATCGTCCAATTCAATGCAATCAACCGTCTGATGGTGCCACCATGATCCCAAGATCCATCGTGTGAATGGTTGGGACGATAAACGACCTCCATCGTCCAATTCAATGCAGTCAATTGTCTGATGGTGCCACCATGATCTCAAGATACATCGTGTGAAAGGTTGGGACGATAAATGATCTCTATCATCCGATTCAATGCAGTCAACCGTCTAATAGTGCCACCGTGATCTCAAGATCCATTGTGTGAAAGGTTGGGACGATAAACGATCTCCATCGTCCGATTCAATGCAGTCAATGTTTTTCAGCATGGGTGAACTCAAATATTTGGTGGGTAGATTTAAAACTATTCTTTTTTGTAAGTGGAGGAGTGGATTTAAAATTACTCTTATCACCTATAGAGGGTGGCAATTTAGTAATTTAATTTTAAAAAGGATAAATATGATATTTAGGTTATTCTTTAACGGCTGGTTAACCATTTAAAGTAGCATCCGCTAAAAAAGGTATTTTATAAACACCAAAATACTAACTCAGGAGTTTAAAGCACATAACTATAAGTGGGGAGTTATTTGTAATATGAACATAACTTAGGAGGGTATTTGCGAAAAACCCTAATTAATCTGGACAAATTGAGGTGCAGTTTCTATAATTGAGGAGCTTGCGCCTTTCCCCTTCATTCAACTTATTTGCTCTGCCAAGTGTTCTAGGTTTAAGGAAACTAAATAATATTATCAATCACTTTATCATCTCCTTATCCCCATTAAGCAACAAAATGCCTGTGTTAAGTGCTAACTAGGAGAAAGATAAAATGGTATAATTTATCATGGGTTAATGCAAATGTGTGCTCAAATCTTGTAAAGGTTGGGTATCTAGATGAAGGGTACACACAACAAAATTTAAATAAAAAAATATTACTTACGTTTTCACGGTGATCAGATACGTGTGGTACATGGGCATCATCACATCATCATTAATCGGAGGTCCAAGTGGCAGCAGCTCACCAGGTAGATGGGATGAAGCCCAATAATGATAATGCTCATGAGAGAATTCAAACTACCACAATCATGGGTTAAGTTTATGTGCTTGAACATAATAAAAAAAAAGGGTCGGGGTGGTCAGGTATGGGTTCAACCTGACCGTTAACCACCCTTTCTTCCTTAGGTTGGAGGTCAATTTTAGCTTGCCAATCAAAAAATAAAATAATAATAAGAAGAAGAAGAAAAAGAAAAAAATAATAAAATAAAATAAATAAATAAATTGTAACAGTTGTATTCATTTAATGTGGGTTGCTGATAATTCTTGCTCTAACTATGACATCATGCAAAGGTGTATTTTGGATTGATCAACGAAATGAGCTGATGAGTTGCCACCTGAACCCCTGAGATCCGAAGAGAGGGTTGCACGTTTACAGCATTGACTACACTACGGGTACAGGTGGAAGGTGATCTAGTTGGATTTCCTTTTGGTTGATTATATTAAGAGTGCCTCTATTGGCACCCAACCAAATCTTTACAAGCACCTACATACCATTTTTTCTCTTTTTTCGCTAGGCATGCCCTCACATATTACTTGATAAGTTATATCGTACCCAATTATGTTTATTAATTTTTATAAAATTTATACCAAGTTTGTGTATCCGAAGCACCTCTTCTTCTTATTCTTCTTTTAACTCCTGCGAGTCCAGGGGACGACCCATATAGATTAGTGTTGGAGTTAAAGCTATCATTGAACTCTTGAATTTATATGAGATATACTTCTTATATAACCTTTTTTGTATATAAGCCCTCAAATCTATGGTGTACAAGCCTCGGTAACTGACGGTAAAATAGGTATAAACATCTATTGACTATTGCTAGCCTCCACCAGTAGAAAATCTTGGCTACGGCCATCAGCAAGTCATAATAAAGACAACAACATCATCTATAAGGATGGCACTGCCTTTTGCATGACGAAGATGATGGCAACAATGACAAATCTAATTATGTTTTCGTAACTCATGATAAATTATGTGTCACGCACATAATCCCAATCCTAAACCCTAAACCCTAAAGAGACCTTTGATGGTTCTTAAAACCTTTATGAAAGAGTAAAGAGTTTCAAGAAGATTTCAGGTTGATTTTAAGAAGGTTTGAGATGGAATTCAAGTGACTTGATTACAAATGAATTTTAAGAGGATTTCTTCTTTTATAGGTTTCATTTCAATAGATTTTTGTAGATTTATTGATCTTTTCAAAAGAGTTTTCTACCTAAAATGATAGAAGACAATTGCAAGAGGGGACATCAATATACCTACCTTGACCCTATATGCATGTCAGTGCTTAGAACCTCATGTAAGTGCTTAAAACCTCAAGGGGTTAGGTGAGTTGGTCAGATACCTGCTTCCAAGGTAGGAGATATGAGTTCGAATCCCCTCCTCTCCTTGAGGCCTCCCTAGGAATTTATATCTTATGCTAACTTGGCATGTGTTGAATTTGGAGTGCGCATGTGCCCCTGAGATTGGGCGGGTGCTCTAAGAGGCCCGGATACCCATATTATCAAAAAAATATATAAGTGCTTCTTAACAAACCCCCTCTCTAAGGCGAAAAATTATATTAAAGAGGTGGGTGAGATAAGCCCTTGGCACTAAGCGCGTGGTCGAGGGCCCTTTCGGCCGGCCTCTACATAGTTTGCCTTATTAATTCCTTTCTTTCTTGCACATTTTTTAATAGAGTATGGATTTTTGCAACCTAACATTCAGTATTTGCAACTGATGGTTTTACCATTAACACAGTTTGTTACCTTGAATCAAATGATAGAGATAATTTTTGTCCAATTCTTCTACACAATGGATCTTCAGGTCATGGACCACATATCAAACGGTCAGATGTTGATTCAACATGAAACATATCCCCAAAAGTGACCCGAGAATTCTTCTTACAAACCATAATCATGGGGATGTGTACTATGCGGAATCAACGTCTAACCATTTGATATGTGGGTCATATTATAAAGATCTATTGTTTGAAATATTGAGACAAAAATAATCTCCATTGTTTGATTCAAAGCACTCAATGATATTAATGGTGAAACCATCCATCGTGGAGACCAAGGCTGTATTTGGGTTAGCTCTTATAAGAGCAGAAGCAACTCTTTGTCTACTCTCTATGAGAGCAGATAAAAGTAGTTCTTTGCGAGAGCCAAAAAGTGAAAGAGCTGCTCTTTGCTCCAAAAGAGCTAACCCAAACACAGCCCAAATCTTTAATTGCAAAAACTTGTACTCTTCTTAATATATATAATTTATTTATATAGAAGACACCAGGAAAACACGTGAGACTTCCATTACTATCTATATTGTGGGTGGAACTTGGAAATAATATTTTAAGAACTTAGGTGACCTAAGTGTAGGAGTGGATATTTATATAAAGGGTTTTTTTGTAAATACTCCTTATGTTATGCTAAAATTGTATAAAACCTCTTAAGTTATGTCTATTTATACTGCACACCCTACTTTTATGTTTCCTTTACAAATGCCCCTGCATTAAATGACAGTCAATTAGGTGTTATTTCTTCAATTAAATGACACATTTACCCTTACTTAATATTATATATAAAATGGTCATTGTATTTTTCTCAACTTTGATCGCATTTTAAACGGTGGATAAGCATTGGATTCTACCCAATTTTTTGGGGTGGAACATAATTGATCTCTTCTAAGTTATCATGTTACCTGATTTTCGATTTGAGTGTCCATGATGCTTAATTGGTTCGCAACAATGGTAGGGTCAGGATGATACCAATGGGGATAGCATTTTAGCGCTATCCACGAGTCAAATGAGTGTCATGAACACCCAAATAAAAAATCGGGTAACACAGCAATTTATAGGAGATCAATCATGTTCTACCCAAAAAATTTGGGCAAGATCCGACCCTTATCCACCTTTTAAAATGCAATCAAAGTTAGAAAAAATACAATGATCATTTTATATATAATGTTAAGTAAGGGCAAACACGTTATTTAATTGAATAAATGATACCTAATTAATTGTTATTTAACGGCAAGAATATTTATAAAAGAAACATAAAAGTAGCAAGTGCAGTGTAAATAGACATAACTCAGATTTTCAGTATAACAAAGGGAGGTATTTGCAAAAAATCCTCATATAAAATACGGCGAGAAAATGCATCCGGATGGAGTTCAAAATGCTCCCTCCGGAATCCGGATGCCACATCACGTGCATGACAATATAACACTTGTCCTTAAAATGCACCGTTGAAACGTTGCGTCTGGCACGTGATTCCCAAACAAACTAGAATCATCAGCTTGGCACCAGATGTTCATATTACCACTAGCATAAGATTGCACCCTACATTAATTGCTCAAAGTTTTTTATCCATCTGCCTAGACATGATGCATTAGCTTTTTCCAACTTTTGAACGGGGATAAAATATATTTGTGCTATTTTTATTTTTTTTTATGGACTTAATGGATGGTGCCTATGCTGCCTTAAGCACTAGATCTTTAGATTAGATGCCACTTGGTACCAAATTGGTATTAACATAAGATTGAACCCCACATCACTAGTGCAGAAATTTTTTATTAATTTATATATATTTATATAAGAAAATTTATACTTTCGATCCTATAAGTTTGCGTATTTACAGAAACGATCTTATAGTTTCAATCCTTATTATCTTTAAGTTAAGTTGGTTTCACGTTTCCCTAATATATATACTTCCCTATGCTTATTTGCCTTTTTTACATTTTTTCTTAGATTGCGATTTCGAGATTCAACTATAATTAGTATAATCCAGAGAACTATAATAGCTTAGGTAAGATATCGACTACATTATTTTTGTGAGATATTGATTTCCTCTCTTTTTTAATATATAATTGGTAGACTAGACTAGGTAAGATAGCGGCCGACATCTTAAGGTAGCAGGCGCTATCTTAGAATATCGACCGTTATCTTAAGATAGTGAGCGCTATCTTAAAGTAGCGGGCGATATCTTAGGATATCGGCCGATAACAATCAATATATTAAGATATCGGCCGTTATCTTAAAATAACGGCCACTAAAAAAAAAATTAAAAATAAAATAAAAATAAAAAATAAATTAGCGCCCGCTGCCGCTAACATACAGCTATCTTAATTTATTTATTTTTAAGTTAGAGGGTGCTATCTTAGGATAGCGGCCGCTATTTTAAGATAGCGGTCGCTAACATACCACTATCTTAAAAAATAAAAAACATAAAAAAATAAATTATTATTTTTTTTTTTTTTTAAGTTAGCGGCTGCTGCGATTTAAGATAGCGGCCACTAACATATCTTTATCTTAAAAAAAATTTAAAAATAATAATTTTTTTTTTAAGTTAGCGGCCGTTACGGTATGTTAGCAGCCGTTATCTTAAGATAGCGGCCGCTAACTTAAGATAACAGCCGCTAACATACCACTATCTAAAAATAGATAAATAAATAAATAAATAAATAAAAATATATATATATTTTTTGGAAAGTTAGCGGCCGCTACGATATCTTAGCGGCCGCTATCTTAAAAATAAATTAATTAATTTATATATATATATATTATTATTTTTTAAGTTAGCGGCCGCTATCTCGGTATGTTAGCGGCCGTTAACATAACGCTATCTTAAATTTTATTTTCTTTTTTTCTTTTTTTTTTTAAAGTTAGCGGCCGCTAACATACCGCTATCTTAATTATTATTATTATTTTTCTATTTTTTAATTTTTAAGTTAGCTGCCGCTAACATACCGCTATCTTAAAAAAAATAGCGATCGCCATCTTAAGATAACGGTTGCTATCATAAGATTCGTATCCTAAAATCTATCATATATTGGCGATCACTATCATATGTTAGCGATCACTATCATAAAATATCGTCCGCTATCGTAAAATAGCACCTAAGATAGCGCTTAAAATAACGGATACCACGACCCGCAGTTATAAGAGAGTGAGCGCTACTGTAGTCGGAACTAAAAAAATGGATAATAAAAAAAATTAAAAATAAGCATATATATAATGAAAAAATAAGTGGCTGCTGAAGTGGAAACGGCTTGGCTTGGAGCTGACCTATTTTGTATAGTTTTAAACTACAGGGCCGTTTCTGCAAATAAGCAAACTTATAGGGCCGAAAATACAAATTTCCAATATATATATGTGGGGTTCCGTCTTTCGGTCATTGTCCTCCAAGGTCCACATGACATTTAAAACGCTTCAAAAAATATTTTTTTAAAAGCATAAGTCAATATTTGACCAATTTCAATGGTCTATATTTTATGGCTCAAAAAACACATGATGAAGAATAGAGATCATTTTTCAGTTTTTTTTTAAAATGATCTAAAGAATGCACCTGAAGTCCATGTGCTATTGAAATAATGTTTTGGACACTACGTGGAGCTCCACCTAAAATCTTAGAGGCCGGTGACCGTCCTCCCATAGACGAACACCTTTTCATATATATATATATATATATATATATATATATACTTATGCACACTATTGAATGCACATAACCAAAAGCTCAAGAGTGACTAGTAGCATATGTAACTAACTGGACTGGTACATGGTCCACACTGGAACCAACGTCGCGCGTCTGGAATCAAAAGCCACTTTGGCTGTATTCATGACCAACCATTAGAACCCTACATGCGCATGTTGACTGTTGAGCCTTGACGTGGAAAGCATTACCAAAAGCTATATGCTCCTGTTAATCCTGACATACGTCTCGTTTTCTGAATAAATCTTAAGATCTTGGTCTTATCATCAGACAGTTAAATTTTAATTTCACGCTACATACATCCAGAAAAGTAATCCGACGGTCTAAAGATAGGCCATCGAAGATTGCAGTCAATCATTTAACAAGTAACCAAGATTCATAAAGGAGAATCTTGAGTTGTAAATAAAGGTTCTTTTGACCTGAACTTAAAACAAAGGAAGGATCTAAGTGTGAGTCCCCTAACTTCATAATCAGTACTGCTCACGATTGCAGCCATCTGATCTCTTTTCCCGCAGCTCTTTCGCATGGGACGTAAACCCAAAACGCGACACTCAATCAAATTATGGACCGTACTTCGATCCGATACCGATCGGATGGCTTGGCTGTTTATGAGACTATTATTAAAGTATATAATAACTTTATTCTTATGGTAAATCCTCAACAGCTTTTGTTTCTATTTAACTAAAATATAAATGCCGCGCATATCTACAGTTTCCCCTGAGAAGGAAGAATAAAGTGGTGATGTCTCCTAATTCCTAACAAATCACGCGGGCCGAGAGTGTTCCATCCTCATGCCGAAATTAAAATAAATAACAATAATATTTAAAGCTTATAAACAACTTATTGAAAGTTTAAAACCAATTCGACAGTGTTATATGGTGGATAACTTTTAATAGACAATTCTGTAGGCTGCTTATGTGGCTTGAAGTGATTAGCTGTACATATAGTGGGGCCCAAGCACTGCAGCTATTTATAAGGCGCCACATAAGCTGCGTGCAAAACTGTCCATCATTTATAATTTTACAAACTAATTTAAGACTTAATCCATACTTCATGTTTTGTGGATCAGATCTTTCCACGTCTACACTAAATCTACGGCCACTTTGTCTGCCACGTATTGAAGACTGATTGGGCAAATTTATTATTTATTCTTTGACATGGATTGCAAAAATGAATGGTGAAAAGGGTACAGCTAATCTCACCCATTTTCGGAGTAAGTATCACAGAGTTTTTTCACGGATGAAAATTTTTATTGATTTGAATCAAACGATATATGGAGATTATTTTTTGTTCCAATTTTCCTCACGATAAATCTTAAGATTATGGTCAGATGTTGATTTTACATGGCACACATTTTCAAAAGTGACCAAGATCATGGGTAAAAGAGTTTACCTTCACTTTTAGGGATGCACCTAATATAAAATCAACATCTAATCATCTAATAGGTACCCCATGATCTTAAGATCTATTATACGAAAGATTGGAACAAAAAACAAATCTCCATCGTCTGATTCAAATCAATCAATGATTTTTGTGGGTGAAAAACTGTGTAGTACTTACTCCGAAAACCATCAAATGTGCTTATCATTCATTTTGTAGGCAATTGATCACCATCAAATCGATGGTGGCTAATCATTTTGCATATATATATTTCCATCGACTTAATGGCAATTGATCACCATTAAATCGGTGGCGGATAATCATTTTGTATATATATTCCCTTACTCGAGTAAGTGGAGATTGCACCACTGCTCAAAGATCTGATGGATCACACCCAAGGAGTTTCACGGGGCTTGGTTGGGGGCTGGGTTTGGGTCTCTTGGAGATATCTCATACCCGGCGTGACCCGTTTATCAATCAAGCCTACTTTAAGTACCTTAGCCCACACACTAGTGGGTCAGGTTGGGCTACGGATCAGCCCAAGATTTTGCTTATACAGGGCCTGAGTTGATCTAGTCTAACCAAAATTAAGTGGGCTGATTTTTAATCCGTCTTTGGAACTATTTCATACCCGGCCTGACTTACTGATAATGCAGGCTGACCGCTGACGTACCAATAATACGGCTTTGGAACTCATATCCAGCTCATTGGAGGCCGGGTTCAAGCCCGGCCCGTTTAGATTTTGCTCTTTTCTCTCTCTACACATTCGTTTTGGAATCCTTAAGTAAGTCCTTTTTGCTGTGTGGGATGCTTTGACGTAATCTCTGACGTCTGATTTGTTAATTAATAAATCATAGGTCTTTTGAGCTGATCATCGATGTGGGTCTCAGAGAATGAGAAATATAACCACTTTCTAAATTATTATATTGTCACTTTTTTATTCCTGTAGCTTATCTACATTTAAGGCCGCAACACAGCCAATCTGAAAATAAGAGCTTTTGTTCTCTTAAGCACCGCTGAAGAGTGACAGCTGAGCTTTGTATTTAAAACACGGTTGAAGTAAAGCCAAGCTGAGCCAAAGCTGAGCTTGTAAAGCTTGAGTTGACTATCCCGGCTTGACTTGATTAATAATATATATCACTTTTATATATAATTATGATTTTGTTTTTTTACTTTTTTCCCTCTTTTAATAAGATTCATTTATTGGTTATTTTATAATGGATAAATATGTAATTAATATATAATTATTATCCTCTACTCAAGTTTGTACTCTCTCCATCGTGAGAGAGGAGGTTGGGGGTTCGATACTCGTCCTTCACGCTGTTTCTCACCCTTATCTTTACAAGGTATGGGTTGGGTTCTGTTAGTTAACCCTCATCACTGTAATTGGTGTTCTCTCACGCTGCTCCCCAACTGTCAGATGTGTATGCGTGCCTGCTCCTCGGTTCTGGAGGCCGTCTCAACCTAAAAATGACTGTATAAAAAAAAAAAAAAAGTTTGTACTCTCTCCCTCTCTCTCTCTCTCTCTCCAACCATAAATTTCTTTCTCACTTGTCTCAATGAACAATTACTAGCATGGCAATTGACCAATCAATCAACACCTATGACCATTACCCATCCTCATCATTAATATTTAGCACATTAAATTTAAACACCTTTTTACTTTTAAAATTTTAAACACTTTTTTCTCCAATCGATCCGATTAAATCCGAACGGACTAAAGGATTAAAAGGTATTAGGTATTCATTTATTAAATGTTATTAAAGCTTTTATCTATTAAAAATGAAGAATATGGTTAAAACAACATTAGAAGGAAAAAAAAATTATAATAAAACTTTATGTAGCTCGAAATTCAGTTCGGCCCGACTCGATAAAGCCAAGTTAGAATTCAGACTTTTTAGGCTCGAAGGGCCTAGAGCCAAGTCCACCTCGGCTCGTATACGTAGAGCCGAACTAGAGCTGACCCAAGCTTGGGGACTCGGCTCGGTTGCGGCCCTATCTACATCTTCTTTGTTTCCTCTATACTTTCTAATATGAACAAGCCTTTCTTTTTAACAGTTAATGGAAACTCACTTCACAAGTAGGGGCATGATCAGATCTAAAACTCATTATCTTGGAGATTGAATGGTGTTAGATGCACTAAATTTAATTTTTTTTTAAGTTAAAAGAAAAAAGTGACCAAAAGACAGATAGAGAGCGCATCCAACTATGCCTTACATCCAAAAAGAAAAAAGAGTTGAGATTCGAGAATACCTATCTATTATATATGATAGAGTGAACCTTACGCTTCTTCCAGTAGAAATATTTATGTTTGAAGAATTGGTATTAGGTACTTAACCCGTGTACCAACCGCGATGTGCAAGTAGTCAATCTCACTCCATCAAACGGGTCAAGCCTTCAAACCCTACGAGACTCAAATTAGTAAAAATATAATTTTGACCATTCACTGATTTGGCACTCCAAATATATATTTATACAAATCCCGAGGTAATTGGAGATGTAGCATGTACCACCCTTGGTGCATGGGTCAGGGCACCTAATACCAACTTATAAATTAAGAAGTATGCATTGGTCGGGCACCAAATAACATAAGCGTGGTTAGTTTTTCTAATGAGGGAATGTTATGTGATAATTAGGTATTTTTGGTCTTTTGGAAAATGATTCTAGTTGGACGATGACATCATTTCTAATTCTGCGTTACGTGATAGAATGATTTTATATGCATACTTGCTTATATGATATGTAAAAAGTTTTATAAAATATAGAATATTTGACTTATGATAGTATGGATTTTTGTAAGATGTCTAACGTCACTTTGAGAATTGGTGAGATCCCTTACTAACTATTGGAATTGACGAGATTTGACCCAACCATTTTAACTGATGCTAACTACCTGTCAGATGTCAAAATATCAATAATACCAATATTATCCTTGCCTTTTCGTTTAGCAATTAATGGCTTATTTTTCTCACCAATAATTTAAAAAATGAGGACATATGTTTACGAAGCGGGAACCCAAATCACACCCTTACTTCTTTTTCCTTTCCTTAAAGCTGCATGGTGATTGCGCGGTTACCGTAGGGCACGATTATAGTGCGGTCAATCCAAACATGATTTTTTTTTTCTATTTTCTCTCATCCTTTTAATAAGTTTAAAAAAAAACATGAATATTTTTTTTTTCTCTCACACCTTTTAATAAATTTAAGATGAAAATGGACTTTTTTTTCCTATTTTTTCTCACACCTCAAAATAACATTAAAGGAGTACGTCCTTTATGATTCGAGAAATTTCTTCAGAGTTGAGACATCATGGTTACCATGCAGTAACTGCTTAGTCTCGGAGTCCATTCTAAACCGGTCGGGACTTCTTTAGATTTCATTTTTAAGGGTGTCTTCTTCTTTCCTTCATAACTTTTGATGTACAACTCCGATTTAAGAGTTCTTTACCTCGATGGAAAGCTTGACTCATCTGCTTTTTATTGGTCTAATGCCCATTTGCTGTAAATCTTCATTAAAACTTGTAAAACACTGAGACACACTGAAAATATAAAATTACCTTTACAAAGGCATACTAAAGCATAGTTTTGGGGATTATTTAAGTATAATTCAGAGACATATCGCGAGGATATTAATCACACACACAATCAAATTATCTACAAGACTAATTCAATATATGTAATCAAATAATTCTATTAGAAGCATCAAGGTTCTCACATCATGCAATCACCACAAATAATTATAATAAAATGGATGAAAAGCACGGAAAAGGCATTATTAAACTAGGGTTCCATTGAAACCCCAAACCTAAGAAGTTAGCTGCTTTGAAGGAAAAATGATTGCGTGATAAGAAACTTCATGGTCGCTCTTTACTCAATCTTCGAGGCATTTCTTCTCCAAAATCTTCAATCTTTTTCCCTATAAGGTTAAGAATATATAATTAAAATCTAAAAAGAAGAAGCATAAACAAAAACCCTAAAAGAGATATTTTAGAGTTTCCCCAAAGAGTAGGTCAAAACTACCTAATTTCATCAAGCTTTAAACTTGCTGCCCATTTTCACTCTCACAAATCTTAGATTCGCCTGAGCGAATTGAACCCGTGAACCAAATTATTGTTTCCTAAGCATCTCACGCAAGCGAACTTGGATCTCACTTGAGCGAAATCGTATCATAGAGATTTTTTCTTTCCCTTGCAGTTCGAGCGAGCGAGTTGGGATCTCTCTCGAGCAAATTTGAGCTGATACTTGATTTTCTCATATTTTTCTTCTCTATCTTTCTGAATTCTTACTCTTAAGCCTCTCTACCTGCATTAAACATAAATTATCATTAACTCAATGTAGAATAGGCCTTTAGGGTCCTAGTAAGTAGACCGATCATGATCAGTCTATGTAATAACTTAGACCGATCATGATGTTATTACAATTGCAGCTGAGTGCACCTCCTCTAGATGTTGGATCGCGGCTTGACATTAGTATTGGATGGTTATGGTCAACACTTAAATCCATCTCTTGGTCTCTTTAAAAAGTTAGTATTTACCTGTACGTTGACCACATCTATCTGGAGAACATGGGTCAAAAAATTGTCCGATATCAATACGTATCATCCGATACGTATCGGTTTTGGACTTGGGTGGTACGATACAAAGGCATTGTATCATACCCCCTTAAAAATAATGTACTTATCGTCCGATATGGGCAATATATCGCCCGTATCGGATGATACAGACGATACATTGAAATTAACATACGATAATTTTAATGTATCGTCCGATAATATGTATATATATATTTTTTTCGATTGTCTACACAGTCACCATCGATTGTGTAGACAATCGTATAAACAATCGAAAATTTTTTATTTTTTTTTCCGATTGTCTACACAATATATGGCGACTGTGTAGACAATCGCCATCGATTGTGTAGACAATCGGAAAAAAATAAATATAAATAAATAAATTTTCAATTTTCTATACAATCGATGGCGACTATGTAGACAATCGCCATCGATTGTGTAGACAATCGATTTATTATTATTATTTTTTTTCCGATTGTCTATACAATTGATGGTGACTGTATAGACAATCACCATCGATTGTTTAGACAATCGACGAAAAATAAATAAAATTCAATGTATTAAACCGATACATTGAATGTATCGGCCGATACCCGATACTTATCGTCCTGGAGGTCAGGACGATACGTATCGGTTTACCAATATTTTGATCCTTGCTGGAGACATTAAGGCAATATGTCTAATCTCTCTTAACTTGATGGATTAGAACATACATATGACTACTTAATATAGCTCACCATCTCCTCTCCACTAGCGGAGCTATTCTGTCTGATGGGGGTCCCAGGATCCTCCATTTTGACGAAAAAATCTTAAAGGTCCTTTAAGGATGGAGTTTTATGTGTACCCGATCTTCATGAAGGATCCCCAAGAGCCCATTATCTAACAGACAAGCACGCAGTTAATAAATTTTGTGTTGGTTTTGCAGTTTTTTAAAAGTTTAATAAATCATTAAAGGATATATGGTTGCAAACAATGGTACCCACTATTAAATATTTTTTGAGTGCCTTTGTTTTAAAAAGGCACCTTTTTTCGCTCTTTGAATCTCTCATATCTATTTCCTCCGTACCTTTTTTTTTATCGGGTAGCTGTAATAGTGCCCACAGAATCTTTATGGTACCTACACCCAAAACTATTGATTGCTTCGAATAAGATGATGGAGGTCGTGTTTCACCTCGATCTTCCATATAATGGATCTTGAGATCATGTCGCGCCTATCAGATGATCAATTTCAGATTCCACATGGAAAATATCCTGAAAAATGGCCCTTAAATCGCATGACAGACATCACGCTCAAACGTGACTTTAGGGCTGCATTTTTGGGATCTGTGCCATGTGGGATAAAAAATCAATTGTTTGATAGGTATGTCATGATCTCAAGATCCCTTGTGTGGAAGATTGAAACAAAATGCGATCTCCATCATCTGATCCAAAGCAATCAATGATTTTGAACGTAGGCTCCCTGAAAGATTCCGTGGGTGCTATTAAAGCTACCCTTTTTTCTCTCCCTAGCTTTATCATTTCACTCCTTGAATCTCTCATTTTCATTTGCTACGCACCTCTTTTTTCTCTCCTTGAATCTATCATTTCCAAAGAGTAGCGCATCCAAAGATTCTCGGGTGCCCGTGACATTATATCTATGGTACGATGTTGACTTTTTCTAATCAAATCTTGAAGATTGTTTTTCATTCCAATCTTCAACACTGCAGATCTTAAGACCATGATCCTACCATCAAAAGTTTCGATTTTTATTTACGAGGATCACATCACAGAAGACATGAACATAATCATAAGCAAACAATAAACGGTCAGCACATGTCAATCGTGGTTCTAGGATCACTTTTGTGGATGTGTGCCACATGGAAGCAATATCTGATCATCTGATGGTTGAGTTATTATGTCAAATATTGGGACAAACAACGACCTTCGTTGTCTTATTTGAAGCGCTCAGGAAGAATCTTGGATTGAAACTAAAGGTACCGAGAAATATCTCTTACAAATCTCTCGTGCTTCTTTTGTACCTATCAATGTCAACAGATTGGGTCGTCCTGATGCCTGATTGACTCGACCCAATTTTTTTGTTGGATTGTATCCAAAATTGACTTTTCAGGCTGAGTTGAGAATGAGAGATCAAACCTGAACTTTGGGATAGGTCTGATACAAAAATAAATAAAAAAAATTCTTGAGTCGGATCCAAAAGTTTAACCTACATAATATGTGCATCCCACTAGTATAAATAGAAGGAGAAGCCCAAACTCTCACCTGAGTGATTCAGGCCTGACGTGTGTTTTTTTTAAATTTTGGAGATAATTCCTAAAAAATGCATAGATTAAAATATGAGGGACCCCATCAGAAAAATCCTAGCTCCACCAATGCCTCTCTACTTCAATCCATGCCAAAACTCCACCTAGAAGCATCGACCATCTGATTTATCTCAGTCAACTATTACATTGGCATTGAATCAGATGATGGTCTTTGACTGTATTGAATCAGATGATAGAAATCACATTCCAAGCTGATCTTTGACAAAAGAGATCTCTATTTCATGCCCTTTAAATCAAAGGGCCTTAGATGGTGTTCTACATGGTCTACTAAATCTTTCTTTTTAGACAATGTGCCACTTTACAAATCTAGCGTGTCAGGTGTAGCTCCCTAAAAAAACTAAATTGTATGTAGACCTATACAACATCAGTTTTAAGAGATGCTAATATCATCCTCAAGAAAAATGTGATTAACTAGATTATATCGTAACACTGTGATAGACTTTATCTTTCCATTTTTTTAAACATGCATGTTTATAATTCTCAAAAAAGAGTTGCAATGAAAACATTTTGGGGGCGGCGAGCAAAAAAGGCTAAAAAACTGGCATTGGGTTAAGCAATTCACTATTTGCCTAACATTGCGTAGTCAGACCTCTGAGGCTGTGTTTGGGTCTGTTCTGCTTTAGCCGACGTTAACCTACTTTTCTTAGGAGAAGATTTTATTTGCTTTAACAGAGAGCAGACAAATAACTGTTTTAACCACTTAGAATAATTCCCCGTCAGAGCAAATAGGGGAGAAAGTTATATTATTAAACACGATTTTAGCTCCCCGTCCGAGTTAAAGAACAAAAAGACCTGCTCTTTGGCCTAGGAGAGAGCTAATCCAAACGCAACTGAACTAAGTTTGAAGGATTTGCACATTGGGTCCAAATATATGACATGTAATTAAATTAAGCTTAAAATCCTAGTTCGACGATATGCTCTTAAAACCCGTCATCGGTCTAGTACAGACAGTTCCTATTTAGGAGCAATCGATCCAATATAAGACCGAGCCCATATGAGACCGATCACTCTGATTTATATGATTTCACGCTTGATTGAGAGAGAGAGAGAGAGAGAGAGAGAGAGAGAGAGTGTGGATAACAGTATAACACGATAAGCTGAAAGAGAGAAAGGCCAAAAGGTCCGTTTTATTTGGGTAGTTTAGTACTGATTTAAACAAATTATTTAAATGTTTAAAACGCTTGTCCCTATGTATTATTATCAGGGAGTGTTCGTTTCAAATATTCTCTTAAAGAAACGCAAAAGTAAAGGTTACCCAACGCTATTCGATAATAAATAATAGGTTGGACCCTCTGTGACAAATACTGTGGACTTTTTGGCCCCTCTCAGGTAAAAAGAAAAGAACCAAGATTTTTTCATTCCTACACTGTACGAAAAGTTTTTCTTGTTGTAGGAAAAAACATATAAAACTTTTTCCTCTTCAACGTTTTCTTCTTTATTTTACGTTTAAAAGTTTTAAAAAATGCAGCAAATTACGAAATTACAAGAAAAATAATAATCTACACAAGCCTTCCAAATCAATAACACTGGTTCTAATTATTTTTAGGTTACAGCTATTCTCACCAGCCTAATAATAAGTAGTACAAATTTTTTCCACAAAGACCTTAATCAGCTGATCAAAATTGTGGTTTGTTCCAATCTTCTTCACATTAGTTTTTATGATCATGGTGTGTCTATTAGATGACCAGATGTTGATTTCATATGACATACATCCCTAAAAATGATCAACTCTGTTTCCCATTATTTAGGTCATTTTTGAGGATTGGTATTATGTAGAATCAACATTTGACCATCAGATTGGTACGCCATAATTTTAAGATCTATTATTAGAAAGATTGGAACACAAAATAATCTCGCGCCATAATTTTAAGATCTATTATTAGGAAGATTGGAACACAAAATAATCACGATCGTCTCATTCAAATCAGTAAAGGTGAAAAAAATGTGTTGTAATCAGAATAGCCGTACCCATATTTAAATACCTATTAAGAGTTACTATTTTAATTGCGTGATGCACTCTTGTACTCCCTGCAGGTAATAGGACCTAACACTAGCTCCTCTAATTAAGCTATCGATAATTAATTTTGAACGAATATATCTAAGGGTCAAGGAATTTGCAACGATAATGCAGTTGACTGCCTTGTATCATACAATGGAGATCATTTTACGTTTCATTATTTAACACAATTAACCTTGAGATCATGACCTACGCATTCTTAAAAGTGATTTTGATCATGGCATATCATGAGAAGGGTTCTCGGGTAACTTTGGGGATGTGAGCCATGCGGAATCAACATTTACTGTTTGATAAGTGAGCCATGATCTCAAGATCTACCATATATAAAATTTAAACGAAAAATAATGCCTATCGTGGGATTTAAGGCAGTAGTCAATGGTATTAACAGTGAAACCACCAATTGCATGTACCGAATCTTCAGCAAATACCTGTACCCTATATCATATTCTTATCCATAATCAATGTTTGAAACTGGGCCACATATATATATATATATATATATATATATATATATATATATATATATATATGAGTTATGTATTAAGTTTATGACTAATTGACCACTATAGACATGATTTATATATTACCATCAAAGGACCATATAAAATTGTTAGACCAATAGGATATAACTGTACTCAATCATTTAAATTTAGGAAAATTTATTAGATCGATCCTGTCATATATACTTTTTTCATCAGAGATCCTATATTTTTATTTTTATCCAAATTGATCAGCTTTTAGCCCAGTCATTTTTAGCTAGCACAAAAAGTCATAAATATCCATTCTTATACTTTTTTTCATTCCACATAGTTTAAAATTTTAAATATTTGGACTTTCCTATATTTCCACAATGTGAAATGGGATCTATGTCGTCTGATTTGAAGGCCATAATATAAATTCGATAATGCCAAAGATAAACACGAAAAAAAAGGTGATATCGCCTCTTAAAAAAAATAATTTTTTTTTTTTAAACAGTCCATGTCGACTCTTTAATCAGTCGATGGCGACTCTTAAAACAGTCGATACCGACTACTTAAAGAGGCGACTCTTAAAACGGTGGATACCGACTACTTAAAGAAGCGATATCGACTGTTTACACAGTCGCCATCGACTAAACACAATCGCCATCGAAGTCGATGGCGACTATCTAAACAGTTAGGATCAACTGTCTAAGCAGTTGATGTCGCCTCTTTAAGCAGTCGGTACCAACTGTTTTAAGAGTCGCTATGGACTGATTAAAAAGTTTCCATCGATTGTTTAAAAAAAATAAAAAAATTAAGAGGCAATATCGCCTTCTTTTTCGTGTCTATTTTTGGCACCATCGATTTCATATTGTAACCTTCAAATCAGACGGCATAGATCCTGTTTCACATCATGTAAATATAAAAAAATGCAAATATTTAAAATTTTAAACTATGTAGAACGAAAAAAAGTGTAAGAATGAGTATTTATGACATTTTGTGCTAGCTGGAACCGGCTCGACTTAGAGCTGATCGATTTGGTTAAAGGTGAAAATATAGGGTCTCTGACGAAAAAGATATATCTGACAGGATCAATCTAATAAATTTTCCTTAAATTTAACTTTGTATACAATTCCACTCCATTGGTCAATTGGTTCTCATTATCATTCCCAGCGAAATTATGTGTGCGCCAACAATCATGCACTTAAATGCACAAAGAGTAGCTATATTCTCCCCTATCGAATTACCAAGGGTGCCACTCATGAAAAATGACTGACTGCTTTGAATCAGACGGTGAAAATCAGTCTTTATCACAATGGATCTTTAATGGTCAGTTTTCATCTTCGAGTGGCACATATGTCAAACAATGTTCTTATAATATGTTGGAATATGATATATGTCACATGTTTTTTAAGTCACTTTCTGGTATGAAAGTTGTGATGAAAATTGATCCCAAACGTCTCATTTAAAGCACTCCCTGGTTAACGTCTCATTTAAAGCACTCACTGGTGTTTTTAGCGTAGGCGCCTCAATATTTCGGTAGGAGAATAGAGCTACCATTTCGCAATATGTAATATAAAATTGTGTATATCATACAATATGTTTGTATTCTTTTCATGAAACCGTTTGAATCGGTCGGGACTGGTTCGTACGGACCGAACCTACTTCTTTGACGGATTTTCGTTTTTAAAAACATTGATCAGACCGGCCTTCTTCGCCGCCATCATCATCATCACCTACTGGTCATGATCCAAGCAATGCAAAGTTGAGGTCATGGTCCCAACTCATAACCCACGCGCCAAAATAAAATTAAATATAAAAAGAAAACAAAATTAAATATAAAAAGAAAACAAAAATGGAAGTGTTGGTCAGTTGGTGCACCACCGATAAGCTATTTTGGTCCAGATGCGGACAGTCAGATAATGCTGCCCAAAGATAAAGAAAGTTGGTGCAGGCTTGCAAAAAGTTTGGAGAGCCCTTATAGATTATATTAAATCACTTGTTACACGGAGTATTAACTTATTCATCTATAGCCACATATTTTAAGGGGCCATTATTTTGTGTGATGGTAAAAGACTTTGGACTGTTAAATATGAAAACGCAGCTTTGTGCATGAAAAATGTCAGTACGCCCAAAAGATCACAGAAGTCAAAGAACGACCAACACGGAATTAAGGATACACACCGTGACCTCTTTCATCTAACCCATTGATATCTGCCTACACTAATCGCATATAACTAGAAAATATATTTGGTTTACAAGTGATCTTCATTATTTTTTTAAAAAGAGGGAACATCGGAGGTGTGCTTTTTTACGACAGTGGGCATTTCCTCTTTCACATTTATTAATGTGTTTAATGTGTTACATTATTGGTTTGTTTTATATGGGGTGGGGTAGCGTGCACTGCTTTGCCACTTGTTTTCCGTACAACCGTTGGACCAGGATCCAACAGCGAGACAGCTGAGTGACCTACAGCTGCCACTGTGCTGTGCCAGATTTAACTTTGTGTCAGTGATGGGGACCTAACTCTTCTACACCGTTGGATTTAGATCCAACTTTGACCCGACATTTATTGCGAGCTAGGACTAGCGTGGATATGCTCATATGCATCATTCCTCCATTTCACAAAGCAAGGATACTTTTGGCGACGTCTAGGCCCCACGAACCGGGTATTAGGTATATGGGCCGTGGCCTGTGGGCCAATCATACACCGTACAGCGTTTCTCTGAAAGTTTTAACCTGATGGACGCATCGCAAACTCCACCCATTCAATGTACAAGGTGGGTGAGTGGGTCATGGATTTGAACTTGTTGCATCATTTTTGTGTTTTCTTATATACACATTCAGCCGAGACTGTCTCAAGAATCGAGGAGAAGACACGCATTGCATTGATGGTTATGGAGGAGCTTAAGAGAGCACCAATTATAATGGTGAGAGTCAACTAATAGAACTCAACCAATACCTTATAAGACTTCGTCCTTTAACCATATGATTAAGGAACTAAAAGGATAGAAAATGACTTGCCACCATTAGAAAACTTGTTTAAGATGCTCATTTTATGATATATATATATATATATATATGGAAAAGGTTCCCTCCTTTATTGGAGGACACTGAGCATCCTCCAAGATTCTACATGGAGTGTCATGTGGCACTCATAATACTAATTTGATGTCATAATCTTTAAAAAAATATAATATTGAAAACTCAAATTTATCATCTATTTCTTTTGCAATAAAATTTGGATCGTTGAAATTAGTCTATATTTGACTTGTGCTTTAAAAATATTTTTTGAAATTGATCTAAACATCGCGCTCGTACTACACGTGGCATTCAAAATGCATTTTGAATGTCACATAAAACTTCACATTTATCTTGAAAGACGGTCACCGTCCTCTTTTGAAAAATCTAATCAACTCCATATATATAGTGATATTCACATTTATAAAATGGATGACTAGGTTTGTCACTTTGTAATAGCTCCAACATTAGCGAGGTATCTAAAATTGATGAAATTTTACTAATTTTGGGTAAATTAATGAAATTTCACTGAAATTAATGATTTTTCTTTCCATTTAAGTTACTTTTAAATGATAAATAAGACTTTTTTTTTTAAATACTAAACACAATTTATATATATATATATATATATATATATATATATATATATATATATATATATTGTACTTATAAAAAAAAATTCAAAATTTGTCAAAAATGAACCGAAATTATTAAGTTTGTAATAAGCCTTTTATTTTATTAATTGTGTTAAAAGATAGATGTCTACAAAAGTAGGGCTCATGGAAAGATGGTTTATTTATTTATTTTTGAGATGAAACTTCTATCATTTTCATTAGAAATGGAGAACGGTTATAAACTGGAAAATAAATAATTTCAAATTGACGGTTACAGAGTAGAGGGCTTCAATCCAATGAGCAGTAGTTACAATCACTAACATTAAAATAAATTGAATGGCATCCAAGATCCATCTAACAACGACACGAAATTCAAAGACCTTCAGAGTAAGGTAAAAATTTAAAAATCCATCACCATCCTGAACATTTGTCGACACTGAAGATCCACTCGAAGAGACGCTAGCTACTACTATTAGTAAACTCATGATCCACAAAAACTCCCACCACATTAGAAACGGAGGCAACAACCGATCAAAAGCTTTACATATCGCTTCAACAGAAGCTTTTAAACAATGTCTCATGCGTAGATATAGTGTATGTGTTCACGTAACAACAAAGTCACAAATAAATCGGTAAAATTCGTGACTAAAACTGTTTCAAAAATAAATATGGATTGCAAAAAAGTTTTCATAGAGACGATCTCCTCGAAAAAGAAGACTCTCGCCAAGAAATAAATAAAACTCTTATATTCTAACACTAAAATTAGGAAAAATAAAAAAAGAACAATAGACCGTCAGAGCCTCTAAGTAAAAGACGATTCTCAAAGGATCGATTTATTGAAAACATAAAAAAAAAAAAAAATTAAAAGAAATTAAATTTTTCCTTTCCACCGTCTCCCATAAATAACCTTTTCCTCACACGGACTCTCCAAACTGCCTATCTTTAAATGTTGTGTTGTACTGTTGTCGCTCACAGGCTCATAAAAAGATGTAAAGTGCCTAAAGTCATATTTTGACATAACCCGATGGCCAACATGTTATGCGAGACGAAAAGTCGACTCGTTAAGGTATTTGTGGGAGTTATTCAATGCAAATTCGATAATAAGAAAAGGCCAAGGATCGATTGAATGCTAAAAGATGTAAACATGGATTTTGACATCCAACGGTAGGATTGATATAACATGAAAGTCATCCAGGCCATCCTGTTCTAGAGGAGAAAACCCCATGTAAAACTTGATCGTACGTGGGAGGATCTAAATACTTATGCATTCCACGGAGAGTAACTTAGATTAAATAATTCAAAAATTTTAATAATTTTAGGTACCTTACTTTTAACCCACGAATTTTCTTTTTGAATTGAGTTTTATTGCTTTAAATCATAAGATTGTTATCATTTTTCAGTCCAATCTTCACACAATAGATCTTGAGATCATAATCAGACTACGAGATTTTGATTCCACGTGACACGCATCTCAAAAAGTGATTCAAGAATTATGTTGATATATGCTTATGATCATGTTCTTCTTTTTAACATGTGTATCGTGTGGAATCAAAATTTAACTGTATTAAGGTACTACCATAATATCGAGATTTGTCCAATGTAGGGACGAAGAATATTTCCAGATTCAAGCAGTCAAAGATTAATCACGTGAAATTGAGAATCTTCGTTTGTTAAACCAGGTACCATTGTTTTATGGGTTAAGAAATAATCAAATTTTCTACAGAATTTCCGAAAAAAAAAGCATTATCAAATACCAGTCAACTACAAACGAATGGTGTTAGATTTATATATACAAAATTTCATTATTTGAAGTACTTTGCAGTCTATTGACCCATCTCCAATGGACACGCATCAGCTGTTGAAAACTTAGATTTGCCACTTCTAAGATTGTCCCGTCGATGGCAGGGCGCGAGCAGATTCTCTTGTGGGCAGATGACGCGTGTCCACACAGCCCCTCCAAAAGCTTCCACGTGGAAGGCACATAGCTCAGGACCCGGTACAACTGATGTTGAACGTCACCATCTGCCGTTGAGAAGGATAGCCAGTGATGGCCTAATCATAACTTAAAGGCTCTTTATGCAGTCGTGCATTATTTGAGTACCTTTAAATATGCTTATCAAATCTTTGAGTTCATCCATACAGAAATTCATTGACTGCTTTAAATTAGACGATAGAAATGATTAATCATCCCAATCTTCTACATGATGGATCTTAAGATTATAGGCGTACCATCAGACGGTTGATGTTTTATTTCATATGGTACAAACCTAAAAACATAACCTTAAAAGTAATTTTAAGTGTACACATAATGTTAAGGTTAATTTTTTGAGATGTGTGCATGTGAAATCGAACATCAACCGTCTGATGGTACTTACATGATCTCAAGATCTATCCGGTGAAAGACAAGGAGGAAAAACAATCTCAATCGTTTTATTCAATCAGTCAATGTGTTTCTATGTGGGTGAACTCCAAAACTCAGTGGGTGAATCTAAAGGTACTGTTTTCCTAGTTCCCTCCGGAGAAACAGTATATAATCAACAAAAAAATTCTCTAATTTAACACATCGTACCACTATCGTCAACCAAAAGCACACACAAAAAAAATACTAATAATAAAATAAAATAAATAAATAAGAAAAAAAAAAAAAAAAAAAAAAAAACCTCTAGTTTAACATAGGTTGCCTGTGCTGAAAAAACATTGCATGCTTTTTGAATCGTTAATTTTTGGGAAATTTATCCGATCGATACTATCGGATACACCTTTTACATGAGAGACCATATAGTTTTACTTTTACCCAAACCAACCAGTTTTCAGCCAAGTTATTTTCAATTAGCATAAAAAGTCAGAAATATCCCTTCTTAGATTTTTTTTCATTCTATATGGTTTAAAATTTAAAATATTTATATTTTTCTATATTTATACGATATGAAACATGATTTATGCAGTCTAATTTGAAGACCACAATATAAAATCGATAGTGTCAAAGATAGATGCGAAAAAAAGACGATATCGCCTCTTTTAAAAAAAATAATAATAAAATTTTTTTTAAACAGTCGATGCCGACTTTTAACATAATTGATAGCGACTTTAAACAATCGATGTCGACTCTTAACATAGTCGGTACCGACTATTTTAAGAGTCGACATCGACTATGTAAATAGTCGCCATCGACGGTTAACAGTCGATGTCGATTGTATAAATTTTTATTTTATTTTATTATTATTTTTTTTTTAACAGTCGATAACGACTATATAAATGGTCGATGTCGCCTCTTAAAATAGTCGGTACCGATTGTATTAAGAGTCGCCATCGACTGCTTTAATTTTTTATTTTATTTTTTTAAGAGACAATATCGCCTTTTTCATATCTATCTTTGGCATTATCAATTTTATATTGTGACTTTCAAATCAGACGGCATAGATGTCGTTCCACATTGCATAAATATAAAAAAATGCAAATAATTAAAATTTTAAATTATGTAGGACAAAAAAAAGTGTAAGAACAGATATCTCTGACTTTTTGTGCTAGCTGAAAAAGTAATAAAACAGTTATTCGAAGATTATATTTGAGGTTGATGCATTTTGAAAAATATGCCACTTTGCAATTGAAAATAGGAGAAATGGATCATGATCGACATTAAAACATCAAAACGAATGTTCAAATAATTTAGACCTGAAAACTTAGACTTTTTATCTCTCAGTATGGAAGCTTGATTTATCTTCACGCAACGTGGCACGCCAACATTAAAACCCAATGACTGGCCATGGTTTTGTCACCACACGGCCAGGGTTTTATTCTAGGGAAATTTACACTTTCGGCCTTACAAGTTTGCGTATTTGTAGAAATGGTTCTTAGTTTTATTCTAGAGAAATTTGCACTATCGGCCTATATAAAAAAAAATTTTTTTTTTTTTTTTTTAATAAGTTAGCGGCCGCTATCTTTTAAGTAAGCGGCCGCTAACTTAAATTTTTTTTTATTTTATTTTTAATAAGTTAGCCGCCGCTAACATACCACTATCTTAAAAATAATAATAATAATAATAAATAAAATAAAATAAAAATTATTCTTTTTTTTTTTTTTTATAGTTAGTGGCCGCTATCTTAAGATAGTGACTGCTAACATACCGTCAGCTTCAAAAAAAAAATTTTTTTTTTTTTTTTTTCTTTAATAAGTTAGCGGCTGCTAACATACCGCTAACTTAAAAAAAAAAAAAAAAAAAATTAAATATCGGCCACTATCTTAGGATATCGGCCGATATCTTATAAATAAATAAAAAAAAATTTTAATTTAATTTTTTTTTTAAGTTAGCGGTCTGTTATCTTTAAAAATTATTTATTTATTAATTTTTTATAAGTTAGTGGCCGCTAACATACCGCTAACTTAAAAAAAAAAAAAATTTAAATTATAAGTTAGCGGCCGCTATCTTAAGATAGTGACCGCTAACATACCGCTAACTTTAAAAAAAAAAAAAAAAATTATTTATTTTAAGTCAGCGATATGTTAGTAGCCGTTGTACTTATAATTTTTTTTTTTTTTTAAATATCGGCCGTTATTTTAGGATAACGGGCGATATCTTAAAATATCGGCTGATATCTTATAAAAAAAAAAAAAAAAAAAAATTTATAAGTGACCGCAATCTTAAGATAGCGGTATGTTAGCGAGTTTTTTAATTTTTTTAATTTTTTTTGTTTACTTAAATGTCTTATGTTCTTATATTTTTTGCAGATCATTAACTAATGAATACAGTAATTTCTTTTTTTTCTTCGTACCCTAAAATCTATCACATGTTAGCGATCACGATCGTAAAATAGCGTCCAAGATAGCGCTTAAAATATCGAGTACCACGACCCGCAATTATAAGCGAGCGTTACTAAAGTCGGAATTGAAAAAATGGACAATAAAAAAAAATGAAAAATAAACATATATATATATATATATATATATATATATATATATATATATATATATATATATATAAACGAAAAAACAGGTGGATGCTGAAATGGAAACGGCTTGGCTTGGAGCAGGCTTATTTTGTACAGTTTAAAACTATAGGGCCGTTTTTGCAAATAAGCAAACTTGTAGGGCTAAAAATGCAAATTTTCCTTTATTCTATATGATACAGGTTTTAAAAAAAAATGCCTTAAAATCACATTCAACACGTTACGCTCAAATGTGATTCTTAGGAGTATTTTTTGAGATTTGTGCTACACGTAAAAAAAGACTTGACCATCTGTCCGCACAGCCATAGTCTCAAGATCGATTATGTAAATATTAGAATGAGAAACGGTGACTATTATATGTTTCAATGAGGTCAACAGTTTCATTTACACGCCCTCAAGTAATCTAGTAGGCGCGAATATAGGTACCCTCAATCTAAATTTTCCTAGTGGCAATCTATCTTTGGAGCACATCCAAACCGAAATAAACATGCCTATAAGTGGATACATGCCGTTTGATTGATTAACTTTAATTTCAACCATTAAAAAAAACATGATATTATCCTACGCAGAGTAAAAAGAGAGAAATGGCCGTCTAACTAGTTGGAGTCATGGCGCCTATGAGATCATTGGTGCACACTTACACTGAAAACTATTAAATTTTCACCTGCTGGCATACCAAACATTTAGAGACATATTCGGTAATCTCTCTCTTCATGTTCGGTCATCCGTAATAATTTCGAATATTTTGGTATATTTTTGTGTTAGTTGGGTGCACTAAATATCGAGATTTATGTGCTTCCTCCAGAATCTTATTCCGCAAGGTTGTAATATTAAGAACATATAGTCTTTCTCTGAATAGGAGGGTCCGATCAATGCACATGGAGAAGTCCTGTTGAGGGCCCTCGACTAAATGTTACACAATCTTTGAAACTTCGGGATCTAAGGGCTACTCGGCTCAGATATAGTCAATAAAGATAGGCTTGACCATCATACTAGCTAGATACGCTCATTCTCCAATTCTGTTAAGTCGAACATCCAACTGAACAATCCTATTGAGCGACTGATCAATGCCGAAATGTGACTATATTTCACACTCTATTTCCTACATTTAGCTGTCTGATGAAAACATCTGATGATTGTTATGAGGTTTTAATGATTACATGTGTTTCTAACCGTTGGATCATTAAAGAGCATAAAAGAAGGTAATTAAATACTACACAAGGGCTATGGACAAAAAGGTCAAAAGAAGCATCGAAATTCGTGAAGCAACTCAACATCCACAAAGAGAGTGAAGAAACTACCCTTTGATGTCAATCGATTGAGGATGAAGTGTCAATCGATTGACAAGAGAAGACAGCATTGTCCCCATTTACTCCGAATCAAAAGTCAATCGATTGAGATTTTTATTCTCAATCGATTGAGGCTATTAGGGATAGGGTTTGCTCGACCCTATAAAAAGAAGTTACGAATTTTTGAGGAGTTTTTTGGAGTTTGTAATCACTTTTTAATAATTATTGTGGGAGACTATAATTAGGGGGTTCTTCTTCTTCTTCTCAGGGGGTTCTTCTTCTTAGGGGGTTCTTCTTCTTCTTCTTCTTCTCAGTAGATTGTATTATGTTCTTTTTAATTTTCTTTTATAATTGTGAGAGTATAGATTGTACCTAAGAACAAAAGCATTGTAAAAAGATTTTGTGATAAATAAAACGAGCATTGTTAAAATGATGTCTTCGGATCTACAACGGGTTTGTACGCCGAGGATGAGCGGCTAAAGTTATTTGCTCAAGGAGGAAGCAAACCGGAGATAAGTAACAGTTTTATTATTGTTTCTATAATTTCATGATGTTGTCATTGAATCATTCTGTTATAAGTGTGTGTGTGGTTGAATATTCTCGAGTCTTCGTTTACAGTCATTGATCGTGGTTATCAACGACCGTAAAAGAAGCACTTCATCTAGATCTGTTCCTGCAGGCCGATCTAAGCTGCGGAATGATTGATTTATCATTGTCGTGACTTAGTATTTTGAAATATGTTATCCTTCTTACATAACTCATACCGCAATGATAGACTGAGTCATAGTTTTTAGATAGGATATGTCGGATTCATAGTCGTGTTCTTCACGATTCATTTGTTTTCCTAATAAATGATGGTGTTTTGACTTAAAATGAATTTGTGAGATTGAATAGTAGAAAAGTTACGAATCGATGGTTAGCTAACTCCTTGGTCAATTCATAAACTGTTATTTTTGTTTTTTATCATAATTTCTTCCGGCCTAGATTGATTAGTTTCCTTTTATTGCATTGAAAATTGTGTGGTACTTGTGTGGTAAATTGAATTTCTCCCTTGATACTTTCTTGGGTGTTTTAAAGTTCTGAAAGGATTAGATAAATTTCACATTCCCTGTGGGTTCGACACCCCTGTTCTTATCGTGCTACAATAGATTTTGTGCACTTGCAAGGGTTAAACTTAAAATCGATCAAGTTTTTGACGCCGCTACCGGGGAATCGGCAAAATTTTGATTAATTCGGAAAGGGATTTGTACATTTATTTGACATTCAATCGATTGAGATCTGTTTTTCAATCGATTGACTGTGCTCTGGACTGTTGAGTGTTGAATTGTCAATCGATTGAGCCGAAAGCATCAATCGATCGACTGTTTTGTGTGAAATCCGAATTGTTAATTTCGAATATTGAATTTTAAGGTTTAAATTTTGACTTTTGAAATTTGGAATTAACATTTTTTATCTATAAATTGCAAAATCTGATTTTTTATCATTCGGTAAGATTTTGTGGAGTTCTTTTAGGAAGTTGGGATTTTTAGGATTTCTTATTTTAGATCTTGTAGGAGACTTGTTTTCTTATCTTCTTCTTTTAGAAAGATTTTGTAGGATTTTCTAAATTCTAATTATTGACTTTTGTGGGACTGCTTGTGTTAGGATTTATAGGAGTCTTTTATTCTTTTCCTTCTTTTTCTCTTTTTGGTAAGATTTCTATAGGATATTGTGGGATTGTCTTTTGGTTTTAAAATTTGAAATTTTGAAATTCAAATCTTGATTTTGATTTTCAATTTTAAAAATTTTTAATTTCAAATTTTGACTTTTGAAATTTGAATTTTTAATTTTGAAATTTGAAATTTAAATTTTAAAATCTTAATTTTTGAATTTAATTTTCATTTTTGAAATTCGAATTTAAAAAAAAAAAAATTTTCCAATTTAAATTAGAATTTTAATTAAAAAAAAAAAAAAACTCTTTTCTTCTGATACTGGCGACTGTTCATCATAGAAATCAATCGATTGGCATTTCTCTGTCAATCGATTGACCTGACCATTGCTACTTGCCCTCTAAGTTGAAAAAAATATGTTCTGACTTAGTTTGACTTTTGAATATCAATCGATTGAGACCACTGTTTCAATCGATTGACTGATAAAGTCCTTGTTGGGAAATTTTGTTGTGTGCATTACTTCAATCGATTGAAGTTGATACTTGTGGTTTGTTGTGGAATCATCAACCCTTTTTGTAAGTATTTGTGCATGAGCTTTACTCGTTCTCATCACCTACATCTGCAACCGTTTAATCTTGAGATCGAACGATCTTGTAGAGAGAATCGCAGAATCTAAAGGAATCAGTATCATCATACTGAGACTATGGCAAATCAAAGGAACGGAAATAATCAGAACATTAATAATGAAAATAATGGAAACAATAATCATGATGAGGGCCCAAGAACATTGGAATATTATAATGATCCTGGTTTTTACAATGATCAAGATAGTATCATGCACCCCCATCCCAGGGAACCATTATGAATTCAAATCCGCAATGATTCAAATGTTACCGATTTATCATGGATTGTCAAACGAGAATCCACATGTTCATTTGAATGAGTTCATTGCATTGTGTAAAATGTTTCGAGTCCATAATGTCACCGACGAGATAGCTAAGCTACGACTCTTTCCTTTCTCTTTAAGAGATAAGGCAAAAACTTGGTTATACTCCTTAGAACCACAATCTATTCAAAGTTGGGCAGAGTTACACCGTCAATTCCTAAAAAAATATTTTCCCATAACCAAAACCATCGAGTTACGTCAGAAGATCCAGTTCTTTTCCCAACAACCTATAGAAACATTTCATGTATGTTGGGAACGCTTTAAGGAATTGATTAAGAGTTGTCCAAATCATCAACTGCCAAGGTGGCAACAGGTCCAAAGTTTTTACAATGGACTAATTCCAGAAGAGAGACGCATGGTTGATGCATCTTGTAGAGGATCGTGTGCCACGAAGGAGGCAGATGAATTGTGGGCATTGTTTGAAAAGTTGTATCAAACCTCAATACAAAATGCGACTCTGGGGCGAACTAATTTGGATGTGGCAGCGAAATCACATGTGTTAACCAGAGATGGACTATTTGATGTCAATAACAATACCTCAGATCTTTCAACAAAGGTTGACATGTTGTCCAAGCAAATGAACATGCTGCTAGCTACAACTAAGCAAGCTAAAAGTCCTAGCAACCTCATTGCTTGTTCAATCTGTGACCCCCCAGGTCACATGGCTAACGATTGTCCAACTACCTTGTCATTCTTTCCTAATGAACCTATTCCTCAAGAGCAGGTGAATCTGACTCAATCGTATCAGCGGCAGGGTAGGAACATGTACTTAAACACCTACAATCCGGAATGGAAAAATCATCCCAACTTAGGATGGGGAGGAACAAACCAAATTGGACAGGTGAACCAGCAGTACAAATCCAACGTAATGAGTGGACATCAGAACTTTCGTCCACAACAGAATTCTAATTTCCAACAGAATTCTAATTTCCAACAGAACTCTCCTTATTATCATTCAAATTCTGAATACCAAAAAAATCATAATTTTAATCAATCTCAGACCACAGCTTTGAAAGATTCTGATTTGGAGGAAAAGATTATGCGAAATATGCAAGCTTTTCAGCAGATAATGATGGACCAATTTAGCCAATTGACGAACCAGTTAAGTCAACGATAGGAAGGTAGGCTTCCGAGTCAACCCATCAACAATCCTCGAGGCCAAGCATCATTTGATGAAGGACCATCAAACAGTCAACAATTGAAAGTTGTTACGGTGCTGAGAAGTGGGAGAGCTGTTGATAATCAAGTGGAGATGCCAGTAGAACCTCACAAGGAAAGAGAAGAAGAGGCGAGAAAAGGTAAAGGACTAGATAAAGGAAAAGAAAAAAAAGGTCCTCAAATTGTCCAACCAGTACCTGAAGAAGAATCAGAGAATGAACTCCGTTCCTATACCCCAAAGGCACAATTCCCAGAGTGCCTAACACCTCCACCTCGAATGGGGAAGGGAGCGACAAAAATGGAAGAAATCTTTGAAACATTCAAACAAATGAAGATAAATCTCCCATTACTTGAAACAATCAAGCAAGTCCCTGAGTACGCTAAATTTTTCAAAGATCTATGCACTCGAAAAAGAAAAACACGTACTCATGTTTTAAAGAAAGTGTTCCTGACAAATCAAGCCAGTTCGATACTGCAATTGGATGCCCCACGAAAACTTAAGGACCCCGGAGTCCCAACTATTCCATGTGTCATTGGTGGGCAACCAATTGAAAAGGCGTGATTGGATTTTGGAGCAAGTGTCAATCTGATCCCCTACTCAGTGTACGAGAAATTAGAACTAGGTGAATTGAAGCCCACGACAGTCACACTGCAACTTGCTGATAGGTCAGAAAGAAGACCTAGGGGTATTATCGAGGATGTTTTGGTCGAAATAGACAAATTTATTTTCCCAGTGGACTTTATTGTATTGGACATAGAACCTCCAGTTAAATCAATCAATCAAGTCCCAATCATTCTTGGGCGTCCGTTTCTCGCGACCGCAAATGGCTGCATCAATTGTCAAACAGGAGTCACGGATCTTTCTTTTGGAAACATGAAAGTTAGACTCAATATCTTTCATGCAATAAATCATTTTCCCAATGAGGATGAGGTTGATTGCTTCTACATCAATCAGGTAGACGAAGTAGTGGATGAAGCTTTACCATCAATGCTTACCAAAGAAAATTTTGAAACTGTTTTGTTAGCCATCTATGATGAGCCAGGATCTGCGCAGAAACAGTTAGAAGAGAAGAGGATGATTTCATCAACTGAAGGTGACACGTCATGTGAAATTGAGACTATGGTGGAACCATTGCCTGTTGAGGTGAAGGATGAGCTGACTCCATCAATCGAGCAGCCACCAACCGTCGAGTTAAAGCAGCTGCCTGAGTCACTCAAGTATGCTTTTCTGGGACCTAAGAAAACGCTTTCAGTAATTATCTCATTGACATTATCAGAAAAACAAGAGAATTTATTGTTAAAAGTGCTCAAAAATCATAAAAAGGCCATCAGATGGACCTTGGCTGATCTAAAAGAGATTGATCCATCAGTTTGTATGCACAAGATACATATGAAAGATGATAGTACACCGTCGAGAGAACTACAGAGGCGACTTAACCCGAATATGAAAATAGTCGTTTTAAAGGAAATCATTAAACTGCTCGATGCTGGAATCATCTATCCAATCTCTGATAGTGAATGGGTAAGTCCAGTTCAAATTATTTGGAAAAAGTCTGGGATCACCATGAAAGAGACTATCGAGGGAGAATTGGTACCTAGCCGTGAAACTACGGGGTGGTGCGTGTGCATCAATTATCGGAAATTGAACACGGCTACCAGAAAAGATTATTTTCCTCTTCCATTCATTGATCAAATTCTTGGGAAGTTAGCTAGGCAGGAGTTTTACTGTTTTCTCGATGGATATTCGGGCTACAATCAAGTGCCCGTATTTCCTGTAGATCAAGAGAAGACAACAGTCACGTGCCTCTATGGTACTTTTGCATATCGCAGAATGCCTTTCGGCCTATGTAATGCTCCGGCCACTTTTCAACAATGTATGTTGGCCATATTTTCGAATATGATTGACAAGTTCATCGAAGTATTCATGGATGATTTCTCTATTTTCGGAAAGACATTTGAATTCTGTTTAAATCATCTTGCACAAGTGTTGCAACGTTGTGTAGAATCCAAACTTGTTTTCAGTTGGGAGAAGAGCCATTTCATGGTCCGACAAGGAATTGTATTAGGACATATCATTTCAAAAAAAGGGATTGAAGTTGACAAGGCAAAAGTCGATTTAATCGCTAATCTGCCTCCACCAAGAAATGTTCGTCAAATCCGATCATTTTTAGGTGATGCTGGATTTTACCGAAGATTCATCAAAAATTTTAGCAAGGTGACTAAACCATTGTGCACCTTGCTTGGAAAAGATGTTCCTTTTGACTTTGATGAGGATTGCATGAAGGCTTTCTTAAAATTGTGTGAGTTGTTATTAAATGCACCAATAATCCAACCACCGGATTATTCTTTACCTTTTGAACTCATGTGTGATGCATCTGACTATGCTATTCGATCAGTCTTAGGACAAAGGGTAAACAAAATGCCTCATGTGATCTATTACGCTAGTAAGACGCTGATTGATGCCCAACAGAATTACACCATCACCGAGAAGGAATTGCTAGCTGTGGAGTGCATTGGATAAATTCCGCTCCTATCTGCTTGGATAAAAAATAGTGGTCTTTTCAGACCACTCTGCGTTGAAATACCTGCTAGCGAAAAAGGACACCAAACCAAGATTGATCCAATGGATCTTACTCCTCAAAGAGTTCAATTTTGAGATCAAAGATAAAAAGGGGGTCGAAAATATTATGGCTGGTCATTTGTCAAGAATTTTGCCTGAAGAATCATCGGTATCTGAGACTATCCGTGATACTTTCCCAGATGAACAATTGATGGCAATAGGTGCACCCGCTACAAAAGTTCTTTGGTGCTCTAATATTGTGAATTATCTGGTTACTGGCAGAATCCCTACCCAATGGGGTAAAAATGATAAAAATCTAATTTTCTCTCAAATAAATCACTATTTTTGGGATGAGCCGCAATTGTTTAAATTATGTTCTGACCAAGTCATTAGAAGATGCGTGCCTGAAGAAGAACAATTGAGTGTCATTAACTTCTGCCATGTTGGGGCCTGTGGAGGCCATTTCGGAGGACAAAAGATCGCACACAAGATTCTTCAAAGCAGATTCTATTGGCCCTTCATCTTTCAGGACACTGCCAAATTTTGTAAAAAATGCCAAAGATGTCAACAGCTTGGAAATATTTCAAGATGAAATATGATGCCATTGAACCCGATTCTGATTGTTAAAATTTTTGATGTATGGGGGATCGACTTCATGGGTCCTTTCCCCCCGTCGTTCGGGTATTCATATATTCTTGTAGCTGTTGACTATGTTTCCAAATGAATAGAAGCTGTGGCAACCCGCTCGAATGACCACAAGGTCGTGATCAAAATTTTGAAAGAAAATGTCTTTAACAGATTTGGAATTCCACGGGCAATCATTAGTGATGGCGATGCGCACTTCTGTAACAACTATTTTGCCACTTTAATGAAGAAATACGGTGTTACCCATAAGGTGGCAACGCCGTATCACCCGCAGACTAGTGGTCAGGTGGAAGTGTCCAAAAGAGTTTAGAGAAGACGGTGCAACCGGACAGAAGAGATTGGTCGGATCACCTATCTAATGCTCTTTGGGCATATCGCATGGCATTCAAGACCCCGATTGGAATGTCACCGTTTCGGATTGTCTATGGGAAGGCATGTCACCTCCCAGTGGAATTAGAGCATAAGGCATTCTGGACCATAAAATAATTTAATTTCGATATGAAAGAGGCAGGATACAATCGATGCCTTCAGCTGAATGAATTAGAAGAGCTACGCTACGATGCGTATGAGAATTCGAAAATGTATAAGGAAAGATACAAAAAGTTGCACGATCAGTCAATTTTGCGGAAAGAGTTTTACATTGGGCAAAAAGTTTGGCTGTTCAACTCCAGACTTAAGCTTCATTCGGGGAAATTGAAATCGCGGTGGGAAGGACCATTCCAGGTCGTCTCCACTACCGTGCATGGGGCGATTGAAATTAAGCCTTACGGACAATCGAATTCTCAAAGTCAATGGGCAACGCCTCAAACCAATGATCGAGCCAATGACCCAGATGAGAATTGAGGCAACGTATGTCGGTGACCCGAGCAATTGAACGACAATGTGGTCGAGCTGTCGACATTTAAACTCAGCGCTTCCTGGTAGGCAACTCAGTGTGCTTTATTTTATTTTGGTTGTGTTTTTATTTGAGAAGACTCTTTTTCAATCGATTGACTTTCTTTACTCAATCGATTGACACTTACCCTGTCAATCGATTGATGTTCAATCATCATCATCTCCCCCTTTCGTTTGTCAATCGATTGAGAAACCAATGCCAATCGATTGACATCACCTTGAATTTATGGCCACATTTCATAAATCGGAGCGTCAATCGACATATCTTATCGGTTGTAGCTAACTTTCAGGGCACGTCTATGTCAATCGATTGAGACCAACTCCTCAATCAATTGACATGATTGCCTATTTACTCCGTCTGTTCCCAAGGCACCTAAACAGTGCGACTTTTCACGAAAAGGTCATTCTCAATCGATTGACATCACTGTGTCAATCGATTGACATTAAGCATGGATGAGTGGATTTTACCACGTTGCATCGCATGCCTGGTGTCTTTTCAAATTCCCGCGATGTGTGGAGGCCAACTGTTTTCAATCGATTGAGAATCCATCCTCAATCGATTGACATTCAATTATATAATGGGAACACCCATGGTCCCCTTCATCTCAATTCACCTCTAATCCGAGCCGAGCTTCCACATTCTCATTCTCCTCGTACGATCGAAATGGCAGCGCCTAGACCATCGATATACCGACCACCTCGACCTGCCAACACCCCTATGCGCATTCCTGATGACGAGTACGTGGATCGCCAGTTTCAAACGGAGAATTTCTTCGATCTCGCAAAATACCATCGCATCGCAGCATGCGCCTGTTCAATCAAATTCATTGAGGCCCTGCGCTTGGAAATGTTGCTCGCTCTTCCTCCCATTGATGTTTCACTCTGTATTATAAGGCTATTTTACCAAAACATGGAATGGGTGTCTGCTACGGTGTCACCAACGGGATTACCGTTCATCCGCCTCGAGATCGACAATTGCCGATACAACTTGCATGCTGTCGATTTGGCACGAGCTTTCAATTTCTACGTGATTCGCCCATTGAACCACCACATCAATCCCGTCGTTGATCTCAGCCAGGACCTTATGATCAACAATATGTGTGGAGGACGATGCGGGACCGATTTGGCCAGTAAAAGAGCAATCCTTCCAATAGACATCTTGTTTTGGGACATCATTATGTCAAATAATTTGCTACCGCATGGCACGAAGAGCAAGAGAATGAAAAATAGGGTGTTAGAATTGTACGCGGAACACACAAATACTTGGTTTGATGCGTCTGGTTTAATGCTTGAAGATATGTATCGATGTCACAGCGACATCGTGACCACTGCCAAACCACAGAAGCGAGCAGCTATTCTCTTGCATTTCCCACACTATGTGATGCATCTTTTAGACCAAGTTGGATGCCCGATTTATGATGATGAAGAGAGGGTGATATGCAATTTTATCACTACGGCACGAACGTTTGGGATAAGAGCATCAAAGCGATTCTACGTGTGACGCCACCTCCAATTGAAGTCGATGAAATACCTCCTCCTCCCCGACCAAACCCCGCACAACTCCAACGTGACGGAATTCGACGGCCTCGTCCTGAAGAGGTTCCCGATTTTAACGCCGAGGCAGCAGTCACTCACATCGAGGCACAGATGGATGGGTTGAGTACCACTGTGGGAGGTCTTGATCGATGATCACAGTTTCAAACTTCACTTCTCATGTGGATGGCCCGGGAATCATTCCCTGGGCGTGCCGACGGATTCATCGCAGGAGCGCAAGCGGCGATGGATGAGGAGGGCGACCCAGAATATGATGATGTTTAGTGATTTTGTTTAGTGTTTTTGTTTGTTAGTGTGGGTGTTTGTTGTTTTTGTTTGGTTTGATGTGTTTTTAGTTTTGTTAGGTAGGATCAATTGTAGTTTGTTTAGTTGATCTTTTAGTTGATGATGGGCTCAATGGTGTAATCAAATCATTTCAATCAATGCAATCGGAGTGTTTTTAGCATGGTATATTTTTCTGTGTATTCTCGGATTGGTGCATTTGTGCATCAGTCAATCGATTGAGATGTCTCTCTCAATCGATTGAGCATTAAGTTCTCACATTATCATAAATTAAACTTCAATAGTCGATCGATTGAGGAACAATTCTCAATCGATTGACTCCTGCATGGGCAAAAATGTCTAAATCTGTCAGTAACAGAAAGTTTCTAAAAAGTTACTGCTTCGAAAAAGTAGAATTTGAATCGTGCACGCAATGGCACCTTTGACATCTACTATCAATCGATTGACACTGAAATGACAATCGATTGACAGAGTTATATTTTCGGAAGACTACCTCTTCCATTCCGGAATTCGAGATTGGTGTCCTTCTTTGAGTCCTAAGAGTCCGTGTTTAGCAGTTTTTCTCTATTTAAACCATCCTTAGGATAGTCCTTTTCATCGCCTCAGTCAAATTATTATTCCCTCTTCCCCATGCTTTAGTTATGGCGCCTATCAAGTACCGTACACGATCTGCCGTCAAAAAGTTGATGGAACCGGCACATAAACGACTCTGTCGAGAACCGCCACGGGAACCTCTAGATTTGTCCGCGCGAGAGATCATTGATCTTGACCTCGTATCAGATCCCGCAGCCCCCTCAAGTTTTACGCACTCCATTGAAGCCGTCAACAACCCGACATTAAACTTGATTCTGACCTCTTTGTGGGCAGAATTGAATCCACCACCCGCGCCTCCTCCACCACCACGTGAGGGCAGCATCTTGGAGGAGATGTGAAATTATGCGTTTCCGAAGCCGAAGGAAGGGAGATCCATCATGGATGATTGAAGGGATTAGGACTGTCAGCTTTAGGGTCTAATTTTAGGAGTCCTTTTTATTGTTATTTGATTTTCATGTTTTAGTTTAGGTTATTATTAATAATTTGCACCAATTTAAATAAAATTTCGTTTAGTTATATATTTGTATTTTGAACTTTTAATCACAATACCTTTCACTTGGTCTGCATTCATGGTCCTCGATTGCAGTAATAGGTTTGGGGGGGTCTCACATACTTTCTAACCATCAAAGCCAATATGGACATTGGTCAGTTCAGGTTTGGGGGGGTATTTTCGTTTAATTTTCAAAAAAAAATAAAAATAAAAAAATAAAAAAAATAAAAAAGAGGCTATTTTTCGGATCTTAAAAGTGTATCAGTCAATCGATTGAGATCATTGTCTCAATCGATTGATTGATGCCCATTAGCCTATTGGAAATATGTATCAGTCAATCAATTGATTGATGCCCATTAGCCTATTGGAAATATGTATCAGTCAATCGATTGAGATGACCAGCCATTGTCTCAATCGATCGACTGATGACCATTAAACTTATGAATTTCGAATTTTATTCATAATCTTAAATTGCTGATGACCAGAAATTCCTTAAAAAGAAAAATTGTCATCATGCCATGATTGTGTTATGAATGCTCATAAAGTTTAAGATTGAATAATGATGTTCATGATCTATGCCTGAAAAATTTTGTACTATCACTTTGCTTTAATTCCAAATTTGAGAATTAAGTATATAACTTGGAATTCGAAGATCTCAAAGAAAGACTAAAACCTAGTGAACTTTGGAGCTTTATCCCCGTTCTTGATGAGTGCTGAAATAAATTCGGAGTATCTTTGAATTTCTTGCTTGATTTGTTGAAAGCTCGTATACTCTATCTTTGATTTGTTGATTTCATGTGTGTTATACCATTGCACTAGAAATCATTGTGTAAAAACTCAAGGCAAATAGGCATTGTTACCATTGTGAAAGGAAATGATCTAAGGCCATTATTGGCTCGTTTGTGCCCAAAAGGCCCCACCTTATATTGAATTTATCTTGTTGCACCCCCTTTGAGCCTCAACTGAAAGATTTTGCGTTAGTTATTCCTTGTAAGTTATATTAGCCATAACCCACACCAATTTGAAAAAACCTTACCCTGTTATCTCTGAGAAATTAGGGATGAGACCAATGAAGGAAATTGAGAGCTGTGGCAGTTATATCTGTAAGGAATACATGACAGAAAAACGTAAAAAGGGGGAGAGAAAAAGAAAATTCAGTATTAGAGAAATATATGAAAGTGGTGTTAAAAAGAAAAAAAAGAAGAAAAAAAGGAGAAAAGTGTTTATAAAAAGAAAAAGGTCCTAGAAACTGTGAAAATGGAAGTTGAAAAATAAGAAAATCAAGTGTGTTTCTTGTTCCGATTTCTCAGAGAAATTTGAATCCAATTTTCCCTTTCTTTTTTAACCATTTACTCGAGCCCCATTACAACCTTAGAAAAGACCTTTTTGATCTAATTATGAGCGGTAAATGCCCTTGCGGAGAGTGATTATGCAATGCCTATGGTGCTTAGTATATGTATGCTTAGGATACAAATATCTTTCTCAAATGAGATTTCTCTTAAAATTCTTTGATGAACCGTCTTTCCTATAACATGTAAGATTTTTCTAATTTGTGTTAAACTTTCATCTCACATGTGAGAGAAAAGTAAAACTATTCATCGGAGTGAGTTCATTTTGAGTGTATACCCATGGTAAGGATTGAGTCTAGACATGTGATCTAGAGGTTCTTAGTTCAAACTCATTCTCAGACAAAAGAATTTTAGCAGTGATAATTGCATAACACTTCTAGGCAATGAATCATGAGTATCAGAAAAACAATGAATTGAGTGAGCACTAATAAATTGAACATGGTAAGAAGCAGTCTAAAGAATTTTCCATAAGCATTTAACTACTTATGGGCATGACTAAAAATTCTGAAATTCATAAGCTTTGAAGTTTGTAGGTACCTTCCCTGAAAACCTCCAGGAGATAAAACTCCTCCACTAGGGATCACCTAGGGGTTTAAAGGTTTGTTGTATAGGCTAAATGCAATCGTGCTCCCTACGAAAGTGGCATTTATTTTTTAGGATGATAGTTGTAGTTGCTTTGACATATTTTTCATTCTCTTTGCTCGAGGACTAGCAAAGTGTAGGTTTGGGGGTATGATCAGTGCCAAAATGTGGCTATATTTCGCACTCTATTTCCTATATTTAGCTGTTTGATAAAAGCATCTGATGGTTGTTATGAGATTTTAATTATTACATGTGTTTCTGACTGATAGATCATTAAAGAGCATAAAAGAAGGTAATTAGAGACTACACAAGGGCTATGGACAAAAAGGTCAAAATAAGTACCGAAATTCGTGAAGCAACTCAACATCCACCAAAAGAGTGAAGAAACTACCCTTTGATGTCAATCGATTGAGGATGAAGTGTCAATCGATTGACAGGAGAAGACAACATTGTCCCTATTTACTCTGAATCAAAAGTCAATCGATTGAGATTTTTATTCTCAATCGATTGAGGCTATTAGGGATAGGGTTTGCTCGACCCTATAAAAAGAAGTTACAAATTTTTGAGGAGTTTTTTGGAGTTTGTAATCACTTTTTAATAATTATTGTGGGAGACTATTTTTCTTAGGGGGTTCTTCTTCTTCTTCTCAGTAGATTGTATTAGATTCTTTTTAATTCTCTTTTATAATTGTGAGGGCATAGATTGTACCTAGGAACAAAAGCATTGCAAGAAGATTTTGTGATAAATAAAACGAGCATTGTTAAAATAATGTCTTCGGATCTACAACAGGTTTGTACGCCGAGGATGAGCGGCTAAAGTTATTTACTCAAGGAGGAAGCGAACCGGAGATAAGTAACTGTTTTATTATTGTTTCTACAATTTCATGATTTTGTCATTGAATCATTCTGTTATAAGTGTGTGCATGGTTGAATATTCTCGAGTCTTTGTTTACAGTCATTGATCGTGGTTATCAACGACCGTAAAAGAAGCACTCCATCTAGATCTGTTCCTGCAGGCCGATCTAAGCTGCGGAATGATTGATTTATTATTGTCGTGACTTGGGATTTTGAGATATGCTATCCTTTTTACATGACTCATACCGCAATGATAGGCTGAGTCATAGTTTTTAGATAGGGTATGCCGGATTCATAGTCGCGTTTTTCTCGATTCATTTATTTTCCTAATAAATGATGGTGTTTTGACTTAAAATGAATTTGTTAGATTGAATAGTAGAAAAGTTATGAATCCATGGTTAGCCAACTCCTTGATCAATTCATAAATTGTCATTTTTCTTCTTTATCATAATTTGTTCCGGCCTAGATTGATTAGTTTCTTTTTATTGCATTGAAAATCGTGTGGTACTTGTGTGGTAAATTGAATTTCTCCCTTGGTACTTCCTTGAGTGTTTTAAAGTCTCTGAAAAGATTAGATAAATTTTACGATTCCCTGTGGGTTCGACACCCCTGTTCTTACCATGCTACAATAGATCTTTTGCACTTGCAAGGGTTAAACTTAAAATCGATCAGCGGCTTTCAAGCTTTCAGATGTGCTAGTAGTCCTGATGATTTCCAATTTAGAGTGTCAGTAACTACATTTGCTTTACTCGGATGGTAATTAATCGAATAGTTATAGTCTTTTATGTACTTCATCCATTGTTTTTGCCTCAAGTTCAAATCCTTCTGAGAGAATAAATATTTAAGGATTTGTGGTCCATATAGATCTTGAAGGTCTCACCATATAGATAGTGTCGTCAAATCTTATGGGCGAAGATTACTGGTGCCTGATGAGTAGTGAAATATGAGGATATTTTACCCCTAAATACCTACATTTAGCTATCCGATGAAGGCTATCTAATGAGAATAACTAGATTTGAAGTGTTTCAGGCAAATACGATCCAAGTGCATAAAACAGCCCAAGAATTCCGAAAATAATATCAAAACACTGCAACTTTGGGTCATCGAGAACTTGGTGCTACTTGCAGCTCAATTTGAACCTTTAAAAAGTCCGATTCATGAAATTTCCAAAACACAAATGTTGTATATCTTTCTGTCAGCTTTCCAACTCCGTAAGAATCATGCCAATCCGAGTTCGGAGTAGAAAGTTATGACCAAAATACCGAAGAAGTGTCTGATACAAAAGTGGGCGGGATTTTACGGAAATCTGGGAAGGTCGATTAATCGACTTTACACTCGATTAATCAAGGAAGTGACTTATTCTGACACAATAAGCCCTGATTGGTTGCAGAGTTAAAGGGAAGGTTGATTAATTGACCCTTTACTCGATTAATCGAGTAAAGTAATTCCATTTGAAACGGAACTGACTCCTATTGCAGATCTTTTAGGAGGGTTGATGCATCGACCCTGACTTTTCGTGCCAGGGAACCTACGCGACTTGGAGAGTATTTAATGTCAAACCAACAGCTCGAAAAAGGGGGATTAGAGATTAGAGTTTTTTAGTTTTTTTTTTACACGTAGATATAGAGAAGTTTTTATTCTTTTTGAGAGCTTTTGTTCCTTTAACCTTTTTAATATTCCTTTCTTCAATTTATTATGTTTTGTTCAGTTGATTCTTAGTTTAAATTTAAAGATTAGTAGAGAGCAATGTTAATTTCGTTTTTGAAGATCATTGTACCTTTGGATCAAAGAATTTCTGTTGAAGGTTGAGGTATTTTCAATTAATTAAATTGATGTTATTTTTCATTCTTTATTTATTTATGTCATTTAATTACAGCATGTGTGGCTAATTTCTTAGGGATGAGGATCTAATGATTTTCATCCAAGGGATGTACTTCTAATAATATATATCTAAGATTAAAATATGAGATTTTATTTTACGGTTGTTATTTATCACGAACGGATGAAATCCTCGCCACTAACTGGGATCGAGTGCGTCGAGTCATGTCCTGGATCTCAAGATATGTGACGGTAATTTTACTCCAATCATTTTTATATCGCCTTTTTGCTTTCATCGTGTGGATCTACTTATGATTATGATCCGGGATCGAGTGTGCCGAGCCATGCCCTGGATCTTAGATCTGTAATGGTAATTTTATCTTAATTATTCCTTAATCTGAAATCAAGTGTGCCAAGCCATACCCTTGATCTCAGATGTATGATGGTATTTTTGTTAAAAATTTTACCCACTTTGGGGATGATTTTTATTTGAAATCTGAGATCAAGTGTGCCGAGCCATGCTCTTGATCCCAGATCTATATATGGAAATCATCTCTGAAATTAAGTCCTGATTGCAGGGATGCAACGTGGAACCTATCCGGGTTTTGACAATTTATTTTCCATAAAGGATATTTTTCTTCAATGGTATATCTCATAGTTTAATTCTTAAATTTGTATTACGGGAAGAACAAACCAAAGATGAGAGGATTTAGCATCTTCATCTTTACCTTTATTTTTGAATCATCAATTAAATCTTAGTTTGTAGTCAGTAATTATCATCTCATAAAACCACCTTAATCATAATATTAGTAGGGCACTGTTGAATCTTAGTAGATTTCTTAAATTACTGTCTCATCTTTTTAGATCTTCAAGAATAGTCCTCGTGGGAACGATCTCGTACTCTGCACCTACTATCTATAATCTGATTCGTGCGCTTGCGAGTAAAACATCACAATTAAAATTCACATCAGTGCCAACTTCAGATCATAAACAAAGTATTTCTTCTCATGTTTTTCAATTGTCTCGAGCCGAAGGCAATGACTTTCTTACATTGCTCTTATAGACATCCAAGTCTATGATATGAAGTAGTTGTATAAACTTCATAATTACCAGGACCAGAAGGTAAGGTGGGTATAGGAGTTGTCGTGAGCTTTTGCTTTAATAAATTAAAATTCTCGTCACAATAATTTGTCCACATGAACTTACTATTCTTACGGATTAGCATAGTGAGTGGGAGTGTTAAACGAGAGAACCTCTCAACAAATTTATAGTAATACTCAACTAAGCTGAAAAAACTTCTCACCTCGATGACATTCTTCGGTGCTTGCCACTTTGCAACAACTTCAATCTTTGATGGATCTATAGAAATTTCTACGACATAAATTATGTGACCTAAGAAAGCTACCTTCTCAAGTCAAAATTAACACTTGTTCAATTTTGCGTAGAACATGTGCTCACGAAAAGTATGAAGCACAATACGTAGGTGATCCTCATGAGCTTCTTTCGTGCGATAATAAATAAGGGCATCGTTGATAAGCACAACAACAAACTTCTCGAGAAACTCTCTTAATACATGATTCATTAAATATATAAATACGACAGGTGCAATCGTGTCAAAAAGGCATAACGAGAAATTCGTAGTGATCATGTCTTGTCCTAAAAGCAGTCTTCGAAATATCTTATGCTATGACTTTCAACTTGTGATATTCGAGCCTGAGATTTATCTTCGAAAAGTAAATAGCACGTTGTAGCTGATCAAATAGGTCATCGATATGAAGAAGAGAGTATCGATTATTCACTGTGACGTCCTTCAACTGTCAGTAGTTAAAACATAGTCTCATCGAGCTATCTTTCTTCTTTACAAATAAAATTGGTGCTCTTCATAAGGATTCACTACGTCAGATAAATCTCTTATTTAACAATTCTCGCAATTGAATCTCTAATTCCTTCAGTTCTACTAGTGCGCACTCGGTATGAAACCTTCGCAATAGGTAGGATACCAGGTGCGAAATCAATCTTAAACTTTAGTTCTCGGTCAGGAGGAAGTCCAAGTAATTCTTTCGAAAAAACATCGACGAACACCTTAATGATGGGAATAATTAAAGCGTCCGCTTTCTCACCACGACCGCTATTGAGTGTAGCAAGTAGGGTTGCTCCTATCCTTTTAATGTCACAAAATTTGAACAAAGGGCTTCCAATCGGTCGAAAGACGTCTACTTTATAAGAGCAATCTACTGAGGCGTGATAAGCCGTCAACCAATCAATGTAGAGGATTATGTCCAAGTCTTGGAATCCGAGTACCACAAGAACTGCGGGTAACTCATGTGTCCCAATTATTAAGATCATAGCTTTAGAAACTTTAGATGTCACCATCACGTCTCCTGCTAATATAGAAATCACATCCAGTGGTATGGGCTTAGCTCCGATTTCATAAACAAAACGTGGTATAATCAAGGAGTAGGTCGATCCAGAGTCGATCAAACCTAAGCATGACAAATTAGTGAATCGGTAGGCCTAGAAACTTTCATAGTTCCTGATTAGAGACTTAAAATTCGTAATAATTTAAGTCTCTAAAATCTAGCAAAAAGTAAAGCATGGGTTTTGATACTACTTTATCATGACCCATAATTTTATCACATCCTGAAAGCCTAGAATTCCTAGTTATAACCCGCAAATATCCCAGATATGCTAAGCGAATATACACATAATCAGAATTTTCACGCAAATATGATTTTATAAAAATTCGTGAATTCAATAATAAAATAATAAAATAAAGGCAGTCATAAATAAGGGATAATTGCAATAAAAATTCATGAAATATCTCATATTCAAATGGAAATAGAAATCGAAAAGAAATCCCATATACGAGTCTATAAATAAAAAATATCCGTACAGAACGAATCTCAATACTGAAACTATAACTGTCAATAGCCTGTACTTGGGTCAAAATCACAGCCAAGGTCCTCCTAGTACTCAGTGGCGTCTCCCTACCAAGTCTCTTAGTACTCTACGTCAATCGGGTCAACGAAGTTAGCACCACTAGGATTAGAATAGCTAACGTTCACTCTGTCTATATAATCATTGAAAATAAATAAATGTCACGAGGGCTGAGTTTCTAAATAATGAGTAACTCAGTAGATACAATACCAATCTACCCCATACTACTCAAGTGCATTGTGGGTGCATCTTGTGAGTCATAATAATAGTATGACAGTATAATATGAAATAAGAAATAAGACATATATATATATCGTAGAGTTCGTATCATATCATAAATACAAGATCATGATCTAGACACACTCTAGTTTTAAAGTACTTCATCATAACTCATAACATAACATATTTTATTTTTATTGTCGCATGCGTCTGTATATCAAATGGGCATACCTACATACTCATAAATCCTAATACGACATGTGCTTGAGTCTATCATGTGAGGATCACTATATTAACTTACCACGACAAGATAATGTCCTCTATAATATACTCATATACTCCATTCAACCTATGGGGAGACTTGGCCAATCGTAACTAATAACATACTGATATTATCTTTCCAAAGACCCGTCTTGGCTGTAAGACATTGTGGCTTTTAAAGTGGCCACGTAAAAATGACACATACAAACTTAAGTTCTTAATCTTATGATGGTTTACATAGTGGTATCTTATTATCATACTCATATCTTATCTTATCTTATATTCTCATATTTTAACATACTCTTACAATTTGAATTTATTTTGAGTCATAGTGCACTAAGCTTCACTAATCACGCTTCCCAAGGGGCGAGTTCCATAGTAACCTGATGTATTTCGTGTGATAGCTCATATTAGCATAGATGTATTGCATCCGTACATAGATGCTCACGTTTCGAGTTCCACGTGATCGTCAAAGGAACCTCATCATAACTAACACCTAAAGGTCGAATGCCATATTATACTCCTTAATTTAATCTATCATATTTCAAACTCATGGGTGATAGGATCACCGTATATGACACCGTGTATGAGATTATACTGAATTCACACTTATCGCACTCTTCTTGATGTCCCATACAACTATGAGTTGTGAGGCATGCAAATACGATATGATCTCTGCTTCGGTATCATCTCAACGAAATACCACGCTCAAGCGTAGGCATGCTCTCATATATTCGCGTACATGATCTAACTTTTTTTTAACTCGTACTTTATAATCAAGAAGAATGCATAATATTATTTAAATAGAATGATTTAATTTCACGATTATATTACGTTGGTACGTATATATATTTATGTAACATCTCAATATCTCAATATAACTATAGAATAATGTAGTTATCGAAGTGCGTGACATCAAGAATGTGAAGGTTAGAATTAAATTTCACGAGGGCATTAAATTTGTAAATCTTCATGCTATCGCGGAGATCGCGTTGAAGCGAAAAAATTGATATATATATATATATATATATATATACTATAATTGGATAATTAAATTAAAAGATATTTATAATTTTTAAATTGAGATTTATCATGATCATCGATCGAAAAACCTTAAGTAAGATATAATATACATATAAATTTTGGTAATAAAAATAAAAAAATAACATTAAATTCGTGCAGCTTTGGGTCATTTGGAACTGATCCTGACTTTTTTTGCTTAATTTTGACCTCTAAAATATTGGATTCGTGAAATGATTATTTTATACAAAGTTGTAAAGCTCGTTATTTTCTTTTCAATGTTGTAAGAATCGCAACAATTCGATGTTGGAGTAAAAAATTATGGCTAAAATATCGAGTCTAATACCTCGATGGCCGCGAGTTTGGGTTCGTGGCCGCGAGTTTGAGTTCCTGGCCGCGATTTCAGGCCCGAAAGTTTATGATGGTGCAATCTCAATACATTTTATCATAGATTTTTATCTACTCAACCTTTTAAAACGTGACATCGAATCCTAGATCAATCAGTGTCTTCCATATTAAATCTTATAGGTTCATTATCACATCAATCTTATAAATTCTAAATAAGACCCAAAAATAATATTAAAATAAATAAAATAAAATTATAGTAAGGGTTAGCCATATATTTTTTTTTCTAGCAATATTTATATAGAAATAAATATACGGGTTTATTTTTATTTAGCCCGTTGATGCTCGATCGAACATACCCTACGTGACGGGATCTGAGAAGTACAGAAGATTAATGGGTAGCCATTCACTAAAGCGTGAACGTAGATCTATGATGATTATGATTGAAGAGAACGACGTCTGACGTGATCGCTCATCCAAGGTTTTTTTTTTCCCCCTCCTTGATCTCATCAGTGGAAATAGATCGTGGTGATTCTCGTGAAAGAACATATGAAAGTTTTTAGGGAAGAGATTAGAGAATTTTGAAAAAGATGAATTAAGGAAAAAAATGTTGTAACGGCTAGAGTTTATCAAAAGATTAGAATAAAAAAGAAAGAGTAACGTAACTTAAATAAGGTTTTATAAAAATAGGGTAGGTTCTGATGTGGAGCGCTAACTCCGTGCATAGTATAAAATACATCTAATATCATTAAAAATATTTAAGAAAATTTGGACCGTTACAATTTTTCATTCCAATCTTCCACACAATGGATCTTAAGATCATGGGCGTGCCATTAGATGGTCAAGTTTTTTATTCCATGTGACACAAATCTCAAAACCTGGCCTTAAATAACATTTGAGTGCGATTTGTGTCATTTAATTTTATGGTCACATTCCGGGGTCTATGCCACATGGCCTAAAAAAAATATCATCTTATGACACACCCATGGTTTGAAAATTTATTGTATGAAATATTGAAAGGATAGATGTTCACCATCGTATGATTCAACACGATCAACAATTTTCAATGTAGGCGCTCACTAGTAATATGGTAGCCATGAATAGAGGTATCCTGTGAAAAATTGAAGCCTTAATCGATATACACTAAGGGACTGTTTGGATAAAAACACGGAAAATGTAGGAAAGTAAAATAATATTCTTATATTTTCTTATAAATACGTAAGTTGTAGTGAACCATGGGATTCCTTTGATTCTCATATTGCTAGTTGGGAAAAAGCAGGAGTAACCAAATCCTGTGTTCAGATATATATGCAGAAAATTATAGAAAAATAATATATCTTAAAAAAAAATAGTTGTAATACCACTAAAGATTATCCAAACTAAAAAATCGCTGCAATATCATAAAAATGATTCACAAAAATGACCAAAAAATTATATATGTATTAAGTATGTGCCTCACCTAAATAGATGGAATAGGTCAAAATTGTGGGATTTATTTAAAAAAATCAAAGAATAAATAATTGTTATGAAAACAAATACCATAAAGCTCATTGTGAGAGAAATCCCACCGAAAATAAGTATGATGCCTCACCTAAATAGTTGGAGGAGAGTCTAAAAATTGGTCAAAATTGTGGGATTTAGTTAAAAAAATGAAAGAAGAAATATTTGTTATGAAAACAAATATCATAAAAAAGATGGTTTGAAGATTTTTGATAATTTTGGATAGTAAATATAATTTTGGATGGGTGAGAACACACTAATATAAATTAAGACCCCTAAAGCTTAGTAACAAAATTTTAGAAAGTTTGGGTGGTCAATTGACCACATAAGTCATAATGTGGCTCCCACTACAAAAAAAAGACGATTAGCGGCAGCTTTTTAAAGCAAAAAAATGCCGCTATTAATAAAAAAACCTATTAAGATTATTAGCGGCAGTTTTTTGTTAATAACGACAATTTTGACTGCTGCTAATAAACTTATTTTTTTATAGTGTCCGCCTCTAATTTTTTGGGATGTGTGCCTTATAGAATTAACTTCTAATCGTTTGATAGAGGCGTCATGATCTTAAGATCTATCATGAGGAAGATTGGAAAAGGATAATCTCCATCGTTTGATTCAAATCAATCAATGATTTTCGTCTGTGAAAAAATTATGTGATATTACTAATAAACATAAATGAGTGTAAAAATTGTATTTTATATTTTGATCCTTAAGTCGCTTCCAAACAATAAAAAATTATTAAATATATAATTCGTATCTAAGTATTCTTTTATTTTTTTCATATCCAACCAGACCTTAATATAGACTAGTTATACTTTAATTTCTTTAATTGTCAACGTTAGAGGACACTATTTAAGCTACGTGGATTGATTCAATGTATGCCACGTGGCTTAAAAGCCAGGGGAGAATTAGGAAGACGACTGATAAAGTATTCGAATTTAGGGAAGTGCCGAGAAAGAACAAGAAGGCTGGGGATGGAGGGATATTTTCTTTCTAAAAGAAGCAAAAAAATAAAGCACACAAAGTGGAATCTACCTTAAAACTATGAGCGAGTGGATAATGATGACGACGATATGATTTATAACAACATATATTTATATATTTATTATATATTTGTGTGTAGGGAAAAAGAGATTAAACTTGGGTATTAAGGATTTTGGTGCGGGGCACGCAACATGTGCTATGGAGTATGTGATCATGTATTACATCATGCGATTAGGGCTCAAAAACCATTCTTTAAGATTTAAAAAAAAATAATATTATTCTTTTAAATCACAAATTAAATTTAAAAGTTTGCCTATCAAATATGTTTCGTTAAAAATTTTAACCAACTCAAAAAAAAAAAAATTTCAAAAAAAAAATTTAATCGACTCAAATCTAAATAATAGATCTGTGCTCTATATTACATCAAAATAATATTAAACTATCACAGGAAGCTCCTTATAAAATCTTGGAGCATCTTTCGTTGGATGACGACGGAACCTTTTCTATATATATAAAGCCCACGATTATTAGTAGAGTCCTTTCACAAGAATCCAAAGATGCCGATGGACTTCTCTATGCTCTTGAAATCTGTGCACATCTAAAAGTCTTGCATGGAAGTTGGCAAAACAAGAATTTTCTTTTAGTGGGGGCTACGGAGGGTTCATGAAGGTTATTAATTGTTGTATTATAATTTTTTACTAATGATAATGATAAAATAAAAAATACAATATTAAGATAAAAAATAAATTTACTATTTAAGGCAACTACACTCTAGATTTAAAGGCTTGCCCAAGGGAAAAAGGTTGTAGACGGAGCTTATAATATAAAATTTTCAAACCCTGCTCGACCTTGGCGGCGCATGATGCTATAGTACGCACCAGAAATTAGAATAACTAATTGCTAAAGGAAACTAGTGTTTTTGTGCATTAAAGTAGTTCACTGCCATGAATTGGACGATGGAGATTGGCCCAATTTTTCAAAGAACTGATTGTTAAATCATGGTTCCCCTGTAATACGTTTGGAGATCCTTAAAATTGACCTTAGAATCCTTCTCATGGAGATCGTTAAAATTGATCGTAGAATCCTTCCCATAATCACAATTATATTGGTGCATTGTGCCATGTGTAAGCAACATCTTACTGTCCCATAGGTGAACCTTGATCTAAGTATTAGTTTTGTGGAATATTGGGCTGAAAAATTACTTCCATTGTCTAATTCAAAATAGTGAATTGTTTCAACTTGTGATTGCCAAGTATTAAGGCCACTCGCAAAAGTGAAGCTATGGGCGGAGCTAGATTTTTTTCATAAGATAGCCATTTAATTAATTAATTTTGAAAAATTGTATAATTTTTTTTTCCTAGACACATGCTACAAATATATATATATAAAGCATATCATTTTGATCTATGATTTTAGGTAATTAAGGTTTTACTATACGATTCCCAAATATTTACAAAAAATTAGATGAATTGAGGGAATGAGGGTTCAAATTTATTAATAATTAGAGTTTTAACTAAAATTTTAAAATATATATAAAAATAAAAAATTAGATATAATTAGAGTTTTAACATTAGGGTAGCTCGTGAGACCATCAAAGCTATTGAACATATCCCGATTATAAATGGAAAGACCTAATGTTTTTTTATTTAATAATTTTGATGTCTTTGTAGAGTACATATCCAATATTTTGATTTAAAAAAATTATATATGTATTAAGTGTTTTTAGTTCTTTACCTGAATTGCACTAATGGTTGTTAAAAAAATAAATAAAAATTACTCTAGTGGTTGATCTAGTGCTTTGTGAAAAAGTCCGTGGAGCATCTAAATGGATGGTGGGAAGCCTAAAAATAAGCTAAAATTGTGGAATTTAATTAAAAAAATAAAAAAAGAAATATTTGTTATGAAAACAAATACAATAAAAAAATTTGTTTGAAGATTTTAGATAATTTTGGGTAGTCAATATAATTTTAGATGAATGAGAATCCACTAATATAAATTAATATCCCTAAAGCTTACTAACAATCTCATAGAAAGTTTGGATGGTCAATTGACCACCCACGTAATAACGTGGCTCTATCTCTAATTTTTTGGGATGTATGTCATATAAAATTAACATTTAACAGTCTGATAGGGGCATCATGATCTTAAGATCTATTATGAGAAAGATTGGAAAAAAATAATCTCCATCGTTTAATTCAAAATAGTCAATAGTTTTCAAGCGGTCTTAATGCATGGCAATCATACGTGCATTAAGGCCGTTTAATTCAAAAGAAGCGCAGCTATCTATTACCCAATTCAATAACAATTCATCCTTGCAATTCGTTGACCAGGTTTGTGGTTATGACGGTCACATATAAACAAAATAATTATACGTGCTTTACATGTCAGCTTTACTCAGCAAAATCCAAAAGTTTGACAGCAGCAGCAACGGCCATCCGTCATTGGGTAATTATAACAAAAGGCATGGGCGTCGTCGTACATCAAGAACGGGATCTTTTTCGATATTACACACAAAAGAAAGGGGTATTATCGTCAAATTAACCAAAGCGACAAAGGTGCGGTAGCGTGTAGAGGCTGTGCACTAACTATGGATGTGATGTGAACACAAAGCGGGACTGCTGCTGAGTGGAAGTATACCTTTTTTGCCCCTTTATTATTACAGATATTATTATTTTATTTTTATTGGTGAAATGTCTTTTGTTTTTTATGTAAAAAATAATAATTAATTATTAAATTCGAAGGGTACACAAGATAATGGTCCTTTGCTAGCGGACATTTCCCCCACCCATTATTCTTCTTCATCTTCGTTTCACAGATTCTCTTAGCTTCCACGGAACCCATGAATCACAGCTCTTTTGTTTCTCTCTCATCTCCTACTTCTTGCTGAATCCAATCCATCGATTTTATATTGTTTTTTACAGTCAACCTCTAATGTTCCCTACCTGTTTGATTTTCTTCTTGTTTGATTTCAGAAATTTCTAAAAACCCAGTCACTAGATTGTATGAGAGATTCTTTGTTTTGGGTTTTTTTATTTCTTCTTTATTTTGTTTTTTAATTTTTTTTTCCAGGTTTTTTATAACTAAAGATTTGATATTGTTTGTGCTTTGGTTCTGTTATTGGGTTTTGGTTGTTGGGTTGTACTGAATTATTGTTTAGATTGACACAGACACAGAGACTTTTTCTCTCTAGCTATAATTTGTGGCTAGTTTGAATTTTTTGACTTGCAGTATGAGTTAGATTTTATGATTAGTGTGACTTTGTTGATGGGTTTTCCCTTTTGTTCTTAAATTAAGTATTGTAGGTTTGTGATTTGAAGTTTGATCTGACTGTATTCAAGATTTTAGAGGTCAGTGAAAAGGACTTAAAAGTTAAAACCCAGTTTATGGTTACTGCTCTTTGTGGATTTCTGATGATAATAGATGCTTCTTGTTGTGTGGATGAGCTGTTCACATAAATTTATCCCTTTGATTCGAAGGCGGTATATCTATTTTTGTTGATATGCTATCTGATTTTATATGAGATCACCACTCCTCCATGAATTGGTTTGTTAGTGGTGAAGTAATGGAACAGAAGAGTAGTATTCTTGGTGGTAGAGGGAAATTTTGGTTCAAATCGTGGGAAAAATATATGGGAAAAAGTGGGAAAATCTACCATTTTAAGAAGTGGCTCGGATCGAAGGAAGTGAGAGAAACATGGGGGAGAAAGCTTTTGTTCATATATGTTCTTGGTTGGATGTTGGGATCTCTTTGGATTTTCTTGTATATGAAGTCCCAGACGAACGAGAAGCGGAAAGAGATGCTCGCGGGCATGTGCGATGAGCGTGCCCGAATGCTACAAGACCAGTTTAATGTGAGTTTGAATCATATTCAAGCTCTGTCCATTTTGGTTTCCACATTTCACCATGGAAAAAATCCTTCTGCTATTGATCAGGTACTTTTTTCGGTTAAATTTAATTGTTTCCGCATTTGTTCCATAATTTGTTTGAATTACTTTGTAGTTATATTATTGAAAGAATCCTTCGGCTAATGATCAGGTGCTTTTTTGGGGGGTTAAATTTAGTTGTTTCTACATTTCGCCTTGTGCATTTATTCGCCAATTCGGTTGAATTGCTTTGTAGTTGTAGTATTGCCATTTTAAGGTGTTTTAATCGACCTACCCTCATCCTGTTTTTTCAGCACTTTTGGTATTTTTCATTAACTAGTTTTTCTGTTTCTCAACATCTCTTCCATTTCCAATTTCAATTTACTTTAAGTTGCAGATCAATTTTTTGTTATTAGGAATAATGGGAAAGGAAAAGCATTTATTGACATGTTCTATGAGAAGCATCCATTTTAGGTTACCTAGCACATCTTTTGATTAACCCGAGTCGTCAAAGTCATAGCTCTGCGGGCCTAAAAGTCATGATCATTGGCAGATTTTGTCCATCCGATTCATACACTAATATGGGCAGCTGTGCACATTTTTTAACAGTCAAGAGATTAAAGTGCTCTGATCAGCTGGTTCCAACCTCAGATATATTTTTGGGTTTAGTGTGGTACAAGTGATGACCATACATATGAAACACTTAAGATGATTATGGATATATTTTTATTTCGTTCTTCCAATAGACTATCTCTAGAACTGAATTGCCCAATGTACAGATTACTTTCGCAAGGTACACAGAAAGAACGGCTTTTGAGAGGCCGTTGACAAGTGGAGTGGCATATGCCGTTAAGGTGCTTCACTCTGAACGGGAGCAATTTGAGAGGCAACAAGGGTGGACTATTAAGAAAATGGGTACTCAAGAACAATCCCCTGTTCAAGAAGAGGATTATGCTGCTGAAAAACAGGAACCGGCACCTGTTCAAGAGGAATATGCACCTGTTATCTTTGCACAGGATACTATTTCCCACGTCGTGTCTCTTGATTTGTTTTCCGGAAAGGTGAAATTTTAATTTAATTTCATCATTCCCATGTTTTGTTAATTTTCCAATAGTTGAAGTTTTTTTTTTGGTGGTATTGGAATTTCGAATGTGATTGCTGCAACTTCAATTTTGGGGAATCTCTCTCTCTCTCTCTCTCTCTCTCTCTCTCTCTCTCTCATGCGATTCTAGAACCCAACTAATGAGATTTTATCTCCACCATCCATAAAGTTTTGATTGAATTTGTTTTAGATTCCCCTTCACGTCGAAGCTTCTTGACGGGCTACATTTTTTTGTGCTAAGAATGGTTCTTTCAATGACCATTCAACTGTGTTTGTGAAACTGTGAACACAATTAATTTTGTCCTACTCGTTGGGTCTTTCAATGTACTTAAAATGATGGAATTTAAATTATGGGAGCTAAGACTTGCACATGAGATTTGTACCATGGCACATGGTTAAAAAGAGACACTTAGTTATTTTGGAGATCTGTGCTACATGGAACATCATCTAAACCCATTGATTTGAAGAACATGATGTAAATATCTTTGAGGCCAAAAATTGGCATGAAGCATGATTTCTATCATCTGATTTGTCAGAGTCAATTATTGAATCAGACGATAGCCTTTGACTATATTGAATCAGATGATAGAGATCGCATTTCATGTCGGTCTTTGGCCTCAAAGATCTTTACAACACATTCTTCAAATGAGACGGCTTGGATGGTGTTCCACGTGGCACAAATCCCCAAAATAATAGTCTTTCTTTTTAACCACAGGATAAATCTCGTGTGCAAGTTTTAGCTCCCTCAATTTTGATCCATTCCTGATCAGTATAAATATCGGAATCATAGAAATTCGGCATGAACAGTCATTAAACTAATGTAGGCTTTTCTATAAGATTACAATTGCTACTGCTACGTAAAATTTCTCAATAACAAACTTGAGGAAATCTGCCTATGTACAGGAAGATCGCGATAACGTTTTAAGAGCCAGAGCATCTGGAAAGGGGGTTCTCACTGCTCCTTTTAGGCTAATAAAAACCAAACGCCTTGGGGTTATTCTCACCTTTGCTGTCTACAAGGCAGATCTTCCATCAAATGCAACACCAAATGAGCGTATTCAAGCAACTGATGGGTAAATTTGCTGCTTCAATGCTGCCAGTTAGATAAAGATATAGATATCACTAATCCAATTATCGATCCAACCCCTCTTATATCTACCTGTAAAACTGGTCCCCATTGCTGACACAATTTTTTTTCTTCTCAATTTTGTCTCAGCAATGCGAATGGATCAATATCCTTTCGGTAGTGCTCAAACATGTACTTTCACTGATTTGCATGCTCATAATACATCCTTACCTCTTAGATAAATGAATTGGTATACGGTAACTGATCCATTCACTCTTAAGTGTGAATGGGTCAAACATTTGGATGTGCACAGGTATTTATGAGCATGCAAATCAGTGAAAAGCATAAGGAGATTGACCCGTTCACGCTTGAGAGTGAACTGGGTGGTTAGTGGTTACCCTCCGTTCACGCTTGAGAGTGAACTGGGTGGGTACCCTATAGGCCTATATTGGCCAATCCCCACACTACTATTTGATCTCTGCAGTTGAAGCAACAAATTCATTCTGTATAATATCGCAAAGTGCAACTGCTGCTAAAGGTACTTGGGCGGAGTTTTCGATATCGAATCATTGGTGGATAAGCTGCTTCACCAGCTTGCAAGTAAACAAACAATTATCGTCAATGTTTATGACACCACTAACTCTTCGGATCCAATTAGCATGTACGGTTCGGATGTAACAGATAACGGCATGTACCAAAACAGTACCCTTCATTTTGGGGATCCATTGAGGAAGCATGAAATGCATTGCAGGTAATCGGCAAACTTTTCTTTTATATGAAGTGCTCTCTATAGATTTGATGATTTCAGGACACCAGGAAAATTTGGCCAACCTTGATCCTACTTTCAACAGATTTAAGCGGAAGCCGCCATGGCCGTGGCTGGCAATAACAACTTCAATTGGAATACTAGTAATTGCTTTACTAGTTGGCCATATATTCCATGCAACGATGAATCGGATAGCAAAGTTTGAGGATGATTTCCGCAAGATGAAGGAGCTCAAAAGGCGGGCAGAGGCAGCAGATATTGCAAAATCCCAGGTAGTTAATGTAAATTTATATTGACTCAATTAAGGTACTCAACCTGAGCAGAAGCAGTCGGGTCATTCTCAAACCTACAGTCTTGGTAAATGAGCTGATAAGTTTGAGCACTGAATCAGTGGATTGTCAAAAGTTAACTTTCACTGATCTGTGTGCTCGTAAATAGCAATGCGGCTCTCGAGGCGTGACTATCTAGATGAAAGGAGATTTGACCGAGTGCCACTGCTCCCACTCGGTCAGGTAGCTAATAACAGCTCATTTATATTTAATAAGGATAATGTAGCTTTCTCAAATTACTTCGATTCAGGATTCTTTTGAGGCATCAATATTAATTTAGAATGGTGCTCCAAATCCTAGCTAATGCTACCGATTGAAAAAAAATAAAAAAAAAATCCTAGCTAATGTTTCTTCCTCCTTTAGTCTGTAACTGTTTTAATTGAGCTATTTTATCTTTTTGTAGTTTTTGGCTACAGTTTCCCATGAGATTAGGACTCCAATGAATGGTGTTCTGGGTGAGTGCTCAATAATTTATAAAATTTCCGGTAACATCATTTGATGATTTCAAAGTCTCTAGTTTGGTTGGTTGATGGATTCTGTTTAGGGAGCTACAATTTGCACACAAGATCGTGTTTCATGCCAATCTTTAGCTTCAAATATCTTTACAGCATGGTCTTCAAATCAGACGGCTGAGATGATGTAACACTTGGCACAGATCCCAAACATAACAAGGTCTTCCTTTTAACCATGTGCCATTGTACAAATCTTGTGTGCAAGTTGTAGCTCCCTTCGGTTTATCTGGTAGAGTTTGGTTTGAAGAACTATGGTTTCCGACCATTCTTCGTGAAATGAGAGTAAAATTTGTTCTACTTCCAGGTATGTTGCAGATGCTCAGGGACACTGATTTGGATATAACACAACAAGATTATGTCAGAACTGCCAAGGCTAGCGGAAAAGCTCTAGTATCACTTATAAATGAGGTTTTGGATCAGGCGAAGATTGAATCTGGTAAACTTGATCTCGAGGCTGTCTGTTTTGATTTGCGGGCAGTTCTGGATGATGTTTTGTCACTGTTCTCTGGAAAATCTCAAGATAAGGGAATAGAGGTAACTTAGAATTTCCTGTTTCTGTTATGTTCTTTAAATTTTGTGGTTTATCCTCTGATTTGTGGTTTATGATCTCTTGATTTGCGAAATTTTCAACTTCAATCTATTCGGAAGAGTAGTTGGCGGTTTATATATCTGATCTGGTTCCTGAAATTCTAATCGGAGATGCGAGAAGATTCCAGCAAATCATCACAAATCTCATGGGAAATTCAATCAAAGTAAGTGTAAATTTTGTTTTCAATCGACATTCTTGTATATAAAAAGGAGCAGTGATGGATTTAGAAACCAATTTGAAGAAGAGTCCTCATATTTCTGCATTTTGCAGTTCACAGATAAAGGACACATCTTTGTGAGCGTCCATCTGGTCGAGGAGGTGATGAGTTCAGTTGAATTTGAAATAGAAGTAGCATCCACGAATACCTTAAGTGGCTTTTGTGTGGCAGATAAACGGCTCAGCTATGCAAGCTTTAAGTCATTAAATCAACAAGTACCCGTGTATTATCAGACTCTCGCATCAACTTCCTCTGATCCCATCAAGCTTATCATATCGGTTGAGGATACGGGTGCAGGGATCCCTCGAGAAGCCCAATCACGTGTTTTTACCCCCTTTATGCAGGTGGGTCCTTCCATTTCCCGTACACATGGGGGCACAGGTATTGGGTTGAGTATTAGCAAATGTCTGGTTGGTCTTATGAATGGAGAGATCGGGTTTGTCAGTGAACCTCAGGTTGGCTCCACTTTCACCTTCACTGCTATCTTTGCCAACGGTTCCAACAATTCAAATGAATTGAAAAACCAGGAACCAAACAGCCAGTCTGATTGCTTATCTACAGAATTTCGTGGAATGACAGCTTTGGTAGTTGACCTCAGACCTCTTCGAGCCAAGGTGACAAAGTATTATCTCCAAAGACTCGCAATTAATGTTGAAATAGCATCAAATTTAAACCAAGCTTTATCTAGCATAAAAAGTAGGAGGGAGGCTATCCACATGGTCATCATCGACCAGGAATGTTGGTTTCTAGAACCCAATCTCTCTTCTCTCTTTCTTAACAACTTGAGTAGTGATGGCCAATCAGTCCTTCCGAAACTGTTTCTATTGGCCAATTCTGACTGCTCTGCCAAGATCGATATGACAAACCCTGCTAGGCATGCACCAATAGTAATAACGAAGCCCCTCAGGGCAAGTATGCTAGCTGCATATCTACAACGAGCAATGGGAATTGGTAATAAAGGGAATTGCTGTAATGGATCAAAACCTCTTTTGTCTCTGCAAAATCTTCTCCGTGGAAGGCGGATTCTAGTTGTCGATGACAATCTTGTGAATCTTAAAGTTGCTGCTGGTGCTTTGAAGAAGTATGGAGCGCAAGTTTCTTGTGCTGAGAGTGGAAAAAAGGCGATCGAAATGCTTACGCCTCCCCATGATTTTGACGCTTGCTTCATGGATATTCAAATGCCAGAAATGGATGGGTACGTATCATCCACAAGTTGGATTTTTTGACAATTAAACAATGGCAAAGTATCGACATTGTTATGCGAGCTCGTATTAGGTACCCGACCCAATTGCCAGCGCTGGCACACGGGTCAATCTCCATTTGTCCAAATGGCCAAGCCTCAGGACGGGCACTGCTATTTATGAGCATGCAATCATTGAAAGTTCACTTTTGACATTTCACTGATTTGGTGCCCAAAAGTATCAGCACATTTATGAGGGTTGTCAGTTATAGATGGAGCCATTGACGGTTCACTTTTGACATTTCACTGATTTGGTGCCCAAAAGTATCAGCACATTTATGAGGGTTGTCAGTTTTAGATGGAGCCAAGTGCCACTGCTGGCACTCGGGTCGGATACCTTTTACTAAGTCATTGCTATGGTACAATGTCTTTTACCTGTGGCACTCCTGTATTCACTCGGATCCATGTTGCATCAACGACACAAAATTTAAATATATTGCTGGAGTGATATCAGCAGTCTTCAAATATGTAAAATTTCTAATTTTTTTGTTCTTTCTTCCAGGTTTCAAGCTACTAAAGAAATTAGATATGCAGAGAAGGCTGTAAATGACCGGGTTCAGCGTGTAGAGCTATCAACAGAACCTTCTAGAGACGTTGTACGGTGGCATATACCCATATTGGCCATGACAGCTGATGTAATTCAGGCTACACATGAGGAGTGCCTGAAGTGTGGAATGGATGGCTATGTGTCCAAGCCATTTGAAGGAGAACAACTGTACAGGGAAGTAGCACGTTTTTTTGAATCCACTGCAACAAATAACTAAGAGAGCACTCACTCAAAGCTGGCTCAAGGTTGCTAAAAGGCGAGGATACTGGCATGAGAGGCCACTTCAATGAGAGATTTAACAGGGTTTCAGAAGGTTAAATTGGGTAAGCTCTCTCATGACTATCTCAATTCTAAAATATGCTCACATTCCCATCAATGAACTGGACGCTCAGTAAGTTTATATGGGCCATTGTCCTTCCAAAAGTGCACTAATTGAACCTCAAGGGGTTAGGCAAGCTGGCCAGGTACCTGCTTCCAAAAGCAGGAGACCTGAGTTCGAATCCCCTCCCCCCTTGAGGCCACCCTAGGGATTTATATCCTGTGCTGACCCGACATGTACTGAATTTGGGGTGCGCATGTGCCCCTGGGATTAGACGGGTGGCTCTAAGAGGCCCGGATACCCAGGTTATAAAAAAGAAGAAAAAAAAAGTGCACTAATTGGATGTAGGGGTGGCAACTTTGTAATTTTTCATTAGCCCCCTGGCCGAGCATGGCACATTCCTAGCCCACTGCCACCCCAATTCAGATGGTTAAGATCATCTGATTTGTTCTGATCAGTGTTACCTAGGCACTTCTACTTTTGGGATTTTTGCCGTGTTGACACTTGGTGGCACTTGGGCACTCAACACAGCACGATACTCTATACACGTGTGAAAATTCCACATACTACCGTCAAAATGTTCCTCGTTTTGATACGATAAAATGAACCGTTGTTTTATAAAAAAGAAATTATGTAAAGTTTAACAACTTATAAAATAAAATGCTTTCATCCTTGAAAACGGTTTGTATAATATATGGTATACTTTAGTTAGGTTCATGACATACATTATGTATCTTTTTCTTACATATCTCAATTGAGATTTTCCTTTGTTTTTTTCTTTTTTCTATACATATTTTTTATTTTTCTTAAGGCCGTTGCCGCCATTTTGGAATCTTTAGAAAAATGCATGCTAAACATTTATGACACCTTGAAATTTGGCATCCGTGCCACTTGTCTGGGTAACAGTGGTTCTGATCATAGGCTATGATCGATCCAAGTGGTTGCCATAGAACAAGCGGGCTTGATCGATAGGCATTGAACATTTAAGTTAAATTTTGTTTGTATAAGAGATGTGGAATTAAAAAATTACTGATTCTTATTACTACAGACCTGCCCCCCATAGACACATGTTAATTACATAATTACCGATCAATAAAAATTACTGATTCCTATTACTCGCATATGAAGGATATTGCATCAAAGGTGTTTTAGATATTGAGTTTGATTACTTGATGACTGGTATTATCTCAGGGAGGGTGTTTGATTTGTTATTTTCGGATCGGGTTCGAGTGTTTGTCCTGCACAATTAAGGGCAATTATTCGTCGGGCAGAACTTTACTCACATCTGGTCCAGTGGATTGACAGCTGTACATTGGAAGAGCGCCTTGCCTTAGCCTGTTTGGACATGGAAATAAGACTCTGGAAGGGATTAAGGATACCACGGGACTTCGCTCTCCAGATCGCCCTACCAACGTTCTCTAACTTGTAAAATTTTCAGCACTCAAGCAAATTCATTTTTCCTAAAATTTGTGGTGTTATAGAGAGATTGGGTTTTGTCAGATTTGTTGTTATTCAATGCACCTACGATAACACGTGTGTTCTGCAGTAATGGAGAAATGCATGAATGTAAATACAAATTCAATAAATGTAGGATTGATGTCATGAAGTGTGAAGCATCTGTTGTACACAATCACTCTTTTCATATTATGTGTATAATTAATGTATCAGTCTTGCATAGTGTGTGTGTATATATATATATATATATATATATATATATATATATATATATATATATATCAGTCTTGCAATAGTACCCGTTTCGGAAGTCTACATGAGTTGGTTCACCCTCTAGTTCAGATTCTTCAGCGCTTCGCTTTTTGATCTTGTTCTAGCTTTTTAATCTGTACAATTACTGTGGACACTTTAATATCAATTATAGTAGAATTTTTTTAATCTGAAGTAGGTAGCTTTTTCTTGGGTACCTTTGTTTACGACTTCCTTAACCTGGGTTTGACGTGCTTAAACCGTTGACTGCTTTGAGTCAGACGATGGAGGTCATTTTTCGCCCCAGTCATTGATACAGTAGATCTTTAGATCATGGTCTTAGCATCAGACAACAAATTTTGATTCCATATGGCATACATTCTAAAACATGAACATGATCATGCGTGTGCATCAAACGTAGTCTTTGGATCACTTTTCGATATATGTGCTGCGTGGAATCAAAATCTGACCGTCTGATGGGAGGACCATGATCTCAAGATCTATTTTGTCGAAGATTGGGATGAAAAACAATCTCCATAGTGATTTAAAGCAGTCAATGGTTTAAAGCAGGTGAAAACCAAGTTGAGAAGGAAGAATCTTGGGTTGAAAATAAAGTACCCTGTTTTCTTCTTCTTCTTCTTCTTCTTCTTCATCTTGTTTTTTTTTGGTAATATGGGTTCAAGGTTGCATTATTGCGACTCCAATCTGAAGTAGTGTAAAGCTTGCAAACATCAAACTACTAGGAGAAGTTCCAATTCACATTTTGGTTCCCCTTTCTTTATTAATAAGTAGTTAGAAATGTAGAACTCAACAGTTACGTTGTTTTACTAGGAATTCCTTCTTTATTGTTTGTTTGGGAGAATTTGTGATAGGAGTCGATCACAATCAATTGGGTTGTTAGGATCATCAGATCAGTAACCCCCGTCTCTTTTTCCCAATTTTTTATGCGCTTATCTATCAATATGGACTGTCTAAATTTTTGGGTATCGGTCTCAATACCAATTGGCAATGGTTCAAGGGACTCATGATGTTAAAGGGGAGAGAAGGCTATAATTTACTTAATGTAGGACTAAATTTTAATACACTCCTGCACGTGTTGGTAGGACAGGTCGGCCATGGGCCAAGGCCCAAGAGGCAGCTGCCTCGGGCCCCCAAATATTTAGGAGCCTCAAATCTTGGAAGTCTTTACTCTTACGCTGCTTAATATAATTTTTAATATATAAATTATTGAAACGATCTCATTGTATAATTGGTTAAGTGACTAGTGTGTTTTTACTTTTTACCACAACAGGTTGTGGGTTCAACTCTTCTCAGGTTCCATACTTATATTTTTTGAAAATGGGTTATGGATCGGGTTTCGATCGGGTCGGTGTAGGTCATTAGTCGGGTTAGTTGTCTCATAGGGCCATGCCGGTCATATATATTGACCTAGTAGATTCTCTAGCTCAATTTTTGATCCGACTAGATTTGTTTGACCAAATCCTTTATATATATAAACGGTACCTCTAAACGCACCCACGTGTTCTCCGAAAGCGCCCATCTCCTAGATCCCTTGAAAACCATTGATTCATTCGAATAAGATGATGGAGATCACTTATCAGACCTATCTTTCACAAAATATATCTCTACGTCATGGCCCATCTATCAGACGGTCAATTTTTATTCCATGTGTCACAATTCTCCAAAAAATGACCTTGAGTCATATGACACATCATGCTCAAATGTGATTTTATGGATTTTTTTTAAATCTATGACACGTTGAATCACAAACCGACTGTTTGATAGGTGCACCATGATCTCAAGATCTCTTAAGAGAAAGATATGAGTGAAAAACAATCTCCATCATATGATTTGAAGGATTCAATGGTTTTCAAGGGGTTGAGCGCGTTTAGAGGTACCCATATATATATATATATATATATATTTATTTATTATTATTATTATTATTATTATTTTTCTTATTAAATTATCCTAATTTAAAATAGCGATTTTAGGCTCGTCACAGTGCTATTTTTTGCAAATAATTTGTCAATTTTGATCTATTCAACGAGACTTATCCAATGAATGTAGTTTTGAAATTTTTTAAGTCTATGAAAGTGCTAAAAAATAACATTGAAAATTTTAATGACAGTTAAAGTAAGAAAAAATATTAAAATGTTATTGGTTGGGCTACTCGATCCATCAAATATGCTCTACTATTTATTTTTTCTCTTTTTGTGTTATATTTTTTTTAATATAGACTTTCATTAATTTGTTAGTTGCATTTTCAAATTATAAACAATAGATACATATAGAGATATTTGTAATCTAAAAGTAATAAATATTGTTTTATTTATAAAAAGAAAAGAAAATTATAGCATTTTTTTTTTTTGAAAGATTAATATGAAAGAAAGGCCCCATTTTAGGAATTTGCCTTAGGCTCCCAAAATTGCGGGGCAAAATCACAGGGCGGCCCTCGAGGGACTGAGCCAAATCACGTGGAGGATTAAACTGAATGATATAGAGTAGAGAAAAAGCTACTCTGCTATCATGATCAATTTAGGTATTCGTCTCAAAACCAATTGACAACTGAGTTGAGGGGGCCAGGATTTGACAAGGGGAGAGATCGTCTATAATTTAGACAATGTAATACTAAACTTCAACATGATATAATAAAAAAAGATAGCCGATCCAAAGCTCCGGGCCATCCGATCTCTGGCTTTGACTTTGGCTCTGGCTTTGATTTTACTATGCTGATGAGAAGAGTTCCCTTTGTAGCATTGTTATTACTGCAACTATAGCTCTGCTTTCCTCTCTGCTTTTTATTTGTCTGCATCTGTTTCCCTCCACGAGTTGTAGACACATGTGATACACTTTTATCAATTTTGTTACAAAGTGCTAATGGTTGTGGTTTCGATTAGACTCGCCTCAAATATTGATACATTTCAGACTTGTATTATTTGATCAACGGCCTACCAAAGCCCCCTCCGCCGAATGGACGGCTAAAAAGCTTATGGGCAACGCTCCACAAGGGGGCCAAAATGTTCTTTGATCCCAGGTTAAAAAATAGAAACCTCGACAAGAATGAATTTTGGGCTGATTTCGTTTTAGGGCTGTCAATGGGTCAGGTCAGGTCAGGCCAAAATTTTAGAAGCCCAAAAAAAAATGGCATATGTCTGACCTGATCTGACCGGAGCCAGTAAAACCTCCTATTCTTCATCCTTTCATATATAAAATATCGGGTCAGGGTGGATTTCTCAAGCCCAACTCGACCCGACGGGTCAAGTTTGTGCCCGGCCTGATAAAAAAATATTGGTTGGGCACGTTAAGTAGCAACTCGGTCCGTTGACAGCCCTAGTTCCATCCGTGTTGATCTGCCACTTGTGCAAAGGCTGACGGATATATATGGCCACACTTTATACAAATTCAGAAATGCAAAGGGCATGTTTAAAATTCAAATTTATTTTGGCAATACAAGGAAAAATTGGGAGAAATAAAAAATATTAAAAGTATAGAAAAGAATTTATGAAATATTGAAAAAATCTTGCATTATTTGAGTATTATTTGCAATTTTTTAAAAATATGTGATTTTTCTTTTCATAAATTCAAGAATAATTCATGATTAATTCTTAGAAACTTAAATTTAAGAAACATCCCCATTTTTTCAAATATTCGGATAATTTTAGTGACTATGTAACTAGCTTAGTTAGGCTGTGTTTGGGTTAGCTCTTATAAGAGTAGAAGCAGCTCTTTGCCTGCTCTCTCTCAGAGCAGATAAAATCTGCTTTGAGATAAAGCAGACATAGAACAATTTTATCACTTAAAATAGTTCTCTTGCAAAGCTAATGAAGCAAAGAACTGTGTTACCAAATATAAAAGTAGTTATCTGTCGGAGTCAAAAAAGCAAAAAAATTGCTCTTTGCCCCAAAAGAACTAACTCAAACGCAGCCTTAACAATAGTGTGGAGAGCTGGTATAGGATAGCCAACCATATATAATCTAAATGAGCTTGACTCCTATCACAGTCTGTAAACAGATTAGCCTATCACTGCAAGCCTAATGGACACTTGTTTGATTAATTTAAGTAAGTGAACTAGCAGCTCATCATTGATTCAAGCCGAAACAAATTATATATATTAGAGGACTTTAACCATCCGATTAATGCACTTTTGATTTTAATCGTTCAAAATTATGAATGCTCGTTCATTTTCGAATGTATAAATTAGAAACTCCAGATCCTCCAATAAGTAATTTTTAGCCACACTTGAGTTTAATAGGTAAGCTCTCATCTTGATGACCGCGATTGCTCAAAGCCATTTGTCACGTGAACAAATCAGTGGGACTTTATGCAGGGTTGGCCTTGAAATTTTGGGGGCCCAACGCGATTTTCTAAAAGAGGGCCCTTCTTTCATATTAGTCTAAAAAAAAATTGTCACAAATTATGTATTTTTTGATAAATAAAATAATACTCATTACTCTTAGATTATAAATATAATCATATTCCATTCTATGAGTCAAGGACATTTTTTGAGGAATTGTGACACATGGAATATAAAAATGACTGCCTAATAGGTGCGCATTTGATCTCTAGATTTATTTGTGAAAGGTCAATGTGAAAAGTGATTTTCATCATCTCATTTGAAGGAATCAATAATTCTTTTGAGATGTGGGCTTTTTGGAAAACACATGAGCGCATTTAGAGGCACCATATATATATATATATATATATATATATATATATATATATATAAAAGATTTAGTCAAACAAATTTGGTCCAATCAAAATTAGGTAAAAGAATCTACTGGATTAATATATAAGGCCGGCTTGGCCCCATGACCCGACCAATGAATTGTATTGACCAGCCAAGATCCAATCCATGACTCGTTAAAAAAAATGCAAATATGGGACCTAGGAAAAGTTGAACCCACAACCCATGATTCAAAATTTCAGCCAATAATTCAAATTATTGGTCGAAATTTATAGGTTTCGGTCCACACATAAATAAAAACTAGGTCAGAAATTTCGATCACATTATGTATGGCAGTGAAAATTTTGAATTTGGTCATACACGAAACCAAAAAACAAAACTGATATTTTGATCTTTGTCACAATCGATTGGGTGAAAAGGAAAATAAAGCTTGTCACTTAACCAACTAAACTATTATATTGTTTTAATAATTTTATACATAAAAAGTTATATTAACTACCTAGATTGTAAAAACTTGGAGGTCTGATGCTGCCGCGCTTTGGGCTTGGCCCAGGGCCGGTCCGGACTTTATGAAATAATCTATTTTACCTCACCGTTTAGATTTAGTAGGATTGATTGCAACATTATTTAGATTATGAACGGATGGATTACCCTATACCAACTCTACGGTAAATGGTGGACATATTTTAGATTAGATCAACCAAAAAATTGCTTTTCTTGACGAAATTTACACCGTCTGGTATAGAGTCTGTTGGAGCTGCTAACCAGAATATTGATCATCATGATTTTGGGTCGGATTGGACAAATAATACAATTAGAATATATTTAATGTTGCTACCTCTAAGTTTTAAATAATAATAGGGCTATCCTATATTAATTTTCTGGTCTTATAAAAAAAACATAAATAAATTATCTGGAACAATTTAGCTGACGTCTTCATCAGGCATTTCAAATCCTACTTGAAAAAATTGTGATCTACATCGTCGAATTTTATGCACCTTAACGTTTTTGATATTTTTAAAATGAAAAATAATAGAGAAATAAGACTTGCATAAGTTAATCGGAAGGGAGCCATTACTTTCACATGTTTTTTGAAGTGATTGTACCGAATTTAAAGAAAGACTTAGTATTTTAGGGACATATGATATGTAAAAATATAATATGAGCCGTCTGATTTTAAGTTCATGATCAATAGATCTTTGATACATAAAATTGGAGTAAAACATAATACTTATCATATGACCTATTGTAGTCAACTATTGAATTATATAATAGCCTTTGACTCAATTTAATCAAATGATGAAAATTATAGTTGATTTTAATTTTTTACATTTGATATCTTTAAATCATGACCTTCAAATCAAACCACTTAAATGATGTTTTTATATAGTAGAGGTCGCCAAACTTGCAAGCCTTTTTTTTAAATACGGTGCAATATCTTGAAGAGCATGTGTAAGTAATGGTACCCTAATGGGAAATACATAAATAAAAAAATAGCTCCTTTGTCTACCCAATTCTTGACGGTGTCTAGGCTCAAAATCTGTTGATTGGATTGAATCATATAATGAAGGTTGAATTTTATCCAAATCTTTCACCTGATTGATCTTGAGATCATGCATGTATTATCAAACGGTCAATTTTTTATTCTAAAAAAGTGACTCAAAAATTATGTGACACGTATAACACTCAAATATAAATTTAGGTCACTTTTTGAGATCTGTGTCATGTGGAATAAAAATTGACCAATTGATTGGACACTTATAGTCTCAAGATCAATCGTGTGAAAGATTGGGATGAAAATCGACATTCGTTGTCTAATTCAATGCAGTCAATAATGGAGCTAGCGCGAATAGAGCTACTAGAGGCTATGATGATGATGATGATAAGGGAGCGACTCTCCTGACCATCATTTAAACACTAAATCGTGTTTAAACAATCTGATACTATTTATCGGCTTATGATCTTAGAAATTTATACCGTCAAAGTCTTTTATCATCAATTGAAAGGCTATGATTCCAAAAATCATACTTTGCGAGAGATTCGAATCATTCGATTTGTGCACTCTAATACCAACTATTATTCTTTAATTTGATGACTGATATTAAAATTTATCGATGGAATGATTTACATCCACTTATAAGTATAATTCTTTTGTTGATATATGTTTCAAGGATGGATTGCAACTTAGACAATTTAGATTGATGATTGATGTGTACGACATAAAAAAATTATAAATCACACTTCAATAGTGATATGTTTCCATTAAAAAGAAATTAAAAATTAAAAAATAAGTGATATTTTAGTGGTGCAAGATCATTTGATGTTTAAATGTCGGCCACGAGCCATTAGTGTGTGTCTTCTCGCAAGTTACGGTTGACAAAGACCACTCATCCAACCATCCGGGTCGGTCGAGTCGACGGGAGGAAAATCGGTCCGATCCAATCTGGCCCGATCGCCGGTCCGATCCAGTCTAGCCCAATTTTGAAATTAGGGTTGCGAAGAAAGAAGTGGGTTTTGAGATTGCTTCTGATCTGATTGTAGACGATGGAAGAGATATCCGCAGCAAACGGAAAGAGCACGCAGGAATTGGCGGCGGAGGGGCAGAAACATCTCGAAGACACGATCGAAGCCGCGTTTCAGATCCTTTCTTCAATGAACGACGAGCTTTGTAATCCTGCCTTGTGGTCTACTACCACCATATCACACTCATCCAACGGCGGAGATTCATTGGATTCATCTCATCAGTTAGAAATGGGCGGCGGCGGCGGAGCCCTAGACAATGCTCGTCTTCGTTACAAATCCGCTGTAGCCTCTCTTCGAGCCGTTCTCACTGCTATTCCCAATTCTCAGAAGGTGAAATTGAAATCCCTTGTAGACTTTGAACTGAGATTTCTTAGTGTGTAGATTTTTTTTGTCTTCTTAGTGTAAAGAAATAATTTTTACTGTTTAATTCTTACTACTTTAATGTCATCAATGGATGCATTACTAAACCTTTTTATCTAACCTCAAATTCCCCTACGAAAAAATGTTATATATCTGATAACCTTGTAAGTTCTAACGATTGACTCCTACCTGACTCGAGTTAATTTTTTTAGTTATTATTTTTTCTGTATTTTTAATTTTTCCTATGTATATAGATTCTTTAATCTTTTTATTTTTAAACATAATGACAAATTTCGTTTTAGGCAATAAATTCCAGGAAATTTCAGGGACTACAAAAAATATATTTAGTTTGGAAATTTCGGCAAAATCACGGAAATTTATACTTGAAAGTTTCAGCCCTTGTTTGGCCACGCTGAAATTTGCCAGTGTGTTTTTAAAAGCACAGCTCCCTAGCTTGCCTGGCTCCCCGGCGTGCCAAGAACCGTCCAGATCATGAGCCAGCAAGCTATGATTCACTCGTGGTGAAGTTCTAAATAAGTGATTTCATCACTGTCTAATCCTTGATCCGATAGTGTTAATTCAGTTCACTTATATCTAGTCTACACAGAAGTATGTTGTAACGCACATTTTCCTTTTTCTTCTTATATATATATTCCAAATATATATATTTGGAAAATCAATCACTACAATATAAATTTAAAATAAATTTTGAATATGATAATAAATTTAGAAGAACATAGTTATGAATCTGATTATGGGAAAGATTTTTGAATTCTCAAATTTGATAATAAATTTTGAATAAGAATATGAATATAATATCTATTAAAAATGCTTGCTTGTAACCTAGGGATGCAAATTCGGGTTTCCAAACTGAACCTAAACTGGAATTTTTGGTTTTCGGTTCCATTCAACTTGAAACGAAATGAAAGCGAAATGGATTACTTTGTTTCGGTTCATTTTTTGTTAGTTTCTTTAAATTGAAACCGAAATGAAACCCGGAACTTTTAGTTTTTTTTTTGGTTCAGTTTTGGTTTGGTTCGAGTTTTTATTTTTATTTTTGTGTATTTTAAAACTTTTTTCGATTTTTATTTTATTTTTCAAGTTTTTTTGGGTTTTTATCATCCTACATAATTAGTTTTCGGTTTTCGCCACCAAAAACCGAAATTGAACCATTTGGATTGGTTCGATTCACTTGGTTTTTGGGTTGGGTTCGGGTTTTGGTCAAAACTTGCATCATTAATGTAGCCCATGTATAATTGGAATGGAACATTGATTTTTGAAGACCAAAAGGATTTGACACCCAAGATCTCAATTAATTTTGTTTTTAGAATGAATGGATTCAACAATTAAACTTCCTTACTTTACTTTGTTGGTGATGATATAAAAGGGTCTGATCCAGCGGCCACAAGAACCAAATGGGTTCCTTCAGATTTTGCAAACGCGTGATCTCTTGAACAAATCGGTAAACAATATACCAGTAGTAAACATAAAAAAGAGTATCATCACACATGAAGACCATTTTCTAATAAGAAAGGAAAAAATAATTAATCACAAATACAATTATTAAATCACTTACCACTCTCCAAACAAATCTCCAAACCATTATTTTCATTCCCCTAAACAACTACTCTGAAGGTCTCCTAAGAAGAGGTAGGAATATAATATTCACATAAGATTGGACTGATAAACAAAAAAGAACATATAAGCAGGTGTACCATACCAGATGGACTGATAAACTCAACTACAACATATTAATCTATCTCCAATTACTTCTACTATTCAAGCCCTCCACAATGTCATTGCTCTAACTATTTCAAAACGTAGTCCTGTATGAAGAACATACCAAGGTCAAGCCCAACTTAGCATTGTTCAAGATTATATAAACAACAAAAATATACCCATATGTAAACAGACATAAATAATTATGAAAAATTTAAAATACTAAAATCTTTAAAATACAAAGTATGAACATATGCAAACAAAGTAGACACCAGAAGTCATCATACATTTAGAAACTTATAGAAGAGACCTTTCCAAGTGTTTGAAAAGGACCAAGTCAAAAATAAAAAATCAAAACCACAACGAAGTTAGACAAAAATATGAAACAATAAAGAATGGCGTTCATTCTAAATTATTTGATGCTTTACAATAAAACCAATCGTCGGTAATCTAGATCTAGTAAATGATCATAATTGTGGACTGACATATTATATGAAAACAAATGTACCCACAAATTCTAAAAGTTCATTGCCAGTCAGCCAGTGCTAAACATGAAACCTATTTACTCTCCTCATTGTCTTTGATTTCAGTCACAACGTGAGCAATCCCCATTGTGGGATCCTCTTCTTTATGATCCTCTTTACCATTTAAAAAAAAATTGTGATTTTCTTTGATATGGGAAAGCCTGTTTGCAAAGCTAAAATAGAAAGAAAATATAAATTATCATTTATATGTTAGTTCATGATGAAAAATAGGCAAAGAAAAGACCTTAAAAGCGAGTTTAGTAGTACTTTGCCGAATTATCAGCTTCAACAGAAACCCCAGTGCCATCCATGCCAACAGATTGTCAACCATCATCAATTACAAGAGACTTGGAAGAGATTCTAGATTTCTTTAAATTGAACAAAGAAATATCTCTTTATTGAATTACTATTCTACATGGTTCTGAGTGTTAAATCTAGTCAAAGATATTGCAAGTTATAACAAGACGACCTTCGTTATGATGGGAAAATGTATGTAAGTATTTCTCGACATCCCGGTATAATTTCAGGGTACAATTAAGTTAGAAATATTTGAGAGTCTACTTTCTATCATCTGCATAGAACAAGCAAATTACAAAGGACTTGAAAGCAATCACTCATGCTTAAAAATAAATATTTTAATAAAAATAATAAGAACATAGAGTTGTGAATATGATTATGGGAAAGATTTTTGAATTCTCAAATTTTATTATAAATTTGAATAGGAATATGAATATAATATCCATTAAAAATGCTTGCTTGTAAGCTAGGGATGAAAGTTCAGGTATTCTAACTGAACCTAAACTGAATTTTTCAGTTTTCGGTTCCATTTAGCCTGAAACGAACCGAAAGCGAAATGGATTACTTTGTTTCAATTCATTTTTTGTTTGTTCTTTAAATTGAAACTGAAACGAAACCAGGAACTTTTAGTTTTTTTTCGGTTCATTTTTGGTCTGGCTCGAATTTTTTAATATTTTTGTGCATTTAAAAATTTTTTTCGAGTTTTTTTTTTTTATTCAAGTTTTTTTGGGGTTTTATCATTCTACCTAATCAGTTATCGCTTTTCGCAACCAAGAACCGAAATTTAACCATTTGGGCCGGTTCGATTTGCTCGGTTTTTGGGTCAAGTTCGGGTTTTGTCAAAACTTGCATCCCTAATGTAACCTATGTATAACTGGAATGGAACATTGATTTTTGAAGATCAAAAAGATTTGGCACCCAAGATCTCAATTAATTTTTTTAAGAATGAATGAATTCAACAATTAAACTTCCTTACTTTACTTCGTTTGTGATAACATAAAATGGGTCTGATCCAGCGACCACAACAAACAAATGGGGTCCTTCAAATTTCGCAAACAAGTGATTCCCTGAACAGATTGGTAAACAGTATGTTAGTCGTAAACATAAAAACGAGTATCATCACACATGAGGACCATTTTCCAATAAGAAAGGAAAAAATAATTAATCACAAATACAATTATTAAATCGCTTATCACTGTCCAAACAAATATCCAAATCATTATTTTCATTCCCCTGAACAATAGCTCTGAAGGTCTCCTAAGAACAGGTAGGAATATAATATTCACAGCAGATTGGCCTATGCCCTCTTCGCTTCATTGTTAAAGTTAGTCCCATTAATTCTCTCAACAAAAAAAATATATTTCTAAGGGAGTGCCTTTGCCTGAAGTACTCATTCTGATTTATCCACAATAGCCTAAACCGGAAAATACACATGAAACTAAGGTCCATGCAATTCAATAACAGGATAAAAATAGAGAACAATCAGTCCCCTCATTGGAAATTCATTTGTGTATATGTATGTAAGTATAAAAGATTATTAAAGCACAATAATTTGATTTTTAAGTTGGCTTTACAAAGAAAGATGAATACCATATAGAAATAACAAAACTACACCTCAACCCAACAACAATTCAAAAAAAGACAGACCCCTCACAGTCTAATGCCCGTTTAGACTGTCCAATTTTTTAGTTACCTCTTTGATAGGTAGCTTGTATCACAAAATCACTCTGATAGACCATTTTTGCCATTATATTAGTGAATTCTTTTAAGGATCATTGTAAATAACTTTGTAATCTCTCCAAGTGTCTAATTAACCTGATGGTTAGAATATTCTTACTGATGTGATCTTGGAGCTAGATAAAAGATTGGACCGTTGAGATCAATCTCCATTTGTGCTAATCCTACAGTACACAGAGTCGGTGCTATTTACTGAATGAATCACATTACTTCAAAAGAAAATTACCAACACCACTCTTCTAGAATTAAGTCGAGCTTTCCAGCGGGAAAGACGCGGTGACTTCAACTTTGATAAGATCAATAAATGCTCCATCGATCAATCCATTGCCAATACCTGTAGTTAAAATGATATTTTGGGGAACATCAATTAAGGTGGTGGTACCCAACACCATGAAATTTACATCAGTAACTGAAATATCAGCTCCAACATTCATATTGAGCGAAAATCAAGTAAATCCAAATAGAAAACAGTGTATGATTCTCAAAAATATAAACCCAAATAAAAGGAAAATATAGCCTTACAAAAATCCAATGCAAAAGGAGGTTCCATCAACCAAAAGAATCAAATTATGATCCAAATGGTCAAATCTCATAAAATAGTTGAGCTATATATAAAGATAATTGTGGAGCACGAATCGATCAATGATGTTGCTACATTCCACTTTGAAACAGACGAAAAAAAATGCAACTCAAGCCCAAGCAATACGCATACGATTGGAGCCTATAAGATGAAGAGAATATGACTTAAAACAATAAATCATAATCAAAATGCATATGCTTGAGGCCAGTTCACCTAATTTGAACACCATTACATTGGATGGAAGGTTGTGTGACATGCAGGGATTTAAAGTCCGATTTACGACATATTGGCTGGGTTCTTGGTCAAACCGGCCGATATTCAAGCACCGTTCTATTTTAAAACATTATATATATATATATATATATATATATATATATATATATATATAATATTAAAAAATTGTAAAAGGGTATTTTTGGTATTTTGTCTGGGTCATATCCGATACATATCGGCCGATATGGTCCGATTTTTTACCTCATATAGATTTGGGGTGCATATTTGTATTGGATGGGGGCCTAACTCGATACATATATGCCAGTATGTACCTGATATGGCCGATATTTGACCTCACATATAGATTTGGGGTGCATATCCGTATCGGGTGGGGGCCTAACCCGATAAAGGGGGCCTAACCCGATACATATCTTCCAATATGTACCGGATATGGCTGATATTTAAAGTCATGGTGACATGAAAAGCATCTATAAGACTAGTTTTGAACCATTATCATTTTCTCGTATATTTGTATTATTGATATTATTATTAGATAATATGATTTCATTTTGATCATAAACTGATGTAGATATAGAAGAAATTGAACCAACCTCCCAATCTTAGACGCTCAAATTGTTCAAAAAGGCCAAGAACTGCCTATTATCAAAAACCCTCTTCAATGTTTATGTTTGTTATTTATTTTGAATATTATACACCCAAATATCAAAACCCGCCTCTCTTTATTCACTGAGGGCCTATTTGGATAAAAACATAGGAAACGTGGGAAAGTAAAATAATATTCCTATATTTTCCCATGGATACCTTAGTTGTAGGAAACCATGAGATTCCTTCGTTTCCCTTTGTTTTCCGCTGTTTGGATAACCACATTGCTAGTTGGGAAAACACAGGATTAATCAAATCTTGTGTTTGGATACATATGCAGGAAATTGTAGGAAAATAACATATCCTAACAAAAAAAAATAGCCAAATGACCAAAAACTTATATATGTATTAAGTTTTTTTTTTTCTCTTTACATATCTTAGTGAATTGCTCTAGTGGTTGACTTAGTTCTTTGTGAAGATTAGGTTCTAGGTTCAAACCTTGTTATGTGTAATAAATTGTTAATTTTTTTAAGTAATTATACTAGAGCATATACACTGTATATGTGAGTATATAGCTTTACAACATAGTAGAGTCTATTGTGAGAGAAATCTCTCCAAAAATAAGTCCATGCAACACCTAAATAGATAAGAGGGGAGCTTAAAAATAGGCCAAAATTGTGGGATTTTTAAAACAAAAAATCAAAGAAGAAATATTTGTTATGAAAACAAATACCATACAAAAAATTGTTTGAAAATTTTTGATAATTTTGGATGGATGAGAATCCACTAATATAAATTAGGACTCCTAAAGCTTAGTAACAAATTTTTAGAAAGTTTGGGTGGTCAATTGACCACCCAAGTCATAATGTGGCTTTGCCTCTGATTTTTGGGGATGTGTGCCATATAGAATCAACATCAGACCGTCTGATAGGGGCGTCATGATCTTAAGATCTATCATGAGGAAGATTGAAAAAAAAAACAATCTCCATCGTCTGATTCAAATCAGTCAATGGTTTTCGTTTGTGAATAAATTGTGTGGTATTACTAAACGGGTGAGAAGAGTCGGATGAGAAGTCCGAAGGGTGGGAAAATAGAAAACCGAGGGACCGCCTCGGCATTTGTTGTCGGGTTTCAACGGAAAATGGGAAGATAATTTGCGACCTTTCCCATATCATCCAAACAATGGGAAATGCAGCAATTCATTTCCCGCTTACCAGTTTTCCCTTTTTTCCCCTGTTTTCCCTTGAAACCAAACAAGCCCTGAGAGATCGCACTTGCATCTACAAATTAAGCTTAAAAACTAGACTTTTTTATTGTAGAATATAGATTTAGGGAATTCCTGAATCATAACATGATAAAAGAATGCAAAACCTTGAGGCTGCCACAACAAATCTAGACCCAGTGAAATAGAATGCTCGCATACAGCTAACATGCAAGACCCTTTGGAGTTTGGATTGACCGAAATTCTATTAAAAAAAACAATGCCCTATGGAAAAGATAAATCAATCAATACAAAAATCTATTGAAACAAATTAAAAATAAAAATATATAAAGCAAGTGTACTCTCTGCAGAAAGTGGATGCTATGATGGCAAGAAAAACCTGGAAAATGAATGTTAGAATGGCAAAAAAAAAAAAAAAAAAACCTGAAAATGGATGTTGCTAAGTGCTAACCCAAAAATAAGCCCTCTTTCTATTTTTCTTTCAAACCTTGAGACAAACCTATGGTAATATGAAGCTCGAAAAAAACTATTCTCTCCCTTTTCTTTCGTTTCTCTGGCTAGTTATCACTTTAAATCTAATAGTGGTATGCAAGAGCATTAATACTCGACTACTTGGCTGCAGCAATCATCCACCGATGTTGCAGTGATTGTATGGTGTGGTGGGATCATAAAATCAAAAAAATGATAGTAGAATCTACCTTCAAGCGTGGCATTTCGATAACCGTGTTCTTCTCAACATTAATTAACGCTACAAAATATAGATTCGTTTGAGATTTTGCTACACTAGGCACGAGGTTTGCTAACTTGCACTTAACATTTATTGTAGTATGTGATAGAACGGAAGAATATCCTTTTGATAGAAAGGAATCAATGAATACTAATTTTGTGTTTTACTTTCCCTTTATATATATATATATATATATATATATATATATATATATATATATATATATATTAAAAACAGAATTAACTTGGTGAGAGCATGCATCAGAGTTAGAATTAGTTTGTTCGTAAAATTACTACTAAATAAATAGTAAAGGAATCCAATATGTAGAAATCCATATAGCATGAGAACAAAACTCAATTACATTGAAAACCATATAAAACTCTAAAGCATAAAATGTACCATCATAAACCAAAAAAATAAAAATAAAATTTGGAAAGATGCCCGCAGCCCTAAACCTCATAAAAAGTTCTCTAAATAAATAAATGAATAAAAGAAATGAAATGGATGAACTTGGGACGGTGGGAGCAATCAAGTGAGCTACAATTGGATTCCAAATCAAATTTTAAATCGCGATACAGATTCCAAATCAAATTATTGTCTCCAAGTTCTTGGTTAAAAAGTTGAGCTTTCTGGGGAACACTCAACTTTTCTTGATTAAATAGAGTCAATTTTTAAATCACAGAATCAAACACACAACTAAATTTACAAATAAACCACCGATATAAACCACGAAAGTAAAACGTATCAAATATTTTGAATACCCAACTTATGCAGGATGTTATACTATAATTGTTGCATAAAATGCCCAATTTATACTTGGTAAATACAGAATTACATAAATTGAGGAAACTATAATTCTCAACGATAAATTGACAGAATATAATAAGATCTTAATATGAAATGTGAAAAAAAAAATAATAATAAATACTGTTTGTGGTGTCTGAGTGTAGGTACCTGGTGTTAGTTATCACAATAGTAGTTCCTCACATTGCTCCAATTAATAGAAGCCTACAAACAGATAATAAAAAATATGAAAATCAAAAGTAGATTAAATCCAAGACGCTGAACAGATTTACCCCCAAAACATCTCACGCTCGGCTTTATGGGTTCTATCCTGCGATCTTGTGGAGAGTCGGATGCAAAAATACCCCCTCGGCTTTATGGGTTCCATCCTGTAATCTTCTGGAGAGTCAGATGGACAAGAAAAGACGAAACCCATATAAACTATAACCAAATATACCCAGTTCAACCATTCAATTAGCAGATTAACCAAAATCCCAAACACAAAGGAACAACAACACAACATAAACAAAAACCTAGAAAAAAAAAGTACCAAGTAAGGAAAAAAAGGATAAATGGGGAGCAGGTGATTCACCGGACCTTGAAAGGCCGTTATCGAGCCTGCCATAGTCAACGCTCACAGTTGTCCCACGGGTTAGAATCGAGTTGAAGATATTGGGGTTTTAGAATCGAATGGAAGATACTAGAGTTTTAGAAATGGGTTTTAGAGGAGATGGCTTCCTTTTTAAAAAGGAAAGTGGGTTAGGTGGGTCAATTGCGTGGGCTGTTTTGTTAAATAAAGGTATGTTTTAAAAGGGCTTGGTAATTTGAGCCTGATTTTTGCTAATTTGAGAACGAGAAACAAATAAGGAATCTATGCCTTTCACTTTTTATATAAAGGTAATATATATATATATATATATATATATATATATATATATATATACACACACACACACATATATCTTACCTTTATATAAAAAGTGAAAGGTATAAATTCGTTATTTGTTTTTTCGTTCTATCACATGTTACAAAACGGCTCAAATTATATATATAATATTTCACTTTTTATATATAAAAAGTGAAAGGTATAGATTCCTTATTTATTTTGCGTTCTATCACATGTGACAAAACAACTCAAATTAGATATATCTTACCTTTATATAAAAAGTGAAAGGTATAGATTCCTTATTTGTTTTTCGTTCCATCACATTTGACAAAACGACTCAAATTATATATATATATATGAAAGATATAGATTCCTTATTTGTTTTCGTTCTAACACATGTGACAAAATATATATATATATAATATTTCACTTTTTATGTATAAAAAGTAAAATGTGTAGATTCCTTATTTGTTTTTCGTTCTATCACATATGACAAAACGGCTCAAATTATATATATCTTACTTTTATATAAAAAGTGGAAGGTATAGATTTCTTATTGGTTTTTCGTTCTATCATATGTGACAAAATGACTCAAATTATATACATCTTACCTTTATATAAAAAGTGAAAGGTATAGATTCCTTATTTGTTTTTTGTTCTATCACATGCGACAAAATGACTCAAATTATATATATATATATATATGAAATGTATAGATTCCTTATTCGTTTTTCGTTCTATCACATGTGACAAAACGGTTCAAATTATATATATATATATATAATATTTCACTTTTTATATATAAAAAGTGAAGGTATAGATTCTTTATTTGTTTTTTGTTCTATCACATGTGACAAAACGACTCAAATTATATATATCTTACCTTTATATAAAAAACGAAATGTATCGATTCCTTATTTGTTTTTCGTTCTATAACATGTGACAACGACTCAAATTATATATATATCCCTTGAGAAATCCTACAAGAAAAAATATTACTGATTAAATAAAATAAGAAGAAAGTACTTATTAAATAAAATAAGTACAAATTATAGAAACTCTAAAAATTGCAGTTAGAAATTTTTAAATGGAAAAAATTTATCTACAATCTGTCCTGAATCTCTGAAAACTCTCTACCATCCCTTGAGAAACCTTGTAAGAAAAAAAAAAGAAAAGAAAAAAAAGGGTATCAAAACTATGAAAGCAAATTAAAAGAAGCCAAAAATTGAAAAAGAAAAGGTAGAAGATTAACATGTAAGGAAAAAATAAAAAAATAGAAAAGTAAAAAAATGTTATAAAAAGCATGAATACAAATTAAAAAAAGCAAAAAATTGAGAAAGAAAAAATAGAAGATTAACCTATAATTTTCGTTGCTTTTAAAAGCTAAAAAAGGTATAAAAAACATGAGAACAAATTAAAAAATAAGTAAAACCTGAAAATGATTATAAAACCTGAAAATTATTAATCAAAGAGATGATCAAGTTCACGGATTGCTGCAGAACAAACCACATTTATGGAGAGGAATGCATAACCAGCAGGCCTTTTTAGTGTATGTATCTAATCCAGTGGTTATGACAATATAAATCTCTTCACCCTATCACAAAGAATTTTAAATAAACAAAAAAAATTATCTACAAGATAGCTACATTGCCCTTAATATCTCTATATCTATATATCTGAATATAAATAAACTATAATCATAAAAACATATATATACTATTAAAAACTAACTATAAGGTTTACCATGTATGCAATTTTGATCCCAAAAGAACCCCATCAAAATCGATATTAAAAAAAATTGTTAAAAGATCCAAATAAAAAATCAAAAACCCATAAAAAATCGTCAAAAACCCCCTAAAAAATTACAAGGTTTACCATGTATGTAATTTTGATCCCAAAAAACTCCCATCAAAATCGATAAAATAAAAAAATAAATAAAATCGATATAAAAAAAAATCGTTAAAAAAATCCAAATAAAAAACTAAAAACCTATAAAAATTCGTCTAAAACCCCCTAAAAATTGAAAATGCCCCCTAAAAAATCAAAATCAATACAAAAACCCCCATAAAAATAGAAAAATTACCAAAAAAATACATCAAAATTGAATAAAAAAAAGAAAAAAAACCCCCATAAAATGACCCCAAAAGAACTCATGAAAATCAACAAAAAAAAAAACAAACATCCAAATCGCAAAAAAGCCCATCAAAATTGATAAAAAGAAAATTGACGAACTCTCCAAAAAAAATCCCTACAAAACTTCAGAAAAACCCATAAAATTTGACTAAAAAAAATCATAAAAGACCCTTCAAAATCGATCAAAAATCCTGTAAGAGAAAAAAGAAAAACAAATAAAAAAGTAAAAAAATGGGATAAAAATCATGAAAAGAAATAAAAAGAAGCAAAAAATGATAGAAAATAGTAGCTACCTTGCTCGAGAAATGATGAGAAACTAATGCATAAGGATAGAGCTTCAAATCAAATGCCCTAAAACATGTATTAGGGTTAGAGTGGGTTGTAATAATGGTAAAAATATGATCGGTATGGTCGATCTCGATCGACAGTATAGTAGATCTGGCTGAAAGCATGGTTTCTGTGCATTGGAAATATGGTCGATGGGGGTAAAAGCATGGCGGGCGATATGGCCCATCTGGGTGAAAGCATGGTGTTCTTGCTAATTTGTATTATAAATTTGAAAGGGTTTTGCTAACTTGTAGGAAGCTTTTGCCAACTTGTATGACGGTTTTGTCCTTTGTATTATAAATTTTAAAGGGTTTTGCTAACTTGTACCACTGTTTTGCCCTCATGCAATAGAATGAAAACTAAAGAGGAATCTAAGGCATACTTACTTTTTGTTTTTTATATAAAGGTAGGATATATATATATATATAAGTAGAAGGCCAAATATCACATGCAATGTTGTCAAATCGCTTAAGCCATGCTAACCCATTTGACTGCATTTCGCTTAAGCGAAATCGCATAAGCCATGACATACTTTTTTTTTTTTGAAACTAGAACTAAAGTAACACTAACAAAAAATTAGAATTGAGTCGATCAATGACAAATAAGGGAAAAATAGAGATTCTTGCATTTAACAAAGAAGTTTTACATACTAATATTCAAAATTATAACTTTAGAATGAAGATTAGAGAGGAAGTTTAAGCCAAAATAGTAGTGTGAAGAGTAGATGACTCAACCCACCCTTTTATAGAGGCAATGGGAACACAAAAAGGGGAAAAAATATTTAAGTGCTCCAACGGTCATAAATATGACTGTTGGAGCATTATGCCATCACATACTGAGCATGCGATCTTATAAGCCATAAAACATGGCTTATGCCATCGCATAATATCAAATTCGCTTAAGCCAGGATGACATGCGATTTTATGGCTTAAGGTGACATAAGCGATCGCTTAAGACAACACTGGTCACATGGTTACAATTTTTGAAAAAAAGGCAATTTTATCCCTAAAAAACTTATTTTAATTATATATGTTAAAAAGGTTTAAGTTTGAATGTCTTTAACATAATAGGGTAGGGACATTCAAGGAAAAAATAAATGCCTAAAAACGCTTCTTTTGATTCTGTAGCATGTTAATCACGTAGGAGTCAAACAAGTATAATTTAAACTACCCAAAACAACCCTCTATATTAAAAATTCATACCAGATTATGTAATAATGATGGACTTTAACTCAATTTAAAGGAGCTTATATGTACATTACAACAACATTCAATAACTGACCGGCGGTTTCATAACAAGTCACAACTGCTCTCGCACAGCCCTAACCGCTCAACCATATCCCCTTTTCTTAGGCATCTCTATCTCTTCTCCATTGAAGCAAAACCTTTTCTCTCAAATCTTTTCCATCGCTCAAATCTCTATCCATTCTCTAAGGATTTCACATTCCTAAATCCTCTCAAATTTATCCCTATTTGCCTTTAAATGTTATGTTTGTGCAACTTTTCTTTTATAATTTTCTAAGTTATTTTTGTGATTTATTGTTTTATAGACCTTCCCCTTCTTGGGAGCTTATCCTATACACATTTCTCAATTTCGCTTTTGATTAGTGAAAAATATATCAAAATAACATTTTTTTCATAAAACTGATAGGAAGTTTTTTTTTCTGTGTTTTGTGCGGCCATGAAGATCTCCAAAGGGGTCAATACATGGGGCAGTTTTCAAGGGGTGTAAATTTTTAATTTTTTAAAATATTATTTCCAAATCAAGAGAGAGGGAGAGATTTCCCCTTCTTTATACCGTTTCCACAAAAATAGCAAGACATTTTTTATTTTTGGATAGTGGATCCCGATTGGCATTAAAACACCAAAATGGTGTCTAAATGATCGTATACCACTAAAATTAAACTTTTTAGCTCACACAATTGAAGTGTGATTTATCATTATGTCATGTCGCTCACATCTCTGATCAATCTAAATTGTCCAAGTGACAATCTATCGTTGTAACATGTCTAATCCCAAAGAAACATGCCTATAAGTGGATGTGAACCATCCGGTTGGTGAACTTGATATCATCCATTAAAATTGAAAACAACGGTTGATGTTATATTCTATGGATGGTTTAAATCTCCCTAAAATACAATTTTAGGCCTATTATGCTTGAATCTATGATCTATTGCTTTGATGGTATGGATCACCCACATCTTAAACCTTCATGGAGTAAGAACTTTTAAGCAACATTTAAATGACGTTTACGAGATGTGGGCCCAAAGATATTATATCGATAATGGTTTAAGATGTGGGTAATTCATACCAGTATAGTGATACATCATACATTGAATGACAATGCGCCTAAAAGTCACTCATGATCAGATTATAACCATTCGATTTGTGCACTCTAATACCAGCCATAACTTTTGCATTTAATGGCTGATACTAAAGCTTGAAATGATGGATTACATTTTCAGTTTTCGATTTCCAGCTGCCAAACCGAAACCGAAACGAACGAAAATCGGTTCGGATCACTCTGAATCAGTTTTCGGGCTCATTCAGACTGCTTTTTTATTTTCGGTTCGGTTTTGGCTTTTGGGTCAAACCTTGCATACCTATGTGCATTCTGGTGTTTAAATGTAAGAACCATTATCCTACTAATATACATTCTGGTGTTTAAATGTCGGTAAAAAATCATTATCCCATTAATATATGACTGATTGTGTTCATTTTATGTACTTGTTGGCTCAAAATGCCAGTTGATTGATGATTTTTCGGCCTTGGGCTTAATGCCATTTTTTGCTCACGTGCATTCCACTAGTATATATATGGGTAGTGATCCTCTCACTTAAGTCATGGGACAAAATCTCATGACTCGAGCTACCTTTGGCTGCATGTTACACCGAGTTGATTTTTTAAGTCACCTGATGTAGCATGCAGCTAATAGGAGGACTTGAGTCATATATATATATATATATATATATATATATATATATATATATATATATATATATATATAGTATGATTAAAAAAAGGGGGACAACATTGAACTACCCGAAAAAAATAAAAAAATTCGATGTCAGTATTCACAAGTCACAAGTTGTAAAAACATCGCCCATGTTCAATTTGTATCTCCAAATGCCTTTTCTTTCTATATCTTTTCTTTGACCTGAAAGCCTCCATTTTGTTCTTCAATTTTGGTTAATTTTTTTTAATTATCAGAGATGTGATTCACTTAAACAGAAATCCACTCACTGGGTCCCAAAATTACTTGAATCCAAACCGGTCCTTAAAATTGATTTAGCTTTGAACTTGTTGGCTATGGGTAGCAGAAATCCATTCCGTGCTAGTGGGCACCAAAGTGGCTTGAGTCCAAACCAGTCCTTAAAATTGATTTAGTTTTGAATTTGTTAGCTATGGGTAGCAATACAACATGGAGCGACTACTTGCACATGATTTGTAGTTTTGTACTGTTACACATCGTTTAAATTGGTATTTTTGGGACTTGTGCCACATGGAACACCATCTAAGCCATGATGTAGAGATTTTGGCGCCAAAGATTGGCACAAAAAAAATGATCTCTATCATTTGATTCAATACCATCAACCACTGAATCAGGTGATGGGGTTTGACTGTGTTGAAATAGAGATTGTGTTTTGTGCCAATCTTTTGCACCAAAGATAATTTCACCATGGCATTCAAATCAGCCGGCTTAGATGGTGCCACAGGGTACAGGTTTAAAAATTGTTGAGTCTTTCTTTTTAAACTATGTCCAACTGCACAAATCTCATGTGCAAGTAGTCGGTCCCAAAAGAAATAGGGAACCTCTATTCGTGCCCACCTGTTTACTGAAAGAACCCACTTAATGATGTCCGGTCATGTGACGGGTGCTAGTGCACACTTTCATTAAGTGGGTGCTTTCAGTAAATAGGTGGGCACGAATCGAGGTTTCCAAAGAAATATAGTTTGGTGCTTAGCCCCCCTAAAATATCTGGTGCACCCCATCTATGTCCATGAGCTAGAGAATGTGCTCATCAATGAAAACATTCCTATTGATGGGCCACCTCCTGAACGGGTCATACCTACAAATTGCATCAAGGGGATAATCCTAACTATTTTGTTGATGGACGGTCTGGATATATGATTACATGCACTGCTCGCAATAAACCTTTCATACAATAATTATTTCTGAGGACTATTTATTGAAAAAAATCATTGCTGAGCAATAAACCTACAACATACATATATCATGTATATTGTTTCATGATTTCTAAAATTGCCAGTTACTCCATTTTAATCCAGGGAAAACAACATGGGGCATGTTCTACTGTTCGCTTATTGGAATCCAAAGCTAGCCAAACTGAAATAGAGAGCCTCGAAGATCGTGCTTCACATTTAAAAAAGGTACTGCATAATGTGCTCTAAATTCATCAAGGAAAAGGCTTTTTTTAAAAAAAAAAAAAAAAAATGTTTGTCATAGAGAGCATGCATGATTAAGTCCTAAAAATTTGCCGTATGCTTGCTTTAAATTTAGTAAAATGTTACAAATACCTTTTATTCGTAACTATTGACAAGATGGTGTGAATTTAGACCATGGATCAAAACGTTTCGGTTTCGGTCCCCACCGAAATGAAATATTGAACCAAAATTTCGGTCCAAAATATTTTTTTTTTTTGGGGGGGGGGGAGGGGGCGTTATCGGCTGAAATTTCGGTTCAAATTTTCGATTTCGGCCATGCCTGAAAATGAAACTGCTATTTTGATCCTTGATTTAGACGCATACTTGCTGCTTCACTATGCAGTTTATTATGTAGTTCATTATATCGAATGCTGACTTTGCAGCATCTCAATCTTAACTAATGTGGTAGGGGATTGTTTCTTCCTTGATTCTTATGAGTATAATAATGGTTGCCAATTGTGTATGCTCCTGTTCTTAGAGCTTGTGTTTTTGCTTTAATTCACATTGCCACATATTTAACAAAAGTCAAACCTTCGTCCCTAACTCTAACTTGTGCGAACGAGTGTCACGGTTGTCCATCACCTGAACTTTCACGGTCATATGTAGAATTCTCACGGAAGTCTGTGAGATGAAAAATCTCTGGAGGCTTTAGCGCTGCACAATTGTTTCTTAGACAACAGAATCCTCAACAAGCATAGTCGTCTATGAAACAGGGACGGTCTGCCGTGAATTTATCTTCACGACTTCCTTCAACTCTCCTTTGGTTCCCCATGTGCGCATCTTCGCGATTTGGGGGCTTCTCGCATGGCCCACACGTGCACATGGGTCTTCAATCGTCCATCCAAACTGTTATGGGAGGTTTCAGTGCTTTAGATCTTTTATTGTGCCTCCTATACACCTTGTATGAGTTGATGTCCGCATTACCCATTTGGTCTTTAAATAAAGTCCCTTTTTATCTTTCGTTACTGGTCCCTTAAACATGTGGTTTCTGAAACTATTCCAGCACCTTGTAATCTAAGATTTGGCGTCGAAAACAGCTTCAATCCTGCCATCTTTTGTGCACTCGATTTGTCTTAACCTTACCTTGGGGGTTTGCTTCTGGCCTATGGATATGTCCAAACCACCTCAAGCGACACTTTGCAATTTTTTCCTTTATAGGTACCACTCTCAATTTTCCTCTTATGTACTATTCTTAATTTTATCCTTTCTTGTTGCTCCACACATCCATTTTAACATATGTATTTTAGTCACATGAACTCTATCTTCTTGTCTCTTTTTCATAGCCCAAATTCCGCACCATACAATATGGCAGGTCTCATTGCCGTCTTATAAAAGGTCCTGTCAATTGAGGTGGAACTATTGTATGGCAGGCCTCATCGACGTCCTATAAAAGCGTCTCTTCAATTGAAGTAGAACTCTTGGGTCGCACAAAACTCTTCTTACTTGTCTCCATTTCATCCAACCTGCATTAATCCTATTTGAGACGCCCTCTTTAGATCCATCTGATTGTTAAGTGGAGCCTAAATAGCGAAATCTATGGCAATGTGACACTAGATGGTTATCTATTTTAAAAAATCCTCTTCTAGGATATCATGTTTACTAAATTTGTACTCCATGTATTTCGTTTTGGTTCACTTATTTTCAAACCTCTTGATGATAAGTCCTTTCTTCATACTTCTAGCTTCTCTTTTGGTTCCATGTTTGGGTGATTAGTTCTACATCATCCACAAATAACCATGGAATCTCTTCTTGATAAGGGTAAACAAATAAGGCTTAAGGAAGATTCTTGATAGAGCCCAACTCTGACACGGAACTCACTTGTCCCTCTTCACGTATAGTTCTTACACAAGTTACTACCATTTCATACATGTCTTAGATAATATCAATATGTAAGTTCAAAATGCACATCTGCCTCGACATCCACTAGTTTATCTGTCTCGGCACTCTTATCATATGCTTTTTCCAAATCAAAGAAAACTGTATCCTTTTTCTTTTCGAACCTCTCCATAGGTTGCTTCAATAGGAAGATGACTTTAGTTGTTGATCTGGTCTTCTTGACATAAACCCAAACTAGTTCTCTAATACACTTGATTCTTGTCTTAATCCTCTCTCAAAGTTTCATGGTTTGACTTAATAAGTATAATGCCTTGATGGTTGGCCTCAGTGGTCAATTGCCACTACTGACTATAGTCCATTTGACACATTCTGGCCAATGTGGTCATTACATTCTCACAACAGTATCACTCGCCTCTGTCAATTTCTAGGCTAAGATATTGTGATGCTTTTATATGGTTGAACATCCCAGTGTTGACCTATTGTGATGCCCATACTGACATCAGATACTTCTATGATACAGTTGAACATAAACCAGTTCTATTAGGTTCACTTCTTCTTTGGCCCTAAAATTTTCTTGTATTTTTTTTTTTTATCATAGAAGGAAAATAAATGGCATATTGTAACAATTATGGATGATTTGACAACAAAAATATTAGATGAGGTATCGTGGATGTTGTTTGCAGCTGTAGTGGTGCTAATTGGCTAGACAAGAAAGCAAGTAAATTACAAGTTGGAACTAAGGAGAAAGATTTGGTTAAGAGTTAAGGGCTTTGAAAATTAGCATAGTGCAGAACGAATTTAGGGAGTGAAAGTTTAGTGAACACGAGCAGGGAGGATGATTTGGTTGAGGGGCATTTTTTAGAAGTTAGTGGTAGGACCTGTATTAGTGTATGGTGCAGAGTGTGGGGCAAACAATAAGCAACAAGACAAAGCACATGGGGTTGGGATGCAAATGCTAAGGTAGATGTGTGGAGTAAAAAGAATTGATGGAATTAGGAATGAGTATGTAAGAAGTAGTTTAGGGGTAGCTTGGATAAAAGATAAACTCACGGAATGCCATTTGAGATGGTTGGGCTTGTCCATCAGAGGCTTGAAACAGCGTTCATATGAAGGATTTCTGTTATATAAGCACAAGGAATGCGATTACGTGTTGGTTTTTTCACTGTCTGGGTGGTAATGATACTATCTTCTACTTGAAACAGTGGCTCACTTTTAAGAGAAGGGGATGCCCAATAAACGCTTAAATGTAGTATCGAAAAGTAACATGAGGAATTTCAGAGATATAGAAACTTTTTCCGTAAACCAAAATGAGTAGGGAAATAGGATTGCAAAGCCAACCCCAATAGACGGGACAAGGTTATAATATGTATGTGCAAGATATAATATGAATTTAACACACCAATAATTGGGCTCAGTAATGGGTTCAGGTTCTGAGGTTGGCTCCGAAGTGGGTGCAATGATTAATTTGACAGTTGGTTCGGGAGTGGGAAGGCTGGTTGTTTCAGAAGTAGGTTTGAAGGTTAATTCTGAAATTGGTGGGATGATTAGCTCATGTGTAGGTGGCTTTAGAATATGTTGATGTACAGGTTCAATGACTGGTGGGTGAGTTTGTTCAGGGATTGGTTGCGAAGTTGATTTTGGAATTGGCTCAGGGATTGAGAAAATTGGTTCACTGGTAGATAAGTTATTGGGTTTGGAGGTAGGTTGGGTTGGTTCAGATATAAGCTCAATGATTTTGGGAATAGGTTCGGCTAGGGGATGTTCATAGGGTCAGGTAAGGCCATATGTCTGAGGATTGGGCGAGTTGTTTTAGGAATATGCGGGATGTTTGGTTTGGGAGTAGGGAAGGTATTAGGTTCGTTTGGCTGGAGGATAAGTGGAGTAGTTTCTTGGGAAATGCTGAGTTGTGTATCCTCTTCCAGTATTATGTCATATATATAACACACTGACAGTTGTATTGGTACTCGTGTCCTGGATCTTGGGAAATGCCGAGTTGTGTACCCTCCTCCATTATTGGTGTCTGTATATATCTGTATTCAGGTAGGCACATGCAATCAATTCTTGTTGAGATGAGAAACTTCTCTTTGATTCAGCCTCATCTAGTTTTGACCTTCCACTTTATGGTGCCTTTCACTTCCATTTGATACCAATTTCTTTTCTCATATCCTATGAAGGTAACTTTGATGCGTGGCTTCTTCCCGCAATATGGTTTTGCATTCCCCTGTTGAGTGCTGCACTCTTGGCTCAGTTCCTGAACCTGCCATCCAAGTTTTTTTTTTTCAAATATCCTTGACGAAATAGGCTTGGGAATCTTCAATCATTGTCCAAGAAGTTTTTAGCTCTGCAAGTAACTCTCCATTGCATTCTTTTGGCTGTGACCACCAAAAGTGAGTCAGGCAAGTAGGGTATTTGAGACTTATCATGGTTTCTCGTCCATGTCCAAAAGCTCATTCTTGTCTTTACAACAAGATCATAATTTCAGATCAAGCTATTCATAAAATAACTAAAAAAATTAAGGTCAAACTTATATGGATCTATTATGTATCTTCTTTAAAGTTGTACAGCCCTAAGTTGTTGCACTTTTTTTTGTTGAACCAGTCTTGATTGACAATTTGTCATGCTTTCTTTCTTTCACAGATAACAGATTAATTATACAATCTATAGTCCATGTACTTGATTTAAAGATTTTTTTCAAAATGCTTTATATATATATATATATATATATATATATGCTGTCGACTATAATGGTGCTTGCTCCCAGATAGGCTGTTTGCTGTTTAAAGACTGCACTGTTCTGCTTAACTAGACTGGACACATGAAGCTGATGAGTGAAATTGTTACCTTTTTTTATCATAATAAATGCACTACTGATCCTGTTGTCTATTGAAAACAGGAACTTGCAAATAAGAACAAGTATCTCAAGCTTCTCATAGACCAGCTTCGTGATCTTATCACTGATATATCCACATGGCAGAGTCCTTGTTCAGTGTGAAAGTGTGAATCAGGGATGTCTAACATGGAGAATGACTTCAAGTCGCTATTATCAGAGGCCATTGGACTGATTTTTAGGAAGCTAACAGAATTTTCTTCTGGAAATGTCGTCTCCTAAAAATCGCAGGAGGTGAGTGTACATTAGTGATGCTTCTGTGTCCCTTGTACTTTTGTTATTTTAAATTCCCCACTTAATGGAAATCATTAAGAAAATATCGTTAGATGGATGCCTTTTACCCAAATTGGGGCTGCCATATATTCTTCCTCCATATTACTGCCTCACATTCCGAGTGTAACAGATACTGTGCTACATCTTTAGAGAAATTAACTTAGTCAAATGCCCGATCAATCTTTGGCTGTTGATTTGTTGATCAAACCTTATTATGGAATTTTAAGAATTTTCTTCGCAGGTTTTAAGTCGTATGAGTCATATTGAGACTGGATGCCTTTCGCTCGTCAAGCCATGATCAGACTTGGCTCCGTTGGCCATTTTACCCCATCTGATGGCGTTGAGTGAAAGAGAGTTACTGCTATTGTTTTTAGATTTGAGTTTGCAATCCCCTTTTATTTTTAATAATTTTAGTAAGATAAAATGGGTCTGACTGTCTCATTACAGATGGGAGCCAGCCCAACTTTTACAGCATGTGGAACATCATTACCTTTGCAATCCAAGCAATCAAAGTGAAAGCTCATATCGAGAACTATCATAGGTCCAAAAAATACTCATGGGGATGATTTGAATCATGTAATCTATGCACTTTAGTATAGATGGTTGTGCGTATTTTTTAATGGTTGATATTAAAGTGCACCTATTGGATGGTTTTGATCATTTGACATGCATGATTATTTGGTTGCGACAAGTGCCAATGATGGCCTGCTAGTTAACCCACTTGGATTCATCAAAGATGTTCGCCAGTGGTATAAAATTGGGCTGTATAAGATAGTTTTGTTGGTTGCGTATGGTGGGATGACCCCAAGTGCTAATCAAAATGCAGGAATTCTGTTTTCTTCAGTGACAGGGCAAAGTGACAGTCTTATAAGTGTAACATAGACAGCAATTGATGGAGAAATATCTAGACTAAAATCCCCTTCACCGAATGCAATTTGAGTGATTGAGGATCTTGAGGTTGTGCCCATGACGAAATCTTAATCTCCATATTCTCGGTATCGGATTCAAGATAGCATGTGAAATTATCGGCTGATATTTTGCTTATTTGGTAATTTGAATTTTTAGATAAAAAAAGTATCGAAATTTCAAAATTTTTGTTTCGGGCAGGACCGAAATGAAAATCGAAATTTTGATCCTTGGTTGTGCCCCCCTTTTATTTTCAGAGCCTTACTTGTATACAAAATGTTGGCCCAAGCACACAATTTAAAAGAAAGATTGTATTTTGGAGACCTGTTTTATGTGAAAACATCATCTAAGCCGTTTGATTTGAAGGCCGTGATCTAAAGATCTTTGATATAAAGGATTGGCACAAAACACCATATCTATCATATGATTTAATGCAAGCAAATGCTTTCATTTGATTTGATGGTTGACTGCATTGAATGATATGAGAAAGTTGTGCCAACGATCTCTAGCTCGTGACCTTGAGATCAGACGGCTTTCTTGATATTTTCACATTACTCGTGCAATTTTTCAGTCACAATTTGGCTTTTGTGATTTTTTCAATAGTTGTATTTTGGGCTGTTTCCAATTGTGAATGTTACTTCTTCAAACCTGTTTGGTAATCTTTTTCTCAAAAGCACTTCTAAGGGGAAAAAATGTTTGAGTGAAAAACACATTTCACCAGACGTTAGCACACTGTTTTAATGTTGTGTTGAGAAGTTGCTCGTACTGTTTCTTATATAACACCATTTTCAGCATATGTGAGGAGTATGTGACAAATCTCTCTACAACACTCAAAAAAGTATTTTTTAGAAAAGGATTGCCAAACAAAGCCTTAGATTATTAACCAAAGTGATGAACCATAATTGATGGTTCTACCTCCTGCTCACTCTTCCAGGGGTATTGTTATAAGAACTTGTGGCTTGCTGAAAGTTGATTTGTTATTAGGTACCCCGACCTGAGTGCCCATGCTGGCACTTGGGTCAATCTCCCTCCGACAAGCTTGGTAAATGCATAGATACTGTGGAGTGCATGGATCAAAATTTTGTCTGATATCGATACGTATTGGACGATACGTGTCAGTATCAGAGTTGAACGATACGGTACATTCAATGTACCGTATCGTTCAGTTGTATGACAGATACCGAACGATACATTCAATGTATCGTTAGGGATCAAACGATATCGATACGTATCGTTTTGGAGCTCGGACGATACGTATCAGTAACCCGAGATTTTGAGCCATGGTGGAGCACCATATCAATGAAAAAGTAAAAGTGTACTTTAACTTATTTGCATGCTTTTAAATAATTGGGCCAAGAAGCAAAATTTTGATTTTCGAAGAAGCAAAATATCGGCCGTAATCTTCAAAATATTAGTCAAAATTTCAGTTTTGGGCATATTATCGGCGGGTGATTTCAAATTATCGGCTGATAATATGCCGAATCCAAAATTTCGTCCGAAATTTGATGTTATTGTTTTGGGGGCCATCAAAACTGATAAGTTTCAGCCGAAATTTTGAGCCATGAATTGGGCGCTCCCCCGGCTTGACCCTTTTTTATAATGATATTGCCCTAAGTGCGAAGGCTGGCAATCGGGTTAGCCGATTAGTCTTTCTCTAACAACTTTGGGGAATGTGCAGATGTATTGATAAAAAAAGCACATATATCGTTGAGCACCAAATTTGTCAAAGGTCAAAGTCTAAGTTCACTGATTTGCTTGCCGATAAGTAACTTGGCACTTCCCAAGGCTTGACTATCTGATAAGATGGAGATTGAGCCGTCCTTGATTCCAAGTGATGTTATAGGTTTGATGTGCCCATGTGTTGCTAAATCTATAGCCATCAATCAATAATTTGAATGGTAAATTGGTGGACTACAACCGAAATCTAACCATGCAGCTCTACTCAATTATGGTTGACTGATGGCCATAAATTCAAGTCCAAAGGGAAGTTTGTAGATTTTAAGTTTATTTTATAGGGATAATTAGTTTTAAAATCCGTGAAAACACCACGTGCTTTTATGATTTTCTGAAGTTCTAAAATCCGTGAAAGCTCTGTTTTTCTATAATGTTTGAAGTTGGGTCTTTTTTGCTAAAAAGTTTGTTTTTGAGGCATTATTTTCTAAAGTGCCCTTATTTATAACATCTTACTTGCTACTTAGTACCTAAAATTAGTAGTAGCTTTATCTTTGATGCTGAACTTTTGGCTTTTATCTGTTTTTTGATAAGTTGGTATTAGGCAGTTGGAACACTAAACATAAGTCTTGGGTTCATCCCAACTACATGTTCCATTCGTTTACATTGAGCCCAATCATCCTCATTGAAACTCACCATGTGGGTTGATATCAACCAGGTTACCTGATTTTCTCTGTGGTACCGAACTTTGAACTGGTTCAGGGATCGGTTCGGTTTGTGTTTGCTTCCAGTTGGTGAACCGGACGTATTACCTCCTTTTTTTAATGTTTTGTTTACAGTATGTTTGGGTGATGGCCTGAACCTCCAATCTAAACTAAATAAATCTAGCCAAACAACTCTGCTGGAGGTACTTTGGTTATTATTTTTTTACACAAATAATAATTATTTTCAATCGAGCACCAATATTTAAACTCTAAAGTCAAAGCTCATCTACCTTAGCAAATCGGGCACACTCGGCTATGGCAGGATCGCGAATTATAAACCCGAATCTGAACCAACGAACCAGCTAACATTGGTATCAACCTAAATTTTCATTAATCAAACTATCCTTGTAGGTTGTTTCCTACGAATTTGCAATGAGGGAAAGTATTATTTTGCACCCGAGAAAATAATGGTTTGTATATGATAACTAAAAATTAACTCATATAAACCATGTAATCACTGAAAAATAGAGCATCTCAGTGTTAAACTTGATGCCTTGAAAGCTATGGTTGGCTGTATGATCATAGTTTCATCTACTTTTCAGGCCAACCATTATTCCACCATTGAAATACTTCCTATATATACTTTGTTCCATATCCATTCAATGAATTAAATATATAAATGAATGTTTATTTTCTTTGGAGGATTGCCATCTCAATTAGAAAATTTCAAATTGGCAACCCAAAAAAAAATTTAAGAAAGAAAATCAACATTTTGACAAAGAAACTTGGAATATTTAATGGCCCCAGAGTTGTCTGTTGTCCAAGCCTGGAGAAAGATTCCTGTGAAAAATATGCATTAAAGTGAATGGAGAATGGTTCTTCATTAAAGTCGAAGGAATTGAAATGGTAGAATCTAGGGTGGCCCCTCTCAGTCCCACCTGATGTTATATGAGTTGTACCAAAAGATATGTTGACAATAGAATTTCCACCTGATGGTATATGGGTTCTAAAAAACGAATATCCAAATGAGAATTTTCTTCAAGATTGGTGGTCACTTATTGCAACTCTTCTCCCAATCAAGATAGCCATGGACACACTTTCTATCACTTTTTATAAGCAATCAATTTGTAACTATTAATCTATTTCATGTGTAACTAACTAACTATTATATACACTTAGGGCTGCAACCGAGCCGGGCCAAGCCCGAGCTTGGGTCAGCTCTAGCTCGGCTCTACCTCATACGAGCCGAGCTGAGCTCAGCTTTAGGCTCTTTAAGCTAAATTTTTTTGAGCTCTAGCTCAGCTCTCTGGACTCGAGTCGAGCTTTGAATATAAAGATTCTAATGACTCTAAACTTCTACTTTTCAAATATAAAAAACTATATAATATTATTTTGATTTTGTAAGATATTTCTTTTATTGCATAAAAGATTGATTGCCGATGCCGATTGTCGATGCCATGAAGACAAAAGCTCAACACTCTAAAAGTGTATGACTAGCCGGAGTAACTGTTGTTGGTGTTGGCAGTCGGCCGGTCAATGTGTGTGTGTGTGAGAGAGTAATGCACTAAAGCTAATGGAGCTTGTTTGTTAAGAGCTTTTGGGAGAGAAAACTAGAGAGCTTTTGAGAGAGAAGAAGACTACAAAGCTTTCAGAGTTTCAGATCTGCCATGTAGAGACCTATGAAATGACAATAAATAGTGACAAGTATTGTGTGAAATGATAAATAGTGGAAAGTGTAGTTGCAACTTTTTAATTTATTGTTTTGCCCTTTAAGTAATACTTAGATAAATTTAAACTGTTACTTTGAACAATAAAGTACATGTATATTATTTTTTTAACATATAAAAGTAAATGTATATTTAATATATGCCGAGCTAGCGTTTGCTCAAACTCGGCTTGAATTAAACGAGCTTCAAAAGAATCAGCTCGACTTGGCTCTTGAGCCGAGCTTCAGAGATTAAAAGCTCTCATATTTAGAGCCGAGCCGAATCGAGCTCCCGAGCTAGCTCAGCTCAGTTGCAGCCCTATATACACTTAATGATTATGCCTTTAGTTATGAAGTAATAGATGTGACTTTTATAGCCGTTGAATGAGACCTTGCTAGCCATGTATCAACATCTCCCGCTTTGCCTTGTTTGGTGAACTTTGTCGAAATTACGCCATAATTCACCAAAAATAGGCGTCAGAAGAAGCTTTCAATGAACTTTTGGTGGTTTTGATGAAACTTTTAAAATTTTATTAATTTCGCCGAAATACAAAGGCCAAGCTAGACCAAATACAAATTGGGGTCTAATTTTTAGGGTAAAATATAATCGATCCTCCCAAAAGCCTGGTCCATTAACGACCCTACAAGCATTGGGGAATAATTATTTTGTAGGATTATTCTTACCCATTTAATAGTAAGTACCACAATTTTTTCATGGATGAAAATCATTGACTGATTTAAATCAGGCGATGGATTGTTTTGTTCCAATCTTCCTAATGATGCATTTTAAGATCATGGCGTGCCTATCATACGGTTAGATGTTAATTTCACACAACACGATCCTAAAAGTTCTGTGTTGGATCTGACGATAGGAATAGTGTCTCATGCAACTCTTTGGCATCAACGTTATCTTTACATGATGTCCTTCAAGTTAGGCGACTTACATGATATTCTACGTGGCACAGTTTTACAAATACAAGTCTTGCTCTTGTAATATGTGCAATGACACAAATCACATTTTCAAATATTTTTGGGTACCTCTATTCACGCCGGCTATCAAATCTTTGTGGATGCCTACTTCGAAAATCCATTGATTAAGAGGATGGAGATCAATGTTCATCCCAATCTTTCACTCAGTGAATCTTGAGATTATGGCGTCAAATTTTTTTGTTGGCACAAACCCTAAAAAGTGACTCAAAAAATATGTGGCACATATCACATTTAAATGAGATTTTGGATATGTTCCCGTGAGAAAAAAATAATAATTTCCCTTTGATTGTTCGTCTATGTTTATGGTTTGAATTTTCAGCCTAGGTGTTCTCAATGATTCGCTAGGCACGAATATACGTACTTAATATTTATTTTATCAAAATTAAAATAATAATAATAATAAACAATTAAGCCTGAAACCCATCCCGAGCCCGACCCAACATTTAGGATTAAAAGCGATTAAGGCTGGGCTAGGTTTTAGCTGGGGCCATTGACTCTCCTATGCGGCCATGGATCGTGTGATTTTAATGACCTCATATAAAAAGTTCTGGTGGGTTGAAAATTGCATATACTCAAGTTGAAAGTTTTAGCCTGACTACTTCAAATGATGTGATAGTTAGAGCATCTCCAATGAAGGCGTAAAAAATAGCTCGACACCTTCTAACGGATATGTTTGAAGCCGGATTTCAATCCATTAGAGTAGCTTATTTCACAAGAAATATAGAACCAATGATTTGGTAGTCAATATTGGCTACTAGGCACTTGAAACTTCAAATTTAAAATATTAAATTTAAATATATTAAATATATAATATTAAATATATTTATAACCATAGTGCCAAATTTTGCCGAAATTCGGCGAAATTTTGCGAAATGGGGGTCAAACGAAAATTTCGGGAAAATTTCGGTTTTCGGTATTTTTCGTTAAATTTCGGTATTTTTCAGTATATTTCGGTAAATTTTTTAAAAATATTTTAAAAAATATTAAATATATATTTTTAATCCTTGAAACTTTCCCAAAATTTTTCCGAAAAATATTGAAATTAATCCGAAATGTATCGAAAGGACTCCCACCGAAAAATTCCCGAAAACGAAATTTGTCACTATATTTATAACCCTTCAATAAATAAAATATTTTGAAATGTCTATTTTTAACATCTTTCATTAGAACTCTCTAAATTTGAGAGTTTCATTAGAACTCTCAAATTTATCACGTAATCTTCCAATGGTTAGATTTTGACTAGCCGATTGGAGATTTTACGAAACAAAATATGGCAGCTTACGTAAAGTCGCACTAGACTCTTGATAAAAAGAAATATGGAATCTTACAGGAAAAACAAAATCACCCGTTCAAAATCACAATTTGGAGCGGGTTGCTTACCATATACGAGCTCAATAATTAACAACATACAAAAACTGACCGGACAAGCAAGCGCTCATCATTTTGCTTCCCTCTCTGTCTGCTTACTGTATAAAATTAAAAACCTTGTGCTCTCTGTCTCTTTGCAAAGTTCAGACGCTTTATATATATATATATATAGAGAGAGAGAGAGAGAGAGAGAGAGAGAGAGAGAGAGAGAGAGATGGATCCAGATGCCGTAGCGAAGGCCTTTGTGGAGCACTACTACTCGACGTTCGATGCGAATCGTGCGGGTCTGGCTAATCTGTACCAGGAGGCGTCGATGTTGACCTTCGAGGGTCAGAAGATCCAAGGGTCTCAGAACATCGTCTCCAAGCTCACCTCTCTACCCTTCAACCAGTGCCAGCACAGCATTACAACCGTCGATTGTCAGCCTTCAGGCCCCGCTGGCGGCATGCTTGTCTTCGTTAGCGGCAATCTCCAGCTCGCCGGAGAGCAACACGCCCTCAAGTTCAGCCAGGTATACTTGTTTATTAGATCCATCTCTCCATTCCTTTGAAAACCTGATGATCGTGTGGTCTTAGGGTTTTGTTGTGGTTTCTGTTTTTTTTTTTTTTTTTTTATGATTTTTGTTTTGTTGATTATTGATGGGGGATATAAATCTGGAGCTGATTTGTGATGAGTGGCTTCTGTTGGTAAGTTAAAGCAATCGATTGGTTAAGGTATTGGTAAGTCGGAGATCGTTTGCGAATTTGTCTATATATTGGGATTTAGGGTTTACGTATTGGGGCAGTTGGTGATCAAGCGGTAGGGGATTTTTGCTGTTTTTTCAGTGCACGATCTTTTTATTTTTGGCGTGTGTTTTTATTATTTAGTTTTGATCAAGTGTTTCTGAGAATTTTTCTTTATTGTTATTATTATTATTTTAGTGATAATACTTTATTTGATTTTTTATGGTGATGTTTCTAGATCTTGGTTATTCTGATTGATTATGATCTCTGAAGGTTTCCATTTAATTTGTTTTCTTGCCATCATATTTGGTATGGTGGGTGGTTTCATTTTTTCCCCTTCTCTTTCAGTAGATAATTTAATTATTTGATTTCATTGGGACCTCTTTTGTCCAAATAGGTTGGAGATTGTCAGATTCAGTTACATCTGTGCAGCTTGGTTTGAGAAAGTAGTAATGCTAGAATGGCAAGGTGGTCTAAGCAGTTGGATGCAAGGATCAAAATTCCGGCTTTTGTTTCGGTTTCGGTCTTGCCCTAAACTGGAAATTTGAAATTTCGGCTGAAATTTTGAGGCCCAAGCCGATTTTTTTTTTTTTTTTCTAAGAAGCAAAATATCGGCCAAAATATCGGTCAAAATTCCGGTTTCGGTCAAAATTTTGGTTTCAGGCAAATTATCGGCCGATAATTTCAAAATTTCGGCCGATAATTTGCTACTTCAGTAATTTCAGAGAAAATATGGAGTTATTGTTTCGGATCCCACAGAAACCGATGCGTTTTGGCTGAAATTTTGAACCATGGTTGGATGGGACCATGTATAAAAGGGGGGGTTGCTAATTCAGTTAAATGATTTGGAAGCATCTTATGTTCCCAATTCAGAAATCTAATTATGTTATTTGCCTGATAGTGACTTGTAACATGTATTAAATTCTTTTGTATCTGAATGCATATTGGCCATTGAAAAAGCTGATGCCATATCGTCTAATAAAAGCGATGTGTTTTTATCAGAGGATATATTATAAAAATTATGCTAATTAGTCATCGGGCAAAGTAAACCAACAAATAGTGTGCATTTGTAGACAGATAATCTTTTATGCACTGGACGATATGTATCATACTGGATAATATTTCAATTGTTGCATTGTACTATTCATCTTTTATTGGGTATTCCCAGTTTATAGATGCTACTAGAATTTTCTTTGGATATAAATTTTATTAAAGTTTTTGCTCTCCTTTTGAGATCTTTTCATAGTTTGATATTCCCTAAGAAGTAGTTACTCTATCAATGTTAAGTGAGTTGCGACTTGCGATTGACGTGCATGGCAGAGAAAAGACAGTTCACCACTTACTAGTCCATTCTGGTTGCCCGAGGAGTCTATAATTTCTTCCTTAACTTCTTTGCTATGGTTTACGCGTTTTTGGCTGTAGTTATAATTATGGAAGTGTTATAGAGCCATTTTTTTCAATGATTATTATGGTTGGTTATCAAAATTATCAAAATGCATGACGAGAATGCAGGAATGGAGGAGTGAGAAACGGGAGTGCATGTGAGGGAAAATAGTTTTCCTGGCAAATGGTTAACAAACTGGACCTTTTTATGTTAACTTTCATCATTTATAAGCATCTCATAAGTGCATCTGTAGTTATTAATAAAAGATTATGTATGCATATGTAGTTTTATTTCAATATCCATTATACATATTAATTTATGTGCATGTGATGGGCTATGGAATCATATCTAATATTACTATGTTCTTTGGAAATTAAGGTACACAAACATTTAGAAATTAGTAGATGTTTAATCCCATATCTAGGTTACGTGGGCGTAAGTAGGACTTCTACATTTAAAACTTAAGTCTCAAGCATGGTTATGCACCCAATAGTTTGAGTGTACAACTAACATAGTCGTACCACCTATTAATTAAAATTTTACACCAATATGTAAAGGTTTCAATGAGCTAGGCGAACCCTTGATGCTCCAATCCAATGTGAACTTTGATCCTAGCTGGACCACGATATTTGGTCCATTAGGCTAGGCCAAGCTGGTTTAGGTTTGGTTCTTTTCTCTCTCTCTCTCTCTCTCTCTCTCTCTCTCTCTCTTTTTCATGTATTTGTTTAATTTTAATTTTGAATTTCTCTACTTTATCCAAAAAGAGAAAATAGTTAGAAAGTTAGCAGGCCTTGGAGGCAAACTGGACAAAAATATATAATGCCCCAAAGGGGAAACTAGGCAAAGAATATGTACAACATACATATTCTTATGATTGAACCATTTATAGTTATAAAAAAAATCGGCGTGTTGTAATTGTAACAGAGACATGAGTGATATACTGATTATTGCCAAGTCGATTGCTAATCCATTTTGCAATAAAAAAAGACTCTTTATTCTTTTTTTCCATATCAGGCATTTTGGGAGACAAATTCTGGGTTTCTTCTTTTGATTCGTTACTTAATGCATGAAAGCAAGTCTTTAGTGGAGTATAAACTGGATCTTCAACAATATTCAATCAAGTCCGAAAAGACTAGCTTTCCTGCGGATGAAAGAGCACAACTTTTCTTCGATGAATGAATGAAAAGAAAAGGCCCATCTTTTTAAGCAGCGACCTGGTACATCGGCCCTAGATATAAGCGGATAGGCTCAAACTCTGGGCGAAGTGCCATTAGAAAATGAAATAATCGTGTCTGGCCTCGATAACGCTCGAACGTGGAGATGCAACAAACAGAAAATGGAGGCTTAATAATAGCAAGTTTAGCTAATTCTAAGCCCGTCAGGATGGGCTTAGGATAAGACCTTTAGGCCTGTCGAGAAAATAAATTGAGTGACTGATAAGTCGCTGGTAATGGTCGACTAATTACTCTCCCTCTTTTCAATAGAGAGAAAATTTGAGATTTGTATGAGATGAAACTGGCTTGCAATCAAGCATATCGGTGTCACTCAACCAATCTAATGCATACTTCCTTTGAGAATGAAAAGTGTCTTTTCTTGAACGAGCAATCTCCAAGTCCTAAGAGTACTTCAATGTATTTAATCATTCTCCTCAAAGCTTCGTTTGAGAATGAAAAGTGTCTTTTCTTGAACGAGCAATCTCCAAGCCCAAAGAATACTTCAATGTATTTAATCATTCTCCTCAAAGCTTCCACTAAGTTCACTCTTCACATGAGAAGTAAAAGACCAATCACCCCTAAGGAGAATAAGATCGTTAACATTAACCAACAGTATGGTGTGGCCTTTGGGATTAGAATGAACATGAATAGTGTACTCAGAATGACATATCTGGAATCCCAACTGAAGGATCACTGAATTGAAATGGTGAAACCAAGTGTGAGGCAACTGCTTCCGTCAATTGACTTGCGAATTCGACAAATGTTTTCAGACTACCTGAGATGGCCATGTAGAAACGCATTCTTCACATCAAGTTGATATAGTGACCAGTTTTGTTCACAACAATAATCATGATAACCTGAACGAAGGTAAGCTTTGCAATCAAAGCGAAAGTAGCAATCATAATCAAGATTATAGGTCTGTGTAGACTGAAGAGAAATTCTACGAGCTTTGTACTGGGCAACTGTGCCATCTGGATTATGCTTTATGGCAAATACCTGTTGACATCCAATTGTTTTCTTCCCAGGAAAGAGAGGTACTCTGTCCCATATATGACTGTGTTGGAGGGCATCCATCTCCTCCACCATGTTTGCTTTCCAATTGGGGGGAGGAAGGGCGGCAACGATGAATAGTAACTGTATCAACCACAGTAAGGAATGCTTTGTATAAAGATAATAGAGGCTAATAAGATATATATTTAGCAATGGGATAGGGAGTAACACTTTCGTATCCCCTTGCGTTGAGCAATTGGAAAATCAAGATCAGAAAAGAGTTACTAGAAGCATAAAAAACAGAAGTAGAAGGATGAGGGCAAGGAGCAAAGGAAGGAGTTCTAACACTTGCTAGAGCAACTTACGAGGATGATGGAGGCAACTGCATAGTGGAAGAAGTTCCATCTTTCTTCATGTGCTGTTGAAGGAATGAAAACACATGCATCCAAATATGTATGGGTCAACAGGGAACATAGTACCCTAAGATGCAAAATTTGATAAGTAATGTCACCATCAAAAGCACAAATAGGAGTTCTATTAATAAGGAAGCATGTAGTAAGAAGAGCCAAAGGACAATAAGACTCGACAAATGAATTCCTCGTAAAAAGGAGCGTGTTACTCCAGTAGAAGTATGCTGTCATTGTCGGTGCAAAGAGTTCTAATACAACCTCCATACTGAGTGCTAATCATAGAGTGGGACTCCTGGCAAAACCTCATCTTTAGATTTCAAAATGTAAACTCGAGTGGCTCGAGTATGATCGTCAATAAACACGACAAAATATTTAAAGCTATCTTGAAATATAGTAGAAGAGCCCCAACCATATGATGAATTAACTAAAAGGAATATTCATCAATGCATATGAGAAGGATAAGAACCTCTAACATGTTCAGTTAACTCACAAAGATCGCATTGAAATTTATTAGTGGTGCACAACAATTTGAAAAGTAGGAATAGAATCACTTAAAGTCTTAAAACCAATATGCCCTAATCGAGCATGTAAACCTAAAGTATCGCTATTAGCAAACTGAAGATAAAGAACCAAACAAAACACTGGACGGGGGTTTATCCATGAAAACAATTGAAGCTGCAATCCGTCTACTCTTGCATGGCTGCAACAAAGTAGTATAGACCTCCTCTTTCTATGACTACCAACAACTGCTGTAAGCTGATAAATCCTAGATGTTCAGCAGGGGAAAATGTCTCTTCTAGTTTACTCCATAACCTTACAACTTAGTCGTAGAAAATAAAGGTCCTTGATATATTCTGTTCCATGGAATTAAATAACCATCCAAGAATGATCGCATTGTCAACCTCCCATTCATTCAATAATTTCAGGGGATCCAGGTCTAGGTTTAGGAAGCGACCTTGTGAGAATGCCCGTCTTTTTTTCTACCTTGTACGTACAAGGTGATTTACCTCTTCCATTGAAGCAAACCGGAAGAATTTAATTTGATGGTAGTGCTGCTAAGGGCAAGATGCCAAAATTAAATAAAATGTACTTATCACCATTGTGGGGATGCTCAAACAATTAACAGACACGTCAAAAACAACAGTCATGTCGCTTTAGAGCAAGGATCAAAATTTTGGTTTCGGGCATGACCGAAACCGAAATCGAAATCCGAAAAGTTGGCTGAAATTTTGATCCCCATACAAAAGTGACCGAAATTTCGGTCCAAACTTTCGTTTCGGTGGGGACCGAAACCAATAATTTGGACCAAAATTTCAGTCATTTCGGCCGAAATTTTGGTCCTTGCTTCAGAGTAAAATAAAATGCAGCAAAATATATCACAAATATTGCAATAACTGATATTAACAGCTTGCTAGCATAGATGATATCATCTCTTGGTTATGACAAAAAAAACAAAGATAATCACTCTGTGAAAAATCAGACCCAAACATACGATTTAGTACAAAAAATGGCCAGGGGCAGCACAAAATACCCAAAGAAGCCAAAAAAGAATGATCATGGTGGCACAAACTCTAGATCTAGAAGTAACAAACAAAGGAGTTCATAAAAAATATCATAACTCCATCAAATCTCAATAAAAGCACACGAGAGCAGGTCCAAAAGATTGGCAGGGAAAAACCAATCCAAAAGCTCCAGAAAGTGAGTCTTTAGTGGTGCACGAAAGCCCTAGACTGCGAAAACCGAGACCCCTTGGAAAAATGAGTGCTAGAGGAAACCCTTCGAAACATCAACAAGCATGCTTCAATCATCTGTATGCTAAGAGAGAAAATTGTTCCCTATGGAAATCCGGTTCAAACATGGTAGGTTTCAAGGGAGACAGGGTCAAATACTTGACCTTTCTGAAGTTAGCAGCAATGTTTCAAAAATCGGCTGGGGTGGCCGCCGGGGCGGATCGGATCCCCAGTCGATCCAGATATGCATGGGGCGTTACAGGAGGCAGGCTGGGTTTGGGGCGCCTGCTTGGGCGGGTCCAAGCAAGTTCTAATCGGGTCAGGGCGGTCGGGCTTTATATAAAGCCAACTTTTTTTTTTCTTTTCATTTGGAATCGGGTTAGCTAGGGCTCTCTCTTCTTCCTCTCTTCCCCTTTGGTTCTCTTCCACAGCCGTCCATCACCGGTGATCTTCCACACCACCGACGACTCTCCAGTGAATTTTTTTTTTCATTTTTTCTTCTTCTTCTTCTGTGAATTTAAAATAAAATAAAATTTTATGCTTCTTATTTTGTTCTTCTTTTTCGAAGCACCGGAGTCCGACGATCCTCCGATAACCCTCCGGTGCGCATCAAACCCACCGGTGACCGCCGATAAATGTTTTTTTTTTTTTTTTTTTCTTTCATTTATTTATTCTTCTTCTTCATTTTTTTCCCTCCAGCTGTAGCTTGTTCTTCTTTAAAAGCTCCGGCGACCCTCCGGCTTAGCAGGTTTTTTTTTTTTTTTTTTTTTTTTTTTTTTCATTTTTTTGGGTTTTTTTTCCTTCTACATTTTTTTTCCCTCTTTTTCTTCTTTCCTGCATTTTTTTTTATAGTATGGCAGCTGCAATACTGCAACTTACATGATCTTTTTTTTTTTTCCTTCTTTCCTGCACAGTGCAATCTGCAAAGTATATATATATATGTGTGTGTGTGTGTGTGTGTGGCTGTGTGCCAGTCAGGCAGTGTGTGTATATATATATATATATATAAGTCAGTCAGTGTGTATGTGTACACACACACACACACACACACACATATATATATATATATATATATATATATATATATATATATATATATATATATATATATATATATATATATAGTGACCGCCCGGTTCTTGAGGCGCCCGCCCAGGCACTACCCCACCCGAAAATTCACTCAATCGCTGTAACCCACCCGCTGACGTTAGGAACATTGGTGAGCAGGGATGATGTAGTGTTGAGATTTAACTTTGACACCCAGATGGACGTGAGGATCAAAGGGTTAGATGTGTTAGGGTTTAGGAAAGAGGAAGAAGATTGAAGGTTTACGGTTGGGGTTATAGAATGAGAGAAAGAGAGATTAAAGCTGAACGCTTAGAGAGGAAATGCTCCTTACCATGGATCAAAATGCCGGAAAACCGGTACGTATTGTCCGAGAAAAAAATCGGTACGTACCGGAACAGTAATGTTCCGGACGATACATTGAATGTATCGTTCGGGCATTTACATATATATAAGACGATACAGTACATTTAATGTACCGTATCGTTAGGGTCCGATACCGATACGTATCGGTATCGGACGATATTTTGATCCATGCTCCTTACTAGCTTATATATTATATTAATGATAAAGTATTATATATACACTCACTATCCTATGTTACACGCCACATAGCTAGAGATTAATATTCATAAAGTTGGCGGGTGGATCGGGCGGTGCCTGGGTGGGTGCCTCAAGAACCGGACGGCCACTATATATATATATACATATATAAAGTTTTTTTAAGTATTCACAATCACAACACATAGTTATACAGTATTGATTATTCATTTTAGTGTATATATATGTGTGTGTGTGTGTGTGTGTGATTTTTTAAGTATACACAGTCACAACACTGCTGACAGCACACACACAGTCACAACACATAGTTATACAGTATTGATTATTCATTTTAGTATATAACTATATATTAATATATTATATATAAATATAATTATATACACACACACACACACAGATATATATATATACTTTGTAGTTTGTACTGTGCAGAAAAGAAGTGAAAAAAAAAGATCATGCAGGATGCAACATTACAGCTGCCATACTAAAAAAAAAATGTAGGAAAGAAAACGAAACAGAAACAGGAAAAAGATGTAGAAGGGAAAAAAACCAAGAAAAAAAAAACTTGCTGAGCTGGAGGGTTGTTGGAGCTTTGAAGAAGAAGAGGCTACAGTTGCAGGAAAAAATATGAAGAAGAAGAAAATAATACAGCTGAAGAAGAATAAAATGAATAAAGAAATGAAGAAAATAGAAAAACACTTACCGGCGGTCGCCGGTGGGTTTGATGCGCGCTGGAGGATTGTCGGACTCCGGTGCTTTGAAAAAGAAGAAGAGCAAAATAAGATGCATAAAAAAAAAGAAATTCAGAGAAGAAAAAAAAAAAAACTCATCGGAGGGTCGCCAGTGGTGTGGAAGATTGTCGGGGATGGGCGGCTGTGGAAGAGAGCCAAAGAGGAAGAAGAGAGAGCCCTAGCTAAGCCTGATTCCAAAATGAAAAGAAAAAAAAGTTGGCTCTATATAAAGCCCGACCGTCCCGACCTGATTCAAATTTGCTTGAACCCACCTAAGCGGCTGCCCAAGACCCAGCCCGCCTCCTATAAGGCCCAATGCATATCCGGATCGGTTGGGGACCCGATCTGCCTGGGCGGCCGCCCCAGCCGATTTTTGGAACATTGCTAGAGATAATACACCAATAACACCCCACTATCATGGATACATGAAAAGCTTTTCGTCTCTGCCTCTTGAATGATCTGATCAATCTCCAGATTTTCATGTCAGAGGCGTGACATAATTCAGCCATCTGATAATATTCCACGAATTGCCTTTGATCTAACATTTGTGGATTGATTTAGGAGACGAACAGGACTCCACAACCCAAAGTGCTCCCCCTCGGCATCTGATGCGCTTGCTATCCCAAGGGATCCATTGAAAATTGAGAATCTCCTCACCATCTGAATTGACATAAATGCTATCAACTCTATCTATAAGCTCGGATTACCTTTTTTTTTTTTGAGAAGAATAAGCTCGGATTGCCTTTGCTTCTTTTGCTAAAGTTGAATTTACTCATCCATCCTCTGGCTTTCCAAAACTGTCAATTTGTCTATGCTTGAAATTCAAAGTAACACAAGTGGTCTTTCAGTTATGTGTTAACACTTGAATAGAAATACCATGAATGCACTTTTGTTGAACTGCTCACATAAAAACAACTAAAACCTTCTTAGTGATTAAATTTTAGTCAGACGATGTGCTTTCAATTATTTTCTTATTGCATTCTTTCAATGTCACTTGTAGACAACTAGACGTGCAACAATAATTCTGTTCAATTGTTCCCACTTGATTAAACCAATCTCTCCTTGAGTCAAATTGAATCTAAAGTGTGCAAGTTGGTGAATAGGTCAAATTATTCAAAAAGAAGAAGCAAATCTGATGATATAAATACATTTGACAAATAAGTGATTTGAGGTCTTGATAGGGTTGCAACAAAAAAGACGGGGGATATATATATATAATCAAGTTTGTCAACTCGTGAATCAGATCGTAAATCGTTTTCCCTAGAAAATGAATCGAATCGTAAGATTTAATTGTGTTTTTGAAAAAATGTAATTTTTTTTTTTTTTTTATGAAAAATAGTTTTAAAATAAGAAAATTTGACAAATGCAATACAGAAACTTCAATCCTTTCCAACACATTTGAATCTTAGAAGGCGAAAAAGTTTATTAAGTTATCATTTGACCGATCGTTGTTCATTCATATAAGTTCTCCTGTAATTTTGTATGAGTGTATAACATCTGTGTATAAAATGTGTATGTATTAGTGTAATGACACTATGATAGTATGGATATGACTTTGAATGTGTCTAAAAAAAAGCCATAGAGAACAGTCATTTGGATGAAATAAAAGTTCACTTTAGAAAATGTTAAAAGTCACCCGTCGATTTTAGATTTTGTTAGAGGCACTAAGCATTAGAATAAAAGTACCCTTTTCTCCCATTGAATAAAACAAACGAAAATAAAATAAAATCTGGCTCAATTCAACGATCAGAGAGATACTTAAAAGATAGTGTTTACCTTAAAAAAACTCCAAAGAAGCTTTTTACAATCTAAAAAAATGTGTATTTATCATAAAATAAGATAGAATAGGGCCTAGGGCTCCTAAGGGTTTAGGGCCTTTTCGATAAAAAAGAAAAAAAAAAAAAGGCTTTAAGTGACATCACGCGATACTGCACAAGGTTTCACACGATACACTTGAATCGTACTGTTCGATTCGAATCTTACAATTTTTACGATTTAAAAACGATTTGGCCTAGACATGTCCTAAAGCACATCACCCCGACTCTCAACCTACCACATTCCTAACCTTTACAGTTCTCTCAGCCAACCAAATTCTGTTGCCATCGGTGATGACTTAGAAGAAGAAAAGAAAATGGATTTTAAGGGAAGAAGATGAATTTGAAACTTCAAAGTTCGAACTATATTGCATTTTATTTTTGGAATGGTGGTTTAACCTGTTTTTGTATGTTTTTTCTTGTTATGGTGACTGTATACAATCTTTCTTCCTCTTCAATTTTCTTTTTAAATTTCTGGAAAAGAGGTTTTAATTGGTGGGTTGCGGCTCAGACTGGTGGTTCTGGTTGTGTTTATTCTTCTTTTTTTTGTTTGAGGTAATCATTTTTCATCCATGGCTTGGGCTTGGCTCTTCCATTGTTTCTATTAGACATGGATAAAGGGATGGGGGGAGGATTGGTTGCCCAACTCATTTTGACTAAGGGCTTGTTTTGATCCTGGGACTTTTTTCCAGTAACTTTTTTAATTCAGAGACAATTTGTTTGTGAACTACTCCGTCTTCTGTTTGAGCGCGACTGATATGCTTGTTGTTTGGGTATTTTTTGGAACTTCCCAGTGACAAATCTGTTTACTGTTTGGCGGTGATAGCGTTGTTTGCAGTGGAGGTAGTGGTGATGGTGGTGTGTGGTGTGATGGTGATGGTAATCGTGGTAATGGAAATTTAAGTACCTCTTCCTATTAATTTCCCAAACATGGGACAAGAATATTTTGAGGGAAAAGAAGTCAGCGACGTTTTAGTCCAGAGATCGAAAAGGGCCCTAAAAGATTATTTTTTTTAAAGATGGTTGCAAAGCTTCTAAATCACGGGACTAATTGATGACCGTCATTACTGATTGGGATAAATTTAGAAGTTGTGAATTAAAATGCTATTAATTAGGTTTAGAAGAAAGAGGACCTAAAAGGCAATGCTAAATTTCGAGGGGTCTTCTATCTTTATAGTTAGTTTTTGTTTTTCGTTTAAAATGATATACATTGGTCAGCCAATTAGGGTTACTTTAGGCATGATTGTGGAACATTTAGGATGTTGAATGCTATGACTTTGTAAGCTCTTGTTGAGCTACGTCACTGATAAGATTGATCTATATTGTTCCCTTTGCTAATTCTCTACTTGTCTTGGAAAGTTCTGTACCACGGCCCCTGTTCCAAGACATTTAAATCAAATCTATGTGAATTTGTAGAGAATACCCTTATCAATTTTCATATCTCAAAGAAAGCATTCTTAAATGAATCGAGTTTCACCCGCATCCTACTTGTAAAAAGTAACAACTGAAGCACTTGGGTCTGCTCGTGGTTGAAACTTTGGATCCAATGCTCCTAAATCACTCCCTATTGTTTGAATGCATGCCTAATTTAGGCAGTTCTCTGATCAAGATGAGTCCTCTTTTAAGTAGCTCTACTTCCTTTTATCACGACCACAGAAACTTGTTTAGTTCTGCCTTATCACTTTGATGTCCTATGTTAAAGTTTAAATAAGGGATACCTTTGATAGCTGCAGGTGTCGCGTGAAAACTATTGCTTTGTAAGCCCTCTCTAAGGAAGTCCAGGTCTCCAGGTCTTCACGTCATATGTTCTTTTGAAAGTTAGGTGGAGAAACTGAGCAAAGTAGTCCTGCTTTAATCTTGTTGTTCATCTCTACAAGTTTTCCAGAGCCATATTCCATTTTGCGATCACCCCACCCAATTCATCACCACCTTCATCGTCGTCGTAAGGTTATCCAATTTATTTCTCCACTTATTTCTGTGTAGTGCTGAACCCCTCCGTAACTCCGCAATCCTTCATGTCACCTTATAGTTCGTACTGATTTACTCCAGGTCTTCACTTGTTTTCCTCTATCCTACTTCCTTCTGCTTACAATATCTCAATCGTTTTTACATGTTTTTTTCTTGCCTACAATGAACATGTCCAAACCTCTCTAATGGCATTCAGTAATTTTTTTCATTTGAGCCACTCTCAAATTTCCTCTGATGTATTCATTCTTAATTTTATCATGTCTTGTTACTTCACTCATCCATCTTAACATATGCATCTCAGCCCCATGCATTCTATCTTCTTGTACCTTTTTGTAGTCCGACAGTCTACACCATTTAGTATGACAGTTCTTACCACTGTTTTATGATAATGTCCCTTCAATCAAAGTGGAACTCTTGGATCGCACAATACTGTGCTTGCGTGCCTCTTAAAAGGAGGTTGTAGGAATTTGAACCTTCACCTTCAAGTAAAGTAAAATGCCCGTAAGGGCTCGTATCCACTTTAGCCATTTCCACCTGTTTCATTTGAAGTAAAAACCCTTGCTCCTGTGCTGTATTCATCACCCAAAGTATATGAACTAATGTAGACAGTAGGGTCAATGATCCCATCATAATATTTAGTTTCCCATGTAAATGTATAGGAAGGACCATACTCTTATCTAACTATTTGTAGATCTGGCATGAGTTGAAAATTTTAGCTCTTTTACGCAATTTTGTTTAGTAGATATATCTGCCTATTACAGTTGCTGATGATATCTAATCGAACTTTCGTACTGATTAGGGAACAATTCTCATAAAAAATGGAATTATTGGGTCATGGTCTGTGGGGCCATGTAGGTCCACGGGTTTTAAAATTCCTCTCTGCATGCTGAGCGAGATGACGGAAGTAACCTAGAGGTCAGGAATGGACATGGACCTCACATGTTTATGACCAACATCCAATATTAGATTTTTTCTTTAAAATGCCAGTGCACATCCCTTTCTGTTTTCTGCTTGTGATATTTTTCGATTCGTCTCCTGAAAAATTGTCTTAAATTTGGAGAAATCATTTTTAGATTGGTTTTGCTGTTCTCGTAGTAGCTGCTTATGAACAATTTTTCATTCATTTGCTCGTAGATGTTCCATTTGATGCCGACACCTCAGGCAAGCTTCTATGTGTTGAACGATATCTTCCGGTTGAACTATGCATAGGACTGGAACCCACTATGCGTGCTATTTCTGGGAAGCCTGATGAGGATACATTTGCTAGAATGCCAAAGATGATCTCACTGTCGAATTAGATGAGACTGGTTCAAAATGGGAAATGTTGTTTATTTTGAATGATGGGAATTTTGGTTGGTTCGTGCTTCTCTCGCTCTTTTTTTTTGGTTCTTTTACAACTGTTTGTGAAGAAACTCTCTTCAATTTGATTGAATGGATTGATGAAAATGCTATCAGAAATCTTTCTTAGGAATGAATGGGTCTCTCATCAAGATTCCAAATGATAATAATGGTAGTAGCAACGGCGACAAATATTATTAACATGTGTAGAGACTGACTCCCATCACCGGCCTTATCATATTTAAACCCAAAAAAGCCTTTTAGAGGCACATGCCACAAGCTTACATTTGCAGATGTCAGGGCCCTTGACATCTGTAAATATCGACGGTACGTCTTCAGTGAAAATATTCTATTGAAGAGGGTAATAGCTCATTAACCTTTTTTTTCTTTTTATTCGTTCTTTGATCAGTAACAAACGATATCAACAATCTAAAAGAAGAAATTACATACCTGGGCGGGTAGTAAGAGGCTACCCCACGGGCAAACAAGCGAGTGCACCCCCAAAAAAAAAACCCCACTCAGCTAAGCCCAAGAAAATGGCAGCGCAAAAGCAGGCACCTACTTCTGAGCCAGAGGAATTAAAGGTTCAAAAGCTGGCACCCATTAACCCAAATTATTGTCGTGGTCGTTGTTGTTATTAGGATTATTATTACATGTCACAGTTTATTGTTGTTATTGTTTTGGACGATTCTTCTTACTATATTTTGTTCCTCACTTCATTGGTTTCTCATGGGTGAAACACGACCAGATCAAACCCTATAAAAAACAGAGCTGTAGACCCTTCTAATCAATGGTCTAAAGAGGGAATACTATGGTGCACCATGCTTCTGTACTATCTGATACTTTTTTTCCTTACCCTTAAATGGCTCTCAACTTCATTGATCTGGACCATACAACAGATAAACAGCCTCTTGGTCTTGGGTGGGCTATAAACTGAAAAATATGCTGATTGGATGCTCATAAATTTCCTGTCATTGGATGCTGCAGTGTACAATTGGCCGAAATTTTGCCACAGTATTATCAACCTCTTGGTAGTAATTCGCTTACTCTACAAGAAGTTCCATTTAAATGCAAGACGTCATTGTAAATGATATGAAAATTTCATTGCTAATTTCTTTTATGTAGCAGTAAATTGTTCAGTAACTCTATATTTTTTCCAAATAGAATAATATCGCAGGCTCGCAGCAGAGCCTTCATCCAGAACAAAACGCCTCAGCCATTGATTCCAGCGAAAGGGTAGATCTGTCAAAGTTAATATCCATGGGTTATGGGTGTGTTTATTTATGATATTTATGGGTGTTTATATGTATTATTTATAACTTGTATAGCTCTTTTTGTTCAGATCTGTGACATGTATTTACATACAAACAGATACTAAACGCCCATTTAGGTACCTGCAGATAAAACTGTTCAAAATTATGGGCGTAACCATTTCTCTATTTGAGAAATGAGTAGAGAAATAGGTCTTAACCTTTTTCTGCATGCGTAAGGGCAGCCGATTCCAAATAAATGAGATATGGCTGTGATGATGATGATGATGATAACGACGACAATTTTGATAGGTTGCCAGGGGGAACTGATGACCGAGATCTGACCCGACCCATGGACACCCTTACCTGACATGGATCTACTTTTTTCACTTAATTGAGCCCGACCTTTTTCGAGAACAAGATTCTACTAGAGTACCTGACCGTATGCAGTTCCTAAAGGATCTGGTCTGGGTCACCCTGGCCTAGACCGACCCTTTTTTCACTCCTAGTATTAGAGGCCTTAAAATTCATGTAGGGATCTATGGGTAGTGGCACTAAATAAGCATTAATTTTATTAGAGCTGTGATAGATACATATTTTAAGGGCCTTGAAAGTGGTGTAAGTCTATAGGTAAATTTTAGGGAAAATTAGCAAAACAACCTTAAAAAAATAAACTTTTTAGCAAAAAGTCTAGAACTAATGCTTTCACGGTTTTTTGAAGTTCAGAGATCTGTGAGATCTCAAATCCTCATTAAAAAAAATATTGCTTTCATGGATCACAGAACTTCAAAAAATTGTGAAAGCATTGTTTTTTTAAAACGTTTAAGTTATGAATTTTTTTACTAAAACGTTTGTTTTTCTAAAGTGCCCTAAATTTTAGTAACTGTTTTATGCTCCAGATTTCGGGAACTTTGAAATTTCATGTAAATAAGCCTTTGTGGGTAAAGGGCATTCATGTAAGTGAATCCTTCGAAATGTTAATTATTACAGATTTTGGAGGCGTTCAAATTTCAGGTAAATCAGCAGTTGATTAGGATCACTGTGACTAAAAGACGCTTCATAGCCCTAATGACCATAGCGACAGATTTATTTTGTTGGCAATATTTTGGTTGGGGTTGTTTCGGATAAGGGAAAATTTCGGACAGTACCAAAGGAATATACAAAAATAATTTTAAACTTTTGAATTCCGAGGAAATCACCGGACACTTGTTTTGGCAAATTTTGTCACCATGGGGTCACTCATTGAACCTGACCATGGCACACCATATATTACACTATAAATATGCCTCTTTTATTTATTATTTTTACTTTTTTAAATAATTAAGCGGGATAAAGTGTCACCCTCCTTGCATTGATGAATGAATGAAGATTACAGTTGATAAAAGATACAAAGTAATCTTCCCTAACATGGAGACTAAAGGTTGTGTGGAATGACAATAGTCGAAACACATAAAAGAGGATGAATGGTCAACTGCATCCCATACTAGATGGTTTCTGCATCCAAAAGACGATGTGAATCAATGGCCAACTGCATCCGAGATTAATGGCTTCTGCATCCAAATTATCAAAAGAAACGGTAGGTCCAAGGAATCTACATCACCGCCAAATCTGTCTTGTGTAAGCAAGGCATACAGTTTTTAATAGACAATTTTGCAGGCAGCTTATCTGCCACAATATGACTGGCTGCATACATACCCAAGCACTGTACCAGTCACGTCAGGCCACATAAGCTGCCTGTCAAATTGTTCACGTATTATAATTTTCCACTGATATTATCCAAAGTCCTTAAGTTCCTTCGAAGCGAATTTTGAAGTAAAATTTGACTTGATTTAAGCTCCCACACAAGAATAGAATAGGGGGAATAGTTTGAGGGCAAACTATTTTCTGAGCCTCTTCCGCACGCCTAGTAGGTGGGAGATTCCATCGCCAATCAATAGTAAGATCTGTCACATTTGCATTTTCATCAATACTCGAGCGAAGCATAGCTCTTCTACAATATAAATAAAGATCGCACTTTTTTTTTTTGATCAATAAGGTTGCAATTTTATTAAAATAATAAAAGAACAATGCAGATCACCCGAGCCAGGAGCTCGGAAGGAACGAAAAAACAGTTAAAGGGATAAAAACTCGCCACAAAGCACCTCACGAAAGCTAGTAGCCACCTACAATGGCACACAAACTCACACCTCTCCTCTCTTACCCCGAACCAGCGCCCAAAGATTAATATCCCGCCTGATCCCCTCAACTATCAGACTGGTAGGGGGATGCTAGCTCTCTTACCATATCAAACCCTTATAATGCCTCTCCATGCCTGTGAATAACTGTTAGGAAGATTGCAGCTCACTAAAGAAATCTGTTTGAAACAAAATTTCAAAAAAAGTTTCGAAAGACCGACATTGTTCCAATCGATAATCCTCTGAAGATCAATGCCACCTTCATCAATACGGTTGCGTACTCTTTTCCAACTGATCTGCTGAAGTGATTGTGCCAAGAGGGACCTCATCATCAAAATTTAGGTAAACTTGTGTGCGCCCAACCTCGTCTTCCTTGAACCCAATCCTCACTTGAACCCAATCTCACCTGCAGCCCAACCTCGTCTTCCTCCTTACCTAAATCAAAACCAGTTCTATCATAAACCCACCAACTGTTTGCGGAAATGCCTCAACCAACTCGAGTGGAACACTCGAGCCCTCCGGTAGCTAACCGAAAGCTGATGGAGAGAGCTGTCGTGGTTCATAGGGCTGGGGATTGGATCTGTGCTAAATGCCGTAATGTGAATTTTCGAAGACAGTCAATCTGTCACAGGTTCCGATGTGACGAGACTAAGGCGACGAGTATCATTGTTAAAGGATGTGATACCCGGATTCCAAGGATTGGGTCTAAGGGGCAGATTGTCATTAATGCTCAACAGATGAGGGACAATCGACAAGGGTGGGCCATTGTTGGTAAGAGGTCTTGTGACACAGTGGGACCTATGCAGAAGGGTTTGGAGAGGAGGGCAGGGGTGTATGGGAGTTTGTGCCAGGGGATCTTTTAAAATGGTGTTGGATGGTGGCCCACAAGTGAAGTCCGATCGATTCCCCGGGGTCTAGGGGCAACACCCTGCTGACGATGGAAATAATGAGATCTAGCGCCTGGACTTTCTTGGCTCCCATTATACTTCCCTTGCTCAAAATTTACCCTCGGTTTGGATAGTAATGCATATAAAAAAAGGGGCTATAGTTCCATTACAAATTTACAAATGGATGCATGATAGATGGGGATTTAGGAATAGCCCTGCCCTTTCAAAGCTTTCAGATTTAAAGTATTACTACGGTTCCAATATGAGGGCGAGGTGGAGGGAGTATGCAGACAAAAGGATTACTGGATTGATGGGACTCCGGTGGCTTGCGACAGGTGGTCCGATGAGGTGGTGGAGCTTTCAACACATGTCTGGCAAGCAGGCGTCTGGCTTAGATTATTTGGTCCCCTGTTGCACGCATGGACAGACGAGGTTTTCCGGGGTATCGGCAGTAGATGCGGCTCGCTCTTGCTGGTTGATCAGAGTACGGAAGACCTCTGGGAGACTAGCTACCCTTGGATCCTGGTCACCTCCGATAGTTGGAAATCCGTCCCAAGATTGTGCGTCATTTCCGTTGGCGGCAAGGACTACCGGATCTTCGTAGAAATAGAGCTGTTGGAAAGGCACCTCCTCCCGAGGCATTCAGAGAACGAAGTCAAGGGGTGCCGAAGAGACGAGGAAGACGTACTCATTAATTCCTGCGAAGAACTCACGGCGTTGAACCTCAGCCGGGGGCTGATATCGGATGGCGCGGAGCAGTGCGCTGCCGCTAGTATATCGGCGCATCAGAGGCCACCCTCGTCGTGGGGTCCCGCTTTCTGGCTTGGGAGGCATGAAGACGGTGGTGATGGAGTGGCGTTGAAGGGGAAGAAGCTGGTTGATCTCCCACCGTTGGCTACGCCGACGGTCTTGATTGTCGATTGTGCGGCTAACAACGCTTCAACGGACACCTCTCTCAATTTCAAATTCAAACCCTTTGAGGAAGAGGCGCTGAGTAGGAAAGCCTATATTTTGGATGACGATGAGAGGGATAGGGATGATCCAATGGTCTTGGAGCTATCACGTGGTGCAGATTTGATACGTGGCGACAGAAGAGATGGGTGGGCAGGGGTTAGCGGTTTCAACGAAAGTCAAGGTAATGGCTTTTTACAGTGGCTTTGGGGCTCGAAAGAAGAGGCAACTAAGGGGATTTTGAATCCTTTAATGCCACGTGGCTGGGGGTTTCAAAACCAGCCAATGGTCTTCAAAAGCCGGGATGGGAAGAGTTTGTCGCTTTGCAAGAACTTGAGTGAGGGACAACTGGCTTGTGGGAGGGAAATAGTAAGAAGTTGGGCTTTTGAGGATGGGGGCCAAGTAGGGATTGGGCTTAGCAAAGGGAAGTCTATTTTCAGATATCTTTTGCACGACGATTGGGCCCAGCTAGTTCGGGTTAAAATGCGGGCCCTTCTCTAGTTTCCGGTGGGGTGAATGGGTCGGGGTTGTCAGATGGGCCGTATTTTAGAGACGTTTTTACTTACAAGGATTCTTATGCTCTTGGGGAGGGGGTTACTTTCAAATCTTCTTCGGGGCTGGAGGAGACTGCCTCCTCGGTTGAGGAATCTGAGTCGTCAGCTTCTATCTATGGTGGGGCACAGCCTTTACGTTCTCTTCGACAATTACAGTCCAGGGAGATGGGTGGAGTGCACCTTCTCGACAGATGAAGAGTTGCTCACCGCAGATTATGAGGAATCATCGACTCCTAAAGCTACAGTTGAAGTGGAAAGGAAAGTGAAGCCGGATGCTATTGCACAATTAATCCAATTCGGACAGGATATTGGGATGTCGTTTAATGGATCGGATGAATTGCTTCGAGATCTTTTCGAGACAAATTTATGTTAGAAGATCACAGCGGTGCAAAGGAAAGAAGAGATCTCGAGCTTGGGAATTGGCCAGATTGGAGTGGAGATTATTGGATGGGAAGGGTGCCTTGGGTCGTTAATGGCTAGTTACGACGGGTCTGGTCACAATATGTTATTTTATGAAGTTCTTTTCGTGGAATGTTAGGGGAATCAATGGTAGTAAGAAGAGAGCGGGGGCTATAAAGGTGATTGCTATGCATAATCCAACGGTTCTTACTTTGCAGGAGACCAAGTGGGGAAACTGTGACAAATTTAAAGTGGAGTCGGTGCTTGGAGGTAACTGATGGGAGTGGATTGGGGTCGATTCGGAAGGGGCGTCAGGGGGGATTTTGGTGGCATGGAATGCGATGCTATTTTCTAGAGTAGACGAAGAAATCGGTCAGTTCTCGGCAGCAGTGGTGTTACAGAATAGGGATAATGGCTTTCGTTGGTGCTTCTTCAGGGTATACGATCCCAATAATATAGGGAGTAGAGAAGATTTCTGGTTCGAACTCTCGGTGATCATCGCAAGATGGGATGTTCCGATATGTTTTGGTGGCGACTTCAATGCCATAAGGTCTATTTTGGTGGCGACATTCACGTGGTCAAACCTGCAAGAGGAGGCCATTCTTAGTCGCATTGATCGATTCTTATGCTCCCCAGAGTGGTTGAATATTTTTCTGAATGCAGCTCTCCACGGATGTGCTAGGGCCGTGTCGGATCACCGACCGATTCTTTTGGACCGTGCCTCGGTTGGTAAAGGCCCCTCACCTTTTAGATTTGAGAATATGTGGTTGTGAAACGACCAATTTTGGGCGTTAGTTCTGGTCTGGTGGAGGGAGATATCTCCTACTGGGTCGGCTGCTTTCAGAATAATATCAAAGTTGAGACATCTTAAAAGTAATATTAAAAGTTGGAATAGAGAGGTCTTTGGGTTGATACACGTCTCGAAGCAGCTGCTACTCGATAGGTTGAAGGAGCTTGATGATATAGAAGAGATTAGGGGTCTGTCCGAGTCCGAAATGGAGGAGAGGATGAGTGTCAGAATGAAGTTTAATGACAAGTGCTATGAAGATGAGATCAGTTGGAAGCAGAAAGCAAAGGTTCACTGGTTGAGGGCGGGGGACAACAATACTAAGTTCTTTCATTCAGTGGCCAATGTGAGGAGGACGAGGAAGATTATTAGGGAGATTACGCTTGATGAGAATGTGCACACAGATCAAGAGCAAATCAAACAAAATATAGTATAATTTCATACTAAATTGTACGCCGACGAGGGTCGGTCTCACCCTCAGCTGGATGGAATTGATTTCCTAGTGTCTCCCCGACTCAAGGGATGGATGTGGAAAGAGGCTTCGAGGAATGTGAGATTTGGGAGGCAATTAAGTTCAGCGGGAGGGATAAGTCCCCGGGTCCGGACAAATTTACTATGAAATTTTTCAGGGTTTTCTGGGGGTTGCTCAAAGAGGACTTGGTTAGTGTCTTTGTGGAATTTTATGCTAAAGGGCATTTGGGCCGTAGTCTCAACTCGACCTTTATTTCTCTTATTCCGAAATCGAAAGGTGCAATAGACATTAGGGACTTCCGACCAATTAGCCTTCTGAATTGTCTATAAAATTTTGGCTAAAGTGCTAGCTAATCGGTTGAAGCCTCTTTTGGGGGATATTATCTCGGCTAACCAGGGGGCTTTCGTGCAAGGTTAAAATCTTACGGATATGGTTGCTGTGGCACATGAGGTAGTTCACGACGCTCATCGAAACAGACTTCTAGCGGTGGTCTGAAAAGTCGATATGGAAAAGGCATATGATAGGGTCAGCTGGGATTGTTTGGATTACATGTTGCTTCGGTTCGGGTTCGGGCAGACTTGGAGGGGATGGATTAGGGCATGTGTCTCATCGCTTTGGTTTTCGGTTCTGATTAACGGTTCTCTGACTGGGTACTTCAGAAGCTCAAGAGGGTTGAGGCAAGGGGATCCCCTCTCGCCGCAACTATTTACGATAGTAGGGGAAGCGCTAGCGGGTCTATTTTCGCAAGCTCGAAGTCTTAACCTGATCTCGGGGATTCCGGTGGGAGGTCAGGGGTTGCATATTATGCATTTTCAGTACGCAGATGATACGACCTTATTTTGTAAGGCTGACCCGGTAGAGTTGCAGACGATGGCAGATGTGCTCCTGATTTTTGAAGCAATATCAGGGCAAAGGGTGAATCTTCTTAAGTCCTTGGTAGCTGGGATTGGTGTGAACTCGCGGTTGTTGTCTCAGTTAGCGGATTTGGTAGATTGTACCTCCCAGTAGTTGCCCATTACCTATCTTAGGCTACCGCTTGGGTTTCGCAATCCTTCGGTTGCAGAGTGGGATCCGGTGATCAAGAGGCGTGAAGCTTGGCTTGCCTCCTGGAAGGGTAAGCTTCTGAGTAGTGGTGGGTGATTGACTCTTGTAAACTTAGTGTTGGCTAGTCTTCCGTTTTTTTTCTTTACGATGTTCAAATGTCCGGTTGCGGTGATTGATAAACTTGAACAAATTCAGCGGAATTTTCTCTGGGAAGGGTCAGGGCTTGACAGGAGGTACCACCTAGTCAGGTGGGAGGTTTGTCAAATGCCTAAAGTGGCTGAGGGGTTGGATATCCATAAACTTCGGGAAGTCAATAAAGCCTTGTTAGGTAAACGGTTGTGGAGAGCTGGGTTGGATGAAAAGAAGAATAGCCTGTGGGTTCAATTGTTGTCCCAGAAATATGGATGGACCAGTGGGGAATGGGATTTTCGGGTGGAAGGGATCAAAAACCCTTCATTGTGGTGGAAGGGAGTTTGTTGAGTGTCGTCAGATTTTGTCAGATGGACCCAATTTAGTTGGGGTGATGGTTCAAGTATTAGGTTCTGGCTTGATCTGTGGATATTGTATAACCCCCTTTGTGCTACCTTCCTTAGCATCTTCAAGATTGCTGCCGCCCTTAGGTGCCTCGTGAATGTCGTGTCGTTGGAGCGAGGGGGAAGGATGATATGAAATATCCCCACTCGAAGACTATTAAAGGATGAAGAGATCCAACCGTTTCTCCAGCTTCAAAATCGGTGAATATGGCAAGGAGGAATAGGCTGCGATGTGATACTAGATGCTGGCTCCCGAATGGTAAAGGAGTATTTTCGGTTCGCTCGTTTTACAATATGTTATCTATGCGACCGCTAGTTACTGTGGAGTGGGTGGCTCTGTGGAGAGCTCCGGTGCTCCTCAAAGTTAGATTTTTTGTGTGGACATTAATGAGGGGTAGGGTCTTGACGGTGGACCAGTTGATTACGCGGGGCAAAAGCATGACAAATAGATGTGTTATGTGCATGTAGGAGGAAGAGTCGGTTTCTCATCTTTTTCTTGAATGCTGGGTAGCGACGGAGATCTGGACCATTATTCTGAGGTCCTTCGACATATCATGGGTGTTTTCCAGGGACATTTCCTCCTTGTTTGTGTCCTGGTTCGGCGCACAATTGGAGGGGGCATTTACTGGCTTTCTGGAAGGTAGGTTTCTTTGCGGTCCTTTGGAGCATCTGGCCCGAAAGGAATGACCGGATTTTTCGTAGGAGGCGGCGCCCGGTCGGTGTGATTCTAAAGGGTATCTTAGAGCGGATGTGTCTTTGGGTCACCCTTGTTAAGCTAGGGATGGATGACCCTCCGGAGTTGTTCGAGTTTGGTTAAGTTGGCTGTCGAGTTTGGGGCTTGTGTGGAGGGTGCTGTTCGGCCCCTTTTCATCTATTTATTTATTTTGTTTTTATTAATTTGGTTTTTGCGTTGCTTTTTTTGGTCGGTCTGGTAGTCCTGTATTCTCCCAGCTCCTCGCTGGTTTTTCTCTTCTTTTAATATAAGATGCCTTTATCGATCAAAAAATACATAAAAATTGTGCTCTTTAGTCTAGATATAAGATGAAGAAAAGTTCAGAAGCTGCCTTAATTCGGAAGTAGAGCTAACATCATCTTAGTTACGATAAAAAGATCATTGGCAAAGATGAGATGTGAAATAGGAGCATTGGGAGCAAATTAGTAAAAGTTTACGATGCGAAAGGAGGTCTTTTTATGTTGTTTATTTTTAAGTATCAAAACCAATGTACTCAAAATATTATCAATGCTTTAACTCATGAATGTCCAATGCCCAAGAAGCTTCTATCAAAGAAAGGGGGATCAAAATTAGCTTGACAGCCAGCCTGTAAAAGAGTTCTTGTAATCTCCATAATGAGTCCATCTTCGAAAGGAGAAATAACACTCGCACAGCCGACCCCAAGTAGATGGGATAACGCTATGATGATGATGATGATGAAGAAATTAGTGAAAGCACACATTTGAGGAGATTGACCGATCACGCTTGAGATTGAATGGGTTTGTTACCCTATACCAATTCAGTGAAAATTACCTTAAAATTTGGTAATTTGAATTCAGAGAAGGGAACAGTCGCATGGAGTAAAATGGATTCTTTCAGCATGGTCCACAAAGCACACGCAATCCACACATTTGTAATAGGTAGATTCAGATGGTATTCCATTTACAAATTTCTCTGTTTGCTTTGTAACTAACTAGAACTCATGAAAAAACCATGTAAGAAATAAAGAGCTCAAATGAATGATCAAGGAAATGAAGTTCTAGTAGTGAGAGAGGATCTCATGTGTACTATGGCAGACTCATTTGCACCCAACTTGAAGGCCTCTTTGCTTGCTAGTATGAACCTTGAAACGGCACCCTTCACGTAATCGTGGGCCTCTCTAACACTCATTTTGCTGCTCATTTCATCAGGAAAGCTGCTCAAGAAATGGTCTCCGTTAAGAACACCAGCCAATTGAACTATTTCCCTCTGAAATTTTGATAACTCACCATCTTCTTTTGCTTCTGTTCTCCTTAGTGGAACCACTTGTGGGAGTACTTCTGTAACATAGATACAAATTGATTATTGGGCTTTCTCCTATTTAAGTTCTAAAACAGACTTCAAGACAAAAGAAGATTGGTTCTTTGTTTTTCCATCGGTAAAAAATTATTTGGTTTGGTTGAATGGTGATCAGATCCTAGTGATTATTATATTGTACTATTGACAGAGCGAGAGATATATACCAGGGCAATCTGTTCTTGGTGAGGTTAAATTGCCCACGACTTGTTCGAACGTCCCGGCCCAAGCATCTCTATAAGTCAAGAAATTGGATTTGAGGTTGAACAACTTCTTTATGGTTGCAGGTATTGAAGAGTGCTCATACTCTGAGCTTGTGGTTGGTCCATTGGGACGGCTGATCACTACATAAATGATATATAAGAACAGAAAAAAAGAAGTCAAATTAAAAGATTGATATGAAAGTACGAACAAGTGCGGATTTCAAGTCACATTTCCCCAAAGAGGTTGAGAAGCGTTTTAGTTCAATTCTAACTTTCATAGACTCCATGGCACCCAAAAATGAGAGTACACTTTTCACTGTGTTTGGTGGCTAAAAGTCATTATAGCCTTGATGAAGCTGGTGACACCAGATCAATCATACTACATTTATAAAACAACCAAATTTATTAAACTGTGATCCCCAAATTACCAAATTGCCAACTCTTAAAAATCACAATAGACTCATATAACAAACTTCTCCAAAGAAAAGCGATAAAAAATTACCAAATTACCAACCCTTCAGAAAATTACCACAGACCCATGTAACAAAGTTCCCCAAAGAACAGTTTTAGATCAACAAATAGAGTAAAGAGACTACATTAACCAATAAACTAACCAACAAGACAAAAATTAGGACCAATTTCAACTCGCTCAAGCATGTTAACCGGAATGAAAGAAGAAGTACTAAAGAATTCTCATTCAGAAGAAAATCATTCAGGTGTGAGGTTGGCCACACTGCCTCTAGTTTTAACTTATTTTTGGTTAAAATCGAATCCAACTAATACCATTAAAAACAAAGGGCTGATCACAGCTATTATCGAAATTACACCTCCATCTTTCCCAAAAGAAAAAGTAATTCTCCTTTCATATATAAAGATTGTTAGTTGATCTTTGGTGTTCGTATTTTTTTTGAGATATTCGTGGCCCTTGCCCGTTTTTAGATTTTATTAACTAATCACCTGTTTTTTTTTCTCTCTAAATTTTCTTGACCCTGTATAAATTAAGCTGAGTTGAGATAAATTAATTACATATTCTCTAAATCAATATATATTTTTTTAGAAAACGGAGAAAATTTAAGTAATTGTAAAAGGATTGGTTGTCAAGCGTGAAGACTGAAGAGTGTGTTCGAGTCTGGAGAGGAAACACTTTCTTGTCAAAAAAGCCCCCATACGTAGGGGACGAGCACTGAGTAATGGCCTTTTACTTTTTTGCTCTTTTAACAAACTATCGTTATCAATCAACAAATAATTAGATTAAATTTTTCTGAGAAAATTTATCCATAAGCTCAAAGAAACAAATCTAAGCATAATGGTTAAACCTATTTTCATCCTACCCATCAAACAGTCACAGCTATTTAAACAGCAGAATTACCTGTTCCTTTCTTGATCCAAGGAGAGACCATGATCGTAGGGACTCGAACGCCTAACTGATCAAACTTAAAGAAAAATGGAGCAGGCCCCGTATTCCCATCTGGGCTTGGCACCTTTTCATAAGGGGTTGGAACATGATCAAAGAACCCACCATGCTCATCATATGTAATCACCAAAAGACTCTGATTCCATTGGGGACTCGATCTCAACGCTTCGTAAACCTCCTTCACTAGCTTTTGTCCATTAGCAACATCATGAGACGGGTGATCATCGTTTGCGGGAAACCCCTTTATATCAAAATACCTCGGTTCAATCACACTCAAACTAGGCAACTTCCCTTTCCTAGCATGATCCTTGAACTTCAAATCAAACTCATGGAACTTGAAAATGTACTTCAGTTTCCTCATATTCCTATAAAAAAGAGTAGTGGGTATGTTCTGAAAGTAAATCCCAAAGTCCATTCCGTTCTCGTGAAGGGAATCGAATATGGTTTTTTGTGGGTACCCTTTTGCCAATTGCTTCTTAACGTGACTAGTCGAACCATGAGAAGTTGCAGAGTAAACAAAGAGCCTATTGGGTTGCGTTGGACCGGGAAGGGATGAAAACCACCGATCGAAAACCGCGAATTCACTTACGAGGTTGGCAAATATGGGCAATGATTCGGGTTTGAAGCCTTTCATGACGGTTTCGGATAGAGGTTGAGAGATAGACAGAGCTTGTTGGACAAAACCCGACATTGTGGGGATCAAATTTGAGCCAAAAACTTGATCTTTGACGTCTTCGAAGGAGTGGCCTGGATCAGGGTCGACGAATTCTGCATCATTAGTGAAACAGATGGAACGAGATTGCGGGTTTTGGGTGGAAATTGAGTTGCATTCGGTACCAGTGACTCCATTGATTAATGGGTTGATGGATTTCTTCATCCATCCGATCATGTGGTCGAAGGATCGGTTCTCTAAGACTAGTACTACAATGGTTTTGATGGGTTGCTCTGTTGTTGAAGCCAAATTGGAGGAGGTGAGAAGAATGAGGAGGAAGCTGGAGAGGAAGAAAGAGGGTTTGGTTCTAAATTGTTTCATTTCCAATCTTTACTGATCAAACAGATAGATCTTGCTAAAACAAAGTGGATAAATCTTCAAAAAATGTGTTTTTTTTTGGGTAAAAGTTGTTTAAGCAAGCAGAGTGTGCTAAGAACAGAAAACAAATGTGAGGATTCTGTGAGGAAAATGAGATTGGTTTTTGTTGAAGATGCAGTTTTTTGAAGAAAGTGAGTAGAAAATGGGAGTCTGGTGATAAAGCTATAAATGAAGGCAAAATGGGTTCTTTTTGTAATGGGGAATAGAGGTTAGAGAGAAGGATGAAAGAGATGGGCAATACTGAAAATCCAATAAGAACAGAGAACAGAGCTGATGATATAAAGACAACTAAAATAACTGTTCATAGTGGAGAAAAAAATTCTCACTTTTCTTTTTTGTTGGGGGGAGTCAGCAGTTTCTTTAAACAAGAAATCAGAGAAGACAAAATAAATAAATAGAAAATTTAATTTTAAATTGCTAGATTTTGGCTTGGTTGAAGAAGAAGAACAAGGTTTTTGTTTGATGTGCTCAGTGTGTGTGCTTGAGTGAGTGATGGAAGATAATATAAAGAAGGAGAAAAATATGGGTGGCAAAGGTAAGCTGTAATTTAAGTTTTCCTTTTAGGAACACCAGAAATAGAATATCTTTATTTGCAGAAGGCAGTGGGGCACTGTTAAACGTGCTAGAAGGAGCCCGCAGCAGTTGCTCGAGAAGTTAGATTTTGTTCTTACTTTCTGATCGACTGTGGAAATACCATTTTCTTTTTTTTCCTTATGCGTTGTCATCTGTAAGTTCAGCTGGTCAGGGCCAGGTTTCAGGAATCTAAGTGAGCTGGTACCGGGGATTTAGATACCGATACAGATTCGGTTTACCAAATTCGAACCAATATTGAGAATTTTGGCCTTTGGTTCAGTATAGACCGAAACCAAACTTTGAAGAATCAGTTCGATTTCGGTTCCCAGGATAGTCATTCAAAGTTTTGACACTCTTATGCTATTCATTATATGATTAGAGATAATTTTTCAATACAATTATGGAAATGAATCCCATGTAACACCATGAGATTGCCTGCATGTCTGAAATTGAGGGCCCTATCACCTAAATACAAGGACTAACAAAGATAGGGTGTGAAAAATGTAGTTTTGTTCTTGGGATTTGACTATCCTCACCTTAGATCTAAGTTGAGTGGTGCAATTGGCACATATTTTTCTATCCAAGTTATTTAAGTGGCAGACATCTTATGCTCCTTTGCAGTCCAAAAGTTATGCCCATTGGACAAATCGTTCCATCAAATGCACCTACTTCGATATGAACCCCACATTAGATATGAACAATGGATGGTGTTCTTTAAGTCTGCCAAGTGGCCAAAAAGTAGAATGGTGAGAGGGTTTTAATGTTTTATCGTAGGCCTAAGGTGAGCTCCTATTAAGCCTTTTTTTTCATAATCGAAGTGACAAAGATTATACCTTGTCACGGGAAGATTACAGTGCACTACCACCTAGTTAGTGATGCTAGGTGCCACACAGTTAATTACCTTGTTCCAACGAATGAGGTAAATTACTGTGTGGCAATGTGCATCATTGATGTTGGGTGAGTCCCATCCCCATGTTGGGGTGAGACTCTGTTAGGTTTTGGCTCGATTTACGATTGCAACTAGAGTTATCTATTGGAATTTGGTTTGGTTGATTGTTAAAGGATCCTATATTAGTTTGTTTTTGTTTGAGGAAAGTCACTTATTTTGGAAACTTATATTATTCTCTAATATAAGATCCTATTGAATAGGATGTGAAAGATACAGAATAAGACTCCAAACAAAATTGGAAAGTGGGAGGTTTTTTTGGAATGTGGGTTCTCTTGGGGGCTAATAAGTGTGAGACAAAATCTTGATTTTTTGTGCCTTGGACCTTGGATTAGAAAATGAGGGTTTTGGAAAAAGGGCTTTGGTATTAGTTTTGTAAAACCCTTTGGAAAACCCATCTACGGTTTTTTTGGGTATCTCTTATGAAGAGAACTCTAGACTTGTTTTTTGGTTGGGTGGCTCCCTTTTTGGGTTTTGGTGAGAGTACGCGTGGGTGTTTGAGAGAACCTTGGTGTTTGTTTTGAACTTTGGGGTTTTGTATTTATTCTTAGATTTTTGTGGTTTTCTTGTGTTGGGTAAGATTGAAGAATACTATCTCCATTGTTTGTGTCTTTTGTGCATCTTCTTCTTGATAGTGGAAACACTTTATTTGACTGTCCCGTGACGTAGGTTTAGACCGAATCACATAAATCTGGTGTGATCTCTTTCTCTGTCTACCTTCTTTTGATAATTATTATTTGGTTTATTGATTATTTTCTTCACCCGTGAAAGCCATTAACGATTGAAAGTGCAAAAGCTTTCTAGGGATATTTGCACAACAATCATCCCCATCTCTACCGTTAATAATATGATCATATTCATCCAGTGGTTGCGATTAATTATAAGTTTTGGTTAACGAGTAAAAAAAAATTGGACGGACCAAGCTAATGGTTGGGATGATCTAATCAATGGTCATATGGCTTATGGTCCATCGATGTGAGCCATAGTTTAGTTGGTCAAAATTTTCATATCAACACAAATCATCATTATCATTATCACAATTTTATCCCATTTATTTTCTGCTCTCAAGAGTCTTAGTAATTTTGCAATCAATCCTTCATGTTCCTTTTAATTGCTTCCCTCTAAGTTTTTCCTAGTCTTTCTCTTTTCTTATTTCCTTCTGCTTGTAGCATCTCAATCTTTTATATGTGACCTTTGATGAACATGTCCAAACTATTTCAAGCTACATTTTTGGACCAATGAAAATACAAAATGTTAATCTGACCAACACGATCATCACCCCAATGGGGATCTCAGTGGCATCTGTCAAATGTTGACATTTACAGTTGTCCGGCCCCATAAAAACTGAAAGACCAACATTTGACCGAATTTTGTCACCAAGGTTCTTCTAAGGTCTAAGCACGAACTCAACCATCTATCGATGTCGGTGAAGACTGGAGCAAATGCCTTCAAAAAATGGTAAATTAGAATGTGGACCCTTATAAAATTATGAATATGAATATTTAATGCATTCTACTAGATAAAATATATAGTTGCTAAAAGCATGCATAAGAAAAAGTTTATAACTTTTTAAAAGAAGAAAATAGTAGTTTTGTGCCTTGCTTCGTGCTCAAGAAATGGCCAAGGACTCTTTTTGGCAGGGACTGCTATTTCCTCTTTTCATCGTCCATAAGGGTCTCAATGGGTCGCGTGGGCTGGGTTCATGTCGGGCCTAAATGGGCTGATTCCTATTCAGGTTGTCTGAACCAATACATACCGCTCATACAAATAATCGCATTGAGCTGAGCCAGTTGTGACGTGGGCATGCGGCATGGCCATCTGGATCAGCCGTAGGGCTATTTTACTTCTTCGCGTCAAGAGCATCGTTGGTGCTTTGAAGCTATAAGGGCGATATCAAGTGCGTTGGTCGTGAGTCACAAGGGCGTCGCAACACGTTAGGATGAAGGGTTGAGACTTGGGCATGACATGGTTGCGACACAGTCGCGACACGTTCGTATGTGAGAAGGATATGAGGCGTTGTGGTGTGGAAGATGACACCGTGTGCCATGATGGTATGACGAACCAACGTGTTTGAGGTCCTCCCATTCCTTTGCCTCCGATAATATTTAACCCTTATAGAGGGGGACATGAGTTGGGGTCTTCCAACCCAACACGTGTACTAGCCTCATGGGATTGAGTGCATGCATCCAGGCCATGCTTGGTGCGTGATCGTCCTAACTACATTGTGTACTAGTGTAATAACCCAAAATTCTGTAAATCATGTTGATGAGTAGTGAAATATGATGATATTTTACCCCTAAAGACCTACATTTAGCCACCTGATGAAAGCTATTTAATATGTTTTATATAGCTTTAGTGATTTATAGGTCTGGAGATGTGTTAAGCATAAAATAATCCGAGAGTTTAGAATATAACGTCAAATTCGTGCTACCTTGGATCATTCAGAACTTATCCCGATTTGAAGCTTAATTTTGACATTTAAAATATTGGATTCACGAAATTATTAAAACACCAAAGTTGTAGAGCTCGTCGTCTTCTTTCTAACGCAATAATAAGTGTCTCAATCCGACTTCGAGATAAAAATATATGACCAAAATACTAAGGCTATGTCTATTGAAGAGTTGGGCCGAGTTACACGAAAATCTGGGAAGCTCGATGCATCGAGCAATAGACTCGATCAATAGACTTTGGACCGAATCTTTATGTTTCTAAAGCTTAAAATTAGGGAAAAAAGTTAGGGTTTAGGAATTAGGCCCTATTTAAGGGAAATTAGAATTAGGGTTAGGAGTCTCTTCTTTTGGGGAGCCTTTTATTTTTCTTAGTATTTTTAGTTTCTTTGAGTTTTTCCCTTTTATTTTCAAGCATTGTTCTTTTCATTTCCTAGTTTTAAATCTTAAATTAGTTTAATTTCTGCATTGAAGAAGGATTGTACCGGGTTAAATTAAAGCTTTTATGAATTTTGTTGAAGCTCTTTACGGTATTTTAATGTCATTTTTAATTCCTGTTTTTATTTTGTTATTTATTTCTACCTTGTGTGGCTAGTTTCATTGAGGATGGGGATCTAATGAACCCCATCCGAGGTATTCATTCGTAATAATACAAATCTATGATTGAGATGTGAGATTGTTTTAAGGGCCCTGATGTTATTATCGACATAGATATAATCCGATTGTAATTTGAGATCTCAGAGCTAATCATGTCTTATGATTTTAGATCCGCAATGGTGATTCTAATCTAATTACTGCTAATCATGTCCTATGATTTCAGATCTGCAATGGTGATTCTAATCTAATTATTGCCTTCTCTGGGTTAAGTTCTCTCACTATCTGAGGTGTGAGTGTTAATCATACACTCATGAGATGTTAATCATACATTTTCGTGATCTTAGATCTGCAGTGTAGACTTTACCCCATGAGTAAGTTCCAATTCCCATTCGATGTGTGAGTGTTAATCATACACTCATGGGATGTTAATCATACATATCTTTAATCTTAGATCGGTAGTATGAAATTTACCTAGAGATTGGATTCTGAGTGCTATATGAGGTGTGAGTGTTAATCATACACTCATGAGATGTTAATCATATATCTCCTTGATCTCAGATCTGCACTTTAGAACTCATGTGTGTTTGGGTCCAGTGCTTGCACATTGACATCTTTTGATAATCTCATATCTTAATCCATAGATTTGTATTACACAAATGATAAGCCTACGATGGGAGGATTTAGTATCCCGATCCTTATCTTTTATAATCTGTTTAAATTTTAATTAGTGGTTAGTGCTTATCTCATTTTCCCAAGTTCTTAAGTTTTTAATCTTTAAAATACTGTGATAGATCTGTGGTAATTCTTTTGGTTAATTGTTATTTTTGATTATCATTTTCTAACTAATCCTCGTGGGAACGATCTCGTACTCTGCACTCACTGACTACATCACGATTCGTGCACTTGCGAGTACAATAAAATTTTCACAATAAGTTTTTGGCACCGTTATTGGGGATTGGGCGTAGAAAATTTAAAAATGTTAGGAAATAGAAAATTAATTTTAGAAAATTTTATAGATTTAAATCAGTATTTTCATTAATTCAAAAAAAAAAAAGAAGGTTCGATTAATCGACGTGTGTTGTCGATCAATCGATTTTGAAAATTAAAAAAAAAAAAAAAAAAAAAATTTTAATTTCAAATTTTGAAAATTGAAATTTAAATTTTTTTTAAAAAAAAAAGTTCAATCAATCGACGTGTGTTGTCGATCAATCGATTTAAAAAAAAAAAAAAAAAAAAATTAAAATGTCAAAATTAAATAATTCAAAGTTTCAAATTTTTGAAAATGCGAAATTCAAATTTATCGAATCTAATTTTATTTTTATTTTTATTTTTATTTTTAAATTGGTGTTATTGGTGAAATCATGTCAATGCATGGATTCAATCTAGAATCATGTGCTATTTATGAAAATTCGATGCACATTAAGCCTATGTGTCCCTTGAACAATTCAAATTATTACCCTGAACAAGTCCAACCCAATACTGTTTAGAGCAACCATGACTCGCAGAGTCAACTCAATGACATATGGGGACTTAATCAACCTCCAATGTGTGATATGATGTCTTACTCTGATCAAAGTTACTGGTAGAGTCAACGCAATGACATGTGTGAGTTTAATCAGCCTTTAATGTGTGATATAATGTCTTACTCTGATCAAAGTTACTAGCAGAGTCAACATAATGACATGTGTGGGTTTAATCAACCTTCAATGTGTGATATGATGCCTAACAATGATCAAAGTTCTTACCCTGATAACTTCTCATATGAGTTTTCACAGCAAACTCAATACTTTCAAGGCATAGAACCATATGACCCAGCCCAAAATTCTTTTTACTCCTTAAAATATTTAAAAAGTTTGGTGCACACCAATACTCAAAGAATTTCTAGGATACAATCACAAGTTAGTCAGATGATCGAGTACTTACAAATGAAAGATAAAATAGAAGAATCTCTTACCAATCGAAATGAAGAAGACCCTCTAATTTCGTTCAGAAATATGAGGATGAATTAGTTACTACGCTTGAGAATGACATAACGAGTGTTGAGGTAGTGCAAGTGCGAGGAAAAGAGGAAATGAAATGAAACGATACTTGTGCCGAGGAGGGAATTGAGAATCAAATTGAGATGAGAAAGAAAGAAAATGACACTCTTACAATATCTGATAAGGGAGACAACATTTTTCGATGAGTGTGAATTCGATTTAGGGGAGAAAGAGGAATTTCAAATCTGTTGCTCGTTCATTGAATACATAGATGATCAACAAAATGTCGAAAAAAGATTAATGAGTTTAAATCTGGAGTACGATTTTGAGAATATCAAGTACACGGTAGAGATTGGAAGGGTAGAGATGGACCATAATAATGAAACTTGGGCACATCAGGGGGTGTAACTAAGTCCTTGATAAGAGAAATGCTGGGACGATTAAATAAATCACTGATCCTGCTTAAAAATAATTTCATAAAGATTTGGGATCCTGGTAGACTTTGAATGAATTTACACCTTGTAGATTAATTTTGTAATTTTTCTTTTAAAAAAATAAAAATAAAAAAAAATAAAAAATTGCTTAGATATACTCATTTTTACAATTGATTATGGTTTTAATAGTGTTATTCGAGTAAGCATTTTGTTAGTTTTGATAATCTCCTCACTATTTTTGATATTTTTTTTCATGTGATGAGGATGCTTAGATATACAAGTATATTTTCATGTAGGTTTGGGAGAGGATTTTTCTTACCTCTCCCCTTTTCATGTGCAATCACGCACCTCAAATCATTACTCCAAGTATGTTTTCTCACTTTAATATAATATTTTATTTATTGTTAACAATAAGGACATTATTTTGTTTAGGTTTGGGAGTGTAGTTTGTGTGATTTTATTATTTTGATACCCCTAAAATTACAAAAAAAAAAACCTTTGGAACCGTGATATATGTTATTTTACGATTGTTTTCAAACTTTAGTTGATGATGCATGTGAATTTAATTTTGAAAATAGCGATGTCATATTTTGATTGCTTCTATCTAGGATATTGAAATTTAATGTGATAATTTGAGGATAGTCTTGAAATTCATGCCTAGACATTTTGTGTAAGTATACCATGCTTAAGATCTAGAAATCGAGGAACTAATTTGAATTTTGAATCCTAGGTTCTTAGTAGAGGCTAAACCTGGTGAGCTTTAGAGCTAATTTCCCGTCCTTGATGAGAGTTTATATAAACTCGGAGTTGTCGTTGAATACGAATTATTCCTGTATAATCTCACACATTTTATTTTGACTTGTGACTTTGCATGACATTAAATTCATATTATTGTGCTAGAACATATCATATATTTGTTCAAGACAAATAGACAATGTTATCATCCTTTGAGGACATGATTGAAGGCCATCTTTGGCTCGTTTGTGCTTAAAATGTCTCACCTTATGTAAATTAATCCTTCTAGTATCCCTTTGACCCTCTTGAAAAATTTGCCTTTATATATTCTTTGATATGTCACGTTAACCTTTACCCCTGCACCATTTCTGAAAATTCAGTCTTACCCTTCTTATTTATGAGAAATTAAGAACGAGGGATGAGAATAAATGAAAAGAGAGTAAGTGGAGAGATATCGAGTTGTGGTGTTTACTGAGACTATATGACAGAAAAAAAAAGAGAAAAAGAAAAAGAAAAATTAAAAAAGAATGAGAAACATGCATCAGTTATTCGCTTTGTTCATCTAAATGCTTTGAAATTGTGTATCTTTATGAGAAAAATTATGTTTCTGTTTACGTCATAAGATATATGCATGATGTTAAGAATCTACATGCTATTATTTTTTTTTCTATTGAACTTAGATGTAGCTCATCCCTCGACTATACGTCACAGGTACAGGAGTAGAGGCGGACTTAGAGGATCTCGTAAGGGAGGAGGACGATCCTAATTTCTCTCCTGGGGACGACTCAGAGCCTCATCCTGAAAAATGTTTTATTTGCACAAAGCACGGGTAGGTCCGACTTTGGAAGTGATGGGTTAGAGTACGGTTTTGTGATGTAAAGAATATAAGCTTTTGGATCGTAATTGTACTATTCTTTTGTGAATCATGTTTCAATGATGGTCGGCCATCACTGATGGTTCTTTTCGGTTCTTCTGCCCATAAGTTTTTACATAAAATTAGAATCGTTATTTCTGTCTTTTGAGATATGGAATTTAAGATTTCCTTTTTACATATATGACTCTATCTGCTTAGCTAGAGTTTCCGCTTTGTGTGTGGATATGCCAAGTGTTCCATTCGGGAATCAACCTTAGTATTGATCCGACAATCCGAGTTTCACAGCTAGAAAATTCGGGCTGTCACAACTAAGGCCATTGTGCTTGGGGTGGTTTCCAACCACTCCTGCGGTGCGGGTCTTAGCCTAAAGGGGGCTTGGTATATGCTCGTCGCAGCCTATCGCATTATCAATCGTCATTGTCGGCTCTAACTTACTGCGTTGCTTTGCAGGGTGAAGTTCGAACGCAGAGGTTGAGGTAAAGCTTGAGTAGGATAAACATTCCACCCTTCGTAGCATCTGAGAATTTGCATCACGTGACTCAATTGGAGCTTAATAGGCTGACTTTGCGCATCGAGCGTTAGGTGCAGCACAGGCTGACACTGTTGGACGATTGACCCCATGACACAGTCCTCATATATTGGCTTATGAAGATTAGCCCATACCTGACAAATGGTAGGTCAAGTCAGGTTAGGTCAGCTCTCAATGGGTCGTGTGGGTTCGGTTCAGGTTGGGCCTAAATAGGCTGATTCCTATTCAGGTTGTCTGAACCAATCTATACCGCCCGTACAGATAATCGGGCTGAGCTGAGCTAGTCCTCATGTATTGGCATATGAAGATTAGCCCATACCTGACAAATGGCAGGTCAGGCCAAGTGTGGCCAACCCGTCAACTACTTAAAGGTATCAATGGTTGGATCGGGCCAACTTTAGGTTGGGTTTTTAACGGGTTGGCTCCTAATCGGGCCGTAAAAGTCAACTCATACCCGGCTCACGCTGAGCCCAGCTAACTCATTTATGAATCTGGCTCATAGTGCTTAGCTCATGCCCAACCATGATGGTCATTCATAACAAAATTTTTCTTTATTGGTTGGTTGTTGAAGTTTAGTCCCACATCGGGTATTCATAGTCGTGTCTCTCGTCCCATAAGATCCTCGGTCCCTCCACTTATAGCCAATTGGTTTTGAGATAGATAGCCAAATTTGTCGTGATATCAGAGCAGGCCGTTCTCCACCTCACGTCACCCAGTTCAATTATTTATGGGATTTGGCTCAGTCTGGCCAACACGTACGAGGGCATGTTGTAGTTTAGTCCACATCGGATATTCATAACCTTGTCTCTCATTTTGTAAGAACCTGGGCCCGTCCACTCATAGCCAATTGATTTTGAGATGAATATACAAATTTATTATCGGTAAAAAAAATATTTTTTGGAGAGATACTATTTCTCCAATTGAGTTACAAGCATGGTATCAAATATCAACCGATACCGATACGTATCGGCAATACGTATCTATTTTTCGACAAACCGATATGTATCGGTGCCAATACATATGGGGTACACTACAAAAAAATAAGACTATTAGCCCAAAACTGCCGCTATTAACAAATATTAAGACTATTAGCGACAATTTTTTTGTTAATAGCGGCAGTTTATGGTTATCGCTAATAGTCTTATTATTTGTAATGGTATCCAACTCGGTATCGGTATCGGCAAATACAGGCCCGCATCGTCTGATACGTATCAGGCATCGGCCGATATGTATCGGATAGCGGCCGATACCTGTATTTTCCTTTTTTATTTTATTCTTTTAAAAAAAATGGGCCAATCTGTATCAGTATCGGCCAATTTGTCGATAAGAGGACCGATACCGATAGTGATACCGAGTTTATTACCTTGGTAAAAAATATATGGCATATTCATAGCTAACAATTTGCACAAAGTGGCGTAACAAAACATATAACCTATATAAATATTTTCATTTTCATTTTCAATTCGACCCGATGGGCTAAGTTGGGACTACTCGGCTTGTTGAGAGGAGTAGCTATGAGGCAATATAGGCGGGATTCAAGAGGGTAGTTTTGCTTTGATAATTACGTATGAATGTAGTTGTAGCTTAATTTCGAACTGTCTATGAGGAGTGTATTCGGTTCAGTTTGGTCGATTTTGGACCAAAATCATAAACCAAACTAGTCTTAGTCGGTTTTTAGATTTTCAAATCAAACCAAACCATCCAACTCTTAAACCAAACCAACTCGATTTAATTCGGTTTGGTTTGGTACGGTCGGTTTCGATTTTCCTATGAGTTTTACTTGCACATCAAAATTTTCTCAACTTCTCAACCGATTTTTCTATAAGTTCTAGTTTACCGCTTTAAGATTTAGGAATAGGCTAAAGATAAGGGTAAGATTTTATATAAAAATATGTATTTTACTTAAATGCCCTTTAAAATTAAACAAAATCCCCGCTTATATATATATATATATATATATATATATATATATAGCTTACAAATTACATTCGGTTCAGTTCGGCTTGGGGAGGCTTAGAACCGAAACCAAACTAAACTTTTCGATTTTCCTTTTCTCCAAATCAAACCCAAATCGGTACCCATCCAAATCGAACCAAACCTGGCAGTTCGGTCCAAAAAATGCACAACCATACTGTCTATATTTAAAGGAAACAAATCATATTGAGTTGTAATAAGTCACGCTAATGACATACGTGCTCCAAGTTAAACTATTCAAATTGATGAAAATAGGAAAATTTACACTTTCGGCCCTATAAGTTTGCGTATTTGCAAAAACGACCCATAGTTTCAAACTTTGCGGAACAGGCCAACTCCAAGCCAAGTCGTATCCACGTCAGCACCGACCTTGTTTCCCTTATATGCTTATTTTCCTTTATTTTTTATTATTTCTTGTATTGTCATTTCCAGTTTTGACTACAGTTGGTAGCCCATTGAACTGCAATCGACTAGGTAATCTAAAATCCCTTCATAACAAACTTCAGAAGTTATAAGATAGAGTGGTGGCCGAGATCTTAAGTCAGTGGCCGATATCTTATAATAGCTAGAAGCTATCTTAAGATATCGACCGCTATCGTAAGGTAGCGGGACGCTATCATAAGATATCGGCCGATATTTTAACGTAGCGGCTGATATCTTAAGTTATCCACTATCTTAGGGGTAGCGGCTGATATCTCACGATAGCGGGCGATATCTTATGATATCGCCAGCTACCCTAAGATAGCGGCTGATATCTTAAGATATCGCCCGCTACCCTAAGTTAGCGGCCGATATCATATGTCAGCGGCCCGTTAACTTTTACACTGTTAGTCAAGTACGACATTTTTAATCAGCTAATTTTTATTTTTATTTATAAATATTATAGGTTTAAATAGATGCTCCCCTTTTTTGTCATTTTAATTTCGTCCGTGTTGGAGATAATAATTACAACGGAGGACATCGGAGGATTGTCACTATCACGCAGAACATATCATTTGATCAGTTTATACAGAAAATGTACGCAGTCAGTAGGATTCGATCGGAAGAACATGTAATTACACTAACGGTTTCATTACGCATAGGAAATGAGCTAGTGCTTGTCGAATTGTCAGACTCCGATGGTCTTACAAATTTATTCAGAGCATATCGTATTGGTGATGGTGTGATAAATATTTATATCAAAAAATTATTGGCCACTCCCGTAACAGAAATTTTATCTTCTTTAGAAGCATTTCAATCGTTGAAGGAAACAAACGAAGATCATCAAGAACATAAGGAAAATGTCAGATTAGTAGATGATGATAGTATGGAACCAGAACATTTGATTGAAAATCAAGTAATACGGTTTGAAGAGGAAAACATCGTTGTATCGATGATAGTCGACAATGATAAAAATATGAATATTAGATTTCGCCCCTATCGTAGGCCTCTGGAACAACCTTCTTCAGACATTCCAATGAGAGAACGCGATGAAGATTAAGGATATCGTCCTCAAATGAATCCGATGCATGATATATCTCAGCTCAACTTTGAATCGATAAATAATACAGTTGACTGAAATCAGTGAAAAATGTTTTTAGGAGGCCTTAGTACATATCAATGACCTTCCAAACCAATAGCTTCGGAGCTAACGGTAATCGGGCCCCCAACACAACAACCTCTCGCACCACAAACATTCACACTTCGGCCAACCTCAACCTAAACAACTGCACCTCAACCAAACGTACCTCGACAGACTCAATTTCAATCACGTAATAATTATCCAGTAGATGACGGTGATAGTGATCCTGAAAATAATGAAGCACCACCCTCGCCCACTTTGCGTGTTAATACTAATAGGAGAATTGATCAATCGCTGGTGGATGAAGACTATCAACTTAATGACTAGAAAGGAGAGTATATGGATTCAGATGATGATGAATAATATGAAGGGGGCCAATTACTATTGGTCAGGTATTTAGAAATAAATAAATCCTTTCAGAAAGCCATTAAAGAGTTTATAATGATAAATAATATTTAAATTAAATCAATAAAAATCAGTCATCTTCGAGTTACAGCAAAGTGTATTGAAGTAGGATGTGTTTGGTGAATACATACATCAAAATTGGTGGGTATGAACACGTTTGCTGTGAAAACTTTTCGCCCGAAACATACGTGCGGAAGGCCAGCTTTAGGAAGCGGGCATCGCCAATATACGACATCGTGAATTGCTTTTTTCGTGAGGGATAAGTTATTAAAGGGCTTTGATGAGACTCCTACTTTAATAATTTTTTATATTGAAAAAAAAAATGATATAACAGTAGGTTACTAGAAAGCATGGAGAGGAAAAGAAATAGAGTTAAATGACATCCGAGATAGTTGGAATAAGCAATTTAAGATGTTATCATCCTATGTCGTCGAATTACAGCAGGTTGATCCAGACATATAGACCGAATTGTGTCTCGAGCCTAATCAGGTGTTCTTCGTGGCATTTGGACCTCGCATTAGAAGCTTTCGTAATACTTTGTGAAGAATAATTGCGATAAATAAAATGCATTTGCGAGGACGATACAAATGAGTGTTGTTAATAGCTACGGGAATAGGCGGGAATAGACATTTATTCCCTATAGCTTTCGGCGTTGTACCAAAAAAAAATGAAGATCATTAGACATGGTTCCTTGATCTATTAGGAAGACGTGTAATTGGAGACTTTGAAGAATAGTTTGTATTGATATCAGACTGGCAGAAAGGTTTGATAGAAGTTGTAAAAAAAAATTTCCCTAATGCCTTTTACAGCTACTATATGCGACACTTAACTCTAAATCTTTTTTATACATATAAGGATACAATCTCCAGACCCCTTTTCTGGGTTGCTGCCCGTGCATTTTCGGAGACAAAATTTAAAAGATTTTAAGAAAAATAGAAAACGACGCTCCCATCGGAATGTACAACATGGGTTAAAGAAATTGGAGACCATTTATGGGTGTGCGCTTATTTTTCAGGGAGGCGTTATGATATGCTGAAACTAATATAGCTGAAAGCATTAATAGTGTGTTGAAGGTAGCCAGGGAGGAAGTCAGGAGGAAGGAAATAAAATAACACACGTCTTAACACCATTGACCCAAGAGCAAATAACACGAAATTTAGGATGGCCCATCGCAAGAATGTTGTACAATATAGTCGCGATACATTTCAAATTAAACGCGGTGATTACACTCAGTGTTGATCTAGATAAATGAACATGTACATACAGACATTGGGCTATCCTTGGATTACCATGTTCACATGCGATCGTCGCATTATCGCGCCGAAACAGAGAAAGAGAGATCCCCTAATTTTGTGAGCACTGATTTACCAATAACTTATTTAGAGAAACTTATAAAGAATACTTTGTCCCGACCATTGATAAGTACCAATAGACTGTGCTAACAGACGCCGTTGAAGTTTTACCACCGCACAAGATACGTCAATCCGGTCGTCCGAAGAAACGGAAAATAAGATCTAAAGGCGAAGTTCGACCACTAAGATGTAAAAATTATAATAAATACGGTCATAACTGACGCTCGTATAAATTTGTTAAAATTTGAAATGAACGATCATTATTTATATATTATTGTATCTTACAAATTAGGGCTATCCAAACTAAATTATTTCATTATTTCATTACAAAATATATAATATGAAAGCACCATAAACTCTAAACCCTAAACTCTAAGTTATTTCATTACAAACTATATAATTTGATAGTACACTAAACTCTAAACCCTAAACTCTAAACAATATGATAGCGGATGCTATCCTAAGATAGCGGTTGCTATCCTACAATAGCGCCCCGCTAACTTAAGTTAGCGACCGCTATATTAGGATAGCATCCGCTATCCTAAGATAGTGACTGTTAACTTAGGATAGTGGCCGCTAGCTTAGTTTAGTGTCCGCTATCCTAAGATAGCATCCGCTATCCTAAGATAGCGACTGTTAACTTAGGATAGCGGCCGCTAGCTTAGTTTAGCGTCCACTATCCTAAGATAGCGGCCGTTAACTTACCGCTAACTTAAGTTAGCGCCCGTTGTCTTAAGTTAGCGGGTGCTATTTTAGGATAGCGATCGCTATCTTTTTATGTAATTTGTAATGAAATATTAAAAAATTATAAAAAATTTAAAGAAATAAAAATTTTACAAATTAATTTTATAATGTTACCTATAAAGATATACAAAGAGAAAATTGTAACACAGATTTTTTAAAGAGAAAATTGTTGCATTTGTTTCTAACTTATTGATCTCTCGAACGCGGACAATAAATGTTTAATTTTGACTCTAAATTATTACATGTGTCTCTCTTCGAAATCGACAGACTGCCTTTGGGAGAAGTATTCTATATACTTTATTACAAAAATACCGCAGTCTCAACCGTTGCATTGGCGCGGGAGATAAACATTGTCCCAAACCGTTAACTTTCACGATTGATCGAAAGCAGACTTCAAACCGAAAGCGTAAAGAAGGCGCGGAAGATAATGCAGTAGACATCCTTTGTGCGATTCGAACTTCCTTGAACACTCTCGGTTTGCCGGGTCTATCAACTTAATAACGTGATCACCTACGAAAATTATAGCCAACGCCCAATGACTATATTTTTGACTATGCATCGAAAGAAAAATCTGCATGAAAACAAAACTGGAATCTTAAATAATAATAAATATAAAAAATCAATAACATTACATAAAGCGGAGTTTAGTCTTAAAAAAAAAATATACCGTTCTACATTCGATCGCGTGAATTCTGCGTGTGGGATTGGTAAGTTGGGGTTCAAGTGTCTTACAATTGTGACGAACCTGCCACTCGTCACAATAGGCCTACCACTTATCGAAATCGTTGAGTGCTGTCAGACCTTCATTATCAATAAATTTTTAAAATTTTTTTTGATCTGCTATAAATAAGGTCTGAAAGACGATAATGCGATAAGTAAATAAATTAAAAAGAGTGAATTGAGAGTTATGAATGGAAAGACAGATAAATAAAAGAAATGAAACAATAAATAATTAAAACCTTACAAGTGCGGACGTAGAAGCGAACCAACTTTTTTCGACCTTTTTCGAAAATATTGAATCGTTTATAATTTCAAGGACCTTAAAATACGCGTGCCTCCTTTGAGGACCTTTAAAATAGCAACTATGACGTCAACACCCAGGATATTATTGACGATCACAATGTCCTCATCCGCCGGCCGATTCCAAAAATTGAGTGTATATTTATGTTCCATGAATTGTGGCTCATCCTCATCCTCCTCCACAACTACTCTTAGTATTTTAATAGCGGCTTTCATGTTCGGAGTCTTTCTCTTCTTTCGAGCACGCAAGTCATATCCCTCAGCTTTATTGAAGTTGATAGTTTCACAAAAATTTATTTTAGTGATGCCGGCTGTGACTCACGACAAGGCTAGGTAAACGGAGCACCCTCATCACCCACTTCTTGCAAAGCCTCCACCAAGGGTTGTTTAGCAGTGGGTTGAGGTGTATTGAGTTCAAGGAAAGTTTGTGAGGCAGTGGGTTGAAGGGCAGTGAGTTGAAGGATAGTGGGTTTAGGGGCGGAAGTTTGGGAGGCAGTGGGTTGAGGAGTAGGTTGAGGAGCAGTGGGTTTAGGGGCAGAAGTTTGTGAGGCAGTGGGTTGATGAGTAGGTTGAGAAGCAATGAGTTTAGGGGCAAAAGTTTTGGACTGTTGGCTGAGTGACAGTGGATTGAGGGGCAGAAGTTTGAGGGGTTGTTGGGTGAGTGGCAGTGGGTTGTTTGGGAATGAAGGCCTCAAAAGAACCGAGGAAAGAATATCATCCTACATCATTGTAAAATACATTAAAACTTTGATTGCCATTATATTTAAAAAATGAATTGATTTAAGTTAGGGATTTAGTATTTTTGTCAAATGAGATTTGATTGTGTCAAGATCCTTCTATATTACGTCATTTTCGACTGTTAAATTGACTACGTGATCTTGTAGTGACCCTACTTGCTCTTGTAGGGTCTTCTTGTCACTCCCTAGCTGTTCAATAGTATTAGTTTGCCCTTTCAGCACTATAAACGCCCGTCTGAATTCACCTCTCATCTCTTTAACCGATATACGGAGAGATGTGCATTCTTTTCTCAGCTCAGCTACTTCTTTGATTAGATGTGGTTGCCTAGCCAACTGTTCCCTGATTGGTTGGGGCCTAATCTCCGATTGCTTGCCCTTTGATTACGGATGTTGACGTATAACAACCTCGTAATCGTCGGTATCATCATTGTCATCATCGTCATCATCGTGAAGCTCCTCGCCTCTGTTTTAGGTACGTGTCTCGTAACTTGAGACATCGCCTTCATGTTCTGTAGGATACTTTCTTTTCTGCTCTCTTTCTATCTCTCTTTGTATTAAAAAGAGTCGAACTGATAGATATTGCAACTCGCATTTTACAACTTTAAGCTCTAAGATAACTTTAGACTTAAGAAAATTTTCTCGATAATAATTTAGATTTCGGCTGAATTTCGGGACTTCCCATTTTAATAGCCTCGAAAATGGATTTTTTAGCTGAGTAAGGGCGATGACAACTCCTAAAAAGTGTTCAAACGCCTAAATCTGTAGGGCGATAGTGCATCTGTAGATGTTATAATGCCCATTTTGTGACGTTTTGGCCGCTTACCTTCTGACGATCTCTTTCGATATGCACTCTACTAAATTTTTGTAAACTATCAGGCCCCACAAAAATTCGTTGAACTTTTCAAGGTTATCGACTAATTCCAAGTACTGAATATCCACTTCCTGGTATGTGTTCGGAAGTAAGAAAGAGCATAAGAGAAACAACAATGATAGTTTCAAAAATTCTTCGTTGGATAACTGGGCACTATCAACTATTTTTTCAATACGAGATCTTTTAGCTGGCCCCCTAAGAAAGAATTTATATCGAATGGTTTCTTTCTCTGACACGGTTAAATGCTTAGACTCAGGTTCCGTCAACATGTTTAGGCTTAAAATTAATGATATATCGGACTCTCGCAGCAGTACATTTGTATTCCTGATTTTAAAAACGTTGTCTTTAACCCAAAAGCTTAAAATTGTGTCAACCAAGTCTCCAATGAAATTTAATTTATCAGAAATCTTAAATAGATGACTGAAAATTGAATCATCTAGTATCTTCATTCTCTCTTCGTTGCAATGCAAGTAAAATTTGTCAACACTAACTCCAATACAATTCTCGAATGCCTTTAGAGACTTCGTCATTTTACAATCACTTAGTGGGAACTGCAAATATATAACATCAATTAATTAACAAAAATAATGTGGATATAAATATTCCGCTAACTTACTGCTAACTTAAGTTAGAGACTGCTAATGTAACTTAGCGGTCTCTAACTTACCGCTAACTTACATTAGCAGTCGCTAGCTTACGTTAGCGGTAAGTTAGCGGATTAGAATAGAAAGATAACAGATGATTATAGTTGTTTAAAAGTTTAAAAAAAATACCTGAAAATTTTCTCTCGCTATTTTGTTGCTTCGTCGCCGATTTGTCGCCGCTCTCTCACTTTTTACAGAAAAGTTAAAGGTTAAAAGTAAACAATAAAGTATAAAATTAAAGTTAAAGTTAACTTTTATATAAAGGATTTTAAAAATGAATACTTTATTTGACATATACAAAGTCGGTGCTGACATGGATACGGCTTGGCTTGGAGCTATCCTGTTCTGCAAAGTTTGAAATTATAAGACTATTTTTGCAAATACGCAAACTTATAAGTCTGAAAGTAAAAATTACCCATGAAAATATATGTCGTATGCCATACATTTGACCAGTCAATCACAGGCCTTATGTGTGAAGCATCGGTGAGCAGAATCGGTCACAAAATCTTTTCATAAAGTTATTAGAACGTGATGGTTAATTTGGCTTTATTTTTTTATTTGTCCCTTAGGACCACCGACCATAAGCTTAGACTGCCACCTGTAAGTAAAAAGAACTTTTAAAAAAAAAGGGTGGTAGCAATTACACAACAAATTCACACTAGCGGGTTGCACAAGATGTATGTGTGGAGAATGAGAGACAAGGGGGGATTTTAACCTGTTTCTTTTTAAGTATTTTAAGGGTAATTCTATTTGCACCTACAAATTATTGACGGCACTCATGTTGAAAACCATTGACTGCTTTGGTGTGGACGATGAAAATCCATTTTATCCCAAATTTTCACACAAAAGATCTTGAGAACATAGGCGTATCAACATACAATTAGTTTGTGACTCCATGTGACAAACATCTCAAAAAGTGAGAACATCAAGTTACACACCACACTCAAATGCAATTTTTAAGTCACCTTTTGTCACATGAAATAAAAAATTGATTGTCTAATGGTATGTCTATAGTCTCAAAATCCGTTGTGTATAAAATCGAGATGAAAAAAGATCTGATCGCCATCATCCAATTCAAAGAAATCAATGGTTTTAGCATAAATATCCTCGGAAATTCAATATGTGCAAATAGAGCTAACTTTATTATAATAGTAAAGAACATAAGGTTTATTTTAAGAAATTATCATATCTCTAACAAATTTTGAATACTATATCTTCTATTAATGTGTAAATAAATTTTAAAATAAAATGACATTTTAGTTACTATAAAAATAAAAATAATTAGAATATTAGTCCTGACATCATAAAAACAAAAAGTGTATGATCGTTTATAAAGTGAAACATTACAAGTGTACAAGTTCGAAGTATTAGAGTGAGTACAAGAGTGTTGAATCACAGTGACTTATTGTTTACTTCCTAACTACAGTCTTAATCGAAAATAATTTTGAATAAAGTTTTCTAATTAAATTAACTAAAAATCAAATAAAATAGAATTGAAAAATTTATGAGAGAAAAACCTAAGATTCCTCTTGGATCACAGACTCGCAAATAATATGAATCCTACTCCTATCCTATTCTGAATTCAGAGTAATAGATGTGCTCTTCGCTACAAGTTAAAGCTTGGTATAAGAATTAGGTTCTATTCATAGTCATGGACCAGTCGGGACAATATAATCCGTCTAATTTCCAGTAACCTAAACAGTAAATATCATTGTACGTAACCAATATAACTAGACTACAAGCTCTAATACGAAGGTGTCTATCATATTAGATCTAACCCTAATCCCTACAAGGCCATTAGGACTAAATAAAATGGAAATAAATCGCTACTGACACATTTATGATAACAATCAACCTCAAACATGCAATCGTTCCACAGAATTCAAAAATGGGAAAAAGAAATAGAATTCTTATTAAATACTCATCTGTAATTTACAAGGGATCCTAGCTCTAGAGAAGTTAGCCACGCATCGTTTGATTGCTCTTCATCATCATTGACTCGATCATCGGACGATGATTAAAAGTCACTCTCTCACAACTCTTCAAAAATTGGAAACTACATCTTAAAAAGCATAAAAGAAATTAAAATCCAAGATGACTCGCGACTGAGAGACTCCCCTATTTCTAACTCTCGGATTCTTATTTATAGATCATAAGGCCCTAGCACAATGTTTTTACACAGCAAGTAATCCTTGAAATCTTTCAAAAAATCAGCTGAAGAAGATTGATGAAGATGGACTCTCGAGGGCTAAAAGATCTAGGCTGTAATGCCAGAGAGTTCGCAAGGAAACCTTGTTTTGATTGATCGAGAATGGATCTCGACCGATCGAATTCTGAATTTGTTCTCAGGTGTGCAGATCTCCAATTCTGTTGCAATTCGATCGGTTGAAACTGACTTTCGACCGATCCAGCCTCTTATCCTTTTGAACCGCTTCTCCAGACTTGACTGGTTGAAATGCACTTTGATCGGTCGAGATTATAGATATAAGGGAGCTCCAATTCTCTGTTTGGTTTCGACCGGTCGAGTTCAATTTTGATCACTCCAAAATCGCAGTTTCTTCTGATTTTCTTCTCTCTCTGCTATGCTATTTTGATCGGTCCAAATTGGATCCTGACCGGTCAATATTGTTTCTTTTGGGCTTCCTTTTCTCTGTTTCAGCTTTGTACTTGGTCATGACTTCGGGTCTTTAACCTTTTTACTCTTTTAACCACTTTTGACCACTATTGGCCTCCAAACCTATTGTAACATATCTCACACTAAAGATAGTCATTAGTAGTTAAGTGAGGGTTAGTAAGGCCGAAATTTGAGCATAAAATATACAGTTTTGAAGGTTGATCAATGCCTAATCATCTAAATAAATAAATAATATACCGCTTTAAATAAAATAGGAAATTATTTAGTAAATTACTAACCAAATGACCATTTCATTTATTAAAGAGTGCAAATTTATAATCAAATAAGTAAAAACTCCGAAAACTCATCTACTCGATTATGGCGAATTGTGAATTCGAATTAGCGAACTAGAACTATGTAACTTTATCCTCGTAAGTATGTACCAAATGAGGCAACGAAAAGGGTAGTAAAATAAACTTAACTAGGTTTTCATGAAGTAATGCATGTCCGATTTTACATATATTTTTGTGCCACGTTCTGCCTGGGCAATAACTACAACTTGTTTCACAAAATCCCCTACTATTATCCGGTCGCTAGGCACTCCATCTCATTAATTACAAGGTGCTACTTTTTCTAAAAGGGAAGGCCCTGTTTGGCAATCTTCTTCTAAAAAGGTGCTACTTTTTTTAAAAGGGAAGGCCTTGTTTGGCAATCTTTTTCCAAAAAGCACTTTTTAAAGAGAATGCCCGTTTGACAACTCCTTTTAAAAGTAAACACCTTTCATTTGTTGTAAAGAGGTGTATCATATACTGATGCTCCTGTTACTTCTAAAAAAAGTCTATTACGTTGTTGAAAATAGTGTTATGTGAGAAGCAACATAAGAAAACTTCTCATCATAGTACTATTTTCAGTTAGAGGTGGTTAGGTCTTTCAGTGAAATATACTTTTCACCCAATATATTTTTCGGGAAAAGTGCTCTATGAAAAAGGGTTACCAATAAGCCCAAAATGTTGATAGATAAGCGCATTTCACCCAAAGACATGATCATCTCCATGTGAAAATAGTGTTGTAATGAGAAGCAGCCTAATGCTGTTTTTCACACAATGTCATTTTCAATATGTGATAAGACTTTTTAAAAAAATAGTATTTAAGTAGCATGTAAATCACCTCTTGACAGCATCTAAAAAGTGCTTTGTGGAGAAGGTTTCCCAAACAGGGGCGAAACAATTTATTAATGATTTTGTGTTAGGTAGACTATACCCATGTTCTTGGTGATCCCAAGCGGGCCCTTAGCTAAGCATATGCGTTCAGATTTATTCAAATCTGCACATATGGCAGCATGCGTAGAAGCACCAGCTACACGGGAGTGGGTTGATTCTCCCAAAGAGTGACAAACTCATGTGGGATTTATAGGCCCAATAGATTTATGTTTTTGACACTTTAAATTCTTTTGACCCACTTCTCCATTATTTGATTCGGTTGTTAGGGTTCCCGTTGTCTCAATCTCAGATTTCTCTCTTTTTCGTTTGACTTTTTAACCCAAATGATCTTAAGCGTATGTTAGGTAATTGTTGCGCTTAATAAAATGGGTGGGAAAAATGGGTCGCTGAAGTTTTGTAGTCCACAAAACTTTAGGTGCAAGAAACATATGGGCTGCCTTGACAGGTGTTCTGGTTGTAAAGAAAATAAATAGAAACTTCATTCGTTAGCTCATAAAACTTCGGATGCAACACACTTATAGGTTGATTAAATATTTTTGGGCCGCAAGAAAAGCATCTTAAACATTATGCTTAAGGAATCTGCAATGGCGGGAATCAGTTTTAGTCAGAAGCGGGAAATGGGCAATATATTTTAAAACTTAAGTTTAAAAGCATGAAAGGCTAAGGCCTTGTTCAGGTGTTTCCTGATTTTTCCCAGAAAAGCTCAGATTTTTGGACACTCAGAATCCTGACAGATTCTTAGTAAACTCAGATTCTTGATTTTTCCCATATGCGTTCTTAAGTTACTCAGATTCCTGACAGATTATTATAAAACTCAGAATCCTTTGTTTTTAAGTTCCTCTCAGAAAATCCTCAGAATTGATTCAATCAGTGATTATGCTATGATCGTAGAAACGTGATCTAATCATCGATTTATTTGTCGTACTTGGATTTCTCTCAAAATTTAAGGGCAAGCAATCGAGATGGAGCTGAAGATATTTGACGGATCGAAATCGTCAAATATGAAGCATTTGGTCGAGGAAATCATCCTGGGTTGAGCGATCGAAATCGGAGGGTATTCTGTCCAATGCCTTAATTAAGGGTCCTGCTACTCACACACCTATTTTTTCTTCACATACCACTTAAAACCACTTTGTGAAAAGACTTTGCATTTTGAGGATTTGTGCCCTGTGAAAACACCATCTCAAAAGTATGATTTAAAGGTCATGATCTAAAGATCTTTCATACAAAAGATCGGCATGAAACACAATCTTTATCAATCAATTGTTGAATCGGACAATGGCCTTTGACTGCATTAAATCATATGATAGAGATGATACTTCGTGCCAATTTTTTGTGGTAAAGATCTTCAACATATGGCCTTCAAATTAGACGACTTAGAAGATGTTTTCACATAGCTCAGGTCCCCCAAATGCAAAGTATTTATTTTTATGGTGTGCATGAAGAAAAAAATTGGTGTCCACGTGATAGTGCCTTTAATTAAAAACATAATCATTCTATTGTACCCAAATAAACAACATGTGCACGACTAATACATATTACAAGTTATTAATTAAAAATAAAGGAAAAGAAAATGCTAAAGGCAAATGAGTCATCAGATACAATGATCACCATCCAAAACTCATATGTAGCCTCAATGACTTCATCAACACCGTCCAATTTTTAACACATTCAGAGACTAGATTCACATAAGTCTCTTCATCAATCGGATGGTGGAAAATGCCCCTCTGATACTCAGTGAGATTTTATCTATGCCAAATGCATCCTCCCAATCATTGCACTGATCTGGACCGTCCAAACTCCATCGAAGTAGCCAATTAATGACTCACTTTATATATATATATATATATATATATATATATATATATATATATATAAAATGATCTAAGCTGTTCAATCAATTAGAAACCTATTGAAAGTATACAAATTACTGAACATGAATGATTGAATGATCATAACCACCCATTAATGATTTATTTTTGGAGAAATAATAATTATCTGATCAGCTTTGTATCTAGGCTACGATCCATCCAAAAGTTAGCGGCGTGGATTTAAGGTACTATGAACTAACTTATATGACTAAGAGTCTATAAGATAAGTGACACAAATACCACTAGATGGTACTACTATGCACCATAGTATAACATCCATATACTAATATTTTGGGACGAAATTGCCCTTGCTACCAGCTATGGTTATATATAGTTGTGCCATAAAGCCTAGGGTTTTTTAGACGCTGTTGTTAGGGTTTTTTAATCTTCCACTCGGTCGTCTCTGAAGCTCAGCGGAAAGGTGAAGGGCCATCAGGGAGAACGAGTCAGTTCCTTGATCTCCCTTGATTTTTACCTCTTTTACCTTCGAAATATCAAGTGTTCTTAATACCCTTCTATTTCATGCAGATCATTCGGTCGTCTCAGAAGCTCAGCGAAAATGGTGAAGGGCCGTTGGAGAGAACGAGTTAGGTCCTCGATTTCCCCTCGTTTTTACCTGTTTTACCTTCGAAATCTCAAGATTTTGTTCTTAATACCCTTCTATTTCATGCAGATTATACGTTAAAGGAACGAGCCTGACCCTTACCCGATTTGGGGAAGAAGAGAGAGTTATTTGAATTGATGACCGTTGCCTGAGTTGGGATTTGGTGTTTACATTTATGAGAAGTATACAATGCCGCCTACAATCTGCGCTCAGATTCTGAGCTTTTCTGAACAAATTGCTCGGACGACTTGATGTCGTTTTCAGTCGGAAAACACTCAGATTCCCACTTCCTGAGGTGCACTCTCGAACGCCAGACTCAGTTTGAAAAACTCAGAATCTGGCTGCTTTCTGAGTTTAAACTCAGATTCTGAGTTTTTCCCAACTGTCGAACAGGGCCTAAGAGAATTAGAGAACTACATTCCACAGGCAACAAAAAATGTGAGGAACCAATCTTTCATTCAACATTCAAATATGGTGATCAATCAACAATACATTCTGAGATGTCGGTGTAGACACCCCGTTTTCAAAAATGCGTACCAACAGTCGGATAGTACATAATCGTAACGGTGATAATTTAATTATTTAAATATAGTGAAATGATATGTTACTATTGTTAAAAGTTTCTATTTAGGTGGCCATCACTATGATCAACTCGTTGACCGGTGAATGGTGTAAGATCAATCTTGAGATGTGTAGTTGTTATTTCGATGAGTTTGAAGGAAATAGACAATTAATAAATAAGTCTTTTAGTTATGGTATGATTGTGAATTTCTAATCACAATATAATTAATAATTTAAGTCCTTAATGGGAAAGGATTCTTTGGCTATAAATATAAGGGGTGTTGGTCCCAACGATTGTTCGATACAATTCAATCATCCCTATTAGCGAAAGCATCCCCATTATGTTAGGAGATATTGAGAGCGAGAAAATCGTTAAAGATCGACAACCTATCATTAATGGCTCACACTCAAGGTGTGCACATATATTCAATTTATGAATTAATGGTTTATTGGCTTTGATTGATCATGCGCCTAGATCATAGGACTTATTTTGAATGGTCGGATCGATAGATCCATATAGATTCCACCAATTGATATCAGAGTTAGATTCGGCATATGATTAATCATAACATTGTGTTAAGTACCCGACAAATCATGGAACCTAAATGCCAATACTGAACTGCAAATACTTTTTGTTGTTTCTGTTTCTACAATACTACTTGGACGTTGTTAGTCTTCAATTAAGCATGTATAGCGAAGCAGTGATATGCTTCACAATAAGGACGAAGGGGACCTTTTCTTAAGGGAGAACGAAACCCACACGTCTCTGGCTCTTTTGAAGTAGATACGTATTTGAAATAAAAGATACTGTTGGTGCGTCTCCCTTCTTTGCACCACGAGTGAAATAGGTCAAGATCGATCCGACCCATGTACCCATATTGTATATGACCCAACCCATCTTGGGTCATGACCCGATCTACCCTATGCGCCGGTCCAGTTCAAACCCGACCTATGGTTCATGACCCAATTTGGCCCATTAGACATGACCCGTTTATCCTTAAGGCCCATTTTGACCCGTATTATTCTTTATTTTTTTCGGGCTATTTATAAATCCAATTTTAAGACATTATATATGAATTTTGACTTTCTCGAGTATTTCGAATCTATTTTTGAGGTCTATTTTAACAATGAGCTCTTTGTTGTGATATTTTAATGATCTGATGTTCTTTTGACAATTTTTAATTAGATCATTATTATATTTTTGAGTGTCTTTAATTAGAGTTGGGTATTGGAGGTTGTGCTCCACTACCAAAGTTGATACTTCATAAAGTTACTCATGTTTACTATTAATTTTTGGTACTTACCCACAACATGAGTTAGATTTAGCTACTTGCATTATCTTCAATGACTTATTTATTTTATTTTATTGATTAATCACTTTTGTAATCGCGTAAAATATTATCAAATCAAAATTGAGAATATGGCTTTGAAGGATTCTTCTGTCCAACGGTGATAATCTTTCCTAATGCTGTGATTTTCAAAGTGAGATTTATTTTTATAAAAGACAGTGTTACAAATTCAATGAAAGTGTGTAGTGAACGTTGACGTCACAATTTAAGGGATTCTTTTGCTCAACGGTGATGAATCACTTAAAATGTTGTGTGATGGTTGTGTTTTACTATTCATTATTTGGTGTGTGGGTACTGCTAGCATGTTGTGACTCGACCCAAAGGAGGGTCATAACGACGCAATTAGTACCACAATCATTAATGTAGATTGAGGAAGCGGCTAGCGTGTTATGACTCGACCCAACAGAGGGTTATAATGACAAAAATTATTTTTCGATAAAAAAAAACCACATTGGTTTTAATTTCTATTACATTCTTTGACATATTTTAAATCTTGCGTCACATACTATAATTATAACATTGTGGAATTGATAGCTACTTCAATTGTATGTGGACATAATAAATCCCTTAATTATTGTACAACATTGAACCCGTCTTCTATAACTAATATGATTGGTGGAATTGAACTTCTGAGTGGCTCAAATTATGACAAATAGAAGGAACAAGTTGCTATTGTTCTAGGCTGTATGGATCTTGACTATATTATACGATCTGATAAACCCAAGGTGCTTACCGCTGATGCCTCAGCTGAGGATCTGACAATGAACAATACGGATTTGGAAAAATGGGATAGATCAAATCGTATGAGCCTCATGATTATAAAGAGTTTCATTACTGATGCGATCCGGAGGGGGCATTCCTGACTCGCACAATACAAAAGAATACATACAAGTCATTCAGAAATAATTTTAGAAGACTTCTAAAGCACTTGCCAGTAGTCTTATTGCTAAAATGAAAATCATGAAATATGATGGTCATAGTGACGTACGGGAGCACATTATGAGAATGGATGGTATGACGACTCAATTGAAAGAAATGGACATGAATTTTTCTAAGGGTTATCTTGTTCACTTCATTATGACTTCTTTTCCTGCATAATTTGGCCCGTTCAAGATTAATTACAACACGCAGAAAGAGAAATAGAAGATGAACGAGCTAATCGCTCACTGTGTCCAAGAAAAAGAAAGACTTCGGACTGAAAAACCTGAAAGTGCTCATTACGCCGCTCTTGGACCATTGAAAGAAATTTTTAAGCGAAAGAAGAGACAATATAACGGAAAGAACGTGAAAGCTCCTCCACCGAAAACCAAATAAGGAGAAGCTAGCAGATCTACTTCTGGCATCAAGTGTTACTTCTGTAAGAAGAAGGGACACATTAAGAAGGATTGTTAGAAATACAGAGATTGACTAGTTAAGAAAGATAATGACCTAACCCTTGTGTGTTTTGAATCACTTTATTTTGATGCTCCACACCATACTTGGTGGATAGATTCTGGTGTAACTATTCACATAAGTAATTCAATACAGGAATTTCGATCCAACAGAAAGCTAAGTAAAGGCGAACGTACCATCAAACTCGGAAATGGAGTAGAAGCAGACATGGAGGCCATTGGGACTCTCCGTCTCATTTTAGATAGTGGTTTCATTTTGGATTTAGATTATACTATTTATGTTCCAAGTATCACTAGAAACCTTATCTCAATCTCTAAATTGGATTCATTAGGTTTTGAATTTAAATTTGGGCATAATATTTTTACTCTATTATTTGATTCTGATATTGTCGGTAGTGGCTCATTAGTGGGCAATCTTTATCAGTTGAACTTGGATTCATCTTACGCCCAATCGTTAGTTTCTATGCATGTGAATGATAAAATTAGTAAGAAACGAAAACGAGCAATCGACAACTCCTTCATTTTATGGCATAAACGTTTAGGCCATATATCTAAGGATAGAATGGAGAGGTTAATTAAAGATGATATAATCGATGCGCTCGATTTATCTGATTTCCATACTTGTGTAGATTACGTTAAAGGGAAACTCACAAAAGCTAATAAGAAAGGAGCTATCAGGAGCACGAGTTTGCTAGAAATAGTCCACACTGATATTTGTGGGCCGTTTCCAACTCTTGCTATCGATGGTCAAAAGTATTTTATTACCTTCACTGATGACTATTCTCGTTTTGGTTATGTATTTCTCATTCATGAGAAATCTGAGTCCCTTGATATGTTTAAAATCTATAAAGCCGAAGTTGAGTTACAACTCAATTCGAAGATTAAAATTATGAGTTCTGATAGAGGCGGGGAGTACTATGGTAGATACTTTGAAATAGGTTGCAATCCAGGACCATTTGCCCTGTATCTACAAGAACATGGCATTGTCGCTTAATACACCATGCCGGGAACACCTGAACAGAATAGTATAGCTGAGCGACGAAATCGTACTCTTATAGATATGGTGAGAAGCATGTTATGCAACTCTAAGTTGCCTATGTTCTTGTAGGGAGAAGCCTTGAAAACAACGGTACATATCCTAAATCGAGTTCCTAGTAAGGCAGTTTCCAAAACTCCTTATGAGCTATGGGTAGGAAGAAAACTGACTTTGGGATATTTACACATTTGAAATTTAATCCACAATTAGGAAAATTTGATCCTAAAACTATAAGTTGTCATTTCATTGGTTACCCTGATAGGTCAAAAGGCTACCGATTTTATTATCCCACTTATAGTATCCGGATTGTTGAGACTAGATATGCCAAATTTTTTGAGGATCGTGAGAACAGTGGGAGTGTTGAGCCTAGGAAAATTACTTTTGAGAAAAATTAGGTTATAATTCCTATCCCTTTTATCCAAGAAAAAGTGGCACCAACACCGGTTATTCAAGTAAATGTTGATGCACCTATGGCTATGCCTAATGAAACACCCTACATTGAGGAGGTTCTTGCTCACATGGCGATTGCCAATGATCAACCATTGCGTAGATCAGAGAGAGCAAAGAAGCCAGCAATTTCTTATGACTATATAGTTTACCTCAATGAGAGTGAGTTTGATTTTAGAAAGGAATCAGATCATGTTTCCTTTAGCCAAGCCATAAAGAGCGACAAATCCACTCAATGGCTCGAAGCCATGAAAGATGAATTGGATTCAATGAAACATAATTCGGTCTAGGATCTTTATGAGTTACCTGAAGGAGTTAAGCCTGTAGGCTGTAAATGGATATATAAAATTAAACAAGACTCCAAAGGTAATGTAGAAAGAATAAGGCCAAATTAGTCACTAAAGATTTCACTCAAAAAGAGGGAATTGACTATAAAGAGACATTTTCCTCTGTCTCTAGAAAGGAATCCTTTCGGATAATCATGACATTGGTAGCTCATTTTGACTTAGAATTGCATCAAATGAATGTTAAAACTGCTTTTCTGAATGCCGACTTGCATGAAGATTTCTTTATGACACAACCTGAAGGTTTTCAGGTTGAGGGGTAGAGTCATTTAGTTTGTAGACTTAAAAGTTCTATATATGGTTTAAAGCAGGCATTTTGACAATGGTACTTAAAATTTCATGAAGTCATTTCAAATTTTGGTTTTAAAGAAAATACTGTGGATCAATACATATATCTTAAAATCATTGGGAGTAAGTTTATCATCCTTGTTTTGTATGTTGATGATATATTGCTTACGAGTAGTAATTTGAGCATGTTACATGAGAAAAAGAACTTTTTGTCAAAGAGTTTTGCTATAAAAGATCTTGGTGAAACTTCCTACGTGATAGAAATTGAGATTCATCGAGATAAAGCCCGTGGCATATTGGGATTATCTCAAAGAGCTTATATTGATAAAGTTCTTAAAAGGTTTAACATGCATAATTGTTTCGCTACTGTTGCCCATGTCATTAAGGGTGATAAATTTAGTCTATTTCAGAGTCTTAGGATCGATCTTGAGAGAAAGCAGATGGAGACAATTCTCTATGCATCGGCAGTTGGGAGTCTCATATATGCACAAGTCTGTACTCGTTCGGACATAGCGTATATAGTTGGTATACTTGGTAGGTCCAATGTAATCCTGGTTTTGATCACTGGAGAGCAGTCAAGAAGGTTTTTCACTATTTACAAGGGACTAAAGGACGCATGCTCACATACAAAAGGTCGAATAACCTTAAAGTTATTGGTTATTCAGATGCTGACTATGCTGAGTGTCAACACACTCGTAGGTCCACATCAGGTTATATTTTTATACTTGCAGGTAGACCTATATCTTGAAAGAGTGTTAAACAGACGCTGACTACTTCGTCTACTATAGAAGCAGAATTTGTTGCATGTTTTGAGGCAACATGTGAGGCGATATGATTGAGAATTTTATCTCAGGACTTCGAGTTGTTGACAGTATTTCAAGGCCACTGTGAATCTTATGTGACAATTCCGCTGCGATAGCTATCTCCAATAACAAGACTAGTGGGGGTTCTAAATATATTGATATAAAATATCTTGTTGTAAGAGAGAAAGTTCAGAATCAAATTGTTTATGTTGAAAAGATTAATACGACACTTATGTTGGCTGACCCTTTCACTAAAGGCTTACCTCCCAAGCTCTTTTTGGAGCATGTTGTGCTCATTAGATTAATGGATCATTTTGATAGCCTTTGAAAGTGGATATCTGAGAGTGAATACATTTGTTTAATTGATTCGGAAATAAAGCTTATTTATTTGCTTTTCTATTTTTATGCCAATAAAATTTTGGAACATATGATGTCAGTAGATGGCAATAAAGTAGGACCAATATTAGATTGAGTTTACATGTAATCACCATCAGTTTGTAAACTTGCAATCTATGTGAAATCATACTAGTTGGAATTCATGTCGGTGATGACTTCCAATTCGGTAACTAATGAACGGTCATGTATCGATGCCATGATATATTGAGTACATTGATTCTGTGTTGAAATTCTCACTGGACCGGACCGATTATAAAAACTTTGATTGAGATTGATTAGAACTTATCATTCAAAGAAAGTTAGCTAACATTTGGTAATCGAAGTTTATTGATATAGTTTGGCCAAGTGGGAGATTGTTTGAAGTTTCTATTTGGGTGGCCATCACTATGGTCAACCCGCTGACTGGTGAATGGTGTAAGATCAATCTTGAGATGTATAGTTGCTATTTCGGTGAGTTTGAAGAGAATAGACAACTAATAAGTAAGTCTTTTAGTTATGGTATGATTGTGAATTTCTAATCATAATATAATTAGTAATTTAAGTCCTTAATAGGAAAGGACTCTTTGACTATAAATATAAGGGGTGCCTGGTCCCAATAATTACTCGATACAATTCAATCCTCCCTATTAGCGAAAGCATCCCCATTGTGTTAAGAGATATTGAGAGCGAGAAAATCGTTGAAGATCGATAACCCACCATTAATGACTCACACTCAAAGTGCGTGCATATATTCAATTTATGGATTAATGGTTTATTGATTTTGATTGATCATGCGCCTAAATCATAGGACTTATTTTGAATGGTCGGATCGATAGATCCATATAGATTCCACCAACTATTAGTTATATACTACAATTTCGAAAGATGTCGTAGCCACCAAAGACAAATGTATCTTCTTACGTATTGCATTACACCATACATATACTTTGTAATACATTATTCAATCCGCGTGATAGGGCAAGGATTAGGTCCAACTGGTTGAACTGAATATCGTGTTAATTAACAACTTCTATCAAATGAATGTAAATTAGTTAAATACAAAAGTAGATTCAACCTATTGGACCTGAATATTGCCGAGCATCAATATTGAAGATGATACTCATTATTTAGGGATCTCAATAGGCTAAGCTAGGGTCAAAGTCAGCTCAGGGATGGGGATATTATAGCCTTGCCCTTCCTCTGTCCGAGCAATACGTGCTCGACCAAACTTGGCCATAGGCATGTCCGAGTTGGGGGGCAAATTTTAATGGACTTCGCGGATTCTTGCAAGTTTGTTACTTTGAACTTGAAGACAAAGAAATAAGGTTCAAGCGGGAAGAAATCACCATTAGAAAAGAATGCGACTTTATTGAAAGCTCCGGACATACAAAACGGACAATGGACAGGTCCAATCAGGATTAATCGGATTTTAAGCCTGAACTCTCTTTAAATCGGGTGGGGCCTAAATCAGGCTGGGTCGGGCTACCCAGCCCATTGCAACCCTGCCTTTAAGGTCTTTGGTGTTTAAATATTGTTGCCACCCAATTGTGACAATAACAAATTGCATCACACAAATATAGAAAGATGATCCACGAGATTTGATGAAAATTACATTTATATTTATTATAAAGGGTATTTTGCAAATATTTCCCTGAGTTATGCTGATATTACAAATAATCCTCCCAATTATAATTATTTGCTCTAAACTCCCTAGTTAGCATTTTGGTATTTATAAAACACTCTCTTTAACGGATGCAACTTTAAATGGTTAACTAGCCGTTAAAGAATAGCCTAAATACCATCTTTATTCTTCTTTAAATTATATTACTAAATTGCCACCCTTTACATGTAGTTAGAGTTGGCTGCCCTCCACTTACAAAAAAGAGTAATTTTAAATCCTTTCACACGATGTATCTTGAGATCATGATGGCACCATCAGACAGTTAACTGCATTGAATTGGATGATGGAGGTCGTTTATCGTCCCAACCTTTCACACGATGGATCTTGAGATCATGGTGGCACCATCAGACGGTTGACTGCATTGAATCGGACAATGGAGATCATTTATCGTCCTAACCACACGATGGATCTTGAGATCATCGTGGCACCATCAGACAGTTGATTTTTTATTTCATATGGTACACACTCAAAAAAATGACCTTAAAATTAATTTTAACCGTGTACGTGATGTTAAGGTCACTTTTCTGAGATGTGTGCCACAAAATAAAACACTGATCGTCTAATGGTATGCCTAAACGATCGCCATTGTCTGATTCAATGCAATCAATGTATTTTAGCGTAGGTGAACTCAAAGATTCGGTGGATGGAAGCAGACGCGGTTAGGCAATCCAATTCCTAAAATAAAATAAAAAAATAATTTTTTTGTACAGAATGATAATATGAAGCACTACACCATTATGATATAATGGTTACCATTATACCAACGATGGTATAGTAGTGAATCCGATCAATTGTATAATCAGTGATTCATCAAATGGTAGCAATCAATCGAATTTGAAAATTTTCTAATCCATAACTGGGCCTCAAAGCTCGGGTTCTGTGGGGTAGACTAAAAGGTTGGATGGACACGATATTTTATATACAATCTAGGAAATAATGGGGTTTTGAACCGGATCGGGTCAGATGAAGAAGGGGCTCAAGTCTCCCATTGACAACCTAGTCTTCACTGATTTTTAGGGTCTTGATAGTTGAAGGAGCAAGTTTTCAACACAATAGACTCTTCATAAGCTTGATATTATCTTGATGTCGATGATGCCGATGATGGCCTAACAATGAAAATACCCAATTTGCATTATGAGTTATAACGCCACTTTTAGTAAACTCCACTTGGATACAATAAAGCTGGAGGATAAACTGATAAAATCGGCCTTATTTGGCAACCCAAGTTCTAAGGATCGGCCAATACTGAGAAAAAAAATTGTATCGGTAAGTATCGGCCAATACCAATTGATCTTTTATTTGATGGGTCTTGAATCATATAGGAAATTGGAGGGACAGGTATTTTGAGTAAAACATGTAGATTGAAGGTTTTCTTTTCAAGAATAATTGCATCATTTGCCACAAATCCTCCATTAGTTGAGTATTCGTCCAAACGTTGGCATGCTTTAATGGGGGAATCACTCATCTAATGAGTCTTGAATCTGATAGAGTACCTTTAAATCCACCCACTGAATCTTTAAGTTCACTCACGCTGAAATACGTTGATTGAATTGAATCGAATCGAATGATGGAGATCATTTATCCTCCCAATCTTTCACACGATGGATCTTGAGATCATGATCGTACCATCAAACGGTCAGTGTTTTATTTCACATGGCATACATATCAGAAAAGTGACTTTAACATCATGTGCATGCTTAAAATTGATATTAAGGTCACTTTTATGGGTGTGTACGATATGAAATAAAAAATTGATCGTCTAATGGTACACCCATGATCTAAAGATCGATCTCATGAAAGATTAGGACAATAAACAATCTCCATCGTTTGATTCAATGCAGTCAATGTGTTTCAACGTGAGTGAACTAAAAGAGTTTGTAGGTGGATTTAAAAGTACTTCTTTTAGAATAGTGGTAAATTATAATAGCATGACTTGTAAATATATATGAATGAAGGGCCTTTTAAAATGGTGGTATTTTTAAAATATTGGTTTCTTTAAAATATTGGTTTCATTAAGAGCAAAATAGACTTTGCGTCCATAAACTCAGGGCTAGTTAACAGAAAAGGATTATATGAAACAGAAACAAAAAAAGTAGGGACTGCAGAATAAATACTTATAACTCAAGGGGTTCTTATAATATTATTATAACACTGGCGGTATATGCAAAATAACCTTAATATAAATGTAATTAATGGGGCAAAAATCTCCATTGAAGACAAAGATTTCCGGTTACCAAAAAAAGCCATAATAGTTACCATTACCATGAATGGTAAAATTATAATGACCGAGAATCAATCAAAACAAGATTTACCAAGAAAATTTCCAAAAAATGAAACCACTCAGATTAATTTTTGGACGAATCTCAATCTATTAAACCCCCTTTCGCCTGAAACCATAGAGAGTCTACAATAGCCAATTAGAAGATAAAGTTAGTGTTGGTGATCATATATAGTTCACATGGCGGCCAACACCCGTAGCTTCCTCTCTTCCACCTTTCTCCTCTACTGCATCATCTTCCAACTAGGTATTTTTTTTGTTCACGTCCTATCTTAATATCCATTCTCTACATCATGTTGTAGCAGAGTATTGGCCTGATTTAGGATGTGTTTGGGTCTGCTATTCTTTAGCGGAGGCCAGCTCTCCGCTTGGTCTGCTCTTATAATAGTAGGCGAAGATGTTTTTATCACTTAAAACAGCTTGCTGCGAGAGCAAATGGGGCCGAGAACTATGATTTCAAATGCCATTATAGTTCCCCACGAGGCAAAGAGCCGCTCTTTAGCCCGGGAGAGTTAACCCATAGTCAGCCTTAAAATTTCAGTTAAGGGGTTCTTGCACTTAAGTGTAGAGTCATGTTGAAGTTTAGTCCCACATCTGGTAAATTATAGTATTGTCCTACATCCGGTAAATAATAGTCTTGTCTCTCCCCTTATAATATCGTGGGTCCCTCTACTCATAGTTAAGTGGTTTTAAGATAGATCTCCAAATTTATCATGACATTAGAGCAGACCTTTCTCCACTCCACGTCACCCAGTTCAATTGTTCGTATGATTTGGCTAAATCCCGCCAACACGTGATTTTGAGATGGATACCAAAATTTATCAACTTGAGTACAGATCACGTGTCATCTTACACAAGATTTTCAGTTGCACCACATCATCTAAGGATTCGCAAGTCTCTCTAAAATTATATTTAAAAAAAAAAAACATTTAACCAAAAAAATTTGCACTTACAAATTTTAAACCTTTGAATTTAGTATAAAAACATTTTTTTTTATGACCGTGTGGTCAACTTTGTCTATCTAGCTCGAATTGAGTGTCAGGTGACGCCTAAATGACTCCATTTAGAGTTTAACTCTACAACTCAAATGCACGATCCTTCAGTCCTAAAATACTTATTGGTATCGGTGTATACATATAGGCAATATATTTATTGGTATCGGTATATATAAGCAATATATACCACCGGACCCAGGTATTCATTATTCAGTGATCATAGTACCGGCGACTTAGTTAAAGTCAGTTGCCTTTCTTTTTTCCTATGGTATAAATAGTTGTACTTTTAACTTTGATAATTGGCTCAAAGCATCCACGCTTTTGGTACTTGAGTCATTTATAAGATCTGCGTTATTTGAAATTATAAATTATCATATGTTTCGTGTGATTGATATCCATGATTTCAAAATTTATTCGGTAAAAGATTGAAACATGGAAACAATCTCTCTCAAAACGATTTTTAAGATTCATTTTGGATCTGCATGATAGCCATTAATTTTATTAAACGCATGATGTTTGAATCAAATGATAGAAATATATGTTTTCTCCCTATAATCTTAGACACCATGAATCTATAAAATACATGTGTCATGAGGCACTCATCTCAGGTACCTAATATCAACTCCATTAACAACCACTTATGAATTGTTGTTCGGCCTAACCAACTTTTGAACCGAATTAATCCATTGATACAAATATTTCATGGGCAAATATAGAATTATAGGTTGGGACTAGGGATGTAAGTTTTACATCGAAATTTGAACCTGATCAAAATTTGGCCAAATCGAACCCGTCCGAATATGACTGAAACCAATTCGAAGCCAAAATAAACCATTTCTGGTTCGGCTTGAGTTTTGGGTAGTCTATACCAAAAACCAATTTGGTAGGATTAGAATCAGAAAAAACCTTTTAAAAAATGGTTAAAAAAAAACTGAAATCAAATCAAATCTGAACCAAACTGAACCTTTTTTTTTTTCGATTCGGCTTCGGCTTGGAAAATTGGAAATACAAAAAAATCAAACCAAAACCAAGCTGATTTGTTTCAGTTTGGTTTCAATTTAGGCTGAGCTGAAATTTTCTGGTTTTGTTTCGATTTGGTAAATTGAATCTAGGCTGAGCTGAAATTTTCTGGTTTTGTTTCGATTTGGTAAATTGAATCTGCATCGAGTTGGGATAGTGTTTAGGAGTAGGATGATGTGAAAATAACCCTATATAAGCTTGATTTGATTGTCCCTTCCCTGCTAATAAACGAAATTCAAAATTATTAATGACACTTTTATTATTATAGTGATAATAATTATTATTAAACTACTATTGAGACACCTATTATTAATCAAAATTGCAGGTATGGCTGCTGGTGAATGCAACCTATCAAACATTGTATTAACGCAGTCAACAACAGGCCAAAATGTTGAAGGAAAGCCCGAATACAAAGTTTCTGTGACCAACAATTGCATATGTACTCAAACCAACTTGACACTAAAATGCCCTGGATTTAACAGTGTAGAGAAGATAGATCCTGCCATCTTCAAAGTAGTGGACGGTCAAGATTGCCTCGTCAATGATGGAGGCCCGATTTATAATAATGACATTATTAGTTTCAACTATGCTTGGGAAACACCCTTTGTGTTGACGACATCCGACTCTCAGGTCCTATGTTCTTGAAGGGAGATTTTGAGGGTCTAATTGTTATGGACCTAAAAGAATGTGATAGTTTTAACCCCATTTTATATGAATGTTGAATAAAAGCTTGGTTCCTCATATTTAGGCATATTTGTTGCCTTGGCATGTAGTTCCCTTGGCCTTCCATGCTTATAAATTTAAGTTCTAAAATATATTTCCCATTTCACGCTTCTACTTAAAAATGATTCCAGCCATTGCAAAATCCTTGAGCATCCCTGACCAGCTTTCCAAATTCCATCCATTATGCACTTAAAACAGAGCTAACAGATGCGAATACTTTAATATTGACCATTAAAAAAAACCCACAATCGTCCACATTACAATGTAGACGATCAAACGGTTCAAATTCAATACGAGCTCCCTTTTCAATGAGTTAAGACTGTAGAACACTTGTGCCATGTGCGGTGCAACTAGGACGGCAACGCCATATAGTATTCAGACCATTATTTTACTTAGATAAGCTCAGATTCTGAGCTGCAAGCGAGTACTCTCACTTTCTCTATCCACTGATCCCTTCTCTTCACGTGCCAACCAACACCTCCCTTCTCCTAACCGATTCCTCTATCCACTGGATCTCCTCTTCACGCGCCAACCAATACCTATTCCATGTTTTTTGTATTAAAGATATTTAAAATTTAAAATAAAACAAGCAGCATGTTTGAGCCCACAATCTCAAATTCTCAATGAATGAGGCCTATCAACTAACCAATAGAAGAGCTGTATATGCTTTTGTGTTTTATTTAAAATTTAATTTTTTTTTTTCATTTTATAACATTGTGAAGGTAATTAAAAAATTAAAATTAATGAGATATAAATTTAAAATCATCCTACCCCTAGCGAATCAGGTTCATATAAGTTGTGACAGTATCGAACTGCGAATTTTGAACCCTTATCCAAATTGAGCACATTAGCGAACTAAGTAACATAGCCAGAATTACCTTAAACACATAATACCATTAGCGTCTGTTGTTATAGACCCATGCCTATAAACAGGTATTGTAGCTACTGCTGTTATAGGCACTACTACCATTATACACAACTATGCGTATAAGCAGGGTTTTAAAAATCGGCCATATTTGATACTTTTTGGCTTATATGTATTGGATTAGGCCCCGAATGATACGATATATTGTTATATTTATTTATTACTTTAAAATATAATAAATATTTTAAATAATTTTAAAGAAAATAAAACTTCCTTTTGATTTCTTAGTTTTGTGGGTTGGTTTTTTAGGCAATATATGTTCTCAATTTTGTATGCAAATAAATAGTTTCATATTGGTAAATGTCAAAAGTGGTTCATGCTATATATAGAACATTTCACCTTCAATTATTGTTTGACAATAAGAAGAAGAGTATGCCTAGAGGCGACCCGCCGCGTTTGCGCATGCGCGTATGTGCATGACGATTGGCGTCTAGGCGCATTGGCGCTTTAAGCGCACGAGTCAGGTCTAATGGGCCACTTATTAGTGGATTAATTCAGTTCTATTTGGTCAAATGGATCGGTCAAGCCACTTATTAGTGGATTAATTCAATATGTGCAACCTTTCATACAATCGTTGGATGGAGCGATCCCAAATGTGACTGTTGGTATTGAAAAGGTACTTGAGATCTATAAAGGTGTGCATGTGACTGTTGGTATTGAAACTCGAGATCTATATAAGGAGATCTCTGGACATAGATTTAAAACACTCTGAAATCTATCGAATTCCCTGTATACAGATTTGATAAATCTCTTTCTTCTTTTAGTTGGTACTTCATCAGATTGAGTTTTCTGGGGTGATCCTCTACTGTTGCAAAGTAACAAATCGCATCATAGAAATAAGACTCGTTGTATCTTGGAAATGTCTCGTTGGAACCCTTTTGTAAACTGAGAATTTAATCGAATAGAAAGCGAATAGTGTTTTAAAGATAACGACTACGTGTCTCGAGTCTAATTTCTCTGGCCCATTTTATCATTTTCGGATTTTTATTCCTAATATTTTCTAACAATATAAACCCCTGATTTCTTTCAGGGATCTAAATCGGTCAACATGATCAAATATCCATTGCATATTGGGCCGTATCGGCATTATACACCCCCAATTTCTTCAAGTAGTGGAGATTACATTTGACTATTTTTGTACCTCATTTTATCGTAGATATAATTAGTTATTCACATTTACTTAATTACCTATGATATAAGAGTATACCTTTTTGCACTCCACATCAATCAAATCGATTGTCCACATAATTTGGCTCAGTCCAGCCAACACATATAGGGGTGTGTTGAAGTTTAGTCCAACATCGGGTATTCATAATTATGTCTTTCCTCGGATAAGATCCCGGCCCGTCCACTCATAGCCAATTGGTTTTTGAAATGGATGCCCAAATTTAGCATTGCCATAAGAACATGCCTAAAGTTGTTTGAGTGCAATCTAAAAGAAAAAATCGTAATAGATATTTTCCATCATTGAATATTTGTTCATAGGTGCAAAATTTTGGTACATCATGTTTGGGCAGGAACCACCAACTTTGATGGTTATGCATCTCGCTCTCATGGACATATGAGTATCTCTATGTACACTGATGTAGACTGGGCATGATTGTTTACTATCGCCATTCCAACATCCGGATATTGTTTTTCTTTGGAGGCAACCTTGCTGCTTGGAAAAGCAAGAAGCAAGTTATTGTACGTAAGTAGAGTGCTGAAATTGAATATAGAGCTATCTTGCATGACACCTGTGAGATTTTGTGGCAATGCTCCCTGCTCTGAGTTAGGTTTTCTTGGTGAAAGCTGCTTAACGTTTACGAAGCAACATATTGAAGTTGACATCCATTTTATACGAGAGAAGGTTCAGGATAGGCCTCTAGAGGTCATTGATGTTGAGTACTTGGATCACTTTTTGAGATGTGTGTTATATAGCGTCATAAAATAATATCCACTATTTCACTTTCTTAATCATTATCTTTTACACCGAAAGTCTTTAAAACATGACCACCATTAGATGGTATATTTACTAATTGCACATGCCACTCATACTAAAAATGGCCCGAGTTGTTAATAATGGTCGCAGAAATGTTGGCTCCACCCCTACCTGAGAGAGTTTCTTTGTCTCTATCCATTTCGCCTACAAGAGGCAACCCTACTTCTACTTAGCTAATTGACTTTTATACATCAGTTTCATTTGGATGCTCAACTTCTGATAATAGTGACTGAAACAATCTTATTAGGAGTTATATTAAAACTACAATATTACATGAAAACACAAATACTTGATAATAAGGGAGAGGTTTTATAAATCTGAAATTGTTATGAAGATGGTGAAGATCATGGCGAAAAAATCATGTGTGCCATCTGATTTGAAATTAGGGTGAAAAAATATCTCCATGATGTGATTCAAAGTAGTCTGGCACCTTTTCAAATTAACAGCAGCCAAGTAGATCTCCAACACCACATGCTGACTGCTTTGAATCACAAGATGGAGATTTATTTTCGCCCCCAATCTTCTACACAACAGATCTTTAGATCATCATCTGCAAATCAGATGACACACATGATACTTCTATGCGACGCGTCCCACAAAGTGACCCGTGCTGCGCATGTTATATGGTTCTCTAGCATTCTCTGTGAATGCCGTCAACTAGCAGTCGGGCCTCTTCCCTACTACCAACTCATATACTAATTATGCAGCTCTAAGCGTGTGGCATGGGGTATGAAACATTCACAGATCTATTGTCAACTGAATTCCTCAAGGATTACACTTTCGTAAGAAACAGTTCAAACGAAGAAAACCAGAAAATGCTAGAGAACCATATAACATGCGCAACACTACCTGCCATATGGATGCTAGAGAATCCTAAAACCATAACAGAGATTAATTCACATGGCTTAACAAAGTTGTGAACTGGGCAATAACTGGGCAATTTATCTACAATAACAGACCATTTCACCCTCCAAACGCATTAGGGTGTCCAGGGAATCAATTATCGATCAACTAAACGATATGTAATTTTTTGATAAATGAATTTGACCATTAACTATACATAAATTAATAATATACACATACACGGAATTATGAGTAAACCATCTTATACACACAAATCATCATCTTCATAACCTTATCCCATTGATTTAGGGTTGGCTTCAGGATGGACGAGAAAAGTGGCGAGGAGAAAGACAAAGGGAGGAAGGGGGACCAATTTCTATTGCCTTCCCCTCCTACTTCTAGACTTGTTCGTAGGCGGGGCAAGAGTGGCTAGTCCAAAAGCAAGGAAAGCAGCTAGGCCGGTTAGTCCTTGCATATAGTTAGGCAGCTAGGAAAGACGGCTTATACTGACGCTAAAACCGTTGAAACCTTACTATGCTCACACTTCGTAAAGGAAGCCCTTCTCTCCATGACCTATTTCTTTACTCCTTCCTGGAGTACACTAAGCTCTCTGTAACTCTGCAATCATTCATATCACTATTTTATCTCGCACACACAAATACACCATTATAAATGTTATTGGGAATGAGTAACAACCATGTAGGGCGGTGCTCAGGTCCTCTTAAAAGGACCCCGAAATATCCCAATTATAAAACCATCAGATCTGTATACCCACAAAAGACATTTACATTGGCTGGAAGTCCCAACAAAAGAAACATAAAAAATTATGGTAGAGAGAGAACATCCATTTGTATAGGGGTGCACTGTGCACAGTACAAGCCAAATATGCATTTTCTATTGCAAAAAATCATATATACCGAACTTAAAAGAAGAATTTACACAATCAGTACAGGCAATGCAGTGATGTTTATCTATTTTAACTTACACAGACGACGATGGGAACATATTTGTCTCGCTTACTTTTCCTATCAAAGCACACTATATACATGCTGTTGGATTCTCTACAGCATTCATAAACAAGCAACTTCGCACCAGTTTCGGCAAACTGGAAGATTGACGATTCAAGAAGAACCAAAGCTTTCTCCTATGTGAATTGATACATGAGGTCGTTGTCATCATTTCCCATATCATTGGCAGTGCCATGAGAACTTGATTTACTTTCACTTGCGTTGCCAATACTAAATATAGCCTGCAGATTATAAGATATACAACATTAAAGGGGCAGCCTTCTTGTGGAGCTGAATTGAACCCATTAAATCCCAATAGAAAAGAAACATACAGCAAACAAATGAAAGCATGTCCAGTAATCTGTTGTATTAAAAAAAAAACAATAAATAATAGTTGGATATATTAGAAGATTGCTGCCACAAATAGTCGTAAATTACAAAGGAACACTATGTTCCTTAACAAGTGAAACTTTAAATATAGGTTTAAAACGGTCATATATTTAACTATAACAGTTAGTTTTAGTGACGCTTAGGGTTAGTAGAGATCAGGAAAGAAGGAGAAGAGGAAAAGAAAGAAAGGATGGGAGAAAATGGGGTCGTGTTAATGTTATACAGTTATACATAACCCCTCTTTTCAATTCATATATATATATATATATATATATATATATATATATATATATATATATATATATATATATATATATATCGCTTACAAAGTGTTAGTGACAACCCCAAATATACTAACATGCCCATATTTACAGTAAAATGACTAACACATATGCACTCTCACACACACCAATAATAAAACCTACCGACACGCCAACAGTAACAGGCCTTAGGGCTAATCTTGCAGTGTTACCTTGGCAGTTCTATTTTTGGGATTTTTGTCATGCCGACACTTGGTGGCACTTGAACACTCTTCAAACAGTACGAAACTTGTAGACACATATGAAAATACCACATAACACCATCAAAATGCTCATCGTTTTGACAACGATAAAGTGAACTTCGTTTTTCAAAAATGTGTGAAGTTTAGCAACTACTAAATAAAAGGTTTGGTCATTGAAAATGATTTTTATAATATAGTGTACTTTTATTTAGATTAATGACATATATTATGTATCTTTTCATTACATATCTCAATTGGCTCTCTAAGATTTCCCTTCAATATTTTTTCTATATATGCTATATTTATTAAATTTATTTTTCTTAAGGCTATGCCGCTGTATTGGAATCTTTAGAAATTGGTGTGTCAAACATCTAGGTAACACTGTAATCTTAGCTTCAATGAAATGGGTTTATATGAATATGATCACATTACCTTAGCTTGCCGGTATTTTTCAAGCATGCGGCGGTATTGCTGTCGTGCCACAGGAGAGTCCACCATGGACAAAACCGTCGAGACAGCTTCGTCAACAGCTGCATCAACTTTCTGTTTCCGGAAAACCTTGAGGATATCATCAGCTTCACTTTCATCTATGCACTCCGAATCTGCCTTGTATCCCCGTAAACCAACACCTCTTCGACGCCACCGCAAAATAACCTTCTCTAGAACACTAACACTCCATGTAAATTCAAATTTCTTCCTAACCTGGTGGCCTCGCACATGGGCCTGTCAAAAACAGCAAAAAAAAAAATTGAATATGTGAGAATAAATGTATCTACATTTTTGCCAGTTACTTTTGGCTTTCGAACGTAAAACCAGAAAATATTTGCTTGGATAATATATTTAGAAATGCATGGCATTTTGAAGCATATAGTGGTCAGTAATGCAAGCCGTTTCCTCTATCAAGCTACTGTTATGCTAAAAAATTTGTCCAAAGTTTCAAGAAGCAATTTCCATCATGGTTTTGTTTGTAAGTAGAACATAGGAACTCAAGTTTCATAGGGTAGCGATATTTGCATTGAAGAACTTTAGATCATGGCCTTGAAATCAGACGGCTTAGATGTTGTTTCCACGCGGCACAGATCCCAAAAATAGCAACTGTTTGTTTTTAAGGTGGGAATGCTACCTCTTTTTGGGGTGCAAACACTGCTACCCTTTTCATATTATCTCTGAATTGACCAAAAGTGTCAACTTCTGGAAACATGCGTGCTTTTTATGGAGCATTTAAAAATCTAAATAGTTCCAGAGAAGTCTACTAGTCAACTCTAATAACTGGAATAAAATTATCTGCAGCATTCTTGCAAGCAGAGAGACTCACAAGCTTCCATTGAAAACAAGACTTTACTAGCTGGCAGAAGAATGTGAAGACTAATTCTCCTTCTCCGATGAAAATATTTGCCCTGATATCCTTTCTAATAAGTAACAGTTTATCAAAGGAAAGCCAAGGAGACAACAGGCCCCTTTGTGTCAAGAGGAACAAAAATACATATATAAAATCAAGTCCAAAAGGTAAACCTATTGACATTTTTTCTTATTAGAAGATCCATGGATCTCCATCTGATCCACCATCATATGCCCTTTTCTGAAGATCCTAGCCCTCATTCTTCTCCAGATCTTCTGATTGCATTATGAAATGTAAATGTTTCTTCATGATTAGGATATATATGTGGATATGAATATCAGTGGTGTATTAGTCATAATATTGGATTTGTTTTATCAGGGTAGTTTTGTAATTACAAGAGTTTAGCAAAGGAAGAGAAAGAGAAACTCCAAGACTATGCTCCCCAGGACCAAAATAATGCCCTGATCAACCAAAAGATGACTGCTAAAATGCAAACTTTCTAATCTGATAAAATCTAATTCCTAATTTCTAGCCAAATCACTTTGGAGAAGAAAAACAAAATAATATAATATCATAAACTTTTCTATCTCAAAAATCTAGTTGGTGCAAGCCTCAAAAGATGGTTGTATCAAACTAAAAAAAAATCATGAAAAAGAACAGAATGATCTCTAGAAATCTCAGATTATGTTGCTCACGCCAATGATTTGTATAGGTCCAAAGTCAATGAAATTAAAATAGACAATCCCTCTTCACCACCAATGTTAAGTAACTCCTCTTCCATGTTGCAAATTTCCTTTCAAATATTTCAATGACAGACCCCATAGAGATTTTGCTGGGCTTAACCCAACTGCAAGACGGAGATAAGTAACTGAAAGTTTGTTAGATTTACACGTCAAAACTTTCACAAAACACCTAGCTAACCTATAACTGAACAGGAACACTTTTACTTATACTTACCTTGACGCTAGAAGCTACCTCAAAATGCCTATAGGATACATATCAAGTACCTATCCAGACTATATCACAAAATACACGTCTCATTGCCAAATCGTGAGTGAGACACTATCACCTATTGATGGGGACATCAAGATCGAGAGCGTCGGATTTGGGCAGTAAAAGATTCTCCAGTGTCGGGAGAAACGAAATGGGAGCCAAAAATGAAGAACTAGAAGAAACTGAGGATTTTGAGCGTGTTTTGGTCGGTCGATCGGTCCCAGAAACTCGATCGATCGATTGAGGCCAGAGGCTTCATAGCTTTTGGCTCTTTTCTCAGTCGATTGATCGATTCCAAACTTTCGATTGATCGAATGTGAACAAAGACTTCATGCGTTATAACTTTATAAATCGATCGATTGATCCTAAAATTTATCGATCGATTTGTCGCGTGAGTCACATCCGCCAAAAGATGGAATTTAGTTTTTTGGGCAAACTTGTTTTTTTTAGGGTTTTCTTTTTTTTGAGGCCTGCTGTATAAGGTCCTTATAACTTTGTAACAGGGGATGATTAATGAAAGAAAATTGAGAGGTTGCTTTTGTGCAAACCCTAGAAGACTTGTGAAGAGTTTTCAACCGAAAGAGTGAATCTTTCGAAACCCTCAAGAGTGAATCTTCATTTCTCATGTGACTTGGTGCAAAGCCGACGTACAACCTTGGTGTGAAGCCTCGGAACCCTTGGTATGAAGCCTTGGAACCCTATATTTCTATTATGTCTTTTCTTTATATTGTCAGGTAATATTTTCCTTTATTTCCTTCGAAAATAAAATCAAATCCTCAAACCTATATTAATTTATATCCTTTTATCTTCCCCTTTTGATTGACCTAATCCTTCGAGCCTTAATCATTCAAACCCTAGATGAGTCAAGCGACGATACCATAATTGTCGCTTGGTGCCCTAAACTGGATCAAAACTCGAGTTCTTCATTGGAGCCATTTTTCTAGATCGGAAAATCTTCAATAAAATGGAATTATTCTAGTTGTTTTTAATTGGATTCATTAAACTATTTTGTGTGGTTCGGTGATTCGAATATTTACACCGTTCAATGTAATCTAAAGTTAATCTTAAACTCGCATAATTGGGGTTTTAGCATTTGTCCCGCATCAGTTTTGATATCAGAGAACAATCTAGTTTAGGATTGCCAGTACCCGTACTAAGTTTTAGGTTTCCATTTCATATAGGTGTGTTGGTGTTTTCTTTTACCTTGGGTGTCACAACGAATCCAAAACAATTAACCGCTTTCATGGAAAGTTTTAACACCCATATAGCTGCCATACAAGTCCAATTGCAAAATCAACAAGCCCAACAGGTTGATTTAGAGGCACAACTCCAAGAGCTGTCTAGATCGACTCACGGTGAACATCATAGGGTTAATTTTGATGAGAGGAGGGATCCTCCTATGCATGAAAATCGTCCCGACCTAGATGAGAGAGTCACAAAGTCGGTTAAGGTTGATGCTCTCACTTTCGAAGGAAAGATGAACCCTAAAGTCTATATAGATTGGGCAACAACCATGGACAATTATTTCGAATGATATGAAATGTCGGATGAGCGAAAAGTATGATTTGCCAAGATGAAACTTGTGGGACAAGTCAAACTTTATTGGGCAAGTGTGGAACAACATCGAGAAGCTCTCAAATGCGAACCCATCGCCACATGGGCGAACATGAAAGAGAAACTTCATAATAAATATGTTCCCCTGTCCTACAACCAACGACTCATGGATCAATGGCATGGTTTGAAACAAGGAAACATGTCTGTTGAAGAGGATATCAATAAGTTTGAGAAGTATTTACTTCGGGCTAACGACTATGAGAGTTCACATGTCACCTTATCTAGGTTTCGCACTGGCCTATGCCTTGAGTTATGAAAAGAACTCATCCCTCACCCTGTTGAAGATTTAGAAGAGTGTTATGCTAGAGTTTTGGAGTTAGAGAGGTATCTCGACGCTCCAGTCAGTGATCGATCTAAATCCTCTAATCTCGATTTTTGATCTAATCCTACTGAAAAGGCGAATAATACCTATAGTCAATCCTCAAAACCCGTGAATCCTCAGATTGATAAGGGTAAAGGACAAATGATCGAGAATTTTAGGCGTGCACCACAACAGTTTTATAAGTGTGAAAGCTTTGGTCACTTCACATCTCAATGTCCCAGTAAAACCCAAACCTTAATTATTCAAGAGTATCCCGAGAAAAAGGACAATGAGTTAAAAGAAGTGTACGAACCTATTGAAATGTCAAGTGATGATGAGGATGAAATTCCTGTGAAAATCGTAGGTTGTATTAGGAAAGTTTCTATTCTCGAAGAAAATGGTGATAGTGTGTTCATATCGCATGAGTTGTTAGAGTCGATAGGAACGTGTTGACATTCTAACTTGCATGGGATTAATGATAAGTTTTTATTGAATGATGAAAATATGCAGAATGTCACTAATACAATTAATTTGTTTAATGAGTTTAATAATGACAATTTTGTTTTAATTCATGATAATCCCGAGCATGTGAAACTTTTTTCGACCTTGAAAAGAGGTAATGATGGAAGTCTAGATTTTCCTCTAGACAAGGGTAATCATCCGATAGTTGCGGAGGAAAATCTTACACCTATTCTATGTCCTGCAACTATGTCTTTTGACACATTCCTTGTTACCCAAATAATCAAGCCAAACCCATTTAACCAATTCATAACCCGTACCCCACCTGTGCAATATGAAAAAAGATTGAATAAAGAGGTTCTAGAGTTTCCAAACTTCACTACCAATGCGAATAAACATCAGGCGTATCTCACAACATGGAAAGGCAAGTCGAGAGTTGAGCACCAAAAGTGTACTATACATGAGTTCTACAACTCATCGGAGATGAGTTCTCCTACCAGGGGAGAATTGATGGAGACATCAAGATCGAGAGAGTCGAATTTGGGCCGTAAAAGATTCTCCAACGTCGAGAGAAATGGAAGGGCCAGAAATGAAGAACTAGAAGAAACTGAGAATTTTGAGTGTGTTTTGGTCGATCGATCGATTAAGGCCAGAGGCTTCAGAGCTTTTGGCAAATTTCTTTTCTCAGTCGATCGATCGATTCCAAATTTTTGATTTATCGAATGTGAACAAAGACTTCATGTGATTTATAACTTGATAAATCAATCGATTGATCTTAGAATTGATTGATCTATTTGTCGCATGAGTTAGATCCGGCAAAAGACGGAATTTAGGTTTTTGGGCAAACATGTCTTTTTAGTGTTTATTTGTTTTAGAGTTTTCTTTTTTTTTAGGCCTGCTATATAAGGTCCTTATAACTTTATAATAGGGGATGATTAATGAATGAAAATTGAGAGCTTGCTTTTGTGCAAACCCTAGAAGACTTGTGAAGAGTTTTCAACCGAAAGAGTGAATCTTTCGAAACCCTCAAGAGTTAATCTTCATTTCTCGTGCGACTTGGTGCGAAGCCGACGTACAACCTTGGTGTGAAGCCTCGGAACCCTTGGTATGAAGCCTTGGAACCCTATATTTCTATTATGTCTTTTCTTTATATTGTCAGGTAATATTTTCCTTTATTTCCTTCGAAAATAAAATCAAATCCTCAAACCTTTATTAATTGATATCCTTTGATCTTCCCCTTTTGATTGACTTAATCCTTCGAGCCTTAATCATTCAAACCCTAGAGGAGTCAAGAGACGATATCGTAATTGTCGCTTGGTGGCCTAAACTGGATCGAAACTCGAGTTCCTTCATCGGAGCCGTTTTTCTAGGTCGGGAAATCTCCATGCATGTAAACGCTAAAATGGAATTATTCTAGTTGTTTTTTAATTGAATTCATTAAACTATTTTATGTGGTTGGGTGATTCGAATATTTCTGTCTTTCAATTTAATCTAAAGTTAATCCCAAACTCGCATAATTAGGGTTTTAGCATTTGTCCCGCATCACCTATCCTTGACCAACCTTGAAACCTTCTGTTGCTATTGCCACTTGTTTTTTGGGTGTTTCTCCTCTTCATCCACATCGGCCCTTGCATAAGCGTCTCCAACATCTCTGCATTTCTGTCACTTCGGATTCTAAGGCTGTGTTTGGCATTGTTCTTTAGGAGAGTAGAAAAGAGCAGCTGTTGCTCTTTTTTATTGCAAATGAATATGGGGACAAAGAGAAAGAATGGAGGAAGAGAAAAGGGGAGGCTGCTCTTTGAAACATGAAAAGCATCCCTCTTTAAAAGAGCATGAAAAATCATGCTCGTTTAAAGAGGGCCGCTTTTCCTATTTCAAAGAGCAGCCTCCCTTTTATCTTCTTCCAATCCTTCTCTTTGTCCCCATATTCATTTGCAACAACAAAGAGCAGTTGCTGCTCTTTTCTACTCTCCCAAAGAGCAATGTCAAACACCACTTAGGAGTCAAGATGAATCGGGAGCAGTAACTATCCTTCAGTTTTCCCTTTTTTTCCATCTGTTTTGAAAATCTGCTAGCATTAGAATACTCTTCTCTTCCACTTCCGTTATAAGCTATGCCAGTCAAATATGACCACCCCAAAATGAGCCGCTGCTCCAAAAATAAAAGATAAGGGTTCCCTTGCTTCAAGTCCTGCCCCAAAATGACCTTTAAGAGAACAATTAACAAGGATTGAGCATTTACTTGTAGAGAAATAAGCCTTATCCATCTCTATAGGACGTCACCAAATCCCATTCTCAGCCATATAATGAAATAACGCCCAAACCAAAAAATCATGAGCAAAGCTTTAAATCTAGGTATCGGAGGTCACATCAGCCTCCAATTTGGACCAATACATATCAGGTGATACCAATACCAAAAAGTGTGACTAAAAAAAAGAACATATTAAAAAATTACAGTGAAAAAGCAATAGATATCAATTGATACTGCTACAGTGCTACATATAAGCGTTATAGGTAGGTATTCGCAAATATCTACCAATACTGAGATACCTATAAGATAGCAATACAGATTATGTCAGTATTGGCTCGGCTAAAATCTGATACATATCTGTAGCGGCTGAGATTTAGTAACAATGTTGAAATTCTAGAATTATTCTAAAGGTTCACAAAAATTAGTTAAAAAATCATGGAAATCAGAAATAAAAGAGCAACCCTCCCCCCCCCCCCCAACCCGAAAAACAGAGATATGTGACAATAATGGACTTAAACTTGATTTTTTTTTAATTTTCAAAACCAGTTTTACTTTAAAATCTCTTGCTTGTACTCATTTTTTAAAACCAGAAATTCTTAAAAGAAAACAAGAAAAAAGGGTATGGGTTTCTTTTTAAGATTTTTTTAAATATTATTTTTAAATAATTAATTAAAAGAACCGTATTTTAATACGGAAATTTCGCTAAAAATATGAAAATGCCACAATTACCTAGTGAAAAATTCCTCCAAGGATTTATTCGTGATTGAGTCATGGCCTTTTTTTAAAATGTGGAAATTTTGGTGAATATGTTTCGTGGTCATAGACCTTCTCTAACGAAGCTTATGAATATCTTTTCCTATGAAAGCATACAAATAATTGCCACAAATAATCCCTGGTCTTTACCCTAATCATCCTTTTCAATTGAGGTGATTCCTGTTCCAAATGGGATGTTTCTTCTAAATTACATGTGAATCTAAACAAAAGAAATTTTTTGGAGAGACTAGCAAACAGCTTAGATGAAATTTTAGACCCAGTATTTATGTCTTATTCTCTCATTTATCAAGGAAAACTAACGAGGTTGTTGATTCCTTGATTTAATAGGGTGTCTAGATTTTTGGTTTCATTGGCAACTCATTGCCTCTTTTCTAGTTGTATTACCAATCCTCTTGTATTTTATCATCTTTAGTAAAATTTAAAATAAATATCAATATTTGTGCATACATATGTTGAGGAAACAAATTCAATTTTTTTTTCTACTTTAATTATTTGTTTATGTTTAATGAATGGTGATAATCTGTGCCACATTGTTTAAGTTATTTTTGTACTTTGTGGTTCCTTAATATAAAGGAGCAGTCTTTTAGTGTAGCATGAGATATACGATGTAGCATCTTGTGCACCTTGGAGCTCTAACACTTTAGAGTGCTTAACCTTCTAATAATAAAATATTTGAATTTGTGATCCTTGTTTTATTTTCTTGATATAGTATTACAGCAGGTTTCCCATTGATTTTTCTTTTGTTTTGGTTTCTTCTAATGTATGGGTATGTGCATTGCAGCTATAACATATCGTTGTGCATCAAAAATACAACATCATGAATCAAGTTTCCTTCTACACAATGTTTGCTACATGATCTTGCTCTATTTTGCCTATTGCATACTAGGTGCTTAGATGCATGTTTGACCTAGTGTGGGCCAACTCTAACTTCCCTAATCATAATTTAGTTGCACATACCACCCATCAATCGACCAATGATATGTCTATAGTTCAGCGGCCGCTGCATTTATAGGCATCGGTTTTGGGATAGAAGGCTTTTGCCTTCTATCGAGTTGGTGGTTTTTCAATTTTTTAGCTTATCAGTTTCGGGGAGATATCTGTTCATGACGTCTAGCATGCTTCTGGTTGTTGTTCAGTTCATCCATTGAAACCTGTATGAATTGAGGACTTCAAATAATGTTATGTTGAGTTTAGGGTGGAGCGTTGCATATACAAGCTCAACATTTCTTAGTTTCAACATTATGTTTTGTGATATTGTTTGTGTATGGATTTAGCCACGCACCATTTGTGAGATTTTTTTAGTTGGAGGCTTCTCTATATAAAGTAGCTCGGGTTTTTAAGTTTACGTGTTAAACACAATGAGGCAACATGTGAACTGAGGAGCTCTAATGTTTAGAGTCCCCTAGCTTTCAAATGATAAAACTATTGGTACCTTTAAATTCACCCACGTTGAAAACTCATTGATTGCTTTAAATCAGATGATGGCGATTGTTTTTCATTCTAATCTTTCACACGATGGATGTTGAGATCATGGGCGTACCATCAAACGGTCAGTTTTTTTATTTAACATGGCACACATCCCAAAAAAGTGATCTTAAAATCAGGTTTGAGTGTGATGAGTTCCACATGATGTTAACGTCAATTTTCTGGGATGTGTACCATATGAAATAAAAAAACTGACTGTCTGATGATATTCCCATGATTTCGAGATCCATCATGTGAAGATTAGGACAAAAAGTGATCTCTATTGTCTGATTCAAAGCAGTCAATGGGCTTTCAATGTGGGTGAACTCAAAGATTCGGAGGGTGAATTTAAAGGTACTCTAAAATTATTTGTGTTTGTATTTCTCCTGTTTTCTTGACACCACCCTCATATTTTCCTTGCTTACTTTAAGATGCTTTTACTATCATAACTAAAGAAAGAAAAAGGCAAAACAGCTTGAGCCTTGTTTATTTTTAATTCTCTTGGTTTGAGTGAGGGCTGGTGTGTCATGTATGTAATGCATGTATGCATGAATGTCCAGTGTAACCATATAAAGATATGAAGGTTGCAGTACCTGTATCTTCACTACGTTTTGGCGCAGGGCTAGAAATTCTTTGCGCCCCTTCCAACCACGATACTTTTTTTGAATAGAGAGAGCAGCTTTGTGATCATGAAATCCGCGAGGGCCTCTTTGAAGCTTTGATGCAGCTGAAAGGTCATGTATGTCATCCGGAGTCATACCATACTCATCGCAACTTCCAGCATCTTTACGCTGCCTCCTCCTGAAAGAGTGAGCACGAAAAGCAGATTGTATACGTGCTGCAGCCTGAGCTGCATTTCGTACTGCTGCCAATGAATCTTTGAGTGACAGCTGATCTTCGGTGGTACCAACAGGCAATTGCATGCTGCTCTCGGAGATTCTCTCCACAGTTTTTTCTGCCTCCATGGAAGCAGACCCTTCAGAAATCTCACTTACTTCCAAAGTGAGTGATTCTAGATGGGTATTTAGTGCTACCTGTGAAAGATACGCAGCCAATCCTTTATGGCCATTGGCAGCAGCAATAGAGGCTGGGGTTTTCCCCACTGGATCTTGTGGAGTAGGATCTGTGACTGCCCCAGCCAATGCACCAGCAGCTAATAGGGCAGCCACCATTTTCTCCCTGCAATACAAGGACAGGATTGAGTATCAAGCATATTATTAGGGGAGAAAAATAAACTTCCAAAAATCAATTCTACAAGCAGGATTGGAACACGTTCACTGAAAATATGTTCAAAGAACTAATCTGACTTTAAAATAACACAAAAATTGAGTATCCAAGTACCTTCCGAAACGTGCAGCCCAATGAAGGGCAGTCCACCCGTATACATCACGGAAATTTACACCGACGCCAAAACTAAGAATTGAATTTAAAGCCCATGCATAGCCCAAGCCAGCAATCATGTGAATCATGCCCTGTTCTTGCTTGGACAATATAAGTTCTGTGATTTCAGCATCCTGGTATTTCGAAGATAGCCACTGCTGAAACTTATCCTTAAGAAATTCTTGCAAAAGCCAATCCATAGTAGTCTCACCAACAACTGAGTCTGCCTGCATACTTTGTGCCCATGGATCATCAGCTATTTTCAATTTTCTGAATGGATCAATTTCTGATTCAACATTATCCTCTTTCTGAGTCAATGCTTTATCGCATCCATATAGAAGCATCTGTGCAAATCTGGCAAGCATCCACATTTCTTCTTTTCTCTTAGCTGCATCTGCTTGAGGTAAATTACAGTGTATAGAACAGCTGCTCGGCTTAATACGGTATTCAAAATCTCTTACTTCGCTGCAGGATTCCCTATTGCCGCATGTGATGCATAAGGTGACTTTTGAAGCAACATGTTGTGGAGCATGGCAACGAAAGACACCTGGCTGAATGATTTCTAGTGGCACTTCGGTCTCACCAAACATACACGCCCAAACACACTCAGAAGGATCACAGAGAAAGTCTCCAGTAATAATAACCTGCATTGAGTGATTTCATATTCAAAAGATAACATCCAATAATATTATAAAGAAAATCTGACAAATCATAATATTGCAACATTATGGAAGTGCAACACTGGTCACAGGTATAAAAAGCTGAACTAACGAGACACTAATAATTAAGTAGTAACAGGAATGGGAAATATCCAATTCAGTTGGAAGCTGCATGGTACACAAGGGTTTGCACAACTAAAACTCCTAAAACTATCCTGCCAAAAAAAAAAACCCAAAATCTGAATAGGATTGACAACATGGTTTCAAAATGTGAAAACTCAACTCGAATCAGTTGAGTTGAGTTAACTTGAAGACTCGGATAAACTCGACTCGCTCTGACTTAGTAATTTAGTATATATTTTGAAAAACATATATCATATAAAGATTAAAAAAATATGTTACAAGGAATAAGATGGAAAGATATGTTGATAAATGGGTAGTTTAATACTTTCTAAAAAGATTGGGTTTCTAAAACCTTATCTCATGAAAATATTTTATATATAAGAGTAGTTTATTAACCCTGATCTCATGAAAATATTTTATATATAAGAGTAGTTTATTAACCCTGATTGCATCATCCTAGAAAAATCTTGACTCGACTCAGACTCAACTCGAAATCCTAGCGAGTCGAGTAACTCGGCCGAGTTAACTTGCCGAGTTTTAGAAATATGATTGACAGCATTTGCTAGTCGAAATTTACTTAAAATATAGCAATTATGCATGATAGCCAGATGTTTCCTACATTTTGAAGTTGAAACTTTTGAACAAAAATTTAAACCCAACAACAAATATGTATGTACATGCCCCACTTTGTGTTTTAGCCAATACATAGGCATGCTAGCGTGCATGTACGTCGGTATGCCATATGCGGTCATCCCTGCATGCATACAAGCATCTATACAGGTGTTAACTTGCTTGCAAATTTTCTTTTATTGTCCATGCATTCATTTATGCAGGCATGTACATGTGTATTTAATATGTAAACCTGTGTATTCATGAATTGGTAGCATGATTTTTATGACTCCCTCAAGGCAAGGGCAGAAAACGGTTTTTAAGGCGAATATTGCGAGTCAATGAAGAAGAAAAAGAAAAGCCATACCACTTGTGAATAATTCCAGGAACATGCAGGTATAGGAAGAATATATCAGGTTCGAAAACTTGAGAACTCAACCTGAAAGTCAAATGGGTCGAGTTAACTCGGAATTCACTTCGAGTTGACTCGCTACAACTTGGGTTATTTAATATATATATATATATATATATATATAGAGAGAGAGAGAGAGAGAGAGAGAGAAATGGGAATATGCATTCAATGCACGGCAGTGACCCTGCTTTCGAATGCTAGATACGTGCCTAGAGGAACCTGATCGCTAGTTACACCCATCCTCTAAGGGTTCACCCAGTCCCCTAGGGTTTTAGAATTTTTTGGACCATTTTACCCTTCAAATACCAGGTCAAAGTTTTCCATCCTCCATCTGAACCTGGTGCATTGAAATTTGCACCTTTGACCAACTTTTGAATGGTGGATAGATAGTTTGCCATTTTTCATTTTTTAGATGGACCTAATTGACCTTGGGCAAGTTGTCGTGGCACCTCACCCGATCTTCGGGTTAGGTGCCACGTGGTGCTCAGCTGCTTCAAACACATGATTCAACAATGCGTTCAAACTTATAGTCTCGGGCTATATATATATATATATATATATATATATATATATATAGGCCTGGGATGCTACTAACAATGGTAGCATTTTGGTGCTACCTTCAACCCAGCTCTAAGCCACGTGGCACCCAACTCGAGAATCGGGTGAGATAACCATGGGTCAAAATATCGTCCGATACCGATACGTATCGGTTTTGGAGGTCACCAGTACGATACATAGGGTATGTATCGTACCCCATATAAAATAAGTAAATTATCGTCCGATACGGGCAAAATATCGTCTGATAATTTGGATAAAAATAAAAAACAAAAAAAGGAAACGTCCGATACGAACGATAATTTGAAATTATCGTCCGATAATTTGGATAAAAATAAAAAACAAAAAAAGGAAACGTCCGATACGAACGATAATTTGAAATTATCGTCCGATAATTTGGCGATATCAGTGGGCCCCACCCTTTGACTGACTAAAGGATCGGGTTTTCCCTTTTTTTTCCCATTTTCCTCCTTTCTTCTTCCTCTCTCATTTTTGGGTTATTTGCACCCTAAATCGCCGCCGAATCGCAAAAAAAATCACGGGATCAACGTAGAAGGTACGTGTTTATCATTTTACCATCATTTTATTTCATTTTAAATACTAAAATAAGGTAGATCTACCTTATATAAGAGTAGATCTACCTCATATAAGTATAGATCTACCTTATATAAGTGTAGATCTACCTTATTTAAGGGTAGATCTACCTTATATAAGTATAGATCTACCTTATTTAATGGTAGATCTACCTTTAAATTTTATCATTTACCCATAATTTTAATTATTATAACTATTTAAATTATTTAAATTTATGGGTAGATCTACCATTAAATATGGTAGATCTACCTTATATAAGGGTAGATGTAGCCATAAATTTGGTAGATCTACCATATTTAATAGTAGATCTATCATATTTAATGGATAAAAAATAATTAAAATATTTAAATTATTTAAATTAAGAAGAGGGAAAAAATAATTTAAAATATTTAAATTAATTAAAATTATGGGTAAAAAATAATATAAATAATTATAATTATGGGTCACATGTAATCAATATGGATCACATATAATATGAGTCACATATAATTAATATAATAATGGGGTCAATATGGGTGACATATAATTAAATTTATGGGTCACATATTAAATTATATGTGACCCATATTAATTTTAATAATAAATTTAATTATATGTGACTCATATTGATTATATGTGACCGTCACATATAATTAAAATAATTAATATTATGGGATATGTCCCATAAAATATTAGAATAATATGGAATAAATTTTTCAAATAAATATTCAAAAATTATAATAATATCAAATAAATATTCAAAAATTATAATAATATCAAATAAATATTCAAAAATTATAATAATATCTAATAAATATTCAAAAATTATAATAATATCTAATAAACATTCATAAATTATAATAATATCAAATAAATATTCAAAAATTATAATAATATCAAATAAACATTCATAAATTATAATAATATCAAATAAATATTCAAAAATTATAATAATATCAAATAAACATTCATAAATTATAATAATATCAATAAATATTCATAAATTATAATAATATCAAATAAATATTCAAAAATTATAATAATATCAAATAAATATTTATAAATTATAATAATATCAAATAAATATTCAAAAATTATAATAATATCAAATAAATTTGATAAAATATAATCTAATCTTTTAAAAATTAGAATAATATAAAATAAAATTTCAAATGTAATCTAAATTTTATAAAAATTAGAATAATATCAAATAAATTTAATAAAATATAATCTAATATTTTTAAAATGGCAATAATTAAAAAATAAATTTTATTTTCAAGTGTAAATTAGATGTTTACTTTAATGCAATCGTTTGCTCATTCATGCAGGTGAAATAAATAAATATGGTACGATCGACAGATCCAGCGTGGCAATACAGTATAGTAATAGATGGTAATAGACTCTAGATACAATGTAAGCTTTGTGAAAAAAAACTGCTGGGAGGAGGTATCACACGGTTAAAGGAGCATCTGGCTCACGTAAAGGGAGAGATAAGAGGGTTTCCCAGTGTACCCAGAGAAGTAAAGAAAATATCAGAGCTAGTTTACAAGCGGCAAAGGAAAAGAAAAAAGTTGAAGCCGATCGTGATAGGAAAATGTATGAGAGAATCAGGAGGCCAGATCCAGAGTTTACATCAGCTGCACCTGAGGATGATGAGGATGAAGATGAGGATGAGCAGATAGCGAGAGCTATGAGAGAAAGTGCCAGAGAAGCACAACAGCGGCGAGATCAGGAAGAAGCCGATTATCGGTTTCGGTCCAGGTTGAGGGGCCCATCCATGCCTGCTACCAGTGGTGGATCTAGTCATAAGCCACATGTTGTTGAGGATAATGAGGATGTTGAGCAAACTGCCGGGTTGCGTAGGTCAGCATCCGGGAGGGATTATAGGCCGTCTACTAGAGGCCGTACTACAGCCCCCATGGATCCATTCATGTATCGCACTGAAAGCTCCAAACAAATCAAATTGAGTGCAATCTCACTTACAAAAATGGGGAAGAAGCTTGAAAAATCTATTGCCAAGTTTTTTATATACAACCACATTCCGAGCCAAGTAGCAGAGTCGCCGTACTTCAAAAGCATGATTGATACAAGTGCAGAAGTTGGTCCAGGAGTTAAAATGCCTTCTCCATACGAGATATCTGAGCCCTTACTAACAGATGAGTACGATGAGATAACTGCCTATGTAAAAAGCTTTGAGGATGTATGGGATGAGAGAGGTTGCACAATTATGTGCGATGGATGGACTGGTCCCACAAAAAAGAGTTTGATCAACTTTTTGGTTTACAGCGATGCCGGGACAGTATTTTTGAAATCAGTTGATGCTTCTAGACACGTAAAGACTACTGACTACCTCTTTAAACTAATGGATATGGTAGTTCAAGAGGTTGGAGAGCAGCGGGTTGTGCAGGTGGTAACAGATAATGCGGCAAATTACAAAGCCGCTGGATTAAAACTAATGACGAAGAGACGTCACCTGTACTGGACCCCGTGTGCCGCTCATTGCGTGGACCTCATTCTTGAGGATTTAGGAAAGAGAAGCAAGGCACAGGCAACTATTCAGAAGGGAAGAACAATTACTTCCTACCATAACAAAGGATGTCGGGTCAATTTAATGAGAGCCTTCACGAACAATGAGTTGCTCCGACTTGCGATTACACGTTTTGCAACACAGTTCTTAGCCCTACAGAGTTTGGCTTGATATAAGAGTGAGCTGAAAAGCATGGTGTCGTCGGAAGAATGGAATCAACATGAAATAGGACTCCCACGAGCAAAGAGACTAGCTTGCACTGAAGTTGCTGACTTGATCTACAGCACGCAGTTTTGGGCAGATGTTGACCACCTGATCCCCGTCACTACCCCGTTGGTGCAAGTGTTGAGATTGGTTGATGGTGATGAGAAACCAACGATGGGGTACGTTTATGAGTCAATGGATAAAGCAAAATTGGCTATAAAAACTAAATGCCCTACAAAATATAAACGATACTGGGCGATTATCGACAAGAGGTGGGATGCACAATTTCACCAGTACTTGCATGCAGCAGGTATAACATGTTGCACAATTATGTAGTGATTTTTATTTATTTATTCATTATTTTCATATACTGATAAAATTGCTCATATTTGATGTGTAGCACACTACTTGAATCCAGCCTTCCAGTATACGCGATGCTTCGAGCTGAGTGACACTGATGAAGTGTATACCGGTTTGCTGAATGTAATCCAAAGAATGCTCCCTGAGTTGGCAGACTAAGGTCAAGCCATAAGAGATGTGAGTAATCATAGTATCATACCTTATAACTAATAAGTCAAATGTCATGTGATATTATCATCTACTTATTGATATATGCCTTACTGTGTTTCATCTTTATAGATTGACATGTTTCGCAAGAGACATGGGTCATTTGGGACCCCGTTGGCGCAATCCCAAATTAAACACGACAAACCCGCTGATTGGTGGATGCATTATGGAGGTGATGGTCCGATATTGAGGCGGGTAGCAATGAGGGTATTGTCGCAAACGTGTTCCTCGTCCAACTGCGAGCGGAATTGGAGCACTTTCTCTCTCATTCATACTAAGACAAGGAATAGACTATGGACCGATTGGAAAAGTTAGTCTACTGCCACTACAACATGCGATTAAGGGTCAAGAATATACAGAGGACCAACCGTGGTAAGCAATTACATGAAGTCTTAGATCCTCAATTATATGAAGTCTTACTTACATATTATACTAATTCATCTATCATATTCTACCTTGCAGACAGTGAATATTTTGATCCCATCCAGTTGGATTATATATTCGAGGAGGATGACCCTTTGAATCAATGGATCGAAGAGAGAGAAGAGCCAATCTTGGATCGAGAGCGAATGGTGGACAATCTTTGAAAGAGTAGCGGGCGAGCTTCCCAACGGTGAGGCGAAAGAAGATTGAATCGTCATTCAGTAGTTGGATCGATGACGAAAGCATAGTGATGATGGGAGTGGTGAGGATGATGGTGGAGGGGACGTTGGCACTAGTGGTGGAGGGGAGGATGCTGGTACCTCTGATCCTTATAGAGATATGGCGGCATGGGACGATGACTCAACACCGTTAACACAGTTCGACACTCCTACATTTAGAATGGGAGGGGTTAAAGGAAGAGGAGCATCGGAATCATATCAAACACCACCACCACCACAAGGTCCACAAGATGATACGGATATGGGTTATATGACTTTTAGCTTCGGGGGATTCAGTTTGCAAAATACCGAAGATTCAGCAACTAGTAACCCATACTACCAACCATAACAAACCTACCCGGTGCCATATGACTTCGTTGGTCAGATTTTTGGAGGACCGGCCTTACGTCACCTCGAGCCATATTAGTTCTTTGACCTCAGTTTTAAGGGGGAACATATGATCATGAGTATCAATATGGCCAACACTATAGGCAAAGGCGGGAAAGCTCGCGCACCGATGACGATGATGATTATGAGGGCCAAGAACCACCACGAAATTCAATGTGGCTCTAAAGTAAGTTTTTCATATACAATTAAATTTATTTTTATCAACATAGCTATTAATTTTGACAATATATAATTTATTTTTGTCAATATACATTGTAATTTAGTTTATGCGTGGCTGCGTCGATCAAATTATGAAATATTGTTAATAAAATAGGCATGTGATCAGTTGGTCAAAAATAATGTTAGAAGATCTATTACATTAAGTCAAAAATGTGATCTTAAGTCAAAAATAAGTCACAAAATAGGCATGTGACTTGGGTTAAGTCGCAAAATAGGCATGTAACTTATATATTCATCTAAATAATGCATCAAATAAGTCAAAAATAAAAGCAAAAATAGTTGAAATAAATACAAAATAAATAAATATAATTTTTCAGATTTTTTTGGTATTTTTTCAGATTTTTTTGAGATTTTTTTTTTTTTTGAATGTATCAAACCGATACATTCAATGTATCGTACATTGAATGTATCGGACGATACCCGATACGTATCGTCCTGGAGGTCAGGACCATGGGTCAAAATCTCGGGTTACCGATACGTATCGTCCGAGCTCCAAAACGATATGTATCGGACGATACCGATACGTATCGTCAAATACCGAACGATACATTGAATGTATCGTTTGGTATCCGCCATACAATTGGACGATACGATACATTGAATGTACCGTATCGTTTAGCACCGATACCGATACGTAGCGTTCGATACGTATCGGTATCGGACGAAATTTTGATCCATGGTCAGGACGATATGTATCGAATTTCCGGTATTTTGACCCATGGAGACAACAACTTGCCCAAGTTCGGCCAGGAACCATCTAAAACAATAAACTAAAAGGTGATTTTTTCACCGTGGAATTTTAAATAAGTTTTAAAAAAAAATTAATGCACCATGTTTGATTCGCGGACCACGATATTTTGACTTGTGATTTGGGTAACAGAGGAGTCACTATGACCACACTCGGTTTATGAAGTGGGGACTGCGTATGACAGCCCTCACCATCTGTGTTGATGATATCATCGTCACTAGGGATGATAGTGAAGAAATTTTGAAGTTGAAGAATTATCTTAGTCAAGTCTTTGATATCAAGGATCTTGGACCTATTCGATACTTGGCATTGAAATTTCCAAGTCAAGCAGGTAGGAAGGTTGGGATGTAAACCTATAGACATCCTCCCTATGCACCAGAAATATAGAACCAATTCTGAAGAAGTGAAGCTTCTCAAAGATGTACCCAATTACCAGACGCTGGTGGGTCAACTCATATATCTCACAATGGTGTGACCAAATATTGCACATACTGTCAGTGTGGTCAATCGACATATGCATGCTCATCATACTCAACACTTGGATGTCATTTACAGAATTCTGAGATATTTGAAATCTAGCCCCAGGAGAGGAATATTGTATGGTAATCATGGGCACTTGAGTGGGGAGGTCTTCACAGGCGCTGACTATGTTGGGTCAATTAGTGACATGAGATTCACTAGTTATGTCACCTTTCTTGGGGGAAATTTGGTCACTTGGAAGAGCAAGAAACAACATGTTGTAGTTATTCAAAGTGTCGAAGCCGGGTATAGAGCCATGTCCCAAGGTGCTAGAGAAGTGATTTGGTTAAGACTCATTTTGAAAGATCTTGGAGTACAAGTTAGACTCCACTGATCATGTATGGAAATAATGAAGCTGCAATACACATTGTTGAGAATCATGAGTTCCATGAGAGAACTAAGCACTTAGAAGCGAACTCCCACTTTGTGAGAGAAAAAGTTGAGTCACAGTAATCTTGCACTCCTCATGTTGCTTCCGAAGATCAGTTAGCCAGCATCCTCACAAAGGTCGCTAGAAGAGTCAGGTTGAAGAACATTACTTCCAAGTTGGGCATGACCGACATCTATGCACGAACTTGAGGGGGGTGTTAGAATGTGTTAGATATGCCAAGGTGTACTTAGATATATTGGGTGGGTGTGTGTGTGTAGTAGTTCGCATAAGACATTACCTATTAAAACGAAAAGTTCACTTAAGTCACTCATTTTTACTTGTTTCAGATGTCTTGATCTACGTATAATATACAGAGAACGATTCTCATGACCATCATTTAAACACCAAAATGGTGTTTAAATGATCTTACACCATCGATGGTTTAAGATGTGGGTCATCCGAACCATCAAAGTGACGAATCATAGGTTTAAGTGCAACAAGCCCAAAAATGATGTTTTAGGGAAATTTAAACCATCCGATCTATGAACTATAATATCAAACGTTGTTTTTAATTTTAAATGCTGAGGTTAAAGTTCATCAATCGGATGGTTCACATCCACTTATCGGCATGTTTCATAGGGCCGAGACATATTCCAATGATAGATTGCCACTTGGGCAATTAAGATTGATCATAGATGTGTGCCACATGGCATAATAATAAATCACACTTCAATGGTGTGAGACAAAAAGTTTAATTTTAATGGTGTAAGATCATTTAAACACAATTTGGTGTTTAAATGTTGATCAAGAGCCATTATCTCTATTGTACAGAGATATATACTAATAATGAAAGGGTTTGAGGTAACATAACTCATCTCTAATTTTTCCATCTCTGCTCTTCTTCTTCTTCCTCCTTCATCCTAACCATAACCCTAATTGACTAAGGTCCATTAAAACCAATTGGAAAGACAAATAAAGACTTGAAGATGTGGTGAAAAACAACATGAAGGATTGCGGAGTAATAGAGAGTTTAGGAACACAGAGTTGACAATGATGACAGGTCGATGTTGATGACACATTGCAGAAATAGAGAAGGATTTTTATCAATCAAATTTTCCTAAGGACTCTATATCTTATCTAACGACATAGAGTCAGCGAGTCCTACCTTGGGTCAATGAGGATGACAATAATTTTGTTCATTACTGATTGCAGAAATAGGATTTGGACAAGGCGATGATGATGGTGATGACAATTTGACAATGATGATGGGTTGTCATCATATAGACGCAATTGTTTAGGAAGGACATAGAGTGCATTATACACAACATATAATGAAGATAGAACCTGGAACCATGTATGGTAATTTCAAAATTGAGGCACAGTTCATGAACATACAATTCGATAGTCATATATTGACAATTAACATATTGTAACAGTGAAAATATATCTGATACATAATAAACCAGAAGTGCCTGATTTTAAACACATGTCTGGAATTATGTCTGAGAAGATAATGTTAACAATGAAGATGCAGAAGAGAGTACTGGGAAAACATACCTTTGTATCTTCTGTGGTATATGCCCATTCTGGGGATACTTCCCGAATGCTAAACCGCTGTTTTTGTGCAACAGTTAAACTCGAATTCCCCTCAAATGGTGCGCCTAGATGACTTTCTTTGTCAAACCACATTCCATAGTAGTTGGAGGAATCTCGATGATCAACAATGACTATGTTCTTAGCATCCATCCAATCAATGCTCTTTGTTTTTCTGAGCATCACCATATCCAAGTAAGATTCATTACTAGTTTCAGGGGAATATGAAGTATTAGGCTTTTCAACTTCTTGGCGCAGTAGAGTTGAAGTTGGGGATACAATGGAATTTTCGGAGCCTAACAAAAACTCTCTAGCAGCTGCAACTTGTTGTGTAAAGTCATTCTCGGAAGTTTTAAAATAATTGGTTGCATTTTCTGCATTACTTCTGCTATAATCTAGCCACTGGGTAGTCAAATATTCATTCTGGTCAGATGGATTCACCAAGATTTCTCCCCTCTGGGAAGAATATAGTTGCTTAGCCTGTAGAGAACTTCCAGATTAGTACAAAAGAAATTTCCATTGCACAGGAAATATTTGAAAGCTCTGGGTGAACTCCGAATCACATCCTTTGCTCATATATATATATATATATATATATATATATATATATATATATATATATATATATATATATAGGCAAATGGGACAATAGATTTGAACCCACACTAGGGGTGCTGGGTTCCAACTCCAGATCACATGCCACGTGGCACGTGATTCCAAAACAACACCTGTTTTGGGATCATGTGCCATGTGGCATATGATCTATAAAAAAAACCAAAAAGAAAGTTTTTTTGGTGGTCAAAACCATGGTTCAAAATATCGGCCGATATGAACAGGTTTCGGGCATGGCCAATATGAGAACTGGCAGTTTTCGGCCAAAATGTACCAGCCTTTAAATTATTGGCCGATAATTTTCTAATCTTCAAATTATCAGCCGATAATTTGAGAATTAGCAAATTATCGGCCGCTAATTTGAAGACTGTTCAAAATACCAATTTTTTCATTATTTAAAATAAAATAACAAAACCAAAAATTTGACCGAAATCCTCAAATTATCAGCTGAAATTTTGGCCGATAATTCAAATTTTTGGAAAAATTTTGGTTTTGGCCAAGCCCGAAACCAAAATTTTGGGCGATACTTTGATCCTTGGTCAAAACTATGGTGAAAGTTTGGATACTGCCCACACATCCGGGTGCATTGAATTCTTCCTCCATTGACCACATTTGGACGGTGGATATTGCATTGGATAATGCCCAAATTTTGTGGGTGGCCTTTGATCGTCCTTGAGCAAGTTGCTATAGAACCCAATCCCTCAGACAGATGCCACATGGACCCCATCTGATTTGAACCCAGTGCCCGGGGCTGGGTTTGAACCCATAGTTCCAAGCCTCATATATATATATATATATATATATATATATATATATATATATATATATATATATATATATATATATATATATATATATATAAAGGTAATATTCCAATATAGTAATTTGTAGAAACAAACATATAGGTTGTAAAAGTCAGAATTGTTCAACAAAAACTAGACAAATCTCTTTTACATCACAATATGAATATGATGATGATAATAATAATAAATAATTATAATATATTCATTCTGTGGCATCCTCACACTTTCATGCGATATCATATCCTTGGTATGATAATCTGCTTCAAGAGTATGCATGCTGCTTGTGGAAGGATGGGGAACCAACTGAGGAACACTCTCTAGGGTCAATGTCGGAGAATTCTTCTCCTGTTCCATACCAGTAGAATTTGAGGAAATCACCAGCATCTCTTTCCAAAATGGAGATCCTTTCCCTGGTGGCTGACCATGCTGCTTCCCATTATCACCTAAGGAGAATATAATGTAGAAAATAAGGTTCTGATGTTTGATAGAAATGGATGTGAGGTGAAGTAAAATAAATAAATAAATCAACAAAAACAGATCACATTATTCTCTAGTTAGAGAGTAAAATCACATCTGTCGATTATTTGGACAATACATGCAATGACTACAAACTACGTCATGAGACACATGACATAAACTGAACCACTATAAATTTTAGGAATGTGAGTGCATCATTGTGCATATCTACGCAAAAGAAACTGATTATGCTATAGAAGTGATATAAGTTGTTTGTATGACAGAATAAAATTACTGTATCAAAGTAAATACCTTGGAAATTCATTAGGAAAACAAATGCAAATCAGATCTCTCTTGAAGATAATGCAACTTCGAAATGATTTGATCCTGAATTAAAAGCAGATGGAAACTGTAATTTGAAGTCAATACACTACTACAAAGCGTTGAGATGTATTTCAACTGGATGGCACTCCGTGTTGGGCGTTCAATCAAAGGCTTGCAGTTTACCCATTAAAAAAATAAGAGAAAAAAAAAAAATTGAAAAAAAATTAACATGCACTCAAGCAAGATATCATCACTGTAGCCATGTTCCATGTTTTCAATTAACATGCACTCAAGCAAGATTTCATCACTGTAGCTATGTTCCATCAGCATATAAATTTTTTTATCAGCAGAAGCCAAAAGAAAGAATGCCACAATTCGATGCAGCGTATCAAAAAGTAGTGGAGATTTCCCACCTATTAGATAGTAATCCCAGAGAAATTCCAAGAAAAAGTGAAGGCATTGTAAATATTTCAGCTTAAAGGAATCAGGGGTATGAAAGTCCTATCTCTTTAGTTTGCCAACAACAGAAAGGAGGTATCTGTCCGAGCATCATTAAGATGAGAGCTAACTGACCAGAGCACCACAAAAGTTAATAATGAACAATGTTCTTCTTATGCGCAGTTTTTATATGGTCAGAAGGAAAAAGAAAGTGAATGTAAAACCAAGAAGGAAAAGAGGATCCATTCCAGAAATGCCATAAGAATTGAAAAGGAAGAAATCTAGAAATAACATAGATTAAATTTGAATCATCATTTTAAAATAACGAAGAAGTTTGATGAAAAAACAGACGATATAATATGAAGTCCAATCACAGAGGCAATTTCTAAGAAAAAGTTCCTCAGAGCCAGATGTACTCACAGGTAACCAGTCAATAATTACAACAAAAAATTTGATTGAGCGCAATAGAGGGGCATCGTAGCTTAAACAACCATTAAAAAAGATAATTTTGGGGCTTAATGTTCAGAAAGTTAAATCTTAGTAGAGGTTAGTTAAGAACAAGAAGGAAAAGAGGAAGAAGAGAAAGAGATGGGAGAAATTAGGGTTCTGAGATTGATTAATCTCATGCCCATTTATTATTAATATCTATACCTTTACAATGAGATAATGACACACCTACTCATACAAACACACAATCTACATATGAGGACATTTATATACACACACACACACACCAACTTAAATTATGTTCTACAGACACACCACCTCATAACTAACACTGCCCATCAAGTTGGGACATAGACATCAAACATGCTCAACGTGGCTATAAGCTTATATAATTTTGACCTTCCTGAAGGCCTTAGTAGAATATGGCTATTTGTTCTCGAGGCCTGACTTGAGGAATACAAACTCATTGGTTTCAACTTTCTCTCAAATGAAATAACAATCAACTTCAGTATACTTGGTCCTTTCATGAAAGATCAGATTCTCTGTGATGTGGGAGCTTCATTGTCTCCAAAGATGTTTATAGGGGGTCTGTACATTGATCCTCTAGTCCACAAGAATAAATATAATCCACATTCCTTCGCGACCACCTTGTTACATGACCCTATACTCATCCTCGGCACTTGAATTGAACACCACATGGTGTTTTCTTCTCCTCCTGTAATAAAATTGCCTCCAACAAAGGCACAATATCCTGTGGTGAATCTCCTATCATTGAGGATTCCTTCTCAGTCAGCATTGTTACAAACTTCTACATCAAAATGGTCATGATTGCTATACAAAAAATTCCTTCGCTGAACTGGACTTCAAGTACCTAAGAGTCATGTACATTGCATCCAAATGTATGATCTGTGGAGCATGCATACAATACTCACAGCATAAGCGATCTCTGGGCGAGTGATAATAAGGAATATCAACTTCCCAACCAACCTTTTAGACATCCAAATATCCTCAAGCAGTTCTCCACCTTCTGAATTTATCCCGTAATTAGGATCCATTGGAATACTTGAGGATTTACACCCTAACATACCAGTCTGATGACGCAAATTCAACGCATACTTCCTCTGAGAGATACAGATATCCTTCCTTGATCTGGCAACATCAATTCCAAGATTAGAGAACCCAAATCTTTAATATCATATATATTGTTTAAGTAACTTAATCTCCCCGATTTTTAAGCACAAAGATCTGACGAAGTGGCAAGGAACTTGTGGGATCAACCTGCTGTGGTAACATGTAGAAACTATAAACAAATAACTTAAGTGGAGAAATACTCATTATTAAGTGTTTATTCGGAGAGAGAGAGGTAACAAGTAGAGAGAAGAGAGAGACAATGACACATTATGGACACATTGTTGTTATTCAAGGAGATTCATGTTAAAATAGACAAGCACTTTATATAGAGGGTGGACACAAGCCTCCTAGGCATACCTCTCATATGAAGTATCTAATCTCACTCAGTAACTCACTCCACCATAATAAATTATATCTCTATTTAGGCCTCTACTTAGAAGTTATAGCTAGTTTCTAATTAGGATCATAGGGACAGTCTACACTTAAATGTGTGGCTAGTATTTTCGGTAAAAAAGATTAGAACATTTATTATTTTCAGTTTTATTTTCTTGAGATCCTTATCTCTGAGATTCATATCTCTTTAGCTTCAGCTACCATATTCAAACTAAAGCTGTCAACGGATCAGGTGGACCCAATACCCGACTCGGATTTTTTACCGGGCCAGGCACATAAACTTGACCCGTTAGGTCGTGTCGAGCATGAGACATCTGGCCTGACCTTCGGGTTGGGTCGACTAAGAGATCGGGTCGGGTCAACTAACCCGAGCCGATATTTTATGTATAAAGTCATGGAAAATAGGGGGAGGTTATCGTATACCCTTGGCCGATCAGGTTGGGTTGGGTCTGGTTGGGCATATACCAATTTTCACATTGGGCAGCAAAACTTTGGCCTGAACCGACCCATTGACAGCCGTATTTTGGACCCGACAACTCTGTAAGTAATATTGCTGCTCTAATTCTAATCTGACACTGTTGTTGTACAGAATAATGGGTTATTGGTGGTCTTTACACTGTTGTTACTGATGTGTTCTTACACATAAAATCAAAACCTGCTCCTATAGGGCTGTATACGATACCTTTAAGTCTGAATCCTGGTTCAAAATATCGGCTGAAATCTGAAGATTTCGGCCAAAATGCTTCGGTTTCTGTCCCCACTGAAACTGAAATGAAGAGTTAAAAATTTAAAATTTCGGTTTTTTTGTACTGTGGGGAAGATTTCGGCCGAACTTCAAAATTTCAGTTTCGGTCCCCACCGAAACTGAAGAGAAATCCGATTTTTTGATCCTTGGCCTGAATACATCTGGTATTGATCTGCTCATATAATTGATGCATCTATCAATTGTTTGTCTACTAATTCTTGTTGAAAATCTCAGTCTTACCGAATGTCCAAATTAAATGTTGTTTTAAAATCATGTTTTCCACTTAATTTTTTTTATATATAAAGGAGGGCTTTCGCCCCCTTTAGATCAGCCTAGTTTTCTATCTTATCTCCTATTTATGTCTAGCGATACGAGTTGTTGACTGTAAGCCTATAAAAACCAGGGTCTTGGCTAAATTGCTGGCTTTTGTGTTTGCATTTCAAAATTAACGTTAGGAACACATCGTATTGATCTGCTCATATAAGTGATGCATCTATCAACGTTGGTTTGCATTTCAAAACCAACTTGGTCTGAATACATCTGGTATTGATCTGCTCATATAATTGATGCATCTATCAATTGTTTGTCTACTAATTCTTGTTGAAAATCTCAGTCTTACCAGACGTCCAAATTAAATGTTGTTTTAAAATCATGTTTTCCACCTAATTTTTTATTGATATAAAGGAGGGCTTTCACCCCCTTTAGATCAGCCTAGTTTTCTATCCTATCTCCTATTTATGTCTAGCGATGCGAGTTGTTGACTGTAAGTCTATAAAAACCAGGGTCTTGGCTAAATTGCTGGCTTTTCTGTTTGCATTTCAAAACCAACGTTGGGAACACATCGATTACGTCTTATATATATCTTTACAGATTAACTGGTATAGGCCTTTTTTTATTTCAAACACCGAAAAAGGTATTGGATTAGATCCCAGAGAATGGAAGGTTTCGTCCAAAATGCAAAGATAAAACTAAATTAACATGCTAAGAAAATAGCCCATGGTAGGAGCATAGTTGTATATGTATACATATACAACGGTTGTCAAATTGTGTATCGTATCATCTCGAATATCGTAAGATGCACTTGAATTTTTATTATATTGATAAAATATACAAATATATAAAGAAATCCAAAATTAAGAAAGTGATATATATATATATATATATATATATATATATATATATATATATATATATATAACAATCTATGATCATTTTTTCCACACCAAGTTTCAAACACTCATTCCATCATCTGTCACATTAGAAATTAGAATTTAAATCAAATAAATTGAACAAAACAAAACATTTCATTGGATTGATTTATAATGTTGAGATAAACTTTTCAATTGTCCATCTTATAAAAAGAAACTGATGGGGACATCCGATTCAAACAGCTGCCCCTAACCTATCGAAGGCAAAAGAAGAATGCGAAAGTGTTCCGGAAGAACTACAGAGATTTTCGTGCCACGGCTCTGTATCCACGGACGTCCGTGGAATGGGACAAACATCCGTAGAAAGGAGGCCTCAATGTTTTAATTCGCACTGAAGGTGACAGACGTCCGTGGCTGCAGGACGGACGTCCATGAAAACGAAGGCTCACTGTTTATTTTGCATCGTAGGCGACGGATATTTGTGCCTACATGACAGACATCCGTGAAACAAGTCCGCTAAACGACGGATTTTCGGGTTTCTTTGGCAAAACTTACCATTTCAGTGTTTTAAGTTTTTAGGACTCTTTAATTTCGAGTTTGGGTTTACTTTACCTATTTAAAGGATTGTAAAAACAGTTTAATTATTTATGGTTAATATATTATTGCTTTTGCAAAACTTTGAGAGCTTTTATAAAGTTTTTTGTGAGGGTGTGATTCTCTCAACCGAAGAGCGATTATTCGTCTCGCGTGCGGTTTGGTGCGAGGCCAACTTTTCTCACCTTCCTATCTTCTTTGATCTACGAGTTGTGTAAGTGTTTAAACTCTAACCTATTCATTTTATCTTTAAACCTATTATTTGCCTTTATTCCGCTCAACATCGAAAGAACCCACTTGTGAGTTTGTTTGAAACCCTAAAACTGTCGGAGATCTTCGAAAGAACCCACTTGTGAGTTCGTTCAAAACCATAAAACTGTCGGAGATCTAGTCGTTCGCTAAGAACGCTAATCTTCTAGATCCGATAGGGAACGTATACAAAAATAACACTAATTCGGGCTAGATTTAAATCATCTAATTGAAACTTTGTTATTTTATGTGATAAACTGTTAAGGAAATTTGCATTTTAATTGCTTATATTAATTTTCTATTAATCTCGGCCCTAGCATTTGCATTGTGTTAGTTTCCGCATCAGAAACCCTATAGCTGCACAAGTAAAGTGTAGTGTGTGTGTGTGTGTGTGTGGAGGGGGGGTTGAATTATATATTTATGCGTCTTTCAAGTTTCAACTTCTACTAATTTTATACCTGTTTCTTGACATTACCAGTTTGTAATCCCACCATTATATATATATATATATATATATATATATATATATATATATATATATATATATATATATCCCAATCTTCATTCTTCATCTCTATCCCCTATATCAGCACGACATCTTTGTTAGCAGTTAAATTATCAACATTCTCCTATTTCTCTTCCTCCACATAGACTTCTTTTATTCATGTTGATTGTAATGAATTGTATCGTGTATCATAAGATACAGTTAAAAAAGATATGTACTGTATCATGGATCATAGAACGTATCGTTTTAATAAGCTATTGACAACTATGTACATATATATAGCCCTTACGGCTATATGCCATTGCACATGCACCTATTCAATTGCATAAGCCATTGTATACGCAGTATGTGCTTGCTTTAGCTGTCATTGGCCAAATATATGATAGTTGGAGGTACATTGAATTTTCTTTCCTTCTCTTTTCGTATAAATAGGGAGCCCAATATCTCTAGGACTCTATAATGCATAAATGTAGTCTTACTCTCTTATTTTCTTCATTTAACATCAGGTCAACTAGTTAATTACTACTGTTACAAGTTGCTTTCTAATTACTCCATACAAGAAGTAAGATTCAAGTAATTAAGTATCAAAGAAGGATTCAAGAATCAAGATCTAAGTAAGAAGTAAAATCAAGATTCAAGCATTCTTCAACAGTGCTACTTCATCTTCAATTATTCAATCTTCTCCACTTCTAAAGATACTTTTCATTCTTCTCCAACTTCTAAAGATACTTTATCAAATATTTTTTGTTTTTAGTTTAAATTAGATAAACATAAATCTCAATTCATCATGTCTTCTTCGGTTGTTTCTCTCTAAGTAGTATGGGCAATACGGTAGATCTATGGAGAAAACTGTCACCTAGTGAGTCATGTGCCTATGTAAGCCAAGGTGGCAATCAGTGACATAAACAACACCATCTGAACATGCCGAGATCAAATGCCAGGGGCATGTCCTAATGTTACTCCTGAAATTTGAAAGAAAATCATGGAGTATGTGAATAAACATTCAAATAAAAAATGATGTGGCTGCAGTATTAAAACGTTGAATGGAATGTGGTAATTATGGTGATAAAGGGCAGCTGACCACCCCCACCCAATAAAGTCCGTGGACGAGTTCCACTAGGTAAATGATGTAGACCACGTCCCGATGATGTGATTAACCAAAGGGAGAAGGGTAAAAGATTCATCCAAACAACAATAAAAGGCTAGTATAAAGATGAAGACCAGAAAACTACAACCATAGGTAGCTAAATAAATATACAAAGCGGCATTGTTTTCAATGCCGTTAAACTAAAGAACTTCGGAGTAATTATTGAAGCTCTAGGGAAATTTGGAATGACCTCCTCATCACGAAATAAGAGAAACATGTATAAACACAGAATAGAAATTACCAGATGTTTCATAGCTGAGTATTTGGAAAACCTATGGGTGCACTGTAACGGCCGATAGGATGGACCGATAGAGCCGACTGGGCATTAGTTAAATTTTTGGTAAACTGTACTATGTTTTTAAAGTCGGTAGATGAGGCATCCTAGTCTCACATAACCGAGTATATATTTCAACTTTTAGATAGTGTTATTGATGAAATAGGAGAACAATACATACCAGAAGTTGTCACAGACAACGCAGCTTCGTTCATAGCTATCAGTTGCCTTCTTATGACGAAGCAACAACATTTAAATTGGTTGTCATGTGTGACACATTCTATAAATTTAAGTTTACAGGACATATACACAGTACATATTAGTGTTATTACTAGGCTGAGAAAAATTGCTCTGGTTATAAATAAACATGCCCTTTTGCTCCAAAGAATGAGAAACCATTCAAATGATAATTTGCTATGCCCCTCCATCATGAAATTCATGATGATTTTTATTGACACTACAAAACTTGTTTGCAAAAAATAAAAATTAGCAGCTTTATAGTGTCAGCCAATTGAACAATGACCCTTAGTAGGGCTTGGGTCTGTAACAATGGAAGGTTGACAATATTTCAGCCTCCAGGTCACAGGTTTGAGCCCAGCTTACCAATAAAAAATTAAATAAAAAGACAATGAGCCTTCTTCAAAGAAGGCTGAAAGCGGGAACATCATCAAAAGCTCTAACTTGAACTATTTTATAATCGGAAGCGGGGGTGGAAGTGGGGTTCCGAAGCGAGAGCAACATACTGAATGAAAGATTCTTGCTACTAGGGCCTGAAGGGAAGTTGATTGATCAAACCATCCATTAAACCCGATTTTGAGGGGGTATGGAAAAGCATCGAGAAATTTACAACCCTTAGTAGATGTATTATGATTGGTAGATGATAACAAGAACCCACAATGTTACAGAGAAAGCTAAAGAAAAAGTAACGTCAAATAATTTATCCAAATAACAATTTTATAAGCTTGTATTAGACATAATAGACAAAAAATAGGCAGCCGAATGTTTCTCCTTTATATCTGGCTGCCTACATCCTTTTATTGCAGTAGATTGACACTCAGCCAATAGGGATGAGGAAGATTCTATACACATGGTAAGATTTTTTTTATGTTTTTGCAAGAAATGTGAACATTAAAGAGTATAATAGGATAAGTCTCCAATCGGACAGCTACAAGAAGCCGAAGGAGATTTTCAAAAGAGAAATAGTCATCCATCATAAAGACACAAAAGTACAATGTACAAATCTACTTGGACGTTTTAATTTATGTCACATATTTTCATTCTCTTTTCTTAGAAGAAAATGCTCTGACAATCAAGTACAATGTATCATAGAGGAAGAGGAAGAATACATTGAAGAAGCTGATGATTTTGATGATGGCAGGAATCAGCGATAATGATGATCATAATGGCACTGACAGTGAAGATTTGCCATAATGGGTTAGAGATTGTTGTGTACAGTACATATTTGGAAAACAATATGGACATCAATACCAATGACCAACCATCTAAATTATAATTTTGTAACTAGGAAGTTTTAATTTAATTTAATGGTCTATTTTTAAAACAATATGGATATCAATACCAATGACCAACCATCTAAATTCTAATTTTCTAAGTAGGAAGTTTTAATTCAATTTAATTGTTTTTTTTATAGTAAGTAGTAAATATTGAAAAATATTTGCTAACACATATAGCAAAGAGCATTTTTTATTATAAGCTTTAGATTTATAGCCAGTTATTTGCATGTTTGATGCGGGACAAGGACCCTAAACTACGTGAATGAGATGATTTAATTAATTGCCGAAATTAAACTAAATTAATTAAACAATAAACTTGAAAATAATGCGGATACCTTCGGGTTACATAGTTTTCCATTGGGGAAATCGCACTTGATTCAAGTAGGGTCCGGCCCATGCGTTAGATCCGTTAGCTTTGCAGTGTAGATCGGTCCTAGAGGTAGAACTCTAGCTATTCCAGATTAGGGGCCGCTCGAGATTCAGTGATGGAATCGCGAGTGTTCTAAAGGTTCTGATTCGGGTTGGTTTAATGGCTCGGATGAAATTTGGACTTAATCAGATCGATTCGAGGACTCGAATGGGATCTAGGATTTATAAAGTTCGGAGTATTTAAAGGTTGGATGGCTGAATTGAAGATTTGAGATTGGTTCGAATCAATGGCTCTGATGGAGGCTAGGTTTATGGTTTTGGGGATCTTGGAAAAAGGTAACAGCTGGATTTAAGGTTACGGGATCAAACGAAACAGAGAAAGAAAAAAAATAAAAATGAAGAGATAGAAAGAAGATAGATTTTGGGCTTCACACCAAACCTTTCTAGGGAAGCGAAGATTCACTCTTCATAGAGGCTCATCTTAAGCACACAAGCAAAAGCTCTTTTCATTCAACAATCAAAAACTGATTACATTGTTTTCTTAATGACCTTATATAGGAGATCTTAAAATAAAACCCTAAAACAAAAATAAGCAAAAAAAGAAAGACAAGTTTGCCCCAAAAAATTTAAATTTGAATTGTTGCCACAGCACAGTCAATCGATCGACACTTGGTATTCGATCGATTAACTCATATATATATATATATATATGTCGCCAAAATTAGGTCCTCGCAGGCCACAGTCAATCGATTGAATATCAAATGTCAATCGATTGACTGTGCATTGCTCCAGCACACTGAATCTTTAAGTCTGGTTCTGGTTTCCGTTTCCGTTCCGCTTTTTCTGACGCCAGTACACGCGAAACGGTCCATATCCGATGTCTACAATGTCGACGTCCCCATCAATGTTCACAATTCACAATCAAACTAATTAAAATTCTATGGTTTTTTTCACCTTTTTCACATGAGAGTTAAACATGCAATGACTTAAATATACTAAATTATAGATTTCACATAAGAGTTAAGCATGTAAGGAAGTAATATACTAGATTATTTTTTATGATGAAAGTGAAAACAAAAGGCTACAAAAAATAATGGGACTGACTCTCTTGACCGTCATTTAAGCAACAAATGGTGTTTAAACGATCTTACACCATTTATTGGCTTATGATCTTGGAAACCCATGCCTCATCTATTTGGGGAGCTTGGGAGGCTGTTTTCTATTGTTTTGTTCTGGTCCTTTTGGTGGTTTCTCTCCTGTATTTTCCCAGCTTCTCGCCGATTTTAGTACATTTTTGCTTACCGATCAAAAAAAAAAAAATGATATATCATCAATTGAAGGGCTATGGTTCAAAAAATACACTTTTTGGAAGATTCGAACCATCCAATTTGTGCACTCTAATATCAATGGTTGTCCTTAATTTTGATGGCTGATATTAAAGTTCATTGATCGGATGGTTTACATCCACTTATAAGTATGATCCTTTGGTTGGGGCATGTTCCAACGATGGATTGCCACTTGGGCAATTTAGATTGATCATAGATGTGTGGCACATGGTGCAATGGTAAATCACACTTTAATGGTGATAAAAAGTGACATTTTAATGGTGAAAGATCATTTAAACACCATTTGGTGTTTAAATGTCGGTCAGGATCCATTATCCCAAAATAATTCCCTACACCTATAGTGCAATTACATTTTATTTTTTTGTATTTTTTCATTTTTTCCTAATTTTTTAAATTAAAAATATTATGGCATGGCTTATGCGATTATGTGAATCGCATTAGCTATCTGGCATAGCCATCACCTATGATGACTTTGTTGGTAATAAGCTGTAATTACACTAGCAAGTGAGTTAATAGTGTTTTTGGGGGGTGTGAGTAGTATAATCACTTATTCTTTTTTCTCTTTTTGGTTACTCCGTAATCCGTGATGTAATAGATCAATATATATTGGCAATGCATTGGGATGAGTGCTCAAGCAAATCAACCATAATTTCTCTTCTTGTTCCTCTTCTTCCTAACCCTAATCCAACATAACTAATTTAAGTTGGCATCAGAGTGGGTACCAATTGTTTTTTGCTTTTTCGCCAAGCCATTACCATTGTCATGCTGACATCAGCATCGCCGGACAAAGACCGCTGGACTGGTGAGCTGCTGATTGGGTTTTGATCGGCTCATTCTCCTAAGTATTTTACCCTTCTAGAGCAGACTCACTAGAGCACTCGAAGATCAAGTTTCAGCCCCTTGACCATCGTCTTCTACCTCCCTCTTGTCTAAAACCAGGGTTCAAAAACCCTAACGATAGACTCTGTGCACAGCAGCAACCCTAACGATAGACTCTGTCCACAGCAGCAACCCTAACCGATAATTTTATTTTATTTTTTGGTCGGTAATAAGCGAGATATATTGATAGCAGCAAGATGCTGATGAAACGCAATACAAGAGGACACGACCAAAAAATGCCGCAATGGCAAATTACAAAACACCCCCCCCCCTTGCCGAACTTAACCCAGATCCCACGCGAAAACATCCCCCTCCCCTTTAGCAACCCAGCTCCACATCAGATCACAGACCTGCTTCATGATCATCCCTACCGGTTGGTATTTTTGTTCGAAAACTCTGCGATATCTTTCCCTCCACAGGGACCAAAACACAGCATAAGGCGCGACCTTCCAGTAATTGGGCCTACTCCCATCGACGAGGCCAGATTCCCACATCAGGAGATGAGAAAGGGGGGTCGCCGGCTTGACCCACTCCATACCAAAGGATTTAACAAGAAGGCCCCATATTTCATGGGCCACCGTACAATGCAGCATAAGATGAGCAGCTGACTCCTCTTTGTGACACATAACGCAGCAATTCTGTAAATCTCTCCCCCGCCGAATGAGCTGGTCGAGGGTAAGAATTCGGTCTTTGAACATGGTCCACGTAAAGAACTTAATTTTAGCCGGGATTGGTGCCTTCCACAGCCCGGCCCCTGCCCACCTGATCAATGGTCTAGTAGTAGGACTTAACCAAGAACGAGCCCTCTTTATTAGGGTACCACCTTCGCTGATCGCGACCAGCCAAGTTGCGCTGGGATCCATAAACCAGCATCAGCAGGTTGGAGAAAGATCTCACCTTGTCATCCCTCAGCAGCCTTCTAGTGGAAATCGTCCACAATCTCCCTCCCTCATTCTCCAAAACGAACTCATCGATCATGTCATGGGGATTCACCGAGATGGAAAAGATATCTGGGAAAGAATATTTTAGGGGTTTGCGTTCCACCCAACTATCCTCCCAAAAGTGAATCCTAGTGCCACAGCCCCAACTATAGCTCAGACCTCTAGAGAAGTATTTCCAGGTACTGCACAGAGCCTTCCACCAAGCCGAACTGCCTCTGTGAGAAGAAGCCGAGATACCCCAGTTACCAATCGCATTGCCATACTTTTCTCTCAACACAACGCGCCATAAACTGTTCGCTTCCTCTTCCCTCCCTGCCCGCCAGAACCACTTGCCAAGCATCGCGATATTAGTCTCCTTCAAACACCGAATACCCAGGCCCCCGAATCGAACCGGCAAGACTACAGTATCCCAATTGACTAGATGGTACCTTCTTTGATTCGTCCCCGATCCCTCCCAAACCGAATACCCAGGCCCCCAAATCGAACTGGCAAGACTACGGTATCCCAATTGACTAGATGGTACCTTCTTTGATTCGTCCCCGATCCCTCCCAAAGAAAGTGTCTTTGGATTTGTTCAAGGCGCCTGATGATTTTCATGGGGCATTTAAAGAGAGACATGTAGAAGATGGGCATTGATGACAAGACCGATTTCAGCAGAACAAGACGCCCTCCATTACCCAGCAACTTTCCTTTCTACATAGACAAACTTTGTTCGAACCGCTGTACCACCGGTTCCCACGCTCTAGCACTGGGGTATCTCAGACCAAGGGGTAGGCCAAGATACCGAATAGGGAGAGAACTAGCAACACAATTCACCGACCGAGCTAGATCTGCTAAGAGCTTGTCCTCAATGCCAATGCCCGATATCGCAGATTTAGCGAAATTGATTCGCTGACCAGATACCGCTTCGAAAATGGACCTCGGCCTGTCCAAAAATTATAATATCATCAGCATACTGAAGATGCGTCATAATTCGGCCTTGCCTTCCTACCCTGATGCCCTTTATGAGGTCAGTTAACCTGGCTGTATTGATCAGCCCCGAGAGGGCCTCTCCCACCATGTTAAAAAGGAACGGCGATAGCGGAACCCCTTGACGAAGGCCCCGTGAACTCTTAAAATACTCGGCAGGTGTACCATTAACAAGGATCGAAAACCAGGTCGATGAATAACAGCCCCTCATCCACTTTCTCCAACTCTCCCCAAACCTGAACCTGCGCATCATATAATCGAGACAATCCCAGCTGACCCGATCGTATGCCTTTTCCATGTCCACCTTTCACAGAGCAGCCGGTCTGCGGTGAGAAAGGGTCGCATGGATAGTCTCCTGAGCCACAACCACCTGATCAAGTAACTGACGACCAGCCACAAAAGCTCCTTGTGTGGCCGAGTTGATGGTACCCATGACAGGCTTAAGACGGTTCGCCAAGACCTTGGCAATGATTTTATAGAGACAGTTGGTGAGGCTTATCGGTCGAAAGTCCGCAATATCCTCAGCCCCCTCGAATTTAGGTATAAGGGTGATGAACGTGGAGTTAAGACTGCACCCTATAAAACCAGATGTGTGGAACTCCTTCAACACCTCCATCAGATCCACCTTAATACTCTGCCAAAAACACCTGAAGAACTCCATAGTGTATCCATCCGGGCTTGGGGCTTTGTTCTTTGCCCCATATTTAATAACCCCCCAGACCTCCTCCTCCTGAAAGGGCCTTTCCAGAGCCACTTGCTCCTTGGCAGCAATGGTTTGGAAGGGAATCCCGTTCAACTCAGGTCGCATAAGTCCATTGTCCGAATACAACTCCTTGTAGAAGCCCACAATGTTCTCTCTAATCTCCTCCTCATCGGAGAACGCTACTCCATCAACCACAATTCGTCCCAAAAAATTCACCTTGCTCCTCGCATTGGCAATTGCATGGAAGAACTTGGAGCATCCCCTTCCCGGAGCCATTTGACCTTAGCCTTTTGTTTCCAGCACACCTCCTCTGCCAGACAGACATTGTTAAGTTCCGTTTTCAGTAAATACCTCTCGTGGCGTTCTTCCGCCGTAAGACTTCTCAATTCCTCCAAATTGTCTATATCATTAAGCTTTGTTAACAAGGTCTCTTTCTTCACTTGGACGACCCCATTTTCTTCCTTATTCCAAATTCTGATCTTCTCTTTAACGCGCTGCAGTTTTGATATGAATCGAAAAGCTGCGGTGCCCGAGTCCTCCACTTCACTCCACCACTCTGCCACCTTAGTTCGAAAATTCTCCTCCAGCAACCACATATTCTCAAACCGAAATGGCAAAGGCCCCTTATACCGAGAATCGCACGTAAGCACCAGAGAGGTCGAGCCGATCACATTCCAATCTACTTTTAGGGTAAAGTTCAAGCCACTCCGTATTACAGACAAATCTATCGAGCCTGCTCATGGACGGAACATCCTGCAGATTTGACCACGTGAACCTCGCCCCAGGAAGTGGCACATCAACCAGCCCCCAATCGGCAAAGAAGGCATTGAAGTCCCTCATGACCGCCGCGTCCGGCGGCCCTCCCTGCTTTTCCCACCCCCACCTTATGGCGTTAAAATCGCCCCCCACGCAAAAGGGACGGTCCCATCTACCGGCGAGAGTGGCCAATTCAAACCAAAAGTCAGGACGATCTCGATTCGAAGGCGGCCCATACACACCCGCAAACATCCATTCATTTCCGGATGCTTTGTGACGAAGGACCACCGCAGCAGAGAAAATTCCCACTTCTTCGTCCACTTTATCAAAATGGCGAGTATCCCAAGCGACGAGTATACCTCCTGCAGCTTCGTTCGAATCAACCCCTATCCATCCCCAGTACTTGCCCCCCAGAATCGACCCCACTTTCCTGCTATCGCAACTGCCCAATTTGGTCTCTTGCAAGGTAACCAGGATCGGTTTTATTGTGTCAATGATTCGCTTCACCCCCGCCCTTTTTCCTTCCCCACAGATTCCCCTAACATTCCACGATATCATCTTCATAACCACCAGCTTATGCCCTCCCAGAAGTAGCGGAAGGAAGTTAGGATCCCCCCCCTCCCTTCCCAGTAGCTATTCCCCACTGCAGTCTCGCGAGCTCCCGTGCCCCCCCTCGATTTCGCCTCCTAGTTTTCGTGCGAGCCACCAATAAAGACCGGAACACGTCCCGAAGCTCGTTATCGGGCCCCTTGAAAGACATCCCAAGATCCCTTCCCACACAAATCAACCGATCGATATCTTCCGTCAAATCCATCTCTCCGGTACCCCCATCCCCTCTAGCGACAGACATTTCAGCCTCATAGCAGATCCGACGATCTCCTCCTTCCCCGTACCACTGTGGTCCTCCAATTCATCCTATAACGCCACCTCAAGCCGCCTCGCAGAGCATGAAATGGTTGCCACCGCGTCCATTTCGATAGACTCAACCCTAACCGATAATAAAGCTGCCCTGTTTTGCCTCCAAGTTATTTGATTAAAAAAATTTGGTGAAAGAAGAGGTGTAGATCTCTGTGTTGTGAAAGTGGTTGTCGAACCACTAGTTGGCCCATATTTTGTGCTCAGATCTGCTTTTGTAGCCAGGAGGGTCGCCTTGAAAGAGGTGGAATCCAATTCTGTGAACAGAATCTGAGGTTGCAACCTGTGTTCTGTTCTCTTGTTTTTTGAGGATTGCGGAGACCAGTTTAATATCCAGAATTTTTTTTTGTAGCCACAGATTTGTGTGTTTGGCTTGTCATAGTGGAGGTGTAGTTGACCTGTAATGGATGATACAAAGGGAACAAATAGTTATGGTGGAGGAGATACTTGCCATACTCTTCAAATTATCACAAACAAATTCGATGGTAATAATTACTTGGAATGATCCCAATCTGCAGCCATGTACTTGGGGGGCAAGAAGAAATATGGTTCTGTCCTAGGAACCATACTTGAACCTCCCACCACTCATAAGAACTGTGTAAGACTGGAAGAGCTCTAATATTATTGTAATGATGTGCAAAATATTGTGGCTACATCATTCCATGCTACCGAGTATTAGTAAATCCTTTCTGAAGTGCAAAAATGCAAAACAGTTGTGCGACTCTCTGAGGGATGCCTTCTCCCAAAAGAAAAATTTAGCCAAGAAGTTCCAAGTAATTGATAAAATTAGTAGACTTCATCAGGGGGAGAAGTCTATTGGAGATTATTACACTGAGATGAGGAGACTGTCGGAGGATCTTTCCCAATATGAGTTTCCACTATTCAAGAACTGTTCAGACAAAGTTTGTGAGGAAACTGAGCAAAAGAAAGTCTTTGATATCTTGCACGGGGTGAATCTAGAATATGCGAACATTTGGGCTAATGTTCTCGATAGAGAGGATTGCCCTTCACTTGGTACACTCTTCTCCCTTCTTCAGCATGAAAAAAGTCGTTGCCAGTATATGCAATTTTCTGAGAGAAGTGGACCAGAGAGATCTGCTCTCCCATCCTTCAGCCATGGTGGTGGCCGATCTGGGGGTAGAGGAGGTGGTCGTGATGGTGGTCTCTCTAAGGAAGAAAGAGACAAATTTGTGTGCTCTCATTGTGGAAAAAAGGGGCACACAAAGGATGGATGCTGGGATCTTTTTGGGAAGCCAAAATTCCCTCCAAGTCGTGTTTTCCAAACCACTTCAGAGGATGAGCTTCATCTACTACACCTATTCCTCTTGCTCCTCCTACTGATATTAGGGCTGGGGTTGTTAATCAGCCCAGTTGGCCAGCAACCCGCCCGAAAAAATCCGGGCTTTTTAGTGACTAAACCCGGCCCGGTACATATAGCCAGGATTATATGATGGCAGCCCAATCTAGACTGAGCCGGGTTAAGGTCTGATGATGTGTAGCCCGCTTCGGCCCGACCTGGGTACCCATTATTTTATATATATATATATATATATATATATATATATATATATATATATATATATATATATATATATATATATATATATATATATATATATAAAATAATTTTTAATAGACGGGTTACCAAAATACCCTCAGATTATTTTTTCCACGCATGAATCAGAAGCATTTTAGTAAAAAAAAAACTTCCATCTCAAGTACATAATCTCTTTTGCCATCAGGATTTATATAAAAATTAGATTTATAGTTTTTTTTCAAAAAGGATATTTTAAAAAAAAGAGTTTACAAATAAAATAAATATATTAAAAAAAAATTAAAAGAAAAAAATGGCTTGCAACGCTTAGGTCGGGCTAGGACTGAGTACACATTGGCCCAGCCTATGGCCAGGGTAGGGCTGACCCCTTGGCGGCCCGATCCCTAGCCCGGCCCATTGACAACCCTAACTGATATACAGAACCTACAGAGAGATCTTCAAGATCTCCAGAGCCGCATGCAGCTTATGACTACCACCCATGGTCAAGCATATTCTTCCCACATCGCTGAGTCGGGTACCTATGGATCCACACATGTGACTACTTCCCCTCAATCCCCTTAGATCATTGATTATGGGGCTACAGATCACCATTGTCACAAAGTCGGGAGTCGGCAATAAATCGGCAAGGGTCTAAGTCGGGAAAAATCGGCAAAAATCGGTAAAAGTAAAAAATCTGAAAAAATTGGGGAAAATAAAAAAATTCAAAAAAATATAAAAAAGATATCATAATGTCTTTGAAGTAATTTTAATGAAGAAAATAGTACAAAATATCCAAAAACAATATTAAAACACCGCACAATTGAGATTTCGTACACCATGGCATCATAAGTGTCATAGTATCACTCATAAATCATAACATATTAATAATCGTTACAGCCAAGAAAAATAATGAAAAAGAAGACAATTATATGAAGCCAAGAAGAAAAGAAAAAAAAACAGAAAAAAAGAAGAAGAAAAACAGAAGGAAAATAAAAAACAGAAAAAGAAGAAAGAAAAACCAGAAAAACAGATAAAGAAAAGAAAAAAATTTGAAAAAAGAGGAGCAGAAGAAGGAAGAAGAAGAGAAAATGATTGAAAAAAAAAGAAAAAACAGAAAAAGAAGAAAGTAAAAACGGACAAAGAAAAGAAAAAAATTTGAAAGAGAGCAGCAGAAGAAGAAAGAAAAACAAAGAAAGGAGAAGAAGAAAAACAAGACAGAGAAAGGAGAAGAAAGAAATATAGAGAAAAGAAATAAAAAACCTAACCTGAACATGGATCGCCGGAAGGGATCGCTGGAGTGGATGGTCAAAAGGATGCGCAAGGGCTTTACGGCAGACGCTGCGTTAAAGCTTAGTTAGGGGCTTTAAGTAGTCGACGCTGAAAAAAAAAAAAAAAAAAAAACGTGCATCACAAAAGTCGACGATCTTTTGCGACTTGGGCGCCTTATCCGAAACATCGGTGATCACATCGGCAAAGGTCCAGATCGACGAATTTTTCCAATTTTTTGAAAAAGTCAGCGATTTTTGTGAATGACTATGCAGATCACATGTCTGGTATGTCTGGCCTATTTCATTCCATGTTTCGTTTATCTGATGCTTATGATATTCGGATTGTCGATAGCTCCCTTGTTCCTACCACAGGGAAGAGGACCATCCATTTAGGTGATCTATCTCGAGTCCACACTTCATATTCCCAAAATGCTAATGAATCTACACTCTGGTAACAGACTTACAAACGCTTTGAACTGTAGTGTAACATTTTTTCCTACTCATTGTTAAACTGTGAAGTTTGTCAAATTTCCAAGCATGTTAAACCTCTTATCATTTAAATGGTAATCGAAGTACTATTCCTTTTGAACTTATCCATTTTGACATGTGGGGGCCATCCCCAATTACTGTGTTATTTCGTTTTCGCTTTTTGTCACATTCATAGATGATTGCACTAGGTTAACCATGTTTTTTGTGCGTTCTAAAGATGAGGTTGCTCATTTTTTCCCTTTATATCACAAATTGGTGACCACTCAGTTTCATGGGACTGTGAAAGCTCTGAGATCTGATAATGGTGGTGAATACCTCTCATCAGCTTCAATCTTATCTCGCACCCATGGTATGAATGGCAATCTATGTGTTCCTACACTCCACAACAAAATAGAGTCTCTGAAAGGAAAATAGGATCTCCTTGAGGCCGCACATGCTTTATTGGTTGGTATGAAGGTTCCTAAATTCTTGTGGGGGAGGTTGTTCTCATTGTTGTTTACATTATAAATCGGATGCTAACTCCTATTCTTCAAGGGAAATCCCCCTTCCAACTCCTCTTTCCTCATAAGGATCTATTCCCTTTTCCTCCTCGTGTCTTCAGTTGTTTATGCTTTGCTCATGTTCCCACCATACATAGAACCATGTTGTGGACCCTCGAGCCACCTGTTGCATTTCGTGGGGTATCCCTGCTCTCAGAAGGGATGTAAGTGTTTTAATCATGTTTCTCGTCGAATCATTGTGGCTATGGATGTTACCTTTTTATAAGACACAACTTTCTATTCCCTCGGTGCACTTCAGAGGGTAGAAGTCCTAATCTGGAAGAGAGCACTGAGGTGCTTCCTGTATTGGATATGATTTCAGAAGAAGACAGTGGAGAAACTGATACGAGCACACCTGTTTTTGAAAAGTATGGCAAACAGATTGTTTAAGTGAGGAAGACAAATAGAAGTGCCTAGCAGATTTAGGAGAAGATCGGGCTGAAGAGCTCCCTTCTCAAACCACATATCAGGATCCCTCTCTCGATCAAGATCCACCTCCTCCTAATATTGATCTTCCCATTGCCATCAGAAAAGGCTCAAGGTCGTGCACACATCATCTCATTAGTATGTGTCCTATCAAAATTTATCTGAGCGTCATTGTGCCTTTGTCTCATCTTTGGATGCCCTGGAGCAATCTCACACTTGGGATGTTACTAATCTTTCAGAAGGAAAAAAGGGAGATGGTTGCAAATGGGTCTACACTGTGAAATATAGACTCGATGGCTCAGTGGAAAGATATAAAGTGAGGTTTGCTGCAAAAGGATTTACTCAAACCCAAAGAATGGACTATCAAGACACCTTCACTCATGTTACCAAATCCAATACAATCCAAGTTTTGTTGTCTCTTTTCGCCTTCAAAGACTGGCCTCTCTTTGGATGTAAAAAATGCCTTTCTGCATGGAGACCTCAAGGACGAGGTGTACATGTCCCTCCCACCTACCTTTATAAAAGAAGGCGAAGCAAGTAAAGTGTGCAAACTCTGAAAGTCTATCTATGGACTGAAGCAATCTCCTTGCGCATGGGTTCAAAAATTCAGTGAAGTTGTTATGAATTGTGGCTATAAGAGAAGTTATTACGATCACACTCTGTTTGTGAAGTTAGGAGCACGTACCGCTGCTGTTTTGGTTTATGTGGATGACATAATCATTACTGGTGATGATTATGAGGAGATGTTGCATTTGAAAGATCACCTTTGTCAGACTTCGAGATCAAATATTTCCTGGGCATTGAGGTTGCAAGATCAAAGAAAGGCATTGCACTATCACAAAGAAAGTACACTCTTGACCTTCTACATGAGACCAAGATGTTGGGATGCAACCCTACTGTCAATCCTATTCAACAAAATCATCGTTTGAGTGGGGAAGTTGGGGAACATCTCAAAGATCGCAGTCTATCAACAATTAGTTGGAAAACTAATTTATCTCACTATGGCCAGCCCGGATATTGCCTATGCAGTGAGTGTTGTGAGCCAGTACATGCACTCACCAAGGAGTGTTCATGTAGATGTTGTGTACAAAATTCATGAAATGGAGGTCAAAGAAGCAGCATGTGTTTTCTAATTCTAGTGCAGAGGGGAGTATCGAGCTATGTCTGAAGGAGCTCGTGAGGGCATGTGGTTGAGACACATCCTATCGGATCTGGGTATTCATCTTTCTTCGCCGATGACTCTCTATGGAGATAATGAGGCTGCTCACCATATTGTCGAAAATCTTGTTTATCGTGAAAGAACTAAACACATTGAAGTGGACTGCCACTTCGTCAGAGAGAAAGTCGAATCAAATAAGATAACTAATCCCCAAGTTCGCTGTGAAGATCAGTTGGTCGACATTCTCAGTAAGAGAGTTGGGGGAAAGAGATAAAGTGATAAGCTGTAATTAGACTAGCGAGTGGTGTCTTAATAGTGTTTTTGGAGGTGTTAATAGGGTTTTGGGGGGTGTGAGTAGTGTAGTCACTTAATCTTTTTTTCTCTTTTTGGTTACTCTGTAATCCGTGATGTAATAGATCAATAAATATTGTTAATGCATTGGAATGAATGCTCAAGCAACTCGACCCTCATTTCTCTTATTGCGCTTCTTCTTCTTCTTCCTCATCTAACCCTAAGCCTAATCCAACCTACCTAATTTAACTGGCTTATGCCATTTTATAAGATATTTTGGAAGGTTTTAGAAATAAAAGTACTTTTTTGTTATTCTCATGCAAACTTTTAATAGATTTATCCATATTTATGGTAAATCTACAGAAGTCCAAGCCTCAACTCAGAATTGATGATAGAGCTGAGTTTTAGTTCTGCCAAAGATAGATAAAATCAAGTGTCAAAAGCAGAATTTTAGGCAAAGGAACTAGGAGTAGGAAATTATATTTTTTTTTACAACTGTTGACAATTATCAAGGATGTTAAAACTTGATTTAGCACATGGAAATAAATCTGCATGTTTTTAATAAAAAATAATAATGGTGTAGCAAGATAAGATCCAGTACTACAGCTACTACCATATGTAACAATAATTAAAATAATACTCAAATGAACATTTACTTGACAAAAGTAGACAAAAGAATGTACTGTGGTACGCCAATCATCATAGAACTACCTGATGATTCTAATCATTAATCAAGCAAAACACACCTGTATTTTGCAGCAACAGGAAGCTTTTAGGGTCATCTTGCTTTCCAAGATTTCCATCTAAACATTGAACACGGTCCTCATATTCCAATCCTTGTGTAAGATCAATAAGTGCTCCCTGCTTGGAGCCCCCTCTTTCATAAGCATTCTGATCGGGGTATGGGGGAAGTTTTTCTGTGTAGTACAAAGATTTGTTATCATCGACATCATCATCATTCAAACTCAACTGCGCCTCAAGCCTTCGCAACGCTTGGACTTCTGCTGTTGACGAACTACCAGAATCTACTGTTCTGTCCGTTGAATTCAAGTGATACATATCACCGTTTATTACAACTAACTTAGAACTGACTTCTTCCAGAGATGCTGGACTCAACAAACTGTTGGATGGTCCATATAATTCACTACTTCCATGAGTACTAACTGTAGTTTGAGGAGTATAAAAGCTGGTATTCTGACTCAAAGTTGACCATGAATCTGATGATGAGTTTGAGGTTGATCCAACATAGCTCCTTCCCTGCATGGCATGACAATCAACTTGTAATGCCGAACCAGAACGCAATCATATGCCACTTGACCACTCCATTCCAACAATTTAAGCAGAGAACTGATAGCATGGAGAGAAGAAACAATAAAACAAACTGTGATGCCATAAATAAAATATTTTGTTGGTCAAAAGTTATTCTCAGCTCTTTTTCTCAAATAGCCCCATATCTGCTAGCACCAAGAGCGGATGATGGTGTTCGGAAGTAGAAAATAGGAGAATCTACAGTCTAAGTGCATATAAATTGTGAGATCCTGAAGCAGATATTTAGATGGAAAATTTTCCCCTCTTCGGCTTGTCAGTAGTATGTACAACCTTCCTTTGAGAAAATCTCCCATCCTCCATTCAAATAAAACATGGAAGGTCCTTGCCTTGAGTCTTGTTCTGTTGGAGAATCTAGTTAGCCGAGAATTGGCATGTAAGATACCACATCATGGTCATGGGATATCACAATTCTGTACCACCAAAAACAGTACTTCAAACAAAGTGGTTTACGGGTAAACTTGTCAGGTATGCTCCGGTGCAACTCAAGCAATCTTCATTCCAACAACTGTTATAGTAATGCAGATTTCTCTAATGCAACAGTTTCAGCTATACTAATGTCAATTTTGATTTGGAAGTTTAGATTTAGATTGCCGAGTCATGCACAGGAAACACGTTCATTCTCAATAAACACCCATTACCTCTTTTCACAGATCTCTTTAAAGTGCATATTAAATAGGTAATATATATATACAATATCATGATATTTCAAGTTATCATAGATCAGATACGATTTGTAGGCACATGGTTTCATCAGGGAAACTGGAATTGCTAGTGTCTAATGGAAATCCTTAGTTTAACAAATGATATCACATCCACTAGAATACAACTACAAGTCCAGCATTATATATGATCAGCAATGTTCATCTCAAACATTGATTAAATATCAAGAACATTGTAAAGAATATCTACGTTTTGCCTCAATAATGAAATTTAAGGCACAGTTCAGTCTGCTATAGTACTTTCTTACAACAGACCTATCACGAACCGGGACTGGACCAGACCCCAGGGAAATTCCATCATATAGTAAATAAAATACTCATCAGCAACTACTGCTTTGTAAGATTCACAAGAATCATTTTTCATGAACCACAAAAAATTTGACATTTTGAGCTTCATGAAAGTGCAGATCAGGTTCTATAATGAGAATTCTCCAGAACCAGACACTTCGGGAGTTGCTACTTACTTTTATGTTAAATATAGCAAATTTCACAAGATTTTTGTTGAGACCGCTTTAATGGTAATATTTTAGAGTCATCTTCAACAATCCAGATATTCCTCCTAGTTCTATGTAATATCCTGAACCTGCCGACAGCTTTAGTAGATAATTAGTTTAAGTTTTCGAGATTGGCTTTGATATTTTAGTGTTTATCATAGCAATCTAAGGACTTTTCAGCGGGTCATCCGTCCTAGTACCACTCATGTCCAAGCACACACGACTACGATGATTCTGATGGTATAGTAGGAAAAAATGATTAGAAAAGTGTCTTATGGGGGCACTTTCATCATTTAGAAAGTATAAAAGGACATATGAGTCTTTTGGACAGGAGTAAATTTGTAATTAAATAATCTAGGAGGTCATGACCAAGGTCATTTAAGAGAATAGAAAAGGATATAATGAGCTTTTTGTGCTAGAGGGCTATTACTGTCATTTGAGATGATCATGGAGGTCATGACCAAGGTATCAAACTCGGTTTTGACATCGAGTATCAATCCGATCCATTACCCGCTACCATTTTTTATCAAAAAAAAAAATTTAATGACCGTCGGTCAATCCAGATACACTATCGGCTGATATCGAGCAGTATCAACCAATACCGAGGCATTGCCGATATAGATACTGGTACCAGTATCAGACTGGTATCGGTATCAGTTTTTGACGAAATCGATACATATCGTCGATATGCATCAGTATCGGCCGATACCATAGTCATGATATATGATATAAAAATATATAATGCTATCTATGTGATAAATATGTGTATGATGTAAAATATACGGAACCGACTCTCCTGACTGTCATTTAAACACCAAAATGGTGATTAAATGACCCTACACCATCAACGGTTAAAGAAGGACCGTCAAAGTGATAGATCATAGACTGACATGCAACATGCCCAAAAATGGTGTTTTAGGGAGATTTAAACCATCCACTCTGTGGAGTTTAATATCAACACTTGTTTTCAATTTTAATGGCTGATATTAAAGTTCATCAATCGGATGGTTTAAATCCACTTATAGACATGTTTCTTTGGGCTGAGATATGGTCCGAGGATTGATTGACACTTGGAAAATTTAGATTGACCACATATGTGAGCGACATGGAATAATGATAGATCAAACTTCAATGGTGTGAGATAAAAAGTCTAAATTTGATGATATAAGATCATTTAAACATCACTCTGGTGTTTAAATGTTGGTTAGAAGTCATTATCCCAACATATATTGATGTATGGGCTGTACTTTAAAATTATAGCTATTGGATATAACTTATAAAACATGTCTAGGCTGTAAATTGTATTATACTATACTTTATACTATTAAAAGTATTTGGGACTTGTATGTTAGCATAACCAACACAAGAGTCGGTTAAGGAAAGAAGAGAATATAAGAGATCGAGAGAAGGAAAGTTGTGCGAGAGAAATTAGATGAAACAAGAGATAGAAGATGCTTTGTGTGGAGACAAGAATAGAAGGTGAATAAGAAAAAGAGAGAAAAGAGGATGAGAGGGAAGGCATTGTGAGAGAGATACGTGGGAGAGGAGGGGGAGAGAGAGGGAGAAAGAAAAATAGAGGGAGATCAAGAGCTAAAGAGAGCTCAGGGAAAGAGAGTTTCGGGAAAGAGAAAGTGATCGAAAGGAAGAACAAGAACATAGAGATTGGAGAACAAAGTGTTTTGAGGGATAGAGAAAGAGATTGAAGAAGAAGAAGATCAAAGAAAACCCTAACATAATTTTTTTCCAGGTAAATACATATTATTTAAGGTTTATAACCAACCATAAATTTCAGTTTCTAAAATCTAAGTTCGAATATATACTTGAAAATACAACATGAATATACATGGCAGCATATCAAACTAATTATCCATTTGTATTTCCAGCCATGTAACTTCAACTCTGTCATTACTCTAATCTGAATTTTTGCTCATTATGTAATTTGAATTTTGTTACTAATTTGATTTATATTTCTAACTTCGGTTTAAATCTGAAATTTAAGGATATATATATATATATATATATATATATATATATATATATATATATATATATATTATCAGTAATATATATATAAATTTGGTAGCATTAAGATTGATATGTTATAATTCAAAAATCTGACTTAATATTTCATAGTCTGATTTCTATTTTTCTGCAGTATTATGGACGATTGGTCTTACAGCTAAATTCTATGAAATAAATCTGATGCATATAGATTATATAAATCCGAAAATACTAGTCAAAAGAATTTATATGACTTACATACAGGAATTACAATATCTCTATATAGTCCTGATTTAATAATATTTCTATAGTAACAAATATATATATATATATATATATATATATATATATATATATATATATATGATTATAGAAATCTGAATATGTGTATTGATATGGATTTGTATCTATACAACCTGATTGACTACCCTGATAAACTCTCCTAATATGGGCAGCTTGTCACGGGTTAACTTTTTCGACGCCCGTGTGGCGCCTCGCTGCCGCTACAGCGAGGCCAGCCTAACTTAGACACTAGTTTTCACGAGGCATAACCCGACACTGGCTATCACACTCGTGTAACGTCTCACTACCGCGCACAGTGAGACCAATTTATCCAACCATCACTCTGATACCACCCGCCTAGAGGACGGGAACTCGCTTATGCTTGCCTTCACCCGAGGCAAACCCTCTCGATGCATCGTGTCTACTCGCGACACGCATGCCAGCACTTCAGTGCCATCTGGCCTGCCCAGCTTCACCCTGAGCACCGCACTAATTCCTCGCTTGACAGTGGCATGCATCTCTTCATGCCATTCAAGCCAACTAACGTGTGTGGCCCACGCGACCAACACACATGGAGTAGCATACAGCTCTTCATGCTATCCAAACTAAGCATCGTGTGTGGCCCACGCGACCAACACACTTGGAGTAGCATGCAACTCTTCATGCTATCCAAGCCAAGCATCGTGTGTGGCCCACGCGACCGGTACACTTGGAGTAGCATGCAGCTCTTCATGCTATCCAAACCAAACATCGTGTGTGGCCCACGCGACCAGCACACGTCCACATCAGGCCCTCAGCTAGTGCACACCACTGCATCCCACGTAGCCCTTGAGTGCCCTCGTGAGGTTGCCGACCCATGTGCACCGCGACGCCGGCCCGGGGCCACATGGTAACCTCACTTTGGGTGACACATGGCATTGCTGCATCGCTGTAACGACGTTCTAGGCCCACCCTAACCTAGAAGACCTATGCGCCCCTCAAGCAACGCAAGGCCCCATGTGTGGGAGAATAGCTCCACAGCTCCCTTCCCCCAAGTATGGTCTAAACACCAACTTGGGTCATCCAGCAGAAGAGCCTCAAACCCCTTGGTTTGACATACCACCATGGCACACGGCCCTCTGCCTGTGGCACACACCTGCAAAGGTAGTGTCTTAGCATTAATTGTGGCACACAAACCTCTGTCTATGACACACAGTGCCATCCTCCAAGCCCACATGTCTTGTGAGGTCACGCATCAGCGTCACATGCGACCGTGTCGCGTCCACATCGCGTCCACGTCGCGTCTACATCGCATCCACGTAGCATTCGCATCGTGACCACGTCGCGAGGCCCTCATGACCTCATGCCCACATAGCACTGCGTCACAACCATGTCGCGTCCGTGTTGCAACCATGTCGCATCCGTGTCGCGACCATGTTGCATGCCCTCATGGCACCACATGGCGTACCCTCGTGGCACCGCATCACGTCCGAGTCGTGACTGTGTCTCGTGCCCACTAGGCACTATGTCGGGTCCGTCATTGCACCCGGATGCCGCGTGCCCTCTTGGCACCGCACCGCGTGCCCTCTTAGCACCGCATCACTTGTCGTACAAGCTAGATATCGCGTGCCCTCTTGGCACCACATTGCTTACCGTCACGGCACCGGCTCACGTGCCTTATAACACCAGGACGTCGCGTGCCCCTATGCGGAGCACCGCATTTCATGCCCCACGTGCGTCTACTCGCCGTCGCATCGTGTATAAGGGACACATGCACGCGTTGCAGGGTCACATGCCTCTGCGCCCACGCACCACACAACTAGCTACAAGGTCCGTCCGCCTTCTTGCTAGCCAAGTGTCCAGCTCCAAGGTCGCCATGCCTTTATGCTAGCGCACAGATTAATGAGGCCGTCACAAGCTGATATTAGCTAATTTTCTGAATCTAGCTGATGGATAAACCTGAAATACTTTATAAATCGATATCTCTATAAGTTGTTATTTCGCAACTCTATTTAATCTGCAGTTATTTATATAAATGAAATGTATTAGTAACATTCTGAAACTGTACTCATCATATTTTGTTCTTGAAACAGAATTATTATAAAAACTGAATAACCTGTAAACCTGGTTTTTGATAAGATGCTAAAGATTAAAAACCTTTTGCAAGACCATCATAGAGGCCTCAAACTAAAATCTTGGAAGATTGATCTACATAAAAACTGATTCAAATGACGTGGGTTTTATGGCATTCTGAGGTCAAAGTTTGACATGTTGATGTCAGAATGGCGTCACTGTGATATCAGTAGAAAAGGCAGACAATAACAGGTTATGGTTGTTGGACTAAGACAATGAATACCATTAAGAGACCTATGTTCTAGATTTCTAATGCACAAAGATTTGACAAAGCGGCAAGGTGCAAAGCATACGTCAGACGGAACCAAAAACAAGTTAAATAAAGAACATGTGGGATCAACCCGCTCTGGTACCACGTACAAAATATAAGATAATAACTAAAGGGGAGAAACACCCATTTAGGATTTATTAGACAAAGAGAGAGAGAGAGAGAGAGAGAGAGAGAGAGAGAGAGAGACTAAAAAGAACACATTGCTGCCATTCAAAATAACCTACAAGTTGCATTATAAAGCTCTTTTATGGAGTAGCACACGAGATAGGAAATGCTACCTAGAAAATGTGAGATTAATCCCAACTACAGTCTCACTTACCTACATGGTAAGGCTAACAATGTTAAGCACAAATAAACTTTCGCATACAATATATCCAACATATATAGTTATGATTATATTTATATATATACACACACACACACACACACACACACACACACACACACATACACATACATCTGACCATAGAAATCAACAGATGTGAATCGATATGTATTTGCATCTGCAACCTGATTTACTGCCCTGATATAAATATATTATGGACAGCTGATATAAGCTAATTGTCTGCATCTACTTGACCAACAGAGCTGCAATATCTTGTAAATAGATATATCTATAGGCTATTTTATGCAACTCTGTCTAATCTGCAATTATTTATATAACCGAAACGTATATGCAACACTCCGAAACAGTAAACATTGTGTTCTTGAAACTTCACTTATTATAAAAACTGAACAACCTGTGGACCTATTTTCTATAGAATGGTAAATTTTGTCATATTACCGTATAAATCTGGACTTCTGAAGACATTGAACATATAACTGAACATTGTATGGCTAGGAGAAATCCGTGATGAAAGTACTAAACCTAAAAATGTACCCTATATCCTGTTAGGAGAACTAAATGATACCATTGAAAATATGACTGAAATACTGAACCACATATCTAGCTACAAGAACTCTTAATGATACTACTAAACTGACAACTGACTTGTTGGATTATATTTCTGGCTACAAAAATTTGTGACGATACTATTGAACTGATAACTGAACTGCATAGCTGCTTACTTGAACTCTTTGATAAATAGTTGGAAGACTAATAGTTTCAAATTAAGTTCTGATAGTCCATCACAACATGTTTTTAAATGATCGGTTTCAGAACTGATATAATGCCTACATGTTCATAATCAATACTTGCATTTATTTAGCTCTGTAATGATGCCTCTGAGTTTAGTAGTTCATAATATGTTATAATAATTTTCTTCAGAGAAAAAGAGAAAATTAAGTGAAAACAAGTGAGATTAAGAAAAAAAAACGTGGAGAAGTAAATTCGAGGAAACATCAGTTTGTGAGTATATGTAAAATTTTTGTAATATATGAGATCTATTGATATAGCATTTAGTGGATTGTAAGAAAGTATTAAAATCACTATAAATAGGTTCTTGTTGTATCAAAATGGATTTTGGTTGTAAATACAGAAACACATGTTATTTGAGTTATTGAAATATTGGTTTGTGTTCATTCTATCATTATTCATATTTATATGTTTGGAGATAGTAGTTCTTTCTGATCTGATAGCATTCACAGTTCGGGGACTCCATTATGGATTTTGAATCATGACAACTATCATCAATTTCTTTGTAAGCAGAAGATTGATGTTGCATCTATATTTTTCTCATTAGTTGTATCTACCAATGGTTCTGCCTAGTCTGCCTACAAATCTGCAGATAATGCTTGATGGGTCAGCCAGTTCTCTTGAAAATTTTAGCTAGTTATTAACCCTCGATAAAAGTCCCCTAGCTTTCATGCCTCCATTCATCATGGAGAAGTAAGGCAGGATTGTATCTCAAAAATAAGAGTTGAGGCTGCACATATCAGCTGCTTGGGAATTGGTATAAATCAAGGCATCATTGAAAGATAATTGGGATAGAATGGAAGAGCCAATGGTGATGCACTGTAAATAGTTTGCACCATACGAATGTGATTAGAAATCTCCAAGACCCAGATGAAGATAAAATACAAATTTTCAGTTCTTTTCTTTTCATTTTTGTATTGAGAATGAAGAAAGAAACCGTAGTAAAAAAATGTAATGAAGTTGAAATCTTCTCACACACCAAGATCCAATCTATTAAAGGCGCACATCAACACCACAATACTCGCATATGGGATGCATCAGCACCATATATTCACCATCAATCCACCGATTGTTTGTACACCACACATGTTACCTACGAAGAGAAAAGCTTAATCCTTTGCAATAATCAAAAGGATAGACGGTATAAAGGATTTCATCTATGGGAAAGAGAGAAGATGAAACCCTCGGGAGCCTTGCTCTTATACCATGTTGAGAGATAGCTCTAGAATTTCTTAAAATATAAATCCCGAGAAAATAGAATGAGGAAGAGAGAACATGATAAAATATGTAAAAGTTAGATATTAGAGAAAGACAAGAAGGTGAAAGAGAAGGTGAAAGAGAAGAATGTGTAAGAGAGAGAGAGAGAGAGAGAGAGACGAGCGAACGTGTACTATGTCACGCATCGTCTTTAGCTCTCGATTTTATTAATAGAATGCATTACCATGGATTTACATAACTGTCATTAATGAAACACTATAAACCCTTAAAATACAAACTAATACCTCCAAAACAGGTGAGTGCTTCGTCATAATAAGAGCTGTAAATACAAACTGCAAACTGAACTTCTAAAATGCAATACTATTTTATTTCTTATAGGATTAGTTCCTATAGTAGTCTTCAGCATAAATAATCCACGCATCAATGGGATTCTTCAATGGGATACTTGGGATGTTTTAATTCCATGAATCCCGAGGATGAAACCAAGCTCCCAACTTGGCTTGGCTAGTCATTTTCATGGTGAGAAGGCTTTACAATACTTTTGCTCCATGAATAATATCTAGCTTGTTATTGGAAATGTTGAAGCCAATGTTTTTAAAGGCGAGAGGTGTAGCGTTCAGCCCTCATGAGAGATATAAGTGCACAAATTAGAAAAAACAATGTCAGAAAAATAATGGATAATTTTTCAATTACAAACTAATCAAATAATCAATGCACAAAAAACAGTGACAGATACAAGTGCACAACCATTTACCATTTGCAAAATTGCAATGTTTATAATATGTTACAGAACAATTTGAAGTTTAACTCATCTCAAAAAAAAAAAAATTGAAGTTTAACTACTCACTGATTGTTTCCATTATCATTAACAAATAATAATTTTAAGTTTTTAAATATTAATAGAGGTATCCTCCTCTATTCATCCTCTAATAATCTTTAGAAGGTAAATTTATGAAAATAGAGGTAGTTTGTTTTATAAAAAAAATTGGGAAAGAATAAAAATTCATGCAGAGGCTTAAGCCTCATTGCGCCTCCTTACGCCTCAATCACACCTTAAGCATGCCATATGTGCCTTTATGCCCCAAGGAAAGCCTCGGAGCGAAAAGCTTACTCTACAACTCAAGGCGCGCCCCTAGTAGCAGGAACCTTCTACTTAGTGTGCCGCTCCTGCTTCGAAATCTTTCTCCCGCTCGCGCTTTCGATCATAAAACTATTCAATTTTAACCTTTTGATGGCGCTCTCCCGCTTCCAACCTACTACACGCTTCCTACCTCTTCGTGCAACTAAGGGCGCGCCTCAAGGCTAACACCTCAAATGCTATTTATAACCATGGGTGAAGCCTATGTCCTTCAAACTTCATTCAAAGGTATATACATGGCATATATTTGAGATGGTTCACCTTTCGATCTCCTATAGGCCTATTTTGGTATCAGTATGATTTCACTCTCATATAGCCTTCTCATTGTTTTCAATGTATCAAATATGGGGAAGATTTTTTATACAAGGACTACTTTCACATAATACAATGAATGTTAGATTTACTCTAGATGTTTTATTGTTGAGAAGAAATATTTAGGGGGAAAAAAAGGATGGAAATTTTTGGCTGAAGAAATTGAAAGCCGCCCATGGATCAAAATATCGTCCGATACCGATACGTATCGATATCTGTGGTGCCCGAGATGATAAATACCCTTTTTCTTAGGCACCCCAGTTAAAGGTCAAACGGGCAATTTATCGCCTGTATCATCTGATAATTCGAAATTACCAGACGATAATTTGAAATTAGCGTCCGATAATTTCAAGTTTTTTCTGTGGGGCCCAGCCACTAAAGGATGCGAGTTTGGGTCATTTTTAGCCCATTTTTCCCCTCTTTTCTCCCATTATTTTTCTCCTCTCTTTCTTCCTCCTCTTCCATCCTAAACCACCGAAGACTCAAACCTAGCCTACCCACCACACGGAAAGGCTCGGGATCGCCGCCATCTCTCTGGAGATCTTAGAAAATGTATGTGTTCTATCATTTAGGCTTATTTTCCTTTATTTGCTTACATTTTTTCTTTTATTTTCACTAGATCTACCAATAAATATGGTAGATCTTTAAATTTTACGCCCAAGTTTCGAGGTTTTGTGTCAAAACCATCAAATTTGAGGCCTTTAGATGTATCTAAAGTGTCCCAAATTAATTTTTTTTAGGGTTTGTAACTTAGATCTAACCTAGCCTAGATCTACTAGCTAGGTTCATTTATTTCCCAACCTAAATTATAATATTTTGTTAATTGGTTCCTAACCTCGACAATAAATTATTTTTTATTTTTTCTAAGGATTTATAATTTTATATATTTTGAAAAATCATATATTAAATTATTAATTACTCTTTTAATTATTAATTTATATAAAATCATATATTAATAATTTTAAAAAAATTGGAATGATATGTGTAATCATGTGTTCATGTAATCTAATATTCATATATTAATTTTTAATCATATGTTAATAATATAATCATATGAAATTATTTATTAATAATATAATGGTGTGTCACATGCAATCAACATGTGGCACATGTTGATTACAGGGGTGCCCGATGCAATCAACATGATGTGTCACATGTTGATTACATATGACACATCATCACATGGGATGTTATTAATTCACATGTAATCAACATGTGACACATCATCATTGGATGTGTTTTTAGTGACACATGTAATCGACATGTGACACATGTTGATTACATGTGACACATCTCACATGATTTGTTATTAATCAACATGTAATCAACATGCCATATGTTGATTACCTGACACATCATCACATGATGATGTGTCATAATCAGCATGTGACACATCATCATGTGATGATGTGTCACAAGTAATCAACATGTGACACATGTTGATTACATGTGACACATGTTGATTACATGTGACACGTTATCACATGGTGATGTGTCACCTGTTGATTAATCAACATGCAATCAGCATGTGACACATCATGTGATGATGTGTCACATGTAATCGACATGTGACACATGTTGATTACATGTGGCGCATCATCATGGAATGTTATTAATCAACATATAATCAACATGTGATGATGTGTCACATGTAATCAACATGTGACACATCATTATGTTTTGCTGCTTGTAATTTAATCCAATATTTTGCTCATTCATGCAGGTGAAATAAATAAATATGGTACATGGGTAAGATCCGGCCTGGCAATTCGGCAAAGCAATAGATGACAAATGCTCTGAATCGAATGTAGGCTATGCGGGAAGAAAATGCAGAGATGAGGTATAACACGATTGCAGGAGCATTTGTCTCACATTAAGGAAGAGATTAAAGGATGTGAGCATGTTCCGAAAGAGGTAAGAGAAGCTATGAGAGCCACCTTGTAGGCAGCTAAGGGAAAAAAAAGCAAATACCGACCAGGATAGGGACATGTATGAGAGAATAAGGAGGGGGGGTCCAGAGTTTCCTGCACCTGGACCTGAGGATGATGAGGATGTCGATGCGATGTCAGCGAGAGTGATGAGGGAGAGTGCTAGAGAAGCACGACATCAACGAGATAGGAAGAGGTCGATTATCGGTTTCGGTCCAGCTTGAGGGGCCCATCCATGCGTGTTGGTGGTGGTGGGTCTAGTCAAAGGCCACATGATGTTGCCTAGGTCAGCAACTGTGAGGGAGAGCAGGATGCCTACTACAGGTCGTAGTACAGGTCTCATGGATGCGTTCATGTATCGGACAGAAACTTCGAAACAAACAAAATTGAGCGCAAACTCACTGAAAACATGGGAGAAGAAGCTCGGAAAGGTCATTACAAAGTTCGTGGTATTCAACCACATTCCAAGTCAGGTTGTAGAGTCGCCATACTTCAAAAGTATGATTGACACTAGTGCAGAAGCTGGTCGAGGAGTTAAAAAACCTTCTGTATACGAGGTATCTGGGGCCCTACTAGATGATGAGTACGTGGAGATCTGAACTTACGTGAAAAGCTTTGAGGAAGTATGGGATGAGAGAGGTTGCACAATTATGTGCGATGGATAGATCAGTCCAACAAGGAAGAGTTTGATAAATTTTTTGGTCTATCGTGATGCTGGGACAGTATTTTTGAAATCAGTCGATGCCTCTAAACACGTAAAAACGGCTGATTACCTCTTTCAACTAATGGATAAGGTTGTTGAAGAGGTTGGAGAGAAGCGAGTTGTGCAGGTGGTAACAGACAATGCTGCCAATTATAAAGCCGTTCGAAGGCAGCTAATGTTGAAGAGACCTCACTTTTACTAGACTCTTTGTGTCGCTCATTGTGTGAACATCATTCTTGAGGATTTGGGAAAGAAGACCAAGGCATAGACAACTATTCAAAAGAGAAATTGATTATTTCTTTTTTGTACAACAGTGACAAGTTGGTGAATTTAATGAGGGGGTTCACTATGAACGAGCTGCTCCGGTCTGGGATTGCACGATTTGCCACAATTTCTAGCCCTACAAAGCTTGGCTAGAAATAAGCATGAATTGAAAAGCATGGTGTCGTCCGAACAATGGGAAAAATATGAATCAGAACTGCTCCGATCAAAGAGACCTACTTGCACTAAGGTGGTTAACTTGATCTACAACACTCCATTTTGGGCAGATGTTGACCACCTGGTGGTTGTCACTACCCTACTGGTACAAGTGTTGAGGTTGGTAGATGGTGATGAGAAACCAACCATGGGGTATGTTTACGAGTCAATGGGCAAGGCGAAATTGGCTATTAAAACTAAATGCCCTGCAAAATATAAGCGATATTGGGCGATTATCGACAAGAGGTGGGACAAATAATTCCACCACTACTTGTATGTTGCAGGTAAAACATGTTAAACTGCTTATGTAGTAATTTGTATTTATTTATTATTTTTCATATTGTTCATTGTTTCTATATACTGATGAGATTGTTCATATTTTATGTATAGAACATTACTTAAATCCCACCTTCTAATATGCGCGACGCTTTGAGTTGAATGAGGCTGATGAAGTGTACAGTGGTTTGCACAATGTCATCCAACAAATAGAGTTTGAGTTGGCAGACCAAGGTCAAGCCCCATGAGAGACATGAGTAGTCATAATATTGTTTCTATTTTTAAATTTGTAGATCAATATGCTCTATTTGTTTATTGATATGTGGGTTATCGTATTCCTTCTTTATAGATTGATATGTTCCGCAAGAAACATGGGCCATTTGGAACGAGGTTAGCGCAATCCTAAATTCAACATGATAAACCAACAGATTGATGGATGCACTACGGACATGATGGTCCAACATTGAGGCAGATTGCCATGCGCATTTTATCACAAATATGTTCCTCATCTAACTATGAGCGGAATTGGAGTACCTTCTCTCTCATCCACACGAAGACAAGGAATGGGCTAACTATGAGTCGATTGGAAAAGTTAATCTATTGCCATTATAATATATGGTTAAGGGTCAGGAATATGTAGAGGACCAGCCGTTGTAAGCAATTATTTGGCATCTTAGTTCATACATTTTTTTAAAATGTAATTGAGGAGGCATATACTAATTCATCTATCATATTTTACCTTACAGATAGCGAATATTTTAATCCCATCAAGTTGGATTATATATTCACGAAGGATGATTCTTTGAATCAGTGGATTGAAGAGAGAAACTCTAGTGTTGGATAGTGAGAGCAAAGCATGGTTGGACGATGCAGAAAGAATAGCGAAGGAGCAGGCTTCTCAACAACATAGGTGGAAAAGAAGATTTTATCGTCATTAAGTGGTTAGATCTGATGACGAAACAAAGCCCGATAGTGATAAGGGAGATGATAATGATGATGGGGGTGTTAAGGGTGATGGTAGAGGCGATGAAACCCACATTGGCACTAGTGGTGGAGGTGATGATACTTGGGACGATGAGTCGATACCGTTAACAATGTTCGACACTCCTACATTTAAAGGTAGAGAAGTTAAAGGAAAAGGAACTTCAAAATCTTAGCAACCACCACAAGGTCCACAAGATGATTTAGGTTATACTATATCTAGCCTCAAGGGATTTAGTTTGCAAAACATCGAAGATTCAGCAACTAGTAACCCATACCCAATCCCTCAACCAACGTACCCCCAACATGAAGACTTCATTGGTCAAATATTTGGAGGACCAACACAGACATTTCCATTTTACACTGACCCCATACTCTAGGCTATGCCTCAATTTGAAGGGAGGATATATGATCATGGGTATCAATATGGCCAACACTATAAACAAAGTTGGCGCACTGATGATGATGATCACGGCGACGAAGAACCACCAAGGAAGTCAATGTGACTTTAATATAAGTTTTTCATGTACAATGTGCAATGCTTAGTAGTCTACTATTCATATTGTCATAAACAATGTTAAGTTGGGAGGTTTTATACTTCTAAGTTGATAAAATTTTCAAATATGCCTCAAAGAAACCTTAAATAATATTTTTTAAAAAGAAAAATTAAAATAGAAAACCAATAAATATATTTTCCCATAATTTTTTGGTATTTTTCGGGATTTTCTTTGTTTTTTTAAATATACCAAGACGATATATTCAATGTATCGTCGATACATTGAATGTATTGGCCGATAAGCCGATACGTTCGTCCTGTAGGTTGGACGATACGTATCGGAAAACCGATATTTTGACCTATGAAGCCACCATCTATACAAGATGACAGAATTCATGCACTATCAACGGAAAGTAAGGGAAGTGAATTCGAGTGTGTTCTACCAATGGTTGAATCAAACGATGATGATCATTTTTCGACCCAAATCTTCACGCGAAGGAACTTGAGATTGTGGGCACATCATCAGACGGCACAGATGGATTCCACACGGCAAACTCGAGTACCAGGTGCGTCGGCGCTTGGGTTGGGTAGCAAATACTAACTCTTCCAGAATTATGGTTTTGAAGACCAGGAAAGTTCCATAGCAGCACAATAAAGCCTCAGGGATTTTTCATGGCAGAATTAGCTTGCCAGAGTTTGACATTTGAACTAACAATGACACAATCATAAAGAAAGAATGACAACATCGAGGTTGACAAATGGGCTGGACAAAGTTAACTTCAAAGGGATCGGATAACAACATGGTTGTCACGTGAATTCGTCATGCCTGCCCAAATAATCAGGGATAAAGGATCAGTAGCAAAGGTTAACATGGAATAGCTGCATGGAAAGTTGTCAGCTCGCCTTATTAAGTTAAACAATAGACAGCCTCACAATTTGATGACAGCATTAGCTTCATTTTTTAACTTAGCATAATTTTTTACACTAGCAAAGAGACCACTGTCTAATTAAATAATGGAAATAAAAAAGGCCATGTGGAATGATGAAAATATAGTTTCAACTGGAACAGATAATTAATACTACCATAGAGTCAGTAACAAGTATCATAGAGTCAGTAACTGGAACCGAAAATATGTATTGCCCAAACAAGTACCATAGAGTCAGTAACACACCTCAGAAACTTCTCTATAATGAACAAGAACAATGTGGTCGTATGCCCTGCAAAGAAAAAGCTGTGTAACTACCTTTTTTATAAGAAGATAACTGAGATAGCATAGACACATTTGCATTGGATACAATTTTTTGGACACATTTGCATTGGATACAATTTTTTGGAAAGCACAAGGAGGGACAATACTAGTTAATTGTTGGACATGAAGCGAATACCCAATAAAATAGAATGCAAATGGATTTTTTGTCATAGTTAAACAAAATATAATGGGGTAGAAAAGAAACCGACCAAACAACAAAGTGGTCATATCGTGAGGTAAAAGGTGAAGACAAGACAAATGGCATGCAGTAATGACTCTACAGAATTCTTACAATTTTCCACAGGTTCCACGTGCATCCAAATTGACAGGAACCATCCATTTATTGCAAAATTCACAAAAAGTTGACTAGGGTGCGGGGGCAGTCTATGATACACCCAGATCCTCCAAAGTATCCGGAGGATTGGATACAATAAGACATGAGTTGGTAATGATACTCAATAATCGATATGCCACTGACCAAAGCAAAAGCAAGTGGTCATATCGTGAAGTAAAAGGTGACGACAAGACAAATGGCATGCAGTAGTAACTCTACAGAATTCTTACAGTTTTCCACAGGTTCCATGGGCATCCAAATTGACAGGAACCATCCATGTATTGCAAAACCCACATAAAGTTAACTAGGGTACAGTCTATGATGCCCAGATCCTTCACAGTATCTGGAGGATTGGATACAATAAGACACGGGTTGGTAATAATACTCGGTAATAATACTCAATAACCGATATCCCTTAAATGCTTTGAAGACATATACACTATCCTGAAATTTATGCTTGGAACCCATTGGTCTAATTTAAGGAAATTAACTAGTTGAGCTGCTATCACTAGCAACACCGTGAAAATCTATTATAGTTTTGTACCAAAATATTGTTGGATTATCAACCCTACCAACTTAAATCAATAGGGGCTGTCAACCTGTTGGAGATAGTATTAATACATGTGCGTTTAGTTTCATATAGGTAAGTGAGTCCAGTTGTCTTAAGTCTCACATTGGTTGTAAATGGGTTTTGTATGTAAGTAGCCTTCTATATATAGAGGTCATCTCACGTAACTCATTCAACACAATTAGTAACAATGTAGTCCTTTATGTGTCATTGCTCTCTCTCTCTTCCCTCTCTTCTTCTCCATCTCTCTTCTTTCTCATAAACCCTAATTAGGGTATTCTTCTTCTCTTTAGCTATTTCCTTTAGTTATTTCTTTTATTATATTAGTTGCTTATTAGTTTTAACTTGAAATCAAAGCAAGGTTGGGCTTGGGTTGTCTAATTTTCTTTTTCTTTTGTTATATTTTGTTTCTAGCAGTCCATGGTGCAACAATGATCTTGCTTTTCCAACAATAGCAGCTGTCTTCCATTTGTTTCCAACAACAACTTCATCAAACATCTTCACAGAGTTATCTGATTAGTATATTTCTGTTCTCATCTTCATCTAGCTTAGTCTCATTACCTTCCTGCTATAGCAACTTCCTTTTCTCAGTTTTCTCCTATTTCTAGTCAGCAATATCCGGCTCTCATCATTTTCAGCAAAATAACAATAAAGTGTCCCATTCCCCATTCCTTAGCCCTGCACCTACATCTTTATTTCATTTATATTCTTCCCAGCATCTCATTATTTTATAGCACCTTCTTGTCTTCTTTCTTTCCTTCCTTTTAGTTTGAAGATTTTTAAACGATGGGAAATAAGTGTTTGGACAGTGTATTAAAGAGATGCTCAGTAGGTGTTTGGTGAAATGTCTGAGTGGAGTTCAAGTCACTTTTGGGTTTAGTGCCAAGTTTCTTCTATTTCTAAGTTGAGATCCAGTTGCAAATGGATGCTTGCATGTCTGTGGTCTTTCTTACATGATCAAGTCATTAGAGAGCCATTTTTGCAAGAACGAAGGGGGGAGATATGTTGATGTTGCTGTTTATGGACTACAAAGTACTGTTTGTGGAAATGTTGCAGCTGTGCTCGTGAAGGTGTTGTTGATGGCAGTGTTTTTGGAGGCTTGCATGGTGGTATATTTCAGCGGATATGGCTGTTGTACGCTTGCTGATGCGGGACAAACGCTAAAACTCTAATTATGAAAGTTTGGGATTAACCACAAATTAAAGTGAATAATGGAAATATTTGAAATCGCCCAAACACATAAAGAAGTTTAAAGAATTTAATTAAACAATTAGAGTAACTCAATTTAGCGTTCGCATGCTTTAAAATTTTCCCAAACACATAAAGAAGTTTAAAGAATTTAATTAAACAATTAGAGTAACTCAATTTAGCGTCCGCATGCTTTAAAATTTGCCCAAATACATAAAGAAGTTTAAATAATTTAATTAAACAATTAGAGTAACTCAATCTAGAAAAATGAATCCGATAAAGGATTCGAGTTTCGCTCTAGTTTAGGGTACCAAGCGATAATTACGGTATCGTCTCTTGATTCCTCTTGGGTGAATAAATAAGGCTTGAAGAATTAAAACAAATAAAATGGTAGATGAAAAGATTGAAACTAATAATAGTTTGGGTTTTGAAGAATTTATCAAAGCAAAGAAAAAATATTACCATATGATAAATAGAGAAAAGATGGAATAAGAAGATAGAGGTCCAAGGCTTCACACTAAGGATTTCCAAGGCTTCGCACCAAGGCTGCATGTTGGCTTCACACCAAGTCGCACGAGAAATGCATAAACACTCCTCAAGTTTCGAAAGATTCGCACATTCAATCGAAAATTCTTCACAAGTTCACTAGGGTTTGCACAAAAGCAACTCTCAAATTTTCATTAATTAAAAAACTATAATAAAGTTGTTTGCAAGCCTTTAAATAGGCAAACCAAAACCCTAAGAATACTACTTAAAATAAAACTCTTAATCAATCATTAAAACTTTCTAATTTAACGGTCACAATTAATTTCACTATTAATCCCATTTTTTTATTACACGACCACTTTTGAAGGGTCAAACGATGTCCGATTTATGTGAAATTGGTCTTGTTTGAAAGCTTATCGAAGTAATTTTCCAACAAAACAAGAATCACACAATTCCGACACATATTGGTAAACTTATGACCACTTTTCCAATGGTTGCGCAGAAAGTGACGGAATTAACAGTCACATATATGTGTCTGACCCCTAATTGATTCAAATAAGGAAACTAATCATAGAACAAACCACTTATTAAAAGAATTCAAATCAACTAAAACGTTTTCACATTCAAAGTCTGATGCTCTTGATCGTGATGTCCCCATCAATTCTCCTCGGGTGGGAAAAACTCATCTCTGATGAGTTGTAGAACCCATGTGTGGTACCTTTCGGATGCTCAACTCTCGGCTTGCCCTTCCATGTTGTGAGATATGTCTGATTTTTATCCACCTTGGTATCGAAGTTTGGATCCTCTAGAACCTCATCATCCACCCTTTTCTCATATTGCACAAGTAGGGTACGGGTTATGTATTGATTAAAGGGACCTGGCTCAGTTGTTTGGGTAATTAGGAATGAATCAAAGGGAGATGGTAGCTGGACCTATAATAGGTGTAAGATCCGCTACTGCAACTATTGGGTGATTTCCCTTGGCTAGAGGAAGATCTAGACCTCCATCATTCCCCTTTTTCAAGATTGGAAAAGGTTCCACATGCTTAGGACTATCGTGAATCAACACAAAATTGTCATTATTAAATTCAATAAACATATTCAATGGGTCAATGCAATTATGCGTATTTCCATTATTCAATAAAATCTAATTATTAATCTCATGCAAGTTAGAATGACGATATGTTTCTACCGATTCTAATGACTCATGCAGTACGGACTCACTATCAACACTTTCTTCGGTAATAGGAACCCTTCTAACAAAACTTACGATTCTCACGGGAACCTCATCCTCTTCATCACTTGGCATTCTTGTAGGTTCGTAAACTTCTACCCCTAACTCTTTGTTCTCCTTCTCATTATCCTATTGGATAATCAAGGTTTGTGATTTACTGGGACACCGAGACGCGAAGTGACCAAAACCTTGGCACTTGTAACACTATTGTGATGTGCATCGAGAATTATCAACCAGTGGTCCTTTACCCTAGTCAATCTGAGAACTTACGGGCTTTGGGGATTGACCACAGGTATTATTCGTCTTTTCAGTAAGACTAGATCGAAAACCGAGATTAGAAGGCTTAGATCGGTCGCTAACTGGAGCATCGAGATATCTCTCTAACTCTTGCACTCTAGCGTTACACTCATCTAGATCTTCAACAGGGTGAGGGATGAGTTCTTTTCGCAACTCCGGACGTAAACCAGTGCGAAACCTAAACAATGTGACTTGTGGGCTCTCATAAGTATTAGCCCGATATAAATATTCCTCAAACTTATTGATGTACTCATTAATGGACATGTTTTCCTGTTTCAAACCATGTCATTGATCCATGAGTCGTTGGTTGTAGGACAGGGAAACATATTTATCATGAAGTTTCTCCTTCATGTTCGCCCATGTGGCGATGGGTTCACGATCGAGGGCTTCTCGATGTCGTTCCACACTAGTCCAATAAAGCTTGGCTTATCCCAAGAGTTTCATTTTGGCAATCCACACCTTGCGCTCATCTGACATTTCATACCATTCAAAATAATGGTCCATGACGGCTGCCCAATCTACGTAGATTTTGGGGTCCACCTTTCCTTCGAAAGTGGGTGCATCAACCTTAACTGATTTTGTGATTCTCTCATCCGAGTCAGGACGATACTCACGCCTAGGAGGATCCCTCCTCTCATCAAGATTAACCCTACGATATTCACCATGAGTCGATCCAGACAACTCTTGAAGTTGTGCCAATAAATCAGCCTGTTGGGCTTGTTGATTTTGCAATTGGGTTTGAATGGTTGTCATCTGGTTATTAAAGTTTTCCATGAAAGCGGCTAATTACTCCAGATTCATTGCAACACACAAAGAGGAAAACACTAACCGATGCAAAGGAAACCAAAAGACAAAATTAAATCCTAAAACCTATATGGACACCGACAACCCTAAACTAAAATTGTGCTCTAATACCAAACTAATGCGGAACAAATGCTAAAACCCTAATTATGCAAGCTTGGGATTAACCACAAGTTAAATTGAATAATGGAAATATTTGAAATCGACCAAACACAAAGAAGTTTAAAGAATTTAATTAAATAATTAGAGTAACTCAATTTAGCGTTCGCATGCATTAAAATTTCCCGATCAAGAAAAACGGATACGATGAAGGATTCAAGTTTCGCTCTAGTTTAGGATACCAAGCGATAATCACGGTATCGTCTCTTGATTCCTCTCGGGTGAATAAATAAGGCTTGAAGGATTAAAACAAATAATAGGGTAAATCAAAAGATTGAAACTAATAATATTTTAGGGTTTTGGGAATTTATCAAAGCAAAAGAAAAATATTACCATATGATAAATAGAGAAAAGATGAAATAAGAGGATAGAGGTCCAAGACTTCACACCAAGGATTTCCAAGGCTTTGCATCAAGGTTGCACATCGGCTTCACACCAAGTCGCATGAGAAATGCATAAACACTCCTCAAGTTTTGAAAGATTCGCTCCTTCGATCGAAAACTCTTCACAAGTTCTCTAGGGTTTGCACAAAAGCAACTCTCAAATTTTCATAAATTAAAAAACTATAATAAAGTTGTTTACAAACCTTTAAATAGGCAAACCAAAACCCTAAGAATACTACTTAAAATAAAACTCTTAATCAATCATTAAAACTTTCTAATCTAACGGTCACAATTAATTTCACTATTTATCCCATTTTTTTATTACACGACCACTTTTGAATGGTCAAACGATGTCCGATTTATATAAAATTGGTCTTGTTTGAAAGCTTATCGAAGTAGCTTTCCACCAAGACAAGAATCACACAATTCCGACACATATTGGTAAACTTATGACCACTTTTCTGATGGTTGCGCAGAAAGTGACGGAATTAACAGTCACATATATGTGTCTGACCCCTAATTGATTCAACTAAGGAAACTAATCCTAAAACAAACTACTTATTAAAAGAATCTTAATCAACTAAAACATTTTCACATTAAAGTCCGATGCTCTTGATCGTGATGTCCCCATCACTTGCCTACAAGGTGTTCGATAAAATTTGCTTGTGTTTTATGTTGTGAGGGCAACAACTTCGATAATATGTTTGGGTGTTAGTCTGTACAGCTATACTAGATGTACTGATCCAGAAAAGAAAAAAAAGGAAAAGAAAAGGAGAGAGAGAGAGAGAGATGTATGGATGTTGTTAGGAGGCCGCCCATCTTCCCTGTGGTGGATATCCTGTATTGCGGTTGTGTACATGAAAAAAAACTCACATTTTATGATTTAAAGGGCCAAAAACTCCTAAGGTTGGATACAGTGATGGCTTATGTAGCCTTTTCAGTTGTATATATGTTGCTCCTAGTAAGAACGGCAACGATATTGCCTTGTACAAAACTTTATGGTATATTAAAAAAGAAAAAAATTGGAATGAAGAAACAAAAACAAGAAAAAGGACTGCTAGGATACAGTGTAGGCTGGTACAGGCAACATGGATGTAGTCATTTTAAAAAAAGGAAGAAGGAATAACAGTGTTGCTGTGAGATATGTGATGCCTTGATATTTATGATCATACTGCCTTGGAATCTATGCTATAGTTGGAGATAATAGGTGTTGCCTTGGGATCTGTGCTAAGGAGTGGAATTGTTGGCTGCTCAGTGCTGCATGTATGGCAGATTTGTGCCCCTTCGCTTTGAGTTTTATCGTATATATGTGTTATACTGTTACTAATCCTTTGATATTGTTATGGGTCATTCTTTAGGCCATTTTGGCCATGTTGTTGGTGCCAAGAACATGTTGTAGGCTAAGTATTTAACCACTTGTTTGCATGAAGACTTGGGTGCAGTGTTGCACCAAGTTGATTAGTGATTGCAAGCGTTTGCACCACATTGTTGATTATTCTTGGACACCTAGTTGAGAGTTGTGTTGTGACCATATCAGGTCAAGGGGAGATGATAGTGTAAACATGTATCATTTTTTACGTATTTATGGGCAAGTTGGACGTCAATGCATGGATGCTCCAACTTGAGAAAGAGTATTGGAGATAGTATTAGTACATGTGTTTTTAGCTTAGTATAGGTAAGTGAGTCTAGTTATTTGTAGCCCCACATTGGTTGTAAATGAGTTTTGTACGTAAGTAGCCTTCCATATATAGAGGTCATCTCATGTAACTCACTCAACACAATTAGTAACAATGTAGTCATTTATATGTCATTGCTCTCTCTCCTCCCTCACCCTTCTTCTCCATCTCTTCTCTCTCATAAACCCTAATTAGGGTATTCTTCTTCTGTTTAGCTATTTCCTTTACTTATTTATTTTATTGTATTACAAGCGTACTCTATAATAGAGCAGTAGAGTTTGTGATATATGGATCCATAGAATTGAATAACCAACCCAAAATAATGACATTACAGCTTCCCAATCAAGCAATCATTTTCAGGGATCTAGGTGAAGGTCTAGGAATCAACCCCGCAAGAAGACTCATTTTCTTATGTCCTTGAACATATAGAACGATTGCCCTTTTCCACTTATGGTAGTTAAAAGAATTTGATTTACTGGTTGTTATACTTGAGGGCAAGTTATCTCAACTCATTCCAATATATTTGTACCCCATAATGAAAGCATAGCAGTCAACCACAACTAATTTTATGCACAGAAACCCAGAAAATAGAAGAAATGACAGCAGTAAAAGAGGTCACAAAGTCTTTAATATGACTGATCCCGAGATCAGCTACTATGCAGCAGAAAAAGGGGCTCAAGAAAAACCAAGAACCGTGAGGGTATAGGTACTACAGAGTGGTAGCTGATCATTTGCATATAAATTAGAATTCAGAAGACAAAAAAACATGCATATAGTGCAGATACAAGTGTAGAAACACAAGATGTCACCCAAAAACCTGAAACACGAGCTCCATACATACATGAAAATCAACACAACTCCTTCATTTCTCCATCAAATTGAGTAAGACCACTTGGGAAAAGTGCAAGACAGAGAGACGATCCAGAGCGAGTAGATTGCAGCTGCCCTTGAAGTGGCACAGAAACCCGGTGCCCAAAAAACTAAGAAAAGCAAAACAAAAAGGGCTTCTAGAGAACCCTTCGAAAAATTATCATAAAGGCTTCGAACGATCTCAATCCAAGAGAAGAAAATGCCCACAGAGAAAAATCGATCCAGATGGTGTAGATCTCGAGACTATGTGAGGTCAAACAATTGACCATCATATTGACATCAGTATGACGTCATGTTGACAGCAGCAAGGATGATGCGGTGGGATGGCTAAACATTTCTCTGTTACCAAAAAGAGTTAGGGTTGTAAGAGTTTATAGAGAATAGGGTAAAGTGAGTTAGGGTATAATGACAGTTAGGGTTTGTAGCAAGAAGAAAGAAAAGAGAAGAAATTAGGGTAAAACAGCTTAACGATCTAATGCACCTCACAAGCTTTTATACTAGCTATGGTTACATACACACCCACTAATACAATCTACACACCACACCATCTAATATAACTCCTGTACATTAAATACACACACACACACACACGTCTACACACTAACAGCTCTCGCTCCATGCAACTAAGATTGAGGTGCACGATGCGGACCCAGCTCCATATTTTGCAAAATTAGGAAACTTAAACGTCTCAGGAAATCCCGCATTAGGAAAAAATGTAGAGATCATCAAACTGAGTAGAGCACCTTTCTATACCCATTGTTTTTCATTTGATTCTCCAACTGAAAAGTTCCCAATCAAATACCTGGGGCTACCCCTCGGACTCAGGCAACCAGCTGCTAGAGAGTGGGAACCGGTTATCCAATGGGTCCAACAACGTTTGTCGGCATGGAAAGGAAAAATGTTGAGCAGCGGAGGAAGGCTAGTGCTAGTCAAATCGGTCCTATCATCAATGCCCATTTTTTACATGTCTATGTTTCATTGTCCAATAGGAGTCATTTACCGCCTGGAACAAATTCAGAGGAACTTCTTGTGGGAGGGGTCAGGCATGGACAAGCGGTATCACCTGGTTAATTGGGAGACTTGTCAATTGCCCTTACGCAATGGGGGTCTTGGTATTTGCAGCCTACTATGGACTAATATTGTCTTACTCGGGAAGTGGTTTTGGCAGGCGGGGAGGGAGGAGGAGAGGGAGAGTCTTTGGCGGGTGGTTTTGGTGGAGAAGTACGGGCAGTCCTTTGGGGGCTGGGGTATTAGTCATGTGGTACATAGAGGTACCTCCCCTTGGAAGGGCATATGCAAAACGTGGGAGGCCTACGTCAGAGGGGTCCGCTTTAAGTGGGGTTGTGGTAGCCGCATTCGATTATGGGAGGATGTGTGGTTGGAGAGTGGGCCTCTCGCACCGTCTTTCCCGGACATTCATGCCATTGTTGTGAATCCAAGGGGCAGGATCAGTGACTTTATCTCGGAGTCGGAAGGGGGGGCAATGTGGGAGGTGGTTATGAGAAGGCTCCTGCGAGAAGAGGAGGTGGTCGCTTACTCTAATCTATTGAGTACACTATATGCGGCTAGGAGGCATCATAGCAGGAAGGATCAGAGGAATTGGATTCCGAAAAAAGATGAAATTTTCACGGTTAAATTCTTTTATAGGATGTTCACGAGGCGGCCGTTGATCACATTTCAAGGAGCTGGTTTATGGAGGAAAGTCGTTCCTCTAAAAGTTAGGTTCTTTGTGTACACGTTATTCAAAGGAAGAATACTAACGTTGGACCAGTTGATTCGGAGGAGGAAGGAGATCCAAAACTGTTGCGTCATGTGTAACAAGGGGGAGGGAGGATACTACCCCTCATTTGATGATTCATTGTGACATGGCGCAGGAAATCTGGAGCATTGTCCTAAAATCCTTCAGTATGAAGTGGGTGATGCCGGAGAAGCCATATTCACAATACCTGAACTAGGATGCCACTAAATTGGAGGGTCCTCTTAGGGAGTATTGGGATGCAGCCACGTTCACGGTCTTTTGGGGCTTATGGAGAGAGAGGAATTTATGCAGTTTTGAACATAAATACCAGCCGGTGGGGATGATCATGAAGTCCATAATGGAGCTGCCATGGAGCTGGGTGTCGGGTGGAAGGCCGGATACCCATGAGGGAACCTTTCTATGGGACCTGGGCTAAGTTCGGCGTTGTTGGAGCGCCTTTCCTGCTTTGTTCAGGGGGCTGCTACGATCTAATGTGTGACCATTTTGTAAAAATAAAATAAAATAATTCTCCAACTGATTTGACTTATCATGCAGAGGAATAGTTGGAAAGATATGATATGATGCTTCAGCTACTAGTCCAGAATCTATTGAGTCGGATGAGTTATGGTTCACAATGACCAAGGTAGTGGATGGATTTAATAGGAGCAGGGACTGAGTACTGATCCTAAATGATGGATAACATGGTAAAGGGTGGGTGATGGAGGATGCTATGAGGAGCACCATGCTTTCGGTTAGTCAGATACTTCACAAGCATTGGGACCATCTGTTCAAGGAGGACCACCACTCTATTGCCACCACACATTGGACTGGTGAGACAAAAAGGACAAGAGAGGAGGGTGGCACATGTTTGCACCAGCACCTGTATGATAAGAAATTTTATTACAGCTCAGCGTGAATTTTAAGGGTGGTCATAGGGCAATATGAACATGTTTAAATTGGATATTGAGCCAGCGATCAGTCACTTGAGTGTATATGAACCTTCCAAATTCAGATCCGTGTCAGTGACGCTACAATGTTGGACGCACAGGCACACCTAGTAAGTGCCACTAAATAGAAATAGTTTATAGAAATCTGGACAAGTAATGGATAAACTACAGTGATGCTGTAGATTTTTTACTCAAACAAATAAAATTTGTCCAAGCAGATCTTTCTTAGCTGTGCAATTGATATTTAAGCCTCAAGATAATGTTTTATCTGTGAGATGGGCAGATATACCTTTCAGTTCCTTCTTCCTTATTTTCTGCCAATTTAATCACAAAGTAAAGAAGCTTTTTTTGTTGGGTTTTGGTGAACATACCTTTCTTTCGTTAAAAGAGGAAACACCAGATTAAGCAAAAACACTAGCATACAAATATATATTTGAACTTTTGAAGGTCTTTTAATAAATATATACATACAGCGACACTCAGATGCATAGAATAAAAGGATTCAAGTGGCTTCGTGCACTTGTATGTGTGTGAGCATGTGTCTTTCTGTGTCTGGAAGACGATAGAGGGCATAGGATTAAGATAACTAAGGCAGTAACAAATTTCTATATAGATCTTCAAAAGCCCTTATAGTTGAAAGAAGAAACTGAATTGGTGTTTTTTCCCTTTGAATAAGAAGCAATTAGAAAGAATAATGCTTTTTTTGTTAATTGCTAGGGAAGTTCTTGATGTGTTTTAGCTAAGGCATCTGAAAAAATTTAGAAAAAAATAGGGGAGGCGGGAAAGACCTAGAAAAAAAAATTGCAGAAATACAACGAAGATTGATGGCTTTTAGGTGAAATCTAGAAAACTAGCAAGGGAGATATGAAAGATAATGAATATTTACTCCCTATGACTGAAAAGGCATGCATAAAACTTACGGAGCCAGCATCCAATAGCTTCGTCTTTGGAAATTTGAATTCGGGTCCCCATGAGCATAATAACAATTCAAAGCATCAATATTCCCAACCTAGGCATATCGAACAAATAGGAAAATGTCATTCTTCAAGCCAAAGTATATGAAACACGGAAAAGATCCAATGAACTCATTTAACAAACCATCACTACATTTTCTTAGCACAATGACCAGTACAAAGCATAATACTGTAGAAACATTTGCAAGCATAATGAGAATTTTTTTTCCAATCCAAGTAAAAATGTGATGGGAGAATGCTCAAAACTTGCTTGTTTTAATTTATATCAATATTAAAAAGAAAAAATACATCAAGGCTGCTTTGTCCTTAATTTTTTACATTAAGGTTGGATGAATTGACAACAAATGTACAAGATGATGTTCCATTGTGTATGACAGCTGCAGGTGATGTGCTAATTGGTTAGAGAACACACTAATAAGTTGAAAATATGAGGAAAGACTTTATGTTTAAGGGCTTTGAAAATTAGCAAAGAAAAGGATGAAATATATGCTGTGCAAGTTTAGCAAACATGAGAGCAGAGGTGATGCGTATTTTAGATCCGCCTGTTTGAATCGCAGTCGGATAAAGAGGAGACGTCAAAAGAGAAAGTGGACCACAAATGGGTTTTTTTAAAAAGGGCTGTTAAAGACCCGTTTGATCAGAAAGAAGAAAATCCAAAATTTATTAGGGTCTTTAACTTTTAATCCCGTTACTTTTATGTTTTGCCTATTTTGAAGTGTCAACCGAAGTCGGATGCGAAATTGGTCATATTTGAAAGCTTATCGAAATAGCTTTCCAACGAGCCAAAATTTGAGCAATTCCGACAAGTACTGAAAAGTTATGGTCAATTTTCGAAAGCTACACATAAAGTGACGAATTTCAAGAGTCCTAATTGAATTAGGATTAGTCTCTTTTATTATTTTTAGAAATTAGAGTTGTTTCTTTTATTAGAAATAGGAATGGTTTTCTTATTGTTTTAGGACTTTATTGTTCTAGAAGAATTAGGATATTTCTTTTATTTGAATTAGGAATTAGAGTCATACTAGGAGTTCTAATTTTATGCATTTGTTAGCCTATTTAAAGACTTGTAAACACTTTTATTAGAAGTTTTTGGTTAATGAAAATTGCTTATGCAAAATTGAGAGTTTTAAACTTTCGTGAGGGTGTGATTCTCTCAAAACGGAGAGGGATTCTTCGATTCCTGCTTGCGGTTTGGTGCGAGGTCAACTCTTCTTTCATCTCTATCTTCTTTAGATCTACGGTTTGCGTAAGTAGCGTAATCCTAATTATTTTATTGATCTCATAAAAGCCCTAAATCAATACTTTGTTCATCATTAATTTTATTAGCTTTTTATTTTCGTTTGGTATCAAGAGAACTCGCTTGCGAGTTCGTTCGGCGCTCTAAAACTATTGGAGATCTAGCCGTTCATAAGAACCCTAGTCTTCTAGATCCGCGATAGGGAACATACACGAAAGTAACGCTATTTTGGGCCGAAATTAAATCACCTAATTGAATTTCTAGAATTTTTCGTGGTAATTTGTTATGAGAAATTATTATTTTTAATTTATTAAATTAATTTTAATCATAATCTTAGCCCTAACATTGCATTTAGTAAGTTCCCGCATCAAGAGGGAGAAGGATTTGGTCAAAATAGAAAATCATTTATTACTAAAATGTGAGAGATTTTGGTAGCTTGGCTATACTATACAACGAGATGGGGGTTTCAGGATGATATCTCAAACAGGATTGATGGGTGCCACTTCAATTGAATGAAAAATTTTATAAGCCAACAGTAAGACCCACATCGTTGAATGATGCAGAGTATTGGGCAACAAAGAAGTGCCAAGAAGACAAAAGTAATAAAATACAACAAGGCATTGAATGAACATTCTTGTCAGTACAATGCATGATCGTGGAAATGACTCAACAAATGAGAATTGAGTGAACACTGCAACAATCTTTTAGATATCTTACATTAGAAAGCAACTAAACCGATGCCTGAATTAGCCAGACCTTTCAAAATGAATGCTTCAAGGTTAAGATAAAACATTTCCTAATCAATCTAACTCCTACAAACAAGAAAAAAGCCACCAAGAACAATTTAACTCCAATGCAAAATATAAAAGGTTTCTTGGTCATGAAGCAATTCTCCTTTACGACTTCACTATGAGGTCCCAAAGAAATTAGGAAGGACTACCAAATACAGATCGGGAGCCCCAAATACATCACCGAGCAATAACCATTCTAACACCCAAAATAACTTAATTCTCCAGCTGAGGAATCTTCTAGACACTGATTCTGTTCATAGTGCACATTTCAGAATTAAGGAAGGTACCATGGGATGCCTATACAAACTACCATAAACGTTATCACTTAGATCGTCATTTGCAAAATGTTGAATTGGAATTTTTGTTTGCTTGTCCATTTTCATGAAATGAAATGATAATAAGTTAGGATCCCAAATCCCCTTGGAAATTTCAACCAAATTTACCCTTTAAGACAAAGATTGAAAGATTGTTTGCCTACATATGCACTTAATTATACACAAACTCAATATCACAAACACAAGCCGTATTTCTAAGTTGATCTATTGTAGAGAAGATTTAGTTGTGTTTGCACATATGACTTTTCACATTTGCAGCATCTCTAGCATCCATAGATACAAATATATGTCAGTCATCCCTGACACACCTTAAGCCGCTCATGTGCTTCCCCAACAGTTCTTCCATCCTTCTTTTTTCTCCAATTATGACCATCTCTACGAAAAAACCGAAGGACTCTCTTGTTGAAAAGGAACACGGAACCACCTGTTGGAAAATTTGGCCTATCAGAACAAAACTAGTGCATAATTATAAGGATGAACCAAGGCCAATACGTGTCTAAAGAGGGAAAATGTGATTCTGTAACAAGCCTCAAGACAAGATTAATGTTTTAATAATAGGAGGTTGCTGTAACAATATAAGAATGTGAAGGTTACTAAGTGGCTTTTCAGGGGGTTTTTGAGTGATCTGGTGACTCTCATGATTCTGTAGAATAAATTGCACTTCTGCGGGCTTCAGCCAACGACTTTGAGCTTCTTGAAACAGTTCGTTAATATTAAAACCTGAAAAGAGACACAAAGAAAGAGTCAAACTACTTTCCAAGTAATGCTGTTTGATAGGGAAAGGTGCGTGTACAATATCATGCTTTTAAGAAAAGAAATATGACTAGTAAGGCAGGAAATATCCACTACATCATAAACTTTTGATAAGAAAAAAAGGGAAATAGATGTTGCCAGTGAGGTAAATTCTCAGTTTCACTACAGGAAGCATCTACTACATCATATCCCTTCGATAACAAGAAAAGTAAAATGGCTGTGATAGTGAGGCATATTTTCAGTTCCACTATTCTAAAGGTAACTAAGGCAGTAATGAGTGCAACTGAAAATAGTGGAACTCCAAAGAAAATTTTCAGTTCCACTCATTCCTGAATGCAGTAATGAGTGCAACCCCAAAGAAAATTTTGAGTGAAAATGAACTAAAGGTAGAATACATTCCAAAATTCTTATAGAAATTTGGTAAACCATTGAAGAGGCCTACTAGATTTCCAAACTATACATTCTTATATATAAAGACCAATGTTTAGGCGGTGTTTGGCATTGCTCTTTGAAATAGTAGAAAAGAGCAGCAGCTGCTCTTTGTTGTTGCAAATGAATATGGGGAGAAAGAGAAGGATTGGAGAAAGAAAAAAGGGGAGGCTGCCTTTGAAACATGAAAAACATCCCCACATTTCTTTGCAATAACAAAGAGCAGCTGCTGCTCTTTTCTACTCTCCCAAAGAGCAATGTCAAACACAGCCTTAATTATTTGGATCTGATATGGATCTCTCAATTTCCGAATTTCACTCGATTGAGCCAAGAGCACATATTCTGTAGTCAAATCACAGCCAAACTGAGTTAACTGATATTTCATACTGGGTCAATCAGCAGCTATTTGAACATTAAAAGCACCAAGAAATTTGCATCAGGAAATCATAATTTATAATAGCAGCAGAGTTTTAACTTTTTGTAACAAAGATATCCTATAGCAGTGAAGATCTTCAATGAAAGCATCGTTTTATTGCAGAAACTACCAAATTTGTTATTTTCAAACTTGCGATTTGTGAATATCTCGAGAAGAAAGGATTTGCCCAAATATAAGGATTTGTCTGGCGTACCAGCAATTACAATTCCAGTGCAAGTTTGTGGAAAATCATATTCCCATAGTATTAATTTAGTCAATTGAGTGTTTCGAAACCAAAAACCAATTTGTAAGACTGAAATTTACAAGCCTTAAAATTAAAACTTGTGAGTTCCCATTCATAATAGAAAGTACCATAATACAATTTAAAAATGAGTGAGCCTGGCTCTTAAGTTTCATTTATTTTCTCTCCATCTCTCTTTTGTCTTCTTTGTCTATGTCCCGTTTCACCTCTTCGTCCTGTTCAAGCTTCCGACAATATTCGTGCCGGCTCTTTGTTCTTCCACCTAGGAGTGTCAATGGGCGCACTGTCAGGTCTGATCCAATTAACTAAACTGAAGGTTCAGGACTGGATAGTCAACCTGTTGGACCATTATACATAAAGCATAAACGGGCTGACCCAATTTGAAACCTGCTTGAGCATGCCTGAACCCAGACTGAACCTGACTAAACACAGGCCGACCCAGTATAGCTCGACCTGGACCGTCCAGAACCTGATCCAGGCTCTGCCTACCGTCAGACTGTTAGATATCGGTCATAAGCGGGCTAGCCCAGACTTGACTTGAAACCGGCTTGAACCCCGATCGACCAAGACTGGACCTGCCTTGACCCTGTCAGGTCGGGCTTACTTTGGTTGGGATAATTTCCACCCGGTCCAGTCCAACCTGGCCCTATTATTAATCATTTCAAGCCAGCATGCATGGCATGTTTAATAATCGAGTCCCACAACTTGGGGCATTGATTCCCCTAGCTCCGCAACAACATTTTCGCCCAACAGTAGGGCTCTGCATGACCTTCAGCAATAATGGGTGATTAATTATTTAATTTTGTTTATAAGATTATCTATACTATTTTCAAAAAAAAAAATTAAATACAAAGATCAAACAGGCTAACTTTCAAATTTTGGCCAAATTACAATTTCAATCAGATAAACAAACAAAAAATTAAAAAACAGTTTGTTTAAATACCAATTTAGTCAAATTGTATTAGAACTTAAATTGCATTTCACAGTATTGTGCAGTCAAACACACCATAAATGACTTATTCACAGTAGAATTCAAGATTTAATACAAAGGAAAGCAATCCAATGAAATAATCTTGTAGGAGCAGTATTTTATATGGCTTAAAATCAAGCATTCATCAATTATACGGATTTATGTGAGCCTAATATTCTTGTGCTAAGTACCTTAGTAGTTACTACACTTATTGCCCAGATTTTATAAACCATATCCCGACAGAGGACCGTCGTGTGAATAGAAAAGAATGTTTGCATGTTGATGCTAGACTTATTTGTAAAGAGGCTTATTGGATAATTGTCCCTAGGCTCGGCAGATATTTTTAGAGATAGATAATCCTCGAAGGCACCAGGAGGTTATTAAGTGCCTTTTACCCATCGAACCACTCTCTAAGCTGAGTTCCACAACTTCATGGCCTCTGAAAGCCATGTAATTCAGTATATGACAATATTTGATAGCTACAAGGCGCCTCATGAGTCATGATGCCTTTGACGCCCCTATCATCTTATTTTATTCCATGTTTATATATGTGTTCAGAGATAGGTGTGCCCACAGACTCCTTGGAGGAGTAGCTAATAATATTGTAGCAGCAAAACCTGAAGCTTTGAAGGGCGAGAGTTGAGACGGAGATTCTCAGACAGTTGATCCCTTAATTGTCAGCAACTCCCTGAATGTTTTACATGGAAGGAGGAAATAAATGCTCTCTTCAAGAAACAAAATCAAATATGCATAAGGAAATCGGCATTTTTGACATCCTGACTCTCTACATCCAATGACATAGCTAACCAAGGGCTCTATGTCCACCTCAAAATGCTGGAGCACAATCCTTTTTAAGGAACATTTCTTCGAATTGATTAAAAAGGACAAGAGAATCAACATCTACCATCTTTAAATGGTGATAGATTCCTGAACATCTCAATGTTCTGTCTGCTAAGAATATAATATATTACATACAATCTAAACAGCTCTTGACATCCAAATGCATGTTTTATTCCATTTGAAAACTAGAAGATGATCAAAGCAAAGTTACTTGGCTCGCTGGTCTTCTTGGTCGAATTCGGGTTCGCAATTCACTACTATCAAGTGAACCCGATTCGCTAGTGGTAGGATGAGTTTTAAAAGTACTTGTTAATTTTGTAATATAAATTTGCACTCTTTAATAGAAAAATGCAAATGACCACTTGATTAACTACAAAACTTAAAAACCATAGTCTTAGGTTCAAATTCCCTCTTTATGCTTTTAAATTTTTGTTATAAAACAAAATAGTTAGCATTGACCAGCCAGTTTGATTCTCATGCCATATGGAACAGAATTGAACTGCGAACTTGTTCGTTGTTCCCAATTCGCCATTCGCTAGATGAATCAGCGAATAAAGTGACACAGAGTCCAAGTGAACTTCCGCAGCTCTTGACATCTTAATGCATGTTTTATTCAATCTGAAACCAAATGAGAAGTTTTTTTTGTTCCTGATCGATAAATCGACTGCTCGACATCCAAATGCATGTTGTTTACTCGATCTAAAACAAAATGAGAAGAATTTTTACTCAATCTGAAACCAAACGTGAAGATAATCGAATCCTTAATCATCGAGTGTTAATACACCATCAGATGGCTGCTCATAATCAACAATTAGTGGAAATTTCATCTTACACTGTTTCAAACACAAAAATTCCAAAAAAACAGAGAAAAAATCGCAAATTTACCAGACTGCATGCTTTCGATCGCTACACAACACAGCTGACGACTTCGCAGACTACTTGCTGTGGCTGAGAGGGTTTGAATTCGGCCACCATCTCTACTTTAACTTCAGTTCATGGTGCTTAAGAGACGATCGAGAACGAAGAAGTTGCGAGGTTATTTCAGAGATCCGAGACTACAAGAAGAGCCATGGAAATTGACTAATGGAGGAGATCGATGTGGTTAACCATCGACCAAGTTTATTTTTTATTTTATAATCAGCCAATCACTTGACCCTAGTAAGGTACGGACGGAAATTGAGTCGTTGGTTCGCTTTTCTCGACTCTGATTTTCGATTGGCATCGGTTTTTGAAGACACACGCCGCCCTCATGGGTTCTTAATTGTATCCCTTGTAAAACACACATATTTTTTTCTTTTTTTAGGTATGCTTAGCTGTAATATTAAATCTGAGGAAAATATAAGAAACAGTTAGTATTAGGTGCATAGATCGTGCACCATGGGTAGTGCAAGAGACAATTTCTCTCCATCAAAGTAGTCAACCCTTGGAAAATGCACAGATTTATAGGTGAAATCAGTAAACATATAAAACCCTAATGGAACCTATTATTTATTTATCTATTTATATATCAACTACTTATTTACTTAGCTCTTTTAGAGATTGTCTATGATGATGGGTGGTCTAACCATTTGATGATGGGTGGTCTAACCATTTCGGAAAGTGGACCACTCGTCCACTTGACCGTCAAATGTTCACGGACTTATATGCACTATAAATCAATGCATGTCATGCAGTCATGACATGCATTGATTTATAGTGCATATAAATCAATCATGATGATTGGACCACCCATCAAAGACAAACTCTTCCCCTTATATTTAGTATCAATTGTGATTAGGAAATGGAAAGATTATCGTCATTGGAATTCTTATTTTATACTTTGAAAGAATTTATTTTTTTTTATTGATAGTTAAATTTTTGAACTATAAAAAAATCTTATCTAACACTATAAAATAAGGTGTTTCAGCGACACTTGTTGTTAAGACAATTTTTATATAGCGACAATTTTTTGTAGCTACAGGACTAATAATAATATTTTTTTATTAATAGCGACAATTTTTAGCTGCCAATAATAACTTTATATTTTGTAGTAGAATTTCTCATACGTATTCACGCATGCATCTTGTCCTCGCTTCAACTCTACTTGTCATCTTGTCCTCGCTTCAACTCTACTTGTCGGCTCTCGGGAGCTTGTTCTTTTGTCCTCTAAAAGGCCGAATTACGTAATTAGTATAATTCCGTAAACTCATCAACCATTCTGCCATAGCAAAGCTCACCTGCTTTAGCAGGTTATCATCCTTTTTGTTACCATTCCGCTACTTGCTTTAACATGTACCCCTTCTACTTGATAACTCCTTGCATATCAAGATTTTATGCATGATTTACCTGCACTAGCAGCAACCTCCCTACTCTCTACTAGCTTCCTATCAGAGCAAATAGAATCAGCTCTGACAATGAGTGACTATAGAGGAGGGTAGAACTGCTAAACAGGTAAATCATGCATAAAATCTTGCTATGCAATGAGTTATCAAGGAGAATGGGTACCTGTTAAAGCAGGTAGCGAGATGTTAACAAAGAGGATGATAACCTGCTAAAGCAGGTGAGCTCTGCTATGACAGGGGCTATCAAAGAGCAATGTCATACGCAGCCTTAATTTATAATGAGTTTCAACTCATTATGGCCTCGTTCGAATAGGGAAATTTGCTGAGAATTCCAATTTTTTTTGTTTATAAAGTTAAATATTCCTTTATTTCTTTTGATATTTTCGAGCAAAAGAGTCAGCAATACTTAGATTGGGAGTTTGGGACTCGTTGCAGCATACTCATCGGCCTTGCCATACACCTAATCTCTCCTCTCACACATGACATACAACTGATAGTTTTCATCTCTCTGTCCTTCCTCATCAAATTTTATTGTAACTGTAGTTCTTAGTGTTACAACTTCATTAAGCCTCCAAAATGAGTTTCTCTTCCCCAAATAGCTAGGATGGACACAACTTATATAAATGAACTTGTCGACTAAATTAATTTGGGCTGCAAAATAGTTAACGGTACTTGATATAAGAATGTGTGGTTGGAAACAGTCATGAAGTTGAGGACTTATAAGTGTTTTGAACATAAATTAGAAGAGCTAATCAAGGATAAGTGTTACAACCACCTAAGAACCGTGATGATCCGATTCGAACAAATGAACGCACTCTTAAGTACTAGCAGCTTTGAATGGCACTAAGATGATAGATGGTGGTTGCCGAAGATGATATATAAACTAATTTTTTAGAATTATTAATATTTTTTTAATTATTAAAAATTTTCCGTTCTTTTCCCCAAATTAGTGCAATTTTTCGTGTGAGATGATAAAATAGACACAACTTATATAAATGAGCTTGTCGACTAATTCAATTTGAGCCGCAAAATAACTAACGGTACTTGGTGTAAAAATGTATCCCCAAAAATGGTCATAAAGTTAAGGACTTATAAGTGTTTTGTGAATAAATTATAAATAAGCTAACCAAGGATAGAAGTTAAAATCACCTAAGAACTGTGAGGAACCGATATGAACAAATGAACACATTCTTAAGTATTAGCGGCTTTAGGTGACACTAAGATGATACGATGGTGGTCGCCGGGAATGATATATAAACTAATTTTTTATAATTATTAAAATTTTCATGCTCTTTTTCCTAAATTAATTCAATTTTACGTTTTTACCGTAGATTTTCAGAACTGTTTTATTCCCATAGCTAGATTTGGTCTCCATGATGGACATCCACTGTAGACTAGCTCATGCAAGAATGTCAAAATTACATACATATCTTTCGAAAAACTATAGGTACTTTACAAGCTTGGCCAACTTCTTAAGTTGAGAGTAAGATTTTTATTAAACGGAAAAAGGCATGACAAAGTGGCAGTCAGTTCTCACTTGAAAGAGAACTCTTTTAAAATGACAAGGAATATACGTATTAAAAATATTTATAAAAGACAAGGAATACGGCTGTAAATGGTTGTTGAGGTGAACGAGCGTTCGCATTTTACGGCCGAAACCAGGGATCCTGTGTGACTGTGTGCACTGAAACTCAATGCGGGAACCTTAGATTCAACCCATTTGACCCGACGAGATGATATTAAATTCCACGGTGTCTTGTCTTTGACATTGAAAAAAGCATACGAGTTCAACCACATCTGCTGCCCAAGATCTTGACTTTCATGAGCTTTTTATAGAATGACATGCAGTCAAATTCTCCCATTTCCAAGAAGTTCACATTATGTGGTTGTATTCGAAATCTGAATCTACTTTAGCTGCTTCACGGGTAACGGATTTAAAGCCGATCCCTATTGACATATTAGTTGGGTCCCGGGCCGATATGTATTAGATTCATTGGATACATAAAAGCTAATCTGGCCAATATTAAAGTAAGTTCCTTTTTGTTAATATTAAACATATAATATATAAAAAATTGCCCAAAGGACATTTTCAGTATTATATCTAATTGGCAACTGATATGAATCCAATTCATATCTGATATTGAGCCAATATGGACTGGATATGGCCTGATATAGTCCGATTTGACCTTGTTGACACTATTTTGTCCCCTTCAGGAAATCGGAGGAATATATGGTATCGGATGGGGCCTAATCCGATATATACCGACTGGGATGTATTGGATATAGCCAATATTTAAAATTATGGTAACAACAAATTGCCCGAGACGTCTAGGCGATATTTAAAATCATGGTCAGCCAACTGTATCTATATTTATAGAGGAGAAACAAGATGATAGAGACGGATTGGCCATGAAATTTTGAAGCCCTAGGCAATTTTCTAAAATGGGCCCTACTACATATTGATATAGATTTTGATGGATCTGTTTTTTGCCTAAAATTTGGGGGCAACGGGCTCTTAAACCTATGCCCAGGGCCAGCCCTAAAGACGACGATAGCTTGGTGAACCAACAATTTCTATATTTTAGGTGAGAAAGAAGATGATGGAGACGTGAGTTGGTCCTTGGTCAATAATATTTTTTAACTTAGTGAGAGAAACAGTCGTCTTATTAGTTATTACTAATGTTATCATTATATCCAAAGAAATGCTCTCCTAAATTGGTGTTACTTATTAAATTAATGTGTGAACTGATATTTTCGCCTCCGCTCAATCACAAAATCAACTATTATGATGATGTGATAGCTCTCTCTCTCTCAACCCATAAGATCTATCACAGGCAGCTAGATCAACTCTTATAGCCGAGGACAATGATCTCACTTCCTTAAAAAATTAAATGATTGCCATCAACTCACAAAATACATGCCCCTCAAATCTAAACTAACATAATCAACCCTTATGGGTTGTTGGTACATGTTTTTCGGTAACTCTCTCAGATTCGAAAAAATGGCTCAATGGATATAGTCGCATGGGGACTCTGATTGTAAAAGGGGGCGAAGATAGTTTAACAATGAAATAAGATATTTATGTGTGCATCTGTAAAGAGATCATTAATTGTAATTAGATTTGATGACATATTTGATTTGTGAGTGTCATCTATAGATGTTTATTGTCGTTGTAGAACGTCATTGATTGTGAAAATGTTTCGGGGGGTTTATGGGTTGGACTCCTATACTAAATACCAGCATCTCTACTTTAGCAGCTAGGGTTGCCTAAGGTTTTAACTCATTTAGAGTTTTTCTAATCCTAAATAATCTAATTAAAGGTTGTGTGGACCCATTATGAGCGGAAGGATCGAACCCATTTCCCTTGGACAAATCAGTTTGATAGTTATGTAGATGTTGAAAATATGATGAGTGTGAACCTAATTGAATTTAAGATTAAGAATTTGGGCAGGAGTTTCCTAAAAGTCAGATCTAAGGCTAACTTTAGCTCTCTTCGAACTATTCGAGAATCGAAGTAAATGCACCACCTCCAACTAGAACGAATGATCTATGAGATTTCTAGAAGAAAATTGAAATTATAAGCTTAAATACTTAAAGTTCAACTTTTTTCTAATTCAAAGTCTCAAAGCCTCTCTCGAGAGTGGAATTATACGTTGGACGTTCGACGTATATTCAAGACTATGAGAAGAAGCATGGAAATTGACTAATGGAGGAGACTGATGTGATTAATCGTCAATCAAGTTTATTTTTTATTTTATAATTTAAAAATCAAAATCCGAAACAATAAGCCAATCACTTGACCCTAATTTAGTCAATTTCAATGACTCTTAATTGTATCCCCCGTAAAACACACACATTTGTTACTTTTTTAAATATGCTTAGCTGTAATATTAAATCTGAGGAAAATATAAGAAACAGTTAGCATTGGGTGCATAGATCGTGCACCATGGGTACTGTAGGAAACAATTTCTCTCCATCAAAGTAGTCAAACCTTGGAAAGTGCACAGATTTATATAGGAGAAATCAATAACTATATGGCCCTAATGGAATATATTATTTATTTATCTATTCATATCTACTACTTATTTACTAGTTCTTTTAGGCCTTGATCCGATATTTTCTTCTGACTTTCCCCAAAAAAGCTTTGATTCCTGACAAGTCAGTTATATGCAGATTTCTGGCTTTTCTTAAGTGTATTCTTTTAAACCTCTGAAACGTTTTGATTCTTAACTTTTTCGAGAAACGAAGGATTTTCTGTGTTCTTCTAATTTTTTTCAGAAAAATATAAAATTGGTCTAATTTAGAGACATCGTATAGTCGTAGGAATGACTGTGATACATCCGATACTGTCTTTATTGAACACACGCATAAAGTGGTATAATTTATGTGGGTCATCCGTCTCAAAAAAACCACATAAATTGCTTAGAAATTGCACTTTATGAGCCACGTTTTCCTACCAAATCTGCCTAAACAAACGGGGCCTTAGACCTTGTCTATGATGATGGGTGGTCTAACCATTAGAGAAAGTGGACCATTTGTCCACTTGATCACCAGATGTGCACAGACTTATATGCACTATAAATCAGAGTATGCCATGAGTCAAGTGGACGTACAATACACTTTCTCGCTCACGATGATTGGACCAACCCATCAACCACAAACTCTTCCGTTATATTTAGTATTTGTACATTTTCTTATTGAGGAAGGGTCAAAATTTCGGTCTAAATTATTGGTTTCAGTCCTCACTGAAACGATAATTTGGACCGAAATTTTGGTCATATTTTGTATGGGGCTCAAACTTTCGGCCGAAACTTAGGCCAAATTTTCAATTTTCGGCTGAAATTTCAATCTAAATTTTGGTTTCGGTCATGCCCAAAACCAAAATTTTACCCAAAATTTTGATCCTTGTTTTAAGGTGAAGGTTTAAATTTTCAATTGTGATTAGGAAATGGGAAGGTCATTAGAATTTTGATTTTATTCAAAAGTCATGAACCATTTTTTTATTAATAGTTAAATTTTTGATCCAAAAGAAAATCTCGCAGAATTTCTCATCCGTATTCAGGCAGGTATCTTGTCCTCCCTTCAACACTACTTGTCCTCTAAAAACTCGAATTACGTAATTAGTATTGTTTTGTATACTCATCAACCATTTCGCCATTTTTAAATGAATTGTTTATCAACAAATTTTATTATATTTTTTGTTATATTTGATCTTTTAAGAAAAACTTTCATTTATTTTATTTTAAGATTTGAAAAGAAATAAAGAAATTTTTTATTTGGCAAGTGACTTTCATGTTGTCTATGATCTATATTGGATATTTAATAAAATAAATATTTATTATTAATTAATAATATTAGTTTATTAGTTTATGTTATCTTTAAATCTTTAGTTTCATGTGAAAAAGATGTTTTGCCAATGCTTGATCTTCAAGTCTAAAGTAATTTGAATATTGAAATATTTTGGAGGGAAGTTATTCTCACAAGTTAAAAGTATTGGAAAAGTTTTGTCCCACCTAATTTTTTTACGAGAATGTTTTTTATCATGTATATGAAAACTACCATCTATATTGTTTAACTTGAAAAAAGAAACATAGCTCATTGAGGAGCCATTCCTATTTGATTTGAACGATTGACTTGCCCCTAAAATGGTGCATCAAAAGTTATAAATAGAGGTCAGAGGAGGGATTCGATCTTTACAAGAAGAGTTAGGCTGTGTTTGGGTTAGCTCTTTCAGGGCAAAGAGCAGCTCTTTTACTCTTTGGCTCAGACAAAAAACTGCTTTCATGTTTGGTAACACAGCTCCTCACCCCATTTGCTTGGGCGAGGAGCTATCTTATGTGATAAAATTACTCTATCTACTCTTTGGTAGAGCAAATTTATCTGCTCTGACAGAGAGCTGCTTCTGCTCTTATAAGAGTTAACTCAAACACAGCCTTAGTCTACAATTAGTGTCCACTCATCATGAGTGAGCATCGTAGTCCGCATATCCCTGTGACTCAGTAACTCGCACAAACTTTTAATGCATGGAAATCTGTGCAAGTCACTCGCTCACAAGGGCATGTGGACTCCGATGCCCACTTGATGAGTTGACACCATAGTGACTAGGAACGTGATATTTTTGAGAAAAATGCATTTCCTTTAAAAAAACGTGAAAATAAAAAGTAACCATTTTTTTTCGGAAAATGCATTTCAAACTCGTTTACTTGAGAATATTGTTCTTTTCTCATTTAGAATCCGTGTTTGATCAAAGTATATATATATTTTATTTTTTATAATACTAAAGAATTCCATTCTTTTCCCAAAATTTAAAAGCTCATCCTACTTCATATCCTACTTCATATGTTCAGACTTGAGAGAAAGATTTTTATTAAATGACAACAAAGTGGGACAAAGGGGCAGTCAGTTCTACTTGCTAGAGAACTCTTTGAAAATGACAAAGGAATTAAAACATATAAAAACAGGCGAGGAATACGGCTGTAAATGGCTGTTGAGTTGAACGTGCGTTGGCATTTTGCGGCCCAAAGCAAGGATCCTGTGTGACTGTGTGCACTGAAAGTGTAACAATTCGAATTTTTGAACTTTCTTTTATTAATGTTAGATTGTGTTTTATACCTTGCATGATGTTAGTGTTCTACACCGGAACCTACCCTAGTTGAGAAAATACACATTTTAATTTTGTAAGAGGTATTATATTTAAAATTGTCTTTATTTGACACAGGTATAAGGATCAAACCATGTTACGTGAGTTTTAAACCTTTATTAAAATTCTTTTTAAAAATTCTAGCCGTCACTCCATCTTCTTCTCTAGCCACCCTTCTTTAAAAACACCAAAATCTCTTTTAAATTTCTTATGTATTCTTCCACAAAGAACACCGTGGTGTTTTTCTGCCGTCAAATTGTGGTGGAAGAAGGCGGTGTAATCATGGACGGATCATCGTGTGGACGCCGATCTCTATCGCCTAATAAATCGTCGATCGATCCGCTTCAAGAGGTGGGTACCCATCCATCCATCTCATTCTTCTCGGATCCCGTCACAGAGGATCGTTCGATCGCGTGAAGATTAAATAAAATAAACTTTATTTCACTCTTTATAATATTATTTTAAAATGAGTAAAGTGGTTAGCATAAATATGATTGCTTATAATCTAATCTTATTGATTTTGCCTTAGATGTGATTGCTTATAATCTAGTCTTATTTATTTTGCCCTTAATGTGATTGCTTATAATCTAATCTTATTGATTTTGTCCTAGATGTGATTGCTTATAATCTAGTCCTATTTATTTTACCCTAAATGTGATTACTTATAATCTAATTTTATTGATTTTGCCCTAGATGTGATTGCTTGTAATTTAGTCATAATTATTTTCCTAATTATTAATGTTATTATTTTTTTTTATACTTTGTTATTTTAACAATTAAAAATAACACAAATGATTAATACTCTATTCCATCATCCCTCTAGTAAAAGACATTTTATGGACATTATAAAATCGTGAATCTGAGTTCAAACTAAAAATCTACGCAACCATGATTTAAATCTATAATTTCCTTAAAAATTTTATAATATTTTATATTTTCTAGAAACTAAGCATTTGTATATATATATAGACCCATGACCTATTTTAAACATATTTCCAAGCCCAGCGTTTACAAAAGGTCTCATATAGTATCTAAGACCTTGTTTTAAGGAAAGAGATATTACATAGATTATTTTAACATAAGACTCTATACAATAAAAATCAAGAAGTGACTACATTTATATTAGTAGGCAACAATAAATCTTGCGATTACTTATCAAAACAAAAAAATATATACATATATAATTATTTCCCAAGGCTATAATTTTCAAACGATATAAATCATGTAGACGTGATCAAATTTTAATAAGTAATATTATTATTAATATCATGAGGTCTCAATTGAGTATTGACTCTAAAACTAGAGAGCCTACCACGGGATCACCTTATAATGCCCAACGATGGAGTTTGAATTTTCTCCCATGGGAAGTAATATATATATATATATATATATATATATGGTCAATAGAGAGGATGAGTTAGCACTAAATAAGCAACTTAAGCGTTAGACAACTTCATACTTAGGTTGCCACGTGGGATTCTGATGTTGGAGGTCTGTGACCCATCTAATGTTGGACCGTGACCCATCTGATGTTGGACTGCGACCGATCTGGTGTTGGTCCATGACCCATCTGATGTCGGACCTTGACCCATTTGATGTTGGATCTTGACCCATCTGACGTGGATCGTGACCCATCTAACGTGGATCGTGACCCATCTGATGTTGGACTTTGACCCATTCGATGTTGAACTTTGGCCCATCTGATTTAGATCAGCCCATCTGATTTCATTTCATAGGATGGTATTAAATTAATTAAAATATCTTTTACAATATATTATGATATATTTAAAGAGAAAGTGATTTTAAATAGTAATATAAAATTAATAAATATTATATACTTATATTTTATTATCATATAAAATAAATGTACTTGATTAGTACCTTATTTTAATATTATAAAATTATTTTATAAGATATATGAGTAGTAGTATCCCCTGTCAGAGCCCAAGTAGTTTCCTTTTTATCGATGGATTGACCTATTAAAATCGACCAATCAATCATGAGCCAAACGACAACTTACACCTTATTAAATCTGATCTATCGATTTTCATTTTTTTCAATCGATCGATTCTTATCCGAATAGACGACCTGATTCACACCAAAATTTCACTTTTACACGACCAAAAAAATTTAGTGCACTTGCACTTTGCGATCGATGGTCGTGATGTACTTAACTTTAAAAATAATAATATTTAATTTAGGCATTTAATAATGATAAATAATAATATATAAAAGTCTCGCTTTTATTGCTTCAACGCGACCACTTCGATAAAATAAAGTGTTAGAACTTCGATGTCTTTATGAAACCGAACTCTGACCTTTACGATTATCGAAATCATACTTATAACCCTATTCTATAATTATATTGGTGTGGTATGTACATAAATATAAACATAAATATAACCAAAATCTAAGTGTAAACCATTCTATATGTGTGATACTTTTGTATTTATAATTTAATCAATTTATACGAGTTAGGATATGTTAGATCATGAGTACGAGAGTGTATGAGATCATGCCTATGCTTGGGCGTGGTGATTCGCTGAGATGGCATCGAAGCGAGAAATATACCATATTCACATGCCTTACAACTCATGGTGGAATGGGACCCATGACGAGTCGAGTGAGTGTGAATTCAGTGTAACCTCGTATACGGTGGCATATACTACGGATCATGATAGTATGAGTTATGAGTTAAGTTATGAGGTTAGACCATAGGCTTTGGTTGTGGTGAAGTTTCCTCTACGATCACGTGAAACTCGGAATATTGGCGTTCATGTACGGATGCAACGCCTCTATGATAGTATGGGCTGTCACACGAAGTACATCCAGGTTACTACGGAACCTTTTTCTTGGGAAGCGTGAATTAGGAAAGTTGTCTAACTATAGTTTGTCCTAGGATTAAGTATAAGAGTATGATAAGATATGAGTATGAAATAAGATAAGTTATGATACGAGTACGATAATAAGACATCGCTGTGTAAGCCAGCAAAAGATAAAGAACTTAAGTCTCTCAGACGTTCACTGCCTTACGTAGCCACCGTAAGGGCAATAACGTCTTTCAGTCAAGACCGATCTCTGGGAGAGATTATGAGTATGAGTATGTTATGAGTGAGTTTGGCCATTATGTCTCCCCATTGGCTGGATGGTGGAGTATGAGTATGACACGAGGGCGTTATGATATTGTGGTATGATACTATGTTGACCCTCCCATGGTAGCTCGGCTGACTCAGCGCAGTCGTTTAGGATTTCACGAGTATGTTAGTTACGCTCATGCGATGTACAGACGTATGTGCGAGAATGATAATAAGACATGATATGATATGTTATGAGATATGGTAAGGTACGTTAGGATATGAGTGTCTAGATCATGGTCTCGCATTTATGATATAAGCTTTACGATATGCATGTGATTTTATCATTCTTTTGCTATCTGCTTTGAGATATTATATTTATCACTCACAAGATGCACCCACAATGCACCTGAGTAGTATGGGGTGGATTGGTGGTGTATCCCACTGAGTTTACGTGGCTGAGTAAACTCATTCCACGATAATCTAACAGTTGCAGGTGATTACGCTAATGGAGTAGACGTCGGTCATCTAGATCCGGCTGACACTGATTTCATTGATCTCGCGAGTGTTGAGTACCAGGAGGGCTACGGTGCTGATTTCGATCCGAGTGCTGGATATTGATCGTTGCAGACTTGGTAGTAGATTGGATCCCTATTATTATCATTAATTTTATGATTTCCTCTATCGGATTTGTCTCCAACTTCGAATTATGTTTTATTGGTAGATTTGTTGATTCTATCGCATTTATTCATTATTTATGACTGCTTTTATTTCCACCTTTATGTGTTGGCTTTCACGGATTTCGTGGAACCATTATTGCGCGAGAACTCTGATTAGGTGTATGTCCGCTTAGCATATCCGAGATATGTGCGGGTCATAACTCGGAATTCTAGGCCCTCGGGATGGGGTAGAATTTCGGGTCGTGACAGAAACTCAATGCGGGAACCTTAGATTCTACCCATTTGACCCGACGAGATGATATTAAACTCCACGGTATCTTGTCTTTAACATTGAAACAAAACACACGACTCATTCATTTCACACACCTAAAACTAGAGGAAATGTCATGTTGAATTAGATTATGAGTTCAACCACATCTGCTGCCCTTGGATCTGAGAAGATCTTGACTTTCATGATTTCTTTTTATAGAATAACGTACAGTCAAATTCTCTCTTTCCTTTCAAGAATAGCACATGTGGTTGCACTCGGAATCTGAATCCACCCGATTGGACTTAGACCTAAAGTAAATAAAAGATCATTTGTTGTGTTGACTGTTGAATTGATTAAGGGTTAGAGTTGCAGGGTTAAGTATGCAATTGCTTTATTATTGCCACGCTCCTGACTGACAATAGAGATGTGAGCATGACAGCATAAATTTGGGTCAAAGTAAATGGCTGTTAATGGGCCGGATCAGGACAATGCTTTAGCTGCTCCCCAGGTAACAGCCAGGGATTTAAAGACCGATACATATTGGCATATCAGTTGAGTCCGAGGGCGATATGTATCAAATATATTAGATATGTATAAGATAAACTAGCCAAAGTAAGTTCCTTTTTATTAATATTAAAAATATTATATATATATATATATATATATATATATATATATAAATTGCCCAAAAAGCATTTTTAGTATTACATATAATTCATATCCGATGTGCATCCAATTCCTATCCAATATTGGGCCGATATGGACATGATATGCCCTGATTTGACCTTATTGACACGATTTTGCTCCTTCATGAAATCGGAGGTATAGATCATATCGGATGAGGCCTAATTTGATACATATCAGCTAAGATGTATTGGATATGGCCAATATTTAAAATCATAGTAACAACATATAGCCCGAGACGTCTAGGCGATATTTAAAATCAAGGTTAACCAACTATTTCTATATATAAGGGGAGAAACAAGATGCTAGAGATGGACCGGCCATGAGATTTTGGGGCGCCTAGGTGATTTCCTAAAATAGGCTCTACTACATATTGATATGGATAATGAGGGCTCAATTTTTTGGGTAATATTTGAGGGCAATTGACTCTTGAACCTATGCCCAGGGCCAGCCCTAAAGACTGGAGATTTTTTAGTGAACCAACAATTACTATATTTTAGGTGAGGAAGAAGATGGAGTTATGAGTTGATTGATAATATTTTTTAACTTAGCGAGAGAAACAGTGGCCTTATGAGTTATGACCAAGGATCAAAATTTCGGCAGAAATTTTGGTTATAAAATATATGGGATCGAAATTTTTGGTCAAATTATTGGCCAAAATTTTGATTTTCGGCCGAAATTTCGGTCCAAAATTTCAGTTTAGATCCCCTTCGAAACCGAAACGAAACCTGAAATTTTGATCCTTTGTTATGACTAATGTTCTTATTATTATATCCAAAGAAATGCTCTACTAAATTGATGTTACTTATTAAATTAAGGGCACTTTTGAAAAACGACCATATTTTTCAAACGTTTTAAAGTATTATACAAAAACCCAACTTTTTAGCAAATAAGGTTTTCACAATTTTTAGGACTTTAAATCGGTGTGAGATATAATTTTCTTCTCACATATAAATTAATGTGTGACTGATGAATTTACCTATCTACCCATTCTTTACACGTGAGAAGGAAGTTTTATCTCACACTCATTTAAAGTCCTAAAAATCGTGAAAACCCTATTTGTTAAAATGTTGGGTTTTGGTATATCACACCCATTTAAGTCCTAAAAATCGTGAAAACCCTATTTGCTAAAACGTTGGTTTTTGGTATATTATTCTAAAACATTTGAAAAATAATGTCATTTTTCTAATTATCCCTTACATTTAATGTGTGAAGTCCTACAAATCATGAAAACCCTATTTGCTAAAACGTTAGGTTTTGGTATATTACTCTAAAACGTTTGAAAAATATAATCATATTTCTAACTGTCCCTTACATTTAATGTGTGAACTGATATTTTCGCCTCTACTCAATCACAAAATCAACTATTATGATGATGTGATAGCTCTCTCTCTCAACCCATAAGATCTATCACAGGCAGCTAGATCAACTCTTATAGCCGAGGACAATGATCTCTCTTCCTTAAAAAATTAAATGATTGCCATCAACTCACAAAAAACATACCCCTCAAATCTCAACTTACATAATCAACGGTTATGATCAACCCATAATTAGAGCATTTATGTTACTTTCATCTTGTTTATTTGATGAATTTATCATAAAATGGCTGCTTAGGAACTCATAGCTTTTCAATCTACCAACTGAAACAATGTTTGACTTTTAAATTTGCATGGGCATCATAGTGATAAATTTGATTTTCGGCAACATTTCGGATAAGTTTCGAGAAAAATTTAAAAAGTTTTTAGAAAATTTCAGGGAGTACAAAAAATATTAAATATAAATTATATTTGAACTTCATAAAAAATTTATTTATTATTTAAAAAGTAATAAAAATTAGAAAAGATTTATTAATTTAGGTGAAATTTTATTAATTTTGCCGAAATTAATAAAGTTTAAGCAATTTTGGAGAAATCATCAAAATTTTGCCGAAAGTTTCGCCCGACCCTTGTTTCGGTAAATTTTGAACAAATTTTGGAGAATTTTGGAGAAATGTATCACTATGATGCACACTCTTTTACAATTAATTAATAATAATTTATTATGGTAGTCCGATCAAAGGGAGCCGACCCAAATTGTTTTGGTACGTGTGTACATGTGCGTCCGGGTAAGCACCGAGGAGCATAGGGATCTCCTATGTTATTTTCATCTTACCACTCAACAAAACCCATGGCCGTAATCTCTCTCTTAAATCCCAATTCACCTAATCAAAAGTTATGATCAACTCCTGAAATCTATATATGAAGCAGGGGCGAAATCACATAGAGCAATGGGAGGACTGTAGCCTCATTTAAAATTTCAAAATATATAGAATAAATTTTTTTATAGTATATATAAGCCTCCAAATTTATGGTGCACAAACTTCCAAATCTACGATAAAAAAGTATTGACATCTTTCGACCATCCCTAGAAAAGAAAACACTGGCTACGCCCCTAATCTGTAGCTGATAAAAAATGTTCTGGTTGGGTCATTTGGGCAAAGTTGGGGTCCGGATGGGTCGAGTTTGGGACATTGGGGTAAACCTTAACCCTACCATCACCTTTGACCCTCAACATGGTTCGTTCATTGAAACACTTAATCAGAACCCGACCTGATCCATTTAGCAAATATTTGGGTGGGATCAGGCAAAGAAGGTTAAAATATTAGGAAAGGAGTCAGTCAAGTCGGATTGTTTAGGTTTCAAGTCAAGAAACCTCAACCCAAGCACACCAGTGTAATAATTGGGTTGGGCTTTTCAGTCCGATTTCAATGGGTTGTGGCCAGCCAGCCCAAGCCCATCAGCATGGACTTATTCCGCTTGGACTGGTCTTCGCCCTAATATTTTATGTCTTATTTATGAATGAGACACTTTTATGGCACCATTGGTATAATTTAAGCCCAACTTGCGAAGATACCAAAAATTGAGTACTCCGTGAGGATTCTGTGACAGATAAATGGATGACGGCTCTATCACCAATTAGGGGCATAACCGCTCCCATTTTAGGCCAAGTGGCATTATTTTAGCAATCTAATTTATCAGGTTGTACATCATATAGGACACTATCTAGGCTCAAATATCAAATTCATTAGAGGATTTGAGCCGTCCAATCTATCAACTCAATGCTGTTGGTTGGGCATATATTTTTAGCAGTTCGATGATATTAGACTGAGTTGATACGATGATTTTTTTTTTTCGTTTAAATTTGATCGGATGGTTGCCAAGCTCTTATTAAAAAGTTTGAATTACTTGACTTGACTAAAAATATTTGGCACATGGTGTTAAACCTGGGATGTCATAGCCTTAATAAGTGTTGATGTACCAAAGAGGCATTAGTCCAGTTGATAACCTCCCTTCATTATAAGAGAGGAGGTCGTGGGTTCGATACTCGTCCTCCACGCTGTGGTTCTTGAATCTGTCTCGACCTAAAATGGCCGTATCAAAAAAAAAAAAAGAAGTGTCAATGCAATAGCAAGGTCCGCCTAAAATGGCCGTATTAACAAAAAAAAAAAAAAAGTGTCAATGCAATCATAGTTTGTCGCTTGTATAAAAAGTAGTTGTATAAAATGCATATCTTATACAAAGCCATCACAAATTTAAGAATCAAATGGGGACCTCACCCTTCTATGTAGCTCCGCCGGTGCCTTTAAGTATACTCTTTTGGTGAATATATATTCTTTTGATACACCGGGGCGTATAAAAATATATCTGCACCTATTGATATGGACATGATATGCACCGCCGATGGCATAGTGCCTACTTTACTAATTAGGGTTAAACTTTTAAAATATTTTAAAGTTATATTCCTTTTTAGCTGTCATTCTTGACTTTTTTAAAAGTTTTTTTTTTTCTCCTCCCTATTTTTTCAAGAAAGTGTCAGACTTACTTTTTCAGCTGTATTTTATTTAAAAAATGTGGACGCCCGATAGCGAAATGTTAGCTCCTCGGTAGCGAAACGCCAACACTCCGATAAGAAGCATTGATACTCCGGAGAGAAGCATTGGCACCCCGTATATGTGCTAGCACCTCGGCGTTGGGGCATCGACGCCTCTCTATCGAAGTGCCAACACTTCACTACCAAAGTGCAAAAAAAAAAAGAATATCGGTGCCTCCATATCGATGTGTCAGCACTTTGCTACCGAGGTAAAAAAAAAAAGGGTGTCAGTGCCTTGATATAGAGGCGCCGATGCCTCTATATCGAGGTGTCGGTGCTTCGCTACTGATGTACAAAAAAATGGGTGTGTCGACACCTCGATATAGGGTGTCGACGCTTCGATATTGAGATGCCGGAGCTTCACTATCGAGATGCAAAAAAAAAAAGGATGCCAACACTTATCTCCCAAGGTGTCAGTGCTTCTTTATCAGTGTGTCGACGTTTTGCTTTTAAATAGGCCGATACTTATCATCCGAGTCATATCGGTTCTCCATGGATCGATACCAGAGTCCGATACCGATTTTGACACCTTGACGTGGAGCTCCATATGACACCCAAACCATGATTTTAGTATCTTGAGATAAGTTTGCTTTGTTTAGAACATCTTTAACAAAAATACTAAAAAATTATCTTCACCATTTCTTTTTTATCCTTAAAACTTGGATCATTGAAATTAGTCAATGTTTGACTTTTATCTTAAATTTTTGTAAAATAAAATTAATCTCAACATTGCATTCGAGTTCTAGATAGTATAGAGACATTGTTTTGAATGTCACGTGAAGCTCTATATGAACCGTTGGGCATCCTCATTGTGACCCATTAGTGGATCAATACCCTGCAATCGGAGAGTACTTCAATATGGACCCGACCTTACTTAGGAGGAACCATCTGCCTTAAAGAGCCTGAATTGATTGGTTAAACCCTCAAAGTCCTGTTTCAATTTTAGGCTAACATGAGCTCACATGGTGATTTGCCACTTGGACGACCTGAGTTGGTGAGGGATGCATGCCACATGACAATTTCATGCAAAGAGAAGCTTTAATACTGTAGTCTTTTCCTTATAGTCCTGATCACATCCCAATAATTGGAGGATATTAAAGGCAGATTTCTAAAAGGACCTGAAGCATGGCCATTGTTTGAAATTACGTGCAAAATCAAATCATTCAACATTTTTTGTAACCCTGTGAAAAGGCAATAATACCTCTGAAGTAAGTCTCGTTTATAAAATAATAATTAGATGAATCGAAGGATAAGACTATTATGATGATCAATAATACTCATGATTAAACAGAAACATGGGAAGTTCTTAATCTCGCTTGATCAATCATCGGGAGACTTAAGACTATGATTAAGGGTGTGTTTATCATATCTCTTCGGGCCCTCAGAGTTGATCTCCAGTTCTGGTATGGTGTTCTTAGACCCAAAGCACAATTGGTAAACCAGCTCCCTGCCCTATTTGAGCTAGTAAGATATTATTTTAAGAAACGAGCTCCCCACCAGAGCAGCTGGGGAGCTACAGGCATTGCGGTGGAGCTTGTTCAAACACACCCTAAGATATTGATGTAATATATCATTATGAATATTCTGAAGCTCGTATGGTTTATTGGTTTAGGAATGAATTGGCCAGTTATAATTTAGGTCCCATGCATAACAGGTGGACCAACAAACTACATTCCCAGTTCAAATAATGATTTCATTTGGTGCATTTTCAGCTAAGGCTCTCAAAATGGTGGAATGGATCGGACTGTTTAATAGATCAAAATTGTTTTCAACCCTCAAACTAGGACCGAACGCAGCCTGACATTAAATCGGGTAGAGCTTTGCTCGGGTAAAATCCAGACTGGGGAAGGGCTACTCATAACCCAAAAAAGACCTGAACTAAGTTCGGAGCGTCTAGGGTGAAGCCTGGCCCACTGATAACCCTATTTTCAGCAGAGTAGTATCCGTGGGATGAGCTCCGAGTGCCAGACAACCATCAAGAATTTAACTCCAACGACAGAGAGTAACTGTCAAATCCAACCCATTGAACCTTATATGATATTCCACAGGTTTTTGGACCCTTGGACAGAAGAGATTTGAAAATAGAGATTAATTTCCCGTCCACAGTTCACCTGTGAAAGTGGGATTCGTGAAAGTCAAGATTCTCTGGTATCCAAGTGTTTTAAAACTGGTTGAACACCACATGTTATTCAACCATTGCCCTAATGACCCATAAACAGTAAGATCATTGTTAGCATAAGATGCATCTTCAAACTGTCCCTTCTGAAATCTGTATAGATATTAATATATATTATCAATAATAGCCACAATCCCACTTTCAGAATTTTACAGAACCGTAGAAGGTAAATTTCATTGCCCAACTCAACTAATTTTTTGGAAACTCGTGCTCCTGACAAAAAAAATACAAGGATTCTCAAAAAATTTCTCTCCAAATTACAAGCTTGTGCTCCAATGATTTTTTTTTTTTTTTCATTATTTCTTTCTTTTCTTTTTTTTTAATATTTGGAACAACAATATCTTGATAAACTGTATGTATACAATCTCTATTATTCCTGCTAAGAACTGGCTCTCTTCAAGTAAGCCATGAAACCAAGTCCTGCAATGAGAGCGGCCCCAGCTGCAACTCCACTGTATGCAGCAGCCCAAGCATCTGTGCGCGCAAATTCCAGACCTCCAGAAGGACCACCTCTCCCATGGCCACCGAACCCTGTGTAATCCAAATGCAGCCTTAAACCCTGAAGAGACCAAAAATGTTTCCAGGTTACCTTTCTTCAGATTAGGCAATTTTGCACTAAGTGCATGTGTATGCATGTATTTATAAAATCAAAATTGACTTTCAAGTACAAAATTCTGTTAATTTATTCTTTTTTTCAAATAAAATGATCTACACAAGCTGGGGGAGCTCCCCGTGAGCTTGATGTGTGTATAAATATAATATATATATATATATATATATATATATATATATATAGAGAGAGAGAGAGAGAGAGAGAGAGGATAAATGGATGGTACCCTCAAAGGTAATGTTTTTGCCTTTCAAATCACAGGTCAAATGTCGTATTTCGATACCCAAATATGGTGCATTGACAAGTCTTTTTTGACCTGAAATTCAATGGTGAAATTTTTTATTCGTTTTCTTTTTTTTTTAGATGGTCATTTATTGACCTTGGGAAAGTTTTGAGGCACCCAGATCCTAGTGTTGGGTGCCACCTGCCACTTAACTGGCCTCGAAGACAGTTTCTTTGGTCATGTTCAAGAGTAGGGAATCATTATACCTCAACCTTAATCTAATACTACCTGGCATTAGTCATTGGATGCATAGACCGTGTCTCTTGATCAAGTATCCTATTTCCTACACTTTATGGAGGGATGTTGGCCTTGTTTAATATCTAAAAACTTAAGAGCATCCCCGCCTCCATGTTCATCCCAATCACACAAGTTGAATTACGTTTATCATTGCAATATTTAGTTTAGGTTAGGTTGATGTTAAAATGGAATAGCCTTGTATATCCAACAATATTTACAATAATTTGGTAGAAGCGGTTTGTAAAGTTGGTAGACGAATTGTATAATATAAGTCAATTTTCAAAAATTAAACAAACAAGAAAATTCACTCCTTAGTGAATTCGATCTACCGTGAAAAATAGACCAACTGTTTGCGTATCTTGTAATATTGAAATTTGGATTAGTGGGGAGCCATTGGATCAGAAGAGTCTAAGCTTATGATATATATCTATTTACTCTATTTAGAGATTACCATTTGTGTTAGATAGATATGATTTTGTTTTCTTCATGCTTTCATATTATACAGACGAGACACCCTGTACCAGCGAGCTTAATGCCCTTATCTCATAGAATGATAGGGTCATCTCCCCTAATCTTGCTCTGATCAAGCATAGTCAATATCTATAAACTTGCATTACTCTTAAGCTCTTTCTAAAGCTTATTAGTTTCCAGAGTTCTTCAAGTTTCCTTTTCAGCTTAATATTTTCTCTATTTTAGGTACTTTTGAATTGTAGTTTTTATTTTTATGAAGGCTTAGAGTAAGTTTGCTATGATTTTTTACTCATTTTTTAAATTTCATATATGTTCGTTTGTGTTTTGCATAATTTTTAATTTTATTTTCTTGTTTGCGTGTAGTAATAGTTGCATCAGCTTAATATTATTTTTTCTTATTGAGAATATGATGTTGTCTAGTCCGATAATTATCCTCATATTGTCAATAAGAAATCATACTAAATAAAAAAATGATTTTGTTGATCTTATGATGGGGATGCCACCAACAACGGCTTAGGTTTCAGGCCATACAAGGTATACCGGTGGAAAAAGAAGCGATGAGGAAGCCGAGTACTACAGCTTCAAGGGAGAAAAGAAGACAAAACCCGTCATCAGGCGATGAGCGTCCATAGGTTTTGGACGGACGTCCGAAAATAGAGGGTGCTACTATTTTTTTGAGCACGGACATTCGTGACCCTCACGGACGTCTATGAGCTCCAGAACGGACATCCATGGAGATCTCCGCCCTGCGACTTAAGTGACACGTTTTATCTTTTAGTGACGTAATTTGTCCTTTTAGCCGTTTTCTTGCTCTTTTTTAAGATATCCAATGTAAGTTACCCCTAAGGGTAACATAGGACTTTTCTATTTTAGGTTTATTCCCTTGTAATGGCTATAAAGCCCAATTTGTAAGCCATTTTTGGCACTTGATGATTAATGAATGAGAATGCATTGCATTTTGGCTTGATAGGAGCTTGAAGAGTGAGTCTTCTTCTGAGTGATGGGTTTGGTGTGAGGCCAAGGGTGAGATGCCCATGCTACTTTGATTTTCTCCTTTACTTGCTCTTGTTTGATCCTTTTATTTTCCCATTAATTTCTTGCATCCAAAATTTCCCTTTTGATTGATTTTCCCAACTCCTAAACCCTAGGTTTAGAGTAACCTTGATATCCATCTTTATGGATCGAATCCAATCCTAGCCCTTCGATCCATAACCGTTATTGGACTCGAGCTTGCTCGATTTGCGCCATTGAACCGTTTCGATTCAAGAGCCCTAGCAAGGAACTCCCGATTCCATGAAGAACTACGATCCAACGCCCCGACTTAGACGAAGCGACAGTTCTATCTCTCGGATCACCTCTCCCGCCATCCTAACGGATCTCACGCGTCGGATTGGACTCTACGTGAACCAAGCATGGTCACCTAAGCGGAATCCCGCGAAACCCAAGGTATCACTTTAATTTGTCATTTAATTGGTCAAATTAATTAGTTTAATTTCGACAAATTAGCATATCATGGGCATTCACGGATCTTAGGGTCGTTATCCCGCGTCATCTTATCTTCCCAATAAAAAAACGATTTCTAAGATATCATGCATTCATAAAGAAAGATTTTGAAAAGACAAACGACTAAAGAAGCCTCCTGATCTCCCCTACCATAATTCCATTCTATTTGGCTCGTTTATGAATAAATAGGCCAGGTCGGGTTGGGCTGTGGTTTTGGAAGTTTTCTATGGGCCAGGCTTGGCCTGGAATGATAAACTCACCACGAGCCCGGGCCGGGATTAAGTTTAAATTTTTGGGGCCAGTCTTGGGTATACTCGAGCCCAGCCCAAACCCGGCCCATTGCCTAACTGGGATGCTGGAATAGCCGGAGGAGGTGGGGGACCTATATAAACACCAAAGAAGAGGGAATGCAGTATAAACATCCTTAGCAACAGAATATGTAGTAGGGGCAAATTAAAAAAATATGGAATATCCTCAAAGAAGAAAGCATTCATAGCTGTAAAGAACTGCTTAGAAGTACGATCATAACATTTATAATTATACCCTTTTGACGTAGCGGAATATCCAAGAAATATACATGGAATTGCTTTCTTACCAAGTTTGTCTCATTGAGAACGCAATTCTTGCACAAAGAAAGTACAACCAAAAACCCTATGCAGATTTTAAAAAGGGTAGAACTAGGTCTAAGAATGTGCAATGGAGTTTGGTCATTCAAGCTGCAACTTTGGGTACGATTGATCAAATGAGTCGCAGTTAGTAGAGCCATGGACCAGTAAGATTGAGGGGCATGCATCTCACATTGTATGGACCTTGTGACCTCCAAGAGATATGTTCTCATGGTCAACAACACCACTTTGTTATGGAGTATAAGGACGGAAGTTGATGTAATATTCACATCTTCTAAAGATGAGAGGCAAAATCTGAAGCTGTGTATTCCCCACCATTATCAGATCAAGATTTGTATAGTTTGTCTAAATTGAGTTTGGATCATGGTACAAAAGTGGATAAAGGTAGAGAGGACTGCATTAGTGTTAAGTAAGTACATCCAAGTACAATGTGAATGGTCATTAATAAAAATAATATAATATCTATAATCATCAAGAGAAGTTAGAGGAGCCCGTCCCCACACATCCCTATTATAATTTCACAAAAAGAACTAGAGCAATGAGGATAACTGGAACGAGTATGTTTAGACAACTCACGTCTGACATTGGAACTTAAACTGACCTCATTTTTTGTTTCAAACATGGAAATAACACACCTAAGCTTCAAACGCTAGCATGACCAAGCTGAGTATGCCATAATCTCGATATATATGGACTCAAAACACTAGAAACAGGTAAAATATGAGAACTCGAAGAGGAAGCTGCAGGTCCACCCACGCTGAAGTAGTAAAGCTCATCTCTCTCATGTCCCGTGCCAAAAATCTGCCTAGCAGTCAGGTCCTTAAACACACAATGAACATGAAACAATGCAAAGACTTGGTGAAGAATCTAATAGATAGAAAATTTGGATGTAATTATGGGACAAGGAGAACTTTTGAAAGAGAAAGGTACACTCCCTTCACTAGTCATAGGGGTGTAGGATCCATCACCCAAACATACCTGCATATGATAGGAATGAGGAGCCATATGAAAGAGAAGATATAACTCACTAGTCATGTGATCAGAAGCATTAGAATTGATGACCCAAGCAAGAGATGAAGAAGAAGAGATAGTCGCATGGTAGGCAGAGGTCATAGAAGTACCTAGAGGAGCATGAGAAGGAATAGCTTGAGATGCCTGCAGAGACTCTAAATAGCAGCAGCAGCAGTAAGCTAGGATCAAAGAGTACTAAGGTCACACACAGCAGCAGAGGTACGCACAGGATGCCCTCCAGAAGAGTCACCACTAGCAGAAGTCGGCTCGGGACAAACACAAAATCAGAGGTACTCACAGGACGTCCTCCAGAAGAGTCACCACTGGCAGAAGTCGTCTCAGGAATAGTGGCAATGTGTGCCTTGAACGTGGTGCCTGATCATGGAGGATAACCATGAAGCTTAAAGCATTTGGCCTCTCATGACTAGTTTTGTGACATAAGGTACAAACCAAAGTGTTAATGACCTCCTCCAACTCCCATGCCACGCCCTTTGCCACTCCCCTTACCACGTGACTTAGTAGCAAGGTCTGTGTGAGCGGCAATCTCATGAAATATAAACATATTGTATAAGAGTTCCTCTATCATATTGTATATGGATTCCTCCTTGGAATTGAATAACCATCCCAAAATAGTATAATTATTCATCTCCCATTGCACATGAGTAAAATCAGATGGTTGAGGGGTAACATTCCCAAGAATATGATGCAGCTTACCTCAGCTCCTTAAGTACAATTTTATGGATCTTACCAAAGGAATAAAGTTAGTTCCATTGAGTTTAGCAGTTGTAATCCCATGAGATAGATTGGCGGGATCAGTTGAAGTATTAACAATGGTTGTTTTCGACTTCATGAAAAAGATGAAGGTGCGGATGAGATATGGTCGGAGAATGTGGGGAAAACGATCGAATCGCACAAAGAGAGATCTTCAATACAACAACCTACGTATTTACTGCCCAACAACCTAAAGAAAACAAACCAATACCTCAGACTGTAGAAAAGTGCCTGAAGACAGTGTGCAGAAAGAAGAAACATAACATGTGCAGCCATCAAGACCAAAAAAAATACATTTAAAATCAATCCAATAGCCTGCAAGACAGATATATATATATATATATTAAACAAACATTCAAAAACAATCCAATAGTCTGCAGGATCATAGGCAAACGGTCATAGTAGGAAAAACGATCCCAAAGCATGTAGCAATATGAAATTTCGAGGAGCACTGTGTTCAAGAACATGAAAAAATGTGAATCGAGCGAGAGGAAGCCTAGGAAATCTCTTTCCGTCTCCATGAAATCAACTCAATAGCCTCCAAAAACATATGCAAACAATCCCAGTAGGAAAATTGACCCAAAAGAACGTAGAAATTTGCAGCTTTGAGGAGTACAAAGTCTGAGAGCATCAAAATCTCTGAAACTGGCGGTGAAGAAAAAGACTCAGAAAATTTTCCGATTCTCCATAAATCTTCCTCAGATCGATTGTTTCGACTTTTGAGAACAAAAACAATTCATTTTTTTCTTTTTTGATTCATTTGGTGGGCTTATTGTTGCAGTCTAAAGTTAGCATTGACTAGCATGACGTCTGATGTCAACAATGATGACATGGCGTGATAGGTCAACCTGATTGGTTTAGCTCTGAAACCAACAAGACTCCAATGATGTGATCATCAGGGTTTGAGAGAGGAAGCTAGAGATGTTAGAAGTTAGGATTGGCAGAGAAGAGAGGAAAGGGGGAAGAGAGACAGAGAGAGAGAGAGAGAGAGAGAGAGAGAGAGAGAGGAGGGAGGGAGAGTGAGAGACAAAAAGATAGCGAAAAGGGCTAAGTTAGGGTTTGAGATCCCTGCTAGCAATTATATTAGCAATAGAAAAGACCACTACATCCTTAAAACTCACCCACCCGCCATTACATTTACACACCATCTAATCTACATTTATCCAAATAGAGTTCCTCTTATGTACTCATTCCTAATTATATCTTTTCTTGTTACTCCATGGATACAATTTAGCATACGCATTTCAGCCATATGTACTCTATTTTTTTCTCTTTTTTATACCCCAAATCTGTGAACCATATAATATATGCAAGCATTACCACTGCTTTACAAAACACCCTTCACAACACAACAGTCACCTGTCTTGTTACAGATGCCCTCAAACCTACTGTCGAGTTGTATCAAAGAGCCCATGGACAGAAATAATAAGACATTGTGAAACTAAACGATTTTTACTTTGACCAAATCATTTCCAGTTGTCAATATCAAGCCTGAATGGAAAGGAGAGCTAACATCTAGCTGGAAGCCTGCAATAAAGATCCTATCAAATTCCTTCACTAATATGTTGGTCTCAAGCCCAAATGAAAAATAAAGATCCTATCAAATTCCTTCACTAATACGTTGACATTCTGCTATAAAATCCAGTAGAATCCTTATAGCCAATTATGCTTCTACTTTTCCATAACATTACTAAATTTGCAAATGTCCCAAAAAATCTATGCTATGTGTTATGTGCTTAACCTGAGTAAGATTAAAAGAACAAACTGAGAAGGTGATGGTGAAGAATTTGTATTGAGGAGGTGATTTGTTAAAAAAAATCTCAAAAGAAACAGCATACCTTCCAACCAGCTAGCCTAGCATGGTCCACAGCTGCTACAAGGTCGCCATCTGATGCAAGGACGACTTTGTCACGCTCTTCATCTTCATACTACAAAACATGATTGTAAACAAGTGCACGGGATCAACATTTTCATGTGACAGAAAGAACAAAGATCAGATTTTTAAAGAAGGGATAATGGCTCCTGACCGACGTTAAACACTAAATGGTGTTTAAATGATCTACCACCACTAAGTTAGAATTTTTTATCTCACACCATTGAAGTGTGGCCTCCTACAATACCATGTGGCATCAATTTATGATCAATCTAAATGATTCAGGCGGCAATTCATCATTGGAAATTGTTTTAGCCAAAGAATCATGTCCATAAGTGAATGTGAACCATTGATTGGTGAGTTTAAATATCAGACATTAAAATTAAACACAACGGTTGGTATTAGAGTGCACAGATCGCGGATGGTTAAAACTTCTCAAATTGATTTTTGGGTGGGCCACTACCATTCAACTTTGGATCCATCACTTTGACGGTGTGGATTACCTACACCACAAGCCCATCAATGGCATACGATCATTTAAGCACCATTTTAGTGCTTAAATGACAGTCAGGAGAGTCGAGCTGTTTAAACAAATATGTTAAAGAATTTTGGAATACCAAAATCTGGGGCAGATGGTTCCGATCGATGTCATCTCCCACCCTCTGGAGAATGCAAGTTATAAGCTCTGTCAAACTCCTTGTATCTGAACTCAGAAGCAGAATAAAATATTATTTCAATATCTCCCCAGACAATGTAGCATGGCTTAATATTGACAATTCCATCTAATGATGCTCTGACTATTCTCTATACAGTCAAGCCCATCACTGCCGCAACTTTCAACAATAAAAGCTGTGTTGCATCAGAACTTGTATCCAGCCCAAGATGGTCAAAATGTCAATAACACCATATAAAGATGTTATCAAATATCATGGTATAATGTCTCAATCAAAAGAGTGACAACCACCAGCATACCACAGTTAAATCTATGCATCCGGCCCTTCTTATCTTGAAGCTTAAAGGCAAAGGAATTGGCCTGGACTGAAGAAGGGTAAGCAGCAGACCTTCCTATTTCTGTTCCTTCTGATGCCAGTTTTATGGAACCTTCGCTGAAATATGACACCAGTAAGGTAAAATGATATGCTAAAGAAACAATAAATGCAACTTTTGAGTCCTAATCGGTTTTTTATCAACCAACGGCTATCTAGGACAATGGCATATGAATAACCTCTGTGAATCATCTTCGTCATCCAAAGGTCCCAAGGCCATAGCAGAATCCCAAAATTTTTGCATCATAGTGCTTGTGACTTCATTTCCAACTCCTCCGCTATTTCCCACCTTCATTAGAAACAAAAGATGGCATATTACTTTCAATAACTTATACAAGAAATTCTACCATAAAAAGAAAGAAATGAAACCCATACATGTTTTTGACATTTCTAAGGGGAATAACTAAGCTTGTACTTAATAAAAAAGGATTTTCTATGTTGTAAAGGCAAACGATCTTATAGTGCCATAATTATTTGAAGGGGAGAAAATCAATCTTCAGCTTCAGAGAATTAGGGAATTTTCAGTATTTACAAGAGAAGGGTTTTTCCTTGGCACGTAAGATGGAGTCCAACCAGGTAATTTCGTCAATCATGGCATACAATCTTTAAAAATGCCATTCAGCTGAACTAGAAAAGTACATGCCAGAGACCCGTGTAAAATATGACATCACAATCAACTTGAGCCGAATCATCATGATGTGGTCTCAAGCACAGATGATTTGGTCAGAGACTAAAAACTCATTTCAACAAATATTTGTTTTAGTATTATTTTCAGAAACTTAAAGTCTTAAACAGCAGGTTGCTAAGGAAAGTCTTCCATGAAATAACCAAGACCCAAAATCAAGGAATAAATGGCAAAAAAATAAAACTATTAAGTGCATTTCTCATATTCAATTCGAGGTATATTGTATCATCTCAGCATAGAACATTTGGCAAGCGAGATTTTATTGGTCAGTACAGAAAGTCAAAAGTAGAAACCATCAACCTAGCATGCCATTATAAGATCACTTGCAACAAATTACCTGATGTAGTTGGAGGAACGTCTCATGTCATATGAAGTAAAGCATACTACTAATAAGAATAATAACAACAATAGTAATAAGCAATTATACCTTAACAAGAGCATAAAATGGCATACAAAATCATAGATGCAACTTACTGTGGCCACAGCAGCATGGGTAATGTGAATTACATCAATAACAGCAACAATATTTCCATCTGTTGCAGCCATCCAAAATTGTCAGAAATAATAAAAAGTAACTATAAACCCTTATAACATGCAGCACATACACACACAAATGATTCCTTGCTCTTAAGTACATCTCCATTTAAAATGGAAGAAAATTTGAGCAGCACTTTTGTCAGTAAAAATTGGAATACGTCTTTAAACTAAAACATTCTACAGACCAAGAAAGCCAATCTCCCATCTACGTGTGAGTAGAGATATAAAAAGAAAGAGAAAGAAGTCAAGGCATTGTATATTTAGTGAATACAATTATTGCAGCATCTCCACTTTAATATAGGGCATGGGCATTGAAAATCAACCAACCATAGAGGGTGATGGGGCTGTGAATGATGTTGTAAATACATCATTTTGTGTTGTGTATTTGTGAGAATAAACATTGCTTTGTATGGTTATACTTGCACATGTGGGTACATAAAGTACCCTTAGTCCTATGGGAAAAGTAGCACATATTTTGATCGATGCAGACATCTGCATGGAAGAACACCACTGGAACGGTCTACAACCTAACCCAGCCGGGTGATCCTAGTGTCCAATCTAGGTTTTTCATTGATGGATGACAAACAAGTGCTTCTATTGAATGGTTAGGGTTTTCCAATTAAAAAAAACTTTTGGACAGTGGACCATGTACAATTGGCCAGCCACATGGCGGACCCACGAAGAGGCAAGCAGGGTCAGTTGACCGCGCTTAATTTTGGAAAAATCTTGAGAAGTTCCAAAACGTAGAACTTTTATTAAAAAACAGATGATATTAGATACCTAACTAGAGCACCAATGCTCTTGGTACTCAAGAAAGTTTTTGAGGCATTTCATATGGAACCACGATATATTCCATTGGATTTGATGCCTATGATCTCGAGATCTATGGTGCAAAAGGTTGGGTTGAAAGATTATCTCCATCATCTAATTCAAAGCGGTCAAAAGCTATCTAAAAATTGAAGGTATGTTGGATATTCATGGTACCCATTAATATTAGATGAAATTTGACTATTTTGAACTAGATGATAATCATCTTTAGACCCACTATTTGTCACCAAAGATCTTAAAAAGTTAAGATCATTACACACCTATTAGATGGTACACATGATGTTTCCATGTGGCAAACAACCCAAAAAGTCACTTGAGAATCAAGTCATGTAACACTTATGCCACTTATTTAACTTTAACTCACTAAAATGAAAAACCAAGAACCCCCAATCCTGCTGACATAATGGTTAATACTAACCCATTAACAAGAGTTAACATTTGATACCCAGCCAGAGCACTGACCTTCTTGATAGTTAGATCACTTTTTGGGATGTGCATCGTGTAGAATTATCATGTGTTTCTTGTGATTTGACACCATGATCTTAAGATCTATCATGGTTTTTTTAATAGGTATTTCAAGATCTATCATGTAAAAGATTAGAATAAAAAAATGTCTCTATCATCTTAGTTAATGCAGCCAAACACCATTTACATGAACAGTAAGTTGGATTTCCATGTTATCGGTTAATTTTAAACATTTGACTGCTTTGAATCAAATGATTAGATATCACTTTTTTCAATCTTTTGCACCAAAGATCTTTGAATAGTGATGCACCTATCAGATGACATACATTGATTTCACATAGCACAAATCCCAAAAAGTGAGCGAGTACCAAGTCACTTGGCGCTCATGTGGCTTATATACTCATTTTCTCAGTTCACCATATCTTGCCCCCTATAGAAAAAAAATTTGGGTCCGCCACTGGCCAGCCACATGAGCAGTCTCAGTTGATCGCAGGATTAAGGAACATAGAATTATCATGAATCCAGAGTATAAGGAATCCAACCTACATGAACACACACATATATACACACACATGTTTATAGTTTATGCACGTGCAAGAATACCTCTATCCACAACAGGAAGGTGTAAGAATTTTCCATCATGCATCGTATGCAGAGCATCAACAATGGGAGTATCAACAGTAGCACACTCAGGATTTGGGGTCATAACCTGGATACCAGATTCCAACATTGAGCTTAGAGAACAATAATTTTTCATCTATTTGCATGAAAAACATAAACCGCATACTGCAAAACAGTGGCAATGCATTTTATATTCTAGAAAAATGAGATTATAGGGGCATGTTAACTCAGCATTTTCAATGAGGCTGCACTAGTATGCAGTGATAACGAGTTTAAGAACTGCCAATATATATCTTAAAATAGTCAAAATCCAAAAGAAGAATTTCATTTAACTTAACTTCACTATCTTCTTACACTGATTCCAACTATAAATTACATCCATTGATTCATGGACATACATTTAAAACACAAACATGTTGTGACACCAATAGAGTATACCATAATTATGCAACAAATGAACTACCAGTAAATGGAACATTCCTTTCATGTAATAAATTTGTGAAATGACATCCAATGAGATACAGAAAAAGAAGCCATACTATATACCTTCTCTACAGGAGTCGATTCCGGAGAAAGACCTTGAGCAATGACACGCATCAAAATATCCCTTGACCTAATAGAGAAGACATATTACCATCAAGAACTACTTTACTAAATTACGGAGTTACCTCAAAAAAAAAATGGTAAGCTTTATTATTTTATATTCCTCTGAAGAATATGGATCAAAGATAAGAGATGGAAAAGGCGCTCACGTAAGTATTCCTCGTGGTTTATCCCCAACTGTAATAACTGCTGAACTTAATCGAAATTCAAGCATCTTCTTTGTTGTAGATAACACTGAGTCAGTTGGTGAGACTGTTACTAACCTGAAATTTGTCAAAACATTTCAACAAAACACCCATATGTTATTCCCCATCATAAACTTATCGTCCCAGAAGCTTGAGAAAAAATATCAATGCCATGAGAGGGTATTACCTACTTTGAATTGTCCATAATGATGGTAGACAAAGAGGGCTTAAACATTCTCTCCCTAAGAGTTTCAATGAAAGTATTAGGACCTGCATAGCGGCCAAGCAATAGATATAAACATACCATCAAAGTTTCAATGAATGGATTGGGCAAGCAAATACCATGGACATATGCTAAATGCTAATATCCGTTTGAGTTAGTCTACAATGGGTGTCCACCCATCATGTGCGATAAAGCAGTCCACACGTCTGTGTGACTGCATTGGAAGTCCGTGCACGCCATGCAGTCACATAGACGTGTGGACTGGCGTGTCCACCCATGATGGGCGGACACCCATTGTAGACTAACTCTTATCTGCTTAATATAAACTATCCACCAACCAGAAATAGAAGTCCCCCAATGTTTTTCCACTCCTTCAACAGCTGCTGCAATAGCTTTTCCCTTTTCAGCTGCCCTCTCCATACGTGCAATTGCATCGTACAAACATTTGGCTATATCAAGTAAAGCAATAACCTCACCATTCTCTACAACAGGCAAATGCCTGAATTTCCCTGCAGGAACAAATACTCCAATGTGATTATAGGCAAAGGGACAGAGGTTTTATAAATGTTGGTCACCAAGACCCTTACGAACCTTGCACCATTTTCTGCAATGCTTCCACGGCTAGTATGTCTGAAAGTACAAAAACTGGGTTCCTTGTCATGACCTTCGAAACAGGTGTATCCTCCAGTTTTAGACCACGAGCAATGACTCTGAGGGTTACATCCTTCAATCTCGAAAAATTTGAATAGTTTAGTCTACGCTGAAAAAAAAAAATATTCTTCACAAGAAAACAACAATATTGACCTTGTCTGTTAGGATTCCACAGAGTAACGCATTTGAGTCAGTTAGCAATACAGCATCAACTCTGCGAGCAGCCATCCGACGGCAAGCCTCATATACAGTAGTATTTTCAGGTATTGTCAGGGCTTTAGACAACCGCAAGCGCTTTACTGTCCGCTCACCAGCTAGCCCCCTGTTCCCAATAAATGAAGGAAACCACATTAGCTTAGACTAATGGTATTAGTTTAATTTGGTTTGATTATTAACTAAATGTTTTTATAAAGAAAAGGTCAAAGAAACACAAAGTACACAGTTACAGAAGGGGATTTGTTTCAAATTTCAATTCTACAAACTTGTTAAATTCCTCTGCTAGCAGTCTGTATATGGGTAGAGGAGACTGTGATCCAGGAGTTGGTAATGCTCTCCAAGAAGAAAACAACACACACACAACTGACCAACTGATCTATCATTGGCTACGGCATTTATGTCTGTAATCCTATATATATATATATATATATAGAGAGAGAGAGAGAGAGAGAGAGAAAGAGTGAGAGTGAGAGAGAGAGAGGAAACGGAGTCCCTGTGATGACATCATAGAGATTGAACCCTACGATGGGGCCCTTTTGGACTGCCACATGGCACCCAAATCCTATGTGGCAACCTTCCCCCTAACGTTCACCCCCCAAGGAGTTTTAGAGTATATATATATATATATATATATATATATATATACACAGCCTCGATCTAACGGAGTGAAAATTAATGGTGACTTGATTTTTCAAGTCACCGTTCATTTTAACAACCATACCACTATGGTCAACCGTGATTAAATTTGTTTTCGAGATTTATTTTGGATGGTCTTGGATTGATCATGTGCACATCCACGTGGTACCCTGACATGTTTTTGGGTGCCACATGGTGCCCAAATAGCGTCGTCATATGGTTCAACCCTACAGCCATGCCTTAGAGAACTGGCTTCCATATATATATATATGTGTGTGTGTGTGTGTGTGTGTGTGTGTGTGTAAGCCAATTTCACATGGAGCAAGATTGCATATTTTAATGATCATCTTTAAAAAATAATAGTCAAAACTTCATCTCCATCATGTGTTTTGAGGCTTAAAATTCCATTGAGATCAGTCGATGTTTGGCTTTCAACTTTAAAAAATACATTTTAATTTTTTTTAAGTTGATCTATGCAATGCACTCGAGCTCCATGTGGAACCAAAACGGTGTTTTGAGTGCCACCTGGAGCTCCATGTAGAATTTGGAGCACAATGAGCATGCACCAAGACTGTGCATGCTTCCTTTTTCATATATAGGGAGTTGAGAAGGTACTCAAGTGAAGTACTACACGAAGGTCCACATGGAGAAAGGTAGCATTGTGTAAATCATTTAAAAAATATATATATATATATATATATATCCACCTTGTATTTTGAGGCTTAAAATCAAGACTGTTGAATCATAGTAAAAATTTGACTTTTTATTTTAAAATTCAATTTTGATTTTTTTAAAAAAATTGATTGATCTACGCAACCTGCTAGAGCTCCACGTGTCATCAAAACAGTGTTTTTGGGTGTCATGTGAGCTCCACATCAAGCTCACGTGGACCCACAGCTGGCACCAAAACAGTGCGCTTTTGGGTGCCATTTGAGCTCCACACTAAGCTCATGTGGCACCAAAACAATGTTTTGGCTGCCACATGGAGCTCCCATAGGTTGTATAGATCAATTTAAAAAAAAGAAAATAAAAATAAATTTAGGTTATATTTTGACTATGATTCAACGATCCCAATTTTAAGCCTCAAAAGATACAAGGTGGAGAGGTTGCTTTAAAATATTATTACAAAAATGATTTGAACAATTACATTGTTCCATGTGACACCCAAAACACCATGTCAACTTGGGTGTACGTTGAGTCACCAAACTGGATTTTCTTTTGTGATGGATCGGACCCTCTCGTGTGGAGAAATCAGGAAATCGTCCCACGAGTTCTAAAGGATAGGGGGTATGGATAGGAAAGCACTACGTGCCACTTAAGCGGGTTGGAAAGACCTTTAGATGATGAAGGCTCTCGCTTTTATATATATATATATATATATATATATATACACACACACACACACACACACACACACACACACACACACACAGTTGAGGCTATGAATTCCAATGCATGGCTTGGCCATGCATATGAATCAGTGGGTGTATGTGGCACCCAACCCGCAGATCGGGTGCCACGACAACATGCCTAACGTTGATTAGCTACCATCTAAAAAGAAATAAAAGGGGTGATTTTCCACTACTAAATTTTGAATCAAAATTTTCAACGCACCATGTTTTGGTGGCGAACCAAATGTTGCCTACAATTTAAGAGCAAGAAAGTCCAAAGAGAAAACCCAAACTTCCAACCTCGCTGACATGATACTAACTCATTAAAAAGAGTAGTATTCAATAGCCAACCCAAGCACCAAGCTCTTCACACGGGTCATATTTTGAGATGTGTGAACCATCATGTGTTCTGTGTGATTTGACGCCCATGATCTCAAGATCTACTTTGAAAAAATTATAAACAAAAATGATCTCTATCATCTCATTCAATACAGTCAAACGTAATATAAATTGACAATATGTTAAATTTTAGATGACATTTGACTACTTTGGAACAAATGATATGAGATTGTTTTTCTTTCCAATTTTAATAAAAAAAATTGGAAAGACATTACATCATGGCACACCTATTGGACTGCATATATTCATTTCATGTAACACACCCGAAAAAGTGACTAGTGTAAAGACATTTACATCATGGCACACCTATTGGACTGCATATATTCATTTCATGTAACACACCTGAAAGAGTGACTAGTGTACTAAGTCACTTGACGCTCATGCTGCTCACCTAATACTAACTCATTTTCTCAGTTAACCATATCACTCCCCCCATTGAAGAAAATCTTCGGTCCACTACTGATCCCATCTATTTGGGGTCAGCTTTGCAAGTTCTTTGCCTCTACTTGTTTCTAATGAGCACAAAGCTTTCCTTAACTTCGCAATCCTTCATGTCCCTTCTCACTGCTTCCATCTAGGTCTTCACTGGTCTACTTCTCTTACTTCTTAATGGTTGTAGCATCCCAATCCTTAGTATATGGCCTAATTCAAGCCTACAATGGACATGTCCAAACCACCTCAAGCGAAATTTCATAAATTTTTCCTTTATAGGTGTCATTCACAAATTTTCTCTCATGTATCCATTCCTAATTTTATCATTTCTTATTACCCCACACATTCATATTAACATACGCATCTCAGCCACATGAACGCTTATCTTCTTTTCATCTTTTCGTAGCCCAACATTCCATAGTATTTATAGTATGGCAGGTCTTACGCTGTTTTATAAAAACGCCCTATGAGAACATGCAAAAAATTTCTTTGCACCATCATTTACTACGGCTACGTTCAATTGTGTAAACGCCTAACATTACTCAATAAATGACAACAATACCGAGAGATTCCATTATTTGTGTGTTTATTTTGTGGTAAAATATGCCGTAAAATAGCAAGATTCCTTACAAGTGTTTCTTTTGACTTACCAGCAAATGGCTGGTGAAAATAAACAAACTCACGCACAATCCCAACAGTCTTATTTTGGAAGCGAAAAATACACTTGGAAATAAAGTATACCACAATACTGTATACTACCCTTTGTGCCGAATCATACCCAACTTTCACGAGTGTTGTTTGGAAATGCAGAAAGATATGGCATTAAAGAATGGGTTTCTTTAGTTCATCTTCTCCAAACATTGCGAGGCGAACCTTTTTGTTTTATAGCCCTAATGAACCAACCCAGCTACCCCTCTGCACACAGATCATTCATTCATCTTCCCCAGTTGAGTCCGTATGAATCTCATGCGTTCGGAGGGTCTTTGAAGCTACCCCTATTGACCTCTGGTTTATCATCAGATCTCTCAAAGCTCCATGACCGGATTCGAAGCTTCACGGGCGTGGATCGCTATAACTGGGTGGGCAGGATTTTATTCTTAAGAGGTTTTAAAAAATGAATAATTTTACATGCTTATTGATTTAATTTATGGCTATAAATAAGACTGTTGGGCCATCTTCTCCCTACGTCAAAACCCCGGCAACGAAGTTTTTGAAGTTTTTTAGCCTATTTTTCATTTGTAAGGTTTAGCAACTAGTACCCTTTAATGGCATCTTCATGGCCAATCTTTGAGCCCTGTTTATCTTCTTGTTGTCCCCCAGTTTTTTGGACCTGAATTCTTGTTGAACATGATTTCTCATTGAACTTGATTGAACCCGATATCTAGTTGAACCTCATTTCTTGGTGATTAATGAAAAAAATGCGATTATTAGAATCGATGGTAATAAAAAAAGAGAATGGATCAATGGTCAACAAAATCGGGTCATTCACTTGGCAGTTATCGCTGGCTATCTAATCGACGGTCAAAAAAGTGGGTCGTTATGGACGGTCAAAATAAGCGATTATTGAAATATGAACCGCTACAATGGATCGTAACGGTGTAGATGACAATCACAAAAAATTTCACCAAATTTAGACGTATCTGCGGCAGGGGATGGATGATAGTAAATTGAACGGTTAGGATGCTTCTATATCTAGATATAATTTTAATCAAATTTACATAACTCGTTCACTTGGCCGTAAAGTGAATTGCATACCAAAAAGTGTTTTTTACAAGTTATTAATGCTATGAAAGAAACGAGTTTTTTTACACATAAAATTGTTGTTTTACCTCATTAGTGGAAATGACTTTTACCTGTAAAGACAAATTTGCAGGCAAAGAGAATACTTTGAAGTGAGCGTGGCCTACATGTCTACCTCTACTATGCATACCGTAATATGGAGAGCGTGCAACCACAGTTTCTGGCACTTAAACTTTAATCATTCTGACTTCAAAATTAACCATCCCCTTAAAAAAATAAAGTAAACAGAATTTTTTCTTGCCCACGAAAAATAAAAATACAATAAAGAAACAGAAAACGAAGAATAAGAAGAATCCAGAGACCAAGCCAATTATTTAGAAGAATTGGCAAATATAGGATTATTTCTTGCAAAAGCGACAGCCTGAGTAATTGTCTTTGCTCCTTCCCAAGAGCATGAAGGCTGCACCATTTTATCACAGTTCATTATCCAAATATAGAAGACAAGAAAAGGAAAACAAAAAATCAAATTAGATTCCTTCTTAGTGTGAAAAAAGATAGGCGATTTTGAGAGTCGGTGTGGGAAAAAGACGATTTATGGGAGGAGGTGGGAAGGGGGGTTTTAATCCCTTTCAATCTACTTTTCTTTATGCTTTCAATAAATCGATCCTTTGGGGGTCGTCTTTTGCTTGGAGGTTTTGGCGCTCCATTGTTCTCTCCTTGTTTTTCCTTATTTTAGGGTTAGAATATGGGAGTTTTATCCTCTTTTTTGTGAGAGTCTTCTTTTCCGAGGAGATTGCCTCTATGAAAGCTTTTTTGCAGTCCATATTTCTTTCTGAAACGGTTTTGGTCACGGATTTTACTGACGTATTGGTGGTTTCGTTGTTGCGCGGACACATGCACTATATCTACGACACGAGGCATTGCTTAAAAGCTTCGGTTGAAGCCTTGAGTGAAGCTTTTGGTCGGTTGTTGCCCCTGTTTCCAATGTGGTGAGAGTTTTTGTGGATCGTGAGTTTGCCGATAGTGGTGGCGTCTCTTCGGATGGATCTTCGGTTGGTTACTGGCACTCAGGATAGTGATGGATTCTCAAATTTTTACCTTACTCTGAAGGTCACTGAATTCTGTGTCATGGTTAGATGGATCTTAGATGCCATTCAATTTATTTTAACCACTCATTGGATTGTGGCCCTCTACTCTGTAACCGTCCATTTGGGTTACTTATTTTCCAGTTTGTAACCGTTCTCCATTTCTAATGAAAAAGATAGAAGTTTCATCAAAAAAAAAAAACCAAATTAAATCAAACTCCAAACCCAAGCCTCGGGAAAAAATAAAAATCAAATTCAATCAATAATACCTCATGAACGTGAAATTCAAGCCTCAGCCAAACATAAACATAAATTTAACGCATTAAAAATAAATAAATAATAAAGGCAAAAATTCACAACAGGATGTAAAGGCCATTTCTTCTGATTGATATGTGATCCGCTTAGTCTGTTTAAACCAAAAAATGCAATAACAAATACAATTGGAAAATTTTCATTTTTTTTGTAATTAAACAACAAAAAACCAATTAAACGACCAAGCGAGATACCAAAAAAAAATGAAAAAAAACTTTTCAATATAAGAAAAATAAAACAGAATAAATAATACTAAAATACTGAATCAATCGATCATACATGGAACGAGAAGACGAAGATCTTCGTCCACCATCGCTGCTTCCATTCTCCAAAGATTTCTTCTTCCCCTGTGATGTAGAATTATTAAGCGTTAAGCTCTTTCTAGAAGATCCTCCTTGACCATTCATCTCGTTTCCGTTCCTTGAAATCACAATATAATCGTCTGATGATGATCAATCGATCCTCACGCAGCTTCACAGAAGAAGAATCCTATAATTCACCAACACCTGATCAAATTTCAAACAAATTCTAGTTTCCTCAAGCTGCTAGAAATTCAATCGACCGGATGACGTTTCGATACACAAATCTCCCAATACAAAGCTCCCAAATCCGGCAAGAATCAATCCCAAAACCACTAAAAACCGGTAATCGTTTAAATCACAGAACCGTATCGATTCTGAGCTCAATTAACGCGGAATTGGATGATTCTTGCCGGAATTTGGATCGAAGGAAACGGTATCGCCGTTTCGTTTTATCGGTCAAGGAACCCTAGAAAATGGATGACGCTCATCTATAGAGGCTACGAATTTCAAAGAACGCCGATGGGATTCACGCCACGTCACCACCATACAATTCTCGTCTTACCTCCAATTTTACGGGATATAAGTGGAACCTTCCTGTAATCTAATCCAAATGGTAAAAAATAGTTGCTGTTGGTATTCGGTGCACGACCCGTCCGCCCACACGTAGCACACGCCATCGTGTCCGTGGACTTAAAAGACGTACAGATGCGCAAGCCCGACTAAGGCTGTCCATGGATCGGGTGGTGCTGATTCCTGACCTTACCTGATATTTTACTGGGTCGGATATATAAACTTGACTCGTTGAATAGGGACGGGCATGAAACATCCGACCCAACTTTCGTATCCGGTCGGGTCAACTAAGAGGTCATGCCGAGCGTTGTAGATATGACCTGATATTCTATAAGTAAAAGGTATAAAAAGGTCAGGTCAGCTTGAGTGCACCATTGTATCGATTTGGGTCAGGCATCTTGTCATTTTCTTATTGGCAGCCATAATTTTAACCCAACCCGACCGGTTGAGGGCTTTACCCCTGTAGGCTATAGGGATAAGATGGGTCGGGTCAACCTATTGGGAGCTTGGGTTGAGGTTTCTTGACCTGAACCAAACTTTATATATTTTATAGTTTGTCCACAACTCCTCCTTGCCTCATTTGCTACGGTAAGAACTACTTTTACGTACAGCTCTCCACTGAATTTTTTTTCCTTTAACACTTCATGCTACATCTCACTTTTATTGCTAAACAACTTCAGCAAACCCGTTTTTTCTTTCTATCACACCAAACTTCACCATTTATTTTTACTTCTCAACCTTAGAGAGAACAATGTTCGACCATATTCACCCTATTACAAATTACCATCATAGCTTTAACCCCAACTTGGATGTCAAATTAGTCTATTGGATGCCACCCCAAAAAGATTACGTCAAGCTGAATTTTGATGTATCATTTCAGTTGTTTGTTTTTTTTTTTTTTTATAACTTGGGTATTCGGGCCTTGTAGAACACCCGCTTAATCTCAGGGGCACATGTGCACCCCAAATTTAGTACATGTCAGGTCAACACAGGATATAAATCCTTAAGGTGGCTTTAAGGGGGGGAGGGAATTCGAAACTAAAGTCTCCTACTTTTAGAAGCAAGTACCTGACTAATCTCAGGGGCACATACGCACCCCAAATTTAGTACATGTCGAATCAGCACAAGATATAAATCCTTAGGGTGGTCTCAAGGGGGGTTGGGGCTTCGATCTCAAGTCTCCTACTTTTGAAAGTAGATACCTAGCCAACTCATCTAACTCCTTAAGGCTTGTATCATCTCAACAAACTAACCAACCATTGTTTCAGAGGGGTTGGGTTGACAAACTATGGATCGAAGGTTATCCTCTCAATCTTTTTCAGATTATTAACGGAGAGCGAAAAAATAACTTATTGCATATTTTCTAAGGATTTATTCTTTGAAATCAAGCAACGGCTTACTAGAATTAATAGCTTATTGCATATTTGCAGAGAAGGAAATCAAGCTGCCGACAAACTTGCTCAACAAGCTTTAAAGTTCCTGATTCTTTGTTATGCGAAGGAGATGAGATGTTGGTTATTTAAGAATGAAACAGAGGAGTAAATGCAAGTGTACAAATTATATGTTGTGTTGTGTATTAAAGAAAAAATATTTATTATTTCTTTTTTATATACAAATAATTGTGACTGTTATAAAAGAAATATATTTGTTTTTATTATTTAATACAAATTCTTATACCCTTATTTATTGGGTTTTATAACTTTTTTTTTTATACACAGGGTATCGCGAATGTTTCTCAACTCGTTCTTCTCCCGTTATATAGCGTAGAAGAAGAAAAAGAAGGCGAAGGCACTCACACTTGGATTGGGGTAATGGCGATGCCGAAGCTCCATCTATGTCAATGATTTTTCATAATTTTATGTGCATTTGGATAGTATTGGGGTGATGGCGATGCCGAAGCGCCATCCATGTCAATGATTTTTCATTATTTTATGTGCATTTGGATAGTATTGTTATGTGGACGTAGGCATCATTGCCGAACCACAGAAAATCGTTGTGTTTTCTGTGTAATTTATTAATGTTATTATTTACTATGTGTTCGGGTTAGGCCCCATCCAATATGGATATATACCATAATTTATATTGGGTTAAATATTAGGTCAATCGTTCGGTTTGGCCGATGAGTAGCTGATATATCGGATATATATCGGCCAGGGACCAACTGACATGTGGCACTGTTTTTTAAGAGACACATGTCACCGTTTTTGAAATTTCCCTCAAGAGGGCAATTTTGCAAAGCACTTACATCTAGTGGGTACGTACCAGAATGATATATCTGAAAAATATATCATTATATAATTTTAAGCAATGAAACGCCTTTAAACAAAAGTTACTGTCTCAATTTCAAAATTAGATTTAGTCGCTATATTTTTAATATGCAGTGTTCCATGGAATTTTTTTTAGATGCAGTTTTGATCGGACCTGACATTAAGTCCTTTCATATCAGCTACAAAAATCGCTGACTTTTGAAAAAATTCGTGAATAATTCATGAATTTAAGGTTCTCCGAATTAATCTCAAATTATTCGCAATTTTGTCAATCATTTGTGTCTTTTTTTAAATCGTGAATATTTTACTAGTAATTTCCGAATTTTTTAAAACAATTGTAGTTTTTACTATTTTCCAAAAAAATTATTCTTTTTTATTTTCTCTCCGAATATTTCTCTGAACTTGCCAAATTTTGTCATATTTTTTTAAAATTTTAACCTCGCCAAATTATTGTACTTGGTGACTATGATGCATATAATGAGACACAGTGAAAATATATTAGAGCCACAAATTTTCCGCCGCCATCAATGACCCATTCCAAGATAGATTAGAACTGTGTTAATAGCAGCGAAAGGGGGAAGTTTGGCATACCGGTGTCGGTTTACCCAAAATTGAATCCGAGCCGAATTTTATCGGTTTCGGTTAACCAAATTCTCCATTCCCTAACCAAATTTGAACCGAAAAAATTCGATCTCGGTTCAGTTTTTAGTATTACTGTTAATTTTCTTAAAGAGATTTTTTCGGTTTTTTCAATTTTCCGGATATTTTTTGTTTATTGGTCGGTTTTCTGCCCCTACTCAGCCGGTTTTCGGTTTTTGGCACCCAAAACCGATTTTTATTTTTCAGTTTCAAATCTTTTTTTTCCAGTTCGGTTTCCTCAATTTTTGATTTTTCGGTTTCATTTTCCACCCCTAATTACATCTCATTATACATATTACTAAATTATATAAAATGAGCTTGGAAGTCTAATCATGACAGCTGCTGCAACTCATACATTGACTCATTTTATTAGCCATCTGATTTTGAGGGAATCTACACAAATATCCGTGGTATATAGATCATTTTTTTAAATCTTGCAAATCCAAAACTCGGTGACAAAGTATATGATGAGAGTAGTGTTTAAATGGTCTTAACTAATTAAAATATGTTACAATCTTATACCATTAGTCTTCCTCATGCTTATGCCACATGACATTTAGTTGTGATAATCTAAAAAGTCCAATTGATTGTTTATCATTGAATCATATCTTAATTAGAGAATCACAGTCATAATGTGATTACGTTTCGTCTTGAGTGATATTTAATTTGGAACGCCTATTTGCTCACACGTATTTACTGAAAGCTCTAAGCTCCTACTTATTGGTGCGCTGCTGCCTACAGCGCCGGCCTTGGACCAAGGCAAGCCAGGCGGGCTGCCCCCAAAAAAAATCCCCTTTAATATATATATATATACAAAGGGCCCCTTTCTAAACTCTCTCCTCTCTCCAACCTCCAGCGACGTCTCTCTCTCTCTCTCTCTCAAAAGTTGAAGATTAGGTATTAAGGTATTTATTGGTTCTAGAAACTAGTTTACTACTGCCAAAAATAGTCTAAGTTTCATCTCCCTTCTCTCTACTCTCCACTTTTATGGTTCAAGTGGGTTGGAGTACAATATACGGTGGGTTTGATGGCTATTATTTACACCCCATGAACCTGTAATCTCACTCATCTCCTTCCGTTGGAACGTATTGACTACTTTGTTTAAGCTGATGGAGATAGTTTCTGTCCAATCTTTCCCAAAATGAATCTTGAGTTCATAGAAAATTGAACCCACATTTTTAGGCTTGGCAAATTTAACCTTCATCTTTAGGAACAAGTGGTTGTCGTGCAAAATAAATCAGCAAAGGTTTATTATCTATTGAATATATATTTTTTCTAAATTTTGCTTTCTAAAATAATTTTTATTTTTTTTATATAATATGTTGTTCATGATTTAATTGTTCTTGTTTATTGTTGTTGGCTTGTACTTGCATTATGTTTTAGATAAATTATTTTAAATGATTTTCATTATGAGTAAAATCTTGCCTTTCATATGTTTATATAAATGTCGGAGATTTTTTATTTTTTTTTACTTTTTTTGTTTTGAATATCTTGTGCACAAATTTTTTTTCTCTAATTGTCTTATAAATAAGTTTTAATTGCAAATTAAAACTCTTGGCAATAATCTTATGCGGAAGTCCACCTAAACACATCTCTAGTGCTCTCCTACACTCTTCATACAGAAGAGCATACTATTTTTGCTTGTATTGTATGATTTATTTATTTACTTATTTGTCAAAAAAAAATAGTGCGAAATTTTTTATATATTATAAAGTAATATGAAAGAGAAGGGCCAATTTTAGGAACTCACCTTGGGCCCCCAAAATGCCAGGGCCGGCCCTGGCTGCCTAACATCCTATAATCCACCAACACCTAATTATGTTCCAAACAAATTCTAATTTCCTCAAACCGCTAGAAATTCAATCAAACGGATGACGTTTCCATACACAAATCTCCCAATACAAAGTTCCCAAATACGGAAAGAATCAATCCCAAAACCATTAAAAATCGGTAATCGTTTAAATCACAGAACCTGATTGATTCTAAGCTCAATTGACGCGGAATTGGATGATTCTTGTTGGAATTTGGATCAAAGTCTTGGTTAGGGTGAAGGAAATGGTATCGCCGTTTCATTTTATCGATCAAGGAACCCTAGAAAATGGAGGACGCTCATCTATGGAGGCAACAAATTTCAAAGAACGCCGATAGGATTCGCGCCACGTCACCATCATACAATTCTAAACTTACCTACAATTTTACAGGATATAAGTGGAAACTTCCTTGTAATCTAATCTAATGATTAAAAATATGAGTTGACAGTATTCGGTGCATGACACCCGTCCGCCCACACATGACACACGTCATCGTGCCCGTGGACTTAAAAAGCATACAGATGTGCACGCCTGACTAAGGTTGTCCATGAGTCGGGTCGTGCCGATGCCCGACCTAACCTGATATTTTACTGGGTCGGGTACATAAACTTGACCCATTGAATAGGGATGGGCATGAAACATCCGACCCAACCTTTGCCTAGTCGATCTGACCTGATATTTTATATGTAAAATGTATAAAAAGGTCGAGTCAACTTGAGTGCACCATTGTGTTGATTTGGGTCAAGCATTTTGCGATTCTCTTATTGGGCAGCCATAATTTTAACCCAAGCCGACCCGTTGATGGCTTTATGCTTATGGCCTATAGGGATAAGATAGGTTGGGTCAACCCAACTGGTCCTTTAGCCCAACCGCCAAGGATGGACTTTGGATTCGGATTTTGGGTCCAGTTGAAAGCCCAACCCATTCAATAGCAGGTCAACTTGGGTTGAAGTTTTTTTACTTCAAACTAACCAGGCCTGAACTATTATATTTTAGAGTTTACCTTATTTGATAATTACCCCATACCAATTATCTCAATCAATTGTAGTTATCTAAACTAATTGTAAGTGATTACAATTATATTTGTAACCTTATTTATATACATTTTTATCAGATTATTGAAAAACATTGTAAACAATGTAATCGATTGTAGAAATTTGACTATTCTATTTTTCTATCTTCTTTCTTTTCTCATTTATTTTCTTCTTATTTTTCTTTTTTTTTTTTATAATTTTAACATGGTATCAGAGACATATTCTTATTTTTCTTCTTTATTTTATAATTTTGGGTGTTTTTTGCAAATACTCCCCTATGTTATGCTAAAATTACATAAAACCCCCTAAGTTATGCCTATTTACACTGCACCCTACTTTTATGTTTCTTTCACAAATACCTCTGCGTTAAATGATAGTTAACTAGGTGTCATTCAAGCCGGTCATGATCCTGGCATTGCTTCCGCTATCATAGTTTAATTTTTGACGTTTTTGATTTATAAACTTTTCATTTTTTTTTTCATCTCTTCTACATGAAATTGATTCATGTAATTTTCATTTTTTTTTAATAAGAAATGCCTTCTTATGATATTACAGTTATTTTTTTAATTTGGATGATCTTTTGTGGCATTATGACTATTTTTTCATTAGCATATGCTATTTTCCTACAAGTACATGCATCCAAACACAGAATTTGGTTAATTCTCTGTTTTCCCAGCTAGTAATTTATGAAAAAATATGGGAATATTATTTTACTTTCCCACGTATTTTTATCCAAACATCCCTTATAGTTGGTCGACAACTCCTTACCTTATTTGCTATCGTAAGAACTACTTTTATATTCAGTTCTCACGCCTAATTTTGATATATCTTTCCACTCCAAACTTGACACTTCGACGCATATTAGAGCCCGCTGAAGAGAGGGGTTGGGTTTACCAACTATATATGGAGAGTGATCCTCTCAATATTTTTCAGATTATTAACGGAGAGCAAAAAAATCAGCAAATTCGACACGGTTTAATCTTTGAAATCAAGCAACGGCTCACTAAAATTAATAGTTGTATCTTATCACATATTTGCTAAAAAAGAAATTAAGCTGTCAAAATACTTGATCAAAAAGCTTTTAAAAGTCCTGATTTGTTGTTATTCAAAGCATATGAGATGCCAGAGTGAAGTAAAGATGATTAGAACGAATAAAAGTTGATTTAAGAAAGAAACAGAGGCCTCAACTCTTTATTCTCCCATTGTATAGTATAGAAGAAGATAAAGAAGGCAATATTACTCTGACTTGGATTGGGGTGATGGCCATGCCGAAGCTTGATCCATGTTAATGACTTTTTCGTTATTTTATGTGCATTTGAATAGTATTGTCGCGTGAGACGGATCGCTCTTGTAACCTTTGTAACTCTTATAATTTAGAGGACCCTTAGTGGAAACTGAGTGTATGGACGTACTCACAGTTGTCGAAAAAATCGTTGTATCCTTGTGATTTATTAATGTTATTATTTACTACGTGTTTCATAATGTTAAATATTGGTCATATCCAATACATGCACATCAGCCAATATGTATTGGGCCCATCCGATATGAATATATATCAGGTCAAACAGGTCACATATTGGACCATATGTTCATATCGGCTGATATATATCTGATCTAATTCAGACAAACCAAAAACGCATATATTAGATACATATCAGCCACGGACCCAACTGACATGTGGTACTGTTTTTTAATTCAGACAAACTAAAAAGGCATAATTCAGAGCTAATTCAGAAAAACCAAAAAGGCATATATTGGATACATATCGGCCACGGACCCAACTGACATGTGGCACTGTTTTTTAAGATACATAAGTCACTATTTTTTAAATCTCCCTCAGGAGAGTCACTTTTGCAATTGCAATTTTGCAAAGCACTCACTACGTAAAAATGCAAAAAATACTACAATAGTGGGAAGGGATAAACGACGGATATAATCAGTCGGTAAAATCTTGACTATCTCGGTTCGTCGTTTAAATTAAAACAACAGTTGTGAATGAATCGACTACCTAAAAATTGGGTAAAATCTCAAAGAAAACATGCTTTTTTAGGAAATAAATCGGTTGCATATACATGGCCAAACTTAAATGGTGGAAGATTGATAAAAATTAGGTTGTGGTGATGAGAGTCCAACTTCAGCCTGACCCTAACTAGTACCCATATATAAGTTTAATTCCTGATATATAATAGGGTTGGTAAATAACTTATATCTTAAAACTAAATTTATAATTAACTGTAAAAAATATATATGTATATACGTATAAAGTAATTTTAAAAGAGAAGAATATCTCACAACCTTGCCCTGATCGGCTTGCCTTATGTCGAGCTTGGATTGAGTTTGCCCGCCCATGGATGGGCTTGAGCTGACCCTTTGGCGGCCCTGACTAGGGTCGGGCCATGAAATTTTAGTTCACTCATTCTGAAATTCATTAATTACATGCTTTGAATATGATAATGGAGATCTTTTTTCATTATAATTTTTTGCACAATGAATTTTTATATCATGAGCAAATACAATCAGACGATTCGTTTTTATTTTATTTTATGTAGCACACATCTCAAAAAATTGGCCTTAGAATCAGGTTTGGGCATAATGAGTTTCAGTTATTATTTTTTTACCCTTTCTGGGATACGTGCCCCGTGATGTCAAACACTGACGATCGGATGGCATGCTCATGATATTAAGATCCATCCTTAAAAAGATTGGAGCGATAAATATTCTACATCATCTAATTAAATGAAGTCAATTCATTTCAGCGTTGGTGCTCACAAAGATTCGATGCATGAATTATACTCATTAAAAAATGCATACCTTTAATAGAACCCAACATTATTGATTGCTTTAAATCAGAGGAGAGAGATTGTGTTTCGCTCCAATATTCCACATAAGAAATCTTGATGCCATAAACGTACTATCATATGTTAGTTTTTGATTCCACATGTCACATATCTCCAAAAGTAGCCCCAAAATCAAATGGCACACATCATGCGCAAACCTGACTTTAGGACCACATTTTCGGGATCTATGTCATTTGGAATAAAAAACTTACCGTTAAATGATATGTTCATTGATTGGAGATCCCTTGTGTGGAAGATTGGAGCGAAGACGATCTCCATCTTCTGATTTAAAGCGATTATTGATTAAGGTGTAGGTGCCCAACTAGAGTTTATAGGTACCATTAAAAGTACCCTGTTAGGAGAGTAACTTTAAATCCACCTACGAAATCTTTGAGTTCACCCACATTGAAACACATTCACTCGGTAAAATCAAATGATGGAGATCGTTTATCCTCCCAATCTTTCACCCGAAGAATCTTGAGATCATGGGCCTATCATCAGATGGTTACTGTTTTATTTCTTGTGACACATATCTCAGAAAAATGACCTTAACATCACATGCATGCTCAAAATTGATTTTAACGTTCTTTTTTTTGGGATATTGTCAAGATCCATTGTGTGAAAGATTGGAATGTTGTCGAGATCCATCGTTGTTACGAAAACCAACCGTTTGATGTTACAATCATATTTTCAAGATCCATCGTGTGAAAGATTGGGATGTTGTCAAGATTCATCATTGTTACGAAGGTCGCTCCTCGTATCCATTTTCGATAACCGTAAGCCAAATAGTTGTCGAAACGCGTTATCAAACGACGCTTACGGTCAACTTCACAGTTATAACTGTGAAACGTGTTTCAAACGGCTATCAAACGTGCCCAAAGAGAAACCTAACTATCCACGATATCGCTCTTTCTGATCTTCTCTCTTTCTCAAAAAGTATGGTACCCGCGAGAGTCTCGCCCGACTATCACCTAGCTCCTCTCGCCCGCCGACTCCCGGCCGCCAGATCATCCAACGACGGCCACTGACCCGCCGATTCCGGTATCTCACCCACTCTCATCAAGGTATGGAATGATTGTTTGTTTGATTTTTTGCTATTTTTCAGATGTTTTTTATTGGGGTTTTTACCCTAGATGCTGCAACATGAATGTATTTGGCTGTGAGAGTTTGATCTCCGTGAAACTTTCTTGTTCCTGATTCAATTGTGTGATCATCTCCATCTTCTGATTTGTAATCGATCTTATTGATAATACAGTACATGAAACTAATCAACCTAGTAATTAGAACGGTAGAGTGCTATTTAGTGAGTTACCAAATGCTCCTTCCATTTGAGTCGGATACCCTTTCCGCTACCACTATTAAACTCTTTTAACTCTTTGCAAGAAATAAAAGATTCATTGATTCATGATACAATCAATCACCAAATCAAGATGATGTCGACAACCCGAAATATACAATTATTTCCTTCTTCTCAGATGCTCATGATAGTTAAGGAACACCCTCTCCAAATAGCATTACCCCTTGGCTTGAATGGATATTTTATCCAACCACCCAATAGTGAAATGTAGAGCAACTATAACTGCCATGCTACAGAATTTACAGGATGCAATTAAAGCCAAAGTTAAGAAGGAAACCCAGAGAAAAGTGAGTTTAGGAAGCGGCTTCAACTGGGATTAAAGACTCTAATTAGAGCCACACGTAATCACACTTCAAGTGATTATTGAGACTCTTTTTAGTGAAATTTAATCTCGATAATAGGGAGAGTCATGTGGTCATGTGATGCTGCAGATTACCGCAATTACTTCTCAGCAATCTTAATCTATATTTTTATTCTCTTTACCAATTTTTTTTCCTTCCCGTGTTAGTTTTTTTTTATCGATGATGCTGAATTTTTGGAAACAATAAATGCAATGTGAAGCCTATGCTTAGCAAGGAGCTAGCCAAAAACTGGAGGGGCACAGCCCCATGGCAGCCGAAAGAGATCCCCAAAATGGGGCCTCGTCTTCCAACTCCTTCGCGAGTGAGTTAGTTTACCCCAGAGAGATACCAAGTGGCTCGCTAGAAAGTCTTAAGGCCTTGTTGTGTCAGTCAAAGAGCACCTGCAGCCAAAGCCGACTACTAACAATTTTAAAATCAATAGAAAAGAAATCGCCAAGATGGGATTGAAAGATAATCATTCTGGCAGGCGAGCAACCCGAGGCGGTTAGGCTCGCATATTTTGTGCCATTTCTGGGCAGGCCTGGACCTGACATTTTAGGCACAATTATTAAAACCATTCTTGGCTGGTTTTTTAGGCATGATTAAAAAATCTAGTTGTACATCTTTTTATTGGCAGGTCATATTTCTAGAATCTTCTATAATCATTCTCTCTCACATGTGTGTGTGTGTGTGTGATTTGACAAAGTAAGCGTCATATTTGACAAAGTAAAGTTTGTGTGTGTGCGTGTGTGATTTGACAAAGTAAGCGTCATATTTGACAATGTAAAGTTTGAGTTTTTCTTTTTGAGTTTGATTTTGTTTTTCTGGGGCAAAGTTAACTTATTATCCTAACCATCACAGCTATCTTTTTTCTGATGAAATGATCTAAACATGACGGCTGATATCCTTGAGGAAACATTCCCTTTTTCCTCTAATGTGATTGTTTAAAATCTCAAAGGCTGCATTTGGGTTAGCTCTTATAAGAGCAGAAGCAGCTCTCTGCCTTCTATGTCAGAGCAGATTTTATCTGCTCTGACAAAGAGCAGGCAGAGATCGAGCAGTTTTATTACTTATGCTAGAGCAGATTTTATCTGCTCTGACAGAGAGCAGGCAAAGAGCAGTTTTATCACTTAAAACAGCTCTCGGCAAGAGCAAATGGGGCGAGGAGTTGTGTTACCAAACATAAAAACAGTTTCCCATTGGACCTAAAGAGCAAAAGATATAAGCCAAACACGTTTGATTGAACATCATCAATTCATGACTGATGGCCTGAAGTAAATCTTCAAAAACAAGTACCAATCGTCAAAATTTTAATTGAGATCGTCAAATTCTAACTGATTCTTGATGTTTCCAGATGCTGAGGGTTCAACAACTTTACAGAATTTGTACGACGTACTGGGATGACAATTATAATACTCAGTGTATCTCCAAGTGTAAGTCCAGGTGACTAAAAAATCTATGACGCTTTCCATTTCTTTCATTCAATGTTTTAGTAAAGCCACCTAGTTCAAAACTTTTTTCCCAAGTAGTTTGAAACCTATATTTCCTTTTTCCCTTTTCACAGGTTATTTCCAGCAGGAGAATACTAGTGACGGAGGACAGGAACGATGCTGGAAGCAATGCCTTTTTGCTGGACGATAATTCCAGGTGCAAAAATTAGGGAGCTACAACTTGCACATGAGTTTTGTATCGGGGCACAAGTTTAATAAGAAAGACTTTGTTATCTTGGGATCTGTCATGTGTAACACCATCCAAGCCCGTTTGATTTGAAGATCGTGATGTAAAAATATTTGATGCTAAAGATTGGCATGAAACACGATCTCTTTCATCTGACTAAATACAATCAAAGGTTGTCATCTTATTTGATGGTTGATTGACGAATCAGATGATAGAGATCATATTTCGTGCCAATCTTTTACCTCAAAGATCTTTACATCATGGTCTTCAAATCAGACGGCTTAGATGATGTTCCATGTGGTACCAATCCCAAAATAGCAAGTCTTTCTTTTTAATCACATGCTATGGTACAAATCTCGTGTACAAGTTGTAGCTCCCAAAAATTATACCTTATGTTCTATTCATTAAATTTAAAAAAGAATGTGTGACCTAAACACTTAATTTTTTAAAAAATTTATTATTATTTGTTTATTTTTGTTTGCTTTTCAATGTAGTAATCCCTTTTCAGTTGACGACATATCCAATTCTCTGCAAGAGAAGGATTTCTTGGACGTCAAACCCACAAAGGAACTTTTAAATAGTCCAGCCTTCCAATTATTACAGGAGTGAGACTGGAAAAAGTAGAGCACATTCTCTTTGCATATAGTGTTTGATTTCATTTTATTTACTTTTTTGATTTTTTGTTGTATGATAATAAGTTAGGTTTTATGAATATTCTTTTCGAGTGTTTATAAATTTTAGGATTACACACTTCCTAATTTGATTTTCTGTTTTACAATTGATTCACACTCTTGGTTTTCTGTGTCCTCGAGGAATATCATGTGCAGGTATAATATCCATCAATTTTCATTGATTAACCTATGCTTTAAAGTTATGGACACTACTTGTGCGTTTTCATGTTTATCTCTATTATATGAAACCTTTTACTGTATTGAGCTGCTAATGACTCTATTTCTTTTGAGTTTTGTTCGCTTTTTCATATTTTTGTTATTAAGTATGCTTTTGGTATATAGTATCATGTGTTAGGCCTTTTAGGCACGTTGCTTTATAATTCAAGAAGTTTTGACCGTTCTTGATAAATTTGTGGGACTTCTGTCATTAATCATCTGAAACTTGTGACGTGTTATCTTTAGGGTTATATAAGAACAACGACTATCTCATGGTTTCTTGCAATGGTGGGCTTAATCAGATGCGGGCAATTGTGGGTAGTATCATGTTATTTTCTTGGTTAGTGTAGATTTTTTATTTTATTTTTTATCCTTTCATTTTTGTACTTGTTTATGAATTATATGAGATATTAGTTCAATGAGTCTCCCTTTTGGACCTGCTCTACAGATTTGTGACATGATTGCTATTGCACGATATTTAAATGTGACCCTTATAGTACCCGAGCTGGACAAAACCTCATTCTGGGCGACCCTAGGTAGGTCAATAAGAACTTCTTTCTTCAAAGTTCTCAATCTTTTCTAAGCTTTAAATAAAATGACATGTTATTTTTCCATTATTACCTTAATCATGTTAACTTAAATTACAGTAAGTTTGAAGACATATTTGATGTGGACTATTTCATTACATCTTTGAGAGACGAGGTTCGGATCTTGAAAGAATTGCCACCAAGGCAAAAGAGAATAGTGGAGCTAGGAATGTTCCATTCGATGCCATTCATTAGCTGGTTAACATTTCGTACTACCTTCATCAGGTGAATTCATTGTTTTGTACAAGCTCACCCCAAAGCTTTTGAGTTTTTCCTTGGTCTCTTGTGTATGAGTATGCTGTTAGTAGTAGCTTGTGATGGTTGCTTTGCAAATATAATTAATAATTGTAATGCTCAATTCTAATTCGGTCACGTTGAGTAACTTATGTTTGTTTAATTATCAGGTGTGCATACCCATGGTGGAACTGAAAAACCAATATTACAGCAGCAAAATTGAACTAACAGTTTGAAATTAGGTTAACGTAGTGTTTTTTATTCTATTTTCTTTTTCTTTTCAGTGATTCGATTCCTAGAGTTGAAGAATAAGAATTTTCTACATTAGAAGCTGAAAATAGGTTTCTTTCTCCATTCTTTGTAGACCGATCTGTAAATAATAATTTTACAACGATATTTCAATTTTGGAACTTTGTTTATAGCTTAAAAGAAGATCGATTTTGTTTCTTTATGTATTTTTACTGCTTGAGTAATGGTTACTGGGCCTCTTTTGGATGTTTATTCAGAGATTGGAATCCGATCATTGATCGAAAGCATCAATTCTTTATATGTAGGTAACAGATTTTGTGCTAATTTTGTTCTGAACTTAACTTATATTATTATTATCTTTTAAATTAATGTATTATTTTTATTTTTTTGAAAAATATATATATAAACGATAGCCGAAAACCGTCATTCTTCTTATCATCTATGATTGTCGTTATATGAGAGAAAAACGACAGTCATAATGGGTCGTAAAAAAATGATTTGAGTGTTTTTTTTTAAAACGTGTAAAACGAAATCTCAAAACTGCCGTTGATGGTCGACACCAAAGACATGCGTTATTTTGATTAAATAAACGACAGTCTAAATTTGTCGTTGAAACATACTAATATTTTTTACAACCCACTCGACGGTTAAAAATTGTCGTTGTTTAAAAAAACAACAGTCATTTGTTCTTTTGATAACCTGAGTATCAAAAAAACGACAGTCATTGATTGTTGTTTTTTCCACGTTTTCACGTAGTGACTAGATGTAAGCATCTAGTGAGTACCAAAATGACATATCTAAAAAATATATAATTATATAATTTTAAGCAATGAAACGCGATTAAAAAAAAGTTACTATTTCAATTTTAAAACTGGATTTAGTCATGTATTTTAAAGTGTTTCAGGGATTTTTTTTAGATGCAGTTTTAGTTCGACCATATCTTTTGAGCATGATGAGTACAATGTGATTTTAGGACTATTTTTTTGGGATTTATCATCTGATGGTATGCTTATGGCCTCAAGATTCATCGTGTGGAAGATTAGGGTGGAAAATGATCTCCATCGTCTAAATCCAAGTAGTCCACGAGTTTCAATGAGTTTCAAATGTAAGTACCCTTAGAAATGGCGTAGGGCTATCAATGGGTTGGGTTGTCCCCATACCCGACCTGATGTTTCACTGGGTCAGGTATGTAAACTTGACCTGTCGGGTCAGGCTGACCAAGAGGTCTCATTCGGTCAGGTCAGGTATTTGCCGGGTCAGATTGGGTTGACCTGATATTACATATATAACAGGTATGAAAATAGGGTTTTTTTTTACTAGGTAAGGTTTGCAGGTCGGGTCAGGTCGATTTTAGTGCACCTTGGAGTCGGGTCGGGTGCCCCATAGTCGGGTATTTACAATTTTCTTATTTGGCAGACATACCCTATATAATGTGCAAGGGAAATTTTGCCAATTTCATAAGTAAGACAAAAATAATATATGGTATCTCTATTTGCGGCTACATCAGAAACCTGTTTGAAACCCTTTGGCTTGGATTGCGAGATCAGTTTTCACTCCGATCTTCCTCAGAAATGATCATGAGACAATAGTTACTACCCACTGTCAAATTATTTTGACAACTATTATAGAATATCAAACAAGATGGATAGTGTCATACAGTGAACACAACCTGGCCCAAACCCGATCCATCTGCACCCTTAAGTCTAGTATAAACCGTGCAATGCATTGCATTTGTGAGCAAAGGTTTCGATTGGTACTAATTCTGAAATATTAATTAGGTTACTATTAGTTAGGTAGGGAGTGGATAGAAAATCTATCCTTTCTTGAAACCATTGAAAGCACCCACTTATAAAACCCAAAATTATTTGTGAACACCCACCTTTTTTTGGTCCTCTTGTTTTTCTTCTTCTTCCACTATCATCTGTTATTGGTAAACTAGTACCACCATCACCTCCACCACCCTCACTCTATTAATTACCATCACAACCACCTTCGTGACTGCTATAGTTCATCTCCATCTTCTTCATCAACTCCAAATAAAAGTATCCTATTAATCAATCTAGTAAAGGAACTCCATAATGAAATATTGAAAATATTGAAACCTCAAGGTCGCATGTTTGAGCCCAACTTACCTATAAAGAAAATAAAAGGACTCATTACTTGTATACAATTAAAAAAGAAAGACTATTTTTTAGGTGCAACTTATTCAATACTGTCAATGTCTATGTATAATTTGATTCAATGATTGATTGCTGAATCAAATGATGATAGAGATCGTATTTCGTGTCAATCTTGGGCAACCATCTTATATCATGGCCTTTAAATCAAGGCTTAACGAGAGTTCCCTTGGCACAGGTCCCAAAAATACCACGAATCCCAAAAATACCGAGGCTTTCTTTTTAAATTATGTGTGACCAAATAATTTTCATGTGAAAGTTGTCACTCCCTTCAATAAATCATTTGATGTCTCTAATAGTATAGGTGCCTACGTCGAACAATCATTGACTACTTTGAATCAGAGGATCGTTTTTCATTATGACCCACCATTTCCCTGTGAGTTTTTACTCTGTAAGGCTCAAATCCTAAAAAGTGATTCTAATATTATGTTTGAGCATGAAATGTGTCACGTGATTATAAAGTCACTTTTTTGGAACATGTGTCGGGCATAAATGAGTTCTATTCGCATTAACGGTCGGTACCGACTGTCTAAACAATCAATGTCAACTCGTTCTTCTCCTATTATATAGTATAGAAGAAGATGATTCTCATACTTGGATTTGGGCGATGGCGATGCCAAAGCTCCATCGTTGTTAATGACTTTTTCATTATTTTATGTGCATTTGGATAGTATTGTTATGTGGAGACAGCTCTTGTAACCTTTTAGTAACTCTTGAGAATATAGTGAAACCTGAGTGAATCCATGGATGTAGGCACCATTGCCAGAACCACGTACAATCCTTGTGTTTTCTATGTGATTTATTAATGTTGTAATTTACTATGTGCTATGTCAATGATGTTGAATTTTTGTCATATCCAATACACATCAGCCAATATCATGATTTATATTTGATTAAATATTAGATCAAACAGGCCAATATTGGACCTAATATATATTAGATCTGATTCAGACAAACCGAAAATGCCTTTTTTATTTTCTTTGATATATTCTAATATTCTTTATTACTTAAAAAATAAAAAGGAGCTTAAATATCGGCTGATTTGACCGATTAGTAGTTGATATATCGGATACATATCGTCACTGTTTTCCAAATCTCTCTCAAAAGAGTCACTTCAGCTGTTGCAATTTTGCAAAGCACTAGATGTAAGCATCTAGTGGTTTTAAAAGATACAATTTCAATTTCAAAACTAGATTTAGTCATGTATTTTAAAGTGTTTCACGGAATAATTTTTTGATGCAGTTTCGGCCCTACCATATCTTTTGTCAATAGCTACAAAAATCGCTGACTTATGGAAAAATTCATGAATGATCCGTAAATTTAAGGTTCTGTAAATTAATTTTAAATTATTCACAATTTTGTCAAACATTTGTGTGTTTTTTTTTAAATCGCGAATAATTTACATATAATTCTTGAATTTTTAAAACAATTGTCATTGTTACTATTTTTCAAAAATATTATTCTTTTTTATTTTTTCTCCTCGTATATTTTTCTGGACTAGCCGAATTTTGTCAAAAAATTTTAAATTTTAACCTCGCCGAATTATTGCCAAACCCCGACTTGGTGACTATGATACATATAATGAGACACAATGAAAATATATTGGAGCACAACTTTTCTACCATGACCCAATAGATTAGAAATGGGTCAATAGCAGCGAGAGGTGGAAGTTCGGCATACCGGTGTCGGTTTACCCAAAATTGGACCTAAGCCAAATTTTATCGGTTTCGGTTAACCAAATTCTCTATTCCCTAACCAAATTCAAACCGATAAAATTCAGTTTCAGTTTGGATTTTAGTATTACTGTTAATTTTCTTAGAGAGATTTTTTTGATTTTTTTAATTTTCCAAATATTTTTGGTTTTTTGGTCAATTTTCTACCCCCACTCAATCGGTTTTCAGTTTTTGGCACCCAAAACCGATTTTGATTTTTCAGTTTCGGATAATTTTATTTTTTTTTCCAGTTCAGTTTCCTCAATTTTTGATTTTTCGGTTTCTTTTTCCACCCCTAATTACATCTCATTATACATATTACTAAATTATATAAAATGAGCTTGGAGGTCTAATCATGACAGCTGCTGCAACTCATACATTGACTCATTTTATTAGCCATCTGATTTTGAGGTAATCTACACAAATATCCGTGCCATATAGATCATTTTTTTTAAATCTTGCAAATCCAAAACCCGATGACAAGGTATAAGATGAAAGTAGTGTTTAAATGGTCTTAACTAATTAAAATATGGTAGAGTCTTATACCATTAGTCTTCCTCTCGCTTATGCCACATGACACGTATTTGGATCAATCTAAATAGTATAATTTATTGTTCATCATTAAAACATATCTTAATTAGAGAATGACAGTCATAACGGGCCGAAACAGTTCAATCAATGAGCTTTAATTTTAGTGATTAAAAAATAAGAGCAATAATAAACATTAGAGTGCACAAATTTAGATGAAGTGTAACAGCTATAGAAGGCATCATCCAAAAGATTGGCAATAACCTAGGTTTGTATTAAAATAGTGTACTTGTTTTATTTTTATAAGGATTAAAGTAGTGTACTTGATTAGCTTAAAATAGTGTCACGTGTATAAATAATTTATATACTTTTTTTTATTTGAACTGAATAATTCATATACTTTTAATTGTGTATTAATATGGCTTTGGGAGAGATGTGACATTATTATCGTCTTGCCCAGCCTTGTAAATTTGGAATGTAATTACGTCTTGTCCTGAGAGATATTTTAAAACGAACCTCTATTCGCGCACGTGTATTTACTGAAAGCTCTAAGCTCGTACTTATTGGTGTGCTGCCACCCGACTTCCTATAATCCACCAAAATCTGATCAAATCCCAAACAAATTCTAGTTTCCTCAAACCACTAGAAATTCAATCAAACGGACGACGCTTTGATACACAAATCTCCCAATACAAAGTTCCCAAATCCGGCAAGAATCAATCCCAAAACCATTAAAAACCGGTAATCATTTAAATCACAGAACCTGATCGATTCTGAGCTCAGTTAACGCAAATTTGGATGATTCTTGCCGGAATTTGGATCAAAGTCTCGGTTAGGGCTAAGGAAACGGTATCGCTGTTTCGTTTTATCGGTCAAAGAACCCTAGAAAATGGAGGACGCTCATCTATGAAGGCTATGAATTTCAAAGAACGCCGATAGGATTCGCGCCACATCACCACCGTACAATTCTAAACTTACCTCCAATTTTACGGGATATAAGTGGAACCTTCTTGTAATCTAATCTAATGGTTAAAAATAGGAGTTGACGGTATTCGGTGCATGACCCGTCCTCCCACACATGGCACATGCCATCGTGCTTGTGGACTTAAAAAGCGTACAGGTGCGCACCCCTGACTAAGGCTGTCCATGAGTCGGGTCGTGCTGATACCCGACCTAACCTGATATGTTACTGAGTTGGGTACATAAACTTGACCCGTTGAATAGGGAGGGGTATGAAACATCCGACCCAACCTTCATATCTGGTCGGGTCGACACAAGAGGTCATACTGAGCCGGGTATTTGCCTAGTCGATCTGACCTGATATTTTATATGTAGAAGGTATAAAAATAAGGGTTCTATTGCGTCAGGTTAGGTCGGGTCAACTTGAGTGCACCATTGTGTCGGTTTGGGTTAGGCATTTTGCGATTTTCTTAATTGGGCAACCATAATTTTAACACAACCCGAACCGTTGATGGCCTTACGCCTGTAGCCTATGGGGATAAGATGGGTTGGGTCAACCCAATGGGTCCTTTAGCCCGACTGCCACGGTTGGACTTTGGATTCAGATTTTGGTTCCAATTGAAAGCCCAACCCATTTAATAAAACCAAATATTTTATAGTTTGTCTGACCCAAGTGTTAAATGGGTCAGGTAGGGTTCAGGTGAGGGGTTCAAATTTTCAATGAAACGGTTGATTGGGTTTATATTGAAAATTGAACACAATCTGGCCTGAATCCGATCAATCTACACCCGTAAGTAGGGCTCTCAATGGACAGGGCTGGCCCAGATTTTGGCCCGCACCTGGCTCGGAAAAGTGATATTTTTGATCAAGCAAACCCGGCCCGGTATCCGGGCTGGGCTAAACCTGTTGCAACCCGGATCAATCCGGGTCGGGCTTGGGTTGAGTGTTCTATCACCCAGCCCACACCCAACCCAGATATTATATATATATATATAAAATGAAAAGGTGTCCGTCCTCCATGGGAGGATGGTCACAAGTCCTCCAAGCTTCCACGTGGCACCCAAAATATTGCTTCAATGCCACGTGGAACACGGGTGCATTGCTTAGATCATCTTTGAAAAAATAATAATTGAAAACTCATCTCCACCGTGTATTTATTGAACCGTGAAAAGTGGACCAATGAAACCCGTTAAACTTTGACTTGTGGGTTTAAAAAAAAAATTTCAAATTTTTTTTTTTTAATATTGATCTAAACCGTCCACCTGTGCTCCACGTGACAACCAAACAGTCTATATATATATATATATATATATATATATATATATATATATATATATATATATATATATATGAGAGCCGGTTTGGTCCTCCATGGGCGGACGCTCAAGCCTCCTCCAAGATCTCTTGGAGATTAATGTGGTATCCAAAACACTATTTTGGTGTGATAGGGAGCATAAGGAAGCGACTTAGATCAATTCTCAAATACAGAGTTAAAATTTTTTCTTTTAAGGCTTTTGTCAAAGTTTGACTAATTGTAATGGTTTAAATTTTAAAGCTAAAAAAATACATGGTGGAGATGAGTCACCGTATTCTTTTTACCAAATATGATCTAAGCAATGCACGCGTGCTCTGTATGCGATGAGTTTAGTGTCATGTTGCTAATTAGAGATTTTCTCCAATCTTGGAGAACCAATGGAGGACGAGCACCTTTTCCTCCAATCTTGGAGGACCAAAGGATAAGTGTATATATATATATATATATATATATATATATATATATATATATATATATATATATATATATATATATATATATATATATACTTATCCTTTTAAAGTTATAAAAAAAAATTAAATTAATTAAATATAATCTACTTAATTGCCTTGAGAGTGTAATTGTTGTCTCTTATAACCATTGTGTAACAAATTAAAATAAAATATTTGAATATAATAATAGACTTGAGCCTGTATAAATATTTAATTAAATTTTTAACATTCTTCAAACTTTTTTTAGAAAAAAAACAATTAAAGCCCAACCAAATTTCATTAGAAAAAATAATCATAAAATTATTTAATTAAAATTTTAACATTCTTCAAACTTTTATTAGAAAAAAATAGCTAAAGCTCAATCAAATTTTATTAGAAAAAATAATCCTAAAATATAGCCCCAAAAAAATAGCCAAACCAATTTTATTATAAAAAAATAGTTGAAAAAACCCCCCAAAAAATGCCCAAGCCCGACTTGGCCCGGCTTGGTAGGGGCTGGGCTTGAGCTGAGTACATAGCAGCCCCGATTAAGGCCGGGTTAAAAATTTGAGAACCCAACCCCTGTAGGCTAGGGTTGGGCTGAACTCAAGCCCGGCCCGAATTAGGCCCATTGAGAGCCCTACGGTCTATATAAACCGTTCACATTGCATTAATGCATTCCTTGCATTGCATTTCTCAGCACGAGTGTTTTTAAACCGTAAGATATTTTAGCAAGAGAAATGTACTTTTTCTTTTCCTTTTAGAGAATAATGGTCGACCATATTCACCCTATAACAAATTACCTTCATAACTTTAACCCGAACTTGGATATCAAATTAGTGTATTGGATGCCACCCCAGAAAGGTTACATCAAGCTGAATTTTGATGGAGCATCTCACGGTAATCCGAGTGAAGCAAGTATGAGAGGAGTTTTCAGAGATCACCCGGAATACCGTGAGATGTGGCACTGTTTTTTTAGCTAGATACATATGGCACTGTTTTTTAAATCTCTCTCTAGACAGTCACTTCAGTTGTTGCAATTTGCAAAGCAGTACATGTAAGCATACGTAAGCATCTAGCGGGTACCGGAATGATATACCTAAAAACAATATCTTTACGTAATTTTAAGCAATGAAACGCCTTTAAAAAAAAATACTACTTCAATTTCAGAGCTAGATGTTTAGTAATGTATTTTAAAGTGTTTGAGAGCTTTAAATCACAGAATTTTTTTTAGATGCAGTTTTGGTCCCACCATATCTTTGTGAATAATTCGTGAATTAATCCCAAATTATTCGGGATTTTTTCAAAAATTTGTGTTTTTAAAAAAAATGCAAATAATTTACAAATAATTCTTGAATTTTTTAAAACAATTGTAATTGTTACAATTTTTCAAAAAAGTTATTCTTATTTATTTTTCTCTCCAAATATTTTTCCGAACTTATCGGATTTTGTCAATTTGTAACCTCGCCGAATTATTGCCGAACCACGACTTTGTGACTATGTTGCATGTAATGAGACACATTGAAAATATATTAGAGCCACATCTTTTCTATCACCATCAATGAGCCGTTCCAAAATAGATTAGAAATGGGTTAATGGTGGCGAGAAGATGAAGTTTGGCATACCGGTGTCGGTTTACCCAAAATTGAACCCGAGACGAATTTTATCGGTTTCTATTAACCAAATTCTCCATTCCCGCCTAACCAAATTCGAACCGATCAAATTCGGTTTTGGTTCAGTTTTTAGTTTTACTGTTAATTTTATTAAGAGATTTTTTCATTTTTTTCAATTTCCTGGATTTTTTTCGGTTTTTTGGTCGGTTTTCTCTCCCTACTCAACCGAGTTTTGATTTTTGGCATCCAAATTTGTATTTGATTTATCAGTTTTGGTTCATTTTTGGATCAATGTATTTTTCGGTTCGGTTTCCTCAGTTTTCGAATATTTCGATTTCTTTTTCCACCCCTAATTGCATCTCATTATACATATTCCTAAATCATATAAAATGAGTTTGGAGAATGTCTAGGTCTAATCATGACAGCCGCAACCCATACATTAACTCATTTTATTAGCCATCTGATATTTGAGGTAATCTACACAAATATCCGTAGCATATAGGTAATTTTTAAATCTCGCAAATCCAAAACTCGATGACAAGGTATAAAATGAAACTAGCGTTTAGATGGTCTTAATTAATTAAAATATGGTACAATCTTATACCATTAAATTCTTCCTCTTGCTTATGCCACATGACAATATTTTTTTATCAATCTAAACAGTCAAATTGATTAATCTATCATTGAAACATATCTTAATTAGAGAATCACAGGAAAATAGTTCAATTAATGAGTTTTAATATTAGTCCTTAAAAAATATGAGCAATAATAAGCATTAGAGTGCACAAATTTAGACAAAGCGTTACAATAATTCAGGACATCATCCAGAAGATTGACAATAATCTAGGGTTATTTTAAAGTAGTGTAAATGATGAGCCAAAATAGTGCCATATGTACAAATAATTCATATACTTTTAATTGTGTATTAATATGTCTTTGGGTGTGACGCGCTATTATTATTGTCTGGATTAGCCCTGAAATGTGATTACGTCTTGTCTTGAGCAATATTTAAAAGAGAAACTTTATTTGTGCACATTTATTTACTGAAAGCTCTAAGCTCCTACTTATTGGTGCTCTGCGGCTTACCATGCTGTCGGTCTTCATTAAATAGGCGCTTTCAGTAAACAGGTGGGCGCAAATAGAAGTTCTTATGTAAAATAAGCACTAAAACAAACAGAAATTTCAAAACAAAATGATGAGTTATAAAATTCTAAAATGGTGAAATTAAATGTGAAAATGCTAAAATTAAATGTTAAACCTGCAGTTTGACTCTTGAATCTGTTTCATCTTTATACTCTTTATATTTTTACATCCATTCTGCCTAAAATTGAGCATCTCAGAGGCCAAAAGGCCCAAAACAATCAAATAAAATTGTAGAATTCTAACAAATTCATAGCTCTAACGCATTATCCACTGATCGCGCCTATGGGATTTTTGAGGGCGCCTACGGTAGAAAATCACCCGCTGCTTGCTTCCAATCATACTATGGAGATCGTTTTTTATGCCACTTTTTAACACATCGGATCTTGAGGCCATAAGCTTACCCATGGTCTATATTTGATTTCATGTGGCATATGTGCAAAAAAATGCCCTAAAATCTCATTTGAGCAAGATGAGTACAATGTGATTTTAGGGCCACTTTTAGGGATTTGTGTCATGTGAAATTAAAAAATTATCGTCCGATGGTATGCTTATGGCCTCAAGATTCATCGTGTAGAAGATTGGGGTGAAAAATAATCTCCATCATCTGAATCCAAGCAGTCCACGGGCTTTAGTGAGTTTTAACATTAAGTACCCTTACAAATCACATAGGCGTGAATAGGGCTATCAACCGGTTGGGTCGTCCCAATACCTGACCCGATATTTCATTTGGTTGAATTTGTTAATTTGACCTATCGGGTCGGGCTTACCAAAAGGTCTTGTTCGGTTAGGTCAGTATTTGCTGGGTCGTATTGGATCAGCTTGATATTACATATATAACATGTATAAAAATAGGGTTTTTGTTATCGGGTTAAGGTTTGCAGGTTGGGTCAGGTCGGTTTGAATGCACCTTTGAGTCACGTATTTACAATTTTCTTATTTGGCCGGCATACTCTATGTAATAAATTTTACTTATATAAAAGTGAGAAGGGCATCTAACTTTAGATTCCTTCCTGTCACAAAAAGATAAAATAAGTAATAGTCTTTGAAATTGTAAAAACAAAGCTATAAGATAAAATCTCTCTTTCTCGTGATTTGGTTTTTGGTTTTGAGTACCTTTAAATCCACCCTCTTAATCCTTAGGTTCACCCACATTGAAACACATGGACTGTGTTGAATCAAATGATGGAGATCGTTTATCCTCCCAATCTTTCACATAATGGATCTTCATATCATGGGCGTACTATCAAACGATCAGTGTTTTATTTCACGTAGCACACATCTCAGAAAAGTGACCTTAACATCACGGGAATGCTTAAAATTAATTTTAAGGTTACTTTTTTTAGTGTACCAATGATTTTTTTCGGTGCTCAATGATTTTTTTTTTAACACCCAAAATTATCGACCGATAATTTGAAGTTATCGGCTGATCATTTGCTAATCAATTTGAAGTTATCGACTGATCATTTGCTAATCATCAAATTATTGGTTGATAACTTCAAATTGTTGACCGATAATTTTTGGGTTTTAAAAAAAAAAACATTTGGGCACCGAAATTTCGGCCCGGACTACACAATTTTGGGCAAAATTTCGTCGGGGATTTTCGACCAAAATCCTGAAATTTCAGTGGGGTTCGAAACCGATTTGTTTCAGTCGAAATTTTCATCTATGTTACAAGGTATGACATCCTGGGCGATACCGATACATAATAGCGATAAGTATCGATTTTTCAGCATACCGATCCGTATCGATTCTGATACTTCTCGGTCCTCCAGTTCGATATCGGTATCGCCTGATACAGGTTCATATCGGTTTGCGCCGAACCTTGGATTTTTTTTTTCACAAGGGCCGATATGTTTTTGTATTGGCCAATTTGTATCGGTCATCTATGGACTGATACCGATACCGAGTTTTTCACCTCGATCCCAAACGATTAACGCTTCATTTAAGTTGAGATTAAAGATCAAAATTTCGGCTGAAACGCATCAGTTATGAATCCCATAAAAAAGAAATCCCGAAATTTTCGGTCAAAAATCACGGCCTTCAAATTCTTGATTGATAATTTGAAGTTATCGGCCGATAATTTGCTAATCATCAAATTATCGACCGGGAATTTTGGGTTTAATATATATATATATATATATATATATATATATATATATATATATATATATATATATATATATATATATATATATATATATATATATAATAGACATTTCTTAGATTTTCGATCGAAATCCCGAAATTTCGGTGAAAATATCATATTCGGTTTCGGTCCCAACTGATATTTCGGTGCCCAATGATTCTTTTTTTTAAACCCAAAATTATCAGCCTTCAAATTATCGGCCGATAATTTGGGGTTTAAAAAATTATAAATATATATATATATATATATAAATATATATATATATATATATATTTATATATATATATATATATATATATATATATATATATATATATATATATAAGACCGAAAGTTCACTTGGCACAATATTTTAGAAATTTCGTTCGAATTTTCTTAAATCGAAATTTCAGATGGCAAACCAATTCGTTCATAAATATTAGGATTTCGGCCGAAATTTTGATCCATGTTATGAGGTATGACATCCTTCCCGATACTGATATATAACAACGTTACGTATCGGTTTTTCAACAAACCGATGCATATCAATTCGGATACTTCCCGATCTTCCAACTCCGTATCGGTATTGGCTGATACGGGCCCGTATTAGCCGATACGTATTAGGTTCGGCTGATACATATCGGGTTCGGCCGATATGTATCGGCCGATTCTTATTGGTCCTCCATGGATCGATACCCGATACCGACTTTGACACCTTGATCCCAAACGATAAAGACTTCATTTTACTTGGGGTCATGGATCAAAATTTCGGCCGAAACGCTTCGGTTTCGAACCCCACCGAAACGAAATCCTGAAATTTTCAGTCAAAAATCACGGCCTTCAAATTCTCGACCAATAATTTAAAGTTATTGGCTGAAATTTTGACCTGGCCCACAAGATTTTGGTCGAAATTTTGATTTATGCTCTAAGGTATGACATCTTGTGCAATACCAATACATAATGACGATACGTATCAGCTTTTCAGCACACTGATACGTATCGGTTCTAATACTCCGCGGTCCTCCAACAAGGTATTGGTATCTGTATCGGTTGATACGGGCCCATATCGGTCGATCTGTATTGGGTATCGATCGATACATATTGGTCTGCGCCGAGACCTTGTGTTTTTTTTTTTTTTTTAAAGGCCGAATTTCACACCTTCATCCAAAACGATAGACTTCATTTTAGTTGTGGTCTTGGATCAAAATTTCGGTTGAAACTCATCGGTTTCAAACCCTCCCGAAATGAAATCCCGAAAATTTTGGCCAAAAATTACGGCCTTCAAATTCTCGGCAGAAAATTTGAAGTAATTGGCTAATAATTTATTAATCACCAATAATTATCGGCCAATATTTTGAAAGCCGATAATTTTGGGTTTTAAAATAAAACAAAAAAATATATGAGCACCAAAACTTTGACTTGACCTATCACTTTCGTTTAGGATTTTTGGCCGAAATCCCAAAAATTTGGTGAAAATATCAGATTTGGTTCCAACCAAAACCAAAATTTTCACCGAAATGTCAGTGCCCAATGATTTTTTTGTTAAATATAAAAAATATTTTTAAAATTTATATTATAACGATTTATTCTACAAATAAATAGCTCTCACGTTTATTACACGTGCAGGGTCTACTAGTTTCACAAAACATAGATAATACAGGGTACCTCCATTTGCGACTACATCCGAAACCTCTTTGAAACCCATTTGCTTTGCTTGGAAGAGATCATTTTTCACTCCGAACTCACTCACAAAGGGTACTAACAGCCATATAAAAATATGCCATCTATTACATACGCCAAAAAAAGCTCCTAAAATTACCTTTCAGAGTGATTTGTGATGCATGCTACATAATTTTAGGGTCACTTTTTAAATATCAAATAAGATGGATGATGTTATATAGTGGACAATTTTTTAAAACTTATGTCGCACTATGTGACTGCTTGAGACTCCAAGCACTGTGTAAGAAAATTTTCTATAAAAAATTGTCTACGATTTATAATTTTCCTCACGAAATTTGTGCCACCAAAGCTGACTGTAAAATTTCCTTTCAAAAACTATCCCCGTTTATAATTCTTCCCCACAGAATTTGTGCCATTGCAGTCGATTAAAACGAACCATTTTGATATTGGGAAATATGCCACCTGGAACACCATTTAAGATCTATAGATCATTAGGCTCAGATATTAGTACGAAATACGATCTCTATACCCAGTCTTCTCTGCCTCACGTGCATCGCACGTCCTTTGGTAATCGTCAGGCATAAAGGAAACCCAACCCTCTTTCCTTCGTCCATGGGGCAAAATTTCAAAAAGCATGGCTGTGATGGTTAATGTTACTTGATTCTGCAACCTTCTTATCTTTAACACCGCACTGTTTCCTTCTTTTTATTCTCCAAACCCGTCTCTCACATCTCACCTCCTCCCACTAAATCGGACTTCCCTTTCTTGTTCTCGTATCACAAAGCATTTGTACACGCAGTTTAGAGAGAGAAAGGGAAGAAAAAAAATGTCCGACTGGGGCCCTGTTTTTGTGGCGGTGATTCTGTTCGTGCTGCTTTCGCCCGGCCTCATATTTCAGTTGCCGGGTAAAACTCGAATTTTGGAGTTTAGTAACTTCCAAACCAGCGGGATCTCGATTCTGGTGCACGCCATTATCTATTTCGGCTTGATTGCCATCTTCTTAATAGCTATTGGGGTTCATATGTATGTTGGTTCGTAATACAGGTATTTACTGAGATTCGGAAGTGGGGATTTCGGGTTAAAGGTTTGTTTGTTTCTTGGGTTTTTTTGTTTTTCGGGAAGGGGTTGTATTATTTTTTATGTATCCTCTGATTGTGATTATTTAATAATAAATAATAATACTTGATTGTTTGTGTTTGTTATTTCGAGGCTTTGGCAATGGCATTATATATTTGGATCTCGATTTCACTTGGGGTATGTCATATCGCTACTTGCAAATTAGGGTTTTAGGAATAGACTTCTATTTCAAATCAAGCCTGAGCCCATCCCTTGTATCATACTAATGCACATGATAATTAAAATCTCTCTCTCTCTCTCTCTCTCTATATATATATATATATATATATATATATATATATATATATAGATTCTGCAATCTGCACTTAGTTAACTCTATTAATTTAATATTCTTTTACAGATTTGCAATCTACGTGAAACATTTTTAATAAGAGGCTCCACACTATGCTTCCGGATCCCAATACGAGGATTGGGCCAAAATATTGGGCATGATCCGATCCATATCCATCTTTAAAAATGTGGTACAAGGTATCCAAATTCAATACATCAAGTTTGTGAGGTTTCTCCCTATCTTTGACTCATCAAGTGACGAGCAAAAAAGTTAAAAAAACTTTTTAAAAAATAAATAAATAATTACATGACACATTGTTGATCAACCCAAAATGGGTGTTCTAGATTGATTGTGCCATGTGGCACCTGATTTGGCATCCAGGTGCAGCTCTCCAGGGTGGGTGCATATTCCCTGCACTCTTTTAATAATTATATATTCAAATGGTACCATGGTCATATGGTCGATAGTTAGGTTTGTTTGACTGTAAAATCACAAACAATTTGAAAATTCAACGAATGTTTTGGTTGTACCAATAAATTGTGATTTCATGTGATCTCTCCTATAGAGGTCACAATCTATTATCCATCCACATTTTTCTCTTGGCCTTTCTCTTTTTTGGGGGAATTTTTCTCTTGCCCTTTTGAAATGAGAATGCAGTTACATTTTAGGCCCAGACCACATTCAAAATTATCTCAGGTAGAGGAGATGAATGTACTTTGATATCCAATTGGACACCAACCCAAGTGGCTTGCTCTTTCAATAACGACCTTAATCAGGCCACAAAAGCTTCATTTGGATGCACAATCAAAAAAAATCTAAAATAATCGTAATTAGAATATCATTTTGCATAGATTGCAAATGTTTGTAAAATGTTAATTATATTGCTAAAAATTATTAAGTCCAAGAGTTAACCAAATATATAATAAATTATTATTTTATTTTTTTTGGTTTCACTGTGTTTTATTATAGAGAAGTGTGGGTGTCTGAAAGAAGCCCAAGTTTTATTCATAGATTTAAACTATTATATAGTTCTATATTATCCTTTTCTTTTTTATGAGCCCAAATCATTGAATACTTGTATCTTTAATAACTCTACTGATCAGCAACACGGATTCAAAGGTCACAACAACATCTTCATATGATATCGGTCCCATTTTTGGTACATTGGCCAAACTTGAATCTCTGGCTTTCTATTGGCACAGCAATGGTTCATCATCAGAAATAATATTGTAATGGAAAAAATCAAGGAATTGGCCCAAGCTTTCCTGTTTTGATTTTAAATCTGATTTTGCTAAAGTGATTCTTTAATCTGTTGGGTCATTGGTACATGGGGCCTGGCTCGTGGTCAGTTTTTTTCATTGTAGCTTCCAGTCCACTATGTTGTTACTGAAATAGCTACTGAATTGGCTACATTAGGTTGGAGTCCATAGAGAATTAGAGCAAACTTGGTTAAATATTATCTGGATCAGTGTTAACTTATTCGCAGTTTAGTTTGTTTATTAGGTTTTTAATTTACTTTACAAGAGGGAAGTCGAGGAAATACTTTGAAATACAAAGTTTTAATGAATCTTTGTAGTTTTTTGGAGGGCTGGTCAGAATTTGCAGTCTAGGATCTGGATGGCTAGAGCAATTGACTGGTAGTATTGGTGCTTGGCATTCTTTTAACATTGTGGAGAAGAATCTAGAAAATCCAAATGATCAAGAACAAATTACTAGTAAGAAAATCCTAAGAAGAAGAGTATCCCCAAATAATTCACTGATTAATAACTCAATAATGTCTCCAGTAATTTTGAGGATTGCAGGATCCTTTCTGATCATGTGCTGCACAGCATTTGTAGACACTATTTCAAATTTTGAATGCCATTTATTTTGACACCATTTCTCTGTTATATAATCTCCTTTCATGCCTTTAAGAATTTTCTATTTCCAATTCATATATGTTTATCCGCCCCTCTCTGCGAGTTGTGCTTTTTTCCAATATGAGATCCACTGAGCACATCATCCTTCACTGTCCCTTCTCAACTATTTGGGTTATGGTTCTTCACCAGTTTGGGGACCCCTGGTGCCAGCCTCAAAGCAGCCTCTCAACTTATCGGTGCTTGGTGGCCTTGGCCGTCTATAGGTCTCGGTCAGGCACTCTGGCTCCTTTCGCTGCTCGCCACGGTACAGGGAATTTGGAAAGGGAGAAACTTTTAGAGTTTTTATACTGAAAACGTCGGCCTCCTTCGCTGATCCATGCCAAGATCTCCGAGAACACCATCCTTTGGGACTGGTCAGTTCTGTAAATAACTGTCACAATCACTAAAACTAGCATCTGAACTAGAATGTCTGAAACTGGAAGAGAGATGACAGTTTTGTGAGTTCTTAGCTTGTGGGTTGGGGTAGATCGTAAAATAAGGATTTCTCTCCCCTTTTTCCCTATATAATTTTTCTCTTTTTTAATTGGAGAAGAGGCAATTTTGTTAAAGGATAAAATTACACCCGGAGTGCACTATGCAAGAAGCTTACTTAGTGCAGAAAAAAAAATAAAAATAAGAAAAATAATCAGGCAGGAGCTTAGCCAACCAAAGAGGACAACCCAAGCAAGCCAAAAACAGGCAGGGAGGTTAAGCAGCCAAGATCAGAGCATCTCAGGTCTCATCCGCCTAGGGGTGTAGCCATGATTTTTTGTTGGTGGGGGCTCGCAATGATCCATAATTGTAAATAGTTATTTTAAAGTCGATTTGGGGGCTTATGCACAAAAGATGGCTGTATAAGAAGCCTATCTTTAAAAAATTCAAGACCCCGCTCTCTTGTATATGGGTCCACCCCTGATCTGCCTCAATTGAGGATGACTTTTTCACATCATTAAGAAAAAGACACTAAGTTCTCTACTAAACATTTTTCAGCTAAACATGTAGAGAACTACCCACAACTCCAGTCTCTTGATCAAGACTCAAGATACCCACATACAAACGAACAGAATAAAACATAAGATTAAGCTTAGCTGATACCGAGTCTCTCTGACTTGGTTCGATAAATATCTTAGTGAATTGCTCTAGTGGTTGACTTAGTGCTTTGTGAAGGTTAGGTTCTAGGTTCAAACCTTGTTATTTAATTACCAAAAAAAAAGGCTTGGCTCGATAGCCTGCTGAATAAAGACTAAAGAGTCTGAGAAGCTTACCTTTTATGTCTACATTGATATAGTTCCTATCAATGAAAACTCACAAGCTTTCCTATTCCATTTTCTGTTGTAAATAGGGTACATTGATGCAGATTCCGTAAACCAAATCGAACCGGAACTGAAACAAATTGGTTCGGTTTTGGTTCAGTTAAATTTCGAATACTCGAAACCAAAAAAATTTGTTCGGTTCAGTTTCATTTTTGTCGGTTTTCAGTTTTTTTCTGATATTTAGTCAGTTTTCAAAACCTGCACAATCAGTTTTCATGTTTCCACCACCCAAAATCGAATCTGAACCAATTGAGAACCGGTTTCAGTTTTTGGTCGGTTTTGGTCCGATTCGGTCCAGGTTTCAGTCATTTCGGTTTTCATTCCAAAGTTGCATCCCTAGCTGTAACCTAAAGGAGGAACCAGCAATGAAAAATAATATAGGAAACAGCTGATATGTACATTTTAAAGAATCTGAAATTCTGAATCCAAATGATGGCCCATGGCTCCTTATAGGGCCAATATGATGCCACAGATACAGAATTTGAAGGAGAGAGAGAGAGAGAGAGAGAGAGAGAGAGAGAGAGAGAGAGAGAGAGAGAGAGAGAGAGAGAGTTAAGTAAAGCTTGCTCCTACAGAAGAGAAAGGGATTCACTAATCTTTTAAGAGAGTGCTAGACATACAGATGAAAATGGAAAATAACAACCAACAACATAAGAAGCAATCCAAAAATCACTGCGTGCGCCAAAATGGAAACAATGCTGGTCTTCATGTTCATAAATTCAACCGGCCCCTGCTTCCCGGGCAACTGAAAAATCACACCTGGTGTCAGAAATGCAAATAGAGCTACTGCGAATATGGGAGCAGCCCAATCGTTCATTCTAGCAAATCTAGACAGAGATCAACTTCAATGAGAATGCTGAGAGGTCGGTTAAATGGCTTTTTAGAAGATAAAAAGGAGGAGAAGATGCCCAAGCCACATATAATGGCGCATTAGATGCCAAATGATGAGGTTACTTTTTTTTATATGAAGAATATGATAAAGTTTATCCTTAATCATCATTCTTGAGCATCCACTTTTTTCTTTTATTATCTTGGTGTGGGGGGCAATGGTCAGGTCCCACCAGGTTGAATTGGATTTCGAGTTCAACTACATCTGCTGTCTTTGGAAATAGGATAATCTTGACTGTACGCTATCTTATAAAATGTAAAAATCGAGAAAGTCAAGATTTTCTCCTATCTAAGGGTTGGATATATGGTTGAATTGGAAATCCGGTTCAGCCTGGTTCGACCTGAAGATTGCCCTCTCCTCTCTGTGGGAAAGTAACTGTTTTTGTTTGAACACCGAATTGATTTTTGTAGCAATTTCAATCTTTAGTTTATGGGCTACTCAGGACATTCAAATAGTGACCTTGAGTGTGCAAACAATAATACCCTATTATTTAATTATTTATTTCGTGCAGGTGAAGGACACATCTATTACCGTTCCTTAAGTGTGAAGGGGTCTGGATCTAAAAAAAAAAAAAATGTGTGAAGGGGGGCAGTCTCCTTAATCTTAAGTTCACAGCTAAAGGTGTCCCTTAACGGTTAAGGCTACAGGGTTTAGGGTTAAGTGTGAAGGGGCCAGTCTCCTTAATCTTAAGTTCACAGCTAAAGGTGTTAAAGAAGTGAAAGTGCAGATTTGACCATTTCAGCATACTTAACCAGTTAACCTGTTCATACCTGATAGTGAATTGGTTGGTTTGGTTACTGTATACCAACTCAATTTTAGTTTGGATAATGGTAGTATCCTTCACCCAAGGTTATATATATATATATATAGGGAGCCGGTTAGGTCCTCCATTGGAGGACGGTCACCGTCCTCCAAGATCCACGTGGAGCTCTACGTGGCACCCAAAGCAGTGTTTGGGTGTCACGTGGAGCACAAGTGGACGGTATAGATCAATATTAAAAAAAAAAAAAAAAAAAAAAAACTTTTTAAACCCACAAGTCAAAGTTTGACGGGTTTCATTGGTTCACATTTCACGGTTCAAAAAATAGACGGTGGAGATGAGTTTTCAAATTTTTTTTTTTCAAAGATGATCTAAGCAATGCACCCCGAGCTCCACGTGGCATCGAAACAATATTTTGGGTGCCACGTGGAGCTCCACGTAGAAGCTTGGAGGACGGTGACCGGCCTCCCATGGAGGACGGAGGCCTTTTCCATATATATATATATATATATATATATATATATATATATATATATTGGTTACTGTATACCAACTCAATTTTAGTTGGGATATGGTAGTATCCTTATATATATTGAAGGATTGAGAAATCCGTGTCACATATCACGATCAAGAGGGCGGCGATGTCTTTAGATTGGTGGTCACTTATTGCGGCTCGTCCAATCCGTGTAGGGCATATATCATATATCCAACCACACATTTCCCTTATGCTAAACATTACTTATATAAGCTAGTAATATAATCGATGGATTTCCCATAAAGAGGCTTTAATCACTCTCTTAATTACAATTTGTGTAACGGTATTTTCAATTAGTATATGTCATTAAATAACAATTAATTACACATTTATACTCATTGAATGACATTCATGGCCACATTCCAATGTATATCAATATTAAGTTTGAGTCTCATATTATAGATCGGTTTATATTGCATTGGATAGGAATGATATTTAAAACAATGCTTTCACTCTCAATTATGAGTGGATGGATTTCTTCACACTAAAATGATCAAACCTCAAGAAGTAACCATCATCATCCTCATCATCACTGTCCCATATATTTTACTAGTTTTATTCACCGCTCATTTCTCTTATGGCTAAGCTCTCTCTAACTTCGCAATCTTAAACCTTGCTAAGTGCATAGAGCAGGGTTGACGCAGTTGGCAGGAGACTTTGGCTTGTTACCAATAGATCATGAGATCGAGTGTTGGCGTCTCCCTTCTGCAATAACAGGATGCCCCGTAGGGTGTGTAATTCTTGAAATACTCGTTATACGATGGGGGAAAGGGTATCATCCCTTAGGGATTAGTCCAAGTGTAAGCTTGGGATTACCCTAAGTTATATAAAAAAAAAAGGCATGTTAATGGTTTTGATCAAATGAATGTCCCCGAGTAAAATCGTAATTTTCAAAAATTATGAAATCCAAGATATAAGTCTAGAAATTATCGCACAATCTAACTATTATAATTGACAGCAATTGCTACCAAATATGTAAAATGAGAAAATTATAAATAGTGGACACATTTGGTGCAGACAAAGGGCAAGCGATTGATGTGGCGCTTTGTGACTGACTACACTACTTGAGCACCGACTTGCATTTATTGAGCCCCACGGCATAAAATATGTCCATCATATAGGATTGCCCATGTAAAATGATAAAAGTGCCCTCACTTTTTATATAAGAAAACTGCTACACCCTTTTAAAGTTATTTGCAATCTTTAAAATACGTATGAATTATAATATGGTCTCTCCCCTTATAATATCATGAGCCTCTATTCATTGTTAATTGGTTTTGAGTTGGATGCACAGATTTAATGGTATCAGAGCAAGCCTTTTCCACTACATGTCACCTAATTCAATTATCCATGTGATTTGGCTCAGTCCTGCTAATACGTGCAGGGCCGTGTTGAGAGTAGTCTCATATCTCTTGGGTATCATGGCCTTAGACTATATATAAGTCGGGGCAATCTTCACCTTACAAGCCGATTTTGTGAGGTTGAGTTAGGAACATGGAATTCTATATTATCCTCATTTTAATCCCATTAATGATACACCATCATTTTAGTATCATTTTGGTGCTTTGATTAAAAAAAATCCTCCGGGTATCCGATGCCTAAGACCATCTCCAATAAGAGAACTGAAGATGTCTCATCCTCTATTATAGCTATCCAAACACTTATAATTGAGCTCCAATAAAATGGCTATCTAAGTAACCAAAATAATTATGGGCTATAGTAATAGTTAATTTTAGTTATTACTGTAACAAGAGGTAAAATAATAAAATATTATTTCTCTCTATAAAACTCTTTTTATCTAATCTATTTAAACAAGACAATATTTAAAAGTTGAGTGTAGGTAGTAAAATATAATAAAATAAGAATGAAAAATAATATTTAAAAAAAAAGTAACTAAAAGTGGCAATCGGTCTTTTAAAAACCTTAAACTCCTTTTAAACAGAGTTTTTTAGGCAATCGGTCTTCATGAGGGGTCCCTAAGCCCATCTATATATATTAAGTGACTAAAATTCTTTGAGTTTTTTTAGGCTAAAAGTAAAGTAAAATACTATTTTTTCTCTCTTGATGGATTCCCTTAACTTCTCTCTTATCTTTATTTAGTCACGAGATTTTTAATAAATAAAATATAATACTAATCATTCAAATTACTTTATTTACAACCATAGTGTAAAGAAAAAATCTCATATCGCAAATAATATTACCCATTATTAAAATTTTCCAACCCCTCTTTTTTCGAACCTACAATAACTCCTTCCTATTTGGTGTTATTATCACACCACTTTATGTTATAGTCACCTCTCTTACGACAAAGGAAAAATCAATTGACTTTTTTGAATCTAATGATAGAGATTGGTTTTCGTCCTAAGCTTTCATTGAGATCATGGGCTCGTTATTAAACGTTAAGATATTGAGTACATGTGACACACATTCTAAAAAATGAATATGAACCATATTTGAAGGTTGATCACATGAGGAATAAACATCTAACCATGTGATGGTAGACTTGTGATCTCAAGATCTATTGTAAGGAAGATTAGGGTGAAAAAAAATCAACAAAATTTTCCTTACTTAAGTGAGGTGATTATAAAATAAAGTTGGGTTTTTTGCAAATACCCCCCCGAGTTATGTTGATATTATAAATAACCCCCCAGTTATAGCTATTTGCTTTAAACCCCCTTACTTAACATTTTAGTGTTTATAAAATACCCTATTTAACGGATGCTACTTTAAATGGTTAACCCGTCGTTAAAGAATAGCCTAAATATCATATTTATCCTTTTTTAAATTAAATTACTAAATTGCCACCCTCTACACGTGGTAAGAGTAATTTTAAATTCATCCATCCACTTACAAAAAAGAGTAGTTTTAAATCCACTCACCAAATATTTGAGTTCACCCACTCTGAAAAACATTGACTGCATTGAATCGGACGATGGAGATCGTTTATCATCCCAACCTTTCACACGATAGATCTTGAGATCACGGTGGCACCATTAGATGGTTGACTGCATTGAATTGGATGATGGAGATCATTTATCGTCCCAACCTTTCACACGATGTATATTGAGATCATGGTGGCACCATCAAATAGTTGACGGCATTGAATTGGGTGATGAAGGTCGTTTATTGTCCCAGCCATTCACACGATGGAACTTGAGATCATGGTGGCACCATCGGACGGTTGATTGCATTGAATCGGACGATGGAGATTGTTTATCGTCCCAACTTTTCACACGATGGATCTTGAGATCATGGTGGCACCATCAGATGATTGATTTTTTATTTCATGTGGTACACACCCAAAAAAATGACCTTAAAATTAATTTTAACCGTATACGTGATGTTAAGATCACTTTTCTGATATGTGTGCCACGAAATAAAGCACTGATCGTCTAATGATATGCCTAAACGATCTCCATCGTCTTATTCAATGCAATCAATGTGTTTTAGCGTGGGTGAACTCAAAGATTTGGTGGATGGAAGCAGACGTGGTTAGAGAATCCAATTCCTAAAAATGAGTCTTGAATCATATAGGAAATTGGAGGGACGAGTATTTTGAGTGGAACATGTAGATTGAGGGTTTTCTTTTAAAAAATAATTGCATTGTTTGCCACAAATCCTCCAGTGGTTGAGTATTCGTCTAAACGTTGGGGGAATCACCCATAAAATGAGTCTTGAATCTGATGGGTGAATGAAGGGCTTTTTAGAAGAGTACCTTTAAATCCATCCACTGAATCTTTAAGTTCACCCACGCTGAAACACATTGATTGAATTGAGATCATTTATCCTCCCAATCTTTCACATGATGAATCTTGAGATCATAATTGTACCATCAGACGGTCAGTGTTTTATTTCACGTGCCACACATATCAGAAAAGTAACTTTAACATCACATGCATGCTTAAAATAGATATTAAAGTCACTTTTAGGGGTGTGTACCACATGAAATAAAAAATCGGACGTCTGATGGTACACTCATGATCTAAAGATCGATCTCATGAAAGATTGGGACGATAAAAAATCTCCATCATTTGATTCAATGCAGTCGATGTGTTTCAGTGTGGGTGAATTCAAAGATTTTGTGGGTTGATTTAAAGGTACTCCTTTTAGAATAGTGGTCAATTATAACGGCATGACTTGTAAATAAAGGTGAATGAAGGGCCTTTTAGAATGGTGATAAACTTTAATGGCATGACTTGTAAATATAGATGAATGGAGGGCCTCTTAGAATGGTGGTATTTTCAAAATATTGGTTTCATTAAGAGCAAAATAGGCCTTTCGTCCATAAACTTATGACTAGTTAACGAGAGAGGGGGTTATATGAAACAGAAACACAAAAGTAGGGGCTGCAAAATAAATACTCATAACTCAGGGGGTTACTTATAATATTAGCATAACACAGGGGGGGTATATGCAAAAAACCCAATAAAGTTTAGGGTCAGCTCTGAGCATAGGCAACCAAGAGGCCACCATAATTGGATCCAAATTGGCCCTCAATTTTTCAGCCTATTGCCTAAATTATTATTATTATTTTTTTTAAATAAGTTTTATTTTGATCCTTATTTATTAATTTGGCTTATAAAAATAAGAAGGGTTTTTAGCAAATGCCCCCCTATGTTATACTTAAATTGCATAAACCCTCCTAAGTTATACCTATTTACACTGCCCCTATTTTTATGTTTCCTTTATAAATACCCCTATCATTAAATGGCAATTAATTAGAGTCATTTTTTCAATTAAATAACTTGTTTGCCCTTACTTAATATTATATACAAAATGACTATTGTATTTTTTCAACTTTGACCATATTTTAAATGGTGGATGGATGTCCATGACGCTCGCTTGACTCGTGGGTAGCGCTAAAATGCTATTCCCGTTTGTACCATCCGTTAAGAACTAATTGAGTATCATAGACACCCAAATTAAAAATCAAGTGACAAGGCAACTTAAAGGAGATCAATTATGTTCCATTCAAAAAATTTGGGCAGGATCCGATGATTATCCACTATTTAAAATACGATTAAAGTTAAGAAAAATATAATAATTATTTTGTATATAATATTAAATAAGGATAAATGCATCATTTAATGAGACATAATTAATTGCCATTTAATGACAGAAATATTTGTAAAGGAATCATAAAACCATTGATACCATTAGGAGTATTTGCAAAAAAAACCTAAATAAGAATCGCAAAACTAATAACATTTGACGACTATATCGGACCCATAGAAAAAAATAAAAAATCCTTAGCTCTCGTTGGTGGATATGCCCTAATGGCACTTTCGAAATAAATAGCTTAAAGAAGGGTGACCTCCATTCACGCATCACGACATAATCCCTGATCTCCATTTTTGTTCTATACAATCAAACCGACGCGTTACATTAATTGTCCTGGTTCCGTTCCCAATCCCTAATTTAAAATCTTCTTAGCTGTCTCTATTTCCACTCTCCAGATCGCCAATCTTTTGCCGAAATGGCCGACTGGGCTCCCGTGCTGATCGGTGTCTTGCTCTTCATATTCCTCTCGCCAGGTCTCCTCTTCCAGCTACCGGGAAACAACCGGAACGTGGAATTCGGCAGCCTCAAAACCAATGGCAAAGCCGTCGTCGTTCACACAGTTATTTTCTTCGCGATCTTCACAATTCTCATATTGGCCCTCGATATCCATATCTATACCGGCTGAACCGGTAAAACACTGGTACTGTTTCTCTGTTAGGGTTAGGGTTTGTTTGTTTATCTGTTAGCGTAGAAACATATGGAATAAAAAGCTTATTTAGGTTTTTATTTTTTTTTCTAGTTCTTTTACTTATTTTTTGAAACCATTTCATCTTTCAGTGGATTGTGATTGTGAGTTCTGGTTGAGTTGGCCATATGAGTATTGCCCGTGCACCTAGTGCTGCACAACACACATGGCGTAACACTTTTTTTTCTTCATTTTTTTCTTTTTTTTTTTTAAATATGCCATGAAGTAAATATTTCTTGTGACAATCTTGGGCACTAAACATCTTTACATGACGACATTTAAAGGCTTAGATGATATTCCACGTGGCATATTAGGTCTTTCGTTTAAGTTATGAGTACCTTTAAATCCACTACCAAATCTTTGGGTTCACCCATTATGAAACACATTGACTCCATTGCATCGGACGATGGATCTTGAGATCATGGGCATATCATCAGATGGAAATTTTTTTATTTCACGTGGTACACACCTAAAAAAGTGAAATAAAACACTGACAGTCTCATGGGTCATTTATGATCTCAAGATCCATATTGTGAAAGATTGAGAGGATAAACAATCTCCTTCGTCTCATCGAATCGGTGGGTGGATTTAAAGACCCTCTTAAGTTATTTGCACAAATATCAAGTCTTTCTTTTACGTTAGGCGCACTAACTGCACAAGTCTTGTGTGCCAGTAATCACCCAAGTGGCGACAGTTTAAAGCAAGATTTTATTTCGCATAGAGGCAGGAAACTGAAAAAGGGGTTTGATCCGAGAGTTAAAGTACTATGTCCCTGACCTATGGGCAGTCCTTGGTGGTGCATGGGTCGGTCCCATTGAATTGACCTTAGGTGTTCGACGCATGCACCCTAGTCAGGGGATGCCAATAATTAGATTCGCATAAAATTATCTGCATTTCTCGGGTTCAAGGCTGTGTTTGGCATAGCTTTTTGGAAGAGTAGAAAAGAGCAGGCTCATTATTCATGCGGGAGAGAGAGAGAGAGAGAGAGAGAGAGAGAGAGAGAGAGAAGGATTGGGTGGAGAAAAAGGGAGAGGCTGCCCTTTGAAACATGAAAAACAGTCATCTTTAAAAGAACACTCCTTTAACCGATCTCCATTGACCCGCGCAGCTGTGGTTGGGTGTATGGTCCAACCTGTTGATCGTCTATAGAATTCAAGGCACAATCTTAACAATTATCAGGAACAAATAAGTACATGACAAATACTTCCATCTTTTCTATATAGACTAGATTGACTGTCATTTAAAGTTTAAACACCACTGTGGGTAAATGATTTTGTGCCATTAAAGGTGGATGACATGATCTACAGTCATGCAGGTGGACTGATATTGGTCTATATTAGTAGTGGAAACAGGTTGGATCTGTCTGGATCCATTTATCGAGACCATCAACTGAGCTTGACCCGACTGGGTTAGTACAACTATTTACACTTTTAAACTTAGGATCATGTGATTTTTTAGTTCAGAGACAAATTTTTGTGGAGACGATTCTGTTTGTTATTTGGGTATGGATGCAAACAGGTCTGGTCAATCCAATGGGTCAAGCGGCTTGATCGGCAATAGGTCGAGTTGGGGTTCAAATTTTTGACATGTCAATTTGGGTTGAGTCAACAATTTCAACCCGTTTATTTAACAGGTTTGCTTCAAGTCCTAGTTTCGCGAACTGGACCCTATGTAATCCAAATTGGGAAATTTGCACTTTCGGCCCTATATGTTTGCATATTTGCAGAAACGGCCCTATAGTTTCAATCCTTGCATAAATGGCCAGCTCCAAGCCTAGCCGCGTGCACGTCAGATATATATATATATATATATATATATATATATATATATGCTTCTCTATGCAAGCATTGAATCTAGAATTTTTGTATCATTTTTTAACAATTTTTATCTCTCTTGAAAAGCGATTTTGAGATTCCACTAAAGGTCGTATAACATAGATAATACAACAGGCTAGGTAAGATATCGAGTACAATATCTTTTAAGTTATTGTTTTCCCAATTTCTCAAAACATTGTAGGTAGTCCAAGATATATAAGTTATCGGCCGATATCTTAAGATATCGACCGATATCTTAAGATATCGACCGATATCTTAAAAGAGGTTTTTTTTTTTAGTTTTTGGATTATGGTTTACGTTAAAAGTCCATCCATCGGCTATATATCTTAGGATATCGGCCCGATATCTTAGGATGTCGAGCGATATCCTATGATTGACAAAAACGCTAAAGTTTTCATTCCTTTAATTTTTTAATAATATTTTTAAACAATTGTAGCGCTAAGTCAACTATAACTCTTTATAAACAACTAATTTTAATTTTAATTTTGTAAATATTGTAGGTTGAAATGGATGTTCCCTTTCTTTGCCATTTTGATTTCGAACGTGTGAGAGATAATACTTACAACGGAGGACATCGGAGGATTGTCACTGTCACGGAGAATATATCATTTGATGAGTTTATAGAAAAAATATACAAAGTCGATTTACACCAATAAGAACATTCTATTACACTTCATGTTTCATTACGCATAGGGAATGAGCTTGTATTTGCGAATTATTCGACTCGATGATCTTACAAACTTATTTAGAGCATATCGTATCGGTGATGGTGTTATAAATATTTATATCAAAAATCATTAGTCATCATGGCGAAATTTTGCTCTTTAGAAACATTTCAACCGTTTAAGGAAACAAACGAAGATGATCATGGTGTGGCGAACATTTGATTGAAAATCAAGGAATACGGTATGAAGAGAAGAACATTGTTGCAGATAATAGCGAATGATAGAAATATCAATATAGGATTTCGCCCCTACAAAGAACTTTCGTAGCAACCCTATTCGACATTCCGATGAGTGAAGGCGATGAAGATCAAGGATATTCTCATCAAATGAATCCGATGTATGATACATCTCGGCTCAACTTCGATTCGCAAATCGCTGGGAAACGTTTTTAGTCCATATCAATGGCCTTCCAAACAAATAGCTTCGTAGCCAACGATAATCGAGCCTTCAACAGAACAGCCTCTCATACATCAAACATTCCCGCATCGGCTAACATCAATCCAAACAACTGTACATTAACCAAGCGTACATCGACGGGCTCAATCCCAATCACGTAATAACCATCCAGTCGATGACGGTGATAGTGATCCTGAAAATAATGAAGCCTCGCCGTCTCCCACTTCGCGTGTTTATACTAATAGGGGAATTGATCAACCTCTGGTGGACGAAGACTATTAGCTTAATGACTCGAAAGGAGAGTATATGGATTCAGATGATGAGGATCTGTATGAAGGGGGAACGATTACCATTGGTCAGGCGTTTAGAAATAAGAAATCATTTCAAAAAGTTTTTAAAAAATTTGCGATGACAAATAATTTTCAGATTAAACCAATAAAAATCAGTCATCTTCGAGTAACTGCGAGGTGTGTTGAAGTAGGATGTGCTTGGCGAATACATGCATCGAAATTAGTAGGCGTAGACACGTTTGCTGTGAAAACTTTCCACCCGGAACACACGTGCGGAATGCCAGCTTTTGAAAGCGGACATCGCCAATGTACGACATCGTGGATAGCTTCATTCGTTAGAGATAAGCTATTAAAGGATTTTGACGAGACTCCTGCTTCAATAATTTTTTATATTGAAAAAAAATACAGTATAACAGTAGGTTACTGGAAAGCATGGAGAGAAAAAGAAATGGCGTTGAATGACATCCGAGGTAGCTGGAATGAGCAATTTAAGATGTTACCGTCATATGTTATTCTGATACTGGTCGATCCGGCATACCTGAGACCAATTGTGTCTCGAACGATAATGCATTTCGTAGATTCTTCATTGGCATTGACCTTGCATTCAAGCTCGTAATACTTTACGAAGAATAATTGCGGTAGATGGAACACATTTGCGTGGACGATATAAGGGAGTGTTGTTAATAGCTACGGGGATAGAAGGGAATAGACATTTATTTCCTATAACGTTCGGCGTTGTACCGAAAGAAAATAAAGACCATTGGACATAGTTTCTTGATCTATTAGAGAGACGTGTAATCGGTGAATTTGAAGAACAGTTTGTTTTGATATCGAATGCATGTAAATGTTTGATAGAAGCGGTGGAAAAAGTTTTCCTAATGCCTTTCACGCATCTATGTCGATAATTCTTTAAATCTTGATAAATATAAGGATACAATTTCTAGACCGCTTTCCTTGGTTCTTTGCCTGCATTTTCGTACAAAATTTAAAAGAATTATGCTAAAAATAGAAGACGACTTGTACAAAATGGATTAAAGAAATTGGTGATCATTTCGGGCACGCGCTTATTTTCAAGGGAGGCTGATATGTTGACAACTAATATAGTGAAAGCATAAATAGTGTGTTGAAAATAGCGGGAGGAACCGATTGTGAGCATGTTAGAAACTATTCATAAAAAGTAGAATTTATCTTCGTCGCCAGGAGGAAGGAAATAAAATGACACATGTGTTAACACCGATGGCAGAAAAACACATAAAAAGAAATTCAGGATGGGCCCGACGAAAAAACGTCATACCATATGGTCGTGATATATTTCAAGTTAAACGTGGTGATTACACTCACAGTGTCGATCTAGAATCGCGAACATGTACATGTAGACGTTGGGCTATTCTTGGATTACCATGTTCACATGCGATCGCCGCATTATCGCTACCAAATAGAAAGAGAGATCCCCCAATTTTGTGAACACTGGTTTACCAGTGACTTATTTAGGGAAACTTATAAAGAACACTTTGTCCCGACCGTTGACAAGCACCAATGGACTTCGCAAATAAAAGACATTCAAGTTTTGCCTCCCCACAAAATACGTCAAGCCGGTCGTCCGAAGAAAAGGAGAACAAGATCTAAAGGGGAAGTTCGACCACTACAATGTAAAAATTGTAACAAGTACGGTCATAATTGTCGCTCGTGTAAATTTGTTAATATTTGAAATTAACTTATATTACATCAAAGGTTGAGATTGAAAACAGATTTAGATTAGATTAGACTTAGTGGCAATCGAGCTTCCAAATGATCTCATTATAGAAGAGTATTTTTTTTTTTCTCTTTTTCTTTCCTTCAACATAAACAGATTAGACCTCAATAAAAGAGCGATCAACATCTACCAATTAATTAATATATTTTTTTGGACTAATAATTAAATTTTAGAATTGTGATTAAAATATATTGTTGTGCTTCTTAATAAATCATTCATTCATTCAAACAGGATTTGAAGTTGCCAAATTCGCCCCTAATCTACTAGTGATTGGCATAAAGGTAGATATCTTAAATCATCGGCCAAAGATATCAGGCTTCACAATTCAGAAAGGTAGATATCTTAAATCATCGGCCGATAATTTAAGTCATCGGCCGATATCTTAAGTAATTGAACGATATTTGAAGTAATCGGACGATAGCTTAAATCATTGGCCGATGATTTAAATTACCGGCCAATGATTTAAAATATCAGCCGATGATTTAAAATACCGGCCGATGATTTAAGATATCGTCCGATAACTTAAAATATCGGACGATGATTTAAAATATCGGCCGATGACTTAAAATATTGGCCGATAATTTAAATCATCGGCCGATGATTTAAGATATCGTCCGATTACTTAAAATATCGTTCGATTACTTAAGATATCGGCCGATGACTTAAATTATCAGCCGATGATTTAAGATATCGGACGATGATTTAAGATATCGGTCGATGATTTAAGTCATCAGCCGATTGGAATTGCTTCAAGAGAGGAAGGCTCCATTGATAAATCAGGCAAGGTGATACAAATAAGATAAATTGATAACAACGAAAATGAAAATTATACAAGTTAATAAAAATTAATAAAATTAATTATTTACAATTTCATCAAAAAATATCTTTACAAAAGTCTAAAATTTTTTACAGATATTAACTCTTCTTCCCAAACGTGCACATTAGATGTCCGATTTCGGCTCTAAATTGTTGCATATGTTTATCGTCGAAATCAATAGACCGCTATTGGGAGAAGTATTCTATATACTTCAAAACGTATACACCGCAATCCCAACCGTTTTGTTGGATCGGGAGAACGACACTGTTGAACGCCGATACCTTCCACTGTTGATCGAAAGCTGACTTCAAACCGATAGCATAAAGAAGGCGCGGAAGGTGATTCAATAGACATTCTTTATGCTCTTCAAACCTTTTTGAGCACTCTCGGTCTGCTGGATCTATTAACTTAATTTCTCGATCAACTAATGAAATTATAGCCAACGCCCAATGGCTATGTTTTTGGCTATGCATCGGAAGATAAATCTACACATAAACGGAACCAAAATTTTAAATAATAAATTTTATTTAAAAGCCGTTAACGTTAAATAAAGTGAAGTTTAGTATTCAAAAACGTACCGTTCCACAGTCGATCGCGTGAATTCCGCGGATATTATTTGTCAATAGTGGTTCCATCGGCTTGGAATTGTTACGAACATTCCATTCGTCACAATAGGCCTGCCACCTATCGAGGTCGCTGAGCGCAGCTATACCTTCATTATCGATATATTTTTCAAAGTTTTTCTCGTATGCCATAAACAAGGTCTGAAACAGGATAATGTAGTAAGTAAATAAATTAGAAGAAGTTAATCAAGAGTCGTGATTGAAAAGACAAATAAAAGAAACAAACGAGCTTCCAATAAATATTTGAAACCTTACTGTAAGCAGCAGGTTAACCAACTTTTTTCGGCATTGGCCGTAAACATTGAATCGTTTATAACTTCAAGGACTCGAGTATGCGTCGATGACTTCATTGTCGAGCCACGAGCGTCCTTTGAGAACCTTCAAAAGAGCAACTGTGATCTTAACACCCCTGATAGTATTGACGATCACATTGTCCTCGTTCTCCGGCTGATTCCAAAAACTAAGCATATACTTTTGCTCCATTGATTTTGCCCCATCCTCCTCCTCCTCTACAACCAATCTTGGTTTTTTTATTAATGCTTTAGTGGTCGGAGACTTTCTCTTCTTACGAGCACGCAAGTCATAACCTTCGGCTTTATTTTTTGTAGATGATAGTTTCACTATAATTGTTTTTAGTGATGCCGACTGTGACTCACGAGAAAGCTGCGTAAGAGGAGTACCATCATCACCCACATCAACCAAGGGTTGTTTAGTAGGCTGAGGAGCAGTAGGTTTTGGGGCAGCGGGTTTAATGGCAGTAGATTTATTTGTAAGTTGAGGAGCGGCAGGTTTTGGGGCAGTTGATTGTTGTCTAGGTTGATGAGCAGTGGGTTTTGGGGCACTTGACTGATGGCTTGGTTGAGGAGCAGTTGGTTTTGGGGCACTGGACTGATGGCTTTGTTGAGGAGCAGTGAGTTTTGGGGCAGTAGACTGATGGCTTTGTTGATGAGTGGTGGGTTGAGGGATAGTTGATTGAGGGTAAGTGGGTGAAGGAACGAAGGTGTCAAAGAGCACAGAGGTTAAAATATTATCCTGCATAATTGCAAAAAAATATACATTACAAAAAAAAAAAAAAAAAAAAACTGGATTATCGACTGATAATTTAAATAGTCGATCGATAATGTACATTATCGGTCGATAATTTAAGTTATCGATCGATAATTTACATTATCAACCGATAATTTACATTATCCACCGATAATTTAAATAATCGGTCGATAATGTAAATTATCGTCCGGTAATGTACATTATCGATCGATTATTTAAATTATCGGTCGATAATGTACATCGTCGGACGATAAGTTCCATCTTCGGACGACAAGCTAATTTTGCATTAATTTGTAAAGAATTGATTTTGTTCTAAATTTGAAAAGTCTTGGTTTGATACCTTTCTTAAATGAGAGATGACCGCATCAAGATCCTTCCGTATTGCTTTATTTTCTTCTTGTAAGGCCTTCTTATCTCTCCCTAGTTGTTCAATGGTGAGTGCTTGCCCTTTAAGCAACGTAAATGCACGCCAGAATTCTTTTTTCATTTCTTTTACAGCCATGTGGAGCGTCTTGCATTCTTTTCTTAGCTCCGTTACTTCTTTGGTTAGGTGCGGTTGCCTAACTGGCTGCTCTCTTGTTGGCTCGGGCCTAATTTCAGGTTTGCCCTTTGGTTGACGTACAACGACTTCAAAATCATCGTTATCGTCGCTATAATCTTCGTCATCCTCATTGTCGTCATCTCGGCTAATCGGCTCTTCGGCTCTTTCTTTCGGACGTGTTGGATGACTTGGGATATCATCATATTCATCTATATTTTCTTCGGAGTAAGGCTCTTCTCTTTCTTCGGTCTCTTCCTTCTTATTTTCTATTTCTCTTCGAATAAAAAAGTATCGAACCCATTTATACTGTAATTCGTGCTTCTCAACTTCAAGCTCTAAAATCACTTTAGACTTAAAATTTTTTTCTCTATATAAATTAGGATTACGGCTGAATTTCGGGCCTTCCCCCGAAAGAATTTGTATCGAATAGTTGTTTCCTCTTTTACGGCCACCTTCTCAGACTCAGGTTCCGTCAACATGTTGAGGCCTAAAATCAAGGCTATATCGATCTGTTGCAGGAGTACATTGGTGTTCTTGACCTTGAAAATATTATCTTCAACCCAAAAACTTAAAATAGCGTCAACCAAGTCTCCAACGAAACCTAATTTCTCATTCATCCTAAATAGATGACCGAATACTGAATCATCTAATATTTTCTTTCTCTCTTCGTTACAGTGCATGTAAAATTTCCTAACACCAACTCCAAAACATTTTCCGATGGGCTTTAGAGTCATGGTCATTTTCAATAACTTAGTAGGAACTGCAATATAAATAAAAAGCAATTAATAAACAAAAGAAGTGATTTTGAAAAAACTACTAATTCCCTAACCTACCGATAATTTACCGATAATCTAAGTTATCGACCGATAATCTGAGTTATCAATCGATAATTTAAATTATCGATCGATAATGATAACTTAAGTTATCGATCGATAACTTAGATTATCGGTAAGTTATCGGATTAGGTGGGAAACACTGAGGATGACTAAATGTGTTGAAATGTAAAAAAAATAAATTACCTGGAAATGTAATGTGACCTTTATGACCTTTTACCGCTTTGTCGCCGCTAAGTCGCCGCTCTCTTGTTTTTTTCAGAAAAGTTAAACTTAAAAGTAACAGTAACTAATGAAATATAAAAGTAGCTTTTTATACTCTCTGTTAAAGGGCGGTGGAAATTTTTTTTTTATATTATTTAAAATAGGTCCTTACTGACGTGGAGCAGGCGGAGGCAGCTAGGCTTGGAGCTGGTCATTAATGCAACGGTTGAAACTATAGGGCCGTTTCTGCAAATACGCAAGCATATAGGGCCGAAAGTGCAAATTTCCCAATCCAAATTCCTACCTTACGGTTTTACTTAAGATGGCTCAACTGGATCTGACTTCGATCGAAGTTTTGGTTAATTGGGTTGGGTCAGTTTGAGTCGAGGGTTTGTATAAACGAGCTAGCGTGGGTTTGAGTGGAGGGTTTTAAATAATGAGGTTGACCTTGACCAACCCGAACTGTTTGCACCCCTACGACTCTGAGGGATTTTCTATGCCACATGGAATCAACATCTTGATCGTGTGATAGGTGCACCATGGCCTCCAGTCCCTTTGTGTCGAAGATCGGGATGAAAAACGGTCTCCATCATTTGATTTCAAGCAGTTGATGGGTTTTAAGCGCAGGCGCCCTTGTTAATCCTGTAGGCACAAATAGAGGTATCCAGTAAGATGTTTGAATTTTAGAGAAAATTTAGAAAAATAAGACTACAGCTGAAGGGCTTTTAGAAATTTTCCCCAAAAAAAAATAAGTTCAAAAATTAAGACAAATAAAATTTCCACAGAATACCATCTACATATTTATTTATTTTTGATAATTAATGATGAGGTTGTTGGGACCTCGCCCTTGTAATACCATCTACATATTAGAGTGCCACCTGGATGCTTCTAATGGGATGTTCTACCTATAGGCTAAATTAGGACACTCCCAGGTAAATTTCTTTTGTTATTTATCTTAAATTGAGTTAAAACAATGCAAAACTAAAGGAGCGGTGTATATCCTGCAGATGTTAATTAGTGGAATTAAATTTAAAATGTATTATGTATAATATACGGAATGGGTTTATTTCTTTTTATATGGTAGGCAGAATAGAAACACCAGCATCATAACTCTCACTTTCTATCTAACTAATTGAATTATTTAAATTCTAAATTTCTATCCCTTTTCTACTTGTTTTGAGCAAATCCCAAGAGTGGAGTAGGAATTATGTACTATTTCTGTTTATTTTCTGGTGGGCCACTTCTCGTTATAGAGATGTTGTCTGGAAGCCTATTAGAGTATCTCCTAATATTTTGTGTGGATCTCACCTCCATCACATCTCTTTCACCAATGTCAAATTCCCTCCTTTCCTCTTATTCTCTACTTCTTGATTTCTTCTTTCATCTCCAGGTGCTGGTGGTGGTGATGCTGATGGCTTTCTCATTTTAGCAGTGGACTTGAGGTGAGGCTTCCCTTTTCCCTTTCCTCCACACTTCAAATTACAAATTTTTCCCTCTTTTATGCGTATTTGCTGAAATCTCTTTGGACCTTGTGGATTATATATCTAAACCCTTTGCCTGTTCATCAATTAGGTGTTGGGTTTTTTCTTCTCTGGGTTTACAAGATAAATTATTATGATACCTTTTATTCCAAAGATGATGGAAGACCAATCTGCAAAAATGCTGGCCTGTAAAGATTTCTGTCTGTTTTTTCAAATGAACAAGAATCATGATGTAATTTGGAGCTTGGGGTGCAACATGTAAATTTTAGTTCCTCATGACTGCCAAATATTCAGTTTACCAGATGTGAATTAGTGCTCTGGCAATAAAAGTGAATAATATAGCTAGAGAATGATGATTTCTTCTGTATAAGACATGGTATTTGATGCCCTTTGTACAAAATCCTGCCCCCTTTTTGGAGAACCTCCGCTTCTTGAGGCATGGTTCTGGCCATTAGGCCTCGTTCGGTAACCCAAAATACTCAGAATCTGGGCAGATTCTGAGTTTTTTTGCAAGATCTGAGCAAAGCCCACGTTCGAGAGCCAATTTTGGGAAGCGGGAATCTGAGTGTTTTCTGAGTGAAAATGACGTTTGGTCGTCCGACCAAACCTCTCGGATTAGCTTCGATTACGAGCTCGAGAATCTGGGTTGGTGAAGTATACTCATCCATCTATGCTACGGTGATCAAAACTATCGTCCTCCCACTACTGCAGAGCTTCTTTGAAGTTATCGCATCGTCTTCCCAACCATCCATGGCGATAGGTAGGGCCACCTCGATTCAAAAACACCGCCTCCATCTCGCTCCGATTCCTTTGCGGTGCATTCACATGGCCTCAGTCGATGGCGACTCGATGCAGTGGCATCGACTCGTCTGAATCGTCATCGATTACATAAAAAAAAAAAAAAAATTTTTTTTTTTTTTTTATGTAATCGATAACGACTCAGTACAGAATCGAGATCGACTCGGTACAGAATCGTTATCGATTACATTAAAAAAAAAAAATAATAATAATAATTAATTAATTAATTAATTAATTTTTTTTTTATGTAATCGATGGCGAAGATCTAATCGGATCGACTTCGATGTAATCGTTATCGATTACATAAAAAAAAATTAATTTTTTTATTTTATTTTTATGTAATCGATAACGACTCAAGATGAATCGGCATCGACTTCGATGTAATCGTTATCGATTACATAATTTTTTTTTTTAATATAATCGATGGCGACTACGATAGAGCCAATGAGCGACTTTATGTAATCGATGACGACTCTTAAAATGATCGATGCATGTGCGTATCGAGTCGATATCCCCTTTTTCTCATATCTATCTTTAGAATTATCGATTTTATATTGTAGTCTTCAAATCTGACGGCATAGATCTCGTTTCTTAAATGAGTGTTTGGCTTTTTTATGTTTATTGTTCTCCTATCCACTTTGGTTATTTATGTATGATCCATCTGTGATTTCTTTATAATTCTCAATATGAAGCTTGTCTCTTTTCATATTTTATTATTTCTCGTGTAAGCAAATCATATGGGTTGTGTATCGTATCCCAAATGACTCTTCTCGAGGTGAGGGTCACCGTCGCAGGGTTGTCATACTCAGCTCCGACTCCTTATGGTGACGACGCCGTACAATCGTGCAATGGTAGTGTTAGGGACCCATTTTAAAAATAATAGTAATTAAATCAAATTCGAAAAAAGACTTCGTCAAATATGTTCAGCCCCATCTCGATTGGTTGCCCGTAAATTTTTAGAGAAATTCGAGTACGGCACATAAACCGATGATTAAGATCACGTTTCTACGGTCGTAGTATAACCACTGATTGAAGCTATTCTGATGATTTTCTGAGAGGAATCTGAGTGGTTTAAGAACAAAGGATTTTGAGTTTTGTAAGAATCTGTCAGGAATCTGAGTGGTTAAAGAACGCATATGGTGAAAACCAGGAATCTGAGTTTGCTAAGAATCTGTCAGGAATCTGAGTGTCCAAAATCTGAGCAAAATCTGAGCTTTTCTGGGAAAAACCAGGAAACACCCGAACGAGGCCGTTATAGAGATGTTGTCTGGAAGCCTATTAGAGTATCTCCTAATATTTTGTGTGGATCTCACCTCCATCACATCTCTTTCACCAATTTCAAATTCCCTCCTTTCCTCTTATTCTCTACTTCTTGATTTCTTCTTTCATCTCCAGGTGCTGGTGGTGGTGATGCTGATGCTGATGGCTTTCTCATTTTAGCAGTGGACTTGAGGTGAGGCTTCCCTTTTCCCTTTCCTCCACACTTCAAATTACAAATTTTTCCCTCTTTTATGCGTATTTGCTGAAATCTCTTTGGACCTTGTGGATTATATATCTAAACCCTTTGCCTGTTCATCAATTAGGTGTTGGGTTTTTTCTTCTCTGGGTTTACAAGATAAATTATTATGATACCTTTTATTCCAAAGATGATGGAAGACCAATCTGCAAAAATGCTGGCCTGTAAAGATTTCTGTCTGTTTTTTCAAATGAACAAGAATCATGATGTAATTTGGAGCTTGGGGTGCAACATGTAAATTTTAGTTCCTCATGACTGCCAAATATTCAGTTTACCAGATGTGAATTAGTGCTCTGGCAATAAAAGTGAATAATATAGCTGGAGAATGATGATTTCTTCTGTATAAGACATGGTATTTGATGCCCTTTGTACAAAATCCTGCCCCCTTTTTGGAGAACCTCCGCTTCTTGAGGCATGGTTCTGGCCATTGCGCCAACCCTGTTGGTTCACCAACTTATGTTTTATCTTTTTTCATAAAACATATACTCACTCAGTTTACCTAAAACACCCACTTCTTTGTCTTTAACTGAAACCCTAAACTAAAAACGCTTTTGAAACCTATGCGAAACCAAACTACTTGAATCCCATAAAAACCCACCCCAAACCCTCTTGAAACCCTCAAAAAACCATAAAATCCACAAAAACGCTATTAAAACCTACCTAAAATCAAACTGCTTGAATCCCATAAGAACCCACCCGAAAACCCTCATAAAATCAATGAATCCACCGAATAGAACCATGAAACCCTCTTGAAACCTCATAAAATTCATGGTTAGATTTGACGTTGTCGCCGTCGTGGCTGTCCGAGAAGGAGATGATCTCGTCATTGACTCACAAGATCATCCATTAATTGCTTGCTCTTCTTCTTCATCTTCTTCTTCTCAGTTTCAATGAGTCGCAACAATGACGACAACATCAGCTCCAGTGATCCATTGAAGCATCCTCTTCAACACTAGCGAATTGTAGAGGGCTCCATTAATGTTGGGAGTAGGGTTTGTTCAAACTTAGGAAAGGAGACGAGGAGGGTAAAATAATTGTGCGTGCTCTCTTGTAAAATAACTAAGGTTTTTTTTTTTTTCCACCTCACTGATAAAGTGCTCTTTTATGGTTTGCATGTGGGAGGTTTAGGTACCTTTAGGCTGTGTTTGGGTTAGCTCTTATAAGAGCAAAAACAACTTTTTGTCTGCTCTTTGTCAGAGCAGATCTGCTCTGGGATAAAGCAGGCATAGAGCAGTTTTATTACTTAAAACAGCTCTCTGCCAGAACAAATGAGGCGATGAGTTGTGTTACCAAATGTAAAAGTGGTTCTCCGCCAGAGCCAAAAAGTGAGAGATCTTTGCCCCCAAAAGAGCTAACCAAAATGCAGCCTTAGAAATTTAGGCTGCGTATAACAAAGCTCTCTGCAGTAGAGTTCACCTGCTTTAGTTTGTTCACATTTTCTTTTCTGACTCCCTATAAAGGAGGATTTACCTGCTCTAGCACCAACCTCTTTGCTCTCTACTAACTCCCTATCGGAGCAAATAACATTTGCTCTGGCAAGGAGTGAGTAGAGAGGAGGGTAGAACTTTTGAACAAATAAATCTCGCATAAAATCTTGCTATGGAAGGAGTTATCAAGGAGAAGGGGTACCTACTAAGCTGGTAGCAAGAGTTAGCAAAGAGGATGAGAACCTACTAAAGCAGGTGAACTCTACTATGATAGAGGCTAGCAAAGATTTATGCCATACGTGGCCTTAGTTGTTGCAAAAGAAGCTTCCATAGAATCAGTTTCTAATCATGCATGCCTTCATAGGTCTTGTATCTTAGTTTTGAAATTAATTACCTAATTTTTCTTACACATTTTTTTTTTTTTAGAGATATTTTTTTTTAGAGATATGAATGCAATTTGAATTAGTGTGAAAAGACATGTGCTCCTAACGCAGATTAATTATTTAAGGTAAAAACTATCAAAATTATTAAAATTCATGAGAGAGGGAGGTCAGTCTCCTAACAGAGGGGAATGATCAGGTCCTATCAAGCAGAATATCGGATTTCTAGTCCCACCCCATCTGGTGCCCTTGGAAATCGAGAATCGTCTTGAATTATAAACTGACAGAGAACTCAAAAGACTAGAATCGTCTTGAATTATAAAACCCATCTAAAACATCAGTTAGAAAGAAAGAAAGAAAGAAAAAAAAATCATTACAAATATTTAATTCCACCACAATTATTCAATGAAAAAACAACATAAAAACGAGCACCCATATAAGTGCTCCCCTTTATATGAGATCAAAAGTGGATATGAACGCCGATTGCAATAACCAAGATGATGAGTACACCAAAGAATAAGATGGCGTGAACCAAAATTGATATGCCACTTGTACTCATGTTCCCAAATTCCACTGCCCTCTTCTTCGCCGGTATCTGAAACAACAATCCCGGCGAAAAGAGAACGAAGAGAATACCCGCCATAATTACTGGACCCCAATCTGCTCCCATCTCTCTCTCTCTCTCTCTCTCTCTCTCTCTCTCTCTCTCTCTCTCTTTTCCCCTTAGAATATAAGATTATAATTTATAATAGATTTAGAGATTGATGGGTATTATAAATTTTGTTCTGCAAAGGTGAGAGGATGCCAAACTTAAAGAGGGAGAAGACTGGTGGTGAAGGAAAAGAGAGATGTTATGGTGTGGTTGCTTTTAGCATGCTTTTTGCACTAGTGTTTCTTTTTTCCCTTTAGATATGTATGAGTGGTAGCTTTTTTGTCATAAATCCTGTATTGGAGGTTTGCTAATGGGTATAATTTTAAGGGAAAATGGAATATGAGAACCGTTTATAGATATGTACGAGTGGAAGCGTTTCTTTGTCATAAATCCTTTATTGGAGGTTTGCCAATGGGTATAATTTTAAGGGAAAACGGGACATTGAGAAAATTAGAAGGACCCATTACGCCATGTGGCATATATCTTTATCATTGGTAGGTGTTTTATGTGGATGGTGATCACTTGAACTTACTTAGTCAAAAATCGTGCATATCGTTAACATTGGAGCCTTCCGATCAATGTGCTCTAATAGATACCATTGTTCGAATTTACTTTGCAATTTCTATTAAAGCATCAAGATCAGATGGTTTCAATGTTAATATATGAGCTCAGCGTGAAACAAGTGATACTTATTCGCATAAAACACTTAGCAACAATAAGAGTCTCATGGAACATTGCCCCATGGGTGCTTCTTAAAGCAACACCGTGTAAAGCGGTCAAAGAAAAAGGTAGTCATTGGAGTCGGTCCCCTTTTCAAAAGACCATTGCTTAGCCCCCGTGGTTTGAGCTGGCTCATGCTTATTAAAAAGGAAGTCTAATGATTTGATGATGAACCCTAGCCTACCTGCAATTGACACATTTTCTCATCAATCCTGACCGTCCAGTCCTTTGACAATCACTTGGTTTACGCACATGGCCCACTGGTAAGGAAGTCCAATTATCATACGGTCGGGATTGTCCAATGAAATTTATAACTATATTTTTGGGCTGTGGTGATTGGTCAAAGGAGTGGCCACTCTATGGACATCACCCATAAATGAGCAGAAACAACTAATTTATTGGCAGAGTTTGAGAGCACCATTAACTCTGGTGCAGCAAATTAGTGAAGCATAATTACTTGTACAAGGAAAATGTAAGCTGTACTTTTATGATCACCTTTAAGAGAGATTGGTCCATGATCGTCCACTTTCATACCATACGAGGGACGTCTGATCAATCCACCTTCAACTATCAGCCCATTAATGTAGTCTTGATACGAATGTCCCACCGGAGAAATTCTGCTTATTAGATGATTTTAACCAAGAAAAACTAGGGGAAGGAAGTGTGAAAATATTACTTGGAGCCACTTGGTTGCCATGTAGCTTTTAACATATAGCTTCTAACATTACATAACGTTTGAGTGTTACGGTAACTTGCCCAAGGGCGATCAAAGCCTATCTAGAACCATTCGGAACCTACAATTTTCCATTATATAAATTATTTAAACCAATATATTGAATGTTGGGTCAATTGGTGAAAATTCAATGCACTGGTTGGGTGGTTTCACTAGGATATATGACATTTGATGTGCTCCATTTGATTTAATGCCTATAACCTTTAGATTTATTTTGTAAAAGTTTGGAACAAAAAATATCTCCATTGTAGAATTCAACGCAACCAAATGTTGTTCAACAGTAACGGAATGTTGTTAAATTTATTTGGGATCCATTAACTGTAGATAGTGTTAAGACTTTGAATCAAATGAAGATCATTTTCATCCCAATCATTAACACCAAAGAACTTTTATCATAATTTTAGATAGTGTTTCGAAGGCTTTGAATCAAATGATGAAAATTATTTTCGTCTCAATCATTAACACCTACACCTTTAGATCAAAGCGTACTTATCAAATGATACACAATTACACGTTACTTTCATATAGCATACATCCCTCTAAGTGACTTAAGTATCAAGTCATCTAATATTCGCGTCGGTTACTCTTTTTATCCCTTGACTATTACTTTCCCTGGTAAAGAAAATCTTGGTTCCACCCGTGGCTGGTTACACCACATTGTCTAAGGTTCACTCCTTTCTCTCGAGTTTTTGGAAGGTAATTAACATTTAGCTTTATTTTAGGAGTAGAAGATATTAGTTTTTGTTGTGCAAAAACTTGCGTTTACACTTTTAATTATGTTGATGACTTTCTCGTGCGAAGAAGACAACCAATAAACTAAATAACCAATATCACAAGAAGGTTGAAAGAGAAAGAGATCATACCACAAATAAGAACAAAATTTACGTGATTCAGCCTACGCCTATATTCACGGACAGTCAAACAAAGTGTTTCCACTATCACAAAAAAGATGCACAAAGGATATAAACAATAGAGGTCGAATTCTCCAATCTTACCCAACAAAGGAGAATCACAAATATCTTGTGCCCAATAACCAAGTCTTACATCCCAAGCAAAGCCCCAATTTCTCTCTCTAACCAAAACAAAACTTAGATTCTCTCTCTCTCTCTCTAACTCACATACACCAAAGGGAATCTCAATTTCAAAACCCAAAAATCCCACACGTCCAAAGTATTTCACATATTTGGATCCTTTCACTTACCAATTATAACTTGCCTATTATTCTTAATTAATTTTCAATTTTGACTAGGACTTTTCTTTTATAGTAAGTTTTTCTCTCACACTAAATAGGGTTTTTTGCATATACCCCACCGTGTTATGATAATATTATAAGAAACCCTATGAGTTATGAGTATTTATTCTGCAACCCCTACTTTTGTGTTTCTGTTTCATATAATCCCTGCCATTAACTAGTCGTGAGTTTATGGACGGAAAGTCTATTTTGCCCTTAATGAAACCAATATTTTAAAAATACCACCATTCTAAAAGGCCTTTCATTCATCTATATTTACAAGTCATGCCATTAAAGTTTATCACCATTCTGAAAGACCACCTTTATTTATAAGTCATGCCATTATAATTTATCACTATTCTAAAAGGAGTACCTTTAAATCCACCCACAAAATCTTTTAGTTCACCCACGCTCAAACACATCGATTGCATTGAATCAAATGATGGAGATTGTTTATCGTCCCAATCTTTCATGAGATCGATCTTTAGATCATGGGTGTACCATTAGACGGTTGATTTTTTATTTTATGTGGTACACACCCATAAAAATGACCTTCATATCAATTTTAAGCATGCATGTGATGTTAAGGTCACTTTTCTGAGATATGTGCCACGTGAAATAAAACATTGACCGTCTGATGGTACGATCATGATCTCAAGATCCATCGTGTGAAAGATTGGGAGGATAAATGATCTCCATCGTTCGATTCAATTCAATCAACGTGTTTCAGTGTGGGTGAACTTCAAGATTCAGTGGGTGGATTTAAAGGTACTCTTTTAAAAGGCCCTTCATTCACCTATCAAATTCAAGACTCATCAGATGGGTGATTCCCCATTAAAGTATGCCAACGTTTGGACGAATACTCAACCAATGAAGGATTTGTGCAAACGATGTAATTATTCTTTAAAAGAAAACCTTCAATCTACATGTTCCACTCAAAATACCCGTCCCTCTAATTTCCTATATGATTTAAGATCCATCAAATGAACGATCAATTGGTATTGGCTAATACTTACCGATATAATTTTTTTTCTTAGTATTGGTTGATCCTTAGAACCTGGGTTGCCAAACAAGACCGATTTTATCGATTTATCCTCCAGCTTTGTTGTATCCAAGTGGACTTTACTAAAAGTGACGTCATAATTCATAATGCAGATTGAGTATTTTCATTGTTGGGCCATCATCGGCATCATCGACATCAAGAGAATATCAAGCTTGTGAAGAGCTTATTGTGTCGAAAACTTACTCCTTCAACTATCAAGACCTTAAAAATCAGTGAAGACTAGGTTGTCAATGGGTCGAAGCAGGCCAAAATTTTGATAGTCGATCGGACTCGAGCCCCTACTTCATCTGACCCGATCCGATTTAAAACTCCCTTATTTCCTAGATTGTATATAAAATATCGTGTCCATCCAACCTTTTAGTCTACCCCACAGAACCCGAGCTTTGAGGCTTAATTATGGATTAGAAAAATTTTAAATTCGATTGATTGCTACAATTTGATGAATAACTGGTTATACAATTCATCGGATTCATTACCATATCATCATTGATATAATGGTAACCATTATATAATAATAGTGTAGTACTTCATATTATCATTCTATACAAAAAAATTTATCTTTTTATTTTATTTTAGGAATTGGATTGTCTAACCGCGTCTGCTTCCATCCACCGAATCTTTGAGTTCACCCACGCTAAAACACATTGATTGCATTGAATCAGACGATGGAGATCATTTAGGCAAACCATTAGACTATCAGTGTTTTATTTCGTAGCACACATCTTAGAAAAGTGACCTTAACATCATGTACACGGTTAAAATTAATTTTAAGGTCATTTTTTTGGGTGTGTACCATATGAAATAAAAAATCAACCGTTTGATGGTGCTACCATGATCTCAAGATCCATCGTGTGAAAGGTTGGGACGATAAACGATCTCCATCATCCGATTCAATGCAGTCAATCGTCTGATGGTGCCACCATGATCTCAAGATCCATCGTGTGAAAGGTTGGGACGATAAACGATCTCCATTGTCCGATTCAATGTAGTCAACCGTCTGATGGTGCCACCATGATCTCAAGATCCATCGTGTGAAAGGTTGGGACGATAAACGACCTCCATCGTCCAATTCAATGCAGTCAATTGTCTGATGGTGCCACCATAATCTTAAGATACATCGTGTGAAAGGTTGGGACGATAAATGATCTCCATCATCCGATTCAATGCAGTCAACTGTCTAATGGTGCCTCCGTGATCTCAAGATCCATCGTGTGAAAGGTTGAGACGATAAACGATCTCTATCGTCTGATTCAATGCAGTCAATGTTTTTCAGTGTAGATGAACTCAAAGATTTGGTGGGTAGATTTAAAACTACTCTTTTTTGTAAGTGAAGGGCCCCAAACTCTAATCACGTGTAGAGGGTGACAATTTAGTAATTTAATTTTAAAAAGGATAAATATGGTATTTAGGCTATTCTTTAACGGCTGATTAATCATTTAAAGTTACATTGGTTAAAGAGGGTATTTTATAACCACCAAAATGCTAACTAAGGGGTTTAGAGTAAATAGCTATAACGGGGGATTATTTATAATATCAGCATAACTATGGAGTATTTGCAAAAAACCCACTAAATAACATAAAGAGAACCCACATTCCAAAACTCTCTCACTTTCCAGTTTTGATTTGGACTCTTATTCTTTATCCTTTAGATCTTATTTAATAGAATTCTATCTTTATCCAAACTCAAAATATATTTTAAGTCAAGCTAAAACAGTTTAGGATCAATTTATTTAAAGCCAAACTTAGCCAAACACAACAGTTTTCTCCAAATGTTTGGTCATTGAATCAAATTACCTTACACTACAAAATTAAAGGGGAACAAATTATTTTTTATTACTATTATTACAAAAAATATTCCTTTTAGCTGCGGTCGAAAATCACTTTAAACATGAAAAACCTATTATAAAAGAATTACCGGCAGTCGCAGAAACGCACTAATAGTGCTCTCGATATATATTTTTCTCCGGCTTTGGACATGCGTATATATATATATATATATATATATATATATATATATATATATATATATATATATGACACAGATCCTTGGGTGCTATGCCGCACCCATCAGGGCCTCTCTCTCTCTCTCTCTCTCTCTATATATATATATATATATATATATATATATATATATATATAAAAGCTGACAACTTGCGGAAGGAGTTGTAGAAATTTTCTTGATGGATTAATTCATTAAAAAAGAAAAGGGTAAGGAGGGAACAATGAGCAAGGAGTTGAAGGAATTAAGGGGATCCTTAATCAAGTTCCCAAACATATTTTGAAATTTGATCGTCACCAAAACCCATGTAAAACATCAATAACTCTAGCAAGGAAAAAAAAAAAGAAAAAAGTTATAGACATTTGATTGCACAACAATTATTCAATAAGAAAATAATAAAAAAACCGTACACCCGTATAAATTAAAGAGACAAACTACAACATCATTAGAGATCAATTCATGTGTATATGAACGCCAACTGCAATGACCAAGATGGTGAGTACACCTAAGAATAAAATGGCGTGAACCAGAATGGATATGCCACTTGTACTCATGTTCCCAAATTCAACCGCACTCGTCCTCGTCGGTATCTGAAACAACAATCCCGGCGACAAGAGAATGAAGAGAATAACTGCCACAACTACCGGTCCCCAATCTGCTTCCATCTCTCTCTCTCTCTCTCTCTCTCTCTCTCTCTCTCTCTCTCTCTCTCTTAATAAAAGATTATACTAGAGTTTATAGTGATGGGTAATTGGATTTTATTAAGTTTTGGGCTGAGAGGGTGAGAGGATGCTAAACTTGGAGAGGGAGAAGACGATGGGGTTGAAGGAACCAACAATGCAATGGGGTGGTTGCTTTTTGTATGCTTTTTGCACTATTACCCATTTGTGTTCTCGTCATTTTGGGATGCGTAGAATCGTAGATTAGTGGGAGCTTTTTGCCTCCTCAATTGCTTAGCCATAGTGCTTTTACCTGGCTCATGACTGTAAGATCTAAAGCAATAAGGGATTAACTTTTCTCTCCACTAAAGTTTAGACATTTTTAGGGTATTAATTAGGACCTTAAAAAATGGTATTAGCAGCAGCACCATGTGTCAAGTTGGAGGCACGGAAGGGACGACAAAGGGAAATGGCTACCTGAGGGTCTCAGAGAGTAAAAGCAGCTATAGAGTGGGCTGATGTGGAATCCGGAAGAGAGGGGACCTGAGGAAAAGGCTATTTTGGGGGGCCCAAAAGGAGGTACGAGAGTGAGAGTCGCCACATAGTGGACCAACGTGGGCTGTGCAGCATGGTTGTTGTTACAACCCTAAAGTAATAAGGGATTAACTTTTCACTCCACTAACCCTTAAGCATTTTTGAGTATTGATTAGGACCTAAACACATGCTCATGAAAATGGGTGTGGAGATTGTCTTGCTGCTTAGCATATCTAGATTTCGTAGTGAACCCTTGCACTACCTTCAATTGGCATATTTTCTCATCAATCCTGACCGTCCAATCCTTGGAACATCACTTGGATGAGACATGGTTCGAAGGTCAAATTCTCAAATTATCCCTTGCTTTGCTCGATCATCAATTATCGAACGGTCAATAGCTATAGGTAGTGTCTCTCAAGAAGTCCGTGCATCGGATGGTTGGGATTGTCCAATTGGTCATATTTTAGGGCTATGATGATCGATTGAAGGAGTGGTCCCTCAATTGGCATCACCAATCAATGACCACGAGCATTGATTTCTTGGTAGAGTTTGAAAGCATCACTAATTTCGCTTGTGCAAAGCACACAAAACATAGTTTCTGGTATAAGGAAAGGGTAGGCTTTTCCTCATTGAATATGTGGCTAGTAAAAGGTGGTCTGTGGTTAAGAAATGGGAATTGGGACGCTTGCCATTGTGATTCATCTTTAGAAAGCTAAATGGATACAATAATGATGTATTAAAAGCTGAAGTGAAAGTTTAGTAGGTACATGAATTTGTTTATGGATTTCTCTAGTTGCATCTACTTAAACTCTAAGAGCACCCATCTTTCACTACAGCTAAAGGTGCAAGGTGGGTGCTGCTAGAGTTGCAGTGGGCGCATGCAGAGCTATCCCATATATATATATATATATATATATATATATATATATATATATATATATACCGGGCTTATCAAACTTGGAGAGATGCAAGGATACTTATCGGTTCTAAATTAGTGAGGACCTTTTTTGGAGAGGTGAGATTGACCCGTTCACTGTTGTTGCTAGGGCTTGGAGCGCACTCCAGTGCAAATATCTGAATTTTGAAATAGTTGCATTTTTATTGCGCCTTTTATGGTTGACAATTTAATATTGACATTTTAAAAAGTTAGAAACTTTCATAAAAAAGAGCATTGCTATTCTCACCTGTTTAATTGTAAGTTCCACACTGTTTTATCAGGGACGAAAATCATTTATTGGTTTGAATCAGACGACGTTATTTTTATTCCAATCTTCCTTACAATAGGTCAAGATGTTAATTCCACATAGTACACATGCCTAAAAGTGAAAATCAACTCCTTTGTCGATGATCACAGGGCACTTTTGGGGATGTGTGCCCTATGAAAGCAACATCTGAAAGTTTGATAGGCGCGCATGATCTTAAGGTCTATTACTCTATTGTAAGGAAGATTGAAACAAAAAATAATCTCTATCGTTTTATTTAAATTAGTTAATGATTTTTGTCCGTGAAAAAATCGTGTAATTCTTACTAACAAACTGGTGAGAATAGCCGCATCCTTTAAAAAATTATGAATAAAACATGAATTTTCCGACTTTTTCATTTCTTTTTAGTTTCCGTGATTTAAAACAGTTTACCTCAAATTGTCGAATATTTCTGAACTTTTAATTATGAAACAGTTTGCCGATATCTTTGGAATTTACCATCTGACACACCAGGACCAGGAGAAAATAATTTGTTCAGCTTCCTTAATTGCTTCATGAAGTAGGGTACCTCTATTCCCATCCATCTAATTACTGAAAGTGCCCCGTCCCCTTATAGAAAGTGTGTGCTAGAGTCTACCAAACTGCCCTACTTTATTAAATGGGCGCTTTTAATAAAGAGGTGGGCATGAATAAAGGTACTCCACAAGTTATCGTTTGCTTTTCTAGATGTGCGCACGAGGTATCGTTCTCTTTTTGACCACATGCCAAATTTTTTCCTTCACATGCAAGAAACTGATTAATAGATTCTAATAGCCATACCTTAAAATGGGCTGCGTTCAGATGCAGCCACTCCTTCAATGGGTTCAACTTGGATTATAATCCTAAAATATGACGTGGAATACATCTTTAACGACTTAGAGCGTCTGGACTCTAATCCATATGTAGTAGGATCATTGAGTAGTGTTTTTTTAATTACCAATTGCTTTTGGTCATAATGATAGCTCAATGGGGTGTAAGATCCTAATAATTATATAATAAGTATTTTGCATGTTTTGACATATTTAATTTATAAATGTCCCCATGTTTCACTTATTTATAATAACCCCACTAATCAGCAAGTTTTTGTTTAAATGACACCTCGAGTTATTGTTTGGTTAACCGACAAAAAAGTGACATTAGAGACATTTTTAATATGTGATCTTAATTAGGTAATAAGTGCACTTTACTTTTTTAGAGACGAAGCTAATTAACAAAATAGTAACTCAAAGTGTTATTTAAACACAAACCTACAAATTAGGAGTTATTTATAAATAAGTGAAACAAAAAGCGGTATTTATAAATATGAAAATTATAAGGGGGTATATGCCATAAATCCTTATATGATAAATATTACCACCCACCAATAAAAGAATGCATATGACCCGTTGGTCAACTAAATAACTTAAAAACCATGAAGTAGGTTTAAATTCTCATCATTGAAATTTTATTTTAAAATAAAATGGTTAGCACTAATGAATCAGATCAATTGTCACACCGAATCAGATCGATTTGAACTGCGAAGTGATTCCTGGTACCAATTCACAATTTGCTAAATAAATGAGTGAATTATGTAACATATGTTTGAAACCCTAAATCCTCAACACAACCTTTTAAAATAACATAAGAAGTGTACGGGTCTTAATGGGTTGGGCTTGAGCCCGGCTTGCCCCGTAATGTACTAGGTATAGCTTAAGGCAAATATTGAGGAGAGCCAAATCGCTATCTTTCTTTAGTGAAAAGTTTAACTAGAGCTAGTTGGTATTTATGTTGGATAATTTGTCAGATTCAGTATCCCATCTTTATTAATTGTCGATTCTTGTATTGATATCAAAGATTCTCATGATTTCAAAGAGCAGACTAAAAGTAAAAATACTGAAACACTCCCAATCCGGTCTATTATGAACTCAACGGTCTATAATAGACTGCTATGGTACATAATAGACTGTTGCAGTTTATAGTAAATCAATTCGATTATTCATGGACTGTTTCCAACAATATTGGTCATTTGTAAAAGATTCCATATTCTATGATTTTTTAATTTATGAATGTGTTAATGAGTTTTTTTGATGAAAAATTTTCGTTCATTGCTCAAATTTGCTTTTCTACCAACTTAGGTGTCGATGATTTTAGGCTTCTAAAGACCAACTTGGCTTTTCACAACTTAAGGCTTAATGATTAGACTCACAACTTAAGGCTTAAATGGAACAACTTTATTTGTGTAGCATATTTGACGGACACAATTGAAGTAATTTCGTAACCCTAAGGCAAGTTCTTTAATTTGACCTATAAATGAAAAATTTTGCTAAAAAGAAAATATAAATTTAAAAATTATAAATCCATAAACGAATCATTTACAAATGATAATTAATTTGTCAAAAGGGGCAAGGATAAACTGATGTGATCTACTATAGACGGAAGCAGGTTAGTATGTATTAGAAAATACCTTATTTGATAACTACCACATATCAGTTATCTTGTTGTATTTGTAATTTATAACTGTTCGTATCAGAATATAGTTATTTAGATAACTATCCACTTACCATATCCACTTCGCCATGTTCATTCCTACTTCTAGATAACCGCTGACAATTATATTTGTAATCTTATTTATACACTTTCTTCCCTGTGAATGGAGAAACAAGCAGTAAACATGGTATCAGAGACACTCGGCTCCTGAATTTTTTTTTTTCTTTAAATTTTTGGCTCATCAAATGGTGGACGGTCATTCATCTATTGCGTCAAAATTTGATTAATGATGTGGCGTCTCCCTATTATCTCCATCCATCCGATCATCCGGGTGCTACCCTCGTTTCAACTTCTCTTATTGGTGAAAACTATTCCACAAAGTTTTCACATTGATTTGCTTAATGGATGCGCATTTTTTACTTTGGTTTTAATGGCTTTTATATTCTATATGGATGTCTTTTCTTACATTTTCTCTGGCCTTATATCTTCTACGTGGATGTCTTTTCTCACCTTTTCTTTTGGCCTTCTATACTCTATGCAGATGTCTTTTCCTATATCTTCTCTATCCTTCTATATTCTACGTGATGTCTTTTCCCACATTTTCTCTGACCTTCTGTATTTATGTGGATGTCTTTGCCCATATTTTCTTTTACTCTTTATTTTTTCAAAATCTCTTTAAAGAGATTTGTCATATAATCAAGATCAAACTTTATCTAGCCACCGGCTCCTACAGACTCTAAGACGAGCGGGATGCGACAGTGATGGACTTCATAGACAAGCGGTGACCACCAACAAGCAAGATTGAGTTTGAGAGATATCAATCTCTATGATTTCTTCCAAGTTGGATGTTCTCAACGTTCACATTCCAACTTGAGGGGGAGTATTAGAAAATACTTTATTTGATAACTACCACATATCAGTTATCTTGTTGTATTTGTAATTTATAACTGTTCGTATCAGAATATAATTATTTAGATAACTATCCACTTACCATATCCACTTCGCCATGTTCATTCCCACTTCTAGATAACCGCTGACGATTATATTTGTAATCTTATTTATACACTTTCTTCCCTGTGAATAGAGAAACAAGCCGTAAACAATGTAATCGATTGTGGCCATATATATTCTTCTTTCTGTTATCTTCTTCTTCTTTTCTTTTGTTCTTTTGTATTTTATAATTTTAACAGTATGTACTACAAAAATCTATTATAGACCTTCAACTCATTATATCGGTGGGCCCGGAACCATTTTAGAATCTGCCAAAGACCGTTTGGAACCAAAAATCAGTTCATGAGTGCTATGAGTATTTTTTATTATCCATTTACTTTTTGAAAAGGAGGAGCATTTTTATACCTTGGTAACTTTAAAAGACCTTAAGGCGATTTTGACAACTTTATATTGGATCCCAGAATTTTTGAAATCACATATGAGAATCAATAGTTAATGATACTGACATAACAAATTGTTTATTTATGTTATAAAGACTAATTTTAGGGTCGTCCAATCGTGAAAAGAAAAGACAAAAATACTTTTGTATCGCTCTAAAATCTCCCTTAACTGAGTTGTCCAAAACAAAAGTAGTCACCATTTGAGGCCTAACTCAAACCTTAAGTAAGAAAAAATAAATCTGGTCATCAACTAATCTCTACCCCAAATAATTTCACAGCTTTCTTGGCTACTGGCTTCACAACAGCCTCCTCTTCCTCCTCTTCCAACTCCCCATCACACTCACACTCATAACCCAACCCCAATTCAAGTTTAAGTTCCACCTTCCCCTTTCCCCAATCACCAATCCCCTCAACTACACCAGCCCCTTCGCTCTCTCCTCCACTATAACTAACATCAATCATACAAAATGACTTCTCCTCCTTAAACCCCTCTACATAATCACACTTATAGAAGGTAATGAGGTCTTTAGCTTTTAGCTCTTTCTCCTTCACAAACCGACTCCAACCCCTCGTAAACACATGACTCTGGCTACTCTTCCAATAACAGTATCGGAGTTTCCACGACCTTAGCCTTCGATCAAAGAACATGAGCTGACAACCGTCTGGGTCGCCCTCTCCTACTGTACTTTCTTCTGAAACTTCAGGAAAAAACTTTGTCGCGTATTTTTTTGGGATCACGAGCCGGTTCAGCTTTCCGACGTCGCTCGGAGTAAGCTCTTTTTGAAAGAGTTGTTGATAGGAGACCCCTCCTTCCTCAACACGACCGCTTCTTAAATCAAATCGGGCCTCTTTCGCCATATTTGATAATTGGCTTCTTACATAATTCGCCAATTTGGCTTTGTAGGAGCCATCTTTGATCATGTTTAAAACGGATTTCGTTGTAAGGTGATCTTGGAAGTTTGGCTCTTGGATGGTGATGTTTGTCCATGGGAAGTTGCGGTGGGAGTCGCCGCTTCGGAGTTTAATGGCTGCACTATCATAAGCCATGGCTGCCGCCTTCTTGGATTTGAATGTTCCGAGCCAGATTCTTTGATGGTTTGCGTAAATTTGTGCGCCCCAATGCCCATTTTGTTGTAATACCACGCCTTTGAATCTCGTCGAAGCAGTTGGGTTGCCGTCTCTTTGGCGTTTATTTGGCCGGACCGGATTGCTGCTGCTATTTGAACCTGAACCCTCATTAGGATTTGAGATCAGATTTAGGGGCTCTCCCTCCATTGGAATCCTGATCATAGAATAAAAAGTAAAATAACTATAAGAGAGATTCAATGAATATCTAAAGGAATGCAGATTGAATAGATTTAGTAACTGAAATCAGTAATGAAATGAAATAATGAACAGATAGGATGAAAGCAGGAGAAATAACATTGATTCAGAACAAAACCTTGATGACGTGATTGCTTAACAACCCTGCAACAAAAAGAAGTGAGAAATCTATATAGAAGGGAGGAACAAATCACATGCAATATTTTAGCACAAGGAGAGAATCTTATAGATTTGTTTTGGCTTTGATAGAGTAGATTTTGTATACAAAAAGGTAGTGAGTTTTAGAAAGAAGACTGAATTAGTTGAATGGCGACAACTTTTTTGAACTTGACCAGATTGACGGTATCTAAACGTAGCTAAATTTACGAGTAATAAAACAAAAGCCTGCTTTATTTATTTATTTTTCAATTGTTTCTGTTTATTCCACTTTCGATTTCATGCTTGCAATTTGTCTCTCGCTCTCTCTGTTATTTGTTATTCTTGGGTAGTCAAATATACGTTATATTTCTTAAATGTTATTAGATTTTTTATTTTTCATGTGTTGTTGCATGCATTACGACAGAAACTATAATCTATATGTGGGCTAATTTGCCGGTAAAACCTAAAAGACCGTAATAAGTTCTTCCAACTCAACAGTTGTTGGATGTTTAAGAAAAGTAGAACTGCCAATAGTGTTAGGTTGGCCTATTAGTCCGCCCCCAGGCTCCCATCCCTAGAAAGGGCTAGTGCTGGAGCCAAAATTTCGGCTGTTGATTAGAAAAATGGTATATTACATGACCTTACACTTGAGCCGACCTGACAAAAAAAATCTACCGGACGCCAAACCCGGTAAAATCTCCAATTTTTCAAACTTCATCTATATATATATATATATATATATATATATATATATATATATATATATTCGAAAGGAGAAATGTACATCCACATTTCGAATATATATAATCGAAAGGAGAAATGTACATCCACATATATGAGAGACAGTTGTCCTTATGCACATAGTTTAAATAGAAAAGTTCCTTTTTTATTTTTTGGGACGTGTGACACTTTTAACACCATCTAAGTTGTGATTTAAAGGTCATGATTGATATAAGGTACAATTCTTAAATGTCAAAGATTGACGGTAAACACAATCTCTATCCTCAGTTGAAGTTATCAAAGTTCATCATCTAATTCAATAGTTGATTGTATTGAATGAGATGCTAGAGATCGTGCCAATCTTTGCACGAGATATTTAACATCTTTAGAGCAACTCCAATGGGGGTTTAGTAAAAAATAGTCATTTGAAAATATATCTAATAAGGACGACAAATTCAACTCAGCAAAGCCAAACGGCTCTTTTTGACACTCCCACCAAATCAAATCCTGTACTCTATTTCAAGTGGAATAGGATACAATCTCCAAGGACGTCAAAATTTACTATTTTGAGCCCCAACATTAAAAAGTGAAAAATAATAATTTATTTTGAAAATGGGGTCGTTTGCACATTTAATACAATAATTTGAAGCCCAACGGCTACTTTTGTCGTCCCTAGTTGGACCTCCCAAAATTTAAGCTTGAAATCAAGCACCTCTCAAAATTAGCCGTTTAAGAATAATTTATTAATTTTTATGAATTTAAAAGTATTAGATAGTATATTTTTAATATACTAAATGTGCAACCGTCATATATTTATATAAAATATTATTTTATTTTATTTTTGACATTGGGGCTGACGTCAACTTTGACGTCCTTGGAACCGGTACCCTAATCTACGTGGAATAGGTAGCGGATTGGAGTTGGTAGGTGCATCAAAAAGAGAGATTTGACAATGTTGAGTTGGATTTGACGTCCCCATTAGAGTTGCTTACATTATTACCTTCAAATTAGACTACTTAAATATACAGGTCCTAAAAATCGTAGACATCTTGTGTGCAAGTTCTTGCTCCCTAAAAACAAAAAAAAACAAAACACGCAAAACCTTTTTTTTTAATTTGTATTTATGTCGGATTTTGTGTTTGGGTCGAGGTTAAACCTATTTTTAGGACCAAAATGATCAGGCCCGTCAAAGCCTCACCTGAACCCAGCCCCTCCCTGCCAAGTCCGATTATTTTAAAAGATAAAGACTGCTGATCAGAATCCCGATTCGGGTCAGGTTTGGGCTTAAATAAAAAGGCCGAGCTCAAATAGAGACAGGCCGGAGCTTACCCAAACCTTTCCCATTGACAGTGCAAGCCCTGAAAGGAATAATGCAATGAAGGGAGAAGATCTCTCGGGCCGGACAGTGCAACCCTTCCATGCATTTAAGGAAAGGATAAAAGACGTGGGGATGCAAAATCGGTGTACTGGAACCGATTTTTTCGGTTTTCGGATTGGTACTCCACAGAATCCTGAACCGAAATGAAGCCGTTTCGGTGCACCCAATAGCAAACTGCTGCAATCCAAACTGAACCGAAACTGACATTTTTTGTTTTTTTGGGTTCGATTTCCGTCTTTTTCTTAATTATTTTTTCCAGTTTTTTCTGTTTTTTTGGTACTTTTTCGGTTTTCCGGGTCAAACCCTGCGTCCCTAGCCACTATCTTCTTCAAGTCGTCGACACAAAGATCGCGACATAAATTACATGCGCATAATGGAGCATAATAAAGCAAGGTGACACAACAAACGAATTTTGTAACCCAAAAAAAAAATGCTTCTCTACCAAACAACTGATTTGATACCAAATTTAAATTCGATACGTTAAATTTAGCAGTTACTGAGGGACTTACTTGTGTTGGCGAAGCCTTGGTCTTCAAACGCTTTTCGGTGCAGCTAAAATAAAAAAAAAATGAAATTGCTACGATCAAAATTTCAGGAGAGTAGAAATAAATAGCGGAGCAAGGCTTGCTCAGCAAGCGATGGGACCTCACTTCCCCCAAATTAATATCCCTACGAATCCTCCCAGTAAGGATTCGTATTGCTAATTTTATTACCAATCACACTCAATCAACCAAACATTTCTATTTCTTTTATTTATTTATTTCACCCAAAATAGAAGGAGACTGAAATCAAGTGTATACCGTGTATTCGTGTGCCATTCACCGGTCAATCGATTGACCACAATGACGGCCACAAACAATAGAGAATCCAATAAGACTTTCTACTTCCTATTTCCTATCGTGTGCCAACCTGTTGAACCTGATACGCTGTTAAACCTCGGATTTACAACCATTAGATAGAGGAGGGAATTTTTTACTTATTTTAAAAATTATAATCAGCCGACCGTAACAAAGGACCAACGACGGACTCTTTACGTGCCGCGATGTAAGTGCTGGCTTCAACCTGCATTGCTGGGGCCCACTGTGCCATGTAAGCGGGCGGTTGAATGATCCACGGTTTCGCATCCTCTCCATATCAGTATCCTATATCCCCTTGTAGTGCGCGTTTTCATTACGTAGGCACTTTCAATATAAATAGGTTGGCAAGAACAGAGGTTCCCTTTTTAAACATTGTTTAAAGGGTGCGGCTACTTGCACACGACATTTGTGTTGTTGTACATAGCATAAAAAAAAATTTATACTTTTGGATCTAGTGTCACAAGGAACATCATTTAGGCCGTCAGATTTGAAGGTCATGATATAAAGATCTTTGATGCGAAAGATTGGTATAAAGCGCAATCTTTATCATATGATTCAACACAATCAAAGCCCATCATTAGATTCAACGATTGATTATGCTGAATCAGATGATAGAGATGGTGATTCATGCCAATCTTTCGCATCAAAGATCTTTACATCTTGGCTATGAAATCAGATGATGACACAGGTCCCTAAAATATTAAAGGGTACCTCTGTGTGCACCTAAAAGACTACTGAAAGCGCCTACATTTGAAACCCATTGATTGATTGGAATCAGACGATGGACATTATTTTACACCCCTCTTCTCCACAGTGGATCTTGAGAGCATGGGCATACCATTGATGGTCATTTTTTTTTTTCCACATGGCACAAATCTTTAAAAAAGTGATCCTAAAATCACATGGCAGTATGGCACACATGACGCTCAAACATGATTTTATAGCAATTTTTAGGGATTTGTTCCCCTTGGAATACAAAAATAGTCTAATGGTAAAATCATGGTCTCAAGATCTATTGTGTGGAAGATTAGGGTGAAATACGATCTCCATTGTATGATTCAAAGCAGCCAATGGGTTTCAGACGCATACTCTTTTAGTAATTTGTCGCTTGTTTGCGCGAACAGAGGTAACCAATAATAATTATCTTTTTAAACTATGTGCAACTGCACGAATCTCATGTGCAAGCAATCTTTTGTGTGAAAATTTTGAGTACAAATTTATTCTAGCAACAACTCATAACACTACTTTAACTGGTGATTCCAAAAGACTAAGGCTATGTTTGCGATAGCTCTTTGCTAGCCCTGTCATAGTAGAGTTCACTTGCTTTAGTAGGTTTTCATTATCTTTGCTAACTCCTTGAAAAGTAGGATTTACTTACTCTAGCAGCTACCTCCTTGCTCTCTGCTAACTCTCTACCCGAGCAAATAAAATCTACTCTGACAATGAGTGAGTAGAGGGGAGGGGAGAACTGCCGAACAGGTAAATCTAGCATACAATCTTACTATGCAAAAAGTTATCAAGGAGAAAGGGGACCCGCTAAAATAAGTAGCATAATGTTAGCAAAGAGAATGGAAACCTGCTAAAGCAGGTGAACACTGCCTTGACGAGGGATAGGAGAGAGCTATGCCAAACAAAGCCTCAGGGTTTGGCATAGTTGTGTTTGGCATAGCTCTTTGTCAGATCCCTGCCAGAGCCAGATATACTTGCTTTAGCAACATCTCCTTCTCCTTAGTAGCTCCCTCCAAAGCAGGATTTATATGCTCTAGAAGCTACCTCTCTACTCTATGCTAACTCTCTTTCAAAGAAAAAAAAATCTATTTTAACAAAGAGTGAGCAGAAAGCACAGTAGAACTCTTGGATAAGGTACATACTGTTATTCAAGAAATTAAAAAAGAGAAGGGGACCTACTTAAGCTGTGTTTAGCAAAGAGGAGGAGAACTTGTTAAAAGCACGCAAACCCTAGCAGGGAAGTAGAAGAGAGTTACGCTAAACACAGCTTAAATGAGTCCGTAGGGGCTACCCGTAGTTAAAAAGGATGTCCCACTAGATACACATTGATAATTTGAATTTTGTGATTCTAAGGAATCTTTTAGGAGAGGATTTGGGCCCACTGAGTGGCAAGAAGCTCCAGGAACTTGAAAGGATCTTATTTTATATTTGTGTTTTGTGCCTGTTAATCCATTTACACGCGCGGTGGAGCTGCTAGGAGATGCAACCGAGTCAGGGAGACCTGGCAGGTTTGGCAGACCCTACCTTTTTACAAGTAGAGGAGGAAAAAAACCAAAAAAATACGAAAGCTGAACTGATTAAAACCGAACTGAACCGAACTAAAACTGATTTAGGTTTGGTTCGTTACCGGTTTTCGGCACCCATAACCGATATGGATCAAGTTTGGTTCGCTATCGATTTTAATTTTTTGATTATCGATTAATAGAAACCGATAAGTTCAGTTGGGTATCAGTTTTGGCCAAACCGATTATTTTTTGGTTTCTACCCCTATCTTCAAGCCGTGTTTAGGTTTTAGGAAACTTGATCGGCACTGAGAAGTTTTATCACTTAAAACAATATCCCAACAGAGAAAATGAGACGAAGAACTGTGTTACAAGCAAAAAAAACAGCTCCCCACAGGAGCTAGAGTGAAAGAGCTACTCTTTAGCCCAAAAGAGCTAATCCAAACGCAGTCTTAAAATTGATCCAGAGTTCCGGACTATTTCAAGTGTGTTTTGGTCAAGGACTGTGTTATATAGCAGGCAGGTTTTGGGCAGGCAAAGTGCAGGCAGCTGATGTGGCACAATGCAATTGGAAGCAACTGCAATGGGGAGCTGTTTTATCACAAGGGCAATCAGTCAAATCACGCCACAGCAGCCGCTTACACTTTGTATGCGAAAAACCTGCCAGCGGTTTGCAATTTTCCTTTGGTCAACTAATCACAAGCTGCTATCCCAGAATTGTTTTTATCAAACAATAATTTCTGCAAGAGTAGCTCTTACACTTTTTTCAAAACACTGCTGCCAAACAAAAATTCCTGCAAAAGAGCTCTGGAAGAGTTTGATGCTCTTCCAGAGTTTGGATTAGCTCTGGAAGAGCTCTGGAAGAGTTTGATGCTCTTACACTTTTTTCAAACACTGCTGCCAAACAAAAACCCTGGAAGATCACTCCCTCCAGGGTCAACCCACAAGTGCTACTCCTAGGCTCCACGGATCAAACTAAACTAGATTTGGTATTAGGTACCAACCCTAGTCCTAATGGCGGCACACGGGCCTTCAATACCAACATAAGGGAATGTGCAGATATTATTTCATTTCCAGAGTTTGATGCTCATAAGTAACTGGGCACCTCCAAGACTTAAGACCGTTATAGTGAGAAGGAGATTGGCCCGAGTACCAAGTGCCGCTGTAGGCACTCAGGTTAGGTTTCTAATACCAACTAAATTACTAGACTATCAATGAAACCCATTTTTTATGTGCCTTGCATGTACCAGCCTGATCAAATAGTGATAGCTTACCCTTGAGTGACCAACTACATGAATGATGGCTTGCCTGAGGGCTGCACTTTTGGTTGCTATAGTAGTTCTACTTCAGATGGGCACATAGCAGAAAAGAAAACAAGATCTACATAAAAAACAAGTTCAGAAGACGACTTTCACAATAGGACTTTAGTCTACATGACACGAGGCAGCAAAAGCGAAGCAAGAAGTTTGACAAGTGAAACGGGTTTTAGTAGTACAATAGTAGGGATATGCGACATATCATATGCCCATTGCTCCCATCATAAATGTCATTGGTTATCCACTTTCTGAAAGATCCAGGCTTTTGTGCTTTGGTGGGGGAAGGTCCATCAATCCTATCTGCTGGTCCATGGATCAAAATATCGTCCGATACCGATACGTATCGGTATTTGAGCTGAACGATACGGCAGATACCGATCGTTCAGTTGTATGGCAGATACCGATATGTATCGTTTTGGAGCTCGGACAATACGTATCGGTAATCCAAGATTTTGACCCATGTGCTGGTCTGTTCGGGGTATAACCAACTTGGAGGTTTCATACCCAAATTGGTCAGCTCAATTCAGCTCAGACCTTGATGCTGTGACTTGGGCATTACCCAGTAGAGATGCATGGGCATCTGTTCTAGATGTCACTATGGCCACATGCCGGAAGCCAAGAAGTGCAAACAAGGAAAAAGGGATGTTCGGTAGCAGCAAGTGTAGTCTACGAAGTAAGCTTAAGGGTTCCTAAAATGACATTCACTACCAAGTGCATTCGAATCCCCAACTAGCATCATCAACTCATACTTTATATACTAGGTACTCACTCCACAAAAGAAAAGCACTTGCATGAGGCAAGAAAAACTAAAAATAAAATTCAGTTGTTCCCCATTGGTCAAAATTGAAAGATTAAAGCCACCTATGAATAAGACCAAACAGTATTCCAGAAAAGAAAGCAGTCCTATGACATCGCGGAGGTTTCTTCTAGAAAACAAGCTCATGAGGTTTCATGCCTGACCTAAGGGAAAATCTGGCAGCCAAGTATGCCTTCAATTCTGGAACTGCCTCAATGGCTTTTATCAGCTGAGCATCCACAGCCTTCTGATCATCTTTCTTCTCCTGTGGAAGGGCCTTCGCTTCCTAAATTTTGAAAAACAAATGAAAAGAGAGAATGAGCAAACAATACCCAAACTATATTACCAACCATCTCAATGACGTATATAAGGAGTACAGATTGACCTCTTTGTCAGCCTCAAAGAATTCTCCTTCCCCTTTCTTCTTCTTCTTCGCTACTTCCTTTGCAAAGTAGTTGTCACTAAGTTTTTCAACATCTACACCAGATATGTCAACCTTGGTGGACGTCGCAATCACATAGGATTGGTTTACACGTCGGATAGGAACACCGTTAACCTTGAAAGGACCTGCACACACCCCGAAAAAAAATGTGAAAAAGAACCTTCTTTTTTATGTTCTTTTGGTCGGTGACTTGGAAAGAACTTAGAAACATATAATAGGGCTGTCGATGGGTCGGGACGAGCCAAAATTTTGGCTGCCCAATAGGCCAGGGAATATGGCCGACCGGACCAGAAATTGGAACGGGTCAGGAAGATTTTTACCCCGACCATAAAGTTAACCCAGCCCAATGATTGAGCCGGATGCTTCATGTCCGATAAGATCCACTTGATTAATTTTATGTGCCCAACCTGGTTAAAAATCGGGCGAGTCAGTAAAGGGCCGACTCAACCCATTGACTGCACTAAATATGTCTAAATCACGAGTTGGCATCAAAAGATGGTAGAAGAATTAGTTAGGTATAGATAAAAGCAATCAGTAGTATTTTTCAAAAAATCATAAACTCTATCAAATACTTAAATACCAATCATCAAACATTTACTCCAAGCATAAAAGTACTTGGAAAAATGCTTGTGCATCCCAGACAAACAACCAGACCCATGTACACCAAAAATACTTGCAAAACTTTCCATTCACAAAAATCAGACATGGACGCGTGTGCTCTAGGAATCAAGCAAGGAAATCCTAAAAACAGGATGACATGCTCACACGGCAAAAGATATAATCAATTTTAAAGCATATATTATGTTGTACCATATCACCATCATTAATATATCAAAAGGTAAGAAAAAAATGTGGCAAAAATAAGGTTTACGGTTTCTGAAACTGATTCTAAATGTAAAATTTTAAGCTTGCCAATTATAAGTGAATGGAAGATTCATGTTGCAAACATAACACTGATAAACTTTGAACGATAAAATAAAATTTATAAAAAAAAAATGAAAATTTTGAAAACTCAAGAAATGCAAAAAAAACAGCGACAAATTTTCCACGACAGATTTTAGGAGGTTCTGAACATTTTGTAGCAGATCGTTGACAGAGAACGATATAAAGCATCCAGAGTCCAGACCAATCTAAAGACTAGAAGTAAGCCAGCAATAGTGTAGCTGAAATTCGATTTCATCAGTCATAAAACTAACTTTAGAATCATGACATAAGCAAGCACGAAACTCTCTTTCTTCATTTTTAGTTGGATCAGAAAGGAGGAGAGTACAAAGTGAATAATAAATGAAAGAAATTTAGTTAACAACTACAAAGCAATTAACGGATAAAGACTTTTAACAAGACTAGTTGTGAGGTTTTGTTTATAGAAACACAAATAAATAACATTTTCAGTTATGTTTCATTTTTATAAAAACGGAGTTGTATTATGGGAAACAAAATTGCAGTTCCACAAAGAAACTAGGCTATATTTTAGAGAATTTATTTATCACTTTAGAAGTTTGTTAATTTAACATGAATGGACATAGATTTCTGGTAATTGAGCCTATCAAATAGCTTCTGAAGCCAAATTTTCTTATATCTCACCAATTAAAAAGAAAGAAAAAAAAATTCTCACAAGTCACAAAATCCAAACTCCAAATGGAACTTGTTTACTTATATACTCAAATTTGGTCTCCACACACTCCACTCTTCCATCCAAAGATTCTAAAGGTAGAAAATAGGAATAAACCGTAATCCACATGATGGACCACTTTTTGCTGATACTAATTCCCATGTAAAAAAAAACCCAAATAATCAACAATATATATATATCTTAATTTACTGTGTGGAAGCTGGTACAGTTTGGGAAGATTGATCAAAAAGAAGAAACTACTTCAACCTATATGCCCTTAGGCACAACCATACATACCATAGAAATCACACTTTGAAAGGGTGGACAATTACCTAGAGCAGTTAATTTAATATTTTTTTGGCAAAACAGGTAGCATTTACAAACATTTGCAATTTACGTGAAATCAATTTGCAATTAATCTTATTTAGGATTTTTTTTACTGCTCTCCTAAACTAACGGCAATGGCAGAGCCAATGACTCCTAACAACGAATTCACATTTAATAAGAATTTTTTAACTAATAATTTATCCAAACAGCATTAAATTTTGCAATTCTCACCTCACTCTATTAGCATTTGAACTATTTAGTAGTGAGCAATCCAAGGAGTCAAAGTGATAGCTCGTACATTGAAATGAAACCGCCTGAAAATCACACCTTTTATGAGATTTGAACCATCCATTCTCTTCACTCTAATATCAACGATTGTTCTTATTTTTTAAGAACAATATTAAAGTTCGCTAATTGGATGGCTTGCATCCACTAAAAAGTGTGATTCTTCGGCTGAGATATGGTCCACTGATGAGTTGTCCCTTGGACTATTTAGACTGATTACAAATGAGCATTATGTCTCAACCTTCTCTCAGTTGATAAACAACTGCTCTTCCATCAACTGATTGAAAATAATTTTCAAATACACAGCATCTTTGTCCTCACCCGGCCTTTCTAGTACTTATCGAATCGGTAGAGGTATGCCACGTGGCATAATGGAAGGCATACTTTAATAGTGTAGGATCAAAAGTGTACTTTAATGGTGCACGATAAGTTACGTTGTGCTTGTCATTGAGACGGTCGGGAAAGCACCAGCGCCCAGTCAGCTCCCTGCCATATCGGTTTTCAACCACTCTCGCAAAGCCTTCACTGGACCCGCTCCCCCAGCGCCCGGCAGCTCCTCGTCGGCTCACCGCCAGTGCCAGAGCAGGCTTATCAAGCGTGCTCTAGATGCCTGGCATTCTGGCATGTCGGTCGGGGGTTGCCTAAAAGACCCTTAAACATAATTTGGTTGTTTAAGGCTGTGTTTGGGATTGTTCTTTGGAGCCAAAGAGCAGGTCTAAATTTCTCTTTTAAAGAGAACCAAATTCAGCTCTTTCTGTGACGACCCAACTTACTTGACCCATTACTTGACCCGACCCAACTTGATTTGACCCATTCAATACACACACACACTAAATGTATACACCCTATACACTATCTTTCCCTTTTGCAAATTAAACCAAACAAAACACTGTTTCAATCTTTTCATCTTCTCCTTCATTATCGAAGGGGCTCCATCACTTGCCCTCTTCATTGTCGGAATCGAAAGACCACCCTGGAACTCTATATAAAGAGCCCAACTCCTTTCTTCCTCATCAAACTCTCTCTCTCTCTCAAACTCCTCTAAGATATGTTTCTTCCTTTTCTTTTTATTTCTTAAAAGTTTCTCGTTATTTTGTTTAAATTCTGTTTACTTTATTCTCCTATTTCTCTTTTATTTTGATTTTGTTTTCCTCCTCTTCTCCGGTCACCGGAGCTGCCGCTAGTGTACCCTTATGTTGTTCCGATCATCGATATTAACCTGCGATTAGCATCTTAGCACCCTTTATCCACACCCATCATTCCATATGTCGTCCTTATCGTCATTTATAAGTGAACTTTTTTCTTGTTTTTAAGTAGGAACAACTCCAAATTTCAAATCATGGCTTTAAATTTTGTAGAAATTATTAAACTATGTATTCTTGTAAGATAAGTATTTATTTTTTTAAATCAAGTTTAATTAAATTAAGGATTTTGTAAGCCAAGTTTATTTTTAAATTAAGTTTTAAAATTGAAATATATTTTATTTTAAAAAACTGGAATTTTAAAATTATTTAAAATTGGAAATTCTAATATCAAATCAGAGGGTTTAGTTTAAAAACGGAAATTTTCTATATAGTCGGGGATCTTTAGATCTTATTTTAAAACTAAACATTATGATTAGAAAATCGATTTTATCATGTTTTAAATCTCTTCATTTTCTTCCCTTCAACTTCTTATAGACACCGTACTGAGTCTGCTGACCACCCTCCTTTCTACATGGTCAGATAGCAGCCAAAATCGAGGAATTTCACCCCCAATTCAACTGATACCCTTGAATCCGACGATTGATGCAAGTGACCTTACCCATACCATTTTAGTTTAATGATAAAGCATAAATCTTGTCCTTACATAATCGATTATGTGAATACCTCATGTATTGAATATTGATAAAGAACTCGCATATATAAATTCTATTATTGTTGTTAGAGCATGATTGTCATAGCATAGAGATTTCATAACTATTGCATATATTTTTCAACCACTCGTATAGTTTTAAATGTTGAAATATAGTTTTTATGATGATTAACATGTTCTTGAATGTTACTGAGAATTCAAAATGACAAATAATAGAAGTTGGCAAAATGATGTCTGACATGAAAAATGAATGTAAAATATATATATATATATATATATATATATATATATATATGCGAATATGATATTTAGTTAAGATCCCGACAGGGCCACGGGATAGTACTGGACGAACGGGTCCACTTGTGCACTTTGTTGTAGGAAGTAAATCCCATCAAACCGGATCGGCATGGTTGACATTAGGATTGATAAAAGATATGGAATCCTCATTTGTAACTGGTATCCAAGACGAATGATTATATGAATGTAACTGCACTTGGATCGGTGCTATTATCTTAACACTTGTACAACATATGTAGCATAATTGTAGAGTAAGTTATTTTTCCTTCTTCTCCATATTGAATCATTGAATTTTATGTAATGATATAGATAGTAGTATTTCTCATATGACAAGTGGTATCTCATATCTTCAATTGGAAATGATAGAACTATATTCATAAAAGTTGTAGGAATTATATTAGGGTTATCACCCCATTGCTATTTAAAATTTCAGAGACCGGACCTTGTAGCTCAGGAGCTGCTTTTCAGGAAGAGACCCTAGAAGACTTGTTGGATTAGTTTTGGTTAGGAGTTGTTTTAATTTGGGAATGTAATAAATGTAACTTTGAATTCTAATTAATCATAATGGACCGTTGTGTTTCCTTTATTTGAACTTTGATTATTGAATGTGTTCATATGCCGAAATGGATCACGTATCGCCGTATCGGATTTCCAGGGGGGGTGGCACTTTCACTCTCCGAAAGAGCTAAGAGAAATTACCCATTGAGTCATAACTCAATACGCCAGCATCTAAATGGTTAGCTCCACATTGGATCCCCTAATTGCAATCCACCATGTATTTATTATAACCAACACCACCTCATATTGGGGAAAAAAAAGTTATCACCATTATGGCATAAATCATCAGAGATCTACTTGTTTAAATTCTTCAGAACAAGCATTAACTCGTCGTCAACAAGTAAAATAATTATAATTATTATTATTAATTAATTAAATAATAAATAACGAAATAGACGAAATCAAAGTCACTTACCAGTGATAAGTAGTAATCCAGAGAGAAGCTGTTTCAGAAAAATAACCCTTTTACCCTTAAACCTTCCCGCTAGGATTATCAAAACCGTACCAGGAGTTATACTTGCCCTAATATTCAAAATAAACAAACATAATAATAATAAAATGACCAAACATTATGAGCGAAATTATTTTTAAGAAAAAAATAAAATATAAAAAAAAACCTGAGCTTGGTAATGTTGTGTTTGCGGCCATGGGTCGAAGGCTTCTTAACATCGTCGGCCGGATAAAACTTGGACGGCTTTTCGGCAGGTTTCGGTGGTGACGCTTTCGGCTCGTGTCGGGGAAAAACGCCGCCGTTCTTTGCTTTAATAGCCCAAAGGCCTCTCTTGTGATACATTTTAGATCTAGAGAATCGGCCGATACCACGAACCAACTCAGGGTTTCTGCTAACCCTAGTGCTCTTCGGCGGCGCCATTAATGAATCTCTATTGGTCCTTCGTCCAGACGAGGAGGGGAGATAAGCGGCAGAGAAAAACCCTAATGGAGCTCTGTATCCAGAGGTGCTAAATGCTATATTGAGGTTAGCGGCTAGCATACTACGTTACAGCCGTTGAAATAACATCGAACGGTAGAAAATGTCCTGAACCTGATTTATTAAGTATTCTGGACCTAAACTCGACCCGACTTGCTAAGCTCTAAAACGTTTCCTGAGCCAAAACCTTACTTGGACCTAGCCACCTAGGGCTGTCAACGACCCGGGTTTCATACCGGGCCCGAATGGGCCGGGTTCAGGCCCAATATGTTAATCATTTAATAAACGGGTTGGGCTAAACCCGGATTACAAACGGGTTTGGGTTCCCATTCGAGCTGCAAAGTGTAAGCCCAAACCTTGACCCGATAAAATGAGGCCCTTATTAAAAAAAAAACTCTTAAAAATATTAGGAACCAGGCCGGGCCCGAATAGCTAATCGGGCCGGATTCGAGCTACAACATTTAAAAACCGGGTTGAGCCCAGCCCGGTTAGCTATTGGGCCAGGTCCAAGCTCTCATTATATCTTTTAAAAAAAACGAGCTCTCATTATAGCTTAGTTGGACTTGGACCCAATCGTAAAATTGCACCCAATATGAACCCGCCTTGAACCTGACCTACTAGTGTGGCTGCCAACGGGTCGAGTTGGGTCAAAGTTTTGGCTGCCCAATGAGAGAATGGAATATGTCCAACCCGACCCCACCTGACGGGGGGCATGAACCAACCCGACCTGATAAAAATCTTGTATCTTCCATAATTTACATATATTAAATATCAATTCTGGTCGGGTCGACTCGACAAGATTTTTGCCCTACTTGACCTGAAGGTCAAGGTGGATGTTTCACACTTAACCTAACTCGATAGATTAATTGTATTTGTCTAATAGGTAAATATTTGGGTTGGGTCATTTCTTGGGTCCGCGTGACCCGCTGACAACCCTACTTGCTATTTTGTTTAAGTTACATTTGTTTATGAACTGTACCCAAGCTGGTAACAACTGTTCAGACTTGTCCTACACCTGTTTATGTAATAGATGGAGATTTTTGGTTTGGACTTGAGGCTAAGGCCTTGTTTGATAACATGGAAATGTAATTTCATGGTAGAAATGAAATTTAGTTTCCAATTGTTGTTGCTTGATAGCTATTTAAGGAGATGAAAATGAAATTAAGTCGTCCCGCATAGAAATTGAATTTTCATACACCAAATTATTTTAGGAGGAAATCATTTCAACCATTTAAATGGCTGAAATTGAGTTTCCTACTAACAAAATAATAAGTTTTTGTGATTGTCAATTTAAAGTTACTTGTCAAAAACTTAAAAGCAAAAAAATTTATTTTTTTACTATTAAAAAGTAACTTCAATTTCTATGATCATCATACCGGCACGATCACTATGACCACCACATTATTTACATCATACTTTTGTCAACTACTATTTGACTTTGGTCAAAGTTTGAATTTTAATCAAACTTTAATTGGATTTATAAGTTATATAAAGTTTTGACTTTTGATCAAACTTTAACTACTGAAACATGATAATAAGTTATAAGTTAGTAATATATTATCAAATTTTTAAGAGTCAAATGTTGACTTAAGGTCAAACTTGGACTTTTAATTAAAATTTATTTTTTATTAAACTTAAACTCCAATAATTTGATGGCAAAAAAAAGATACTGCCATTTTGATATATAATTTAATACTAGATTCTCAATTATATTAGTTAATAGTTTGACCTTTAGTCAAACTTTGACTTTTGGTCAAACTTTGACTTTTACACAAATTTTATTTTTAATCAAACTCGAAACCTACTTATAGATAGAATCTACTATTACATAAATTTATATCGTATTAGTATAATTTTTTCTTGATCAAAGTTTGACTTTTAATCAAAGTTCGATTTTCTATAAAATATTATAAATTTTTATTAGTGAAATATTATAATTAAAAATATCTATCATTATTTTAATTTATAACTTGAAAATACATTGCCTCATTTTTATTGGTCAAAGTTTGACTTTTATTCAAATTTTGACTTTAGTCAAAGGTTGGGAAGTGTATCTTGACAGTAGATAGTAATTATTACTGTTGTTATTTGTATTTTGGTGATGTAAATTTTAATCAGTCAAAGTTTGATATTTGGTCAAACTTTGATTTTTAAACATAATTTAATATTTTTGAACTTTTATATCCTCGATGAGATTATCATTTTTAAATTTTATTACCTTCTAATACATTACCAAATTTGTTTACTTTTTTTTTTATATTCGGTTAAAGTTTGACTTTTTTAAAAATTGATATTTAGTCAAAGTTTTTACTAGTGTAACCTAGCGATGGATACAAATGTTGTTATGTTAATTTGTAGGTTGGTGGTAAATTGTCAAATTTTTTATTGATCAAAGTTTTAAATTTTAGTCAAAGTTTGACTTTTAAAAAAATTAAATTTTCTTTCAAATTTAAAAATTTAATTTTATTTCAATATATAATACATACTAGCGTTTACTATATAACTTTGTATTTTTGTTTTAAAAAATTTTATTAATTAAAGTTTTACGTCTGATCAAAGTTTGACTTTTATTAAAAGTGAATATTTGATGAAATTTTGACTAGTATAACCTAACAATATATATGAATATTGTTATATTAATTTACAATTTGACTTTTATAATTTATTGGTACATTGCAAAATTTTCTCTTGGTCAAAGTTGAAATTTTAGTCAAAATTTGACTTTTATAAAAATTTAATTTAATTTCATTTCAACGTATAAACTTACATTAGATGCTAGCATTTAGAACTTTTTTATTTAGCTTTACATATTTTTTTTATCAAAATTTTAAGTTTGATCAAAGTTTAGCTTTTTACTTGAGTTTGACTTTTCAAACTTTAATTTATATAACTTAGTAATAAATAGTTATTACAATGATATTAATTTGTAATGTAATAGAATATCATTAAAAAAATTATTGATTAATATTTGACTTTAATTATGATTTTAATAATAAATGATCAAAACTTAAAAATTCATTTTTAAAGATACTAATCAAACAAGAGAAAGCAATTTCCAATGAAATTCATTTCTCAAATACACTAATCAAACAGTGAAAATTTCATTTTTAGAGGAAATTATTTTTTAAGAAATCAACTAAGAAATTAATTTCATTTCTTTTTTAGAGTTTCATTGCTATCAAATAGGGCCTAAAGGACCGAGTCAAGTTTGACTTGGGCTTGCGGCTAAATTCCGCTCGACATGTTTGTATAATGGGTAGAAATTTTCACTCTAACCCCACGAAACGAGATCTTTAAACCCGAGAAAAAGAAGTCAGGTCGACCCAACCCATTTATACACCTCTGGACACCGCCGAAGCATTTAGAGTTATGTGTAGGTCATTAAAGTATTCAGGTAGGACCATCAGATCTACAACAAGATGAAAATTCGGAGGTGCAAAATCAAGTCATTAATTGGGTTCATGTGGCATTATTTTTCATTAAAGGGTGCCACTTGAGGCAAAAGACCAGACCTAAATATTTGGTCGGTAGAAAATTGCATCAAGTTGGGCTTTTGGTGTAGATGGACTGTGATCACCACTTAAAGAATATTTTACCAAAGCTAATAGACTCGTCATCAGATGCACTAAGGGCATGAAATAGGTTCTCTTTTTTCAAGCCTCAGTCGCCATCCTTATTAGCCTTCCAACTCTGAAAGCTTCTTACGTTTGCCTCTTTATTTCCCCGCTTTCCTATGAAAGCCAAAAAAAACAAAAACTCTGAAAGCTTCTCCATCAGTCCATCTTTCTTGGACAGTGTACATACGATTAAATCTACGAGCTGATGAAAATATTTGCATTAATTTAAAGAAAATTGCATGATTTATACTTAATAAATAAAAAATATACCCTTATGGTGACGAAGGTATTAAAAATCGGTCAATAGCAATACGTATCGATTTTTCGGCAAACCAATACGTATCGGTGCCAATACGTTCGGTTATCAACTCGGTTTAGGTATCGGTATTGGCCGATATGGAATTAGTATCGGCCAATACCTCCATATTTTTTTATTTTTATTGTTCTATTTTTTACAAGTCACCTATTCAACTCGGTAGCGGCCGATATGTATCGGCTGATTCGTACCGATCCTCCTTCGATCGATACCTGAGTTGACATCTTGATGGTGACAAGGGTCACCCTCAAAATCTTTTTGCTCCGAGGCAGAAAAAGGGTAAAGGCAAAAAGGGTAAAGGGCCTAAAGGCTTAATTCTGGATTTGGGAATGATGGATTTTTTTTTAGCATAATAACGGCTATAAGAGGGATTTTTGACTGAAAATAGCATTGTTGTAACCGTCTTTTGCCTCCCTTAGAGCATCTCCAACAGAGCCTCTATTCCACACGCTAAAACCCAACTGTAGTCGTTCAGCGTTTCAAACTAAAAAAAAAAGAGCTCCAGCAGGCACGCCATCCAACCAGCCAAAATAGCGTTTTGTTACAGTAATAGCTAAATTTAGCTATTACTGTAGCAGAAGCTAAAGAATATAAAAATAATTTATAATAAAGCTCCTTCTCTCTCCTCTGTTTCTCTCCCTCTTTTGTTTCTCTCTTTTCTTTCTCTAGCTCTGAAAGAAGATTGGGCGGCCATCTACGACCCACGAAATTCAGAGCTCCGATTGGGTTCAACTACGCACGTCGTCGTCGTCTTCTTCTTCTTCTCAATCTCTCTGTAAAAGGTATGGGTTCTTCTAGATCAGATCCAACATATATAAAAAAGGAGTTATATGATCTAGCTTTTAATTTCTATTTTTAATCTTCTTCTAGCTTGGTATTATGATTCTATGATTGAGTTATATAATATGTTGATGATGGTGATTGGGAAATGAATAATGTTGGGACATTGGATTATTTAGGTTTATTTGGCTTTTGGGCTTTAGGGATTTTTATATAATCTGTTGATGATGGTGATTGGGAAATGAAAATGTTGGGGCATTGGGTTATAGATTTAGGTTTATTTGGCTTTTGGGCTTTGGGATTTCTAATTGGGTTTTGAAGTTTTGGTACTTAATTTCCCATGTCAAGAGCATCTCATTTGATATGAAGAAGACCGAGTTGTATGGTATCTAATTAAAATTTGATCTGTTTTTTAATGGGTTTTGTTTGCCTTTTCTAGTTTCTCAATTTAATCTAAGATTACCCATTTGATAATGCTTCTTCAGGTGGAAGATTTGTTTTTATTACAAAAACCAAGTAGAATTATGCTCAAAACTTCAAAATATTATAGTTGATATGGGTGGATTAATAGGTTAGAGAACAGCCATGGCTTTATAGTTCAGAATCAATTTTTCTATAATATGTAGAATTCTGTCATTGTCACTAGCCAATACATATCAAAGTCATACAAGAGCTCAAGTATATGGTTCAAACTTAGGAGGGATTTGATGAACAGAACCACCGTAGGGAAACATCAAGAGATATGGTAAGATACCATAGCAAGAAATGGAAACAGGCAATTTGGTAAATAAAAAACCTCAGTTACCTTCAAATCTAACTGAGTTTGTAAAGATTGCTTTAAATAATCTTAAGTCTTTGGATGGAGCCAACGTATATGCCTCTATGGAGTCTCCCAAATTTATTAGTTTGATGACAGCTTCAAGTGTTGATCGACCATGATCCTAAATTATTTCTCTCCACATGTCTTGCGCCAAAATTTCCAATAGAGCATCTATCAAAATTAATCTTCAAAATCTTTTATTGCTCTCCCTCCTCCTTCTCGAATCATACCAATACTTCTATAGTGTTCTTTCAGGTCTCCAATGGAATGTCTAAACCATCTTAAATGGCATTCCTTGGTTTTTTTCTATCATCAAGACTCTCTCGGAACTTCCTCTTACATATACTTCTATCATTTCCCATCCTTTCACACATCACCTTAGCATAGACATATCAGCCACACATGTAGTATGTCATCTACACACTCCCTCGCAGCCAATCATTTTCCATTATATAGAAATGTAGTTCTTATTGTTACCTCACAAAAAATACCCCTTCAATCAAAGAGGCACTCATCTACAGCAAAAGACATCACTTGTCGATGTCCACTTCACCACTCTACATAGATCATGTTCAAGATATCCACCTCAAACCCACAGTCCCATTGTATGGTAGAACTCACACATTAAAATTTATCACACCATGATACTAAATGGTCTTCTATTTCCACCAAATCACACTCCCTACTCTCATGTTCGCTAAATTTGCACCCTCTATCGTCCGTATTGACTCTGCTAATTTGTAAACCCCTTAACTCAAAAGCATTTCTCCTAATTCCAACTTATTATTTTGCTTCATTGTCTAACTAATTAGCACGACATCTCTGATCATCAATAAACAACAGACAACATAGAACCTCATCTTGTATTTTTTTGTTAATTCATCCATAAGGAAAGCAATAAATATAAGATTCAAAGCAGACCACTGATGTAGGCTAACTCCCATTGGAAACTCAGCTTTCTCTCCATGCAGTTTTTACTCTGGTAACCATATTTTAAAATTTGGACAATAATGAGATGTGCCATTCAATACATTGGAATATCAAAGCCCAATGATACAACTCACATCATCTTGGAAAATCTTAATATCTCTCATTTGGAAATATTTCCTCCTCGGCACGCTTCAAATTATATTATTGACACCATATGTACCTTTTCCCATCTATTTTTGAACATTTCGTAGAATGCCTAAATAAAAATTGGCATCAAATGTCTCATTGTCAACACACTGGTTCTCAGAAATATTGGATTCCTGTCATAGATATTGCTCCACTACTCTTGGAATTTCATAATATGATGCACAAGTTTAATATTTCAACAGTTGGCACGGCCTCAAATACACCTTACCTAATCAAGACCTCAAATTTCCTTTCTCTTATCTTGGCAAGCTTGGTATATAAATTTTCATACTCTCCGAATTTGCCTTGCTTTTAGCTAATAAACTTTTGAACCTCTGCATGCTGCCAACACACTTTCTTTTACGTCTAACTCTTTACTTTAGAGTTAGATTCCCCAAAGGACCTCTTTAACAACCAAGAAGATTCCAAAAACTACTAGCAATTTAGTTATAAAAGTTAAAGAAGATTCATACACAACAAACTGTTGTTATCTTTTTTCACCTTCACTTGAACTCCCAAATCCCAATATACTTAGACGAATTATAGATTAACAACACTGCCAAATTGGTGGTATCCCTCATCTCAACCAGTCATTGGACCATGTTCTCATCAATAGGGAATATTCGATTGGCCAGTGCGCTCTTGAATTCTTTATAGCCCAAATATTAATCTAATTGGTGTTCCCATCTATCCAAAAAAACTGTCCTTTTTTTATTATTGGCAAAATGGATTGATACTCATTGGTTCCTTGGTAAATAGATATGTTATCTAGTTCAGATCCTTGAGAGATTACTTTAATTTACTTATTTTCTTGTCTCCTTGTTTGGATCTTTGGTAAATTAATTTAAATTTCATTTTTTTTTACACTAGATCACTCGTTCAATGGAATCACAAATGGAAGAGAACATGTCTTTCACCAATCTCTTAAACGAGGGGTCCTATGCTGCGGATAAATCAATGAGATCTCCATACTGAAACGATGCTGCCGATGAATAAATGAGATCTCCATACTGAAACGATGGTCCGTCTAACCCTCGAGTTGAACAACAAGCTAGCACAAAGAAAACACGGACTGAAAATTTCAGTATGGAAGAAGATATACTCCTGGTAGATGCGTGGATAAATACTTCTACAAGCATTGTACGAGGAACTGAGCAATCAAAAAGTGCATATTGGTCTAGAATTTATTCTAACTACTACGCTAATAAGGCCTTTGATACTTCACGCAATCAAGTATCTCTAAGTAATTGTTGGTCTATAATTCAGAAGGCGGTCAATAAGTTTTGTGGATCTTTGGCTCAAATTGAATCAGTGCGTCAACGTGGGTTGACTCAAGCAGACAAGGTAAAATCTCTATTGACTCTTGGGTTGGATTTCATATTTTGTGTATCTAAATTTGCATCACTTGTTATTTTGTATATTTAATGCATACCTTTTAATTACACAGATTGCTCAAACAAAAGAGTTGTATAAGGCAGAGAATAAAGCCTCTTTTCAGTTCGAACATTGTTGGACGATTTTGAAGGAATGCCTAAAGTGTGTGGAAGAGAGGGAAAATTCGGGTAGAAAATCAGTTCCAATACCGTCTTCGGAGTTTGCTGAACCCGCGGTCAATCTAGGAGAGGACAATATCTCTACCAGCAATTTTGTAGAATTGGAGAGACCTATGGGGAGGAATGCTGCAAAAGCATAAATGACTAAACGAAAGAGCACAGATGGGCATGATAAATAAAGTTTAATGCGGTTACTAACAGAGACGAAAGAAAGCATGAAAACTGCAAGGAAAAACTAGAACTTTTACGAAGAGCGGATGTTCGAGAGGAAAGAAGACTTGAAATTCAACAAGGTGAACTATGTAGCAAGGAAGATAAAATTATGATGATAGATACAAGTGGATTGTCGGATATCCAAAAAGAATACTTTCGTATCCGACAAATGAAAATCATTGAAAAGTCTCAAAGTTGAATAGTTTGGCTTAACTGATTTTGTCTAGATTTAATAGTTTGCCCTTGGGCCTTTTTGTTTGTTTAAGACAATCACTAAGTAAACTTTCTACGTTGTGTATGCTTTTGTTGTATAAGATAATAGGAGAGTTTCATATCCTAATTTATGCTATAATTAAAGTTTATGAGGTGGTAAGGTATTCTTTGATATTATCTAGGTTTAATAGTTTGCCCTAGGGCCTTTTTGTTTGTTTAAGACAATCACCAAGTAAACTTTCTACATTGTGTATGATTTTTTTGTATAAGATAATTGGAGAGTTTCATATTCTAATTTATGCTATAATTAAAGTTTATGAGGTGGTAAGGTATTCTTTGATAATCGTCATCTTTTGAAGAGATGATATATTTGAAAAAAAAAATAGGGACATAAATGAACATTAAAGTAAAAATATTGTTATAGAAAAATTAAACGTCGAACATTGAATATTAAACTTCCAAAGGTAGAAAAAAAGGAATATAACAATTGCAGCATTTATTTTTTCAGTTTTGGCCATGTAGTTGCCATTGGTGCTCGATGAGATCCAATTGCAGCTGAGAATGAGTTTCACTATCTCGAATGTTCAAATGCCTTTGAATGAATTTTGTTAATTCAACAGTGCGCATACGTGAAACTTCTACATTTGGAGTGTCATCGACTTGTTCATAGTCAAAGTCAACGGCATCATCACTATTTCGCTCATCTTCGATGATCATGTTATGTAATATTATGCACGTTTTCATAATCAATTTTAGTGTTTGACGATTCCATCCACGTGCAGGTCCACGAACTATTGCGAAACATGCTTGAAGCACACCGAATGCATGTTCAGCATCCTTTCTTGCTGACTCTTATGCTGCAGCAAAATGTTTTGCCTTCCTTCCTTGTGGACGAGAAATTGTCTTTACAAAGGTCGACCACCGTGGGTATATACCGTCAGCGAGGTAGTATCCTATAGTGTAATCATAACCATTTATTGAGTAATTGGCAGGAAGAGCATGTCCTTCAGCAAGTGCAGAAAACACAAAAGATCGCTCTAATACATTAATGTGATTATGTGAACCGGGTAGCCCAAAAAAGGCATGTCATATCCATAGATCATATGAAGCTACTGCTTCCAAAATAATCGTTGGTTCACGGGAATGACCAAAAAATTGCCCCTTCCACCCAGCTAGACAATTCTTCCACTTCCAATGCATACAATCAATGCTACCTAGCATCCCTGGAAAGCCACGTTATTCGCCAACTTCTAGCAATTTAGCAACGTCATTGCTATTTGGTGACCTTAAATACATGTCGGAAAAAATTATAACCACCGCTATAACAAAACATTCCAAGGACTCAATTGTGGTAGATTCTCTAATCCTCACATACTCATCCACGTAGTCAGCCGCTACTCCATAAGCTAACATTCTAAGTACGGCTGTCATCTTTTGAAGAAAAGATAAGCCGATAGTTTTAACACAATTTTTTTTTGGATAAAGTATGGATCATAAGCTTCTACCGCAGATAGAATACGAAGGAAAAGAGAGCGATTCATCCGAAACCGCCTTCGAAATAATTTCGGAGGATATACTGGTGAATCAGTAAAATAATCCTGAAAAAGCCTCTGGTGGCCTTGCATAGTATCACGATCGATGAACACACGCCTTGGAATAAATTCATGACATGCTCTGCTCTCTCTCTCTCTATGAAAAAGTTCATGTGCCGTAACAATTGCGGTAGTTAATACCAACTCATCATCGGAGTTGGAATCGTCAAGTAACATTTGATATACAGAATCCTTAGACATTTGGGCGAAAATAAAAAATGAATGATGTAGAGAATTAGGATATAAACTTGTAAAAAAAGAGATAAAATTTTCTTGTATGGAACACTAGAATAGATTGGCATATTTATAGACCAATCTGATTTCTATTAAGAGAATATGACCGTTGGAAAAATATAGCCGTTATAAGAGAATATGACCGTTGAAAAAATATAGCCGTTATAAGAAAATATGACCGTTGAAAAATATAGCCGTTACAGGAAAATATGACCCTTTGAAAATATGACTGTTGGGAAAATATAACCGTTATAGAAAATATGACCGTTGGAAAAATATAGCTGTTACAGAAAAATATTCTGGATTTGAATAATTTTTTATAAGTGTTGGTAGTAAAATATATTAAAACAAGAATGAAAAATAATATTTTAAATAATAGAGTAGCTAAAATAGAGTGCCTGCTGGAGTGATTTTTACTGTAGCAGTAGCTAAAACACTGTAGTAGTAGCTAAATTGGTGTTTAGCTACTCAAATTTAGCTCTCCCTGCTGGAGATGCTCTTAAGTGCTCACCCAAATGATCATATGTGTAATAGTGTGATCCCCTATTACTCCTAATAGGATAATGTCAAAGTACGGATTACACCCTATATTGAATGTAATCTTCAATTTTAAAAGAGGCCCATCACTATACGCTCGGGTGTAGAGAAATCTCTATTCTCACTATCTGTTAGCCATCATGTGGCATCCATCACGACCAGTGGGTGCCACGGTAACTTAGGCAAGGTTGATTAGATCCAATAAAAGAAAAATATTTTTATGATTTGTCCACTGTTAAGATGCGGTCAGAGTTGAGGAAAACTAATACACCAATTTTTTGGGCCATTACCTTCTCTTTGACTCATCAAACGAAAATCTAAAAAGATTTTATTTATAAAAAAAAATCACATGACTCATGGCTAACCAACCTAAAAGAGGAGTGGTTTTTGGTTGATTATGTGATCGATTTTAAATGTAACCCTTGCAAGTGCACAAGATCTATTGCAGTATGGCAAGAACAAAGGTGTCGAACTCATAAGGAAATCATGAATTTTAATTAATTCTTCAAGAGATTTTAAAAACGTCCCTAAGGAAGTATCAAATGGTAGATTCAGTTTATCAAAAATTTATCACACTTTTCCTAAATGCAAGAAAAATAAATTAATTAATCTAAACAACTAATTACTGATGAATCTAAGAACAATATTTAAATATGATCAAGGAATATGCTATCCCAAATTAGTACCCCTTTTCTATCATTAAAACCCACAGTTTCATTAAAGCATCATTCACACCATCATTCATCTAGAAAAATGATTCGTAATAAAACGTGATCATCAATCCGGCATACCCTATCTAAAAACAATGACTCAGCCTATCATCACGGCATGAGTCATGTAAGAAACATAACATATCTCATGATATTTAGATCACAACAATAAAACAATAATCACTCTACAGCCTAGATCACTGTCGTCGGATCTAGCGATTACGATGGCATAATCACGGTAACATCAACATATTTTCAATAACACAAACCTTGAGTAAAATGATTCCATGATGACAATAATTAGACTATGATATTAATTATAAATATGGGTACTTATATGGGGATCGCATCTTCCCCGATCTACTGATTTAGCCGCTCATCTTTGGTGTATGATCTCCTTGTTCATTCAAAGCCATTCCACTTTTCATTTCTTCCAAAGATCTTTTTACAATTGTTTTTTCTAAATACAATCTATGATTTTCTCAAAGAAAAACAATATAAACCTAAGTACAATCTACCCAGATCAAACCCTAGAAGAAAGAGAAAAGAAGAACCTTTGAAAAGGTGAAAAGAAGTTCTCTAAATTCCCAAAGTGAAGAGCCTGAAATTGCAAAAAAATAAAAATCCTAATTCCTCCTCTTTTCTAAAGCCGTAGCCTCCTTTTTATAATGGCCAAACACACCTAAACCTAATTGCCTCAATCGATTGAGACAGAAGTCTCAATCGATTGATTTTGAGTTCGAATTTCTTTAGGGCACTTCTGCCTGTATGTGTCAATCGATTGATTTTCTAGGGTTGAGTTTTATTTCATCTGTCAATTGATTGACAATGATGCCTCAATCGATTGACTCTTCAATGTAAAGTCTCCTTTCTTGATAGAGGTTGATTCTCTTCTCGGATCTTAATGCTTCTTTGGACCTTTTTGTCCATAGCTCTTTTGTAGCCTTTAATTTCCTTCTTTTATGCTCTTGAACGGTCTAAAGGTCAGAAACACCTGTAAACATCAAAATCTCACAACAACCATCAGATGCTTTCATCGAACATCTAAATATAGGATTTAAGGTGTGAAATACAGTCATATTTCAGCACCGATCATACCCCCAAACCTACACTTTGCTAGTCCTCGAGCAAAGAGAATGATAAATATATATTACACAAATAAAACTAACATCCTAAAAATTTCAATGCCACTTTCGTAGGGAACACGATTGCATTTAGCATGTGCAACAAGCCTTTAAACCCCTAGGTGATCCCTAGTGGAGGAGTTGTGTCTCCTGAAGGTTTTCAGTGAAGGTACCTACAAACTTCAAAATTTGATGAATTCAGAATTTTTAGTCATGCCTTTAAGCAGTCAAATGCCCCCACAAAATCTTTTAAAATGCATCTAACCGTGTTTTATCTCATTAATGCTCATTCAGTCCAATCCCTTATTTTTCAATGCTCATGTTTTATGCCTTAGAGTTATGTAATCATCACTACTCAAATTTTTTTATCTGAGACGAAGTTTAAACTAGGCACCTTCAGATCACATCTTGAGGCTTCAATCCTTATCATGGATATACACTCAGAATGAAATCACTCCTGATGAATGGATTTTATTTTTCACGCACATGTGAGATGGAGTTACAATGCAATTTAGAAAAATCTCACAATTTATACGAAAGACGGTGTATCACAGAATTTTAAAAGAGATCTCATTAAGAAAGATATTTGTATTTTAAACATGGATATACCAAGCACCATAGACACTGTGTAATCACTCTCCACAAGGCATTTACCACTCATGATTGGATCAAAAAGGTCTTTTCTAAGGTTGTAATGGGGCTCGGGTAAAGGTTAAGAAAGAAAGGGAAAAATGGATTCAAATTTCTCTGAGAGATCATAACAAGAACACACTTGATTTTCTAATTTTTCAATTTCCCTTTTGTTTTCGAGGTGTCTAAACCTTTTCTCTTTTCATGAACACTTCTTTCTCTCTTGTTTTCTTTTTCTTTTAACATCATTCCCATGTATTTCTCTACTTTTTACTTTATACTGAATTTTTCTCTCCCCTTTTTCATTTTTCTGCCTTTTATTCTTTACAGATATGACCGCCATAACTTTTTGCTTCCTTTCCTGATCTCATTCCTAATTTTTCAGAGAAAAAAGGGTAAGGCTTATAACACTGGTATGGGGTATGGCTAATATGGTTCACAAAGAATAATTAAGGCAAAATTTCTCAGTTGAGACTCAAAGAGGGGTGCAACAAGATAAATCAGTATATAGTGGGATATTTTGGGCACAAACGAGCCAATAATGGCCTTAGATTATTTCCTTTCATGATGGTGAAATATGCTTATTTGCCTTAAATTTTTACACAGTGGTTTCTAGTGTAATGGTATAACACACATAAAATCAACAAATCAAAATACAATGCATGAGATCATAACAATTGAAACAGGAATTCAAAGATGCTCCAAATTTATTTAGCACTCATCAAGAACGAGGACAAAGTTTCAAAAAAACTCACAGGGTTTTAGCCCTTCATTGTGATCTTGAGATTTCAAGTTACACACTTGATCTTCAGATTTGAAATTAAAGCAAGTGATGATAACAAACTTTTCAGGCATAAATCTTGATTATTGCTATATTAATCTTGAACTTTATGAGCATATAAAATAATCATGGCATGATACAAATTTAAAGATTTTTAGGTCACTCACACTTTGAAAATATCAATAAAAATTCGAATTCATTATCTTTCCAGCCACCAGTCAATCGATTGAGACCAATGGCTCAATCGATTGACAGCTCTATTATCGATTAGCTACTGGTCATCCGTCGATCGATTGAGAGTAGACCCTCAATCGATTGACTGATGTAAGAATTTATTTATTATATTTTTTTTTTGGTTCATAAAAATTGACGAAATTACCGAAATTACCGCCCCAAACCTGAACTGTTCAATGTCCTCATTGGTGATGATGTCGAAATAGGATGGGAGACCCCCCCCCCAAACCTGTTTGATGCACTCGAGGACCAAAAAGAACTAGATCAAGTGAAAGAGAAGGTGATAAAAAAAAAAAACACAAATATTTACCTAAAATAATTTGTATTAAATAAAGAAAACTCTTACAAATAGGGCAAAATTAAAATTCTACCTTAAAATTAATCAAAATCAAACCTAAACTAAAACATAAAAAGCAAATATAACCTAAAGACTCTGAAAACTAGACCCTAAAACAGAAAATCCTAATCCTCTAGTCGTCCATGGGAGAACTGTCGTCCCTCGGCTTTGGAAATGCATAGCGCCACATCTCCTCGGTAATTCCAACCTCGCCAACAGGTGGTACTGGTGCACGGGGTGGTGATAATGGTGGGGTAGGAGGTGGTGGTACGAGAGGCGGAAAGGGGGCTTAGGCGGCCTCAGCGGAGCGCGTGAAAATAGAGTTGACTTCAATTGGGAATTCATCATCAAGATTGATGATGGCATGATTGGACAAGTCGAGTGGCGGCGGCGGAGCGTGATAACGTGCACGTTTGGTCGCGGGCTCCGTCAACTTTTTCTCGGCGGCACGGATACGATACCGGATGGAAGACATGGCTGAGAGTGTGGGAAGGAGAATTAAAAATTGACTAAAAGGACTATCCTACAAGTGCTTTAAATAGATAAAAAAAACTTCCTAAAATATGGACTCAAAAGACCCACTAGGACTCTAAAAGATTTGAGTTTCGGACGGGTCGGTGCAACTTTCTGGAGGTATATATCAGTCAATCGAATGACTGTTCAGTGTCAATCGATTGACACAAGTTGGCAAGCATATTGGGATACTGATCAAAATCCGCTCAGGTTATTTTTAGAAATTTTCTTGTTACTGAAGGATTTGACCGGCTGACCATGAAAAATTCAATCGATTGACAAGTTAGTGTCAATCGATTGACTGAAGATACCAATTATATGGGCAAAAATGGCTATTTTTAGAACTTGCCCTTTTCGGATGCAGAAATCGATCGATTGAGAACAGTGTCTCAATCGATTGAATCAGAGGAGGGTGTTGCCAGAACTTTTGATAGTAAAGTGCTCAATCGATTGAGAGCGAAACCTCAATCGATTGGCTGATAAACAGATTCATACCCGAGATGCAAACACAACAAAATGAACACATTAAACCACTCCAATTCCATTGATTTGCAACGATTGCTGACACCCTTGAAAACACAAAAATTAAACAAAAAGAACACGAAAAACATAGAAACCTAATCAAAACAGAGAAAAAAAAAAAAAACTAAACACCAACATCCAAAAATACTAAACTAAACAAAAAACAACACACTAAACACTACACATCATCATCATCATCATACTCAGGTTCCCTCCCCTCGTTCATCGCCGCTCACGCTCCTACGATGAATTCGTCGGCACGCCCTGGGAACGACTCCCGGGCCATCCGCATGAGGAGAGAAGTCTGAAATCTGGACCGTCGATCGACACCACCAAGCCTCGCATTAAGCCCATCCATCCACGCCTCGAGGCGAGCAATGGCTGCCTCGGCATCAAAATCCAGAACCTCTTCGGGACGAGGTCGTCTAACACCGCCACATTGGCGTTGTGCAGGGTTTGGACGGGGAGGAGGCGGTACATCCTCTATCGGTGGCGGCTGCGCATGAAGAATCGCTTTGAAACTCTTAACCCACACATTCACGCCATACTGATAAAACTACATCTCCCATCTCCTCATCGTCGTAAATGGGGCAGCCAAGGTGGTCTAAGAGGTGCATCACGTAGTGCGGAAAATGGAGGAGGATTGCCACGCGCTTTGCGGGTACGGTGGCACCAGCGATATCACTGTGGCACCGATACATTTCCTCGAGCATCAACCCGAGCGCATCAAACCAAGTGTTGGTGTGCGCAGCGTAAAGTGTCGTCAGCCGATTCTTTGTCCTCTCGGTCTTCGTGCCATGTGGTAAGAGATTGTTTGCCATGACAATGTCCCAAAACAAGATGTCTACTGGTAAGATGGCTCGTTTTGTGAACTGACCGGTACCACGATGTCCGCCACACATGTCATTGATCATTTCATCCTGACTAAGCACAATGGCCGGATCAATATGATGGTCCATAGGGCGAACTTCGTAGAAATTGAAGGCCCGCGCGAGATCAGCAGCATGCAAATTATATTGCCAATTATCGATCTCAATGGTGATGAAGGGCATTTCGGTTGGCGATAGGGTCTCTGGTATCCAAACCATTTTCTGATAAAACAGCCGAATGATGCGCGGAGAGACATCTATGGGCGGCGGGGCAAGCAGCATCTCCAATCGTAGGGCCTCGATGAACTCGATTGATCTGGCACATTCCGCGATGCGACGGTACTTGACCAGATCGAAGAAGTTTTCCGTTTGGAACTGGCGATCGACATAGTGCTCATTGGGAATGCGCATCGGATCGTTGATGGGACGCGGTGGACGGAAGAGCGATGGGCCAGGCGCAGCCATTCGATTACGTTCGAGGAGAATATATGAGCTTGGTTGGGATTGGATTGGTTTGGAATCGGGTGAGGGCTCCACGGGTTGGGGACACCACTTATATAAATTGAGCCTCAATCAATTGAGAATGAATTCTCAATCGATTGATAATGGTTGGGATGCCCATGTCGTGAAGTTGGAGCGACATCTGGCAGATCCGTAGGAGACGTGGCTTAGTCCGCTACTCCACATTGAATGTCAATCGATTGACACTGTTGTGTCAATCAATTGAGGACACACTTTTTGCGAAAAGGGGCACCGGTTAGGTGCCCTTGGAAACGGGAGCCTTTAATAACCAATCAAGTCAATCGATTGAGGGGTCATCCTCAATCGATTGAGCCAAACGGGTGCCCTGAAAGTTAGCCGCCACAACAAGATGTGTCGGGTGGCGCTTCAAATTCCAAGAATGCAAAAAAAAAAATTTATATGGTGTCAATCGATTGACACGAAATTATCAATCGATTGACGCAAGAAGTGTAAAATGATAATGATGATTGAAATTCTCAATCGATTGACAGGGACATGTCAATCGATTGATAAACAAGGGTCAATCGATTGATAAACAAGGGTCAATCGATTGACTGTGAACAGTCAATCGATTGAAAAACACAGAATTTTAAACAAAACAAAAATGAAGACAGAAACACAGATGAAAATGAAAGTAAAACAAACTGGGTTGCCTCCCAGGAAGCGCTGAGTTTAAATGTCGACAGCTCGACCTTTTCAATGATCAATCATCTGGGTCACTGAGGTGCATCGCCTCAATCTTAAATTGGGTGATTGGCTCAAACATTGGTTTGAGTCTTTGCCCATTCACTTTGAAAACTTGATTGTCCTGAAGGCTTCAAATCTCAATCACACCATGGACGGTGGTGGAGACAACCTGAAAGGGTCCTTCCCACCGCGATTTCAATTTCCCAGGATGGACCTTAAGTCGGGAATTGAACAACCAAACTTTTTGTCCAACATGAAACTCCTTTCTAGAAATGGACTCATCATGCAGCCTTTTGTACCGTTCCTTGTATATTTTCGAATTTTCATACGCATCATAGCGTAGTTCTTCCATTTCACTCAACTGTAGCCGTCGATTTGATCCTGCTGCTTGCATATCGAAATTGAATCTTTTGATAGCCCAGAATGCTTTATGTTCCAATTCAACAGGAAGATGGCAGGCTTTCTCGTAAATAATTCTGAACGGAGACATTCCAATTGGTATCTTGAAGGCGGTATGATAGGCCCAAAGAGTATCAGAAAGCCGGTTAGACCAATCTCTTCTATCTGGTCGCACCGTTTTTTCTAAAATTCGTTTAATCTCTCGGTTCGACACTTCCACTTGACCACTAGTCTGCGGGTGATATGGCGTTGCAACCTTGTGGGTAACGCCATATTTCTCCATGAGAGTGGCAAAATAACTATTGCAGAAATGTGAACCGCCATCACTAATGATTGCTCTCGGGATCCCAAATCGGTTAAACACATTTTCTCTCAGAAATTTGACAACGACCTTCTGATCATTCGATCGGGTTGCCACAGCTTCTATCCATTTAGAGACATAGTCAACAGCCATAAGAATATACGAATACCCGAAAGATGGGAGAAAAGGACCCATAAAGTCAATCCCCCAAACATAAAAAATTTCAATAATTAGAATCAGATTAAGGGGCATCATATTTCGTCGTGAAATATTTCTCAGCTGTTGACATCGTTGGCATTCTTTGCAAAATTGAGCAACGTCACGTAAGATGGAGGGCCAGTAGAATCCGCTTTGAAGAATTTTCTGTGCGGTCTTTTGTCCTCCGAAATGGCCTCCACAGGCTCCAACATGACAGAAATTAATGACGCTTTGTTGCTCCTCTTCAGGCACACATCTCCTGATGATTTGATCTGAACAGATTTTGAATAATTGTGGTTCATCCCAGAAATATTTTTTTATTTGGGAGAAAAAGAGATGTTTATCATTCTTACCCCATTCAGTAGGGATTCTGCCAGTGACCAGATAATTCACGATATTGGCAATCCAAGGAGCTTTCGTAGCTATCGCATCAATTGCCATTAATTGCTCATCTGGAAAAGTGTCCCGGATAGGTTCAGGTGCAAAAGATTCTTCAGGCAAAATGCGAGACAGGTGATCAGCCACAACATTCTCTACTCCCTTTTTATCTTTGATTTCGAAATTGACTCTTGAAGGAGTAAGATCCAGCGGATCAATCTTGGTTTGGCATCCTTCTTTGCCAACAAATATTTCAATGCATAGTGGTCTGAAAAGACCACTATTTTTTATCCAAGCAGATAAGATCAAATTTATCGAGAGCATACACCACAGCTAACAACTCTTTCTCAGTGGTGGTGTAGTTAAGCTGTGCATCGATTAATGTCTTACTGGCATAATAAATTACGTGAGGTAATTTGTTCGCTCTCTGCCCTAAGACAACTCCGATAGCGTAATCAGATGCATCACACATGAGTTCGAATGGTAAAAAATAATCCGATGGTTGGATTATCGGTGCATTTGATAAGAGCTCGCGCAATTTCAGAAATGCTTGCATACAGTCCTCATTGAAATCAAAAGGAACATCTTTGCCAAGCAAGGTACACAATGGTTTAGCCACCTTGCTAAAATCCTTAATGAATCTTCTATAAAATCCAGCATTACCCAAAAATGATCGAATTTGCCGAACACTCTTCGGTGGTGGCAAATTGGCAATTAAGTCAACTTTGGCCTTATCAACTTCAATTCCTTTCTTTGAAACGATATGCTCTAACACAATTCCTTGTTGCACCATGAAATGACTTTTCTCCCAGCTAAGAACAAGTTTTGATTTGACACAACGTTGCAGCACTTGTGAAAGATGATTCAAACAAGAACCAAATGTTTTCCGCAAGAAGTCGTCCATGAAGACTTCGATGAACTTGTCAATCATATTCGAAAATATGGCCAACATGCATCGTTGGAAAGTAGCAGGTGCATTACATAAGCCGAACGACATTCTGTGATATGCAAAAGTATCGTAAGGACACGTGAATGTAGTTTTCTCCTGATCAGGTGGAAATACGGGCACTTGATTGTATCCCGAATATCCATCAAGAAAACAGTAAAACTCCTGCCCAGCTAACTTCTCAAGAATTAGATCAATGAATGGAAGGGGAAAATGATCCTTTCTGGTAGCTGTGTTTAATTTTCTATAATCAATGCAAACACGCCACCCAGTAGTTTCGCGAGTAGGGACCAATTCTCCTTCAGTAGTTTCTTTCACAGTGATTCCAGGCTTTTTCAGAACGATTTGAACTGGACTTACCCATTCACTATCAGAGATCGGATAGATGATTCCAACATCGAGTAATTTAATGATTTCCTTTAAAACGACTTCTTGCATGTTCGGATTAAGTCGCCTCTGCGGTTCTCTCGATGGTGTACTATCATCTTCCAGATGTATTTTGTGCATACATACTGATGGGTCAATCCCTTTGAGATCAGCTAAAGTCCATCCGATGGCCTGCTTGTGCTCTTTAAGTACTTTCAACAAATCATTCTCTTGTTCTTCCGATAATGTAGATGAAATTATTCTGGGCGTTCGAGGTCAGCGTGCTTGAGCGACTTCGGGTAGCTATTTTAATTAATGAGTTGGTGGTTACTTTCGATTGATGGAAATTGACATCACATCCTTTACCTCAATAGGTAATGGTTCTACCTTAGTCACATTTTCACATAAGTGATCATCTGGGCATGATAGACTCGACTTCGTTTTTTCTGACTATTTCCTTTCAGATCTTTTTTTTTCATAGTTGACCAACAAAGCAGTTTCAAATTCTTCTTTCATGAGTATTGATGGTAATGCTTTATCCACCACTTTGTCCATTTGATTGATGTAAAAACATTTGACCTCATCCTCGTTAGGAAAATGGTTCATCGCATAAAATATGTTCAATCTGACCTTCATGTTCCCAAAAGAAGTGTCCATGACTCCCGTTCGACAATTAATGCAAGCGTTGGCAGTGGCGAGAAACGGACGTCCAAGGATGATGGAGACTTGATTAATGGATTTAACAGGTGGTTCCATGTCTAAAATAATGAAGTCCACTGGAAAGACAAACTTGTCTATTCCAACCAAAATATCCTCGATAATACCCCTAGGTCTTCTTTCTGATCTATCTGCCAGTTGGAGTGTGACCGTCGTGGGTTTCAATTCACCCAATCCGAGTTTCTCGTACATGAAGTATGGGATTAGATTAACACTTGCTCCCAAATCTAATAACGCTTTTCCAATTGGTTGCCCACCAATGACACATGGAACAGTTGGGACTCCAGGGTCTTTCAGTTTCTGTGGGGTTTCCAATTGCAATATCGAACTGACTTGATTAGTCAAGAACACTCTCTTTGAAACATGAGTACGTGCCTTTCTCTTACGAGTGCACACTTTGAAAAACTTGGCGTACACAAGAACTTGTTTGATTGTTTCAAGTAATGAAAGATTTATCTTTACTTGCTTGAATGTTTTAAAGATTTCTTCCATTTTTGTCGGTCCCTTTCCCATTCTAGATGGAGGAGTTAGGCATTCAAGGAATGGTGCCTTTGGGACATAAGGTGCAGATTCAAGTTCCGATTCTTTTTCACGTCCTTGTTGGACAGCTGAAAGTGACACTTCCTCTATTTCTTTTTCTTTTCCCTTCTCTCTTCCTTGCTCTTTCTCTTTCTCTTTTCCTTTTTCTTTATCTTTTCTTATCTCTGATTCTTTCTCTTTCTCTGTTTCTCCTTCTTCATCAGCTTCCTCAGGCATTTCCACTTGATTATTAACCTCTCGTCCACTTCTCAGCACTGTAACAGCTTTCAACTGTTGACTATTTGATGGTCCTTCATCAGATGGTGCTTGGCCTCGAAGATTGTTGATGGGTTGGCTAGGAAGCCTATCTTCCTCTCGTTGACTCAGTTGATTGGCCAATTGACTGACTTGGTCTATTATTATCTGCTAAAAAGATTGCATGCTTCGCATCACCTTTTCTTCCAAATCAAAATCTTTTGAAACTGTGGCTTGAGATTGATTAAAATTATGATTTTTTTGGTAATCAGAATTCGGATGGTAATAAGGAGGGTTCTGCTGGAAATTAGAATTCTGTTGTGGACGAAAATTCTGCTGAAAATTTTGTTGTCCACTCATTGGATTGATCAATCTGATTCACTGTCGTTGGTTTGATCCTCCCCATCCTAAGTTGGGGTGATTTTTCCATTCCGGATTGTATGTGTTTGAGTACATGTTCCTACCTTGTCGCTGATATGATTGAGTTAGATTCACCTGCTCTTGAGGAGTAGGTTCATCAGGAAGAAATGACAAGTTGGTAGGGCACTCGTTAGCCATGTGACCTGGGTGGTCACAAATTGAACACACAGCGGGATTGATGGGACTCTTAGCTTGCTTAGTTGCAGCTAACAGCATGTTCATTTGCTTGGACAACATATCAACCTTTGTTGATAGATCTGAAGTGTTGTTATTGACATCAAATAATCTATTTCTGGTCAACACATGTGATTTTGTTGCCACATCCAAATTAGTTCGCTCCATTGTCGCATTTTAGATTGAAGTTTGATATAACTTCTCAAACAATGCCCACAGCTCATCAGCCTCTTTCGTGGCACACGATCCTCCGCAAGATGCATCAACCATGCGTCTCTCTTCAGGAATCAGTCTATTGTAAAAACTTTGGACTTGTTGCCACCATGGAACTTGATGATTTGGGCAACTCTTAATCAATTCCTTAAAGTGTTCCCAACATTCATGAAATATTTCTATAGGTTGTTGGGAAAAGAACTGGATCTTCTGACGCAACTCAATGGTTTTGGTTATGGGAAAATATTTTTTAAGAAACTGACGGTGTAGCTCTTCCCAACTTTGAATAGATTGCGGTTCTAAGGAATAGAACCACGTTTTTGCTTTATCTCTTAAAGAGAAAGGAAAGAGTCGAAGCTTAGCTATCTCATCAGTGACATTGTGGACTCTGAACATTTTGCAGACCCCAGTAAATTCATTTAAATGAACGTGCGGATTTTCATTTGCCAAACTATGGAAAATTGATAGCATTTGAATCATTACTGATTTGAATTCATAGTGGTTCCCTGGAATGGGATCATGCATGATACTATCCTGATCCTCGTAAAAATCAGGATCATTATAATATTCGAGTGTTCTAGGGCCCTCATTGTAATTGTTATTCTCATTATTTCCATTATTGACATTCTGGTTGTTCCCATTCATTTCTTGCCTTTGATCAGCCATGGTATCAGTATGATGATACAGATTCCTTTGGATTTTGTGATTCTCTCTATAAGATCGTTCGATCTCAAGATTAAACGGTAGCAGATGTGGGTGATGAGAACGAGTAAAGCTCATGCACCACGCTCACAAACAGGAATCGAAGAATCCACAACAAACCCACAAAATTCAGCTTCAATCGATTGAAACAAGTGTCTCAATCGATTGACACAGGCACACACAAAGTTCAAACAAATGACTTTATCAGTCAATTGATTGAAGAACTATTCTCAATCGATTGAGGTTCAAAAGTCAAAGCAAGTCAACACAGGAATTTCAGCCAAAATGACAAGCTCAGAATTTTTGTCAATCGATTGACAGCTAATTGTCAATCGATTGAAAGAAACCCAAAAATTTCACAAAAAATGATATCCCAGTCTCAATCGCTTGACAGAGAATGTTCAATCGATTGAGGCTATGTAAACAGTAGCCAAAATCAGAAGAATTTTTTTATTTTTTTTTTAAATTCGAATTTCAAAAAAATAAAAAAAATTAAAATTCAAAAATTAAAATTTTAAAACCTAAAGGAATCCTACAAAATCCTATAAAATCTTACTTAAAAGAGAAAAATAAGGAAAATAATAAAAGATTCCTAAATATCCTAAGGAAGGTATCCTAAAAATCTATACTTTCTAGAAAGATTCCTACAATATCTAAAATAAGAAGCCTAAAAATCTCTACTTCCTAAAAGTCTCTTACAAAAACTTATCTAAGAGAGAAAAATAAGGGAAAGAAGATTTTACAAATCAAAAATCCAAATATTAGTTTTTTAAAATTCGAAAATCAAAATTCACACAAGAAAATCAAAATTTAATTTAGAAATTAAATTTCAAAAATTCTAATTGCAAAAATTTAAGTTCGAAAATCAAAAATCAACTTTTGAGCACCAAATTTCAGATTTCACAATCTACAAACTTCCAAGATTTCAGAATTAAAGGAAATTTTTTATTTTTTTTTTACTTTTTTTTTTTTCACCATAAAATATACAAATCCCTATCCGAATTAATCAAAATTTCGTCGATCTCCCGGCAGCGGCGCCAAAAACTTGATCGATTTTAAATGTAACCCTTGCAAGTGCACAAGATCTATTACAGTATGGCAAGAACAAAGGTGTCGAACCCACAGGAAAATCGTGAATTTTAATTAATTCTTCAAGAGATTTTAAAAACGTCCCTAAGGAAGTACCAAAGGGCAGATTCAGTTTATCAAAAATTTATCACACTTTTCCTAAATGCAAGAAAAATAAATTAATTAATCTAAACAACTAATTACTGATGAATCTAAGAACAATATTTAAATATGATCAAGGAATATGCTATCCCAGATTAGTACCCATTTTCTATTATTAAAACCCACAGTTTCATTAAAGCATCATTCACACCATCATTCATCTAGAAAAATGATTCGTAATAAAACGTGATCATCAATCCGGCATACCCTATCTAAAAACAATGACTCAGCCTATCATCACGGTATGAGTCATGTAAGAAGCATAGTATATCTCATGATGTTTAGATCACAACAAGAAAAATATAATCGCTCTACAGCCTAGATCAGCCTGTAGGTCAAGATCTAGCGATTACGGCCGTTGATACACGCAATCAACGGTCATAACAAGCATTCAACATATTTTCAATGACATAAACTTTGAGTAAAACGATTCCATGATGACAATAATTAGATTATGGTATTAATCATAAATATTGGTACTTATCTGGGAATCGCATCTTCCCCGATCTACTGATTTAGCCGCTCATCTTTGGTGTATGATCTCCTTGTTCATTCAAAGCCATTCCACTTTTCATTTCTTCCAAAGATCTTTTTACAATTGTTTTTCCTAAATACAATCTATGATTTTCTCAAAGAAAAATAATGCAAACCTAAGTACAATCTACCCAGATCAACCTTAGAAGAAGGAGAAAAGAAAAACCTTTGAAAAGGTGAAAAGAAGTTCTCTAAATTCCCAAAGTGAAGAGCCTAAAATTGCAAAAAAATAAAATCCTAATTCCTCCTCTTTTCTAAAGCCGTAGCCTTCTTTTTATAATGGCCGAACACACCTAAACCTAATTACCTCAATCGATTGAGACAGAAGTCTCAATCGATTGATTTTGAGTTCGAATTTCTTTAGGGCACTTCTGCCTGTATGTGTCAATCGATTGATTTTCATGTCTCAATCGATTGATTTTCTAGGGTTGAGTTTTATTCCATCTGTCAATCGATTGACAATGATGCCTCAATCGATTGACTCTTCAATGTAAAGTCTCCTTTCTTGATGGAGGTTGATTCTCTTCTCGGATCTTAATGCTTCTTTGGACCTTTTTGTCCATAACTCTTTTGTAGCCTTTAATTTCCTTTTTTTATGCTCTTGAATGGTCTAACGGTCAGAAACACCTGTAAACATCAAAATCTCACAACAACCATCAGATGCTTTCATCGAACAGCTAAATGTAGGATTTAAGGTGTGAAATACAGTCATATTTCAACACCGATCATCATGCCATGTGGCATGTGATCTAGCAGACTCTCCCTTTTTAAAATTCAATTCTTTTTGGGGAAAATTTCAAAATACCCCTTGAACTTTCACCCCGTCATCAATAGGGCACCTACACTACTGATAATGTCACACAGACACTCAAAGTACACTTAAATTCATCAACTAAGCCCCTACTGTCACCTTCCGTTAATGATTGAATGAAAAAAGCTGATTTGGCATACAATTCAGAAAAATTGACCATGGGGCATCTAACGTGGCGACGTCTTAGCTGAGGAGCCCTGTTGAGGTGACTTGAAATCAATATTCCCTCCAAAAAATGGTTAGAGAGAGAGAGGAGATTTAGAAACAATCGTTGGTTCTAGTTCTGCTTCCTCTCGCTTGGTCTTCTTCTCCAGCTCTGGGCTTCGAAATCAATCTGCAGATCTTTTTGCGTTCTTCAATTTGAAATCAGAATGGTAGAAATGGTTTGGAGTAAGATAGGCAACCCATTCGAGGTTCCTATCTACGGTAATTCTTCTAAGATTAGCATTTTCTGCTAGGGGATTCTCTTAGGGTTTTCTGCTACGATTTTCTTAGCGTTTGTAAGGAGTTTTCTGCTAGGGTTCATATCTACAATTTCCGCTTTCCTTTTGTTAGATTTCTGCTACGATTTATGGGGATTAGCCCCTCTTGTGATTGGGATTATGCTGAAAATGAAAAATGGCTTTGGGGAATAACAGAGGTAATGTTGAATTAGGGTTTAATAGCAGAGATAATGAATAATTTTGAGGCATAAAAGAGTGAGAAATAATGTGGAACTTTATTGCATAACAGAGGGATATTCAGGGGTATAACAGAGGGAACTTTATTGCATTAAAGAGAATGAGATGTATATTCTACTATGATTCTGCTACCCAATGCTCTTTGAAAATTAAAATAGTTTTGCTCTGAGTTTGCATATCTCTAGGGAATGCAATAAAGCTGTCAATTACATTGCACATTTAGATGATGACAAGAAAGAAATTACCTTTTAAAGTTGGTTTTTGGTGTTTATTTTTTAATGAAAGGGTGAGGCCCCACCAACCTCATAGGTAGAAACTTATTGGAACATATCCAGGGGTATAACAGAGGGGTATATCAACTTTTGGGATATCAACTCTTTACTCTGAGTTTGCATATCTCCCTAAGTTATGCCCAATTGTGTATATCAACTTTTGGGATTGCTCTTTCAAATAGAGCCAAATTCATCTCTGTCACTCACCGAAAGGCCTTAGAGCACTTAATTGCAAATACAGTCTCATACTAAACTGCTCCAAAGAGCAATCTCAAACACAACCTTTATACGTTTTGTTCTTTTTGGATCTATTGTATTGTACTTTTTGGAAATATATAATTGCTCATCTATTGTAGTTTTCGAAAAAATATTTATGCATCATTATTATTACTATGTAGATCCAGGTTCAGATTACTACACAGCAAAACTGGACCATAGTGGCCAGTTTGTGGGTAGACATGAGGGAAGATATATTGGGGGCATCATGACCTTTTTACTACTATTACACAGATGAGATGTCTCTTCTAGAGTTGACAACTATGGCTAAAGAGACAAGTCACAGAAGGGAATGTCAGTTACATGTGAATGAGGAAGTAGATGCCTGTAAGGATGATAAAGTTGTATCCCTAGCTGGTGATGATGATGAAGGTTTTTCAGAAGATGAATTGAGGAGCATAGCAAGTGACTCCGATGATGAGGACCTTCCCAAGCACGTCAAGTATTCTAAATTTAACGAGAAAACAGGCATGGATAATCCCACATTTTGTCTTGGGATAGAGTTCAAGACACACAAGATCTTCATAAATGCAGTGAAAGAGTATGCAATCAAGTTGGGAAAAGAGATTAAGTTTGCGAAGAGTGATAGAGAGAAGATACGGGTTGTGTGCAAGGAAGGATGCCCTTAGGTGATATATGCCTCGTATGTTCGAAACGATGCCATGTATAGAGTGAAAACATATAAAGATTTGCATACATGTAGCAGGTCCTTTGATATCCCGTGGGTGAGCACGAAGTGGATAATGAGCAGGAATGTCGAAAAGATTAGACTTAATCCTACGTGGCCAATTACTTCGTTGGTAGAGACCATTGAGTTTGAACGGAATGTCAAAGTGAGTGAACAAAAGGTTTATGGGGCTAAGAAAATGGCCTTACAGATGGTTGAGGGCACAACATCTGCCCAATTCAAATTACTTTGGGGTTACATACAAGAGTTGAGAGACACCAATGTCGGTTCTATTTTTAAGGCAGAAGTAAAACTTGTTAATGGATTGGAGGGAGTTGTGAAGTTTAAGAGGTTTTATGTGTGTTGGGGGGGATTGAAAAGGAGGTTTATAGAGGGATGTAGGCCCATGATCAGCCTAGATGGATGTCACCTCAAAGGGCCCCATGGAGGTATTCTTCTCTCAGTTGTTAGGATAGATGCCAACAACTGCATTTATCCATTTGCTTATACTATTGTGGAGAAGGAGAAAAAGAAGACATGGAGCTGTTTTCTAGAGATTCTACGCATAGATCTCAGTGTTGACAATTCATCGGTCTATATATTTATGAGTGACAAATAAAAGGGCTTGCTCGATGCGGTTGCGACCTTATTCTCCAATGCAGCCCATAGGTTTTGCGTGAGACATTTGTATAATAACTTCAAGAAGAAATTTAAAAGTTTAGTTCTAAAATATATTTTGTGGAGAGCTGCGAGGGCGACAGTGGTTCCTGAATTCAGAAAGACAATAACAAAGATGAATGAGAAGGATCCAAAGGCATACCAGTGGCTAAGTGTTAGGCCACCAATTAACTGGAGTAGGTCACACTTTGATGTCTTCCCAAAGTATGATATACTCTTGAATAACCTTTGTGAAAACTTTAATGTCGTGATTTTAGGTGCCAGGGATAAATCCATCATCACCATGCTCGAGAAGATAAGAGTTATATTGATAGAGGTTATTCAAAAAAGAAGAGATACAATGAAGAGGGCTGAACTTCCTATCTGCCCCAAGATAGTAAAGCAAATTGAAAAGATGAAAGTAAAGGTGCAATCATGGATTCCGAAGTGGTGTGGAGATGAGTAGTTCGAAGTGGTTGGGCTACAAGGGGAACAATACAGGATTGACCTGGCCCTGCGGACTTGCGGTTGTAGGAGATGGGATGTCTCAGGGCTACCATGCCTCCATGCCATGTCCGCCATCAAGTTCTTGAGTAAAGACCCTCTAGACTACGTAGATGACATGTACTCATTTGCAACATATTTGAGGTGTTATAGTAATCTTCTGAATCTAATTAATGGGAGAGACTCATGGCCTACCACTCGGGACCTTGTAATGTTGCCACCAGATGTAAAGAAAAGGCATGGGAGGCCTAAGAAGGCGAGGCGCAGAGAACCTGATGAACCAATAGATACATCCAAAATATCAAAGAAGGGTGCAATGATGAGATGCTCCAATTGTCAAGAGTTGGGGCATAACAAGAGGGGGTGCAATAAGGCTAAGACTAAGAAAGTTCTTATTTTGTATTTTTTTTTGCATATACATTCATCGTGTTACTTTATTGTTTTTAGAATTCACATGTTTATTGTTGTGTGATATTACGGCAAAGTAATGATAGAACAATGACATTGGAGCAAAGTAACGATGAAACAATGTCTACTTCACGTATAAAAAAATTTCCAATATTGACAAATGATCTTGTCAATGTGAACTCATTTGTTTATTTGCTCAATCCTTTATCATGACAACTTTGTTATAAAGGATCAGGTCAATGTGTAAGCTGCTCACTTGTTCTATCTATCTACGCAGGTGAAAAGGAAGGCACGAGACTCCTCAATGATATCTCCTCAGTGATCTTGGGACAAGAAATATGGGATGTTATACTTTTTGGGTGGTATACAATATATTATACTTTTGGGTTTTGTGGTTAATGTATATGATAAATATATTATGTTGGAAAGTAAATATGAGAAGAACAATGCAGTGATCTATTTTTTGGGTTTTTGGTTATGGGATGTATTTAGGATATGTAACAGAGAAGAACAATGCAGTGATCTATTTTGGTAAATATGGGATGTATTTATGTATATGTGGGTAGATGTATATGGCCCATTTTGGGATGTGTTTATAAACATGTGAGTGGATGTATATGACTCGTTTTAGGAAATATATATGGTCCTTTTATTATGAACATGGGTTTCAATTTTATGATCACAGGTGGATGCACTGATTGTGCATGAATACTTTGTTCTTGTTAATATGGGGTTTCAATACAGTGATAACAAGTGAGGACTTACAACATGGGTTTCAATGCAGAGATCACAGGTGAAGAATGCGAGGATTTAGTACATGGATTACATCTCCTTCACAGGTGGTCATTGCATGCTTGCGACCTAAATCCTTAGTTGATTATTGAAGCTGATATCAGCTTTTTTTCATGGCTTGCAATATTGCGTGGCCTACAGTATTGTAGTATTTATTATTTTTGTGATTTGTGATCAATCATGGCTTTTTCTCAACTATTCATTGTAGCATTTATATTTTTTCTCATGGCTTGCAGCTTTTCCTATTATGTAGCAAAGTATAGTTGAGGCATCTCAAGTTCTCAACCATGGATACATCTAAAGTGAAAATTAATAGTAAATATCATAAAATTGAATTTAAAACGTGGCTATATGATCAACTGATGGTTCTAGAACATGATTGATCACAGGTGAATGTTATGATTATGTATGAATATTTTATTCTTATTAACATGAGTTTAAATACAGTGATCACAGGTGGACATTGAATTATAATTTAGACTCTCTGAATCATAGCTTATTCTTGTTAGAGTCTCTAAAGAACCAGAGGTCATTGCAAAGAATCAACTTTACAAATTGAACTAACTCTTCGAAGTTCACAAATTGAATCATCATTTGTGTAAAGCAGCAAAGAACCAACTTTGCAGGTATGATATTTAATCATAGCTTATTGCAGGTACTTATAAGACAAACAACAAATTTTTCATTAAAGCACAAAAAACATGGATGTATGGATTACATTTCAACATATACAAAACAGGGAGGACACCTAGAAATCCATAATCCCCCATACAGACCACGGGCCATAATTTCCCTAATCCCTAAACAAAATAAAACATATTTGCCTAAATCCCTAATCCTTTTATACAGTCATCAAACCACTAGAAATTTTTTGAACCACAAATATACAAAAAAAAATCCAGCTGAGAACCAACAAAACTCATAACTTATACTCTGTACGCTTCCTCATTTTGACTTCCATCTCGAAATTATTACACCTCCGAAGGAGACCGGGAATAATTTGGACGGCCCTCTCGCACATCGGGGGATCAACCCAACCGAAGTCTCCACACGCTCTGTTCTGGCAGCTCCCGAATCTTCTCCCTAGGTTTGCAGACATCCACGATGTCCTAATCTGCCGTAGATTTTTACAAAATGTCACATGGGTCCTCTGCACTGAACTTCGTCTTCTCCGCCACGCTCTTCATCTTCTATGTTTAGAAACCCTAACTTCATCTTCTATGCCCAGAACTTCGTCCTCTGTGCTGAAGAAAAGATCCAGTTTATAAACTTATAAAATCACGTGAGGCTCACGTGTGGAGAGAGAAGAACCAACAGTTCATTTCAATATTTCATTTGTTTGAATTTTTCAAACTGTTTTGGGTATTAATTGCAAGTCACCTCAACAGGGCTCCTTGGCTAAGACATTGCCACGTTGGATGCCCTGTGGTCAATTTTGCTGAGTTGTATGCCAAATCAGCTTTTTCCGTTCAATCATTAACGGAAGGTGACGCTAGGGGCTTAGTTAATGAACTTAAGTGTACTTTTGGTGCCTGTGTGACATTATCAATAGTGTAGGTGCCTTATTGCTCTAGTGGACTCTCCCTTTTTAAAATTTAATTCTTTTTGTGAGATCTTGAAATTTTCAATTACCACTTTATGTCACATCAGAGGTTCTGCAACACCTTTGTTTGATTATGCATGATATTATGTCATGCATAATCTTGACAAAATCTACTTCGACATTTGTCCATTTAGTTAGGGTATATGCAACTACCAAGGATCAAAATAGTGGTTTCGTTTTCGATTTCGGATATGACCAGAACCACCGAAAATTTGGCCGAAATTAATTTCCCCTTCGCATAAACTTGGACCAAAACTTCGGTTCAAGTTATCGGGTATATGGATCAAAATATCGTCTGATACCGATACGCATCGTCTGATACGTATCAGTTTTAGAACATAGCAATACGGTAAAATGGGTTTTTATTGCCCTTCCTAAAAAACAATCACATTATCGTTCAAATTATCGTCCATATCATTTAATGTATCATCCTTATCGTTCATATCGTCCAAATTATTGGTCAATTTATCGTTCATCTCAGAATGTTAGGGTTTTTCTATGGCTCCTTAGAAACAGTGAAATTATCGGTCAAACTATCATCTATAACGTCTGTATCGTCCAATTTATCGTTCGTATCATCCAAATTATCGGTCAATTTATCGGTCAATCCAATTTTTTGGGATTAAAAAAAAAAATGTACTAGGACGATACATTCAATGTATCGCCGATACATTGAATGTATCGGACAATACGCGATATGTATCATCTTGGAGATTTGGATGATACGTATCGAAAATCCGATTTTTTGATCCATGATCGGGCATGTTTGATAGCCCGTATTCAGCCATCACGTTTAGCCCCCCTAAACGTGTTACCAATGTATTGGTAATATAGCTACATGGTCAACAAAGTGGACTTTCAAATGATTGTTTGATTCAACCAACTTGTAGTTGCAATACATTACTTACGTGTCATATAGTTGTTTGATCGCAGTTGTTGTTTTCTTTGTAAGTATTATAAGTTAAGTGAAGGTGGTTGAACCGTCCAAACCGTGGATGACATTTGAGACCGCTAGTCTGTTTTGCGTAAAATTTTGAGAGATCACAGTCCAAAGTGGGCTAAACAATTGTAATGGTTTCCTTTTCTGTGCGAATAAGTGATCACACAGCTTTATCATTTTGATTTGATATCTATGGCCATTTGGGTATCTCTGTTTGCACGCGCCCCAAAACCCTTCAAAACCTTTGATTGCTTCAGATAAGATGATTAGACTGTGTTTTAGATTGTGTTTCACCCGGATCTTCTACTTAATAGATCTTGAGATCATGACACACCTATCAGAAGGTCAATTTTTTTTTCATGTGTCAGATCCCCCAAAAATGGCCCCTGGATCGGCTATAACGTGAAGTTTGGGCCATCATGCTGAAACGTTAAGTTTGGGCCATTTTTCAAAGAGAGGTACCCTTTTAATTATACTATCAAATGAGAAAAATCGTTGGTACCACTTTTCATTACTTTTCTCTGGTTTGTGAATTGTCCATGTCAAGAAGAAGCAGGTTGATATGGACAATTCACAAAAACCAACAGAAAAAAATTAAATTAAAATTTATATAAGGGCATTCAATTTCTGGCATAACACAAGTTTGTTTACATCTTTTCTATAACAACCAGAAAACAAGATCAGAAACTCACTTTTGGTTACATAGATAAGAAAATCGGGTTTTACCTTCTCTTCCATTACACGCCCAAAACTTTTACACCAATTGACACACACTCACAACACTGCATGAAACAGCCCCGAGCCATCGGAGAGTCAAACACCGCACATCGGCAGCAGATTCTTGTTACCACCAGATGTTTTTAGGCACATTATTAGTAGAACTGAAGGTTACTGATTACTGCTCACTGCTCCGAGACGTCAAAGTGTCACCACAGATCCTTTCCTTCAGGTATGGAAGTAAACTTAAAAATACAAACTTCCATCGCATTTGGTGTAAAAGAATTCCCCAAGCCCGTGAACAATTTTACCCCTATTTGAAGTTGACGACACATACCAACTCAACTCCAAATTCCTCGATCGAAATCAGCTCCCTACCTAAATTCTAACAAGTTAGTCGATTAAATATACCAATAAAACAATCCATTCCGATCCGCCCCTTAAACTTCCACCCTCCATATGATGTTATCAAAGTTGTCCTGAGGCTTCTCCAATGCGGCCACCTTTGATGGGCGTGATCCACCTATGGTCTTTCCCCTCTCTCCTTGAGGGAACTTGCAGGCTTCGCTGATAGAGCCGCATCTTATATCAGCAGGGGGGATGAAACAGTCCATCGACAACCTGGGTACGTTGAATGTCACCTCCTCTATTGTCCATGCCTCTTCCATCCTAGTCTTGGTGTGACTCATGGCCATCTCCCCAAAGCAGCTTTAACCCACCCAAAGCAGCTGTGTATTGCTGCAATATGTATTGAGCCGAAGAAGTTTCCTGCAACAGTACCCATTTTCTTTACTAAAGCCAGCATCAATATATTATAACCTGTAATCACAAACAAGAGGAAAATTCTCCTCTCACCAAATCACTACCAACAAATACTATAGCTCCGGTTACTATTAAATATATTATCTATTTAAATTACAAAATTTATCTCAGATACTTTCTCCATCAATTTCTCATCTATAAACTGAAATGCAAAATTTTATTTTCATTTTTTTTTCTTATGAAGGGAAAAAGCTTTGCATATTTCCTAGAATTACAAAAATGACAGATACCAATTAATTACAAAAACTAATCCCAAGAAACCATATTAACAAAATTGGAACATTAAGATCACAGGTTCAATCCCAGTTTACCCATTTTTAAAATAATAACATATCATACTAACAACATTTTTGTCTCCAAATTAAGATAAAAACCTAAAAGGATATTAATAATGGTTCTAGGCTCTAGAGAGCCATGTGGGCTGCCATTCTAGAGGCCTAAAATTAAGCAGTAGGCCCCTGAACTCCTGGAACCTATGGGCTTACTCCCATACAAACTTTTGTTCATTTGGTGTGGACCATTACCCATACACACTTTAACAATCCATTTTCAGGCTATTGGGGGCCCTTAGTGATCATCAAAGTTGTGCTCTTTTAGCCAAGATCCAAATTATATGAGGGCCACGCATACCCATGTATAACGTATTAATAAAGATAAATGTCATATGTACATGGCGTGTCCACCCAATACCAGCTTGGGACAACCCCCCCTCCTCTGCACCGGAAAGCAAAAATAAAAAAGACCAAGCAGGGAAAAGAGACCAAAACACGCTGCGAGAAGAAAAACAAAAAAAAGGAAGGCCCAACTACATTCCAAGAGCTCAATGTTAAGCCTATTCAAGTTTGTTGGAAAATGCAGTAGGTTAAATAAGAGGAAAAAGATTCAGCAAGTAAGTGACCTGAACTGGTCCATGAGTAGAACAAGGTCTTATGGAAACACGATAGCCAAATGGGGAAAACCTGCCTATCTGAAATTCTGAACTTTTACAAGAACTTCATAAAAGTTGGTAACCTTCTTTGTAACAATTTTTGTCTGCTATTTCAATATGAATATCTGTTTGTTATAAATAAAGACAAGCACAAAGAAAGGGTCCCTAAAGTTTGGGAATCCAAAACAAAAAATTGTGGATACAACAACTTGATTGACTAATCCATGCAGAATGGTGAAGGTAGGGAATTTGAAGAATCTTATGTTACGGATGCAACATGATCAACAAATAATCAGGCAGTTAAGGAGACACTGCACTACTGCTTATCCAAATATGAAGGGTCTCAATGCTTTACAAAAACTAAAGATGCAAGCCTGAATTCAATAACACACTGATATAGAATGTTTCATAAATTCAGATCCTACTGATAGCGAATGAGCATATGTTTTTATTGATTTGACTATTGGCAGAATAAAGAACCGAGCTTTCTTGACCGCCAAACCTACGTTGATCTATTGTATAAACATACTCAATCCTCCTCAGAGAAGTGAAATAGTTATCAAATATTGCAAATATCACACAGAATGATGATGATGATGGAGAATAATAGTGTACATGTAGCACCATTTTGGTCCCATGTGATGTCATGTGGTGCATGGGTCGATCATCTAGATTAGAATCATACTAAGATCGCATGGCTGGTCCCAGCCGATGGTATCAGTTGATATCGGGACAATCAGCCGATGAAATATACTTGCATCCATAGCAAAAACATGCAAAAAAAATGAAAGCACCTCTTTTGGACATTTTATCAAACAATTGATTCATCCGTTCTCCATGTTAACTTCTTCAAAAAAATAAATTGTAATATCTCTTTACTAATACATGCAGTTAACAAACACCCCATATCATAATTTGCTAGAAATATAAAAGAGAAAAAAGGCATTAAAGAAATTAATTTCCATGATGCATTTCATTACCAGAAAATGAAAAAAAAAAAAAAAAAACTTATTTTTTATTGGATTTATCATCAAATCAAACCAAACAAAATAAATATATAAATAAAATAAAATAAAAAATTCATCTTCATACTTGTCAATAAAACTACATAAATAAATGAATAAATTAATAATAAAAATATCAATGAATAAAAACTAAGAAAACTAAAAGGACTTACAATGGGGCTCAGGAATCGCCGGTTGTTGCTTCCTCCGTCGCGGGATCAGACTGGAGATGGGAGAAGCGCTTCTCGACGAAGGGCTCTTCGCTCTGGACCTCGCCGGCTAGAGGCCTCAGAACAAAGAAAAACCCTTGTTTCCTCTCCATTTCAGTTTCCACAAAACCCTAAAATGTAGGCTCTAGCAGAAAAAAGATGATCCCTAATGTTTTTTAACTCATAGAAGAGTCTTGTACTTGAGAAACCCTAACGCTATAGCTAAACGAGGAAGACGAGTGTGTAGGGTGTTGTGGAAGAGGGCACTGTGGAGAAGAAGGTCAAAGAAACTGCAGGTAGCTGTTCTGCAAAGGTAGGGACAACAGAGCAGAAGAAGAAATGAAGCAGCGACAAAAAAGAGATGTTAAGGCCGCGCCAAATTCTTCCGTTGGGGTGAAACGCGTCGCTACGATGGGTTACGAGGCTATGCCCTCGTACCCACTTTCCGGTATCGCGTATACGAAAGGTAAGAAAACGTAATTTACAAACCGCTATCAAACACTCTCTCTTATTAAGGGCACGTGAGAAGTGAGAAGGGACTTAACGCCAAAGTTACCAATTTTATTCAAAAGTGTCGATCGTTTCCGTGGGGATCGAAATCCTAATAATTTAACCGATAACTTAGTAGGCCGAAATTTTAAACCATAGCAACTATTACTACTAGTAAGAAAAAAATGTTCACTCTCAAAAAAATAATAATAATAATAAATAAATAAATAAATAAAATGTGGGGAGGTCAAAAAGGGTATCTACAAGCCTAATAAGCCTGGAGTCCTAGTATGAGCTCGACTTGCTCATCTAATTGGGCTGCCACGGCCCGACCCATACGATAAAGAAGATGGATGTTTGGTCGGCACCTATCCCAAATCGGTATCAGTTGGAGAATTGAATTAACGAATAAAGCTAAGAATGAATCTACGATTGTGAATCCCAAATTAGTTAAGTTTTGTTATCCTAATTCAATTAAGGCATCTAACCAAAGTTAGCTACTCCTGAGAGAGAGATTTAAAATTGGGGAGGGTAGTTCGAGTACTTCAAATTGAAAATCAACCTTCCCATTTTTCGCTAATATATAATAGTATAGTATAGGCCCTACTATCTTTATGGTCATTTAAATACCAAAATAATATTTAAATGATCACACCATTAACGGTTTAAGATGTAGGTGATAGGAACTGTCAAAGTAATAGATCATATATTAAACTATGACATGCCAAAGCATAGTGTGTTAAGAAAATTTAAATCATTTGATTTATGAATTTTCATATCAATGGCTGATATTAAAGATCATTAATCAGATGGTTCATATTGACTTATAGGCATGACTCTTTGGGATGAGTCTTGTTCTAATGATAGATTGTCACTTGAACAATTTAGATTGATCACAATTGTTCACCATATGGTAAAATGATAATTACACTTCACTGGTGTTAGATTAAAAGTCTAATCATCCCATCCGACATTAATGGCTCACCAAAGGGTTGTCACAACATTTGACTTCGGTTTGCTCCCAAGGCCGTGGGCTCAAAATGACTCCCATCTGTTATTTGGGTGTAGTGGGCATGTGTAAATCGTGTCGTGGCATTTGTAGGGCACTGCACTCCACTGAGACTACTCCAAGCCCAAAATTTAGAGACCTAATTTATTAAAAAAGAAAGAGGGATAACTGGATGATTAGATATTAAGGTTGTGTTAGCCCCAACGATATCCTTGATAACCCCTTGCACAATAAGATTTTATGCAGGATTTACTTGTTCAATAATTTTATCCTCCTCTGTATTTATTTCTTGTCGGTGCAGATTTTATTTGCTTTGGTAGGGAGTTAATAGAGAGCAAGGAGGTTGTTGTTAGAGCAAATAAATCTTTTTTTGCAGAGAGTTAGAAAAGAAAACGAGAACCTATTAAAGCAGATGAAATGACTATGACAGGCTAGGACACAACTATGCCATATGTAACCTAAGAAATTACATAAGAGAGTAGAGGAGATATCAGCTCATTTATTTGTGTTTGGAAAGAATACCAACACTAAACAACATAGATCAAAGGGAATTTAGTCATTATTTAAAGGGTTTTTTTGTAAATACTCCCCTGAATTATGCTGATATTACAAATAACCCCCCCAATTATAACTATTTGCTCTAAACGCCCTAATTATTATTTTGGTGTTTATAAAACACCCTCTTTGACGGATGCAACTTTAAATGATTAGCCAGTCGTTAAAGAATAGTCTAAATATTATATTTATCTTTTTTTAAATTAAATTACTAAATTGTCACCCTCTATATGTGGTTAGAGTTGGCGGCCCTCCACTTACAAAAAAAAGTAGTTTTAAATCCACCCACTAAATTTTTGAGTTCACCCACATTGAAAAACATTGACTGCATTGAATCGGACGATGGAGATCGTTTATCGTCCCAACCTTTCACACGATGGATCTTGAGATCACAAAGGCACCATTAGACGGTTGACTGCATTGAATTGGACGATGGAGATCATTTATCGTCCCAACCTTTCACACGATGTATCTTGAGATTATGGTGGCACCATCAGATAGTTGACTGCATTGAATTGGACGATGGAGGTCGTTTATCGTCCCAACCTTTCACACGATGGATCTTGAGATCAAGGTGGTACCATCAGATGGTTGACTGCATTGAATCGGATGATGGAGATCCTTTATCATCCCAACCTTTCACATGATGGATCTTGAGATCATGGTGGCATTATCAGATGGTTGGTTTTTTATTTCATGTGGTACACACCCAAAAAAATGACCTTAAAATTAATTTTAACCGTATATGTGATGTTAAGGTCACTTTTCTGAGATGTGTGCCACAAAATAAAACACTGATCGTCTAATGGTATGCCTAAACGATCTCTATCGCTTGATTCAATGCAATCAATGTGTTTTAGCGTTGGTGAACTCAAAGATTCGGTGGATGGATGCAGACGCGGTTAAGCAATTCAATTCTTAAAATAAAATAAAAAGATAAATTTTTCGTACAGAATGATAATATGAAATACTACATCATTATTATATAATGGTTACCATTATACCAACGATGATATGGTAGTGAATCAGATCAATTATATAATCAGTGATTCATAAAATGGTAGCAATCAATCGAATTTAGAAATTTTCTAATCCATAACTAGGCCTCAAAGCTCGGGTTCTGTGAGGTAGACTAAAAGGTTGGGTGGATACAATATTTTATATATAATCTAGGAAATAAGGGGGTTTTGAACCGGATCGGGTCAGATGAAATAGGGGCTCAAGTCCGGTCAGTTGTCAAAATTTTGGCCTGCCCCAACCCATTGACAACCTAGTCTTCACTGATTTTTAGGATCTTGATAGTTAAAGGAGCAAGTTTTTAACACAATAGGCTCTTTATAAGCTTGATATTCTTTTGATGTCGATGATGCTGATGATAGCCCAACAATGAAAATATCGAATCTGTATTATGAGTTATGACGTCACTTTTAGTAAACTCCGCTTAGATATAATAAAGCTGGAGGATAAATCGATAAAATCGGTCTTGTTTGGCAACTCAGGTTCTAAGGATCAGGCAATACCAAGAAAAAAAATTATATCGGTAAGTATCGGCCAATACCAATTGGTCTTTCATTTGATGGGTCTTGAATTATATAGGAAATTGGAGAGACGGGTATTTTAAGTGGAACATGTAGATTGAAGGTTTTCTTTTAAAGAATAATTCCATCGTTTGTCACAAATCCTCCATTGGTTGAGTATTCGTCCAAACGTTATCATACTTTAATGGGAATCATCCATCTGTTAAGTCTTGAATCTGATGGGTGAATGAAGGGCCTTTTAGAAGAGTACCTTTAAATCCACCTACTGAATCTTTAAGTTTGCCCACGCTGAAACATGTTGATTGAATTGAATCATACGATTGAGAGAATTTATCCTCCCAATCTTTCACGCGATCGATCTTGAGATCATGATTGTACCATCAGACGATCAGTGTTTTATTTCACGTGACACACATCTCAGAAAAGTGACCTTAACATCACTTACATGCTTAAAATTGATATTAAGGTCACTTTTATGGGTGTGTACCACATGAAATAAAAAATCGACCATTTGATGGTACACCTATGATCTAAAAATCGATCTCATAAAAGATTGGGACAATAAACAATTATTATCATTTGATTCAATGCAGTCGATGTGTTTCAGTGTAGGTGAATTAAAAGATTTTGTGGGTGGATTTAATGGTACTCCTTTTAGAGTAGTGGTAAATTATAATAGTATGACTTGTAAATAAAGGTGAATGAAGGGTCTTTTAGAATGGTGATAAACTTTAATGGCATGACTTGTAAATATAGATGAATGAAAGGCCTTTTAGAATAGTGGTATTCTTAAAATGTTGATTTCATTAAAGACAAGATAAACTTTCCGTCCATACATCTCGGCTAATTTATGACAGGGATTGTATAAAACAAAAACACAAAAGTAGGGGCTACAGAATAAATACTCATAACACAAAGGATTTCTTATAATATTAGTATAACACCCTTATTTTAATATTTTGTCAAATGTAAGATTTGACGTTCTAGCTATTTAGTCATTATTTAAACATTTTGTCAATGTGAGATTTGGCATTCTAGCTAGCACTATAATAATAATAATATTATTAAAAAGAAGAAGAAGAAAGATGTGCGATATATCTTCACGAGGCCATTTACCAAATAAGCAACAGCCTGGTTTTGGTTGAATCTCATCCAGAGGCTTTGGAATTGTTATAAAGGATCAAAATTTCTGCCAAAATTATTGATTTCGCTCTCTACTGAAATGATAATTTGAATCAAAATTTCGGTCAGTTTTATATGGGACCCAAAATTTTAGCTTCGATACCCACCGAAACCGAAATGATACCCAAAATTTTAACCTTGCTTGTTAGAGGAAAGGTCAAAATGCATGCCACGTGTATCTATCTATTGATGTTTATGACGCACGACTCAAAACACTAGCTCCATACTGTTATTAATAAACCATGTGAGGAGTCACCACTAATAAATGCGGGTCGTAGAGAGATGACAAATTGAGAATAGTAAAAACTGGGCTATTTATGTCAGCTTCAGAGGCCGTTGTACCGAAAGCATCAACGAACTCGCCGCTCCGCCAATACAAGCAACTACTCATTTGGATAAGATCTCTGATGCACTTGACTTCCTTTTTTTAATTATTATTATTATTATTATTATTATTAAGTAACCATTACTTGCACACGCTTTTCAAGTAATTGTATCATATAATACCAATTTAAAAGAAAGACTTGTAAGTCCAGCGACTTTTATTATATGAAAACACCATTTAAATTGTTTGATTTGAAGGCTATGATTTAAAGATATCAATTACAAAAAATTAAAATAAAATATAATTTTTATCATTTGATTAAATTGAGTCAAAGACTATTATATAATTAAATAGTTGACTACAATAGATCATGTGTAAAATCTTGTGTTTTACTCTAATTTTATGTATTAGAGATTTATTGATTATAAACTTCAAATCATACGACCCATATTACATTTTTACAAATCACATGTCACTAAAATACTAAGTCTTTCTTTAAATTTGGTGCAATCACTTGAAAACTGTGTGCAAGTAATAGCTCTCTTATTATTATTATTATTATTTTTCATAGGATAACATATGACTTTCAAGTTTCATGAATCGTCAATGGGTCAAACAATTTATACTAGAACATGCCTTTTTACATTGATATTCAAATTAGTTGCGAGCTTTTTAACGTTTGACCATAGAGATTGAACCATTCACACGGTGACGCACAGGTAAGTTCTAGGGTACCGTTACACTCACCCCGAGAGGCTGCTTTTTCACCCTACCTATTTTATCTGATATGTATTGATCGCCTTTGAATGCGATGAGGAGGTCATTTTCGTCTCCATCATTGGCACGGTGGATCTATGGATCGTGGGCATATCATCATACTGTTGGTTTTTTATTACGCATGACACACATCTCAAAAAGTGACCCCAAAATCATATGACTCCCATCACTCTCAAGCATGATTTTAGGGTCACTTTTTGAGATGTGTGTCATGTGTAATACAAAATGACCATTTAATGGTACACTCATGATCCACAGATCCGTTGTGTAGAAGACGGAGACGAAAAATGACCTCCATCATCTTATTCAAAGGCGGTCAATGCATGCCCTATGAAGAAGATGAGTAAGAAAGCAACGTGGTGCGAAAAGTATATTGGTACCCTAAGTTATATTATACCAACATTTACTCACATTAAGCAAGTTTTGAAAAAGTTAAAAGAGGTTGAATCTAAACGATTGTGACATGATCATCTACTTTTATGTCACATGGTCCACATGTTTTATTAATCAAAATTAGTCTAACAACCGGCCCATCACTTGATGCACTTTAATTTCAATTGATAAAAAAATATTAATTTCAATTGATAAAAAAATATGAACAATTGTTCACCTTTGTATGCATATATAGATTGGAGAATTTAGATCCTCTAGTGAGAGTAATTTTAGAACAACTCTAATTTGAGTTATGAACTATCATGTTTATAAGATCAGATATCACACGCCAATTATAGCACACGCCATTCTTACGGATGACTGACGATCTTAACCATTAATTGAGATGTCCAGTAAAGAGCAGCAAACACGTAGATGGGATTATACAAACTTTTTCAACCATCGGAATTGAGCAAGTAGCTCTATTGGCACTTATGGTTTTACTAAAGGCACTTATCCTGAAAACCAGACTTCTTTGAATTGGATGGCAGAGATTATTTTTTGTTCCAATTTATCACACAAAAGATCTTAAGATCATGGGCGCACCATCAAAGGTTTAATGTTTTCTTTCATGTAGCACACATCTCAAAAAGTGACATGAAAATTAAGTTTGAGTATGATGTGTGCCACATAATTTTTAGGTCACTTTTTAGAATAAAACGGACCTTCTCATAATAGATTTCAAAAGAGTCGATGGTTTCCAACATATGTGCTCTCATTAATTTGGTAGGTACAATCAAAGTTGCCGTTATATATATATATATATGGGAGCTGGTGTTAGGTCCTCCAATAGAGGACGGTGACCGTCCTTCAAGATACACGTGGAGCTCCACGTGACATTTAAACCACATTTTTGGATATCATGTGGAGTACAAGTGCGTTGTTCAGATTAATTTAAAAAAAAATAATTAAAAAAAAATATTTTTAAAGCACAAGTCAAAGTTAGACTAATTTTAATAGTCCAAATTTTATTTTCAAAACTATTCATGATAAATATGAGTTTCTAGATGATTTTTTTCTTCAAAGATGATCTAAGTAATGCACTTATATTTCATGTGACATCAAAATAATATTACAAGTGCCACATGGAACTCTATGTAAGATCTTGAAGAACGCTTATCATCCTCTAATAGAGGACATAATCCTTTTCCTATATAAATATATGACTATATGACTGCAAAATTGTCAACCTTTGAGTTCAGCTCTAGGCACAGCCCACTAATTAAACAATATATATGTGCCTCAGCAGAGACTGTTCGCTATATGTTGTTGAAATGATTAATGTCAACCACCCGAGATGCTATTGACTTGGTTCATAATTATAATTCTGTAACCTATAGCATTTGGTAGGTTAAATGGACAAAACATCTTTATCATATGTAACCTATAGCATTTGGTAGGTTAAATGGACAAAACATCTATATCATATGATTCAAAGTAGTTAGCTTTAAACTTCAATCATATGAACTTTGAAATGTATTGACTAATTTTAATCAAATAACGAAGATTTTTTTTTTTAATCCACTTAAATTCCATGAGCCAACTCCCCTAGAGCTCAAGCCGCCTAACTATGATACAAATATTTTATATCAATTTTTTTTTGGATTATGACCTTCAAATCAGTAGGCCATTCTATTGGGTTGAAGATATTTTAGAACAGGACTTTCAATTGAAAACGCTTTGGTGGCGCTGCCACACGGACAAGCTTCCAAAATATCAAACCCATTTTGCTAAAATTGTATTTAATGGCCAACTTTGGCCAACTTTGTGCGTACAAAGTACAAACAACTGTTTTAGTGCGAAGACAGTTTTCAATAGATAATTTTATAGGCAGCTTAGAGCTTGATGTAACTAGGCGGTAGTGCAGTGGGGACCAAGCACTCCATCCAGTACTATATAAGCTGCCTATAAAATTGTCTTTAAAAAAAAGGTAACCATTGTTAATAATTTGGGCTTTTATTCAAATGGTGTCTATGTGTCTTTTTTTATTACCAAACAAAATATGCAATTTAATATTTGAAAATCGCCCCATGCACACTTGAAACGGGCGATTTGGGCGGGCTACCTCACCTCCGAAAGCTGAAATCTTTTATGTAGTTTTTGCTTTTGCCCTTCTACATCTATCTCCTTAGAAGTTATATATATTATATTTATGCCATCAACTTAACCTCTCTAACATTCTCCTCCTTCCCACTCTAAACCAATGCCATTTTGATGAGAGAGAAAAAGAAGAGTGAGAAGAATAGGAAAGAGAAAGAGAAGGAAGGCAAGCTTCATTGAAGCTGATCCATATAAAACCCAAATCCTTTAAAACCCTTTTCTTCTCAGATCCTTCAAATCCTCTCTTCTTTCTCTCTCTCTCACTAGCAGACAAAAATGTTCTATCTAGTGTTTGTCGACATGAACTCAAGTTCACGATCGCCGGCTCGCCGGAGAAGATGCTCAAAAATTAAATCTTAGACAAAAAAAATATTTTAATTGTAGAGAGAAAAAGAGATTAGACAAAAGTAAACCCTCTTTTCTTTCTCTCACTCTCACTAACTCAAAAAATGAAACCCTCTATTTGATGTTCGTCGACATAAACCCAGATTCACGATTATCGAATTGCCGAAGAAGACACTCTGAAACTCAAACAAAAAAAATGATTTAATTGTAAATAGGAAAAGAGACTAGACAATGATAAACCCTCTTTCTCTCTCATTAACTGAAAAAAAAATACCCTCTCTTTAATGTTTGCCGATAACTTAAGTTCACGATGGATGGCAGGAGAAGACACTAAAAAATGAAGGGCTATTCAAGATTTATTCGGTAAAATACAGTTGTATCGTGCATCAATGCTGATCGTTTAAAAGCTGTAGAGATGCTTTTTAGTAATTAAATAAAAAATTAGGTAAATAATGATAAAAATTGTAGAGGGGTGTTTTATCTTACTTTTCTCTACTAATTTTCAGTAGATAAATATTGGTCCAATACTGCTGCGCGGACCTCAGTATGCGGCTCGCATACCGTGCGCTGGTGATTGAGTCGTTCTCGGTATGGCAGACTTACGTACACAACCAGGCAGCCAGCTCATGCTGGAGGAAACATTTATTTAACTTAAAAAAACGAAAACAAATAAAAAAATAGTAAATACACGTAATAATGAGTTATCCAATAGTTATCAGAACAGACGCCAGTTTCGGATTACGTTTTCTCCTCTCTCCCTCACTTTTTCGCTTTTCAAAGATGCAAGCTAACGAACAAAGCTTCATTCCGTGTCTCAATATGTAAAACCAAAACTCTCCTAATCCAAATCCAAGACCAGAAAAGATTGTAGAATTTTTTCCGAGTTTATCCGCCCGCCTCGATCCCCGAGAAATTCCAAAATAAAAACTTGCGACCGCTCCTTGTTTTCTCTATCTTGAACTTTTTACAGGATTAGGGTTTTCAATTTTTATTTCTTCGTTTTACTTAAGATGAGAAGCCAAGATCAGCAATCTAGGGTTTTCTACGAGCTATGCGCTCTGATTTTTAGCATCCTCCGATCGCCGCCGGTCCCGATATCATATTCGGATCCACCGCCCTCGGCCATAACTCCGGCATCCGTTTCGCCGGTGAGGCGGACGCAGATTTCTCCGGCGGGATTCGCTTCACTGCTTCTTGGGGTTTCTCTGGCTTTGATGCTGTGCGGGTCGGTGACTTTTGTGATCGGGTTTATTTTGATGCCTTGGGTTCTTGGATTGATTATGGTTTTCTATATGGTTGGTATCGTTTCGAATTTGTCGGGATTGGGGCGGGCGATTCTCTACCCGGGGGCTGAGTCCGCCGGTTCGAGGAAGGAGATTTCAGGTATATATATTTTTTTTGAGGGCTTGTTACTTAGATTTGTGATTCTGTTGGTTGTAATTATATTGATTTGTTTTTGTTTTCTTTGGTTTGCTTTGTCATGGATCTGAATTGGTCGATCTGGTTCTGACATATGCATTTTAGGTTTCGTTTTTATGCGATTTTTTTTTTAGGTCCTACAAGGCATTATCTTTTTTTAGGTCCTATAAGGCATTATTTTTTTTTATATATTTTGTACTTCTTAGGTATTTAAAAAAATAAAAAATTATAGATTTTTGTTTGAAATTGAAATTTGTTGTAGAAGATATTCGAGCTTCGGCCTGGATGAAATTATATTTAACCAACCTCAAAAATGAGATTGTACGTTTAGGCTTTTACCTTTTTAAATATAGTTTTTTTCCATAGGTTATTGAGGCTCTTATCTGTAGTTAGGTCTTTTGTGATTGCTTTTGCTATGTAACTATTGACTAGCTATAACCCATTTTCTTGAAGAGGACTACTAGAAATAACCCACCCTTGATGTGTATATTATAAAAATGTCTTTATTATAGTAGGGACCATAGTTGGAAAATATCGGCAATCTGATGGAGATATCACTTTTTGGTGGCAATGCACAACCGTATGTGTCGCTAGCACCACCAAAATGCATATCCGTATATGCATTTACTGATATACATGATATTATGCTACAAACATATATTTCTCCAACTTGTTTTCGTTTCTCTTCTTCTATTATTATTATTAGTAGTAGTAGTATTTAAATCTCTCTCTCTCTCTCTCTCTCTCTCTCTCTCATATTTTTCCCATCAAATAGTTGGACATGTATAGTCTGATATGCATTCAAATCTATTGTCTCTGATGATATGAGCTATTTTTTCCCCGGATTGCGGATTGCCTAGTAACAGGATATTCTGTTTCAGTGAGCTGCTTCTGCTTTAATTTTGGCTTTTAGTGACTTTTTTGCTTCCGACCTACCACACGCTACCTGCCGCTTCCCGTAATTAAATCTCATAGTGATAATGCCCCATTACCAATATTTTGATATTTGGTCGGGAGCTACAAGGCTGCAATTATTAAAAGACATGGCTACCTCTCAATTTCTGTTCCGAGCAAGCCATCCCATGATTCCAACCTGTCGGAGAAGACAATCATATGTTTGGATGAGGATTCAAAATATTAAGAGACCTAAAAAATTGTAGATAAAAACCTTCCTTTTGTCCGATGATCTTATTTTTAGTGCTAATTGTTGATGAGATGCCACCAAATCTTGAACCCTTGACGTCTTACAGTTGAACTTACTTGCGGTACCAAGTGACATAAGGGAAGTTTTGGGGTGGTGTCTTATTTATCCGATATTTCTTCATTTGTGCTGGATCAACTAATAGTTGCACGGATTTGTGTTCCATCACAGCTATTATTTTGGGACTTCTCCAAAACTCCGTAACACCCAAGAAAAATTGGAAACTCCTCATTATTTTATTTTTTGATAACCTAGTGCCACAGCCTCTTAGAGCACCCGACTAATCCCTCTCATAGTCAAATACCTGGGTGTCCTGGAAATACCTTTTACAGTCAAATGTTTTTTATAGTGGTTATTGCGGGATTTAGGTAATCTTCACTTCGTTGTACGGCATCAATCAATACTTTTTTTTTTTTGATAGGGGCTCGATCCTGCGACTTGAGCCAATGTTTCCAGGAAAAGCAGATGAAGAAGACAGAAAAGAGAGATGGAAGAAGAGAAGCAAGAAAAAGGAGAGAATCTTGGAACTCAAATAAAGACCCAGTAATAGGGTTATTGGTTGTTAATGGCCGTGACCATTTATTTCATGTGATCTTTAATGGATCACATTATTTAAATAAATGGTCATGCGAACCACTCAAGTGGCTCACGTGCCACTTAACAAGGAGAGAAGGTCATTTTATTAAAAAATTTATTTAAAAAATCAAAGATGGGCTGTTAGCTTTGACAAAAAAAGGAGAGATTATTTTAGAACGTACTCTAAAATTGGCGGTGTACTTTTTCAGGCCAACTCTTGCCCATATTTTCAATTCTTTAGACGAGAATCGGCGAGAAGTTATTGCTATGTCTTATTTCCTTACCCCATCATCTCAACGATTGTTGCTATGTCTTATTTTCTTGCCCATCATCTCAACATAGTCTTCTTAGCTTTGTCTGATCCAACCCGTTACAATTGTGATAAGGATGTGATCCTTTAAGCAGCCTAATCTATATGTGAGGGGAACTGTTCTGACCGTTTCTGTAGAGTTTTTTGGCCAAAATATTGCTTCACTCAAATAAGTGTTTTTTTGAACCATTTGGATTCTAAGAGGAAGTATTTTTCTAAGAAGCCTAGTCTGTGCACGAGTGAACTGTTCTCCCTATTTTTGAAGAAGTGTGTGCCATCTATATTGCTTCACTCATCTCTCAGGTGGTTGTAAAATTACACATGAGAGAAGAGAACATACTTTTGTGATCAACTGATTAAGATGGATGATTTCATTCCCCTAGATCATGCACCGTATATAAAGGCATTGTTATTTTATTAGGAATCATGCCTCATACTTCTCCTGTGGGGGAAATAGTGTCCCCAAAAGCTGGCAGCAAATAGATGGGGCAAAGCGATAAGGATGATGATGGTATACTATCTTTCTCCCCATATATGAGCCATATTAGTGAACATCCCCATTATTATATTAATCATTTTACCTTAATAGTTTTAGAAATTTCAAATGCATAACAAACTTTGGTAGGGTTTACTAGAATAGTAGAATCCAACTATCAACCGAGAAGCTCTGGGTGAGTTTGTGGGAACCAAAGTAAATAATCGAATTTGACAATTGTCTTTTTTTTTTGGTTATTATTGATAAGAACCGTGCCTTAGTTATGAAATGGAAGATTGACATATGGACATCTTTATTTTATATTTATCTTATCCGTGTACTCATTGTTGTTGAGTCTACTCTCTCTATAGGAAAGATGGATCATGGATTTAGTTTCGTACTGTATAAGATATAACTTTTACTAAGCATTTCTTCAATCTGACATTTTTTTGAGAAGATTAATGGGGTATGAAATGAAGAGCTATGTTATATTTTTTATGGACCAACATTTTAACCTAAGGTTCCATTTGGACTCACTTTTCCTTGCAAAAAGACCATAAAATTCAAAATGTTTACAAAGATATTTAATTTAACTTGGTGTGTTTGGTTAACTATTAATCTAATTTTTTATTTTTTTTTAGCAATATAAGTAAACATTTTCAATCTCTGCAAAACCATTTTATGATTAATTTTATTTTAGTTCTTTTGGGGTGTTGGCATTAGGTACCCGACTTGGGTCAATCTCCCTATCAAATGGTCAAGCCATGGGAAGTGCCCAACTAACTATGAGGTCACAACTTACCCAAAAAAAAAAGTTATTGAGCTCACAAATTGGTGAAAGAAGGGTTTTTTAATCTTTCATTGGTGGGAGATTGACCAAGAGCGAAGGCTGGTACTCAGGTCGGGAAACTAATGCCAACTCTTTTTCGGCTCGGCATCATTGTAAATAAGGGTAAAGAAAGTTTATTGACACCTTAAATCGTTTAGTGTAGGTAGTTAAGCTCATACTTTTTGGTTACTTGATTTGTGCAGGTTATTGGTGATGTTTGCTGAGACGCGTCTGGCTTCTAAGTATGTCACTAAATATTTGTGTGATTTGAAGTCAGAAATGGCTGAAGCAAATGGTTGATCGGGAAACAAGCAAATACTGTTGTTTGGATATCAGCTTTTCGTTTTTATTTTATCATCTCTGGTGTATACTTGAATGAAATTGGGAAGCGTCCTCTCCTCCCCTCTCCTCTCCTCTCAACTACAATGTGCGTGGCATCCATATTTCTACTGTATTGTAAAACGTGTGAACTCATGCTGTGGATAATGTGGGCTTTATCCTTTTGTTTGGTTGCTAGTTTATACTTGCTACTGTCTATGTGCAGGCGGGCAACAGAGTAATCCAAGAAGTTTATATCCATGGACATATTTAGATTGGGGGAATGTTTTGGTGATCTGCTTTGAAGAATCTTTGTATTTGATGGTCAAATTGACATTCCTGTTGTCTCATAGCAAAGTTCGTTGTTTCCTCTCTCTCCCCCTTTTTGTTTCATTTTTATAGCCCTCTCCCCCTTTTTGTTTCATTTTTATAGCCGAAGTACACTGTTTTGTGCCACTCTTTTACACATGGGGCTTCCAAATGGCACAGGTCCCCAAATTACCAAGTCATTTTTGTTAGGCTTCCGAATGGCACAGGTCCCCAAAATGATGTTACTATCACACCATTTTATGTTACAACCACCTCACTAAACAAAGGAAAAATCTATTGACTGTCAAATCAGATGATGGAAGTCATTTTTCATCCTAATCTTCACATAATAGGCTTACTATTAGACACTCAGATGTTGATTGCACGCGACACATTCCAAAAAGTGAACGTGATCATAGCATACCATTAAACGTGTTCACGTACATTTTTTGGGATGTGTGTCACATGGAATCAACCTGTTGGATGATAGGCCTATGATATCTAGATCATTTATGTGGGATTGAGACAAAAAATTTCTCCTTGTCTAATATAAAGCTGGCAAAGGAATCTTTGCTTTAGTGAGGTGGCTATAACATAAAGTGGTGTGGTAGTAACAACAGCCTATTTTTTTTTGTTGATTATGAATTTATGATTTTATTTATTAAAGAATAAAGATGTATGATTTTATGAAATTTTGTTATATTCCTTTTAATTAATTATATGTTTTATTTTACCAATTTATCCTCTCTTTTTTTCTTCAAATTTATCCCAAATTTGTTGTTTTCTTCCTGATTTTCTGTAATTCAAGAATTTTCAAAATTTAAAATTTTCTCTGAATTTTTACTCTTTTCTTTTATTTAGTAAAAAGTCGTTCATTTCTACATGATCAAGAGCCCATACGCTTAACAGTTAATGTTCGAGTTCATAGTACACGAATAAAAGTGCCTTGATTGTGAGGTTAGAAAGAGCGTGAATTAGGGGACCAACTCGTCGGAAAATGAGGGGCTGTTCGATCATTTTATATGTAAAATGGGAAAGTTATACCGTTGTGGACGGTAGAATGTGGGAGAGTGCTACATTCGAAAGGTTTGTGAGGGATCTGGCAAATATTCCATTATCGATAACGACTAATAGTAATAGCCCATTGAAGTAAGTCATAGCCCATTGATTCTATGCCATTACCTGTGTCAAAAGAGGACACCCTCAATGCATCAATAGAGGACACCTTCAACGTGAAATTTACTTACTCCAAGAAAGAAGCATCTTCACCATCTAATATGAGTACTTCAATAATGACCCTGAGTTATGAGTGACAATAAAATTTTCAACCAGAAATTCAAAATTATGGCCGAAAATTTCTTTCAAATTTTTTAGTTTCGGTCATGCTAAAAAATGATAATAAAATCGATATTTTGATCTTTAATCCCAACCGTTCAATCAATTGACCACTTTTTTTATGAATCATATATTGGAAATTACATATATTAGACATTATAGTCATTCATCAACTACTTTTGTATAGACTGTTACATATATTTTATTGACTAAAGACATAAAATCTATGGTCTAGATCCAAGTGAACATGCACTAATTTTTGATAGAGATTGAGTGCATTATCATGATCCTTGATCCCAACCGTCTAATGGTACACCCATGATCTAAAGATCGATCTCATGAAATATTAGGACGATAAATAATCTCCATCGTCTAATTCAATGCAGGTGATGTGTTTCAGCATGGGTGATCTCAAAGATTTTGTGGGTGGATTTAAAGGTACTCCTTTTAGAATGGTGGTGGTAAAGCTATAATGGCATGACTTGTAAATAAAGGTGAACAAAGAGCCTTTTAGAATGGTGGTAAATTATAATGGCATGACTTGTAAATAAAGGTGAACAGAGGGCCTTTTAGAATGGTGGTAAATTATAATGGCATGACTTGTAAACATAGATGAATGGAGGGCCTTTTAGAATGATAGTATTTTTAGAATATTGGTTTCATGAAGGGCAAAATAGTCGTACCGCAGGGGTATATGAAACAGAAACACAAAAGTAACGGCTGCAGAATAAAAAGGTTTTTGCATATACTCCCCCGTGTTATGCTAATATTATAAGAAACCCTTGAGTTATGAGTATTTATTCTGCAGCCCCTACTTTTGTGTTTCAGTTTTATATAACTCTGCCATTAACTAATTGTGAGTTTATGGACGGAAAGTCTATTTTGCCCTTAATGAAACCAATATTTTAAAAGGGTTTTTTGCATATATCCTCCCGAGTTATGCTAATATTATAAGAAACCCCTTGAGTTATGGGTATTTATTATGAAACCCCTACTTTTGTATTTGTGTTTCATATAACTCCCTGCCGTTAACTAGCCGTTAGTTTATGGACGGAAGGACTATTTTGTCCTTAATGAAACCAATATTCTAAAAATACCATAAAAGGCCCTTAATTCATTTACATTTACAAGTCATGCTATTAAAGTTTACCACCATTCTAAAAGCCCCTTCATTCACCTTTATTTACAAGTTATGCCATTATAATTTATCACCATTCTAAAAGGAGTACCTTTAAATCCACCCACAAAATCTGAGTTCACCCATGAAATATATTGACTATATTGAATCAGACGATGGAGATTGTTTATTGTCTTAATCTTTCATAAGATCAATCTTTAGATCATGAGGTACCATTAGACGGTCGATTTTTTATTTCATGCGGTACACACCATAAAAGTGACCTTAAAATCAATTTTAAGCGTGCACGTGATGTTACGATCACTTTACTGAGATGAGTGCCATGTGAAATAAAACACTGGCCGTCGTCTGATGGTATGTTGATAATCTCAAGATCCATCATGTGAAATATTAGGAGGATAGATGATCTCTATCATTCGATTCAATTCAATTAATGTATTTCAACATGGATGAACTTAAAGATTTAATGGGTGGAAGCACATTAATGGGTACACATTAATTAGTTCTTCTCAAGATCAATTATATAACCAGTGATTCATGTGCTTTAAATTTTTTTCTATCTTGATTTTTGTGGGTGGAAGCACATTAACTAGTTCTTCTGGTTCCTCTTGTAAGTCTTCTTTCTATCTTGATCCATTGTAAGCCTGAAGAAGTCCACTGTTTCACCTTCTTCATACCTTGAGAAGCAACAGTTTGGTCTTTTCGAATCCATCTCCCACCTTCTTACCATATTTGGTTTTTCCACCACCTCTCATCTTCTTCATTCGTTGGTATAGGGTCTGGGTTGCTATAATCCTACTGATCAGCCCATGAATTCTCAAACGTGCTATTATGTTCCATCAAAAGATTTTCCAAAAAACAGATAACTGAGAGACCAAAAGAGCTGATTATACAAAATGTAAAAAGCCTTGAACGCAAAATGCACATGCAATAAACTGATTGATAGAGGTATTCTCTGCCTTTTTCTTATTGCTAAGCTATTTGAATATCCTGTAACATGCACCTTATATATAAGGATTTAACTTATGCAAAATGATTATCTTATTTCACTACATCTATAACCATATAACTATGAAAATGATTTAAAGATAAAGAAAGTTAGTTCTCTCCCTCAACTTGCATATGACAAGAGTGAATCCAAAGGACACCAATTGGCAAACAGGTTTATGATCATCATCAAAATTGCAAAAAATCCCTCCATAATTCTTCGATTTGACCTTCTGATCAAAATCCAATCATGCAGGTCTAAGAGGATTGTGAATTCTATCAAGACAGACATGAAGCCAAGTGATGAAAGAGCATAAAAGAGGAAAGAGGTAGCCAAACCCATTGACTGCTTGGAGTCAGAAGATGGAGATCGTTTTTCACCCCAATGTTCCACTAATAGATCTTGAGACTATGGGCGTACCATCAAACATTCATTTTTTTTATTTCATGTGACATAAATCACAATAATATTTTCTGAAGTCACATAACACACATCATGCTTAAACGTGATTATAGGGCACCTTTTTGGGATATATGCCACACAGAATAAGAAACTACCCATCCGAGAGGAAGATCGTAGTCTCAAGATCTATTCTACGAAAGATTGGGGTGAAAAACGATCTTTATCACCTAATTCCAAACAATCATGGATTTAAATGGGGTGCAATCACTATTTTATTATTTTAAGCTACTTTTTCGAATTTTTCATCCTACCTAATAAATTCTCATTTTTTGCCTTAAAAAATTGAAACGGGTCTAAAATAGGTTCAATATCGGTTTTTGGGTATGATTAGACCAATTCGATTCATCGATTTTTAGGTCAGGTTCAAGTTTCAAGTCAAAACATGGACCTCTATGTATGGATAAGCATTACTATTCATCTTTTTAATAGTAATTAATAAATACGTAGGATATGAAAGTTCAAAGCTTATTGATTTAGTTACATTAGTTATTATAAAATTAAAGTAGAAATTAACAATTAAATTTTTTTTATTAAACATATATAATTAGTATATCATCGAATTAATCAAACGTGATAGGATAGAAATATGTATCTATAATAATAATAAAAAAATATTTAAACATAATAAATAGATATAATTGTATTATTATATATAAATAAAAATATAGTATTTACTGTAAATGAGAAAATAAAGAAAAAATAGGAAATTATTGAAACCAAATAATTTCGATAATTTAATTGGATATGAGATTGAATTTGTTACTTCACCAACTCAATTTTTTATTGATTTTATTGTCTTCATCAGTCAAAACTAATATTCTGACATGTGTACCATTAAGTAAGATAAGTTTTAATTAAATTTTAGATATTATAAAAGAATAAGTTCTACAAAAATACTCGAATCAATATAATATATAACAATAATTGTTATTAATTTTTTAGTGATTGACTGATAATATATAATTATGATTTTATACGATAAGTTAATTTTAACTCATAATTAAAATCATTTTTGATCAAAAATTTTTATTTACGGTGTCCACATGCAACGCACGCACACTTCTTAAATATGTTTGAATCACATTTAGAGTTCAACCAATTAGACCTGATCAAATCATAGTAACTCGATATACCAATTAAGACCACACCTTCAAAAGTACCATTAAATACCCCAATTGAATCTTTGAGAGTGCCTATGTAAGACCCCACCTTCAAACATACTTTTAAATACCCCAACTGAATCTTTGAGAGCGCCCATGTTAAAACTCATTGACTGCTTTGAATTGGATGATAACAATGTTTTTTCATTCCAATCTTTCACACACTTGATGTCGAGATTATGGGCGTATGATTAGATGGTCAGATATAGATTTAACGTGCACAGATTCCAAAGTGACCTCAAAATCAAATTTAAATGAGATGAATGGCACATGATTTTACCTTTAATTACGCCCATTGAATCTATTAGGGTGCCCATGTTAAAACTAATTGACAATTTTGAACTAAATGATGGTGAATGCTTTTCGTTCTAACCTTTCACACACTTGATCTCGAGATAAAGGCGTACCATCAAATGGTCAGACATTGAATTGACGTGACACAAATCCCAAAAAAGTGACTTTAAAATCAAATTTGGTATCAATATCTTGAAAATGAACAAATATCTTGAAAACGATTATATCTTTAAAGTCAAAGTGCAAGATACAATTTACCAAAATCGTCTTACAAGCTCGTAGATATGTCAAAGTATTAAATTCGAGACTACGGATGATAAAGACAAAAATATCCTCAAGAAAGTTAAAATCGAGAAGGAATAGATACCCATTTTCAATTTAATTGAAAATTTTAAATTATACTTATTTGATAGTTTTTATTTTTTTTCTTTATGTTCTATAATTGATAACATAAGTTATATTTTTTATTAAATATTTTATAATTTTTTAAATTATACATAATGAAGACATAAGAAAGATAGTAATAAGTATTTTTTTTTGTCATTATAATGAACACTTGAAATACTATATATATTTTTTATGTTCAAATCACTTTGTCTAAAAATCAAGTTCAATCATTTAAAGGTCCTAATATCCACATGCATTTGCACCAGGGTTGGCTCTGAGATTTTAGGGGCCTAAGGCGAGTTCCTAAAATGGGGCCCCTCTTAGATATTAATTTATTTATTTTTAAATTGTCAATTTTTTTTTAGATGAATAAAATAAGACTCAATGCTTTTAGATTACGACTATCTCAATGCTGACAATTTGAAAATGCAACTAACAAATTAACGAAAATATATATTAAAGAAAAATGCAACACCAAAACAAGAAAAAAAATGATAGAACGTATCTAACGGTTTGAGTAACCCAATTATTAACATTTTAACAATTTTTATTATTTTAAGTGTCATTGAATCTTTCACTATCATTTTTTAGCATTTTGACAATATAAAAAAGTTTTAAAAATAGGCTCATTGGATAAGTCTCATCGAATAGATCAAAATTTATGAATTATTTGCAAGAAATGAAATTGTAACGAGCATGAAATCGCTATTTTAAGTTATGATCATTAATAATAAAAATATGTGTGTGTGTGTGTGTGTGTGTGTGCGTGTGTGTGTGTATATATATATATATATATATATATATATATATATATATATATGGGAGCTGGTTCTGTCCTCCCTCCAAGATCTCGTGGAGATCAATGTGGCTTCCAAAACACTATTTGGGTGCGATGGGAAGCATAAGAGAACGACTTAAATCAAACTATTGAATCCTTCTAATCATATGACGAAAATTATTTTTTACCTGTATTTGTCACTCAATAGATCTTGAGATCATGGTGCACCGATCAAATAGTCGGCTTGTGATTCAACTGTTATAGATCCCAAAAATGACCATAAAATCACATTTTAGCGTGATGTATGCCATATGATTCAAGGGCATTTTTGGAGATTTGTGACACATGAAATAAAAAATTGACCGTTTGATAGGTGTGCCATGATCTGAAGATCTATCTTGTGAAAGATAGGTATGAAAAATCATTTTCATTATCTCATTCAAAGGAATCAATAGTCTTCAAAGAGTTTGGGACGTGTCAAAATTGGGCTAAAGAATCTATTAGGTCAATACATATGGTCGGTTAAATATGGAACCTGAGAAGAGTTGAACTCACAACCCACAGGGGAAAAAGTTAAACAACAATTGTCACTTAATCGATTATGCAATTAGATTAATCTAATGTTATTGTACATTAAAAATTATAAATTAGATTAAACAATTGCGCCTAATTTGGGGGACCTGAGGGGCAATCACCTCTTGGGCCTTCGTCTAGGGGCCCTGATTACATAAATAGATTAAAAAAATAGATACAATTATATAAAAATATATAAACATGTTATTAACAATAGATGTGAGTGTATATGTTCAACAAGGTAACCCACTCATCAACTTCTTCTCAAATCTCATGTCTAGAAAGACAAAAATTAAATAAAAGAATTACCGTGAAAGAGATAAAACTGAGAGAGTCAAAGAGGTGCCCCACTCATCAACTTCTTCTCAAATCTCACGTCTAAAAAGATAAAAATTAAATAAAAGAATTACCGTGAGAGAGAGAGATAAAATTGAGAGAGTCAGAGAGGCGCCCCACTCATCAACTTCTTCTCAAATCTCACGTCTAGAAAGACAAAAATTAAATAAAAAAATTACCGTGAGAGAGAGAGATAAAACTGAGAGAGACATAGAGGCACTGAGCTGTGGAGAGAGAGGGAGAGTCAAAGAGGCGTTGAGCTGTGGAGAGAGAGGAGAGAGAGAAAAAGAGAGGCGCTGGAGCTTGGACTCTCGAGTCTAAGTGGAGAGGAGAAATGGGTATTGGGTAAGGGTATGAGTAACAAAATTCGGGACCCTTTTAACTTTAAAGAATTTTGTGTTTTTTTTTCAACCCTATTTTTTAATAGGGAAAATAGCATTTGGGGGCCCCTTAAAAGTCGGGGGCCAAGGCTCTTGCCTTGTTAGTCTTGGTCCTGGGCCAATCTTGATCTGCTCGCACCTTTTTACTAGTCCAATAAAAATGGGATTGACCCCCTCATAGGATCAAAAGATTCTTATCAAAGGTCTGGTTTTTGCGTGTGTCGCGTATGAATATGATCAAGCACTTTGGAAAAGGGGAATTGTACTTTCAGCCCTCATGGTTTACCTTTTGTAAAAACTGTCCCATAATTTCAAACCTTGCAAGATAGGGTGGTTCCAACTTCCAAGCCTTGGCTTTAAGAAAAGGCCTCCGTCCTTCATGGGAGGACCGTTACCGTCCTCCAACCTTTTACGTGGAGCTCCATGTGACACCCAAAATATTGTTTCGATGTCACGTGGAGCTCGGGTGCATTGCTTAGATTATCTTTGAAAAAAAATAATTAAAAACTTATCTCTACCGTGTATATTTTGAACCGTGAAATATGGACCAATGAAAATCGTCAAACTTTGACTTGTGAAACATTTATTTTTCGAATTTTTTTTTTAAAATATTGATCTAAACTGTCCACCTGTGCTCCACGTGGCACCCAAAAAGTGTTTTGGGTGCCATGTGGAGCTCCACATGGATCTTAAAGAACGGTCACCGTCCTCCATTGGAGGACCTAACCGGCTCCCATATATATATATATATATATACACACACGATTTAATATGGGTTCAAATATCGGTAAATATCGACTCAGTCATATCGGATAATATCGGCCATATATTTCGAATATGACCTGGATCTAATACGAAAATGTTCTTTTTTTTTTGCTAAATATTACAAAAAATTCCATTTGGCAAATTTTTATAATATTTTAAATTATTTATACAGACATTTAATATTTTTAAAATAAAAAAAGTTCCTTTAATATCCGTCGGTTTGGCTCATATCCGGTTCACTTTCGCTGTCTATTCAAGAGTTTCCCTATTCACTATCAGTCATCATTCAGTTTCACATCGGCACAAAAAAAAAGTGGCCGATTTGATATCAAGGCGGCCTCTCCTCACAAAAAATAAAAGAGTAAACTCTACATTTGATAAAAGCATCACCTCTCGCCCCCTGTGGCCAATGGCCCAAGGCAAAGCCCAGTTCCGGACCAAATTTAGGCGGGCTTGGAAATGTCTGGCCCTAGCTCTAAACTAAAGGGTTGGGCAAGCTGCTTCGGGCTATATAGTTTTTCCCTTTTCAATGGATCAACTAAAACTGATTTTGGGGATTTAGGTTTTTCTTTTTTATCAGGTGACAGACGTAACAAAAATAGTACCTGGTGTCGAAGATCATGGATCTCGTCCCAAATCTAGGTAGCTGCTCCTTTGCTAAGAGCTTGGCAGACGATGAAGGCTATGTATGGCATAGCTCTCTGCTAGCTCTCATTTTACCTGATTTAGCATGTTCCAGGAGCAGAGGTTAGCACAGAGGAGAGGGGTAGCGGTTAGAGTCGGTAAATCTACTTTTAGGGAAGAAGGGGTGTCCTCCTAAAGCAAAAATTTCGGAAACGCAGCCGATGGCTCATGCGCCACTATTAATCCATTAAAGAATCATAGGCAGACCACAAAAAAAAAACACATTTCACGTTACAGTAAAATCAGACAGAGAAGCAAATCTAATAACAAGAAGCCTGAGAACAAAACAACACCTTTGCGTTTTATATTCCCCTGTTTCTGAAAAAAAGAGTTCTATCCGGTGGTTATATGAACTCCGATTGCAATAAGGAAAACGGTTATGAGACCGAAATAGATGATCGTATGGACCAGAATCGATACTCCGCTCGTCTGAAGGTTCCCAAACTCAATGCCTCTGCTCTTACCTGGCAGTTGAAACAGAAGACCTGGTGTCAATAGCACAAAAAGAACCACTGCTATAACAACTGGCCCCCAATCTTCCATTTTTCCCCTTTCTCTCTCCCTCTATAGATTTCTAGTGTGAGAGGAAGAAAGAACGCCTTTGGTCTACGAGGAGTCGATTCAGAGGAGTTTATAGAAGGACCCTCTTCAGCCACGGATCTAACAAAAAACTCAGCTTCCACGGTTCTCGAGGATGAAGATGTGGCCCACCAAGAATACAGCTGCGTTTTTCTTGTTTCTTATACTGTTTATTTAATGAAATCAAAGATGTTAGATGCACTAGAATTTGCATCGGAATTAACGTTTTAGATTAGATGGTCAAGAAATTATATCCGAATTAACGTATCAGAAGCGGGCCTCCGTAACGTGAGATGTTCATAATAACGCGAGTTTTTCACCCGCCACTAGAAACAGAACACGTGAGAGATTCAATAAAACGCCCTATTATGGACTCTGTCGATCTTAAATGCGAGATGCGAGCTTTATCTTCTTCTTCTTCTTCCTTTTTTTTGCTTTTTTGTTTTAATTTTTAATTTTTATTTAATCTGCTTTTATTTTCGACACAAAGAATCTTCTTAACCCTAAATAGTTGACTGCATAAGATAATTTGATGTAATTTTTTCCGCAAATTTTCTTAAGGAGCCACAAATTGCACACGTTTTTGAAGTGATTATACCAAATTTAAAGACTTGATATTTTAGGGACATATGATATGTAAATATGTGATATGAGCTGTGTGATTTGAAGTTCATGATTTATATATCTCTGGTACTCCAAATTAGAGCAAAATATTTGTTAATTTATTGAAATACACTGGTGAATTATATAATAGCTTTTGACTCTATTTAATTAAATGATAAAAATTATATTTTATTCTAATTTTTTGTAATTGACATCTTTAAATCATGACTTTCAAATTAAATAACTTAGGTAGTGTTTTTACATAATAAAAGTCGCCAAATTTATAAGTCTTTTTTTAAAATTCAATGCAATCACTTAAAAAGCATGTACAAGTAATGACTCCTTTTTGCTTATAATAGATTGTGAGTGCTCGGGCTTACGGTAAGACAGCCATATCTTGATTTCATATAGCACTCAAAATTTTAATTTTGGGATGCGTGTAATGTAGAATCAAAATTTTATCGTTAGAGGATAGACTCATGATATGAAGTTCCATTTTGAAAGATTTGAGTTGAACCATCTTTATTGTTAGATTCAAAAAAGTTAATAACTTACAGGGTGTAACTGAAGGTACACTTATATCAACTTCCAAGATTAATTTGAAAATGCTTCACAACGTTGTTTTTAATAGGGTATTTTTAAGGTGGTTGAACTGAATTCCAATTCAACTCGGTTGGGCCTGACCATTGCCCTTAATTATAACCCTTGACTTAAAGTCTAATATATATCCGTTGGGTCCTGAGCTCACACGTATCGGCCAAATTGGCTGATATTCAAGCTCTTTTTTATTTGGATTTTTTGCATATACTCCCTGTTATGTTAATATTATAAGAAATTCCCTGAGTTATGAGTATTTATTTTGTAGCCCTTACTTTTGTATTTTGTTTTATATAACTCTATGCCGTTAACTAGTCGTGAGTTTAGAGACGGAAAGCTTATTTTGCCCTTAATGAAACCAATATTTTAAACATACCACCATTCTAAAGGGCCCTTCATTCATCTATATTTACAAGTCATGCCATTAAAGTTTATCACCATTCTAAAAGGCCTTTCATTCACTTTTATTTACAAATCATGCCATTATAATTTACCACTATTCTAAAAGGAGTACCTTTAAATCTACTCACAAAATCTTTGGGTTCACCCATGCTGAAACACATCGATTGCATTGAATCAAATGATGGAGATTTTTTATCGTCCCAATCTTTCATGAGATCGATCATTAGATCATGAGTGTACCATCAGATGGTCGACTTTTTATTTCATGTGGTACACACTCTTAAAAGTGACCTTAATATCAATTTTAAGCATGCATGTGATGTTAAGGTCACTTTTCTGAGATGTGTGCCACGTGAAATAAAAAACTGACCGTCTGATGGTACGATCATTATCTCAAGATCCATCATGTGAAAGATTGGGAGGATAAATGATCTCCATCGTTTGATTCAATTCAATTAACGTGTTTCAGCGTGGGTAAACTTAAAGATTCAGTGGGTGGATTTAAAGGTACTCTTCTAAAAGGCCCTTCATTCGCCCATCAGATTCAAGACTCATCAGATGGGTGATTCCCCCATTAAAGCATGCCAACGTTTGGACGAATATTCAACCAATGGAGGATTTGTGGCAAACGATTCAATTATTCTTGAAAAGAAAAACTTCAATCTACGTGTTTCACTCAAAATACTCGTCCCTCCAATTTCCTATATGATTCAAGACCCATTTTTAGGAATTGGATTGCCTAACTGCGTCTGCTTCCATCCACTGAATCTTTAAGTTCACTCATGCTAAAACACATTGATTACATTGAATAAGACGATGGAGATCGTTTAGGCATACCATTAGACGATCAATGTTTTATTTCGTAGCACACATCTCAGAAAAGTGACCTTAACATCATGTATACGGTTAAAATTAATTTTAAGGTCATTTTTTTGGGTGTGGACCACATGAAATAAAAAATCAACCATTTGCTGGTGCCACCATGATCTCAATATCCATCGTGTGAAAGCTTGAGACGATAAACAATCTCCATCGTCCGATTCAGTGCAATCAAACGTCTGATAGTGCCACAATGATCTCAAGATCCATCATGTGAATGGTTGGGACAATAAACGACCTCCATCTTCCAATTCAATGCAGTCAACTGTCTGATGGTGCCACTATAATCTCAAGATACATCGTGTGAAAGGTTGGGATGATAAATGATCTCCATCATCCGATTCAATGCAGTCAACCGTCTAATAGTGCCACCGTGATCTCAAGATCCATCGTGTGAAAGGTTGGGACGATAAACGATCTCCATCGTCCGATTCAATGCAGTCAATGTTTTTCAGCGTGAGTGAACTCAAATATTTGATGGGTGGATTTAAAATTCTTTTTTGTAAGTGGAGGGGCGGATTTAAAATTACTCTTACCTAGGGTGGCAATATAGTAATTTAATTTAAAAAAGGATAAATATGATATTTAGGTTATTCTTTAACGACTGATTAATCATTTAAAGTAGCATCCGTTAAAGAGCGTGTTTTATAATCACCAAAATGCTAACTTGGGTTTTAAAGCAAATAACTATGATTGGGGGGTTATTTGTAATATCAACATAACTCAGGGGGTATTTACAAAAAACCCTTTTTATTTTAAAAAATAATAAATACAAAAGTTTTTCACGGCCGATACTATATGGATCCCTAGGGCTGGGACTTGCCCCATTTTAATCCGACCATAAATTTTAAGACTTTTATTTTGAAGGCTCAAGCCCTATTTTAGGCCCTCAAAATTTGACTGTAGTCCTAATAATTAGTACATACAGGGCATGGCTTTTAGGGCCGACCCAACCATTCGAGACATAGATGTGTGAACTGCTTTAATGGACATGAGTGGATACCCATTGTAAATAGATTCTTAAATTTATTATAAATGTATTGCAAAAGGTTCTAGTTTACATTGATACAAACCATCCACATTAAAATAGACCCCGTTGAATCCCATATCAGGTTCATCCCATTGGACATGCCCAAAAATTATCATGGGGATTTCAGTTAACCCAAGATCACATAAATCAAATAGACCTAGGCTGCATATGGCAAGGGTTAACACTGAGCTATGCCACACTCAACCCTAATTTTTGGAGAGGGTACTAGTATTTTCGCTCGTTTTTTCCCCAATGAAAATTATTGGTTGATTTAAATCAGACGATGTAGATTGTTTTTTATTTCAATTATCCCTATCATAGATCTTAATATCATGGCGTGTATATATATATATATATATATATTGGTTGATTTAAATCAGACGATATAGATTGTTTTTTATTTCAATTGTCTCCATCATAGATCTTAATATCATGGCGTATATATATATACCTTTTAGGATAAGATAAAATTAGACAAAATCTCTTCAAATATAGATCATTGAATTCGAGGATTAGTTAATTAACCTAATCCTTACAAGTAACAAGTGTTAGACGTATCTATATTGTATGTGGTCGTCACCATGGTCAATTCATTGACCGGTGAATGGCACACGATACACTTGATTTCAATCTTCTTCCATTTTTAAATAAACGAAATAGAAAGCTTTGGCTTATCGAGTGTGATTGTTGATAAAATTAGCAATGGGAATCCTTAATGGGAGGATTCCTAGGGATGTATATTTGGGGAGGCAGGTCACATTGCTTTCTCTATCGGCTGTTATTTTTTATATTCTCCTGTAATTTTGACAGCCCTACTCGTCCCATACACATGACCACCTAAGATCTCCGTGATCCAAGGGCTGTCGAGTTCGAAGACACTTAGGTGCATCCCATGAAATTATAATCTCACATCATCAATCAAGTAAGTAATCTCACCGTTGATTGTTTTAAATTAGATGATGGAGATCGTTTTTTGTCCCAATCTTTCACTCAATGGACCTTGAGATCATGGTGTACTATTAAACGGTCAATATTTTTATTCCATATGATACACATCCCAAAAAAATGACCCAATAATAACTTTGGCACATATCACATATCACAGTCAATAATATATATATATATATATATATATATATATATATATATATATATATATATATATATATATATAGCTCTCACAAATATTTAATCACCAAATACCAAAATGATGCTAAATGATCTTACACCATTATTTAGGAGTTTTGATGTTACACCATTAAAGTGTGATATATTATTTTGTCAGGTGGCGCGCATATGTGAACAATCTAAATTATTCTAGTGGCAATCAATCATTGAAACATCTCCGCTAAAAAGTCATGCCTATTAGTGAATTTGGACCATCCCTTTGTGAACTTTAATAGTAGCCATTGAAAGAAATGAACATTGGCCAATTTAGACATAGTTGGGATCATGGGTCAAAAAATCGTCTATACCGATGCGTATCAATTTTGGACTTGGGCAGTACGATACATTGCCTATGTATCGTACTTCCTAAAAAACAGGGTCATTATCGTCCAATACGCGCAATGTATCGCCCGTATTGGACGATACGGACGATACATTCAAATTATCGGATGATAATTTCATTATCGGACGATAATTTGATTTTTGAGTTTTTTGAAAAAAAAAATATGTATCAAAACGATACATTCAATGTATCGCCAATACATTGAATGTATCAGACGATACGCGATACGTATCGAACGATACGGATGATATGTATCGTCCGATACGAATGATAATTTGATTTTTTAGATTAAAAAAATATATATACATTGAATGTATCGGACGATACGCGATACGTATCGTCCTGAACCTCAGGACGATACGTATCGAAAATCCGATATTTTGACTCTTGATTGGGATACTTAAAATCTCTAATGTAAGATCTATCACTTTGACAACCCACCAATAGTGTAAGATCATATAACCACCAATTTCGTATTTAAATGAAGGACAGGAGAGTCAGGTCCTAAACCATAACATCTGACTACCCAAGAATAGGAAATAACAGGGAGAGCGAGAGATAAATAGCAAGTATGGAAACTGGACAGTGAAATAAACAGAAACAATTGGAAAATAAATAAATAAAGCAGATTTTTGTTTGATTGCTCGTAAATTTAGCTAAATTAAGATATCGTCAATCTGGTCAAGTTCAAAAAAGTTGTCGCCCTTCAACTAATTTAGTCATCTTTCTAAAACTCACCACCTTTTTGTATACAAAATCTACTCTATCAACGCAACAAATAAATCTGCGATTCTCTGTCAGGCAAAAATATTGTATCTGATTTGCTCTTCTACGCTCCCATCTACTTTAAAATCCCCACCTCCCACCTCCTTTCCTCACTTGTTTTTGTTGCATGGTTTTTTAGCAACCACGCCATCAAATTTTTGTTTTCAATCAATGTAATTTCTCACTTTAATCTCATCTATCCAATATTTCTTTTAGTTATTTTATTTTGGTTCTTTGATAAGATTCAATTGAAATAATGGATTACTTTTTTCTTTTTTTTTATTTCATCTGATTTCGTCCTTTCTTTTCATTAAGGTTTCTAATGGAGGGATTAGTTCAAAATTTGATCTCGAATCCTAAAGAGGGTTCAGATTCAAATAGCAGTAGCAATCTGTGCCGGCTAAATAAACGTCATAGAGACGATAATCCAAGCTCTTCGGTGAGATTCAAAGGCGTAGTATTACAGCAAAATGGGCATTGGGGAGCACAAATTTACGCAAACCAACAAAGAATCTGGCTAGGAACATTCAAATCCGAACAGGCGGCAGCCATGGCTTACGATAGCGCAGCCATTAAACTCCGAAGTGGCGACTCCTACCGCAACTTCCCATGGTCAAATATCACCATCCAAGAGCCAAACTTCCAAGATCACCACACAAGGGAAGTCGTTCTTAACATGATCAAGGAAGGGTCTTACGAGGCCAAGTTTGCGGATTACGTAAGAAGCCAATCGTCAAATATTGCAAAAGAGGCCCTATTTGATTTACCAAGCGGTTGTGTTGATGGAGGGGTCTCCTATCAACAACTCTTTCAAAAAGAGCTAACTCCGAGCGACGTTGGAAAGTTGAACCGGCTAGTGATCCCAAAAAAACATGCGACAAAGTATTTTCCTCAAGTTTCAGAAGAAAGTACAGTAGGAGAGGACGGCACGGAGGGTTTTCAGCTTGTGTTCTTTGATCGGAGGCTAAGGTCGTGGAAATTCCGATACTGTTATTGGAAGAGTAGCCAGAGTTACGTGTTTACAAGGGGTTGGAATCGGTTTGTGAAGGAGAAAGAGCTAAAAGCTAAAGACCTCGTTACCTTCTACAAGTGTGATTGTGTAGAGGGTTTTATGGAGGAGAAGTCATTTTGTATGATTGATGTTAGTTATAATGGAGGAGAGAGCGAAGGGCCTTGTGTAGTTGAGGGGTTTGGTGATTGGGGTGGTAAGGGTAAGGTGCAACTTAAACTTGAATTAGGATTACATTTTGACCTTAACTATGATAAGGAGGGGGGAGATGAGGAGGTCGTTATGGAGCCGGTAGGGAAGAAAGCTGTGAAGTTGTTTGGCGTAGAGATTGGTTGATGATAAAGAGATGTTATAAGTTCCTTAGACACTAAGGGTGAGTATGGTATAGCTCTCTCCTAGCCCCTGCCACATGATAGTTTACCTGCTTTAGTTGGTTTCCGTTCTCTTTTTTAACTATCTGCAAATGAGTATTTACCTGCTCTATCAGCAACCTCCTTGCTCTCTACTAACTCCCTACCAAAGCAAATAAAATCTGCTATGGCAAAAAGTAGAGAGGAGGGTAAAACTTCTGAACAAGTAAATCTTGTATAAAATCTTTCTATGCAAGGAGTTATCAAGGAGAAGGGGTGCCTGCTAAAGGAGATAGCATGATGTTAGCAAAGATGATGGGAACCTGCTAAAGCAGGTGAACTCTGCTATAGCAGGAGCTAGCAGAGCGCTATGCTATAGACAACCTAATTCATACCGCACCATTGAGAAAGTATCGATTCGATCACAATTTTTTAATTAACCCTCTAATTTTTGTAATTTTCATGAAATTTGCTATTAAATTTCAATTAATTTATGACTTTTTTGATATTTTTCTACATGTTTTTTGTTTCTAAATCTTAAATTTTTATATTTTGCTTAAATCATGCAAATGAGACTAACCTGGAAGATGTACTATATTGGCTGTGTGTTCAGCATAGCTCTCTGCTAGCTCCCATCCACAGCAGGGTTTACCTGTTTTATCAAGTTCCCTTTCTCTTTGCTAAATCCCTACTATCTATTTTACCAAGTCCCTATTCTCCTTGCTAATTCTGTGCAGAGCAAGATTTAGGCACACCTTGTTAACAGAGAGCAAAGCTAGCAAGAAGAATGGAGGCCAACTAAAGCAAGTATATTCGGCTTTGACAGGGAGCAAATAAAGAGCTATGCCAAAAGCAGTCATTGTGTCTTATATCAGTGGGGAGCTATTTTACCAAATACAAGGCTCTAATAGTTGCCTTCTGCACTGAAAGCGGTTGGTAAGGTTCCAAAACACAGCCTAAGACTTCAGCCCTATATTCTAGGGCTGTGCATTTTTTGGGCCGAACCGACCAAACCGGACCGAACCACCGGTTTTGGTCTGATTTGGACGGGTACCATGTTGGGTTTGGTTTGGCAAAAAGAAAAATCGAAAAGTTCGGTTTGATTTCGGTTCTGGGCCTTCCCAAGCCAAAACTGACCAAACTGGCCCTATTTTAAGTAATTTTTTATAACATATATATATAGTCAACTTGAGTCAAGCAGATGATTGGGCCTCGAATTTTCAATTCAAAATTTGGGCCCAAATTTTGTGTTTCACAATCTTACTTAAGGCTCGAATCTCACAAGAAGTTGAATTAGGGAATAGAGACTTAGGGTACTAATTTCTAAAGGTTAAGTCATTAAAAGTGTATTTGAGCATAAGTAAAATGACTTCGGAAAAAGTGAAAATAGTAAAAATGTAAAATAGGCTGAGAAATTGAGAAAATTTTGATGTGTAAGTAGAACTTTTAGGAAAACCGAAACCGACCGAACCAAACCGAATCGGATTGGGTTAGTTTAGTTTAACAGTTGGACAGTTTGGTTTGATTTAAACATTTAGAAACGGGTTAGATCCTATTTGGTTTGTGATTTTGGTCCAAAACCGACCAAAGAGAACTGAATACACCTCTAGTATATTATATGGATCCCTCTTGAAAAGTGGACTAGCCTCCTGAACTTTTTTTTTTAAGTGGCCATAATTGGGTTTAAAGTTTAGCCCCTGACGTAAATCTAAAATACCGCCTCAAATTATATAGTATGGTTCAGACCATGTTTCAGTTTCAGTTTCAATTTGAATTAAAATAGTTCTTTTATTGAGAGGGAATAGTTGTACAACTACAAACAATATATATAATGGGGATTGTTTAGTTTGATAACATAGGGTTGTCCCAAACTGACCTTAAAATGACATAGTTGCAGCACACCAAAAGCACACTAACCTTCACAAATGCTCCCAACCAACCAGAGGAGTTTTATAGATGGTCTGGGGGAAGATTTTATAGCTTAGCTTCAAACAAAGAACACCAAGCATTAAACAAATGGTCACGCATCACAAGCGTTTCTTAGTCCCAAATACAAAGTAATTTTAGGCATACCATGTCACCTAAACGCTCAATTGCTTATGCAAGCCATCCTGGCATGTAGTTACTCACACTTGGTCCAGGGGCGGCTAGGGTTATTTGATCGTGGTGGTACCTGCAAGCCACATTAAAAAAAAGGGTATGTAAGCCATGTATCTGGGAGGAACTTCAAAGAAGGGCTTTCGGTTCTTTGCACCCTGTTTTGCACCCTGATGGTTTTGTGAGTGTGTTGGTATTAGGTACCTGACCTGAGTGTCAGCACGGTACTCGGGTCAATCTCCTTGTTATTGTACAATGGTATCTTTGCCCATTGTAGTATAACAGCAGCACCCGGTATCTTGCCAAACCCTGCTTTGGTGACTATGCCTAATACAAACTTTAGTTTAGTTCAGTGGGATGTAGAGGACCATTCGATGATGCTGAGACTCTGCACGTCAAGGTGATTGTTGATCTGAATCCTAAATCATTCACATGGAACAACATCCACAGCCAAAATATCAAGCTGTTCAGATAATCCACACCGTCCAATCGAAACATTCTAAGATCTAGGCAACAGTCTGCATTTAGTGTGAGAACTGTATAGATAATCCAAGCGCCATGCATGGTGCTCGATTTATATATGCAAATTGGCTCCGCCTTGTACCGTGCAAGTTCTCCCCAAAACTTATAGTGTGCATGATGTATTAGGTACATTGACCGTGTGCCTGATGCTCCGATGTGTACCTGTTGCAGAGATAGGACGTGCGGACCCTAGGATGCAGCATGCACACTTAGTTTCAGAGTCCCTAAATCAGCGGGTGGTTGCAGATTATAAGGGAGTTCTAGATATATACTGCCTATTTACAAAATACAAACTTCTTCGAGTAGTTATTCCCAACTCTAAAATGACCTGTATTAGGTGATCAACCGGGCCACCATGGTTTGACTGGCTCATCAATTCTGTACACATGGCATTAATTTGGTCCCACAAGATGATATGGGTAGATTTAATTATAAGATTGCATTAAAAAAATTATCTCTATCATAAGAGGGAGAGCCTTAAACGTCCAAAAAGTAAAGAAAAAAAAAATACCGGCCAAATATGTTTGGACAGTCATATGACAACTGTTCATTTTTTAATATTTTAGGCTCTAGATCATATGATAGAGATAATTTTTTTATGCCATCTTGGGAGTTGGATCCTATTAATGGCCCCGTATGAATTTAACAGCCCTAAGTGTCTGGGCTACAATACGGTTCATACCTATATGTTAAAAGTGTCTTACCCGATTTGTAAGGTGGGTTCACACTCGAGGGGATGAAAGAAACCGTCGCCCTGCTGTTGGGCTGCTTGGCGCCCATAACTGACCCCATGTGGGTTTGGATCCCATCCTTGGTGTGGATTTGCCGGAGTTACTTCGTCCAACTGCTTAAGAAAATAACATAATTTCAGAACAATATATATCTTCTTTGGGCATCCCAAAGGGAGATAAGATAAATCCTTTGAAATGTTTGACTAATGAAGTAAATTAAACTAGAAATATTGATAATCCAAATCGATTTTTAAATCGCGGTAGGCATAGAAGCTTCCGCATTAGGTTGGATTGAGCTTTGAAGAACACGAACGCCCAGGTCAACTGAAATATGCTCTAACTCAACTTGACCCAACTGCTTAGACTAGTGATTTAGAAAAAAATTCCTTTTTGTAAAGTGTGGATAGCGATAAATTCACAAGTGAGGACTGCATTTATATAGAGGGGTTTTGTTTTGATAATTTATATTTATATAGAGGTTAGTACAACTTATAAATCTAACTGCGATCTTAATTTCAAAAAATTTATTATTAAAATTGTTTTTTAAAATAAATGTTATGACCTGGGTTTTTAAAACCCAAATCTTGTGGCCTTAGATGGGGTGGGCTACGAAAAACAGTGTACAAGCTCCACACCCTATTACTAACTCAAGCCCTTTCTTATATATATATATAAAATAATAATAATAATAATAATAATAATAATAATAAATGTAATCATATGATAATAAATAACGATAATCTGTGCAGCCGTATACACCCATGCACGACCCGAATCATCAAGCCCAGACTCGAAGCCGACTCCAAGCTCAGACCCCGACATTTTTTTTGTTATATGTGTGTGTGAGGTGCTAGATACGCCATATACTGCCGTATAATGTTAATGCCCAACCTCAAAACAAACCCCCCCTCCTAAAAGAAGAAGGAATTAGAGATATTTGGGACTCTTGCTCTTTTAATGGGACGATTCCTTTTCTCTTTCTATAAATAAAAGCTAAAGGCTTTTTATTTACTCTCTCTCCATCTCTCTCCCCATTAATCTAGCAGCCCCCTCTCTCCCTCTCTCTCCCCCATTAACCATAGCAGCCCATTTCCCCCTCTCCTTATAAACTCAAGACCCAAGAAACCTCCCAAATTACTCTCTCAAACGTCTCACTCTCTCTCACGTCCTCCTCTTCCTCTCTCTCTCTATAAATAAACTTAAAAGACTTTTTATTCTAAAGACTCCTCTCTCTCTATCCCTCTGTTCCTTTATCTCTATCTATATTTCCCACTTGATCTAATAAATTGCAGCAGCTACCGTCTTCCTCTCAAGACCTCTCCCTTATTTCTCCTTATCTCCCTCTCTAAGACCCCAACCGTTTTTTTCAGTAAGACACAAGGAGCCAATTAATACCCTCTCTCTCTCCTTTGTTTGTCTTCTTTCTCTTCTCTCTCTCTTTATATATATATATATATATATATATATATATATATATATATATATATATCCAGCCACCATATCCCTTAATACGTCCCAAGGAGCAAACCTCCTTCCCTAACAGCCGTTGATAGTCATATCAAAATACCACGTCCACCATTTTATTCGTTGCCACTAAATCAGCCCCTCGCTTACATTCTATCAACAATAATGTTCCATATTTTCCTTCTTCCTCTCATATTTAGCTACCAAAGAAGTCATTAAAATCATTTCTTGAAACACCACTCTTCAGCAATTAAACTCACCAAAGCGTGCCAATCCAAACTTGTGAGCAATCATCGAGCGAGGTCTGAAGCTAAAGCTGGATCTGTGCCTATCCAACCGATCAAAAGCTCCTATGATGTGGGTGCCCTTCTATCCATCTAAATTTACACATTTATACTTTTTATATTATGATGAATATATGATGAATTTAGAAAAACTGAAATTTATTAGGTTTTGTGTGGATTCACAAGATGATTATGGCCAAAGGGTTGACCCTATAGTTGAACCCATCGGCCGAGAACCATAGTGCACTATTTCCCCTTCCACAGGGCACCCAAGTGTGCCGGTAAAATAGATCCCACATCAAGAATGGACTGCTGTCCTGTTTTATTTTGTTGTGCACTCGATATGGAGGTCTAAGTTTGATCGTTTCAATTTCGATGATTCGATCAATTTTTGACCTCGGTCAAACCTTAGACTCTCCACAAAATTTGATTCTTTTTACATCTAATGGCTCACATTGATATGATTATATTTATTTTCATAAATGTTAGTACTCTGAAAACCTGTGGATATATTGATTTTACACTTAGAATATTTCTTGCATTTGTTTTGAAAATTTGTACTTACATTGGCCAAAGGGTCTAGTTTGACCCATTAAATTAAGCGAACCACAGACGTATGATTCGAGGCCCGTAGATCTAAATAAAGATTATTTGGCCATCTGTTAAATCGATGGTGAGATTTTGATTATAATAAACAAATCTCGATCTTTGCACCACAACATAACCACAAAAATTTATACACTTTATGCTTATGATGCCTTAATCTAGGGTCCGATTTGACCCTTTTAGATCTCAAGTTTTGGGTTGAATCAGGGCAGTGGTCAAAACCCACTTTTTCTATGACACATATGGTTACCAAACTCGATGTCCCATATCCGATTTATTCAAATCCTTAAAATACACCTTAAATATCTTTAAGCCTTGATGGAAATTGAATTATTCAAGACCCCCAAACATCGAAAAGGTCCATGGGCCTTATGGGCCCGTCTAGTCTATGGATTTTTAATGGGCTCGTATACCCAATGTAGTTAAACGCACGTTTTGTAAACTCGCGGACTCAAACCTTTTGAATAGGCCCAACTCACCTTCTAAGCTTAGGACAATTATTTAGGTACATCTTCTACTCACGCTATGAAGGTGTACGTACCCCGAAAACCGTACAACAAGAATCCAACGGTTGAAACTTGTTTGAGTTATATGAGAGTCGATACTTAGTCAAATTTCACAAACGACCAGGCCATTTTCATCAGATCGATAAGATCTATCTGATGAGACTAGTCTAACATCACTTTGTAATACACTTTCTGGTATTCACGTACCTTCTTTTTTTGTTAGATCGCTTTCTTCTCTCTCTTAATGATGGGTGAGGCATTTTCGAATTACGAATAATATTAATTTTCTTTATTGTTAGATACTTTCTTATTATATATTTTATTTGCTTTGTGTGATATTCATCCGTTAGAAGTATGTTAGGGCATATGTATGTTAAGAAAAAAGAATAAGATACGACACACGACTTTTAAGCCTTCGTCACGGTGAGATTTCTTTCATGGTCACGTGAAACTTGGAATATAGGCATCCATGTACGGATGCAACACCTCTATGGTAGTATGGGATGCCACACGAAGTACATCCAGGTTACTACGGATCCCGTCCATTAGAAAACGTGGTTTGTGAAGCCTATCGCATTTTGGCTCATTCTAATTAAGTTTTAAGAAAAGATGAAATATGAATATATTAAGCTACGAGATGTTAAGAAAGTTGGGACTTAAGCCCACATAAATATGAAAGCGAAGAGGGGACCTAAGCCCAAAATCGAATAATATTATGATATGTTAAAATACGCTGTGAAGGCTAGCTAAATATGAATTAATTTTCTACACGTGTCATGTCTTGCGTGCCACCGCAAGATCCAACGTCTGCAGCCAAGACGGGTCTGAAGGACACTATGATAGCTTTGTCTCGAATTAAGGAGACATTGTGGTTACTATGCGCGCAACCTCATCGGGCTGGATGATGGTTTATGTTATGATATGGAGGTTAGGTGGTTATCTATACGTGGAGCTCGCGTAATAGGCTCGAGCAGCGATTCTGGCATATATCGTTTAAATAAGACAAGTAAGATACGAAGTACGTTGTGTAGGCGTATGGAGTAATAATAAGACTTTCGATATGTCACGTAAGTTAAGTTGACAAGACAAGTAAGAAAAGTATAAGCATTAGAAGCATCATATGCACTGAAATATGTTACGTTCTTTTAATTTTATAGTTTTATAGTTATGCAATGATTATGAGAACTTTTATTATGCTATTTATATGAATTTTTAAGGATTCACCTTCACTCATAGGGTTGCACCCACGAACACTTGGGTAGATTGTGGTGGATCGATTGTGCAACCCACTGAGTTTACGTGACTGAGTAAACTTACCCCACAAAAAAAAAAACTAACAACTGCAGGTAAAAATATGGACTATATTGCCCGATGGACTTGATGCATTAGAAGATGATACGGATTTTAAGGGTGATGACTTGGATGATCAGCTAAACGACGTCAGGTATATATATTAATTATTTAGAAAGATCTTTCAGTAGTTGACCGAACCTCTATTTTTTTGTCAGTTTGTTTAATGGACTCAAATTTTCAATATAAGCTTATTGAAGAAAATTTTTTATATGAGAAGAAAGTTTGATTCACGATTTTTGAAAGCCCGACTTTATGTAAGATCTTATAAGATATATTGTCCGCTTATCGCCTTAACAAGCGTGCGGGGTCATGACACGGGATTCTAGGCCTTCGAGATCGGGTAGGATTTTGGGTCGTGACAATAAACCTAATCAAATCTAAATTAGGCTATTCAAACCATCCAGTCTTTCTTTTCTAAATTATAAGATCCACATCACATAAGGTGTTTCTTACACATTTAATCTAAGAAGTTATGTCAAAGTTTACTGTTTAGTATACTGTTATACTTTAAGGAATGACAAAAAAATAGAAAATATTATATTTGTCATCCGTAAGATAGAGAATATTATAGATCTTGAAAGATGTAAAGTTAGCAAAAAAAAAAGAGAAAACAAAAAACCTATGAACAAATTTAAGGAAAAATTAGGAAAACAATCATAAAAAACAAACTTTTTAGCGAAAAAGTCTAGAACTTAAACGTTTTAAAAAAATAATGCTTTCACAATTTTTTGAAGTTCAGAAATCTATGAGATCTCAAATCCTCATTAAAAAAACAATGCTTTCACGAATCACAAAACTTCAAAAAATCGAGAAAGCATAATTTTTTTAAAATGTTTAAGTTCTGAAATTTTTTGCTAAAACGTTTATTTTTTAAGATTGTTTTTCTAAAGTGCCCTAAATTTAAATATGAAGCATATAGCAATTTGTATACCAAATTAATGATATAAGAGAGAAAGAAACAGATATCTACGAGCTCACCAAAACAAGAGAACATAAAGCGAGAGATCTTGAGTAGGTAAAATGCATTAAGGATGACGATCAAAATATCCTATTGAAAGAAGCCGTGTGAAAAAAATATTTGAAGACTTACTAAATGCGAAATAGGATCACCTCTAAATCTCAGATGGAAGCTCCCATGGATACCATGGGTTGTGGAGTAATAGCAAAGATAAGAAAAGCCTTTATAGGACTAGAAATTTGTAGGAGCCTCTATTAGAATAAATTCACCACTGTTTCCAAGTGTGTCAGAAATTTACGTACCCTTCTCTTCAGGGCCTTATTAGTTTCACAAAGCATTTGTTCCTACAACAAAGACAATGGCGTAAGTTAAACCAAGAAATGTAAAAGCATATAATAGAAAATAGCTTTGGAGTAATACCCTTCTTTGAAGATCTGTCAGCTGATCAAGCATGTACTGGGTCTGTGAAAATATATAGAAAACCCAACAAATAATGAGCAACAAAGTTATTCTCATTTAAACACTTCGGTAAATATAGACTAATGAGTTAAAATTTAATAGAGAGAAACATATCATATATAGGGGTGTCCAGAAACTGACCCGAACCGATCAAATCGATCGAAACCGACCCGAATTTCGGTTTGGTTTCAGTTTTGGGACATATCGGTTTGATTTTGATTTTGAAAAATAGAAACCGATAGTTATCGGTTCGGTTTCGATTTTAACGTTAAAAAACTGAAACTGAACTGATAAGAAACCAATAGTGGTGCTACACAGCTGCATAAATGCATAGTGCATACAAAACTTAGGTTGCAAACAAAGAAGTCTGTTTTCCTCCTTTGATATCTTATATTCTCATGTGTTTTTCTGTTGTTGGAAGAACCATTTAAGTTAAAGGCTTTGGGGAGTGGTAATGAGTTTAAAGGATGTGTATTTATGAGGTTTTAAGACCCCATTTTGTTTAATTGTGATTTCTGTATAGTATATTTGGATGTGTGATTTTGGGTTTTCTTAGGACTCCCTTTGTAGTTTGTATTTGTGTTGATTTAGATTTTGGGGTTTTGCATTTGGGATTTTGATTTCCTGAATTGTTCTCATATATTTATTATTTTTTATTTAAAATAAAATTATATAGAAAATACCAATCGATCTAGACTGTCCGATTGGTGCATTAATTTCTGAGAAATGTTCTTAGCCATTTGATCAATCATCTATTTTTGGATGGTTAATAGCGAATTAGCGATATAGGCAACAACCTACATAGTCTTCAATGGTCTGACCCTTATGAATTGACAATGACTTCCTAATAAAAATAAATAAAAAATTAAGGTTTAGAAACCGAAAACCTACTGAACCGATAGTTATCAGTTTGGTTTCGATTTTGAACCTTATTAGTTCGGTTTCATAAAATAAAAACCGATAGTTATCGGTTCAATTTCGATTTTGCTCCAAAACCAACCCAAACTGACCCGATAACACCCCTAATTATATGATACGAATAGACGATGTTAAAAAATGACACTAAACTAAGAAATATTATATGAAATGATTTAGACTGCATTTGGACACATAATTGCTTTAGATTACATTTCTTCTTAAAAGAAATTGACAAATTGTAATTATTGATTTACACTTTATAGCAAGATAATTTTTGTTATTTAATTAGATTACACGTCCATACACAAAGTTAACGTTATAGACATCAACACCAATTGACAAAAGACTACTAAGCACAAGGATATGGGAGAAGGAAGACCCATAAGGCGTGGGAAATGGAAATAGATCGCAGAACTAAAAGAGTTTAACTTTAGCCATAAATAAAGTAGGGAAAGAAGACTTGAAAAGCCGGTGCCAAAAACTGGACAAGGCGATGATAATGATACTGAATATTGTGACGAGAGTAGTCATTCTGTTCAACCTGACGACTTCTCCCAATTAAAATTCAGTAATAATAAATTTGAGTTAGTATCAAGTGGCGCAAGCACCAGCTGACTTGCTAATTAGTTCACCAATTGTCATCAGTGCCATGTGGAGTAATTGGATACTATTTGACATGTGTGGCATGATCTAAAAGATCGTTAGCATAAAAAATTGCGACAGAAAATGATCTCCATTTTTAATTTAAAGCAGTCAAACGCTATGGAGAGCAACAAAATAGCATCATAGAATGTGCTACACTATTAATGATCAAAAGTCCATAGACCACCAAATCGACACCAGCAACTAAAAGCTCCTTGTGCTTTGGGGCCCATTAGAGTAAACGGGGGGTTGGTTGAAGCAATGAGCCTCCCATGTATGTACCTCATTGAATTAGCTGATGAAGATCATTTTCTGTCCCACTCTTTTGCAAATAAATCGCTAGATCATGGGTATCAAAGTAAATAGAATGCATGACGGTTCCACATGACACATATATCAGAAAGTGACTCGTGTAATAAGAGTGTTGGAGCTCGGGTCAAATACCTAGCATTAACTCAAAATTAAAAGGAAGCAACCACACAGACATTGCAAGTAAAATTGGGAAAAGTGCCCTTAACTAAGTAGATCATATTGTAGCCTAATTAGGCATCGGAGGCCTACACTACAAAAATAAGGTGTTTCAGCGGCATTTGCTGTTAAGACAGTTTTTGGAAACGACATGACTAATAGCGGCAATTTTTGGTAGCGACAAGACTAAAAGCAGCAATTTTTTGTTAAACAAACTACCGCTAATAGTCTTATATTTGTAGTGCTATTACAATTGTGTAGCCTTAATTACGTAGGTGTGATATAACCAAGGATCAAAATTTCGGCCAAAATGACCGAAATTTCGGTCATATAACATATGGGATTGAAATTTTCGGTTAATTATCGGTCGAAAACAGAAATTTCAGTCCAAAATTTTGGCTTCGGTCTCCTCCAAAATCGAAACGAAACCCGAAATTTTGATCCTTGGATATAACATTGGGACACAAATTTTAGGAAGTAAATAAATAAATAAAAGAAGGAGATTAGAAAATCACTTCGAGGGTGGCAGACTTCCTTGAGATTCATGGAGTGAATCAAACTCTAAACAAATATTTCATTCTTTAATAATTTGATTACATGTTTAAGATATTTATAGATTTTCAATACAATTCAAACTTAAACATTTAAAATTCAAATTCAAAATAGAACTACCCTATTCTATCTAGCGAATTTATGGAAATAACTAGGAAAATTTACCTGATCGACCCTGTCAGATACACCTTTTACGTCAGAGGCCCTATATTTTCACTTTTACCCAAACCGACCAGTTGGGAGCCTAGCTGACCCTAAGGAGAGTAAAAAGTCTAAATTACTCCCTTTCTTTAACACACAAAAACATCATCTTCTTCCTCATTTTAGTCTACTACAGTTTTTAAAAGTCATGGCGAAGGTGACGGTGCCTTCTCCTAAGTCCAATCTACTATGATCTGCTATTTGGATAGACCCAGATGCACCTTTTTCATCAGAGACTGTAGCAGATCAAAATGAGAAAGAAGAGGATACACCTATATAATTTAAAATTTAAAATATTTGCATTTTTTTATATTTACACGATGTGAAATGAGATCTATGTTATCTGATTTGAAGGCCACAATATAAAATCGATAGTGCCAAAGATAGATATGAAAAAAAGCGATATCGACTCTGTACACAGTCGGTACCGACCATTTTAAGAGTCGTCAACGACTATTTACAGAGTCGCCATCGACTCTGTAAAGAGTCGCCATCAACTGTACTATACAGAGTCGCCATCGATTGTATTAAAAAAAAAAAATTAGTTCTATTTTTTTTATACAATCAGTGGCGACTCTGTAGAGAGTTGATAGCGATTGTTTACAGAGTCGATGACGACTCTGTACACAGTTGATGACAACTCTTAAAATGGTCGGTACCGATTGTGTTAAGAGTCGCCATCGATTGTTAATTTTTATTTATTTTATTTTTTTAAAGATGCGATATCGCCTTTTTTTCGTGTCTATCTTTGGCGCCATCTATTTTATTATGTGGCCTTCAAATCAGACAACATAGATCCGATTTCACATCGCGTAAATATAGAAAAATATAAATATTTAAAATTTTAAATCATGTAGAACGAAAAAAAGTGTAAGGGGTATTTCGGACTTTTTGTGTTAGCTGAAAATGGCTTGGCTAAAAGCTAGTCGGTTTGGGTAAAGGTGAAAATACAGGGCCTTTGACGGCAAAGGTGTATGTGACAGGGGTCGATCCGGTAAATTTCCCAAATAACTAACTAATTATCCGAAATAGCAAAAGAAAATATTCCATGTAAATCATGGACACCGTAGTTGGATGTATTACAATTAGGGTACGTATTATTCCACCCTCATTGAAATCAACTTTGTCCTTAAGGTTAAAATTTTGAAAATTAGATATTGTTCCACTATGGTCTTGGCAGTCTGAAGGTCCCATTTGGAGACGTAATGCACAGCGATATGTGATCGATGAATTATCCCCATTGTATGCCAATAAAGCATCCTCATCTTGAATGTGTCACTCTTCAAAAGACTTGGTTCTTTTGATTTCTCGATTTGTCGCAGAGAAAGAATAATCTGTGTTCATGATTTTGGGAATCTCAATCACGTGTTCTCTTTCTGAAATCTTGACAATTCCTTTTGTGTAAACTATGAATATTAGTTCAAGGGGCCTCATGGATTCTTCTAAGACGGGAGTTATGACCTTGCCATTAGTTACATGACAAATTTGATCTATGACTTTCCATTATGTAGTTGAAGAAATATGATGACTTTCCTCCATCGTCGGATCAGTCAATTCCACCTCTTGACGCAAACACTCGATGAGATTGTTCATGTGGTGATCCATCGTTTCATCGAGTCACATATCTTTGCAACCAATGCACAGATTTCGCTAAGCTCAGTTCGTATATCCCATACATGATCTCCATCATCGGGCTCGAGTGCTTTGATACCATTTGTTATGATCTCTAATAGTTTCACGAGTTTTAGGAAATAAATAAATAAATAAAAGAAACAGATTGCAAAACCACTTAGAGGGTGGTGGACCTCCTTGAGATTCCTCGAGTGAATCAAACTCTAAATAAATATTTCATTCCTTAATAATTTGATTACATGTTCAATATATTTATAAATTTTCAATATAATTCAAATTTTAAACATTTAATATTCAAATTTAAATTTAAAATAAGAACTACCCTATTCTATCTAGACAATTTTTGGAAATAACTAACTAATTATCCAAAATAGCAAAACGAAATATTTCATGTAATTAATATTCACCGTCCTGGTTGGGTGTATTGCAATTAGGGTACGCATTGGGGGGGACAAAAAAACACCCAGTAATGATTGCAAAAACAAGATTTTTGCATAGATTGAACTTCAAACGGAGCAACCAAAGGACAATCGCAGAAACAAGGAATACTGCGGGCAAACTAAAAATGACCTAGTTCCATTACTTTTCTTTTCCTTGAGCCCTAGTCTATTTTATTTTCTACTAAGATCCTACCTCAATAAAAACGCACATCACCAACTGCTTAGTCAAATGGGTCCGCACCAGATCAACAAGTGTTTGTTATGTTTCGTAATAGTTTGAGGATCAGTGCCAATCTGGAACTCTGAGTAAGGAACGCTACGATTAGTTCCCTCACACGTGCTCAGTATATAAGTATCAATTTTGATAGAACTTCTTTGTCTCAGCCATGGTGTTGACATGTTTTCATTTTTCTTTTTTCTCAGGTCTCATATATGACAGTCTGATCCATGATCCAACCATGCAAGATTGAAGCCTTATGTGCCTAAAAGGTGACATACCAAAGGGATTGACGCTTCTGATCTTAGGCCAAAGATCAAATCCCCCTCTTCTCCCTGTCAAATATGGTGCCACATGCTCACAGCTTTTATCGATCCAAGTTGACCAAGTGTCAGAACATCTTACAACCTTGGTGCAACATAAAAAATTATGGTTGTTGGATCCGTAACCATCGAATCCAAGTGCTTTAATATGTACCAAATATTAGATATGAGCAGCAGGATAGATAAAAACTTCCCGACTGAACCGTTTAACTCTCTGATGGGCATGTTTTGGCTGGGTCCATGGCAAAAACAATCTACCACATGCTCAAAAGTGAGATGGTGACTAGCGAGGGCTTTATCTTCAGCCTAAGTTGAGCTATGTGAAAAGTTTAGGCAATCAAATTTCCTTAAGCAAGTCAAATCAGAAGTAAATTATAAACTATGGTGGTCAGACATAAAATTAGATACCCGGGTTGATCTGATCTGCTTCAGTGACATGTCCAACTGCCTTTCAAGTTGCTCCAGCTCCTTGCCACTCAGTGGGCCCAAATCCTCCCCCAAAAAATTCCTAGAATCACAATAAAATTCATCAGTACAATGTTCCCACATTATCAATATACATCTAATACCAGCTTTAAGTACAGGTAACTTTTGTTTTCAAAAAATAAAGAAAGTACAGGTAAGTTTTTTTTTTTATTGATAAGTACAGGTAACCTTGTGGAATCATTAAGTTTTGTGTGATGAATATATGGAATCACCAAGTCATAAGCGATTCACCTTTGGGATCGTTGTAGAGCTTCAACACGAGCTTTAAGTTTCAAATACTCCTGTTGACTGCTCTGCTTGAGTCAAAGAGTAGAGATATGAGTAGCTGCTGGAAGCTAAACAGATTATAATTTACATATAAGGGCACAAGATTTAAATGATGGCCAAAACAGATTAAGCTGGAAATAGAGCACTGAGTAGAGAGTTTGGTTATCTGCACTAGACAAGGTATCAGTGTACATTGATCTAGATCGTCCATAGAAGAAATCATCATGTGTGTTGGAGATAGTCCAAAATCATATGAAGTAGCCTAATTTTCCGATAAAGTCAAATTCTCATCAAATATGAATCACGGAATACCGAGGATCACTTAAATAACTCAATCTATACTATTAATAAAAGCTAAAATAGTATTTATTATTTCAATTTATCACTTTAGGAACAAAATACTTCTAAACTACCTTATCTACCTCAATCATACCTTATCATATAAACCTCATGTGGAAGAACAAACCAGCAAACGCTTATATCATGGGTATAATACTATAAGATCCATTATCTCATGGGATCGTCTATGTAGGCATACTAACATTTTTAAAATTTGTAAATATTGTGTTGGATGGTGTTAGATTTACGTATATTTAGTTTAGATAAAATAAACGTCCTTAATGACAGACAACTTGCATGACAAGAATGAGCTTCACTTTTTCACTGTCATCTAGCTGAAGCTTAATTCTCATTGGGCAACTCTATTATTGGGCAGGCTGACATTATTTTCAATGATCTATCCCCATTGAAGATAGCGAGTTTCAGTGGGCCATACTCAAGATGCCCTTGAGAACAATTCTACCTCTCTTCTATCTTTCTCTATGTGATGGGCACGGTAGCATTGAGATTAAGATAAAGAGGGGATGCTGTCGTTTATATAAGCATGCTCTAACCCATCGAGAGGCCTTAACCCGAGTCATTTAATAATCAAGCATGAAAATAGAATCAAATCTCTCCTTAGTGTAAAGGCCAGGTAGGACCCAACATAAAATATATAAAAATTAGCCCTGACCATAGGGCTGTTAAGGGGCCGGATTAAGGCCGCCCCTTTAAGACCTATCCAGGCCCTAACATAGGCAGGCTTTGATATGCCGAACCCTGGCCTTAACTTAAGTGGGTCGGGGCAGCCTTGGTTCATGCTTTAGGCTTTATGGGTTACTGTTATATATTCTAAGGTCCTTGTAATTTTTTGTTGTTGTAAATATTAGGTAAAGATATCTCCAATGAGGGACAATAAAATCCTAAGACCTCTATTTATAGATATTCAAATTATCAAAGTATCTTACAACGATTTGTTCCATAAATCTAAGAGTAAAATTGAGGTATATTTTAGTGACTTAATTATAAATAGTATAATATATAATTGATGGGAAATGACCTCCTATCTGGAGTCATGGGACATAAATCCATGACTCGAGCTTTTATCGGTTGCATCTTGCATGTCATTTGAACCATCTTTGGAAAGTCAAAGCAATTGTTGCATCCAATAGGAGCTTGTGTCATGAGATATAATCTAATGACTCAGGATCATTCCCCATATTATATATATATATATATATATATATATATATATATATATATATATATATATATATATATATATATATATATAAAATATAAAGATTCTACTTAGGGGCGATCAATTAGAGCTGTATAGATTGCAGAAAAGATAAATTTTGAAGTGCCTTTTTATTCTTTTGTTTTTAGGGATTTTGGATTTCTCTCCATTTTAGTAGTGATGGCAATGCCGAAGCTCTAGAATTTTGGGGGATCCTAGATTCATCCTACAGATGTAATTTTTTCTATTCTTTTAACATATGTTTTTCTTACTTTTTATAATATATATATATATATACCTTTTAGGATAAGATAAAATTAGGCAAAACCTCTTCAAATATAGATCATTGAATACGAGGATTAGTTAATTAACCTAATCCTTACAAGTAACGAGTGTTAGACGTATCTATATTGTATGTGGTCGTCACGTGGTCAATTCATTGACCGGTGAATGACACACGATACTTAGCCATATGGGCTTATTGAATTATATAAGTTTATATAAATTGTGTATTGATTCGTATTATTAAATCATTAACTACTGAATTTTACAGCTTACAAGTGATAAGATTCATGAATTAAAGATGAAATATGCTATAATATGGTTGAAGACATGATGTGTAGGATTGAGATAATTTAATGAAAAAATAATATTGCATAAACAAAAGTGAAAGAGTATTGGAATCTTAACGAAAAGCAGTAACGGAAAAATTGCCTACCTGCATCTCCCTTGTTGACACTGCTGTGTCTGGTGCTCCATAGTTGCATTTTTGGTACCTCTCAAGAGTTTTTAACATACTTCAAATAGAAAAGAAAGGAAATGTAGCATCCACGTTAGAAATACATATAAGAACAATAAATTAAAACTTTTAGGCAACAAATAAAACTTCAAAAAAGATAACTTCTCCCCTTGATTTCCAATACTAAGGCTGCGTTTTGCATAGCTCTTTGTCAACTCTTTGCCAGAGTCGGATATACTTGCTTTAGCACCCCCTCTGCTTCTTGCTAACTCCCTGTAAAGTAGGATTCACTTGCTCTAGCAGCTACCTCCCAGCTCTCTGTTGACTCCCTGTCAGAGAAAATAAAATCTGCTCTGGCACGGAGTGAGCAAAGAGTACGGGATAACTTTGCAGGGAGTTAGCAAGGAGAAGGGGAACTTACTAAAGTGGGTAGGAGGGATTCAGCAAAGAAAAAGGAAAACTACTAAAGCAAGTTACCCTGCTCTAGCAGGGAGCTAGCATAGTGCTATGCCAAACACAACCTAAATATCCCCCATCATCAACAACAATTATCATTACTCAAGTTCTTATAAATATATATATTTGATAACCTGGGTATCCGGGCCTCTTAGAGCACTCGCCTAATCCCAGGGGCACATGCACACCCGCCTAATCCCAAGGACCATATATATATATATATATATATATATATATATATATATATATATATATATATATATATATATATATATAAATGCTCCTTTACTCAAGCCAAGCATATTAAGCCATGACTCGAGTTTTCATTGGTAAGTCATTTTAGTTAGCTTTTCAAATGCAACTGAATGACATGCAGCCAATGAGAGCTCGATTCATGGGTTTATGTCCCATGGCTCGAGTTAGGAGATCATTATATATATATATCATTGAGAAAAAATGTGACCCGTACAGAGAAATAATTGAATAGAATACCATTAATCAAGAAAATAACGTACCATTGTAGAGTAATTTGAGATTTTGAGTGTGATCCAATGGGTACATTAGTTAGTTGTCAAGTTAGTGACAATACAGACTAGTTTCTTCAATGACTTCTATAGAATTTTTTTTCTCTTTTGAAGGGAAATAAAGGGTTAAGATTTTAATCATCTTCTTCATCCCGATACCAAAATCTACGGACAGAAAGTTGTCTTGTCTATAAGCAGGTTTAAGTTTTCTGCATCTAGCGTAGGTTGTTACATGGAGGAGGGTCTTCCTACTCCTTTGTACACTCGTTCGAGAGGACCTAATTTGTTTGTGTAGTCGTTGTAATCCCTCCTATTTATTCCTTATTAAAGATTGAGGTCTCTATAACCTCAAGTGTATTTACAAAAAAAAATAAAAAATCCCGTATGATTATCTTGGGTCTAATTAAATAGATGGAACGGTATTTGATTGTCTCAAATAAATTCTGCTGGCTTTACTGGTTTGACGGTATTTTAAAACAAATCTAGAGTTTTTAATGCAGAAATTAAAATTTTTATGTGTTCCCCAAGAATGAAACCTATCGAAGATTAGGATTTTTGAAACCTTAAATCATGTTTATATGAACAAAAAGGAGCTTATTGTTTTAAAGATTTCTTGTTTTCCACAATGAAGTCCCAATGTGATTGTTCTTCAGGCCTTCTAATGATTCACAGCCCTAATTCTTCGATTCACCTTGGTCGGACTCAAATAATAAGACTATGGATCCTTTTGTGTGCGCATTCTAACCAATGTGCATAAACAAACAACCCATGCTTCATATTATGGAATCAGAAGTACTAAGGAGGTTCATCAATCATATAGCCTACGTCAATCATCCCCAATCGAAGTCTCACTAATCAGAAGACATAAAACTGGAGCAAGAGAAAATAAAATCAAACTAATCAATACAAACCTCGATGCCTATGAGACAAACTGAGTCAAATATTTCCAATCACAGAAGTCTAAGCAAGCACAAGACAAACAATTGGCTCACAGGGCAATAAAACCAAGTTAATCAAAACAAACTACAATACCTATTAAGGTAATCACATACTGAAAATAACCAACACACCAGGTACACTAGATCACTTAGTATCAAATGACTTCTTATGCCTTTGGCTAATAGATGAGGCAAGAAGAAGCAATCAACTAAAAATATAATTCGGCCACAATCATAACAAGTCTTCAAATAGAACAAAAGAAACATAACAAGTCTTCAAATTGAACAAAAGAAACAGTAAAATTGAGATGGGCTGCCTGTGTGGACTGATGAATCTGTGCATCCAACACAAAACCAATTGGCAATGAGTAGAGGGGCCCATGATGTTATAAGGGGAGAGACAAGGCTATAATTTAGCTAATGTGGGACTAAACTTCAACACGCCCTCGCATGTGTTGGCGGGATTGAGCCAAATCACGTGGACAATTGAACTAGGTGATATGGAGTGGAGAAGAGACTCCTATGATACCATGATGAATCTGTTCATCCAACTCAAAACTAATTGTCAATGAGTGGAGGGGCCCAAGATATTATAAGAGGATATAATATATTATCTAAATCATTCATAAAAAATTATTTTTTGAAAATATTTCAAATGTATATATGTAACTTTCAACGACCTGAGTATGAAGCTCATTCCACAATTTCATGATTTATTAAAAAATGATTTCAACGTCCCTAAAAATCTATGAAGTTAGATTTTGACATAATCTACCGTCTTTAAAAAATTATTATGTAGAGGGGTAAAATTAGTTAATATTTAAGAGCTAAATCTATCAACTAAATAAAAAACTTATTTCTTTTCTAATAAAATAAGTTTTTATATAAATTGAAATGAATTAGTTCTAAGATAGAAATCGAATTTTGTGTAAAATGAAAAGAGTTTCAAAGATATATTGAAACATATTTCTAAAAATATTTATGAAATATTTTTAAAACGGTTCATCGAGTGCCTCATTAGAACGATAGATACCATTTGACAACAGCTCAATAGTTTTCCTGATAGCTTTGTGGTCGTCTCTTGAAGAAGACTAAATGCTATGTAGATTTCTTAGACAAAAACGGTGTCTCTGCTCTACCACCTCCTTCTTAGAATGGTGAGGAGGTTATTCGAGATCATTTGCACACTCTCAATTTAGATGACCTTAATTGCTTGTCAGCTTGTAGAATTGATCTACTCTCTGAAAATATTTAATAGACACTGAGGCTCTGCCAGTCAAAAGCTGGTTCGATACATGTTGGATTGATGAAATATAATATTGACACCATATCGCCGACATATATATATATATATATATATGGAAAAGGCCTCCGTCCTCCGTGGGAGGACGGTCACCGTCCTCCAAGCTTCCACGTGAAGCTCCACGTGGCATCCAAAATATTGTTTCGATGCCACGTGGAGCTCGGGTGCATTGCTTAGATCATCTTTGAAAAAAAAAAAATTTGAAAACTCATCTCCCATGGAGGACTTTTTAAACTCACAAGTCAAAGTTTGAAAACTCATCTTTGAAAAAAAAAAAAATCGAAAAAAACTTTTTAAACCCACAAGTCAAAGTTTGACGGGCTTCATTGGTTCACATTTCACGGTTCAAAAAACAGACGGTGGAGATGAGTTTTCAATTTTTTTTTTTTCAAAGATGATCTAAGCAATGCACCCGAGCTCCACGTGGCATAGAAACAATATTTTGGGTGCCACGTGAAGCTCCACGTGGAAGCTTGGAGGACGGTGACCGTCATGACCGTCCTCCCATGGAGGACGGAGGCCTTTTCCTATATATATATATATAGGAAAAGGCCTCCGTCCTCCATGGGAGCTCGGGTGCCCAATATATATATATATATATATATATATATATATATATATATATATATATATATATATATATTGGGCACTTTAGAAAAAAAACCTTGGTTTTGAAACGTTTGTGCGTATTATACAGCGAAAAGACCTTTCAAGCTTTTTGGAAGTTTTAAAGGGTGTGAGATACTAATTTCTTCCCATGTGCAAATGAAAGTTTCATATGCGACTTTACCATTATACCCTTGTATAAAGATGTAAGAAACGGGCAAAGAACCCATCATTTTTTGGCATTTGTGAAGGGAACCATCGTTCCATCTTCTGCTTTCTCCTCAACCTCCAAGCAGCAGGTGTGGAGATTTTACAGCCAAAAATTAAGGTTCTTTTTCTAAAGTGCCCCGTTCGAGCCAAATGAAAACCGATCTTCTGTTTTCTCCTCAACCTCCACAGTAGGAGCTGTGGAGATGAGATTTTATGACCACAAACTTATCGTAAAGAGTAGATTTAATGGGCAAAGAACCCATCGTTCCAGCGCATTAAACTGCAAAAAAGCCCCCTGCGGCGAGTTCACCCCCGACGAAACTAGCTCCGTTGGCCCGAGTTAGGAACCGCCACCGGAACTGAGTTAGAAACGAGTGAAAGTGATGCCCTTATAATATTGATCTCTATCATCTAATCCATACATGAGATCTATGTCTCAGTATTGTTTTAGATTTTAATCCACCGAGTTCACCGCCGACGAAGCCAGCTCTATTGGCCGGAGTTAGAGCCGAGCTAGGAACTACCGCCGGAGCTGGTTTTGTCGGAGCGGAGTTAGAAACGAGTGAAAGTGATAGCCTCATATTGATCTCTATCATCTAATCCATACATGAGATCTATGTTTTAGGTATTATTATTATTAGATTTTAATCATTCGAGACGATCTCTGCGCGCAAATGGCTGGAACGACAGCTAAGAGAAGAAGTTGCGCCGAAAATCCCTTTAAACCTGTTTTTCTTGCTTCTAAACTACCATTTATAGAAGGATAGTCTAGTAAAGTAACATTAACACACGTGAGAAGGGTTTCAAATCTCACAAAAATTAGAAATTAACAAAAAAGTAAAAGGCCTTTTTTCTAAAATGTTTGGACTCTGTATAATGAGCTAAAACATTTAAAAACTATGGCTGTTTTTCTAATATTCCCTAAAAAGGGCTTGGGTCTATGACAAATTTAACTCTCGATCTTCCAACTAAAATCTTATATAACTCCGAAACTACTACAAAAATTTCTTTACTAACTGCTATGAATGTCCGAGATACTACAAAAGTTTTTTCATGGTTGCCACTTTAACATTCGCCAAACCTAATGAAAAACCAGGAGAATCCAATTTTGGGTACTCTTAAAAGGATATGAGAAAACCCTAAATATTTAACATGAACCAAAATGTATCCACAAACAACGTCGTTAGAGCTGTGAACAAGGTAGGTCAGGGTAGGGTCTTGCATGGCCCTAATCGTAGTCCTAGGCAGACCTTTATATGGTGGGGTCTATCCCTAGTAGGCTAAACATCCTGACCATTGCCGGAGGTTTGGGCTTTGAAATGTTACAATATTTAGGTTTAGTTATTTGTATGCTATAAAAAATATGTATGATACTTGTTGAATAATTTTCAATAAAAACTATGGCTTCAAATATGTCTATATGGATATAGGGATGCATGCTTTGAACCAAACACCGAAACCAAGGCTTCTGTGCTGTATCGAAAATCGACTGAAAACTATTGGGGAATCAGTTCGGGTTGCAAGTAAACTAAATATTAGAATTAAGATATATGCAGATCCGATTCGAGGCACATTAAATATCGTTGTCTTTAAACCGAGATTTGGCCCTACCACTATGATCTAGTGGTCATCAATAAGTTATGAGCAAATCGGTTCCAGGATACAATGAACCGGCAACATATACGTGCGATTAGATTTGATAAATCTGATCACGCAACCAAAACACCAAAACTATAAAAGTGGAACTCTGAGAAAGAAAAGGAACTTTTAAAACGCAACGCAAAGTAGAGAAAAATTCTATATTGAAATGAGGGGTCTCGAGTCTCTTTTATAGAAAGGAATATGTGTAACTGAACGGATATATTCGTTGCAGATAATTGAATGGTCGGATAAGACTTATCCGTTTGAACCGTTTAAAATTTAAATGGGCAGTTGCAATTTTGGACAAAAGTTTAATTAATTACACTTTTATCTAAAATTTTAATTTATTAGATAGAGTAGTAAACTTAGATTTATAAAATATAGCATCTCTAGATTCGATGATGGTATTTTTATCTATGTTATCATTAGATTTCATAACTAGAAATCTGTAAGCTTTACTATTTTGTGCATAACTAACAAACACACACTCAATAGTTCTAAGGTCTATTATAGGTCATTTAGCATCGACTAATCTAACAAGTGCCCTACACCCCCACACTTTAAAATAGTTTAGACTAGATTTTCTAATTTTTTTAAATTCATAAGGTGTAGTTAAAGTTTTCTTATGTGAAATTTTATTCAAAATATGAGTAGCAGTTAACAAAGCTTCACCCCATAAATTTTTATCTGAATTAGCATTTACCAACATTGCATTAGTCATTTCTACTAATGTTCTATTTTTCCTTTCTGTAACTCCGTTTTATTGCGACATATAAGGGGCCGTCACCTCATGACGAATTTCATGAATTTCACAGAAATCGGAGAACTCATTTGACATGTATTCTCTACCCCGATTAGATTTAATGACTTTATTCTTTTATTTAATTAATTTTCAACTAATGCTTTATAAACTTTAAATTTTTCACATGCCTCATTTTTATTGTTTAATAAATAGATATGAGCATATTTTAAAAAATCATCTATAAAAGTAATAAAATATCTTTTTCCTCCTCTAATAGGAATATTATTTAAATCACAGATATCACTGTGTATTAGATTTAATAAATATGAATTTCTTATTACACTAGGAAATGACTTTCTAGTAATCTTAGTTAGTTTTAGCACATACAATACAAGCATTGTTATTGAAATATTTATGTTTAGGAATTAAATCTGAATTAGTCATGCATTTCATAGATTTATAATTAACATGTCTTAATCTATTATACTATAAATTAAAAAGAGAGATCAAGTAAGAAGAAGAAGAAATTTTATTGATTGGATTAATAACATTTAATTTGAACATGCCTCTCGGGGCATATCATTTCCCAACAAATTCATCATTCTTGGATAAGATAAACTTATCCGATTTAAATAAAAGTTTAAAATCATGCTTGATTAGTAAACCATCCGATACAAGATTCTTGCGAATGTTGGGTACATGGAGCACGTCAGTAAGCGTCACGACTTTCCCGGATGTGAAATTTAATTTCACTTTTCCACGCCCTATAATCTTGGCCGTAGATGAGTTTTCCATGAAGAGATCTTGATCATCGTCAGCTTTGTCATACGTCACAAGCATATCACGATTATTATAGACATATTTTGTGGCACTCGTGTCGATCCACCATTCATTGATCTCACTAATCAGATTTACCTCTGAAAGAATGGCTACAAAGTTACTTTTTTCTGCTACTGCATTCGCTTGATTCTTCAATTTCTTGAAAAAGGGAAAAAGGGACATTCCTGTTTGAAGTGTCCGAGTTTTCCACAGTGATAGCATCCACTGCTCTTTTCATCTGATCACGCAACCAGAACACCAAAACTATAAAAGCGAAACCGTGAGAAAGAAAAGAAACTTTTAAAATGCAATGCAAAAAAGAGAAATTTTATATTGAAATGAGGGGTTTCGGTCCCTTTTATAGAAAGGAACAGGTGTAACTAAATGGACATATCCGTTGCAGATAACTGAACGGTCGGATAAAACTGATCCGCTTGAACCGTTTAAAATTTAAACGGACAGTTACAAATTTATACAAAAGTTTAATTAATTATACTTTTGTCCAAAAATTTAATTAAATGCATCGCAGCGCCTCGCCTCACCACGTATACGTGCTTGTGCCTGACCCAACCCGGCCCGCCACGTCTCGCACGCGCGTGCGTGTGACTGATGCCATGCATGGAGGTGGAAGCTATAAAGTTCGATGCCCCTTGGGTAAAGGCTACAAGCCTTGAGTCGACACAAAATTAATTAAAGGCAAACCCATTTTATGGGTTACACGATGTGGGACAAATCCATAAGACCAAAAAGAAAAAGTAAAAAAATTTTTTATCTTATATTTTAAAATATCCAACAAAACCAAACCCAACCGAACCGAACCCCAATTCGGTTTAGTTTCAGTTTGGGTGGCTCGAAACCGAAAATCGATAGGGTAGGTTGAGTAAATCGGAAAAAAAAACTTTGAAAAAACCGAAAAAATACAATAAAAAATAAACAAATAGGTAAAATACCTGCACCGAACCGAATTGGTATCAGTTTCAGGAAAAAAAAAAAAAAAATACTGAACCGAACCGAATGGGTCTCGGTTTGGGGTGTACCAAACCGAAAACCAAAAAATTCGTTTCGGTACACCAAACTTGCTTCCCTATATGGATATAAATTATAGCATGAAATTAAAAAAAAAAAATTAATATGGGTAGGTGGCCGCCCAAAAAAAAAAAAAAACCACCAAATGGAGAGACGTACGATACGACAAACACTTTAACCAGATCGTCATGCAGCAAAGATCGAAAACAGCCCAGCAGATCAGTGCCAATCTTGGAAGCTTAGAAAAGGCCCTAATTTTGACCTTTTACTTTGCCAGAACATGTGCCTGTCGTTTTTCTCTTCTATAAGTCTGCCAAGATTTTTTATGGGGTCCTCACCCTTCCAGTAACCTCGAAGACATTTTTTTTACAGGCGTGAGTAATTACGAAGAACGTCATCCTGTAAAAGTGAGGTGAAAGAGATAGAAAACACACACTACTATTGGACCACCGAACCACATTACTAGCATCCAATCCCAATCCAGCAAGGGCATCAGCAAATCAACGAGATCTGCCAATAATCCCTTGAACAGAATACTTCCAAGGAACCTGAAACGTTGTAGAGTCTACGGAAATTCTTGAATTGGCTTCAACCTAAATATTAGTCATCCCCATATCGCATGCCAAATTAAGAGCATAAATTATCGCGTAGAGTTCGACCATATTGATATCAGTATGCTCCGAGGAACCATAAAAAGCATGCAAGAAGGCTCCATCAGATTTTCAGAAATTCACCCCCATTCCAGATTTATCCACACTAAAGGCACCATCAATTGGTATCTCCCATTTATATGTAGAAGGCTGCACACTATTCTCTTCTCTCTCAATCTCCCAGTCAGAAGTAGTAGGACAAGAGTCCATTGCCTCAAACTTAGCGCCATCCAATCTGAACTTGGCAGCATCAACAATGGACGTGAGAACCGCCTTCCTATCTTTAGAAGAATTATAAAAAATTCTTCGGTTCCTCTCATTCCATAAGTGTCAAATAGTTGCTGAAAATGCAGTCTTCACCATCAAGGACAATCTGTACTTCCCTACTCCCTTTTCATAAGGTCTTCAACTTCACTTTCGATAGATAATGGATCTCTATTGTTGGTTAGGTTTAATCCCAATCGTAAAATTGAGATACGTTGAAGAGTGGTCTCAGGGCTAAATCGATCGATTGATGTTGGAAGCGATCTATCGATTCTGGAAGATAATTTATTATATGCTCTCCAGTTGCAATCGATCGATCGATTCTAAGCATAAATTGTTTGGCATCTCTCGGGTTGAAATCGATCGATCGAGTCGTTAAATCGATCAATCGATTCTGGGCGGACAAGTTCTGTGGATTTGGAGATTTTGGCTAATTAAAGAAGTTTTGGTCAATGTTTCCTAATGCAAGTTGGAACCTATTAATAGAAGGTTTAGGGTTCCAAGAGAGAGTTTTCTACAGAGAGGGAAAACAAGGGGAATACTTTGAGAGGCAAGGTATTGAAGAAAAGCTTAAGGTTTAAAGCATCCGATTGAAGTCGTTCTTGTGTTGGAATCGTTACTATATTTCAATAAATCTATTCTCAGTTTTGAAGGACTACGTTCTTATTTATTCAACGTGTTGGTTGTTGAAGATCGTGTAAGATCTTGATTGAGAGTATACTAGAGAGAAGAGAGTGTGTGCGTTGTAAACATTCATAAATATAGTGCATATACTTCGTCAACGTATCCCTAGATTGGGTGAATCATGTAAATTCTCTTGTGTTGTGTGTGAATGTTTTGCGTCTTCTTATTTTTTACTATATTCATCGCGATGGGTAGTTTGATGTCTTGAATTCCTAACGAGTGGTATCAAAGCGATGTTTATGCTATAATGGCGATGAGCGTCTCAAATGCACGATTCGATGTGGAGAAGTTTTTGTGAAAGAATAACTACGCTTTATCGTAAGTCAAGGTCACAAATCTCCTTGTCCAATAAGACATTGATGATGCTCTACTTGGAAAGGAGATAGAGAAGAAAGCAGAGATGTCTGAGGAAGAGTGGATCACTCTTGATAAGAGAGTCGTAAGCATTATCTAATTGTACTCGTCCGATGAAATTTTATACAACATTCTCCATGAAAAGACGACTGTGGATCTATGAAAGAAGATGAAATCTCTTTACATAACAAAGGCGTTGTCAAATAGGCTCTTTATGAAGAAACAATTCTACACACTCCGTATGAAGGCTGATATGCGTATGCATGACCATTTGAATTCGTTTGATAAAATAGTTAGTGAACTATTGAGCACTGAGGTAAAACTTAAAGAAGATCTTGCACTTCTCTTGCTCACCTAATTGCTTACATCTTATGAGTCTAACTCCGAAGGGACTAATTTCTTTAACGAAAGGGGTTGAAATTATGATCGCAATAGAAATAAGTCTAAAGGAGATAATAAATCAACGAGAGAAAATAACAGGTTTGATGGGGGCATCAGATTCAAGCAGCCGTCAGTGATGTCTCAAATGCGAAAGAAGAATGTGAAAAATATTTTAGTTGATTAGGATTCTTTTAATAAGTGATTTATTTTAGGAATAGTTTTCTTTCTCTAATCAATTAAGGGCCAGGTACGTATATGTGATATGTGACTGTTAATCTCGTCACTTTCGGCTCAAATTTCATAAAAGTGGTCATAAGTCTACCAGCATGTGTTAATATTGTGTGATTCTTGTCTTGTTGGAAAGCTACTTTGATAAGCTTTCGAACAAGACTAATTTCATATCAATCGGACATCGTTTGACCCTTTAAAAGTGTTCGCGTAATAAAAAATGAGATTAATAGTGAAATTAATTGAGACTTTTAGATTAGAAAGTTTTAATGATTGATTAAGAGTTTTATTTTAAATACTATTCTTAAGGTTTTGCTTTGCCTATTTAGAGGCTTGTAAACAACTTTATTCTAGTTTTTTGATTAATGAAAATTTGAGAGTTGCTTTTGTGCAAACTCTAGAAAACTTGTGAAGAGTTTTTGATCGAAGGAGCGAATCTTTCAAAACTTGAGAAGTGTTTATATATTTCTCGTGCGACTTGGTATGAAGCAGATATGCAACCTTGGTACCAAGCTTTGAAAATTCTTAGTGTGAAGCCTTGACCCTCTATCCTCTTATTTAATCTTTTCTCTATTTATCATATGGTAATATTTTTTCTTTGCTTTGATAAATTTCAAAACCCCAAAATCTTATTAGTTTCAATCTTTTAATCTACCCTTTTATTTATTTTAATCCTTCATGCCATGTTTATTCACCCGAGAGGAATCAAGAGACGATACCGTGATTATCGCTTGGTACCTTAAACTAGAGCGAAACTCGAATCCTTCATCGGATCCATTTTTCTAGATCGGGAAATTTTAATGCATGCGAGCGATAAATTGAGTTACTCTAATTGTTTAATTAAATTCTTTAAACTTCTCTATGTGTTTGGGTAATTTCAAATATTTTTATTATTCAATTTAATTTGTGATTAATCTCAAACTTACATAATTAGGATTTTAGCGTTTGTCTCGCATCAAGGTCCAAATTTAGGGGTGACAGAAAGGATATTATTTGTTACGTCTGTAAACAGTCGAGATATATTCACCAATATTATAAGCATAGGTTGAATAAAGATAAGAGTGATGAAGGGAGATAAAAGTTATGTAGGGACTTCGCAACAGCCTAGTGTTGCTAAGTCAGATTTGATGAAGATCTACGGTGTGCACTATTAGGCTCCTGCCAGGTTGATGGTCGATAAATCCTGGATTCAAGAGCATCATTTCACATGTGTCCATATCGGGATTGGTTTGACCAGTATAAGGTAGCCAATGGCGGGACGATTTTAATGGGAAATGATAGTGAATGTGAAGTAGTGGTATCGATTCTATCAAAATAAAGCAATTTAATGGTTATATTCGCACTCTTATTGAGATTAGACATGTGCCTAATCTGAAGAAAAATCTAATATCGTTGGGGTCATTGGATGAGATAGAATGTCGAGTCATCCTTGAATCCGAAAAATTAAAGGTTACACGAGGTGCTATGACCTTAATAAAAGGTAAAAAAATGAGGAATCTTTTTATTCTAGTAGGCAATATAATCAGAGGCAGTGGTGTTGCGGCTATGAAAGATTCTAAGAATCTCTCAGATTTGTGACACAAGAGGCTTGGTCACATGAGTTAACGTAGGCTAATAAAGCTCATAAAGAATAAGGTGATTTTTGATATTCAAACTTGTAAACTAAATTTAAAAAAAAAAAAAAAAAAAGAATAAACTAAAATTTTGTGAAGATTGTATCTTCGGGAATCAAAAGAAAGTTTCTCTACAGGAAAACATATTTCGAAGGGACTGATTATATACATTCATTCAGATGCATGAGGACTAGCTAAACTCACTTCAATAGGTGGAGCCAACTACTTTGTGTCATTCATAGATGACTATAAAAGAAAAGTTTGGGTGTATCCGATTAAGAATAAGTCGGATGTATTTCAGAAATTCAAGCAGTGCCATTGTATGATTGACAAAAAAACTGACAGAAAGGTGAAGGTTCTCAGATCAGATAATGGTGGAGAATATTTATGATAAGATTTCAAGGTTTACTGTAAAAATCAAGAGATTGTTAGACACTTAACTGATTCTGAAAATCCTCAACAAAATGGTGTAGTCGTGAGGATGAATAAAATACTATTGGAAAAAGTGAGGTGTATGTTGAATCATTTCGGCTTGAGTCATGAGTTCTGGGTAGAGGCAATGAGCACAACACGTTACTTGGTCAATCGATCGCCATTAGCAACATTGAAATAAAAAACTGCAGATGAGGTTTGATATGGAAGACACAAAAGTTACTCTCACTTGAGGGTGTTTGGATGTGTCACGTATACATTACTTTAGGGAAGTGAACGATCCAAATTAGATTTAAAATATAAAAAGTGTGTCTTGATTGGTTTTGGCGAAGGAATAAAAAGTTATCATTTGTGGATATACAATCTCACAAAGTGATGGTTGAAAGAGATGTTACTTTCGATGAAAACTGCGAAAGGTAAACCTCAGTCATCTGATAAACCACGGGTACAAGTTGATGTTGAAAGGCATGAGTAAGTTGAGAAAAATAATAAATACTCTAAGATAGAGCATGGTAGCCCAATTTCTCAAAACTTACAGTCTTAGGTACCGATTCCGATTCAAGCTATATTAAGAAGGCCAAAAAAGATAAAGAAACATACTGAAAAGTTTAAAGATATGGTTCTTTAACACTTGCACTTATAATAGAGAATGAGAAACCAAACAAAGTTCCAGAAGCTTGGGTGGATATAGATGGAGTAAAGTGGCAGTCAGCTATGGAAGAAGAATGACAGTCACTTTTAAAAAATGAGATTTGGGATCTCATGAAACTTCCTAACGGGAAGAGGGTTATCGGTTGTAAATGAATCTTTCGAAAGAAATGAGGTGATAAGAGATAAACTCTGAAGTTCAAAGTAAGGCTAGTTGCAAAGAGGTTCTCTCAGAAAGTGGGTAAGGATTACAATGAGATATTCTCTCCGATTGCAAAGCACACATCGATTCGTATGTTGTTGGTCGTCGTTGCTCAGAAAGATTTGAAACTAGAACAGATGAATGTAAAACAGCTTTCCTTCATAATGATTTTCAGAAAGAGATTTATATGAGACAACCAGAAGAATTTGAAGCAAAAGGTCAAAATTGCTCGTTTGTAGATTGAAGAAATCTTTATACAGTCTTAAACTGATACTTAGGCAGTAGTTTTTGATAAGATCCTAAGTATAGAAATGATGAGAGATCGTGAAAATTAGAGGCTTTGGCTTACTCAATGGACTTTTATCAAAAAGCTCATCAAGAAGCATAATATGAGGGATGCTAGACCAATATCAACTCCTTTAGCAGAGCACTTCAAACTCACAATGAAGATGAGTCCATTTACACATGCAAAAAGGGAATACATAAATAATATTTTGTATGTAAATGTTGTTGGGAGTTTGACATATGTCATAGTGAGTACTCGACCAGATTTAGCGCAGGCTTTGTGTGTGGTTTGTTGGTATATGTCTAATCCGGGAAGAGAGCATTGGCTTGCGATTAAATGGATATTGAAATATCTGAAAGGTACTTTTCAGAATGGGTTGATGTTTGAAGGTAGAGATATATGCGAGTTGAATCTCTACGATTACGTTGACTCTGATCTTGCTGGTGACCTGACAGAAGGTCTACCACAGGGTATGTGTTCATTTTGACAGGTGGAGCGATTAGTTGGAAGTTTATACTTCAAGGAATAATTGCGTTGTCAACTACGGAGGCTGAGTATATATCAGTTACAGAAGCTGCTAAGGAAGCCTCATAACTTAAGGGTTTGGTCAGTGAATTTGGTAAGGTTCATGAGTGGACTGATATCTTTTACAATAGTCAGAATGTATTCACCTAGCAAAGAATCAAATTTTTTATACTAGAACAAAGCATATAGATGGCTGGTATGATTTTATTAGAGATATGATAGAAGATGGAGAAATATTGGTTGAGAAGAGAATATAGCAGAAATGTTGAGCAAGCCGGTTACGCAAATGCCTAAACTTGATCAATACTTGTCGTAAATGTTGATGCTCGTTGGGGCAATGACGCGGTTGAGGATGAAACCTAGGTGGAGATTATTGGTTAGGTTTAATCCCAACGGTAAAATTGAGACACTTTGAAGAGTGGTCTCAGGGTTAAATCGATCGATGTTGGAAGTGATCAATCAATTTTGGACGATAATTTATTGCATGCTCTCTGGTTGAAATTGATTAATCAAGTTGTGAAATCGATCGATTGATTCTGAACATAAATGTTTGGTATCTCTCCAATTGAAATCTATTAATCGAGTTGTGAAATTGATCAATTGATTTTGGGCGAACAAGTTTCACGAATTTGGAGATTTTAGCTAATTAGAGAAGTTTTGGTCAATGTGTCCTGATGCAGTTGGAACCTATTAACAAAAGGTTTTTTCTAAGGTTCTAAGAAAATTTTCTATAGAGAGGGAAAACAAGGAAAATACTTTGAGAGGCAAGGTATTGAAGAAAAACTTGAGGATGGAAGCATCCGATTAAAGTCGTTCTTGTGTTGGAATCGTTACTATATTTTAGCAGATCTCTTCTTTGTTTTGAAGGACTACGTCCTTGTTTATTTAGTGTGTTAGCTATTGAAGATCGTGCCAGATCTTGATTGAGAGTGCACTAGAGAGAAGAAAGTGTGTTCTAAATGTTTATAAATATAGTGCATATATTCCGTGGACGTAGCCCTAGATTGGGTGATCCACGTAAATTCTTTTGGGTTATGTGTGATTGCTTTTGCATCTTATTTTTTGTTGTATTCATCATGATAGGGAGTTTGGTGTCTTGAATTCCTAACATCTATCAATATGCAAACAAGCAAGAATATTGATAGAGATTCATTATCTATCAACAATGAAATTCATTCAAGGACTCACTGTAAGAGACTATTACCCACTCCGACCTAAAGGCTAAACTTCTTTTGCTAAATCTCTAGAGGTCTCACCACCAGAGAACCTCATCTACTCGTATATGTTCCTCAATTGTAGATTCAACACCAGAATCTCTCATCAATCTTTGCTCCTTGTCCGTGGCATCATCATCATCAAGTTGTTCATCAAGGTATGTATACCCGACCAACGTTAATCTTGGCATTTTTGTTACCATCATATTGTTGTCCACAAACTATTGATAGTGGGAAGCTTAGATCGTTGCACTCATTGAGAGTTAAGATCTACAAGGTTTTGTTAATGGAGACGCGCCAGCTCTTGAGCCAACTATCACTTCATCGGAAGGAAAGAGCACAACCACCAATCCAGATTTTCTATCGTGGACACGAACAAATCGACTAGTGAAGGCACAAATCACAACAACCTTCTGTGAAGAAGTTCTAGGAGTCGTAGTTGGGATCACCACAACTCAAGATGTTTGGAAGGCCCTTACTGCTGCGTTTGCACCTTATTCTCAAACTAGAGAGTTTTAGTTGCTCTCAAAGCTTCAATTTCATAAGAAGGGTGGAATGTCCTCTCTCTCTCTGAATATTTATGAGATTTTAAGTCAATATGCGATGAACTAAAAGCAATAGGAAACTCAGTTCCCGATCAAAACAAAGTCTGCTAGTTACTAAACGGACTCACGCCCAAATATGAGTCTTTTACAACTACCATGCTTGAACCTCCAATTCCTAGCTATGCCGACATAATACCTCTTTTACAAGGACATGAATTAAGGAACAAAAGTCATTAAAGTGATGACACCTAAGAAAATGTTGCCTTCTACGGACAACGATTTGGAGGAACTAAATCCTCTCAAAAAGGAAACTCTTCATTCTCATCTAAGGGAAAATGATTTTCGCAATTCAAAAAGTGAGGATCGGTTCAATTGATTCCGAACAAAACAAACACAGGAATCAAGCAAAAAATACCAATTGGAATCTCTACTGTCAAGTGTGTAAGAAGTGAGGGCACAACGCTATCAAATGTTGGCATCACTTTGATACAAGTTACCAAGCATATGATGTGCCTGTCGCCATACATGAGAAATAGCGAACGAGAGGAAGTTCTTCTTTGGTGCCTAAATCGAATTCAGCCAACATCTGTATTTTGTGGAAGCTAGGTTAATGAGGGCGCTTTTGACAATGCCTATCATCAAACTCCAATTCAATGACATTAATATCTAAATCCACTGTGAGTTGCAACCCTCTTCCACTTGCCTCGAACTCCACCTCAATAATATCCAAGCAATCATTTGGGTCACCATTGACCAACATTAGTTCTCCATCTCAATTCTTAGGACCACACCAATGATTGCACCTTGTGGTGTGTGAAAACCCTTAACAAGCCTTTGCACTTCCAATCTTGTTAATGGCTTTCATGTGCGAAGAAGACAATCAATAAATCAAATAATAATTATCACAAGGTAGAAAGAGAAAGAGATCACACCACAAATAAGAACAAGATTTACGTGGTTTGAGCTAAGCCTACGTCCACGGGGCTGTTAAACAAAGTGTTTCTACTATTAAGAAGAAGATGCACAAAGGCAACAAACAATAGAGGTCGTATTCTCCGATCTTACCCAACATAAGAGAACCCCAAAGATCCAAGCACAAATACAAAACCCCAAAGTTCAGAACAAACACAAGGTTCTCCCAAACAAATACCCAATGGTACTCTCACCAAAACCCAACAAGAGAGCCACGAAACCAAAACAAATCCCAAGTTCTCTCCATAAGAGAGACCCAAAAAAGCCTAGATGGGTTTGCCAAAGTGTTTACAAAACTAATACCAAAAGCCCTTTGGTCCAAAACCCGCATTTTCAAATCCAAGATTCAAGCTCTCTAAATCTGAACAAGTTTAGCCTAAAGAGAACCCACATTCCAAAAATACTCACACTTTCCAATTTGGTTTGGACTCCTATTCCCCATCTTTCAGATCCTATGTTAGAGAATAATACAAGTTATCAAAATAAGTGACTTTTCTCAAACAAAAGCAAACTAATATGGGATCATTTGACAATTGACCAAACCAAGTTCTAATAATTAACTCTAGTTGCAATAGTAAATCGAGCCAAAACCCAACACCCTCCCCACTAATCGATCCATCAGAGAGAGCTTGATATTCCCTGATATAGGCCTACACTCCACTTGTTTGCCCTTTGTCACCATCCAGGTTTATAAATACATGGTCTGGGATTGTTTTAAGGACCATTTCTTATGCTTTCGATGCAATCAAAGATTTTATTCTTCCTTTCTTTCCAACTATAGAGTGACATATATGGGTATGGAGAAATCTCAAGGTAATGGCAATCTTGATTCTCTCATTCAGATCGCTTTTGTTGCAACTATCTGGCACATCTGGAATGAAAGAAATTGGTGCATTTTTTATAAATCTAACACCCACGACAGAGACTTTCGCAAAAAAATTATTGAAGAGGTTTCAATCAAAGCCACAACAACAACATTCTTGACCATTTCACCTCCACTTAATCGATTTGTTCCCCTGAGGCCTCCCGTATTCCAATTAGATGCCAATGGAACCCTCCTAGAGTTGGACACGTCAAGCTTAATGCAGACGCCTTAAAAGTTAGAGAGAACTATAGTATTGGAGGTATTCTATGAGATGAAAGAGGAAACCACATTGCTAGTTTCCATGGTACTACCAATGCTTCCGATATTAGTTATTCTAAAATTATTGTTATCCATCATGGACTCCTCCTTGTAGATGATCTTCACCTTCCAAACCTCATGGTTGAGTCTGATTCTCTTCTGGCGATTCGATGCATCTCTAATTGCTACTCAGTTCCTTGGAAATATGTTTTCTCTATTCGAAATGGGAAATCTCTCACACACAGATTTCACAGTTGCTCTCTTAGTCATATTTGGAGAGAGGCTAATTACAGTGCAAATCTTTTGGCTAGTATTAGTACGGAAGAATCTAACGTTATTTGATGGCTTGGCTCTGATATTTCCCATTTCTTGACTCTCGCTTGAGGAGATTTTATTTGTTTTAGCTATCGGTTGTAATCTTTTCTCTTTCTAGTAAATGGGTAGGGACTCACCAACCCTACTATTCATTAAAAAATACAAATATGAGCAATGGTCAGGTTAAATTTTTGGGTCAATTGGTTGAATATGATTTCTTTTTCAACCAGATTTGTAGTCACCTGTGACGGGGGCACACAGCGTGACTACCCAAGCCATCCACAACACCACTCGTTCTGCATGTGCTCCGTGTGGGGCATTGGTGGAGTGTTCGTGGGTCAGGAGGGTTCGCAACATTTTTCCAAGAGGGCAAGCGACGTTGTCGGGACGCGATCTTAACACGGTCACGAGGGGATGACGTGGGACGTTATGGGTGTATTGGTGTGGAAGGTGGCACTGTGTCCACGGAAGGAATCCGTGTGCCATAGTGGTATGGCAAACCAATACCTTTGAGGTCCTTTCGTTGTTTTCTCATAGATGGTGTTTGAGCCATCTATGTGGAAGGCGAGCTACTCTCACACATTGCGTCACTGAAGGGTGATTAAGTGTCTCCTAGGCTTTAAACGGTGGGCTTAGGACATTGTTGAGGCAATGTCGTGTGTCACTCCAATAGAGGTTGGCATGTACGTTGAACTACGCATTGTGGTGTATGTGGATATACTAAGCGTGAGACCCTCGATAGCTACGTGAGACTCTGTAGAGCACGTTGGTAAGAGGGTCCGAATATAATGTGTGCTAGTGACGAGGGCTACACACGATTGTGGGCTTGGTCCAAGATGACAACTAAATATGTTGGTATGGGAAGGCATGAGGAGTTACAAGCTATTACTGTCGCAGGTGAAGTACTAATGCAGGACGCAGAGGTGAAGCTTGAGCAGGTTAAGCGAGGCACGGAAGTGCAAACTGGTGTGCCGTAAGGGGCACAACACATCGATATGGTTGCCTCATAAATAAGGTAGCCATGAATGGGAGTTCTTGTCCTCTAGGAGGGTGGTATCAGAGTCGATGTTGGTTATGGTTGCTTCATTGTATGCGACATCGAGGCATCACACGAGTGGAATACCGCTCGTCGAATCGCGCCCACGTGACAGATGGTATTAGAGACAGGCTGACCTAGCTTGTGAAGTTAAGTGTCGCACGCTAGTCCACATCGAAAAGAGTGACTCCGTGACCGTTGGTATCAAAGCCAGATCATTTCGAGAACCAGATTGTTTCAAAGGGGACTATGTTGACACGCCAGGGCGATGAGGTGCTCCCTGTTTCGTGACAGCCAGGGTTTACTCGTGTGCAGTTGAGTTGCACGTCTGCGATTGATATGCAGTTGAGATGCACTCGATTATGGTATGTTTTAGAGCTTGGTCGAATGTAGAGAGATGTTACTGCTGAGAAACACTATTGCGGATATTTGTCGATGCTCCATGCTTGTTGGCCATGAAGGCCGCATGTTGAGGTAGTGAGTTGGTTTGAAGCAAATGGACGCTGGTGACTTTCGATATGAAACGCTGGATCACATTGGTGCTATACACTGTTGCCATGAATGGCAATGAGTAGGGAAAATTCTCTGTTCTCACTTCAAGAAGAAGCTGGGATTTTCATAATTAGTTACTGGTACAGGACATGATGATCAAGATCACCGGTATAGGACAATGGGATAGGTCAGTGTGTTGCGAGGGGCCAGGATCGAGGATTACAGTCAAGCAGGATACTGCGAAAACTGGATTGAGATATGTTGAACTGCATAAGGGGTCAGTGGCTTGCTGCTTTGTTATGAAACGACAGAGCACTGATCGCATGTAGTGAAGACTTCGAGTTTAGGGACTGCAACTTCGAAAGAGGGCATCTTCTACGAAAATAAGTGTCTTTGCGTCAACGAAGACATTGACGATTTTGAGTGGGGGAGGTTATGAAGAGGGCACACAGCGTGGCTACCCGATCCATCTGCAACACCACTCGTTCCGCTTGTGCTCCGCGTGGGGCATTGGTGGAGTGTTCGTGGGCCAGGAGGGTTCACAACATTGTGCCAAGAGGGAACTCGATGTTGTCGCAAAGGGGATGACATGGGGCATTATGGGCATATTGGTGTGGAAGGTGGTATGACAAACCAATACCTTTGAGGTTCTTTCGTTGTTTTCTCATAGATGGTATTTGAACCATCTATGTGGGAGGCGAGCTACTCTCACACACACGGAGTCTTGCGTCACTGAGGGGTGTGCGTCTCCTGGGCCTGAAAGGGTAAGCCTAGGACATTGCTACAGCAATATCGTGTGTCACCCAAAGCGCAGCTGTCATGTATGTCGGACTACGCGTCACGGTGTATGTGGATCGGCTAAGCTTGAGACACTCGATAGTTAAGTGGGACTCTGTAGAGTACGTCAGTCAAAGGGTTCGAATATAATGTGTGCTGGTGACGAGTACCTCACACGATAGTGGGATTCGTTCAGGATGACAACTAAACATGTTGATATGGGATGACATGAGGAGCTGCATACTATTATTGTCGCGGATGAAGTACTAATGCAGGACATAAAGGTGAAGCTTGAGTAGGCCAAGCAAAGCACGAAAGTGCAAACTGGTGTGTCGTAAGGGGCATGACACGTCGATATGGTTGCCTAAAAAATAAGGTAGCCATGAACGAGAGTTTTCGTCCTCTAAGTGGATGGTATCAGAGCTGATATTAGTTAGGCTTGCTTTGTTGTACGTAGCATTGAGGGCCGCACGGGTAAAATACCGAGAGTCGAATCGTGCCCCCGTGACAAATGGTATCAGAAACAGGATAACCTAGCTTGTGAAGTTAAGTGTTGGACGCGAAACCACATTGAAAAGAGTGACTCTGTGTCACGTCAAAGGAGAAAGAACCTTCATTTCTATGGTTTCTACTTGTTGGATTACATTTTGTAAAAATTCTCTCATATCCAATGACTACAAATTTGGTTGCACATCAATTCAAGTTCAACCAATTGCCCCTTACCATTTCGTTGACATGTATAAAACAATTAACACATTGACACACATAGGGTCGAACCCGGGCCTAGGGTTTTCCCTGCTCTACCCTAGCCCTAAAATTTATCCACTTTTAATTTAACATGCCCTAGCCATACCATGGGCCCTCAAAATTTGGCCCTGGCCATAAGATTAAGGGCCGGTTTGGGTGGGATTTCAGATTCATCATGGCCCTTTTACAGCCGTGCATGCTATGTAAAAGTCCATGCTGACTCACATTCTTTCAGTGCTAACTTCGTACTAATAATTTTATAGACTTATCCTCTTCATCCGTGGGTTGTAGCACTTTAATTGTGCATCGGTCTGCAAGTGTGTCAAGTCAATACTTGTTTCTACATCCAAGGGTTTTGTACTCGGCAAAGGACACGTCGTAGAGTGAGATTATAAGTACTGATGTTAATTTATTCTTTTCTCTCTTACAGTACCTTCAGTTGATTCCATTTTCACTGTTCAATCCTAGGAAAAATGTCTCTCATACAGTAGCAACACCTCTGAGGCGTCTCTTTCTATGAATATGCCTTCTTATGACAACTAACTTCTACAGTTTTTCATTCTATCACCTCTTGTAACAAGACCCCGCAAATTTTGTTGAACTCTAAATTTACGAGCTTCTTATTAGAGATCTACACTTGTCAGCTGTTGATATGTTCCTCTCCTTACGGACAATATTATTAGAATGATTTTAAACAAAAAAATATGGTATACTATAATATTCTCATAGTATTTTAACCAAGATATATAAATAAACAATTAAGAGGAGAGCAAAGAGTGGCTTCACAGGTGATAACACGCAACTCATCACATTTATTTTTAAGCAACAAATAAATGAAATTTATAGATCAGATTATCTTTGCAGGCGTAAAGAAGATTCCCGTACGAAATTCAGTGCTTGATCAGTTGAAAAGTCAGAGTTATATGCAATCCAATTTTGATTAGGACCTAAGGAATCGTTCAGTTTCTTCCTAGGCGCTAAAAAATAACTGCTTTTCAAGGCTAGGGTTTCAGGAACATCACCTAAATAGAAAACGAACTCCTTATAGAAGCAACATCAGTAACTAGTTTCATTATTGCACCAATATCTGTGCCCTAGCTTCTCCATTAATGTGACTGAGTTCAATCTCTCTAAGTCAATCGTGAGCTAAAAGGGCAAGAACCATTTACAAGTAAGGAGAATTTAAGTTCTATGCCATTATCCATAAAATTAGGAAGATGAAAACCTGCTAAATAAGCTAAATTAGCAGTCCTTCAGTTTCTTGTCTCGGGGCTAAAAAAACTGCTTTACACTGTCTAGGGTTTCAAGAACATCACCTAAATAGAAAACGAACTCCTTAAAGCAACAATATCAGTAAATAGGTACACTATTGCACCAATATTTGTCCCCGAGCTTCTCCATTCTAACTGAGTTCAAGCTCGTCTAAGTCAATCGTGAGCCAAAAAAGCAAGAACCATTTAAATCTAAGGAAAATATAATTTTTACGCCATTATCCATGAAATTCAGAAGATAATAGAAATAAAAAACACTGAGAAATTTTTTTTAAAAAAATGCGGTAACTTTTAGAAAATGGCATGCAAATTATAAAGTTCCAATCGTTCAAAAATAAAATTAAACCAAAAAGTGTGAATTAATTAACTAACAGCGCTTGAAAACAAATTTGTAAGTCACGTGATTATGGTCACTAACGGAGTATACATAAGGAACAAACCCTAACAACCTCACAAAGCAAAAAAATTCAAATCCCGAGCAAAAAAACCCTAACAACCTCAGAAGTTTAGACGAAATGAGAGAGAGGAGAGAGAGCTAAAATGAGATCTCAAGTTATCCATCACTTAGAAACTACACCAACTAAACCTAAGGAAACCCTAGGTGTTACGAGATCAATCGACTCAAGTAATCCGCAAAAAATTGAGTATCCTCTTTAATCTTTATAAATCATCAATGATCCGTGCTTTAATCTCTTAGCTTGTTTTGCTGATAAAAAAATTCAGTTCTTAAGTTCTGAAACACTTTTTGGCCATTAAGAAGGTCTCAAATCGGTTCGATCTTCAGTAAAAACCTAACCTTTAGACTCCGGATCCAACAAAAAAACTAAACTCCAATCCAAAACCTAATCTTCTTCATGTATATATATATAGAAACTAAAACAAAAAATAAAATTAAGCATAGAAAAAGAGACATAAAAACGCTTCAGTGCAAGAAGAACAAAACAATTTCCAAACACAGCTAATCAGGGTTCGATCTAACTTTCAATAACATTTTTCGGTGGAGATCTAAAACTAGATGAACACAAACGAGACGAAAACCTACTAAATATCCTTAAACGCACCAAAACGGAAACGGGAAAAGAAACAAAACAAAAAAAAAGCAATCCTCTAAGGAACGAAACACTGAATCTATGATGCTACACGATCTATATTCAAAAGCAATAACAAAACCTAAAACGGAATACGAAAAATAGCCATAAAAATGAAAGATAACATTAGATACGAAAGTGGAAATGCTTTATAATACTTTTTTTTATAAAAAATAAAAAATTTAAATATTTTCTTCTTCTTCTTTTTTATTTTTTATTTTACCTAGAGCTGCTGCAAAACTCGTACAGCTTTCCTCTATTGGAGAAGACGATGAGAGCAACTTCGGCATCGCAGAGAACCGAAAGCTCGTAAGCTTTTTTCAAAAGGCCATTTCTACGTTTCGCAAAGGTGACTTGCCTGTTGATCTTGTTCTCGATCCTTTTCAATTCAACCCTTCCTCTTCCCATTTCAGCCAAAGCTCTCTCTTTCTCTCTCTTCTCAGATTGAGAGCAACAAAAAAAAATGGGAGAAAGAAATAGAAGTACAGATATTTTTTTGCTAGGAACAGCTTGCTTGGCTATTTATACTGCAGATCTGAAAAATGCTTGTGGAGGTCGGAAACCCCACCCCTCTTTCTCCCCCACCACCTTTTTCTTCTTTACTTTTACCTTTACCTCTCTTTCTTTCGGACGTTAACAATCATTATCTTAAGCAGTAAATAAACAAGGCACTGTGGATCGCTTGTTGAATGCATATATTCTTATAACACGTGCGATGATCTTTAGCCACACATTCTTGAAATCTTGTATTCAAATCCACTAACCATTAATATTTATTAATCGATTTTAATTGAAATTTTACATAAACGGTCAGATTGCGTTGGATAGTTAACGTTTTGACTTCGTAATGTAGATGTTGGGTGATTAGTGAGATTTAACTCCAAAAGAAAAGCGGGTACCATATTTGCAACACTCGATTCAGTCTGCCAAACCAAGGATTTTGATCTGTTGACTACTTTGAATTATCGTAGTTTTTCGGCCCAATCTTCCATGTCATGGCTCACCAAGTAGTCAGTCCTATGTTTTTATGTGGCACACATCCCTAAAATTAATATGATCATGGCATAACATGATGAGGTGTTCTTAATTTATTGTTAGGATGTGTGCCACATGGAATGAAAATATGACAAGCTGATTAGTGTCTCACGATCTAAAGATCAGATCAGGGAAGATTGATCCGAAAAAAGATCACCATCCTTTGATTCAAGGCGGTCAACAGTTTTGTAAACTACTTGTTGCTAAGACAAATCTTCGGTTGCAAATACCGGGACCTAAGATAACCATGAAAAAATTTGGGCGGGGAGGTGAAACCATAAAAATGTTGCAGGGTTGTCTTATTATGACATGGTCCTGGTTTGTGCTACGTGTCGAGCGCTGAAGTAGGTACCGTCAGATATATCACCTGACCGGTCTTTCGGGCAATCATGTCAACTAACGCTATATGGTTTTTCGATTAGGGAAGAGGAATTAAAGGAAACCTTCTTACGGGCAGTGATGATTTACCGAAATACCCTTTCCAATTTCTAGAATGATTATTCGACCCTCCCAGGATACATAGAGAAGGGGAAATAAACCAATATATCGGTCGAGTATCGGACATCGTGACAAATCATGTCAACTAACGCTAAAAAGAATACAAATTAAAAAAAAAAAAAAAAGGACAAAATTCTGAAGTTTTTTGTAAATTTCGTAATTTGTGAATAATTCTTAAAATTAGGAAATTAAAAAATAGATCACGAATAAATATAATATTATTCATCATTTCATAAAATCATGATTTATTCGCAACTTGTTCAAAACGTTGGAACATATCTCAGTTAAAAACTATAATTGTAAAATATCTTTGATTAGTTAAGATCAATCTAGAAGGTTCGATGGTTGCAACATATATATCTTAGTTAAGATCAATCTAGACTGTTGATTGGGACATATCTTAATTAAGAATTACAATGGTAAAATAAATTATATACCGTCTGATCAATAATATTTAATATTAGCCATTAAAAAATAAGAATAATAGGGGATATTAGAGTGCACATATTTACAAAAACCATGATAGCAGTTCACAAGATCATCCCATAGATTCGATACGATGAGAAAACTAATGCTGTGTGTATAAAGATGGGGAGTAGTATATTTTCAATGGTATACTAGCCTCATACTATATAAAAATTATAATTTTGGAGGTTACCCTTTCTGTGAGGTGTCTCTTGGTGAAACACATACAAATCTCATCTCGCTGAGGGTCAAGATGCGAGACATATTGCCCGAGACGTCTTCTCTCGGGTTTAGACGTCTCGGGCAAAATTTAAAACCTTGAGTACACATCCGAAAAAGTAACTTTGAAAACATGTTACAGTGTGATGTGTGTCACACAATTTTTGGGCCACTTTATTCGTGCTGCTTACCTAATATCCCCTTCCCTGGTGACAATTTTGAATTTACAAGGAGCAAGGGTAAGTCCCTAATGATGCCGTCTATAGAAACCCCTTTTAGTAATTGAAAATTATAATGAACAGACGAGAAACAACAGATCATTCAATTGATGCTAACGTGACAAGATATAAGTGGCTGCTCAGACTTGCTTGCTGGCTCCCACTGTGTTTGCATAGCGTCACATCAGCAGTTTATTGAATGGTCCGCAATAGAAATGAATTTAGATTTTATATCGTCCTGTATGAGGAAGGCAACCAGCTGATCAAGTGAATTGGCCGTGATTCAGTAACACTTGAGTGGTTACTTACTTAGGGTAGTTTGGAAAAAATCTTTTTCGACTGTATTGAAACTATGTTCTGATATCCCACGTGTGAGACATTTTATCAAAGTAAGTGTATGGAAAGAGTTTGTGTGACTTAGATGACTTACATCATCTTTGGTGTTGTGACTTCTGTCGCCCATATTTACTTATTTCCAACTCAACAAATTTCTTGTAGGTTAATTCCTCGGGAGCTTTTAAGGTGCCTATGCATTTAATTAGAGACACATGTGAACGATTACATAAATGGTGCTTTGGGTAACCTTACAGCATATTTTGAAATACCCAGGGGCGGAGTCACGTCACGTTACCCCCTTATTTAAATAAATAAATAAATAAAATAAAATAAAATACTTAAGGACTACATATGTTTATAGCTTAAAATAAGATTTTTCCTTCTCAATCCGGTTTCACATGCTTTGACCATTGACTACTTTAAATTAGACAATGGAGATTATTTTTTGTCCCGATCATCAACATATTAGATCTTGAGATCATGGGCCTACCATCAAATGGTTAGATTTTGATTTCATGTGCACACATATGAAGACATGAAGAATATATATCATGGGCATATATCAAATGTAGTTATCGGATCCATTTTCGGGATCTGTGCTACGTGAAATTAAAATATGACCGTCTAATGGAAGGCTCGTAATCTTAAAATCTATTTTGTCAAATGTTGGAAAGAAAAATGATCTTTGTCACCTGATTACAACTGTTTAAACACGTAAAATTCAAGCTAAGAAGGAGGAATCTTGGCTTGAGAATAAAGGTACCTTCACTTAAATTAGAACTGCTTTTTTACTAGTCAACTACTCGACTTAGTCTGGAAGGGAGAGACTCTCGACTCTAGCTCTCGCAGCCCACACCCCAGCCCTAAGTACCTGGCATTAACTCCGACGACATATAATATTTTTTAAGGTATTTATTTTTAATTTTTATGAATGAATTCCTCTCTTTATATTCATTGAAAACTTATACGGATGCAAGTTTGGGTACTCGAATCGAATTGAAATTTGTATCTTTTTTTTTTCTTGCAACTGAAACCCCGTAATTTTTTAGTTTTTAGGTTCAACTTCGGTTTGGATTTTTTATTATTTTTTGTATATTAAGCTAGTTTATTTTTATTTAATTTTTTCAATTTTCTCATCCGATCTAATCGATTTTTGGTTTTTGTCACCCAAAATCGAAACTGAACCGAACCAAAATCAATTTTCAGGTTGGTTCGGATAGATTTGGTTCAATCAATTTTCGAGTCAGCTCTACTCCCTCTTTAAGAAAATCCTAGCTTCGCCCCTGGAAATATCCCAAGCACAGCGATGTATTAGATACATATGGGTCAAATGTGAGATTAAAGTATCTTTTTCAAAAGAAATATTTAAAATATATAAATATCTTATATGGATGTTATTAAAAAATTTGCAGGCTGATCAGTCTTGCTGATAAATATCTAATAGAGAAAAGTACCACAAATCGCCCCATTTCTATTTATATCATAATTTCAGTGACTTTTGTTTCTTATTACCAGTTGCCCCCATGCACCCACAATACAAGCGGCGTTCCACGCACGATGCTCTTTAGGATATATGGATTTTGCAAATCAGCCCCTCCTCCCTCTTCCTTGCAAAGAAACCCATCAACAAACTCTTGTCCCACATAATCTGCATCGTCCAACCAATTAGGCCTGACTATACCCACTACGAGCTGAGCCAATCGGTGCTCTTTGGCTTCATCCAAAGTGTAGAAGAAAGAGGTGTTATTGTTCCATTCGAGGTCGAGAGAATTGGTCGTGGAGGGGTTGCAGAGTTTACAGAGAGGTTGGAGATGGAGAGGCTGTGGAGATTGATGGATGGGGGGGATGGAGAGGAAGAGGAGAAGGGAGGTTCTGGTGGTGGGAGGCATTAATGGGGGTTTGGGGGGGGTTGCAGAGTTTACAAAGAGGTTGGAGATGGAGATTGGAGAGGCTGTGGAGGTTGATGGGATGGAGGGGAAGATGAGGAAGAGGAGAAGGGAGGTTCTGGTGGTGGGAGGCATTAATGGGGGTTTGGAAGGGGTAGCAGAGTTTAGGATTTAGAAGGTTGGAAAGAAGAAGAGGAAGAAGAAGGCTAAAAATGTAATCTACTATAAAACTTTTAAGAGAAAATGAATGCTCATAGGACGTTGGGGTGCTCTTTAGTAATAAAATGAGGTGCAGGATATCTAATATATCTCATATGTATCAGCCTGGGGCTTGGCCAATATGCTCGATTTATATCGATTCTAAAACATTGCCATAGAGATGAGTTTGTTCTCCCATATAAACAGGGATTTTAAAACAGATAATTAACTGCATGTCAATCTGGTTCCAAGCCAATATGTACTGTATACGAATTGGTTAAACCGGCCAATATTAAAGTAGCTTTTTAAAAAATAATATATACAATTTGAAGTAATAAAAATACCTAATGGGAAATGGGCATTAAGTACAATTCATATTGGATACAAATAGTCCGATCTGACTTGATATATATGGGCTAACATGACCCATGATATGGGCCCAAATTGACCGATATTTGACCAGTTTCATCCAATAATTTTTTCTTATACACTACAAAAAATAAGATGTTTCAGCGGCATTTTATGTTAAAGCAGTTTTTGATAGCAACGGGACTAATGACGGTAGTTTTTGATAACGAAAAGACTAATAGCAGTAGTTTCTTGTTAATAGCGGCAGTTTTTGGCTACCGCTAATAATCTTATTTATTTTAGTGATACTAAATCAGCGGGACTAGCCTGATATAGGCTCATATGTATCAAACATGGGTAATATTTAAAATCATGCATGCAACATCCAAAATAATGGGATGAAAATGTCCCTTAAATATTCTTTGAAACATAATTTCTATTAGTTCCTCATCTTCAAAATCATCATATGTCAGTGGAAGTTTAAGTGAAAAAACAAATGGTTAGCATCTGGTTGACAACATAAACTTGCTTTGTCATATAGCTGAATCGAAATGCTCGAATAGATAGAGATACGATGATGCTCATGCATGGCCTTAATTATTATATTAATTGAGCATAATCTAGAATCTAATAGATAAATGAGTATTTGGTAGATGTCAGCATCGGTAGGTTGGGGTCCCCACCCCTCTTCAGCAGATTTGATTACCCCCTCTTCAGCAGATTTGAGTGTGATGCCAAGCTTAAAAATATAACGTTTATGATGAACACAAACAAATTAAAGATATAAAGTCCCATAAAATTTGCTTGGTGCAAACGCCATGGTAACGATGCGGGTTCAAATCTGTGAGCAAATAGAGGTTAGGTTTGTGTCCCGTACTCCCGTCTTCTATCACAACTTTTTTCTAATTAATCAAAATTGTCATACTTTTTGCGGAATTTTTATTTAATTTATCGATTCTCCAAAATTTTAATATTTTCCAGAATTTGATGAAATTTTCAAATTTTCAAGGTTGTGATGCATGCTTTAATCATACTTTATATATATATATATATATATATATATATATATATATATATATATATATATATATATATATATATATAAAATCTCAAATTATTTTAAATCCTTCCTGTATTTATCCAAATTAAACTGAACTGACACCCCACGGAATGATTGCCGAACTTAGTTACTATGATCTCATCCATACCTCCCAGCCCTATATGTGGGAGACCAAATACACTAGCTATTGGGATCATAAAATTTGATTGAATTAACTTATCTCGTCCACTTTTTCCTCCAACTAAGTAGTCTGAGATTCTTAATTTTAATACACTTGTTCGCATAAAATACGTAAAGTTATTTGATCACATGATATGAATATTGGAAATGACACTAGGAGAAGAGTGTTACGCTTTCTTAAACATATGATTAACTTAAATGTCCCATGAGCCTACACCCTATAGGATTAATGAGGGGGCCTACGTTAGAAACCTGCTAACCCATTGACTACTTTGAATCAGACAATGGAGATGGTGTTTTACCCCAATCTCCCACACAATAAATCTTGAGAGAATGATCGTGCATCACTCCCAAATGTGATTTTTGGGGTTTTCTTGGGATATGTGTCCGGTGTAATAAAAAATTGACACTGAGATGGTAAGATCATGGTCTCAAGATCCGTTGTGTGGAAGATAGGGTGAAAAATCATCTGATTGGATGTGGTCAATGGGTTCCATTGGGTTTCGATCGTAGGTGCTTTCAGTAAACCTGTATCGGCAAACAGAGGCACCTTCTTTTATTTATTTATTAGGTTTGCAATTGAATTGTTACTTCCTGGACACCGAGTCGGGGTTCCGGGATAACTCGGCAAGAAGAAAATTCAGCAAAAAATCTGAAAGTTTGTGAAAATTAAGTCAGAAAAATAGAAATTAAAAGTATTAAAACCATTTGAATAAATCATGATTTATTGAAAAAATTGCAATTTAACAGAGGCATAATCACCAAATAATCAAAATTTCCAAAAAGTCATAATTTTTTTAAAAATTCGTGATTAATTCATCATTATTTGGTAAACCAAAAAACTTTAGATTTAATCGCCGACTTTTTCAATAATAATAATGTGGGTGTATTGTTGTTACCCCACTGTTGGATACAAATAAGGTGGAGGGACAAGAGTGAGACATAAGTTACAGATCGTTCAAATCTGTCATTGTTGTACGCCATTTAATTTTGAAGTCGTATTTATCATTTTTATTAATTTTGCTCAATAATTATAGTTATTTTCTGCAAATAATTCTATTTATGAGCAAGCATCCACTTCAACACCATAAACAGAAGTTTACCACCATGAAATATGTGGAGCACCGAGCTTATTAACATAGCAACTGCTACTTTTCTTATCTCACAGCCTTTTCTTTTACATCGGACGGTTCTCCTTAGTCCACTTACAAAAAATCAATTCGGACGGTGTATTATTCGTCAGGTGGGAAGGTAACAATATTCGCTTTACTTGTTAATGGATTGTGCGAAGCAAAGGACTTTCACGATTGTCATGTGTGAAAAATTAATCTGTTTATCATGAAATCATTGAAAAACAAACTTTGACCGGACTATATTGGTCCAACTGTTACATTCTCGATCCCCCGCTATACCTGTCGTAATGTCAGAAGAATTGATATGTACACCAAAGGCAGTGCAAGGGCCTATCTCCTTGCATCCAAACTAATCAATTTTTTTTTTTTGAAAGTTATTTTATTTTATGAAGAGTGTAAAAGCTAGTCTAATGCCTTAGAGAGTCCAAGAAATACATTAGGTAGCACTCGAAAACACTACTATTTGAAATATCGAACTTTCCGAAGAAAATCAAATTAGGTACTTGGGTAGCATAGGAAACCCGCAAGAAAAGGAAAAAAACCTACACCCAGAGGAAACCTGAATGTCCGAGAAAAACCTCCAACAAACCAGAAATGGAAAACTAAAAACTCCTACAGAAAAGTGACTCCTACAAATAGTGAAAAAAAGATAACAATTGTTCCACTTTGAAGCTTCTAATGGTGACGAGAGAAGAGTCACCTTTGCCATCTGCTATCGCGCAATTGCAAACGGTGATGATACTATCTTGAATGAACCTCTTAGCATTAAAAGGATAGTTGTTTCATTTGATGTTGTTGTGAGATATCCAAATGTTTTAAAGGATGAAAATATAGAGATGATCCCATATCCATTTCTTCATACCCGTAGTATCGCACTGATCCCAACCACAAAGAAAAATAACAATGTTATTGTGTATGCAAGATGAGATTCCGAGAGTTTAAAGAGAACTCCCCAAATGAGTCATATTTTCTCACATCTAAGGAGAAAGTGTTCGATGTCTTCTTCTGCGCAGTCACAAAAGAAACACTTTTGATCAAGTTGCATTCCTCTTCAGATGAGATTGGAGATAGTAGGGAGTTTCTTCCAGCAGAACGTCCACATGAAGAAACTTATCTTGGACGGGATACAGTAATCCCAAATGAAAGTCCAATCTACAATATGGAGATGTGGATGTAATGATTTGAAAGCAGATTTTACAGAGAAACTTCTTTGATTACCGTAGTTTCAAACTCTGAGATCATCACCATCCAGGGCTAATTTAACATTATCCATGATGTCAGAAAACAAAGAGTACTCGGCTATTTCAACATCGGTATATCTTCGTTTAAAATTGATAATTAAGCCACTAGGTGGGGTTGTCCGAACTAAAAGTATTACTTATTTTGATATTGGGATCAACGGCGATGTTGAATAAGTTTGAAAACTTTAAATGCAGCTTTGGTTCTCCATGTAGCCATCTATTAGACTATAAGTGAATATTGTCCTCTTACTGTAAATAAAAAAGATATTTTTTAGAAAATCTTCTCTCACTTATAGAAAGCTTTACATTTTTCATATTCAAACTAGTCAAATTTTTTAGATTCATATCTATTTCTGACCACAAAATCTGAGCCAGTTGACGGGCCCAGTCTTTAGGTCGTTGAACTTATTCAATCTCAATTAAGGCTAGTTAAAAGGTTTAAAGGAGTTGGTATTAGCTACCAGATCAAAACACCATTAGAAAAACTGAGCTCAATCTTCCTCTGCAGGGCTAGTTCGAACGCCAAATCAGTGAATTAGTGATTTTCGAGTCGACTGAGTTTATGCGGAAGTGAATGCACTCATAATCTTTTCTTAATTTTATCATTTCATTTGTTTAAATAAAATAAACTATTTCTAGGTGCACATGAAAATTTTCTATCAGCACACTATTTAATTTTATTTCCGGATGTATATGAAGATCTGTGACGTGCACATAGCAGCCCATTTAGTTTTTTAGAAGGAGATTGACCGAAGCACCTTCAATGGCGCTGGGGTTAGATAAAACCAGCTATGAAGCATGAAAGAATGATTGACCGAAGCACCTTCAATGGTGCTGGGGTTAGATAAAACCAGCTATGAACCATGAAAGAAAAGAAGGGGTATATCAGTAACTTACACAAAAGATGTTAGATTAATAAATAATAATAAATTACAAATGCAGGCTTATTTACCTATGTAAGACGTAAAAGGTCAAAAAGAAAAGATGAAATGCAATCCCATCTATCCAAGGTTAAGTCAGTTTACCATCTTTTCGGAGGCAGACATCGTAAACGTCAGGCAATGGTGCCACGTGGACCAATGTTATTCTTATGGTACACATCTCATTAAGGATGTCACGTCCATTCGTTGCTCCCTATTGGACGGTCGGTAACACTTCAAAAAAGTAATATATGATTTGTCCGTCGCTGCATCTCTTGCCAGCGTCGCTTTAAAACCTTAGCTTCTCGTTTTTAGGGTGTTTGCCACGTCAGCAGCATCAGCCGTAATTCAGCGCACTCTATTGATGTCGTTGGTGATAGGTTCTAGGCTAATTACTTTTTCTTTAAACAGCATGGGATTAGATATGCTTCCGAAGTAAGGATCCCTTCTCAAACGCCCATGGGACTCCCCTGGTTAAAGGCAATAGGGAGCATGCACACGGTTGCACAGGATAACCGGTGAAATTGATTGTATTTTTGCATGTCACGTGACATCATTAACCCTAAACACAATTTTGTGAATTCAGTTGATCAACCACGAGACAAGTAGTGTAAAAAAATTAAAAAAAATTTACCTCCGTAATGGGTGAAAGATATGGAAACGCTCCAAAAATTTGATGCAACAATTTTAGTGACCTTCGGCCACATTTTTAACAATAAATATATATTGGATCGTGCTTAAGTTTTTTGTGTGCATGGCACTTAATCGATCTCATCCACGTTGTGGATCACCTGATTCTCGTGATAAATGCCACATGATGGTTAGATCACTTTAGTTATAGAGCTTTCACTACAATTGCCAATTGGGGGCAATGTCCTGGTCCTCCTATGTATATTTAGTTTTCTAAATTCTCCCTTAACATTTTCTATCTTATGGACTTTATACTTAAAACTTATGTATCTAAACATTCCCTCGACTCTAAAGACTGACTTAATTAAAAATGCTCCGTTTTATTCTTATATTTTTCATAATAATTTTCTTGTTCAACTTTTAACTTATCTTTTGTCAAATTAAAGTTGATAGTGGACGAAATAAAGTAGTTCAATTTTAGATCAAAAGTATGTTGTCGGGCAAAGACGAAATGAAGTTGCACCAAAAATAGTAAGATCATTGCAACATTTTAGTAAAGACCATGGAACACTTTGTGGAAGAGCACACTATGATTTTAGTGAAGAGTTTGTGTTGTGTGTAATTTATGTTGAAAGATGTGACAACCTAAACCCACATGTCACAATATTGTCTGATTTTGTGTTTAGGTCTCTGCTCCGATTTTATTTCTAGCATAGGCTTAACTCTCCACCCAAAATATATCATGACATATAGTGTCTGCAATCACATATAGCTCAGGGTCAAAAAATTTATCTATCTAATGTGGGACTATTACAGTATGGGAACCTTATAGAAGAGTCATCCTTTGATGTCATTCTGTGACGACCTATACCCACATGCCGACCCACATGCCATAATATTGTTCGATAATGGGCTTAAGTCTCAGTCCAATTTTATTGTTCGCATGGGCTTAACTCACCGCCAAAAACACGCCATGACATATAATGTCTGCAATCACATATAACTCCGAGTAAGGACTTTTCTCTAACCAGTGTGACACTATTATAAAAGAAGTTGTTTTTTGTATCAAGTTACATGTTAGAGGGGGGATTTAAAAATATAAATTTTAAGTATAGCTTTGATATTATATTAGAAAAACTTTAGGTTGCGTTTGGGAACGATCATTCTATGATTTGGATTTGGGTCCATCAAATCCAAATCTACTGTTTCGATTAGAGGCTTGGTGGCCTGGATTTGGATTTGCCAAATCGCATCATTTTAGAAATATATAAAAAATAGGGATTTGAAATGACGCCTCCTATGCGTTATTTCAAGTCCACCGATCCTTCATTTGTAATGTTGTAAAGTCGAGCGCTTCTTAGGTTAAAAAAAAGGTTTGTTTATTTGCAGCTGTTTGTTTTGTGTCTGCAACTAAAAGTCAAAAACACGAAAATCGTTGATTGCTTTGAATTAGACGACATGGATCAATTTTCAGCTTAATATTCCACAAAACAGATCTTTATATGATGTTTCACATATCAGGCGGTCTGATTCGATTCTACGTGGTGCACATCCCAAAGTTGACTTGAGAATCCCTTCTCATCATGGTACCCAAGGATCAGTCATTTTTAGTGATGTGTCCCATATAGAATTAACATCTGACCATCTGATAGGTGTGTCATAACCTAAAGATATAGTGGGTTGAAGATTGGGGCGATTCGATTCTATGCGGTGCACATCCCAAAGTTGACTTGAAAATCCCTTCTCATCATGGTACCCAAGGATCAGCCATTTTTAGTGATGTGTCCCACATGGAATCAACATCTGACCGTTTGATAGGCGTGTCATAACCTAAAGATCTGGTGTATTGAAGATTGGGGCAAAAAAAATTATCGATCATTTGATCAAGACGATAAATTTTTTTCATGTCTATAAACCTTCATTTATGCAAATGACGGAAAGAAAGATGCAAACGTTGCTTCCTCAATTTGCTAGGGGTACTTTATTTACAGCCACAATTTTTTCTTTCTCACGTGACTATTTTGAATCAGATTATAGACATAGTTTATTGTTCCAATCTTTGACTCAACAAATCTAGGGCCTACCATTATAAAGTCAATTTTGGATTCCATGTGGCACAAATCCTAAAAAATGAACAAGTTTATGGACGTACATCAACTTTTTAGGATTTGTGCCATGTTAAAGTGAAAGGTGACCCTCTAATAGTAGAGCAATAATCTCAAGATCTTTTGTGTGAAAATTGGGATGAAACCATTTCTTTTCAAACAATCAATGTTTTAAGCACTTGAAATTAAGGATCAAAATTTCGGGTTAGATTTCAGTTTCGGGCATGATCGAAACTAAAAACTAAAATTTTGGCCTCCATACAAAAATGGACCAAGCTTTCGAGTTCGGCTTTGTTTTGGGCATGCCCAAAACCGAAACGTTGGTCCATGCCTGGAAGGAGGAATCTTGGGTTGAAATTAAAAGGTGCCCATTTATTAGTTGGGAGTATAAACAGATGAGCCATAAAGCGTGAATGCGGGATGAGATGTTTTTTAATATATGCAATTTTTCCATTTGCTTCTTTTATTGTTTGGGTGCCTGCTCTTTCTATATTTGCAAAAAATATTTATCCCTTGAAGTCCCCTTGAGTCAGGCAGTGAAGATCATTTTTCATCTCAATCTTCGATATAATAGATGTTGAGATTATGTCCTACTTATAGGAAGATCACATGTTGATTCCACCTCGAACACATCCTCAAATGTGATCCGACCCGACCGCATTTTTCATTATCTTATATATATAAATATTGGGTTGGATCAACTCCACCAATATTGATACAGTATTTATATATTAGGTTATTGATACATGTATATTAAATATTAGGTTAGTGGAATTTAAATTTTTTCTTTTTCTTTTTTCTAAACTAGCCTATTGAAGCATTTTTAATTCTTATGGATAAATTCAAATACCCTTTTTAAACATGCAAACAAGGGATTTTCAAATTCAAATATTTCAAATCCTGGATTTGAAATGCCTTAAATTTGAAATAATTGGATTTAAAATTCTAAAATTCAAACTCTCGTTCTCAAACGCAGCCTCAGGGATTAACCAAAATGGAGGAGATTTTTGAAGTTTTTCCATTTTAGTCATATAGTCATGTAAACTCTTCATAAATTTGGCGACGACGCAATCACCACTAGGGGTGCATTTTTTGTACCGAAAATTGGAATCAACTGAAAAAGTCGGCGAACTGAATTGACTGAAAACTAATATTGAATTGATCCAAAATCGGAAAAACTGAAACCAAATATGAATTAGTTTAGTTTTAGTTTTGGTTGGTCAAAATCAAAAATTAATAGGGTAGGTTGTGAAAACATACCCAAAACCTTAAAAACCTAAAAGAAGAAAAACGAAAAAAAACAGAACCCAAACTGAAAAATAGTATAATTTCAGTTTCAGTTCCGAGATTTTGAAATGCCGATTAACAGAAATCGATACCGATTCATTTTGATTTATGTTCGGTAACCGAATTTGCGCCCCTACTCTCGTAAGCATGACAAGAGGATGTGCGGGCGCCCACATGGACGTTGAAAGATGAAGCATGGAGTTTCGTGTCAGTCACCTAATTCCAACTTCTTAGGCATAAGATATTGAGTTTGACTATAGTGCAAAGCCATTACAGGGAGTCTAGTGACTCTACTCATTTGAACTGTCGAATTCTGCGACTCTGTGATCCGTACGTGGTTCTTAAAAGTCTTCAAGCCTGTGTGAGTCGTGCACTCGTGCCTGACATCAAACGGTAGGGAAAGCACGGCCGTGTCCAAATACAAGCCCTAAAATATATGTGCCATACAGGGGATCTTCAGTGTTAGGATAGCTCGGTAACTTTCAAAGGATTTAACACGATCTGAGCCGTTACTTTGGTATTTTGGGGTTTTTTTTGTCGCATATGAGTGGTGTCCCAAAACGTGAATCGATAAAAGATACGCCAGCGGTAGCTATATCTCGTGGACAGGTGATTGAAAAGTTCCTAAGAAATATCCAGAGTAAATATAACTTTCATAAAAAATGACGCATGTATTCTATCAGGATGCAAATTCGGTGTACCGAACCGACCCAAAACCTATTTTTTCGATTTTCGGTTCGGTACCCTCCACATGAAAACCAAACCGAAACCCAATGGTGTCGGTTCGGTAGGTTTTATTTCTTTTTTAAACTGACACCGAACACCGAAACTGAAATATTTCAATTTTTCAGTTCGGTGTGGATATTTTACCTACTTTTCTTATTTTTTAAATATATTTTCACAATTTTTTTTATTTTTTCGATATTTTCTCAATTTTTCTTCATATTTTCGGTTTACTCATCCTACCCCCATGTTTTTCAGTTTTTGCCACCCTAAACCAAAATCAAACCGGTTTGGATTAGGTTCGATTCAGTTCGGGTTTTTTCCATTTTCGATGTGATCCGGGCCTGTTTGGTGTCCGGGTTTATATATATATATAATCGATGGCAACTCTGTATAGAGTCGATGACGACTCTGTACAGAGTCGATAACGACTCTTAAAATGATCGGTGCTGACTATGTACAGAGTCGATATCGACTGTGTACAGAGTTGATATCGCCTTTTTCTCATATCTATCTTTGGAACTATCGATTTTATATTGTAGCCTTCAAATCAAATGGCATAGATCTCATTTCACATCGCGTAAATATAGAAAAATGTAAATATTTTAAATTTTAAATTATATAGGTGTATCCTCTTCTTCCTCATTCTAATATGCTACAGTCTCTGACGAAAAAGGTGCATTTGGGTCGATCCAAATAGCAGCTCGGAATAGTTTGGATAAGAATAGATCTCATTTCACATCGCGTAAACATAGAAAAATGTAAATATTTAAAATTTTAAATTATATAGGTGTATCCTCTTCTTCCTCATTCTAATCTGCTACAGTCTCTAACGAAAAAGGTGTATCTGGGTCAATCCAAATAGCAGATCGGAATAGTTTGGATTGAGGAGAAGACGCCGTCACCTTTGCCACCTCTGACTTTTAAAAATTGTACCAGATTAAAATGAGGAAGAAGATGATGTTTTTGTGCGTTAAAGAAAGGGGGTAATTTGGACTTTTTGCTATCCTTAGGGTCGGCTAGGCTCCCAGCTGGTCGATTTGGGTAAAGGTGAAAATATAGGGCCTCTAACGTAAAAGCTGTATCTGACAGGGCCGGTCAGGTAAATTTCCCTTTATCAAAAGTATTTATCTATAAATTTGGGAAACATTATCTGCACCAATTAGATTCTTTTATTTGGAACAATAGATTCTTTCTTGAATCTTGGCAACCAAGGCTCTTGACATCTTTTTATTGGCCTTCGTCTCAATCTTCACAATGAATCTTTAGATTATGGGCGTTCCATTCAAGCGTTCAAATTTTAATTTCATGTGACACAAATTCCAAGATGTGAATGTGATCATGAGCGTACCGTTAAACATGATTCTTAAGTAACTTTTTAAGATGTGTGTCATGTGGAATCAACATCTGATTGTATGATGATATGCTTATGATCTCAAGATCGATTTGTGGTAGATTGGAGCGAAACTGATCTCCATCATCTTATTCAAAGTAGTCATTCAAAATTTTCAAACGTACAAACTCTAATTGTTAAAAAAAAAAATCTATAGTTGCAAATAAAGGTATATTTTTATATATAGTTTTTTGAATGAATTAATCTACAATTAGCCCCTGCCTCACTCCAAACATTTACTTAGACAATGGGCCAATATCTTGTTAGCCATCCATTTATTTGGACTTTCCTAAGAGCTCGTTCGAGAGCTGAGAAAATCTCTGATTCCGAGTTGGGACTTAGAAAGGAGCAGATTTTGGAGAGTTTCCGGGCATTTCCGCTGTTCGACAGTTTTAGTGGGCCCCACAGAAAAGGGGCTACTTTCCGAGGGATAACGATAGATGCACTTCCGTCGTTTTGACTCCGAAAACCTCCGATTATGAGCAGGGAGAACCATACTTCTCTTCCTCATATACAATAGATCAAACCGACCTGTGGCGGGAAGCAACGACTTAAAAGCTCATCTTCTTTCCCGTCCCAGCCCTAGCAATTCGATCTTCAGATACAGAACATCCTCGTTTTCTCTCACGTCCCAACCCGTCCTCCATCCACCCCTCATTCCTTGGGAAACAACCATTAATGGATTCTCTATGAACTAGTCAATCAGATTGAACACATGGCTCAAACTACTTGAGGGATAAAGCCGATCAAAAACATCTGCAAACAAGAGAAAAAAAGAGATGAGAGATATAAATAGATAGCAACTACTTGGGAAGAGATTGGGGCGGCGAGAGATGGAATTAGGGCGACGATCCAAATCAGATAATACTTGGAGCATGGAGATGAGATTGTGGAGGCGTTTGATCAAATCCGGCGGATCGATCATGAACACAACAGGGTTTTTGGAAGAGTACTCATGCAACTGTGTTCTCCATTCATCTCCATAGAGCTTGTGAAGAATGCAATCGAAAGGGCCTTAATCTACCAAAGGCTTAGTAGCATGTATTGGGATGAGAGGTTGCAGAGAGAGCATGAGATTGAGGCTTTCCCCTTTTTATCGGAGAAGTTAGAGAGAGAGAAATCTCAAAAGAGAGAGAGAGAGAGGGAGAGAGAGAATGGGGAGGTAACAGAAGATTCATACTATATAGCTGGGTGGTTTGAACGTGAGTTAATGAAAGCTAACCCTGGTTAATGAAGGTTGCAAGAAGTTATTGGGGTACACGTGGCAGGTCATGGGATCTTTCTAGCCCCACCTCTTAACAGGTGTAACCATCGTAACAAATTTCGTTTTCGGCAATGTTTTGGTAGGGTTTAAAAAATGACAAAAATTAGAAAAGATTTATTAATTTCGATTAAATTTCATTAACTTCACTGAAATTAATGAAATTTCAGTGATTTCAGATAAATCATCGAAATTTCGCCGAAAGTTTCGCTCGACCCCTGTTTTGGTAAATTTTGAAAAATTTCGGAGAAATTTGTTACTATGGGTGTAACTGATTTCTTGCTTTTGCGATGAACGACTGACATCAGCGGAACTAGTATCTTGCTTTTGCGATGAACGGCTGACTGCATTCATTTTAATGGATGGTGGTGGTTACTCAAAGGGGTTCTGAGGCCCAATAGCACATAGGGCCTCAATTGCATAATATTAGAATTAAAATCAGATCTCATATGGGTTTGACTTGGGTTACTCCCTTGTTGAAAAGTTTGAATCGTAGGGATGCAGCATGCAAGTCTTGAACCGAACACTGAAACCAAATCGAAAATCGAGGAAATCAAACAGGACCGAACCACATCGAAACCCAACACAAACCAAACCGAACCTCAATTCAGTTCGGTTTCAGTTTGGATGGTTTGAAACTGAAAATCGAGGGAGTAAGTTGAGTAAACCGAAAAAATCAGAAAAAATACCCTAAAAATAGGTATTTGACCTAAACCGAACCAAATAGGTTTTGGTTTTATAAATAAAAAATAGAACTGAACCGAACTGAATGGGTTTCGGTTCGGTTTTGGTTTGGGGTGTACCGAACTGAACACCGAAAAAATCAGGTTTGGTTCGGTTCGGTACACAGAACCTGCATGTCTACTAGCATGGAGGTCCTGATTGAAAACGTTATAGTTTTTACTGTCATAAGTATATGTCGAGAAATTATATTAAAAAATAAATCTGTCACATAACTTCAACCTTGCATAGATTGGTCACCTGAAATTTTTTAGCCAAATTCAAGTACAACAAGTAGTCCGATGATTAATATTCGTATGATGGCAGTACAATTACACATTCATCCGATTCTGAGCTTTCCGGAGAAAAAACTAAGAACAAATAACAAATTAGCTTTTCTGAGAAAAGTCAGAAATCATGGCAACTTAAGAACAATTGTAGGAAAAGACAGGAATCGGAGTCTGCTAAGAATCAACAGGATTCTGAATTGTCAGGATTCAGAGCTTTTCTGAGAAAAGCCAAAAAACACCTGAACAAGGCCTAAGTGCATGAATTTTTATGTTCTCTAAAATTTATATATGACCTCATTGTTGACAAGACAAAATAGGGTTCATTCCCACCTAAGAATGGTTAAAAATTGGAAAAGGTCAGATTGAGAACATGCCTAAGAAGAGTGGCATGTAATTTCATCAAGCGTTTTATACGACACTAAAGGACTCGATATAAAAATGAGGTGGATTGAGCATTGCTTTGAAAATCATCAAATAGGCTTTAATAAATGGAGACTACATGAATCACTACAATTACTTTTAGCTGCTCCTTTTAAAAGCATCAAGTAATTTGAAGTTCGAATTACACGACAAAAATGTTTTTCTTCCCTGCCTTTTATATCACCTTTTCGCTGTTTTTAAATCATTTGACACATTTGATGAAAAATAGTATCACATGTCAAAATTGACTCAGCTCAAAATTTTGTTTGGAGCGAGTCAGTTACCAAATACAAGGTCATATTTTTAAAGTTTGTTTTAATTTGCTTTGGGTCTTTACTCGATGCACTAGTTATTTAAAGTTAAAATGGGTCAACCATCGACATAGTTATAAGGATTTGACGGCCTCTAATTTAGGGAAGTTAATTTTTTTACCACTGCACCGTCCTCGATACACGTGATGATGCACATAATACCAACTATTTTACATCTTTTTCTACGAAAACATCTAAAGAGTAAAGAAACACTAATTTGCAATTTTACATGATTAGTAGTGACAATTTTTTTTGTTAATAGTAAAAATTTTGACTATCATTGAAACACCTTATTTTTATAGTAAAAATATATTATTATTCATTATTGATAGGAATAATAAGGATATTCAAAATAATTATACTACTTATGGAGGTATTAAACTTAGAAAAAAGGATCGTTTGGTCCATAGGACCTAGATAGGTGGTGTGGGCTCTAATTTCGGTATCATGATGGCCATCAAAACATGAGTTTAGTAGAGCAAACTTAAATCATGTAAAATAAAATAAAAAATGGCCAAATGGGTTTCATGTGATTTTCGTGTATGAAATATAGACTGATGAAGTACAATCAAATTTCGACTTATAATAACATTTGTTTTTTTTTTTTTTTTTTTTTAAATGTTCTATATGCAATGTCACCTTACTCCACATGGCACCCAACCTATATTTTAGGTTTATTAGAGCTTGAACTACTTAATCGGTGTCCTTAAACATAACTCTAAAAGAATAGTTGATCAATGTCTAAGACAAGTCATATATTTCTAAAACTTTTTTGAGTTTATACTCGAAAAATCAACAACTATAGTCAGAGTCTTCTTCAGGAACATCCAAAATAATTTTAAGAGAAGCTGAAAAGTTTACGCATGATTTGGAGAAGTACTCTTATGACAAGGTGCAACAATTATTAGTCAATGAGTGCTAAGGTGAAAATGTATTCTAAATGAATATATGGAGATTATTTAAGATGTAAGATGTGTACAAAAGGACAATAACCCGTATAAAATTATGTGGAGCGACTAAGAAATTTTCTGCCAACAAAAACATAAGATGAGGTCCCATAGTGTATATTATTTGGTGATGAAGTGGTGCTAATGAGCCAAATAAAGAAGTAATGACGAGTTGGAACCAATGGCGTACACATGTAAGGGTGAGTGTGGGCGTCCGCCCGCACTGACTTAAAATAATTAAAAAATAATAATAATAACTGTTCTGTTTGAGTAAGAAGAGTCAGTAAAAAAATCCCCTGAAATTTTCCTTGGGTACCTCTCTTCGTGCCCATGCCATCTCTGAAAGCGCCCACGTCTTAGACCCCTTGAAGACCATTGATTGCTTACGATTAACGATGGAGATCATGTTTCAGCCCAACATTCCACATAATAAATCTTGAGATCATGCTGCACCTATCAGACAGTAAATTTTTTATTCCATATACCACTGATCCCCAAAAAATGGCCCTAAATTGGTGTTTGGGCGTAATGTCTAACATATAAATCAAATACCATTTTTTTGGATCTGTGACACCTGGAATAAAAATTGACCATCTGATAGGTGTGTCATGTTCTCAAGATCTCGTGTGGAATATCAGGATGAAACATGACCATCATCTAATCCAACTTAATCAATGGTTATCAAGGGATCTAGGATGTGGGTGCAAACAAAGGTACCCTTTTGTTTTTCTTATAGAATAAAAATATTTTTATTTGGCAATAATGTGGGGTCCACTTTCTTGATCTTTTCTTAAGATAAAATCGAATAAAATCTTCGGCTAAAATTTAGCTGATTTTTTTTCCTCCACTGGTGTTGGTGGTGCTAAAATCTGAAGGGACTAATTTATTTGCAATCCTTAAAATTCGAGATTCGTTTTTCTCAACTAAAGTTTTACATGGCACAACCATTTGACACTTTTGAATTTGACGATGAAGACAGGTTTTAAGCCTAATTTTTGACAAAATAGATTTGAGACTATGGACTTGCCATCAAACCCTAGTTTTCTCTACGTGGCACACACCCCAAAACTTAACCCTAATTTATTATGATATGTGCCTCATGGCTTTTTAGTCACTTTATTGAGATTTGTGCCACTTAAAATAAAAAATTGAATTTCGGATGGTATACTCATAGTCTCAAGGTCCTTTGTGTGGAAGATTGGAGTGAAAAATGATCTCCATCATCTAAGTCAAATTAATCAATTGTTGATGATCAAAAGACCTATGAAAAAGATAAAAAGCGATGACTAAAATGATCATATGTAGGAAAGATCATCTAAGCGGTCAAATTTGAAAACCATGATCAAAAGATCCTATGTTGAAAAAATTGGCACGAAACACGATTTTTATGATAATATATATTTTAAATATGATATTATATATTTTAATATCTTTTAAAATTATAATTATATATTTTATAGTTTTTTTAATCCCAACAATTTTTTCAAAAGTTATTCTGAAATGAATCGAACTTAAATTTAATTCATCTTGCGCCCCGCCTAGATGAAAATTTTGGTTCCATCATTGGTTGGAACATTAGATAGACTATAGAATTAAGAGGTTTAAAATATAATAGAACAAAAGTAAAATATATGGAGTGCAAGTTTAGTGAATATGAATGCATGGAGCTTGTTTTGGTAGGAATCACTATAAAAAATAAAACCATTAGCGGAACAAAAAACTGCTGCTATTAACAAAAAAATTGCTGCTACTAGTCCTGTCGTTATTGAAACAACAAGTTTTTTTTGTTAATAGCGACAATTTTTGTTGCCGCTAATAGTCTTATTTCTTTATAATGAATAAAAAATCATTTGGCGCCATAATATTATATATTTTAAAATTTATGGTCTACAATAAAACTTGATGGCAGGTTTAATGATAATCTTTCAAATAGGGTGGACAAAGTAGTGACATGTTAGTAGTGTATAGTGTGATATTTTTTATTTTTTTTTGATGAAATTGTATAGTGTGATCATTGAGTATAGCTTCAATTGATAGATTTTTCACAAAATTATGATAAGATATGTGCTACCATATGATTCAAAATGTTAGGTTAGAAAGAAACATTAAGAAGACCTAGTTGATGAAGGTAATATGCATTGATGAAGTGGATGCGCAGTAGTTAAAAAGGATAAAATTTGAAACAAGTATATAATGTAAAGTTTTATAATAAGAAAGATTAAATACCAAAAATGCCCTAAAAAGGATAAAACTTAAAATAACTTTTTATGAAGGATACAATTAGCATAAGGAAATAAGAAAAGAGAAAGACTAATAAAGATTAGATGACAAGGAGAAATGACACAAAAGATTAGATAATAGACAATTTATCCTTAATAAAATTAAGTGAAAAAATAAGACGATACAAAGCTAATCCCTAAGCTGATAGGACAAGATAATGATGACGAGAACCACTAATGAAAGCTAAATCTTAGATGAACTATGAGAGAAAAAACATAGATTCCCTCATGTATGTTTAAAATAGTACGAAAAGACAATAATACTTCATGCCAAAAGTTCAAATTGTACACCCTAATCCTAGATCTTGTCTTAGTCTTTCCAATAGAATAAGAGATGATACAAAGAATCTTTAATATAAATAGTCAAATAATCCTTAACAAAGAAAATTATAAAAATACCTTAAAAAAAAGTGTCATGAACATGATTTAAATATCGACTGTATCTCATATATATCGGGTTAGGTCTCATCTGATATATATATATATATATATTTAAATACCGAAAATGCTCTTTTGATAAATAAAAAGTTTATTTCATATTTTTTATAATTTAAAATTAAACAAAGTGTACTTTAAAAATGGTTGGTTTCCCCATTTTATCCTATACATCCGAAATAGGATAGGCGTGTTGGTCTTTAAATCCCCGGTCATGAAACCTATATTGAAGCATCCCAACTGGAAAAGCTGTCACCGCAAAGTTTTCAGATCACGCCGAAGTCCAACGCTCAGTACTAGTAGATTAGGCATGAGCGTGTACTTGCTGCTCCCATGCCCGCAGATTTTGGACCACATGCACAAATTTACAGTTTTTAGATCTATCCACGTCCGTGCGAGGGTCTATTAGATGATTGTCCAGTGTACCTAACACGTACTCGGGTTGGGCCCTATATACGGGTGTGATGGGCTAGGTTGGCCTCACTTAGTCCTTTTTTCAAAGGACCTAAATTCCTAAATCAGTTCTGACCATTTTATCATTTAAGCCAAGAAATTTGGCCCAAACCTAGCCCAGCTGTAGTGAAAGTAGTGACAGAGAAATAGTTTGTCACGAAACCTAATTCGTCTATTATTTGGGGGCCTAGATTTCTAACTGAATGGGAAATGGATTGGTATATGAGCCTAATCTGTTTATTAATTGGTCCTAGATTTCAGATTGATCTCATGCTATCAGCCTTAAATTTCTAGCTTAGATCACACCGATAGGCATTATACAATGAGCTGTATTAGGCCTACTGGATCGCCCCATTTGAAAAATGAGATACCAAAGAGGCATTAGCCCAGATGATACACTATTGTGAGAGAGTAGGTCGTGGGTTCGATACTCGTCTTTCACGTTGGTTCTCATCTTTATTTTTACAAGGTGTAGGTTGGGTTCTGTTAGTTAACCCTCACCACCGTAATTGGTGCTCCCTCGCGCTGCTCCGCAACTATCATATGTGTATGCGTGCCTGCTCATCGGTTCTTGAGGCTGTCTCCGCCGAATGGCCGTTTCAAAAAAAAAAAAAGGGATAATAGATATTAATAATCTTAGCATCCGAACATTATATTTAGGGTTGTGCATTTTTGGGGCCGAGCCAACCGAACTGCCGACTTTGGTCCGGTTTGGATGAGTACCGATTTGGGTTTGGTTTGGCAAAAAGAAAAATCGAAAAGTTTGGTTTGGTTTCGGTTATGGCCCTTCCCAAGCCGAAACCAAGCGAACCGAACCGATTGTAAGTATATATATATATATATATATAAACCTTTAAATCCGCCCACCAAAATTTTGAGTTCACCCACGCCGAAACATATTGAATGCATTAAATCAAACGATGGAGATTGTTTATTATCCCAATATTTCACGTGATGGATCTTGAGATCATAGGCGTTCCATCAAACCGTCAATTTTTTATTTCATGCGGTGCCCACCTAAAAAAGTGACCTTAAAGTGAATTTTGAGTGTGCCCGTGATGTTAAGGTAACTTTTTTGAGATGTGTGCCACAGGAAATAAAACATTGACCGTTTGATGGTACGCCCATGATCTCAAGATCCATCGTGTGAAAGATTGGGAAGGATAAATGATTTCCATCATCTGATTCAACGCAATCAATATGTTTCAGCCTGAGCAAACTCAAAGATTCCGTGGGTGGAATTAATGTACTCAATATATATATATAGTCAACTTGAGTCAAGCAGACGATTGGGTGAATAAATTATAATAGTAAAACGATTCTGGAAAAAATGAAAATAGTAAAAGTGTAAAATTGATTGAGAAAATGGAAAATTTTTAATATGCAAGTAAAACTTATAGGAAAACTGAAACCAACCGAACCAAATCGAAACTAAATCGAATCAAGTTGGTTTGATTCAACAATTGGACGGTATGATTTGATTTGAATATTTAGAAATCGATTATAACTAATTTTGTTTATGAGTTTCATCCAAAACCGGCCAAACTAAACTGAATACAACCCTAATTACATTAGATCACGTGCCGGGTAGCCTCTATCATCTTTTAATGGTTCCTCGTTTCCTCTAGAATTTATTTAAGGGTGCTTAGGCATGGCCATCACCACCTTAATGTGGGACAAGAAAACCAGCCACCAGAAACTATAATTGAATCACAATATCCGAAAGCCAAAGCTTATTTTGTAGGCACAGACGGGTAACGAGAGAGGTCCTTCATTTCCATGAATTCAATAGTGTCTCAGTTGATGTTGGCGAATCTAGCTAGAGATAGTCCGCCACTCTATTTGACTCCCTACAAATTGTGAATTGTGGTCTAAGATAAAGACGCAATCGAAACAATATTCTCTGATGACCTTTTCAATCCTTGGAGGTATTGAGAGACTAGTCTTTCGATGATAGGAATTTTATCCAGACTACAAATTCTCTATCGTGATGAATGCGAAAAAATAAGAAGATTTAGACAAAAATTAATCACACACACAATACAAAGATTTATGTGATTCACTCAATTGAGGGCTACGTTTACGGGAATATATGCACTATTTTTGTGAATGTTTACAGCACACACTCTTTTCTCTCTAGTGTAAACTCAATCAAGATCTAACACAATCTTCAACAACAAATCCGTTGTTAAACTAAGGACGCAGTCCTTAAAATAACAGAGAAAAGAACTGTCAGAATATAATCACGATTCCGACACAAGAACGACTTCAATCGGATCTTCAATCCCCAAGCTATTCTTCAATATTTTTTCTTTCAAAGCATTCTCACAGTTTTCTCATATGAAACTTTCACCAAACTCTCTCTGGATCCCTAGAGGAATTTTCTGCAAATAGCCACAAAACCATTTTTGTTGGGAACATAACTCACAAATCTTCTAAAGCTTGCAAGTATTTAAAACACTTCTAAATAAGCTCCAAACCATATTAGGAAATATTTTGGCTAAAGCAATCTTTCAAAATAGCCACATATTCAAATCTGCAGATCTGGATTCACCCAACAGTCAATCGATTGACTTTCCAACCTCAATCGATTGACACCGGTGGTTGAGATTAAATCTTATTCAACACTTCGATTCCATAAATTTTATAGAGTTTTCGTTCATGTTAACGAATTGACTTTGTGCATGTGCATGTAGCACCCGATTCTTTGATACGATGCCACATGGAACCTAACCGGTTCAAACCCAACCCCAAGTTAAGTTGAAACTTTGCTCTTTGGCCTATATATATATATATATGGTTTTTCTCTTATGAGCTTTGATGGTTGGGCTCGGTCCTATCTAAGCAATAGCTTTCCACTTGGACAGTTGGACATCTCTGATTTGAATTAGGTATAAGCACATGTTCAACGTTGATGACTCGAGCACCACCGGCCGCTAGCCAGATGGTGCACGGGCCGATGCACAGGCAATATTAATATTATATAAAATAACTTTTTTTTTTATATTTTCACTTCAATATCTTCCGGGCCATAATATATTTGTACGTGAGTCCAAATGCCCAGTGTATTGACAGGCATCGTTGATTGGCCGTTCTAAGCACCGGCATGGGTAAGTTGTCAATAGTGCTAACACAATCCTTATTAGACATTGATTGTTGTACAACTTGTAAGTTTCCATGTACATCTTTAAATGATTCATCGACTTCACTATGATTTTTTCAGATCCTACAAAAAATAAAAAAAAATAATATATATATATATATATATATATATATATATATATATATATATATATATATAGGTAATGATCATCTTATTTGAGTCATAAAATATAATCCCATGACTCTAGCAACATTGGTTGTATGTCATATCAAACTTTTTAAGTCACCAGATATGACATGCAACCAATAAAAGCTCGAGTCATGAGTTCATGTCCCATGACTCGAGTCATATAATCATTTCTCTCTCTCTCTCTCTCTCTCTCTCTCTATGTGTATATATATATATATATATATATATATATATATGAAAAATTATAAACGTAGGACAAATTTGTTGAGGACAAAGTGCAGGCAGCTGACGTGGCGCGACGTGACTGCCTGCATCGACCTACATTAATTGAGCCCACCGCACTTGTAGCCCATTGCATCGCGCTACATCGGCCACCTGCACTTATAAATTTGTCCTTCATATAACATTTCAATCTCTGCAACTAATGGTTCCACTAGTAGCCGTTCATTGCATTTAATCAGACGAAGGAGATCATTTTTTGTCCTAATCTTTCACAGAACAGATCTTCAGATCATAGCCCACCTATCAGATAGTAAGATGTTGATTCCTCTTGCCACACATCTAAAAAGTGACTCGAAAACCCTTTTCATGGTACCCCATGAACACAGTCGCTTTTAGGTATGTGTGCCACGTGAAATCAACATCTTACAGCTTGATAGGTAGTCCATGATCTCAAAATCTGTTGTATAAAATAATGGGACTAAAAACAATCTCAATGATCTAATTCAATGTTACCTGATTTACTGGTTCGCTAGGATCAAATTCGGGCTGTAAGTCACAACTTAGGATATTCAAAAGAAGCTGCAGTTCTGCTAGGGATTGGTTGAGTTTTAAGTAAAGAATATTTAGCTATAAATTAAAGGGTTTTTGGCAAATACCCCCTGAGTTATGTTGATATTACAAATAACCCCCCCAGTTATAGCTATTTGCTTTAAACCCCCTGAGTTAGCATTTTGGTGCTTATAAAACACCTTCTTTAACGGATGCTACTTTAAATGGTTAACGAGCCTTTAAAGAATAGCCTAAATATCATATTTATCCATTTTTAAATTAAATTACTAAATTGCCACCCTCTACACTTGGTAAGAGTAATTTTAAACTCATCCCTCCACTTACAAAAAAGAATAGTTTTAAATCCACCCACCAAATATTTGGGGCCACCCATGCTGAAAAACATTGACTGCATTGAATCGGACGATGGAGATTGTTTATCGTCCCAACCTTTCGCACAATGGATCTTGAGATCACGGTGGCACTATTAGACGATTGACTGCATTGAATCGGACAATGGAGATCATTTATTGTCCCAACCTTTCACACGATTTATCTTGAGATCATGGTGGCACCATCAGACAGTTGACTGCATTGAATTGGACGATGGAGGTCGTTTATCGTCCCAACCATTCACATGATGGATCTTGAGATCATGGTGGCACCATCAGACGTTTGATTGCATTGAATCGGACGATGGAGATTGTTTATCGTCCCAACCTTTCACACGATGGATCTTGAGATCATGGTGGCACCATCAGATGGTTAATTTTTTATTTCATGTGGTATACACTCAAAAAAATGACCTTAAAATTAATTTTAACCGCATACGTGATGTTTAAGGCCACTTTTCTGAGATGTGTGCCACGAAATAAAACACTGATCGTCTGATGGTATGCCTAAACGATCTTCATCGTCTTATTCAATGCAATCAATGTGTTTTAGCGTAAGTGAACTCAAAGATTCGGTGGATGGAAGTAGATGCGGTTAGGCAATCCAATTCCTAAAAATGGGTCTTGAATCATATAGGAAATTGGAGGGACGAGTATTTTGAGTGGAACACGTAGATTGAAGGTTTTCTTTTCAAGAATAATTGCATCGTTTGCCACAAATCCTCCATTGGTTGAGTATTCGTCCAAACGTTGGCATGCTTTAATGGGGGAATCACCCATCTGATGAGTCTTGAATCTGATGGGTGAATGAAGGGCCTTTTAGAAGAGTACCTTTAAATCCACCCACTGAATCTTTAAGTTCACCCACGCTGAAACATGTTGATTGAATTGAATTGAACGATGGAGATCATTTATCCTCCCAATCTTTCACATGATGGATCTTGAGATCATGATCGTACCATCAGACGGTCAGTATTTTATTTCACGTTGCACACATCTCAGAAAAGTGACCTTAACATCATGTGCATGCTTAAAATTGATATTAAGGTCACTTTTAGGGGTGTGTACCACATGAAATAAAAAGTCGACCGTCTGATGGTACACCCATGATCTACAGATCGATCTCATGAAAGATTGGGACGATAAAAAATCTTCATCGTTTGATTTAATGCAATCGATGTGTTTCAACGTGGGTGAACTCATAGATTTTGTGGGTGGATTTAAAGGTACTCCTTTTAGAATAGTGGTAAATTATAATGGCATGACTTGTAAATAAAGGTGAATGAAGGGCCTTTTAGAATGGCGATAAATTTTAATGGCATGACTTGTAAATATAGATGAATGAAGGGCCATTTAGAATGGTGGTATTTTTAGAATATTGGTTTCATTAAGGGCAAAATAGGCTTTCCGTTTATAAACTCACGGCTAGTTAACCGCAGGGGGTTATATGAAACAGAGACACAAAAGTAGGGGCTGCAGATTAAATACCCATAACTCAGAGAGTTTCTTATAATATTAGCATAACACGGGGGTATATGCAAAAAAACCCTAAATTAAATGTGCTTTTAAATATATGCAAATATATGTAGAAATTGTTCACAGCATTCATTTTTGCAACAAAAGGGTTGATCAGCCTTCACCAATCAACCAAGAATTGTTCTCTGTAGTACGCTTGAAGTTGGGTTCCCATAGAAGACCAAATTTTAGAATCGCTCTGACGAAAAGGACAACTCCACAATCCAATTTTATGGCTGTATTTGTTTTGTAGAAATTCAGACCATAATCCTTTCCGCTTAATTAACCTTCAACACGATTTCATCATCACCGTATGGTGAATGCCATTAATCCTCTGAATCCCAAGGTACATGCAAAGGTATAGGGATCACATCTTAGGAATTTCCAATGTATTCAAATTTTTTGCTTCAGAGCTATCCAGCAAAAATTAGCAAAAACTTTCTCCTTTAGGGTAGTTTACTACCCGAGTTAGTAGCTTCTTTCTTATCCCAGTAAGAACTGCCTTCGCTTTTCTTTACTACTTATATTGATAGTAATAGTATAGCTGCTCATACTATATTGATTGAATGAGCAACATAGACCCCCCGAGGGGTTTCCTTCCGGCTCACATTCACCTCCGGGGGAGTATGAGGGGTTGAAGTTTCTCGTAAATGGAGTTCTACTTAGAGTACGGTGTCTCCCTCCTCATAGCTCGTTCATGCTGTACTCCAAAGAGGGGCCGTGAGCACAATCTCATCAATGATGCATTCGGAACCAGTAAAATTAAAAGGAGGTCAATTAGGATGCTAGAGAGGACATATTTGAGAAAGGTAAGTCGATCTCCATCAATCAAAAGTTCAGATTTTCACCGTTCAACATTCTTTGCAATTTTATCCACTAGTTTCCAATAGAAGTCATCGGTAATCCTTGGTTTAAACGAGTGAAGTGCTTACTCATAAGAGCCTTTGTCGAGACGAAATAAGTGCTTTTCTATATTATTTTTTTACTGACAAGCTTCTTCGTACAAGTTAAGCTATTCTTTGAAGTTCTTCAAGAATCTTTAGTACTCTTAGAAGCTGTTTGGATATAAGAAATATATGATAGAACGTGATATAATAAAATGTATTATACTTGGTATGCATATAAGTTAGGAATACATGGTTTATCACGTATTAGTAGGTTCTATCCAAACACAGACCCTGAAAACGAGGAGATAATAAAAAAAGAGCATGTGGCTAATAGGGGTCGCATCATGTGACACATGGAAACTGTCCATAAGATTAACCTCTCTCATATAACGAAGACCACGACTAAGTACTTTTTTAGCAAGGATGAACAAAGCAGGTTATAGGAGGTCTCCTTGGCCTAAACCATAGGTTCTGTTGAAATACCCATGAGGCAATCCCTCAATCAACATGAAGAACCAACGCGACGACACACATCTAGTCACAAATTTAATACATTGGTAAAGGAAACCAATTCTCTTTAGGCCCTGTTTGATAGCAATGAAACTCCAAAGAGGAAATAAAAATAATTTCTTAGTTGATTTCCTCTAGAAATGGATTTCCACTGTTTGATTAGTGTATTTAACAAATGACTTTCATTGAAAATTGATTTATCTTGTTTGATTAGTATCTTTGAAAATACCTAACTTATCACTTCGTGTTGCACAAGTCATAAATTGACTTTTTTTATATTATTAAAATCATAATTAAAATAAAATATTAATCAATAATATTTTTAATGATATTCTATTACGTTACAAATTAACACTTGGAAGAAAATCCAACCTTAGTCGTCAATGGATACTGAGAATTTCTTCGATAAAGAATTCCTATACCGGGCTCTCTTATTTATAGATCATGAAGAGTCGATTTACAATTATCTAATTCTAATAAAAGAAACTACTAAAAATAAAATATTTATATTTTAACTCTAATTCTAACTTTATTTTTCATTTGCTTTAGATAGTTGATACGCTTTAAATCTATTCCCTATTTTCAGCAATAAAGTCTTCTAGGATTCTTCTTCATTAATCTTCTCAGATTCGTGATCTACCAGACTTCTAATTATAGAAGGCTTATAACAATATGCATGGCGGTATAGATCTTCACGTAATCAGCAGCAGCGCAAACTTTCTTTCTCTAAGAAATCGTAAATCACGATTTTCTATCTTTCAGCACATGTTCCAATAGAACGATTTTTATTTACGAACGATCACCTTTCTTTTCCAATCACTTCAGCTTCTTGAACGTCTCTTACGATTTCTTATTCTCTTCTTCAGCAATAGCGATCAATCGTCTTTTACGATTTTCTAGCTTTCAGCATATGGCAAATCATCTCTTTCTTTCAATTTTTTTTCTTACCGCTTTTTGAGTTCACTTTGACGAATATTAATACTTTGACTTTATTTTGCTGCTTATCTTTAATATTTGTACATCATTAACTTGTTAGTAGCAAACTGGGGTCTAGCATCATTAAATTGAGGGTGATAAAATAGTAAATTATTTAACTGATCATTAGACTAAAAGTTAAATTTTGACCAATAAAAATGATGCAATATATTTTCAAGTTACAAATTAAAATAATGATAGGTATTTTTAATTATAACTAGTAAAAATGCACATGCAAATGCTCGTGGATACCCTAAATAAATTTAATTTTGTAAATTTTTATTTATTTTGTCACTTTATTAGATATCTTCAATTTTTTTAATACTATTATTTTATTATAAAAAATAGAAATTTAATATTTTACACTAATTTAATAAAAATTAATACACTTTTAAAAAACTAATAATCGACTATTATATTAAAATGTTTTGACACTAAAATAAAATAAATAAATAGGATAATGATTGTCCCACTTAAGACACGATGTAGGATAAGTTGTTCAATCAAACTAATATAAAAGAATTTAATTATCTAGTTGAATGAAATATTATAAGTGTTCTTAAAGGAAAATTTTCAGTATAATTATGCTCTTAATTCTGTATATGTAGGTATTCTAATACTTGAAACTATGAAATATGTCTAGTGATGTGAATTTTTAATTGTGATGTTTTACTCGCAAACGCACGAATCAGATTGTATATAGTTGGTGCGGAGTACGAGATCGTTCCCACGAGGACTATTTTGAAAGATCTAAAAAGATGAGACAGTAATTTAATAAATCTATCAAGATTTAACAGTGCCCTACCAATATTACGATTTAAGCGGTTTTATAAGATGGTAATTACTGACTACAAACTAAAACTTAATTGATAATTCAAAAATAAAGGTAAAGATGATGATGAAGATACTAAACCCTCCCATCTTTGATTTGTTCTTCCCGTAATATAAATCTAAGGATTAAACTATGAGATATACCATTGAAAACAAACATCTTTTATGGAAGATAGATGATCAAAACCTGGATAGGTTCCATGTTGCATCTCTGCAATCAGGACTTAATTTCATAGATGATTTCCATATATAGATCCGGGATCGAGGGCATGGCTCGGCACACTTGATCTCAGCTGCAAATAAAAATCATTCCCAAAGTGGGTAAAAATTTCAACAAGAATACCACCATAGATCTGAGATCAAGGGCATGGCTCAACACACTTGATTTTAGATTATGGAGTAATTAAGATAAAATTATCATTACAGATCCAAGATCCAGGGCATGACTCGGCACACTCGATCCCGGATCATAATCGTAAGTAGATCCACACGATGAAAGCAAAAAGATCATATAACAATGATTGGGGTAAAATTACCGTCACAGATCTGAGATCCAGGGGATGGCTCGACATACTCGATCCCAGTTAGTGGCGGAGATTTCATTCGTTCGTGATAACACAATAATCATAAAATAAGATCTCATATTTTAATCATAGATTCATATTATTAGAAGTACATCTCTTGAATGGGAATCATTAGATCCTCATCCCTAAGAAACTAGCCACATATGCTGCAATTAAATGACATAAATAAATAAGGAAGGAAAAATGATATCAATTTAATTAAATAAAAATATCTCAACCTTCAATAGAAAATTATTTGATCCACAAGTATAATGATCTTCATAAACGAAGTAAACAATGCTCTTTATTAATCTTTGAATTTAAAGTAGGAATCAACTGAACAAAAATAATAAATTGAAGGAAAGAATACTGAAAAGTTAAAGTAACAAAGCTCTAAAAAAGGAATAAAGAAAATCTCTATTTCTACGTCTATGAAAAATTAAAATCTAATCTAACTCTCTAAAAAATAATCTCCCTCTCGAAGTGTTGGTTCGGGTTTAAATAGTTTCCAAATTGCATAGGTTTCCCAGCTCGAAAAGTCAGGGTCGATTAATCGACCCTCCAAAGAATCCCTAAAAATCTATTTTAAAGTCACTTCCGTATCAGACTACTCTCTGTGCCTCGATTAATCGAGCAAAGAGTCGATTAATCGACCTTCCCAGATTTTCGTGAATTTCAGCCCACTTTTGCATCAGATACTGCTTCGGTATTTCGGCCATATCTTTCTACTCCAAACTCGGATTGACATGATTCTTACGGCGTTGGAAAGCTGACAGAAAATTCTACAATTGTTGTGTTTTGGCAATTTCATGAATCGGACGTCTTGAAGGTCCAAATCTAGATACAAGTAGCACCAAGTTCTCAATGACCTAAAGTTGCAGTGTTTTGCTATTATTTTCAGAATTTTTGGGCTGTTTTCTGCATTTGGATTGTATTTACCTGAAATACTTCAAATCTAGTAATTCTCATAAAATAGCTAAATATAGATATTTAGGAGTGAAATATCATCATATTTCACTACTCATCATCTAGTCACATAGGATGCCTCTAACTTTTAGGGCTAATCTAACAATTATGATAGCCTGCAAATATGTGGCTTTATATGATAATCAAAATGTTATCCATGTATTAATAATCTTTATTATTTACTAATATATAAAATAAAGGTCGGTGTTACTACCACCTCACTTTATGTTACAATTACTCCACGTAAACAAAGAAAAATTAGATGATTACTTTAAAGAATATAATGGAGGTTGTTCCAATATTTCAACACAATAGATATTGAGATCATGAGCCTATTATTAGATGGTTTGATGTTGATTCCATGTGACACACATCTCAAAAAATAACTGTAAATAAGTTTGATGGTACTTCTATGCTTGCTCTCAATTTTTGGAATGTATGACACGTGGAATTAACGTCCTATCGTTTGTTGGTAGGCCTACGATCTCAAGATTAATTATTTTGAGAATTGGTACGGAAAATGATCTACATTTTTGCTTGAAAATTGTTAACATATTTCTCCTTTGTTCAAGTGATATGGCTATAACATAAAGTAGTGTGGTAGTATATAGTAACATCATCTAAAATAAAATTGTAACGTGTTGGTAAAATATAAGACTAAGAGCTTGCTTCTATTTCTACTAACTTATCATTCAAAGAACAAAACAAAATATTGCTTTGTAAATTGTCCGTTCATGTTTCCATTTATCTTTTTGTTTATTCTGTAACCACATATATAGCTCTCTTAACCCTTCATCTCCCCTTTCTTTTTTCAACACATATAACTTCTACTAAGGGACTTATAGAATACCATGCATTCTTATAGTAACATAGTGATTTTATTTTCATGTGGTTTGACTTTGATTTATTGTCATGTATCATGATTATGCATATTATCATCATTTTCATCTTTTAGTAAATGGAAGTAAATATTATGATCAAAATCTTTGGTAAAAAATTAAAGTAGCGGACAACCTATTGGTAATAACATTTATTCAAATAACTTCTAAAGGTACTCTTTGAATATCGATATCCATCGTGTGAAAGATTAAGATGAAAATCGAACTCTATCATCCGATTTAAAGCAGTGAATGAGCTTCCATCGGGGGTGAGCTCAAAGATTCAGTGGGTGAATTTAAAGGTACTCTTTTAATATATATATATATATATATATATATATATATATATATATATATATATATACACATATACATATATATTAATTTTTGTTTATCAGCAAAATGTGTACAATTTTTTTTATCAGTAAATATACATTATTTTTTTTTATCAGTAAAATATATATATTTATTTTGATGAAAAAAAAAATTATTCTTGAAAAAAATAAAAAAGAAGTTTTAAAATTTGTTTGTTCTGGTACCTAATGTCATGGTTTATTTATTAAGTTCTCTGTCATTTGAAAATAGAATATGGCTCTCTGTATGGGTGTCAATAGGCTAGGTTGACCAGGCCTGCTACCCGGACTACTTGATTTGGGCTGGAGATCTGAAGTAATAAGCCCAATTTAAAATTAGTCTTAGACCCAACTTAACTCATTATTAGTTGGGTTGAGTTTGGGCCAGGTAGTGAGCTTTAAAAATCTAAACCATTCAATGTCTGAAAGTCGACCATCCCAACCAGGCATTGAGAATGGATAAGTGAGAGTGTGCAACTTCAAAAATGGACTTGGTAATAGACCCACTTAGAGATTGGACTAAGGGCACCCCTTTTCCCACCCATGCGTTGGTGTACCATCATATCTGCTTTGAGTGTGTTGAATCAAATTATAGAGATCATGTTTTGTGCCAATCTTCAGCATTAAAGACTTTTAATTACATCATGGCCTTCAAATCAGATTGCTTAGATGACATTCAACGTGGCACAAGTCCCAAAAATACCGTCTTTCTTTCTAAACTATGTGCCACAACACTAATCTCACAAATCTCGTGTGCAAGTTGTAGCCCCTCCATGTAAATTTGTGTTGGGTAGCTTTGTTCGTGCCTACCCAATTACTAAGGCTACCTACATAAAAAATCCATTGACTCGGTTGAATCAGACGATGGAGATCAATTTTCATCCAAATCTTCCACCCGCTTGATCGTGCCATCAGACCGTCAACTTTTCATTTCATGTGGCACAAATCCCAAAAAGTTAAATCACATTTGAGTGTGATGAGTCGCACATGATTTTTGAGTCACTTTTTGAGATCTGTACCAAATGGAATAAAAAATTGATCATTTTTATGATATGCCCATGATCTCTCAATCTTATGAAAAATTGGGATGAAAATCGATCTCTATCGTCCAATTCAATCCAATCAATGGGTTTTTAGAGTAGGAGAGAACCTTGTTTGATGTTGCCCATGATCATGGTATTGGGAGCATTGGTGTGCCATCAAACAATCAATCTTCTAAAATCACTTTTGAGTGTGATTTGTTCCACTCCTTTGAATGAGATGGAAATCGTTTTTTGTCCCAATCTTTCACACAAGAGATCTTGAGATCAGGGGTACACCATTAGACAATTAGTTGTTTTTCATCTTGCACACATCTCAAAAATTTGATAAAAAATCATACTCATAGATCATGTTTCTGGGATGTGTGTCACGTGAATAAAAAAATGTTCGGAATGGTACTCTCTTGATCTCCAGATTTCTTATGCAGAAGAGTGAGGCAAAAAATAATCTCCCTCATCTAATTCAAAGCAATCAATATATTTAAAAAGTGTGAAAAACAAACCTTGCTTTTCTGCAATCAAAGCAAATTGATAGATATAGATATATGCATATTTAGTAAGGTTTGACTGACTAAGTGGAGATAAGATTAACTGGTGCACTGAGTTTCATGCTCCTAAATAGCTGGGTACTTCCCATATTTTGACCATGTAGTCTGAAGGTTTCATAATTTAAATGATCTATTCCCCCTCTACATAATACAACTACAAGTGAAGTCCATTATCAGCTTCTATTGTATGGTGAAGTAAATTAGGGCATCACCAATGGGGGGAATCGAGTAATCCACTGATCTGCAGAGCTGTTAAGACCCTTTTATTAAAGGACTTCTGAAGCAGAGGTATTAATTTCATTTAAATTATATAATATAGGAACTCTTCTTTTGTTCCTAAAGTGTATATAGGAGTAACAACGTTTTTCCTATTGGCGGTGGACTAGTTTAATTAGAAGTCTAGTTTAAGAAGTAGCCAGATTGTGCAATTAGAAGCGACAGAACTCTGTTTTCAGTAGGGACTTGCGCCTTGCAAATATATATGAGATATGAGTTAGAGGCATTTTAGGTATGAAAATTTGACAAAAACTATTTTTAATTTTATATAGTATAGTAAGGATATCCTACTAATTAAAATTTATAATATTTTATGAAAAATCAAACTTTGATAAAAAGTTAAATTTTGACCCTCAAAAAATTACACTGATACGGTATATATTTATGATGTAGTTGACTCTATCTATAAGCAGGTTTTGAGTTTGACTGAAAATAAATTTTGTGTAAGAGTCAAAGTTTGACCAAAAGTCAAAGTTTGACTTATATGAATCGGTTGATACGTATCGGCTTTTTTTTTAAATTTTATTTTAAGTATAGGTATCGGTCGATACGGGCTCGTATCGATCGATACTGATACCCAGGACACCAATACATATCAGTTTGTCAAAAAATCGATACGTATCGCCGATACTTATCGGTATCAACCGATATTTTGTACCTTGGGTAAAACGTGGTAAAAATTAACAATTTTACCACATTTTATCATATTCTATCCAAACATACCCTTAGATTCATTTGATTCAGTCGTGTGTTTTGGGCATGTCAATTTTAAAGCAATAGTAGCTACCAATGATTTCCTATCAAGATCTTCCATTAAGGATAGCAGACCCAAACACGCCCTTATGTACTTGTAGGTAACTGCACGCTAAATCAATGAGCGGTCACAAGTGTACTCTCACAAATTTGCATGCCCATAAATAATTGGGCATTTATTGGTACTCGTTGATGTGAAGGAGGTTGATCTGAATCCAAGCCGTGGCACTCTAGCCGGGTCCCTAATACCAGCTCTAGTGCCAAGGGTCGGGAACCTATTTAAGTTATGTTTGGGTTAGTTACTTAGCTCTTTAGCTCTATTGGTCCAGAGGAGAACTACTTTTACGGTTGTTAAAATAGCTCTTCGTTGATGTGATATTTAATTTGTACTTGCAAGTGCACGAATCGTGATGTAGTCATTGGGTGTAAAGTACGAGATCGTTCCCACGAGGATTGGTTAGAAAATTTAAAATCAAAAATAGTAATTAACAAAAAAAATTTCTACAGAATCTATCACAGTAACCAACAACCTAGAATTTTGAGAACTTCTGATAAATGAGATAAATGCTAACAGATAAATACTAACTGAATTTAAGAATTAAACAATTAATGAAAGATAAGGATTGTGATGCTAAATCCTCCCATTGTAGGTTTATCATTTACAGAATACCAATCTGTGGATTGAGATGTGAGATCTTTAACAGATTTCTCAAAAGAAGCACTACCTCATACACACGTGAGTTCTAAAATATAGATCTGAGATCACGGAGATGTATGATTAACATCCCATGAGTGCATGATTAACCCTCACACCTCAGACAATATTTAGAACCCAATCTCTAGGGTAATTTCCAAAGGACAATCTAAAATCAAGGAGATGTATGATTAACACCCCATGGGTGTATGATTAACGCCCACACTTCAGATCGTGATTGGAACTCACTACTGGGATAAAGTCATACTATCAATCCGAGATCAAAGAGATGTATGATTAACACCCTATGAGTGTATGATTAACACTCACACCTCAGATGGCAGTAAAACTTTACCTCGAGATGGGTAATAATTAGGATAAAATCATTATTGCAGATCTGAGATCATAGGGCATGATTAGCTCCTAGATCTCAGACTAAAATAGTGATTTCACCATTTTCAATGAATATTAGGGTCTTAAAAAGTATCTGACATCTCAATCACACAAATTTATATTAATATAAATGAATACCTCGGATGGGGTTCATTAGATCCCCATCCTTAATGAAACTAATCACACATAACTGAAATAAGTAATAAAATAAATACAGAAGTTGAAAATGCCATTAAAATACCGTAAAGAATTATTCACAAAAATCCACGAAAGCTTTAATCCAAAGTACGTACACCTCCTTCTTGAAAGTGGATCCAAAATCAGAAAGACTAAGACTTATCTTCTTCTCAAAATGAATATTAAAAAGGTAGTTCAAGAAACTGGGACTCAATGCCCTTACACTTTGAAACGCAGAAAACTAAAAATAAAATAATGCAGAAAAATGAAAACTCTCCGTCTACAGAACAGAACAGAAGACCCCCCGAATGAATATATCTCCAAGAATATATTTCCCCCTAATTGCCAAAACAGAAGCCGCTTTTTCCTCTTTGAATCCAAGATTTTCTTCCGTGAAAAGAGTACCGAGATTCTTACGGCCAAAGATAATTTCGAACTCAAATGTAAACTTGGTCGATTGATCGACTAAAGAGGGTCGATCGATCGACCATATCAGATTCTATTTTAGAAATTCCAAATCTTCCGGATTAGGTCGATCGATCGACTAAAGAGGGTCGATCAATCGACCTCTCAGATTTTTGTGAACTCCCGCTACACTTTGCATCAGATACTACTTCGATATTTCGGCCATAACTTTCTATCTCGAAGTCGGATTGAGGGAATTCTTACGGCGTTGGAAAGCTGACGACGAGTTCTACAACTTTTGTGTTTTGACACTTTTCTGAATCTAATATCTTGAAGGTTCAAATTGAGCTCCAAGTCGGGATAAGTTCCGAATGATCCAAGGTAGCACAAATTTGATGTTATATTCTAAACTTTTGGATTATTTCATGCTCAACACATCTCCCGACCTGTAAATTACTAAAACTCTATAAAACATGTTAAATGACTTTCATCGGGTAGCTAGATGTAGGTCTTTAAGGGTGAAATATCATCATATTTCACTGCACATCATTCGCCTTATTAGCTCTGTCCAAGAGCTGTTTTAAGTGACAAAATCTGCAGAGAGGCGTATCTGCTAGCTAGCCCAAACACGAAAGCTAACGCCACAGTGAAGTGCTCTCTCTCGGTATGAGAAAATGTAATATCTTGTGCTTTAGGCTCTCTCTCTCTCTCTCTCTCTCTCTCTCTCTCTCTCCGTAAGCTCTAACCCAGAAACCCAACATTTCTGACCATTTGAGTTGTTTGGTTGGAGTTGGACGGTGCAGAAGTCAGACTGGTCGGTTCAGCGGCGTGTGTGATTTTAAACCTCTAACATTTTGGCATTTGATCGGGTCGGCAGACACCATATCTATTCGAACCCAATCTATTATAGCAAACATATTTTTAATCAACCCTGATCACAAGGGTCGGCCCTGAACCAAGGCCCACAGTCGGCTGCCTGGGCCCCCGGATTTTTAGAGCCCCCAATTCTGGAATACCTATTGGAAAATTAGTTTTAAATAAAAATATTAAATATAAGAGTGACCCAATGAAAAAAATAGGAAAATTTTATTAGCACCTCTCTCTGAGACTCCAGCCCCTCTCTTTCTCTAAACTCCCAAGCAGAGGCTGGAATCCACTGCTATCCGAACCCTCCAGCCACTTAAAAGGTTGAAATGGTTTCCTCCTAAAATGACTTGGTGAATGGAAATTCAATTTCCATGCGGGGCCCACTTAATTTCATTTTCATCTCCTTACATAGCTATCAAACAAGAACAATTGAAAACTAAATTTCATTTTCACCTATGTAATTACATTTCCATGTTATCAAACAAGGCCTTAGGGGTTGTTTGGATATAGAGAATACATGGTAAAACATGATTTGGTAAAACATTTTATCATGGATTCATCTATTTAGATTTTCTTAAAGGTGGTAAATGTATTACCCTTATTTACCACTAAATATCAAAGCATATTATGACCTCCCCCCTCAAAAATAGGGGAGAAACACAGTATTCCTGCATATTCTTACAAGTTAGGAATACGTGGTAAAACCAAGATAACAAAATCGGTATCGGGTATCGGTCCTTGGTGGACCGATACGAATCGGCCGATACGTATCGGCCTTTTTTAATTTTATTTTAAATATAGGTATCGACCGATACCGGATACGTATCGACTGATACGGGCCCGTATCGGCCGATATTGATACCCAATTGGACACCGGTACATATCGGTTTGCCAAAAAACCGATACATATCGCCAATACTTATTGGTGTCAACCAATATTTGATACCTTGGGTAAAACGTGGTAAAAAATTAACTTTACCCCATTTTATCATATTCTATCCAAACAAACCCTTAGAATCATTTGATTCAGTCGTGTGTTTTAGGCATGCCAATTTTTAAGCAATAGTACCTTCCAATGAATTTCTATCAAGATCTTCCATTAAGGATAGCGGACCCAAACACACCCTTATGTACTTGTACGTAATTGCATGCTAAATCAATGAGAGGTCACAAGTGTACTCTCACAAATTTGCATGCTCATAAATAACTAGGCCTTTACTAGTAACCGTTGATGTGAAGGAGGTTGACACAATCAAAGGAGGTTGATATGAATCCAAGCCGTGGCACTCTAGTCGGGTCCCTAATACCAGCTCTAGTGTCAAGAGTCAGGTACCTATTTAAGTTATGTTTGGGTTAGCTACTTAGCTCTTTAGCTCTATTGGTCTAGAGGAGAACTACTTTTACAGTTGTTAAAATAGCTCTTCGCCTTATTAGCTCTATCCGAGAGCTGTTTTAAGTGATAAAATATGCAGAAAGGCATATATGCTAGCTAGCCCAAACGCCAAAGTCAACTCCACAGTGAAGTGCTCTCTCTCAGTCTGAGAAAATGTAATATCGACGCTCTAAGCTCTCTCTCTCTCTCTCTCTCTCTCTTCCCCCCCAAGCTCTAACCCAGAAACCCAACATTTCCAGCCATTTCAGTTGTTTAGCTGGGGCCGGATGATGCGGAAGTCAGACTGGTCGGTTCAGCGGCGTGTATGATTTTGAACCTCTAACGTTTTGGCATTTGATCGGACCGACATACACCATATCTATTCGAACCCAATCTATTATAGCAAACATATTTTTAATCAACCCTATCACCAGGACCGGTCCTAGACCAAGGCCCATCAGCCGACTACCTTGGCCCCCGAATTTTTAGGGCCCTCAATTCTGGAATACCTATTGGAAAATGGGTCTTAAATAAAAATATTAAATATAAGAGAGGCCCCGTGAAAAAAAACAGGAAAGTTTTATTAGCACCTCTCTCTCTCTCAGAGACTCTAGCCCCTCTGTTTCTCTAAACTCCCAAGCGGAGGCTGGAGCCCACTGCTATCCGAACCCTCTAGCGACTTACAAGGTTGAAATGGTTTCCTCCTAAAATGACTTGGTGAATGGATATTCAATTTCCATGCAGAGCCCACTTAATTTCATTTTCAGCTCCTTACATAGTTATCAAACAACAACAATTGAAAACTAAATTTCATTTCCACCTATGTTATTACATTTCCATGTTATTAAACAATGTCATAGGGGCTGTTTGGATAGAGAAAATATATGGTAAAACATGGTTTGGTAAAACGTTTTATCATGGATTTAGCTGTTTGGGCTTTTTTAAGGGTGGTAAATGTATTACCCTTATTTACCACAAAATATCAAAGCATATTATGACCTCCCCCCTCGAGAATAGGAGAGAAACGTAGTATTCCAGCATATTCTTACAAGTTAGAAATACGTGGTAAAACCAAGATAACAAAATCAGTATCGAGTATCGGTACTTGGTGGACCGATACGAATCGGCCGATACCGATACCCAGTTGGACACCGATACATATTGGTTTGCCAACAAACTGATACGTATCGCCGATACTTATTGGTATCAACCAATATTTGATACCTTGGGTAAAACGTGGTAAAAAATTAACAACTTTACCACATTTTATCAGATTCTATCCAAACAGACCCTTAGAATCATTTGATTCAGTCGTGTGTTTTTAGGCATGCCAATTTTTAAGCAATAGTACCTTCCAATGAATTCCTATCAAGATCTTCCATTAAGGATAGCGGACCCAAACACACCCTTATGTACTTGTAGGTAATTGCACGCTAAATCAATGAGAGGTCACAAGTGTACTCTCACAAATTTGCATGCTCATAAATAACTAGGCATTTACTGGTAACCGTTGATGTGAAGGAGGTTGACACAATCAAAGGAGGTTGATATGAATCCAAGCCGTGGCACTCTAGTCGGGTCCCTAATACCAGCTCTAGTGTCAAGAGTCGGGTACCTATTTAAGTTATGTTTGGGTTAGCTACTTAGCTCTTTAGCTCTATTGGTCTAGAGGAGAACTACTTTTACGGTTGTTAAAATAGCTCTTCGCCTTATTAGCTCTGTCCGAGAGATGTTTTAAGTGATAAAATTTGCAGAAAGGCATATTTGCTAGCTAGCCCAAACGTCAAAGTCAACACCACAACGAAGTGCTCTCTGTCGGTATGAGAAAATGTAATATTGGCGCTTTAAGCTCTCTCTCTCTCTCTCTCTCTCTCTCTCTCTCTCTCTCTCTCCGTAAGCTCAAACGTAGAAACCCAACATTTCTGGCCATTTGAGTTGTTTTGTTGGGGTCGGACGGTGCGGAAGTCGGACTGGTCGGTTTAGTGCGTACATGATTTTGAACCTCTAATGTTTTGGCATTTAATCAGGCCGGCAAACACCATATCTGTTCGAACCCAGTCTATTATAGCAAGCATATTTTTAATCGACCCTATCACCAAGACCGGCCCTAGCCCCCAAATTTTTAAGGCCCCCCCCAATTCTGGAATACCAATTGGAAAATGAGTTTTAAATAAAAATATTAAATATAAGAGAGGCCCCGTAAAAAAAAAAGGAAAATTCTATTAGCACCTCTCTCTCTCTCAGAGACTCCAACCCCTCTCTTTCTTTAAAGGAGTCCCTTGCTATCCGAACCCTCTACTTTGAGCAATTTGAACTCAATCCCCGGCGGAACCCAGCAGTTTGAAGTTGGCTGTTGTCCATTTGCCTCCGATGAGCCCTTATCCTTCTTCTTCTCAATAGATTTAGGTTTTTTCTTCTTATCTCTCTCACTATATTTAGGTTATTATAAATTGGTTTTGGATTAGGATTTCATTTCACATTTTCATTTGATTTAGGGTTAGATTTAAGCCATGTTCGGGTATTTCCCCAGTTATCCTAGAAATGCTTAGATTCTTGACAACTCAGTTTCCTGTAGATTCCTAACCAACTTAGATTCATGGCTTTTCTCAGGTGTGTTCTTTTTGGCCTAAGAAAATCTCTGATTCCTGGCATTTCACAGAAGCGAAGGATTTTCTATGTTTTTTTAATTATTCCAGAAAAGCACAGAATCGGTCTACTTAAGGGGCATCATATGACCGTAGGAATGACGGTAGAGCATCCGATACCGTTTCGTATATATTTGAAGGTCATTTTTGGCTGATGCACGATCCATGAGAGATTGAATACTTTCGTCGGTGCAATTGTGTAAAAATGATTCCTACAGCTTTACTACCCGATCACTTATGATACTAACATTATAATGTCACTTATATGATTAAGGAAAGTACATACTACATTAGCCCATTACATTCAAAAGCGATTTTATTGGAGAGTCAATTACAAAATTAAGACTAATCGGGAAAACTGTGCTTTTTTGACCCATAGCCCTTCAATTGATGATCTATCACTTTGATGGTATAAATTTTCATGATCATAAGTCAATAAATGGTGTAAGATCTTTTAAATATCATTTCGGTTCAATATCGAAATGGGCAACATTATATCAGGTCGGATTAAACTGATACATATTCGATATGACCAATATTTAAAATCATGTGTTGTACCAAGTCGCTTAATGGTAACCTATAGCTCTTCTATAGCTGTGCACTTGTAAATGTTAGACAATTTTGGCTACAGGAGATCGACCCACGCACAGTCATCTGGTGTACGGGTTTAGCACCTAATGGTAACAGTAAAATACTCAAACCCAAAGGCTATTTTTGGAATTTTGATACTATAAAAGGTCAATGAAAGCCCTTAGGGTACGTTCGGTTCATTGTAAAGGCTTCCTCATAAAAGTCACTTTCCCTGTAAAATAATGTTGACGGGATTATATGTAAATTTACTTTTTTTCATGTAAAAAACATGTTCATTTCACCGTAAAATAAGCTCGTAAAGTTCACTTTTTGTAAAAAATAAAACCGTTATACTTTTGCAAGCAATAGTTTAGCATTATGATCCATACTCCTCGTAAATCGTAAAAATTACAGGTAATTTTGGTAGCACAATCCACGAGAAAATACGGTAAAATGAACAACTCTTGGCGTAAAAAATAGAGCCGTTGGGGTGATATTAGAAGCTTTCCCTGTAATATTGCTCCTTTACAATGAAAGGAACATAACCTTAACATTTCATCTCCTCTCCTCCCATTGCCGCCGTCCTCTCTCTCTCTCTCTCTCATCTAGTACCAAGCCAAAGTGGAAAGTGAAAACCACAAGCCCTAACAATTCATCTCCTCTCCTCTCTCTCTCTCTCTCTCTCTCTCTCATCATCTAGTACCAAACCAGGGTGGAAAGTGAAAACCAGAAACCCATCTCTCCTCCCATCGCCGCCGTCCTCTCTCTCTCTCTCTCACTGCTCGATTCTTTTTTTATTTGGGAAGAAGACATGCTACAGCAAAATTAGCCGTTGGAGCAGTTGTGTGTTTTTATATAGTGGGTGTTTGAGAGAGAATACTAGCAAAGAACTTAGAATCAGGCAATTCCTGATTTTTTTGCTCGGAAATGGATACCGCCTAAAACTCGAGAATGTCACTTCTGATGTGGGTCCACCGCCATCAACGAACACAGGAAAAGCTCAGATTCTATAAAAAAAAAAAAGTTGCTTTCCGAGCTCGGACTTTATTTCCAAGCAGAAATTAGGTATTCTAGCGGGACTCTGTTTCTATTATAGCACACATATTTTTAATCGACCCTATCATCAGGACCGGCCCTGGACCAAGGCCCATCAGCCGGCTGCCTGCCCCCGGATTTTTAGGGTCCCCAATTCTGAAATACCTATTGTAAAATGGGTTTTAAATAAAAATATTAAATATAAGAGAAGCCCATGAAAAAAGCAGGAAAATTTTATTAGCACCTCTCTCTCTCTCTCTCTCTCTCTCTCGTAGACTCCAGCCCCTCTCTTTCTCTAAACTCCCAAGCGGAGGCTGCCCCCCGAACCCTCACGCAGGCGACCGACCGCGGCCTCCGGTAAGCCCCTTCTTCTTCTCAATAGATTTAGGTTTTTTCTTCTTCTTATCTCTCTCACTAGATTTAAGTTTTTCTAAATTGATTTTGGATTAGGATTTCATTTCACATTTTCATTAGATTTAGTGTTTTATTTTCATTAAATTTAAGATTTTAATTGTTAAATATTGAATGTATTAAATTTTTTTTTTTTGTAGATTTTCAACAAATCGGACTTGTCAGATCATGCAATCCGATTTGAACTAAAATTTAGTCGGATCCTGCTAAATAGAAGGTAACCTTTGTGTCTTTTCGAGCTAAAATTTCGTGTAGATTTTAATATTTTTATTTTTCACATATTTTACAACTTTTCCGGAATTTTACCCATTTTTTTTCCCTTTTTCATTTATTTCCCTTGCCCATTATTTTATGGATTGACTTGGTTACTATGATTTCCCTCATTTTCATCACAGTGGTCAATTGTTTTCTTTAAGGGCCTGTTTGGTTATTTTCCCATGGATACCTAAGTTGTAGGAAACCATGGGATTCCTTTGTTTCCCTTTATTTTTCGCTATTTGGATAACCGCATTGCTATCTGGAAAACGCCGGATTAACCAAATCCTGAGTTTGAATACATATGCAAAAATTGTAGGAAAATAACATATCCTAACAAAAAAAATAGCCATAATGCCACAAAAGATCATTCAAACTAAAAAACAGCTGCAATATCATAAAGACCAAAACACTATATATGTATTACGTTTTTTTTTCTTTATGTATCTTAGTGAATTTCTCTAGTGGTTGACTTAGTGCTTTGTGAAGGTTAGGTTCTAGGTTCAAACCTTGTTATGTGCAATAAATTGCTTATTTTTTTAAATTAATTATACTAGAGCATATACACCATATATGTGAGTATGTAGCTCTAAAATATAGTGGAGCCTCTTGTGAGAGAAATCTCTCCCAAAATAAGTCCGTGCAACTCCTAAATAGATGGAGGGGAGCCTAAAAATAGGCCAAAATTGTGGGATTTAGTTAAAAAATCAAAGAAATATTTTTTATAAAAACAAATACCATAAAAAAGATTGTTTTAAGTTTTTTGATAATTTTGTGTGGTCAATATAATTTTGGATGAATCAGAATCCACTCATATAATTTTTTTTTTTGATACCCGTGGGTGTCCGGGCCAGCTTGCGCGCACCTCGACTAATCCCACGGGGCCCTAGAGCTAACGATTGGGTAATACTCCAATAGCCCGTGAGGGGACTCGAACTGGTGACCATTGGGGAGCAAACCCAAGGCCTGACCAACTAAGCTAACCCTTTGGGTTAATCCACTCATATAAATTAGGAACCCTAAAGCTTAAGAACAAATTTCTAGAAAGTTTTGGTGGTCAATTGACCACCCAAGTCATAACCTGGCTCCGCCTCTGATTTTTGGGGATGTGTGCCTTATAGAATCAACATCTGACTGTTTGATAGGGGTGCCATGATCTTAAGATCTATCATGAGGAAGATTGGAAAAAAAAATCTCCATCGTCTGATTCAAACCAATCAATGGTTTTTGTCCATGAAACTTACTCTTATCTTTTTCTTCTCCACTCCTCTGCTTATCTTTCCTAGGTCTCGGCAAATTGAATGCCGAGGGTACCCTCAAACTCATAAGTTGGAAATGAGCGTAAAAATTGTATTTTGTATTCCGACCCTTAAGTCGCTTCCAAACAACAGAAAATATAACCCGAATCTAAGTATTCCTCTCTTTTTCCCCTATCCAAACAGGCCTTAAAGGGTAGCTCTGTTTGTTCCCACGCGCTTTTTGAAAGCGCCCACGTGTGCATCCCCATAAAAATTGTTGATTGGGTCAGATTAGACGATGGAGGTTTTTTTTAACCCCATTCTTCCATACAATGGATCTTGAGACCATGTAGCACCTATTAGACGGTCAGTTTTTTATTTCGCATGTCACATTTCCCCAAAAAGTGCACCTCATGTGCAATGGCACCCATCACGCTTAAATGTGATTTTAGGGCCATATTTTGGGGATCTGTGACATATGGAATAAAAAACTTACCGTCTGATAGGTGCGACATGGTCTCAAGATCCGTTGTGTGAAGGATTGGGGTTAAAAAAATCTCCATGATCTGATCTGACCCAATCAATGATTTTGTATTTGTTAAAAAAATCTTTCAGAGAACCCATGGGTGCAAACAGAGCTACCTTTAATGAAACAATTGACCACTGTGATGGAAATTTGTCAAAAAATAATTGTGGCGAATTTTTTATTATTATAAAGTAATATGAAGGAGGGGCCCCATTTTAGGAACTCGCCTTGGGACCCCAAAATCTCATGGTCGCCCCTGCCCTACACAAAACCCCAGTTTTCATAGTATTCCTTAGAATAATTTTGCAATCCTTACTGAAAAAAAAATGTTTAGTAAACTTTTACATATATATGTATTTAGTTCCCGTTCATGAGATTTATTTCCTGTTAACAGAATTTTGTTGCTTCTAATGGCTGCAATTTGTAGTCTTTTCATCATCAACAAATCCGGTGGACTGATTTTCTACAAGGTATTGATCCATATCTCCAACACTTATTTAATTTATTTTGTATTTTTTCCGTCCAATTTCTGATTTACTTTCTATTCATAATTTGTTTTTTTGCATATGTGTGATCCATTCAAAGACTAATTTAATTAATTTATATTTTTTCCTACAATTTCTGAATTACTTTTAGTTATAATTTGTTTTTGACATATGTGAAAAATATCTTCTTTGATTTTTTTTTTAATTCTAAAGGATTATGGCTCAGCCGGTCGAATGGACACAAATGATAGCTTGCGGTTGGCGAGTTTATGGCATTCCATGCATGCAATTTCTCAACAGTTGTCGCCGACCGTAGGTTGTAGCGGGATTGAACTTCTTGAGGCTGATACCTTTGATCTACATTGTTTTCAATCGTTGACAGGTATTTTTCCCAGTATATACTGTGGACACATATTAAGAATTTTATACTATGAGCTAGTATAGAGCGACCGATCCGGTGCTCACCAGGCCATTGATTCCACGTGATTCACGACATCATCATGTAGCTCGGATTCATCGAAGATTGCATTGAAAACTATTTCCACCATACGATTAAAGAGTGTAAAATTGCCAAAAAGGGGTACCATTAGTTTGTGAAAATATGTTCTAGGTTTTTTATTATTATAACAATCACTTGCGTGCATTGCCCTAATTTATTCTGAAATATAAATAGAACATATATACATGATATTGATTTAGGTATAGGTGTTGGCCCTTTTTTTTTTTTTTTCTTTTAATTAATATAGTTTTTTTTTTCAAGAAATGTTTAATATACAAATTATGTGGATTTAGTATTTCTATGTATCTCAATAGTTTTATTATTAACAATAGAATTAAAGTAGGATGCGATTTGTAAATATGGAAAATGTCAGGGGCAATATGAAAAAAACCCATATATATATCATTATTGTGGTATATTTGTTTGGATGTATTGGCGTGTCTGATTTTTCGAGGTCGCCTTGTCTTACTCAGGTCCATGCTTGACACTAATACCCATGTTCTACCTGAGTTAAATACTAGGCACAAAACGTGGATGAGTTTTCTCTCTCTCTCTCTCTCTCTCTCTCTCTCTCTCTCTCTCTTCTTAAATTTTGAGTTTTCCTTGATCTATCCTTAGGTACATGAATCGTTGATGAGTATATTTGATTCTAATTTCTAAGGAGGGGTAAGATATTTGTAGTGGACAGGTCTGTCATAAAAAAGAAAAAAAACATATTGATATTGGACATTAACATCAAGCTGCCTTGTGGCGCTCTAGTGAATCATATGGTACCCTACCTAGTTGGGAACTTGGGATTGATTGAGATAAGGGTGGAATTGATATTGTCTATGGTTTCTGGTAAGGTTTACTGGTCTAGCCTAACAGAGATTAATATGTATGTCGAGTTGTCTTTTATTAATATCACAAAATGGAGATCTCTTTGTTTTACTCTGGCATTTATGAAGTGTATGTTGATGCAACTTCTAGTGACATAAGCATTGACCTTGCATCAGCCCTTTTTATCAAATGTTGCTTTGTTGCTTTGTTGCTTGCAAGAATCTCAGGCTCATTTAGTCTGGTATCCACCTATGACCCTAGATATGGCATGGACAAAACATAGTCAATTTTTTAGTCTTTCATAAAAGACTCAGCATAGCTGGCATTGCCTAAATTTCCTCCTCGACTCCTAGTGTGTTTTCCTCCTCGACTCTTCGTGCGAGGAGGAAAACATAGTGCTTCCTTTTTACGATTTCCTCGTAAAAAGGGAGCACTATACTGCACTACGACTTCCCAAAACTCTCTCACCACCCATAAGTAGGCCAGATTAGAGTGAACCCCTTGGGTCCTAAGCAGGACCTAGGTGGTTCTTATGCGCGGGGCCTAGGCGTCAAGAAAAAGTAAAGTCTGATTTCTTTATAAATTTTGTAGCACACGATCCGCTGTACCAAACTGACTATCATACAAATAATTAATACAAATTATAGGAAAAGAAAATAACAAATAGTGTCAATAAACTAATATAATGAAATGATATATGGCACTCTTGTCCATATTTTATGTTAGAAGATTCAAACAATTTTTTTTGTCCGATCAAAAGATCAAATGGTTAAAAAAATGAACTTTGGATTGAGTCTCATTTATATGTTAGTCTACGAATTGAATATTTCAATTGATGAACAAGTGTTATATGTGTGCATAATTTGATGACAATCGTACTCACAATTGAGCAAATGCCCATGCACCTTATAGACAACTTCTTGAGTCTATAGATCCGAAGAGTCGTTGACTACTCCAGTGGGTAATGTTCTTAAAATCGTCGGGCGGTGGGGGGGGGGGGGTGTTCGGGCAGAAATTACTGGAAGGCGCCCTGGAGGGTGCCCCAAGATCTGGGCGGTCAATATATATATATATTATTTGCACTCCTTCCTCTTGTGTTGTTATTTGCACCCTATAACTTAGGGTGGGTTATTTGCGTTATTTTGCAACCAATTTATAACTTAGGGTTGTGTTTATTGCACCCAAGAAGGGTTCTTTGTTTATTTGCCCCCAATTTCTAACTTAGGGTGGCATTAATTGCACCCAAGAACACTCACGAGATCGTTTGTGTGTGGAGTATCGGGGTGAAACACGACCTTTGTCATCTAATCTGACGCCATCAATGGTCTTCACATGGCACATGTCCTTAAAACACCAAGTCTCTCTTTAAAGTCGGTGCAAGGGAAAGCTTTCTGAGTGCAAGGGCCCTTTCAAAATCTGTCAAGTAATGATTCCGAGTGACTTTCAAAATAGTGCCAGTGGGGATTCACTTTCCTTCTAAACAATGTCCACACAGTTATGACCAATATCATACAATTTACAAATGAATGGTTTCAGTGCGTAACACTTGGCCACGTTAAGTGAACAAAAGTGCATTGATCAGTGTTTAAGTACAACGACTAAGAGTCCCAAGACTCGATGAAAATGCATGCTACTTGTCCAAAATATTCTCTATTATATATACAAGTTGAAAGAATATACTTGCAAAATTTGCTAAACAACGCTCCTCAATTCACAGACTAGTTTTCCCTTTTCTTTTGGCATAACCCCTAATACTTGCAAAATTATACAGCTTGTATAGCTTATATAATTTATTTAATTTTGTAATTTATATAAGCTCTTATTTTAAAAATAAATAAATTATATGTTATAGAAGGTGCTTAAAACCGCCCACTTTAATTGCTTTTAAGCTCAAAATGCCCCCTTCGAAACAAGAAGTAGACGCTTTTTACATTAGCGCCTAAAGCGGTTGGTGCTTTGGTCCTAATCATGCCCTAAGTGTCTAAGAGGGGGTATAGGCGGGGGCCTAGGCGCAACTTTTGACAGCAAAGAGATTTGGTAAAGAAAACAAAAAACAAAGAGGCTCTTCCCCCAATATCAGGTTTGATCTATGATTCCTCTACTTAGATACAATTATCGATATATGACTCAACGTTTCTAGAAATCCATGATATAGATATAGATATAGATAGTTGTGTCACATCCAATGTTGTCAAATGGCTTAAGCGATGCTAAGCAATTTGGCTCTATTTCGCTTAAGCGAATCGCTTAATCGCTTATGCCATGACATACTTTTTTTAAAAAAAAAGTATTCAAGTCTCTAGAAGGAAAAAATAGACATTCTTGCATTTAAAAAAGAAGTTTTACATACTAAATTACTAATATTCAAAATTATAACTTTAATTTTGATACTGAGTACCAGCAATGTACTCTACACATTCATTTCTAACCCATTGTGGTACATCTCCATCATCATCATCACTAGCATTGCCGTCGTCATCGGAATCATCTCCTTCTTCTACATACTCTTCTTCTTCCTCTGTTTCATCTTCGTCCAATCTCACTAGTATGGAATCTATATCATCTGGTTGTCTATCATCTTCTTCATCAATATGCATGCCTTGGCTGCTACTACCTCCACCAACAGTTCGCCTCCTGTCTATCATCTTCTTCTCTTATTTTATGCTTAAGTATTCAAGTCTCTAGAAGGGAAAAATAGACATTCTTGCATTTAAAAAAGAAGTTTTACATACTAATATTTAAAATTATAACTTTAGTTTTGATACTAAGTACCAGCAATGCACTCTACACATTCATTTCTAACCCATTGTGGTACATCTCCATCATCATCACTAGCATTGCCGTCGTCATCAGAATTATCTCCTACATACTCTTCTTCCTCTGTTTCGTCTTCATGCGATCTCACTAGTATGGAATTTATATCATCTGACTGGCCATATTTTTAACCCGGATCATTCGATTTAGTTTTTAAAGGATCCGGGGTCGAAGATGTAGACATAATTAATTGGTCAATGATGATAGAAAGTAGGAATTAGGAAAAGAAAATTAGAGATTCAAAACTTTTGAAACAAAAATAATAAAACTCAAACCTCCCAAAAGTCTTGCTTGCTTGCTTTATCCAGGTGACTTGATTGATAGAAGACTAGAACTATAAGTTTGCTTCACTCTTGAATCTTGATCTTTCCCTTTGAGGCTTTATAACACACTAACATTAATATTACTAAGTTTACAACAATTTAATTCACTAAAAAAAAGGATTACAAAGCATAAAATAAAATAAAAACTAGACAGGATAGATGGGAGGAGATTGGGAGTAAAGAATGGAGATTAGAGAGGAAGTTGAAGCCAAAATAGTTGTGTGAGGAGTAGAGAACCCAACCCACCCTTTATAGAGGCAATGGGACCTTAAAAAGCAAATAAAAATAAAAATTTAAGTGCTTGGAACATTATGCCATCGCATACTGAGTATGCGATCGCATAAGCCATAAAACATGGCTTATGCCATCGCATACTTTTGTATGCCATGGCACAATGTCAAAATCGCATAAGCCATCATGGCTTATGCGATTTTATGGCTTAAGATGGCATAAGCGATTGCTTAATCGATTAAGCGATAGCTTATGACAACAGTGGTCATATCTCCTTGGTGCAATATTTCCCTGCCAATCCTTTCTATTCACACCCTAATTCTTTTCTCTATGAAATATTTGAAGATGCCTTCATTAAATAATATGGCCCATCTTAATTTTTTTAATCTTTTTTTAATGTGCCAAAAGAATTCCTTCTATTGACCTATTGCAAAAAAACACTTCAGAAACATAAAATAATTGACAATCCGTAAGTCTTAGCCTAAGTCCTCTATGGAAAATCATCATCATCATTACCTTGTAAAATATTTATCTAAATTTTGGGGTTGGCTTTACGAGCCTTATTTCTCCACTGTGTTTATGTAAAATACTTATCTAAAATTTGATCCTGTCATGAATGGAAGAGTTGGTCGGCAGCCAGCATCTAAGAATAGCGGAGTGGTGTTTATTGAAGAAATGAAGGCTTAATTCAAAATTGAGGATGATGTTATGGAATACCTAATGTTGTGTAGGTCACATTGATGATGTGAATGTTAAGTTTAAAGAAGCTGATGGTGTTAATGAATCTTTTTTTTATTGTTAACGATAATTGATAAATGATGATAATGGAAATAGGGAACCTGAGGGAAGGGGTGAGTAAAACGATCCCACTGTTAATTCCATCAACCTGTGAAACAACAAGGGAGATAGGAGTGACTTTAATTTCAGAGGAAGATCTTATTAACCAGATCTCTGTGAAGTACTTGATCGTGATTCTGAATGACCATACGGAACTGCCTCCACAGAATGCGGAAGATGGTCAAATCACCATCTTGTGATTTGGAAGAGAAGAAGCTTTTGAGCGTCAATAGAAGCTAACCTGGTAGGAGTTGGGCCTGAGGCTCAACTGGAAGTTTGACAATATTGCAACCTTGAGGACACAGGTTCAATCCCCACACCCATAGAGAAAAAAAAAGATAATTGAAATAGACAAACTGAATCTAATGCCATCTAATATTATTTATTAGCTTGGGTGGAGGCAAAATGACTAAGGAATACAATCAAATGCTTTTATAATGGTTTGCAAACCGTTGTCTTAGGTAAAGTAAAATGGATGGAGCAGTCAGCTGAGAAGAATAAAAATAATTAATGTAATTCTCTTTATATTGCTGAGCTTTTGAAGTCCTTTAATGATTCGGTTTCAATATCCATAATGGAACTCAAATAGTGTGAGATATCACAGTTTGCTACCTGTAGTTTGTCATATCACCTTGATTTACAGGATCAATGCAGTCCGAGACAGACACCTACACTTCTCATGCACTTTTCTCCATTTCTATAGTTGCTCTATTTTTTCGGGGACGTCAGAAACCACAAAGTTGTGGGAATTATCTTTAGGGAAAACAGGGTTTAAGTAAACGAATTTTTCTCTGCCATCTCTTTTGACATATGCCAAGGTAAATTCCTGCATCTCTGCACTAAGTTGAGGAGAAATTATTAGAAGGCTGCCTCCCTCATCAGAGACTTGCAGCTGATCCTCCACCTATGAATGCCATTAGGCCTTCATCTGGATATAATTTTTATGATTTCCTGTAAAATTCTCATATTCAGAGGATGTGAATGATCTTTTCTTCTTTTTTAGGTGGGTTAGCTGGGTTTGAATTTGTAATCGCATGGTTGTGACTGAAGTGTGAATGATGCTGCAGACCTATGTACTTTAGTTCCCACAGGAAATCTCATATTCGGCAGGATGTGAGTATTTTTTCTCTCATTTTTTTAGGTTAGTAAGCTGAGTTCAAACTTGTAATCACATGGCTGTGACACAAATGTGAAAAATGCTGAAGTCCTATGTAACTTGGGTCAAAGATGGATTCAAGCTGTCTAACATGGTGATTCTGGGAATATATAACCAAAGAAAATTTCGACATGGACATGTGTGGCTGTTTCAGACACTGATGCAAGGCATTTGTCATGGCAGATTTTCAGAAGACGGAGTGACCAGTGTCATTGTTACGTAGCTATGGACACTAGAAGTGTATCAAGAAATATTGGAAAACTTTGGTTGTATTAGGATTTCTTTAGTTTGTGGGATTTCTAGTCCCTTAGATTCTTCTTGCTTTTCAGTAAAAAGACCAACATCCTGCCAAAAATAGCCTCGGGGGACCCATTTTGATATTTTAAAACTGCTTTACATGTCATACAAATCCTAGGCTAATGTTATCCTCTACCTGGTACATGCTCTCTTTTTTCCCTGCAGTAGGATCGCAGCCACCTCCTGCAATGTCATGCAGTAGCCATGGTTGTCCATGTTCTCCAATATGTTGGAGTTCGGTAAAATTATTATTCCTGGCAGCTGGCACCACCATCTGATTGCACATCCAAATAAATGGATAATATGAGCCCATAGGAAACGAAGCTTGTCACTATTGCTTTGATGTCATTACAGAGCTCAATTTCGCAGTGGTCGGCACTTTATCCTCTATATTTGAAAAGGAAATATCGTTTTCCGTACTCGTCCGCTTTGTGTTTAAGTTACCACATCTATTTTCTGTATCACTATTTGAAGTACTCATTGATATTTAATAAGTCTGCGAAACAACACGGATCTTTAGGAACTTGATATCTGAAGTTCTCTCACTAGCCCCTTAAACCCAAGGTAAGGCAATCACGTATTCTTATATCTAAAAGGGGATCTGCAAATGGTCCAAGATTGGTTGTAATTTTCCTATTAGTGATCCCGGCATAGTTCAGTTGTGATGTTTTTTATATATCAATGTTATGCCTTGTAATGTATTGCTGGTTTAGTTCCCCATTATTATGTATTCTTATAGAGCCTAACTCGGAATTGACGAAAACCTCAGCTTGTGCACCACTAACGACCAATGATGAAAGAGAGCTCTTCTTTTTGATAAAAGTTCTGTAACATAATCAACATAGCAGTCCACACTTTCACCTTTATTAAACTTCCTACATCTCTAGTCCTATCTCTCCTAAACAACTTAGCAAACTAGGTTTTCTAATTTTAGAAATTACTAAGACTCAATAAAAGTTAAAATGGAATGCCAAATTTTAAATATGGTGAATGGGCGCTCATTTTTTTGTAAGTCCGTACGCAATCCAGCTACCATCACACAATTACTTGACTCTAGGTATATTTTAATTCCTCGTGGATTTTTGGGCCTTTTATATGCCCACTAAAGCCCCATTCAATAGTCTTTTTAAGCCCCTTTTAATTATGGCTTGCAAACCATGGATCAAAATCTCAGCCGAGATTTCAATTTCTCGGCCGAGATGACTCGGTGCAGGCCCCTACCGAAACGAAAATTACCCAAATTTCGGGTAGGGGCCGATAATTTGAATAATTTGAAATTATCGGCCGAGATTTTGGAATGTCACTTTTTTTTTTTTTAACGTCTTTTGCTTCGATTTTTTTTTTTTTTCCATACATTTACCCGAGTTTTATTCCTTTACACTTAGTTTAATTTTTATTTTTCTCCTCTCCTTCCATAGTTTGACGAAATTTCGCCGGATGTTGTCGGATCTTGATGAAATCTCGTCGTATCGTACTGTAACTTACCGAATCTTGTAGGATTTCGCCAAAAGTTGCCTAATTTTGACGGATTCTTGTCAGACTTTGATGGATTCTCTCCCAAAGTTACCGTAACTTTTCCGAATATTGTCGGGTTTCGCTATATCTAGTCATATCTCGCCGAGTCTTCCCACATTTAGCCGGTTCTTGTCGAATCTTGCCGGATTTCGTCAAATATTGCCAATATCTTATCGGATTTCGTCAAATATTGTCGATATCTTACCAAATTTAATCTCAATAGTTCAAATACGTCTTCTAATAATGTGAAAGAGTTAAAAATAAATAAAGTTCGGCAAAGTTCGGAGTAAATTTCCGAAATTTTTCAAAAATTTGACCAATTTACAGTTCGGGTTGTAAACGAAACCGAAACTGAGATTTTGATCCATGTTGTAAGCAGCTTTATATGGCTGTTAAAAACACTGTTTACTGCTGGAAATTTAGGCTGTGTTTGGGTTAGCTCTTTGGGGCCAAAGAGCAGCTCTTTCGCTCTTTGGCTCCAGCGGGAATTGCTTTTATGTTTGGTAACACATCTCCTTGCCCCATTTGCTCTGGCGGAGAGCTGTTTTAAGTGATAAAACTGCTCTTTGCCTGCCCTCTGAAAATCTGCTTTGGCAAATAGCTGCATCTGCTCTTATAAGAGCTAACCCAAATGCAGTCTTATATTTCCAGCATTGAATCTGTTTTATTCTCCAGATATTTCATATGACACGAGGGCCACACCAAGAGTCTACAAGGGACTGGAGTAAGTTGTCATGTCTCTTAGGAGAGTCTAATAAGAATGGTAGCCTTCCTTGGGGCTTCTACAATTTCCCTCTGTGACTCTTTTAGTTAATATATACTCACTACTATTGTATTGCAATACCCATCCTTTTTGGGTGTAGATTGCCTATAGAGGCTGGAATGTGATAGGAGGGAGGAGGCTTTTATAATGACCAAATTGTTCAACAAGATAATTGAGAACAAGAAAAATGCCTCAGAAAATAGAGAAAGAGCACCTTTGCCCCTTCTATCAGAATAAAGAGGACATCAAAAGTCATGTGAACTATCGAGGAATTAAACTGATGAAGAAATGTGTCTAAGACAGGAATCAAATATTTTTTTATAACCAGTTTGAGTTATGTTAGGAAATTTGATTAAGGTAGGGATGCAAATGGCTCGGTTCAAGTCTGAGTCAAGGTAGATCCGCACCTGACCCATTAAATAATTTTTGTCTAGATTTTGGACCCTTACCTGACCCATTTATTAATTGGTCAGGTTCAAATAAAATTATGCGAATCTATTTAGGAGTTTGGGTCGGATCTGGGTTGGAGTAGATTCAGATCCAACCCATTTATTATCAGGTCGGGTCCTGGTTTGGGTTTGGTCCAAAACAATCAACAACTAGGGATCCGTTTGGCCTAAACAATCAGAACTTGAAAATTTTGTTTGCTTATTTATTTTTATCACATTAAAGTTATAATTTCATTAAAAGTAATGAAATTAGAACTTGTTAGAGGCAAAAAACTTGAAAGTTAACTAAGGTGCATAATTTTTTATATGGATTTGGAATTGTAAACAAATTGCATAAAATGCACACCTGAAATTTTTAGTGCTCTTAAAATTACCTTGATGGTTTTTATGATGAGAGTTTAGATTGTTGAAATTTGAGGGTGATGATGGTGAAGCACTTTACTTGAAGGATGCATGACTGCTATTTTCCCAAATTAGAATGCTCATAGTCAGAGATCTTGAGACCAAATTCAATAACAAACTATGAAGCTCTCTAACAAATCTACAAGAGAAAAAAAAAAGAACTAGCATAAAAGAACACAATCACGCACAAAATCAAAATACACTTGATCTGTCACGATCTTTTCAGAACAACATGGATTTAACTATTTTTCTGCTAATTTATTTGACAGGAAATTTGGAGGGAAGATACGAGGACAAGTATGTCAAATACTAGAAAAAAATTCAATTTGCTTAGATGATGAAAAATACCGATGGATAAACTGAACTCGTTGAATTTGAATAGATGATCAAACCTGAAATTGAGAAAATCATAAATAAGCCTGATGCAAACATCAAGAGAAGTATCCGATATGGTGGAAAGGGTTTGCCAATTCGAATTTAAACTCATAAATAATAAAGGAGCTAATTCTCTCTTTAATTTTCATGATACACAGACGCGCACAAACATGTACCTACATATATATTGCCTGAGTCTGAAAACAACCATTAGAGATTTAAACCCAACCCCAACTTGATTTGGCAGGAGTCAAGTCGCACCCAACTTTGTGTTAACCCAACCCAGGCCCAATTTCTAATTTGATCAACCCAGGTTGACTGTCAGGTCTAATCAGATAATGCCCGGGATGACTCAACCCTTTTGCATCCCTAAACTGAAGCCATTTTCTAGTTAAATCAATTTATTGAAAGCTTTATTGAGGAGAATAATTTACATATATTTCTATTGTTTTGGAAAAAGCCTATGATAGAATATCGAGATAGATAATCCAGTGGATGTTAACTAGGAAGTGTATTGTCAATGAATATTTTGAGAATGTTCAAGACATTTCTAAAAGGGGGCAACTATATAGGCACCAACAGTTGAGGTTCTTTGTTGGAGTAAGATTGCATTAAGGGTTTGCTTTGAGTCCTTATTTACTTGCATTAGTTATGTACAGATTGGTAGTAGAAATACAAGATGGGGTTTCAAGTTGTATGCTATTTGAGGATGACAAGCAAACTTGAGAGCCTAGAGGATGATTTACTTGAAATAGAAGATTTTCATATTTTGGTTCTATCGCACAATCAGATAATAGATTTGAGAGGGCATCTTAAACAGGATCAGTGCAGGGTGGGTGAAGTAAGATAGGCGAGCAGTGTATTGTCTAATCAACAATTTTCACTTTGATAGAGGGACGTTTTATAAAATGGCGATAAGTCGGCATGGTGCAAAGCAGTGGGCTACAAAGAAGCAACAAGGTGACAGTTCATTTGGCTAAGATGTGTATGCTCGTGGAGCAAGAAGAATCTTCTTTGGTATGAGTTCATAATAGGAAGTTTAGGGGTGGGCAAGATTTAAAGAGTAAACTAAATAATATCATTTGAGATAGTTTGAGCATGTCCATTGGAGACATGAAACAAGGTTCTAAGAATTGAAATGATACAAGGAGAAGAGGAAAACCAATAAAGATTTGGAGATAAGCAAGGAGAAACAACATGGAAGCTCTCCGGAGCAATGAGAAGTGTAGCTGTATACATAAATGATTAGAGAAATAGGACTTGTGAAGCCGACCTCAAATAAAGGGGACCGTTCGATGATGATGATGATGATGATGAATACTCACTCAATTTCTGTTCATATGAACAACCCCCTCTGACCACAAATAGATGGGACAAGGCAATGATGATGATGCTGATTTTTTATCTTTTATTTATTTATTTAGACAAGTTGGGTTGCGTTACCATGCACCTTCCAGTTGAGCCAGAGGCCCATCCCCTATGACGATGAATTCTTGTCTTGTTTTATTAGCACCAAAAACCCCCAACAAAGGTAAAAAAGAGGTCCATTTCCCTCTCTACCTTTTAGTAAGAATCGATCCAATTTCTAGATTAAAGAATGGTTATCAAAGTCACGCTATGGCCTCGCCATGGAGAATGGCGATGGGAAACGCCATATATAACCAAATAGTCATGACGACTAAATAGCGTCGCCATGACGCAATAGCATTATGATGTCGCTATGCACGCTATTTTATTATTTTATTTTTTGAATTATAACGTATAATACTTATAAGTTATGACATATTTATAATATATAAGTTACAAAAGTTGACTTACAAGTCACAAAACCTCAACTTATAAGTTATAAAATGCTCGACTCTCTCTCTTTCTCTCTCTCTCTCTCTCCCTCTCTCTTTCTTTCTCTCGTCACAGCAATTACCAACACCAGCGTCAGCAACACTACCATATGTGTACTTAATATTTCATATTTTTAATATTCTATATTTGATGATATTTCATATTTATTTATTTATATTTACCATGTTATAAATTTGTTGATGTTTCATATTTGATTTGTATTTATTGATATTTGTTTATTCCTAGAACATGAAATCTTCAATATTTAGAGTCAAATATGATGTTTTAGTTGTTAAATTTTTTTCTTCCTATATTTTTTTCTTATATAAAAAATATTTTTTTAAAAATACTAGTAATTAATAGATAAAAAATATATATTTTTAAATTACAATAATAAATAGCCTCGCCATGGCTTTTCTATGGTCACTCCATAGCGTAGCGAGCCTCTTTACCATGACCTCATCATACCGCCTTAACTACCTTTGATTAAAGAAAACCAAGTTAGGTCACACAAGCACTTGCACAAACAAATTGTAAGCGACATGGGTTTTGTATATTGTTACTCAAACTCACTATACCCAAGGTTTTAATTTTTTTTCTCCAAAATTACATGTTTCCAATGGTATATGTATATAATAGGAGGAAAGAAACCTTTTGGCTTTCCAACTTGCTCTGAAATATGAATGAGTTATAGATATTGCTAGATTTATTGAGATGTTACTTCATGTTCTTTGCAGGAACAAAGTTCTTTGTTGTTTGTGAGCCTGGAACGCAGCACATGGAAGGTCTTCTGAAACATATCTACGAGTTATATGCTGATTATGTTTTGAAAAATCCCTTCTACGAAATGGAAATGCCAATCCGGTGTGAACTCTTTGACTTGAACCTATCGCAAGCGATCCAGAAAGACCGTGTGGCATTAATAGGTCGATGAACTGAAATTTAATCACTTCATCAAGTAAGGATTGATATCTGAATTCTATCTTATCTTATCTTTCCCTTGATTTTTTTTCCTTAAAAAAGATTTGTATTTACTGTGGAGGTTGATCCTGTCCTTTTTTCTCTTTGCTTGAAAGGAGAAGGAGAACGATCCTTTCATCAAGATAGATTTGTGCTTTGTCAAGATAGATGTCTATTTGCTTGCATATATTTCAACACCTCTAAAAAATGTGAGCATTTTTTTACCTGCTTCATGTGCGACCCCCCGAACAAAAAAAGAAAAAAAAGCAAAACAAATCCTATCCGTTTTTGTTTGGTAAGACAGGTCCTAAATCGACGTCCCTTTGAAATATGAAACCAACACTCTTAATGGAATTCCATGAAAAACAGACTTTCACATATCTTGAGGGTAAAATACAATGTTCGAGTCTGGAGATCCATGAATCATATGTTCCATGGGATCCTGGGGCTAAGAGGCATAATGTCCTTTTAGAAAAGGAAACCAATTCTATAAGTTGGCTCATTCTTCTTCTTGGCATTATATTATCGTAAATAATTGAAAGAGCAAATTACAGAGATCTCAAGTGGAACAACTTAATAAAACACTGCAAGAGAACACTCGAAAGGTTGTACACTACTTAGCCAAAATCATGGACTAGGTGAAACGTATGACCTTAAGTTAACTCATGACTCTAAGGAGCTACTTAGATTCTTCCCGAACATGTTTTACGATCATTTTCCAATAAGAAACCTAAACTAAGAGGACTAATTTGATTACATTTACTATTGGATATCGCTTGCTTGCATCTAGTGGTACTTCCTCCTATCCGAATCAACTCGTTCGAGCTTAATTCGCTCTTGAACGTAGGAGATGTAAACTGCAGCCCTCTTGTCGACGCTATCGTCTATAGCACCATCGACATGGCCGCCCAAGTCACCAACTCCATCAGTATTTACGATGACCGAATTCTTCTGCTTCGGTGGAGGGAGCATAAATTTGTCATCAACCAGGAACCCCACTGAAGTAGTCAAAGATGGTGAGCTTGGTTTCACCGTACTAAATTGTGTGGTAGGGGATGACTTTGGAGCTCGGTAGAAGGACATCACCAGCTTCCCTTTCATGAACCCTCTTCTCTTTGGAATGGACTCCATTTATGGAAGTGTTTTCGCTCACTTAAGGTGATGAATTTTTTAATTTTTTTTTATCAAATGGGAGTGCTATATATAGTAGTTGGGCTATGCGTTGATGGATTCAAGATAGATATGAAACTTTAAGATGGGCCATGGTCTATATATATATATATATATATATATATATATATATATATATGGATTCTTGATCTCTTTTGATCACATATATTCCCCATTTTACCATATAATGGGAACTTTACGAGATTTGAAAGATTTGGAGGAGTTGATACGGACATTGGAATATCCAAAAGGTTATAACTTCATTGATATTTATTCATTACTTTGATGATTGATCTTCTCTTTTACAATAAATGGTTTTGGCCCCTAAATCTCAATTTATTTATTTTTTTAAAATGAATTGCAGGTTTCGAAGTTCATTAGCTAAATATATAATGAGGGAGAATGAATAGATAAGGATGATGTCATTGTCAAACCTTCCAGCTTATCAATTATCATAAATAACCAAAAAAGAAAAAGGTGACTTTATTGTGCCAATAATAATCATGTAGTAAGATATTTATGTACTCGATGCTTAAAAAGAAACATGGTCAAATCTAGTTTAACGTAATCATCTAATCAACCCAACTATTCTAAGAGCCATTACTTGCACACGTTTTTCAAGTGATTGCACCAAATTTAAAGAAAGACTTGGCATTTTAGGGACATGTGATATATAAAATTGCAATATGGGCTGTCTGATTTGAAGTTCATGATCAATAAATCTTTGGTACATAAAATTGGAGCAAAAGACGATACTTGTTATATGATGTGTTGTAGTTAACTATTAAATTATATAATAGCCTTTGACTCCATTTAATCAAATGATGAAAACTATATTTTGTTCTAATCTTTTTCAATTGATATCTTTAAATCATGGCCTTCAAATCAAACAGCGTAGATGGTGTTTTCACATATTAGAGGTCACCAAACTTGCAAGTCAGTTTTTTAAATTTGGTGCAATCCGGTGCAATCACTTGAAAAGTGCGTGCAAGTAATGGCTCCCTTCTAAGATTCTTTCCTAAATTACAAGATATACATCACATGGTGTGTATCGTATAGATATGATCCAAAATTAGTTGATGCATATCTCATAGATACGATCCAAAGTTTTTTTTTTTTTTTTGATAAATATAGATGTCATCCAAAATTTGCTTGTGTATCATGGAGATATGATCCACAGTGACTTAGTTTGGTGATTCAAATTCAGGTTTGCGATTCACTAGTATCAAGAAAACTTGATTTGCTTACTATCAAGCAAGCCCAATTTGTCAATGGTGGATGATTTTTTGAAGTATTTGGTGACTTTGTAGTATAAATATGCACTTTTTAATGAAATATCATTTGGTTAGCTATAAACTTAAATAATAATAACATCATTGGTTCAAATCCGCTCTTTATGCTTTTAAAATTTGTTTTAAAATAAAATAGTTAGTTAATTCGCTTGCCATACTGAATCGGATTGAATCGAACTATGAACTAGTTCGTGGTACCCAATTTGTGATTCGCTAGGTGAATGATCAAATCAACATATATATATATATATATATATATATATATATATATATATATATATATATATATATATATATATATATATATATATATATATATATATATATGATCTAATATGAAATATTGGACCAAATTGGTGCACCAAAAACTTCATCATTAAGAGGTTTATGATCATCTGATTGCTGCGATTTTCATGGTATGGCCCATCCAAGAGGTGGTCAATTGATCTGATGATCTGGATTGATGAACATGGGCACCAACAGGGGGCGCCTAAGAGCATAGAATGTAAAATTTTCAAAACCCAAAAATTATACCACCAAGATAATCTCTCTGCTTTGCTCTGTTTCTTTTATATGGACAGCTACTAGACAATGCAAAAGCGTCCACTTTTATCACCAAAAGCAGATGGCAGAATTCTATCTGATGGAAGTGTCCCACATCGTGCACAAGTGGGGGTGATGGATTCTTGGAGGTTTGAAAATCAACCTGAGCTTTAAGAAGTACATGGCCAGTCCTTCATTTATTCTTCGTATTGCTTTTGATGCATAAAGTGAGGATCTCTTTAAGTGGATTAAAAGCGCTTTTGCTTTGCTTCCCAAATCTTTGGATTAGATTGAGACGTAATCTCATTAATCTCATTAATATGTTTTGGATAGGTTCTAATCTTACTTAAAACTGCCTACTTGTAGGTCATTACTAAGGTAAAAGTGGAAACACCATAGCATATCCTGCCCTTCATAATCGTTGGATCTGATACCCCAAATCCAGTTGTCATAAAGACGGAAGGCAACTATATTTAGAGATTTTTATCAAAATATGCTTAGTTATTTAATTTATCATCCCATATCCTAGTTACCAAAGAAAATAAATTATTAATTATTAATTATTAATGCTAGCTATTTTGTTTTTAAAGTAAAATTTTTAAAGCATAAAGTTGAGATGATTTAAACCGAGGACTTCATGACTTTCAAGTTTTATAACAAACCAAAGTGCTTATTTGCGTTTTTTTAATTAAAAAATGTAAGTTTCCATTACAAAATTAATAAATAGTTAAATTCATCCTCCCCTAGCGAATCGGATCTGTTTGATGCTAGTGAACTGGGAACCGAATCGGGTCTGTTTAATGCTAGTGAATTGGGAACCCAACTTTGAATCGAGCTTACCAGTGAACTAAGTAACTTTTCTATACTTCCTAAGCATCAAGTTCTCTTTCCCTCCTCTCGCTTCATTGTTGTCTCTTATCTCTCTCCCACTTTGAAATCCGTGACACCAGATGCTCAAGTTCAGCCACCGGTGACATTAACAGATCCCCCTCTTTTCCTCTCAAAATACCCCAAAATCATCTTTCTCTAGGCATGGTTTCAAACAGCTTGTGTACATTACAACTATCACCCTCTCTCACAATGGCAGAACTAGTAGGGGCTTGAGGCCCCTAGACGTTCGACCGTACTTGTTCCGGCGTTTCTCTTTTATGTGGGATGATATGAACTATAAGACTGGATTAAACGAAAAATTTATCAAATCATTGCCCCATAGGAACGCCCATTGTAGATGAAACCTCAAGGGTTTGTGGCGTGATGGCTAAGTAACTGCCTCAATAAGCGGGAGAACCTGAATTTGAATCCTCCCATTGAAGTTAGTCTAGGGATTTATATTCTATACTGACTAGACACGTGCTAACTAGAGGTGTGCATGTGCCCTTGAATTAGACACGTGCTAACTAGAGGTGCACATGAGCCCTTGGATTGGCGGGTGCTCCAAAAGGCCCTGATACCCATGTTATGCACACAAACATATGGACATTGTAGATGTTTCTGCATAGATGGTCACATGGTGAAGAATAACATTTGCAAACGCATTGTGTTTTCTCCATTATTTTTGTCTTTGATTTGAACATTACCGAGAACCCAACTTGATTCATTTTCTAGAACAAATAGAGAAGATAAGTGACCCTCTCACTGCCTAATAAAGAACCCAATATGATTCAATTTATGCAGTCTTATGTTTTTATCAGCCCTCCAAGCATACTAATGTTAGATGTGCTTATATAACGATATCAAATTGATAACCAAGGTTGATACGGGACGGCATGCTAAAATCCTAATATGTAAATTTGGGATTAATTTTACAATGAATTAAATAGCGGAAATATTCAAAATCATGCAACACATAAAATTAATTTAATGAAATTAATAAAATAATTAGATTAATCTATTTTAGCATTCGCATGCATGAAAATTTCTCAATCTAGAAAAACGGTTCTAATAAGGGAACTCAAGTTTCGCTCTAGTTTAGGGCATCAATCGATAATCGCAATATCGTCTCTTGACTCCTCGGAGATTTTAAATGAAATAAGATTTAAAATAATTCAATAAAAGGAGAATAATTTGAGATTTTGATTTTTATCAATGGAATTAAAGAAAGATAATACATGAGAACAACTAGAGAAAAGACAAAATAAAAGAATAGATTATAAGGCTTCGCACCAAGGGTTTTTTAAAGCTTCACACCACGGCTGTACGTCGGCTTCACACCAAGTCGCACGAGAAACGATTGCTCATTCTTCAAGGTTTGAAAGATTCACTCTCTCGATTAAAAACTCTTCACAAGCTTTCTAGGGTTTGCACAAAAGTAACTCTCTTTTCATTCAATAATCAAAAACTAATTAATAAAGTATTTATAATGCCTTTATATAGGCTAAGAAAATCCTAAACAACCTAAAATTTACAATAAAAGAGTCCTAATAATAATAAAACGCTAAAAAAGACAGTTTCCACAAAATTTAGAAGTTTCGTCGCGGGGCGGAACGTCGCCAACAACGCGTTGTTGCACTGTTCACAGTGTGTTGTTGAACAACGCACTATTGCACTGCTCACAATGTACTGTTGAACTATTCACAGCACGCTGTTCACAGGCGTCTTGTGTCTTATTTTCTGCCTTATCTTTTGGTTTCCTCTTTATGCTTTCATCTGCCTTGTTTTGTTGGATGTCCCCATCAATACTCTTCGAGTGGGAAAAACTCATATCTGATGAGTTAGGAAACTCACGGATGCCACACTTCGAAAGCTCAACTCTTGACTTGTCTTTTCACGTTGTGAGATACTTTTGATTCTTACCTTCATTGGCATAGAAGCTTAGAAATTCTATAACATTCTCAATCATCCTTTTCTCATATTGGACAGATAAGGTACAGGATAGAAACTAGGTAAATGGGTATAGCTCGATTGGGTGCTCAAGAAGGAATGATTCAAAGGGCAGGATTGTGAGATCAAGAATAGGAGTAAAATCCGTTATGACAACTATCGGATGACTGCCCTCGTCTAGAAGAAGATCTAGACCTCCACTATTACCTCTTTCCGAGATTGAAAAAGATTTCACATGCTCAGAACTATCAGAAATTAACACAAAACTTTTAGTATCAAATGCATTAAACATATTCAATGTCTTAGTACGATCATATGTATTTTCGATGCTCAATAAATTCAGACTGTTAATCCCATGCAAATCAGAATGATGATATGCTCCTACCAACTTTAATGACTCACTTGGGATGGACGCACTATCAACACCGTCCTCGATAATAGAAACTGTCCTAATGCAACCTACGACTTTGACCGAAATTTCACCTCCATCATCACTTGGTGTTTCACACGGTTCATACACTTCTTCATGTAACTCATTGCTCTCTTTTTCGGCATGCTCTTGAATAATCAAGGTTTAACCTTTACTGGGACATTGGGATGTGAAGTGACCAAAGCCTTAACACTTATAACATTATTGCGGAACACACTTAGAACTCTCGATCATTGGTCTCTTTCCTTTGCCAATATGAGGAATTACGAATTTTGTAGATTGACTAGAGGTAGTACTTTCCTTTTCTGTAGGATTAGATCGATACTCAAATTTGGAGGACTTAGATCGGTCATTATTAGGGGGTGTCGAGATACATTTCTAATTCTTCAACCCTAGCGAAATATTCCTCGAGATCCGCAACAGGATAAGGAATGAGTTTCCTCTTTAACTCTGGGCGAAGACCCATTCGAAATCGGGAGAGAGTAACTTTCGCTGGCTCATCGATATCGGCCTGGGTCATCAGGCCTTCAAACCGATCAATGTACTCTATGACTGGAGAATCTCCTTGATGCAATGACTGCTACTGATTAAGAATACGTTCATCATATAATACGGGAACGTATTTTTCATGCAGTTGGTCTTTCATTTCAGCCCACGTGAAAATAAAATGAAGACCCTGGATTTGCCTACGACGCTCTACTCCCAACCAATAAAGTCTAGCTTGACCCATAAGTTTGACTTTGGCAAATCTGACCTTACACTCTTCAGACATGACATCCCACTCAAAGTAGTTTTCCATGCTGGCGACCCACTCAAGAAAAATCTTGGGTTATCTTTTCCCGTTAAAAGTAGGGGCGTCTATTTTCACTGATTTCATGACCTTATTATCCAGATTGGTTTGGACCTATCGTCGAGGAGGAACATCTCTCCTACGGTTACGATTGTTGCTCTATTATGATTCTCAATGATGAGCGCATTAATCTCTTCGAAACGGGTCTCTAAAGCCTCATGTCAGACTTATTGATCAGTGATGTGCTCATCCATCTGGGTTTGACTAGCGGTCACTTTAAATGCAAGATCTCTAATCAGGGTTTCTAAGCTACTGGTATCTATGACGGAATTATGCAAGACTAGATGGTGTAAGACAAAGTATATTAAAATCAAGTGAACCCTAAAACCTATATGGCACGGAGAACCCTAAACTAAGACTGTACTTTGATACCAAAACTGGCGCGGGATGACACGCTAAAATTCTAATATGCGAATTTGGGATTAACTTTAGAATGAATTGAATAATGAAAATATTCAAAATCATGCAACAAATAAAATTAATTCAATGAAATTAATAAAATAATTAGATTAATTCATTTTAGTGTTCGCATATATGAGAATTTTTTTATCTAGAAAAACGGTTCTAATGAGGGAACTCGAGTTTCGCTCTAGTTTAGGGCATCAATCGACAATCGCAATATCGCCTCTTGACTCTTCAATGATTTTAAATGAAATAAGGCTTAAAATAATTCAGTAAAAGGGAAACAATTTGAGATTTTGTTTTTATCAATGGAATTAAAGACAAAATAAAGGGATAGATTCAAATGCTTCACACCAAGGGTTTTTTGAAGCTTCACATCACGGTTGTACATCGACTTCGCACCAAATCACACGAGAAACGATTGCTTACTCCTCAAAGTTTAAAGGATTCACTCCCTCGATTGAAAACTCTTCATAAGCTCTTTAGGATTTGCACAAAAGCAACTCTCTTTTCATTCAATAATAAAAAACTAATTAATAAAGTGTTTACAATGTCTTTATATAGGCTAAGAAAACCCCACACAACCTAAAACTCAAATAAAATAGTCATAATAATAATAAAACACTGAAAAAGATAGTTTTTGTAAAATTTAGAAGTTCCGTCGCAGGGCGAAGCGCTGCCAATAGTGCGTTGTTGCATTGTTCACAACGTGCTGTTGAACAGTGCGTTGTTGCACTGTTCACAGCATGCTGTTGAACATTCACAACATGCTGTTCACAGGCGTCTTGTGTCTTATTTCATGCCTTCTCTTTTGATTTCCTCTTTGTGCTTTCATCTGCCATGTTTTGTTGGATATCCCCATCAAAGATGCAGTTGGCGAAGTAGTCGGGACCACACCTAAAGAAGTGGAAGTTCTGTGTTTGAATCCCATCCCTTGTTTGCCACTCCCAAGGATTTATCCCTACTAACTAGTGCATGTGATCTACAGTATTGCACTTACATGAAGACTTAGTCAAGTACTCTAAGAAGCCAGATACTCTATTATAAAAATAATAATAATAAGGTATTTACTTTAATTTGTTCATCCACACTCTAAACAGATACATGCAATAGATTGCAGAATGTTTAGAGGAAGATATTCAGTTGAGAGCTTTTATAGGGGGTTAGAGAGGGGGCGGTTTCAGTTTATGTATGGGTTGCTCTACTCGCGCCTATCGACCCAATGAGGGCACTGGTTCCAAAAGCCTTTGACTACTTTGAAATATACGATGGAGATCATTTTTCGTCTCAATCTTCCCCAATTATGGACATGATACGGTCAGTTTTGATTTCACATGGCACACATCCCAAAAAGTGATTTGAAAATCAAGTTTGAGTATGATGTGTCACATGAGTTTTAGCTTTGTTTTTTTTTTTTTAAGAAAATGCTTTTAGGTATGTTGCTAATGTTTGATGAATAAATCACAATTATAACATGATTTATTCAAAATATTATCGATTTTGGTAACTATGGTCATAAATAGTTGAGAGGGCAAATTGAGAAGATATCAAATAGAACAACTTATAATACTACAGGAGAACATTCAAAAGGTCATACCCCAGCCTAAATCATGGACTAATGCCAAGCATGCATAACAAATGGCAGTGGCCATTTTTCCTTCAACAAGATAAAACTTATATGACCTTCACTCATGACTACATTTACTATTAAATATTTCTTGCTTGCGTCTAGTGATGCCTCCTCCTATCCGAATCAACTCGTTCTAGCTTAATTCGCTCTTGAACGTAGGAGATGAAAACCGCGGCCCTCTTGTCGACGCTATCGTCGCTAGCACCATCAACGTGGCCGCCCAAGTCACCAACTCCATCAGTATTTAAGATGACCGAATTCCTCGGCTTCGGTGGTGGGTGCATAAATTTGTCATCAACCAGGAACCCCACTGAAGCAGTCGAAGATGGTGAGCTCGGCTTCACCGTACTAAATTGTGTGGTAGGGGATGACTTTGGAGATCGGTAGAAGGACATCACTAGCTTCCCTTTCATGAACCCCCTTCTCTTACCAATCGACTCCATTTTGTGGATGTGACCTCACTGAAGTTGATGATTTTTTATATCAAATTGGACGGCTATTTATAGTAGTTGGGCTATGCTTTATCATAAGACGTGGAACCCATCAGTGGACCACAGTCCATTAACTAATATCTGGAGTCTTGAACTCTTGATACCTTTTGATCAAAGAGCGCGCGCGCGTGCACACACACACACACACACACACACACACACACACACACACACACACACACACACACATATATATATATATATATATATATATATATATATCTATGTCCATGATTTTGTTACATATATTCAAATGATTGCACAGAGGTTAGAAAGATTTTGTATTTTAGACACATGTGACATATGAAAATGCCATCTAGGCCGTCTGATTTAAATTTCATGATCTATAGATTCTTAGTGGATAAGATTGGTGCAAAACACGATATTTATCATATGATCTATTATTGTCAACCGTTCAATCAAATAATATCCTTTGACTATATTTAATCACATGATACAGATTATATTTCATGCCAATCTTATCCACTAAGGATCTATAGATCATAAACTTTAAAACATATGGCCCAGATTGCATTTTCACATGTCACTTGGCCCTAAAATACAAAGTCTTTTTTTAACCTCGATACAATCACTTAAAAAGTAAGTGCAAGTAATGGTTCCCTATTCCCAATTATAGCATTATAATAGGATTTACACGATTTGAAAGATTTGGAGGGGTTGATGCATGGACATTGCAATAGCTAAAATTTGTAACTATATATATTTTATTCATGGGTATAGGTATTTGCAACTGAATATTCAATATCTACAATTAGATTTATTTTTTTTGCACGTGAGATCGTGAGAGCTATTGACTGCCTTCAATAAGACGATGGAGATCATTTTTTGTTCCATTCTTCCAAACAATGGGCCTTGAGATCATGGCCCGCCTATCAGATGGCCAAGTCAGATGTTGATTCCACGTGACACACATCTCCAAAAGTGATCCGCAAACATGGCAGTACCATATGAAGGGATTTTCGGGTCACTTTTAGGGATATGTGCCTCGTGGAATCAACATCTGACTGTCTCATAGGTGCGCAATGATCTCAAGATTAACTTTGTGAAAGATTAGGTTTAAAAATGTTCTCCCTCCTTTATTTCAAGGCAGTCAATAGCTCCCATGTGCGGAAACACTGGTTGTATATAAAGAATATCTGATTACAAATATGAAATAATGGTACCCTTTAATCATTACTTTGATGATGACCACTTCGATAATATAAATTTTTTTAACTCCTAATCTCAATTTTGTGTTGAGTTATAGGTTCCACAGTTCATCATGTAAATATTGAAGGAGGGAGAATGACTGGATAAGGATAATGTCAATATCAAACCCTTCTACTTTATCATAGAATAACAAGGACAAGAAAAACAAAGAAAAAAAGTGACACTGCTTTTGTGCCAATAATGATAATGATATAATATGCTAATTATATACTCGATGCTTCACAGAATTGGAACAAATTGGTGTACCAAAAAGTGCATCGATGGGAGGTTTATCATCATCTGATTGCTGCCATTTTTTGGGGTTATGGCATATCCAAGAGGTGGTCAATTGATCTGATGGTCTGGATTGATGAGCATGCACACGGCACACTTATGTAGTGCACTTCTAAGCATGGAGTGCATCCATTGGTGTTAGGGAGGACTTTATCTTTGTACTTAAACTTGTGTTAGTTAATTCACTGGGCGGTTATTCCCTGGAGCGGAGTGCCTGGTCTGATATCCTAATATTGGTGTGCCTATTTTTCTTATCGAGTTGGTGTTAGGTACCTAACCCGAGCACCATGAGACTTGGATCATGGGTCACCTTTTAGGATATGTGGCGTACCAATTCATCATTTGTAAAGCTATCGGATTGTAACCCCATAGATCTTTAAAAGGCGTTAATTAATTGCTTTGAATCACATGGTAAAAATATTTTTTCATCTCAATCCTTCGTATGATAAATCATCATATCAAAATATTGATATCAAATAGCACATATGCCACATGTCCAAAATTGACTATGAACTAAATTAGTTGTTGCTTGGGTCGGTACTATTACCGACCCTTTTCTTGTAACTTTAGGTTAAGAACACAGAAAACCCATATTCTACACCACCAAGATAGTGTTGCATCTAGGGTGGCAACGGGCTGGGCTTGAGTATACCCAAGCTAAGCCCAGGTCCGTGGGGGTCTTATGATTGCTGGGTTTGAGCATACGCAAGCTAAGCCCGGGCCAGAAAATTTTGAATTTGAACCAGGGTGGGCCTAGGCCCCTGGGGGTCTTATGATTCCAAGCTCAAGCCCGTCCCGCATCACTCTTTCAAAACTCAAACCCGGCCCAGCCCGACCCAATTATTCATATGCAAGCCGAATAGAATGAGATTATAGAAGGGGGAATATGAGGAGGGTTCTTTAATCCTTTGTCCTTTTAAAAAACTAATTGAAAAAATGTATGATATCTTGGACATCTTTTTCTATTGAGAGGATAAGATCTTTAATGTCTTTTTTATAGATATTATAATTATTTATTGGGAGTTTGAGATTACAATTAGATTAGAGGTTGAGAGAGAGAGAGATGTTGGATCTATCAATTCGACAATACAAATATATGCCCTAGGATCTAGGCGCATGATCAATCAAAATAATAAATTAACAATCCATAAGTTAAAATATATGTGCGCACCTTGAGTGTGAGTCATGAATGATGGGTTGCCGATCTTCTCGCGCTCAAATCCTCCTAGCACAATGGGGATGCTTTTGCTAATAGGGAGGGTTGAAGTGTATCAAGCAATCGATGAGACCAAACACCCCTTATATTTATAACCAAAAAATTCTTTTCCATTAAGGACTTAAATTACTAATTATATTGTGATTGTGAATCACAATCATACCTTAATTTAAAGACTTAATTATTATTAGTTGCTTATTCTCTTCAAATTCACCGAATTAACAACTGCGCATCTCAAGATTGATCTTACACCATTCACCGGTCAACGGGTTGACTATAGTGACGGCCACAAAAAATAAAAACTTCCAACAGTCTCCCACTTGACAACACTATGTCAATAAACTCCGATTACCAAATGTTAGCTAACTTTCTTTCAATAATAAGTCCTAATCAATCGTAATCAAAGTTTTTATAATCAGTCCAGTCCAATGAGAATTTCAACACAAAATCAATATAATCAATGTATCATGTCATCGATATATGACCGTTCATTAGTTATCGTATTAGAATTCATCACCGACTTGGATTCCAACTAGTATGATTTCACATAGATTGCAAGTTTACAAACTGAATAATGATTACATATAAATTCAATCTATTATTGGTCCTACTTTATTGCCATCTACTGGCACCATATGTTCCAAAATTTTATTTGCATAAAAATGAAAAAGCAAATAAATAATCCTTATTTCTGAATTAATTAAACAAATATAGTCACTCATATATATCTACTCTCAAAGGCTATCAAAATTATCCATTAATCTCATGCGCGCAATATACTCTGAAAAAAATTTGGGAGGTAAGCCTTTAGTGAGAGGGTCAACCAACATGAGTATCGTACTATTCTTTTCAACATATATAATTTAATTCTAAACTTTCTCCCTTACAACAAGATATTTGATATTAATATATTTGGAACCTCCACTAGTCTTGTTGTTATTAGAGATAGCTATCGCAGCGAAATTGTCACATAAGATTCTCAGTGGCCTTGAAATATTATCAACAATTCGAAGCCTTTAGATAAAATTTCTCAACTATATCGCCTCACATGTTGTCTCAAAACATTCAACAAATTCTGCTTCTATAGTAGACGAAGTAGTCAATGTTTGTTTAACGTTCTTCCAAGATATAGGTTCACCTGCAAGCATAAAAATATAACCCGATGTGGACCTATGAGTGTCTTGACACCCATCATAGTCGACATCTGAATAACCAATAACTTCAAGGTTATTCAACCTTTTGTACATGAGCATGTGCCCTTTGGTCTGTTGTAAATAGCAAAAAACCTTCTTGACTACTTTCCAATGGTCCAAATTAGGATTACATTGATACCAACCAAGCATGCCAACTATATACACTATGTCTAGACGAGTACAGACTTATGCATACATGAGACTCCCAATTGCCGATGCATAGGGAATTGTATCCATTTGCTTTCTCTCCAAATCGATCTTGGGACTCTGAAGTAGACTAAATTTATCACCCTTAATCACAGAGGCAACAGTAGCGGAATACTTATGCATGTTAAACCTTTTAAGAACTTTATCAATATAAGCTCTTTGAGACTGTCCCAATATGCCACGGGCTCTATCTCGATGAACCTCAATTCCTATCACGTAAGAAGCTACACCAAGATCTTTCATATCAAAACTCTTTGATAAAAAGTTATTTGTCTCATATAACATGCTCAAACTACTACTTATAAGCAATATATCAACATACAAAACAAGGATGATAAACTTGCTCTCACTGATTTTAAGATATATGTATTGATCCACAGTATTTTCTTTAAAATCAAAATTTGAAATGACTTCGTGAAATTTTAAGTACCATTGTTGAGATGCTTGCTTTAAACTATATATAGACCTTTTAAGTCTACAAACTAAATGGCTCTCCCCCTCAATCTGAAAACTTTCAGGTTGTGTCATAAAGACATTTTCATACAAGTCGTCATTCAGAAAAATAGTTTTTGCATCCATTTGATATAATTCTAAATCAAAATGAGCTACCATTGTCATGACTATCCGGAAGGATTCCTTTCTAGAGACAGAAAAAAATGTCTCTTTATAGTCTATTCCCTCCTTTTAGGTAACCCTTTAACGATTAATCTGGCCTTATATCTTTCTATATTACCTTTGGAGTCTTGCTTGATTTTATATATCCATTTACAGCCTACTGGCTTAACTCCTTCAGGTAACTCACAAAGATCTCAGACCGAGTAATGATTCATGAATTTCAACTCATCTTTCATAGTTTCGAGACATTGAGTGGAGTTGTCGCTCTTCATAGCTTGGTTAAAAGAAATATGATCTGTTTCCTTTTCAAAATCATACTCACATTCATTGAGATAAACAATATAGTCATCAGAAATGATCGGCTTCTTTCCTCTCTCTGATCTACGCAATGGTAAATCATTGGCGATCGCCATGAGAGCAAGAGCCTCCTCAATGTGGGGTATTTCAATAGGTATAGCCACAGGTGCATCAACACTTATTTGAATAACTAGTATTGGTGCCACCTTTTCTTGGATAAAAGGGATAAGAATTATAACTCAATTCTCCTCAAAAGGCTATCAAAACTATCTTTTAATCTCATACGCGCAACGTGCTCCGAAAAGAGCCTGGAAGGTAAGCCTTAAGTGAGAGTTAAATTATGTCAAGGAATATAATAAAATTAAAATCAATACGATTTATTGAGAAGCAATTTGTATCATGATGGCTCTCCGTTGGGTCAAATCATAATACCCCAGCCACTTCCTCAATTAATATTATTAATTGTGGTACTAATTGCATTGTTATAACCCTTCGTTAGGTCGAGTCACAACACGCTAATAGTACTCACACACAAAATAATGAATAGTAAAATACAATCATCACACAACATTAAGTGATTCATCACCATTGGATAGAATTAATCCCTTAAATTGTGATGTCAACGTTTACTATACACTTTCACTGAATTTGTAATATGATCTTGGACAAAAATAAATCTCACTATGAAAATCACGATTCTAGGAAAGATCATCACCGTTGGGCAGAAGAATCCTTCCAAGCCATGTTTTCTATTTGGGTTTATAATATTTTAAATGATCACAAAAGTAGTTAAAAAAATCAAATAAATAATTAAGCCACGTAAGAGAGAGCTCATTTTCAAAAATAGACATAAAAAACATATCCGAAATGCCTAAGAAAGGCAAAATCTATATATTATGTCTGAAAATCAAACCTATAAATAGCCCAGAAATTATCCAAAAAGAATAAGGAATAATATGAGTCACAATTGGGCCTTAAGGGCAAACAGATGGCGTCTAACGAGCCAAATTGGGTCATGTACCATGGGTCGGATTTTGTAATTGGCTGGACCGGACCATGGACTGAACCGAGTCATGACCTGAGTCCGATTATGGACCGGGCCAGGTCACAAATCGGGTCGGATCAGGTATGTGGCCAGGTCGATAGAATAGGAAGTATAGCTCGGTCGGGTCGGGACGGATCTCTGACCCATTTAACCAATAGCAAGAATAGTTAGCCTTCCTATTCCCAACAAAATTAGGAACTCAATTAAAACTAGAAATACCGTATGTAACTTGAAAATAATTACTAAACTGCCTTATAACTAATCACCTTGAATGAAAATAAACAGCAATCCCAGATAAAACGAGATGACACTGAGATGTATCTTAAAAAAAAATTCGATGAAACTAACGAGTATCATGTACAGGTTTAAGAACAATGAGAATTATCCTCTCTTTTAAGGTTCAAAAAACTTATAAAGCATCAACACAAACATATATGTTGTGATCAAAGGCTATCAAAACTATCATTTAATCACATGTGCGTAATGTGCTCTGAACAGAGCCTGGGAGGTAAGTCTTTCTATATCGTTGGGGACCGAAACCGAAACATTTGAAGATTTCGGACGAAATTTTGAACCATGGTTGTAAGAGGCTATCAAATATGAGAGCCTGACGGGCATAGGAGTTAACTCCAGCCCGGCCCATGGGCCTTAATAATCAAGCTCAAGCTCACTTAAAAACAGGCTGGGGCTAACGGTCCGGGTGGGCTACCCAACCCATTGCCACCCTAGTTGCAAATTGGTTGTGTAGCTTCAAGGCTTAGGGTTAAGGATTTAGGGTTTAGACTTTAGAATACAGGAAACCCAGATTGTACACCACCAAGATATTGTTGCAACTTGGTCGTGTAGCTTTATATGGAGAGCTACCAGACACCCTAAAGTTTCCATTTTTTGTACCCACATGGAGATAGGAGAATTCTACCTCATCGAAATCTTGCACTTCACACACAAGTGGGGTGTAAGATTCGATTGATTCGCTATCAACCTGAGCATGAAGACCAAGTACACGCTCAGTCCTTCCCCTGGTCTTCATATTGCTTTTGGAGTATAAAGTGAGAATCTCTTTTATTGTGGGTCAAAAGTGCATGGGTGCTTTGCTTCCCAAATCGTTGGATTAGATTTAGATTTAATCGCTTTAATACATTTCATATACTGGTCCAAAGTGCCGGTCCCATATCTACGGGGTGCTGAGAAGGGAGACTAATGTTGCTTGATTAGCTAATCGTTGGTTTGCTCATTTCAAATTAGGCTTCATAATTTGCGAGTTGCTACATCGAAGCGAACCCGATTCCTCAGAGATAAGATGAGTTTTATATATGAAGAATTATTTTAATAAATTTTAGTTTTATAGGCCTAACCTCTCCAAACTAATTTTACCTGATCCGCTGGTTTGTTCATTTCAAATTCGGGTTCGTAATTCGCAATTTACTACATCCAACTGAACCCAATTCGCTAGAGATAAGATGAGTTTTATATAAAAAAGTTATTTTAATAGCTTTCAAATTTAATTAATTAATTATGAAGAAATTTTAGTTTCATAATCAATATAAATGTATAAGCAAATATTACATAAAAAGCAAATTAGTTGGAGTGCTGGTGCGCTAGTCATGCTTATGAGGCTCAAAGGGAAAGATTAGGATTTGAGTTGTAGATCGGTTCGCCCATCCTGAGTGAATTGGAGCGAAGTGAACCACGAGCCTGTTCACAATGAACCAGTTCGCGATTTACAAGTACCTAGCAAGTAGCAAATTAGATAACCCTGCTCCCGACACCTTACTCGTGTCTTCATGCTTGATAGCCCTAAGCCTTTTAGCATCACACCATGCAATGGCCCCTTTGAGATATATATAATCTCACTTAAAGATTCGTGACAGATAAGCCATTGCTAAGGTAGCAGTGGAAAGAGCATAATACGATTCTTATTGATGCTTTTTGTTAAGAATTTCATATATTTTTTTCATCTTCTCATTTTAAAGAAGTAACTTTTTCATTTTTTATTTTTTTTTGGAGATACGACTAGTCAGCCGAGGCAACCTCGAGGATTGAGGAGCAGGTGACAGTTGCAAAGCAGTATGAGAGGAGCACCAACTATAGTGGTGAGGATTAATTACCAAAACTCAACCCACACCTTATAAATATAAGGGTGAGAAACAACATGAAGGACGAGAATCAAACCCACCAGCTACTCCTTCATATTAGAGGGAGCGTTCCAATTAGGCTAATGCCTTTCTGGTAGAAGTAATCTTTTCATTGGATAATTAGCAAAGCACAACATAAGAAGTACATTTAAAAATAATCAATGAACGTCGACTTTTATGATGATTATTGACGTAAGAGACTTTTCATAAACCAAATAATCTATTGATTAAAGTGACACACTAATTCAAAATAATGTTAATTTATACTTTTCTATAGAAAAAGATCTTTGAAATATTGTAATTGAAATATTAAAAAGAAAAATACTTACAGAACATTTTAGATTCTTTTAAAAGAAAGGCTTGTAAGCAATTCTTATAGCAGCAATTTTTTAGGGTTCGAGGTTTAGGATTTAAGACCTCTAAGCAATTCTCATTGCAGCAGTTTTACACCAGAAATTTTAAATGGTTACAGCTATTCTCACCCGCTTAATAGTAAATATCACACAATTTTTTACATACTAAAATTAATGATTGATTTGAATCAGACCATGGGGACTTTTTTCCAATCTTCCTCACAATAGTTCTTAATATTATAGTGCGCCTATCAAATGGCTAAATGTTGATTCCACATGACATGCATCCCTAAAAGTAACCCAGATCATAGGCAAAAGAGTTTACTTTCACTTTTAGGGACGTGTGCCATATGAAATCAATATATAACCGTCTGATAGGAGTGTCATGATCTTAAGATCTATGGTGAGAAAGATTTAAATCAGTCAATAGCATTTGTCTTAAAAAATTGGGTAGTAATTACTATTAAACTAGTGAGAATAGCAATATCCTTCTAAAAAATCTTTTTTTTTCGAGCACGAGATTGCCAAACAAGGCTTAACAGAAAGTAGATAATATCCAACTTTTGTGCCAGGTTTAGTCCAATAAAGTCAAAGGCCCAAAAGTAGGGTTGTTAATGGGGAGTTGTCGTTGGCTGCCTTGAAAAGTCAGGGAATATGCACACAATTGGTCAAGGGTATCTAATTAACCTGACTCGACCTGGCGTGACCCAACCCAGTTCAAGACTCATTTTTTAATATATAAATGCTGATTTTATTGGAATAAAAAAATGAACACAATAATAAAAAAACAAACACAACAAATAAAACGAAAACACAAGATTTACGTGGTTCGACAATTTGACTATGTCCACGAGTGATGTTGTGTCCTTTCTCTAATCTGTGAAAACTACGATTACAAATCTCTCAGATTTCACCTACTAACCTTCTTAAAATATAACCTTGCAAGTGCACAAGTTCGAATGTACTTGGACGAGTATAAGGGTATTGAACAATATAGAGTACTATTCGTTTATTTTAAACTAAAGCCTTACTAAAAATGGAGTTTTTATAGAAGTAATTTTCTAATTATTTTATCTAGAAAAACAAAGAAAACATATTTGAAAAATATTGAGAGAGAAGTCTAGGATCTCTCTTGGATTTCAGATCAGTAAATCAATGAAACCTATCACTTTTCTACAACAAATCCCTGGTACCCCAGCTCCTGGCTATAAGCTCAATCGCATCGTTTATGACTTAGAAGGATCTAATCGCGAGTTAAATAAATCTAATCGTTACACATCATTGTACGGAATCAACTAAGACTAACCTACAAGGTCATAGCCCGTCGGCGAGTATCCTATGTAACCTAGTTCCTAAGCCCGACCAGGCCCATAAGAGTAGATTATATAGAACTAAACCATTACAATCGCTCGTTCTCGATGACTCTCAGAACCTCCAACATACAATCTTACTATTTTGGGGATTAAAATAGAAAAATTAATAAAATTTTATTGAATACTCATATGAGATTTACAAGAGAACCCTGGCCGAAGCTTTACACACGCATCGATTCAGAGTCCTTCATCATCGCTGAATCAGGCTCTGATCGATGACATAATCAATCTCTCGCAATTTCAGACTATTCCTAATCTAATCAACAAAAACTCACGTCAGAGTCCTCTAGAAAGATTCCGACGTGCGAATCCTTTAAAACTAAACCCTAGAGTCCTTATTTATTTATTATAAGGCCGTAGAACAAATATACACGACAAGGAATCTCTAGATCCTAAAAATCTTCCAAGGAAGATAAGTCTGGAAGGTAATCTGCGCGGTTTGGAGTTATTCAGCCTATTGAAGAGAATCCCGGAGAAGATCTCGGAGTTAGGCATCATCCACAGTGCGAACCTAAACTTTCACTCAGAAACTCTATTTCGACCGATCGAGTTTGGAGAACCGACTGGTCGAGTTCACTTTCCTTTTCCAGGTAGGAGACGACCCACGAAGCTTCAGTTTCCTAAATTAATGGACCGGCCGACTCAGGTTTTGACCGTTCAGTTAATTCCTCTGGGATTTTTTCGCTCTGCCTTTGGTATTCCCGACCGATCGACTGGCTTCTGACTGATCGTTCTTTGAATTTCTGAAGCTAATTGGAGTTATCATCAGTCGAAGGTCAACTTCGATCAGTCCATTTCCGTTTTCTTCTCTTCAGTTGGGAACCCTCTCTGTTGCACTATACCGATCAATCAAACTTACACTTTCAACCAATCCATTTGACCTTTGAGATACTTCCTTCCAATTACATCTCCTTGGATGCTTGTCGTTTGCTTGAGTTTCTTTCTAACTTTGCTCCTTTAAAACTTTTTTACGTTTAACTAACTTCTACACCTGTTGAATCACAACATGAACTAAAAGCGTATATTAGTAGTTAATTGAGGTCTAGCAATGCTGATATTTGGGGATAATTTAACACTTTTTGAGTCTGATCACCTACTCATTCAGAAATCGAGTTTCCTTCAATATAACTCTAATCATAGTTGACAGTCCAATATGTTGATTAGAACCGTCAACAAAATTCAAGGCACATTCTCAACAATAAAAAATCGGGTCAACCCGACCTTTGAGACGATCCAACCAGCCCTAAAGGTTGGCTCGGATGACTCATGCCAGTCCCGACACAATGGGTCAAGTTTATATGCACGACCCAAGTAAATAATCGGGGATGATAGGTCGGGTATTGGGTCAGCCAACCATTTAACAGCCCTACGCAAAAGTCTACGATTGTGTTTGGCATTGCTCTTTGGAAGCATAGGAACGATCAACTGCTCTTTCTTGTTGCAAATGAATACAACATGAAAAAAGGGGAGGCTACTCTTTACAACATGAAAAACATCTCTCTTTAAAAGAACATGAAAAATCATGCTCTTTTAAAAATGACTATTTTTCCTATTTTAAAGAATAGCCTCCCTTTCATATTTTTTCAATCCTTCTCTCTCTACATTTCTTTGCAATAATTGTTTTTTTCTACTCTCCCAAAGAGCAATGCCAAACTCAGCTTATAAATATTTAGACAAATGCCCAACACATCGAAACGTGGATTGTGCGGTTTGGAAAATGGCACAAACCACATTAAAACAAGCAATCAAAAATGGGCCTTACTCTTTATACCTTGTCATTGTAGAGACTTGGGCTGCGCTTGAGCACTTATAATGATCTAGATTGAACACCATCCTTGGTGCATGATCACTACGCCAACCGGATACCCCTTCTCGCCTCATTACTTTTTTTACAAATTTCTGATCAAAGGACTGCTCCTCGTTGCTCCCACTCAAGTCTCTTCCACCACTCCATACCAATTCCATAGAAGAAGAAAAAAATCAAATGCAGCAGTTAAAGATGAAGAAAGAAGCTATCATTGGTTAAAATTAACACAGGAGAAAGAATCACCGACTAAATATGCTAATGAAGAAGAATATGAAACAGGAATACAGCCCTTAGGGAAAACCGACCGAGCTGACTCGACCGACCGAAATTTCGGTTTGGTTTTACCACATATCGGTTCGGTTTCGGCTTTGGAAAAGTGGCTTATTGGGTTATCGGTTCGATTTCGGTTTTGACGTAAAAAACCCAAAACCGGACCGATAATAGGGACTTAGATGCATGCAAAAATAGGATTTTTTTGTTTTTTTTAACAATAGAGTTTACCTAAGTACTAGGTATTATTTATTTTTTGCAAATAATAGGTATTATTTGTAACAAGAAAATTTTACAAATATTAATAGAGTTTACCTCTTTTTACAAATAATAGGTATTATTTGTAAAAAGAAAATTTTACATATAATAGGTATTATTTGTAAAAAGGAAATCACAAAAATTGGTATAATTTGTAAAATTTTCTTTTTTTTTAAAAAAAAAAAAATTACAAATAAAAAAACACCGGCCGAACCAAAAACTATCGGTTCGATTTCGATTTAAGAAACTAAAAACCAATAATTTTTTTTGATAATTAACTAGAAACCGAAAGTTATCTGTTCAGTTTGAATATAAGATGAAAAACGACCTGATAACACCCCTGACAGCCCTAGATCTAGCTGATATAGCTATAAGTTGAATCGAGTGGCTAAATGCAAGACCCCTTCAAGTAGAGTCTTCCAAGGTCAGCCAATAATTTTGTCGCGATTAGACAATCAAAGCCCAACCTTTCAACATAAATTTGTCACACCATCAACTAGTGCAAATGAGCCCTACACATTAGGGCTGTGCATTTTTTGGACCAAACCAACCAAATCAGACCGAACCTCCGGGTTTGGTCTGATTTGGATAGGTACCGATTTGGGTTTGGTTTGGAAAAAAGAAAAACCGAAAATTTTAATTTAGTTTCAGTTTCAAGCCTCTCCAAGTCAAAACCGACCAAACCGAACCAAATTTAGTTTGTAAGTAATTATAATTATATATATATATATATATATATATATATATATATATATACACACATAGAGAGAGAGAGGGAGATAGAGAGAGAGAATCGAAAAGTTTGGTTTGGTTTCGGTTCCGAACCTCCTCAAGCTGAAACCCACCGAACCGAACCGAATGTAGTTTGTAAGTAATTATATATATATATATATATATATATATATAGAGAGAGAGAGAGAGAGAGAGAGAGAGAGAAAACCGAAAAGTTTGGTTTGGTTTCGGTTCCAAGCCTCCTCAAGCTGAAACCAACCGAACCAAACCGAATGTAGTTTGTAAGTAATTATATATATATATATAGGCAGGGGTTTTGACTAATTTTAAAAGGGCATTTAAGTCAAATGCATATTTTTATATGAAACCCTACCCTTGTCTTTAGCCTATTCTTAAATCCTAAAGCGATAAAGTAGAACTTATAAAAAAAACCGAAACCGAACCAAACCGAACAGAATCGAATCAGATTGGTTTGATTTAAGAGTTGAACGATTTGATTTGATTTGAAAATCTAGGAACTGATTAGGACGGATTTGGTTTATGGCTATGTTCCAAAACTGACCAAACAGAACGAAAACACCCCTACTACACATGAATCAGTGCACATGCCTATTCACGGAGACTTTCAATTCAAAGAGCCATCACTTTAGCTTGATCATACCAATCCAATCAATTGGAAAGCCAACGAATACCCATAACTTCCTTAGACTTCTGAAAGCAGCCCATGGGTTGGACTCCTTGCACCAATTACAGCAACTTAGTTACTACTTAAAAATATGCCATGTTTCAAGCAGCCAACCTACCAACCCAAACGATTTAAATCTGTTTCAAACCAAACCAAAGTTTGAAACAAACCTTCCAGTGTAGAGAAACCATTCGCCATGATCCTCATCATCCTCATATCCTCCCGAAAGTGTCACCAACTGGGCACCATTCTTTGACTGCCTTGCAATCCCTGTGACATGTGGAAGGTGGCAATCCATACGATCCTCCCATGAGCCCCCGACCAATACGCCCTGTTTCCTGTCAGGGTCATTCTCCGCAAGTATCGGACCAAAGTGATCGGGCGGCACTGTGACAAAGTGATCTTCCCACTGCACGCATTAGCCTTTCCGTCCCTTTTTGCTCTCTCCGTTGTGGAGGCGCTATCGGGCCCAGTTCTGGTTGTGGATAAAGTGATAAACGTTGAGTGGTCCTCCTGATGAGTTGGGTTTTGCATTCTTGGCCATTCGGATAGCCACAACAAGAGACTAGTTGATTCTAGGCTGAGCTGCCATCTTTGGGGAGATTGGGGTGTGGCATTTTGCACAGGTCCGCTTCACATTGCCAATCCATTTTTGGAAACATTTCAAGCAGAAGTTGTGCCCACAAGGAGTCCGAAACAGGAAAGAGAATATGAGAAAGCAGAGGATGCTCCACTAAACCCAGCTTAAGAAAAAGAGTAGCGGAGCTAATTTTCTTTTACGACCCTCATCAGTTGCCGCATGAGAGACCTCGGTTCAAACCGAGTCAAGTAAACTGAAGTAGCAGTAGCAAGAAGGGATGTAGCAACTCATATATATCGGCATATCGACCAAGTCCCAGGCCAATACGTATATGATAAATCGGATATGTGTGACACCCCATTTTTCACCTTTCGAAATCACTTGTGACGTCCTAACTATTATATTTTAAGCCCCAAGTCCTATTGACCGAGAGTCAAAGGTCGAACTAGAATTGTGACAATGTATTTCTCATTTAAAAGTCGAGATGTAAACTTTTTTTTATCGAACTTTAGTATTTTAGCAATGCTTTGATATGATAAAATTTATAGGCTTTAAAGTTTCGTAAAAAGGCTTATCATTTGAAAGTTAAAAATTTAACCAAATTGTAAAAAATCGAATTTTGTTCTTCAACTAGAAAGTTGACTTTTTATTCTTTGAGAATTTTGATTCGAGACTATTTTTATTAGATTCAAATTGAGGGAATTTCGTTATTTATATGTAATATCTTAAATACATGGAAAAGAACGAGTAATGACATTTACTTAAGTGATATTACATATAAATATGTCTGTCTGTCTGTGGCCAGAGTCTATCCAGAAGCCAACTTATAGTCAGACTAGGATTAGTTCGCAGAGTCGAGTTCCCAGACTAGGATTAGGACGGATTTGGTTTATGGCTATGTTCCAAAACTGACCAAACAGAACGAAAACACCCCTACTACACATGAATCAGTGCACATGCCTATTCACGGAGACTTTCAATTCAAAGAGCCATCACTTTAGCTTGATCATACCAATCCAATCAATTGGAAAGCCAACGAATACCCATAACTTCCTTAGACTTCTGAAAGCAGCCCATGGGTTGGACTCCTTGCACCAATTACAGCAACTTAGTTACTACTTAAAAATATGCCATGTTTCAAGCAGCCAACCTACCAACCCAAACGATTTAAATCTGTTTCAAACCAAACCAAAGTTTGAAACAAACCTTCCAGTGTAGAGAAACCATTCGCCATGATCCTCATCATCCTCATATCCTCCCGAAAGTGTCACCAACTGGGCACCATTCTTTGACTGCCTTGCAATCCCTGTGACATGTGGAAGGTGGCAATCCATACGATCCTCCCATGAGCCCCCGACCAATACGCCCTGTTTCCTGTCAGGGTCATTCTCCGCAAGTATCGGACCAAAGTGATCGGGCGGCACTGTGACAAAGTGATCTTCCCACTGCACGCATTAGCCTTTCCGTCCCTTTTTGCTCTCTCCGTTGTGGAGGCGATATCGGGCCCAGTTCTGGTTGTGGATAAAGTGATAAACGTTGAGTGGTCCTCCTGATGAGTTGGGTTTTGCATTCTTGGCCATTCGGATAGCCACAACAAGAGACTAGTTGATTCTAGGCTGAGCTGCCATCTTTGGGGAGATTGGGGTGTGGCATTTTGCACAGGTCCGCTTCACATTGCCAATCCATTTTTGGAAACATTTCAAGCAGAAGTTGTGCCCACAAGGAGTCCGAAACAGGAAAGAGAATATGAGAAAGCAGAGGATGCTCCACTAAACCCAGCTTAAGAAAAAGAGTAGCGGAGCTAATTTTCTTTTACGACCCTCATCAGTTGCCGCATGAGAGACCTCGGTTCAAACCGAGTCAAGTAAACTGAAGTAGCAGTAGCAAGAAGGGATGTAGCAACTCATATATATCGGCATATCGACCAAGTCCCAGGCCAATACGTATATGATAAATCGGATATGTGTGACACCCCATTTTTCACCTTTCGAAATCACTTGTGACGTCCTAACTATTATATTTTAAGCCCCAAGTCCTATTGACCGAGAGTCAAAGGTCGAACTAGAATTGTGACAATGTATTTCTCATTTAAAAGTCGAGATGTAAACTTTTTTTTATCGAACTTTAGTATTTTAGCAATGCTTTGATATGATAAAATTTATAGGCTTTAAAGTTTCGTAAAAAGGCTTATCATTTGAAAGTTAAAAATTTAACCAAATTGTAAAAAATCGAATTTTGTTCTTCAACTAGAAAGTTGACTTTTTATTCTTTGAGAATTTTGATTCGAGACTATTTTTATTAGATTCAAATTGAGGGAATTTCGTTATTTATATGTAATATCTTAAATACATGGAAAAGAACGAGTAATGACATTTACTTAAGTGATATTACATATAAATATGTCTGTCTGTCTGTGGCCAGAGTCTATCCAGAAGCCAACTTATAGTCAGACTAGGATTAGTTCGCAGAGTCGAGTTCCCAGCCGACCTTCTAGTTATACACTAGAATTCTACCCCCCCCCTTCTCATTCTCAACACTTTCATTCACTTATTTTCTTTGAATTTCTTAGGTCTCGCACTTTTCAAAGAGAAATAAGACTGACCTTAGAGTCTTTCCCGTAAGATACCTTTTCTAAATTTTTAACCCTAGATCCAATTAGGTTCATACCACTCTTGCATATTTAAAAACATCATAGTCTTTAAATTGATTTGTCCAAGGGAGCCAACGGAGGGTACTCGAGAACGGGTTTGATCCTCCTGCGCATAACGGGCCAACACTCCACTGTTAGTTTAGAACTTTCAAATTAGATTTTTGAATTAATTAAAATTAGACAACCTTAATTACTAAGATCGGTAGGTCAATGTTTAGTATAGGATTCCAACCCACATTCTCCCACCTAAACCTCGCAATCAGTGACGTTCTACGCCGTCGATAAATATCCATAGGTGGCGATCACATAATGGTTAGTAGGTTTGTTTGCTACTGATACTTTTTTTTATAGGATACTTAATGTAACATTTTTTTTCCAATAAACAAAAAATAAATAAATAAATAAATAATAATAAAATAAATTTTAATTTTCTACGCCCAAGTCCCCGACAACAGCACTAAAAACTTGTTGTGAAATTTAAGTTGTTCTCGCAAGTGCACAAATCGTTATGTAGATAATTGGTGCAGAGTACGAGATCATTCCCACGAGGACTGATTAGAAAATTTAGAAGAGAGAAATAGTAACTAATTAAAAGAACAGACACAGATTTATCACAGTAACTACTAATCTAATATTTTAAGAACTTTTGATGAATGAGATAAATATTAATGGAATTTAAGATTTAAACAAATAATGAAATATAAGGATTGGGATATTAAATCTTCCCATCGTAAGTTTATCATTTATGATATACAAATTTGTGATGAAGATAGAAGATTTATAAAAGATGTCTAGGATCTGAATACCTGCGGATTCTAAAATATAGATTCGAGATAAAGGAGATATGTGATTAACATCTCATGAGTATATGATTAACACTCACACCTCAGAAAAGTACTTAGAATCAGATCTCAGAGTAAAGTCCACACTACAGATCTGAGATCAAGGAGATATGTGATTAACATCCTGTGAGTGTATGATTAACACTCACACCTCAGAAAGTGATAGAATTTATCCTGAGGAAAAAGAGATTAGGATAACATCTCCATTGCAGATCTGAGGTTACGGGGCATAATTAGCTCCCGTATCTCAAAAGTCAAGGAGATATTATCTATAAAAAGATAGAATCAGAGTCCACTACAAAATGATATCTTCATCACAAATTTATATTATAATAAATAAATACCTCGGATGGGAGTCATTAGATCCCTATCCTTAAACGAGATTAGCCACACATAATAAAAGTAAATGACATTATTGAAAAATACATCAACATCAACATTTAAAATACCGTAAAAAGAGTTTTAACAAATTTCACAAATAGCTTTAATCCAAGTTCCGTACGGCTCCTCGTTTGAATGCAGAAGAGTAAAACTATTCAAAAATCTAACACACAGAAATTTTAAAAAAAAATGCTCTCACAAACTTAAAGCGGAAGAACAGAAAATGGAAAAATGTAAAAACAGAAGATCCCCCTCTGAATTCTCAGATTTTTCTTTAAATAGCATCCAGATCCGTAACTAAAATTCAAATTCAAACTTGGTCAATTGATCAACTAAAATGATCGATTGATCGACTAAAATGGTCGATTGATCAACCAAGATAAATTTTTAGTTTTCAAATCTAAATTCTTCCGGCTTATGTCGATCAATCGACCAAACAGGGTCGGTCGATCGATCGACCTAGTCAAATGGTCAATCTCCTCTGTTTTGCTTCACTTTTTCAGTTCCTTCCAGCTTCTGTACCATTTTGCGCTTCTTAATGTCTTTACTGGCCACTTTGTCCTGAAATCTAGAAAACTTGATAAATCATGTTAAATAGCTTTCATTGGATGGTTAAATGTAGATTTTTAGGGGTAAAATATCATCATATTTTACTGCACATCAATACTCCATTCATTAATGAGTCTGTTTGTCACTAACATTTTATTTTTTAGGTTTTTCTGTTGCATTGTCATTAATATTTTGTCAAAGTGAGTATTTTTGTCACTAACATTGGTTTTGTAAGTTCGTATGCTGCATAACCCTTATTTGAACGTTAATAAGTCTATTTGTTATTAACACTCGGTCTGATAAGTCTGTTGTTTGACCTTTAAATTAGTATGTTTGTTTGTTGTTAGTTTATCTTCACCCTCTTGCAACTAAGTTTCAAGTGACCAACTTAAAGCATTTTTTCGAATTCGAGTGCTCTCGAAAATCGCGTACCAACAATATGTTAGAAGTTTCTATTTTGGTGGCCGTCACTATGGTCAATTCGTTGACCGGTGAATGGTGTAAGATCAGTCTTGAGATGTGTAGTTTCTAATTTGGTGAATTTGAAGAGAATAAGCAACTAATAATAATTAAGTCTTTTTGTTAAGGTATGATTGTGATTTCCAATCACAATATAATTAGTAATTCAAGTCCTTAATAGGAAAGAACTCTTTAGTTATAAATATAAGGGGTGCTAGGTCTCAACGATTAGTCGACACACTTCAACTCTCCCTATTAGCAAAAGCATCCCAAGTGTGCTAGGAGGAATTGAGAGTGAGAAGGTCGTTAAAGATCGACAACCCATCATTCATGGCTCACACTCAAGGTGCGCACATATATGGATTGTTGATTTATTATTTTTGATTGATCATGCGCCTAGATCCTAGTACATATATTTGGATGGTCGGATCGATACAAATCCATCACAATATGTATTTGCCAAACCGGCAGATATTAAAGTACTATTGTATTTTTTCAACACTAAAAAAATATTAAAACTTTAAATTAAAAAAAATAATAATAATAACCCAAGGGTATTTTCAAGATTATATCTGGTTCATATCGGATACATATTGGCTGATATGAGGCGATATGTGCCGATATGACCCAGTATAGGCCAATATTGACCGATATTTGACCCATCTGACCCTTTATCTGTAACATCCTGAAAAATTTCGACCTTTGAACAATATACCTCGGTGTGCGTGCCCGACTGATCACGTACCCGACATGGTGAAAATAATTAAGTTAGTTGGGCTAAGTCTTAAGTGGAAAAATATATATATATATAAAGATTGGTTTAGACTCGCGTGTGGACCTTTGGATGAATTGTATACACCTAGCTATGGTGTACTGGCTTAACACCTAAGTTTAGGTTGGTTATAAATGAAAATAAAGGCAGGAGAATTTATTTTTCTTATAATTTTGGTTCTAGAGAGAGAATAAAAGTTTAGTAATGGTTAAATAACTTATTTGACTAATTGGCTGCTAGTTGGGCCGACTATTCGAGCCAACTATAGGTCCTGATCGGGTGCATGTCTGTTAAGAAACATGTCACCATTTAGATTTTTCAAATGAGATCATTTTAGGTCCGTTTGAGCTCGTATGAGATTTTTAGGACCAAGTTCATACACCGTGGTGGTGCGTATTGGCTTAACGCCGGGTCCGATTGATAAGTAGTTTGGGTGTATAGGCCCCACACTGAACCAAGGGATCATTTATATAATAGATAATACCTTAACTAGGTACGCCCGTTTCACGCGAAAAACTAGGTCCTTAGATAAGACTAACACCCAAAATGGGTGTATGTGTTTTGCATGAGAGCCGGCCTTTTTAGTTAAAAAAGGGCTAGCTTCCTTTTGAAGCCTTAACCGGTTGCAAGAGTTTGATGGTTTGGATTTTGAAGAGAGAAGGAAGAAGAAAGAGGAAGAATCGCCGGATTCGTATGCTCCAAGCCTTGTGATTGCGTAGAAAAGGTTTTGTGAGATCGTATAAGGGAAGGATCGTTGTCGGTTTCGACTTTTGGTTTTGCTTTTGTGGGTTTTGGAGCCGTTTGGAGGTTTTGAAACCCTCTTCTTGCGAAGAGATCATGAGTTTTGATCCACAAATCATAGTGTGAGTTATGTGAAGTGTGTGTGTAAGGATTGCCATCGATTTCGTGGGCTTGGGTGTGATCGTGAAGCTCGGAGATGATCGAGGTGGGTTTGGAAACCCTATTTATCTAACGAAGAAGACGATCCGATCTACGAGTAAATCACCGATTTAAAGAGGTAAATAACGCAATTCTTTCATGTATTTAATTAAATATATGTTGGTTAGATGTGTGTAAAAGATTAGGATCAAAAGGATTGAGTTTTGATGAAAAAAAAAATGGGTTTCAAGGTTCAAACCCGAGAAGTGCTCAGAAACTGCCAAAATCGATTAATCGATTTTGAAACTCGATTAATCGATTTTTGACAAGAGAAAAATTCAAGAGGAACTTCACAAAATCGATTAATCGAAGAGAATTTCGATTAATCGATTTTGAAATTCGATTGATCGATTTTGAAAATCGATTAATCGAGTTTGCCTGGGCTTACTGACACTACCGTAGTATTTCGGTCATAACGTTTTGTGCCAAATTCGGATTGATGTGATTCTTATTGCGTTGGAAAGAAGACAGAAATCCCTACAACTTTCATGAATTGACCAACTTGTGAATCAATCGTTTTTAAGGTTAAAATTTATTAATAAGTTAGGTAAATTTCTAATTTTGTCGAGAAACGAAACCGATTAATCGAGTAAAATCGATTAATCGATTTTTGAATTTCGATTAATCGAAATTGGGTCGATTAATCGACTGGTCTCAAATAGTGAAAAAGATTTTTGGCTCTTTGAAAATCGATCAATCGAGATAAAATCGATCAATCGACTTTGGAAAATCGATTAATCGATTAGTCGATTTTGTCTGAGTTGCCAGTACTGCTTTGGTATTTTGACCATAACTTTCTACTCTGACCTCCGATTGATGCGATTCTTGAGGCGTTGGAAAGATAACAAAGAGATCTACAACTTGTGTGTTTTGACCAACTTATAAATCTAAACTTTTAAAGGTTAAAATGTAGGAGGAATGTTACATCAATTTCTATGTTGGCGCGAACTTGCCCATTCCGACTCGATTTTTTTTAAACACTTAAATAGTCTAAGTTATTAGTGATTAGTGTTGATCCTTAATACATCATCATATATTTGTGATGTAGATTGAGGGAGGAAAGCCATCGATAGGACATTGCTTGGCTTTGCGCAGTTTTGAGGTTAAGGTGGGGAAAATTTCATACGCAATTGCATTTTGATTTAATTTCATAGATGCTTGATATGATCGAATGAAAGATGAGAAGTTTTGTTTTGAAATGAATTAGTATTTGAAATCCTTGCAATGGAAACTTTAGATCTTTGAACTTAAATATTTGATTGAATATTTTGATTGTTTGAAATGCTCGAAAGCTTTGAATTATCGAATCTTTGACATAGTGGCTGTTTTAAAAATTTTTGACGTATCGAATCTAGAAATGATCTTTGTTTTGAACCTTTTACATAGCCTTCGAAAATCATGTAAGGAATTTCAGTCTTGAACATCGTATGTGTGTTTTGCAAGTTTTGAATCGAACCCAGAAGTTAAATTTGAATTGAATCCAAATCAAATTTGTATATAAATTTAAATCCAAATCGAACCATAAGTTAAGAAAATTTTAAGTGGACCGCTATGGGCGGATTATAAGTGTGTTGTGGACCGCTAAGGGCGGATTATATAACATCGTAAACCGCTATGGGCGGATTATATGTGCATGTGTAGACCGCTATGGGCGGATTATATGACACCTCGTGGGCCGCTAGGGCGGAATCGAACCGGCATGGCGGCTAACCGTGAATCGAACCGGCATGGCGGTTAAACCCATGAATCGAGCAACGCGCGGGATATTCGTGAATCGAGGCAAGCGCGGCTAACCATGAATCGAACCGGCATGGCGGTTAAACCCATGAATCGAACGACGGCGATATCGTGAATCGAACCGCACGCAAGCAACCGTGAATCGAATCGTACTGGCCTCGCGTGAATCGAATCACGCGGCGGGATATCCGAATCAATTGTGTAAACTATGTGACAATGTGTAAGCTATGCAAGCGAGTGTTTGAATTGAACCGGCACGATCTTCGTGAATCGAATCGACGGCGGGATATCCGTGTGAATCGAATTGTGTAATAAGTAAGAAAGTGTGAAACATATAAGTAAGCTAAGTAAGAATGTGCTGTAAAGTAAGATAAGTAAGGAATGTGTAAGATGTGTGAGTAAGCCAAGTAAGAATGTATAAAACATATATGTAAGCAAAGTAAGAATATGTAAGACATGTGAGTAAGTCAGGTAAGAATATGTAAGACATGTAAATGAATGTGATTCAAACTCAGTAAATCGAAAATAAGAAATATGCTTCTGATAAGAGATTAGTCAGTTTCAATTTTATTAAGAAAATGTCTTTGAAATCAATTTCGGTTTTGATAAGAAAACATCTTCGAAATCAGTTTGTCTTTGAAATTAGTTTTGAATTTGGATAAGAAAATGCCTTTGAACTCAGTTTCAATTTTGATAAGAAATGCCTTTGAAATCAGTTTTAGCCTTGATAAGAAAATATTTTGATCTTGTCTTTGAATCTATGCATGTGATGAGATGTATATTGGTATTAGTTTTCCATTAAGCTTGGATGTTAGCTCACCCCGACTATACGTCACAGGTGTAGCTTTGAGGAGGGCCAGACTACATACTTGAAGAAAAAGGAGCTTCCGCATAAGGATTTGTACTCTGTTTTGGGATCGTAGATTTAGTGCATCGTGGATCTTGGTAAGTTCGAGGTTGGTACTTCCATGCTATTATACATGCATGGTACACTACTGTTGGTGATGGTTAGTCATCACTGGCGTTTGTTTAGTTCAGTACATATTAGATATTAGAATTGGAGTTTTGTTCATGATACTTACATAACCTTGCTTTGATTTCCGTATGCATATGGATGTGCCAAGTGTTCTGTATCAGATTGTGATATACGATCTGACGGTCCGGATTTTCTCATTTGGTTTTGGTGTAAAGTTTGAAAAAAAAAAAAAAAAAAAAAAAATCTCCAAATTTTAGGTTGGGAAAATCTGGGCTGTCACATTATCGAATCGAGACTATACAGTATAAGTATAAGTACGATATATACCTCTCGTAAAAGATGCTGATACATAGAATTTTTAGAGTTTCCTTAAATTTAAGTGAGCATAGGGATGCAAGCAAAGTTCGGGAAGTAATAATACATGTTTAGTCATTTTTTTGCAGCATTGAGTGATTTTTGGAGATATAAAGAAGAATTGTTTGAAGATTCGGATCATTTAATAAAGTAGGGTAATTGGAAGCACAAGCTGAGTCAACTCGGTAGAGTTGAACATTTATGTATTAATATTAATACCTTCTTGAACTGCTCACAAGGGCGAGACTAGATAGAGATGCAATGCAATAAGAGTATCAAAGTGGCTTTTAGTCAAATTTTATTTTAAAAAGAAGGAGAATAACAACAACAACAAATTCTTATTAAGGAATATTACCTAGTTTTCTCTGAAATTTTTTGCAAAAATAAAAATAAAAATACAACAAGTTCCATTAAAGCTAAAACATAACTACTTCAAAACTAGAAAACTGAAAATATAAAAATTATATACCCTACTTGTGCTGCTTTGGGTGCCCATTATGTTTTATAGGAAAAAGATTGCCGTCCTCTTTCTTTTATCTCCATCCATTTCTCCACCCAAAAAATTATAAAAGCCAAGAGAACAGTCATTAAGTATCCCAAAATCAATCAATCACATTCTCAAAACCCTCATCAGCCTCTCCAATTCCACTCTTCTAAAATCCCCTACTCTTCTTGAGACAAAAAGAATAAGATTAAAATGTCAGATTTTCAAGTTTTTTCCATTATTTCACGTTCCGAAATTGGAAAAAAGTAAATAAATAAGGCAGGGGCAAATGGAAAAATTGGAGGCAAAACCATCAACAATAGCAGGCTGAGAAACGTCACTACTAACCTGCTCCTCAACCTCTGTTGCAAACCGATACCCCGCCTGGATACCCAAACCCTAAGGAGTAGAAGGAAACAAGTTTAGGTTATTTGATATGTCTGGATGCAAGGAAAGAGCATTTTTTTATTATTATTATTATCAGAAATTTCCTTTGAAATTTAACGATGGACCGTACAGTGATAAGTTTGTTTTGCGAAACATACCGATGAACCTTACCACGGTAAGACTACCTTGCAAAACTTACCAATGGACTGAATCACGGTAAGATTGCCTTGCGAAACTTACCTATGGACCGAACCAAGATAAATTTTTTTTTTTTTTGCAAAAACTTAATGATGGATCTTAGGACAATAAATTTGCTTTTTGTGAACCTTTGCGAAGGACTGTACCACGGTAAGTTTGCTTTGCAAAATTGACAATGGACCATACCACGTTAAGTAGTTTTAGCTTGTACAAACTTACACTGGCCGTTTAACGATAAGTTTACCTTTTACCAAGCTTAACGATGGATTGTACCGACTGACAGTACATTTCAACGGTAATTTTTATTTTTTAATTTCTAACTTTACTTTGCAAAAACTTAGTTTTTTAAATTTCTAACTTTACTTTGCAAAAACTTAGCGTGGACGGTACCACGATAAGATGCCGTTTAAACGGAAATTTAACGATGGACCGTGTTTCTCAAAAAAAAAAAAAACGATGGACCGAGTTAGGCTCAGGGACACCAGTATTTGCAGCCGAATATTCTATTTATGCAGCCTAGAGTTTTCATTGTTAAAAATGTTGACTGCCCTGAATCATACTATGGAAATCTTTCTTCATCTTGATCTTCCTTGAAATAGATCTTAAGACCCTGGCCCACCTCTCAAACGGTAAGTTATTGATTTCCATGCTCCAAAAATACCTAAAACTGTCCATCACCGTGGCTTACCATGTTTGGGGATGTGTTCCACGTGTAGTCAATATATACCCTTATGATAGGTATAGCACATGATCTCAAGATCTGTAACGCTGAAGATTTGGAAGAAATATATCTCTATCATACAACTAAATTTAATCGACAGTTTCATTGGTGAAACTTAAGGCTGGAGAGACTGATCTGCGGTGCAAATACCAGTACCCTTCATTTAAAACTAAAGTGAAACTTTAACGGCGGACTTTCTGAAAAAAGTTCCCTTTGTTAATGCGATTTACCGAAGGACCGTTCAGTAGTCGTTCAACGATCAAATATGGGGCCCGTTGAGTGTTCCAACACGATATATATATATATATATTAAGTTATAAAAAAAAAATTTCTTTTAATTAAATATAATTTACTTAAATGCCGTTATAATTATTGTGCAATCGCTGTCCGTTATAATTATTGTGCAACAAACTAAAATGAAATATCCTTACTACTATATAAAAGTAAAAATAGTTTCACCAAAGAGGTATTAGTCCAGTTGGTACCCTCCCTCTATTGTGAAGGAGGAGGTTGTGGGTTTGATACTCATCCTCCATACTATTTTCCACACGTTGTTCCTCAACTGTCATATGTGTATGCGTGCTAGTTTCTGTCACATTTTATGATTATATAAAGCATGAATGATACATTTATACTTCTGTCAATTTTAGTGTTTTCATATTTTAGGAACAAAATACCTCTACACTACTCTATCTACCCTCATGTTCTTTCTTTTATGACCCTATATTTTCTAATTTTCTAGAACTACAATTCTAATTAAATTAGGAATCTTCGATTCTTCCTTTATTTCATAAATATCTCCTAAAATCACTCCAACGTGTTATGTAATATCTCCTAATATCTCTCTTTCAACTAACCATCTCCTAAGACCTCTCTTGCTTAAAACTAGACTTTTAAGTGAAAAAAAAAAATTAACCTAAGAACTCGGAATCATAGATACTTCCTAAAATCACTCCACCTTTTTAATAAATCTATAGGCTTAGAGGTACCAGTCACTTTTTTAAGGGTACATCCAATGAAATTGGGACCTTAATTAAGACCTGTTCGGTAACAATAAAATTATTAGTGAGAAATTAGCAGAAAACTTTTTTAGCTCATGATGCAAGCTAAAATCTTTAAAGGATTTGTATATTTGCAACCCTTAAAACTCCATATTCTTTATCTAAAGTCGGATTTTACATGTTAAATTGCTTTGATAGTTTTTGATTTGACGATAGAGATTGGTTTTCACTCCAATTTTTTTCCCAATAGATCTTGAGACCGTGGACTTCCCATCAAATGGAAACTTTCTTATTTTACATGACACACTTCTCAAAAAGTGGCCCTAACTTTATCTCTTCGTGTGATATGTGACACCTGACTCTTTAGTCAATTCTTTTAGATTTATGTCAATTGGAATAAAAAATGATCATATGATGATATGACTATCGACTCAAGATCCTTTGTGTGAAAATTTGGGGTGAAAAAGATCTCCATCGTGCCAGTAAAATATCAATCAATTGTTGATGCTCAAAAATTCATGTGGAAAAGATTAAACCATCTGATTTGAAAGTCATGATTAGAAGATCTTATGTTGAAAAAAGTGGCACGAAACACGATCTTTATCGTATGATCCAGTGCAGTCAAAGTCTATTATTTGATTTAACGGTTGATTGGGTTGAATCATATGATAGAGATCACGTTTTATGCCAATCTATTTCACCAAAGATCTTTAGATTCAACCTTCGAATCAGACAACTTAGATGGTATTTTCACATTGCACAAATCCTATAAATTAATTATTTTTGAGTCAATTTTTCGGGATCTACATCACATGAAATTCAAAATTGACTGTTTGATGGTATACCCATTATCTCAAGATCAATCGTGTGGAAGATTACGATGAAAACTAATTTCACTCATTTGATTCGACTCCAATACGACCTGAAAAATTGGATGGTTGAGGACTATTTGCAGATTTTTGGGTAGTTTAACAGTACTATAAAATAACCAATCCCTTGAATTTTATTTGTGGTAAACGAAAGAAAAATGAAAAAATTGCACTCTTAAGAAAATTTTACTTATGGAACTTCTCATGATTTCCTTTTAAAGCCACCCCATCAAAAGTGAAAAAAAAAAAAAAATACCCCAAGATTTCTATCGAACAAGGCCTTATCTCACCTCCATGCATTGATTGCTTTGAATCATAGGATGGAGATAATTTTTTATCCCAATCTTTCAAAAAGTTGATCTTGAAATCATGGGTATATCGGCAAACGATTTAAAATATGACTCTAAAATCACATGACCTATCTGACATTCAAACATAAGGGATCTTGACATCACGGGCATACCGTCAAAATCTGGCAGTCTCATGCTAAGACCAAGATTTCGAAATCTATCCTATCGAAGATTGGAATGAAAAAAATCTCCCTGGAACAAATTGAAAGTGTGCAGTGATTTTAGCAATGGTTTAAAAAGAAAAGTCTTAGAGTTGAAAATAAAGGTACCTTATCACAAAAAGAAATGTCTCTAAGAACCCTATGAAAGAGAGAGAGAGAGAGAGAATCGTGGTGAGGGATCATTACTTGCACCATAGTAGTTAGCTCTTGCACATAGTTTAAAAGAAAAGTTCGATATTTTGGGAAACTATACCATGTGAAAATGCAATCTAAGCCGTCTGATTTAAAGGTTGTAATCTAATGATCGATCAAGTACTATGCAAAAAATTGGGCACATAATCGAATGAATAATCAATATTGAAAATTTAGTCAAAGGTACTCAAAATCAATAAACTAAGTTGGTTTGGAGGTCACCTTATCTTTAATTGATCAAATGGAGGCCAAAAAAGTTGATATGTTTAAAGTCATGTCCACACTTATCAACTTAAAACGGGTGTTATTTTGGATTGATCATTTGATCATGTCATGTGGCAGTGTCGGTGACAAAACTTTAGTTGTCATTAGGTAGGTCAGGTATAAAATCGACTCGAGTCGGTGACAAGCCTATGTAAAACATAATAACAACTACTAGAATATAAATATTTTGATAGACTATACGATCTGTTACATATTGATAATCACACAAAGGATATACATATACATATAAATTATTTTTTTTAATAACTATAAGATGGAACATGTGCAACACACGTGCAATTTTACTAGTTTGAATAAAAGCACGTACCTACGCTTCTATAATGTTAATATAATTATTTAATTAAATTGTTAACCTTCTTCAAACTTTTATTAGAAAAAAACAGTTCAAGGCCAACCAAATTTTATTAGAAAAAATAATTCAAAAGAATGACAAAAAAAAATAGCCCAACCAAATTTTATTAGAAAAAATAGTCGAAAAAAGTTTGGAAAAACGCTCAAGCCCGGCTCAGCCCTATAGGGTCCAGGGTCGAGTTGAACCCCAGCCCGGCCCTAATCCGGCCCATTGAGAGCCCTAGACCCAACCGGTTGGCAACCCCATTTAAAGGGCTGGCAAATGTACCATATGTCCTTCCCCAACACAAAAACAAAATTAACATGATTTTTAATAGAGTACCTTTAAATTCACCCACGGAATATTTGAGTTCACCCACATTGAAAACCCATTGAATACTTTGAATCAGACGCCCGAGATCATTTTTGTCCCAATTTCACATGATGGATCTTTAGATTATGGGTGTATCATCAGACGAACAATTTTATATTTCACATGACACACATCCCAAAAAAGTGACCTTTAAATCAGGTTTGAGCATGATGAGTTCCATGTGATGTGAAGATCAATTTCCCGAGATGTGTGCCACTGAAATATAAAACTGGTCGTCTGATGATACACCTATGATCTCAAGATCGATCATGTGAAATATTGGGACAAAAAATGATCTCGATCGTTTGATTCAAAGTAGTCAATGGGTTTTCAATGTGGGTGAACTCATTGATTCGCTAGATGCATTTAAAGGTGCTTTCGGGTGTATCTGATATATATCAGATTAGCGACACCTGGTACAATATTATTTCTTGATTTGATATATTACTAAATATTGGGTTAAATAAGTCAAATATAGAGTCATCTGGACCAAGGTATCAAAATCGGTCTCAGGTATCGGTTTGCCCGAGACCGATACGACGGCCGATACCGATACGTATCAACCTATTTTTTTATTATTATTTTTAAAAAAAACTCAACATCTCGATCGATTTCTACCAAGACTTATCGGCCGATACGGACTGATCCCAGACGATCGATAGAGATACCGACACGATCGGTTTGCCGAAACCGATACGTGTCGGCCGATCTGAATCAGATATACATATCGGTATTGGCTGATTTTTTATACCTTGATCTGGTCATATGTATCTAATATGAAATGGACATAATACAAAAATGTCTTTTGCACATTTCTGTTAAGGATCCCATTACTTGCCCGGGAGAAGTTGGTACTTGGCCATAGTTTAAGGGCACATTTGATTGTCATACCAAACATGTTTTCTTTGTTATAACGAATAGTTTGACCGTAAATGGTTGTTTGATTGGCACAGATAAAACGCGTTTTCGTGCTTTTTTGGCTTACGGATACGAGGGGGCACCCTCGTATACTGTTGTCGCGACGTGTAATGACGTGTTTAGAAAACGGGAAATTTACCTGGCCGACCTTGTCAGATATACCTTTTACTGCAGAGACCCTATAGTTTCACCTTTACCCAAATCGACCAGCTCCAAGCCTAGCCACAGTAAAAAGTCAAAATTACCCCTTTCTTTAACACACAAAAGCATCGTCTTCTTCCTCATTGTAATCTGCCCAAGGATCTTTCTCAGCATAGAGATTCAACAGGAAGCTTTATTTCTAAGGTACACCTAAATCTAAACCGTCAAAAAAAAAAAAGGATACACCTAGATCTATGTCATCTGATATTTGCATTTTTTCTTCTTTCTAAGGTATTTATTTTGAAATTATTTTTTTTCGATGCTGAAATCACAATCGACATCGACTGTGAAAAAAATCGACATCGACTGTATAAATTTATTTATTTATTAATTTTTTTTTTTTTTTTTTTTTTTAGTTGGCATCGACTATTTACACAATCGATGGCGACTGTAAAAAAAATAAAATAAAATAATAAATTTTTTTTACATTTATTATCGCTTAGACAATCGATGGCGATCTGATTCATACGTATTTGATATAAAAATTAAAAAAAAATTTATACTGATCGGCATTGTCTTACACAATCGATGGCGATATATATACTGATACCATCGTATAAATTTTTTTTTTTTCCACGGCATCATTTACACAATCAATGGCGACTTTCTATACAGTTGCCATCGACTGTATTAAAAAAAAAAAAACACTTTTTTTATACGATCGATCATTATTATACAATCGATATTGTGTATATTAATATATATATATATATATATATATATATATATATATATATATATATATATATATATATATATATATATATATATTACGACATCAATCATTTATACTCGATATGGCATGTATACACAGTCGCATCGATTGTGTAAACATTCGATATCGACTGTTAAAACAGTCGACACCGATTGTGTTAAGAGTCGCCATTGACTATTTTAAGAGTCAGCATCGACTGTATTAAGTGTCGACATCGACTGTTTAATTTTTTTTTTTTTTTTTTTTTTTTTAAGAGGCGATAACGCCTTACAAAGGTATATCTGGGTCAATCCAAATAGCAGATCGGAATAGATTGGATTGAGAAAAAGACGCCGTCACCTCTAATTTTTAAAAATTGTAGCAGATTAAAATGAGGAAGAAGATGATGTTTTTGTGCGTTAAAGAAAGGGGGTAATTTAGACTTTTTGCTATCCTTAGGGTCGGCTAGGCTTCCAACTGGTCGATTTGGGTAAAGGTAAAACTATAGGGTCTCTGCAATAAAAGGTACATCTGACAAGGTCGGTCAGGTAAATTTTCTTTAGAAAACACGTCTTCAATCAACGTGCCCATTTGATGTTTTTTTTTCTTTCGGTGGAAAGATTAGATGTTTTTGGACCGTGTGTCATGTGAAAACATTATTTAAGGCACATGATTTGAAGGCCATAATCTAAAGGTCTTAGATGTGAAAGATTGGCACAAAATTCCATCTTTTATAACATGAAACAATGCACTTAAAGGCTATTATCTGATTAGGGTTAAATAGATTGAATCATATGATAGGAATCATATTTTGCGTCCATCACTTGCACCAAGCATCTTTGATAATAGCCTTCAATTCAAATGACTTAAGATGGTATTTTTATATGGCACAACCCCAAAATACCTTTGAATCTTCAGCCGCAATTATAATACCCTTCTTTTTATTCATTTAAGAATACAGTGAAGGGTCTAACCACAGTTTTGGCCGATATGTTTCCGATATCCTTGGATGCATATCGGTTTGGGACCTGATCGATATGTCAATATTTATCTCTTCTAAAAATCCATGGTAGATAACAAAAGTTTGTGTGGGCTTTAAAAACTTTTTATTTTGTCTGACAAAAATAAAATAACTAACAAAGGGATTGGCACAATTACCCCAGACCATGCCTCAAAGAAGCGGAAGTCCCAAGTTTTAATCCCACTTTCAATGGGCCATTGGCGTGAGATGCGCGGGCGTTGCACATGGAATGTGTGCAACACTCATGTATAATCTTTCCAATTTGCCGCTCTACGTGGGACCGAGTTTTGGCTGTTTGGCTTTCTAACTCCCTATTTGCAAGAAAGAATCTATCCCCAATAAAGACGACTTGCTAATCTTCTTTGGGTTTCGATTCTAATTTGGGAGTCATTACTTGCACACATTTTTCAAGTGATTGCACCAAACGACTTGGCATTTTAGGGACATGTAATAAAATATAATATGGGTCTCACTTGAATATATAAAATTAGAGTCAAATATTAAATTATATAATAGTCTTTGACTTCATTTAATTAAATGATTAAAAATATATTTTGTTCTAATCTTTTGTTGTTGATATTTTTAAATCATGACATTCAAATCAAACGATTTAGAGAGTGTTTTCACATAATAGAAGTCGCCAAATATACAAGTCTTTTTTCTAATTCGGTATAATTTGGTGTAATCACTTAAAAAATATGTGCTAGTAATGGCTCCCTACTAATTTTATGGGGATCTTTAATTAAGTTTCAAGTTGATGCTTTGCCAACGTCTAAACAAGAGTTTGTGTAATACTGTCACTCCGAGCCCGTGTCTAATGGTGTTATATGTTTAAAAAAGTGTAATTCCAGGTAAGTGATTACGCTTTGGAAATATAAATGATAGAAACCTAAATGCAGAATTATAAATAAATATCAGTCAAGTGGCTGTCGAACAATGCGAGAATTAAATGACAGAAATTTAAAGGAGTGTTAGTCAAGTGATTAGGCAAAAATAATAAAGCAAAGTAGATAAAGTGTTAGTCCAGTGACTGTCGAAAAGAGCGCAACCATATTCAAGAGAAGCACAACACAATGCTAACAAGGTCGAATTTCAAGTTGAAGCTCAATTATTTTTCCCTCAATGGAGTCGCCATTTACAATCATGGGCTTTGCGAGCCCGTCCCGATGATGGATTAAGGATTGGAGTCGCCGCTCAGAGATTTTGGTGTTTTGGAAAACCAAAATCAAACAAGGTAATGTTATTTACACCCGTTCAACCTATGAAGAACACACACATTTTCACCATAAAAAAATCGTGGGATGCCTTGAATGAGACGACGGAGATCGGTTTTCGTCCCAATCTTCCACACAATAAATCTTAAAATCATGGCGCTCCTATCAAACGATCAATTCTTGATTCCACACGGCACCCCCTCCCCCCCTCCCAAAAAAAATTTGACCATGATCATGGGTGTACCTATCACACAGTCACTTTTGGGGATGTTTGCTACATGGACTCAATATGTGACCGTATGATAGGTGCATCATGATATCTCAAGATCTATTGTGTGGAAGATTGGAACAAAATACGATATCCATTGTCTGACTTAAAAAAGTCAACGTGTTATTATGATGCGTGTTCTTCACAAGTTTAACGGGTGTATTTTTTGGGTCGTAAAATTTAAATCCTTGAATCACAATCAAAATTTGAGTTTTAACTTTAAAACTCAATTTTGAATTATTTTTTGTAAAAAGAAATTGATATACAGGTTGCTGAAGCTCTATGTGACACCAAAACAGTATTTGGGTGGCCAGACCTCTATGTGAAAGTTAGAATAGAGTGAGGGTACTCCACCTAAAGTACCTTCACCTTTCCCACTAAAATATTATCTTTAAATTAATATGCTAATATTAAAATTTACTCCATATGTCCATATCTACTGAACATGCATTTTTCCAAATTATATCTTTTCACACATGCTACATTTAAAGATTTAAACTTTTAAACAGCAAAAAATTTCTCATGCACCCATTTCCCTTGCTTAGAAAATAGGAATGGATAGCTCCATTCCCGCCTACTTAATTATTGTGGGCTCCTATGCTCAAAAGCCAATAATTGTGTTCAATTAGATGATGATGAAGAGTTTTCATCCCAATTTTTAACATAATTGACCTCGAGCCTATGGGCTTACCACCAAACCTCATTTTTTTCATTCCACGTAGTGCAAATCCCACAAAGTAACTTAAAAAACACATGACACGTATCATACTCAAATATCAATTTCAGGTCACTTTTTATCAGTGCCACTTAAAAACAAAAATCGGCCCATCTTATGTTATGCTCATAGTCTTAAGATCTATTGTGTGAAAAATTAGGACAAAAACTTATCTCCATTATCTGATTCAATATAGTCAAATTTTATTTACTAATTCGGCGGGTGCAAATAGAGCTACCCAGTAGGATTTGACCATGTTTGATGTGACTCTAGAGACCACCTGTCAGCCTTTGACTCTGAAAAGTACACTACTATCTTAGATATTGTTCAGTTAATAACTTAATGTAGCTTCTTTACTTAAAACAGATCCACAAATACCATTTAATGCTGAAATTGAGCCAAAGTTGTAGGGAGCCAAAATCTAACTTTCAACTTTGGCATTTGTAGGAATCTATTTTAGGTGATAATGGAAAGTTGGAGCTATGCTAAAAAGACCTTAATTATTGTCAGCAACTTCCAAAATAGAAGTATATCATAGTAATCATACTCACCAAATCGGAGTTCGGCAATAATTCGGCGAGATTAAAATTTAGAAAAATTCGACAAATTCGGGAAAACATTCAAAAGAAAAATCGGTAAGAATAATTTTAAAATAAAAATATGTTTAAAAAATTAGTTTATCATAATTTTATTTTTTTGAAAAATTCGGGAATTTTTCATAAATTATTCATGATTTTTCTGTGACTAGGTGAATTTTCAAAAAACCCACGAATAATTCAGAGGACCTTAAATTCTTAAAGTATTCGAAGATTTTAAAAAAATTCGGTCATTTTTGTGACTATGATAATAATACGATCCCACGATAACTTACACTTATGTAGTCACCAATATATTGTTGCAATGGTTGATGACTTGGGCTTGCTTCTCAAGTTTCTGGGTTTGAAATGACTTCCTTATATTAATTGAGCGTAGTGGGGCTGCATAATTTGTGAAAGAAACAATAGCTCTCACCGACATTTAAACACGGAAATGGTATTTAATTAAGGAAAAAACACATATATATGTCATCCATCCATTCAAACTCTAAATCATGTGCCATGTGACACATGACTCCAAAAGAACACCCGTTTTGAGATAATGTGGCATGTGGCATGTGACTTACGAAAAAAAATCTTAAGAATTGTTTCTTGGTGGTCAAAATTATGGCCAAAGTTTAGGCACCGCCTTACACATCTCAGTGCATTGAATTTTTTCCCATTTAACCACATTTTCGGTGTGGTCACTAATTGTCCTTGGGTTGTCCTTTGGGCAAGTCTCCGTGGCACCCGATCCCTTTGTGGAGTGCGACGTGGACCCACCTGATTCGAATGCATGGATCCACCATGCATTCGAGCCCATAACCCCGTGCCTCTTTAAATAATCTTATACCACCAAAACTAGACTTGTAATCTCATATCATGGTATCAAATATCGGCTGATGCCGATATATATCAGTGTTTTGGCAAACCGATATATATCGGCGCCAATATGTATCAGGTATCAACTCAGGTATTGGTCGATACAGGCCCTATCGGCCGATATGTATCGAGTATCTGCTGATACCTTTATTTTCTTAAAAAAAATATTAAATGGCACCGATACAACTCGAAATCGGCCAATACATATCGGCCGATTCATATCAGTCCTCCATGGACTGATACCCGATACCGCTACCGCGTTTGACACCTTGTCTCACATCATTGAAGCATGATTTTCATTATGCCATATAACACACAACTGTAATTAATCTATCATTGGAACGAGTCTTAGTGCAAAGAAATATGCCTATAAGTGGATGTGAGCCATCCGATTGATAAATTGTAATATAAGCTAGTAAAACTAAAAACAATAGTTAATATTATAGTCCACAGATCAGATGGTTAAATCACCCTAAAATACTATTTTTGGGCCTGTTGTACTTCAATCTATACGACGGTTGGAGATCATTTAAACACCATTTGTTAGTTTATATGACGGTATGGAGAGTCGGATCTTAATTTTTAAGCGCCAAGTAAGTGGAAGGCCGAAAGGGCTACTTTCATTGCTTTGTTTGGGTTAGCAGATGAAATCTACACTGATAGAAAGCAATGTTTTTTCACTTAGGCCTCGTTCGAGAGCTCAGGAAATGCAATTTGCTGAGCATTTTTTGTAGAAAATGATTTTCCTGACTATTTTCGAAGCATTTCCTTTGTTCGAGAGTTTTCTTGGGCTACAGGTTTTCAGCCTACTTTCCTGAGAAAGCGACCTTCGGTTTTCTTTGCAATTTAGTCATGAAAGTTCATTTTCTGGGTTTGGGCTACAATGGAACACAACCATGGGTCTCACCGAATCGGTTCTTCACCACTCCTTCAATTTCCTTTTAAGTGTTGTTATTTAAAAGGAGAAGTTTACAGCCATACTTTATGTTACTGCCACACCTCTTATCGCCATTTTTATGTTATAGCCACAATTTATGTTACAACCACACTTTTCAATTGAGATGTCCAAATGGCAAGTTAGCACATGGTTGAGGCTTAGCCAAAGATTCATTCTTCTTCAATGTCTTATATGAGGTTTGTAGCCATCAGATCAAACTACTTTTTTGGTTCATAAAGTATTTTGTTTAGTTGTCCAGTTAAAGGCTCTTGATCAAATCATAGAAATTATTATAAACAACATAATTTTAGGGCTAAATCAAAATCTAAACCATGGTCCATGGGCACATTCTGATTTTACAAGGTTTTATTCTACCTTTAAGGGTGAATCAAAGCTCATATAACACATAAGTAAATAAGAGCTTTTATTTGGTGCCTGACCCGAGTGACAAAGGTGGTACGTGGGGTCAATATTTTTTTTGTCCAAATGGTCAAGTGTTGAGGTTATCACAACCAAGGATCCAAATTCCGGATTTCGTTTCGGTGGAGACTGAAACTGAAATTTTGGACCGAAATTGTCACGACCCAGAATTCTATCCCATCCCGAGGGCCTAGAATTCCGAGTTACGACCCGCACATATCCTGGATATACTAAGCGAACATACACCTAATCAGAGTTCTTGCGCAATAATGGTTCCACGAAATCCGTGAAATCCAACAATTAGGGTGGAATGTAAATGCAATCATAAATACATAATAAATCTAATAAAATGCTATCAATCCACAACTAACAGGTAAGTCAAATCGGAGATAAATCCGATAATAAAATAAAATAAAAGCATTGAGTCAATGATAATAATATAAGGCAAAATCTAATACCGAGTCTACTAAATCAATATCCGGCGCTCGGATCAAAATCAACACTGTAGTCCTCCTGATAATCGGCAAGGTTACCCTCCAAAGGCCCCTGATAATCAACGTCCACTGGGTCAACGTTCTCAGCACCAATCAGATCAGAGATACCCACGTCCACACCGTTGGTATAGTCACCTACAGCTGTTAATTTATCGTGGGATGAGTTTACTCAGTCACGTAAACTCAGTGGGATACACCACCAATCCACCCCATACTACTAAGGTACATTGTGGGTGCATCTTGTGAGTGATAAACATAGTATCTCAAAGCAGACAGCAAAAGAAAAATAAAATCGCATGTATATCGTAAAACTCACATCATAAATGCAAGACCATGATCTAGACACTCATATCCTAACGTACCTTATCATATCTCATAACATATCCTACCATGTCTTATTATCATTCTCGCACATACGTCTGTACATCGCATGAGCGTAACTAGCATACTCGTGAAATCCTAAACGATCCGTGCCAGAGTCGCTGCTTGAGCTACTATGGGAGAGTCAATATAGTATCATACCACCATATCATAATGCCCCCGTGTCATACTTATACTCCACCATTCAGCCAATAGGGAGACATAATGGCCAAACTCACTCATAACATACTCATACTCATAATCTCTCCCAGAGATCCGTCTTGGCTGAAAGACGTTGTTGCCCTTACAGTGGCTACGCAAGGAACGGCACGTACAGAGACTTAAGTTCTTTATCTTTTGTTGGCCTACACAGCGATGTCTTATAATCGTACTCGTATCATAACTTATCTTATCTCATACTCATATCTTATCATACTCTTATACTTAATCCTAGGACAAACTATAGTGAGGTAATTTTCCTAATTCACGCTTCCCAAGAAAAATGTTCCGTAGTAACCTGGATGTACTTCGTGTGGTAGTCTATACTACCATAGAGGCGTTGCATCCGTACATGGACGCCAATATTCTGAGTTTCGCGTGACCGTAGAAGAAACCTCACCACAGCTAATGCCTATGGTTGAACCTCATAACTTAACTCATAATTTATACTATCATATTTGAACTCGGGGTGATCGGGTTGCCGTATATGCCACCGTATACGAGGTTACATTGAATTCACACTCACCCGACTCGTCATGGGTCCCATTCCACCATGAGTTGTAAGGCATGTAAATACGGTGTATTTCTCGCTTCGATACCATCTCAGCGAATCACCACGTCCAAGCGTAGGCATGATCTCATACACTCTCGTACTCATGATCTAACATATCCTTAACTCGTATAAATTGATTAAGTTGCAAACACAAAAGTACCACAGATACATAACGGTTTATATTTAGATTTTGATTATATTTATATTTATATTTATTTACATCACACCAATATAATTATAGAATAGGGTCACAAGTGTGATTTCGATAACTTGAAGGTCAGAGTTCGATTTTCACGAGGTATCGAATTTCTAACATTTTGTGTTATCGAGGTGGTCGCGCTGAAGCGATAAAAGTGATATATATATATAATTATTATTAAATATTTAATTAAAAATATTATTATTTTAAAAGTTAAGTAAATCACGACCATCAATCGCAAAGTGCAAGTTATTAATGTGCACTAAGTTTTGGTCGTGCAAAAGTGTAACTTATAGTGTAAATAAGATTGTTCGTTCTGACGTTTGATAATCGATTGGTTTTAGAATAAATCAATTGGGTATAATACACAATTCAGATCCAGATCGATTGATCGGTTCTTAGAATCAATTGGTCAAATTTAAAGTAATTTAAGTTAAGTAGTGGTTGGGTTCTATTCAGGGTCGCTCGATTAAAAGGTGTAAGTCGATCGATTTTAATAAGGTGTACAGTATCGATTTGACTCAGAATTGTTTGATCGATTAATGGAGGTAGTCTTCACTAATGCCACAGAAAGTGCTCTGGCCAGATGGCTGATATCTCATTTATAATATGGCTTTCTATTTTTATAATACAGAAAATAAGAGCACTTAATAAGTGTTCTTGTGGCAACAACACCTAATACTAACTCAATAAAAGTGAGTAGAAGAGAGTGGTGGTGGTTGAAGGGTCGAGTACTGAGGAGGTGGCTACGGAGCCTATGGGGTTTTGCAATTTATTTAAGATTTAGGAACTAATTATATTGTTAAAAGAAAGGGGTACTTGAATACCCTTGTTTTGTATAAAAGTATCTAATAGTATCATACTAATAATATAAAATGTTTATTTATTTAATAATGGAAACTCATAGATGTCATCACCATTAATATAATATAATATTCTATGATCTTATATAATTAGGAAATGGGTGAACTGTCATTATATTATTCCTAAATATAATATCATATATTTAGTAACCTGCCATAAACAATGAAGATTACTTAATCAATGGTTAACTATGTATGGTAAAACTGCGATCAAATGATGGAATACATAGCTGGGCAGTAGCTTGTTACGCACACATCATGTTGTGTCTGTTCCTTCATCCGAACCCCCGAAAATAAATAAATAAACACTAGCCATTAGGTAACACAAAACTAACAAAATTAGGAAAGAAAGCTCATATATGGGAGTATAGCAGAAAGATAAGCAGTGGAGAAAACGTGATTGGACCACCAGCCCAAGAAGAATAGTGAAATAAAATAAAAATATAAATAACATGTGAGATGCAGTCCCAATTGAAGAAGAGAGGTGATAGTTTATTGGTCCACTGTTATAACTAGGGATGTCAACGGGTCAGCCACTCGTCTGCATCGAGTCGGGTCAAGCATGAGAGATCTGACCTAACCTTTGGTTCGAGTAGGCTCGGGTCGACCAAAAGATCGTGTCGTGTTGCGTCGAGTCGGGCATGTGTCTGTTTGGGTATTGGGTCAGGTTGGATGCACTATGGGGTTGGGTTCGTTGGCATCCCTGATCTTAACACATTTAATTGGAATTGGTTGGAAACCGTGCACCCATCAACATCACTCTCTCTTATAAAACAACTATATTAATAAAATATTACAATCATGATTACAATGACAATTTTTATATACAAAGCTACAGGAAATACTATTCAATCCTTGGCAAAAGTTAAAAATTGAGAACCTAATCAATATTCACACGATAACAAAATATTAATATTATAAAATCAAAGGCCCTTTATTTAATTCTAAACGATTTATTTAATTTTAAACGAAGATTATGAAAATATAAAATTGAGATTTATTTTTATAGCCCGTCGATACGCGATCGAACGTATCCTATGCGACGGGATCTGAGAAGGACGAGACGGATGGATGGGCACTTACCTCTTGAAGCGTGATCGACGAATCGACGGCAGTTAGGGCGATAGAGATCGGCGTCCACACGATGGTCCGTCCACGATTACGCTGCCTTTTTCCACCACGATTTGACGATAGAAAAATATCACGGAGAGATTAAAAAGAGATTAATGTGTTTTTAGAAAATAGTGGCTATAGAAGAAGATGGAGTGACGGCTAGGGTTTTTAAGAAGAATTCTTATTTATAATATATGGGCATTAATTCGGTGTTAAGCGGTCGCACTAAATAAGGGTTTTAAAACTCACGTAGTAAGGTTTGATCCTTAGATCTCTTGTTTATAACCAAAGTCTTTCAACCACTAGGCCACCACACAACTTGTATCAAATAAGGATAATTTTAAATATAAAACCTTTTTAAAAAACCAAAATGTGTACTTGCTCAATTAGGATAGGTTCCGGTATTGAGCACTAACACCACGCTCAGTGCAAAATAAATCTAACACCACAAATTCAGTTTAAAATTTTTAGGGTCGTTACAGAAATTTACCCCCTCATACAAAAAATTCAAAATTTTCATATTTTGTTTCTATTTAGGTGGGGATCGAAACTGAAATTTCGGTCATTTCAGCCGAAATTTTGATCCTTGATCACAACTATTTATGAGCACATAAATCACGGAAAGTTTATTTTTGACATTTAGCTGATTTTGTCCTAAAAAATATCAGCAAATATACGTATAGTTAGCAATTTGAGATTTAACACTTTGGTCAAGTTAGAGCTATGAAGTGCGAATAGGATAGACATTTTTTGAATAGGGTGCGACAATAACACTTCTAATCGTCATTTTTTGAAAATTGAATAATAAGGGTTGGATTAAGGATTTCAGTAACAGGTTAGACTGATCTCCTATTTCTTTCATTTATATTGAATTTTTATAGTAAGGTTCACAGTCGTGCACAAACGGTATTCCATGGGTAGGACTATCATTCGATAGAGCGACCCGATATTTTACCGGGTCGGGCATCATGAATGAGACATCCAACTCAGGTCGACTAAGAAGTTGGGTCGAGTCAGGCGAAAATCAAGTCATGCAGGGTCAATGAGACCCAACCCGATATTTTATATGTAAAAAATATGAAAAATAGGTAGGGGTGTTATCGGGTTGGTTTTTGCCAATTTTTATGCTAAACCGAAATCGAACCGATAACTATCGGTTTATAGTTTCTCAAATCGAAATCGAACTAATAGCTATTGGTTTTCAAGTAAGTTACCGTCGGTGTACACGTTTAAGAAAACATTTTGAGAATTTGACCGACCAAAATGTTAAACTCATTACCGGTTTAAAGTATATAAATTTTGACGATCATCCGATAAACATAACCGCTTTAATGAAGGTTATAAATATAGTGCGGCTATAGGGCGTAGAAGTATACAATGCACTTTCTTAAGAAAGTGTAGAACACAAGAAATTGCCAACTTTCCTAAGAAAATGAGTTTTTGAGTAACTCAAGAACAACTACTCAGAAAATGACTTTCCTCAGAAAATGAGTTTCTGAGCAGAAACTGAGGTAGCTATTTTCCTCAGAAAATGAGTTTTTCGATAGAAAGTGCCGAACGAGCCCTTAAAGTTTCCGACCGAAGCTGAGTGGCTCTTGGATCTGGAAGAGCTAACCCATATGCAACCTAAATGAATACTTATGCACTCTCCTAAAAGATTGAAAGCTGCATTTGGCATAGCTTTTAATTAGCTCTATGCCAGAACTGGATATATTAATAGACTCGCATTTTCCTGACTAGCTCTTCCAAAGCAGGATTAACTACTCCAACAGATCATTTTTTGTTTTCGGAAAGAGTGAGTAGATAGCAAGGAAAAACTGCTCAAACAAACAGGTCAATTCTGCTATACAAAGAGTTAGCAAAGAAGGGAGAGCTAGGCCAAACACAACCTAATTATTTTGGCAGAAAGCAATCAATTTCATGTATAAGCACATAAATCAGTGGAAGTACCCTTTTGACATGTCACTGATTTGATGCTCAAAGATATGCGTGAACATCTTAAGGTTGGCAGAAGGAAGAATTTTCATTTATCCGAGCACCACTAGGAGTGTCCTGTTCCCGTACATTTCCTTCATTCCAATTTCCCAGAGCCTTGCTAGCGGTGGAAGCTGTTGTGTGCAGTCAGAAACTTAGAAATTAGAAGACGGTTATATACTCATCTCTCTCTCTCTCTCTCTCTCTCTCTAATGGCGACTATGGTTCGCTTGTCCAGAAAAACCCTAAAATCCTCTCTACCTTCCCAATCTTTCAATCTCCTACGTGGTCTCTCGACCGATGCGAAGATAGCACCATCCAACGATCGCGTGAAATGGGATTACAGAGGGCAAAGGAAGATAATACCCTTAGGTCAATGGCTCCCTAAGATAGCTGTCGATGCCTTCGTCGCCCCCAACGTCGTTCTAGCCGGCCAAGTTACTGTTTGTGACGGATCATCCGTTTGGGACGGATCCGTTCTCCGCGGCGATCTTAACAAGATCACCGTCGGTTTCTGCTCAAATGTTCAGGAGCGGTGCGTTCTCCACGCTGCTTGGTCTTCACCTACAGGTTCTAATTGTTTTTCGTCAGGTTTCAGATCTTAGAGATTTCATTATTTTTAATATTAGTATATTCTTTTTTTGGTTCTTGGGATTAGAGTTTGAAGTTTGATTCTATTGCATGAAAAATTAGTTTGGAAACCTGCCTATTTGATAATATTGGCATAATGTTTTCACTTTTATTTTTTTCTGTTTTGTCGCTGTATTTAGTTTAAAAAGTTGAATGGATATATTTTTGATTGATTTCTGTTATGTTCACTTGCATTATGTTGGGGTTAGGATTTTGGCTGAAAACTGATTCGAATTTTTAGGGAATTTCGTTTATTTGTTTATTAAGGTTTTGGCAAATGGCTACCTGCACAATGAAATCTAACGAGGAAGTACCTTTTATGCACATAATGTAGAAAGAAACAAAGACTTTTGAGCAAGGAAAGAAATGATAGAATCTTTCGAAAAGGTTGAAAGTCCATGATAATGAAAATTGGTTAAAGAAACGTTAGACAACTGTGTGAGTATTATAAGAAATTATATCAGGATGAGGGATGGGTTCAAACTTTACTGGATGGGGTAGAGTTTCCTGATTTTGAGAGAAGAGAGTGATAGGAGCAAGGTTGTCAACTCATGAATCAGATCGAATGCATGAGTGTATAGGACACTGATAGTATGAGAATATGAACATGTCAAAAAAAAAAAAAAATCGTAGAGAACAATTACTCCTATGACTTCAAATATAAAAGATGTAATAAAGTTCACTTTAGAAAATCTTAATACTCATCCATCGATGGCATTCTTATTATATAGTATTATTTTGCTCCCAAACAATGTGAAACCTAAATATAAGAATTTGTTAGAGACACCAATTCTTAGTGAAAAAGTATTCTTTTGCTCCCAGACAATGTAAAACCAAAAAGAAAGAAAGAAAAGAATTTGATTTTGTTCAACTATCGTGTTGATAGTTAAAATATAGTGTTTGCCCAAAAAAAACCATAAAGCCTCTAGAGAAGATTTTTACAACCTTAAAAGATGTATAATAAACATAAAATAAGATGGAATAGGGTTTAGGGGCTTTTACTAAAAAAGAAAACAAACAAAAGTGGTTTTGGGTAACATCGTGCGCCACTGCACAATGTGTTACTACACGACAGACTCGAATCGTAAGATTCAATTTAAATGTTACGATTCAAAATCGATTTGACCGACTTCTGACATTACGATTTTAATCTACGATTCAAATCGTAAATCGTTCCGATTTGACACCCATGGATTGAGGGGGTTTTTAGGATAAAGAAGTGCATCAAGCGATTGTTTAGGCTAGAGGGGATAGAGCGCCTGACCTTGATAGATTTACATTGAAATTTTATGAGCATTTCTAGGATGTGCTAAAAGGAGGGATTATGAGGTCATTGTGGAGCTATTTGCTAGTCGTAGTGAAGAAATGTATTAATTACGCATGTATGATTATCCTAAAGAGATCAGGCGTGAATAAGATTGAAGATTATAGACCAATAAGCTTGTTGGAAATTTTATGCAAGATCCAGTGTTAGTAAACAAAATTTGACCACTAATTGACAAAATTATATATCTAAATCAGAGTGCTTTTCATTGATGGGAAGCAGACTTTGGACGGTGTTGTGTTCAGTGAATCAAACTCAGTATCGGTACTAGGTATCGGCCCAATGTTTGGACCAATATGTCTCAGCCGATACCAGTACTCTATATTTTTTAGAACAATAAAAAAAATAGAAAAAAGACAGTGTCGGTCGATACCGATACCAGGTCCAATACCAATATCAGGCTGATATCAGTACTGGACTTGGTATTGGTAATGATTCTCGGCCAAACAGATGTGTATCAATATCGACCGATACTTGATACCTCGGTTGTGTTGTCCCATGAATCTATTGATTTGGGACACAAGTCTAGGAAATCAAGAGCGATTTGTAGGCTGGACAAGAAAAAAACATATGATAGGGTTGATTTGAGATTCCTAGATTATAAGTTCAAAAAGCTAGGATTCAAGTATAAGAGGGGGAAAATGGTTTGGAGTTGTATTTTTGTTGTCTTGTTCTTGGCCCCAAGGGGTTTTGTAAAAGCTCAAGGGATTGAGGCAAGGGCTTATTTTTGTTGTCTTGTTCTTGGCCCCAAGGGGTTTTGTAAAAGCTCAAGGTATTGAGGCAAGGGCTTATTGTCGTTCTTGTTTGATATGGTTGGGGAAGCCTTTTCTAGGCTCATGCAACAAGCTTCCAGGATGGAGTTGTTTGGAGGTTTTGAGATTAGTGGAGGTAAAGGTTGCTGCATCTCCAGTATGCTGGCGTACACAGGTACTTCTGTGGTGCTGAGGATGGGGAAATCAGAAATGTTAAGCAGTAATTTGGCTCTGTGAAGCGATAATGCAGTCAAAGAATGAATGTTGACAAAAACGACTATCTATGAGTGAGGGCCGAGGATAATGTGAAAATCAATTTGGCGAGCGCCATGGGAAGTGGATGGGGTCGACATTTAACAACATACCCAGGCCTCCCTTTTTTTTTAGGGATGAAGGCCCTATAGTTAGGGATGAAATCTATTTTGATGTAGGACCCTATAGTTAAACTATTTGATAAGAATGTTGTAGTGGAAAAGTTCGCTTGTTTCCAAAGGGGGTTGGGTTACGTTCATCAAGGCTACTCTCGCCAACTTGCCGATCTACTTTATTTCCTATTACTGTCGCAAAAAGGATGGCAAAAATTTGGAGAACTTTTTATGGAGTTGTCGGAGATCAAAAGATAAAATCCATGTTGTCGACAGGGATGTGGCGAGGTTCCCAATTGACTTTGGTGGGCTTGGGATTCATTTCATTGTTGAGATGAATTCTACCCTGTTAAGAAAATGGCTTTGGAGACGTTGTGAGGAGGAGGAGGATGTAATGTGGGTGCTGGGAATAGCCGGAAAAACATAGAGAGATAGATGGAGTATCACGGGCTCAAAAGGGAGATTAGGATACAACTGGTGGAAAGGAGTGTGTAAGACAAGCGCTAGTTTTTAGGACTATCAGATTTAGTGTGGGATGGGGACATCAGGTTAGTTTCTCAAAAGATGGTGCAAAACGGAGGTGTTTGAAAGGACTTATACTAGATTTCTGGAGTGGCTCTAAAATAAGGGTGTTAGGTAAATGAGGCATGCGAGAGAGATTGGAGTCAGCCATCCTCGAATTTTAACCTCCGGAGGAATTTGAGAGACAAAGAAGCTGAGTTGATTGAGTTACTTGAGGAATTGGATAAGGTGAGGGTGGGTCAGAGTAGAAATAGACATGATGGCAGAGAAGATTTGAGGAGGGGAGGGATGCAAACTGGAATTTATAGAGCTGTGAAAAGGTAGGGTTGCTGCCAAGGTGAAAGATGGTGTATGAGGACTTCAAGAGAGCTTGCGAGTTGTTGTAAAAGGCTAGATGACACCTGGAAAGGTGAAGACAAGAAGGCAGTGAAGGGGACTATTAAAGAGAGATGTAACTTTTCTCATAGATGGATACACAAGATAATAGAAAAAAAAAAGAGTTAATGTAGAATTGAATTGATGGTTGGCATATTAGAAGATGAAGAAAGATGGAGGAAATTAGGGTTGAGAGAGATAATCTCACACCCACATATTAGTAACTTATATACTTTATACACTATCCCACATATGTCAGTCCAATAGCAAAAAAAATAGTTGGAACTTAATCCTACTTCCAACACACCCAAGGACCCTTAATAACACATCAACCATTCTCGCACTCCCCCTCAAGTTGGTGCATAGATGTCTATCATGCCCAACTTGGTAGTGATGTCTCTCTAATTCCTCCAACCGCCTTGGTGAGAATTGTATCCATTGTATCCAAAAGTATAAGTCGTAAACACATGGTTGTCAATATCTTATGATACACAATACAATACACGACATTCTAGAAAACGATACGTCTCTATGATGTGTATCTTTTTTACCATATCTTCTGATACCCGATACGAATGATAAATGCGATTTTGATTGTAACTAATTTTATTTTTATTTTTAAATTTATCACTTATTTATGATAGGGATGCAAACCCTAGACCGAACACCAAAACCGAACTGAAAACCGGCCCTCCTGAACCGCCCCGAAACCAACCTAAACCGAACCGAGCTCCAATCCGTTCGGTTTTCGGTTTGGGTGGCTGGAAACCGAGAACCGATTGGGTAGGTTGAGTAAACCAACTCATTGTTGGGCCAAAACCGGCCCGAACCGGCCCAAACCGATCTGAACCAGCTCCCCAAACCGAAGCTACACCGAATCGAACCGATTCGAGGTTGAACCCGCTCAACTGCTTTGTTTTACCTTTTTTGGGTGCCATTACTTGCACACCCATTTTAAGTGATTTCACCAAGGTTAAAGAAAGACTTTGAATTTTAGGGGACATTTGACATGTTAAAACGAAATCTAGGCCGTCTGATTTAAAGTTCATGATCTATAGATCCGTAGTGTATAATATTGGAGCAAAACACGATATTTATAATACGATATATTGTTGTCAATCACTGAATCAAATAATATCCTTTGACTATATTTAATCACATGATGAAGATGATATTTCGTGCCAATCTTACCCACTAAGGATCTATAGATCATGAACTTTACATCAGACGGCCTAGATTGCCTTTTCACATGTCAAAAGTCCCTAAAATACGAAGTCTTTTTCTCACTTCGGTGCACTTACTTAAAAAGCCAGAGCAAATACTGTTTCCAATTTCCCTTTTTTTTTTCGGGTGCCTTTTAACCTATGGAGTGTGGAGAGGGCTTGATTGGCTGAGTGATGGATGAGACGGCTATCAAGTACAACTCAAGTGTCAAATGTCAATTGAATTTTCAAAACATCATTTCATTCATTCTTTTTTTTAGCTAACCTACAAGGTTTGCAACGGCTACTTTTCTAGCCGTTGCTGTTCCAACAGCTAGAGAACTAGCCATTGGATCGCATAGCGGCTAGAATATTACGTTGCACCCTTCACAAAATTAACCCATTTTCGATATATTTTTAATTTTTAATTTTTTTTCCATCCTTAATTCTTTATAAATACTCACTCCCCACCTACCATTTTTCTTCACAATTACTATCAATTTCTCTCCATTTAATTTCTCATAAAAGACCCTCCATGGAAGCTCTAAATTCAAAGGTCTGTAACTCTCCATTAAAGCTCTCCATCAAAGCTCTCCATCAAACTCTCCATAAAGCTTCATGCTACTCTCTCCACCCTCCAAGTCATACTAGTAATATTTTCTTTTATATTAATATTTTTATACTTACAATTATATTTTTTTTGTTAATTAAAATTACATCAATGGTGCATCTGGTTGATCATCAATTGAGTGATGCTGGTGGTGATAGCGTTGGCATCAATGAAGCCTCACAATCGGTACATCTGCCACCACCACCGTCACCAATGAATGATTAAATTCAACAATCACAACAAGCGTCCACAAATTTTAGTACGGTGCCACCAGAGAGCAAAAATAAAAAAGAGCCGCAATATGGGACCATTATGGGAAACCGATGATGATAGATGGTGTACAGAAAGCTCAATGCTCCGGTTGTACTCAGTGGTTCACTTGTGATCCGAATAAAGCCTGTACTAGCGGCTTACGAGGGCGTTGGGGTCAATGTCTCAAAACCGCCCAAAATACATTAGTAATAGAAAAAGGAAAATTAATTCAAAACAAGGATGGTTCACTTACCCCTTGAACCTATGACCCGGTTAGGGCTAGATTAGAAACAATAAAAAATTTTATAGTGAAAGAGGTGTCATTCGTTTGGATCGACAACCATTGGTTTGTCGATTAGATTCGAAACACCTTTGTGCCTCAATTTAGTCCGATTAGTAGAACTACACTTAGTAGTGATATTGGAAAATGTTTTAAAGAAAAATAAGTTTTCCTAATTCAAATGTTTAAAAATATACCCGGTGGCATATGTCTTACTTCGGATGTATGGACATTCGTAAACACATATGTGTCACCGCACATTTCGTTGACCTTAATTGGTCATTAAATAAAAGGATTATTGCGTTTTGTCCTATTCAAGCGCCTCACACGGGCGTTAATTTAGCCACGACCCTAATTACTATAATATAAAACTTTGAGATTAAAGATAAAATTTTCTCAATAACTTTAGATAATGCGTCCAATAATACCACCACTGTTAGTACTCTAACCGGCCAACATAGGTTAGTACTATACTTATCTTACAAGAAATTTTTCACATGCGATGTAGTGCACATGTTTTGAACCTAATAGTCACCGATGGACTTGTGTATTTTTGTCCTATTATAAATGAAGTTAGAAATTTTGTAAAATTAATCAAATGGTCACGCGCCAAATTACAAGAGTTTCAACAATTATTTATCGATGCGAATTTAACACCGAAGAAGTTAATTTTGGATTGCCCGACACGATGGAATTCCACTTTTAATATGTTGGAGAGAATCCTTCCTATGGAAGAACAAGTAAACGCTACTTTTTTTAATTTGGGCAAAGACCCTATTAGTAGTTGGGAGGAGCTATCAATGATCAATTTTTTTTTCAATTGTTATAAAATTCTACAACTCTTTTTTCTGGTTCTTTATATACAACCTCTAACCTATGAGTCATTCAAAATGTGGAAATCTTAGGCCAATTATTTTCCGGTAGGAGACATGGACATCCCTCCATTTTAAAAATGCAAGAAAAATACGATAAATATTGGAGAGAAATTTCATTAAATATGGCCTTTGCAAGTATGATGGACCCGAGATATAAACTAGTAGTATTAAACTTTCTTTTAAGGATGCAAAATAACAGTGACTCCAATAAAGCGCAAACCTTGCTCATGAACCATAAATCTAAATGTCTTGAACTTTTTAATTATTATAAAGGAAAATTAAATAAAAATACTTCTGCTGAACAAACTAATACATATGATTTTTCATCAGTAATGGAAAAATATGGTACACAATATAATGCGAAAGATATAATTACACCAACCACGACTACTTTTGATGAGTTTGAATATTATTTTGATAATCGCCCGATTGTTTGGAATGAAACTAACGAAAATAAATTTTAAGTCTTTGACTAGTGGAATAATGTCTCCTCTCAATATCCCGTGCTCTCCGTTATGGCACGGGATCTATTAACAATTCTCGTCTCTACAGTTGCGTCGGAATCGACATTTAGTGCAGGTGGAAGAATTCTAGGGACGTTCCGAAGTTGCTTGAAAGAATCAACGATTGAATCGTTAGTATGTTTGAAGGATTGGATCTCACAGGAAATAGGTGAGCGCGGAATCTCGAGAGAAAACCTCGACTTAACCACAATAGAGGATATGTTAGGAAACATAGATGAGGAAGTGGATTTGTAATTTTATTTATTTTTTATATACTTTTATTTTTTGTACACTTTAATATTATAATTATATAATATATATTGGGTCCTCACCCTATCAATGTCCTATTCCTATTGTTGTTTTGTCATTAAACTTCCGACGGATTATCTAGCAGTCTGCCACATGGAAAATATAGATGAGGAAGTGGATTTGTAATTTTATTTATTTTTTATATACTTTTATCTTTTGTACACTTTAATATTATAATTATATAATATATATTGGGTCTTCACCCTATCAGTGTCCTATTCTTATTCCTATTCTTATTACTGTTTTGTCATTAAACTTCCGACGGGTTATCTAGCAGTCTGCCACATGGGCTTGCTTCTTTGCATCCCCAAGCCAAGCTAATTGGGACACGTGTCTAATTTTAAAAGAAAAAGATCTCAATCCTATCAGTGTCCTATCAGTGTATATATTGGGTCCTCACCCTATCAGTGTCCTATTCCTATTCCTATTCTTATTGTTGTTTTGTCATTAAACTTCCGACGAATTATCTAGCAATCTGTCACATGGGCTTGCTTCTTTGCATCCCCAAGCCAAGCTAATTGGGACACGTGTCTAATTTTAAAAGAAAAATATCTCAATTTTCAAAGTAGTAAAGAAGGGTTAACAGGTGCTTTTAGGCACTTCTAAACATTTTAAATTAAGAAAAGTGCTCTGGTCCCTGCCGGTGTATAGGTTGCTTTTGAAGGAAAAAAAATATAGATTAGAAGGGGCTGAGTCGGTTGACTGTCTCATAAGCATAGTTAAGTTAATAAAGTTGACAACACTACAATATTACAACCTCAAGCTCCTAGGATTATATATAATATATCTAGACTCTCTACTCTCTTGACGAGTGACGATTGACGACTCTCAGTCATTAGTCATTATCAAATATCAAAAGAAAAAAAAAGTCTCTAAGAGAGACTGAGAGAGGAGAGAAGAGAGAGAGAGGAGAGAGGAGAGAGGAGAGGGAGAGAGAGTTTTTCAATCAGCGTAACGTTCTAACTTCTAAGTCTCTAATGGCGATGGCGATTTGGGTTGGCGTCCACCATTCTCTCTCTCTCCTCACTGCAGGCGGCACAGAGAACTCCGGGGAGAGGATGAAGATGGGAGCCATGGAGAAATCCAGCCAGAGGAGGTAATTTTATTTTAAATTTGTTATTATTTGGGTATTCTTACAAATCTCTCTCTACAATCCCTCTCTCTCTCTAGAACCCAAACCGATCGAACCGGTCCTATCCGAACCGAATCGGAAAAATGGGTTTTGGTTCGGTTCGGTACACCGAACCTGCATCCCTAATTTATGACAACTCTAATCTCTAAAAATTATTTTAAAAAATCGACAAGAGATGTCAACAAGGAGGAAGAGAAATAAAATAAGTTCATAATTTAACTACTAACAAAGATGATTGTATTAATATTTGGGATAGAACTGAAGAAGGACGAATTGAGATTTTTTTTTAATAAAAAATTTGGGATTACGAACTGATAAGGTCAAGAAACAAGGATAGGGTTTTTTTTAGCAGAAGTTGAGACTTGATGACACATATCATGTAAATATATAATACAAGTATACAATCCACGCTTACATCACACTTATACTTGTACAGCTGTAGGGTTTCTTTTTGTATAGTGGAAAATTGAAAAGCTTATGATTTTGTGACTGGATTTTTATCTCCCCTTCATAAATCAATCCAATGAAATGTTTTTGTTTTTCAATTTATTAATTTAAGTTCCAATGTCTTATGTGACTGCTGATGGAATGAGTGTCTTTGTATCTATATCATTTTCTTGTTTTTAGATTTATTTTTTTTTGTATATAAATCCTTACTACTATATAAAAGTAAAAATAATTTCTATCAATTTCCATGCCTAAAATGCCCCTATCTCATATCTCATATATAGGCGCAAGTCCCGAAAATAGAGCACCTATATTTTCTACACGAGAATCTTTATTTCTCCCAACTCCAAGTACGACTACATTGCCTTGCCTATTCCGCGCCTACCTTGGATTTCATCCCTCTATCAATCACTATAAAGTGGTGGTCTTTTAGAGAAGTTCGGAAAGCAAATATGACAAGTGCCAAGTTTTCACACTCGGCTGTAGCAACAATTCGTGGAGACTGCTTGGAAAGACTATTGGTTACCATCTTTATCCCGATTCTTTGGCTTGTGCTACCAAAGGATTTCTATATTGGACGGCTGATATCGGTTGCTACGAAGATGGGTCTCATTGTATTGCTTCCTTTGATTTGGGGGATGAAGAATTCAGAAACTTCCTCAATTTTACTTAGATGGTAAAAGAAAATTAAGAGAGCTTGCGTTTGTTGCAAGTGCGAGAAAGCGCTTACTGTGGATACTTATATCAGAGAACGAATCGATATATGTGTCTTAAATAACTCCCCGAATAAGCATTAATATTCGTGGATCAAAGAATACACTATCAATTTGGTACATGATATCCGACTCTTTGGCAATCTAATTTGGTTCCGCGGAGATCACTGTGAAATCTCACTAATTCAAACGAAAACGGTATAATTTCTTCCGATTCAAGAAGAAAACAAATTACAAACCTTTATAAGAGAAGAAAGGGAGAGTATTATTTTAATAGCAGTGTTTATATCCAAAGCTTGGTCTCTTTCACAGATATGTAGCTAACTAATCATGGTACATGATATATGAGCTTTATTACTTTACTTTTAATATTATTGACTTATTTTTATAATTTAACACATCCCACTTTTTCTTTTCTTTTTTTAAATATTTTTAGTTGTTCTCTACCGATTTGCATCTATAGTATTGTAGATGTGTACATGCAGGGATGCAGATCCATTTTATCGAACCAAACCAACATCGAAATTTCGGTTTTCGGGTTCCATTTCAATTCCTTTTTTCTTGAAACTGAAACCGATTTGTATCATTTATAGTTTTATACTGACGGCTTGCAGTATAAATTATGTTAGGTCTGACTATAATTAAATAAATTAACTTTTCAACTAATCATTAAAATCTACCAACATCCTTCAAAGGGTCGCCTGATTCAAGAATTTGTTCAAGTTTCATTAGAGCCAAATACCTGATGTCAAATGCTTGAGGATAAGATCGTGGTCTCAAGATCTATTCTATGAGAGATTGGGGTGAAAAATGATCTCCTTCACCTTATTCCAAGCAATCATGGATTTGAATGGCGTGCAATTACCATTTTTTATTATTTTAAGCCACTTTTTCGGTTCTCATCCTACCTAATAAATTCCCTATTTTTGCCCCCAAAAACCGAAACGGGTCCAGAATAGGTTTAGTATTGGTTTTCGGATCTGTTTATACTAGTTCGATTCACCAGTTTTCAGGTCGGGTTCAAGTTTCGGGTCAAAACTTGGACCCCTATGTATGGATGGACATTACTATTCATCTTTTTAATAATAATCAATAAATACGTAGGGTATGAAAATTCGAAGCCTATTGATTTAGTAGCATTAGTTATTATAAAATTAAAGTAGAAATTAACAATTAAGAAAATTTTATTAAACATATATAATTAGTATATCATCGAATTAATCGAACATGATAGGATAGAAACATTTATCTATAGTAAGAAGCAAACATTTAAACATAGTAAATAGATATAACTGTATATTATTATGCATAAATAAAAATGTAGTATTTACTGTAAATGGGAAAATAAAGAAAAACTAAGAAACTACTAAAACCAAATAATTTTGATAATTTAATTGGATATGAGATTGGATTTGTTACTTCGCCAACCTAATTTTTTTATTGATTTTATTGTCTTCATCAGTCAAAACTAATATTCTAACATGTGTACCATTGACTAAGACGAATTTTAATTAAATTTTAGATGTTATAAAAGAACCAGTTCTACAAAATACTTGAATCAATATAATATTTAACAATAATTATTTTTAGTTTTTTAGTGATTGACTGATAATATACGATTATGATTTTATACTATTAGTCAATTTTAACTCATAATTAAGATCATATATAATGAAGACATAAGAAACATAGTAATAACTAATAAGCATTTTTTTTTTGTTTTAATAAATCATAAAACATAGTAACGAACGCTTGAAATACTTATTTTTTTTAATGTTCAAATCACCTAATAGATGTCTAAAAATCAAGTTCAATCATTTAAAGGTCGTAATGTCCATGTGCATATTCCCGTGCCTTTTTACTAGTCTTTATAAAAGTCAAAAAGTGTATCTTACGATGATATGATATGATACACGATATAAAAATTCTCGATTACAATACATGATACGATACATTATTTGACAACCTTGCGTCAACACATTCCTTCTCGAGCACCTTGTGACACGGCCCTATATTGCGCTTCAACACTGGAGTTAGTTACTACATCTTGCCTTTGCTCTTCTAAGTAGCCGGATTTCCTCCAAGGAATGTTACATAGCCAGTGGTAGACCTCCCTATCACTGACTGACCTTGCCCAATCAGCATCTGTGAAAACTTCCCCATTTTTATCTCCGTGATTTCCATACAACAAGCTTTTACCATGACTATATTTTAAGTATTGTAGAAGTCTGTAGACTGCATACAGATGCGTGGTGAGTGGATATGTTGGCTAACAGATATAAGTTTACCAACAAGCCTTTGGTACCAACTTTCCTTGAGTTGTTCCCCATCTTTAGAATTGGTCCTATGATTTTGGTTTATAGGAGTATCTATGGGCTTGCATCCAAGCATTCCATCTTGTTGTAACACATCCAGTGTCTGTTTCCTTTGGGAGAGAACAATTCCACGGTGTGACCTTGCCCCTTCAATGCCAAGGAGTTACCTCAAAGGTCGTATGCCCTTGATGTGAAATACTCGACTTAGGTAGTTCTTAACCTTAGAATCTCCTCTCTATCATCCCATTTAACAATGATGTCATCCACATAGTCAATCATGATCTTTTGTTCACAAATAAAGTATAATCATTGTGACTTTTCTGGTATCTAAACTGCATGATCACATAATTGCATTTTCTAAACCATGTCCGAGAAGATTGGTTTAACTGATAAATTGCTTTCGTCAATCTGCCTACTTGATTCTCCCCATGAAGGACGAATTCATAGGTAATACCCCTCTTCTTTAAGATCACCATGCAAGAAAGCATCCTTGACATCCGACTGATATAAGCGTCATTTTATTAGCAACCAAGGATAAGAGGACCCAAATAGAATTGAGTTTGGCTACTGGTGCAAAGGTTTCTTGGTAGTCGATGTTAGGAGTCTAAGGCAATCCCTTTGCTGCAAGCCAGACTTTGTACATCTCAATAGACCTATTTGGACGGTATTTCACTGTATACACTCACTTGCACCCAACGACTTTCTTTCCTTTTGGGAGCTCTGTATCTCCAAAGTATGATTCTGGTCAAGGGCCTTCATTTCTTGCAACATAGCCGCTCTCTATTTCGGGTGAGATAAGGCCTCAGCAGAAATTAGATACAGATTTAAGAATGAGATGACTTTGAAATAATAGACAAAAAGAGCATGGTAAGACACGATCTTACTAATAGGGTGCCCTGTACCCTTACAGAGAACAATGTGAAGATTCAAATCGGGAACTTTGAGACGTTCACCATTTTGTGAACCTTCATCAGAAGATGATATTCGATTTGTGTTTTGAGAGAGAGTGGAAGACTTCTGCATATCCTTTTTCTTCTCAAAGACCCTTTTCTAAAAAAAATTGCTTTTCCCAAGCCAATCAAACGTTTCCTCCTCCACCATCACCTTGCGATCACTTGCACTTGCTATTTCTTCAAACTCTACTTCAACATCATCTTCACTTCCTTGATTGGCATATGGTAGCTGAAATGGAGTTCCAATGCTCTCTTCTCCTTTTGTACACTTCTCCCCTTAAAGAGGGCATTGAGATGGAGCATAGAATTGGGTAGACTCATAAAAGGTAATATCCATGGTGACGAAAGATTTTCTAGAAGAAGGTTCCTAGCACTAACACCCTTTATGCGATGACAGATACCCAATGAATATGAAGCACAAAACTTTAGGAGAAAATTTATTGCGATGAAAAGACAGAACATGAGCAAAACAAAAATGACTAAGGTGTACACGGAAGTACTCGGACACAATACTTTATAAGGACATTCCCCCCAGAACCGATGTAGGCATTCAACTTATGAGATAGCTGGTGGTAAGAACAACATCTCCTCACAAACATTTGGGAACATACATAGAAGTATGGATCGAGCAACCTTGAGATGGTGTTGATTCTTCCTTGCACAACTCCAATTTTTTAGGGAGTATATGGGCAAGTAGATTGTCACGCAATTCCATGAGTGTGAAGATGAAATTGAAGACATAGGGAGGAATACTCTAGTGAATGCTAAAAATTGAAATCTTTAACATAAAATTGTCACCATTTTCTACCTGCACTACATCTATGCACGTGGAAGATAACTTTTCTCTTCTTTGCTCTTGTGGGTACCAAATTACTGAAAGATCACAAAAACTTTCAGGGATGCTCATACTCAAAATATTTGTGCAACTCTCGAGGTTTGATTAGTTTAGGTGAGGGAAATTAAGAGCCCTCAGTGGAAGGGTCAGGTTCCTTATACCAACTCATTGAGAATAACAAAATTTAAAACATAACACGTTGATCATTGGATCATCCATTTTTATTATGAAGTAGAATGGTCTCTGTTGTCAATGATGTATATAGTCCCCTCTCTATAAACTAAGGGGTTGTATGTGATGATACTTTTGACCGTCCAATCAATTGACCACTCCTTGGATGTGGCAGAACCTAGAAATTTTAACCTTAGATGAATTGTGTTGTCCATTTCATGTTTTTTGTGTTATATTATTATTATTATTATTATTGAATGTACTAAAGCTGAAAATTGATTGGATGATTGAATTCTTTCATTATTGATTTTTGGATCATGTAGGCCAATTACTACAACTCAGCAACATCTACCTCTAACGGAATAAGAAAATGTTCATTGCTAGAAATAAACACTTATTTTCTCCTCAGCGTCATGTAGATTTATAACACCTTTGATTATGAAGGTAAAAAATGATGAATAGCCCTATGAATTGTACGTGCAAGATACTAAGACATCTATTTTAGTTATAAGGATATTTTAGATCTAAGATTTTATTTATTTATTTATTTTTATATATGTAGGATGAGTTAATGATGTGTCAATGCAAGAGATTTCACCATAAATAAGCCCTAATTACAGTTATTGTTCTTTAAGAGTTGAAATGAGAATTTGAACCCCTCACCATGAATGCTTTCAAAATTGCAATCATGTTACAAAGACATTTATTTTTGCTATAAGGATATTTTAGACCCAAGTAAGGTTTTCCTAACAAAACTTAACCACCATTTTCTCTTCTAGTATCGATATGTTTGGTTTATGTCAAGGGTGAATAGATCTTGAAGATGACGGATCCCTTTTTAGATTGTTTCACATTATAGGAAATATTTATTTTTTATATATTGGGAAAATTATGATAAGATGGTGTATACATAAGAGTATTAGATGATTTCTTTTGTTTCCGTCCCTTTCTAGCAAGTATTTTGGTTGTCAAAATCATGCAATCTCAAGCTAATTGAAAAGCTTATACATTAAACTAACCGTTATCATAATTTTTGAGGAATTTATCACGTTTTGTCTCTCATTTTCTGCCAACCTTTGAAAGTGACAAATTTTACTTTTCTATTCATTTTTCTACTGACTTTCATATTCTGCTGAATTTTCTTAATATGCCTTTGTGGGAGGCTTTTGTGGGCTTATCTCGGTTGCTTTAATTCAAGCAGTATCTTTTTTTCTTTTTCGTTGAAGCAATGAGTTTTGGAACATAAGATCATTTTGAGAGAAGCAATTTTAGATTGGTTGATGTCGGAAGTACAAGCAGTTAGGCATTTAAGAGATTCTTGTCCTAGGGGAAAAGGTACATGTAGAGTGAATCATGTTGCTTTTGATTCTTCTCATCTGTTACTGAGTACATGTCTTCGCTCTATACAAGTATAGATTCTGCTTCTCACTAGTGGCTAATTAATTCAAGGCCATCATTTCATATGACGATAAATGTTTCAATGTGAACTTTCGATGGAATCATGGTATACTTGTGCAACTAATGAGAAGTTAGTATCTGGAAGATAAAAATTGGTAAATTATCCCATCCTATGACAAGTTGTCTATTTCGAGTGGTTGTTTTATTTTTTTGGGTTTCTATGATTCTATTTTCAATTATATTGTTAGTAGATCATGGATGTGCTTATCCTATTTCTATTTATGAGCGAGAGATTTTTGATGTATATACTAGCACTTATATTGGAGCTAGGAAAAGGGTATGCTATTTGTGTTATTTGCTTCTTTCGAATATTGTTGCTGCATTGGGAGCCTTTGTAGGTCATTCTGAATCTCAGTTTTGGCTATTGCGTTAGCGCTAAGGTCATATCTCGAGACATTGACTTAGATATTTGATATGTACCAGCCTATTTGGTTGTTTAGTCCAAGGTTGTTAAGGTGTTGCCGAGGTGGCAGCCCCCCTTGGAGCTAAGCGGGACCTAGGCAGGGCTTAGGTAGTGAAGCCCAGTCTGTTGCAAAAAAAATTTTGTTTACTATGATAGTCTGTAGAGGATCTATAAGAAATGATAAATATCTGAAAAATAACAATGATAAAAATGTGATTATATGATCATTAAGTATTAATCGTCATGTAAAATTGTAGGTTGAAAGTGTAAAGTAATAACTAACAATTAGCAAACAACGATTAACATTGTTACGTAAGCACTTCTACGTTTGGGATTTTTTCCGTGCTGACACTTGGTGGCACTTGGAAACTCCTCAACACAGCATGATACTTCTAGACATGTATTAAAATACCACATACTGCCATCAAAATATTCCTCGTCTTGACACGATAAAATGAACTATTGTTTTATATATAAAAAACTGTTTAAAGTTTAGTAACTTATAAAATAAACATCTTGGATGCTTGAAAATGATTTGTAAATATAGCATTTTTATAGTTAGGTTGATGACATACATTATGTATCTTTTCATTAAATATTTCAATTGGTTCTCTAAGATTTCCCTTCATTCTTTTTGCTATATACGGTCTTTTTTTTTTTTTAATTATTTTCTTAAGGCCGTTCCGCCATATTGGAATATTTAGAAATTGGCATGCCAAACATTTATGACACCTTGACACTTGGTACTCATGCCATGTGTCTAAGCAACACCGAACAAATTAAATAACCAAAAAATAATAAGTACATTTATTTTAAAAACACAATAATTTTGGAGGATTTCTTATGCGTATTTTAGATCCGCCTATTTGAATCGTGATCGGATAAAGAGATGTCAAAAGAGAAAGTGGACCCACGAATCGGTTTTTTTTTTTTTTTAAAGACTCGTTTGATCAAAAAAAAAAATCCAAAATTTATTTGGGTCTTTAACTTTCAATCCCGTCACTTTTATGTTTGGCTTATTTTGAAGTGTCAAACGAAGTCGGATTGATACGAAATTGATCATATTTGAAAGCTTATCGAAGTAGCTTTCCAACGAGCCAAAATTTGAGCAATTCCGACAAGTATTGAAGAAGTTATAGTAAGTTTTTGGACGCTGCACATAAAGTGACGAATTTCAAGAATCCTAATTGAATTAGGATTAGTTTCTTTTATTATTTTATTTTAGAAAGTAAGAGTTGTTTCTTTTATTAGAAATATGATTAGTATCCTTATTGTTTAGGACTTTATTGTTTTAGAAGAATTAGGATATTTCTTTTATTTGAATTACGAATTAGAGTTATACTAGGATTTCTAATTTTATGCATTGGTTAGCCTATTTAAAGGCTTGTAAACACTTTTATTATTACCTTTTGGTTAATGAAAATTGCTTATGCAAAATTGAGAGTTTTTAACTTTCGTGAGGGTGTGATTCTCTCAAAATGGAGAGCGATTCTTCGATTCCCGCTTGCGGTTTGGTGCGAGGCCAACTCTTCTTCAATCTCTATCTTCTTTAGATTTACGGTTTGCGTAAGTAGCGTAATCCTAATTATTTTATTGATCTTATAAAAGCCCTAAATCAATATTTTGTTCATCATTAATGTTATTAGCCTTTTATTTTCGTTTGGTATTGAGAGAACCCGCTTGCGAGTTCGTTCGACGCCCTAAAACTATCGGAGATCTAGCCGTTCATAAGAACCCTAGTCTTCTAGATCCGCGATAGGGAACACACACGAAAGTAACGCTATTTTTGGCCGGAATTAAATCACCTAATTAAATTTTTAAAATTTTTCGTGGTAATTTGTTATGAGAAATTGTTATTTTTAATTGATTAAATTAATTTTAATCTTAATCTCAGCCTTAGCATTGCATTTAGTAAGTTCCCGCATCAAATTGGTATCAGAGCATCAGTTTAGTTTTAGGGTTTTAGTGCTCATATAAGTTTTAGCGTTTTTTTATTTATTTTTATTTTTTTGGTTTTAAAAGTCAATAAATAAATAAATTAAATTAAAAACAAATCAGAAAACGTCTAGCTTTTGTCTAAAAATTTTGGTCTGACTTTTGTCTGAAATTTTTTTTCTACCTTTTGTCTGAAATTGTTCGTTTTGCTTTTTGTCTGCATTTAAAAAAAATATATATTTTTTAAAGCTTTTGTCTAAGTTTTTTTTTGTCTAACTTTTGTCTTACATCACTTAGTTTCATAATTGCATGTCATTTCAATCTTATTGCATTTTATTTCATTAGTGTGCACGTCTAGTGTTTGATAAAAGTCCTCATCCATTGTTTGTTCATAGTGTCTTTTTAGTATTGTGTCTGAGTTGTGTTTGTGTCAAGCATCATGTATGAGTCACTTACATGTCAACGTGACTTCCTTACCCGTCATGAAAAGGTACTAGCCAAACAAGAAAATCGCTGCACTCCAAATTCTTGGCAAAGTCTCAAAAATCGTGATGAAACTAGAGTTAGGGGATACCCTCATCATCGTGAACCAGAGTATGACTCAGCCGAGAAGTTTCTCAAATCTATTCGAGATGAGGTTCCAAATTTTGAGGGATGGATGAATCCCAAAACCTTCGTGGAGTGGTTGTCTAGTGTAGAGGAATATTTTGATTGGTATGGCGTACCAAATGAGTACAAAATTAGGCTAGCAAAAACAAAGTTGGAGGGTAATGCAAAAAAATTTTGGACTCGCATAGAACATCGTATTGAATCTCTTCGAAATAAACACATCTCTACATGGGAGGACATGAAGGTGAGACTTATTGAAAAGTATGTTCCTTTAACACACCGTCACCTTCTTCGAAGTTTGAAAACCAAGACGGATAAGTGTCCTTATTGCCTTAAGTGTCAAGGGTTTGGACACTTTGCATACCAATGCCCCACAAAATTTCCCACTCAGAATTTATTGACTAAAAGAGTGATTCCTAAGGAGCCGGAGAATAGGGAAGTGAAAGAAGTGTACGACCCTAATACCGTGCTGAGTGAAGAGGAGATAGAAGAAGTTGAAGAAAGTCTAGTTTGTGTTAAAGAGACTTCTATTTCCCTGTGAGTAGTGATGTTGAGTCACCCACACGTGAACCAATCGAGTCACTTGCCTATGAGTCATTGGTATCCGTAGAGTTGGGTGCACATGACTTGTTGGTGCCCCTTGAATTGAGTACACGTGAGTCCATTGAACTAGGTACACAAGAACCATTAGGGTCCATTGAATCAAATACCCCAGAGTCTTTGGTTTTGGTTGAAGTGAGTACACACGAGTTAATTGAGTCGAGTGTAGATGCACGTACACTTTTTTTGGCCCAACAACAAAACCTTTAGACCCATTCCTTGAGGCCCATCCACCTGAGCTCAATTCTACCTACTCATTGATTTCCAAATACCCGCCTAAACAATATGTGAAGAGGTTAGATAGAAAAGTTTTGGGAGATCCATATTTTGTTACTACAGTAAAGACACACCAAACATATCGAGAGTATCTTCTTAAGTGGAAAGGTAAACCGAAAATTGACAACACTTGGACTGGAAGGAGAACACAATCTGAGAAACATCAGGCGTACCTCATCCAGTGGAAGGGTAAGCCGAATACTAGAACACACATAGATTTTCTCTCAATGTCCATTCATCAAAGGTCATCAAAGTCTGCATCCACTTTTGCATATTGCATTCATGATTTGCATGCTGAGATTAAGAAAAGAATTAATTTAAAGAATGAAAAATACAAGTTCTCTGCAGATTCTCATAGACGATTCAATGAATTCCAAGAGGGTGATTTTGTGATGGTTCGGAATATACCCGAGCGATTCCCGCAAGGAGTTGCATCTCTATCTTCTTTATTGGTGTGAGGCCAACTCTTCTTCCATCTCTATCTTCTTTAGATTTACGGTTTGCATAAGTAGCGTAATCCTAATTATTTTATTGATCTCATAAAAGTCCTAAATCAATATTTTGTTCATCATTAATTTTATTAGCCTTTTATTTTCGTTTGGTATCGAGAGAACCCACTTGCGAGTTCGTTCGACGCCCTAAAACTATCAGAGATCTAGCCGTTCATAAGAACCCTAGTCTTCTAGATCCGCGATAGGGAACGTATACGAAAGTAACGCTATTTTGGGCCGGAATTAAATCACCTAATTAAATTTCTAGAATTTTTCGTAGTAATTTGTTATGAGAAATTGTCATTTTTAATTAATTAAATTAATTTTAATTTTAATCTTAATCTCAGCTCTAGTATTGCATTTAGTAAGTTCCCGCATCAATTTCGATATTAACTATATCAACTAATCATCAATAATCGAACCTAAACTTAATTTAATACAATTGTTATTTTTTATAGAAAAAATTTGAGATAGTAATTTGATCCAACTTCATTCTGATTGAGCTATGAAAGATTGGAAAAATGGGGTTCTTAAAGGATTGGGCCTTTGCTCAAATGGTGATTCCATCAAGCATTTAGTTCGAGGTTAGGGTGGTTTAAAATGCTACCCATATAATTGAACAAGGGGTGTTTGGGTGGTGTAGGTGGGTTTGTATTGGTGCCCTTTGGGTTGGGATTCACCTGCTTGGTAACTCCTCACTACGTCAGGTGGTCCAGTTTTTGGGCCCTTCTTTTCCGGCCTTGCGGATCAGGGTTGTTTTTTTGTTGTACCATAATGATTTTGGTTACCAATAAAATAAATAAATAAATAAATCGGACAAGGTCAGGTTGACCGACAGGCTATATGCTAAATTGGAAATTGGCCTGGCTGGGCCAACTAAGCGGGCTGCCCCGACCCATTCTCACCTTAACTCAATTGCTTGAAACCGCTAGGCCTTTAACGTTATATGCCGATTCTCCTATAGTCTTGTGCTGAATCTATCACGACTGCTACATATTTGATTAATCGAATACCATCATTTGTTTTGAATGGTGTTTCTCCAATTGAGTGTTCGTCTGGTGTTTGTCCTGATTACTACCATCTTTGTATATTTGCGTGTATCCCTATTGTCCTTCTCCCAAAGAATAAATATCATAAGTTGTCCCCAGAGCTGCTTATTTTTGTATATATTTTCTAACTATTATTTTTTCGTTATGAGGAATCCCAAATGAGTTACTCATATATTTCTAGGTTATGGGGAAAAGGTTATTGTTGTTACAACCCACAAACTCGACGACTCAATGTTTGGGCATGTCATCTTCCTTGAGAATGTTCCATCTTATTCTCTATTTACTTCATCGTCGTGTATTTCCAGCCATGATCAATTGTTTCTTTCTTGTTTCTTGATCACCTGAGACTCGAGTATTATTTGATGAATGACATGTAGAAAATTGGTCTGCCTTGATGATTCTTTTTAAGCCAACAATTAGGGTTCATGAGCATTCTGTTATCTAGGTATATTGGAGAGCTGTTAGTGAATTGCCTCTCATGCTAGTTGTTAATAAATTTTAGAGAGGTATAACAACAATCAGCCCATATCTGTTCCCGACCCTACACTACCGACAGTTTCTTCATGTAGTCAGATAACATACTTGACATTTAAGGTTCCTAATATTTGACATTATATTTCAGTTACCTAAGTTTTTGTCCTATATACTACTTATCAATTACCAAGTAATAATAGTAATAACTATCAAATGTTTTCTCCACAATGTAATAGCGCTTCCAGCAGCAGTTCATTTTTTGAGAGGTAATTGGTTTTTTTCAATGACGAGGCCATCTTTGAGGAGGTAGCAGCTTTATAGAGGATACTTCTGGTTCCCTGCGTGAGAAAAACTCTCCTACTGATCTTAGATGGGTCTATGGGTAATGATGTCATACAAGAGATTTAAGGCACAATTTATTGCGAAGTGCTTTACTGGTTTATATTTAGTTTGAGATATGTTTATTTCTTAGGTGTATTGGTAGTAATATGTAACTTTAGTTTACATTGGTGGGTACTCTCTTTCCAAGGGCATATTGGTCAATGTATGTGGCGTCCCATAATAATAAGCATGGGTTAGGTGTCTCAATGCTCCGAACAAGTCTTCTCCTCTTTCTCTCTCTCTCTCTCTCTCCTCTCTTTTTTTTCTTCTTCTCTATACTAAACACCAACATCACCTAATCTCTCCTCGAGCTTTCAAATCCTAATTAACTCCAACCCATGAAAACCATTTTGGTATCAGAGCTCGTTCAACCCTGCAACTGCTGACATCAGCAACCCACTTCCTAGGCATCTTTTAATGATGGATTAGGTACAGTCTGGATCAGTTTTATCTCAAGATTGCATTTCTGCCCTTTTTCCTTTGAATTGACGATGTTTGGAAGCATTTAAACCAGATTTACTGTATCAGCCGTGAATAGTGCTTTTCATGGTTTTCTGTAGTTCTGTCTCTGTCCCACATATGAAACAAAGATCAAAGGGGGTATATGTGGCGCAGTTTTGCTGTCTTGAATCAAATGTGTGTTGTCTCCATTGATTCGGAAACCTGTAAAAGATTCTGCATTGATTTGTCATGACTGCTGGAGTGAATGCACGTTTGATTGTTATCTGAAGCCTCTTGCAATTTCCTGGTGCTGAAGTCAGTCTTTCTGATTGGAATATCCTCCTTTATCATATTCTGAAGTTATGTAATAGATCTGAGTCGATGTGTGGGCTATTAGCTGATTTCATTTGTGGTACCATGAAGTTTTTTCTTTTTTTTTTTTTAGGGGGGGGGGGGGGGGGTTCCACTTGTAACCTGATTTATTTTTGTGAGGATTTCTTCTAGTCTGCTGCCATGGCTGCTGCAAATCTGCCATCTATTGTGCTCCTGGTTCTCCAAGTGAACTATTATGATAACTTACTGTGTTGCATGAATCTATATGTTGAAGAGTTGCCTACCAGTTTTTTAAAGATCTGTTTGATCATTTGTCAGTCAGTGAATGTCAAACTTAGAATTGTGGCCTACATATCCTCTTTGCAAGTTTGTAAAAAAAGGGGATTGGACTTTGATCTGCTGGTATGAATATCAGGCTCTATTAAATTTGATAGCAGTTGTGTGGAATAGTAATTGCATGGATGTTATTATAACCACTGATTGTGATAAAATTGTTGGAAGAGTGGTTTGTACATCACATCAAATTGTTTTGTGCATTTGGCTCCATGCTTTGGTTGCCTCTCTGTGAGTTGGGAATTATGACTGATCTGACTTTACTCAAGGCATTACCTGCTGAGACCTCATGGATGTTATTATAACCACTGATTGTGATAAAATTGTTGGAAGAGTGGTTTGTACATCACATCAAATTGTTTTGTGCATTTGGCTCCATGCTTTGGTTGCCTCTCTGTGAGTTGGGAATTATGACTGATCTGACTTTACTCAAGGCATTACCTGCTGAGACCTCATGTATATCCACTCTTCAATCATCATCATCATCCTCAGCTGCCACCTGGGTTATAGATTCGGGTGCCTCTGACCAGTAATGTCTCCTCACTCTCTACATTGCAGTCTCTTCCAAATGCTAGAAATATCCGTCTTGTTGATGATTTTCTTGCGCCTATCCGCAATGTTGGTAATGTTCCCTTCTACATTCTTTCAGTCTTTCCAAGGTCCTTTATGTTCCCAATTCTTCTATCAATCATCTCTCTGTCAATAGTCTAAATAAGAATTTAAATTGTTCAGTAACTTTTTACCCTTCTTTTTGCATTTTTCAAGTCCCAACTACAAGGAAGACTATTGGTACTGGATATGAGAGCTGGTCTATATCATCTCTGCTATCCAAGCACCTCATCACCTTATCTACCTTCACCTCATTCTTCTTCTTATCGAGCCTATCTTACCTGGATTTCTACTGTTACCAATTTACCATTCCTCGTCATGAGGCCTTAAAGCACCCATAGTGGAAGCTTCCATGAAAGCTGAGATAGCTGCTCTTCAAATGAATGATACTTGGACTCTTGTCCCTCTTCCTTTGGATGAGAAAAGCGTTGGATGTAGATGGCTTTTTAGAATGAAACGTAGAGTCGATTGTAGCATTGAGCGATATAAGGCTGGATTAGTGGCCAGAGGAATTATCCAGACTCATGGTATTGATCGCTTTAATACTTTTGATCTTCTTGCAAAGCTTAACTTAGGGTGGGTTCTCTTATCTATTTCTGCTAATAAGAAATGACCAGCTTGATGTAAAGAGTGCTTTTCTCATGGTCATCTTAACGAGGAAGTTTATAAGGATCTTCCTCCTGGGTTTAAGCTTGAGGGAGAGTTTGGCAAATTTCATAAACTTAAACAAGTTGTCTATGGCCTTAAGCGGCAGTCTCCATGAACTTGGTTCCAGTGATTCGACAGTGTGCTCTTTATTATGGTATTCAGTGGATGTCTTGCAGATCATATAGTTTCCCTTCAGTCTAGCTCAGTGGAACGTACCATTGTTCTTGTTTATGTGGAATATAATATAGTGACTGGAGATGACACTAGTTCTATTTCAAGGTTTAAGCAGGATATTGGTAAGACATTTGACATCAAGGATTTGAGGCCACTCGGCATGGAGGTAGCAAGGTCTTCTCGAGAAATCTTCATCTCTCAGCAGAAGTATGCAATTGACTTACTCCTTGATAGGTATGTTGGATTGTCGCCCATCTCACTCGCCTATGGACCATAATCACACTCTTCTAGCCAAGAAAGGTGGTCTCCGTCATGATCCAGTCTCCTATCAGAGACTTGTTGGTCGCTTGATTTGTCTTACACTGACTCGATCTGATGATCTTGCACATGTTAGCGTTGTCAATCTGTTAGTGCATCCGTCCAAGACTCCCCATCTTGCAGGTGTGATGCATCTTGCGCTACTTGAAGTCCAGTCTTGGTCGTGGGCCTCGTGGCCTCATGTATGGTCATGGCCACTTACATGTTCTGGGTTACTCGGATGCTGATTATCCCGGATCACCCCAACCATAATTTACTCCAGACTACTGTACCTTTCTAGGAGGTAATCTCGTAACTTAGAGGAACAAGAAATGACATGCGGTATCTAAATCTACTGTTGAGTCAGGATATAGAGCTATGTAAGTTATTATGGTAGGGCTCCCTCCATCATGAGTTTTGATTTTTCCCCTTCCTTGTCGATGCCTCTTCTTTGTGATAATCGGGCTGCTCCTTCATGTTCATCATGAGCATATTGAGGTGGATATTTGCTCTGTGCATGAGAAAATTCTTCATGGCATTATCTATACTCTGGAGGTCCGCAATATGAACTCATTAGTAGATATTTTCACCTAGGTAATTGGACCTACAGTTCTTTAGAATGTATTGGTCAAATTGGGCATGATTGACATCTATGTTCTGGCTTGAGGAGAGTATTCGTGTTGTTGTTTAAGCTAGGTTTATGTCTTAGGGGTGTAGGTAGTAATATGTAACTTTAATGAACTTTTTGTGTGTACTCTCTTTCCAAGGGCATATTGTTCAATGTATGTCGTGTCCCACAATAATAAAAGTGGATTAGGGTATCTCAATGCCCCTAAAAAGGGTCTTCCTCTCTGTTACTTTCCTGTTTGTTCAACCGAACAGTAACATCACCTAATCTATCTTCAATCTCATCTAACTCCAACCCAAGAAAACCATTTGGCTTAACACGGGAGTACGGAATAGATTACAAAGAGATACTTCCCTCATTGGATGAATGTTTTTCTAGAATAATAAAATGAGCTGCATATAAAGCCTCCTGGATTTCTAGCTATCAGGTTGGCGTGCAAACTTTGTTGAGCACCATACTTAGTGCAGACCGCAGCTTGGTGGACAATAGATCCCTCTCTCTCTCTCTCTCTCTCTCTCTCTCTCTCTCTCTCTCTCTATATATATATATATATATATATATATATATATATATTCTAAAACCCCGTAGGGAGAGGTGAACCGCGGGGAGTATGGGTGTCACATTGAGTCATGTGGGAACAATTAAAGGGTGTGGTCCTATGGTTCAATCTCCAAGACATGGTCTTGCGGACCTTTTAATGCGCTCGCACACACACACACGCACACACACACACATATATATATATATATATATAGAGAGAGAGAGAGAGAGAGAGAGAGAGAGAGAGAGAGAGCTAGCTAGGAAGGTACTCCAATGGAGTACCTTCACAATACACCATGGTCCAAGTGGAGCTTCACAAGGCACCCAAAACATGATTTTGGGTGCCATGTGGAGCAAGGTAGTGTTTAGATCATTTTTTTTTTTAAATCAAAACATCTCCATGTATTTTTTTAGGGTTAAAATCCGGACTGTTGCATTGCCGTGAAAATTTGACTGTCAATTTTAGAATACAGTTTTATTATTATTGTTTTTTAAGCAGATCTCCAAAACATGCTGGAGCTCCGTGTATCAAGAAATCAGTGTTTTGGGTGCCACTTGGAGCTTCCCATGAGCTTGGGGTGCCTATCTTGCTTACTCCATTGGACATCTAGAAAGATTTTTGCTTGAGAGGGCGGCTTCTTTATCAATGTGTATTAACGGTCAGTTGTATTTTTTTAGATATAGAAGAGGGGGACATCCAATCCCTTAGTTTGGTAGCTTGTAAGGTTGATAAACTCAAGGTCAATGGTTCAGCTATCTCCCAAACATCTATTTTCCAACAATCATATTTTTAGGTGCATTACTTCACTTTTGGTGAATCGTGAGGAGTGGATAAAAAATTTCTCCTTGATTAACAGAAATTTTATCATTTGACCATATCTGTATTTTGTGTTACAGATATAGATATATCATATATGCCTCTATATCACATTGGTCCAGAGTTGGCCATTTTCTTAAGAAAGGCTTCATCAATATATTAGCAGAAAATAATTTGTTCATTTTTCATTTGGAAAAAGTGACTTATGACCTTACCCTCCATTAATTTTTTTAATTTTAGTTATGGGAAATTAAATTTTAATCTGTCTTACAACCAGAATTCCTTCAGGGGACAACTGCATGCATGCGTGCATTTGTGGTTGGTGTATTCATTGGTCTACCATGATATATTTTGGGTATTTATTGGAGCGCTATATGGGGAGAGGCATTATTACTTTCGAAGTGCCTTTTTTGACTGAATCCCATCAAAAGCTAACTCACAGGAATTTTGAGGAGCTTAAAATCTAAGAACCAACTGTTGATGAGATCTAGTGGATGGGAGGGGATTTGTATCCTTTCGATGTCTTGGAAGATGGTCAATCTAAATATGTGATTGCCACTATAGATGTTTCAGCTGTGCCTGGTCAATCTAAATATGTGATTGCTACTATAGATGTTTCAGCTGTGCCTTATTTCCAATTTGTTTTTTATTATTTTCCAGGACTCCCGGCGGAGACATCCATTGAGAGGTTTGTGACGATAGGTGCTTACAGTCTATTGCGTTCATGCACAATCGAGCCGGAGTGCATTATCGGACAGCACTCCATCCTCATGGAAGGTTCCTTAGTGGAAACTCACTCCATTCTTGAAGCCGGATCCGTAGTTCCACCTGGAAGGAGGATTCCAACTGGCGAACTCTGGGCTGGCAACCCAGCCAGATTCGTGCGGAATCTGACCGCGGACGAGATCCTGGAGATTCCCAAACTTGCCGTCGCAATCAACGATCTGAGTCAGAGCTATTTCTCTGAGTTCCTCCCTTACTCAACAACTTATTTGGAGGTCGAGAAGTTGAAGAAATCTCTGTCAGTTCCTCTTTAAAGATTTCTTCCTTTTTTTTTCCTTTTCTTTTTTTGTATTGATGAATGTGAGATGATCTTTGAGAGGAAATAAGCTGTAGGAAGGAGGACATTGTAGCAGACTTTGATTTCTGGTAAAACTATTTTTTGCTTTGGTTGGATTGTATAATTACTGATTGTAACGGTCAGTGGGGGGTGACTTACGGGAGTTGCCTGGGGAGATCCATTCTATTTCTTGTTCTCATGACTATAAGAATTTGTCTACAATGTGTGCATTATAGATAATGACTAGACATTAGCCAATGAGCTGAAAACATATCAGCCTTATCTTACTTGTGTGGCCCATTTCCTTGCACTTTGAAGTTTGAAGTATGTATGTTTTAAGGCCAATGCAGCTTAGGGTGACAAATGTCAGCCCATTGTCCATATCGGCTGATTGTAGAGAGCAGGACCAAGGATCAAAATATCAGTAAACCGATACATATTGTCCTAACTTTCAGGGTGATACGTATCGGGTATCGGCCGATACATTGAATGTATCGGTTTGATACATTGAATTTTTTTATTTTTTTTTTCCGATTGTCTACACAATCGATATCGACTATGTAGACAATCGCGATCGATTGTGTAGACAATCGGAAAAAAATATATTATTATTATTTTATTTTATTTTATTTTTTCCCGATTGTCTACACAATCGATGGCGATTGTCTACACAACCGATGGCGATTGTCTAGACAATCAAGATTTTTTTTTTTTTTTTTTCTTCCGATTGTCTACACAATCGATATCGACTGTATAGAGAATCGCCATCGGTTGTGTAGACAATCGGAAATATATATATATATATACATTATCGGACGATACATTGAAATTATCGTCTGACAATTTCAATGTTTCGTCCGATACGGGCGATACATTGCCTGTATCAGACGATAAGTATATTGTTTTTAAGGGGGTACGATATAATGCCTTTGTATCATACCGCTCAAGTCCAAAACTGATACATATCGAACGATACGTATCGGTATTGGACGATTTTTTGACCCATGAGCAGGACCCTGCACTTGAATTGTGGAGTTAGTGCAATTGTAGAGTTGAACCCTACACTCGAGTTATTTGGGTGCCACCGCAACAGGTCGATTAATGACGATTTAATATATATATTATTTTTGTACTAATAAGTTTGTGGTCGAAGGTTGATTATTTTAATGACAATTTTTAGATAAGAGCACATATTTTACCTGTGAAATGAAGAGCAAAAAAGATAAAAATTTTGTAACTTTTTTTTTAAAGCCTTAGAATTTTGATTTGTGAACCCTTAGGGAATGTGGTGTAACTCGATATCATGTGAATCGTGATATTAATCTTCACTCATGTGTAGAGTTGGAAATCTACAACTTAAGTGCAGCTGTGCAGGGAATGCAGGGAACCCTTAATCATATATAAACTATCGGAAAAGCCTTCCGTCCTTCATTGGAGGATGCTCTAGCGTACTCTAAGAATGAGGAAAACCTTCAATTGGCACTAAGACACCAAACTCATGATGCAGAGAGCATGAGTGTACTGCTTGGATCATATTTATAAAAAAATTGAAAACTCATCACTGTCATGTATTTTTTTTTTAGCCTTGAAATATAAACGATTGAAATCAGTTAAACTATAACCGAAGCCTTAAAAAAATTAAACTAATTTTTTTTAAATTGATCTAACTCATCCCCTTGTCCTCCTCGTGGCGCCCAAACAATGATTTGGGTGCCATGTGGAGCTCCTCAACATTATCGAGGATGCTTGAGTGTCCTTGCATGAAGGATGAAACAGACTCCCATATCCATATATGTATATAGGAAAAATGGACAGTACAGAATGTAGCACTTTCACGCTTTCCTTCAAGTGTTAGATCATGTGGCACGTGATTGCGAGATACACCACATCCTTTAAGGGTTCAAGCAGTCCTAGTTTTACAAGAAAAAAAATTCATATTTGAACATTTTTGCACTTCAATATATATATATGGGAGCCGATTAGGTCCTCCAAGCTTCACGTGGAGCATAGGTCGACGGTTTAGATCAATATTAAAAAAAAATATTGATTTTTTTTTTTTTTTAACCCACAAGTCAAAGTTTGGCGATTTTCATTAGTTCACATTTCACGGTTCAAAAAACACACGGTGGAGATGAGTTTTCAATTATTATTTTTCAAAGATGATCTAAGCAATGCACTTGAGCTCCACATGGCATCGAAATAATATTCTGAGTGCCACGTGTTTTTTTCATAGCTCCATGTGACACCCAAAATATTATTTCGATGTCATGTGGAGCTCGAGTGCATTGCTTAGTATTGATTTATACCGTCCACCTGTACTCCACGTGGCACCCAAACAGTATTTTGGGTGCCACGTGGAGCTCCATGTGTATTTTGAAGGACGGTCACCGTCCTCCATTGGAGGACCTAACCGGCTCCCAGATATATATATATATCAATTATCATCACGCTTTCCTTCTTTGTTTTGGGTGCTCTTCTTGTGACTCGGGGACACAATTGTCAATTTTTAAGTATATAATGGTGCTTGCCTAACATTTAATTTGGCGTGCAGTCAATCATAGAAACGAAGCCCCTTTTAAGTGATTCGTTTTCATAAACTCTATTTCCATTATAAGTATAAAGTCCGGAATCTTATGGAGATTTGGTCGAAATAATCTTCAAAAGAATTTGAATGATTAGGATGTCTGAGAATTATGTCCATTGGAAATTGATTTTTCCTTTTTGAATAAAAAGTATTTTATCTCTAAGAAGTAAGAAGCCAAAATAAAATAATAGCGAACCCTCATTATTTGAAATATAACTTTTTTTTAAATAGTATTGAAAGGACAAAAAATTCTTATTATATTGATGAGAAACTCAGTTTCAAGCTTTCAGTCATGTAGATCAGTTTAATCGATTTCTGCCTAAAATACATAATACCGGTATACACAGTCATGTAGATCAGTTTCATCGATTTCTGCCTAAAATACATAGTATTGTAGGGGCCGTATTTATGAGATTTTGGCCCATGATCCCAACAAAAGTCATAGAGGTCTGGCCCAAGGCACCTACTACCAAACCAAGTACCAACTCTTAAAAAACATTAAGGAAGATGCTTAAAATGGACATAACGTTTAGCCCGACAAAGCTGCTTAGATCGTACCAAACTACCAACTGTATCTATAACAAAAAAAAAAAATTAAATAGGGAGACACGGCACCCTTTAAGACCGCTTTCGTATCTGAAGGGACGAATGGCAGCTCCCGACTTCTAGATGTCTAAATTATTATTTTATTTTATTTAACCAAAGCCCAAAGGAAGTTGATTCCTTGCTAATCGTCGCCATATATATTGGTGACACCATATGAGCCTCTATTGAACCACCGATGAGATTGAAGATCGGACGGTTGTACAATTTTGCCACCATTATATGATCACTGTGAATTGGACATTATAGAATCATTCCTCTTTAAGATGTATGGTTGGAGACAGTGGAGAAGTGGGACAAGGAGTAGGTTGATTGTGAATGAAGAAAATGAGTTGGCGAATCTATTGCTTCTTTGTGTCTCTAGCGGAGAGACGAAGCACAAAGCTTTTATAATCATATGGAAACTCAAATTCTAAATATATTGTTGATTAATTAATAAACAATAAATTAGTAATTTTGTACCCATTATCCTAATTAATCATTTTTAATGGCGTAAATCGGTGAGTTCATGCCCATCGATCTAGACGGTCTAATTGATTAGCTGCCAGTCGGATAAGATCGGGTCAGTCAAAAATCGGGTCAACCCGACTCAACCTGATATTTTATATCTAAAATGAAGGACATGGGGGGATTTAAATCAGGCCGGGCAGGCCAGGTGTCAGGTCGGGTTGGGCATAAACCTTTGACCCTTCGGATCAGGTTGGGCATATGCCATTTTCTAATCAACCCGACACGTTGACGGCCCTAGTGTTTGGGTATGGCTCAACAGTCATGTTTATTTTCTAAATTTGTGTAAGGTTTACTTGTTTTTATATTTTTTTATACGGCCATTCGGCCAAGACAGCCTTGAGAATCGAGGAGCAGGCTCGCATACATATGTGACAGTTGTAGCGCAGTGTGAGAGAGCACCAACTATAATGGTGCGGGTTAACTAACACAACCCAACCCACATGCACCTGGTGAGAGAGCACCAACTAAGTGAGAAAGGGCGTAAAGGACGAGAAACGAACCCACTACTTACTCCCTCACATTGAAAAACCGTTGAGTGTGATCAATCAAGTCAACAGTCGAGCCTCCAATCTTTACGAGATTTCTGCTATCTACAACGACACTGTGGAGGATCTCAAGATTTTCAATAGTGTTTCAGTTAACTTTATATACCGATCAACGAATTTTGCTGCTGATGCCTTAGCCAAAATTGGCGAGTTCAAGGTTGTTATTTTTTACGGACGGACTGTGTCCCTCCTTAACTATTTGATGTAATTTCTTGTGATTCTGCAATATAAAATCTCCATTTTTCCCATATTAAAAAAAAAACAAAAAACAAAAAAGACCTTTGAGACATTTTTCAGAAAAACGTAGCCCACTATTAAGTTTCTTACCATATCAATATTATATGCGTATATGTACTTCAACCCTATGTGAAGCAAAGATTTGGACGTCTCAACCGTTCACCTCGTCGCTTGCAAGTTGGAAACCCTGACTTAAGCTATTTGTACATTTCTCTCTCTCTCTCTCTCTCTCACCATCCTTTTTTGTTTCTGTTTTTATAGGAAAGTTGGGCTCCAACGTGCGACCACCATTCATATTATTATTTCATCGGCAGCAACACCACCACCAGCGGCTTGTTGATAATCTGACAGTGAATTGATGCATGAACTCAATCTGATGATTCTTCTCTTTATTGTGGATTCTACTTCTTCTTCCTCATCTTCGTCATCATCATCATCATGGAGGCCAGATGAAGGTGGACGTTGGAGCGGCTCAATCAAACCAAAATTCCCAAGAAATGTGTCTTTTGATATGATTGAGCCGCGCCAATATCAGGTTGCAGGTTGTTGGCCAGGTTCTTTCTACACTTTATTACTATCTATATATATATATATATATATATATATATATATATATATATATATATATATATATATTAAATTGATAAGCTAGGCTCGAACCTGCGACATCGAGGTTGCAATATTTTCAACCTACTATTATGCTACAAACTAAATGCTCAAGCCAAAAAAGAAAAGAGAACCTTTATTTTCACCCACCAAATCTTTGAGTTCACCCACTTATGTGGGTGTACAACTTTAAAAAACCAATCTTTAAGTTCACCTACTTATTCAGGTGAATATTTTGTAACAGATTCACCCACGTCAATTCTTTTGGCACACTCACATCTTCTTACCCGCTCGATGACAGCAATATCGGTGATGACGATGTTGATGTTGGTGATGCCGATGTCTACACCGACAATGTCGAAGAAGAAGAAGAAGCCTACGAAACCTCTTGAAATCATAAAAAGAAGAATTCATGAACTTTTAAAACCCTAAGAAGAAGAAGCCATAAAACTCTTTTGAAACTCTAGAAGAAGCCATGAAACTCTCTTAAAACCCTTAGAAAAAAAAAACAAGGAGAAGAGAAAGAAAATTTCAAAACTCATGTACTCAATATAAAAAGAGGAAAAATAAAAATAAAGAAAAAAAAGTATTTGTATGTGTGACAATGAGTATCCATTGTCAGTGGTCTAAAACTGACAATGAATACTCACTGCTAGTTTTTTAATTCTGACAGTGAGTGCTCACCGTCAGTGGGTACCCATTATAGTTTAAAGCTGATAGTGGGTACCCACTGTCAAAATTAAATAATTGACAGGGGGTACCCACCGTCACACATACAGTCAAATTTTTTTTTCTTATATTTCTCATTCTTTTCAAAGTTTTCAAAAAAAATTTGTAAGTTTAAAGAGAAAAGAGAAGATAAAGAAGTAGGTTTCTTCTCCTTTCACAAGGATGTATGACTCGCCAAAATAAAAAGAGAATAAGTGGGTTTCAAGATGGTTTCATGGGGTTATATGACTCATTGGAAGGACTCACCGGAATGTATGGAGAAGAAGAAGTTGGTTTTAAAAGGGTTTCATTGGGGTATACGATTCACCAAAACGGAATACTCATCGGAAAGATGGAGGAAGAGGAAAAAGATTAAACGTCAAAATAGTGGGTGAACTTCAAAATTCACTCTTCACCAAACTGAATCTTGGAGGGCACCCACAAATTACCTCTTTTTCAATTTGCACGTGTCTACATGGGTGAACTCAAAGATTCATAGGTGGAAATATAGGTACTTAAAAGAAAATCAAATAAAATGTAAATATTGGACATGGGAATGGTTGAACCTATAACTTGGTATAAAGCAAAACAATGTCAATCGTTTAACCAACGAAATCATTAGCTTAGTGTTTACATGTGCATGTTTAAGAACAATAAAACATTTAAACACAAAAAAATGGTGTTTAAATGATATTACACTCTTAATTTGGATTTTTGGTTTTACACTGTTTGAACTTGTATTCTACCTAAAGTACAGGATTAAGAAGGATTTTCTTGTAAAGTAGCAATAACCCACCGTTTGGTAATGTGGTGCGCTCCATAAAATTTTTAACAATACAGGATTATGAGGGGTTTCAAAATACCAAAAAATTCTCTAATTTCACTAATAATGTTGGATTCTTGTCATTGTATTATTTCTTTGGCAGTAAAGATTGCTTTAACCAATAATCCATCATTTGGTTTCTAAACGTAGGTAGTGAAAATCTTGTATTATACACTTTATAATTCTAAAATACTATTAAATAAAGGACATTATAGAAATTTTGTAAAGCATATAATACAGGATTCTACTTTGCAAGCAAATACAAGATTTTGGAAGAATGCTCGTATTCTACATTCAAGTTATCAAGCGGGCCCCTAAACTGTAGTTTATTATTATACTAAGTGACATATATTTGATCAATCTAAATTGTCCAAGTGGCACTTCATTGTTATAAATGTCGCAGCCAGAGAATCATACATTGTGGATGTGAACTTTAATATCGGTTATTAGAACACAAAATTCAAACATTCCCTTGATTCATTGATTCAACCAATTTTACATAAATTTAATGATTTTTTTTTTTAATTTTTATCATTATGATACCTACTTAATCATACTTCAGGTATGTTCGGTTCATTGTAAAGGCGTCCCCATAAAAATCACTTTCCCTGTAAAATAATGTTGATTAGATTACATGTAAATTTACTTTTTCTCATGTAAAAAACATGTTCGTTTCATCGTAAAATAAGTTCGTAAAGTTCACTTTTCTAAAAAAATAGAGTCGTTATCCTTTTGCAAGCAACATTTTAGCATTACGAGTCATACCCCTCATAAGTCAAAAAAATTACAGATAATTTTGGTGGTACAATCCACGAGAAAATACGGTGAAACGAACAACTCTTAGCATATAAATAGGACTGTTGGGGTAATATTACAAGCTTTCCCTGTAATATTGCCCCTTTACAATGAAATGAACATATCCTTCGTATTGTTTTTTATGATTGTAAATTATTAATACGTTCGGACTATGTAATATACGTTTTTTATTATTTAAAGACATCGTTTTTAATTTTGAATAGGGTAACATATATTTTTATATATCTTAATACTTTATTATTGTTATTTATAGTCTCTTAATTTTTTTTAAATTTTGTATCGAATTTTTTCTAAATGTATCTGATTTAATTAAACTGAACTAACACCGCACCAAATGATTGTCAAATCCAAACTTAGGTACTCTCATTAGAACTCATGGTAACAGTCGGCATTAGACTATTCAGATCAACAATTCAAATCTCTCATAAAATGTGATTACCCACATCTTAAATTATTAATGGTGTAAGATAAAATGGTGTTTAAATTACGGTAAGGGAGTCAGGTATTAAGCATATGTTAGTATCATTTTTTACAATCACCTCACTTAAACAAAGGAAAAATGTCTTTATTATTTTTTAATCAAATGATGGGAATCATTTATCATCCTAATATTGAGCCTAGTATTAGACAAGCAAATATTGATTTCATGTGATAGACATCCCAAAAAGTGAACGTGATCATAGTGTACCATTAAATATGGATCTCATTTACTTTTGGAGATGTATGTCACGTGAAATCAGCATATGAAGGGTTGATGAAAAATAATATCTACTGTTTCCAGCTTAAAGTGGTGTGGTAGTAGTAACACCAGCCTTTGATCATCTTTATTATTCATTTATTATCATGTTGACCTCACCCTCCATATAATGGTGACGTATTGAATCACCGTTGGATCATATCAAGGTGGTACGTAAGTGGGCCTGCCAATAAAATAATGAAGCATTTGTCGCGTCAGTTGTAGGGCCAACCATTATTACAAGGTGGGTGATGAATTTGCTTTACATAGTTCACAGTTCTTTAGTTATATTTTTAGTAAAATTAAGTGGTTAACAGAATAAACCAGTTATTCCCTCATTCTGCATTTCTACGGATAGTGATAAATTTCGTTTTCCGTAGTTTTTCAGTGTGGGATCCTTTCCTTACATTTCAAATTAATTTCTATACCTTTCCGAAAAATTTCGGAGATAAAAAATGTACTTAATATTTTTTTTAAAAATTACTACAATATATATTAAATTATTAACATATTTAAAATATTAAAAAAAAAATAACATTTAGAAAATTAAAAAAAATTGCCGAAATTTCAGAAATTTAATCAAAGAATACCGAAATTATTGAATTATCAAAAAATGCCAAAATTTTTGTTTGACCCCCTTTTCGACGAATTTCACCAGATTTTTGCGAAATTTGTCACTATGTCTCTACGAGGTTTAATTGGAGCTTTGTAATCAGTTCAAAATTTTGGCCCAAACCGATATGTTATTGTCCGATATGTACTAGTTTTGGGAGTCACTCATATACTACTTTAAATGTATTATATTGGTGATTATATACATGTTGGTAATGTGTCCAACGATACATTGATGCATACTAATGTATCGTCCATAATAGGTATGTATCAGATTATACATACCTGTTTTGGAGTGGATGATAGGTACCGTAAGACAAATATTTTAAAGTCTGGCTGCAATGAATTCAACGGTAGTAAAATGGTTAATATCGTGTAACAGGATACTATGTTGGCCTACATAACCATGCAATCATTTTTTACCAAATAGCTTTATTTGCACCTACGGAATTAGAGGGCACTGCTGAAAATTATTGACTGCCGGGAGATCATTTTTCATCCCATTCTCGCATATAATGGATTTTTTTTTGTTTTTAATGGTACAAGTTGTTTATTGTAAGAGGCATGCATCTCAAAATGTGACCTGAAAATTAGCTGGCACACATCACGCTTATACATGATTTTCATACTAGGATGTGTGACTCGTGGAATTATAAATTGACCTTCAGATATTTGACAGTGAAGGTTTATCATTAGCTGTATTTGAGATAATTGCATCTTAATTAGAGCTCTCAAAGGCCGGATTAGAGTCAAGCTGTGGTTCAACCTGGCCTTAACCTATTCGGGCCGGATTCCCAAATCTTTCAGCCCGGCCCTTACTCGGGCTGCAATGTACTCAGCCCAAGTTCAACCCTTATATCAGGTCGGGCCGGGCTTGGCATTTTTCTGAGCTTTTTCGACTGTTTTTTTCTAATAAAATTTAGTTTGACTATTTTTTGGGCTATTTTTTCTAATAAATTTTGGTTAGGCTTGGACTGTTTTTTTTCTAATAAAAGTTTGAAGAAGGTTAAAAAATTTATTAAATAATTATATTAACATTATAAACACTGAGATAAATGCTTTTATATTCAAATATTTCAATTTAGTTTGTTGCACGATGGTTATAACGGACAACAGTTAATCTCAAGGCATTTAAATAAATTATATTTAATTGAAAGAAAAAAAATTTATAACTTTAAAAGAATAAATATAATATATATATATATATATATATATATATATATATATATATATATATATTATATCCGGCCCAGGTGTTGGAACACTCAACCCAAGTCCTAGCCGGATTGATCCGTGTTGCAACATATTTAGCCCAGTATGGATATCGGGCCGGGTTTACATGATAGAAAGTACCATTTTTTTCGGGTCAGGTGCAGGCCAAAATCCGGGCAAGCCTAGCCCATTGAGAGCCATAATCTTAATCCTTAGGGTATCATTATTTACACCCCATGAAACTGTGACCTCACCTAACCTCGCTTCATATACCTTTTGGATATCTGGTGTCAAATCGTCGTCTATTTCTTATATCTTGGCGGATATGCAATAATTGCTTTGAAATCGATGATTGAGATTTTTTTGTCCCAATCTTCCATATAATAGATATTGAGACCATAAGTGTATCATCAAATGACTAATTTTTTATTTCAATTGATAAACATCGCAAAAAGTAAAATTAAAATTATGTGTTATATATCAAGCTCAAATATAATTTTAGGATCACTTTTTGAAATGTGTGCCATTTTGAATAAAAACTCACGTATGCCGGTGATCTTGGATGCGTTGTGTAGAAGATTAGGGGAAAAAACGATCTCAATGCATTAGATTACAGTTTCACGTAGTGTAATAACTAATAAGTGCGTGGACCCTAATCTGTATAGAAAAACTTAACTGTGAAATCTCAATTTGCTCCGTTTGGGTTATTCATTAAAAAAAATGGGAAATTCTACTCCATATGGATTCATTGTCCTGATTGCGAAATAATCTTGTATGTTTTATTAATCATTCTATCATTATTTTGATTAGCAAGTAGGCAGTTTATATATAATAATAATATTATTATTATTATTATTAATAGGAGTAAAAAATGAATTTAATAAATAAATGGCCAAGTAAGATGCATGCGGAGAAAAAGCTGACTAACCACACGATGACGTCCGGGCGATCAAGCCGTGCCCACTGGCAAAATACAGCTGTATAAACAAGCAAATAGCCCCCAAAGAGAAGTTGCCTCGCAACAAAGGGGGGCTGCGATGACGTTACTTATCAAGGCTAGAACAGTTAAGGGACTCTGTCCTGTGACCCCAAAAGTTTTCTCAGCCTGGTCCGTGTAAGAAGTGAATCATGTATGGGTACCTTTATTTGCAAGCCAATATTCTTTCTTCTCCAATCGAGTTTGCGCATGTTAAATCGTTGTGGCTGCTTTGAATTAGACGATGCAAGTCATTTTTCGTCCCAATCTTTTACACAATAGGTCTTGGGATCATGGGCTATCATCACCAACCCAAAATTTTCAATCCGAAACACATAGAAATTTCGGATCGCTAGATCATAGTTCGTAATCTAATTACAGAATTCACTATAAAAATACAAGACTATTAGCCGCAGCCAAAAACTATCACTAATGTCATTGTCACTAATAGTCTTTAATAATTTTTTGTTTATAGTGGCAATTTTTTGCTCCAAAAAGCTGCGGTTAATAATCTATTTTTTTGTAGTGATTTCTTTAATATCAATAGAAAATAAGCCATTGTAATTAATCAATAACCTCAGTGTCCATACAAAAGTGTAAAAGCAAAAGTAAAATCATCGGTAATGACCATACATCACGCAAATAGTGGTACATAATATAATAAAAATAAATAATGTCCAACTGTAAAGCTTAATATACCAAATCCAAAGCCAAATTCTAACTATGGGTAAAAGTCTTCTGGCTGAAGATCTTCTTCGATCTCCGACACGTAATCTGGATCTACTTCAAGTTCAAGATCCGGAACCACTTCTGTACTTATGACACATAGTGCCGGGAGTGAGCTAACAGTCTAAGCTCAATAGGAAAAATCGCAATACAAGTCATACCTTATACAGTCAATTACATATCAAAGGATCACATGATAACAAAGATTTAAGTGTTACATTTACAAAATCAGATTTCATGATTCAAAGGCTAAGAGTCAATTTCCATATAATTGTACAAACTCAAATTAGTTGTTACTTTTAATTCATTCTCGTATTCCTCTTTAGTCAAATTAGCTTTCTCTTAATCTCAAACATGCACTTAAAGTCATAACTTAAGTAATCACTCCTCCAAATATAATATTCGAGCCGAAGTCAAACTGATGAGAATCCTAACCATCGCTGTTCTAAGAACAATTTTTTGAAGCGCACAAGCCTCTGCGTTGTGAGAGATAATTGTGTGGTCCAAAGGGCCATCAAAACGGTTCGAAGGTGCTGAACCACAGAATTCGTTTCACATGAATCTTTCAAAATCACATGCAAAGTTCTAAATATCATATCACTTGCATAATTGTAATTAGTTCATAATTCAAAGTTCAAAGTCTGAAGTTCAATGAGTTTTCTAAAGTTCGAAGAGTAATCAATATTCAGAGGTAATGCATGATATTCAAAAGTTCTTATAATTCAAAATTTATTATTATTCAATCATGACGTTCAAATCCAATATCTTCATATTGTTTCAAATAGGTACTAATGTGTAATGAAAGTTAACAAATTTCAATGTGCTCGATTATTCAAGCATTACTGATGTTCAATGAATTGCATTCAATAATTAACAAGAATCTTTCAATTATTGACTATCAAGTGTTTATGAATTCAAAGCATAAGATGCAATTTTATGTTGAAATCCTCCTACCTTAATTTTCAAGTTTGTACAGTATGAAATGAGGTGTTTCTTTTGTAATACATCTAATTCTTTCTTTTATAATTTAGAAAAATTTGCATTTTCGACCCTATAAGCTTGCTTATTTACATAAACGACTCTATAATTTAAAATTTTACAGAATAGGTCAACTCTAAGTCAAGCCATCAACACTGTTTTTTCATTATATATATATAGTTTAAAACTTTACAAAATAGGCCAACTCCAAGCTAAGCTGTCAGCATTGTTTTTTCATTATATATATAGTCCATTTTTTTTGTGTACTATTGTGTACCTTACAAAAGCGATCACAAGCCGCTATTTTAAGATAACGGTCGTATTAGAGTGTATCTTATTTAATAACTATCACACATCAGTTCTCTTAACCAACCAATTGTAGTTATCTAAATCAATTGTAACATGTGTTAAAATTCTAAAATACAGAATAAAATAAAATAAAATAAAGATTAAAGAGAGAAGAAGAAAATAGAAATATAGAATAAAAAAAAACAACCGCTATCTTAAGATAGTCGGTCACTATCTTGCCACTAACTTAAGTTAGCGGCCCGCTATCTTAAGTTAGCGGTCATATTAGAGTGTACCTTATTTGATAACTATTACAGATCAATTATCTCAACCAATTAGTTAAAAAGATTAAAGAGAGACGAAGAAGATAGAAATATAGAATAAACAAAAATGGTCGTTATCTTAAGATAGCAAGCCGCTATTTTAAGATAGTGAGCCGCTATCTTGCCGCTATCGTAAGATAGTGAACCACTATCTTAAGTTAGCAGTCGTATTAGAGTGTGCTCGATAACTACCACAGATCAGTTATCTCAACCAATAAAAATGATCGCTAGGTTAAGATAGCGGACCGCTATCTTAAAATAGCGGCAAGACAGCGGTCATATTAGAGTGTACCTTATTTGATAACTACCACAGATCAATTATTTATCTAAACCATAGAAATATAGAATAAACAAAAAAGAAGTTATCAAATAAGGTACACTCTAATATGACGCTTTTGTTTGTTCTATATTTTCATCTTCTCCTCTCTTTCATCTTCTCTTTATTTTTGGTTGCGATAACTGATGTGTGGTTCTTAAGAGAGCGATGAAATTTATCAACTCCGTAGTAGTGGTGAATGTCGCAAAAGATTTTTGGTTTCAAACTTTTTTTTAGAGTTTTTTAAATCATATAAAGGATATTAAAAATCGAGGATTTTTCAGACATTTCAAAGGTCGGTGCTGATGTGGAAACGGCTTGACTTGGAGCTGACGGCCTATTCTGCAAAGTTTCAAACTATAGGACCATTTATGCAAATAAGCAAATTTATATGGCCGAAAATATAAATTTTTCTATAATTTATGTACAATTGACACATAAAGGAAATCAAATCATTTAATAGTTCATAATCGGATGACTGAATCGAATAGGAATATTCATGATTTTAGTGTTCACAGCTCACTGTTGTCCGTAACAACGAGCTGTGACTATATTGACAGCGAGCTGTCACAGTGTTTACAAGAGCTGTGGTTGCGAGCACACACAAAAATATACTTTATTCCAACATATACAGCTCGTTGTTGTCATATGAAGCAAGATGCTTATAGAGAGAAAGCTGACCAACCACACGATGGCGTTCGGGCCCTACGATCAAACTGAACCCAATGGCAAAATACAGCTGGATAAACAAGCAAATAGCCCCAAAGAGAAGTTACCCCGCAACAATGGGGTCATGCATCCCTATACATGACCCCAAAAGTTTTCTCAGCCATGGCCCATGTATAGGGATGCAAATCCTAAATCGAACACCGAAATCGAAAATCGGCCCTCTCGAACTGCCCCGAAAACTTACTTAAACCAAACCGAACTGAAGTGAAATCGGTTCAGTTTTCGGTTTGGGTGGCTGGAAACCGAGAACCGATTAGGTAGGTGGAGTAAACCAACCCATTAAGGGCCCAAAATCGAACCAAACTGGACCCGAACTGGCCCAAACCAACCCGAACCGGTTGTACTAAACCAAATGCAAACCGAACCAGCGCTGAGAAGTACCATACTCTGTGCTTTTGCTTAACAATACACCAACTCCCTATCTTATATAAATAAAACGTCTGACTGTTGCCCTAAAAGGGTTTTCTATATTTTAAACAATGCTAAGGGAGAGAGCCAGCTGATGGGCTGCGCAGAAGACTCTGGCGAGAGGAGGCTGATGGGCGCCGCCGCAGAGAACTCTGACGAGAGGAGGCTGAGGGAGAATCTCTCTCTCTCTCTCTCTCTCTCTCTCTCTCTCTCTCTCTCTCTAGTACCATTTTCATATATTTAAAAAAAAAATTATTATTATTTGGGTATTCTTGCAAATCTCTCTCTAGAACCCAAACCAAACCGAGCTATGAAATGAGGGATCGGGCTGAACCTAAACCGATCGAACCGAACCTAATACCAAAAAAATGGGTTTCGGTTCGATTTCGGTTTGGGTATTCTTGCATATCGGTACACTGGACCGAACAGATTCATAGTTTGGTTCGGTTTCGGTTTGTAGTGTACCAAATCGAAACTGAAATTTTCGATTTCGGTTCAGTACACCAAACCTGCATCCCTACCCATATAAGAAGTGAATCATGTATGGGTACCTTTATTTGCAAGCCGATATTATTTCTTCTCCAATTCGAGTTTGCGCATGCTAAATCGTTGTGGCTCCTTTGAATCAGATGCAGAATATTTTTCGCCCCAATCTTTTACACAATAGGTCTTGGGATCATGGACTATCATCAGATTGTGAGATGTTGATTCCATGTGGCACACGTCCCAAAAAGAGATTTAAAACTCAAGATTTATTATGGGAAAGATTGGAATGAAAAATTATCTCTATGGATTGAATCACAGCAATCAACCGATCAGCTCATGCAAACCTCACTTGCAAACAAAAAATAATTGGGTTGCAAATAAAGGTCCCCATCACTAAATATCCTTGGACGGCCTTTAATTTAAGAACTCACTTTAAATGATATTAGACCATCAACGTGTTAAGTTGTGGCTGATCCGTTCCGTAAAAATGTGGATTAAAGTGTCACAAGCCCAAAAATGTTTTTAAGGGAGGTTTAAACCATATGATCCGTTGACTATAAAATCAATTGTTGTTTTTATTTTAATGGCCGATATTAATGTTCATTAATCAAATCGTTCATATCCATATATAGGCATGTTTGTTGGGCTGTCTATAAATTGCTAAGTGTGCCACATTGCATAATAATAAATCACATTTCAAGGATGTGAGATAAAAGGTTCAATTTTAATAGGGAAAATTACTTGATTGATTGACCGTGTCAGATACATCTTTTTCGTCAAAGACCCTATATTTTCACTTTTACCCAAATCGGTCACACCTTTTTCGTGAGAGACCCTATATTTTCACCTTTATCCAAACCGACCAACTTTTAGCCAAGCCATTTCCAGCTAGCACAAAAAGTTTTAAATACCCCTTTTTACACTTTTTATCGTTCTACATTGTTTAAAATTTTAAAAATTTGCACTTTTTTATATTTGTACGATGTGAAGCTGCATCTATGCCGTCTGATTTTAAGGTCATAATATAAAGATCGATGGTGTCAAAGGTTGACACGAATAAAAGCGATATCACCTCTTTAAAAAAAAAAATCGACTATTTACGTAATGTGAAGCAGTATCTATATTGTCTGATTTGAAAGTCATAATATAAAGATGATTGACACGAAAAAAAGGAAAATCGTCTCTTTAAAATATAATAAAAAAATAAAAATAAAAACAAAAATCGTCTGTTTAATGAGTTGATATCGACTCATTAAAGAGTCGATATCGCCTATTTAAACAGGCGATATCAATTGTTTAATGAGTCGTTATCGACTCATTAAACAGTCGATATCGGTTGTTTAATCAGTCGTTATTGACTCTTGGAAAAAAAAAAAAGAAAAAAAAAATGCAAAGTTAAACGTAAAAAATGCATGCAAAGCCCAAACGTCACATCACCTCATGGACGCAAAGCCCAAACGTCACCTCACCTCACCTCATTAACATGTCACTTGAAAAAGTTAAATGTCTCCTTGAAAAGCCCAAACGTCTCCTTGAAAAGCTAAAGATAAGGTAAAAGCCTCTAACACCTCACCTCATTTATTGTGCTCACGTTAAACACGTCACCTCACCTCACTGCACGTCCTTTTCACCCAATATGCACTTCTTAATTTGCGTTTCTATCTCTACAGTCTTAATGAATCGATAACGACTCATTAAACAGTCGATGTCAACTTTGTAATGAGTCGATATCGACTCATTAAACAATTGATTTTTATTTTATTTTTTATTTTTTATTTTTTTTAAAGATGCGATATCACCTTTTTTTTGTCATTCTTTGGCGCCATCGATTTTTATATTATGGCCTTCAAATCAGACGGCATAGATGTTGTTTCACATCGCATAAACATGCAATTTTTTTTAAAAAGATGTGATATCGCCTTTTTTTCATGTCAATATTGGGCACCATCGATCTTTATATTATAACCTTCAAATCAGAATTTGCGTAAATAATAAAAAATATTAATATAAAACCATAAAAAGTGTAAGAAGGGATATTTGAGACTTTTTGTGCTAGTTGGAGATGGCTTGGCTAAAGGCTGATCAATTTAGGTAAAGGTGAAATTATAGGGTCTCTAACAAAAAATGTGTATCTGACACAATCGATCACGTAAATTTAATAGTGTAACTTGCAACACGTTTTAAATAAAATAAATGAGTTTTATACATTTTTGTATATAAAATTATATTTTATCTAAACAAAATGCGTTTTAAATGTGATTTTTTTATTTTTTTTAAATGCCTTTTTGGTGGCTATCATATGAAAGAAATCAGCGCTCTATATTTACAAGGGGGTCGATTACTTAACTGATTTGGTGACCATGAGGGGGTCGATCACCAATTAGCCATTCTAAAACAAAACATAGTGACCATGAGGACAAAGGATCAAAATATCAGGAAATTATTTGGTTTCGAGCATGATCGAAATCGAAAATTTAGACTAAAATTTCAGTTGAAAATTGATAATTTGACCGAAATTTCAGCTGATAATTTGAGTCACATATAAAATATGACCGAAATTTCGATCCAAATTATCGTTTCAGTGAGGACCGAAATTTCGGTCATTTCGGCCGAAATTTTGATCCTTGATGAGGACACATGGCACTCATGAAGTAATCATTTTATGGAATAACAAAGATGTATAGATTTGTGGCGTCAGAGATTGTAGAGAAAATCATCTACATGATGGTTGGCTTACACCTTTAAAATGGAGAAATTTACTCTCTTGACCCTCTTAGTTTCATGCCAATTGTATCGATGAGTATGATATTATATGGCTACCATATGGGAGCGACCGATTCAATCTTGTATTGATTGACATACCGATATCAATCGATAGGATATTTTATCAGTCGCTATGATGTTGTAGCGACCGGTAATATTGTAAGGATTGATACTAAATCTTGCTGGCCTTTTCGATGTCAAATCAACTGGTTGTTGGGCCATTTTCTCTTGTTTTGGTGTAAAATGGAATTGATAACTTCAATATCATAACGATTGATCCTTTATTACACATTGATCATCTCGATATTACATTAATTAATATGATATCAGATCGTATATTCAAAGAAATTAATTTTTTTAATATTAGTAATAAGAAAGTTTGTGTACTCTTTATATTTTGATGGTGCTGGTGGAAACCGGTGGAAACCCTACACTAGACTGTAGAGAGAGAAGTTAAAAAGAAAAACAACCCGAAGGTAGGCATTGTGATATTTCCCCGACACTAGAGAGAGAACGAACGCTAGAGAGAGAGTGCAAATTTCCCCTACATGAACACTTGAAACGATAAGTATTTTGACCAGTCCTTCAACGACCATGGATGCAACCACAGATAAGCATCGTGGTCTCTCCTCCAGGAGCACACTCGATCGAAAATAGTGTGAAGCGTTCAAATAGCTGAACCCGTTTACTTTCATTTGTGAAAGGAAAATTTATGGGATTGACCCTCTCAGATACACTTTTTCTGTGAGAGACCTTATATTTTCACCTTTACCGACCAATTTTAAATCAAGCCAGCTCCAGTTAGCAAGAAAAGTTTTAAATCCACCTTCTTATATTTTTATGGTTCTATATAATTTAAAATTTTATATTTTATATTTACGCAATGTGAAGCAACATCCATGACATCTGATTTGAAGGTCACAATATAAATATCGATAATGCCAAAGATTGGTATAAAAAATAGACAAAATCGTTAATTTTTTTTTTTAAGAGGTAATATTGTCTTTTTTTCGTGTCTATCTTTGGCACCATCAATTTTATATTGTGGCTTTCAAATCAGACGACATAGATCCATGGATCAAAATTTCGTCCGATACCGATACGTATCGGTATCGGAGGTGAACGATACGATACATTCAATGTACCGTATCATTCACTTTATATGGAAAGCCTGAACGATGCATTAAATGTATCGTTCGACTTTTTACTGTTCCTATATGTATCATCCGATACGTATCGGTTTTGAGCTCGAACGATACGTATCAAATACCCGATATTTTAATCTCTCCATAGATCTCATTTCACATCGCATAAATCTAAATAAGTGACAATATCTAAAAATTTTAATCATGTAAAATGAAAAGAAAGTATAAGAAGGTATTTTTCACTTCTTGTGGTAGCTGGAATTAGCTCGATTTAGAGCTGGTCGCTTTGAATAAAAGTGACAATATAGGTTCTCTCACGGAAAAGGTTGGGTCGATCCCGTAAATTTCCCGTAGTAAAACGGGTAATGTACCTGGTATCCTCTCTCTCTCTCTCCTCTCTTCTCTCTCTTCTGTCTTCTCTTCTTCTCTCTTCTCTCACTAAACTTGATATTTTTAATTTTGAGTTTTAATATCTGAAGTGTGAAGTTTTTCTCCTTTTGAGGGTTTTATAGTGATGGCTTTGACAAATTTTATTCTGACGGTGGCGGGAGTGAGTGCGGTGGTTCTTCTCCTCAGAAGTGACGTCAAACAATCAGCTTCAATCTTCAGACGAAACGTTCGTCAGATCCGTCAATGGCTCGAAGAAGAATCTGCATCTGCTTCCAAGTAAGGAGAGAAATTTTATTTTATTTTTTTTCCCTGATAATTAATCAATCCTTCAATTTGTCTTTGTTTATATATTGTTGAGCTGTTATATGATGATGGTGCTTATGACTCTGGAAATTGATCAGGTGCTTACTTCTCTACTAGTCATAGGTGCATCTTCAGTTCTTCTCCTATACTCAAAGTTACATCCTTTCCTCCAATGGATGCAATTTCTAGGCTAGGGACCATAGTGAAAATTTTCGGCGAAATTTGCCAAATTAGGGATTGGACGAAACTTCCGGTGCTTTTACTGAAATTTCATTTGAGGAAATTAACGGAAATTTTCCGAAACTAACAAATTTTTATTTTAATTTTGGCCTTTATTAATAATAAATAATATATTTATAAGCACGAAATATAATTTTTTTTATATTTTTGTACTCCGAAATTGATCAAAAGTGAACCAAACGTCTCCTACTAAAATATTGCCGAAAAGGAAAATTTTCACTATGCTAGGGACCATCCAGAAGCTACTGATCACCAAAATATAAATTAACAATAATAAAATATTAAAGTCCAAAAGCTGTTGGTAAAGGGTTTTATTTTGATGAAATTAGATTTCTATTTCATTATTTACATTCGACACAATATGAAGCTCTCGAAACACTTTCCCCCTTAAGAAGAAATCGATTACCCCAGTGGCATCTCTTTTTATGGTTCCCAATGAGACAAGAATCCTATCCTATTTTAGCCAATAGCCAATCTAACAAAGAAAAAAATATCAAAATATAGAAACTGAAAAAACTTACTCAATTCATTTCTACTTGGAGAAGCCCTATAGCATTTCACTATAATTGGGTAAACTATGGGCACATTGTTGTAGTCTATGTCACATGATTCTCCGAATTAATCAAAATTTTGAAATATTCGTCGAATAGGTGGGCTACCGAATATTTGCTTGATTCATCAATTCTCCGAGTTTCTTCTCGAATTTTTTCAAATTTGATGATTTTTTTTTTAAATTTTATCATAGTTTTATATGCGTTAATCATACTTCGATTTTTTTTTTAATGATTGTAAATTGGTAATGTATGCAGACTATGCATGCAGACCTGTAATATTCAATGGTCCCTGAATTTTTTCTGATTTTTTTACCGAATCTTCCCTGAAGTTATCCGAAATAAACCGAACTTACACCCCACCAGTTGATTGTCGAATCCGAACTTGGTTCTAAAGTACCTGGTCTGATTTTATTCCTTTTTTAGCATATGAAGTTACCCACCATATCCATTCCAATGCTCAATGCATAATTAGCTTTGTTCTTTATTGATCATGGGCATTAGAGACAGTTTGGAAGAATTTGACATGCTAGGGTAGGAGTCACTATCATATTTGAGAGCTTTTATTTGATGATTCTTATTCTGCTAAAAGTTAAGTTGTTTTAATTATATTTGCAATCATCCCCAATAAGTGTGTAAGAAAGCAAGTGACGCAGGATTCTTTCCATAATTACTTGCTGTTTCGGAACTTCTCCATTGAAAGTCAAGTCAATTCTATTCAATAGTTAAGGATTTTAGAGTTCTAGGAGCTTGAAAACATGAAAAAAAAATTCCTATATCTTTCCATTGACGTAAGAACCGAACGAAAATTGGGATTTAGTTTCTTCACGTTTCTCACAAATGTCATTAGGTGTGTTCAATTATAAGTATATATATATATATATATATATTAGAATTGAACCATGTTCTTCTCCCTTTACTCGACAACATTAGGTTCTTCTGCCTTTTCTCTTTGCTGAACCATGTTCAATGTAACAATGCGAATGGGGACCTAAGAGTTTAGGCTTCTAAATCTTTTGAAGATTAGGGTTGATCCTTCAACATGAAGAACCGGTGGGTGCTACAGGTGGAGGACTGGTTCTGTCCTCATTGTCACAATACGAACTTCCGGCAGCGGGCGCGGTGCCATCGCATTGGATGTGGGGTGCGCCGCCCTGCGGGAGCTCGTATCGTCACCAACGAGTTTCTAAGCCTTGGAAGATTAGATGTGAATCATGTTGTCTTTAATAGGGCCCAGGCCAAGGACCTCCACAATGGGTGATCTATCGCAAGCAAACATTTTCGGGGTGCTTCGGGTTTGACCAATGGTGGAGGGGCCGACCGCCGGTCACGATTCAATCGTGTTAACGGTAAAATTTCCTTTGCGGAGGTTGTGAAGGCTGACGCTAGATCCGAGAGTGGCGGAAGATCCGAGCATATGCCATTGGCAGAGAGCTGCCCGAGAGATAAACTAAGCGTGAAAATATCCATGGATGTGGGACCATCTACTGTGATTTGCAATAATCATGAACTAAATGCCTTAGCTACCAACCTACCGCATTTTTGGGCTACCATTAACTTTGTCATTAATTCGTTACTACCTATACAAATTTACAAATGGGTCATATATGTTGGGCCCTTGGTGAGCAGCTTTTCATTTCGCCGTTCTGTCCGACTAGCTACCTAGTGCAGTTTCACGATGAAGCTGCTGCCAAAAAGTTCTGTGCTCAACAGAAAATTTATGTTGATGACGTCCCTGTCACCTACCGGCAGTGGGATGTTCACAACGGGGAGGTCTGTCCAAGTTCTTTTGAAGGGGGTTTGGCTGAGACTACTGGGACTGCCACTTCACGCATGGTGCTCAGAGATCTTTGAAGAGATCGACGCCCTTTGTGAGTCCTTCATCACCATCGGTCTGAGTACGATCGGCCTGTGGGAGACTAGTTTCACCCGCATCTTGGTCGCAGTTGACAGCTTCGACGACGTCCCGAGATGCTGCATCGCTCGCATTGGCGAACAAAACGTCTGGGTCTTCATAGAAATGGAGTTGAGTGAGGGAAAACTCTTGCTGATCATCCACCCAACTGGGGACTGGGTGTCTGAGCGGTAGGCCGAGGAAATTGCTTGCGCAGGGGTATATGTCCTCGCCGGTAGCACAACATGGGAGAACAACCGCGTCGGGTTGCCGTCGGGGAGACATACTCCGGGCCTCGATGACCTTGAAGAAGGAGAGAGCAGAACCCCATCGGATTCTCTAGTGGCTGACTCGCTCGAAACGGCGTCTTGCGGAGTACCGTTGGTTTATGATCTTCGACCGTTGATTGATCCAACTGTTCAAATCTCTGGTTCTGCCGCGTCTGAGGCTCTGGATTGTCTTCCCATTTTGAACTCCTCTCGAGAGGACGTTGTACACACTTTGCTATTTATGGGCCAACAGATTCTGACCATGAGGGTCGAAGCGACTTTTACTTTTGCTGGGGCACGTGGCGGGTGCTGTGTGGATGGGGATACTACACAAGGGACAAAACCAGTACCAGGTGCTGGTCTGGCATACAGTTTAAATGAGAGCATCAAGTGGTATTTTCCAATGGTGGACTTTGGTTGAACATGTGGCTTTGGTGGGACACGTGGCTTGGCAACAGTACTTGATAAGGATGGGCACGTGATTTCTTGCGTTGGGCACAAGATGTCAAGCGGTCTAGATGTGGCCCCTTAGTTGCTTACGCTGAGCACCTGATCGAGCCGAGCAATGTGGGTGTGCTTACTGGAAGAACGACTCGTGGTCCGACACGTGTGAGCTGCGACAGTAGTGGCCGATAGCTGGCGTGGGTGGTCAACTGGGCTCAAGAAGGGTCAATTTTCTTGACCATCTTAATCGGGTTTGAGACCCACCAGAATCATCTCTCTTCTTTGGTCAGGCCATTCGTCGCCGAGGAAGTGTACTGGAGACAAAAGGTGAAGGTGCAACTGTGCAATGGCTAAAAGCGGGGAACCAAAATACCAAATTCTTCCACGCGATCGCCAGCACTCGCAATGAGGTCAACTACTTGGGTAAGATTGCGGTTGATGGAGTCACTTATTCCGACTATGAGCAGATTAGGTCCCACGTCATCGAATTCTACTCCAAATTGAGGGTCTAGCTCGGCCGAAGCTAGATGGGCTTATGGTCCAATCCATCTCGGATGATGAGGGTGTTGAAGTGGAGCAGCCATTTAGTGAAGACGAGGTCTGGCGGGCCATCAAGTTTGGCGATAAGAACAAATCGCCTGGACCAAATGGCTTCACTTTGGAATTTTACTGAAACCTTTGGCCCATCCTCAAGATGGACCTAATGGAGGTGTTGCGCGAGTTCCATGCCACCGGCTTCATTAGCCGATGCCTAAATTCCACCTTCATCACTCTCATTCCTAAGAGAGACAGGGCGGAGGACCTATCGGATTTTCATCCAATTTACCTCCTTAACTGTTTGTACAAGATCATCTCGAAGGTTTTGGCTAACAGAATCAAACCACTAATGGGCAAGATCATTTTGGTAAATCAGAGAGCTTATGTTCAAGGAAGCCAATTGGTGGACCTAGTGGCGGTAGCTCAAGAGGCGATTCACATCATGCTCGCCAACCCGCTGCCCTTTGGAAGGTGGATATGGAGAAAGCTTACGACCGAGTAAGTTGGGATTGTTTAGATTACATGGTCGGCAGGCTCGGGTTCGGGTGCAAGTGGAGGGGGTGGATACAGGCCTTTTACTCCTCGGCGTGGTTTTCGGTTTTGATTAATGGGATGCCGGCGGGATACTTCAAGAGGTCTAGAGGGAATCATCAGGTTGACCCGCTCTCCCCCCTTCTTTTCAATATGGTGGGTGCAACGCTTGCAAGCCTCATCACCCGTGCCAGGCAGCTGCAATTCATATATGGTATTCAAATGGGGTCGCAGGGCTGCTTCATCTTGCAGCTCCAATATGCAGATGACACTCTTATTCGGGAAAGTCGATGTTGAGGAATTCAAATCATTGAAGGAGATCCTATCAGTTTACGAGGCTGCTTCGGAGCAGCAAATTAATTTGCTCAAGTCAGTGATTACTGGTATTTGGATTAATGAACAATTATTGGGCGACTTAGCTGCTACTGTGAACTGCCTGGTGGACAAGCTCCCAATCAAATATTTGGGGCTGATTCTCGGGCTCAAGCAGCCATCGGCTCGTGCTTGGGATCCAGTTCTTCAAAGATTTGAGCAAAGGCTTTCGTCGTGGAAAGGTAAGTTTCTGAGTAGTGGTGGTCGCCTTCTTTTGCTGAAATTTGTCCTGTCTAGTCTTCCCATCTTTTACATGCCAATGTTCAATTGCCCGAGAGGTGTAATCAATTGGCTCGAGCAAATTCAAAGAAACTTCTTATGGGAGGGATCGGGGCTTGACAAACGCTATCATCTTGTTAACTGGGACACCTGCCAGCTTCCTATCAGATGTGGTGGGCTAGGTATTCGTAGTTTGAGGTGGACGAATATTGCGCTCTTAGGGAAGTGGTTCTGGTGGGCGGGTTTGGAAAATGAAAGGGACAACCTTTGGCGTCTTGTGTTGGCTGAAAAATATGGTTATTCGAACATCAATTGGAACATAAACACGGCTGTCCACAGAGGCATGTCGGCATGGTGGAAAGGCATTTGTGGAACCTAGAATCTTTACGCTAGGTGGGTCCCTTTCAATTGGGGTAGTGGTTCCCGAATTCGATTCTGGGAGAACACTTGGGCGGAATGCAGTTCTCTCAAATCTTCGTTCCTGGACATCTTCTCCATCTCCACGTATTCTCAGGGGCTGATTGCCGAATTCTTCTCGGATACGCAAGGGGGCTTTGGAATATCACTACTCGTAGATTCCTCAGAGGAGATGAGGTCGCCTCCTTCTCCCGGCTGCTGTCTTTGCTATGTGAATTACTTAGGAATCCGAACCGGATAGATGAACGGATCTAGATCTCCAGTAAAGATGGCAGCTTCAGCGTCAAGTCGTACTACCGAATGCTCTCCAATCGCCCGTTGATTACATTTCAAGGGGCTGGGTTGTGGAAGGCGGGGATTACCCCCAAAGGTCAAATTCTTCGCGTGGACACTTATCAAAGAGAAAATCCTAACGATCGACTAACTTATTCACCGGGGAAAGGTGTTGTCCAATCGATGCGCGATATGTCTCCATGAGGAAGAATCGGCGGCACATCTCTTCCTTCACTGTTGGGCGGTCCACAGGATCTAGAGTGTCATCCTTAAATTGTTCGATATGACATGGGTTACTCCCTCGTCCATCTACCAGCAGTTTTTGACATGGTCTTCTATAAGTTTGGATGGACAGCTAGGTGACTATTGGATGGTCGGGTTCTTTGCGGTGACGTGGAGCATTTGGCTTGAGAGAAATGTGCGGATCTTTGATCGTTAACGTCAGCCAATGGGGATGATTCTGAGGTCTGTTAGAGACCTGATGTGGCTATGGGTCGCAAGAGGATGCGATGGAGTTAGGGGAGATAATGCCCCCTGGGACCCGGGTTGGGGGGGGGGGGGGGGCTGTCGTTGCAGGCTGGGATTAGCATGCTCTTGTGTTTTGGGGTTCCTATGTATTCCTTTTTCGTTTTCTCTCTTTTGGCCGAGGTGTCCTTGTATTGGACCTTCCAGCGTCTTGCTGGTTTTCAATATAAATTTCATTACTGATAAAAAAAAAATTATAAGTATATAATAAAATTTGAATTATGTTTATAATTTCAATTTTTTAAATAAAAGTTGGTGTAACCGTGTAACTTCCAAATGGGATGTTTAGCAGGGGTTTCATGTTGATTTCACTTAATATGAATGTTTTAGAAAATTTTGGCTGTTGGGCTAAATTTTCAGTACAATTTTTAAGAGTTTCCAGGTGACAGACATATAGTTACATGTTCATACTTAATCCATTATGTTTTCTTCTCATTTATTTTCCTAAATTTAGTGGTTTCAATTTGGTAATGCTTCTATCAATCAAAACACAAGTTTGAAAAAGGAAAAGTTATTACATTTGTAGAGCTGTAGTTATATGCTATTGTAGTTTGTAGAACTGTAAGTATAATTTATCATTCATGAATCATGAAATTGAGACATTAATTCACCATCATGTTCAATCACTCGTAGGTCATAACTTTATCTAAATTGTTGTGTAATACTTATATGCATTATGTGGCAAGAACTCTCAATATATGAAATTACTTACTTATTTACTATTGAAATATATATTCAAGACCTCATTACTTATTTGTATATAGCAATATGTTTTTATACATTAAATATTATATTTATATGCGAAAGTAATTTTCTAACACAGCATCTTTCAAGATTTTTTCAAAATAAAAAAATTTAACGTAGCATTCTCAACGACGATATGTATTTGTCCCAAGAGCTGGCTGATATCTCCCCCAATACCAAATTTCTAATCCATGTTAGTCTCAGGGAAGATAACATGAGATACTCCGATTTTAAATCATTGATTCACTAAATGCATAGTCAACTTTCGTATTTTGGCATGTAAACCATTCTCCATACCACATCTTTAGTATTATTCTCTTCATTTTAATTTTCACAAGATAGACTGCAAGAGTTTCGTCAGTTGAAATATAATGTCTTTTGAGAACAGGAAATATTGTAGTTCCAAGTATCATAATGCTGAATGCACGTCTATTGAGAATAAGCTAAGATTTTTTCCTTACCTCTATAAAAGCTTTATAAACAAGGAGACATCCTTATGGTAAGAAAGTATACTCCCTCTTTCACAAGCTTAATAGAGGAGGTTTTAAAGGATAAGAGTTTTCCCATCATTCAAATAATTTGGCTGCTTGACTGAACCAACTGCGAATCTGTTTGTTCTTATTCATGAGCACCCTGTTGCAATGAATGAGCCCATCACTTCTTTCTACATAGAATATGAATCTCTCATCCTGGCCCACCCGACAATGAATCCTACACTTGCTTAGATGCCAAGCAATTATCTATTTGAATGCCATGGTGTTCCAATGTTCCATACATTCTCTTTCCAAGAATCACTCACAGTATCTGTGGTATGTTCCTTCCTTCGTCTACGCACTCAGACATAAAGCACTATCATTGAATCAACAAAACAAATCAGTCGGGATCACTATGTAGACAGATGGGAGTTATTTGGTTTGGGGGATAATAATCGAATGTAAATGTCAGGCTAGTTCCGAAGCTTAGGAATGCGAAGCACATCTCTAAATTTAGGTCAGTTAGCTTGATGGGAAGTGTTTATAAAATCCTTTCTAATGTATTATGGTGAGGTTAGAAAGGTGCATAGAGATCTTGTTGCACTGAATCAGTGTGGTTGTGGGTGGCAAGAAAATTGCTAGCAGCATTGTTGTGGCTAAAGAAGTGATTGAATACGACATATAAATTGGGAAAGGGTGGTTTTGTACTCAAACGTGATGTGGCGAAGGCTTATGACAGGTTGGAGTAGTCAATACTAATGGAAATTCTTGAAGCAATGAACTTTGGATTAAAATGAAGGAAATGGATTTTGTGCATATCCACCACTCGTTTCTCCATATTAAATAATGGCGGCCAAGTTGCATTTTTTTGAGGTGCCCAAGGGGTTAAGACATGGAGACATGTTATCTTTATTCCTATTTACTCTTGTTGCAAAAGCAGTTGGTGAGATATTTGCGAGGGTGATGCTTTCAGGTCTCCTTAATGGCATCCTTTCGTCCCTTTAAGGATGATACTTTATGCTGCATGTGGTACAGTCAGTGGAGGAGCCAAGGGGGTGCCTGATAGTCGTAGATAGTAATAATTTTGTTGCGCTTGCTTTATCAATTATAATAGAAAAAGAATTAATTAAACAACTCTAAGATAGATGGAAGCAATTCTCACTAAAAGCCATTTAATGGTGGAAGATTGTTTAAAACACCATTTGGTGTTTGAATGTCGGTCGGGAGCCAATAATAGTATACCTTTAAATTTGGCGCAAAAATCGACGGCATTCTGAGCTCTTGGCATTGGCGATTGGAGAGAATACTGGGAGAGTGAATGAGATTATGTGAGAGAAAGAGATGGCCTGAGATTTGTGAGAGACTGCTGGGAGTGGGGGAGAGAGAGAATAGAGAGACTCGAGAGAAAGAGAGGGAGAGAAAGAAAACCAGGGAGGGTTGGGCGGCTGGGCTTGGGGAACCGCTAGAGAGAGAGAGAGAGACGCAGGGGCAGACCTAGGAATCTGGGGAAGTGGAATCACGAGAGAGAGCGCGAAAAGAGAAGTTCTGGGTCTGAGGAAGTGGAATTGCGAGAGGAAGAGAAGAGACACACCGTAAAAGATGGCAAGAAGAGAGAAGTTTGGGAACTTGGGGGTCTCCTAGCGATCTTATCGGACAAAAAGATGGGTCCTTAAAGGACTTTAAGAAGTTTTGGAGTTGGGGTTCCTTGTTAAGAGATCTTGCGGCCCAAAAGATGGGACCTTAAAAGGACTTTAAAAAAATATTACCGATGGGGGATTCTGGGACCCTCTATCGGACAACGTGACTCCGCCACTGGGTACAGTTGAAGGAATCTGACTAGATTTGAAGCTAGTTAGATTCCTTCAAGCATTCTAATAATGATCTGACATATCTTATGGAGGTCTCAGATCTCTGATACTATGTTTAAAGCCTCTCTTTCAAAGAAACGACTATACTGTCTCCTTTCAGGTTTAATGCTCAGATTACAAACAAACCCAAGTAAATAGAGAGAAATTTTGTTTGAGGTGGTTTGGAAAGGAGCAGAGGGTGGGCTTTCTCAACTATCTAGAAATAAGGGAAATGATGGATAGCTTCTCTCGCTGGTGATAACAAACTTTAGGGGACAGTGCTTAAGGCCGAATATGAGAAAGTTGGCTTGCTCCTCCACTTAGCCGAGTGGAAATTTGGTGGTTTAAACCTTACGGAAAGAATGGACTAAGTGCTTTGGTTATGTCAGAAAACATATTCATTTTGATTTTAACAGAGAGTTTCTTACCTTGTTTTGGATCAACTTGTGGTGTGATGATTCCACCTTCAATACTAGGCCCCCTCGTCTCAACTAGATGGCCATAAATCCTGTGGCTAGACTCTAGAGTCGATGAATTCCTATCCTTCTCTAGTTTCTGCGCGATTTGGACTCCTATTTGCCGTATTCTCGACTCAAAGAGAGCCTATATCGTGTTGCTTGAGCTTTATGCCACACTAAAATATTTCTTTGTTTTGTCTTTGTTTTGCCTCAATTATACTTATGGGGGCTCAACAACACGAAGCTCTTTATGATTAAGTATTTACTGGAGGCTATAAGACCATGGCTAATATGGGAGTGTTCTTGATGCGGGAACTTACTAAATGCAATGCTAGGGCTAAGATTATGATTAAAATTAATTTAATCAATTAAAAATAACAAATTACCACAAAAAATTCTAGAAATTCAATTAGGTGATTTAATTTTGGTTCAAAATAGCGTTACTTTCGTGTACGTTCCCTATCGCGGATCTAGAAGACTAGGGTTCTTATGAACGACTAGATCTCCGATAGTTTTAGGGCGTTGAACGAATTCGCAAGCGGGTTCTCTCGACACCGAACAAAATTAAAAAACTGGTAATGATTTATGATGAACAAATAGGTTGATTTTGGATATTATAAAATAACTAAAATAACTAGAGTTACGCTACTTACGCAAACCGTAGATCTAAAGAAGATAGAGATGGAAGAAGAGTTGGCCTCGCACCAAACAACAAGCGGGAATTGAAGAATCGCTCTCCGTTTTGAGAGAATCACGCCCTCACGAAAGTTTAGAACTCTCAATTTGCATAAGCAATTTTTATTAACAAAAACCAATAATAAAAGTGTTTACAAGCCTTTAAATAGGCTAACCAATGCATAAAATTAGAAATCCTAATATAACTCTAATTCCTAATAAAAGAAATATCCTAATTCTTCTAAAACAATAAAGTCCTAAAACAATAAGGAAACCAATCCTATTTCTAATAAAAGAAACAACTCTTGCTTTCTAAAATAAAATAATAAAAGAGACTAATCCTAATTCAATTAGGATTTTTGAAATTCGTCACTTTATGTGCAACTTTCGAAAACTGACCATAACTTCTTCAATACTTGTCGGAATTGCTCAATTTTTGGCTTGTTGGAAAGCTACTTCGTTAAGTTTTCAAATATAACCAATTTTGCATCAATCCGACTTCGTTTGACATTTCAAAATAGGCCAAACATAAAAGTGACAGGATTAAAAGTTACTCTTCTTTCGATATGTTATTTTGCTTCTTTCTGATCACTTTGATGTTCTTCTTTCGCCTCCGATATGTTATGGGCGGTTGCTTGAATCGGATGTCCCCATCAGTTCTTGTCCCGATAGATGGCATCCCCCTCCCCTATATCTCAGGCTTTTGCTTACTATGCTCTTTTTTTTATCGGTACTAGGCATTTATCTAGTATGTAATTAAAAGAAAAAAATTTAATTCGTGTTCAACTTCTAATCTTTATTGTCTATTCTATAATCCACCATGTGAATTTTTGTTTCACTTATTTTTTCATGTGGTCGGACACGGACTATTTGTTTTTACTTTCCGGGATGTTTGGAACTTATGTAAATATTGGTATGGTTGGCTTTCGTTTCAAAGGTCGGAGATTTACCTTGGATAAATGTGTTTTTTTTTTTTGCAAATTTTGAAAATATTTGGAAAGAAAGGAATGCACCTATTTTTTTTTAAATGTTGATTGGAGTTGTACGTAGCGACAATGCTTATGAAGTGGTTGAGCGAGCTAGTGCTACTTCTATTTCAAGGATATCCCTTGATTGAGTTTGAATAGTAATTGGAAAGAGGCTTGCTGGCAGGCCTAAGTGTGCCTAATATCAAATGTATGGAAATCATCAAACCTGGGCTGAATGAAATTTAATTTTGATGAATGTTTCAAGTCGAATCATGTTCAGCCAGCATCGGGGGTGTGTTTTATGATCACATAATATTGTCCTCTCCTCTGGCCCTTTGAGACTGCTTTGGAAGTCAAGATTGAGGTATTTTATATTGGGATGAGCTTCAAAGTATTGCATAGGTCCTTAAGGCGCAGAGGCAACAAAAAAACGTATGACTAACTTTCCAAAAGCCAATATGGATTGATACATGTACCAAGATTGAGTTGTTGTATGATTGTATTAAAAGGATGAATGTTCTTTAAATCGTCAGGCGGGTTCGGGAGGTCGGGGAGATGTTTGGGCGGAATCTGGGCGGCCTGTGAGGGGGTCACGCGACGTGGCCATCCGGGTCAGCCGTAGGGCCACTTCTTCTCTGCATTGACGGGTGCATGCGGTGTGGCCATCCGGGTCAGCCGTAGGGCCACTTGTGCACTTATGCTCCTCATAGGGGCATTAGTGGATTGAAGTTGGAGCATCGTAGGCGCGTCGCCAAGCCATGAGGTTGCGCCGTAGACACTCCGAGTGTGTTGGTCGTGGGCCACGAGGGCACGCAACATGGTGGTATATTAGGGTTCGCGACATGGTCACGTGGGGGAAGATGCAAAGCGTTGTGGGCGTAGTGGTGTGGAGGATGTTACTGTGTGCCACTGGCAGAGGGCGTGTGCCATAGTAGTATGTCAAACCAATCACTTTGAGGTCCTCACGTTATTCTCCCCAACGTGGTGTTTAACCTTTATATATATTGGTTGTAGCCCAGTTACTACGTATCGTACTATTGTACGTGTCACTAGTCTGGGTGTACTAGTATACTAACACGTGCGTGCACATGCATCCGGACCTTGCATTCGCAAGAGGCGTTGCTTGGTTGCTTTAGGGCACATTGGTTGTGCGGCTTAGAGCCATCGTGTTTGGGGTGGTTCCAACCACCTCCACGGTGCGGGTCAACTCCTAAAGGAGGCCGACTCTATACTCTTCACTGCACATCGCACTCTCAGTCGCCTTCAGGAATCGACACATCGTTACTTGGTCGTGAATTTGTAGGCTGACTTAGCTTGGGAAGCTAAGTGCCGCACGCGAGTGCACGTCGCAAGGAGTGACTTCGTGACAGTTGGTATCAGAGCCAAGTTGAGATGCCTGAGGCGGAAGGGACTAGTAAGGATACGAGACGGCGCACAACAAGGGAACGTTTAGATGACCTAGAAGCTTAGACGGAACAGTTGGATTTAATGGTGTCTGTTGTGACGACCCAAGGGAATCAATTGAATAGGCATGAGAGAAACTATGCCACCTTGATCTAGACCGTAGAGCAATTGTCAGCAGAGGTGCGAGATATAAAAATCACGTTGGAAGAAATGCGTGACGACATGCACGTTTTGAAGAAGCTCGTCCTCACAATGCCGACAGGGACGCCAGCACCCAAGTTCAAGTTCCCCAAGCTGGAACCGTTTAAGGGCTCTCGCGAGGCAAAAGAGCTCGAGAGCTTTATTTGGGATGTGGAGGAATACCTCGAATCTTTGGGGGACCTCGATGGGAAAATCAAGCTGAGGATTACATCGAGATACTTGGTTGGAGATGCTAAATTGTGGTGGAGGCATCATGTGTCAGAAGCACGTCTGGGGAATGGGGTTGTCGAGTCATGGGCTGATCTGAAAAGGGAGCTATGGGCTCAATTTCTACCTACCAACGTTGGATGGGCAGCACGAAAGGCACTGTCAACATTGAAACACACTGGACCGTTGCACAAATATATCAAGACCTTCACGAGCCTAATGTTAGACATTGATGATATGAGTGAGAAAGAATTCTACTTCATAGACTGATTGGCGTCGTGGGCGCAGAATGAGTTAACCCGTAGAGGCCGGGACAACGTAGATGAGACATTAACAGTTGCCAAGCAGCTAACTGAACACCACCAAGAGCGAGAGAAAGGGGACCAGACACCCAAAGAGAGTGTTGACAAGCAGGTGAGAAAGCCGAATGAGAATGGGCATGAGCGGTTCAATCAGGAAGGGTAGATATGAAGAATTCTTCCCCAAATAGGTTTGAAAAAGAGAGAGAGGGAGAGGGATTTTTTTTTATAAACTTGTATAAACCATGTACGATACTCTGTTTTGAGATGTATAGGTTTTATTTCCATTGTTTAGATGACGGATGGCCGTCATCGGTGGAAAGCTATACATCGTATTTGGTAGCTTTGTATATAGAGCTTGATCGTTTTTTACTTAAATGAGTAAATATCAGTTTACTTTGCCATATAAATGCATGTCAGAGTAATTACATAGCTCCGCAAGTGCCATATTTTGTACAATTTAAGACACCTGTATATGACAGGATCATGTTAGGTGATCCGACGACGCGACCTTTCCTATACGAGATAAAAGGGAAATGTCGGGTTGTTACAGGTGCTCATGAGAGGAAGAGAGGGCAGGCCGGAGACAAAGAGTTGCTTCTTGTGTGGTGGGCTGCATCTGGTGCAGGAGTACCCACAAAAGGCCGACTTGAACGCTATGGCCGCAGAGAAGGGGAAGGGTAAAGATAAGGAAGTTGATGATGAGATCATTCCTAGGGTAGGGGCGCTCCGGCTGATTAACTGTTGAGATGTGAGAAGGACACCTCGATCTTGTTGGTGTGGGTCGTGGGAAGACTTAGACACCAATAGTGTACAGAGTTTGGGGTGTGTTATTTTGTGGTCGTTGTTTTGCTACTCAGAGTGAAGGTGGGGATTGCTGAGGGAATTTTGTGTTTTGGGATCACTACTCAAGGTGAAAGCTTCGTCAGCCAAGGGACTAGAGCAGCGTTGTTTGTTTTGTAGGTGATACTGGGGTGAAGACAGGTTGTGGAGGGACCATGGTAGTGGGCATGAGTTGCAGAGGAGCAACCTTTGGAAAGTCTCGGTTTCGACAGGAGAGTGAGTTACGTCAGGTATGGGATGCCGTAGCGAGTTCCGATGTTGTCAGCTAGCATGAGGTACGGTTTGGGGTGAAGTGTAAGTTGAGCCGAGCACCGATTACGTGTAATAAAGACTTCGAGTTCAGAGACTGCAGCATAAGGGGGGAGGGCATGTTCTTGAGGAGAAGTGTCTTGGCGTCAACGAGGACGTTGACGGTTTTGAGTGGGGGAGGATGTGACGGGGTCATGCGATGTGGCCATTCGGGTCAGCCGTAGGGCCACTTCTTCTCTGCATCAGCGTGGGCATGCGGCGTGGCCATCCGGGTCAACCGTAGGGCCACTTGTGCTCCGCATGGGAGCATTAGTAGATTGAAGTCGGGGCATCGTAGGTGCATCGCCAAGCCATGAGGGTTGCGCCGTAGACACTCTGAGTGTGTTGGTCGTGGGCCATGAGGGCACGCGACATGGTGGTATATGAGGGTTCGTGACATGGTCGCGTGGGGGAAGATGCGAGGTGTTGTGGGCGTAGTGGTGTGAAGGATGGCATTGTGTGTCACAGGCAGAGGGCATGTGCCATGGTGGTATGTCAAACCAATCACTTTGAGGTCCTCCCGTTATTCTCCCCAATGTAGTGCTTAACCCTTATATATACTGATTGTAGCCCAGTTACTACGTGTCGTACTACTGTACATGTCACTAGCCTAAGTGTACTAGTATACTAACACGTGCGTGCACGTGCTTCCGGACATTGCATTCGCAGGAGGTATTGCTTGGTTGCTTTAGGGCACATTGGTTGTAAGGCCTAAAGCCATCGTGTTTGGGGTGGTTCCGACCATGGATCAAAATATCGTCCGATACCGATACGTATCGGACGATACGTATCGATATCAGACGTGAACAATACGGTACATTAAATGTACCGTATCGCTCATTTGTATTGCAAATACCGAACGATACATTCAATGTATCGTCCGGTACACTACTGTTCCGGTACGTATCGTCCGGTACGTACCGGTTTTTTGACCGGACGATACGTACCGGTTTTCCGGCATTTTAACCCATGGTTCCGACCACCTCCACAGTGCGGGTCAACTCCGAAAGGAGGCCGGCCCTATACTTGTCACTGCGCATCTCACTCTAAGTCGCCTTCGGGAATCTGCACATCGTTACTTGGTCGTGAGTTTGTAGACTGACTTAGCTTGGGAAGCTAAGTGCACGTCACAAGGAGTGACTCCGTGACAGGCCGCTCCAATTTATAACTTAGGGTTGTGTTAATTGCACCCAAAAAGGGTTCTTTACTTATTTGTCCCCCAATTTCTAACTTAGGGTGGCATTAATTTCACTCAAGAACACTCACAAGATCTGTTGTGTGGAATATCGAGGTGAAGCACGACCTCCGTCATCTGATTTGACACCATCGATGGTCTTCACATGTCACATGTCCCTAAAATACCAAGTCTCTCTTTAAAGTCGGTGCAAGGGCCAACTTTCCGAGTGCAAGGGTCCTTTCAAAATCTGTCAAGTAATGACTCCCGAGAAAAAAAATAATAATAATAAAAAAAAAAAATTGGGGACTGGGGCAGGACGACCGCCCCTAACTAAATCGGGGCGCCCGGGCGGCCACTCAGGGCGACTTTCAGAACAGTGAAAGGATCGTGTACATGCTTTAATGAAAACTATTGTAACATATATTTTATTGAGCGAGAGAACACACATCACATGTAATGAAGTAGTATACTGACTACAGATAAGGGATTTATCGTCCTCCCACTAAGTCATTGGAAGCTAAATAACCATAAGACCCTCAATGGCCCAAGGTAATGTCCTAATTCGAATAATGGAATCTAATAAATCCGCATGCTCATATAAAATGATCCAGGATTCAGAGTAACACCAGCCATTTCGAATAGAGTATAAAAGAGAACACTCTAGAGGGTCAAAGTTCTCACATAGTGCACTAGGGTTAAATAGCAAAATTGCACCACTAACAAGATAAAGGAAAGAAGAAAGGGCCTCATATGGCATTAACAAAATAGAGGTCAATTACATCAAGATAAACAATGAAAAGGCATTTTGAAGGCCTCAAATTCTAACAAGGCCTGCTGCATCATGTTCATGCCTCAAAGCTTTGGATTCAGGGGAACTCTCTTACACCATTTTGAGGATGTGAGAATATCTCACATTCACAAAGAACTGAGTTCCAACTGTTAGTCGTGCTAATCTAGTCTAGAGTTTTTTTTATTAGTGTAGATTTTGTACTGCAGGTTTCTTGGGCCATGATGTCATATAGTTTTTTTCATTTCCCTAAGAGTTTTGTTGTATTTCCTTGGTTTTAGTTCACTAATAAAATTTGCATGTTCGAAAACAAATGGTGTGGCCTGCAGTAGTTTGGGCCTTATATATGAGTTAGCAAATGACTTTGCAGTTTTATCTTTGGCTCTAATGGAGATAAGAATGTGTACTTTGAGAGATCGAAAATGGGTTCATACTGAGATGGTAGAAACAAGGATCAGCCACTTTTTTCCAGAGTTACACGAAGGTTGTGCCTGAAATGAGGATGGATAGAGGATATCCTTGTCAGCAACAAGATTAGATTTATTTGACCATCTGTGTAATATATACTTGTTGGGACCCACCCTTCCTTCAAACCCAGATATTTTCAACACATGATTTTAGTAGGGTTTAGGCAAAGACCATCTGAGTTTATAAAAAACTTTGGCTTTCAGTTTCTAAGCATTAATGCACCATACATTTTCATTGTCATTGTCATATTGCTCATGAGAAAATCCAATGCTATAAAAAAATTGGCCTATCATTATTCTTGTAACAAGGACACTGACTCAAAAATTTGACATCTAGAATGTTCATTGACATGACTATTAGGAAAAGCTCACTCTGTTCTGGTTTCCTTTTGTATTCTAGTATTATTTATGTATAGATTGTGTATCTTTAATATTTTTCTATTCACCTGGATGAGTTTTCATATATTTTGTAGCGAAGTGAACTAATAATTCTTAAGGAAATATCTCTTAATGTTACCATTTGATTATATAGATGTGTTGGTGTGCTAGCTTTCCAGGGTCACATGCTGTCACCCCCACACCACGAGTTCCCCTGAAAGCTTGAGAATTTTCCCTCAGAGTCATGTGAAAAAACTTGAAATCTCCTTGTGATGAGATTATCATTCAGGAATGTTACCCATTGGGTCCTGGTGCTATATCCGGAATAGAGATTGAATAGGTTTGTAAACTTCCTCCATTTATGGATTTTCGAAAAGATATTTCTTATGTCTAGATTCAGTTTTGCTGGGGATGTGGTTTCCACAAGATCATCAATTGAGCAAGGCTGATTGTTAAGTGTTGAGAAGGGATTCACAATGGCTTTCTTTGTCGCTTATTGCATCCTTTATAGGCCATGATCAATAGAACGCTGTTTTACACTTTTGAGAAGTATATTTTGTTTCCTTCACCTTTAGTTTGATCCTTGTGTTCGGCTTCCACTGAGTTTCCACTTCACAAAGACATTTATGAAGTATACATGGCATGTTAACCAGTGGCACAGCTACTTTTCAAATTATTCATACATTATAGTATGCTCTTTCTGATTCTAGTGATGAGGTTTCCCAAAACTTCTTTTTATGTACTTGAAATTATTTGTGATATTCTAGTTGTGTTTTTTATGCATCTATTTGTAGACAGCAAAAAGGGATCCTATCTTTTGGTCATTATGGAGAGTATCTTGATTTTTGAAACAGGCCAAAATGTCTTCTTTTTTCTATATTTATTGATTTTTGGGTGTCTATCATTAGAATTTTCTGGGTTTCTGTCCCCTCTCTATAATTTTTGTATACGTCTTCTGCATAAGAATCTGCATTCTATTTTTACAGAATAGTGAACCAGTATAGCATTTATGTGTCATTCAGGTGTAAATTTTGTTGTAGATCTAGCTTAAGCATTTGTTAATTAGTGAATTGTAGAGCTGGAATATACCGTTTTGAAATGGAGATTTGTATCATATTCCCCATTTTCTCTGAATTTCACCGAAATTTCGCCAAAATGGGGTCCCCGAAATTTTCAGTGAGCCAAATTTTTTGAAAATCTTGGAATGTTACAACTTATGAAGTTGGATCAACGATCAAAATATTCCCCCTCCCACATTCTTTTTATGACCGAAATTTCAGTTAGTTTCATTTCGGCGGGGACCGAATCCGAAACGCTTCGGCCGATAACTTGAGTTGTCGGTTGATCCATGAGTTGGATTCAAGTTTAATTATACTTTCTATTTTCTCTTTGTAATGTTCGTTTTATGATTGTCTATTTGTCATGCATGTATATATTGGGGAGTATATAACGCACCTACTTTTGTGCTTAAAAATATCATTTTTAACTTTAATATGTTTTTATATTCTTAATAATTATTATTTTATGTTTTCCCGAAATTTTCTCGAATTTATCCAAATGAACTGACACAACCTTCCGCCGAAATATTTCTGAAACCGAACTTTTTTGCTATGCTTTGTTTAGGGTCACCAACTCATTTTCTTTTTTTTCTTCTAAAAAGAAAACAGGTCAACGTAACCGAACATGTGGCACTCTTTTTCATCAAGTGTGCCACTTGATGGAAAACCGTGATTCATAGATTTGTTATGTCAAAGATTGTCTTAGGGTTGGTCAAACACTTCTAAAATGAATGGTTACTATGTAAATGTCTAAACCCTGTTTGAGTCCTTCATTATAAAGGCCTTTGACCGACCCTAAGACCACTGGAGATGTTTTTCAATGCAGTCTTCAACTCTACAGTTCTAAGCATCGTGATCTTCGCATCAATTACCTCTCTCGATAAAAAAGATTTTGGTATTGGTAACGCATTTTCTTTTTTAAAAGAAAACAGGTCAGTGAACTTATAGAAACGTTTCCCAATTGGGAGAAATCTACTTATTTTCTTTGAAGGACATCAAAAGTTAAAAGCTTTGAAAGCAATTTAATCCTAAAAAATGTCTACACTTGGAACTTATGACCATTTCGTTAGTCATTGTCCCTACAATTTATTGCGTTGGCTTGGGTGAGAGTTGAATACTTGAAGTAGACATTGTTTTCCACCTTTTGCTTTTTGGAGGGACCCAATCTTCAAAACTCTTGTATTTGTATATGGCCATTGCTGTAAGTTTATAGAGTTGGTATTAGGTACCCGACCCGAGTGCCAATGGCTGCACTCTAGTCAATCTCCTTACCCAATGGTGAAGTCTCCAGAAGTGCCTGGTTATTTTTGAGCATGGAAATCAGTGAAAGTACACGTCTGATCCTTCACTGATTTTGTGCTCAACAATATCTGTGCATTCCCCATTGTTGGCATTGGGAGATTAAGCTGGGTGCCGTTGGCACTCAGGTCGGGTGCCTAATTTCAACTCATGTTTATATTAGGTGTCCACTTCTTTAATGATACTGCTCGATGTTTATTGATTCCATCTGAATCAGTTTTTGATAATATCATTTCCACATTTATTGCACGTGCCAGGGACTTACTCGGGTTCTCTAAGAGGCTCGGATACCCTATATATATATATATATATATATTGGTTGTGTTTATGACATTTGATTTTTTTGTGGTCATATTGGGTCTGTTCAAGATACATTGACTGATCTGATGGGTCACGTAGAGGGGCTTTTTTATTGTTGTTAGTATTTAGATCATCTTTTGAAGTTTTTTGCCATGATTGCTAATTAATTACCTTGTGATGGACCTCTTTTTAGGACGGCGGAGAGAGTGAAACCCAAGGAATTCGAATCCCACGTTCCTGAGAAAAATGTTCCCAAAGATGACAAGCATTGAAGTACTTACAGGTGGTTTGTTAAATTAACTGGTTGTTTGGTTAAAAGAGTCTTTTGCTTGCTCTCTACAAAAAGTAGCATAGAGAAGATTTTAAGAGTAAGAAGCACCAGCTTTTACTGGTGAATGTTAAATATTGTTGTTTTTTTTTAATGTAGCTAAAAAGAAAAAGGGTAAGAACTGAATCAGACATCAAGTTAGTGCCTTGTTTCATTTGGTAATAATCACTCTCCATCGGAAAAATGGACTACATGACTCTTTCTTCTTTCTTTTTTGTTTCCTTTAATATCTTAGGGTATCTGAAGCTTCGGCTTGGACTAATCCCTAAGGGATGCCCTCTCCTCCACCCCCACCATGCCATGAGTATTTCACAGATTACACTCCTTACAAAACATATTTACATCGCAGAAGAAGAGTCAATATTCGATCTCACGGCTTTGGGAGCATACCCATGTCGTCAACCACTGCGACAACCCCATGGTGGGACCGTGAGATGAATTTCATAAGCTGTATGCACTTCTCCCAACTCCCCGTTCACTTTATATGATATATATATATGGGCTTCCGTCCTCCAAGTCTCCACATGTAGATCCAGGTAGCACCCAAATCATATTTTGGTTGCCATGTGGACCACGGGTGCATTGCTTACGTCATCTTTTAAAAACAAAAGAGAGAATATTTTCCAGAGTACCTTTGCCCGTTTTAGGGAGATCCCACACATTAAATACCTACAATGAGTAATACGTGAATCAATGCCTTGTTAGGCCATGATTGAGCCCTGAACATAAATAAGTAGTGAGAAATAGGGCAATGGGCAGGTCCTACTAAGTAGAATGGGATTTTCAGTCCTACCCCATCTGTTGCCCTTGTAAATAGGAGAATTTTGACTTTTTTAATTTTGACTTTTTATAGCATGACGTGTAGTCAAGATTCTCCAATTTCCAATAGTAGCGGATGGTGTAGGATTGAAATTCTGATTCTACATGCTTGAACCTGACCATTGCCCGAGAGGAATATGGCAATAGGCTAGTGATTTCTATAGAAAGAAACAAAGATTAAAGTGCACAAACTCTTATATTTTTGGGAAATTTATAGGAACGAACTTGCCATATACACTTTTTCTGCTAGAAATCCTATATTTTCACCTTTCTCATAACCGACCAGCTTTACGCCGAGCTAGTTCCAGTTAGCACAATCTCAAATACCCCTTCTTACACTTTTTATCGGTCTATATAGTTTAAAATTTTAAAAATTTATATTTTTTTATATTTATGCAATATAAAGCAGCATCTATGCCGTCTGATTTGAAGGTCACAATATAAAGATCGATGGTGCCAAAGAAAAGATTGACACGTAAAAAAAGGCGATATCGCCTCTTAAAAAAAGAATTAAAAAATTGTGTTTTTAAACCGTTGGTATCACCTCTTTAAACAATCGGTATTGTCTTTTAGAATGTACTTTATTTGATAACTGCTGACTGTTTAAAGAGACGATACTGACTGTTTAAATAAGGTACACTCTAATATGACTATTTAAAGAGGCGATATTGATTGTTTAAAGAAGTGATAACGACTGTTTAAAGAGGCACCGACTGTTTAAAGAGGCGATTATTTTTATTTTTTTGAAGAGGCGATATTACCTTTTTTTCATGTCAATCTTTGGCAACATTGATTTTTATATTATGGCTTTCAAATCAGACGACATAGATGCTGCTTTCACATCGCGTAAATATAAAAAAGTGCAAATTTTTAATATATAGAACTATAAACAGTGTAAGAAGGGGTATTTAAAACTTTTTGTGCTAGTTGGCACTGGTCCAACTTAGAGCTGGCGGGTTTGGTTAAAAGTGAATATAAAGTCACTGACGGAAAAGGTGTGTCTAATACGGTTGATCCGATAAATTTTCCTATATTTTTTGAGTGGCTGATAGGGGCAAGGTGGTAATGATGACTTTGGGGGTGGCGGTGGGGGTGACGTTGGCAACATCTTCATCAACATACTTTTTATGCCGTGTGATGCACATACTTTACCAATGCAAGTGGTTCAAGTAGCAAAACCTGATTTGAAATGTGCCCATCATAGGATGTAAACAATTCAATCCGGGACACTTTGATTACATCTAACAAAGGAATACCGAAGTGCTTAGATTAGGTGGTACAGATCCTCCAATAGACATATTTTTTGGGATGGAAAAATTGGGAGCAACTACTTGCACACGAGATTTGTGCCGTTACACATAATCTAAAGAGAGACTTATATTTAAGGACCTGTACCATGTGGAAGACCATCTCAGGCTCTCAGCCATTTGATTTGAAGGCCATGGTGTAAAAATCTTTAGTGTCAAAGATTGGAACGAAACACGCCTCTCTATCACCTAAACCAATGGGTGACTGTTTCGAATCGGATAATATATAGATCATGTTTCATGCCAATCTTTGACATTGTAAACTTTTACATCATGGCCTTCGAATGCGACTGCTTAGATAGGGTTCCACGTGACACAAGTCTAAAAAATACCTAAGTCTTTCTTTTAATATGTGCAACGGTACAAATATTGTGTGCAAAGTTATCATTTTCAGAAAAATTGACAAAGTTATCTATGATGTCGGGAACAAGAGTCGGATCTCAAAAATACATAAATATTGAGTTTTGGTCAGGTCATTTTCGTTGAACACTAAATGAGGTTCAACTGATTTTAAACCCATTATATGCATGGAAATCCGGATTTTAGCTTTCATAAGTTGGCATCCACTTTTGGATCGCTTGCATCCAATGGTTTTAAAATCAGTTGAGCCCCTATTGATCAAAACCTTATGAATGTTATACCACTAATGGCATGGACACAAAAACTTGAAAATTAAGCATGGTCCGTCCATCAAGATTGGCAATGGCAAGTATTGGAAGTGCGACGGATCATCCAAATCACCTAACGTGTCAATGACGCACTTGGCGGGTGCACCCCAAGCCATTCAGTCAACGGTGTTTAATTAATTTGTAACTTTATCTCTGTCGCATGTTTTTTTAAAACAAATTAATGCCTTAACATGGATTCGCGAGCCTTTAGAGGCATCCTAAGTTTCTGAAAACGCATTTTAGCCAACAAATCCTGTCCAAAAACCTGACTCAGCACAGTTTTTAATGGAATTTGGTGGCTAAGTTGTGACAGTTTTTTTATACTATTTAGAGGGTTAAGATACCACAAGCACAAGCACAAGCACAAGAAAGTAGCAGAAAAGGCAAGTCATCGGGAGACCTAAAGGGAAGCTGTGAGAATTAGCAAGAAAAATTGCAATGTAACATCCAGCTTAGTGCTTTGCACAGAGAAACGGTTAGATTTGTGAAGCTGACCACAAATAGATGTCATAGGGCTAAGATGATGATGGGTAAAAGTGCTTCCTGATAACAGATGATGCCTCTGACGAGTTAACATAAATATTAAAGTACTAGGTACACGACCCAAACATCAGTGGCCGTGCTCAGGTTAATCTCCTTATTGCCAAAATGACCCATCCTCAGGGGGTATAGATCTATTTGTGATCACCCAAGTCAGTGGAATAACGCTTTTAACCTTTCATTGTATTTGGCATTCAAAAAGTATCCATGGATCACCAAGGTTGGAGGAAGCACCGCTGGCAGTGCTCAGGTTGGGATGATACCAAGAACAGAGAGTATTCATCTACCTGCCAAAGTACCAAGAACACAGATTTTCACTAATAACAAATCCGCACAAGATTCTTTAGGAAAGATAGTGTCGAGTCTCCTTCATCAAAAAAACAACAAGATTATCGATTCTTGGTGCAATATGCTAAATGGGCGTGGGTGCATTCCGAACCCAGGATTAATTCTCACGAGCAATTTTTGAATGGCAGCAAGAATTTGGGCGCAACTGGTGTGCTTTTGTAGTTTTCCCAAAATAGAACAGCCCTTACTACACAATAAAAGTTCACTAAAAGAGCAACTATTGAAGGAAAAATGGTAATATGCTGATGTACAAAGCCTCTCATCCAATGAGACTACCATTTGATCTTCATCAACTGGTGGCATAGCAGAGCCAACATCATAGTATAGTGAATATAATCATAGTTCATTACCTAAATCAAAGGCAACAGTATGGAAGCTCAAAACCAACTCCTTTATCATTTTTACCTCATCAGCAGAAGTGCCAGGAGAGATCCAGGCTATGGAAACTTTGGCTCATACGACATCACCAGATAGACGGAGCTATATACATGTAAACAGCTGCGGGTAGTCAGCTCCTCACTCTTCGTCCACCCAATCAAAGGACTCCGAACGATCTCCCCTGTACAAAACATTCCCGCTAATGATATGCCTGGGAAATTCTCCAAAAAAGCTGACCCATCAACATTAGGGTCTCCGAAAAAAATTTCGTCACGGCCATAGCAGGAGAAAATAAGACCTCCGAAGACCTCTGACCCATTACCACGCTGTATCCTGTTTGCAAGACAGTGACCTTTGCTCTTGCCATACTGCTTCAAAGCTTGGAATTCTTTAGAAACAATATTACGTGACGCCAATGCAGTCTCGCGATTTGGCAAGTAGAAGCGGAAAGTGTCCCCTGTTTTAATTCCTTCGCCTTCAACAAAAAGGTACTCTTCATCTCCACTGTGGAAAAGCAGAAAGGTACTTTTAGGTCCCTTCTAGTTCTGGAGACAGGATAAGAGCCTTCCTAGAGATTATACACTATGTCTAGAGTGAAGTAGATAAGCAAGTGCAGGCATAGAAAATTCCAACAATGCAACTTGGGGAAAGCACATAATTCATGTTCTGCTTGTATGGAAGTTGGAAATAATAATATTGTTTGTGATGTACGAATTATTATTTTTTTTGGTCATTTATACTTGAAAGTGAAAAGAACCTTTAGGGCTATTGCCCTCTTTGCTGCCTGCCCGTCTCTCGGCCCTCTGGTATCTCCCCTCGGCCCTCTCTCTCGACTCCAACGGCCACCCACTCCGGCAACCTGCAACTCCAGCAGCGGCCCTCCCGAACACAGGTAATTTTTTTTCTTTTATTTTCTTCTTCTTTCTTCCGGCACGCTGGTGAGAAGACAGCTCACTGCTGTCTTCTCCTTCTTTTAACCTATTTTGTTCATTAAAATCATTATTTTTATGTGACTAAGGAAAGAATGAGACCTGAAACAGCATCTGTTTGAAGGATCAAAACATATGGTATGGGGGAAATTCCTCTAGTCTGTAGGTTCCTACAATTTTATAGGACGGTGATTTGACCCGAAGGCCATAGGCACATAGTTACCTTTTCTGGGGAGTGACGATTGGATTCCCATGCCCCTTCTGCAAGGACAAGGATTCGGAAAGAGATGTTGCAAACGTATTGTGCCTTGTACACATTTGCCTACTCTGCTGAGTCCTCTCCCATGTTCAAGGTGAAGCCATTTTATATGGCTACTCACAATACTACAGATGAAATTATGGTATCCATTTGGGAAGCCGGCCCTTTTGCTGGGGTAATAACTCATTTAGACCTACTTTAGAGGATCACAAACTGACCAATTCTCAATCACCAGAAAGGAATACTGCTCTTACGCAAACTTTGTGGTAAGTCAAGAGATTGCGTGAAACAATGTCAGTAATTGTGTATGGACCATGAAATTAGGGCTTCATATTTTTGGGTTTTTGAAACTAACATAAATCTTGATCTGATCAACGCTGGCAGACTGTTGGAATGAGTGAGTTGGGTCAGCTGAGTGAAAGCATACGAACAAAACGTAGATCTTTAGAGAGTTTGCAAAGACAGAAATGAATGCTAATTTCAAGTTCACAAATATTGAGACTGTAATTCAAAAGATAATATTTCACAATGCAAAAAAGGCTAATTCAATGAGTTGTTTTCATTTTTTTATCGAAGATTGGAAACTGAAAGCTTGTAGGATATATCAAATAAGATCAGTGAGTGTGGGCGAAGTGAGATATGTAAGTGGTGTGTTATATGGTCAAGTAGTGCGACTTCAATTGAAAAGGAGTTTTTGTAAGGTAGTGATAAGACTTATATTACTGTGCGATGCAGAGTGTTGAGTGACAGACAACAAGAGTATAAGTGGCTTCGGTGTATACACTACAGTGGATGAGTGAAGTAACAAGAAAGATAGAATCAGGAATGAGTATGTAGAGGGCCTTGATCTAACAATGTGAAAAGGAATGATGACTTAAATCTTCTAACTCACTGTTTACTTTTAAGGCATTGACCACCGTTAACTGCAGTGATTAAAATGTTTTTTATGTGCACATCCACGTGTCACCTAAACATGTGTTTTCCCAACTGACATTGTCCTAGGGTTCAAATATGGGACGTTGTCGCATCTCTCTCTCTCTCTCTCTCTCTCTCTCTCTCTCTCTCTCTCTCTCTATATATATATATATATATATATATATATATATATAAAATCAAAATTGTATGATTCAAGATTCAAATCGGATCATACAAATCAATGGAATTTCCGTGAAACTGAGAATCCCATCAACTGAAAGCTATAGAAAGGGCGTTTTGGTCCTTTTATTAATTTTTAGTTTTTCCTCCCTCCTACCTGATGTAAACCCTAGGCCGCAAAACTATAGATTAGGGTTAACTAGATGAAAAAATACTTTAAACTTTGTTTCGCGGTGTCAAATCACTGTAAAACAGCCCTGATTTACAGTGTTAGGTTTGGGTTTTGTGTGTTAAGCATGATCAAATTCACCCCCATAAAGACAGTAAATCTTGCAGTAGATGAAGGACAACAACCTAATGGATTAATATCGACAGAAATATATGAAAAGAAATAGGAGGTTCAGATTTTTAGCACAGAAAACAGCAGAGATATAAGACATTAAAAAAACACTGGAGATCACCCTGATCAATCCGAAAATTAGTCAATATGGAAGTAGACTAGTCTCAAAGAGCGCCAGATCAGCAATCAGAATCAGTTTCAAAAGAGTAAGATTAACACGGCTGGAGGATCAAAACCATTGATATTGTCACCCTCGTGTGACTGACAAGTCACGGCAGCAAGAAAGGAGTTAAAACTCTGGACTTCCAAACTTGGTTCTCAAAAGAAGTTCTCATAAAAATTATTCCACGCCAGCTTGTTTCTCTCGGCTGACTTTATATATATAATAAAGGGAAGAAGATATATATAATAAAGGGAAGAAGTCCTATTCTCTTTCCAATTAAGACCCCTTATTAAATTTGGACCCTAAGCAACCAATAATAAGTAACTTCCTAATAATTTACCTCCTACTTCTAAGACTCTAGACTTCTCGACAATATGTATATGAAAAAATCCTTTCATGAGAATGGATTCTCGTGACTTCCCTTTTCAGGTGATCACGAGAATTATGCTTGTGTTTTCACTGTCACGCGGCCACTTAATGTGGGTTGGCCTTCTGAGCATATCGGGTCTTCAATTTAGAACCCAATTTTACATTAATTTCTGACCTCTTTTTATCTCTATTTTCTGGTCCCTTAAACCCGTGAATTCTGAGATATCTCCAGCCCCTTTGGTCCACTTTTGAGGCCCCTAATCCAGCCCTGAACCTTCCCATTTTATACTGCATCATCCTCCCTGGGATGGAGAAGCCTCAACTCCATCGAGCCAATTTCCACATAAACTTTGATGTAATCTTTGCCTCGCTTCCTCGTTTTGCAGTAGTCATTGACCCTTTGACACCTTTCTCATCAGATTCCCAAAGTTGCACATTAACAAGGTTCTTAAACTTCTACTTACTCGGCTTAAGTTGAGAATCCTCCTTAGCAGGTAGGAGTATAATCTTCTTATCGTCTTTGACATCAACCGATTTAATATCTTGGTTCTTAAGTAATCCAAAAATTATCATGCTACTATCTTTCCTTCACTACTGCCATCAATAATAACCCTCCAAATTTGTGCCTTTGAAGTGCAGTTGGTATGGAAAATATTTGATCGTATGACACTTGTCTTAATCAATGACCTTTTAAGTGATGACTAGCCCTCTAAAGCAAACCCTCTCCCTCGGCATCACCTTCAATTTTAACTCTATCATCCCCTTTCTCACCATCTGCATCATAAGGCATGTCTTCCTCTTTACCCTCGACTGCATGATCTTCTTGGGCTAGGTTCACATGTCTCTAAGGGCACTTATAGGATCGGTAGCCTACTTCATTACATCGAGAGGATTTAATTCACTTGCTTCAATGGGCTAGTCCCTTGAGGCACTATCGATTGATCAATCCACCTCCCTTTAATTAGGGTTTGGTTGATCTATGGTCGAATTGGTCTTTCGACCCGACTCCTTCCGGAATAGCGATATCGTAGTCGAGCCAGGAATGGTCGTTAGTGGACACCCGTCATTTTTCACGGGTTAGAGAGGCCTCTTTAATACATTAAGGAAAAATGTTCACAGGGCCAGAAAGACTCAGTCATATGAACTTAGACAACTTAACGGGTTGGTAAAAGAAAACCACATCGACCAGATTTACCGAGCTAATCAGGTCACCCCTTGACTGGACGTCCTCCCACTATGCTGAAGCATCCCTGAAAATTCGGTCAACACAAATCTGACGCTACGACAATCCGACACCTACTTAATTTCAAAAATATTCGCCACCTTGCTCACCAAATCAAGAAACTCATCCGGATTTAATCTCTCATTGAACTCTGACATATCTACCTAACTCCATAACTATTTTCCCAATCCTGGTTGCGGTAATCTTGATCCTCGTGACCAAATCTGGTTGGGATCCTTCGTCGATGATGACATGACGCCTTCTATAACCCCATTCATATCTTGTTTGTTCACCTTCTACTTTTGTGGTGATCTCACTCATGTTAAGGTGTTAACTCATCCATCCTTTGTAACACCTCCATCAATTCTTCAACATGGTCCATACATTGATTTAATGTAGGAGCCCTCGGTCGAGGCAATCTTATGTATTTCCTTAACAATAACATTTGATCTGATGTCAATTGATGTGAACAGAATCCTATGCAATACAATTCTATAGTTCTATTATGGAGAAAGGTGGTGGAACTATGGAATTTAGTTGATGTTTTGTTACTAGATGATGTTGGAATATTGATGGATTAATCGATATGTAGGTAGTCAATATGGATAATGGATTATAGTAAATGGTGAATGATTTATGGCATGTACACTAGGAAGCACGGATACTGATATGGGACGCGGGTACGATATGATACAAGTACGACGATACGACAATTTTTAACAAATCAAGATACAATACGGGAGGGATATGTGTAATTAAAATTTATTTTTATATATTTTTAGGTATATTTTAGATTAGTAACCGTAAGAAAAAGAAGAAAACAAAAAAGAAACAAACAAAAAATACTTACAGAGACTGATTTCAAATGGGTAAGCTCCCACGTTGGCTCCTGCAATTTCTTCTTTTCCGAAAAACCCTAAATCTCAAACTCACAATCTGATTTCTTCTTTTAATTTTTTTTCCTAGAAACGCCCAGGATACGCATGCAGTTGCATCCCTCAAGTATCAGTATCCGATACAGATACGATACAGACACGTGGCAAAAAATGGAGTATTTGTCCTTCCTTGCATGTACATAATTCCTAATTGCATATTCTTACTTTTAAACACATATGACCATATCATATTCATGTCTCTACAGTTAGCAATATTATTTATCTTTTGTTAGCTGATAAAGACGACAAATAGATGGTTATGCACTATTTAATTTTTTTGATTTATTTATAATTTTTCATATCTTTTCGTATTTTTAAAAAAAAAATTGAAAAGATCCTCCAATTGATGATTTGATTTTGATCCCTCCCTCCACCACAATTTTAGGATTCGATTCAATTTTGACAACACACTCACACACACACACACACACACACAGAAGAACAGACAGAGAAATTTTACTTTTCATGTCCTAAGTAAGATACCATATACTTCTACCCAAATCATTCATAGTAGACATGGCACAATTTTAGATCCTTCCTGTGTTTCCATGTTGCAAACCACATGACGGGGGTTAAATCCATGCAATCTCTTAAATGATTAGGAATGTCTAGTCAGTGTATTGTTTGGTGTAGCCTCTTCATGCAATAGCCTGCAATGTGCAATGCTATGCTTGGTGCATGCATTCTTCATGCACGTAATTTAATTGGCTGCAATGTCACGTTTCTTGCATGCATTCTTCATGCACGTAATTTAATTGGCTGCAATGTCACGTTTCTTGTACGAGGGGATAGAATCTAAACTCTTGTGTCTAGAAGCAAGATGTTGTATGCAAGTGTAAAAACTTCATTGAAGACATATATATATATATATATATATATATATATATATATATATATATATATATATAATTTGGGATTTATGCCCAATCAACCTTACCATAAAGAACAATTGAACTTAGGATGAAAAAACTGACTAATATTTCTTGAATTAGATAACACATCGCATAGATAGTCTTCTTAGTGTTACAGCCGTTGTAACAATAACAGGTCCCAATTATCATTTTTAATCCACTAAAGTTGGAAAATTAGAATTTAATTATCACAATAGTAATATGCATACAGAATCAAGAAACATTATGCAAATAATGGACAAACATACCCTTATCATACTCATCGGTATCATTTCTATAACACTTAAACACCACAAATATTCATTTTTAATCCACCAAAGTTGCAAAATAGAATTTAACAATCACAACGGTAATATGCATAGAGAATCAAGAAGAAAAAACATGCAAATAATGGACAAACATCGGCATATCATACTCATCAGTATGATTGCTATAACACTTAAAAACCACACATATGAGTAACTATGAATGAATGAGGCAAAAGAAGAGATTGAAGTTTCAAAGGTCACCCTATAACTCCATGCAATGCAAACGATGAAACTGATTTCCCTTTCTGTGACCTAATGGAGCGTTTTCTTCCATTCATAACTCCAACATAAAGGTCGCCATATGTATTACCATTTTCCATCTGCCACAAATCATTCACTTCAAATGAGCAGCACAGCATAGACAAAAATATGCTAAGTATATGATTCCCTCCCTAATTATAAGCACTATGACACAAGCCAGATATCTTGTGGTGGTAGAAATGTTTAAAATGGTGTATGTGAAACATAAGTCATTCATGAAAATGTAGCTTTCAAGATGGACCAACCTTGTTACAAATTACTCTACCTAAGAACTGAAAAATGAATCGTTAAGAGGTTTAAATTTTCTATGCTTTCTTATGTTAAAAGATATTGATAAATACTAGCAATATGAGTATCTAAATCAACGCAGAAGAAAATTGGAGTCATAATGATTCATTTAACTAATCAATTATTAAATGAGACAAGGAATGTTGATTAAATTTGATCCATACACACACACACACACACACACACACACACACACACATATTTGCAAATTACAGTTGGATAAACATTGCAAATCAGGTATGATTTCTTTCCCCGTTTCTTTCTTTAATAAAAATTTCTGCTTATTTTCAAACCAAAAAAATAAATAACCCAAATTGTTCACACAAACCCAAATTGTTAACACTCAACTCATGTGACCCTAACCAGTGCTATCCCATATCAACCATCATACTAAGGGTGCACACTGGTCCTCAGAAGTGATGTCCCCAGGAACCTGTCATGGTACAATCCAGAACACCTGCTTACAGTTTCAAAATCTGATTATTAAATAATTTCATGATGTACGATAATGTTATGTTGCAGGAAGTTACTTTATAGTCACCATCAACAATTTGTATGATATAAAAGTAACTAAAAACCTAAAAAAATAAACCTCAAGAAAAATGTGATATTTTTTAACTATAAATATTCATTTTAGATTTCTTAGTTACCATTTAAAAATAAAATTAACTACGGAAACCATTCAAATAAACAAAAATAACTTTGAATATTTGACTCTCTTAACATTAAGTATACAGAATGAAAAGTACCATAATTCCCCTTTTACAAAACCATAGCACCAATTTTGCAAAACGATAAGCTACGGCAAGTTGACTACCATAGCAACTCCAACAGTCCAAGGTAATGTGCGCGAAACAGATTCTGGAAAATCCCTTTGCCCCCCCATAACAAAAAGAAAGAGATTCTAACTAGCACCAACTATTATGGATACTGTCTATCAAAATACTCCCGAATTGTTTAAATGCACATAAAGTGCATAAGAGATGAAATAAATGCACACTAACAACAGTTTAGGGAATGCCTTAAAATAAACTATTATCTATTTTAATTAATCGCAATAAGGTTCATTCTTACATCATAGCAAATAAATAAGCAAAACTGGAAATGACCTTTTGAAAGGCCAAACAGTCCAGCATCTTTCTCACTCTAAATCACAAGGAACACATTTGACATGCAAGCAAATTGATTTCAACGCTATATATTCTCTAAAGATACTAATTACGCTTGGATGGTCAAAGATGCACGAGAATGTGCAATAGCTCAGCTTAGCTAGAGCTTCCCATTAGATATCACACAACTGAGAAATTTTGTCCGCATACAACAATTCACCCATCTTCCTGCTAAGCTCCCTTTTAGTGGTTGGGTATTATATCAACATCATGTAATGGTAATGCACCTACTCCCACAAGAAACTGTGAACACGTGGGTTAGCATGCGAATACTTCAGAGTCAGGAGAAGAGTGAGCTGAGCGACCCCTTTTGTATGAGAGGATGATTATGTAATCCTGCCTAGTGTTAACATCAACTCCAATTCAATTTGGCAAATTCTAACACCATTTAATTGATGGTGTGTGTGTGTGTGTGTGTGTGTATATATATATATATATATATATATATATAAACTCCCACATCCCTTTTTCAGTTTTAAATTCAGTTTTTTCGTAGCAAGGTTAGGATCCATATAGTTTAGAACCACCATCATCATCATTTTGCCTTATCCCATCATTTGGGCATCCACAGAGTTTAAATACATAGTAATAATTTTCACGTATTTTCTTCAAATAAGGAAAAAGTGATACATACTATTAAGTAGAGGAAATGAATCTAAGCGAAATTTCTCGTCATGAATTACCAGTACATGACTAATAGATGAATATCTTCAAGGAACTGAACATGTGTGTGTGTGTGTGTGTGTGTGTATATATATATATATATATACTCTCCTAGTCTCCTCACAGCTTCAATATACCTTTTGATAGAATACCATGAAGAGCCAATTTCCATGGATTTTGTGGCTACCAAGAATCCTTGATAGAACTTTTCAAGTGATTGGGTGGCTAAGAAATGTTTCAGCCAATTTTTAAAGTGGTGATGACCTATTAATCCATATATGTGCATACATACATGTACATCCATATATGTGTGTTGTGCGCGTACATATGTAAGCCTAGAAATATAATGTATGTGCCCATAAACCTCATCCTCAAGCTCATTTAGAATTGTTTGGCCATCAAGCGCTTGAAAGAGCCCTTCTCTTCTAGCAGTGAGCCATGTACAAGATTCATTAGGTCCATCTTTGGTGACTCTAACAGATGCAGCCTTATATGTAACACCTACAGGAGAAACACCAGTTGATAGTGCTAGATCGAAGTTAATCTCCCCGGCACCTGCTTCATTAAAACCAATACAATAGTTACATCAAAATAAAAAAAATAAATATACGACCATACACATATAAGATAAATGAATGAGCAAAGTATAAAAGAAGCAGAAAGACCATGTGCTCTAATAAAATTGATCTTCAGTGAAACAAGTTATTAGTTATAAATAAAATAAGTTAACTTTAATGACAATACTATTGACAAAAATAAACATTGTATAAAATTTGAAGAAATGAGATAGCAAATATAAGAAAATTTATAAAATACTTAATGACAAGTTTTATCGTATGAACATGGATCCCGTATAAGCGAGTGTTAGAGAAGAAAATGATTTTCTAGGGCAATTATGTTGTATTGATCAAAGTCTTATTTCTCCACTCATTTCTGTTCAAGGCTAAACTCATTCCTGCATGTTGTTTCTCATTACTTCTGTTCAAGTCTTTATTGGTATTCCCCTTCTACATTTAAATCCTTCGTATAGGGGCTGTTTCAGCCTTTCAGGTCTCTAAAGAATATGCCCAATCAATCTCAAAGGACATCATATAATCTTCTCCATATGCCCAATCTAAACATCCTCTTATGTATTCATTCGTAATTCGATAATTTATTATTACTCCATTTATCCATTTATACGCATATTCCTTTATATGTTTAAGCCCAGCATAATATATCAACACATAACATATAAAAAGTGTGTATATATATTTAGTCACCAAGATATCATAGCATATCATTACTATTGCATGATCACTCATGAAACAACGTGAGAGCGTATGTTGTCCCCACATGAATATCAGATTCTCATTTTGTGCTCACATCAGACTCATTTTGCGCTTTGCATGAAAATAATTCTCTCTTGTATCACCATGTTATTTCACGCGCCTTGTATTAGGTTAAGACTTTCTTTAATATTGAATAGTAGAAAAAAGCTTTTCTTCCTGTTTTCCTTGGTTCTTTATTATTTTCTATTCTTTTGCATCTGATCGTAATAAGTTTTACTTGATAATTCACTTATACCATAGCATCTTATATTATCCTATTAATATCTTCCTAAAGTCCAAAGATACAGAACCCAAGGAGTTCAAAACTTATCTTAGAAGGTAGAAAGTACAACTCACTGAGAATATGTGCTATCATCATAATGGCATTATCTCAAAGCAAGGTACTCTTCCAGTAGATACTTTCCACGTGCGTTCTGTTTCCTCATCTGATCTCATATTGAAGTTTCACATTGCATTGCAAAAATAGAAATCTCCCTAAACATCTCACTCAATTTATCAGGTCATTTTTTTCTCCAGATTGGGCCTTCCTAGTGGCGTCCCCATTAAACACTCTCATTGATTTGAAACTTATGGCTTATAGTTGAAGGCCAAAGGCTCCCCAATAATATGCAGAGATCAAGGTCTCACTTTGGGAAGCCTCTTTAAGTGAGGTTCATTTCTAATATTCCTTTTTTATAGTCAGTTATCCTTTTGGCGCTGTTCAAATTGGAAACACATAAACAAATCAAAATCGTCAAACATTTGAAAGATGGGCTCAGTTTTTATTATCAGTAATAAAAAAATATAGGCCTTAAGGGGGTGCTTTAGCAGGGGGAGAGTGTAATAGTAGCCATGCAGCGGCAGCAACAATCTGTCAGGAGACATGACAATCAACAACAGCAGTGATCTCAAAAACCCCTAACTTGGCAACAAAGTCAGCTCGCCCATTAGCACGTCTTAACCTCCACAAATTTCTAGTCTATATAGAGAAGCTTAAGCTCTAAGGAGAGGCATCTCAATCAAGATAGACATGCAATGTCATCGTTGTGACCAGCAGCAGCAGCATAGCCTTATCTCATCTATCTGGGGACGGCTTTGGGAATCTTATTTCTCCACTTGTTTCTACTCTGCACTAAGCTCTTTGTAACTCCGCAATCCTTCATGTCACTTCCCACCGCTTCCCTCTAGGTCTTCCTCACGTCCTACCAGGTAGAACCGGATTTCCAGCCCTACCCCATCCGCTGCCCTTCAAAATAGGAGAATCTTGACTTTCTTGGTTTTCACTTTTTATAGCATGACGTGCAGTCAAGATTCTCCTATTTCGAAGGGAAGCAGATGGGGTAGGACTGAAAATCCGTTTCTACTTGGTAGGACCTGACGATTGCCCCCTCTTCTCCTAGTTCCTTGTGCTTGCAACATTTTAATCAGTCGTGCACGATCTGTTTTGACTTTTGATCTCCGATGAACATATCCAAACCATCTCAAATTATCTTCCATAATTTTCTTTGTAGGCGTCACTCTCAAATTTCCTTACTCAACATTCTGCACCATATGGTACAGAAGGTCTAAGATGCGGATGTAACATCATGCATGTAAATTAAGAATGCAACTATAGCACATATTTCAAGGTTGGCAACATAACTTCGTTTTCAAGGTTGGCAACATAACTTCGTTTTCAAGGTTGGCAACATAACTTCGTGCCAGAATCGCTCTTTAGATTTTTTTTTTGCTAAAATTGTAAACTAATGTGATCTTAATGATTTTAAATAATAGTGTTTATACCAATTCGTATATAAAGAGAGAAATAGATAGATATTGTAATGTAAGATACTTATAACATAGCTATTATTACTTTTTTGGGTTTTCATGCATCATTTTTATACACATTGGCTTTAACATGTTTCTATTATCAGCATGATTGTATATATTATAACAATGTTGAAAGTAGCATTTTTTAGTAGCCAACCAACCGCTGGATATTCGATAAAAATGAAATTATCAATGATATATATATATATATATATATATATATATATATATATATATATATTCAATTGAATAAAAAATTTACCATTTTTTTACTGATAAAATTATTATAGGATGGCCATATTTCTTAAAAATGACCTTAATAAGTCAATTTTTTAAAGAAATGCCCATAAACAATATCAGTTATTGGGCAGTCCAACAACTTGACCAATTGGACTGTATAAAAAGTTGAAAGCTGCTGGATTGTCCAATGCCTTCTACTTTAATCTTCTTCTTCTACTACTATTGACACATCAGAGATCAAATTTTGAGCCTTGAAACCTTATAGCAACCTCAATGCTTCCGCCTTGGTAGAATCCACTCATTCAATCAGCCTAGCAAGCTTAGTACTATGAAGTCAACACTGGCGGCTAATAAGTGAAGTATTATGAAGTTAACATTGACTGCTAACAAGTGAAATTAAATGAAGTTAACGCTGACTGCTAATAAGTGATATTATGAAGTGAAGGTCGGGGGGTCAAGGCTAACAAGTTCAGTCTAGTGAAGTTAACTGAAACTGCTTATCTCTTTTGGTCCCAAAGATTAGGGCTTGCTATTTCCATTGGTTACGGTGATATTATTTATCCCAGTGACCGGTTTATGGATGAGTGTTCTTGAACTAGTCGGTCTAGCTTTGAACCTACGTGCCTATGGTTTCGTTCTCAGGAAATCCGTGCAACGAAATATCCTGAATTTTATACTCTCTTTTATTAGTTTATATGAGAAAAATCTTCTCTTAAACGAAGGTATTCATGCTTGGATGGCAGCTCACAATCAGACTCATGAAAACCTTCATTTCCTAAGGATTCCCATGGAAACGCTCTTTAATGGAACTTGTGCATAACATCCCGCTAGCGGTAGTCGCAATCATGGCATGGCTAGTATGAATGTATATTGCAGTAAACCCCACTAGGAATAGAGATTACCATTACAGGAGCCTATCCAAGAATAAGTCGTCAAAGGAGAATCACGCTCAACCAAGCCCTACAGACTGCACAAAACGGATGAAACATTACATTTACCAGCAGCATGTGAAATAAAGTGAAGTAAAGGTAAGCTGAAAGCAAGTGAAGTGGAGTGAAGTCAGGAGTCAACCAACAAGCCCTGCAAATGAAGTTGGTCGTCTGAGCTTGCCATATCATATTCTCGGGGAAACTCTCTTTTATTTCCTTATTGGTTATCTCTAACGGTGTTCTTTTGATTTGCAAGCCTCCTCTACCGCAATTTAGTTTGGTAAGTAGCACACTCTATGGTTTGTCTGGTTGTTGTAATGGCACCGTTCGTTTGTTGTGTAGAAGGAATATTATATATATAAATTAAGATACTCACATTATAAGATATTTTTGTCACGGAACTTCTATCTTAAAAAGGAGATTGGAATTAAAACAATAAAATCACAAGTAGAAAGTATTTCCTTGGTTGATCGCCGAGAAACTCTCTTCAAAAGGAGAATGGATGTGATCTCAAGTATAGAGGAACTTTTCGGATGTTGCTTCATCTCAAACCTTTTGGGAATGTGTCAGCCATTTCCTTGGTTAATATGAGTCCAAATTCTAAAATCATAGTTCTCTTACTAGGCTGCCGAAATCATTTGGTCTCGAACAACCTAAGAACAGCCATTGGAGTTTAATTTTAAATGGTCCTCTAGTAGTGATTACTGCCTCATCTTAGCTCTCTTTGGCTGTACCATAAGCTAAGCATCCACCATCTCCTCTCAATTGACACATTACACAGTTATTCGCCATAGAAAACTCCTACTTTGTAGATGGCTTACCATAGGACTTTATCTCTAATTGTCATCCAATAAAAGATTAACTACATTGGGAGGTGTCGAAATTTTCCAAAGTTGTGTCCATGGAGTGTCAGATGAGACTGTTGAAAAAAGAAAGATTTAAAATGTTACAAAACACCACCCACGAGATTGTTGAAAAAAGAAAGATTTAAAATGTTTCAAAACACCACCCACGAGACTTGTGTACCCATATCCTACAATCACTCTTGTTTTGGGATGTACAAAAGCTCTAACCTACCAAAATAGAAAATAAACTATCAATTTCCCATCTAACGAGACTACATGACCAAACAACACAAACCATGGCATTACACACTGCAACCCTTTTGCAACGCGACCTTTCAATTCAAAGCACTTAATAGAAAAAGAAGACTTACCACATGAACAACCTTCTGAAGAGTCGAGTCATACTTGTCTTGCACCTTAAACATAATAAACCTCTAAAACAATTCATGACCATGCAAGCCGCTCGCTATCAAGCCGACAACCCCCAACCTCTCGACCTAACCTCCCGCCTACCCAACCAAAATATACTTAGAACCCAAAACCTCCCTTCTTCACCATCTGCCATAGCCACTTCCTAAGTAGTTCCATGGTCATTTCTTCCAGTCATCATATTCCCAAACCACATCCGTATGTACTAGTTGTAGTTTTTTCATCGATGCAGAGGAAATCTCTTTCCAATATTCTATGCCTTGATATCACACTAGCAGGATTTTGGAGCAGTAACATAAAGTAATCGATGGATCCAATAAGCAAGATTTGATAAGTGTTAATCGTGCCCCCTAACAAAAGTATGATTCATCTCCATACAGTGAATTTCTTCACCAAGACACCAACCTCTTCAATAATTAGATTCCATATGGCCTTTTAGTTCATCCACACATAAAGGCAGGCTGAGGTACATCGAATGTAATCGATCCCAACAGCAACCAAATGCCTCTACCATATCATGTAAAGCATCATCCTCTGATCTCCACTTTGACTACCATGACTACACTTTTGCTCACCTTAATTCTTTCTATAGGTACCTCTTCACAACAAAGTAATATTGCCTTTACATTCAACATGTACTCCACCGATGCAACCTCAAAACAACATAGTGTCATCAGCATATTAAAGGTGAGTTACCAAGGGCCCACTTATTGCTACATTAAAACCATGGTTTCAAAACTTTAGTCAAACTAATATGTATCACCAATATGTATCAATATCCAAGCAATACTGATACCAATACCCTACGGGTAGCCGGGATCCCCTAGGTATCAACCTATACCTCCTAGTATCTGTAAATACCTGTGAATAGCTATAATATCAATGATATTGTGCAACATTGCCATTACATGTCGACTTGTAGGATTCCCTAATTATTGGCTAATACTTGTTGGAATTGCCAGTTATCAGTGGTACAGTCACTATTTGGTAACCATCACTATTGGAATAAGTATCAGCCTATAGGCTGGGCAGATATGGCCTTCAATAGAAAATTTTTAAACCATGATGGAACTATTAATCAGCCCCACGTTGGTAGCCACATCCATGCGTTTACTCAAAGCTTCTCCTACCATCTTGAAAAGGGACCGTGATAGCATGCCATCTTGTCTTAGTCCACGAGTACTTTCAAAGTCTCCTTCTACACAAATTATAGAAAAACTCAGGTCAACCTTTCCTCTGACCAATCACATGGGCAAAATTAACCCTCAAGTATGGGGAAATAATGTGCACCTGTATGGTAGTGTTAAAGAACTTCTTACTGATCACATCATATTCTAATTATCATATTATATAGTACCACAATTATAATAAAATTCATGATATGTTGTTGCTTGAAAATAGTAATTTAATATGGAGACTGCTAAAGAGTAATGAGGAATTGAGGGAAATGGGAATTACCTCATTAGTACAATACATATAATACAATGATGCTTTAAATTATGAACCTAAAACAACTTCAAATGCATTAAAAATCTAATACCATGAGGTTTGTCTTTATCCCTTGCAAATACAAGAGCAACAGCATCATATGTATCAATTAAATGTTTCCTTTCTTCAGTATGCTTGCTCCGACTTCTCAAAGTAGCTGGACAGTTAGGAATTGATGGTTCTTGATTCTCAGAAGCAATCATGGAACCAGCCCCACTACTGAATAAACAGGTTCCTCTCTCATCACCCACAATGACAGTTTCACCACATAGTTCATAATCTGAAAAATAAATAACAGAAGACAGCAAATTGAATCTCATAAGAAATAGTCCTTGTATGTCAAAGTCATAGATTTTATAATATCTTCAGCAAAGATCAACTCTGGACTAACTTGGATTGATTTGGCTTAACATTTCATTTGTTAAAATAAAAGAATATCAATCCCTCCACAGGGCTATACTTCTTAAATAATAACCATGATCTACTTTTAAACATATGTTTAATGAAGGACAAATATATAGGGAATGATTCTCACCCATCTTCTTAAAAACATATCTCATGTCAGAATCGTGTTCCTGAAAAATTCATTGTGTGAGAAATTTGCTATTGATAATAGCATTCGGCAATAAACCAATGGGAACAATTCTAGCAAACACCTCTCAAACAAACTTCAAAAAGAGGCCTGCTTATTGGTGACTGGAAGTAAACCAGCTTACTTGTCACCTGTACAGATGACAATAGAGGTGATTCAGCTTGTTTTGCCTCCAATCAACAAATCACTAAGCCCCTATTTAAATTCTGAAGGGTCCAAAAGATTGGTATGAAAGAAACATTACTAATACACCACATAATGTAAGACTATAGAGTGACTTAGTATAAGGTACCTGATCTGAGCGCAAGCAGCGGCACTCGGGTGAATCTCACACCAACAACCTTGGTAATTCTGCTGATAATTTTGAATTTTTAGTGACAAATCAGTGAAAGGTCAAAACTGAACTTTCACAGATTTGTCATTCATAAAAGCAGTGCGGCTTCCAAACCTTGACCATTCAGATAAAAAGAAATTGACCCAAGTGCCAGGAGTAGCACTCGAGTCAGGTACCTAATACCAGCTCATATAGAGTAGTCCAAAAAATAAACACAATAAACAATTAGAAGAATACTAGCTTACTGCAAACATCACAATCCCTAGAGGGGAGCTGCAATAATTTTTTATGTCTGCCAAGAAGCACTCGACCGAGATCTCTTGAAACTTTTCCTAAGTAAAATCAGAGAGAGCTCAGTTCAATTACTGATGTATTGAGCAAGGAAAATGAAGGAAAGCACTTGAAAGTTCTAAACATATAAACAAAATAAAAAATAACATGTTTTGGCGCAAAACTTCAGAAATGTTAAAGATTGATTCTGGTCACCTACATCAATAGGTGTCCGTTCTCAATGGCATATTTTACGCCACATGGCGCATACTTTTACCAATCCACTTTGTCCAGGTGCTTGGATATCATGTGACCTTCACTTAGTCCTAAAAATTATCCATCAGATCGCTACCAACCACCCCGAGCACTTCATCGTGGACCCTACATTAAATCTATATTGCATTGCCAGGATCAAATGGTTTGAAATCTCTGATGGGCACCCTTTTAGGCTAACATCAGTTCATGTGGTGTTCCAGTCCTACTACATAGAGGACTTTGGTAGGCCAAAATGTGTGCCACGAGGCATAAAAAACCATACTTTTGAGTGGTATATCTATTGATGGAAGTGACACACCATTAACCCCAATTTATATTATAATGAAATAAATTTCAATTAAAAATGCATCGCTCTTACGTTAACTGGTCTGGACAACGGGATTGCAGTGACTTTCAATCCTGGCACAAATCCAACAATCAAGGTGATCCCACGGTCTACATTTTCCGACGAATTGTATGCTACATCTCTTACTCCCTCATCAACTGAATTCCACTTAACCTAGAGGAAAGATAAAAACAACACCTATTAAGTTTTAATTGGATGCTGCTTACCTACACAATAATTCGAATTGTCCAGTGAAATGATCGACAAAAAACCTCTAAAAAACCTAATAATTTTTGTGGTTAAGAAAGGGAGAAAAAATTAATACTTCTCTAAACTCATTAATGATAGCATCTCGTAAAAATGATTGAAGAAAAAGTACTCCAAAACTAATAATTTTCACAGTTTAAAAGGAATGAAAAAATTGATACTTCTCTAAACTCGATAGAGCATCTCCTAAAATAATCTATAAGAACTAATAATTTTCAGGGTTTAAAAAGGAAGAAAAAATTTATACTTCTCTAAACTCGTTAGTGAGAGCATCTCGTAAAATGATCAACGAAAAACCTCTAAAACCCTAAAAATTTGCACGGCATAAAAAAGAAGAAAAATATTATACTTCTCTAAACTCGTTAGTGAGAGCATCTCTGCCGATGATACCACGAGCATGACATGTAATGATCGGAATTTTCAAACCGAGCTTCGCTTTTAACTGAAAAACCACTACGTTTGTTAGGGCAAAATTTCATTCGAATTCCAAGGTTAAAACCAAGGGGATTCGATCCAGATAAAGAACACTAGAAAATTACTATAAATAAATAAAACATATAATCAAATACATACGATCTGGAGCGTCTTATTCAAATTGAAGTTTCTTCCAATGCATGCGATGGCAAAATGCGGTCGAATTGGTTCAGAGAGAACCTTATCAAGCGCCTCTGCAACGGAAACCTGGAAAATGAGATGCGAAATCGAGATGGATCAGAAGAGAGAGAGAGAGAGAGAGAGAGAGAGAGAGAGAAAGGAGATTCTAGGGTTAGGGTTTTGAGATTACCTCGAGATTAGGGCTTAGAGAGAGAGAGGAGAGGAGTTTGGGGCGAGAGAGAATGCGATCGCATACGCGGCGCCAGGAGCGGCAGGCGCAGGTAGAGGAAGCGAAGGCTCGAGCTGGGAGCCTCGAGAGTATGTTTTCAATAACGTCATCTCCGATCGAAGCCAAACCTCCTCTGTTGTTATCGCCCCTGTCCATCACCTCCCTCTCTTCGCTACCAACCGCTTGCGATTGGGAGTGGCACATGGGAGTGTAATATCCCTCCCCCGCACACTATAATCCTTAATCTCTATACAAAATATCGGGTCGAATCAAAAATTTTGTATGTCCGCCAACTTTTGAGTGGACTCAACTGAACTGAAGGTTGGGTCGGATGCTTCATGCCTAACCTAGCCCTCCCCGACGGGTAAAGTTAGATTACAAATTTAGATTGGACGGGTCAGTATCCCCGCCTGACCCGTTGAGAGCCATGGGAGCATGGCTAACTCTAACAATGAACCATGTCCCACATGGAGTAGAGAAATCCCCGATGCCGGGATATTAGGCGTATGCGGATCTTTTATGTCCCGGCGGGTTTTCAATGGAGACTTAAGCTCATGCCAAAATAAAAAATCAAGGAAGAGATTTAAGTCAAAAATTGGATAATATCATGGTGTATGGGAGGGGACATCTCGGGAGCCTGGACTATAATGTCTATGCTTCCCCTCTAAAATAAATGCACAAAATCTCTCTCCTATCTTTTAGGTGTCCCAATCAAATATCCTACTTGAGTCACGCCTATTTTTTAGAAGCAATGGTTCAACTTTCCTCCTAAAACTTTTCTTCTTAAATTAAATTTTAAGTAAAAAATAAAATAATTATGTAAATTTAAAATTACGTGAATCTATTAGATTTATAAATCTAAATTCATCATTTTTCTATTATTTTATCCAAACATACCAAAACGTTAAAAATGAGGCTTAGCCCAATTAATATGGCTCTCAACTATGACAGATTGGCCCTAATGCCAATTGATAGGCGCACGAATATATATAAACAAAAGATTTATTTATTTATTTTTAAATTTTGTTACCAGTAAATGAATGCTAATTTTATTTTTTATAATATTATACATTTCTTGTTTATATTTTGGCCCAAGGATCAAAATTACGGATTTCGTTCCGGTTTCGGTGGAGATCGAAATTTCGGCCGAAATCTTCAACCCCATATAAAAAGCCCAAGATTTTGGGATTTCGTTTCATTTTCAATGGGGACCGAAACCGAAATTTCTGTCATTTCGGCCGAAATTTTGATCCTTGCATTGGCCCCCTCCCATAAAAGTTTCTGACTCCATCCCTGGACTCAAACGAATAGTTAGTTCACCAATTCAAATTGGGGTTTGCAATTTGCAAATTTTAAATGAATCTATTTCGCTAGGACGAGTTTTAAAATTATTTATTGATTACATAAAATCTTAAGTTTAAATCATCTTTTTATACTTTTAAAACTTCAAATGAATCCAATCGCAACGATTAATTCAACAATTTGCTTGTTATGCCGAATTCGATTCGTTGTGTCAATGAGTGAATTAAGTAGCATAGTATAAACTCATGCTAAGAATAAAATTAGGAAGGGAATTAAGCCCAAAATCAGACACTATCGTGGTGTATGAGTATGGATTGTCACAAATTTTTGATTAAAATTTTAGAGTATTAGTAAGATGATGATCCTCTCATTAAGATCTATACATGAAAGATTCACACAAAAAGCGTTCTCCAGATAATTGAAAGAAGTCGATGATTTTCAAGTGAAGTGCTCTGAGTTTAATGAGTTCAAGTAGGACTACCCTTAAATTTGTATCCTGCTCTGTGGACAACTTAGAGCTCCATCAAAAAAATTGTACGAACTTACAAGTGCTTGTTATCTCTGATAGACACACACCAAATCAATCATCAACCTATGCTTACTCATCCCATTTGACCAAGTCCACAGAAGATGCTAAAGATCATATTTCTTGATTTGGCTTGATAAGATTTCTGGATTTGCCTCCTCTTTTGGTGTTGGCACAATCTCTTAATTTGTTAGGATTTTAAATTCTTGATTTGGCATGATAAGATTTCTTGATTTACCTCCTTTTTTTATGTTAGCACAATCTCCTAATTTGTTAGGATTTTAAATTCTTTACTCTCTTATGTATGTACACTTGCCTGACTCCCACTAATTAAAGGATTCAACTTATTTGATTTTGATTATTTATACTCATATACTCCTCAATGAAAATGTAAGGAAAAACAAAATTGATTTTGATTATTTATACTCATATACTCCTCAATGAAAATGTAAGGAAAAACAAAATTCTTATTCTCATTTTGTTTCATGGTATCAAAGCCATTAAAGTCTAACGACTTGCTTTTTAGTTATGTTCTATTCTTCATCTTATTTTTTTTCTTGTTTGTTACTCATGGAGTTTGCACCAGTCAACAATATTTCTCATTTGGTGTCCATCAAGTTGGATCGCACCAACTATATACTTTGGCTCGCTCAGTTCATGCATGTGCTTAAAAGCACGAATATGTTCAGCCTAGTCGATGGTTCTAGGTCGGCTCCTTCACAGTTTAGTCTTAGAAAAGATGGAAACCCAACGACTAATCCTGACCCTCAGTATCCACTATGGCAGCAACAGGACCAACAACTCCTAAGTTGGATTAATGCTACACTATCACCAAGCATTTTGTCCATGGTGGTTCGTCTCTCTACCTCTCAAGAGGTCTGGAAATCCCTTCAGAAACGGAATTCATCTCAGTCACGCAGCCGTATTATTCAACTGAAGCACCAACTTCAAACTACAAAACGAGGAGATCTGCCCATCTTGGATCATGTTGACAAGATGAATCATATTGCTGACAGCCTTGCTCTTGTTAGAAAACATGTCGATGATGAGGACTTTCTAACCTTACTCATGGATGGAGTTGGACCTCTGTACGAAGCCACTATCAATTCTGCTCTTGTACATGATACTCCAATCATGCTCGACGATCTTATTGGTCTCTTGCTCAACGCTGAGATGCGACATGAAGATCACCATGTGATTCAAAATGATGCTCCTATTACTGCTTTGTATGCACTTAAAACAAAGCAAAACTTTCGTGGGAAAAGCTCCTCCAAACCTCGGCAAAATCGGAGAACTGACAAGATGTCCAATATAAAAACTTCATCATCTTCTTCGTCTGAATCCCTGAGAGCTCAAAAATCCAATTACATTCAATATTAGATCTGCGGTCATTTAGGACATTCTGCTATTAACTGCTACCATCGTATGAATCATGCATATGAAGGGCGAGTTCCTACAAAAAAGCTTGTTGTCATGGTTGTTGCCTCTGATTCCGCCATGAAAGATCAAACTTAGTTCACCGATAGTGGCGTTTCAACACATATTACCCCTGATCTGGCAAACCTCTCCAACCACCATGAATACAATGGGTCGGATAAGGTGGCCATCGGTAATGGTTCAGGTTTGGTATTCTCAAACATTGGATCTACTTCCTTGCACTGTGATTCATCTCTATTTCATTTACAAAATATTTTTCATTGTCTATTTGCCTCTGCAAACTTACTATCCGCCAATTAATTTTTGCGCGATAACAATTGTTACTTTATTTTTTCTTCCAATGGTTTTCTTGTAAAAGACATCGCGACGAGGACACTTTTCCACAAGAATATTGAAAATGGGTTGTACCCGTCTCATCTGTCAAGCAAATTTGCACATCCATCTACTCAACCGTTTGCTTTCATCGGGGAACGAGTTACGTCATCCATTTGACATCAAAGACTTGGCCATCCTGCAATTTTTATTTTACATCGTTTAGTTTCTTCTTCTAATTTACCTCTCAGTGGAACTATTAAAGTAAATAATTTTTATAACTCTTATCATGTAGCAAAGAGTACTCGGCTGCCTTTTAATTTATCTACATCCATTGCTTCTTTTCCTCTATAATTGATTCATTCTTATATTTGGACCTCTCCATATCTCTCTCTCTCTCTCTCTCTCTCTCTCTCTCTCTCTCTCTCTCTTAGGTTCCAAATATTACATATTGTTTGTGGATGATTTTCACGATATACGTGGATATATCCAATGCACTATAAACATAAAGCCTTCACTTATTTTTTGCACTTTAAAACTTATGTTAAAAAATTCTTTTCAACATCCATCAAATTAATTCGAAGTAATGGAGGAGGAGAATACACCAATGCTAGATTAAAACAATACCTAACCCAACAATGGATTTTTCATCGATTATCGTGTCCTCATACACTCGAACAAAATGGTGTGTAAGAATGCAAACATCGTCATATCGTTGATATGGGCCTTACCCTTTTAGCTGATGTTGGGATGCCCATTTATTATTGGGTAGATGCGTTTAACACTGTTGTTTACCTGATTAATCGGCTTCCAGTTAAAGTACTAGGCCGCTTATTTCCGTATGAGCACTTATTTTAAAACCCTCCTGATTACTCATCTCTTCAGGTTTTTGGTTTCTGGGATACTCTCTTAACTATCATGGTTATCGATGTTTGGATTTTGATACTAGATGTATTTTCCTCTCTCGTCATGTTACTTTTAATGAATTACAATTTCATTTCGAGAACAAGTCACCGCCCATTCCTCTACCCGTAGACAATGTATCTCCCACGATCATATCTCCCTCACAGCAACCAAATCCACATGCAACACCCATTGTCACATCCTTGGTGTCTCCACCTACTATTCATACCACTTCCACAACTTTAGAACTCACCGCTTTATCTCCTACCATGAATAACTCTTCACTTGTTGCACTAATACAACCCCTACAATCTCACCCACATTTGCGGGTGACTCATGCTCAACATAGTATAAGGAAATCGAACCCAAAATATGCCTTATCAGCCTCACTGATTCCCGTTGTCTCTAAACCTCCATGCTTTAGTAATACTGTTAAACAACCCAAATGGAAAACTGCAATGAGTCTAGAGTTTGACGCATTACAAAAAAATGGTATCTAGACTCTTGTCCCACCACTACCTCATTTAAATGTTTTGTCCAACAAATGGGTGTATAAGATCAAGCGGAGTGCCGATGGCTCTATCAAACGATTCAAGGCTCGTCTTGTCACAAATAAGTTCCATCAACAACACGGCTTGGATTATACCGAGACATTTAGTCTGGTGGTTAAACATACTACCATCCGGACTGTTCTTGCTCTTGCCATCCATCAACAATGGCCAATACGACAACTTGATGCCAACAACACATTTTTACACAGTTTTTTAAATGAAGAGGTGTATATGCGCCAACCTAAAGGATTCGAGGATCCAAAATTTCCTCATCACATATGTCGACTAAACAGATCTCTTTATGGCTTCAAACAAGTTTCACGAGTCTGGTTTCAATGCTTCTTTGATTATCTTAAAGATCTTGGTTTTATGTGTTCCAAGGCAGATTACTTTCTCTTCACATATCATCATCAAGGCATCACAATTCTGCTTTTAATATATGTAGACGATATTCTTGTTACCGGCATTAGTAAGCGACATCTTCATTGGTTGATCTCTACATTAGGTAAGGCCTTTGCTTTGAAAGATTTAGGACCTCTTCATTATTTTTTCGATGTTGAGGCTGTTTGGTCCAACAATGGTCTTCATCTTACTCAAACCAACTATGTCGTTGATCTTCTTCATTGCACACACATGGAATATGCTAAACCAATTGTTTCTCTTGCCCTTAGTGCAAGAAAATTGGACCCACGTGACGGAGACCCTCTCAAGGATCCATCCGAATATCGTAGTATTGTGGGTGCATTGCAATATCTTACTCTTACGCGCCCCTACTTGGCCTGTGCGGCCAGTTTATGCACCGACCTTCAACTATTCATTGGGCAGCAATTAAGCGTATTCTTCGTTACATCAAAAGGACTCTAGGGGATGGTCTATTCTTTCGTCCAAGTTTCCTCAAGCTTGAAGCTTATTTTGATGCTGATTATGCAAGCTATTCAACTGATCAAAAATCTATTGGTGGATATTGTATTTACCTAGGCTATAATTATATTTCTTGGAGTGCCAAAAAGCAGTCCACCGTATCTCGCCAACTTGCACATACTGCAGCAGAAATATCATGGATCCGCTCATTGTTTCGGGATCTTCACATACATTTGTCTTTCACTCTATTAATTTGGTGTGACCATATAAGCTCGATTTACCTCGCTTCTAACCCGCTCTTTTATGCCTGGACTAAACATTTAGAGGTTGATTTTCACTATGTTCGTGAGAAGGTTGTTTGGAAGGAATTGGATGTCTGATACATCCATACCATTGACCAAGTTGCTAATATTTTCACTAAAGGTCTTTCGTCGGCTCGATTTCAGACACTCAAAGCCAAGCTCATGGTTCGCCCGCCCCCCATTTGCTTGCGGGGGTGTAATAGACACACACCGAATCAATCCTCCACCCATGCTGACTCATCCCATTTGACTAAGTCCACAAAAGATGCTAAAGATAAGATTTTTTAACTTGCCTCCTCTTTTGATGTTGGCACAATCTCCTAATTTGTTAGGATTTTAAATACTTGATTTGGTTTAATAAGAGTTCTTGATTTGCCTCCTCTTTTGATATTGGTACAATCTCCTAATTTGTAAGGATTTTAAATTCTTTACTCTCTTATTATATACACTTGGCTGACTCCCACTAATTAAGGGATTCAACTGATTATTTATACTCATGTCAAGATTCAACTTATTATTTTGATTATTTACACTTCTCTACTCCTCAATGAAAATGCATGGAAAAATAAAACCCTTATTCTCATCTCGCTTCAATTTCCACCATATTGGAATTTTTTATGAAATCTCAAAATTCTTATTTTGTGTTGCCCACACACACTAGGATTTTATAAAAATCTGGATTGCAGTTGCTTGAAATAACAAAGGGCATTATTAGAAATTGAAGAAAACCTCAAGATTTCCTAATTACATGTGATTCTCATTCTTATTAGAATACCTTGATGGGTGGTGTTTTAGGCCGGGCATGAATCTTCATGTTATATATATAGGTGGACATCCCCGCTAACTACACACAAACTTTTTGCCATCCTACCATCGAGAGGCGGGTAGAGCCACCTTCATCTTTCTTAGCTAGGAAAAGCTTCGGATTGTGTATTTCGCTTTAACTAGAATCAATAGTCACGATATTTACGATAAGATACGCACATATATTTTAATTTATAAATTGTTGATTTATTATTTTAGTTGATCATACATCTAGATCCTAGGACAAATATTTGAGTGATTGGATCGATAGATCCAAAACACCAATTTAAAAGAACTACATTTTAAACTTTTGAGAAGCATAATCTGGTACCTATGGGGTACTACACTAGGATTAACGGGGGCATCCAGGTCTCATTTGGGAATTTGAAAGGAAAATTTTATATTTTCATTGGTATGAAAATATATATTTGTAGGAACTAAGAAAATTTCTAGATGTTTAGCAAAATATGAGTGAAATTAATTTTTTATTCAATATAATTAGAAAAAACACAACTTTGTGAGTGAAATATAATTGTAGTCCATGCATAAATTTGAGTGTTAAAAAAGTTTCACTGAAATCTAATTTCAGATAAATGGGAAATTTTTACTTTTTGTGCGGCCCAACCGGTTGCCAAATAAAAGAAAATGATGAAAAATGAATAAGATAAATGAGTCATTTACTTGTTGCATGCTAAGCCCTCAAATCATAAGTTTATAAAGCTTATGAAAAGCCTTTTGAATTCCACATCCAATGCTATAAAATTAAGCACTATTTTTTATCACTTTTTCGGGATGTGTGCCACATATAATAAAAAGGCACACATAGAATAAAAAGTGGACTGTGTAATGATACACCCATGATCGATTCTCAAGATCCCTTGTATGCAAGAGTAGGGGGAAAAACGATATCCATAATCTATTTGAAGAAGTGCCCTCCAAGATTCCATGTGTGTTAATAAAGCTACCCTTGCCAAGATATCAAATATGGGCCGATACCGATATGTATTACCAATACCGATATGTATTAGCGATACGTATCAATTTTTCGGCTAACCGATACGTATCGGCGCCAATATGTATTAATATCTACCATCCAACTCGGTATCGATATTGGCCGATATAGGCCCGTATCAGCAAATTCGTACCGATTTTGTTACCTTAACCATAGTTGTAGCAAGGTTGGTTCACCCTCACGCATACACGGGTCAATCTCTTTATGCTAAAGTAGCCAAACATGTACTTTCAATAATTGCATGCTTATAAAAAGTTGTCCCTTACACATCATTTGATGAGTTTAGCATAAAGAGATTGAATACGTTGGGCACTCTATATCAAAACAGAAAACCAATTTTAGCATTAGAGAAATTGACCAGTTCAAAAAACAAAAAAAAGATTGACCCGTTCACGAAATTCAATGGGTCAGGTTTTAGGCTCTGTTTGGCAAAGCTCCCACCTAGGAGCATATCTGCGCCCCATCCGCTCCCTGCGACTCTGTCAGAAAGGATAAAACCTGGAGGAGGGTTTTTAGTGCAAACCCAGTTCCCCGCCTACTTTACCAAGCACACTCCCGGGTCGCTTTGGTTGCCTGTGGGAGCTGCGATTGCTATGCGAAATCAGAAAGCCCTTCCCTATCTAAAAAGAAGGGAAAAACTGAAATGGCTACTAAATGAAAAACTGCAATAGATGCATGAGACAATTATCAAAATAAATAGAGACCAAACTGAAAGAATTCTCTGCTGATTCCAATGTCCAAAAGAAATTTATAACAAAGAACGAAGCACAGGAGGAGCTATGTTGATCACAGCATCCCTTCTTGAACTCTAAAACTTACTGCCAAGAAAAGGGAAGAGTTTGAGAAGGCCCATTTTCAGATGACCCATCACCTCCAACATGAAAAATCCCTTGGCAATGAAGACCAGCATTGCTGGCTCCTGAAACCAAAACGGTACCCACCTGTTCGTCCTCTATTCCTGAACACGAAAACCCGGTTGTAGAAACACTATTCGAAGCTTGAGAACAAGAATACCGGCCCAGACCATTATACTGAATCCCTGACACCAAAGGCTGCGCCATGGGAATCCGTTCGGGTTGCTGCACCATATGGGTAAGACCAATTCCCGAGGTCTGTTCCGGTGTTGACAGAAGAGAGAGAGCACAATCACGTGTCAAAGTGTCAGCGAAAATTTTGCTGCCGCTGCTTTCCGACGAGGCAATGGTGCTGTCCTGCAAGAAAGGGAATTGCTTCCCTTCTTTGTATTCGCGGGAGAAGGAACAAGGAAACAGGCTTTGTCTCTCGACGAAATGTAAAGGTGCGTGGCGGTTATAAAGCGTGTCTTCCTCAGATTTGACTACAGCGGCCCAGTTGGCCTCCGGCATGGAAATAGGAAATATTTGTGGATTCATATATGAGGGGAACCTGGTACCTGTATATGAATAAACATATTAGTTACTCAGCAATGGATGATTGTTGTGTAAGAAAGGGAACTGAAAGGATGATTACGCATGTAAGATATGGGAAAGCTCTAAAAAAAATTCTAAAACACTAGAGGGACCGGTGATACCCTTAGAGGATGTGGGTCAATTCGCGGTCACGCGTCATGTGACGTGTACTCCAAGGTCCAAATGCAACTTCATGTGGCACCCAAAGCATGTTCAGGCGCCACATGGAGCGCATTGCATAGATCATTTTCCGAAAAAAAATAAATCGAAAACCACATCTCCATGGCAAAAGTGAAAAAATTGACAATAATCATCGGTCCAATTTTCAAACTGCATCAATCACAAGGTGAAGATTTGATTTGTCTTGTATTTTTTGAAATCAATCTATACATCGTCGCATTAGTCCATGTGGCACCAAAACAGGATTTTGGGTGCCACATGGCACCTTTTTTAAAGAGCTTGGAGCACAGTGAATGTGCTCCATTGGAGCACCTTCCCTTTGTCATATAGATTATCAGGGGGGGCGGGGTGTATGTGCATTCAATTAGTTAATGTAAATGATAAAATCAATGCATAAAGATATGAACCTTGGTGATTCGAAAACAGGCTTCCAGAATTTGACGACATCGAATCTGGCTGAGGCTTCCTTCGGCGCCTGTTGTGTCCATCAAGACGTTTCCTACAGCTTCTCTTCACCTCGTCAAACTCCGCCAACAAATGAAACCTGAGGGAATGGAGATTCAACAAAACGAACATTTAAGTTTGTTTAGGGATTAGCATGATATTAAACCTCTGGTCTAAGGGCTACATGCTTGAGGTTTTTTGCTGATAGATACATGATAACAAAATATGCAAATCTGAGCATTTACAAATTAAGCAAATCAAGTAAAAAATAATTGAGGGCCTGTTTGGATAGAACCTGGTAAAAATGGAGTAAAGTCTTTGATTTTTTACTCCATTTTACCACGTATTCCTAACTTGCAGGAATAGGCAGTAATATGCAGGAATCCTATGTTTTACTGCATTTATCACTGTTTGGATAGCAACTTGTCTGTGAGAAATGCGGAATATTCAAAATCCAGTGTTTGGATATATATCTGGAAAACACAGCAAAATGGAGTAAAATGAGATTCAAATCAGTCTTGGGGATGTGTGCTATGTGGAATCAACATCTGACCGTCTGATAGGCAGGCCATTATCTTAAGATCTATTGTGGGAAGATTGGAACAAAAAAGAATCTCTATCCTCAATGTCCATGAAAAACTGTGTGGTACTTGCTCCGAAAATCGGTGAGAACACGAGAGAGAGAGAGAGAGAGAAGGAATTGTTTTAGGAAGAGTCCATCTCTGAGATGGGTTCTTCATAGCAAAGGAAGGACCCATTTTGGATAGAGTTCATCCTTGAGATGAACTCTACTAAGAAAAAAACAATAGGTTTTTCTTATTCGCAACCTGCCAAACAGGCTTAGTATAGGTATGGTATATAAATTTATTTTTTTAATAGAGATATATATTATATAAAAAAAACCAAAGTTGAGTGTAGGCATCCGCCTACACTCGCCCACACCTGGCTACATCCCTCATTATATCCCTCATCTAAAAAAAATTAGGGTTTTGCAAAAAATGGTGAGGGGGAGAGAGAGAGAGAGAGAGAGATTTACCACTTCATTTCTCGCCTATTCTCGAGGGGGGGTCGTAATCTATTTTGGAGTTGTGGTAAAGAGGGATAATCTGTTTACCACCCTTAAAAAATACCCAAACAATTGAATTTATGGTAAAACGTTTTACCATAGCATGTTTTACCAAGTTTTCCCTATATCCAACCAGGCCCTAAGAGAAAAGAGGCATCAGCAAAGAGAATATATAACAAATCCAAAAAAATGAAAGTGAAAGCAAGAAGCCATGGTCAGCAATTTCCATTAAAACATATACATTTTGCTTACATGAAAAAACAAAAGTAGAAGTTCTAAAACGATTTAGTAGTTGAAACAAGGCCATGGAAGTGCCGCTTTATATCAAATTTCATGACCCATTACACGGTCTTTGGCCTTCGACCAATCAGATTGCTTATACCCAGCCCATTTATTTTAAGTAAAACATAGATAAGGATTTACATAAATTACTTATATATATAAAACCTAAGCTCATCATCTAACCTTAATATTCTACAGGGAGTTGGCGATCAAAGGAGCATGGTCTTAATGTTGCATGATGATCTGAAGCAAATATTTTAAAAGATCTTGCATCTCCACACACACACTTCTCCAGCAAACCGGCTCTGAGCCCCAAGTACACAATGGTGATCATCCAAACACTTGTATCCCAAGAGTATGCACATGAGCTTTTTTTATATTAAATTTTTATTATTGGATTGATTTGCTCTAAACGCAAAGATATGTAGTGTTAGTTTCCTCTTTGATTGGACAATTTTGACCAGTGAGCACATCATCGGTCGCACGTGGAGTCAACAGGCACCGTTGATTTTTTATAGCATGCATTGCTTTGCATGTAGACATACTCAGATATGATCTGTAGACGCAAAATTATTTTCAATTACCATAAGGCATCTAGATCGTCACAACGGGGAGCGTGGTAGTGTGATCCCAAACCGACATAAGATAATAAAAAGGGGAGGGGGGGATTGTCCCATTGTAACCTGACTTAGACGATGGAGCTATTTTTTAGAACAAGCTCAATCACAGTCATCCATATTCTCTGATGCATGGATCAAAATTTTGGCCAAATCACATTGGTTTCGGACCCCACCAAAACGAAATCCCGAAAATTTCGGTCAACAATCGCGGCCTTCAAATTATCGCCAATAATTTTGGGTTTAAAAAACAAAAATAAATAAAAATTGGGCACCTAAATTTTGGCCCGGCCCACAAGATTTTGGCCGAAATCCCAAAATTTCGGTTTCGGTTGGGACCGAGACCGGTATTTTGATCCTTGCTCTGATGCAGTGATTCTTCTTCCTAAGAAAAATAACTACAAGAACTGGTTTTTTTCTTCTCTTTCTGCTTCGATGTCAAAAATGTCACTGGGTACTTGGGACTTGCAAAAAAAGATAACTGGCAGCTAATGTACCTAAAAACGTACCATACTTTGGTCACACTTCAGGAGAACCTTAGACATGTTTTAGGGACCTGTCTTCTAATATGATGAGATGGCAGCCTTTGTAAGGAGCTAAAGATTTCTGCCTGGAGATAATATAGTCTAGCGGTGAGCGATAGAACACGGACACATGAGAGGTGTATTCCTGGATAAGTCAGAAGGTGTGACATAAAAAAGCCAGGCACGGTCATGGGTTTTTCGGGTACTATGAGCAATGAGTTCAAAATCATGTCACATGGTGCATAAATTAATCTTCCAAAACAATTTTTCCAGCCAGAGAATCAAAACCATGGGAGTAAATCCAATAATCTAAGTCCTGACTAAAATTTCTGGCAATAAATACTTCCTAGACCTTCACATTGGTGCAACCTTTCTTTTCTTAGGAGTGGTATAATCTAAGCCCTGACTAAATTTTCTGCCAATAAATACTTCCTAGACCTTCGCATTGGTGATACCTTTCTTTTCTTAGGAGTAGTATCGATGTCCCTCCTAAGGAGGGGTCAGTATGGTCAGTGCTGAGCCCAATACTTAATCCCAAGTGCAAGATGCTAAAAAGGAAGGTAATATGTCAATATAATGATGTTCAACAAGATTAAAAACCCTGGCTGATGCCTCTAGGTACCGCTTGCTACATCCTGGTAGTAGTCTGCACCATGGCTTAAAATACCAGTTTTCTGGTACGTATCGTCCAGCTCCAAAACCGATTAGCATTGTCCGATAGGTATCGGTTTCGGGCGATACATTGGTATGGATTGTCCGATACGTACTAATCTATATGTATATGCACCGGTACAATACATTCAACGTATCATACCAGTGACCTTCGAAACCGATACGTAACGGACTATAAGTTCGTCTGGAATTGGATATTACCAGTACAAATTGGTACAGTCTCGGTACCAGCCATGTGCGGTACTGGGCTGGTACAGAGATTTTAAACCTTGTCTTCAGAATAACACATCATTACACTTCTCTGAACAGACAGTAATAGATGGCAAATAAATATACAAAGTGCGGAACAGGACTCACCAAAGGCTCCAAGATTGTCATGACTCGTGACGCCTAATAGAAAAGAACAGGAGATGGTAGTTTCCCTCTTTGAGCAGAGGAAACCATCCTGCTAACAACAAAGCATAGATCAAAATCTCGGAGGATACTGAGATGAATCTGGTAATACGTCTCGGAATCAAAAGACCTGAGATAGAAGTATTGTCTCGGGTATTGCCCGATGCATATACTTTGTACTGTAGTATATTAAACGTTAATACAAACTTTGTATCAGTGATACCTAAGATGATATATCTCAGTATCGGCAAAGACCAATACCGAGATTTTAATCTTTGAGGTTTATTTCTGATACCATGCTACGCGCTTCAAATAGCCAAAACCTCAGAAGAGAGGCGGTCTCTGGAGGACCAAGACCGTCTACAACTTTCATAGGAAGAGGCTGTAAATGATTATATGTAGCATACTTTTGTAGGTACATATTTACTAATGGATAGCATGTTTGATGCACGTCCCAGTTGGATGCCACAGCAACATGCCCAACGTCGATCATTTTCCATAAAATAAAATAACAAGGGTGTATTTCCATCATAAAATTTTGTGTGAAAGTTGAAAATTTTTCAATGCACCAAGTTTGGTTGGCAAACAATGAAGTTTGACATGTGATTTGAACGGAAAAAAAGTCCGAAAATGAATTTTTTTCTAAAACCCTAGGGAACTGGGTGAATCCTTAGAGGGCGTGGCGTAACACTATCACATCCCGCATGATATGGCATTGGAGTGCAGCGCCAAAACGCTGCACTCAAACGCACTGTCTCTTTCTTCATATATATATATATATATATGGGAGCCGGTTAGGTCCTCCAATGGAGGATGGTGACCGTCCTCCAAGATCCACGTGGAGCTCCACGTGGCACCCAAAACACTTTTTTGGTGCCACGTGGAGCACAGGTGGACAGTTTAGATCAATATTAAAATTTAAAAATTCGAAAAATAAATTTTAAACCCACAAGTCAAAGTTTGACGATTTTCATTGGTCCACATTTCACGATTCGAAATATACACGGTGGAGATGAGTTTTTAATTTATATATTTTTCAAAAATGATCTAAGCAATGCACCCAAGGTCCACGTGACACCCAAAAAGTGTTTTGGGTGCCACGTGGAGCTCCACGTGAAAGGTTGGAGGACGGTGACCGTCCTCCCATGGAGGACGGAGGCCTTTTCCTATATATATATATCACACACAGACATATAGCGAGAAATAGATAGATAGATAGATGGATAGAGAGAGAGAGAGACAAAGAAAGATGCTTACCAGTTACCACACCCTTCATTTATATCCAGCAATCAGTGCATGTGTTTATCGATTGGAAATATCCAATCAATGAGCCACCTTTTGAATACAGAAAAACAAAAAAGAAAAAAAGGAAAAAAGCACTGATTGAGAGATCCGAACTCTTCAATCAATGAGAATTTTTCTTTAGCACACTTTTGTTTTTTAAAGTTGAAATCAAATGCAAACGCATTTTTACTGATTAACAAAATCAAGCATTTCTGCGCAACATGCCATGATATCCACCATGTCACTGTTACCATGCCACACTGCTTCTTTGTTCTCACACAAAGTGATGCATAGCATTCCAGTTTACGGTTTTCATCGTTCATCCATCAACAAGATTCGGAAAGCCGACTCCAAATAGATGGGATAACGCTATGGTGATGATGGTGATGATCGTTCATCCACCAATAAATAATAACTTGATTTATTAATAAAGCTTCTAAGAAGCAATTCAAATCCTTAGTAATTAAGCATTTTTTTAGCCAACGTGTACATAATATACTTACTACTATCCATCATGGATAATCCAATCAATGTTGTTTCTTGCTGCCTCACACAACAATACAGCTATTATGGCTTATATAGAACATATATTTCCCTAATAGAGTTTCCCTTGTCCACAACTAACCCCAATTAACATAAAATTGTCCAATAAGGTCATCCGCATAGAAGCACAAATTCAAGTATCAGTATAATGCACACTTTTTTTTTTTTTTTTTTTGAGATGAACATAATGCACACTTGATCTCAAAGAAAAGCTTTTCTCACATACAATTGTAGCCAAATCTAAATCTTCACATTAAAGACGAAGCATTGAACAAGACATGTGCAATGATTTTACCCAACTTTGGAAATACATAAAAAGTTACTTCTGTGGAAACTTGGCATCATGAATTAAAGGGAAAAAATGGTAAAGTTCTCGAAGAACTTTGCAAGTCACTGTGGGTCAAAAACTAAAATTGATTGACCTAGCTCAAATACTGTAAATTTGATAAGTTTTTCTCAACCCAAAGAGTTTCTAATCATTGTTCAAAAATCTCTTCAGATACCAAGACGTAATAGAAGATGAGTCTCTGAATTAGAGGGCCCTGATAAGAGAAAAACTGTGTCTACGGCCTTATATAAATACCCCATTTTCTTATTCAATATCTGTCTGAAAAATCGATCACATCAGAGCGGCATTCAATGGTGTTCTTTTTCTTTCAAAAAATTAAATCATAAATGGGTGACCGGAGCAAACCATCCCTGAACAGAACCCTAATTGTCCCTACAATACTTAGTAGATTAAATTGAACCCATTAACACCCACTAAAGACCAACAAGCATTTGAAAAAGGAGCATAATAACATCAAATAACTGCGCGTATGGATGTTTTTCAGACTAAAATATAATATAGCATTCAGAACTTAAGAACTGAAGGTCAGAAACTATCAAGTGCCCATAGCAAGAATAAAATAACTACGTAAAAAAGGACAATTAGTTGTTAAAGCTGGATCATAAAAATGCAAGCCCATGAACCAGGATTTTTTAATCCTTTGAGCATCTACAACCTGTTGAAAGTAGAAGTATATCTATGGTCTCTTGCAACCAACCACACTATCCAAACTTCGCACTTCAAATTTAGGCATGCATTAAATTTTGTAAGCAACTCTCTATCCATCTCTTTATTCAATTGGATTTCCAAAATGAAAAATATATATGAGAAGTAGATCAGTTGGAAAGATTTTTGAAACAATGATACCGAAATAATATGAATAAATAAACAACAATAAAAAAACCCGTAAATAAGTTGAAGTGTCAATGTGTCATTAACCCTAAAAAACAACTAAAATGCTTGGTATTGTAAAGTAATAGAAAAAATATATTTGGGAACAGCTTCCAACCACATAACTTAAAAGAAGAAAAATGTATATCAATATTAAGTTCAAAATTAAAATTATTGAAAATTAACAGCACCAAATTCTCACATTACCTGCTGCACTGCTGGCAGAAGCGTTGCTCCTGACCACCCACCATCACCCTCGGAGTCTTGGAATGAGCCTCACAAACCTTATGCCTCTTGTGATAATCCCTACAGTTGCTAAGATCCGCTTTGCACCCATCAACCAAACACGAGAAATTCTGGCTACCGTTATTTGGTGCCCGAGCCCTCTTGGATGAAGCTGGAGGCAGGGGCTGTGCCATTGTTGAAACCCTAGAATTATTCCACTTCTCCAAAGGCCCGTCTCCGAAATCCCCCAACCTACCGAGTTTCAAATCAACCGAACAATCTCCTTTGCTCTTCTGCCCTCCTAAGCTACTTGACCCGACGACAAAGCCCATGTTGGTTTGGGCAGTCTCTCTCTCCAATTCTGCTAAATCACAAGAAGGTGGTTTCAATTCCCACTCCATAAAAAATACTTTCTCTTCACTTCTTCCTCTCTACTTCTCTTCGTTTCTTCTTTTTGGGGGTCTTTCTCAATCAAGTCCTACTTCACTGCTTTTCTGACCATGCCATCACATATAACAACAAGAATACCTACCCTACTTAATTAAAGAAGAGAATTACCAGACAAAAGAGATAAAAAAACAAACCATAGAGACGTAGGCACCATAAAAAAAAAAAAAAACAAATAAAAATATCAACAGCCCAATTCACAAAACCTTCAAATTGCACAAAAACCCAAAAAATAAGATAAAATACAAAAATCAAAGGGGAAAGCTAACAATCCAAATATTGGGTATTGAAATACGCATACAAAATTCTTTGAAAAGAGTCAAATTGCACAAAAAATCCACAACCCAAGTCACAAAATTTTGGTAAACCTTACACTGTCAAATTGCACAAAACCCAAAGGCAAAGAAAAAAATAAAAAAAGTGTATGAAAACAAAAAACACACAAAAACCAACAACCCAATCCACAAAATCTTATCTTGCTGAATTTCCAACAGTCAAATTGCACAAAACCCACAAGAAAAATGAGGGGAAAAAAACAACCAAAAACCACTAGAAAAAAGGATTTTAGAAACTAAAAACTGGAAACCCAACAATGGGCACTGTAGTAAAAAAAAACAAAAAAACACCCACAAATGTATTAATTAACAGAGCATCATCTTTCAAGCTTCAGAAATCATGTAAAGAAACAAGAAAAGGAAAAAAAGAAAAAAAAAAAAAGAAAAAAAAAAAGAAACAAAGAAATCAACTAGTTAGTACTTACATACAGCTATATCAGAAGAAAACTGCCTTGGGCCTTCCAACCATCCATTCCCTGACAAGGGAGTCCATTAGATAATAATAGTATAATAAAGAAAATCCAAAAGGAGAAAAAAGGAAGGGGGTGTAGGTTAAGAAATGTCGCCCTCCCTGTTCCCTCTAGCAGAAAGCAAGAGGAAACAACAGTAAAGATGGTTAGATGGGAAGGGGGGCATATTAAAGTAAAGAGTAAGGGGAGGGAGAGCTAAAAGAAGAAGCTAAGTTCAATGGGAGTAAGATTTGCTTTTTCTTCTTTATCGTTTTTTAGGGTTTTTGTAAGGGCTAAAAAAACGAGTGGTGAGGAAAGTGACAGAGTGTGGTTGCTTTCAACTTTTTTAGTGAAGGAAAAACAAAAAAGTACAAAGGGTGGTGGTGGAAGGGGGTTTTGAGGCATGTGGGGTTGTGTTTCACGTTCCCTGACATGTTTTGTGCTTTCTTGCTTAAATTGACCCTTCCCCTAATTCCCTCTTACTCTTTTCGGTTATCTTCCTCTCATTTCTTTATTATAAGAAGCCAAACAAACAAAACCCCTCTCGGACGGCTTCAGCGCACATTTTCTACACATGACTGGTTTTCCTTTTTCTGTTTTTTTGTTTCTTTTCTTCAACAGAGATGATCTCCTCACTGGATTTTTATGTTTATTTTTTTTAAATGTTAGATGGACTCTGACTTTGATGATGGCCATCGGACACCGTGCCCTGTATAGAACTTGTTGACCACGGGCCGAGTTCACCGGAGCTCTCTGATCTCGAATTCTAAACCTCCCACGACCATGTATCAAAATTCGGCCAATGAATTAGTTTCGCTGAATATAATTTTTCTTTATTAAAAATTTAAATTAAATTAAAGTTTTGTTATCAGCGATTTCGTATCCGTCATTTGTATCTCTGTAGTGACCAAAGTCTCGCCAAAGTGACTAAAATTCTCCGATTTTTTAAAAAGTCACGAATTATTCATCATTTTCTGAAAAATAATTCTTCCCGACTTTTTCCAAAAGTGATACATTTGGAGAATTATTCATGAATGTCATGAGTTATTTGTGAAATTTATGAAGTTTTCTGAAGTTATTCTCCAATTTTTATTTTAATTTTTAATTTTTTTCTTTTTTATATTTTTACCTTTTTTTTTTTTCTATGGGAATTTGATGAATTTTGTTAGACTTTTTCAAACTCTTTCCAAGCCGATTTATTCACAAACATAGACGTGGTCACTATGCTGCTATGCTTATTTCGATTTTGATACTTTGCCCACAACCCATTATCTATTTTTTTTAAATAGCGATCAATATCATCATGATTATTATAATTATAGGCTGCCTCTAGGATAACTCTTTTGGCGGGAAGAGCAGCTCTTTCACTTTTTGATCCCGCGGAGAATTACTTTTATAGTTGCCTCATTTGATTTAAGTGGAGCTAGTTTAAGCAATAAAAATGTTCTATCCTTTCTCTATCCCAGATCAGAATTTGCTCGGACAAAGAGCAACAGGCAAAGAGATGCTTCTACCCTTAGCCTTCTATTCATTTGGGTTCTCTGACTCTATTTACACCTGTGATCATATATTTTAAAATATTTTTAACAGAACAGTTTTGCTTTTTACATACTTCACCTAACAAGTCTCATCTTTTAAAAGAAGTCGAGCTTCTGTTTGCACTAACAGAATCTTCATCCATAATCATTTCCTTAAAGCACCGATAATAATTTACACCAGCATCGCCTCCTCTCTTACATTTGAAAGAGCACTACTCTCGTTGCTAATGGAGCTCTTTGCCTAAGGTTGGTTTTATCTTGTTTGGTAAATGACTAAATGAGTTTTAAGAGGCAAGCTCTTTTTTAATGGTTGCTTGGTGAAAGTCATTAATGCTAAATGGTTGCTTTTTTTATTCCTTTATGGAAGCTATTAATGGAGTCATGACTTGCCGGAGTTGAGTAATAAAGAAGAAAAAAATAGAGATGAGCTGCTCTTGCCAATGTATAGAGATAGAGAGATCTAATACCATCCATATCGTGTACCACACAATGGAAGGGCATATTTGAGGAAGGACTGATAGGGGCCCCTTGGAGGGATTAGCGTTTAACAAATGCTTTGTTTTTAGACATCGATTGAATCTAGTGAAAAAGATTGGTTTACGAAAATATGAAGTCTTCCAAATATGAGGTAATTCACTTTTCAATATAGTTAACCAACTTGTGGAAATATTGAAAAAGAGACAAATAATTTACAATTTTTCTGACAAGGAAACTATTTAAATTACTTGTGAAACAATGTTTTTTACTTTAATATGCCTAAAGAGAATTCCGGTTCTTTCACCGTCTTTTATAATACAATATAGTTTATTGACACGATGTCTTGCATAAAACACATACAAGGTATTTCAATCATTTTCTAATGGATATAGTAATTAGAGAAGAATAAGGCACCAATGAGGTCTGGATGATTCTTAAAAATTTATCAGATATAACTTTTAATAAGCAGGTGGGAAATTTATAAAACTAATATATCATAGTATTTACACATATATCTGAAAAAACATATCATAATATGTATACATATATTAAGAAAATATTTAATTTTCATAATATTTATATATATAGCACACTTGTATAATTCCTCTTTTGTTTACTACAAGAAAAAAAAAATACTAAAATTATAAATTTTTATTTTCGAATAGCTAATAAAGTAATTAAGGATATAAAAGGTGAAATAGTTGCAACAATTTTGTTAATATCAAACGATGGCTTTTGTGATATTTAAATGTTATTATTGTGTTGTGATTCGAATTTTATGTCTTTAATACATCTAAATTATGTGTATGTGCTTAATAACGTATTCATCGTATGTCTTGACTTTTCAAAATATTTTAATAAAAAATACATGTTTTAATTTTTCAAACTCTTATATTTATTTCCATTATTAATAGACACAAGTTATGTGATAGTCTATTAGTTAAAGGAGAAAAAGAAATTCTAGATCTACCTTTATAGAATTTTTCTTTTGGAAGATCGACAAGGCGCACTAAAAAAAAAGAGACTATTAGCGGCAACCATAAACTGCCACTAATACCCTTGCCGCTAATAGTCTTAATAATTTTTTTGTTAATAGCGACACTTTTTGGCTGCAAAAAACTACCGCTAATAATCTTATTTTTTGTAGTGACGTTGGCGTATATTTTGAAACGGCCTTCTTAATAGATAATTAAATAAGATGCATGCTATGATTGATAGATTTAATATTGATAATTTTGGGTTAATAAGAAGACGGGTTAGAAACCCCACGATGAGATTGAAAGCATGGATTGGAATTAATAGATTGATTCTGAAAAATCAATCTATTGAGTCTGAGCACGGATTAAAGTCAATCGATTGAGAAATCAATCCATTGAGCATGAACATAACTCAATAGATTGAGTTCGAACACTAACTCAATAAATTACATCTGAACAAGTACTAATAAATGAAATTTCTTTGGAAAGTGCATAGATTTGAGTCAATCGATTAAAAAATCAATCCATTGAGCATGAACATAACTTAATAAATTGAGTCTGAATACTAACTCAATAGATTAAGTTTGAACAGATACTGATAGATGAAATTGCTTTGAAAAATACACAGATTTGAGTTAATTGATTGAGAAATCAATCCATTGAGTATGAACAGAACTCGATAGATGAGTCCGAACACTAACTCAATAGATTGAGCCTGAACAGATACTGATAAATGAAATTGCTTTGAAAAATATACGAATTTGAATCAATCGATTGAAAAATTAATCCATTGAACCGGAACATGAAATCAATATATTGAGCCTGAACATGAAATCAATAGATTGAGTTTGAACAGCTATATTCTATATTCAGTTTTTCTCATAACAGTGTCATTAAGTGTCAATGTTTATATACCATGATCGTATTATATGTACTTCAATGTTTTATACATTATGATTGTATACACTTCAATGTTTATATACCATAATTTAATATACTTAAATGCTTATGTATTATAATCATACGCGTATGCACTTTACATATTTTTTTATGATCTATACAATGCACAATCAAGACATGTAAAACATTATGAAATGTTAAGTAATGATTAATGAGCGTTAGACCTAACATCTTATACATGATAGAGTTTAACACTATAAAAAATATGACTATTAGCAATATTTTTTTGTTAATAGCGACAGCTTATGGCTGTCGCTAATAGTCTTATTTTTTATAGTGTAAGAAAGTATTAGACCTAGCATCTTGTGTTTGATGAAGTCTAATGAAATATGATTAAGAAGCACTAGACCTAACATCTTATACCTAATGAAGTCTAACTAAAAATGTATTAGATTCAATATCTTGTGCATAATGGAGTCTAACTAACAAGAATGTGATGAGCATGATTAAACCCAACGTCTTGAACAGGACGAAATTTGACATACAATAAATGATATGATTGATTAGACCCAACATCTTGAGCAAGATGGAGTCTAACTAAACAAGTGAGAAACGTGATTACGACCCAACGTCTTGAGCGGGCGGAGTCTAACGTGCATTAAATGACAAAAAAGATTAAATTAAAAGAAATGATGTATTCATGCAACATTGATATTCATTTTTATGTTCAATTTATTTTAGCTTACTGTGATTATACATGTGACAAACATACACATATGAAGTATACAAAAATATTTATATGACTATGATTGATATCTTATGCTTCAATGGATTATATGTCTGGTCCATATAAGTGTAAACTTACACCCCTTGTTGATGTGGGTGGCCAGATAAGACAGGTATAAATGAGGACAACATATGAGTCTATGGTAATGAGACTGCACGTGATGCTCGGGAACCTGAAAAGAATGGCGATGAAAACTTCGTAGACTTTGTTATTTGAATAAGAATATTATCATGGATTTTATTTTGATTAATTAATATTTAAAAAAAAATTATCTTCTGCTATTTAAGGCGCTTTTATTGCCTTATTATATTTTTATGGTTCATGACACGAAAGTACGACATAAGATTTTATAATTAAGAGGTTGTGAGATTTCGGGTCGCTACACTTTATGATTGTTATTTTATTAGTTATAAAATCAGTTTTTTAGGGCATTTATAAGAAAATAAGAGATTTTATAAATTTTTAATACAGTCAAGCACTATATATTAATACACACACATATATCTATATATATATAGAGAGAGAGAGAGATACACTCATGCCCAAGTTAAGTAGTTCTAATGTTTATTGGGACTAAAAAATTTAAAACCTATATGTATCGTAGTGAGCTTTTGGTTGTTGTTATTTCTTCATTATTAAAAAATCAAATGTCAAACTTAGAAATATCATTTTTACTTTAAAATGTCTGAAGAAAACTTAAGTATTTCACTATTTTTATAGTATGATATAGTTTATTGACCCGATGTCTTCCATAAAACATATAAACCAAAGAATTTCAATCATTTTATACCAGATAGTTATAATGGTTATACACGATTAAGAGGGTTAGATGAGGTATCTGATAATTTTAATAGTTAATGAAGAAAATTATAATTTTTTATAATTAGGCGTGACATTTAAAAAAAAACATATGTATTAAAATATATCAATATATGAAAGAAATATCAATAAAATATATTATAAGATTTTTACATACTAGCGGATGGCACGTGCTATGCACATGTGCAGAGAGAGAGAGAGAGAGAGAGAGAGAGAGAGAGAGAGAGATTTTATAGGGATGAAAATTAAATGGAGTGAAACAAGGTGTAATCATATTTTTTAAATTATTATAGTATTGTATTTCCTTATTTGTAACTATAGATTCTTTCTCCAAAAATATGGTTGCAAACAATGATACCCTTTAATAATTTTGTTAGACTTACTTAAAGTATATATGACACCCTTTATTTTGTTAGCTATAAAATTAGATATATTAATTTTTGAGGATGAAGATTGCTAACGCATCTAATCATTACACACACTTATATATATATATATATATAGAGAGAGAGAGAAAGAGAGAGAGAGAGAGAGAGAGCTAGAGAAAGAGAGTGAGTGAAAGAGAGAAACCTAAGTTACCTAGTCTTAGATACTAAGTTTGCAGGGACCAAAAAAAATTAAAACAAAAGTAAAAAATTTACTACATTGAATAATTCACTTTTTAAACAATAAAAACAACATAGTCGAGATCGAATTTCAAATTTTATTTTGTAATGATCAATACAACGAAAAACAATTGTCTAAAAGATAATAATAATCTTATGTTGTTGAATTTATGGTTAACAACAAAAAAAGTGAATGATGAAATACTTGGGAGAACTCATATTTTCTACGGTTTGATCTGTAAAATGAAGAGCATATATATATCCAATTTTTTCTTTCTAAAACCCTATTAGGGTCAGTGAATCCATAGCTGATGTGGGCCAACTCACAATCATGTTTCATGAGGCACATTGTCACGGGCACCTAGCAGCATTGCGCTAAGGCTGACCTACACGATACCAAGCATTGCAGGCGTCCTTCGACGCACTTTCAACCAACGCAGTGCTTCACTATCGCATGCAATGAAGCCAACCCATCTACACATCAGCTCTGATACCACCCGCCTAGAGGACGGGAACTCCCCCAACGTGGTTACCTCTGTCTCATGGCCTACCACTCAGACTTATCGTGCCCCTTACGACTAGCTCATTTGCACCACTGTACAAAACTTGGCCTGCTCAAGCTTCACCCTGAGCACTACACTAGTACCTTGCTTCGCAACAGTCTTGGCATGCAGCTCTCCATGCCATCATGTCTTGCTCACATCCTGAACCAAGCCCACAACCTTGTACCTACTCGTGCTCGCGTGCTTAACTGAGTCTTACGCAGCCTGCCTTCGTGCGCGTTTCGAATTACTAGCACCCATCCATCCATGGCCCACATGCTGTCGTGCTCAACTGAGTCCCACGCAGCGCTCGTGTTCTCGCAAGGTTGTCCAGCCGTATGCACCGCGATGCGTAGTCCGGGGCCTAGATTCAACCTCACATTGGGTGCCACACGACATTGCTACATCGACGTCCTAGGCCCACCATTTCAGGCCTAGGAGACACTTGCGCCCCCTCTGACAACGCAAGGCCCCGTGTGGGTAGAAGACAACTCTTCAGCTCCTCTCTCACATAGAAGGGTAAAACAGTTATTCAACCAGAATGGAAGGAGAACCTCAAACCCCTTGATTTGACATACTGTAACGCCTCTGCATCGCTAGCCTATCTTGGTTGTGTCGCGTCCGTGTCGTGACCGTGTCGCTCCCGCGTCTTACCCACATGTGACCGTGTCGCGTCCCCGCTGCGCGACCACATCGCCAGGCCCTCTTAGCCCCATGTCGCGTGCCCTCCTAGCACCACATGTCGTGCCCCAAACACCATGCTGCAAGCTCGAATATTGACCCCGTCACAACATGCTCTCGCATTCGAACCCACAGTCCAAGTGATGGGTTTAAACACATCTTTCCAATTCTTATACAACACACACACACACACACACACACACACACACACACATATATATATATATATATATATATATATATATATATATAATACAATATCAAGAAAATATCTATTTTTCAAAGTATCTTTATGCATGTCATACTTCTCTTCCTTTTGAGTAATACTCTCAAAAAGTAAATTTTTTTGTCCAATAGCTAATAAAGTAATAGAACATATATATAAGATACAATGATTATAAAGAGTTTATAAATATCAAGTGGTGGCTTTTATGATATTTAAATTTCATTCAATTTGTACGCCTTTTATTATATTAGCTGTGTACACAATTTTCTAGATCATTTATAGGAAAAGAAGAGATTTTGAAGCTCCGTAATACAATTAAACATATTACACATTAACATATGTGTATATAGAGAGATATAAAAAGAGAGACCCAAATTAGGTAAGCCTAGAGTCTATTCCCATGAGGTCTAAAAAATTTAAAACTTATCTCCATGACATATAAATATATAATTTAAAAAATTGACTACATTTAATTTATCACAAATCAAACGAGGTGGAATCGTGAGACTCGAACTTCAAATTTTGTTTTGAATTAACCTACGTAATGACCCCTTTTTGACCTGTCACAAAAATTGGTTCTTAGGTATTGTATGACACCATTTTTAGACTTTAAAGGTAGCCCTTACGACAAGAAAAACATGTGTGTGTGTGTGTGTGTATATATATATATATATATATATATATATATATATATATATATATATATATGGGTGTAAAAGTGTAATTTAGGTCTCTCCCCCAACCAAATTGGTTGGGAAAGAATTTTATTCGTTATCATATGACACCTCACTACTCACTTGACAATGGTTTATGTCTCCATCCGAGATTTAGTAAAAAAATTATCACCGTAATCAATGGCGATGAAAATAAACGTTGAACTAACATTTTATTGTACATTCATTTATAATATCATTGGCCACCATTGATTATATGGTTTTCTGTGACGACCCAGAATTCTACCCAATATCAAGGGATCAGAATTTCGTGTTATGACACCGCACGCTTGCTAAGGCGATAAGCGAACATACATACAATTCATAAAATACCTTAGAAAGTAAGATTGAGAATTTGAAAGGACAACTTATTATAATTAGCTCAAGAGTAAAAGCGAAATACGTAAACGATCATTAATAAAGTAATTTTTTAACCATAAATTCTTTCTCCAAAAATATGGTTTCAAATAATGATGCCCTTTAATTATTTTGTTAGACTTACTTAAAGTATATATGGCACCCATTATTTTGTTAGCTATAAAACTAGATATATTAATTTTTGAGGATGAAGATTGCTAACGCATCCAATCATTACACAACTTATATATATATATATATAGAGAGAGAGAGAGAGAGAGAGAGAGAACAAGAGAAAGAAAGTGAGTGAAAGAGAGAAACCTAAGTTACCTAGTCCTAGAGACTAAGTTTGCGGGGACAAAAAAAATTAAAACAAAAGTAAAAAATTTACTACATTGAATAGTCCACTTTTTAAACGATAAAAACAACAAAGTCGAGATCGAATTTCAAAATTTATTTTGTATCGATCAATGCAACGAAAAACAATTGTTTAAAAAATAATAATAATCTTATGTTGAATTTATGGTTAACGGCAAAAAAATTGAATGACAAAATTCTTGGGAGAACTCATATTTTTTACAGTATGATCTGTGAAATGAAGAGCATATACATCTAATTTTTTTTTTCTAAAACCTTATTAGGGTTAGTGAATCCTTAACTGATGTGGGCCAACTCACAATCATGTGTCATGAGGCACATGCTCTCGCATTCGAACTCACCGTCCAAGTGGTGGGTTTAAGCACATCTTTCCAATTCTTATACAACACACAACACACAACACACACACACACACACACACACACACATATATATATATATATATATATATATATATATATATAATACAATATCAAGAAAATATCTATTTTTCAAAGTATCTTTATACATGTCATACTTCTCTCCTTTTTGACACTTCTCTCCTTTTTGAGTAATACCCTCAAAAAGTAAATATTTTTGTCCAATGGCTAACAAAGGAATAGAATATATATACGATACAATGGTTACAAAAAGTTTATAAATATCAAGTGGTGGCTTTTATAATATTTAAATTTTATTCAGTTTATACGCCTTTTATTGTATTAGCTATGTACTCAATTTTCTAGAGCATTTATAGGAAAAGAAGAGATTTTGAAGCTCCGTAATATAATCAAATATATTATACATTAACATACGTGTATATATAGAGATATAAAAAGAGAGACCCAAATTAGGTAAGCCTAGAGTCTATTCCCATGAAGACTAAAAAATTTAAAACTTATCTCCATGACATATAAATATATAATTAAAAAAATTGACTACATTTAATTTTTCACAAATCAAGTGAGGTGGAACTGTGGGACTCAATCTGTAAATTTTGTTTTGAATTAATCTACGTAATGACCCATTTTCGACCTGTCACAATAATTGGCTCTTAGGTATTGTATGACACCATTTTTAGACCTTGAAAGGAGCCCTTATGACAAGAAAAACATGTGTGTGTGTGTGTGTGTGTGTGTGTATATATATATATATATGGGTGTAAAAGTGTAATTTAGGTCTCTCCTCCAATCAAATTGGTTGGGGAAGAATTTTATTTCGTTATCATACGACACCTCACTACTCACTTGACAATAGTTTATGTCTCCATCTGAGATTTAGTACAAAAATTATCACTGCAATCAATGGCAATGAAAATGAACGTTGAACTAACGTTTTATTGTACATTTATTTATAACATCATTGGCCACCATTGATTAAATGGTATTATGTCATGACCCAAAATTTTATCCGATATCAAGAAACTAAAATTTCGTGTTATGACATCGCACGCTTGTTAAGGCGATAAGCCGACATATATACAATCCATAAAATACCTTAGAAAGTAAGATTGAGAATTTGAAGGGACAAATTATTATAATTAGCTCAAGAGTAAAAGCAAAATACGTAAACAATCATTAATAGAGTAATTTCCTAATCACGCATCTAAGATAGAAAATTAAACTAAGGTTTCACGTAGGGTAACACCGTCCCATACGTAAACTTATAAGATATACGAAGGAGCAAAATCAAATAATAACAGGTCTCTCAAGTAAAATAATCATGTTTTAGCAACTGACAAAAAAAAGACTTAAGTCTCATATTAGCCTGTCGAATCTACTCTCTCATCCAGGTGATAACCGTCGTTCTCGTCTTCATAAGTCACCTCGGGTACGAATGCATCCACGTCTTCAATGGCAAAAAAATATGTGTTATCACCTACAATTATTAGATTTTATGTGGTGAGTTTACTCAGTCGTGTAAACTCCGTGTGTTACACAAGCGATCCATCATAATCTACCCAAGTGATCATGTGTGCAATCGCGTGAGTGAAAGTGATCCATATAAATAAAACTAAGCAACTATATGTGATTACAATAATATCTATGATCTTATAACATATCATATCGAAATTGAAAGACATAACGTAGAATGAAATATATATGATGCACAAATTTCTTATTTCTGTTCTTATCTGTCTCGTCAACTTAAACCTATGTAACATATTTAAAATCTTATTATAGCTCCATATGCCTATACATCGTACTTCGTATTTCACTTAACTTGCGTACACTATCTTTGCCAGGATTGCTGCTCGAGCCTACAACCGTATCGTATATCACCATCCAACTCGATGAGGTTGCATACATTTAAATCAGTGTCCCCTTACTTTCGAGATACCGTCGTATCGTAATGTCCTTAAGACTCATCTTGGCTGCAGACGTTGGGTCTTACGGTGGCACGCAAGACTTGGCATGCGTAGAAACTTATTTTATATTTTGCTAGTCTTCATATCGTAACTTATAATATCAGTATCTTATTTTATCTTACACTTTCATTTCTCTTCATTTTCTTATGTCCTATGTTGGAGTGAGTCACGGTGTGATAGATTTCACTATATCACGATTTCCGATGGACGGGTTTCATAGTAAACTGGAGGTACTTCATGTGGCAGTTCATACCCCTATAGAGGTGTTGCATCCGTACATTAATGCCTATGTTCAAAGTTTTACATGATCGTGAAAAAAATTCTACCGTGACGAAGACTTAAAAGTCGTTTATCTTTCTTATTTCTTTTATCCTATGATATATATGTCATAGCGTATTTCTATAACGATGGATATAATGCGTGCTGATGCAAAGACTTAATACAACATGTATCATATACAACCTAAGAATGTATCTCGACAATTTAAATGTGCGAATGATGATGAACACATAGGAGTACACTTTATTAACTAGGGTTAAACTTTTAAAATATGGAGCGATATCATTACGTCTTTTTATATGGGCACGACACGTAAGGTGACATGGGGCCCACTTTATTAACTAGGGTTAAAACTTTTAAAATATTTTAAAAGTTATATTCCCTTTCAACCGTCATTCTTGACTTTTTTAAAAAGTCTCTTTCTTTTCTCTCTCTATTATCTTCCTAAAAACGGTGTATACAAATGAAAGATCTTATGTCATGTGTCAAGCGATTACGAGTTGTACTACATTTTCAAAGGATTCACTAGTCCCTCTAGGATTTTTGAAAAAAGAAATTTGAATCTTCTTATTTTCAATTTAATTGGTCAAAGATATAAGTTTTTCATTGGAAAAAAATTACTAGTGAAAATTTTCACTTTTGACCACAAAATCAAATGATATAAAAACATTTATTTATTATTTTTTTGATGATCGACCTTGTATATGTGCACATGCGATTGAACTACTGAGTGATATATATATATATATATATATACTATCGGCATTGCACATATTAAATTTTGATTCCATATTACACATATCTCGAAAAAGTGGTCTAAGAATCATGTTGTTGTACGCTCATGATTATGTTAACTTTTTGGGATGTGTCATCTGAAATAAAAATTTGATTGTCCGATGGTAGACTCATGATCTCAAGATCAATTGTGTGGAAGATTTAGAAGAAAAAAGATATTCATCATCTGATTTAAAGAAGCCAATAATTAAAGCAGATAAAGCTCAGGTTAAGATGAAAAAATCTTAGGTTGCAAATACAGTTACCATTAGACAACCGAACTACTTCGTCTTCTCTCAATAGTTGTCACAAATATAGTGACCAAAATATTAGCACGAGAATAAAACGGCTCCTGAAATATACAAAAAAATAGTAAATTTGGATAATTTCAAAAAAAAAAAAGAGAAAATTACTAAAATAAAAAATATATGTTTTGACCAAACAAGGGTTTTAAACCATAAAAAGGGGTTTAAAATATAATTTTAGAAAAAAATGGGTATAAAACACGTTTTTCCGGAAGAAAATTGGAATTTTTCGAAAAAAAATAATTTTTTTCCGTTTTTAAAAAAACACATATTTTAAATGCATTTTTTCAAAAAAAAAAAAATCCAAGTTTGATCACTATGGTCCCAAGGGTATCCTTTATTTTTGCGCCTACCAAATCTTGTAGGGAACCTACGCTTAAAACTATTAGGTGATTTGATTGAATCATACACTGGAGATTATTTTCATTCCAATCTTAGGCACAAATGATACTAGTATCATGGGTGTATTATTAGATATTCTATTTACTGATACTTCAAAATTAACTCAATAATCACGTGACACCACGCTCAAACGTGATGTTCGAATCATTTTTTGAGATTTGTGTCCCACAGAATAAACAATGATTGTGTGATGCTAATGGAAGATTAATTAAGACAAAAAACTCTAGCGTATGATCCATTCATTAATTTTCAGCATAGGACGTCCCTTTATTTACAACCAAAGATTCATCTTCTAATATGGTTATGCAAATAAAGGTTCTATTGTCATAAATGCATTTGTGATCGACCATGTGGTAATTAGGGTATCTTTATTTACAACCAATGATTCTTTCTTTTCAACTCGGGTTTCACGTACTTTAAGCTATTGACTGCTTTAAATCATACGACCAAGAAATTTATCGTTCTAAAATTTGACACGATAGATTTTGAGATTATAGGCATACAATTAAACAGACATATTTTGATTCCACGAGATAAACGTCGCAAAAAATAATAAGATCATGACATACATGATGAGTGATTCTCTGATCACTTTTTAAAAATGTGTTCCTTGTGAAATCAAAATTTAACCGCCTGATGAAAGAAAATTGATCTCAAGATATGTTATGAAGAAAATTGGGATGAAAAATGATCTTGTATCATCTGATATAAAGTAATCATAGTTTAAGCATGTGAAACTTCGGTTGACAGAGAAGACATTTGGATTGAAAATAAAGGCATCTTAAATATTTTTTCTTGCTGTAAATACATTTATACTAACTATTATTATTTAAAAGACTTTGGAGGAGTAAAATTAGAAGGAAAATTTGATCATGATTTTTCGTCAATCGAAAAAGGAGATTTTATATTCTCGAGGATGTGTGTGAGAAAGGGAGAGAATGATATTATCATGTGTTTGTATTAGGTATCTTAATGGTGCAACTAACATAATAGCATAAATGTTAATTAAGAGTATGTATAATAGTTTTGTACTTTATTTTTATGTCAACATCCTGAATATTCTATGTATCGATGGCTTTAATTAAAACTTGGAAGACACATAACACAAGGGGCACGTTAATCTTTCTTAATTATCACGCAATTGACATAAACGTGCTGCTCTCTGACGTGGCGAATTTGATCTGAATTGTCTGACTGCAAGGCTTTTTGTGTGGAATGGGTTTGTCTGAATCATGGATCGAATCATATCTCGGTTTTGATTCGCACCTAAACGATAATGAAATGCAAACTTTCGGGGATTATAGTATATGAGATGCAAATTTTTGGGCGATATTTTAGCCGATTTCAAAACCAAAAGTGAAACCGACAGTGTGATCGTTGGTCTAATTAACATGATACAATAGTATCAATTTATATTCTTTTTCACACTATTTGCAACATGAAACTATAGGTGCAACCAATTAGGATTGTCAACAGGTGAGGCCGACCTGATAACCAATTGGGGTCATAAATTTCTGTCATGATGGGTCTGGCATGAAGCATCTGGCCCACCCTCTGCATCAAGTTGGGCTGCGTCCAGTTGGGAAAAAATCAGGTCGGGTTAATGGGACCGATATTATATAAAATCAAGGAAAAAAGTGTTTTGAATAAGATCGGTCTCATTGGATTGGGTATTGTAAGGGAGTACCGGCAAAATTTCGGCCAAAATTTCGGTCTTATTGAATTATGTATAGGATACTGTCATCAAAATCAAAACAAAAAACATAACTTAAAAGGAGATTATAACAATTTTTTTTATCTCGGCTTATATTAGGCCCCATCCGATGTACACCCCCAATTTGGTGTGGGGTTAAATATCGGGTCAAACTAGTCAAATATAGGTAGGGGTGTCAATGGGCTTGGTAGTCCATTCCGCCCATTAGGTTCATCCCTAAAGCGGGCTTAGGCTTGATCATAAATCCCACAGGCCAGGCTTCGACTAGCACTTTAAGCCTGATAATTAAACGGGTAGAGCTCGGGTCTAATCCTATTGGCCCGTTGGGTTCGCATATTTGATAGTCTTATACCATCAATCTCACGCCATCTATTTAAAGTAGAAGAGATCATGCACGTCTCTCTTTCTTAACGTCTAGCTTGATAATCATAGTTTCAAATTACTAAGAAGAAATTATCTTCTCAGTAAAAAACGAATAAAATATTATCTTGCCTATAAAAAAAGATTTTCAAGATTTTAAAAGGACAAAGGATTCATAAAATCTCCTGGGCTTGGGCAAAATTCATATCGGGCCTGTCATGGGTATACACGAATCCGACTCAAACTCGCCCCATTGCCACCCCTAAATATAGACCCATATAAGATTAAGCAGACCTATAGGCATCAAACAAAATAACAAAAATGTCATTTTAGATATTTTAAATATTTTGATAATAATAAAAACTACTTGAAATATTTGTTAGTTTAGCCAATACGTATCCAAGATCCGTTATGTATTGGCTTGAGAATGGGTTCTATATAATCATGGCATATCAATTGTTTAATGAGGAGGACAATTTTGGCATTTTCTGAAAATGAACCGACAATAGTTAAGTCAGTCTCATTGCCCAACATATTCAATAATTTGGATGCAACCGCAATAATAAAAAACACAGGGGCTTGTACGTAATATCGGAAAAAGTTAGGGGCTGCAGTCCAATTATCCCATCTATAAATGTAATACCCTCTCGATAAGTTATCTTTAAAAGACAGCAGTGATGCGTATGTCATAAAGAAAATGCTTTCTTTTAAAACTTATGCTTTTCTTATCAAATACAGTTGGACCTGATTCATGCAGACCAATGGTGCCTTTGCAAGCTAAAGTGGTCAGCCCAATTTTTAAAATCATTGAGTGTACTTGTTAATTTTGAAAGGACAATGACTTCTTGTACAAAAAGGGGTAGACATTATAATAAGGGTACCAGTCTTTAAAACCGAAGATTCGACTTTCGCAACTTGGGCTTGAAAGAGTTAAAACCGTTGACTGCCTTCAATCCGACAATGGAGATCATTTCTTGTCCCAATCTTCCGCACAATAGATCTTGAGATCATGGCCAACCAATAAGACGCTCATATGTTAATTTCACATAATACACATCCCCAAAAGTGATCGTGATCCGAGAACCCTTCTAATGGTACACCTGTAATCACGGTAACTTTTGAGGATGAGTGCCACATGGAATACAATATCTGAGCGCATAATAAGTTGGCCATGATCTCAAGATCTGTTGTGTGAAAATTTGGAAGGAAAACAATTTTCGTCGTCGGAATAAGGCAGTCAATGGTTTCATAGAAGAGAACCTTGGTTGCAAACAATAAAACTTTTGGTACTTGGTTACATTTTGGGATGCATGCCATGCGGAACTACCATATGATCTCAAGATCTATCATTCAAAAGATTAGGCGGAAGAAAATCTGCATATAACATTAATTAAAATAGTCAAAGAAAATCTAAAATTAATAGTTGACATGATAAACATTAATTTTAGATGGAATTTGACCATATTTAGCTAAGATGATGAGATTTTAGGGCCTGTTTGTGAATTTGGATGTATCAATTCTTATGATTTCTGGCCTTGTAAGATTTCACAGGATTCCCTGTTTTCAACCATTAGGATAGCCGGATAAAGCTCCTGGATATTAAAATTGAGTGTTTGGATAAGGAGTATAAAACCATTGTTTTGTAACATATATTATATGTAGTAAACTGGATCCAACCATTCGAGTTAAAAACTTTATTTTCAAGCCAAGATTCTCCCTCCTCAAACACATTTCTACGTGCTTAAATTGTAAAGGGGTAGAGAGTAAGGTACCTGCAACACGTAAGAAAAGAAAAAGCTTCTTACGGTTGATCCCCTGTTTTGCGCGCCAAATCTTAATTTTTCCGATGGGCTCTTGAAAGAAATTGCGACGGTCACCCTTAGTTATTATTTTTTAAAATATTTTGCCAATTTAAGAATTTTACTATCTCACCCTTTTCTATCATCCAAATGATGGAAAATGATGGATTTATAAATCCGGACTATTCTCCAATGGGTGCCCTTCCCCGACCATTCCACGAGTGTTTCACAGATTGCGCACCGTAAATTGTAAAAGGTATCAAATTGTTATAGAAGAGGAGTCGCTACTCGAACTCACAATCGGGCACCCCTTGGTGGGTACCCTTATTTTCTTAGTCTTGTTTACTTGATATATTTGGATCATGGCACAACTATTAGATAATGCACGTGATGGCTCCATGCGTCAACACATGATAATTTCATGTGACACATGTCTTAAAACTAACGATCCATAAGTTGTTATTGCTTTCTCTCCCCTATTATGATATACAAGAAAATGATCGGGCTGCGTATGGCATAGCTCTTTGCTAACTCCTGTCAGAGCAGAGTTCACAATAGCGTTCACCTACCCATTCTCCTTTATAACTCCCTGCAAATGAAGATTTACCTGCTCTAACAGCAACCTCCATTCTCTCTACTAACTCCCTCCTACCAGAGTAAATAAAATATGCTCTGATAAGAAGTGAGTAGAGAGGAGGGTAGAGCCGCTGAATAGATAAATCTTGGATAAAATTTTGCTATGCAAAGAGTTATCAAGGAAAAGAGATACCTACTAGAGCAGACAGCATGATGTTAGCAAAGAGGATAGGAACCTCATAGAGCAGGTGAACTCTGCTATGACAGGGGCTAGTAGAGAGCTTTGCCATCTAGTGGTGGAGCCACGTTGTTCAACGGGGTCCCGGGATCCCCCATCGTAAGTTTTTTTTTCTTTAAAATCTTTTAAATTCTATCTTTTTAGAGGCAAGATTTTTTAATGAGGATCCCCTAAATCCCAAAACTTCTAAGATATTTTAAAAACTTCCATTTTTATTTACAAAATTTTTAAATAGAAATAGACTCCTAAAATTCTCTCTCTCTCTCTCTCTCTCTCCAAATCCCATCCCAAAATTCTCTCTTGGTTCCTCAAGCCCAGCCACTCTCCAATCTCCAACTCACACACACACTCTCTCTCTCTCTCCCCACTCTCAAGTTTCAACATCTCTCTGTCTTCTCAACTCTCTCTCTCTCTCTCTCAAATCTTAGTCACTTATCTTTTTCTATAACATTTCATTTATTCTCCGATTGCCAATACTAAGATCTTTGATTGTCATCGATTTTCCATTGAAGTCAAATATATGTTATAATTATTATTTTTTAATAAAAAATAAAATTTCTAATTTATTATTTTTAAGTGAGAAGTGCTTCTTTTTTAGAGTTATTCAATTATTATTATTATTTTTTATTTTGTGATTATGGGTTGATAAAAAAATATAACAAAATTATTACTATTTTACGACTATAAGAGATCCCTATTATAAAAATATTGGCTCTGCTACTGCTGCCATCCGCAACCCAAAACACACTATTACATTGAGGGAGTTACGTTGACAAGCTACTCCTACCATATGCAGACTTCACGGTCAAAGCAGCATCAACCCATCATTTAAAATGTTGATAAGTTGGCTTTGCTCCTCGGTTACTTTTTGGCCATCCGCAACCCAAATCACACTATTACATTGAGGGAGTTACGTTGACAAGCTACTCCTATCATATGCAGATTTCGCGGTCAAAGCAGCATCAACCCATCATTTAAAATGTTGATAAGTTGGCTTTGCTCCTCGGTTACATTTTGAGAAAGTAGTGTCATTAAGTCAAATATATAAGATATCAAATGCTTAGGATGGAAAAAATCTTTATGTGATTCAAAGAAGTCAACACTTTTGATTGATTAACTGTGTTTGAGATCTCCATAGCATTAGTTTTCAAAGGCTTTAACGACTCTGAATCAGATGATAATTTTTTTTTTTTTATCACAATATTTTACAATTTAAATCTTTATAAATTAAACAATACCTAAAATAAAATAGCACATATCACAAAATGTGACCCATGAACCAAATGACGTGAGGCTCAGCTCCCATTAAAACAAAAAAGTAGCATGGGCAACAGGCCTGCACCTTAAGGTATCATCCAAGGTATCAAAAGTGGTATCGATTTTGGTTATTGGTTGCCCGTGATTGATACGAATTGGCCAATATGTATCAGCCGATCCTAATACGTATTGGCTAATCCTAATATGTATCGGCCAACTTTACAAAAACAAAAAAGGAAACTAAAATCGCAATTTAGATCGAAACGTATCTGCCAATATCCGACTAGTATTGGCTTGACAAAAAACTGATACATTTGGTATCGGCCGATTTTTTATACCTTGGTATCATCTAACTGGACCTAATTTTTTTTTTTTTTTTTTTCAATTGGGCCTAAATTAGAGTCCCAAAGATTGGACTCTTAAATGTAATGTGGACGTTATAACCACCAGAAAATTTGTATGGTTGCGATTTGTTTTTTTCACATTTGAAAGCTCAAAATCATATCGTGCAAATTGTTTTTTGACGCCATGAGCCAACCGCGTGGCACAAAAATTGTACCACGTATACAACATTTATGACCCGATGTCATCAAGGCCCAGTGCTCCATGCTAGATGAAAATTATAAATGGTAAAAGATTTTGATAGACAATACTGTAGACAGCTTATGTGTATCAACATAATTACTGTAGTGTTTGGGCCCATGATATGTTCAGTCAATCATGTCCCACCATATAAGTTGCCTGTAAAATTATCTAACATAAATTATCTACTGTATGTCACTTTCCATGCTATATCTATCCATATTTAATTTAATTAACCAAGTTTGGTAAATTCTTGAAAGATTTTTGGGGACTATAAAAATAAAAATAATAATAGATTATAAAAAGGAGCCATTACTTGTCCATGCCAAGGATCAAAATTTCGGCCAAAAATCGATAATTTGACTGAAATTTCAGCTGATAATTTGAATCCCATACAAAATATGATTGAAATTTCGATTTAAGTTATCATTTCGGTGAGGATCGAAACCAATAATTTAGACCGAAATTTCGGTCATTTCGACCGAAATCTTGATCTTTAGTCCACGCATTTTAAGTGATTGTACCTATCTTGTGTGATTGCACCATAAAATATTAAAAAGTTATTTTATTATTGCACTTAAAATAAAAATGACAGACTTCATCTATCTTTATCTTCTTCTTAAGCATTTTGAATTCTTCTTCTATTACCAACTTTGGCACTTCCTCTCGCAATATTCAAAATCCGAGCAATTAATTTGAGCAAAACCTAAATCAATTAATTTCACATTTCATTTCTTTTTATCTTCATCAACCGGTTTCACACGAAATGTCCTCTCCGATCCATAGAAGAACAAAGAGAAGAAAGATAAAAGAAAAATATAATAAAAAAAGAGACCAAAAAATAAAATAAAAAAGCTTACATGTCCTTTCACCTTTAATGTCTGTGCCCTTAAACTCAGCTAAAAAAAACCCAAAAGCAAACCTAAGGAGAAATCATTTTCAGGCTTTATATGTTCAAGCTCGCTGAAATTTCGATGGACTTTTGGAGACGAACACATGCGTTGAGCATACTGCCATGCCATTGTGTATATAGAAAAAAATAAAATCAATAGATGCGATTGTGTATATAGAAAAAAATAAAATCAATAAATGAGTTGAAGAAGAATTACGGACTTCCCTAACATAATAATAATGGTTAGAATATCTTTAAATTTACCCACCAAAATTTTGAGTTCGAAACACATTAAATTAAATGCATTAAATCTAACGATGGAGATTGTTTATTATCCCAATCTTTCACATGATGAATTTTGAGATCATGCGAGTACCAACAAAGGATCAATTTTTTATTTTATGTAGTACACACCCAAAAAAGTGATCTTAAAATCAATTTTGAGCATACACGTGATGTTATGGTCACTTTTCTGAAATGTGTGTAGTACACTCATGATCTTAATATCCATCGTGTAAAAGATTGGGAGAATAAACGATCTCCATTGTCAGATTCATCGCAGTCAATGTATTTGAGCATGGGTGAGCTCAAAGATTCCGTAGGTGGATTTAAAGGTACTCTAATGGTTATATTTCTTGCAAGGTGGAAAGTCCAAAAGAACAAATCCTTAGATGAGATCAATGATCAAATTTCGGTTTTCGTTTCGGTTTCGGAGGGGACCGAAACCGAAATTTTGGACCGAAATTTCGACCGATAATTTCAATCCCATATATTTTATGATCAAAATTTCGGTCCCAAATTATCGTTTTGGTGGAGATCGAAATCGATAATTTTCGCCGAAATTTCGATCATTTCGGCCGAAATTTTAATCCTTGAATGAGATTAGGAGTTGGGTCTCATGCTCTGCAATCTCTTTTATGAAACTAATTGAAGTGCATCCCGTGCGAGTATGAGGGTATTTTGGTCATTTAAGTTTTTTTTTTAAATCATGTATTTTTTTGCATAAATCGGAGCAAGGACTTAAAATCAGTATGCAATTAATGGCTCCCTTTATAAAAAAAACATGTAAAATTATAGATGCCTTTAATTAAGAAAAGTAGTGGAATGCACGTGTGTGGAAAAAAGTAAGGCTCTCAATGGGTCAGTTCAGGTTAAACCTTTGGCTGGTCATTTAGAAAATGGAAAATGCTTGATACAACCTGATGGTGCACGCATATAAAATATCAGGCCGGATCTGAACCATCCAATTTTGTTTGACCCAATCAATGACTTCTTAAACGACTCAACCCGGACGTCAGGTCAGATGTCTCGTGCCTAACCTGACCCGACAACAGATTTCAGTCCGGTCATTCACGTATGAGGTCGACTGGATTTGTCGACAACCCTGGGTGCAAGAAAAGTAGAGAAGACCTGTTAATTTATTATAGGAGAGATATTTTCAGGTACCTTTAATTTCAACCCAAGATTCTTTCTTCTCAACTACGGTTTCCTGTTTTTCAATCACTGACAAGTTAGATGATGTTGATACTGAGTTCATGCAGTGCCTGCCCTGGGGTGTCAAATCGGGCGGCGGACAAAGGCCCCCCTACCTACATGTAAGTTTAAAAGGAAAAATAAATTAATTATATTATCAATAAAACTATCTGAAGATCTGACTATATGACAAGTGTACGATAATTTGAAGATCTAGTGTGTAAAAGATTAGGATGAAAAACAATCTCCATAGTCTAATTTATGGCATTCAAAGATTTTAATGGTGGAAATGTGTGTTTTCTTTATAGAAAAAACACTCGAGTAAGGTGTATAGGCTCTTGTAAGATTAATTAAAATGAGAACTTTATATGCAAAATAAGGTTTGAACCTTGAACCCAGGGCCGACCTTGGACTAAGGCCAGCTAGGCAAGAGCCTTGGGCCCCTGATTTTTAGGGGTCCCCAAATCCTATTTGCCTATTAAAAAATAGGGTTTTTTTATAAAAAAAAATATATTCTATAAGGCTAAAGGGCCCCGAATTTGGTTACCTTACTCTTACCCGATGCCAATTTTATGTCTTTTCGAGCTAAAATTTTGTTTAGAAATTTCATCATTTTAATCAGAGTAGTTAATTATTTTCTTTAAAAGTCTATTTGACTATTTGCACCCACACGTTTACTAAAAGCTCCCTCGTGTGTAGTCCCATAAACTCGTTGATTGAGTCAGACTAGAGTCCGATGGAGATTTTTTTAACCCCGATCTTCCACACAAGGGATCTTGAGACCATATACCACCTATCATACGTTCAATTTTTGATTCCACATGTCACATATGACATTTTCTCAAAAAGTGCATCTTGTGTGCAATGGCACCCATCACGCTCAAATGTGGTTTTAGGGTCATGTTTTGGGGATGTGACGTGTTGAATAAAAGTAACCATATGATAGGTGGGAGACATGGTCTTAAGATCCATTGTGTGGAAGATCGAGGTGAAACACGATTTACATTGTCTGGTCCGACCCAATTAATAAGTTGTAAGAGGATTAGGAAAATCTTTTTTCTACGTGAGTTCAGACCAAAATCTCCATGAAGATTTGACCACTCAAATGGTCATATATATAAGTCTTGTTCTATTGACTTTTATTTAAAAAGTGAAGATTTGGCCAAATACTAACTGATCTATTGGATTGATACCTGTATAAATCAAGTAAACCTTGTTCCGTAGGATCTATAAAAGATAATAGGTATTAGGATTAATCTAGGACCATTTGTTGCATTTATAGTTTCATCATCATCATAGTCTTCCCATCTATTTAGAGTGGGCTTTTAGGGAATTAACATGGTCTTTTTACAATCGTTTGTCAATGTGATACGAACCGTCTCTTTTCTCATCCGGGATTAGGATCGACAATTGCCTCATAAAATTATTTAAAGGCTATTTGATTTGAGAAGAGAAAGTGTATGATAGATGGCTTCCTTCAACATTTTCTTCTAGAATTTCTTATACAATCTGAATTTTTTTAGTATTAAATTTTTTTTTTTATTGCATTTTCCTTTAATATTTACTTGTATTAAATTTTTAGTTACATTTTCAAATTATATATATAGTAAACTAGAATATGAGTACTATTTTATGGGAGCCATTACTTGCACACGCTTTTCAAGTGATTGCACTAGATTGCACCGAATTTAAAAGAAAGACTTGCAAGTTTGGCAACTTCTATATGTGAAAACACTATCTAAGCCGTTTGATTTGAAGGCTATGATTTAAAGATATCAATGGCAAAAGATTAGAACAAAATATAATTTTTATCATTTGATTAAATGGAGTCAAAGGCTATTATATAATTAAACAGTTGACTACAATAGATCATATGATAAGTATCGTGTTTTGCTCCAATTTTATGCCCCAGAGATATATTGATCATGAGCTTCAAATCAGATGGCCCCATTTTGCAATTTTACATATCACATGTCCCTAAAATACTAAGTCTTCCTTTAAATTCGATGCAATCACTTGAAAAATGTGTGCAAGTAATGGCTCTCCTATTTTATTTGTCAAAAAAAATATGTGGCAAATTTTGTATATATTATAAAGTAATATGAAATAGGGGCCTCATTTTAGGAACTCGCCTTGGGCCCCCAAAATGTCAGGGCCGGCCCTGCTTGAACCTATATGTCACAAACCACTAATTCAACCACTAAAATGATTTTCCAAAATATGTTAAAAAACCAAAAACTTTAATTCATACATAAATTTTGAAAATCAAAATAATGTCATGCATTCTAGAAAGGGTGGCATTATTAGCACCTGCTTCCCCTATTAAGAACATACACATATCCACCTTAAAAAATTGTTGGCTACCTTATTTCAGACAATGAAGATAATTTTTCATCCCAATCTTCTACATAATAAATCTTTAGATTATGGCGCACCTATCAGGCAGTCCGATATTGAGTCCAAGTGGCACACATCCCTAAGAGCTATTATATATTCTTTTTTTATTAATATGGATAGCCCCATTTTAGATCGTCGACAAAGGCCACCAAAACCTCAAGACAATCCCCAAGTTCATGATCCAACCATTAGATAGTCATTTTTTTTTTTCATGTGGTACACATTCTCAAAAGTAATCTTAGAATTAAGTTTGATGACACCAATTGTTTGATGCATGTTCATATTTTTGTGATATCGTGACACGTATATCAAAATCTGATAACCTGATGGTAAGAGCATGATCTCAAGATGAGCGGTGTTGAATATTGATACAAAAAATGATCTCAATAGTTTTATTCAAAACAATCAAAAGTCTAATAATTCAAATCTCGTGCTCAGAAGGAAGCAAGGGTCAAAATTTTGGTCTATTTCAGTCGAAATTATTGATTTCGGTCCCCACGTAAATAATAATTTGGAACTGAAATTTCGATTAGATTTTGTATGGGATTGAAATTTTTGACCCAAATTTTAGTCTAAAATTTTGATTTCAGTCCCCTCTGAAACTACAATGATACCCGAAATTTTAATCCTTTGAAGGAAGAAAGACATGCAGAGAGAAAATGTTTATTGAATTGATCACGATTTTTGCTACCTTTATTTTCGACCTAAGGTTTAAGGCTGTCAATGGGTCCGGAGGACATGATAATTGACTCCGCCTGTTATTTGACCGAGTCGGGCATGAAAATTTTACATCATAGGATCGGATCGGGCATGCAACATCCCACTGTGACCCAACCCGAATTTTCTTTTCACTAGACATGGAATATAGAGAGTTTTTATCGGCTCAAGTTTTGACTCGACCAAACTTAACTAGATAGTGCACTCAAACATAAATAGAAGGGCTTTGGTTGGGTTTGGTCCAGTGTATTATCTACTTGAGTTCGGTCAGGTCAAGCATATGTCATGTTCACGGTGGACAACATTTTTTTTTTTTTTTTCCTTTGTCTCACGCGGTCTATCCCTTGGATATTTTAAAGAGGAGATAATTTTTTTTATCTAGAATTGTACGTGCTACCCACTTTCTTCTTTATGTGGAAATTCCAAATGGACCCTAATGATTGCTAAAAAATAAAGCCATATACGAAAGGATAATAATTTTTATATTATTTAAATTAATTAAAAATATATTTTTAAAATGGCCACTAGGTTAATATTTTAAAATAGTTAATACATATGCTTTTTCCGCTGCAAGTTAACCTATTTCCACTTAGAGGTCATGCTTCTAGGCTAATGTTAGGGCTAAATGCTACTAGGAGAAAGAAATTAGTTACATTATATAATCAACCTTTGTCCTTTTCTATTTCATTGCCGTCCTGTAATATAATTTAAAGAACACAGCCTTCTTTAGATAAAACAAAGAAGAACAATAAGCAAATATGATTAAAAACAAGAAGGTGAAAGGAGGAATGATAAATATCAGTCTCTAAATCAATATTTTAAGTTCGCAAATCAATTGTGCATTTTTGGGAAAGATTTGGTGCGCCTCCTCTTGCTTCTAAAAAGAATTTAAGTATAACGAGGGCCCTAACTAAAACTTTAAATAAATACAACAAAGAGGAGAGAGGAAATTTTAAAGTATAAAAAAAATATAAGAAATAAATCTTTTAAATAGATATTGGAGTGATATTAACATACCTTTTCGACAATCGTTCGCGCAACAGTAGTAGATCTAAGCGCGGAAAGAATAGATGCTTAAGCAACACTTCAAATGTATATATATCCCATTAAAGGTTTGTCTTAAGCATTTATTTAAATTAAGGCAAAATGGTCAAAAGGTCAAATGGCCGATTCAAAATAAATTTTTACTAAAAATATATTTTAATTCAACTGTACCGCGGGCCATGGCAAAGAGCCAAGTGTAATTGAAGGACAACGTTGGAAAGATAGCCATGCCTAGCGACATCTCTGTAAGATGGTTTGCCCTCAAAAGTTGACTTTCACAATTGTTAGAGCCTTAGAGGCCGTAAAATATGTAATTATCAACTTTTAATATGATACTACTGCCTCTAGAAAGACAGCCGATGGGGGGCTCTTCTTTCTCCCCATTGGTAATAAGCCTATTAATCTTATCAGAAAATAAGGCAGTGTTTGGCACTCACAATTTTTGTAACATCACCATAATAAGAGGCATTCAACATTTTACAAAAATTGAATTTATATATTAATTTTACCATTAATATTATTTTAGCTCTTTTTTTTATCTTCTTTTTCTTTTTTTGTGATTGCGCATGTAAATGAAGGCTAAAGTTTTGCTGTTAGGTGTAAATCTCCTTAATAATAGTATGAAGTTGAAACCTCAAGGGGTTAGGCGAGCTGGCCGAGTATCTGCTTTCAAAAGCAGGAGACCTGAATTCAAATCCCCTCTTCCTTAAGGCCATTCTAGGGATTTATATCCTGTGTTGACCCGACATATGCTGAATTTGTGGCATGTGCCTTTGGGATTAGACGGGTGCTCTAAGAGGCTCAGATACTCAGATTATCAAAAAAAAAAAATAGTTCAAAGCTAAAAAATTGTCTTTTAGTGGCTTAATTTTGTCAAAAGCTAAGGGGTTATTTGGCGTGGCTTTGAAAAAACGCTCCCAACTTTTCAATAGTGGAAAGCACAGCCATTGTCTTAAATGGTGTTTGGTTAAGACGGTTTCCCACCATGATTCACTAAAAAGAGCTCTATCAACATGAAAGTGAGCAAAAGTTGATGAAAGCGGCTAAAACCAACTTGCGAATTTAGCATTTGCAGAAATTTGTAAAAAGTGTTTGACCAAACATATCCTAAATGGATAAATTTTACTTGTTAGCATACTTAATGTCACAAAAAGTTCATTTGTTGCCTTGTTTACTTGACTTGTTAGCTTATAAAAGTTCACTTGTTGCCATGTCGCTTGATTTATTAGCTTAAAAGAATAAGATAACTTTATTTGCATCCATCGAATCTTAGAGAACTTACACCGAATCATGTAGATTATTGTTTGCCCCAATCTTACACAATAGATTTGATAGATTTTGACATCATGAGCATCCCATCGTACACTCAAATTTTTTTTATTTCATGTGAAGACCTAAAAATTAGGTTTCAAATGTGTGCCACGTGAAATAAAAAATAAATCATCCAAACATCAAAATCCATCGTGTGAAAGATGGGGCAAATAACGAACTCCATGGTCCAACTCAAAGCAGCCTATAATTTTTTGCTTAGCCTCAAAGATTAGGTAGTTGCAAATAATGGTGCACATAAGATTATTATCCTTCTTCTAGGGAGTTTAGATCCCACATAAAGGAGAATGAACCAGCTTTTGATAGGTTCAATCACTAAATACTGTACAAGACAAAATTAGTAATTATTAGTTAAATATAATAATAATACTAACTATCAATTAAATAGCAAGTGAGAGAGATGCAAGTATCTAACATGTCAGCTGAATTAAGACAAGTTTCTTTGCTCCTGCATAGTGCTTATAGCAAGTGGTACGTGGTTAATTCCTATCCATGAACCCGGTCAAAAGTACGTATGAACCGCCAGATATGAGCTCAGTACCCCTAGTGTTATTAATTTTATTTTTTTAAATAGGCCGATACCTATCGGTATCGGTATCGATCGAGTTGTATCGATCCTCTATGGACCGATATCAGAGTGCGATACCGATTTTAACACCGTGATTATGCTTCCTTATGAAACATACATAATAAATAATTTAGAATAAATTTAAATTTTGAAAAAAAAATCTCCCAACAAGTGGTCTACTAAACTTTTCGTCAACTTTTCTCAATCTTTCTTAATTAACGAATTTGATAAAAAAATTTGAAAATTTATCATTGTGACAAATACTTTAAGCGAGCTACAACTTGCAAGTGAGATTTGTTGCATGCTACATGATTGGAACAAAAGACTTTATTATTTTTTTAATCTGTTCGACGTTGAACAGCATTTAAGCCCTTTGATTTAAAGACCAAGACATAAAGATTGTAAAGCCAAAAATTGGTATGAAATACAATTTCTGTCATTTGATTCAATGATTTACTTGACACATCAAATGAGAGAGAGCATGTTTTATGCCAATTTTTGGCCTTATAAATTTTTACATCACAATTTTCAAATCAGACGGGTTAGATGGTGTTTCATATGGCACATGTCTAAAAAACAAGTCTCTTTTTTTTCATTCATGTGCCACGGTACAAATCTGGCATGCAAGTTTTAGCTCCATTATTTTGACATATATTTTTGTGAATATTAAACATTTATTATTGTTTTATAAATCTCTGAATCTTTCCTAAATTTATCTAATTTAAATTAAATTGACACTCCATCAATATGGTTGTACAACCAAATTTTTGTGTCAAGTCGAATATAAAAATAGGGATAATAACATAAACATGCCTTAGAAACAAACTTTTTAACAAAAAAAAACTTGACCTCAAGTATTTTAGAAAAATAGTGATTTCACGGATTTTAGAATTTTAGAAAATCATGAATGCACTGTTTTTTGTTTTTTAATTTTTTTACATGCTTGCACAGATTTCTGAAGTTTCAAAATCAGTGAAAGCATCATTTTATAAAACGTTTGAGATTAGATTTTTTTACTAAAAAGTTTGTTTTTGAGGTATTATTTTCTAAAATGCCCTATAAAATATACCCTTAACCCTTTTGGCGGCCAAAATTTTCTTGAGGGGACCTACTTGTACGGCCAAATTTAAGACCCGGAAATCCTTGGCCCTGAATATCGAACAATCAGTTTTAATATCCAGTAAAACTGCACCTGATCTTTTATTTACCATTTTGGGGTCGGTGAAAAGTCAGAAGTTAAAAATGTAACAGAAGTAGTAAATGGGTAGGTGGAATATAGTTCCAACATAAAGGACCAAACAACAACTCCAAATAATTTTCTCAAAAAAAAAAACAACTCCAAATTACATAAGCAATCTGACATCAGCAATCAGGGTGAGCAGCAATAAATAAGAAAACGACCATTCACTAATTCGTACACGTGGCAGAGTGATGATCAATCTGAACTGTCGAACACACAGAGAGTCACGTGGTTTGAAGCCTGTTAATCGGACCGTACTCATATGTCTATCTCGTCCGGATGTGCAAAATGAACGGCTAAAAGATGTGTTAGGCACGGCCAAGCATTTAACGTAAGGTTGGAATTTTAAGATCCTAGTCGTTACTCCAGATCGATGACGCGTGTGCTATGCTTTAAATGTGGATGCGTTAAATGTGGATGCCCACCAAAGCTCTCTACTTCTTCAACGTTCATTGAAAAGCTTTTGACAGTAAAGTGTAGACACCTTTAGTTTTAGAGAAAGTTAAGGCAGTCAATACTTGCGCATGCTCTTTCAGTGATTGCACCTAATTAATTAAAATATATCCTTGCACACATTTTAGATAATTACACCTAAAATTTTAAAAATAATACACTTTTTTTCCTTTTCTTTTTCCATTATTTCTCTCTCTCTCTCTTAAATATAAATATAAGACTCCTTAAAATATTTCACCAAGTGCTTGCAAACTTATGATCATCCGATACACACAATTTCTCTTATATTGTCAATCCAAGAGCTGCCTTATCGATTAGTCGGTCCAAATTATTTTACAAGTATACACGTTTGTGCATTTGGATAAATGTGACCGTCATCTCTAATTGTGAAGAACGAAAGTATAGATATAAGCTCTATTTGGATACTAACAATTTTACACAAATAAATAAATATAAAATTAATAAATTTTACATTAATCTATATTTTAATTTAATATTTTTTATAAATTAAGTAACATGTTAACAAGCATTTTGAATTTGTGTGATTTCGACGGCTATCACCATTGCCTAAATTGATTCTCTAACAATAAAAAAACCTTAATTTTCTCTATTATTCACCGATTATATATGTTTCAAAACACTATATGACGAAAGGGATTGAAGGAATTCTCTGTTGCAATCTCGAAGTCGGGGCATCAAACATGATTAACCTCAGTGCAGGACTGAGTTTTATTGACCAATTGACACCACAATGTCGGTGTGCGCTCTATTGGGGAGAGGTTGTCGTGAGAATGAAATGGGCATATATCGCCCGCCTAGAGAAATGAATTGATGGTGTTTTCATAATTTTGCATATGGGAGTAGCGTTTCGTCGGCATTAGCTATTAGCTAGAACTGAATGACAGAGGTATTCTCTCTCTCACTGTCCTCTCTCTCTCTCTAGACTTCTCTCTATAATCTTTTCTCTTTCTACCTATCGTGCAACTATTGCGGTAACGTAGTCATTAAAAAAGTAAGATAATTAAGACCATTTTTTTTTTACTAATATGGGGCAATCACTTGAAAAGCGTGTGCAAGTAATAACTCTCAAAGTTAATAGAGGGCCACTTTCTTTGTAGAAGACACGACATGCACAGATTTTAGGTGTTTAAATTCGATCAAAGATAAACATTGAATTTGATGAATTGCTATTAAGGCCTTGTTTGATAACATGGGAATGTAATTTCATTGTGGAAATGAAACTTAGTTTCAAATTGTTGTTGTTTGATAGCTATTTAAGGAGATGGAAATGAAATTAAGTCGTCACACATGGAAATTGAATTTCTATACACCAAATCATTTTAGGAGGAAATCATTTCAACCCTTCAAGTGGCTGAAATTGAGTTTCCTACCAACAAAATAATAATGTTTTACTATTGGAAATTTAAAGTTACTTGGAAAAATTTAAAAGCCAAAAAAAAAAAAAATTGACTATTAAAAAGTAACTTCAATTTCTATGACCATCATACCAATACGATCACTATGACCACTACATTATCTAGATTATACTTTTTTCAGCTAATATTTGATTTTAGTCAATTTTTGAATTTTAATCAAACTTTAATTAGATTTATAAGCTATATAAAGTTTTGATTTTTTATCAAACTTTGACTATTGAAACATGATAAAAAGTTATAAGTTAGTAATATATTATCAAATTTTTAAGGGCAAAGGTTGACTTAAGGTCAAACTTTGACTTTTAATTAAAATTTATTTTTTATTAAATTTAGACTCCAATAATTTGATGGCGAAAAAATGATACTGCCGTATTGATGTATAATTTGATACTAGATTCTCAATTGTATTAGTCAAAAGTTTAACCTTTAGTCAAACTTTGACCTTTTGTCAAACTTTGACTTTTACACATTTTATTTTTAGTCAAACTTGAAATCTGCTTATAGATAGAGTCTACTACTACATAAATTTATATTGTATCAATACAATTTTTTCTTGGTCAAAGTTTGATTTTTTATAAAACGTTATAAATTTTAATTAGTGAAATATTATAATTAAAAATATCTATCATTATTTTTATTTATAATTTGAAAATACATTGCCTTATTTTTATGGTCAAAGTTTGACTTTTAGTCAAAATTTGACTTTTATTTAAATATTGACTTTAGTCAAAAGTTGATAAGTGTATGTTGACAGTACATAGTGATTATTACTATTATTATTTATATTTTGGTAATATAAATTTTAATCAGTCAAAGTTTGATATTTGGTCAAACTTTGACTTTTAAACACAATTTGATTTTTTTGAAGTTCTGTATCCCCAATGAGATTATCATTTTTTTAATTTATTACTTTCTAGTACATTACCAAAATTTATTTTACTTTTTTCTATATTTGGTCAAAGTTTGACTTTTTTTAAAATTGATATTTAGTCAAAGTTTTTATTAGTATAACATAGCGATGGATATGAATACTGTTATGTTAATTTGCAGGTTGGCGGTAGCTTGTCGAATTTTTTATTAGTCAAAGTTAAAAAAATTAGTCAAAGTTTGACTTTTTAAAAAAATTAAATTTTCTTTCAAGTTTTAAATTTTAATTTTGCTTCGATATATAATACATACTAGCATATACTATATAACTTTGTACTTTAGTTTTAAAAAATTTTATTAATCAAAGTTTTACGTTTAGTTAAAATTTGACTTTTATTAAAAGTGAATATTTAATCAAATTTTGACTAGTGTAATCTAAAAATATATATGAATATTATTATATTAATTTACAATTGTACTTTTATAACTTGTTGGTACATTGCAAAAAAAAATTTTGGTAAAAGTTAAAATTTTAGTTAGAGTTTGACTTTTATATAAATTTAATTTCATTTCAACGTATAAACTTACAATAGATACTAGAATTTATAACTTTGTTATTTAGCTTTATCTATTTTTTTAATCAAAATTTTAAGTTTGATTAAAATTTGATTTTTTATTTAAGTTTGACTTTTCAAACTCTAACTTATGTAACTTAGTAATAAATAGTATTAATTTGTAACATAATAGAATATTTTTAAAAAAATTATTGATTAATATTTGACTTTAATAATAAATTATCAAAATTTTAAAATTCATTTTCAAAGATACTAATCAAACAAGAGAAATAAATTTTCAATGAAATTCATTTCTCAAACACACTAATCAAACAGTGGAAAGATTCATTTCTAGAGGAAATCAACTAAGAAATTGATTTCATTTCCTCTTTAGAGTTTCATTGCTATCAAGCAGGGCCTAAGTTGCATCGCAAATATTTATAGGGTACTCGTTAATTTTTCAAGTCTTTTAGATATAAGATGATTGAAATCATATTTCGGGTCAACTTGTTGATAAAAAATATTTCCATCATGGCCTTCGTAGCAGATAGAACCAAGTTGTCAAATTGGGTATCAGTCTATAGAGGACCGATACGAATCGGTCCATGGAGGACCGATACGTATCGGTCCATGGATGGTGTCGGTCCATGGTGGACCAATACGTATCGGCCAATACCGTTACAGAATGTTGTTTAAAAAATATTCCAAGAGGTATCGGCTAATACCCCGTTCTATATCAGCTGATATATATCCGTTCTATATCAGCTGATATATATCTTACGGATATCAATACTGCGACTGATCCCAATAGTGTATCAGGGCGGATACCGGTAAACCGATACGTATCAATCACTTTTTCTTTTCCAGACATAGGAGAGGCCAATGCCCCTATTCGACCCTATGGCTTCACCCCTGCTAAGTATTAGATCGCTTGGTAGTTGGTACTTGGTTGGATACCTATTACGAACTCTTTGCTTAACTTTAACGTTTTTATTTTCTAGTTTTTTTCTAATTTCTTTTGGTTATTATTATTTTTAATAATGTTGTTGTTATTTTTTAATAAGTTAGAATTAATTATGTAAACGAAACTTCTATTAATTATTACTATTATTATTATTTTTATTGGTAAGCTCTTATTGAACCTAAGACCTTAATTAAGTGCTCATGGTTGCAAACTGCAATACTTTCAAACTTCAATCTCCCGATTGAGCGACGGGCCCTACTTCGTTTTTCTGTAGAATAATCAGTTGTAAATATGTGTACCCTTCAAATAATTAAGTCATCTAGGAGCACTACTTCGTTGTTTGGTGGACGACTTAATTGACTGTCTTAAATTAGATGATAGGAGATCATTTTTCAATTTCATCTTCCACAAAATTGATCTTTAGATCATTGATTACCTATTATGGTCAGCTGTTTCGATGTGGCACACATGTATAAAAGTGACGAAGAACCCCTTGTCATAGTACAACCATGATTATAGTCAATTTTGAAAATTGTGCCACATGGAGTTAATTTCTGATCGTCTGATAAGTGATCTATGATCTAAAGATCAATTTTGTGAAAGATTGGACCCAAAGACTATCTCTATCATCTAATTCATGGTAGTCAACGAATTTACCATGAAAACCATGCTAGCTGTTATAGAACCTTGGTTGCAAATACCATTACTCTTTAAGTGAATATTAGACTAATAGACTTAAAAAGTGGCTCAAGACTATGGAACCGATTGTGAGGATCATCCCTGCAACCACACAATTTAGGCATTATATGCCACCCATCACGAAGATTGGGTGCAACTAACATAAGATCGTTTCCGTAATAGAAAAAAAATTTGGGCACAATCTGATACGTATCTATTATTAAAATATGGTCAAAAGGGCCTAATTCAATGTACCAATTTTGCGAGCGTATTATGATATCTTTAATCGCTCGATTATATATTTCAAGATAGAGATTTTTTTTCATTCCAATCTGAATTATGATATCTTTAATCACTTGATTATATATTTTAAGATGGAGATATTTTTTCATTCCAATCTTTCACATATTTAGAACACGGAAAATAACGGCTGATCTATTTTTTCATTTTACATAGCATAAAAATATCTTAAAATCAAGTTTAAGGGTAATGAGTACCGCATAATTTGTCGAATCTTTTTTAGAATCCATACCACGTGAAACTAAAATTTCAGTGTTGGATGATTCGCCCGTCATCTTTAATAGGTTTTAATTGGGGGCACAGATTTGGTGGGAGCATTTAAAGGTACTCAAACACTGCAATAATCAATTCGGTACGACTATTCTCACTAGTTTCATAGTCATTATCACAGTTTTTTCATAGACAAAAGACACTCATTCAACCGAGTCAAAATCTTGAGATTTTTTTTTTCCAATCTTTTTTATGATAGATTTTAAGATGGTATGATCATGGATCAAAATATCAAATTTTCGATACGTATCGTCCTGACTTTCAGGGCGATATGTTCAATACAATTTTTTTTTGTTTCAAAAAAATTCAAAAAAATAAATTATCGGGCGATAATTTGATTTTATCGTCCGATACATTTAAATTATCGAATGATACAAACGATAATTTGAATGTATCGTCCGATAATTTGGCTAAATGAAGTCTCTATCAATCTGCTAAATTATCGGGCGATCCATTCAAATTATCGTTCGATAATTTGGCTTAATGGAATCCCTGTCAATTTGTCAAATTATCGACGATACATTCAAATTATCGTTTGATAATTTGAAATTGTCATTTATATTAGACGATAATTTCATCGTATTATCCGATAATTATATGATTTTTTGGGGCACTCGGTAATAATGGTATTTTTCGTATCGCTCATATCCAAAATTGATACGTATCGGACGATACGTATCGGTATTGAACGATATTTTGATCCATGGGTATGATGGTGAATCCAAAGTATCAAAATTGGTATCGGTCTCTGGTATTGATTTGGCCAAGGCCGATACGTATTGATCTATTTTGATTTTTTTTTAAAATGAAAATTAAATGTCTTGATCGAAATCGAGACATATCAGCCTACGCATTGGGTATCGATACTTATCTGACTGATACGTATTGGTTTGACCAAAAATCGAACGAAATTGAGATATATCAGCCTACGTATCGAGTATTAATACTTATCTGACTAATACGTATTGGTTTGGTCAAAAACCAATTTATTACGATATCAACCGATTTTTGATACCTTGGGTGGAATCTACATGACACACATCTCTAAAAATGACTTAGATGATGAAGAAGAGAGTTAAACTGCACTTTTTAGAAGCATATGCCTATCCAATCCCATATGACAAACTCTTAGGCATTGAACTATCAAAGAGGAGAAAAAAAATGGAAGAAGAAATCATGCCTATCATCTCATTCAAACCAAGGATCAAAATTTCGGTCAAAATAATTGAAATTTCAATTGAAATTATCGATTTCTATCTCCACCGAAATAATAATTGGAGACCGAAATTTTGGTCATAAAATATATAAGAGTGAAAATTTCAATTAAATTATCAGCTAAAATTTTGGTTTCAGTCCCCTCCAAAATCAAAGCGAAACCCGAAATTTTGATCCTTGATTCCAACCGTTAAATGAGTTTCGTCCGCACAGAAATGTGGTACTTACTAAGTTACTGTTAAGCAAGTTGAGAATACCTGTACCCCCGATGGGAAATCAATTTCAACGGAAAAAGCATCTTTCTTTCCCAACAATATGGCACACCCACCGACGTCTCTCCAAACTGTCAGCCACAGATAGTCCAAACAAAAAAGGCTGACAAGGCCGACGACATCACTTTTTGACCACCTGGCACACAGGTTTTGATCAACCGAAATTTTTTGAAACGTGTCTCCATAGAAAAGTCATATCTTCATCTTTGTGGCCTTTGGAAATAAGAGAATCAGACGTGCGGTTAAATTTTTTTTCATTTTCAAGGTCTGAGACGACGCAGTTGAACTAGAAATCCGGTTCAACCCTGATTAGTCATATTATTGCCCTTTAAAATGTAGTTATCCGATGATGGATAGTGTTAGGCCGTCCATAATATTTTATAGATAATTTTGTGAGCAGCTTATAAGGTACTATAATACTGACTGTATATATAATGGGGCTCAAGAACTACAACCAATCACATTGTACATCGCACCAATAAGTTGTCTATAATATTATCTATAAAAATGGGTCCACTGTTCATAGTTTTCCTAAGATGATTTAGGCCGTCCAATAAATATAATTTCAAGGGGAATGGTTCGGGATTTCCAATCCTATCCCATCTGCCGTCCTTGGAAATTAGAGGATGTTGACTTTTTTAATTTTCACTTTTGATAATAATATGATGTGCAGTCAAAATTAGGAGGAGTGGAAATCCAATTTTGCATGGTAGGAACTAATCACTCGGCTGATTTCGAAGGTTTTAGACTTGCTTTAGTTAATATATGAATTATCGAAAAAAACCTGGCCAAAAATACCCTCAGTCTACGCCGAGCCATACCTTTGATTAGAGATACTTTGAATGGGTCCAAAATCAATCTCTTTCAGCATTTTTTAGCTTGATGTGATATGCACGGATCTCTAGGTAAAGAGCATAAGAGACAAGTGGAAGACGCATCATGGCTCCGGTTGATGGGGTCCACAAGAACCACAGGAAAGCCCGCTGCCTGCGTTGGAAAACAATAAAATGATAAGTCCACCCACTCTTATCAAAAACAAAAAAAAGATAAGTCCACCCACAGATGATCCAGTGGCCAAATCTTTTAGAGTCGTACGTCCGATCAGCTTTTATTGTCCCAGTCAGATCCAGATCTAATGGGGACCCCCTCTTCTATGCAATAGCAGCTTTCTTTACCTACACATTGCGTCATCCATCTAGTTGAAGGGTCCTTTAGATGCAGGCTAGTGAATCAGACGATCGAGATGTCTTATTACGCCGAATGGAATCAACCTTTGACCGTCTTATATTACACCTATGATTTCAAGATTTATTATAATAAAAATTGGAATAAAAATTATCTTTATTGTCAGATGCAAATCAATTAAAGATTTTCACATGCATAAAATTGTAAAGAATATACCTTATTATAAATACAATTATACCAATATCCTTAATTGAATTAATGACTTTAGATCTCCGTTTGTTTAGGTCATAACTAATACTCTAAAAATACGAAAAAAGTTAATTTCTTATTACTTTAGATCATAACACTATTTATCTTTTTCAAGAATTAGATAGAAATTTTGTCATTAGTGAGGGCAAACCCAATGAACCTTGTTTAGCATTCAAAATTAGTTTAGAAAACTTTAGAGAGAAGTAGAGGTGCAAGCTCTGAAATGAAAACAGAACCCAACCAAAAAAGGGTCCACGTAACCGAACAATTGAATTTTAAACTATGATTATAACCATCAAATCCCTAACATATAAACATAGGTTGTCTTTAGGATTGTTCTTTGGAGGCAAATAGCACTCTAGGCCTCATTCGGCACTTTTTGAGCTTTCTCCAAGAAAGCTCAGAAAATGACTACCTCAATTTTTGCCCAAAAACACATTTTTTGAGGAAAGTCAGTGTCTGAGTGGAACATTCTTGAGTTACTCAGAAACTCATTTTCATAGCATTTCTGACATTTTTTTATATTCTATGCTTTATTAAGAAAATGTCAGAAAGTGCATTGTGTTTGTAGCGATCCTAGATCTCTCAATTTCTTAATTGTAAGATCTTAGACCGTACCTTCGTATCGTGAATCATTAAAACATAATAAGACGATAAAAGCACCTTAAACAACGGAAGATAAAATTTCTTTAAAATATTAATTAATTAAAATAAAACTTATAATAATGTTCTTATTCCAATAACAAGTCCAACATGATTAAAGCCTAAACTGTTTTAATAAAATATTAACTGATCAACGTCTCATTTGTTTAAAATCACTAATAATAATTAGAAAGGAAAATAGCTAATTAGGCCACAAAGCCATCATCGCCATTCTGTCCGATTTCTTGAGCACCACTTGCCGTCTCATCGCCATAGACCCATACATTGTCCTCGGCGACACTTGTCTCATTTGGTCACCCACATCAACAAGGGGTGTAAGTTTACACTAGTATGGACCAGACATGCAATCCATTGAAGCATAAAATATCAGTCATAGTCATATAAACATTTCGATATATTTCATGTATGTGTACATGCGACATGTATAATCTTACTAAGCTAAAATGAATGTATATCAATATTACATGTGTGACAGCCCGGATTTCGGCACCCCGAAACCCGTACCATCAGCACGATCATCTTGACCGTGCCCCTTAGCTAAGCATGAAACATTGGTATATCAAGCACAGAATTGAAATAGTAAATGAAAGTGCGAAATTAAATCGCTATATAAGCATTTCTCAAAAGATAGTTCTACCCTCATGCCTTTGCATGAATGAAGAACCGATCCGAACCATTGATGATAGCTAATCATCACAGATGGTTTGCCCAAAAGAAAAATCACGAATTTATACATATACATTGTTTAATCAAACAAGGCTTGACATACAAAGCCGTACAAAATCTCTCCAAAAACTCTCAAAGCGGCACAACGGAGTCCTCTAAAAGAAGTCCTCAGGAGGTGGCTCCAACTCGTCTCCGGCTGCAAGGTCCGACTCACCGGGGTTAGCGTCTCTTGAAGCCTCGGCAGCTGCTAGTAGTGGAGCTGTGACGTATGGTCTATAGGGTGAGCTACATCCTAGCTCAATAGGGAACAAAACACAGTTGAACATATAAATTATTACTCACATATATTCCATGATATGCCATGCATGATGTGTCTATGCAGTTACTGATGAAAATAGTTAAAAAATATCACATTTTACTGGTAGTTTACTCATGTCTTTTATTTATTCATGAATGATGCTGAAAAGGCCTAAAGCAAAACTTAAACTTTCAACTTAAGTAATCCCCGAGCAATATAGCATCGAGCCCCGATGAGATACCCATCATCGTCATCTATATAGACAGTTTTAAACGTATTCCCTGGGAATACAAATAGTACCCAAGCCCCTTTCCCCTGGGGATTGGTGGCGGAGTTTCACTAGTTTCAATCAACACCCCTGGAGTGTCCTTACTGTGTACGGATAAGCCTCCGCACTGGCCTACGGATTAGCCGCCGTATCGGTCACGGATATCCTGCCATGTTAGTCGTGGATATCCCGCCACGTCGGTGGGGTACCCTATCAAACCTCAAATAACAAAAATATCGATGCCTTACATATAGTTATTCACTGTGTAAATGTGCTATCTTATATCAGTTAGGCCATATCAAACATGATTCAATCATGGATACATCCCTGGGATGTATCCATTCACTTGCATCACACTTGATGCTCTTATCTCTTTACTTCCTCATCCCCTGGGGATGACTCATTTTGATTACTTTTATTGGTGTCACACACACACACTTTTTACAAACTCTTTAAGCAATAAAACATTTGGAATTTAAATCTATATCACTACATATATGCTCTTGTGCACTAGCTCACACGTACCACCTATGGTACCACATAACATGTGAAACACATCACTAAAGATGTAATAAAGGAGGTCCAAGACCCTCCATGATCTTAAAGTCAAACTCAAAAGTCAACATAAACTGGCCCAGTCGATTAATCGAACTCCAAAATCGATTAATCGAAAGTCAATATCGATTAATCGATTCTCAATTCGATTAATCGAGATTCCCATTCGATTAATCAAAAATCTCTACTCTATCCAGTCGATTCTCAATTCGAGTAATCGAATTTCCAAAATCGATTAATCGATCCCAAATTGATTAATCGAAATTCTAAATCGATTAATCGAACTCTCATTTCGATTAGTCGATTTCTTCAAGCTAAATTCTTTTCTCCACTGGAGTCCACTGTAGGTTCCCAGTCGATTAATCAATTCTCAATTCGATTAATCAAAATCCAAAGTCGATTAATCGAAACTCAATTCGATTAATCGAGATCGGGGTCCTCTGACTTTTCAACTTCTTGGCCAATTTCGATTAATCGAAACCCAATTTCGATTAATCGAAATTGCCAGATTCAGCCCTCTTTTGGTTGTTCTTCCCAATCTCTTCCCTTACTTTCTCATCCATTTCTCTAAGCTCTTATCCCACATTTTACACCATTTCTAACTACAATTTAACCCCTTAATCCATGCATTTTAAACTACAAAAATCTTACCTTCAATAAATCTCAAATTGATTTCAAATCAATGGTTGGAAAGGCTAGGGTTCCAGCTTTAGCTTGAACAGATTCTCCGCGTCGAATCGGTCTCTTTAATGCTAGAATCTCCCTTCCAATCACTCACAATAATTCTTGCTCAACCTCTTTACTCCTCTCTCTCTCTTCTTTACTCCTCTCTCAACAACCACATTTCAGATTTTAAGGTTATTAAACCCTTTTATCTATCCCCTTCCTTGTGTGTTGAGCACATACACCGCGGTAGGTGTATGCGACTTCACATTCACATCACACACCACATAATCACTCAAACCATCACATCTCGTCCGTTCATCACACTCTATGCTAACCCTTGATCTCCTAATTGGTCAAACTTGTGACCAATCGGGCACGAATCCCGAGGTTACTGTTTAACGTAATTTTTCGAGATATTACAACATGAATGCATCATATCTTTTAATTTCATCTTTCTTATTATTTAATGCACGTTAGACTCCGTCCCGCTCAAGACGTTGGGTCTTAATCATGTTTATCACTTGTTTAGTTAGACTCCGTCATGTTCAAGACGTTGGGTCTAATTAATCATATAATTTATTACATATCAAACTCCGTCCCGCTCAAAACGTTGGGCTTAATCATGCTCATCATACTCTTATTTAGTTAAACTCCATCTTACACAAGATGTTGGGTCTAATACCTTCTTAGACTCCATCATGTACAAGATATTTGGTCTAATGTTCCTTAATCGTATTTAGTTAGACTCCATCAAGTACAAGATATTGGGTCTAATACCTTCTTAAACTCCATGTACAAGATGTTGGGTCTAATTGATCATGACTTGACATTTCATCATGTTTTATGTGTCTTAGTTGTGCATTATATATATATATCATCATGAAACATGTAAAGTGCATGAGAGTGATATCATAATACATAAGCATTTAAGTGCATTTAATCATGGTACGTAAATATTAAAGTGTATATAATCATGGTGCATAAATATTACAGTGCATATCATCCGATCATGGTGCATAAACATTAACATTTAATGACTGTTGTGAGAAGAACTTGAATATAGAACTTAACTACGCAAACACCATCCATTGATTTCAAATCCAGGCTCAATTGACTGACATCCAATCATCAATTGATTGACATAATTCTGCGCATATCATAATACATAAGGCTCAATCGATTGACTCCTCTAAATCAATCGATTGACATAATTCTGTTCCTTTTTCCCAAAATAACATTATTTATCAGTATCCGTTTATGCTCAATCGATCGATTTCTCAAAATCAATTAATTGAATCAAATCCATACATTTTCTAAAAAGAATGTCCTTTATCAGGGTCTGTTAGGCTCAATCGATTGATTCCAATTTGTATATTTTCTGGAAATAATATCGTTCATTAGTTTCTTATTCAAGCTCAATCGATTGACTCCTCTAAATCAATCGATTGACTCAAATCCGTGTATTTTCTAAAATATATCCTTTAATCTCTAATCGATCCCTAATCAATTGACATCCAATCGTCAATCGATTGACATAATTCTGATCCCTAGACCTCTTATCTAAAACTTAAAGTTTTTAACCAGTATGCTACCACATAACTTGTGTCCATTAATGACGAAAATAAATATAAGAGCTTAAAAAATTAAAACATATATTTTTAGATAAAATATTTTGAAAAGTCAAGGCATGCGGTGAATACGATATTAAACACACACATATATTTTAGGTGTATCAAAGACATAAAATTCAGATCATGACAGATATTAAACGCATACATATATTTTAGGTGTATCAAAGACATAAAATTCAGATCATGACAGTGTTCTTCCACACCCTATAGCCGCACGTATTTATTACCTTCATCAAAGCGATTATATTAATCAGATGATCATTAAAGCTTATAGACATCCAATCGGCAATGTATTAACGACTTTTATCGGATAGATTAGAAAAAAATCACTTCAAACGTAAGAAAGACATAATATAGCTACGCAACTCTAATTTCTATTTTGGTATATTAAACTGAGATACTTTCAAATCTTCTGAAATTTAGATATTTATTGAAAAATCAAACAATACATAAATAGAAAGCAACATTTTTTAATCAGTAAATAATCTTTTCCCTCAGTCAATTAATAAAGGAAAAGATAGAATTGATAACATTAAAAATAATTTATTGTTTTTTAAAAATTACGTATTTATTAGAAACCAAAAATATTTTTAGAAATTATGCATTTATTAAAAAACTAAAATTATATTGAAAAAATATATAAAAGAAGATGTATAATAATAATTATGAATTTTTATTTCAATAAAGACCTGGATCCCATGTTAAACGAATGTATTTTAAATGAGTATATATGGAGCGTTCACAGCCGGACTGGCAGGTATAATCATATCAAATATCTATATATAATACATGAGTCTAACAACAAACTTGTAGTCTCCAATAAATGAAATAATTATCAATAAATGCAAAAGCTTTAAATAAATCTTCAAAATCTATAGCACCTTGATATAAGTTGGCTAGCTCAATGGTAATTTACGTTGGATGGCTCAATGACATTATCCAATTTAATGTATGTTGGGTGGGTCAATGGTAAGAAGAAAACTTCCAAAATCAAATGTCGCTTTCAGTAGAAAGTTTTATAAAATTATTTATTCAATCCAGAGCCATGCATAAGACGGGCCTAGCCCATTGATAGCCCTAATATCTGGCCAAAGTAGAATATTGATTGCATTGAGATTGGTCCGGCACAACAAACCAATGATGACTGTACCACGTGCCCACCACATTATTCTACTTTATTTTGTGATAGGGGTATTTGCATCCAATTATTTTATAACTGCCACCAGGATTTTCGCATGTTAAAAATCATTGACTCAATCTTTCATAAATGGTCACATATTGATTTCACATGACAAAATCCCTTATTATGATCAAAGGCATACATTGGGAAGGGCTTCTCATGTCCAAGATCAAAAGATATTTTCTATGGAAGGTTGGGGAGAAAAATTATCTTCAATGTCGGATTTAAGGCAGTGCACGATTTCGACGTATAAAACTTTTACTTGGGTACTTAAGATATTCGGTTGCAAATATCAGTTTTCTTATTTAGTTTCATGCTAAACTTTGGACTAAAAGTCATGGAGATGACATAAACTCAGTTTAGAGTAAGGCTTGCGTACGCATATTTTACTTTTTGTGTTTGTTTTTCAGTTTACTTAATCTGCAAGAAATGAAATAAAAAAGCGGACAATATAAAGTAGTAATTTTATTTATTTTTGGATTCGGAGATTCGAGCCGAGACAGCCGAATATCCGAGATAGCCCCAAAAACTGAGGCGCGCATATAAAGCAGCAATTATAAACGTTTTAGAAGAAAGTGTAAAATCAGACATTGGTTGGTTTATTTGGTGGGCATTTTAAATGATAAATATATATGAGTCGTCGGTGCCCAAAGGAAAGTTCGGTATTGTTAGGTATTTATGCATTAAGAAAAACTTTGGACGAAAATGAGAGCCCACCTAACAATTACCCGAACAACTACATGCGTGGCATGGCCCCCCATGGCGATGCATAGGACCTCCTTACTGCAACTATAAGTTATAGCAGCCACACAACTAGGTTGATTTTTATATAGTCAGCACGCCCGTGTTGCATGCAGGCATGGTTACGAAAAGAGTCGATTTTGTTTTTTGAAATTAAGATTTCTTGAATTAATCTCAAATTATTCGTGAATTTTTTGAAAACTCGCCCACTTATAAAAAATTATGAATAATTCTTGAAGTTTTTAAAAAAGTTGACATACTAAATTTTTTAATTTAAAAATCTATTTTTTTATAATTTTAATTATATTATTTTTTTTCTCACCGATTTTCCTCCGAATATTTCCCCGAACTTCTTGAATTTATTGAACTTTTTCAAATTTCCACCTCCCTGAACTATTATTGTAACGTCTCCAAGTTTGACCTGTGAACAGTAAGCCTCGGTACGTGTGCTTGACTGTCCGCACGTCAAACACCGTACCGATAGACTTGGGGAAGTATTTTGATTAGATCCAACGATTTAGATCTGGTGTGAGAGATGGGGGATATGATGTGACAGGTAATTAGCGGACTTTGTACGTCTAACTTAATGTAGGTGCTTAACACCTAAGACTAAGCTTGTAATGAGGGGAAATAAATAACTTTATTAATTTTTGGCATTATGAATTGGAGTTAAGAAGAGAAAGGGTGAGTAGAGGGCATTGATTTCGTGTGAATGCGTGAACGATTCGTTCGTGCAGTGTGAAGCGAAGGGTTTGATCGAATCAGAACAGACGCAGCTCACTTACAAAACCCTAGTTAAGTGTGCGTTCGTGGATCGTGAGAATTGATAAATCTAAAGTAAGAAATTCATGTGCAATTGTAAATCTCTGTTAGGGATATTTGTTTAGTGTTTAGATCGGAAAACGATAAGATAAGATATCAGATTTGAGAAAGAGCGGAAGGAAGATGAGAAAACTCAACTTTCAATGAAATCTATAGATTTCGACCGATCGAAATTAGATTCGATCAATCGAAATTGACTTGAGAGGTATGAATATGAAATTTGAGGAAATTCGTTCGATCGAAATAATAATCGAATGAAATATGGTTCGTTCGATCGAAACTTATAGTTCGACCGATCAAAACATATATAACAGGATTTTAGAAATTTCATTGTCAGGATTCTACCGATCGAAATTGCACTATAAGCTTTTGGATTCAAAAGGATTCGATCGATCGAAATATGTTCGATCGATCAAATTTGTAACTCGATCGATCAAAATGGAGATCGTTCGATCGAACTGTGTTATGGGCATTTGATTCTATCAAAGTCGACAGATCGATATGAGATCAATCGATCAAAATTAGGTTTCGATCGATCGAAATAGGGATTCGATTGATCGAAATTGCTAGATTCGGATTTTTGTTAAGAGTTTTGACTGGGAGATTTTGAGGGGAGTTTTCTTTAGCATCGTTCTGATGTGTGAACCATAAATTTGATATGTTTAGGTTACCTGGTGCTGTGTGATGCAAAGCAAACCCAAACAATGGATTGAGCACGTGCGGGTTAAGATTGTGAGGTAGGAAAAATTTGATAACATGTGTATTTAATACATTAGTATGTGTGTTATGTTATGATGCATTCCTTGACATGATCATATGAATTTTGTTATGATGTGAATTTTGAGAAAGCATATGCATAAACATGTTCCAAAAATATGTAAAAATTATGGAATCTTTTAAGATTCAATCCTATGTGTGTGTGTGCAGATTCATTCAGATTGTTAAATTAAGCTATAATTATTACTTTATACGACGATAAGCTATATGTATGCACTATAATTTGAGGTTTATATGTGAATACTCGTCCGACGCGGCGATATAATCGTGACTAACACGGTAGGATATCAGTGGCCGATACGGCGGTCAATCCGTACACCCTTTGTGCTATGTGTGATTTGTGAATCCTACCGTTATACGGTAAATTATGTTCGGCCAAGTGCCCAACTTTATAGGACCTTGGATATATGTGAAAATGGTTCACGTGAACGACGATGGTGAGTATTTCATCGGGGGCTCAAGGCTATAGTTTCTCATGCAATAAATTAAGTAAAACGCCTTTAAGTTTCTTTTCATTTGTTAAGATCATGATGTGTACGTATGTTTACTTTTTCAAGCACCATATATGTGTTTCATTTCATGACATCACTGATGTGCATTCGTTTTGCTAAGCTTTGTTTCTATTATGTCATAAGATATATGTTTGATGTTCATAATATACATGCTATGAGTTTTCTCTACTATGTTTGGATGAAGCTCATTCCTTGATTAAATATCACAGGTTTAGGAGAAGGTGTTGGAGTTGAGATTTCAGAGAGGGAGGATCCTGATTATTCACTTGGAAGGGAATTAGAAGAAATTCATCTCGATGACTATTTTCTGTGTGTTAGGCCCGGTATGTCCGGCCTTAGGTTGAGAGATTAGAGTAGTTTTGGTTAATATAAAAGATATATATTAATTTGAAGGACGATGATAATTCTTTTTGGTGAACCATGTTTCGGTAAGGAAGGGTCCTTACCGGTGGTTCTTGTCGGTTCTTCTTCCATAGGTATTTATATGAAGTTAGAACGGTCATTTTGAACTTTTGTGAGATAGTATGAGTTCCCTTATTTTATTTATGTTGGTTAGTTATGGTTCTATTTTGTTTTCACTGTGCAATAATATGTCATGTATTTGTTTGGGGTTCGGTCTTAGCGCCAGCCCTTTAACGGCGCGAGTTTCGAAGTGCCGAAATTCGGGCTGTCACAATTACCAAACCCCAATTTGGTGACTATGCATGGGGGTCGAGATCAACAAAAAATTTAAGAGCATGGAGATCATAATTTTAAATATCAACTATATTTGATACCCATTGGCCGATATGTATCAAAGTTAGGTTTGGCCTGGTATGATATGGTCCCTCGATTCATATCAACTAATATGACTAATATTTAAAATTATTATAATATCGAAAAATATCTTTCGGATAAATTATATCCAACTGGATTGGATTTTATAGAGTCAGCACCCCAGTATTGCATGGGAGTTAAAAATTTAAGAGCATGGAGATCATAATTTTAGTGGCCGATATGTATCAAAGTTAGGTCCAGCCCCATACAATATGATCCCTCGATTCGTATCAACTGATATGGTCGATATTTAAAGCTATGATTCTACCAGAACATATCTTTTGGATAAATTTTTTAGTTATTTTAATTATATGTAATATTTTTGAAGAGTAAAAAATTACCACAACCACACAATCAACCTGTTTAGTTTAGCTGTTACTTAAGTTTGTATACCGAGGCGCAGTCAGACTCAAAAAAATGCCGATTTTTTTTTAAATATTGTGAATAGTTCCCAAATTTTTAAAAAAAATGACTTTAGTAATTTTTCAAAAAATCTATGCGTTTAAATCGTATTTTTGATTTTTCTTTTTGATTTTTCCTTCGAATATTTCTTTAAGCTTGCCAAAATTTTCCAAACGAATGTTAACCTCGCCGAATTATTGTCGAACCCTGACTTGGTGACTATGCATATAGCCCCATTTAGCATTTAAAAAGGGGGTAATACTTGTGACCATCATTTAAACACCAAAATGAAGTTTTTTAAAATGATATTAGACTATTAGAATTTTACTTTTATGTCACACCATTGAAGTGTGAATTGTCATTGCTTGGACATCTGTCATCTATCTAAATTGTCCAAGTACCAATCTTTCATTGAAACACTCTCAACCCAACATGCCTATAAGAGGATGTGAACCTGCTAAATGATAAACTTTAATATCCATCATTAAAATTTAAAATAATAATTGAGATAATAGTCTAGAGATCGGATGATATTTGTGATCTATCACTTTGATAAAATGGATCACACATCTTAAATCATTAATTGTGTAAGATCATTTAAATGCCTTTAAATGATGGTCATGAGAGTCGAAGTCCTTTGAAAATTTATAGAAAAAGTTTTTATACAACCTTCTTTACAAGGCTATGGGCTATGCTCGTGGGCATATCCATATTTATTGGCTCGTAACCCGACCGTCGACCGATATTACCGAGCTCAGTGCATGCACACTTTGCCCTAGTGACCGACTCAGTCACCAAATTGCAACTCAGTTTAAAAAGAAAGAATCTATAGTATTTCTGAAAACCACCGTAAAAAAGCTGGCCCTTTTCGTTTGGGTTCCTTCTACTAAGCTAACTTTTAAGTCAACAATAAAATTGGTAACAAGTCACTTTCCATTCCCATCAATAGAGGCTAGGTAGGGTCCACTTCCTACTAATAGAGGTAAGCCGGCTCTCTTCCCATTATTTATATTATCATAGGGGACAAGGCCTCTAATAGGGGACAAGGCCTATAATTAATATAATATATGATGATGATGATAAATTTATAGACGAAATAAAAAAAGTTAAAGGAATCATAAAAGACTAAGAGGAATCATTACAAGATTCTAAGTGATAGGCATCCACAATTTATATTGACATAACTCCATATAAAAGCAAATTTTATATGACTTTAATAAATTTTTTTTTTTTGATAATGATATAACTTTAATAATTGATTTCCACTAAAAGTATTTAAAATACGCATCATGTGATTATATTTTGTTTAATGAATAAAGAAGGGCCAGGGGCTCTCCCTACCACTCAGAATTTTGGTAGATGCTCAAAATTATTAGTTTGCATTTTGCAAGTGGGTCTGCCGTGTTGTCACACATGGCACGCCAAAACCATATGGCTAAATGGATCATGACCACACAATTCATGAACTAAGAACTTATTTTTGAGCTACATTGGAAGATTTGAAGTGTCCGGTCGGTACTCCATGTACATTAGTCTAAATAATGTTATTTTTTTAAAAGATTGATCCCGGCCGTATGATTCCAGACCACTTATAGGCTTAATTTTTTTTGGAAATCATGTTGATGAGCCACTAGTTAAATTACGATAGATTGTTAAAAAAAAGTGTGCCATGTATTATAAAAGTGAGTTGTCATGACCCTAATCTTTATAGTTGTGGTGGAGGGTCTCATACAACATACTTTTTTTATGATGAATAATCTCATCAGAGACATTATTAGAGTGTTTAGAAGCTCATTTGGGTCAATGAATTTTGTCAAATGACCTTTACATATTTTCAAGCGACGCCTGATATCTGTAAATGAAAACTTTAATAGAACTGTGATCACGACATTGTAGGTGCTTGCCATAGGACGGATGCGACTTCTCACAATTTTTCTTTAGGGAGCCTTTTTTGGGTGGGACAAAGAGAAAGGAAGGACGGGGGCAATCGTACATAACACTTCTGTCTGCAAGGGACGGTTGAACCAGCGACTCATGAATGTTGTCAGGTCCGACGAGCTAATAACTCGAACGCATTCGATCAGCTTTTTATTTGAGCTAAAATCACAAAATTACCTTACCTTATACTTGCTCCAAGGTTTTATGGCAAAACACGAGATGATAGGCCCGTTCCCTGAACTATCAAATATTATAACAAGTCAAACTCATATTCCGCAAATTTCAAAACAAAAGGAACCCACACTCAAACCAGGAGAAAGGCCTAAAGTAATTCTCTTACCAAAAGGCGCTTCTAAGAACCTCTATTAAAAAAGAACCTCCATTTATGCCAGTCGCGAATTATACACATAAGACACCTACCCGACATGTTTTCGTCGCATATTTTCGGGATGCAGAAGGCTCCATAATGGAGCCTCTCGAAAGGTTGAGCTCAAAATTTCCTGCAATATAAATGCATAAACTAGTGTGATTTTGAGGCTAGACAAGGATTTATTTGGACACATTATTTTATTTTTTGAGCAAATACTTGGCACCCCAAATATAAGTCATTGCACCATTTAAAAAGAAAATAGTACCTTTAAATTCACCCACTGAATCTTTGAGTTCACCCATGCTAAAACCCATCAACTCCTTTGAATTTGTCGATGGAGATCGTTTTTTATCCCAATCTCACATGATGGATCTTGAGATGTTAGGTGTACCATCACACAATAAGTTTTATTTTTCTTCACGTGGTATACATTCCCAAAAAGTGACCTTATTTGAGCATAAAGAGTTTTAAGTCCATTTTTTGGGAATTGATACCATGTGAAATAAAAAACTTCGTGGATGGTAAGTGCGTGATCTCAAGATCCATCATGGAAAAGATTGTGAAGAAAAACAATTTGCATCATCATATTCAAAGTAGTCAATGGGTTTTAGCGAGGGTGAACTCAAAGATTCAGTGAGTGAATTTAAAGGTACTCAAAACAAAACATGAACTAAAAAAAGATGCAAGTTACACAAACGATGTAAGTACTTGCATCCCTTCTAAAATATTCTAAATGATTATAAGGTTTTTGAGTCGTTCTTGCTCTTGAAAGCACAGAAAACAAAGCGACACGCAGAGGAAGAGAAAACAATTGCGACAAAAGACTTGGATTAGTTTGTAATCAGAGAAGAAGAAAACAATTGACAGTCAACAATTTAAAGCTTATGGATTTATTGACTGAGACATACACTGTCAATTGGGATGAAGATTTATCTCAAATTGCTAGGGCTCATATACTGTCCATTTTTTTTGTTTTAAGTGGTTGCAATCACATAATACTCAAAAGATAATATTGATGCTTATGTGCAATCACATTATTTGTACAATCATTAAAATGGTGTAATAGCTTATACTTGAGGTGCAAGTATTGGTTCCCTTTCCTTTTGGCAAAAATACCATAGAAAAGAAAAATAAATACGAAGATATTTAATAAAATTTATTCTGTTTTAATTAACCTTATTAATTTAATATCGTCTCTCCTAATCTCAGGCTCCAGCCAACATCCCTCTCCCAACTCTGCCAAATATATCTCTCTGCTCTCAAATTTTGAAGCACAAAACCCACACCTCACTCATCATAACACTTTATTGTGTGATATTTTTTTTATTTTTGGATAACTTAGGGTAATCTCAAGCTTACGCTTGAACTTATCACTTTATTGTGTGGTTTTCTTTAGATCCATTTTTTTCTTTGATTCCATGGAAAGACATATGGACTGATACCAATATGTATTGGTATCTCAACTCGGTATCGGTTGATACAGTATCAGTTTCAGCCAATACTTCTATTTATTATTATTATTTTTTAAATAAGCCGATATGTATCGGTATTGGTCCTCCATGAACAGATACCCGAGTCCGATACCATCTTTGACACCTTGAGTATTACCGTACCTGTTGGCGTGCGTTAATTTGACTGTTTGCAAATTTATAATCTACACAATGGCCTAAAACAATCTGAACCCAATGGCTGTGACACGTGCGGGACCTTTGATGCGAGGATAATGTTTAAATGCTTTCAGAGTTTATTAAGAAAAGAAAGCTTTACAGATAATCAATCAAGATTAAAATTATTATATTTTGAGAAGACAAAGACAGTATTTCTATGTTCTACTAAAAACAGCAACAAAAGAGAATACAAAGAGGAAAATAATAAAAAGAAAAATTGATAGCAAAAGAAGAATCAGATGAATGTAAAATTACAAGATAATCAATCAAGATAATGTTTAAATGCTTTCAAAGTTTATTAAGAAAAGAAAGCTTTACAGATAATCAATCAAGATTAAAATTATATATATTTTGAGAACACAAGACATTATTTCTATGTTCTACTAAAAACAGCAACAAAAGAGAATACAAAGAGGAAAAAAATAAAATTAATTAATAGCAAAAGAAGAATCAGATGAATGTAAAATTACAAGACCATGCAATTAAAAATTGAAAAGGCAAGCAATACATAGCACCCAAAATTCAATATTTAGTACTTAATAATAAAGAAAAATAAAAAATAATGGATATGTAACTATAATACTATACAAATATACAATAAAAGCGATTTCAGAGTAAAAATGAATTCTATATAGAATAACCCAAAGCATGTCATATATAACCATAAGTAATGGAAAATTTTAAACCAAGAGTAACAATAAAATATCTATTGAGTAGTAAATAAAGATAATAACCAAAATCTCTAAATAGACCATAAATTATAAATAACTGCAAATTAAGAAATGTTAAAAACTAATCAACTAATATTTTACAATCAATTAGGAAAAGGTGGAAATAACCATTAACATAAATAGTATAATATTTGAAGGAATAACCATGAGTTGTTCTCAGGTCTGCTTCGGTGAAGCATATATATCAGTCTCACCTGGTTTTAAAGCCTCTTGATACAAGAAAGTTTGATGTAGAAAACATATAATACTACCCGTCTTAATATTTGTTAAATTATGTTTCGTGTGCTGAAATTCTCTCATTGCTATCATATTTATGAGTGAACATACCCATCAATAATTCTTTAGCAAGTCATGTGAATCCCCACAAGTAGATTTAATTTCATCTGATTTTAAAATTTTTAGAGAAGATATTTTGATGTGAAACTATGTATAAAACTATCATATAATTGTCAAAACAAAAAAAACTATCATATAACCTTAATATTTGTGAACTTATGTGTTGTATGCTATGCTGCAAGCGAGTATGCATGTGTGCGCGCACATGTACGCGCGCAAGCGTGTATATATATATATATATTAAAAGATGACATCAACTCTTACATACGCCAACCCGAGAAGAATTGAATTTTAAGCAAAAGAAATGATGACAATGATGATCAATCATAAATGCTAAAGACTAGCCCCAATGCAAATATAACTGTGGTACATTGAATGCTGTAAAATATACTGAAACTAGAAAAAATAGAAATAAATTAGCATAAATAAGACAATAATTAAAGATGAAATGATGGTTAAAATATCAGTTAAGACTATCTAATCAAAACCAACTAAAATAAAAAAGGAAACCCAAGAAAATCTGCACTCAGCCGTCCAACATGTCTCTAAGTGTGCAAACATGTCCAAGATGTATAAAATCAACAGTTATAATCAGCTGTACGACTTGTCCAACATCTATGGTCAAGATATGGCACTCGCTAATTCCTCGGTGCTCCCTCTGCTAAGTGTGTGCTAAATAATGACCAATACAACCTATTTAGTGTTTTCCAATTTTGTACATCTCATTGCCACATTGCAATGCCTAAATCAGTGTCTTGATCTTGTTAAACCAGACTTGAACAGCCACTTGGTTCCATGCTGTTCATGGCATGCTCAAAGGAAGATGGCTCACTCAAAATTAAAAAGGAACTAGAATCTCTTAAAAACTTATCCTCAAAACTGATAATAAATAAAGTTTTTATGCACCAGTCCACATTAAAGTCCAGGATCGTCTAATGGGTAAAGATGAGGTGCAAAACACAGTAATGCACCACCATGGCATCATTCTTCTAAACAAATTGCCACTTGCGCCAGAAACAAAATATACAGCCCATGCTTTGAAAAAAAAAAAAAAAGAAGCCCAGACTGATAAGCATCCAATCCATGCATAGCTCTGTTCACTTTGTTTAGCTGTTTTGACAAGAAACTGGCTTAAGCATATTGGATTCTTTGAGCCATTATAAGAATGGCAGTTCTACAATTCTGGTAGAAGAGTGTATGCTACAGCGGTATTCCTATTTTTGAAATATTAGTCACTGCACTACAAAATATAATTGAGGCCATTAGGCTTAGAGAGAAATAAACCTAGAGCGCTCCTGAAAATATACATAGCTCCTTAAGTAGCAGAATTAGTCTGCAAACAACAGCCAATTTACAACCGAAATCAGAGTAGATAATGAATTTTTTTTATGCTTTTATAGTTTTCTAGTACTATTGTTAATTGGATGGTGTACTCAGTTTTTTGGATAACCTGGGTGTCCGGGTCTCTTAAAGCACCAGACTAATCCCAGGGGCACGTGCATGCCCCAAGTTAGCACATGCCGGGCATGGGTCAAAATATCGTCCGATACAGATACATATCGGTTTTGGACCTCACCGATACAGTACATTCAGAGTACCGTATCGGTGCCTCCCATACATAAATCGAAAATATCGGACGATACATTCCAATGTATCGTCCGATACATATCGTTTTTCCGATATTTTAACCCATGATGCCGTGTAAGCACTGGAAATAAATCCCTAGGGTGGCCTCAAGGGTTGGGAAGGTGGGCGGGGATTCAAACTCAGGTCTCCCGCTTCCTGAGGCGGGTACCTGGGCAGATGGTGTACACATTTGATTGCCTTACATCAAAGAAAAGGAATAGCCATTAAAGTTTACTACAACTCATATCTACCTATCATCAGTGAATGCGTTCACTGATATGGACCATCCAATGAATGAGTCACAGCCCAAAAACTGATTACCCAAGCCATCTCACAAGTCAAATATTTTAGAGGGTCAATATAAGGTAGAGGACAATTGTCTACGAAAAGTTCACTGGCCAGATGATGAGGATATCACATCAGTGCAATTAAGGCATATCTAAGAGGAGTCACCATTAGGTGCACGGCCCAACCAGTTTGCGGGTCAATCGTACCCCCTCAAAAAAGTAATTTCATTGATATGGTGTCTTTAAATAGTTGTGCATCTCCCGAGGTTTGACCAGTTTGGCCAAAGGTGATTGACATGCATGCTGCCCCTAGTGCAGGCCCGTGCACCAAATACCAACTCATCCAAGAGTTACCAACAGTAAGAAGTCTGGCTGGCTGAACATATAAAATGTTAAAGGGATTGAGATGGCGTGTGCCACCACCTTTTCTGGTAAGACACACCATATTCTAATCCATCGTTCCTCAGTTACAATTGAAGGATCTCTTTGACAGTTTGAATACTGCTTTTTAAAAGAAAAAGAAAAAAAAATTACAGATTTTGATTTCAAAAGGTAAAACTTATCTACCTTCGACTGCAGGACTTTTTGGCTGTCGCTGAAGTACTGGTTGGGATGGTTGATCCCATCACATGAGGTGGCATGAATAGCTTCAAATGTCAAGGTGCAAGCCAACTGAAAATTTTCTCATGTTTACAACACCAAAAAAATAGTAAGGAAATAAAAACTAATAAATTTGCAACTATCAACATAATACATTATCAGGAATCTAAATACCTGATAATGCCGATTTCGAGCCTTGTCCAGTACATCCTCTGCTGCTCGACCCCCAACTCCCATCTTATGAAGGGCAGCTCTTAAATTATCCTCACTTTAAGAAAAAGAAAAAAACACATTTTATACAATAAGTCCAATAATCTGTCTCTACTGTGCGAGTGCATGCATATTTCTTGTATTTCTGTTGTCAATTCATATATCATCACCACTTTCTTTCATCTATTTGGGGCAGTCAATTCATCCTTAACAAATGCAAACGATCAGTGTTCTTCCTAATCAATGGACCAATGATCTACTCACATTACATGTTAAAATTTCACCCCTTCCATATAACATGTTACAAAAATCTTCTTATCTTATGACTCTGCATATTACACCTATTGAACATAATATTGCTTCAAATAAGAAATTATTGGCAACAACTTAATACGACCAGAATTCAAGTTTTCAGGTAGTCAGCTGCCAATACCTTCCATATATTCTGCTCTTACAATGCACTTAATTTTACTGCGCTTTTCTCTGTTAATCTCCAGACATGCTTGCCATAATTTTTCAAGTATTTCACGAACAATTGACACATTATTTTTGCGAAAATTCATGAACACATCTAGAATTTAGAAAACAACAAAACAAACCATTTTTAGAAGGCAAAAAGTGAACTATATATATATATATATATATATATATATATATATATATAGGATGGCAACTTGATCATCTGCCAAAACAGAGACCGGTGTGGGTGAGGTGTGGGTGAGGAGAAATTTTCTAAGTTCTATATATTCAACTTCCAAGTCAACATATCAAATGTGCTACATCCCACTGCTAGATAGTATGAAATATTGAAATGTGACCTGGAGTAAAAAAGTCAGATCAATAGACATTTTGTGGATGCCCATGCCCACTTCAACCACAAGAATCAAATCAATGACGAATAAGGTACAAAAGATTTAATATAAATCGTCTGAATTTTCCAAACAAACCATGCATAGCATATGTCAGAAGGAGATCCAAGAAGTAAACTTCAGAACAATGCAACTAGGATAGAGCACGCAGACTGCATACATGTCAAATTCATTTATATATGGCTCGGCGGGGTTCATTTACTGGTAACAGTAAACCCATTTATCGATCAAACAACTAGAAGGGCTAACGAGGAATGTAAAGGTTATATCAAACCCTAAAAATATTGAAAACACACTCACAATTGAGATTACTATTTAATGCTGTTAAGAAGGGTATCACTGTCTGTTAACAAGGTTCTTTTGTTAACTTTAGGAGTTATTTACTATTTACCTAGAAATGGGTCCTTGATAGAAATGAAACTAGATATATGAGAGATTGGACCTAAAATGTCGATAGGGGCAACCATGGTGATCTCCTACTCCAGGAGTTGAAGTGATGATCTTCTGACAAGAATATGGTGTGTAGTCCTGAAACATCAACAAAGAACGATTTCTGAGTTGAATGTAAGATTTAATTTGCCCAAAGAGCCAGTAGGAGAAATCTTACTGTCCGTTTTCCTTCTTTTCCATAGTTATGGCGGATGCTGTATGCGTATTCTTTGTCGAACCTTTCAGAACCAACCTAGGAGAAACAATACAACTGCTGCATATTAGAGAAAATAACAAGCAAATGGAAGATGATTAGCAAGTGCTTAAACGTATGTTCAATAATGATGTTTGCGTGCTCATGATTGGCTACATGATGACCGATATTCATGGGTCTTGTGGTTTGCACTAAGGTCAATTATAGTTGATCTTCATACCAATAGAGACCAAGATATGATCTCATCTAGTTGGGGGAGTCTTCCATCGTACAAGCCTACAAGGTAGCCATTAGTATCCAGGAGCATATATAGACTATTATGCCAAAGTTGCACAAAGTTTTATGGAGTCAATTTGCATCAAGATTTTTTATAATTCCTTTTATATTTTTCCTTCGATGAGTTAGACAATGGTGCCCAGCCTATCTACTGGTACATAACATTGGCATCATGCGTTGTGGACATTGAAATGCATACACGTACAATTTACTTTGTCATTTACATGAACCTATATATGGACGATCTAAATGACATTGTCGATGTTTGAGAACATAGATGGATCATGTGATTACATAGGCCGATTGATTCTTATATAGAGATAACCAAATATCATTCTGTCAACAAGTCGGGCGGGATATTAATTGGCCCGTTTATTTTTCAATTAAAAATTTAGGCCCAAGCCCGAGTAACTACCCGGACCAGGCGATGGGGGCATTAAGATCGAGAGCGTTGGATTTGAACCGTAACAAATTTTCCAACATAAGAAGAAACGGAAAGGGAACCAGAATTGAAGAATTGAGGTGTCCTTTAATCGATCGATCGATCCCAGATATTCGATCGATCAATTGAGGATAGAGACTTTTGGGCTTTTGGTGAACTTATTCTTCTCAATCTATCGATCGAATCCAAACTTTCGACCGATCGATTATGAACAGAGACTTCGAGCGATTTTATTATTTATAAATCGATCAATCGATTCTAGAATTGATCAATTGATTGACCACGTAAGTCAAGTCCGCAAAAAAATGGAATTTTTGTTTTCTTTGACAAAACTACTTGTTTTAGTGTTTTAGGACTCTTTTATGTCGAGTTAGGGTTTGCTTTGCCTATTTAAGGGCTTGTAAATACAATCTTAGGGATTGATGATGATTTTTAATGAAAAGTGCATTGCATTTTAGGTCTTGAGATGAGCTTTGTTGGAGAGTGATTCTTCTTCCCCGTGATGGGTTTGGTGTGAGACCAAAGGTGTGATGCCCATAAATTATTTTGATCTTCTCTTTTATCTTTTACCACTTGCTTAATAGTTATTCACCTATCTCCCCTTCTTTTATTTGTTTGCATTCCCAAAATCCTAGATCTAAAACAACCTTGATGCCCATCCTTGTGAATCGACTTCGATCTAACCCGTCGATTCATGACCGTTGTTGAGCTCAAAATTGTTTAATTTGAGACTAATTGATCGTTTCCTGCAAAGCCCTAGTGAGGATTGAGCGATTCCACACCAGACTCACGAATGAGTGTCTCGTCCTAGAAGATGCTAGAGTTCTATCTCTAGGATCACCCCTTCCACAAAGCTAATGGATCTCGCACACCGGACTAGACCCTAGTCGAATCAAGCATGATCACTTGAGCGGAAATCAACAAAACCGTAAGGTATCGCTTTAATTTGAATTTTATTACTAAATTAATTAGTTTAATTTCGGCAAATTAGCATATCATAATCATTCACGAGTTTTAAGGTCGTTGTCTCGTGTCAGTTTTGGTATCAAAGACAGGTTCTAGGTTAGGGCATATTTGCATGTCATTTCAATCTTATTGCATTTTATTTCATTTATGTTCATTAGTGTGCACGTCTAATGTTTGACAAGAGTCCTCATTCATTTTGGTTCACATGTGTATGTCATTTCAATGTCGTTTGATTTTATGTCATTTGTGTCTTCATTTGTGTGCATATTTTGTGCTTGTTAAAATTACTCACTTGTTATGTGGGTTAAAATCATCCGTTTGATTTTATTTTCATTAACTTGTTCATTTGCATGCTTATCTTGTGTTTGTTAAAATTCATCAATTGTTGTGTGGCCCTTAGTGTGTGTCTATTATAGTTTTGTATCAAAGTTGTGTTTATTATAGTATTGTGTCTGAGTTGTGTTTGTGTCGAGTATCATGTATGAATCACTTACATGTCACCATAAATCCCTTACCAGTCATGAAAGGATATTAACCGAACAAGGAAACCATTACACTCCAAATCTTAAGCAAAGTCCCGAAAGTCGCGATGAGATTAGAGTTAGGGGATATTACCATTATTGTGAACCCGAATATGATCTTGACAGAAAATCTCTAAGGTCTATTCAAGTCGAAGTTCCAGATTTTGAGGGTATGGCGAACCCTAAAACCTTCGTGGGATGGTTGTCTAGCATAGAAAAGTATTTTGACTCGTATGACGTGTCGGAAGAGTGTAAGGTGAGGCTCGCCAAAACAAGGTTGGTGTGTCGCGCTAAAATCTATTGGGATGGTGTGGAGTTTTGACGCGAGTTAGTTCGAAATAAGCTCATATGAAGGAACGACTCATCGACCAATATATTCCTTTTACGCACCACTACCTTCTACGGTGTTTGGAAGTTAAGGTGGATAAGTGTCATAAACACACCCAACTTGAGTCAAAGAACACCTACACTAAAGAGAGCTCTAATTTCGGGGTTCCACCATTGAAACCCACGAATACTCCTATGAGGCCCCAAATTGATCACGGGAAAGGAATTGTCCACGAGAGATATAATTTCGATTCAACCATGAAAACCCATGATTACTCCTCCGAATCCCCAAATCGATAATGGGAAATGAGCGATTAGGGACAGCCCCAAAACTAGTGGTCACATCCAATGCTATAAGTGCCAAGGACAAGAGCACTTTGCTTACCAATGCCCCACAAAATTTTCACTCCGAATTTATTGATTAAAAGATAGAGTTCTAAGGAGTCGGAAAATATGAAAGTGAGAAATTTTATATGACCCTAGTACCATGATGAGAGAAGAGGAGATAGAAGAAGTTCAAGAAAGTCTAGTTTGTGTTAAAGAAACATCTATTTTCCTTGTAAGTAGTGATATTGAGTCGCCCACACGTGAGACAACCAAGTCACCCACGCGTGATTCGACCGAGTCACATACCCACGAGTTAATCTAGCCGAGTGTGCAAGAACCATTAGTGTAAATTGAATCGAGTACCCCTGAGTTTTTGGTTTTTGTTGAAGCGAGTACACACGAGTTAATCGAGCCGAGTGTACATGAGCCATTAGTGTCTCTTGATTCGATACACATGAGTTGATAGTGTCTACAGAGTTGGTTGTGCATCAGTCGTTAATGTTAGTAAAGTCAAGACCACTTGAGTCGATTACATGCGAGTCGTTAGCACCGCGTGCATATGAGAGTGTCGAGTCCCTAAGTGCACATACACATCATAAACTTGAGTTGCATACGGACCTACTTTTCGAGTCATGTTGCGAGTTAGGTCTTGAGTCTCATTCCGCATTGCATGCCGAAATTACGCTTAAATTAATTTGTGTAATGGAGATTCCAAATTATGGGTGGAATTGCTTGTGAGCTTCAGGGAAATCCAAATAAGTGGCCATGAAATGGTTCAGGTTATGCCTGAATGAATCCCATCGGGGATCAAGAAGAAGTTCCAAACCCGCGTTGCCGGATCTTTTAGGATGGTGGCATAGAGTGGACCTAGGGTATATGTGCTTGAGCTACCTCAAGGTATGAGGGTTAATTCAACACCCAATGTGAAAGACCTAGTTTCTCATCTACGCTTAACCCTACTTCCTAGAAGTCATTTTCAAACGTTCATTCCTTTTGAGTTAATCATTACCCCACAACCATACCCCTTCTTCCTTCGAGCAAGGTGAAGATCTTGGATGGTCTTGTGGCATTCACTGATGGCAGAGGGTTTCAAGGCTATTTTGTGAAGAGGGTTAGTAAGACGACTTTCGAGATTGCAGGGGTTAGTCATGAGAGAGCTCGTCGCTTAAGTACTTGTATTTCTTACAGATATCACGATCACACTACTTTGGTGATGAAGTCCTTCAGGTCCAAGAGAGTTGCTGAGAAGCTTCAACAATATTTGGTAAAGTGGGTTGGCGAGCCAGGTTATTTTGGTTCGTCGAGGAGAGGTTATTGTGTGCGCTCCGATTCAATCGACCGAGATGATAATCATGCGTTACCAGATGCCAAGATTGTTTGAGTTTGTTACAAGGAGTTCCACCGATAGGGCAACAATACACTTGATCAATACTACATGTGAGTTTCATCGATGAGGAAACGGTTTGAGTCCAAGAGAATTGATGGGGACGTCAATTTTACTGACCGATGCCGCAAGCTAGTTTTGCCAGTGATGAAACATTTCGAGTCCAAGAGAATGATGTGGACATGAAGATTGAAAGCGTTGGATTTGAGCCGCAACAGATTTTTCAACATAAGAAACGGAAAGGGAACCAGAATTGAATTGAGAAGAATTAAGGTGTGTTTTAGTCGATTGATTGATCCCAAATATTCGATCGATCGATTGAGGACAGGGACTTTTGGCGAACTTATTCTTCTCAGTCGATCGATTGAATTCAAACTTTCGATCGATCGATTGTGGACAAAGACTTCGAGAGATTTTATTGTTTATAAATTGATTGATCAATTGATCACATAAGTCAAGTCCGCCAAAAGACAATTTTAATTTTCTTTAGCAAAACTTGCCAATTTAGTGTTTTATTGTTTAGGATTCTTTTGTGTCGAGTTAGGGTTTGCTTTGCCTATTTAAGGGCTGTAAAAAAAATTTAGGGCTTGATGATTGATGATGGATTTTAATGAAAAGTGCATTGCATTTTAGAGCTTGGGATAAGCTTTGTTGGAGAGTGATTCTTCTTCCCCTTGATGGGTTTGGTGTGAGACCAAGGGTGTGATGCCCACAAATTATTTTGATCTTATCTTTTATCTTTTACCACTTACTTAATAGTTATTCATCTATCTCCCCTTCCTTTATTTGTTTGCATTCCCAAAACCCTAGATCTAAAATAACCTTGATGCTCATCCTTGTGGATCGATTCTGATCTAACTCGTCGATTCATAACCGTTGTTGAGCTCAAGATTGTTCAATTTGAGATCGATTGATCGTTTCCTTCAAAGCCCTAGTGAGGATTGAGCAATTCCACATTGGACTTACAAATGAGCTCCCCGTCCTAGAAGATGCTAGAGTTCTATCTCTAGGATTGCCCCTTCCGCAAAGCTAGTGTATCTCACACACCGAATTGGACCCTAGTCGAATCAAGTATGATCACTTGAACGGAAATCCACGAAACCCTAAGGTATGGATTTAATTTGGATTTTATTGCTTAATTAATTAGTTTAATTTCAGCAAGTTAACATATCATAATCATTCACGAGTTTGAGGGTCGTTGTCTTGTGTCACCAGGCCTAGCCTGAATGACCTAAAAAACATGTAAGCCCGAACTCGACCCAAGGAAACCTGACCCAAATTCTAATCGGGCCAGAATGGGGACGGGCTAGGTTTTCTCATAAAACCTATTCAAAAATCAGTTTTACTAAAAAGAAATCAAGCCAAACTTTCTAAAAAATCATTTTTTTTAAGTATTATTACAAAAATGTAATAAATATAAAACTTTGGTTGGCAGGTTCTTCAAATCATGATGGTGGTTGAGGCATTGAGTTAGGGTTAGCGGATGGAGCTAGGGAATGGTTGTCAACAGGTTCAGAGAGAGAGAGAGAGAGAGCTTGGGGTGACTCCTTGTCTAGGTTGTCTCCTTGAGAGTGAGTAAGAAGCACATGCTTTAAGCCTCTAACCTAATAATCTTCGAGTCTTTGAATGTCCCAAACCCTAGAAGAAAAATGATTTATATAGTGATTGCAGGTCTGGTAAGATTACAAAAATAGCCTTGATTTTAAAACATTAACTACAACTTGCTAAAAAGGTTACATTTTTTGTATATCTTCCGGACATATTAACTTTACCTTGTACGCCCGAACCCGATATTTTTCCGCATCATGTAGGCCAGGCCCAAAATATATCCGGGCTAAAAATTCAAGCCCGAACCTGACCCGAACAGGGCTGGGCTTATCCCAATCCATTGACAGCCTTATGTGCATCTAATGAAAACTCATAATGCGATAGAAATTGCGTTTGAATTTTGATCTATAACCCATAATGCAATAGAAAGTATGTTAGAACGGTGATCTGTTTTACCTGCGCCCATTGGCATGAAAAAATTTGCACAGGGAGCTCTAGGTTCAACTAATATAACTCAGACATCCTTTAGCTCTTTCTAGAACTTAATACATGTAAGTTGTTGGTTTTGATTTGTGCCATAGAATGAAAGTCTCCTCAAACCATAATGGAATCATTTGTTGTTGTCAATTCCCTCCTTTAGGTCGTGGTGTTCAATCAACGGTGATAGATTGAGGGCATAATTTTCATTGATCAAGGTAAGAAATTGTTTTATTTTTAAATATTTTTTCACTTGCTGATTATTTCTTGACTCACTGCTTATCGAGTGGACAATGACAATCAGGGATAATACAATTTCTTATTTATACACTTTTATTATCATATCTGCAACAATTGCGATTGGATATGATTGAAAAGGCACATATTAGGCAATATGAATGTGATGATTTCGTTTAATTGCTATAATTTTTGTTTTTGGGTAGGCCTCGTATGGCTCAGCCATGGGCATACCTATAGAAGTCTCCTATCCCGACCAAGCTGATGTTTTTGTGTGGTATGGGGCCTCAGAAAGAACTCTAACTGTCGACCAGTTCATTGGAAGAGAAATATCTCCAACAAACAGGTACCCTCTCCAGTATAGAGATGGTCAATCAATCAATCAAGTGCTACTCAAGCGTTCGGTTGCTTCCCGACTATGGAATAGAATGTTCAGCATTTTTGGCATAAATTGGTGCAGTCCGGGTTCCATTAAAGATGTTATTTGAGGAGGGGGGTTCTCAGAGATTGGGAATAAATAGTGGAGGCCAAGGTCATTCTCTAATCCATTATGTTGTTCTTATGTGAATTGGCCATTCAGAAAGATTCATTGACATGAAACTGGTTTGTCTATGGCATTTGATGCTGCAAGATATGGTGATTGGCGGTGGCGAACGCATGATTTTCATGAAGAGGTGGGAACCTGATGGTCGATGGATGTTAATAGTTGTTTTACCGCACTTACTTCTATCAACAACAATCACAACATAGAAAAAAGTTTACGACTCTTGTTGATTTGTGTGCTCATAAATAATTATGCAACTCCCAAGGCTTGACTACTTGGACAAAGAAGATTGACCTTTCCATGCGAGGTTGGGTACTTAATGCCAGCTCATCATGAAAGGGTGAAAGTGAATTTTCACTGATGCGCATGCTCAAAAGTACAAGTGTCAGTCTCAAGGCTTGATCAATTGGACAAAAAGGAGCTTGGACCTGAGTGCCACCGCTGGCACTCCATTGGGGTACCTAATACCAGCCCATCATGACTGTTAATAATAAACTTTTACCGATTGCATGCTCAAAGAAGCAGTGCTGGTCTTGGGGATTGACCATTTGGACAAAAGGAGATGACTTGAGTGCCAGCACTGGCACTTGGGTGGGGTACTTAATATAAGTACATGAAGAAAGACTTACTTTAAGGTACCCAACCTGTGTTTCACCGACCAAAATCGGGTCAATCTCAAACCGACAACCACGATACCTAATACCAGCTCAAAAAAATAAATAAAAAACACTTTCGTGAACCCTAATACATAGTTTCGAATGATATACGTGTTCCACACCAGATCATCACACCTATAATCCAACAGCTACTATCTTTCTTCGTGTGTTAAATGCCTGGAACTCAAATAAATTTTATTTTTTTTTATAACCTGGGTATCCGGGCCTCTTAAAGCACCCACCTAATCCCAGGGGCACATGCGCACCCCAAATTCAGCACGTGCCGGATCAGCACAGGATATAAATCCCTAGGGTGGCCTCAAGGGGGGGAAGGGATTCAAACTCAGGTCTCCTGCTTTTGGAAGCAGGTACCTGGCCAGCTCACCTAACCCACGGTCATCTCAAAATACAAGCCTTTTTAGAAGAAGAGGGAAAAAAAATCAAATTTGTATACTTTGCTTTACTAAATAAGTATCCCCAAAAAAAAAAAAATCTGAATTTATAGGCTATTTTCTTTTATTTTTATGTAGTTTTTTTTTTATCTTACCTTTGTTGATTATTTATTATTAGTTTTTTTTTTTTTTTTTGCTTTAGTTTGGAACCAGCATATCGGCTGGCACACATGCATCGGCCGATTGGCATTATAATCGGCAATACGGATTGCTTCTTGGGTGACTGATCCTCAGGCTGAGTTTTAAAACCTTGCATTAGAACCTATGGCGGTGCATATTGCAGGACAAAGAAAGAAAGAGGAGGAGAAGAAGATGATGATGATGATGATGGAGCGCATAGAAACATTTTTTAAAGTTGCAGGACAAAGAAAGAAAGAGGAATAGAAGAAGATGATGATGATGATGATGGGCCCTGAACAATACCTAGGGGGCAGTTGCACAGCCAGAAGGCCACCTAATTCTTTTTTTTTCAAGTTGGTGGGGGCCTAACCATGTATGAGTGTCTGCCCCTGGTGATTGGGTTGTCAAGACTCAAGAGTGGTGCAGTTATCAACATTCAGAGGGATCGGCTCCACAGTCGCCTTGGGAGTTGCAGGTTGTGTTTTGTTGGGCCCTCTCTTGCAGCTCCTGAAGCCTATGGCCATTGTTGAAGTATAACAGTCAATCAAATTGGATTATGTGCCAACCAGACCCCTTCACAAGCTTCTATCTGTTTAGGCATGTCAATGGGTCAATTTATGCTGAGTGACAAATAACCAATTCCACCTAATCCTTTGCGTTTTGAATCATTTTTTTTTCTTTTCTTACTCCCGTGCAATGCACTGTGTGAAGTTAAAAAATTAGAGAAAAAGTACCACGTATTTTTTTTCCTTTTTTTAATCTCTTCAACAAAAATCTTTCCTTCTATAGTCATCTTTTTAAATAAACATTGCATACTTAGCCTATGAGAATACACATTATGCTCATATATTATACATGTAGCATACAAATCCTACAAACATTTCATCATTCCCATCAATTTGAGAAGTTATATTGCAAGAAAATGATTAAATGAGACTCTGCATCAAATTAATTTTGATTGAAGACCAATTATCAAATCAAATATTTGTGTTTCTAAGGTGCACTGCCCCATCTATAATATGCATGGCAGGAATAAGAAGATTCTCAAAGTTGCCATAAAGCACCTAATATAAACTATTGAGAGCTTTTGCTTAGGTGAGCATAGTAATACGTGCAAATCTTCTTATAAAAGAATAAAAAATTAAAACAAATCCCTCAAATCTGGCCTCTTATTTCCCTTCTCTATCTTAAGTGTCTAAAAGAGGAGTTTCGAAAAGAGTTGGGACTATACGTGTGATTTGTGCACCATATGCCGCGCACAGATTACCATGCCATACACGGTTATCAATTATATAATGCAGTACCAAGAAATTGATCAGAGTAATAACTATGGTTTAGATCAGAGTCATACCAAGATTGTGCCATTAAATGATACCTACCATCTGATCACAAAACCTCCAATGGGCATATTTACATGGCTTGGGGGCATATGAAAAGAAATTGTTGACTTGCGCACCAAAGTTGGTGCATGGCCATTGCATCTGAAACTAATTCTATTGAAGAGTGTCTTATTGTCATGGCAATCTTTCATTTCATTAAAACAGTTTAACTCTTATGTTGGAGAAAAGAATTGGGAATAGACGCATTACATGTAGACCACATTTGGCGCATGAGTGATGCAGGGAAAAAAAATGCTAAAACCCTGGTTATGCAATTTTGAAATCAATTTGAGATTTAATTGAAATCAAGTGGAGCAGTTTTTCATTTATTCGATGACGTGGTAAGCATGATTATGATTTAGATTAGATTCAGCATAAAGATTCGATGTAAGCAATTTCAACCATCTAAATGAGTCTTCAAGGTATACGCTCCATTTTTATTGATAGATTATCATGTTGCTCATATTGGATTTATGTCAATTATTTGTTTCTCTTATTTGTTTTAACCTATTATTTTTTGCCTATTTTTAGATCACGTGGCACGTGATCTCCAAAACAACACCCTTGTTGTAGTGTTGTGCTAAGTGGCAGTTGATTTTTTTTAAAAGAATTATGGTTTTAGGACTTTTTTACCCTCCAAAACAAATGGGTCAAACATAAGGTAACGCCCCCTCAACCTATTGCATTGAATTTTCCCAACTCTGACCACATTTTTCACGGTGGAAAAGTCATAAAAATTAAAAAAAAATTAAAAAACTAAAAAACTAAAAAAAATTGTATGGGACCTGATCGACCTTGTCTAAGTTTTTGTGGCACCCGATCCTCGAGATCGGTGCAACGCGGAGCCCAACTGATTCGTGTGAAGCATTTTGAGCTACGTTGGAGTGCACAATCCCCGTCCTCACACACACACATAAATGTGAGAACGGATTCAACGCACGCCGCGAACCATGCGCTCAAACCCAGATCATGTGCCATGTGTTTGCAAATTACACCACACCTCTAAGAGTTTACCCAGTCCCCTAAGTTCAATGTTCTTATAATCGTTGGGCAGGTTCGGGAGGAAGTCGCCGGGCGGCGCCCCAAGATATGGGCGTCCCCGAAGTATATATATATATATATATATATATATATATATATATATATATATATATATATATATATATATATATATAGTGATATACATACTTTATTTCAACATAAATGTATATAATTTAAATATATGCATTCAGATCCACTTATAAGCTCGTCAATCGAATGGTTCAAATTCACTTATAGTTATGTTTGTTTGGGCTAAGACATGTTTTAATGATAGAATGCCACTTGGACAATTTAGATTGATCACAGGTGTTCACCGTGTGGAATAATGATACTCACACTTCAACGGTGTGAGATTAATAGTCTTATAGTAGTATAAGATCATTTAAACACCATTTTGGTCTTTAAATGTCAGCCATGAGCCATCATCCCTAGGCAATAAGGGATTTAAAGTTTAAGGACTGTCGACGGGTCGAGTTGAGTGGTGCCCAATAAAAATAGGGCATATGCCAGACCCTTTGATAACGTGACTAGACCCGATAAAAACCCGTTAATTTATAAATCGACCTGCCTTGCCCCGACTTTAAAGCGCCCAGGCGTCTGCCCGAGAAGACGCTCAAAGGCTAAACCAGGGCGCTTGGGGTCCTGAACGGCCCGAGCGACCCCCCCCCCCCCCCCAAAAAAAAAAATGCCTTTAAGAACACTGCCTAGGTTTATAGAAAACAGACTGTTTTGCCCATGAAAAAACAAGTCAAGGTTGTGGGTTCGCCGCCCAAACATGGTGCATTGGAATTTTGCAAAGAGTGGAAAAATATCTTTTAAAATTTTGGATCGCAATTAATTGACCTTGGGAATGTTATCGTGGCACCCAACTGGTTCAAGTGCATATCCGAGGGAATATCTATCTAACCTATATATACACACACACACACACACACACACACACAGTGTGTGTATATAAAGCTATGATTATTTCTCTATTTTTTTCATAATAACTTATATCCCAAGTGATATATTGGAAATAACGCCTTGAATTTGGGGGCAGAATCTAGATTCGACCAATGTACCTATATATAGACCTTACAAAAGATAAAGACAAAAGAGAGATAATCAAGAGCATGAGAGGACTAGAGGGATAAAAAAAGAAGGATTTTTCTTTATCGCAAAGGCATTCCTACAAGAGATCTTAATTTGTATCATGAGCAATAACTCAAATACAGTGTCAATCATGACGCACACTTTGAGCAAGATATCACTTAACCTTCACTTGAGTCATGGGGTACCACATAATGTTTACATTTACAATATTTCAACAATTGCAAAACTAGTTGCAAGATTAACAATCTGCTTAAATTTCTTTGACGCAAAAACCACAATAGTCAAAGAACGACATGAACATTGTTAAATTATAACTAAAAAGACAATTTGCAATTTGTACCTTTTGCGCAAATTCCGATCTCCAAAATGCAAGAGCATCATCCAACTTCAAGCCAACACCCTGCACCAGAAAAAGAAAAGTGTTAGAACTGAGTGTGACTAACGAAAATAGCTCAAAAGAAAGAATCCTTTTATCCACACAAAGTTTATAGATGATTGCTTCAATTTACTAACAAATCGACACCAGTAAACTATCAAATGAAGTTGTAACTATCAAGGTCAAGGTGTCAACTCAGGTATCAGTCCATGGAGGACTGATACGAATCGGCCGACATGTACAAAAAAAAAATATCGATACGCATTCACGAATTTTAAATAAAGAAATTTTGGGAGGTATCGGCCAATAACCGATACGTATCGGGCGATACGGATACCGATACAGGCACCTGATACATATCGGAGTACGTATCGATTGGCCAGAAAACTGATACGTATCACCGATACATATCAGAATCGGCCAATATTTGATACCTTGATCAAGAGTATCACTAACTTCCGAGGGATTTTGACATTTTGTATCCATCAAGACAATATTTCCAGCTTCAATTTCTATCCTCTTTAATGTATTGAACGGAACATTGGTTTCACGAAAATAAAGACCTGTTTATTTTGAGGATGACAAAAGAATGTTAAATATTTTTTTAATATTATGTAAAATTATCTTATATAGCCAAAAGGCCGAGAAAGCGAAAAGTTATGCCTTAAAGGCATTACCATCCAAGATTCTTTTATACAAGCTTTTGCATTCTAATTTATTTCTCCAATCGATATCGGACTAAAATAAGACAGGACTCATCTATCTGCTATATATTGCTTATGGAAGGAAGTCAAAGAATGAGGGGAATACATGTGTGTAATGTCTTAGATGAATGAATGATGTTTGGATAATATCTAGACAATATATACCATGTAATTAGATCAAAAATGACATTTCGCGTGAGAGAGAAGGCCTGAATAACGTTTTACAAGTGTGTAATCTCACCATAGATTCTCATTCTCTCACACGCAATCTGTAGAGTGGCATTCATATTGCTTGAATCAAGCAGATTATAGATGTCTATAATTAATAGGTGTCTCAGAGAAGGTGCGAAGATTGTTTGGAAAATTACTATGTTGTTAAGCTTGGGTAATAGTTGCTTATAAAACTAACTAATTTTGAGCGCTATAAAGCCCGCCTCATTGCCAAGAGTTTTACTCGGACATATGGTGTCAAATACAATGCCATCCTTTGCTCCTGTAGCCACACTCAGCTTCTCTCGGCTTCTTCTCTCAATTGTGGCTGGTCTCAATTGGCTCCTATTTCAGTTAAATGACAAAAATGTCTTTCTCCCTCGCGATCTTACTAAGAAGGTGCGTATGGACTGACCCTCTGATGTTCAACTTAAGGGGGATAAAGGGAAAGTGTGTAAGCTTCTCAAGTCTATCTATGGACTCAAGCAGTCGCCACGCGACTGGTTTGAGAAATTAGTCACATTGTCCTAGGTATGGATCTCCATTATTGTCATGTTGATCATCTTGTATTTGCCAATTCTCGGCCAGAGGTATATGTAGATAATATCATTAATATTGGTGGAGATATATCCATCATCTCCTTTGTCAACGAAACATTGAGGCAAACTTATGAAAATAAGGATCTTGGTGTTCTACGTTATTTTTTAGGCATTGAAGTTGCTCGCTCCTTCAAAGATATCAATATATCTCAGAAAGTACGTCTTGGGTCTTCTCGGAGAGACTAGGAAGCTTGGTTCTCATCCCATGTCTTTTCCTATCCTATGGAATGTAATCACTCTCGTCATGTGGCAAAAGGGGATATTATCACAGACAGACTGCTAACAAATGAAGCCAATTGAAGTCTAGTGAAGTTAAGGTCAGATAACAAGTTCACACAAAGGTATCAACGCCTTGTTAGCAAGTTGATCTAGTTGACTACCACAAGATCAGATATTGATCATGTCGTGAGTACTGAGTATTGTTAGCCAGTTCATAGATTCTCCTCATTTCCCCCACCTTGAAGTTGCTTATCGTATCTAACACTACCTCAAGTTGAATCATGGTCATGGAATTTTGTATGCAAGAGATAGTCATCTTGTGTTATTCGTGATTCTGATGTGGATTGGGCTGGTTCCATGGGTCAAAAAATCGTCCGATACCAATACGTATCGGTTTTGGACTTGGGCGGTACGATACAAAGGCATTGTAATCGTACCCCCTTAAAAACAATATACTTATCGTCCGATACGGGCAATGTATCGTCCGATAATATGTATATATATATATATTTTTCCAATTGTCTACACAGTCGATATCGATTGTGTAGACAATCGGAAAAAAAATAAATAAATAAATAAATTTTCCCCAATTGTCTACACAATCGATATCGACTGTGTAGACAATCGCCATCGATTGTGTAGACAATCGGGGAAAAAAAAATTCCCGATTGTCTACACAATCGATGGCGATTGTCTACACAATCGATATCGATTGTGTAGACAATCGGAAAAATAAAATTCAATGTATCAAACCGATACATTCAATGTATCGGCCGATACCCGACATGTATCGTCCTGGAGGTTAGGACGATACGTATCGGTTTACCGATATTTTGATCCTTGGCTGGTTCAACATCGATCTAAATCAGGATTTTGTACATTTCTTAGGGAATCTTATCACTTGGAAGAGTAAGAAGCAACTTGTCGCCTTACGATCTAGCACAGAGGCAGAATGTCATTGCTCTCGAAGACTATGAGTTGGTATGATTACAACATTTTCTTGATGAGCTTGGTTTTCGTATCTCTTGATCTATTTCTCTGTTGCGATAATCAAGCACCCATCCATATAACCTCTGACTCTATTTTACATGAGAGGACTAAACACATCAAAGTTGGTGTTCACTTTGTTAGAGAAGATTGCTTATGGTCTAATCTCTACTCCCTCATACTTCTTGTCAGCTTGCAGATTTTCATTAAGGCACTTGGGCCTTGTCGCCTTCAAGAGCTATTGGTCAAGCTAGGAATGGTTGATGTGTATGCTCCAGCTTGATGAAATGTAGATGTGCCCTTAGTATTCTTACTATTGGTGTGTACGTAGGTGGTCTAGCATTATACTTAGCATGGGATCCTATTGTAACTTATATATACACACACACACACACACACACACACACACACACACACACACCCCAAAACTATAAAATCCATACCTCTTACACTTACATCTACAGTATAACTTATATACAAGGTATCTAGTTTATATAAACTAGATACCTTGTATATAAGTTATACTTTTATATAACATTCATATGTATTAATTATATATACGTTACAACTTATGTATATGGAGCAACATCTTCAAGAGGACACTTTTGAAAATTACAAAGAACACTTGAATAAAATTGAATTAGACAATAAATGAGGTGTTTTCAATAATGAGGATACCTCATTTATTGCAACTACATACACCTATTTATTTAATTCAACTTTACTGAACTACCCCGAGTAATTGTACGAAAAATATCTTTAATAAAGGTATTATTGTCTAAGGACAATGCTAACCTCACAATGAAGAGGGTGTGGTTAGCATCGTCCGCAAACAATAATACCCTTGTTAAAGGGAATTTTACAAGGCAGGTTGGACAAATGGGTTGTTGGAAGCCAAAAAATCTTCAATCGGTCAAATGCCCATTCAGCAGTGACGATTCCCCCAGAGGTAGGAGTGGAAGAATCATATAGGAATGCAATCCGCCTTTCTCTTCCTGTGGAGTCAAGTCTTTACATTTATAGCAGCCGTAACTTGACAAACGGATTCTTCTCTTTCCTGCACTAGTCCTACTCTGACATGAGCATCTCTATCTTTATATATCTGATATCACATTGGTGGTATCAGATTGGTATCGTATATGAAGAGATTGATCATAAATTACAAGAAACATTTTAGTAAAGTTGAACTAAATAATAAATGAGGTGTTTGCAATAACTGAGATGCATGTAGTTACAATACATAGGGATTCCTCATATATATATATATATATGGTTAAGGGGTCACTGGAATGCAAGTGTAGTGTGATTCAACGTAAGACACGTGTCCTAAATTAACTAACTGTGGTAATCAGCCTTAGTTAGCCAAAATCTTATGAACTCTTATCTCATAAGCTAACTTAGGAGACGTCCGTGGGCTCAGGACGGGCGTCCGTGAAATCATAGTCTCATTGTTTTTGTGGGGCGGACGTCCGTAGTGTCCCACGGACGTTCGTGACATTCAGTGTCCGTAGGTGACGGACGTCCGTAGACGTCGTGCCGCCAGCGATGGGATTTCTATTTTTGTTACAAAAATTAGCCTTTTATCTTTTATTAATTTAGGACTCTTTATTTCGAGTTTAGGTTTTCTTAGCCTATATAAAAGCATTGTAAACACTTTTATTATTAGTTGATTGATTATTAAATGAAAAGAGAATTGCTTTTGTGCAAACCCTAGAAAGCTTGAGAAGAGTTTTCAACCGAGGGAGTGAATCCTTCAAACCTTGAGGAGTGAGCAATCGTTTCTCATGCAACTTGGTGTGAAGCCGACGTACAACTGTAGTGTGAAGCTTCGGAAAACCCTTGGTGTGAAGCCTTAGAATCTATCCCTTTATTTTGTCTTTTCTCTAGTTGTCGTCAGGTATTATCTTTCTTTAATTCCGTTGATAAAAATCAAAATCTCAAATTGTTCCCCTTTTACTGAATTATTTTAAGTTTTATTTCATTTAAAATCCCCAAGGAGTCGAGAGACGATATTGCAATTGTTGATTGATGCCCTAAACTAAAACGAAACTCGAGTTCCCTCAACGGAGCCGTTTTTCTGGATCGAGAAATTCTCACGCATGCGAACGCTAAAATGGATTAATCTAATTATTTTATTAATTTCATTGAATTAATTTTATGTGTTGCATGATTTTAAATATTTCTGCTATTCAATTCATTCTAAAGTTTCCCAAATTCGCATATTAGGGTTTTAGCGTGTCGTCCCGCGTCATTCCGTCTTCAAAGGACATCTCCAACTAGAGTCCATTGACGAAGTTCGCCATCTACAACCCTGAAGCCTGCAAAAGAGACCTTTGAATGTAGAGAGAGAGAGAGAGAGAGAGAGAGATCTTCCGAGTTGAGGGTTTTTTAGCATAAATCCCCATTTTTGCAAAAGTTGCTTCTCCATCTTCAGATTTGAAGAACAAATCTCATGGATTTCTTGGTATAAATCCCCATTGTCGAGGCTTTTTTGAGACACCGTCCAGGTGGATTTCTCTCAATGTCGATCATCAGAGTAAAAAATCCTAACCCAAATATAAGGTATGTATCTAAACTATGTTGACATGAGAAATCTACATAAGTTCTAGGAAACCAATCAAATCCCTGCCATAACCAGACATCCCAAAACCAACAGCCACCATGATTCTCCTGGAGATGGTAGCCAATTCTTCGCTGCCGGATTGGACAAACAATCATGATAACTCACAAACCATAAGCAACCTTATCAATACCACCATTACCATTGTTCACTTGAAGAAGCTCCCAAATCTGTATGGCCATCTATGCTTTCGTGCAGACTCGATATAGCCCAAAAGAATACGATGAGAAGAAATTGGATAGTACGAGACAGAGAGAAGAAGAAGACGAGAGGAGGAAGAAGACGAACTCGTCTAAATCTGTACTTTTGACAAACCCAATACGTCATCTTGTTTTGAAAATATCATTTAAAATTTTGTATAACCTTAGTGAGTTTACTTAACCTGCATTCGTCATTTGAGTTGTCGAATATTCTCAAATATATAGACGAGCGTTGATGTTGTAGTTGCTTTCCAGCGTTGAACGCTAAGCTTTCAATGCAGCATCCTGCCGTGTGTGTGTGTGTGTATATATATATATATATATATATGCCTAGGACTATGCGTCCACACTATATGGGCAGCAAGTGGCACCAACACAATGATCAGGTGCCACGACAACTTAGATAAGATCGATCAACTGCCACACAAAAAAAATGGGCACAATCCGATACATATCCACCGTTGAAAATGTGGTCAAAGGCCTCAATTCAATGCACCACATTTGTCCGGCGTTATGGTATCTTTGACTCATCAAATGAGGACAAAAAAATTAAAATTAAAGCACATGCCCCATGGCTGGTCAACACAAAACTGGTGTTGTTTTGGGTTGATCATGCCATGTAGCATGTGATCTGGTGTCCGGGTGCAGGGATCCATCCTTGCATTCGGACGCATTCTCCCTATTGTCGTGTGTATATATATATATATATATATATATATATATATATATATATATATATATATATATATATATATATATATATATATATATATATCAATCGATCTATAGCGACAACTACTATTAACACGGGGCTTCTCTCAACATCTGCCCTCTATATATATAACAATCATCACATAGATCATGTTGCACATCTATCATTCAGAAAATTCTAATTAAGTATATTACATTATTTGCCTATTAGCATCTTCTGGTTTCCAGCTAAAACAAATATTAACCTACAAATGAAAGACGACATTTTCATTCATTTAAAACAGAAAGCAAACCAAAAATGTGAAACGCCTAACAGACAATACGATTCAATTGACAAGCGATAGCTAGAAGTCATAATCATTTCATATGCCTACTAATCTTACTGCACTCCAACAAAATTATTTCTGAATCTAACATATTAGAAAATAATAGGAGTTAAAAGAAAGTGCCTTGAGGAAAAGACCCAGTTGCATTCTCCCTCCGTGCTTTAAATGGTGATCCTCTCTTAGCTGTACATAATTAGCACTGATTTAAAAGAGGAGATTTGCAAAGATAGCATAATAACACTAGAAGATATGGAAGAAAAAGTACACAGAAGGAACCTTTTAAAATACATTCTTTACCTTTTCAAACAAGTGGCGCATACAAAGAGGAAAGGAAGTGTTAGCCACTTGGTCAATGTCTTTTATAGATATATCAACAAGTTCCTTTGGCTGCATCAAGCATTTCCAAAGTAAGAAAGCTGCATCAAGCAATTTGAATTTGTGACTGGGTCTAACATGCGACAACCAAATTAACATACCTGAGAATAATCAGGACCCAGGTAGCTTGTGCTTAGTCCTTCAACAATCTAAATGAAACAAAGCAATCATCAAGCATTTCCCAGGACATTTCGAAATCATTTTCCAGTTTTTATGTCCACATCTAAATTTATACCCATTAAAAACACAAAATTAAATGATTTGATACTCACAGGAACCAATCGATCCTTCTCCTGCTCTCGGATGGTAGTGGTCCATTTTCTACAAGCAGAAATTACACTTCATGAAATATCAAAATAGAAACTATGTGCAATTATTTTCCTAATGGATAGCAACATATCTGACTCAGAATTTTTGGAATCACGAAATTCTTCTTCTACTTAGTCTCAAAAATCGGATAAAATAAATTAATGGAAGAAATTAAGAAATGAGACTCTACTTCTAATTTTTCTTTTTAACAAACCTACTCCAACTAGGGCATAAAGTCTTAAGTTATGTCAAAGAGTATGACTCATGCATAGACTTACTTGCGTAGGCCCTCTTCGCAATCCCTCTAACATGACCCACGCAGCCTAGGTAGTATGTCTACCTAGGTAGTTATGCCTACCTAGGTAGTTATGTATGCTTAAGTAGCTATGTCTGCCTAGAAAGTAATGAACAATTGCTTGCACAGGCCAGATATCTGAAAAATAATTTTTTCTCAATCCGCGTGAAAGCTAAGACTCATGCAGCCTAGGTAATATGTCTGCCTAGGTAGTATGCATGCCTCGGTAGTTACGTTTGCCTAGGTAGCTATGTCTGCCTAGGTAGTTATGAATAATTACTTGCATAGGCCAGATATCTGGAGAATGATTTTTCTCAATCCGTGTGAAAGCTAAAACTCACGCAACCTAGATAGTTATGTCTGCCTAGGTAATTACGCTTGCCTAGGTAGTTATGAATAATTACTTGCATAGGTCAAATATATAGAGAATGAATCTCTGCGTAGGTCAGATATATAGAGAATGAATCTTTGCGTAGGTCATATATATAGAGAATGAATCTTTTCTCAATCCGCGTGAAAGCTAAGACCCGTGCAGCTCTCACAACCCTTGATTTCGTGAGACTCTTGCAGAAACCATAGGATTATAACTTCCTATAACCGCTACCATAAATCTATAAATAGCATATCCGTTCTCATTCTAGGGAGCCGAAATTTCTTAGGCGAGAGCCCTGTCGAAAACGTATCCAACTTTAATTTTCTTGCAAAAGACTTTAAGGTATCTCTGGGATTTTTTTCACTCTTTTTTTTATTTTTTAAGTTTACAGGAGGAATAAGTCTAGGTTGATACACTTAGGATAAGAGTTACGGCCCTTACCTAAAGGTGATATACTTAGGATAAGAGCTACGGCCCTTACCTAAATGTGATACACTTAGAATAAGAGTTACGGCTCTTACCTAAGTATGATTTAAAGTTGCAATTTGGGATTACGCATTACGGCACTTACCCAATTTCTTGTATACTTAGAGATAGTTAAGCTATGTGGGTATAACCCCTTGCATAACTATTGATACCCTCAAATTGCAACTACAAATTCGATACTCGTGCGGGTTGCAATCACGAACCCAAAGAATGATTTCAAACTCCAACACTCGAAATATTCGTCTACAATGACTCATAACCATCAGCTCTACCGGATTTAAATCACGTCCCGAAATTAGAGTTTCCATCACGGTTTAGGTCACCACTCCCTCAAATGTAGAGTTTGGATCTTAACCTTAAGATCAAAAATTCTTTTACAGTGGATTATTTTACTTTTGGTCAGACGTTCATAATACGAGATCGTAACGAGATCCAACGGTGAATTTATTACATATTGATCAGATCTTGTGATTTTGGTCAAATCTAATGGTGGACTCGTTGACTTTTGGTCAAATTGTATAATATAAGATCGTAACGAAATCCAACGGTGGATTTATTACATATTGACCAGATCTTATGATTTTGGTCAACTATAACGGTAGACTTGTTGCCTTTTGGTCAAACGATCATAATACGAGATCATAACGAGATCCAACGGTGGATTTATTACATATTGACCAGATCTTGTAGTTTTGATCAAATCTGACAGTGGGCTCGTTGACTTTTGGTCAAATGATTATAATACGAGATCGTAACGAGTTTCAACGGTGAATTTATTACATATTGACCAGATCTAGTGGTTTTGATCAAATCTAACGGTAGATTCGTTAACTTTTGGTCAAACGATCATAGTACAAGATCGTAATGAGATCGAACAGCGGATTGATTACATATTGACAAGATCTTGTAATTTTGGTCAAATTTAATGGTGGATTTATCACATGTTGACCAGATCTTGTGATTTTGGTCAAATCTAACGGTAGATTTGTTGACTTTTGGTCAAACGATCATAATACGAGATCATATCGAGATCCAACGGTGGATTAATTGCATGTTGACCAGATCTTGTGATTTTGGTCAAATCCAACATTGGATCGTTGACTTGTGATCAAACAATCATAATATGAGAGCATAACGAGATCCAACGATGAATTTACCATACATTGACCAAATCCTAGGATATTGATCAAATCCAACGATAAAATCACTACACAATAATCTATGATCGCCAAATTCTAAGAAATTTGGCAATATCTAATTCATGATTAGATACTCTATCACTGAAAGTGATAACTCCTCTAATAACCAGTTACCAGGAAAATGAATTTAGTATTCGAATTCATCTTAGAGACCAGAGAACAAGAATTTGTTTTAAGATTCGTCCACGAGGTTCTTGCTCCAGTAATGACTCGTGTTTGTCAATCAGATGGAACCGGCTTTTGGAGGAGGGGTCCTCCCATCCGTCGTCCCTTATTTCATATTTCTCAAATCTCCGATGGAGACAACATACTATGCATCTATCTCGTGACGGATTAAAGATGTCGATGAAAACCTAGACTTAGAATTTTGTTTGTTTATTTCAGAGATGTAATTACTTTACTTTTTCTTTAGTAGCGTTTAATTAGAGGTATTCAATTTTGATGTAATTAACAGGGAATCGATTGCGATACCCAGAAGTGCAAAGTCCACCATTTTCAATAAAACTCTCCTAACGAGGGAAATTTTGCTATGATTGATTTGTGTTAGATTTATATTCTACGCAAATTTGTTGTTTATAATATCCAAGATAATATCTACATGAAAGGAATTATTAGAACTCATTGACGAAGCACAAGCAGAAACAAGGAATGGCATGCAAGATCGAACGATCTACGGATTAACAAATAAAGGTGACGCAGGATAACGACCCTAAAATTCGTGAATGCCCATGATATGCTAATCTGCTGAAATTAAACTAATTAATGGAACAATTAATCACAAATTAAGGCTATACATTAGAGCTTTGTGGGGTTCCGCTTAAGTGGCCATGCTAGATTCACGTAGGGTCCAAACCGACATACGAGATCCGTTAGGAAATGTGGAAGAGGCGATCCTAGAGATAGAACTCTAGCTTCGTCTAGGTTGGGGCGTTAGATCGTGGCTCGCGATAGAATCGATCGTTCTTCGCTAGGGCTTTGAATTGAAACGGTTAAATGGCGCAAATCGAGCAAGCTCGAGCCCAACAACGGTTGTGGATCGACGGGCTAAGATTGGATTCGATCCACAAGGATGGACATCAAGGTTGTTCTAGGTCTAGGGTTTAGGAATTGGATCAATCAAGTAAAAGGGGGGAAATTGGATACAAGAGATTAAGGGGAAAATAGAAGATCAAACAAGAACAAGAAAGTAAGAGAAGATCAAAGATAACATGGACATCACACCCTTGGCCTCACACCAAACCCACATGGGGAAGAAGACTTACTCTTCAAAGCTCATCTCAAGCTTAAAATGCAATGCACTTTCATTAATTTTCAACAAGTGTCAAAAATGGCTTACAAAATAGGCTTTATAGTGTTTACAAATGAGAATAACCCTAAAATAGAAAAGTACTATGTTACCATAAAAGGGTAAGTTACACTTGAAACAAAAAGAAACTACAAAAAGGATAAATTACATAACGAGACTCGCTCGAGCGATTTTGGTTCTCGCTGAGTGGGAATCTTAAAGGGGTCGCTCGAGCTGCTATAGGAATTCGCTCGAGCGAGTTCAAACAGAAACTTTTGGCCCCGAGTTGCTACAAGAATTCACTCAAGCAGCTACAGGAATTCGCTCGAGCGAGTTCGACTGAAACTTTTGGCCTCGAGCTGCTATAGGAATTCGCTCGAGTGAGCCTGGGTAGGGGCATTCCTCTTAGGTAGATCCTTATGGCTTCTCTCCGGCGACTCCATGGCTCCTTTGTCGCTTCTTCTTCCGCCGATACACCTTGTACGACCCGAAACATGGATCCTTGGCGTCCTCGTCAAAAGGCATATAAACTTATTCTTCCTCAAGATATAGCTGGTAATAAGTAACCTGACATTATGAAATTGAATAAAACAAAAGAAAACCAGACCTAAATCTTGGCAGAGTGTAACAATAACGAGTGCAATTATATCAACAAAATAACAAACACTTCTCCTAACCAAATCCACAATAGAAAGAGTACACTAAATCATTCTCAAGCACATTCAGATTCTACATCAGTTCCCTGTAGCTCTCAAATTGTTTAGAAAATTGAAGGAATCGTGCAAATCTCCATACCTGAAATTTCACCAAATAACTACTAGATCATTCCAAAAGAATAGGGCACAAGGAGCTCAAAAAACCATTGCCAAATTTCTACAAGTAACATTTATCGGCTCATCACCTAAGCCCTAGTAGTCTTATTTATAAAAAAAATGTGATGAAGATACATAAAGTTTCTGATATGTCCTATGAAGGAATTGATAAGAACCTATAACCTACTTCTAAGGTCAATAATTATGGATGGAAATGTAACTTAAAATTTTATTTATGCTGACATGTGATGTTATCAAGATGATCATGTACTAAGAAAGTTATTCATGCAAGGAATCATACAAAACATCGTTTTTTTCACATGAAAAAGATAAAAAATAAGGAAATAAAACAAGCTTCATGATGGTACACGTGACAATTAAGATGTACAAGGTATCATGAGTGTATATGCAACTAGTTTTTATAGCTGCACAAGTGTCTGCAATAACCCAAAGAAAGAAAACGCTTTAGCTTTATTACAATAGTCGATGAAATCAAGAGGAATAATGTGATGCATGTAATTGTAAGGAATCATAGCGAGAGTAAAAAAACGTTTCGTGAACATAATACCAGCACAAAACCTGAGTACAAAAAGGCACCATTTAGGAATGCCAAAATTACATTGTGTATTGCCCCAACAGAAATGAAAACCACAATATATATAAATGAACATCGAGTGACTGAGAGAAAACCTGTTTGTTAGGACAAGGGCCTTCGAAAGATGACTGCGAAATTGAGTGACAACAAGTGACACCACCTAAAATAACAAACCCAAATGCTATTAAATAAGGAATGATAACTATATAAAAAATTATCTCAAAATATAAAACATAGCATTCACCTGATTCATAGCAACATATGCATAACCTTTAAGCATAAATACTCTGCGGCCAGCGACAAGTTCCGGGACTTCTTCAAATGGTACCTTCATTCATACCAGTAAACACAGATCATCATGGCCACCTTATCATAAGCTATGCCATCAACAGAGCTGATATGCAATGAACCAGACTAATGTATCCAAATTAAAGGAGAAACAAACCTTGAAAAAGATGGTGTCAGCTGCAAACAAAAAAGATCATGTCAATATTGCACATACCAGAAAATAGCATCGAGTATAGTCCGGCTACTCCAAGCTTTTGAACCCAAACATAAAACAGAGCTCATCATGAGAAGAATTCATTCATACAATATTCCTATGAAAGCATCCAATTTCAGAAACAAACAGGCACTTCCAAGATAGCTAATAGAAGAAATAAAATTCAAAGTGCCACAAAAAGTTGCCTCTACAAGAGAAAACACCCAATGTACAGAAATAGACAAGTGAAGGAAAGGGCCATCTTAGGAAGTAAAGGAAAGCACCCAATGTACAGAAATAGACAAGCGCTTCCAAAATAGTTAATAGAAGAAATAACATTCAAAGCCCCATCAACTGTTAATGCTTCTACAAGTGGATCTTAGGAAGCAAATAGAAATGCGGACAGCTGGAGATAGTTTTTATGCCTACAACAACTACATAGATAATAGGGATGCCTTAAAAAAAAATTAATGCTAAACTTGATCGCAAAAGAAATTTGGCCACAAAAAAAAGGAAATACCAAGAAACCACATGATACCCGTGCAATTATTACATCTAGCAGGTGTAAAACATCCTCAACACGTGCAAGAAATATACTTAAACGATTTAGATTCTAATAAGAATCTGAAGTAATATGTAGAAACTTCAACTTTCAACTTCTTCGGTAACAAACCCACCTTCTTTGGTCTTCATGTGCCAATGGGGTCCCAATAGTCACTAGCATCTGTAAGTGTTCCAAACAAACAAAGAACTCATAGTATCTTAGGTCTTGTAGTAGGCAAATATCCCAAACTTAGAGCATCACAGATATTGTTAACTATTCGTCCCAATAGTCACAAGCATGTCTAAGTGTTCCACATAAACAAAGAAACTCATAGTATCTTAGATCTTGTCGTAGGCGAATATCCCAGACTTGAACAAGAACCACTCAATGCAAGAGTTTCTTTTGTCTCACAAGAACATACAACGGCTAAAATCTGACTAAGTGGACAATGCCGAAACCAAATATCCTCCATAATACGATATAATATGTATATATATGTGTGTGTATGGGGGGCGGGGGGGAGGGAGTGTGCACGCATGCGTGCTCCTAGTATTCTTACTTTTGGTGTGTACGTTTGGTGGTGTAGCAATGTATTTCATAGTTGTTCTTATCATGGGATCATATTGTAATGTGTCTGGAAATAAGATAATAAAAATAGATTCCATATTTCTTCTTCTACTCTTTTGTCTTCTTCTCCTTCTTCTTGACCTAAACCCTGGAAGAGATACATCTTACCCCTAACTTCCTTTTTCATCACTTCCAATTTGGTACCAGAGCCAGTACCTGTAACTGAACCCATGCCTATGCTGACTTCAGCAAATGGCTTATTGATGTCAGCCCCAAGTCAACTGTTGACCTGAAACCCCTCGTGGCTTATATTGTCCGAAAGCGTTCGGACGCTGTTTCTATCCCTATCTTTTAAAAAAGGGATGCCTTCTTGGTCCTCTTTTCTTCAATACTAGGGTTTCTTCAAAAACCATCATTTTCATATCTTTATGGAGATAGGTCCATCGACCTGATCTGGAAACCACAATAGAGAGTTAGTTGGTTTTTGCATTCTGATCCATCACAGCACTTAATCTGCCGATTATTAGTGTTGTTTGACTATGCTTGAGTCTCTTTTGGTTGGTATACCCCACATTGAGTCGGATACAACTTTGTATTATTGAATTTTTATCTTTTGCAAGCCTCTTTATGTTGTTCCTCGGATCTATAGAGGTTCACTATTAAGTGGCCAACATTTCCTTTACCTTCTTTTTGGGGTTCAGGAAAATCTTATGGATTCTAAATAAGTCCATGGGCCTACAGATCCTCTTTTCCTCAATCCTCTTGTGTGTAAGCCAGCTACATCTCCTATAGACCAAAAACATTCTTTTCATGATAGCAATGGTGTCACCAGTTTGGGCGCTTAATCTATCTTACTCTCGAGACGAGCCATTACATTTTCAATCAGTTTGGTTAGCCAGTTTATGTATGCCTCTCCTACCTCTCATTTTGTTGCAAATCATCATATTCATATATACCAATTCAATCACTAGTTGTGAATCGGTATATCAATTGTGCAACAATTTGAGCAATTTTGGATATAAAAATTGTTGAAGTTTAGTCCCAAATAGCCTTGTCTCTCCTCCCAAAAAAAAATGGCAATGAGTGGAAGGGCCCAGGAACTTATAAGAGGAGAGACGAAGCTATAAATACCCGATGTGGTACTAAACTTCAACACAGATGTTGTCTGGGTCGGTTCCGCTACAGCTCATCCATCATCGTTTTACTTTTAATTATTGTGTTTTCTAGGAGATAACTTGGTTGAGTGAAAAAATAAAAAGTAATGAATTGTTCCTCTATCAAGTGTTGAAGCAAGTATTGAGCTATTGTTAATGGCACTTGTGAGATTTTATCACTTCTCTCTTTTCTGATCTTATATTTCCTATTATCGGCTCCATATTCCTACATTGGGATAGTGAACCCCTGAGAAAATTTCATCTGAATCAGTGTTACATGAGCAGATGAAACATAATGAAGTAGAAGGACACTTTGTTGGCAAAAAAGTCCAGGATGGTTCTTTAGATATACACACTTTGTGAATAAAGTTGGAAAGATCCGATCATCTTCACGACATTACTGCCAAGCTTGCATATTAGATGTCCATGCTTCAGGTTCAGGGGAGTGTGTCATATATGCAAATGTTGTGCAGTGTGGTGTGAAGGAAGTTATATTGGGTGTTTGTATCAGTGTTGTCATATGCGAGTTTGGATGGTGGGATCCCATATACGATCCAGATAAGTATGCCATCGCATACAGTTGTATGTGATGGCGTACTATGCAGTCAGCGACAGTATGCCATAAGCGATGGCATACTCCAACGGTCATAGTTATGACTGCTAGATATATATATATATATATATATATATATATATATATATATTCTTTTTTTGCTTCACCAAATCCTACAAATAGGGGGGTTCCATTCCTAACACATACCACAACTTTTCAAGGTATGTTTTTGGTCTCTTTCTCTCTTCTTTTGAGTTTAATAATCTCTCTCTCTCTCTCTCTCTCTCTCTCTCTCTCTCTCTCTCTCTCTCTCTCTCTCTCTCTCTCTCTCTTAAATCTTTGTTGATGATCACTGTTATATATTTTGTAGCTTACTAGTAAGGGTTGATTGAAGTATAGCTCATTGCTCATAGCCATAATACTAGTGATTGAAGAAGAGCTCATAGCCACTCTCTTCCTTCCTCCATCTTCATTCTTCAAGCAAAAATGGAAGAATCAAGAAACAATCAAGAGTTTGATTTTTCTTTACTATTTAACATTCTTTAAATATTGCTTCTCCTCTTATAGTCTTATTACACCTCATTTCTTTGAGCTTTTCCCTTTTTTGTGGATAAATCTCTCCACCCAAGTGACCCACCCAACCCAAGTATCCAACCCCACTTCTTTAAATTACATTGTCAATATGTCTACGTCCTCAAGCAATCCTCTTAGACCGAAGTCAAACGATCCGGGTTGGAAATATGGACGTTTCAAAATTGTTACCGAAAAAAAATAAGGTGCAATGTACCCACTGTTGTCATATGTGATTGCATATGCGGTTTTGGGAGGTGTTGTCGTATATGCCATGATGGCCTATGCAACAGAATGGGTATGCGATCGCGTACCCCTCCAACGGTCATAAATATGACCGTTGGAGCTTTTTTTATTTTTTCTTTTTGTTTTTAGGCCTCCCTAACGCTTATAAATAGGAGGTTCCTCTTCCTAGTTCATACCACATCCATCCAAGGTATGATTTGTCTATTTGGTCTTTTTTGAGTTTTTAATGCTCTCTCTTTCTCTCTCTATCTCAAAGCTTTGTTGATAATTTCTCTCGCTCTATTTTGTAGTTAACTAAGCAAAGAGTTTCAACCTTCATTGACATTCCATCATTCTTCAAGCAAATATGGAAGAAATCACTTCAAGAATCAAGGATTCAAAGATTCAAGAGTTAGAAATTAATTTATAATTCTTATTAAATTTTGTTTGATTGTTTTTCCTCCTTATTACACCTCATTTCTTTCATTTTTTTTCCTTTTTTTAGTGTGGTTGTTACTTGTTAATCTCTCTGGTCTCCACCCACTTCTTTAAATTACGGTGTCATTATGTCTACGTCCTCAAACGACGCTTTTAGGCCGACAAATTCGGCCGATCTGCGTTGGAAATATGGACGTTACAAGAGTGTAACCGAAAAAAATAAGGTTCAATGTATCCTATGCACCTATGTAAGCATAGGGGGAATAGGAAGACACAAGCAACACCTTGCTTTGCAACCCGACTCGAATGCGAAGGCATGTCCAAATGTCACGCCGAAGATTTGAAAAAAGATTATAGAATGAATGGATAAGACTTTGAGGTCGAAACATAACGACGAAATGATTTTACAATAATACTATGATGTTGATGAAGATGAGAAAGAACATTATAAATCTACTCCCTCCACGGCTCTTAGTGCAAACCACCACTCTCTAAAAGAGCACGTGGTGGAAAGGAGAAGGGAATAAATAAATTCTTCTCTTATAGACACATCCCGATGATGCGGTAGACGCTAAGGGTAAGGGTCCTGCCTAAACCACTATAGAAAATAGGTTTAAAGCTAAGTACCGACCCGAGATCATTCAATAAGTGGCTAAGTGGATGTCCAAGCCAGTATTGCATTCAATACCGTAAAGTTAAAGAGTTTCAAAGTAATGGTTGAAGCTCTTAGACAATTTGGACCCGGCCAAAAAACTCCTTCATTCATGAGATAAGACATACATGTCTTAAAAATGAGGTAGTCTTCACAAAAGCCTTTCTCGAGGAGTGTCGAGAGGATTGGAAAACATATGGGTGTTCACTAATGGCCGACTGTTGGACCGATAAGGCCGGTAGGTCAATCATCAACTTTTTGATAAATTGTCATACGGGAATTATGTTCATTAAATCCATAGATGTTTCGGTTCATTCTCACACAGTCGAATATCTATTTTCCCTCATAGATGAGGTAACAGATAAGGATATTGATGCACAATATGTTGTCCAAGTTGTCAGGGACAACGCGACAAACTTGGTTGTCGCGGGTAGAATGGAACGGCAACCACACATATATTGGACCCCATATGCGGCCCATTGCTTAGATTTAATCTTAGAAGACATATGAAAAGTGCACATTAAAACCGTAGCTAAAGCTAGGAAAATAGTAGTGTAGATGTATAAGCATACACTTCTACTACACCACATGCGTAATGCAATTGGGGGTAATTTGCAACGCCCCGCCATCACCCGTTTTACTACGGCCTTCTTGACACTACAAAGTATGTATGTTGAAAGAAAAGAGCTTAGAAGGTTCGTAACTTTCACCCATTGAAGGAATGGAGCTTGGTCAAAGAAGGCCAAAGGAAAGGGGGTGGGGCAAACCATTTTAACCAACTCTTTTTGAAATAATGTTGCTCAATCGCTTAAAGACTCGCAGCCAATCATAGAAATAGTACAATTGGTTGATGGTGATGAGAAGCCGACTATGGGCTATATCTATAGTATTATGGAGAAAGTTATAGAAAAAATTAAATCTAATAATATATAAATCTCATCTCTATCAACCCATTATTGACATAATTAAGAAAAGATGGGGTGTCCAAATGACTAGACCGTTGTATTCTGTGCATTCCTCCTAAATCCCGTGGTCTATTTCTCTTATCCGAGCCAGGAAGCGGTGAAAGCAACACATATTGGTGGTTTTCTTGATGTTTTAGAAAAGATGGTTCTGAATAAAGGCGAGCAAGATTGGATTAACAACTCTTTCGAGCAATACAAGAATGCTCAAGGGATATTCGGAAGAGAAAGTGTGGTTCAACAAAGAGAATCCAAAATACCTAATAAGTAATTAAATAATCTGTGTGTTTATATATATATATATATATATATATATATATATATATATAATCTAATTAATATTATTGTTTGTAGTCGGTTGGTAGTTGTTCAATCAACTATTTTGGAACCTTACATGTGCCGCTTCGACATGTGAACAGAATTGGAGCACGTTTGGTAACTAATTTATTTTTATTTCATTTTTAGTCTCATAATTTTAATTTAATTCTTGTTTAAATTTTAATAGATATTAATATTTAATCATTATTTTTCTTAAATAGATACACACGAAGAAGCGGAACAAGCTTGAGCAAAAATAGCTCAATGATTTGGTCTTTATGCAATACAACCAAAAGCTACGGGATCGCTTCCAAAAAAACTGGGAACATTCAGGACACTATAATCTTATCTCTCTCAAAGACTTGTCATCCGATCCTCCTTGGATGGCGGATGCCTCCGATGAGCGAGTCTTTGCGGATGAAGATCTTACGTGAAAGCAAGTGGAAGAGATCACTTTTGGAGATGAGCTTCCTACCAGGCAAAGGAGAAGATCGAGAGCGGGGAAGGTAGCTCACGCTTGGGTCAACAACAACAATAACAAGACGAGATACATGAAGAAGCACCCATTGACGATATAAATATTGTCTTCGTGAGATCAGATGATGAAGAAACCAAGGAAGAATAATATGTTGAAGAAGGTGACGATTTGGATGATGACGGCAATGCAAGTGACGACAATGGTGGAGGTGGAGATGTAAGTAAAGGGAGAATAAGGAGACACAAGCAACATCTAGCTCTTAGACGCACGAAGCGACAGGAAGCGTGTAGTAGGTTGGAAACGAGAGCATCGTCAAAAGCTTAAAATTGAATTGTTTTATGGTCGGAAGTGGGAGTGGGAGCGAAATTCCGAAGCGAGAGCGGCACGCTAAATAGAAGGTTCCTGCTACTAGGATCTAGCTTAGCAACATGGATCGAATGTGAAGGCATACCCTAATGTCATACTTGAGATTCGAAGGGAGATCTTTGAGTGGATGGATAAGACTTCGAGGAATAAGCATAATGACGAAGTAATTTTACAAGATTACAATGAAGGGGGTAGTTATAATGCTGACGAAGAAGAAGAGGAATTAGACTGTAGGTCTACTCCCTCCACGGCTCAAAGTCGTAGTTTAAGACCCAAGGATCAAAATATCAGGTAAAATTTCAGTTTCGGGCTTGACTGAACCCGAAATTTCGGTTGAAAATCGAAATTTTGGCCGAAATTTTGGCTCCCCTACAAATTTGGACCGAAATTTCAGTCCAAATTATCGTTTCAGTAGGGACCGAAACCGAAAATTTTGGCCGAAATTTCGATCATTTCGACCGAAATTTTTATCCTTGCTAAGACCACCGCCTCCTAAAAGAGCATGTGGGTTGGAGGAAAGGGAATAGTTAAATTCTTCTTTTGTAGACCACATCCCGATGATGTGATAGACGCTAGGGATAAAGGTCTAGCCCAAACAATTATAGAAAATAGATTTAAAGCCAAGGACCGACCCACGACCATTCAATACATGGCTAAGTAGATGTATCAAACAAGTATTGCATTTAATACCATAAAGCTGAAGAGCTTCGAATGGTTGAAGCTCTTGGACAATTTGGACCAGGCCAAAAACCTCCCTCATATCATGAAATAAGACATGTCTTAAAACAGAGGTGAACTTCACAAAAGTCTTTCTCGAGGAGTATCGAGAGGCTTGAAAGAATATGAGTGTTCACTAATGACCGACGGATGGACCGATAGGGCCAGTAGGTCAATCAACTTTTTGACAAATTGTCCTACCGAAATTATGTTCATAAAATCCATAGATCCTTCGGCCCATTCGCACACGGCCGAATATCTTTTTTTCTCATAGAAGAGGTGATAGAAAAAGACATAGGAGTCGAATTTGTTGTCAAAGTTGTCACGGACAGCGCGGAAAACTATGTGGTCGCGGGTAGGCTTCTAATGGAAAAGAGACTACACATATATTGGACCTCATGTGTTGCACATTGTTTGGACCTAATCCTAGAAGACATAGGTAAGGTTCATATTAAAATTGTTGCTAAAGTGAGGAAGGTAGTAGTGTATATGTATAAGCATACACTTCTACTCTACCATATGCACAAAGCAATTGGTGACAATTTATAACGGCCCGCCATTATCCACTTTGTTATGGCCTTCTAGACATTACAAAGCATGTATGATAACAGAGACGGGCTTAGAAGCTTCGTAACTTTCACCAATTGGAGGAACGGAGTTTGGTCAAAGAAGACCAAAGGAAAGTAGGTAGCACAAACCATCTTAACAAACTCCTTTTAGAATAATGTTGCTCAATCACTTAGAGACTTATAACCATTCATAGAAGTACTACGATTGGTTGATGGGGATGGGAAGCCCCCTATGAGGCTATATCTATAATTTTATGAAAAAATTATAGAAACAGTTAAAATCAAATAATATGTGCAAATCTCGTCTCTATCAATCCATTCTTGACATAGTGGGGAAGAGATGGGATGGCCAAATGTCTAGCCCGTTGTACTTCGTCATATTCATCCTAAATCCCGCGGTCATTTTCTCTTGTCCGAACTGGGATGTGGAAAAAGCAATTCATATGAGTAGTTTTCTTGACGTTTCAGAGAAGATGGTTCCAGACCAAGGTGAACAAGATCGGATTAACAACTATTTGGACCGATACAAGAAGGCGGAGGGGATGTTCGGGAGAGATATAATGGTTTGACAAAGAGAGACCAAAATACCTAATAAATGATGTTTATGATATATTTTTTTTATTAAATTTCATCATTATAATTAAATATTTCTTTTTTTTTAAATGTGCCTAATTAAAATTTATTATCGTAGCCGATTAGTGGCAGCCTATGGAGTGGATTCGGTGACAACATGTCCACTCTTGAAGAAAATGGTCATTAAGGTTCTTGGCCTTACATGCTCGGCCTCGGCATGTGAAAGGAATTGGAGCACCTTTGAGATGGTAAGTTGGCAACTATATGTTTTTAGTAATAGTAACTAACTCTTTAATTTAATTTTTATTGTTAAGTCTTAGTTGATATATATTAATTTTTTATGTAAATGTTTCTCTTAAATAGATACAAACAAAGAAGCAAAACAAGTTTGAGCAACGAAAGCTCAATGACTTGGTCTATGTGCAATACAATCAAAAGCAACGGCAGTGCTTCCTCAAATACCGTAAAAATTTGGGACACTATAATCTCATCTCCCTCGAAGACTTGCCATTCAATTCTCCTTGGATAGCGGATGTCGCAGAGGAGCAAGTGTTCGCGGGTGAGGATCTTACGTGGAAATAAGTGGAAATGAATTTCCTACCGAACGGAGGAGAAGGTCGACGTCAGGGGAAGGTAGTAGCTCACGCTTGCGTCAATTAGAGTAAGAGATACAAGAAGAAGCACTCATAGACGATATAGATTTCGTCTTGGTGAGATCGGACGATGAAGAAACTAAGTAGCAAGAAGAATATGTTGAAGAAGGAGATGATTCGGGTGATGACGGGAATGCAAATGACGATGATGGTGAAGCTGGAGGGGCCGACTAAGTATCATTATGGATATTATGTATTAGAGACCAATGTGTAAATTTTTTGCACGATGCACATTACCATTAGGTAATGTATGGTCTATTTTCTACCCTTGTACTATGTTCACCAATTTTTTTAATATAATTTATTTATTTATAATATTGGGATTTTTGGAGAATTTTGAGGATTTATTTTGATTTTTTTTTTAATTTTGGGGGGGAATTTTGAGGATTTATTTTGATTGGGCCACTCCATTGCATACCCTCGCATATGCCATTTAACAACATTGGTTTGTTGACGCGGGACGAGACGCTAAAACCCTAATATGCGAATTTAGGATTAACTTTAAATTGAATTGAATTGCGGAAATATTCGAAATCACCCAATGCATAAAATTAATTCAATGAATTCAATAAAACAATTAGATTAATTATTTTAGTGTTAGCATGCATGAAGATTCCCGATCTAAAAAAACGGCTCCGATGAAGGAACTCGAGTTTCATTCTAGTTTAGAACACCAAATGATAATTACAATATCGCCTCTTGACTCCTCGGGGATTTTAAATTTTTTTTTTTTTTTTAAAAAGACTTGAAGAAATAGTCCATAAAAGAGGGACAGTCAAAAGATATCAAAAAATAGGATTTTGAGATTTTTTTTTATAATTTTATCAACAAAAATAAAGGGAGATATTACCTAACAATAATTCTAGAAAAGACAATATTATTTGTACATCAGCTTCGCACCAAGTCGTACAATAAATGAAGATTCACTCCTCAAGTTTGAAGGACTTACTCCCTCGATTGAAAACTCCTCGCAAGTTTTCTAAGGTCTGCACAAAAGCAAGCTCTCTTTTCATTCAATCAATTCATTAATTTAATAATGTCTTTACAAGCCTTTATATAGGTTAAGAAAACCCTAAACAAACATAAAACTCGAAATAGAAGAGTCCTAAAACAAATAAAACTCAAAATGACAAGTTTCTGCCACAAAATCCGTAATTTCGTCAAATCACGGACATATCTCACGGATGTCCGTCCATGGGTCACAAACATCTATCGCTTACGCTGCGCACTAAACCAGTGAGTAGCTCTTTCCACGGATGTCCGTCAATGAGTCACGGACGTCCGTCATTGGTTCACGGATGTTCGTCCTATGCTAACGACGTTGCTTCTTTTTCTGCTTTCTCCTTGTCCTTTCATCTGCTTTGTTTTGCCTCTGTGTGACATCCCCGTCAATACTCCTCGGGGGGGAAAAACTCATTTCCGATGAGTTGCGAAACTCACAGATACCATACTTCGGAAGCTCAACTCTTACCTTACCATTCCACGTTGTGGGATACTCATGATGTTTACCAGCATTGGCATTAAAGCTTGGAATTTCTATAACCTCCTCATTCGACCTTTTCTCATATTACACGGGTAAGGTACGGGATATGAATTAGGTCAGTGGGCGTGGTTCAATTGGTTGCTCAATAAGGAAGGGATCAACGAGTGTGGTTGCTGGATCTAAAATAGGTGTAAGATCAGATACTGCAACTATTGGATGGTCGGCCTTGTCTAGAGGAAGATCGAGACCTCCACTATTACCCCTTTTCGAGATCAGAAATGATTCCACATGCTCGGGACTATCAGAAATTAATATAAATCTGTTAGTATCAAACTCATTAAACATACAATGTGTCAGTACAATCAGGTATATTTCCAATGTTTAATCAATTCTGATTGTTAATCTCATGCAAGTTAGAATGATGATATGCTCCTACCAACTCTAAGAACTCACTTGGTACGAGCATACTACCAACACTGTCCTCGGTAATAGGAACCTTCCTAAGACAACCTATGGGTTTCATGGGAGTTTCATTCTCCTCGTCATTGGGCGTTTCAACAGGTTCATAAACTTCTTCGCCCAACTCATTGTTCTCTTTCTTGATATCATGTTGGATAATCAAGGTTTGTGATCTAGTGGGGCACTGAGACGCAAAGTGACCAAAGCCTTGGCACTTATAACAATGTTGGGGTGCGCGCCTAGGATTATCGATCAATGTTGCTTTGCCCTTGTCAATTTGAGCACTTACGGGTTTTGAGGATTGATCATGGGCATTGTTCACCTTTTCAGTAGGGCTAGATCGAAAATCGGGCTTGGATGAATTAAATCGCTCATCGGTTGCAGTGTTGAGATAACTCTCTAACTCTTGCACCCTAGCATAACATTCTTCTAAACTCTCAACAGGATGAGAACAGGATGAGGGATGAATTCTTTACGTAACTTAGGACGTAGACCAGTGTGAAACCTAGCGTTAGTCCGATATACATACTCCTCAAACTTGTTGATATAATCATCAACCGACATGCTTCCTTGTTTTAACCCATGCCATTGATCCATGAGTCGGTTATAGGACATAGGGACATATTTATCATGAAATTTTTCTTTCATCCCTGCCCATGTGGCAACGGGTTTGCGCTTTAGAGCTTTTCGGCGTCGTTCTACATTTGTCCAATAAAGTTTGGCTTGTCCTACCAATTTCATTTTAGCAAACCGTATTTTTCGTTCATCCGTCATTTCATACCAATCGAAATAATGATCCATGGCGGCTACCCAATCTAGAAAAATTTTTGGGCCCATCTTTCCTTCGAAAGTGGGAGCGTCAACCATGACTAACTTCATGACTCTCTCATCCAGGTCGGAACGATTTTCACGCCTAGGAGGATCCCTCTCCTCGAAATTAAACCTATGATGTTCACCATGAGTCACTCTAGACAACTCTTGGAATTGTGCTGATAATTCCGCTTGTTGGTCTTGCAATTGACCTTTTATGGCAGCCATTTAGGTATTGAAATTTTCCATGAAAGCAACTAATTGGTCTGGATTCATCGTGACACCAAGAAAACCTAACACTTATATGCAATGAAAACCTAAAACTTAATATGGGTAATCCTATATGGCTAGTCCTAAACTAAACATTGTTCTCTGATACCAAAAACTGACGCAGGACGAGATGCTAAAACTCTAATATGTGAATTTGGAATTAACTTTAGATTGAATTGAATTGCGAAAATATTTGAAATCACCCAACGCATAAAATTAATTCAATGAATTTAATAAAACAATTAGATTAATTCATTTTAACGTTCGCATGCATGAAGAACCTGATCTAGAAAAATGGCTCCGATGAAGGAATTCGACTTTCGTTCTAGTTTAGGACACCAAGCGATAATTACAATATCGTCTCTTGACTCCCTGGGGATTTTAAATAATAATAAAAAAAAAACTTAAAGAAATAGTCCATAAAAGAGGAAAAATCAAAAGATATCAAGAAATAGGGTTTCGAATTTTTTTTTGTGATTTTATCAACGAAAATAAAGGGAGATATTACCTGACAATAATTCTAGAAATAGACAGAAATAAAAGGATAGAGTTTTAAGGCTTTACGCCAAGGATTCCGAGGCTTCACACCAAGGTTATACGTCGGTTTCGCACCAAGTCGTACGAGAAATGAAGATCCGCTCATCAAGTTTAAAGGATTCACTCCCTCGATTAAAAACTTTTCGCAAGTCTTCTAGAGTTAGCACAAAAGCAAGCTCTTTTTTCACTCAATCAATTCATTAATTTAATAATGTCTTTATAAGCCTTTATATAGGCTAAGAAAACCCTAAACAAACATAAAACTCGAACTAGAAGTCCTAAAACAAATAAAACTTAAAATAACAAGTTTCTACCACAAAATTCGTTATTCTGTCAAATCTCGGACGGATGTCCGTCCATGGATCACGGACGTCTGTCGCCTACGTTGCGCACTAAACCAGTGAGTGGCACTTTCCATGGATGTCCGTCAATGGGTCACGGATGTCCGTCAATAATTCACAAACGTCCGTCCTCTGCTGATGATGTTGCTTCATTTTCTGCTTTCCCCTTGTCCTTTCATCTGCTTTCTTTTGTCTCTATGTGACGTCCCCGTCATTTGTATTACTTAATATATAAATAATGAAAGGCCCTAACCCTAACTAAGTTTTCCATTATTTCTCTTTGTTTATAATGTCTCCCTTTCTTTGTCTCTAACCCTAACCATGTATTATCTAACTAACCTTAATACCATCACTATAACACCAGATCTTAACCTTCTGGATTTTCTTATGCATTATCCCATACAAGTTTCTAATGGACGATATAAATATGAATCAAGTCAGTATCAGAGCTACCAAGACATATCCCAATACAATATTTTAAACCATGATAACACCATCTAAAACAAATTTTCAGCATTGAAATATGTCCATCTTAGATCTTTGAATGCAAAGAGATGGTCCAACATGGTTACTACTTGAAGGGAGAAGATTGTCAAAGTATTTGAGAATTGCACAAGCAGTATAACATATGCACTTGTATGTATGCATTATATATGTATATGCATATGCATATATATGATACATAAGGCATGGTGCATTAAAAAATACAGCTGCGCTGTCAAATTTAACAACATTTATTTTGGAGATTGGATGATTTAGGCTTTAGATGCACAAGCCAACAAAATACTTGCATCACCCTTTCAAATATAAAACTAATGCAGTTAACATCATAAAATTCCCCAACCAATTGGTTCCAGATTAGGTAGGACTGTCAAAGGGCCGGGCTGGCCCTAAATGTTAGGGCTAAGGCCAAATGTTGAGGGCCCTAGGGTAGGGTTTGGGCCTTTTAAAAAAAGGCCCTGAAATTTAGGGCCGGGCTAAGATAGGGCATTATATATATATATATATATATATATATATATATATATATATATATATATATATATATATATATATATATATATGTATGGAAATGATTATATGACTCGAGTCATGAGACATAAGTCCATGACTCAAACACCTATTGGCTGCATGTCACATCAAGTGACTTAAAAAGCCAACCTGATGTGACATGCAACTAATGGTTGCTAGTCTTGGGAATGTATTATATGACCCGATTCATGGGACATCAGTCCATGACCCGAGCACCTGTTGGCTGCATGTCACATCAGGTGACTTAAAAAGTCAACCTGATGTGACATGCAGTCAATGGTTGCTAGAGTCATGAGACTATATTTCATGACTCGAGTGAGAGGATCATTACACACGCACACATATATATATAAGTAAATATTTATTCTATATTTTTCCATATTTTGTATAATAATTTATATTTAAAATTATCTAATAATAGTTATCTTCTGTATTTTTATAGCATAATAACAACAAAAATAAAAATTATAATATTTGAAAGCCCAAAGACCGGCCCTAGCCCACTAGGGCCGACCATACTACGGCCCGCCTAACGCTAGGGCCAGGCCAATGCAAAAGCCCGGCCCGGCCCATTGACAGCCCTAAGATTAGAGAATACAGCTCAGTTGCATTATAAAGTGCACCACACATTGCTTTAAATGGGATCGAGAAAAGAAAAGAATTTTATAGCATAATAACAACAAAAATAAAAATTATAATATTTGAAAGCCCAAAGACCGGCCCTAGCCCACTAGGGCCGACCATACTACAGCCCGCCTAAGGCTAGGGCCAGACCAATGCAAAAGCCCGGCCCGGCCCATTGACAGCCCTAAGATTAGAGAATACAGCTCAGTTGCATTATAAAGTGCACCACACATTGCTTTAAATGGGATCGAGAAAAGAAAAGAAAAACAAAATAGAGGGAGTGAGAGAGAGAGAGAAGCATCAATGAACAACCAGTGGCCGATCTACTTTACCATTTTGTAAAGGTTGTTGACTACGTTCAACTTGGCTTAATTTATCCTTCACAGTCTGTAAAAATAAGGAAACAGAATTTCTCAGATGATAAAGGACTCCAAGGTAGCACCCCAAGGTAGTTACAAATACCACATATATAATATATTTAACAGAAACAAATAACTATCTTTGTATTTAACTACAATCTGGGAAAAAGCCTAAAATTATAAGTCTAACAAAATTTAATCTCATAAAATTAAGCAAAATCTATATCACATGTGACACTGGCTACACCCATTGATTATTGACAAAGCAGTTGAAATCAACTGGTGTATATGCCCCATATTTAGCAACACCATTCAAACTTCCAGAGCAGGACTACTCAAGGAATTTGCATTATGTTTTTCAGATAAAGAAGCTTACACTGAAACTTCCAACGATAATCGTGACTATAAGACGCCTACTTTTTAGCCCTTTTGGCATTAAAAATCTCAAATCTCAGGTTTCAAGGTTAGAAATAAATAAGAACAGTAACAGATTCCAAAACTTTAGAAGGATTATTAGCATGTGAAAAAGTATATGTGTCCAATTATATTTGGTATTAAAGGTCTCCTGGTTCTGGGTCATCGCATAAGGAGAATTGCAAAAATATTGTGTTACAAAACATAAACCCTATGATTCATTAAGGTTTTAATTTCATGTTGAAAAAGTGGAGGAGAATAAATTTTTCCCTATAAAACCGTCACATAACTCAAAAATTCCAACAGAAGTTGTGTTCATGATGTAAGGGCAGAAAGCAAAGCTTGTTACCAGACTGATTAACATATGTGGGAAAGAATGAGAAATGCCTAATTTACAACAGTATAATGGTCATTTCCCATATGCCCAAAAAGAATGAAAAAAACAGGAAGCAAAAAGACTGGTATTTGTAAGGAAAAACGGGTTCGCCCATAGCTATGATTACAATTGCCACCTCTGAAATTTTAAATCTTACATATTCAGATAATCTATATGACCATATCAGAAGATAAATCAACAGACTCAATTAAATTTGAATACCTCAACTTCGACACTGCTGAGTGCTTTGTAGGGGAGATTGAACTCGGCCATAAGCATCCTCTGGAAATCAACAAGTATTTTACCAGACAGCTCATGAGTAGTAAATAACTGGCATACTACCTCATTAACGTAGCTCGTGCTTTTAAACGCCATGCATTCCAAATCTGATAACATTTACCCAAACCAAGTTGACACCATCACTTGCCAAGTGGTTAATATCGGTGAATGTGGGACACACAGCGTTTGAAAATGCAGTGTACAATAATCAGGTATGACTGCAAACTTGCAAGCTGGACCTTGTACCATATTCCTACCTGAGCATCAGGGCTTTCAAGCCGAAAACGGTAGCGGAAAAGGGTAGTCTCCATAGAAAGAAACCACTTTCTTAAATCCTCCCTAAGACCAGAAAGGATAAAAATAGATCAATAGATGACATAACAGCAACAGTTCTCAAGGAACATTTATTTTTATTTTTATTTTTACAAAGAAGAGGGCAATTAGCAGTCTTACGTTCCGCAATACACGAGACGCAGAACGAAATGAGAAATGATATCCTTATTGATCATATCAGATGGATTTTGATGCCTCATATTTGCCCTCCATAGCTCACGTACCTTATCACAAAAAGTGTAGAAAATCAATCCCATACACTAAAGAAAGGTTATAAAACGGAATAAATTAGCATTAGCATTAATCCATATATTTAACTTGCCAGTTCTTTCATTTCATCTGGTTTTCTTCCTCGGGACAAAGCATCAGAAATTCCCTTAAGAACTGCATTAATATGAAAAAGGCATAGATAATCATCACAAACTTTAAGAACACGATGTAAGAGCTTGAGATCTCAAATCCCACAGTGTCAGAACCCTCAAATTCAGAAATAAACCCTATATTTTCATTAATGTAACTAATGCAATCCACAAAAACTTACAAATAGAGTGTCTTAACCTAAACATCTCAACAAATTGAAAACCTAGATCCAACTGAAAACACATAAACCCTAAAATTTCACCTAACTAACTAATGCAACAAAGAGGATGGGAACCTGCTAAAGCAGGTGAACTCTGCCATGGAAGGAGCTAACAGAGAGCTATGCCATACACAGCCTTAGTCTCTTTATAACCTTAAACATCTCAACAAAACGAAACCCTAGACCAAACTAAAAACAAAATAAACCCTAGAATTTCATCGATGTTGAATGAATCAACAAAAATCAATCTCCATGCGACGGGAAAAACCCTAACAATTATGGACGTTGAAACGGAAAATCCAACAAATTAAAAAAAAAAAACATTAATTTTTACAAAAATGGAATTACAACTCGCATTTGAAAAGATAAAAAATAAATAATTTTCAACAAGATATTCTTCATCGATTCTAATATATGGGAGATCTAGGAGATGGTAGGGTACCTCGAAGACGATCGATGGCAAAAAGTTCGAAATCGTCCAGCCTTACTTCGAGCTGCGGCGCGGAACGGTAGAGAGAGAGGGTTGGAATGGCATCGGGTGCTGAGTTCTTTCTCTGTGATCTAACGATCAGCATTTCTTCGTAGCGGCAACGAAACAAGAAATGACGCTTGTGCCGTTGATATGATCGTCTCCTTCAGTGTTGTCATTATTTGGCGGGGAAATATAAAGGCGGGAAACGAGTCTCTCTCTACTCACTGCGGAAAGGATCGCCTCGACCCCCATTACCTAAGAGTGCCTAACGTTTCGTTTAATAACCAATAGGGCCCCGATACCTTAACTTTTCCCTTCCATTTCTTTTATAAGAAAAATAAAAGGAAATTTTCAAAAATATCTCCCATTTAAAGTTACTTTTCTAAATCCACCTCATATTTTTTGTAAATATCTAATAAACTCTCGTATTTAAAATTTCGTTATCTAAATCCCCTTCAATCATAAATATCCACCTTTATATTACAGTTTAAATGCATTTTCTACTATTTTTTCTTGAGATTAAAAATTATTTTATAAAATATTTTCTAATTTTTTAGATTTGTAGTGAGTTATTAGTACTTTTTTGAGATTTTTTTGTATGAAAATTATGATTTTTATTTTTTTTAATATAACTTTAAGGAGCCTATTGGCCCTCCCATTCAACCTATGTTCTAAAATTTTCTCCCTTTAAAAGTAATTTGAATATTAAGGTGGATATTTATAGTTGAGGAGACATTTGCATAATTAAATTTGAAGTACGTGAGTTTATTAAATATTTACATATGAGGAAAATTTAAAAAAGTACCTTTAAAAGGGAGAAATTTTATAAATTTTCCCAACAACAATACTACAAACATGATCCAAATATTAACATGAGCTGAAATTCAATTTAAGCAAAAAAAGTGATTAAAAGAAAATGCCCTTACCTCCCTTATGCGACCGATCAGTTCACCATAAGACTGATTCAGTCACCCGTAAACTCAATTGGTCTTGAAGTGGATTGGTCACTCAATATGGGACTGATCTCTCTCATGTGGGACTGAATGTTCTCTGATGGAACCAATTGGTCTATTATAAGACCCATTGATCTCATATGAGACCGACTCGATGGATCTTACAATGGATTGGTCGGCTCATATGCTTACTAAGGGCATTTTCCTCTAACTTACTATTTTACTTAAATTAAATTTTAATACATGTCAAATATTAGACCATTGTTTGCCGAGTTTTTAAAAAAAAATGAAACAGTGAAGGCAAGGCATTAAACTATGTCTAAGTTAAAAAAAAAAGATTTGGATCCTCTTTGATAATTTGCATAATAAGAAAGGTCGCCATTTATTACACACATAAAAATTGGCCCTTGCAGATAACACAAAAACAAGACTTTATATTTTGAGTAGGGTAGCTCTAAACATGCCCATGTGTTCTCTTAAAGCGCCTACATCGGAACCCTTTTAAAATCATTAATTGCATTAGATCGGATAATGGAGATCATGTTTCACTCAAATCTTCTGCATAGAGGATCTCGCACCTATTAGACAATCAATTTTATTTTCACATGTCACAGATCCCCAAATATATGGCCCTAAAATCACACTTGATCGTGACGCATGTCATTGCGCACAAAGGGGTATTTTGGGGGATCAATGACATGTGGAATAAACAATTGACCATTTAATAGGTGCGAAATAATCACGACATCCATTTTGTAAAAAAGATTGGAGTGAAAAACGATTTTCATCATCAAATCCGATGCAATAAATGATTTTTAAGGGATTACACACATGGACGCTTTGAGAGAACGCATGGGCACCAACAAAACTACCCTTTTGAGTACATGTACCATGTAAAAGCACCAACTAAGTAGTTTAATTTTAAAGTCATGATCTATAAATTTAAGCTGCAAAAAAATTGCCATGAAAATGCAATCTTCGCAGTGTGATTCAATGCAATCAATCACATATACCGTTGAACACTTTGACTCCGTTGAATCATATGATAGAGATATGACTTGTGCTAAATTTTATGCACTATAGATCTTTAAATCTTGATCTTCAAATCGGACAGCTTAGGTAATGTTTTCACATTGCATAAGTCTCCAAACTATAAGTTTTTCATTTATATTTTGTGCGAGGGTTAAATTCTAGAGTGCAATTTATGTCTCCCATAAAACGAAAGCACCAACATTACAAACCTAATGTAATCCATAGTATTCCTAAAATCGGGGGATGGAGATCATATTTCACTCCAATCTTTCACAAAATGAATCCCAAGACCATGATCTTTCTATTAGATAGTCAATTTTTAATATGTCTCCCATATCACTGAAAAGGTCATAAAACCAAGTTCAAGCATGATGTGTGCCTTGTGATTTCAAGGTTGTCATTTTTGGATATGTGCCACATGAAAACATAAGCATACCGTTTGATTGTACGCACATGGCCTTCATATCCATTGTGTGGAATATTGAGGGTGAAAAACATTGTTCATCATCTTATTTGAAGCAGTCACCGTCTGATTGTATGCACATGGTCTCCATACCCCTTATGTGGAATATTGCAATAAAAAACGATGCTCATTATCTGCTTTGTAGCAATCAACGAGTTTCACTAGGTTTCAAATGTAGGCGCTTTTCAATAAATCTGTAGGCGTGAACAAAGGTACCCAAGAATATGGATATCTTTTTTGAGTACCTTTAAATCCACCCACAAGATCTTTGAGTTCACCCACGCTAAAATAGATTTACTATGTTAGATCAGATGATAAAGATCATTTATCATCCCAATTTTTCACACGCTAGCTCTTGAGATTATCGGCGTACCATTAGACAGTTGAATTTTTATTTCATTTGGTACCCACCCAAAAAAGTACTCATAAAATCAATTTTAAGTGTGCATGTGATGTTATGGTTACTTTTCCTGAGTTGTGTGACATGTGAAAAAAAATACTGATCGTCTAATTATATGCTCATTATTTCAAGATTCAACGTGTAGAGGGTTGAGACGATAAATGATCTCCATCATCTGATTCAATGCAATCAACCTATTTTAGTGTGAGTGAACTCAAAGATTCGGTGGGTGGATTTAAAGGTGCTCATCGTTTTTCCCTATTCTTTCACACAATGAATTTTGACATCATTGGTACGATTAGATGAACAATTTTTATTTTATATGACATAACAATTTTTATTTTATATGACATACATCCCAAAAAGGTGGCTTGATAAATCAAGTTCGAGCTTGATGTGTGACACATGTTTTTTTCGACTACAGCTTTTTGAGGTATGACCCGTTAAATGAAAATAAAAATTATATAGCTCATCTCATAGTGCACCCATGACCTCAAGATCCATTGTGTGAAAGAGGGGGTGAAACATATATGCATAGTCTAAAGCCCGAACAAGCAATGATTTTTAACATAGGTGCCATCAAAGATTCAGTCATTGCAAATAAAGGTACTCGCACGAAAATTACTCGTATATTGATAAAACTAGTAAAACATTGCAAGTACATAATACAAAGTCAGGGTTTTCGTCTGGCCTAAATGGTGCAATTTTATATAAGGTTCAACTGATTTTTAAACCATTGGATGCAAGGAACAATTAAAAAGGAGCTACCAACTTAAAAATTAAAATAAAGATTTCCTTGCATCCAATGGTCGCAAAATCATAAGAGTTCAGATGGTTTCAAAGTCATTTGAAGCTCCTTAGAGTCAACATTGGACCTACCAAAACCCTAAGAAGCTAACATATACATTTTTTATATGAAGTTTTAAGAGTTAAAAAAATATTGGAAGCAAAATTCAATCCACCTATTATTTATATTTATATAGAGAGAGGACGGTAATCATCCTCCAAGATACTCATAGAGCTCCACATGGCAATCAAATTCAGAACACATTTTCTTGGAGGACACTTTCTGTCTTCCAATAGAGGATAAAACCTTTTTTCATAAATATATATATATATATATATATATATATATGAAAAAGGTGTCCGTTCTCCATGGGAGGATGCCCACCGTCCTCTAAGCTTTCATGTGGTACCCAAAATATTGTTTTGATGTCACGTGGAGATTGGGTGTATTGGTAAGATCATATTTGAAAAAAGTAATTGAAAATTCATTTCCACCTGGGTGTTTTTTGAACAGTGAAATGTGGACCAATGAAACTTGTCAAACTTTAACTTATGGCTTGAAAATTTAGTTTTCGATATATATTTTTGTTAATATTGATCTAAACCGTCTACTTGCGCTTTACTTGCACTCGTTTTTTAATTGATTGCATCAAGGTTAAAAAAAGACTTTGTATTTTAGGGACATATGACATGTGAAAATGCAATCTGGGTTGTCTGATTTAAAGTTCTCGATCTATAGATCCTTAGTGGATAAGATTGACATGAAATATAATCTTCATCACATGATTAAATATACCAAAAAAGTGGCTTGATAAATCAAGTTCGAGCTTGATGTGTGACACATGTTTTTTTCGACTACAACTTTTTGAGGTATGGCCCGTTAAATGAAAATAAAAATTATATAGATCATCTCATAGTACACCCATGACCTCAAGATCCATTGTGTGAAAGAGGGGGTGAAATATATATGCATAGTCTAAGTCCGAATAAGCAATGATTTTTAACATAGGTGCCATCAAAAATTCAGTCATTGCAAATAAAGGTACTCGCACGAAAATTACTCGTATATTGATAAAACTAGTAAAACATTGCAAGTACATAATACAAAGTCAGGGTTTTCGTCTGGCCTAAATGGTTCAACTTTATATAAAGTTCAACTGATTTTTAAACCATTGGATGCAAGGAACGATTAAAAAGGAGCTACCAACTTGAAAATTAAAATAAAGATTTCCTTGCATCCGATGGTTGCAAAATCATGTTTTTTTCGACTACAACTTTTTGAGGTATGGCCTGTTAAATGAAAATAAAAATTATATAGATCATCTCATAGTACACCCATGACCTCAAGATCCATTGTGTGAAAGAGGGGGTGAAACATATATGCATAGTCTAAGTCCGAACAAGCAATGATTTTTAACATAGGTCCCATCAAAGATTCAGTCATTGCAAATAAAGGTACCCGCACGAAAATTACTCGTATATTGATAAAATTAGTAAAACATTGCAAGTACATAATACAAAGTCAGGGTTTTCGTCTGGCCTAAATGGTCCAACTTTATATAAAGTCCAACTTTATATAAAGTTCAACTGATTTTTAAACCATTGGATGCAAGGAACGATTAAAAAGGAGCTACCAACTTGAAAATTAAAATAAAGATTTCCTTGCATCCAATGGTTGCAAAATCATAAGAGTTAAAGATGGTTTCAAAGTCATTTAAAGCTCTTTAGAGTCAACGTTGGACCTACCAAAACCCTAAGAAGTTAATATATACATTTTTTATATGAAGTTTTAAGAGTTAAAAAAATATTGGAAGCAAAATTCAATCCACCTATTATTTATATTTATATAGAGAGAGGACGGTAATCATCCTCCAAGATACCCATAGAGCTCCACGTGACAATCAAATTCAAAACACATTTTCTTGGAGGACACTTTCTGTCCTCCAATAGAGGATAAAACCTTTTTTCATATATATATATGAAAAAGGTGTCCGTTCTCCATGGGAGGATGGCCACCGTCCTCTAAGCTTTCATGTGATACCCAAAATATTGTTTTGATGTCACGTGGAGATTGGGTGCATTGGTAAGATCATATTTGAAAAAAGAAATTGAAAACTCATTTCCACCTGGGTGTTTTTTGAACGGTGAAATGTGAACAATGAAACTAGTTAAACTTTAACTTATGGCTTAAAAATTTAGTTTTCGATATATATTTTTGTTAATATTGATCTAAACCGTCTACTTGCGCTTTACTTGCACTCGCTTTTTAAGTGATTGCATCAAGGTTAAAAAAAGACTTTGTATTTTAGGGACATATGACATGTGAAAATGCAATCTGGGTCGTCTAATTTAAAGTTCTCGATCTATAGATCCTCAGTGGATAAGATTGACATAAAATATAGTCTTCATCACATGATTAAATATACCAAAAGTCTATTATTTGATTCAATGGTTGACAATAATAGATTGCATGATAAATATCGTGTTTTGCTCAAATCTTATCTACTAAGGATTTATAGATCACAAACTTTAATCAAACACCTAAATTGCATTTTCACATGTCTCATGTCCCTAAAATACAAACTCTTTCTTTAAACCTCGATGAAATCAGTTAAAAAAAGTGCATGTAATGGCTCCTTATATATATATATATATATATATATATATATATATATAAAAGTCTAATAAGTCTAAGAGCTTAAGCCCAAGCTCAAGCCCAAGCATGACCCATTTAAATTTCAGGTTTCAAGCGTTAGCTCAAGTCCCATGGCGGACTTTATGATGCCCAAACCGTTCTTAAATCAGGCCGTGTAGGGCTTACCAGACCCATTGCCACCCTTAGTCAAGACCTTTAAATCATATCAGACGGCTTGCCGGAAAGTAGGACTAAAGTCTTCTGCACTTGCCGCTCACTTGACGCTAACTATTTTGTTTTTATAAAATTTTTAGTTTTACCTTACCCCTAGGCTTGAATTCCCCTTGACCATAATAAACCTCTGTATCCCTACAATCGTCCTCCCCAAATCAAACTGTAGAAAAGACAAAACAAGCGTGCAACTCCAAGGTTGGTACGCCGAGGGGCGAGAGAGAAGAAAAAACGCAAAAAACAGTAGACTTTACCTCCAAAGCTCAGGTATCGGCTTCTAACCCTAGTTTTCTAATCGTTCTATAGCCCCTATATCTCGGCCTTCGTTATCTCTGATGATATTATATCTGTTCCACAGAATGAACAAAGAGTGTCTGTTATTAAAAAAAAATGGATGACTTATTTTTGTTTTCTCTACTACCTGCTGAAGTAGATTGCAGATAAGAAAAATGGACGGCGAAGAGTTGACTGAACAGGAAACTGCTTTGTACGATCGACAAATCCGTGTGTGGGGCGTTGATGCGCAAAGGAGGTACTTTTTTCAATGTAGGGTTTTAGGCTTTTAGCTACACACCATTATTCAAATGGTACAATTTACGTTTTAGCCAACACTAAGGGCCTGTTTGATTGCATGTAATGGCGAAGCGTGTTTGGAGGCTAATACACGTTTCACCTGTAATGGTACTACGCGTATCAACCTATCGTTTGTTAGCATGAGCTTGTAATGTATCACTTAAATTATAAGTCATATATTGTAGGTGTTTTTGCAATGGTGCTTATGATCTCGAAAATTGATTCTTTCATCTTTAATTAATCCATACATGAAGGGCTCAATATATAAGGACTCAATAAAAAAAAAGATCAAGCAACAAAAAATACATAAAGATCCAATGAAATTTACTTGAAAAAGAAATAAAAACACTAGTAGCATCTCCCTAGTGATAACGACCATCCCACAAACTAGAAGTCAATCTATCACGCTTTTCACGTGCGAGTGCACATTGTGGCTGCGTTTGTGCCCTCTGGTGATTCACTTCCGTTATATATTGTGATCCCTCTTCATCAGGCGGAACTTCCTTTTCGTTGCGCCACTCTCGGAACATGGGGTCATCATGATGATAGCTATGAATGAAATTGTGTAGAATACAACAAGCATAAACAATCTTGATTTGAGTTTTAATTGGATAGCATGTTTGCACCGGCAATATTGGCCAACGTTGTTTTAGCACCCCAAAGATGCGTTCTACAACATTGCGTAACTGTGAGTGAGACTTGTTGAACAACTCTCTCGGACACGTGGGAGGATTAGAACTGTTGAAATCTGAAAGGTGATAACGAGTTCCACGATATGGGGCTAAAAAGTTGACCATGTTCGCATACCTTGCATCGACAAGGTATAATTTACCAACCAGTACTCGCAATGGATTTTGTGGCCTTGTAAGAGAGTCTTTGAGGATCCTTGAGTCAGCTGCCGACCCCTCTCAACCCGCAAGAACGTATTGGAATCGCATGTCAAATGATACAGCCGCTAATACGTTTTAGGTGAGTCTTTGTTTGCGATTGATATATCTTGGTTGGTCGCGCAATGGTACTCGGATCGGAATGTGTGTACCGTCGATCGCTCCCACCCAATCCTTTCAAATGCATGAATGACATGAGTAATAAGTATATATATATATATATATATATATATATATATATATATATATATATATATATACAATTAAATAATTTTATACTAGAAAAAAAAAGAACAAAGTTGTGGGGTAGTTACCTTAAACCAAGGAAAAAATCGATGATCATGTAGTATCTCAAGTGGTGTTTCACTTGGTGGTGGTAGTATGAGGTCGCCGTTTAGTTGTAACAGTGCATCGAGCACCAGATTAAAATATTTACTCACCATCTGCCCCGAGTGTTGGAATCTATTTTGAACCATTCGATTGCGTTCATTATGTGACAACACTAGCAAACATATCACTATTTGTTCCTCCACCAATAAATCTCTAGAGTCTCGCAAGAGACCCCTTTCCTTGAATGTATCACACAATTCAAGAAATAAAGGGGTTTTCATTCGAAAGAGATTGTATGATATAGCCGAATGTCCATTTAGGGTCTCCTGGACAAATTGGTGACCACTTAAAGATGATGTATGCATCCGTTGCCTGCGGGTCATATAGTAATAACATGCACCTAGCATCATCATTGTACTTGCCATCATATACAACCATTCTATTTCAGATTCATCTAGATCCATTTCCACCTACGATACAATAAATTATAAATCAAGATCAACAAAAATAAAGGATGAGAGTTACTTTTTCATAATTGGCGTCAGTCGAATACATTGAAGTTAAGATAATAACACACTTAAAACTAATAACATGACAGTGGAAAATAACCTACAAAAATAAAATGACAAGTTTGAGGATTTGATATAATTAAAAACAACATAAAGAGAACATAAGGCCAATGTATTCTACGGGTCAGGTTAAGTCAATGTGTGCACATAAGCCAGCCTTCTTGACTGGTTAAGCGCTAGAAAAGCCTCGGCTAGCTGCCTACCAACTAGCCGGAACGATGCGCCCATATATTGTACCTCAGTGATGAGTTGTCGATTGATCATATCATCCAATATTAATGTCCATCGTTCGCTCATCGTTGGACGGGTCCTGAACTCTCTCATTTCTTGGGTGCACTCTCGCATTGCCTCAAGGAGACTTTCCCCAATATCACCACGCTTGCGACGAGAGCCAGAAGCACCATCAGCCCTTCGACGCATTCCATTAGTCTCTGTCTGACCATTCTCTGTAGTAAAGGGAGAGCCGTGCTCTCCGACCCCAAACCCATCAGATTGGGTCACATTGGTCAGTGGTGGGTGTGGAGGTGAGTCCCCTAAACCCTGGGTCGGGTGAATACCATCAAAAGCATCATCATTTGGGTGGAACACGCCTCTCCCATCAGCAATACAATCATTAAAGATGAGACAAAGGCTATCCCAATCTGGTAGATTCCTATTTCGGTAAGTTGTGGCCCATGGATTTGCCTGCACATTGATCCAAACAAATCACATTATACTCTTATAAATTTATTGTTTGTATGCAAACTTAAAAGAAGTGTCTAATTTAGATGAATACCTCTTCAAACGGTTGCCATACATCTGGCTCTGTAACCACCCTTTTTGCGTCATGGTCCCAACCAAAGCCACTTTCATCTAGAATTTTTTTTCATCGTAGAGTAAGTTTTCTTTATCACCCTCAATCGATTATACATGTGAATTTTTTTTATCACCACTTGGGTGGCTTGAAAATCTGGGAGATTGTTAAGATTTTCTGCCATCTCGATCCATACGAGTGGATGAAATTTTCCTGCCTCGGTTCAACGACCCGCAAGGCACTGCTTTGCCATTTCCCTTATTAGAGCCTCTTCCATTTCGTCGGTCCAATGAAAGGCGGCGTTGCGTGTTGGAATAACAGCAGGGGTCCTAGAAGATGATATGCTTGCCATTTGATGGGGCTTTAACAATATGAGAACAATCTGTGGTTGTGGCATTAACAACACCCAAAATTTAAGAGAAACATATGGCCGTGTGAAATATAGAACTATATATTTATCATAGCCAAGAGAGACTCTTCCAGAGGCATCGATTTTATGATGAGGCTTTTAGTCATTGAATCCTGCAACTGAAGTGTCCACGGCCCTAAATTCTGTGACAGAATTTTTATTGTGGTCATAAACTAAGAATAGGACTGTGTTATACAGTGGACAATTTTGCAGGCAGCTTATGACCCACTATGACAGGCTGCACACATAGTAGGCCAGAGCTTTGCAGCCAATCACGTCGGGCCACATAAACTGTCTGCAAAATTATCGACCAAAATTTGTCAACCATTTATAATTTTCCCTAAGAACATGTTAGGCGCCCTTTCTTTACACATGGGACTCTACCAAAGATTGACTTCTATATTCAAAGCCTCTAAACTCAGTAAAATTCAGCTTTGTATGGGTGTAGAGGGCCGCGATCTTTTCATAATCTTTCAAATGCTCAATTTTGTTTTAGATGATGCATATAGATCAAATGCTATTTTCTTATAGGATTTCCATGTGGAGCTGGCTTCTATAGTGGGATGGATGAAAAAAGTTAGGCCTTGAATCCACCACATCAGAATTTATGGAGTCATCGATTCCGCAATTCGTAGAGCGTAAGAGGGTTCTTCTTCCAAATAAAAGACTATAGTGGAATTTGTCCCCTTATTTATTTATTCTTATGATGCAAATTTCTCACTTTCTGTGCCTCATTCAATTCAGGTTTACAACAAAAAAGGAAAAATAGGAAGAAGGAATCAAGATAGAGGACACATAATATAGTGAATAAAATAGAAGAAAGCATATAGGAGATGAGGCACAATAGCTAATTCAGAAAAAAACAAAACAAATATGGATGGGTCACATGAAGAGCACTGTGGGCCATCTCAAAACTCTCCTATAATTTTCTGAATTCTGTTATTTTGTGGATTTTCCAAGTAAACAAAAATTCTGTCAACTCCCATAATCTATAAAACAGTGTCCTACTGGCTTCTGTTCTTTGCACAAAATGGGTCTCCCTAATTCTTCTTCATCGACAAAGTATAATCCTAAACTAAAATTTTAGCCATCTTTCACTCAGATTAATCAAAACATAATCAAATTTACTGCTGAAGTAAGCTCTATAGCAATCTAATGGCTCTACAATTTGAGTGAGGATTTTCGTCTATTCCCATCCCCTTTTCTTTTCCAAAGACAGGGAATAAAGTGTACTAGTTTCGCAATTAACTAAGACCGATGATATATGAAAAAAATCATGAAAAATACTAAATAGGCCGATTAGAGGAAAATATTCATATTCAGCTGAGTCCTGGGAGTTCTTTTTTAGGTTGGTAACCCTATTCATTAAATAAAGTTAACATAATGGAAAGAAACACACAAAGGCCGATGCCCAGTATAAAAGGAGACTAGTTAAAAGTTAAAACAGCTATCTTATCTAAGAAAAATTCACGTCATGAAATAAGATAAACAGATGAATTTGGTTATTAGTATTAGTAGGTCTATGGCAATCTGCAGGGCCACTTACTTCCCTTATGTATATAAGTGACCATGAAAATAATTTATCTTCTCGGGTTTGTGTTGTGAATTTTGAATCATTCTGAAGACTAATATTGGAATTCCATCCATTTCTTCATCAAGCATGATTAGCCACAATCCCCCGTGTCTATTTAGATATTAATATAAATTAATGCCAAGATATAATATGATTCACTAATATATTTAAAATTAAACAGTACTGATAATGACCTTGATTAGAATAAGTTGCTTGTGTGCCTCTAAATAAAATAAATAATCCATACATTAATCATATAGGTAGAAATCCACTTAAAGTCAATATGATTCCTTAATTGATTATTTAATACAAAGGCTGGAGGAAAACATGGAGTGCGGACAAATACACAATCAAGTGCCTCCTTTTGGTTTTGCAATCTATTGTAAAGCAAACTTTAAACTAAGTAAACATGTCACTAAAAGGTTTAACAGGATTAAGGTATAAAAGGCCCCAAAACAAACCCACTAATGCTGATAACAAAAAAACAACCTTATTTTTTTCCCATGAAATTTCCATGGGCTTTCCATAAGGCAGAAGGGGTAACCATTATTGATTAATTAATTTAATTATAACACAAGAAAATTGCAACAAATGTCCATGAACAATAGTCTCTTTAAAGCATTTCATCAAACATATGGCATGCTAGTAAAAAAAAGACAAAGCGAGATACAAAGAGAATGAATTCCATGAATGTATCCCCTATTCGTTCATATGTTCTGATGCTTCATAAAAAAAAATCTACCGTTGGCAAAAATAATAATAATAAAAATATAAAGCAACTACCAAAAAGTCATAACCTTTACATATTATGAGGATAATTACAGGAACTCACAAGTGAAAAACTATATAATTGAAGAACTTACAAATTGAAGTGTCTTTTATTCTTTCAAAACCATCGTCATTAATCGAAACAAGACAAATAAATTGCACACATTCCTACCGCCAATTTTCATTTGGCTGAATGACAAATTCTTAAATTTGGGTTCAAATTAATGGTAGCTAGTTACATGAGATCTAAGACCAATTCAGATGGATTGGGAGTTGTTTCCCTATATGAAAGCATTGTAGATACCTAGTTAGAAAACTCATTTTAACCACTTCTATTTTTTTAACCACTTCCCCTGTATCCTATATCAGAAAACCCATCTAAAAAACCCAAAACCCACTACCCAATCAATAATTCCAGCCTCAAAAATTAAATATCATAACAGAAAAATCAATAATAAGTTGATCCTTTAATTCCCCTAAATCCAATATCATACAAAACCCCATAAATTCAACATAATTCCCCTGAATCCTGTATCATATGACCCATGACTTTGGGTTCTCAAACCAGAAATCAACAATCAAAATATTCTAAGACCCATGAATTAAAAAAAAGTGGAAATCAAAATATTACTAAGAAATTAAAAAAATCACTCACCTGGAAGTATGCAAAGCACTTGAATTCTTCAGAGGAGGGTAGTGAAAGCAGTGGGAGGGGACCTTGCTATATAGTCGGACATTGAAGAGGATGCTTGAGTTGACCACCTCCTACAACAGGAGTATCCAAGATTTGATAATTCGAATCTCGCCATGAAAGATAGCTCATGAAGGCATTGCCGTTGATCTTCATCAAATAAGGGTTCTCGTACAATCCTAGGGCAGGGGCTATTAGAAATCTGTAAGAGTTATGGAAATCCTAGGGTTTTAAGAGCTTTCAATTTTTTGGTTGGGAAGAAGTTGGGTTTTTGCTTGGATTTAATGGGAGTAATAATGGAAATGAGAGAAGAGTTGGTGGAGGTCTTTATCTGCAGTTGGTGAAGGAGAAGAGAAGAGGAAGAAGAAAAAATAAAAAAATAGGGTCGTTGGGATAATCTATGAGAGGTTGGTGCCCGATGACTGCTGAAATGCGTAGTTTCACATGCATGCGAAGGGTTGGCTTCGTAGCCGATTTGGGCTACGCTTAATGTCTGCCGTACAATACGTGTTTGGTCAAAGCGGCAATCAAACGCACTTTTCAAGCTTGACTCACGTATTTCACCTTCGAAATGTGTTTCAAAGCCCCATTACGTGCAATCAAACAGACCCTAAAGTTTGGAAGAAGCGCAAAACGTTGATATGGATTAGGCTAGTGACGTTTTTGATACTAAAACATCGAGAGCACTGAAGTAGCGGATTGCTACTTTTCAAAAAAAAAAAAAAGTCATTTTGTGAAGCTCTCTTTATGTCATGCCCCAAAATCCATGCGAACTTCAGTGCGTGAGCAAATTCAATAATCAAAACAAAACTAAAAGGTTAAACAAAACACATAGCCTAATATTTCATTCATAATCTCAAAAGAAGGGTACATCATTGTTACAATTCATTGTTCATCGTAAACACTATTACAATTCGAAAGTCCCTTACAACCCAGTACAAAACCTTACAACTCCTTGGCTAACTCTAATTCAAAAGATCTCCCAATGTCTCAGCTTGAGGAGATGCCCGAATGCCAGCTCGATCCGTCACCAAAATGTTAACAACGGGGTGAGATAAACTCAACAAGTGGCCCCCTAATAATATCTAGTAATAGTCAATAAAAGAGATAAAATTCATTTATGAGCATTCCTTTGATTTTAGTAGAGGTTGTATATATGTGCGAATTAGTTCTCAAGGCATTGCATTGACAGTTATCATCAAGTAGGAAATGAGATGTATGCACAAAAGAACATAGAGTTTTTCTTTGAAAGGAAAACAAAAGAAAATAACTTAATTTCAGCGGCTGCACATTTATAGGTGTAGATTCTACTACTATAGTGTCGGATCTATTGTACAACCACATGTGACCCTATTGGACTTCACCTCTCATTTAGGTAGTCCTTATCATGTCACATTATATATTTGAATTTCACACCTTACCGTGGTAGAGCGGTAGGTAATATGTATTTTATATATGGAAGCATTAGCATAGACATTCGTCCTAAACTCATGTTACCCAATGGGGGATCCACACTAGAAGTATCATATAATTATATAGATGCACAACATATGCGGTAGAAAATCATTTATTCAATAGTTGATACTTTCCATAATCAAGATGGTATTTCATGATGCTTTTCGAAAAGAAATACGTACTATGATCAGTCAATTTTCATAATCATTTTTCTTACCGGTTTATGATAAGAACCATACTATAATTTGCTTGCTCATATGATCAATTGTATGCTTATGCTAGGTATGCCATCAATAATCGAATCACGATTAATTTTATACAAAAATTTCAATTATCAATCATGATTGTATAGAGATAAAAGAACAAGTTTTTGTATAGGTTTACTTACATATTTATAATATCAACACACAACAATGTCTCGTAGATGTGTCACACTACCTAAAAGTTTCAATTCATAATTATAGGGTTGTATATACTCGTATATACATCGTATTTAAATAGTACTAATTAATTAAACAAAATTGGGTGATAAGAGTAGGTCACTTGCCTTGATATGTGCTTCCCGGGTGATTTCGATGGGGGTGGTTGAAGCTCGGGTTGTTCAAAGTGTTGCCTGCATGAGAACAAGGGTGTGTTAGTGCTAAACGATGTCTCGACAGAAAAGTTGGATGAATACGTGAGAGGTATTGAGTTAGAAGTTGAGTCGGTTCACGGGAAAGTTAGCCAATAGGGTCTCGACTCGGATGGTTCAAGTTTTGGGAATGAATGGTATCATTATATGCCAATAGAGTACGATGATCGGGTCGTGTCGCAATACCGAAAATATTATGAAAGAGTAAATACCTTAAAAATCATTTTGATAACCCATTATATATATATATATATGGAAAAGGCCTTTGTCCTCCATGGGAGGACGGTCACCGTCCTCCAAGCTTCCACGGGGAGCTCCACGTGACAGCCAACATATTGTTTCGATGCCACGTGGAGCTCGGGTGCATTGCTTAGATCATCTTTGAATTTTTTTTTTTGAAAACTCATCTCCACCGTGTGTTTTTTGAACCGTGAAATGTGGACCAATGAACCCTGTCAAACTTTGACTTGCGGGTTTAAAAAGTTTTTTTCAAATTTTTTATAAAAAATATTGATCTATACCGTCCACTTGTGCTCCACGTGGCACCCAAACAGTGTTTTGGATGCCACGTGGAGCTCCATGTCTATCTTGGAGGATGGTGACCGTCCTCCATTGGAGGACCTAACCGGCTCCCTATATATATATTAATAAATATTTTATAAACCCTTATATTTTTAATAACAAGAATAAAATAATAAATAAAAGGATAGTTCGTAGAAATATAATATATACATAAATAAATATATATAGGTTTTATACCTTATATTTATATATATAAAATAAAATAAAATAAAATGAAAGGCTTGCAAGGTCACTGACTGTTGTAAAACAGAGAGGAAAGTGTATATAGTTTTTATACTCTGTATGATATTTTCATATATATATATATATATATAAAATAAAAATAAAAAGGGAAATTTTCAAGGTCATTGTTCTGTGACAGAACAGAGATGAAAAATGCCTATGGGTTGAATATGGCACGGGAGGAAGAAAAGGAATACTGGTAGAGAAGAGAGGAAAAATGCAGAGAGAGAAAATGGATTCCGTCATTGGGTTTGGCATTGCCGTCGACGGAGTTGACGTTGATCGGGACTGCGAAGGCGAACGATGGTCGCTGGGGCGCACCTGGTAACGACAGCCGTGCGAGCATCCCAAATGAACGATAACGATTGCCTCCGATGGTCGTTTCCAGAGAGCGAGCCGATTGAAAACAAAAAGAAAACGAGAAATGAAGAAGAAGAAGATTACTGGAGCTCTTTGGATCATGGGGCGAAAAGAGGAGATGGCTGCTTTTTTATAGCCAGAGAGGATGGTGGTGTCGTGCGTGAAGATGGTTGCGTGATGAAGGCGAGTCTGTTCCCGGGCAGCTAGGGACTGCTGCACCATTCCGAGTTTCATGCCTTTGCAGCGGATGGGATTGGAGGAAAAGGGTTTGGTGTTAAGCAGGGACAACAAGAGGAAGGTTATACGGGGTTTGGCTGGGTCTGGTTTGGGCCAATAAAATGGGTCGGGTCTGGCTTGTCTGGGTCCTCACAGTTTAACTTCGCAATCCTTCATAACCTTCTCGCCGCTTCCATCTAGGTCTAACTCTTCTCCTAGGTTCTTGTACTTGTAGAGTCTCAACCCTTCTTAGAGGGTCTGCTTCCGGCCTCCCATGAATGTCCAAACCATCTCAAGCGACGCTTGGTGATTTTTCCTTTATAGGCGCCACTCTCAAAGTTCATCTTATGTACACATTTCTAATTCTATCCTTTCTTGTTACTCCACACATCCATCTCAGCATACACATCTCAACCACATGTACTCTATCTTCTTGTCACTTTTTTATAACCCAACATTCCGCGCTATATGATACGGCATGCCTAAGTGCCCTCTTATAAAAACATCCCTTCAGTCTAAGTGAAACTCTTGGGTTGCACAATACTCCGCTAGCTTGCCTCCATTTCATCAACCTCCATTTCTCTTCAAATCCACCATTGGATTGTAAAGTAGAGTCTAAGTAGCAAAATTTATAGCAATGTGACTCTAAATGATTTTCTATTTAGTCTAAATCCTCCTCCAAAATATCCTGTTCACGAAGATTTTTGCACTCCATGTATTATGTCTTTGTTCTACTAATTTTCAAACCCTTGACTCAAATTTTTTTTTTTTTTCCACAATTCCAGCTCAACATTTATTTCTTTTCATTTTTGAGCGATTAAAAATACGTCGTCTGCAAATAACATGCACCGCGGGATCTCTTCTTGTATATCTATGATTAATGCATCCATGACCAAGGCTGTTTAGGTGGTCGCCAAACACAAGTAAAATCATCATTTGAATTTGTATATATGACTAGGAACGTGAATGGGATAACTGTTTAAGGGCATGCTCCCACAATCTACATTCTAAAGATTATTTTTGTTTATTTATTATTATTATTATTATTATTTTTTGTGTTGTTGTAAAACCATGGATAATGCCATCTAACTTCCATATTTTATTGCTGTCCAAACGCTTTTGTTGCTAAAACATGGATTGTGCCATTTGAAAAATTGCGCAACCCACCCCCGGCATTTTAGGACTCTATCTAACGAGATTGAGTCAGGGCTTTGATGTTAGCTGCTTCCGTTCCTAGAGAGTTTTGGTGAATCTGTCATGTTTGTTACTTATCTTTACTATTATAATGGGAGAAGGGGGAGCTGCGTCGGCTGAGACGAAGAGGTGAAATGTTTGCTCTTTCTAATATGACAGAAATACCCTTATAATTAAGGGCCCCTTCAAAGTTAGAAATCTCTCTCATAATCTCAAAAACCTCTCCCACTCCCCTAAAGGGCACACCTCTATTTGCACGACTCAATCTCTTAGAGCATCACAATTGTAAAGTATTAACTGCTTTCATACAGGTGATGGAGATCATTTTTCATCCCAATCTCCCACACAACGGATCTTGAGATCATGTGTGTGCCAACAAACAATCAGTTTTTTGATTCCCGACACATCACAAAGAGTATCCTGAAAATCAGTTTGATTGTGATGTCTTATGTGGTTTCTGGGTCATTTTTTTTGCTTGAATGTGTGCCATTTGGAATGAAAAACTGTTTCTCTGATTGTACGCCCAAGATCTCAATATCCATTTTGTGGAAGATTGGGACAAAAAATGATCACCATTGTCTGATTCAAAGCAGTCAATGATTTTTCAGTTGTGGTGCCCATAGAGATTCAGTAATGCAAATAGAGGTACACTGCCGTAACTTATCACTCTCTTTTCCTTACTCATGTGCATCGCACATGCATCCTACTAGTCAGATTAATCAGATACCTTCATCTATCTTTTAGAGTGTTTCTCTAGTAGATGTTTATGTGTTGTTCCCCTAGTATCTCTCTCTCTCTCTCTCTTCCCGATTCTTGGTTGTGTGTGTTTATGGGTGCACCTGTTTTGCCATACTTCCAAATACGGAACTAGATAAGCTGTTGCCTAGAACTGCTTGTTGCATTCTTCAAGGCACCCTTAAGTTTTATCTCTGTTATGGCCTCCAAACTCGATGACTTGGAGTTTCTAGGCATGTTTCATATATGTAGTATGTCCCGTTTTATCACTATCTACGTCTTTATTTTGTGATTCTATCATGGATTAGTCGATTTCCTTTATTTCGTGTAGTCGCTTTCTTTCATCTTTTTGTTTCCTGATTTTTGGTTCAATATTCAGTGTGATGAGTCTTCCATTTCCAGTTTGATACTTAAGACTCGGGTGCATGCTGACATACAAAGCTTTACTTTAATAAACTTTTAATTTTATTTCATGATTATCATATTGCTTTCCCTGTAATGTAGAGCATGTCTACCAGTAATCATATCATGAGCTTGAAAGTTATCAAAAGGCAGTTATTAAAAGGCATCTGACATTCCTACATGGCATAAGGCCATTTTGACGGGTTATCCATGTGTGGGATCTAGTTTCCCCTCCAGAGGGAAATATTACTTTTGGTCGTAGATGAGTTCATGGTTAAGATTGATCATGTGGTGCGCTAGAGGGCTATAAAGCTCGCTTAGTAGCTAAGAGATTTGCTAGAAAATAAGATTAAATAAGGAAACCTTTTTTATTATTGGAAAAGTTGATGTTAGTCCGAAATTTGATTGATATAGCTTCCATCAAATAATAGGCTCGTTATTAAATGGATGTGAAGAACATTTATCTGAAAGACGATCTTCATGATGATACTGATAAATACCAGCATCCAACTCAAAACCCAATGGCAATGAGTGGAGGGGGCCGTGATATTATAAAGGGAGAGACAAGGCTATAATTTACTTGATGTGGGACTAAACTTCAACACGCCCCCATACATGTTAGTGGGACTGAGCCAAATCACGTGGACAATTGAACTGGGTGACGTGGAGTGACGAAAAGCCTGCTCTGATACCATGATCAATCAGTGCATCCAACTCAAAACCAATTGGCAATGAGTGGAGGGGCCCGGGATATTATAAAGGGGGAGACACAGCTATAATTTACCCGATGTGGGACTGAACTTCAACATATGCAATACAAATTTTCAGCTTAGATTGTCTAGTCCGCTAGTTTTAGTTTGCGGACTTATGGAACACTATAGGGTCTCCACAAGCACTTGAGAGTATGGTAAATATATTTTAGCTCAACAATTATTTTTACACGTTTCGTTCAAAGTTAGCATGATTATACAGTATCAGTGACTCATTGTAGTCAAACTATATTGCTATGGGGATAATGGCTCCTGATGAACATTTTAACACCATCATGGTGTTTAAATGATCTTACATCATTAAAAATGGACTTTTTATCTCACACCATTAACATGTGATTTGTCATTATGCCATGTAGCACACTTTTGTGATCAATCTAATTGTCTAAGTGACAATCCGTCATTGGTACATGTCTCAGCCTAAATAAACATGCCTATAAGTGTGACGACCCGACTTTCCCACACGGATTTCTGGGAAAGCCGGACTGTTCGACACGGTCTGATTCACAAGCTCTGATACCACCTGTGACCGCCCGACTTTCCCAACACGGATTTCTGGGAAAGCCGGACCATCCGATACGGTCTGATTCACAAGCTTTGATACCAATTGTGACGACCTGACTTTCCACGTGCGGAATTCGAGGACTGCCGGGTTGTCCGATGTACCTGATGCATTTACACACATGTAGAAATCAAAGTAGATGCAATGTAGAAGACTATATTGATATCATATGGCATTCGCAAGTTCTATATACAATTGTATATGGAAAGAAAACCCAAAAATCAACCACCGGTGATGACCGATTGTCACCTAAACAATGGTGCATATTCACAAAACATGAATTCAGTTTTCTATACAATAACCTTACATTGTACCAAGTCAAATATAAATCAAAACCCGGCTACGGGTAGAACTTGTCTGGCGGAAGATTTGCTTCTTCTTCCGGAACGTAGTCTGGGTCCTCCTCGAGCTCAGGATCCCTATCAACGTCTACACCTGTGACATAATGTCGGGATGAGCTACAGTCCAAGCTCAGTAGGGAGAGTTCAATACAGATTTGCATTTTTAACATACGAAACATAGATTCAATGATGAAAGGCAAAAACATTTTTCAAAGCAAGTTCATAATTTAGAACATTAGTTCAAAAATGCAATTCTAAAACATGACATATGCTACGGAGTGGTCCCACAGATGAATTAAAGTCGGAATGAAATCTGCAATCAAAGTGGGGCCCAAGCATTCCATAAGCAGAAACAGAGTATTCCGTTGGCAGAAACATGGCCAAAACCCCGGGGCCTCCTACCCCTCTCTGGAGCCTCTACTCCTTTCACCCACTTGATGACAAAGTCAAATTTTACAACAAATTCCGACGGATTCAAAGATACACGTACTTATACAAATTTTTTGGAGTTCATATACACACACAGATATCGAAGTATCAATGCTAATAGGGGTGTATTCGGTTCGGATTGGTCGGTTTTGGACCAAAACCACAAACCAAACCGGTCCTAATCGGTTTCTAGATTTTCAAACCAAACCAAATCGTCCAACTCTTAAACCAAACCCACTTGATTCGATTCGGTTTGGTTCGGTTGGTTTTCCTACAAGTTCTACTTGCATCAAAATTTTCTCAACTTCTCAACCGATTTTCCTATAAGTTCTACTTTACCGCCTTAAGATTTAGGAATAGGCTAAAGACAAGGGTAGTGTTTTATATAAAAATATGCATTTTTTTAAAATGCCCTTAAAATTAATCAAAACCCCCTATATATATATACTTACAAACTACATTCGGTTCGGTTTTGGTTTCGGCTTGGGGAGGTTTGGAATAGAAACCAAACCAAACTTTTCGGTTTTCCTTCTTTCCACATTAAACCCAAACCGATACCCGTCCAAACCGGATCAAACCCAGCGGTTCGGTTCGGTTGGTTTGGTCGGTTCGGTCCAAAAAATGCACAGCCCTAAATGCTAATCAATAATCCAATGAGTTCAATATGCAATGCAAAAAGAGTTTAACAAATTCTATTTTATTTCTCATGATCATGATTACGATTATCATTCGGATCTATGAATCAAATCAAAAATGAAAAACAAGCATTGAATTTTCCTTACCTTAATGTCGAAGTCGTGAGGAGACGAATGCGGAAACAAAGCAAAGTCTTTATCTATGGCTTCCAATCCTTAATCTATATCACAATAGGTCCATAGCTAAGTGTTAATGACATAGGCAGTGAGGGCTTCCAAACCTTACAAGTCTTTTTAAAGTAGGATTGAGGCAAACATAAACAGGGAAATTCGCGCGAGCGGATTTGTTAGTCTCCCAGTGGCACACAAATTCGCGCGAGCGAATTTAACCAGAGAAATTTGCTTGTAATTTGAGGCAAATTCGCGCAAGCGAATTTATCAGGCACATTTTTCAGTGCATTCTGAAGACAATTCACGCGAACGAATTTTAATTCGCTCGAGCGAATTTGATAGTTTCTAAATTTTTTTTCAGAACTCGTTCTTTCCAAGTTCGAAAATTCTCAAAAACCCATTGTACTAGTCTCAAATCATCCATAATTTAGACTAAACCTATTCTACACCATCCATGCAATAATTTTACATTCTAATCTCACTCATCCAATGGTTTCGGTGATCGATTATCGGAAGGATCGACGTTCACGCGTCCAATCTATGAACCCTTTCGCATGCGATCCGAACACGTAATTTAAGACCTAATTCTCTGAAATCGAAGCCTACGTGATCGCGTTACGATGCATACCTTTTTAGATCATGCATGCGGAGTCTACGACCGCTGATGTCGAGGGAAATTGGGTGTAGCTTTGTATCCGTCTGATGATTCGATATCTGATCGCAACAGTGTCGCAATGGTCGGACCAGGAGAGATCTTCTTGAAGAAGATGATGGTTGGAGCAGAATCCACAGGCTGAGATTCAAAAGAAACTGAAAATGAGGAGGGGAGTGTTTCCTCTTCTTCTCCCACGGTTTCTCTCCTTCAACAAATTCTCATGCATGTGTTTATGTGTGAGTCTCCTTTGGTACTTAGGGGCTGATCTTGTGTGCAACCGACACATCAAAGACGGTGTACGGGCATCTATTAAAAATCTCAAAAGAAATAGGGTCTAAGGTTTTGCTTAGCCCCACCTGACCTCTAGAACCCTCACTTACAACTTAAGCCTCTAACGAGTGGTGCTCTCACGGAGCTTGTGTAAATGGTTACACAATTAAGTACATAGGCTTTCGTGCAGAGGTACACATTCTTAAATTTAGTTGAAGAACTATGTTCAATTCTAAGGCGCATATCGCCTACGGTATCATACATGAGCATTTGGTCGGCGTGCTCGGTTTCCGAAATCTCAGGTGTTACATCCTCCCCCCCATCAAGGATTTTCGTCTTCAAAAATTTACTGCACGATGTTGGGGGCGAAAGACATACTCTTACAACAGTCATGCAGCATGACTACTGCGAGTGGTAGTACTACAAAAGTGAGAGTGCCTAGAAGATGTACGAAGATTAAAATCTTCCCTAGGCAGAGAACACAATCCTTAACTGATGATCTACATCATGTCATTAAAACCTATATGCTAAGCTCTACACCAAAGGTGTCCATCCACAAGCTCACTGACTAGCAACATACATTCATTATAAACTCGCTGAACATGTCCACCAATTGTTAGACTGTTATGTTCACTACTAATCTGCAATCTTGATTTGCATTAACGCATCGTAATAGAAATGGCACTAAGCAATTGAAAGTGAGGACATAAATACTGACTGCCATCTAAATGTAATGGCAGACATGCCACTAGTTATCTGATTTGCCGATAACCATCATCGAAAAGATTGTAAATGAATCAAAGTGCACTTCAATAAGGTTTAACCCATCACTTTAACAAAATTCAAATTGTCATTCAAGCACGGTTACCCTTAACAAGGTGCATTATCACCATAACACGATTAAACTTATCGATAGAGAGTTTATGATTACCACATGATGGGGACGCCGACATCGTAGACATCGGATATGGACCTTTTCGTGTGTACCGATGTCGGAAGAAGCGGAATGGAAATCAGAACCAGGCGTAAAGAAGAGGATTTGCGATTTGGAGGGAATTGCAAGATTCGATCGATCGAATTATATACTCGATCGATCGATGTCTTGTTTCGATTGATTGAACAACAGTGAGAGGAAAACACTAAGTTCTGGAGTGGCATATTTCGATCGCTTGAATCATATACTCGATCGATCGACCTCAGTTCGATCGATCGAATTTCAGCAGCGATATATTGAGTATATGTGTTTCAATCGATCGAGTTTCACTTTCCATCGATCGAAATCGCGCAGAGTTATTTTAATTATTATTATTTTTTTAAATTTCGAACTTAAGTTTTAGGGGCTTATTTGTCTTTTATTTAGTATTTGTTTTAGGGTTTCTTTTATTGTAAGACCTCCTATATAAGGTCATTAAGGAAAACATTGTAATTAGGTGATGATTAATGGAAAAGAGCTTTTGCTTGTGTGCTTGAGATGAGCCTCTATGAAGAGTGAATCTTCTTCCCAGGAAGGGTTTGGTGTGAAGCCCACAATCTATCCTTTTCTATTTTATCCCTTTTAATTTGTCTTCCCTGCTCTAATTCAAACAACCCAAATCTGCCATATCCCTTCCAAATACCCGACTCCTAAAACCCTAGCTGTTCCCTAATCCATTGATTCGATCTGATCCTGTAAACCATAGAAGAGCCAGAGATTCCATCATTGCATTGTGAGCGCCCTAATCTGGAAAGACCTAGAGTCCTATCTCTAGGACTGATCTGCGTCGCTATTCTAACAGATCTAGCGCAAAGGTTGAATCCTACTCGAACCGAACGTGATCTTTTCAAATGGAAAATTACGAACTCTTAAGGTATTCGCTATATTTTAAGGCTTATTGTTTAGTTTAATTCAATTTAATTTCGGCAAACAATTAATCATCGCATTCACGTAGTTTAGGGTTTTGTCTTACGTCAGTTTTGGTTTCAGAGCCTAGGTTCTAGGTTAGGGCATATTGGTGTGACATTTAATTCCATAGCATTTTAATTTTCATTGCATCTTCTTTCAGTTTTTATTTGTGCACATCTAGTGTTTGATAAAAGTCCCGATTCATTGTTGGTTCATATGTGCATGTCATTTTAATTTAATGGAATCTTATGTCATTTGTATTCATCATTGCGGACGTCTTGTGTGCGACAAAAGTCCTTATTCATTTTGAGTCACATGTGTATGTCATTTTGATGTCTTTGATGTCATGTCATTTGTGTGCACGTCATGTGTTTGTTAAAATTCCTCAACTGTTATGTGGTCCATAGAATTGTGTCTGAGTTGTGTTTGTGACAAACATCATGAATGAGTCACTTTCTCGTCACCATAAATTCGTTACCCGTCATAAAAGGATGCTAGCCGAATGAGGGAACCACTACATTCCACATTCTTGGCAAAGCTCCAAAAGTCGTGATGATATTAGAGTTCGGGGATATCCTCATCATCATGAACTTGAATACGACCCTGCCAAAAAGTTTCTAAACTCTCTTTGGAATGAGGTCCCAGATTTTGAGGGTACGACGGACCCTAGAATCTTCGTGGAGTGGTTGTCTAGTGTGGAAGAGTACTTTGATTGGTATGACGTACCATATGAGTACAAAATTAGGCTAGTAACAACAAAGTTTAAGGGTAATGCCAAAATTTTTTGGATTCATATAGAATGCCGTATTGACTTTCGTCGGATTAAAACCATCTCCACATGGGAGGATATGAAGGTGACACTTATTGAAAAGTATGTTCCTTTCACACACCGTCACCTTCTAAGGAGTTTGAGAACCAAGATAAATAAGTGTCCTGATTGTCTTAAGTGTCAAGGGTTCGGACACTTTGCTTACCAATGCTCCATAAAACTTCGCACTCCCAATTTAGTGACTAAAAGCGAAAGTTCTAAGGAGCCGGAAAGTATGAAAGTAGAAGAGGAAGTGTATGACCCTAGGACCGTGATGAGTCTAGTTTGTGTCAAAAGGGCTTCTTATTTCCTTGTGAGTAGTAATGCTGAGTCACACACACGCACGATTTGACCAAGTCACCTACGCACGATTTGTTAGAGCCCGTAGAGCCAGTTGTGCATGAGTCCTTGTTGGTGGTAGAGTCGTGTGCACTTGAATCTTTAAAGTTGGTCGAATTGAGCACACACGAACCAATCAAGTCACTTTCCCATGAGTCATTAGTGTCCCTTGATTCGATCACACATGAGTCACTAGTGTTGATCGAGTCCACTACACATGAGTCACCAGTGTTGATACAGGCCACTACATGTGAGTCGTTAGCGTCGCAGGCACATCAGAGTATCGAGTCCATAGACACGCATACACATCATAGTCTCAAGTTGCATACTGCTATACATTCCAAGTCTTATTGTGAGTCATCTTTTGAGTCTCATTCCGCATTGCACGACGAAATTAAGTTTAAAATTAATTTATGCAATGAAACTCTCAAAATATCGATGTAGTTACCTAAGGCTTTTATGGAATTTCAATTGAATGATCATGCAATGGTTCGGATTGGACCTGAACGATTCCCATCGGGAGTCGTAAAGGATCCCCAAGCCCACGGCGTTGGACCTTTTGGAATTGTGTCAAGGAATGGTCCTAGTGCGTGCAATCTTGAACTTCCTCCAGATATCGGGGTCAACTCTACGTTCAATGTGGAGAACCTAGTTCCTTCTTTAAGCTCAACCCTACCTCCTTGCAACCCGTTCCAAACAACCCCTAGTTACAACCCCATCCCAACTTTGCAACCAATACCCCTTCCTTATCAAAGCAGGCAGAGAAAAGATATAATTGAGGAAATTTGGGATAATCTTGTGGCATTCACCTGCGACCGAAAATTTCTGATCTATGAGATACAGAGGGTTGGCGAGTCGACTACCGAGAGTGCATGGGCCAATCTTGAGAGAGTTCGTCGCTTGAGTTCCGTATTTCCGGTCGATATTGCGACCACACTTCATCGGGGATGAATTCCTTCGGGTCCGGGAGAGTCGATGCGAAACTTTAAAAGTATTTGGTAGAGTGGCTTGGCGAGCCGGGTTATTGGGCTTATCAAGGAGAGGTTTACAGGGTACGTCCCTCTACAATGGACCGAGATGATGCTCATACGTCACCGAGTGCCAGGTTTCACTTTATGCGTGTTTCATCGGTGATGAAACATTTTGAGTCAGAGAGAATTGACGGGGACACCGACATCGTAGACATCGGATATGGACCTTTTCGCGTGTACCAACGTCAGAAGAAGCGGAATGGAAGTTAGAACTAAGCGAAAGAAAGAGGAAATTTGGAGTATTGGAGGAACTCGACAATTTCGATCGATCGAATTGAAATTTTGATCGATCGAAATCCTCGATCGATCGAAGTCCTATTTCGATCGATCGAAATATGTCGACAAAAAATACTATTTCTGGAGTGACATATATATATATATATATATATATATATATATATATATATATATAATTCGATCGATCGAATGTCCTTTTCGATCGACTGAACTCAATTCGATCAATCGAATTCCAGTGGCGATATATTGATATATATGTGTTTCGATCGATCGAGTTTTACTTTCGATCGATCGAATTTCAATTTCGATCCATTGAGTTTCACTTTCGATCGATCGAAATCGTGTAGAGTAATTTTATTTCAATTTCGAACTTGAGTCTTAGGGGCTTCTATGCTTTTTATTTAACATTTGTTTTAGGGTTTTTTTTTATTGTAAGACGTCCTATATAAGGTCCTTAAGATAAACAATGTAATTAGTTGATGATTAATGGAAAAGAGCTTTTGCTTGTGTGCTTGAGATGAGCCTCTGCGAAGAATGAATCTTTTTCCCGAGAAGGGTTTGGTGTGAAGCCAACGGTGTGAAGCCCACAATCTATCCTTTTCTATTGTATCCCTTTTAATCTATCTTCCATGCTCTAATTCAAACAACCCAAATCTGCCATATCCCTTCCAAATACCCGACTCCCAAAACCCTAGCTGTTCCCTAATCCATTGATTCGATCCGATCCCGTAAACCATAGAAGAACCAGAGATTCCATCATTGCATTGTGAGCACCCTAATCTGGAAGGACCTAGAGTCCTATCTCTAGGACCGATCCGCGTCGCTATTCTAACGGATCTAGCGCAAAGGCTGAACCTTACTCGAACCGAACGTGACCTTTTCAAATGGAAAACTATGAACTCCTAAGGTATTCGCTATATTTTAGGGCTTATTGTTTAATTTAATTCAATTCAATTTCGGCAACCAATTAATTATTGCATTCACGTAATTTAGGGTATTGTCCTGCGTCACCACAACATCCTACCCATTACTCCATAAGATGTTATTTTCCATAAGAAATTTTAAACTATTGACTGCTACCATTAATCATTAACCATAACATATCGAAACTATCATTAATCAAATGTGCCTTTCACATATTAAAAGCTTACTGTTTGTTTACAACCATCCATAACCAACAATTTATGACCATCAATATACCAACAATTTACAAGCATCCATAAACCAAACTTCAACTGTTAACAAATACTGATCATTCGCAATTCAAGGCATCTCAGTGCCATAACAAAAATTAAACTGTTTACCGATTTCGGATCAATCATTGATCCGGTTGCTTACCTGGCTGCCCGGCTGCTTGGTCTATGCTACCACCGGCTCTAGAAGTAGATGCGCCTGATGTGTAATACGTAGAGTGGAGGAGGTCGGGTACGCTTTCCTCATCAGGTCCATAAGCATTGCCTCATGAAAATCCAATCGTCTATCCATAGACTTCATCTGGCGACTGATATCCTCCAAAATTTGCATGGTGTCTTGGGGGGCGGGTGGCTGCCGAGGTGGCTGCTGCTGAGGCGGTGGCATGTGAGGTGCGGCTGCCGGTGCAGGTTGTTCCGGCTGTTCGTGGGCACCCTCTGCTATTTGTTGGTGGTGCTGATGTTGTACAATTTGCTTCAGCCTTGTAAGGCTTAAATTCCAATCCTTAAGCCCATAACTCTTGATGTGATCGGAACGTTTTGGTTCATCCGGCGAGATTTCATAGTCATCTTCATCGTCTTCGTACTTCTTAATCAGCCGTGAGATCAGACTGGCGTATGATATGAATTTCAAGGGCTTCTTATTGTCATCCATCATTTGATCTCAGGCGTACTTCAACCCTTCTATCACTACCTCTGGTGTACTAAACCAACGGTTATTGAAAGCCGAATCTAATTCTCGTTGAAGCACCCCTACCTGCTCTTGTTCGTGTCGTAGTGGGTAAGGATTGCTTCAGAAAATCACATCCAACATCCACATTTCTCGTGGCAATTGTGATCATTTTACCGTTCGACCTGACCCGTGCTCTCCACCGGACATGCGCGCAATCACCTCGTGAAATGGAATCGGTGCGGGTTCGAGGGCTGTAGGCCTTTATCCTTCACAAATTCCGGAGAACAGTTCATTGCATGGGCAATGCGATAGAGGCTGATCTGCAAACAATCTGCCATCAATCCTTGTGCCTAGGTTTCCCGTGTTCTTTTCCAAGTGTAAATTTTGGTAAAATAATCGCACGAGTCTCAGATAATAGAACTCGTGGAAAGGGGCTAGCAAAGGCTTTAGCTCAGCTGCTACTATGTAATTGTGAGACCAAACCGTCGTAGGTTGGTCGTCAAACAGCTCATCTTCAAAAGACCATTCGAGCTCGAAGCCCTTGGCTGCCCACCATTCAGTGGGTTGTTCTCGAAGTGGTTGTGGGGGATCGATTTTTGGTCTTTTTGATGCCGCGACTTTAGAAGCGGGCACTTTCGAAGTTGGCACCTTAGATGCCGCCTTCTTCTTCGAAGCCATTCGAATGGAAAAATTTAAAACCTTGAGGGAAAAGGTAGGGTTTACCTTCAAGGTGAAGAAGAAACGCCTAGAATGATGCTCGAAAATGGCGGAGCTTTGCGGAAGAAGATCGAAGAAACCGAGTGCCTTTGGATATGGTTGGCGAGTTTTCTCGCGGGAAAAAGGAAAAGAGGAGTGGGTTCCCTTTTCTTTGTCGGATTGCACAGTGAAATGAAAAAAAAAAAATATAACTCGAGTCTCTCATATACTGCAGAAATTGCGCGAGCGAAAATTGAATTCGCTCAAGCGAAAATCATTAACACTGAGCCGATTGGCAAAATCGTTCGCGCGAGTTCTAATTTTGCACGAGTGGATTTTCCTTGAAAACCCCCTCAAAATACACCTAAAGAAATCACTCGTGCGATTTTCTAAATTCGCGGGAGTGAATTTCTCAGGTGTTGTTTTGCCGTAACAGTCCATTGACTGTGCATGGTTCCAAAACTATTTTGTTCTTTATGCATTCGATTTTCTTAACATCTGCATGCCTTTTCATCTACCATACGCCGGACAAAAGCAATCATGGTAACACTATCGAGATTCGAACAACGACAACGAAGTTTAAATTTGCAACATGTAATCAGCGGCAATAAAGTTGGAATGACCAACAATTCTGTAGAAAAAGAGTCATGTCGAACTAGATCACAAAAATTTTAGAACAAATTTTGCGATTCGAGCCTTCGTCAATTTCTTATTCTTAGTATACAAGTACCCTTAATTTTCTACGAATTTCAATAAAAAATGTGCGGATACTAATTGCGGATTTCAGCTCCGCGCTCCCACGTAGCTTCAGCGGATGAGCGATTTCGCCCGCGTACTAACACAAGTGGAATTCGCTTGGTCCATAAGGCCTGTTCCTTGCGATCTAATACTTGTACCGGTTCCTCAGTTACGGTTAAATCCTCTTGGACTTCAATGGGCTGGTAGTCCAAGACGTGTGTCGTTCACGTATTTCCGCAACATCGACATGTGGAACACATTGTGTATACTCGATAGTTGCGGTGGCAAAGCAATTCGATAAGGCACTTCACCGACCTGGCCCAACACCTCAAAAGGCCTGACATAGCGTGGATTAAACTTCCACGCTTTCCGAATCGCATTACTCCTTTTGTGGGCGAGATGTTGATGAACACGTGGTCTCCCTTCTAAAAAGAATGTGTAACATCAGTATTTACAGATAGAGAATGGGGACTTTAGCGGAATTGGTTTCAACATAGTTTACCTGAAACTCTACATTTGTTCTCTTAAGATCGACATAGCTCTTTTGTCCGCTTTGAGCGACTTTCAGTCTGTCACGAATGATTCTTATTGCGTCATTTGTACTTTCGATAAACTCTGGGCCTAGCAAGATTCTCTCACCGACCTCTTCCCAGTTAAGCGGGGATTTACCTCTTCCTAGTTAAGCGGGGATTTACACCGGCGACCATAAAGTGCCTCAAAAGGAGCCATTCCAATACTTGATTGGTAACTGTTATTGCAAGAAAATTCGATCAAGGGTAAATGTTTGTCCTATGATCTCTGGAAGTCTAGCATACATACTCTGAGCATGTCCTCAATAACTTGATTTATCCTCTCTGTCTGGCCGTTTGTCTAAGGGTGGAATGCTGAACTAAATTCTAGCCTTGAACCTATTCCCTCTTGGAATTGTCTCCAAAACTTGGATGTATACAACGAGTCCCAATCCGATACAATGCTAATTGGAATGCAGTCTGACGATTTCCTTGACATATAGTTCGACAAGTTGACTAGCGGTGTACTTTGTAGCATACAGTAGAAAATGGGCGGTAGCCCAAGGATGAAATCCATGAAAATATTCTTCCATTTCCATTCCGGTATAGGCAGGGGTTGTAGTAAACCAGAGGGATTTCGGTGGTCGATTTTCACTTGTTGGCATACTAGACATTTCGATACGTAGTCTGCTACTTCTTTCTTCAATCCTTTCCACCAGAAACTCTTCTTGAGGTCCTGATACATTTTTCTGCCTCCCGGATGGATAACATACTTCAACTTGTGTGCTTCCTCTAGGATCAGATGTTGGAGCTGAGCGTTGTTTGGCGTGCAAAGTCTTCCTCGAAAGAGTAGAGAGCCATCTTCTCTGATAGAGAAGTCTGTTTGATTACTGCTTATCACGCCTTGTCTAATGGCCATAAGATCCTCATCCTTCATCTGATGCTCTCGGATGTTGTCGAAAGTTGTAGGTCGAATGGTGAGGTTAGCCATTAATGCATCTGACTCCTTGACGTCGAACCTCACATTGTAGTGAGAAATATTCTCCAATATTCCCCACGTATGAATCTTTGTGATAAGGCTAGGATAGCTGAGCCGTTGACTTTCGACTTAGCGCATCTGCTATGACATTAGCTTTCCCTGGATGGTACTGGATAGAACAATCATAGTCCTTGAGAAACGTCATCCATCTTCTCTGTCTCAGCTTCAAATCTTTCTATGTGAACTGGTACTTGAGGCTTTTATGATCAGTGAAGATCTCGAACGTCTCACCGTAGAGATAATGCCTCCATATTTTCAAGGCAAAAATGATCGTTGCTAATTCAAAATCGTGAGTTAGATAGTTTTTCTCGTGGTCCTTGAGTTGTCGCGATCCATAAGCAATGACCTTCTCGTTCTGATTTAGCACACAATCCAATCCACTGTGTGATGCGTCACTGAAGACTGCAAATCCTCCACTGCTAGAAGGTATGACAAGCACATGGGCGAAGGCTAACCTTCTCTTGAGCTCTTGAAAGCTCCGTTCACTTAAACTTGGTGTTCTTTGTAGTAAGTTGAGTGAGCGGTCCTGAAATCTTGGAGAATCCTTCAACAAATCTCCTACAATAACCAACTAATCCCAGAAAGCTCCGCACTTCTGTCACTGTCTTCGGTTGTTCCCATATGACTACAACCTCAATCTTGGCTGGATCAACGGTGATATCAGCTTTAGAGACAACATGTCCCAAGAAGCTGAATCGCTTTAGCTAAAACTCGCACTTGCTTAGCTTCGCGTATAAATGGTGATCTCAGAGTGTCTGTAGTGCGATATGCAAATGCTCCTCATGTTCTCGTCTTTGAATATATAAGGATGTCATCCACAAAGACCACCACACATTTGTCGAGGTGTGGTTTGAACACTATGTTCATTAAGTCCATGAGCGATGCTGGAGCGTTCGTCTATCCAAACGACATCACTAAGAACTCATAGTGGCCATATTTTGTATGGAAGATAGTTTTTCGGGATGACCTCGACTTTAATTTTCAGTTGATGGTAGCCTGACCTCAAGTCGATCTTTGAAAAGAATTTTGCGCCTTGAAGCTGATCGGAGAGGTCGTCGATGCGAGGAAGTGGGTAGCGATTCTTAATCGTCAACTTGTTCAACTGACGGTAATCGATGCAGCGTCTCATTGATTCGTCCTTTTTTTTGACGAATAACACTGGTGCTCCCTATGGAGAAACACTGGGTCTAATAAACCCCTTCTCTAATAGCTCCTGTAGTTGTTTCTTGAGTTCTTTTAACTCTGCTGGTGCCATCCGGTATGGTGCTTTCGATATCGGTTCAGTGCTTGGAGCCAAATCGATTGCAAACTTGATTTCCCGATTAGGTGACAATCCTGGCAAGTCTTTGGGGAATGCATCCGAAAACTCGCACACTACCGGTATATCGGGGAGATTGGCCTTCTCTTCCCGTTGGTTTTGTACAAATACTAAGTATCCCTGACATCCACTCTTCTTCAGACGTTCTGCTCGGAGGGTGGAGATGAACGGTGCGATGCTAGACTTAACGCCGTAGAATCTGAAGGACCTTCCCTTTGGAGGGCGAAAGGTAAACCACCTTTCGAAGGTAATCGACGCTTGCATGATGCATGGATAACAGTCCATGCCAAGGATTACATCAAATCCTTGCATGTCTAGCAGAATCAGATTAGCTACCGTCTCGTGATCCTCAATTGCAATGATAACTGATCGGTAAACAGTGTCCGTGCTCACCAAGCTTCCAGTAGGGATTGACACTGCTAGGACGAAGTTCAACAGTTTGGGAGTGATACTCAATTCGGTTGCGAATTGAGGGGTCACAAAAGAGTGAGTAGACCTTGGGTCTATCAACACTCGCGCTTGATGTTGACATATATCACATTTTTGGTAGATGGGTAAGGTACCTAAATTCATGCATGTGACTTAGTTTAGTGTATTTATGATGGTGTTGAACATCCATGCAATATTATAGTAACACAATTTCAAGGATATTCATCAACGAGAGTAAAGCAAGGCTTGAGAAACAATGATGACATTATACCTTGGATAATTTTGTTTGATGCTTAGGCATTGTTTGCTGTAACGACATTGGTTAGACCTTACATTAGAGGTCGGGAGGGCCTCTGAGGAACTGTTGATGCTGTCGGCTCCTTTTTCTCCTCGAGACACTCCTTTATCCAATGCCCTTGCTTGCCACACTTAAAACATGCTCCCAATATCCATTTGTAATTCTCTATCCTATGTGGCTTCCCGCATTTCAAGCATGATTCGACTAGTGCGGTTGCGGGGGTGCGTGAGCTTGCGAAACTTTTGATGCTCCAATCATAGTAGGGTTTGAAGGACGATAGGGCCTTGTGGGTGCAGATGTGGGCGGTCTTGGGTACACCGTCTGAGCAGGCGGACTGGGTGCTGACATTAGAATTCTTGACTTTTTGTTTGCCGGCTCGGAGGTATAAGATTGCATCCGACTGGTCCTAGCCTTGTTTTGCTGCTCTCTTCTTTGGTGCATTTTCTGAATGTCCTTCTCAGCGATGAGGGCCAATTCCATGACCTCAACATAGGTTGTCAGCCTAAACAAAGAGAGTCTCTCTTGGATGATGGGCTTCAGGCCACGTTCAAACTTCTTGGCCTTCATCAGTTCCGTGGCGATGTGTAGCTGTGTGAATCGGGAAAGCCTTGTGAACTCAACTTCATACTGGTTCACGGACATCCGCCCTTGTTCTAATGTAACAAACTTGACTTCCCATTGATTCCTGAGTGCGTCGGGGAAGTACTTCTCGTTAAACACCTCTGTGAATTGTGTCCAAGTCCATGGGGCATTTGGTGTTTCTTATATCCTTGTACTCTGAACATATTTCTACCACGGGCCCGCTTCTCCTTCCAGTTGAAAGGCAGCCCATCTAACCTTCTCTTCCTCGGTGCAAGGGATCACACCGAGATTCTTCTCCATCTTATTTAAGCATTTCTCTACTTCTAGCGGATCAACCTGACCGTAGAAGCTCAGAGGTCTCATTCTCCGAAACTCCTGAAATCTTGACGGCTGGCGTCTCTCTGCCAGTAGCGCCGTCTGTTGAGCCATGGTGTTTACCATGGTTTCCAATAATTGTTTGTCACTTCCACTGCCATTCCCTCCTCCTGAGGGGGTGTTGTTCGTGCCCAACGGAGTAGTATTTGCACCCGTGGCGACTCCACCACTAGAGGTGCCTCTATCATGGACCGTTCTGGGCCTACCTCGTGGAGGCATACCGACCTGTCATGATCGAAAAAGATCTTAGTCATAATTGATTGTGAAAGTCTAGTTCACAGTCCGACGGAATATCATGCCATAGCCTTGATACCCACTGTGACACTTGGTGTCACGGTTGACCCGCTCCCATATCGTATATGGAATCTAATCCCATGTGTCTCTGATACCAGCTGTGGCAACCCGACTTTCCCAACACGGTTTTCTGGGAAAATCGGACCGTCTGATACGGTCTAATTCACAAGCTCTGATACCACCTGTGACAGCCCGACTTTCCCAACACGGATTTTTGGGAAAGTCGGACGGTCTGATACAGTCTGATTCACAAGCTCTGATACCAATTATGACGGCCCGACTTTCCACGTGCGAAATTCAAGGATTGTCGGGTCGTCCGATGTACCTGGTGCATCTACACATGTGCGGAAATCAAAGTTGATGCAATGCAGAAGACTATACTGATATCATATGGCATTTGCAAATTCTATATACAATTGTACACGGAAGCAAAACCCAAAAATCAACCGCCGGTGACGGCCGACCGTCACCTAAACAGTGGTGCATATTCACAAAACATGAATTCAGTTTTCTATACAACAATCTTACACTGTACCAAGTCAAAGGCGGAAGATCTGCTTCTTTCTCCAGAACGTAGTCTGGGTCCTCCTCGAGCTCAGGAGCCGTATTGACGTCTACACTTGTGGCATAATGTCGGAATGAGCTACAGCCCAAGCTCAGTAGGGAGAGTTCAATATAGATTTCCATTTTTAACATACGAAATATAGATTCAATGACGAAAGGCAAAAACATTTTTCAAAGCAAGTTCATAATTTAGAACATTAGTTCAAAAACGCAATTCTAAAACATGACATATGCTACAAAGTGGTCACATAGATGGACTAAAGTCAGAACGAAATCTGCAATCAAAGTGAGGCCCAAGCATTCCATAGGCGGAAACAAGGTAAAAAACCCGGGGCCTCTACCCCTCTCTGGAGCCTCTACTCCTCTCACCCACTTGATGACAGAGTCAAATTTCACAACAAATTCTGACGGATTCAAAGATACACGTACTTATACAAATTTAGAGTTTAGAGTTCATGTACACACAGAGATCGAAGTATCAATGCTAATCAATAATCCAATGAGTTCAATTTGCAATGCAGAAAGAGTTTAACAAATTCTATTTTATTTCTCATGATCATGATTACGATTATCATTCGGATCTATGAATCAAATCAAAAATGAAAAACAAGCATTGAATTTCCCTTACCTTAATGTCGAAGTCGTGCGGAGACGAATGCGGAAACAAAGCAAAGTCTTTATCTATGGCTTCCAATCCTCAATCTATATCACAATAGGTCCATAGCTAAGTGTTAATGACATAGGCAGTGAGGGCTGCAAAACCTTACAAGTCCTTTCAAAGGAGGATTGAGGTAGACAGAAACAGGGAAATTCGCTTGCGCGAGAGCATTTGTCAGTCTTCCTGTGGCCCACAAAAATTCGCGCGAGTGAAGTTAACGAGAGAAACTTGCCTGTAATTTGAGGCAAATTCGCGTGAGCGAATTTCTCAGTCACATTTTTCAGTGCATTCTGAAGACAATTCGTGTGAGCGAATTTGACAGTTTCTGAATTTTTTTTTTCAGAACTTCTTCTTCTTCTTTCCAAGTTCGAAAATTTTCAAAAACCCATTGTACAAGTCCCAAATCATCCATAATCTAGACTAAACCTATTCAACACCATCCATGCAGTAATTGTACATTCTAATCTCACTCATGCAATGGTTTCGGTGATCGATTATCGAAAGGATCAACGTTCGTGCTTTTCACGCATCCGATCTACGAACCCTTTCGCATGCGATCTGAACACACATAATTTAAGACCTAATTCTCTGAAATCGAAGCATACATGATCGCGTTACGATGCATACCTTTTTAGATCATGCATGTGGAGTCTACGACCACGGATGTTGAGGGAAATTGGGTGTAGCTTTGTATCCGTTCGATGATTCGATCTCTGATCGCACCGGTGTCGTGATGGTTGGAACAGGAGAGATCTTCTTGTAGAAGATGATGGTTGGAGCAAAATCCACAGGCTGAGGTTCAAAAGAAACTGAAAATGAGGAGGGGAGTGTTTCCTCTTCTTCTCCCACGGTTTCTCTCCTTCAACAAATTCTCATGCATGTGTTTATGCGTGAGTCTCCTTTTATATTTAGGGGCTGATCTTGCGTGCAGCCGGCACATCAAAGACGGTGTACGGGCACCTATTAAAAATGTCAAAAGAAATAGGGTCTAAGGTTCCGCTTTGCTCCACCTGACCTCTAGAACCCACTTACAACCTAAGCCTCTAACGAGTGGTGCTCTCACGGAGCTTGTGTAAATGGTTACACAATTAAGTACATAGGCTTTCGTACAGAGGTACACATTCCTAAATTTAGTTGAAGAATTATGTTCAATTCTAAGGCGCATATCGCCTACGGTATCATACACGAGCATTCGGTCGGCGTGCTTGGTTTCTGAAATCTCGAGTGTTACTACAAGTGAATGTGAGCCGTCCGATTGATAAACTTTAATATCAGCCATTAAAATTAGAAACAACGGTTGATACAATAATCTATGGATGGGACAGTTTAAATCTCCCTAAAACACCATTTTTGGCCATGTGTCACTTCAATGTATGATCTATCATTTTGACGGTATGGGTCACCCACATCTTAAGTCATTGATGGTGTAAGATCATTTGACCACCATTTTGGTGCTAAAATGACGGCTGGGGGAGTCGGGTCCATTGTTTTAATATGTTGATTAGGGATGACAATGGGCCAAGTCTTACCCCAATTTGCCTGACACACTATATTTGCCCGAGCTTGTGATTGACAGGAAAGGGTCAGTCTAAACTTTTTTCGCAAGCATTTATCAAGGCCAACTCCAATTGAACATTAGGTAGGCGTAGTTGATCAAATCAGTGGCTGACCGATCTAACTGGTGGAAGATCCTGTCCACCAGGTTCATCAGATGGTCATTGGGTTAATCTATCAAAAGTTTGGAAGGGAAAGGAAGGGAAGGAGTGGGGGGGAGTGGGGGGAAGTGTTCCAGTGTATTTGTATATGGTTGAGACGATAGGGTATTTTAGTATTTAATCATCTTTGGACTTACTTGTCCTTTTGGTAATTATTGAAGGCAGTTGGCAAGGATGAATAGATTATGATTTAATCTTGCAATTTTACAATGTACGCTAAAGTGCACAGCTGCTTACTTATTTCATTTCATATGTTGTATGTTCTGATGTAATGTTCCATTCGTTTCAGGTTAAGCAAGTCCAATATCTTGGTTAGTGGAATGAAAGGAACGGTTGTTGAGGTAATCATAATCTTACACAATTTCAAAAGTTTTTATTTCCTTCTTAATTAGTAAATAACTAATTTATTTGCAAGTTCCGGGAAATGGTAAAACATATTGAACTTTTGAAATTTCCAGGTTTTTCATTCTCATATATATATATAATTTCAGGAGCACACCCGTCTCGTTTCCTTCTAGGCTGCTGTTTGGTTAAATCGTTAAAGTGGTGATGCTCTCAAGGATGTTTTACAATTATGTTATATTTTGTCAACAAATTTTGAAAAGCCAACTTTCCTTGTTTTTTTCCCCTTGATGTGTAGGCTGGGATCAAATCCATGAAGCAACCATGGATTTAAATATATTGTGGTTTAAATGTATTGATCGACATGTATCTGATTCTTTATCGGTTGAGACAAATTCTTATCCTTTGTATCAGATGATATGAAGCGGTACAAGACCTTTTTCAAATTTTATTACTTGATTTGGGGTTATATGACTTATATCAGACGGCGAATATCATTTTCAGCTTGGCTAGTCGACACAAGGTTACAAGATGTCAATCCTTGGTAACAACCTTTTAATTCTAACCATCCGGACCTATAAATTAAACCTGGATTCAACTATCTTGTGTCTCTGATGGAGCGCTTTAAGCTTCTTGTAAATTATGCAGGTCCCCTGTCACAATTGCTAATCCTCAATCCAAGTGTCCATGATTTCTGTTATCCATTTTTCTTGTCCTTAAACGTTTTTAACCTTAAACACCTTATACCCTTCATAATTATGATGTTTCTTTAGGAAGGGAAACAGCCTTTGTTTCATTTTATCATATCCCTGTCATCTTTAATACAAAGGTTCTGCGTAGGCCAAGTATTGAATGCAATTTTACAATTTATTGCCATGCAGATAAATTTCTTCTGTTCCGGATTCCTCCCAGTACTTTTTATGCAATCAAATTTACTAATACACAGATTAGTAACGTGTAACGACCAGAGAAAGCTAACTGGACTTAAAGAAAAGCCCAATTAACTGCCTGGTACTTTCCAATGTCCACCGCCTAGCTCATGTGCCTAAGCGCTCGAATATAGTGATTACATGTTTCATAGTTACCTGCTATACTTGTCACATTTTTGCACTGAGCTACGTGCCGGACCATGCGAACTATGGAGCTGGCTCGCCATTGGCACAAATCCCACAAGAATATTGAGTTAACCAATGAAGAACCGGGAGCGGTGAACAAGCTGCAAGTGTTTATTAAGGATCCTCTCTGACTAGCGGACGAAAAATCCAGGACTAGGATCTGAGAGATGGGTAAACAGTTTCTTAAGTTGGCCTGTTGGGGCCAATGTTGTGAGAAAAATGAAAATGGTATACCTACAAGAACTTACTTGGATATTTTTGCTTGCTCTTACACTCACCATAAATATCATTTAAAGAGAGATCAAGGTCAAAGTTTTGAAAACGTAGAATTTAATGATTCTGTTTCCTACTATTGACCCATCAATATTTTCCTGTGAGCTTCATATACACAGAAGCATGGGCCTTACGTGGATGGAGGACTCCTATATGCTTGCAAAAGCTTCCACCGTGCTATTTGGTTGAGAGATTAGGAAGAAAAATATCAGAGGTGAGACCATAAGTTCCAACAGACCATGCAACAGATTCCTGAAACATAGAACCAGAGGCAAGGAGATCACGATGGCTAAGGAGATGCCAAAAAGTTAGGTGAAAGTCTCCTCTGCACAGGGGAATCCAAAGGGTCCAAGCAGGACAGCCCATATGCGAGACTGATACTATTTAGTCCTAGCCATATGATACCAAGCTGCCCAATATAATGTGGGAAGCCTAGAGGTCAGGATTTCATCACCGAATTAGATATTCTGCCAACAAGCAGCCCTAGAGATAGGGATACACATTAGTGTTGTCTCCATGTTGTTTACCCATTAGGTTAGAAGATAAAAGGAGCGCGTAAAGCCCATCCAATATATTATTTTGTAAGAATGTCATCATCACCACCATCACTATCATTGTCATTGCCTTGTCTAATATATATTGGGTCGGCTTTGTGGGTCTCATTAACTCATTTCCTTTTAGGGCTAAACTCTCAGTTATCCCGAAATCCTTCATGTTACTCTTTTCACTACTTCCTCCAGGTCTTTATTGCAATTTTAAGGATGTGAATGTCAATAAATGACTCCGACCTTTGTGTACATTGTAAAGGGAATAAGCAAAAGATTCAAAATAGCATATTGGGGTCCACATGAACTATAGGTAAAGAAAAAAACACAGATTGGGGCTTTGAGCATGTCAATTTAAATACGGAGTGTTAGTAATTCCGACTTAACTAAGTGTGCATTTGGATGGCTTATTTTATGACCCAAAATTTTAGTTTAACATTATATTACACTATTCTGTTTCTTTTTGTGTTAGGGATGGGTGGCGTACACAAACAAACGAGTTGCTTATTTAGCCTAGCCATTTTTTAAGCATCAATTTAAATTCATCCTGAAAAATGTAGATCCACTTAAATTTAACTCGTTAGAAAAAAGTCGAGATCGTGGGAGCTTGAATGGGACTTTGGATGTCCCTCTACCCTTTGGATCATTGTCTCCCTTTTCATCTGTATCTCGTCTCTCAAATTTTCACTCCTCCTTGTATATATCTATTTCTATAACATCTCTCTCTCTCTCTCTCTCTCTCTCTCTCAAACAATTGGCATGATTCAACTTGGGCAAATAAAAGGAAAATCAGAAGGCTTCATCTTCCTTGTTGTCAGAAGTTCTAGGTATGCCATTTTCATTGTTTGATTGACAGGTGGTGCATTGTCAGGTTTTGTTTGGATTTAGTGTTTGTTTTATTTATTTGTTTCATTGTTTGATTGACGAGTGATGCATTTTGGGCCTGTTGTTTGGATTTGGGGTTTGTTTTTATTTATTGTTTGTGGGTTTGTTTAATTCTCTGCCCAACACATACACCTAAGAATCTTGCGGTCAGTAAATCCTATGATAATAATAACTTAATCCCATTTGTTTCCGTCCATTCTGCCGCATTAACTTGTCTTCTGCAGCTTGTAATGACTAAGTTGTCATACTCTTTGAACTAATAGAAGCATCTCACTTGAATCTGCTTGTTAAAATATTGGATCCGAGTATTCTGAAAGCAAAACTCATGGTCAATGCCAACTTATAGGACCTATTACCCAAGTATGGTGTTGCGGACCTCCATACAGTCACCATCATCCACCCCTTTAGACCTTGTAATGGGCTACATATACGTTTCATGAATTATGAGACAACTTAGAGTATCAATAATGAGGTATCTTTTTGGCATTCCTTTAGCGTATTGGCTATCTATTGTACTTGTAAATCTTTCTATTTGAAGAGGAGGCAAAGATTTCAAATTCATATTACTTGAGAACATGATGAGTATTGCATATGACTTGCAAAGCCAATCCCAAATAGATGGGATGATGCTACAGTGATGGTTTTGTTTTATTTATTGTTGCTTTATCTTTATACACCAATCAGTAAATTTTATCTTCTACACACCAATCTGTAACTTCAAGTTGAGTTCATAGGAGCCGATTAAAGGCGTTTAGGTTTAACTCTTTGATTTCATCATTCACGTAGCAAAGTATAAAATGGGTAGCGATACATTGAGAGTTGAGAATTGAATCAATCAAATGGATATTTTGATGTTCTTGTCAAGACCAGTAGTTGATATTAGATGTTGCTAAACTTGTTACCGAGATTATCATCCTTAGATGTTAGCAAGATGACGGGGACGCCGACATCGTAGACATCGGATATGGACCTTTTCGCGTGTACCGACGTCGGAAGATGCGGAATGGAAATCATCAGAACTAGGCGAAAGAGGCGAAAGATAAAATTTTGGAGAAAATAGGAGGAATACAATATTTCGATCGATCGAAATTTTCGATTGATCAAAATTGCAAAATCGATCGATCGACTGACATCGACAAAGTATAGAGTTATGGAGTGAAATTTTGACCGATCGAATGAACTATTCGATCGATCGAAAATTTCAAGTCGATTGAACGAATGTCGACGGCTATTTTTCATAGATTATGAAATTTCGATCGATCGATTTTTTTCGATCGATCAAAATTTCAAATCGATCGATCGATTTTCAAAATTGATCGATCGAAATCAGGCTGGGTTGTTTAGTTAATTTAGGAGTTTAATTTCGAACTTCTGTTTTGAGGGTTTATTTGTCTTTTATTTATTAATTTTTTTAGGGTTTTCTTTTATTGAAAGGACTCCTATATAAGGTCCTTAAATTGAACAATGTAACTAGTTATTGATGATTAATAAAAAGAGCTTTTGCTTGTGTGCTGGAGATGAGCCTATAAGGAGTGATTCTTCTTCCCGAGAAGGGTTTGGTGCGAAGCCCGCAATTCTATCTATCTATCTTCATCTTCTCTGCTTGTGTGTTGATCCTTACAATCCTAAGTCAATCACCACCATCCCTTTTGAAATCCTAAAACCCTAGTTTTATCCTAAGCCATTGAATTGACCTGATTCAATAACCGTAGATCCCAGCAGAATTATTAAACCCTTCTGCACCAAATATTCAGAGAAAATCAGTGATCCCATCATTGAATTGTGAGCGCCCTAATATGGGAAAACCTAGAGTTCTATCTCTAGGATCGATCTATGCTGCCTCTTAACGGATCTAGCGCCTGGATTGAACCCTACCTGAAGCATACGTGATTCTCCCCTGGAATACTATGAAAACCTGAGGTATTCGTTATATTTTGTGACTTTTATTGTTTAATTTAATTCTACTTTAATTCCGGCAAAATCAATCATATTATTCATGTAGTTTAGGGAACTGTCCTGCATTACAAGATGATCGTCAACTTTTTCAAGAGCATTGATAGCTAAAAGGCACTACATATACTTTTTGGGAGAGAGATGCATAACAATACTCATGGTAATGGTCGTCTTAGTCACTTTTTAAAATGGTTGACCAAACACACAAAATTTAATTGCATCAAGTTGTAATTTAGACAGGGAAGCTAAACGGTTCATGTGTCAGTAACAAAACATATTCTTGACTATTTCAAATAACAATAAAAAAGGTGAAAGTTTGAATAGTTAGCTAAGTGTCACACTCGTGCATCCAAAAGCACCCTAAAAAGCTCAACATTAAGTGATAATTACTCATTTTCCTGATGTTTTCTGCTAAACCCAAACTGCATGTAAGCATTGCCAAAAATCTTGGCATGTCATTAATTCTCTCTTTGTGTATATTTGAAGTTTTTAATTTATGACGACTTTAACTCACAAAAGAAAGTTATTATAGTTTTGGGGACTTGAATTTCAGATGGATGTCCAAAAATCCCTTATTTAAATAGACCAGCCTAAACACAAAATGAAGAAAGTTCCATACATATCCCGAAAAATCAATCCCACAAAATTGCATGATCAATACCATAAGACATGATTCAAGGAATTTGTTAATCAGTTTTCGCGATCAGTTTGAAATGTACGAATCAGATCATGACAAGTGATATTAGCTCGGGGTGAATACCACCTGTACTTTCCCTTATTCCCTCCCTTTTTGAGGAAAATGGACAAAAACTATGGGCCGACCATCTTTGCAGAGAGAAGTGTAAAATAATTATTTGATACAATTGTTTTAAGAGAAGGGAAAAGGTTAATGACGGGGAACGTCAAGATTGAACAACAGCAAAGAGGAAAACACAAAACTCTGAAATTTTGATCGAACTATTTTCAGTTTCGATCGATCGAAATTTCGATCTAACGAACTTCAATTTAGATCGAACGATTTTCAGTTTCGATCGATCGAAATTGCGATTGAAAATTTCCATCGAACGATTTTCAATTTCGATCGATCGAAATTACACCGAGTAGTTTTAGTCGTTTTAAACTTGTAATTTCGAACTTTAAACTTTAGGGGTTTAATTGTCTTTATTTAATAATCGTTTTAGGGTTTTCTTTTATTGTGAGACCTCCTATATAAGGTCTTTAAACAATGCAATTAAGGGAGTTGATTGATTATTGAATGCTTTTATGCTTGAGTAGTCTTTGTCTGAGATGGGTTTGGTGTGAGACCAAGGGAGTGATTCCCCTATATTTTCCTTATCGTTATTGTTGATTTGCGTGGCTTGTTTATATTTGATATCTCTAAATCTCTGCGTGCTTCTCTAAACCATAGCCTAATTTCTTCCTTGTGATCCTCGAAACCCTAAACCCGTTTTGAAGCCTAAATCACACAAGCCAACACCCTTTCCAAAATATAAGCCGATCTAAAGGCCATAAACCTTTCACAAACCCTAATTCCATTCTACTACCCAATTTGGAATCCGTGAATCTACATCGGACCGAAGACGAGCGCCTAACCCTAGAAAAGCTAGAGTACTATCTCTAGGCCGATTTCGCATCGACTCTAAAGTACTTGCGTATCGGACTGGACCTTATCTGGATCTCTTGTGATCTACCCATCAGAATTCTGCAAACCCTAAGGTATCAAAGATAATTTTGCGATTAAACTTGAATTAATTTATTTAATTTCGGCAAAATCTTCATTAAATCATATTCCGCATTTTAGGGTCGTTGTCCCGCGTCAGTTAAGATGAAAATGTGAGGTTCTTATATTATAAAATTCAAGAGTTGTATCCTGAAATTTACATGGATTGGTTATTTCAATGTAATTTATTTAGATTTCTGTGGCTTTCCTTGTTCTTAATGCTTCCGCCACTTTCATAATCAAACTTGTGCTCGGTCACCACTTACCTATATTTCCATGATTATTTCAAAATCAGTTGATGACACTGGTTTTTAGGCTTAGTTTAGTTTTGTGGGGCATCTGGTAACCATAACCCAATTTTCTGGGTGAAAACAAAAATTTTCTAGTGAAAAAAAAAATTGGCTACATTTTAACTGAGCTCTCATAAAAATATATTCTTTTCTTAGGCATGCTAAATTCTTCTATGAGACATACTTGGACATATGCAAGTAGTTAATGTAATGAAAATTTTGGCAACTTTGTATTTCAACTTTATAAGCCAAATTCTCTTCTGATCTTGTAATAGATCTGATATGTACCATTTTGATATCAATCATTTCAAAATTTTATTTTGGTATCAATAGTGAAAATAAATGGAAAACACAAAAAGAATGTACAAGGGTTTGTCTAGCAAACTGGAGGCCAATAAAGCGGAAAAATTAAATTCATTATATTGCTTAGGCTAAGGGATAGTTTTCCCAAATGCAACAGCGAGTCTCACTTTTTTTAGCAATGATTTTAAGAATGGTCGTGACTCACTATTGATGGATATTTCTGCAAAACAACATATATCACATGCTGCAGGTAATTTCTTGTGTTTTTGTAGTTTTGCAAGAACATTGTTCTGGCGGGGGTTGGCAGTTTAACCTTGATGGATGATCGTTTAGTCACTGAAGAAGCCCTTTCAGCAAATTTTTTAATTCCTCCTGATAAGAACACATTTAACGGGCCATCTATTGCTGAACTTTGTTGTGATTCTTTAAGAGAATTCAATCCGATGGTCCGTGTTTCAGTTGAAAAAGGTGAGTCTTATTTGTTACCACTTATATACTAATATATTCTCACATTTACATATGACCTAATAGTATCAACGAAAGAAGCGTATGCAATTTAGAACCTGATTATTGAAATATGTTTGTCTGTCTTTGCAGTTTATGTTGTATTTGTTGCTGGAAGTTGGGTTTGTGCCTTTGTGAAATGATGGATTATGTTCTATTATTAACCAGATTACAATCTATTGTTGGAATTAGCTCCTCGGGTAATATTCACGAGAGAATATAATATTTAGAAACTTACATTTGGCAACACTGTTCACATATCATGGTTTCTTATGGTTTAGACTAAGAAGCTGGATATATAGACTAAAGATTATTTTATGAAGCAATTTCATTATTGATAACTGAGTTTTATTTTGAGACAAGAAAAATGCAAAAGTAAACAATCGGGTGCCTGAGCAAGAGACATAGGGAAAAACAAGCAAAAAGCAAGGGAAACAATTGTAATAGAAGCAAACAACCATTCAAAAGGTTACAATGGGGTAAACTACCCAAAACAAATGCTATTTTGCCAACTCCTCTCTTTTTTTTTTTCAACAAGTAAATTTAATTAGTGAAATGGAATAACAGTGTTACCTAGGCACTTCTACTTTTGGATTTTTTGCCGTGCTGACACTTGGTGGCACTTGGACACTCCTCAACAGAGCACGATACTTCTAGGCATGTATGAAAATACGACATAATACCATCAAAATGTTCCTCTTTTTGACACGATAAAATGACCTGTCGTTTAATATAGAAAAAATGGTGTAAAGTTTAGTAACTTAAAAAATAAAAAGCTTGGGTCCTTGAAAATGATTTGTATTATATAGTGTACTTTTATTTTGGTTCATGACATATATAATGTATCTTTTCATTGCATATCTCAATTGGCTCTCTAAAGATTTCCCTTCAGATGTTTCTTCTATATACGGTCTATTTTTACTTAATTTTATTTTTCTTAAGGCCGTGCCACCGTATTGGAATAATTAGAAATTATTCCAATACATCTTTGACACCTTGCCACTTGGCGCCTGTGCGACTTGTCTAGGCAACACTAGAAATAAAGTACAAAGCCCATTGGGCAGAACTAAAATAAAAGTACACCATCTCAGTTCTAAACTCCGACTATTTAAAAACCTTCAATTATCCAAACTTCCCATCCAAGTCATCATGACTAACACCTAGATTAGCAAGCTTGTATGCCTTGGTAGTGTACGAAAAAATCTCACGTCTTCGATTTTCCCCCAATATGTGTTATCCTCCTAACCTTCAGCATGTGTGCCCAAGGAGAGACGATATCCTTAACCATCTAATGGTGTTGATGGAGTCCTCGTCAATTTGATGTATTGAAAAATGAATATGATGCAATAGGGAAATCTCCGTTCTAAGTGCCTCTATTCCAACATCTAGTGCACCTGATGATCTTGATGGACAACCCCCCCCCCCCCCCCCCCCATGCCAACCCGTATATGATTCACCATGAAGCTACAAGCCTACCAAACAACATCAAGTTTAAACCAACATATATCTGACACTCTCCAAACGCGTGGTTGCTGACTTGGTGCTTGGGCCCATGAACATAGAATTAACACTAACTCTCTCAACCATCTCATAAGAAATTTTCCTTATTAATGAACCTGAGTTTGAGTAGCTTCTTTGAAATATGCACGTGTTCATTTGCTTCCAAATAATCACCAAAGATTTGTTTGTGCATAGGCATTTTGCTCGGGCATTTCCTTCCGGCCTTTCCCACTCAATCTAGAAATCCATAATAAAATTAATCTAATTCACATTAACCTAAGTTTAAAATATTGGAAAAAAGTACCAAATAGTCCTTGTCCAAGCACACTGGACAAATTATGTTGTACATATATATATATATATATATATATATATATATATATATATATATATATATAGGGTAATGATCCTCTCACTCGAGTCATGGGACATAATCCCATGACTCGAGCTACCGTTGGCTGCATGCCACATCAGGTTGACTTTGTAAGTCACCTGATGTGGCATGCAACCAATAGGAGCTCGAGTCATGGGCTTATGTCCCATGACTCGAGTCATATAATCATTTCCCATATATATATAGATATATTTGTAGATGTATAGCTGTTGTATAGGATCATGTTGTAGGTTATAGAGTTTATTTAAGTTTGTCGGGGGTATTCTTATCATGTAATATAGTAATGTTAATAAAATATCTTTGTCCATCTGAATGGGCTAAGCTTCCCAATACCTTCTCTTCTCTCTACTCTCTCTTCCTCATCAAACCTTGGATCCCCTAATTCAATAACCTAATAATATAAACAACATGGTATTAGAGCATTGATGATGCGGGACTCCAAGATCAAGAGCCGTAGATTCGAGTCGCAACAGATTTTCCAGCCAAGAAGAAGCGAAACGGAAATCAGATTTAGGAGAAGAAAGGAGAGGAATTTGCGCACTGCACAGTCGATTGATCGATTCAATGATTCGATCGATCGACTCCCTGCTTTGATCGATTGAAGCCATATTTCGATTGACGATGACGACTAGAGAGGAATTTAATTCAGGTGTGTATATATATATATATATAATTCGATCAATCGATTCCATGCTTCAATCGATCAAGTACACATTTCGATCAATCGATTCAATGCTTCGATCAATCGAGTATCACCGTCGATATCTATCTATATATATATATATATATATATATATATATATATATATATATATATATATATAAAATTCGATCGATCAAGTACCCCTTTCGATCAATCGATTGAATTTCGATCGATCAACTGTCACTTTCGATCCATCGATTTCACGCGAGAATGAGTTCTCTCAGAATCCGAATTTAAGTTTCAGTGGTCTTTTATGTTTATTTTTGTTTTAGGGTTTTATTTTAAGACCTATATAAGGTCTCTCCATAAACAATGTAATGAATGATTGATTATTGACTGAATGAGCTTTTGCTTTTGGAACTTGAGATGAGTTTCTCCGAAGAGTGATTCTTCTTCCCGAGAAGGGTTTGGTGTGAAGCCAAGGGTGCGAAGCCCAAAATCTAGCCTCTATGTATCTCTTTTATCTTAATTTCTCTTCTACGTCGTGTGATCTCGCAAACTCTAATTCTAGCCTTCAACCTACAATACCCCGAAGTTCGAACCCTAAATCCATCCCAACTATAAGCCCACACGAATCAGAATCTTGAGAACACTTGCGACGCTGTCATTGATTCACGAGCAACCCGCTAATATGGAAAACCTGGAGTTCTACCTCTTGGACCGATCTGCACTGCAAGGCTAACGGATCTAGGACCCGATTCGAATCCCAATGCGATCTTTCACATGGAAAACTACGAATTTCTAAGGTATTCGCGTTACTTTTAGGTTCATTGTTTAAAATTAATTTAGTTTAATTTCGGCAAGTAATTAACTCATCGCATTCATGTAATTTAGGGTTTTGTCCTGCGTCAATTGACTACCACAGAACCTACACACGTAATTTGCACTCTCTGACATCAGCATTGGTGTCGGTCCTAGGTTGGCTTTAACCTCATATTGCATTGAAAGCTTAGGGATTTGGATCGGTTTTCATGTGTGATCATTTTTCCCTCTTGCATCGAAGTGGTTTGATGCCGCTTTACTAGGGTTTCAAAGGGTTTATTACTTGCAGTTTTTTTGGCACTATTGTTTTGTTTTTCGTGGCACAATTCTCCGAGCAGCATACAACTTGTGGAATCCATATGGAAAAGCTCCGGAAATCTTAGTGAAAACATTTGGAAGTGGTTTCATTTTTTTGTTTGGTTGAGTGTGGAGACTGGAGAGAGTTTGAAGGATTCTTGTGGGTTCTAAGTGACTGGTCTTCTCTGGTTTGCCAACCTTCTCTCTCTCCTTGAACTTCCACGTGGCTAGAATTGTTGTTGTAGCTGTGGCTGTTGTTAAAACCACTTGAACTATTGTTGTCATATTATTGTGGTCAAGTACTGTGTATTGGGTGTTGAGTGTTAAGAATCTGTTTATTGACTTGTAGTATGTAGCTGTTGAAGTTGTAGTTGTTGTTGTAGATAGACACATCAACTGCAGTTTTGCTAGCTGCTGCTGGGCTGTGGTATCTAATTTATCTGCCTTAATTCTTGAATTCTCCTTGTTATGTAGCTCTGATCAGCTGGTTGTTGTGTGGGTTGGCTGAAGGCATTACTATTAGTTAGCTATTTGTGGGTAAATGCAAATTCCCTTAGTTGAGATATTGTTTATCATCTTGTAAAGCTAAGAGTTGAAGCCTTGTAGAGTCGGATTGTATTCTCTCTAGCCATAGTGGTGATTAGAGTGTAAAGCTGTTCGAAGCTTTCATTGTGTTGATTCTTGAAATAGTGGAACTGTTGATAATCTGCTTGTCTGGTCTCTGGCCTCTGGCCTCCTCTTCGTGGGTTATCGCTACCGTGCCTTATGATCACAGGACAGGAGACTTTTCTCAATTCTCCAATTTGTTTCATGTTAGTTCACGACATCAAGTTCACATTGCTGATGGCTCTCAAAGACTGGTGACCGGTATCAGTACAATGTCTACTTCAAACCACATTTCTCTAACCTCCACTCTGTATATTCCTATGCAAAGCCAATTTTCTATACATGTGGGCTGGATGCAAGAAGTTGAAAGATGCCCTGATGACTGAGGGTTTTGACTCCTTCCCTCTGCTCTACCAAGTCTCTGCTAATGAAAAGGAAAAGGTGGCTAATATGGTGGATATATGTAATGAGAAGGTGGATTGGGATATTTGCACTAGAAGAAACCTCCGGGATGAGGAATGTGAGGAACTAGCCAAGCTGCTCACTTTCTTGAACTCCATTACTGAAAACAGAGACAACAAGGACTTAAGGATATGGAATCAGATATCTAAAGATATATTTTCGGTGAAGTCCTACCGTGGACAACCTTTGATGAGGCATGTGTGGACCAAAATGTGGAGAGTCAAGGACAACCCCCCCCCCCCCCCCCCTCCTCAAGATAAAGTTCTTTGGCTGGAGTGTGGCTTGGGGGAGGATTCTTACTATTGACCGGCTGATTAAAAGAGTGGTAAGCCTGAGGGATAGGTGCATTTGATGTTTTACAAAAGGAGTTGGTAGACCACCTTTCTTACATTGCTGGGTCATCAGAGAAATTTGGAATGCTGTCCTGAATACTTTTAATGTCAGTTGGGTGTTTCTGGATGAGTGTGCTCAATTACTTGCGGCTTGGGGAGGTATAGACTTTGATGAATTTTTTTTGGAACATCTCGGTGTCTGCGGTGATATGGGCCATTTGGCTTGATGAAATGATCTTGTCTTCAAGAGGGTTAGGAGGCCTGTTCATGTGATAATGAAGACTGGCTGGGACTTTGATTGGGTAAGGCTGGCTTCTATGGGGAATGAGGGGGAAGGCATGAATTACCTTGATGAGTGGGAAAACATGGACATAAAATGAAATTTCCTTCCGCATGGGGAAGGTTGCCCAGATTTGGTTTCAGGGTGCTCTTTGGGCTGGGGATGTTTTAGTAGGTGAGTTTCTTTTTGGGTTTCTGGTGCAGCTGCTTGCTGCCTCAGGGTCTTCTTTGTATTTTGTTCTTTGTTTTTGGTTTTAATGAAATTTCTGTTACCGTTAAAAAGTACGAAAATAATGGGTGATGAGTTAACAAATGATGAAATTTAAAAGCTGATGGGTTAATAAGGGATGGTGTATTACACACAAATCTTGTCTGGATGACTCATTAACTTTATATCTCAATCGCATGTATGATTTTTTGTTTTGGGATTTTGATTGTGAGACTTTGTTTTGTCATATTTTGTATCTAGCTGATTTTGTAAGACTGTTTATCTTAAATAAAATTTTGAAGTTCGAATACAACTGAACATATCTAAAGCTTCCTTACTGATGGGCTGCATCAATGTGCGTGCTCATTAATCAAGACCTCCCAATCAATGTGTGTTAGGCTTCAAATTGCACTGATCATTTGATGGTAATTCACTGATGTTTGAGTTTTTGTTGGGGCCATGCTCATTACTTCATTTTCTATCCAAAAGTAGGTTATTTTATGAAATGGCTAGGGGATATAATCGAGGTACAGTTTTTTATCTATTTCTCATCCAAGAGGTTGCCCATCAATTGAACTTGGACCATATGCACGTGCGGTCCATCAATGGGGCATGGAGCATGGAATATGATAATACAATGTGGTATGCTTTCATTCCTATATGTTAATCCTGTTTAAAAAAAATGAACTTGCAGTTTGCAATATAAAAGAAATTAAATCATTGATCTTAAATTTTTTTTTTTGGGGGAGATGGATCAATGGCATGGTTTGAAACAGGGAAACATGTACGTTGATAAGTACATCAATAAGTTTGAGGAATATTTATATCGGGCTAATGCTTATGAGAACCCACAAGTCACATTGTCTAGGTTTCGCACTGGTTTACGTCCGGAGTTGCGAAAAGAACTCATCCCTCACCCTGTCGAGGATCTAGAAGAGTGTTACGCTAGAGTGCAAGAGTTAGAGAGGTATCTCGACGCTCCAGTTAGCTATCGATCTAAGCCTTTTAATCCCGATTTTCGATCTAGTCCTACTGAAAAGACGAATAATACCTGTGGTCAATCCTCAAAACTCGTGAGTTCTCAGATTGACAAGGGTAAAGGACGACTGGTCAATAATTCTCGACGCACACCACAACAGTATTATAAGTGCCAAGGCTTTGGTCACTTTGCTTCTCAATCTCCCAACAGGATAATGAGAAGGAGAACGAAGAGTTAGGGGTAGAAGTTTACGAACCTACGGGAATGCCGAGTGATGAGGAGGATGGGGTTCCCGTGAGAATCGTAGGTTTTGTTAGAAGGGTTCCTATTACCGAAGAAAGTGTTGGTAGTGAGAACCTACTGCATGAGTCATTAGAATCGAGGAACATATCATTATTCTAACTTACATGAGATTAACAACCAAATTTTATTGAACAATGGAAATATGCATAATTGCACCGACCCATTGAATATGTTTACTGAATTTAATTATGGCAATTTTGTGCAATGTTCTGAAAATCGCCCGGGGTAGCCTCCCGGGTGGTTCCCGGTGCCCGGTTTCGGCGAACCGGATTTAGGCGCCTTAAGCCACCTGGCCAATAACCGGACCGCCCAGCTGCCCTGCACCGCCATGGCCCCAAACCTGCCTTGGTTGCCCCAGTCCCCAATTTTGGGTTTTTTTTTTCATTTTTCTTATCTCCTTTGTTTTTCTTCTTTTTCCTCAGTTTTTTTTCTTAGTTTTTTTCTTCTTCTTCCTCAATTTTTTATGATCTTGCACAACACTTTTTTTCAGCAACTGAGCAGTGAGGCCTATATGATGAAATTAATATATATATATATATATATATATATATATATAGAGAGAGAGAGAGAGAGAGAGAGAGAGAGAGAGAGAGAGAGAGGCTCGGATCTTGGGGCGCCCGCCCGGCGATTTCCGCCCGAACATCCCCCCGACCACCCGAAACCCGCCCAACAATTTTAAGAACATTGGTTTTGTGTTGATTCACGATAGTCCTAATCATGTGGAACGTTTCCCAATCTTGAAAAAGGGGAATGATGGGGGTCTAGATCTTCCTCTAGGCATAGGCAATCACCTGATCGTTGCATTAGCGGATCTTACACTTATTATAGATCCAACCACCACGCCCTTTGATCCATTCCTTATTACCCAAACAACCGAGCCAGATCCCTTTAATCAATACATAACCCGTACCCTACCTGTACAATATGAGAAAAGGGTGGATGATGAGGTTCTAGAGGATCCAAACTTCGATACCAAGGTGGATAAAAGTCAGACGTATCTCACAACATGGAAGGGCAAGTCGAGAGTTGAGCATTCGAAAGGTACCACACGTGGGTTCTACAACTCATCGGAGATGAGTTTTTACAACCCGGGGAGAGTTGATGGGGACATTAGATTCAAACAGCCGCCAGTGACGTTTCAAAGGCGAAAGAAGAATGTGAAAAATGTTTTAGTTGATTAGGATTCTTTTAATAAGTGGTTAGTTTTAGGATTAGTTTCCTTATTTGAATCAATTAGGGGCCAGACACATATGTGATATGTGACTGTTAATCCTGTCACTTTCTGCGCAACCATCGGAAAAGTGGTGATAAGTCTACCAATATGTGTCAGAATTGTGTGATTCTTATCTTGTTTAAAAGCTACTTCGATAAACTTTCAAACAAGACCAATTTCACTTCAATCGGACATCGTTTGACCCTTCAAAAGTGGTTGCATAATAAAAAACGGATTAATAGTGAAATTAATTGTCACTACTAGATTAGAAAATTTTAATGATTGATTAAGAGTTTTATTTTAAGTAGTATTCTTAGGGTTTTGGTTTGCCTATTTAAAGTCTTGTAAACAACTTTATTATAGTTGATGATTAATGAAAATTTGAGAGTTGCTTTTGTGCAAACCCTAGAGAACTTGTGAAGAGTTTTTGATCGAAGGAGCGAATCTTTCGAAACTTGAGGAGTGTTTATGTATTTCTCGTACGACTTGGTGTGAAGCTGACGTGCAACCTAGGTGCGAAGCCTTGGAAATCCGTGGTGTGAAACCTTGGACCTCTATCCTCTCATTCCATCTTTTCTCTATTTATCATATGGTAATATTTTTCCTTTGCTTTGATAAATTCCAAAACCCCCAAAATATTATTAGTTTCAATCTTTTGATCTACCATTTTATTTGTTTTAATCCTTCAAGCCTTATTTATTCACCCGAGAGGAATCAGGAGATGATACCGTGATTATCGCTTGGTACCCTAAACTAGAGCGAAACTCGAATCCTTCATCGGATCCGTCTTTCTAGATCAGGAAATTTTAATGCATGCGAACGCTAAATTGAGTTACTCTAATTGTTTAATTAAATTCTTTGAACTTCTTTATGTGTTTGGGCGATTTTAAATACTTCCATTATTCGATTTAATTTGTGGTTAATCCCAAACTTGCATAATTAGGGTTTTAGCGTTTGTCCCGCATCAGAGTTGTTGTTTGAGTTAAGTATTTATGCATTTGTCACGTTCTTGAGATAACAGTTAAGTTTGATAGTGGTGTTAAGAATTAGGGTTAGGAAGAAGAAGAGGAGAGATGGAGGAAAAAATTAGGGGTGAGTTGTTCTCAAACCCTCTCTATTAATAGTGTACCAATACTCTCACGTATATTGAGGTATACAAATAAAGCAAAATTCCAAGTGGCTAAACTACTGCTACACATATACACCTATTTTAACTAAGAAGACACACCCCCCCATTATAACTAAGTACACACCGCTGTCCCTATCACATATTCTTACAGTAACTGGTACAGCCATGGATCTATTTTAACTAATCAGATGCTTTCAAATCTTATAAACACAATTTGTAAGTCTTTATGAGAATCCGTTGGGGTTCTTAGAGTGCATGATACTTTAAAGTGGTATGGCGATATATTGTGTTACTTATATAATTGGGACCGTTGAACATCTTGAAAATTGTGGATATTTATACCTAACTTTTTCCTTATTTTTTTGCATTCGTGTATGTTTGGTTGTACCTACAAAAAAAAGTGTGTTCATATTATTGATTTGTATAATGGGATTGGCTATCGGGCATTTTACATAAAAACAAACAACATATTGAATAATTTTGTTGTTGTATGTTTGTTGGAGTTGAGGTGCTGTTGGGGTACAAAATGCTGTCAAGAAGTTACTACTTACTAGTTACAACAGCATTAGTCATTTGAGTGTACAAATTCAATATATAATTTGCCATGGAATTTTTAATACGTTCAATTTGGTAGCCATATAATCTCCATTGGCGCTGTCATTGAAATTTCATATATCTTCTTTTTTCAGGTGATTTGTCAAGCTTTGATGGGGAATTTTTCGATAAGTTTGATGCTGTAGTTGTCGGTGGTTGTTTTCTCACAGCCAAAGTATGAAAATTTATCCTCTTAAACATAACTAGTATGTGTTGGTACTATTGTTTATGAAATATTTCTAGTCATCTTAAAATTCTGATGATTACAATATGTTTGCCATTAATTATGGCTCTTAAAGTCTTATCAGATTTTATTCTTTGTTTCTCATTTTTTTTCAGATTTTATTTTGATTCGGAGTAGCTAAAAATTTATTGCTTGGGGTGTTTACACTTAACATTGTCGAAGGGTATATTGTTTTGTTGTTCTGTGGTTTACTCTTTTTGCCTTTTACAATCAGTCAATTGCCATAAAAATATTATGGATATTTGATCCCTTGTGTTTACTGGAATAAGGAGAATCTATTAATATACCTATATTTTACATGTTCAAAATTGAAATGGTATGGTAGCAGGAAATAAATTTTTTGATTTATGCAATCACTGAAAGAAATTTAGCTTATCAGAAACGAGTGGAGAAATAGGACTCCCAAAGACCTTGATGAGTCTTAGATAAGCTATTTAAATTCTTGATGTTCAGTTGATTTCCTTGCATCGCATATCTTTGAATTCCGCCATTTAATGATGATTTTTCAATTACAGTTATAATCACTCATTACGTAAGAATATGTTATCAGTAATTCATTACCAGTCATAGCGCTCTTGGTTTAAAATTTTCAAGTAATTGTTAAAATTTTTATAAGGTACAGCTATTCGTGAATCTTAGTTTCAGGAAGCACAGCTTCTAGAATTGAGAATTGAATATCTGCAAGTGATGTTCGTTTTACTCATCTTTGTTGAACAGGGGTTTAGAGCACGGTTACTTAATTTGCTCACTGAGCTAGCAAATCGCGGCCTGGCTCACTGTTCGGTTTGCTCATCCTGAGCGAACCGGCCAAAACATGACATTATTTTTCGCAACAAAAAACGTAGCTGACAGAATTAAGCGCAATAAGGATTACCAGCACTCCATTGTTGTGTTTTGTGAATACTTTGCATATATATCTTTTTTTACTATTATGAGTCCAAAATTTAATATGTAATTTTTTTGAAATTAAAAATTAATATGTAATTAATAACTAAATATAAGATTATATTTTTTATTTAAAACTCATCCTACCCCTAGCGAATCGGGTTCATTTTGATGTAGTGAATCACGAATTACGAACCTGAATTCGAATCTAGCGAACCAACGAATCAGGTAACATTGGTTTAGAGAGAATTTTATTGGCAAAATTATTGAGAATATCCATCTATTTGTTGACATAGAATTTTCTGCATTGGCACATTATTAAATAAAAAAAGGCCATTACCCAGTGCTGGCTCTGTACGTACATGGTGCAGGGTGCTGGGAGGGGTGGACGGGATACAAATCTGACCTTTGGCTTTTTACACATAAAGTGGCTGCTCTCCGGACTCGAACAACATGTTCACGCTTGACAGCCCTAGCCTTTTACCATTGCACAAAGCAATGACCTATGGCACGTTATTAATGGTTTCTGCATTATGACACTGATTTCAGGATCTGGGTTTTTAGGGGCCTTATATCAGTTCCATTGTTGATCTGATTTTGAATTCTATTGAAATCTTTATTTCCCTTCTCAATCAAACCTGAGCATTTTCCATCTGTCTGCATCTTTCAACTTTCATGGATGAAACTAATCATCATCAGGGTTCTCACTGCATTGCTGAGTGTTACTTTTTTTTAGACTCTTTAGCTAATTCATTGTTGGGCATTTCATACTGTTTGTTCTATGACCTGGGGGACATAATGGAGTACTAAAGCAAAGATGTTGATATTAAGGTTATGCATATCAATAAAGAAGCAAATGTGATGACTGATAGGTTTACTAATATGTTGTCTGAGTTGGATTCGAAACTTGGTTCATTCTCCCATTTAAAACCTAGATTCTTTTGTTAATGATCTCATAAAGCATTTAATCATGGAACCCACCTTTCTTTTAATTGCCATTTGCTTGAAAGTTTGTTGAAGTATTGTTATTTCTTCTTGATAATGAAAAATTAAATAACCTTGTTTTTAATGTGTGAGATGCTTTTGATTTCTATTTATACTCCTGTTCATTTTTCTTCCATTGTAAACTTCTATTGCAGAAACTGATCAATGGGAAATGCCGGAAGAGACCGAAGCGGATTGCATTTTATACAGTTGACTGTAGAGACTCATGCGGTGAAATATTTGTTGATTTGCAAAACTACACCTATGCCCAGGTGCCATTCTTAATTTTCATATTGGTTTATACTCTTCATTATTGTGGAGGCCAAATTATTCATGTGCATCCACTAGGAAGGAGACGAAAGATAGGCTTGCCAATGACGGTGTGAACTGGGAAATTTTTTGTAGGATATTTTTGTTTGGTAGTTAGATTGTATTGTGATAACTACAGAAAACTTAGAGAAATCTTATCTTTGCCGGCGCCCTCTCATATCAGAAAACTAAGATTTCCGCTCATAAGAGCAGTTTGTGTGCGATTAAGTCCACATTGACAGCTCCTACTGCACATTTACAACTCATAATTTAGAAAATGCACTTTCTCAGAAATCAGAACTCTTAATATCAAACTTTGTGTGCATAAGTGTAACTCGAAGCAAAGTGGCCATTGTGATCCCCCTTTGTCTTCTTTTGGTGCATGATATACGGTTTAACCCATATAGCGTAGGTGAAAGTAAAATGAACCCTTCTTTGGTATTTCCTACTTAAGGAGTCCAAAAGAGACAAAAACAACCTTGAAAATATTTTTGGGGTAAATCAGCCTAATAAGGCCATTTGACGCCAAAACTACATTCTTACTCATTTTTGAACTATTTAGCTCAAAATATCACAACAAGTCTCCTTTCTTTCAACCTTTACAAAGGTTGTGTACAATAAGTGGCATTTCCCATCTTGTGGTCCACTTATTTTGTCCTTTTGTTAAAACTTTTAGTTGCAAACAGTTTTTTCCAATTGCATCCAAAATTCAGGACACAGAAGCTTTTTCTTCTCTCTTTTTTGTGCTTTATCTCTTATTTTCTTGACATTATCTTTTAGGCTCTCCTTTTTGTATTCATTAACAAAACTATTCTTGCATTAAATGGTATCGAAGTCTAGATTTAGAAAAATAAAGCAAATTAAGAATTGTTTATGTCAGGATTAGCATAAAAAATAAATACTTGGGTGTTCAATAAAAATCAAAATTTTTTTATGTAGTTATCTAGGAAAGATAACGAAATTATCAGTCAGGATAATTGTTGGTACTTGTTCGTTAAAATATTAAAACCTTGCAAGCGCACACGTGCTGTAACAACGGGAGCTATAAAGGGTTGTCGAACCCAAGGGACTACTAATATTGAATCTAAAGTCCCAATTAGAAAGCTAATTTTTAAAACTAAAAAAAAAGAATCATCTATGAGAATCTAATTGTTTGCAAAAGAAATAAATTTAGAAAGCAGGAGAGAAAACAGTCTAGGAGCCCTCTTCGTTGCCGATTCGTATTAATTCACAATCTTATTCCTATTCCTATTCCAATTTGAATTTCAGGTAATATCCTTCTCTTCGCTACAAGCTAAAGTTAGGTAATCAGATCCTATTCATTGTCATGGACTAGTAGGGACGATATAATCCATCTAATCCATAAGAACCATTGCTTGAAACCAATCAAACTAGACTATAAGTACTAATTCAACTGTGAGTATCCTATCTATTCTATTCCTAATCCCTACAAGGAGATTACAATCATCATAAGTGAAAATAAAGCAATTTAAAACCATTCACAACAAGTCGCGAACAAGCGTGAATCTCAATCATGCAATCATTACCATAAACGAATTCAAATTAGAAAAGAAAATAGAATTTTGAATTAAAACTTATCTTGATTTACAAGAGGTCCCAAACTTCGGAAACTAGGCACACATCGTTGTTGGGATCTTCATCATCGGATTACAAATCTCTGTTTTGATCTTAGAACAATGGTTTACAATCTCTTGAATCTCTAAAGCTCTCACAACCTAAAAAAACTAGAAAATAGAAAGCAAGGAAATCTAACTATCTGAAAGCCTAATTTAGGATCCTCATTTATAGATTCATAAGGCCCTAAGATATTCTAAATTAAAGGGGAAGTAGAAAGGAAAGTCCTAAAAGAGTTTTAAAAGAAATAGGAAATAAAAATAATTAGAAACTGCCAATTTTGTCAAATCTCTTAAGCCATGCTAAGCCATTTGACTGCATTTCGCTTAAGCGAAATTGCTTAATCGCTTAAGCCATGGCTTAATGATTTTATTTAGTATTATTATTATTATTTTATAAATTAAAAAACAAAAAAAATTATATAATAAGAAGTATCTAAGTTTAACAACTAAAGTAACACTAACAAAATTGAGTCAATGACAAAAAAGGAAAAAAAATATACATTCTTATATTTAAAAATATATCATACATACTAATGAGAGGAGATTGAGAGTTTAGAATGGAGATTAGAGAGGAAGAATGAACCAAAATAGTTTTGTGAAGAGTATAAAACTCAATCCACCCTTTTATAGAGGTGATGGGATCCCAAAAAAGAAAAAAATAAATTAAAAAAGTGCTCTAACGGTCATATTTATGACGTTGGAGCATTATGCCATTGCATACTGAGTATGCGATCACATAAGCCATAAAACATGGCTTATGCGATCGCATACTAATGTATGTGATCTCTTAATTGACTGCATCGCTTAAGCCAAGATGGCTTATGCGATTTGAAGGTTCAGAATGACTTTAGTGATCGCTTATGACAACATTGAAAACTGCCCAAAACAGCCCTGCAGTTCTTGACTCCGTCGTTGGTTTCCAGATCTCGACAGGTCGAGATCCAATCTCGATTGGTCGAGATTTATAGTTCAATTCTGTAGATTTCTGCTGCGCTGGGTAGTCGATCTCGACTAGTTGAGATTGACTATTTTTCTGCAGTTTTCTCTTTACTTCTTTTTCTCATAACTTTTGATATGCAACTCCGATTTGGGCGTTTCTTGGCTCGTTGGAAAACTTGAATCCTCTACTTTTCATCAGTTTAAAGCCCAATTTATGCAAATCTCTATTTAAACCTGTAAAATACTAAAACACACTAAAAGTATAGAATTTGATTTATCAAAGGCATAACAAAGTATAGTTTTGGGAATTATTTATGTTTAATTCCGAGACCTATTAGTACTCCCAACATTTTAGCTTGTAAACATTTAGATCATCTTAGTACTAGGGGTGGCAATTATCGGTCTTCGGGAATGATAGGGGAAGCCATTTATTTTACACGCTTGCTTGAACCAGTTTTTTACTCTTAGACTGTGGTTAATATCATGATTCCCTCTAAACCGCGGTTAGTTTTTTGGGTGATTAGTCTGCAGGACCCACTGCGTGACATCGCCTCTCTGGCTGCTTTTTGGCTTCCAATTGGAAACTTTTGTACATGGGTCAAAATCTCGCTTTCCCGATACGTATCGTCCGAGCCCAAAATCGATACGTATCGGTATCGGACCGTATCGGACGATACATTGAATGTATCGTCCTGTATTTGAATGGGGAAGAACGATACGGTACATTCAATGTACCGTATCGGTAGGGTCTGATATCGATACGTATCATCCGATACATATCGGTATCGGACGAAATTTTGATCCATGCTTTTGTACAATTGACCATGATGATGCCTTGACATGGCATGCAACAATTGTCTTAACATGTAAAAAGTAAAGGGTACTTGTGTAATTTGTAACCCATTCGAGCGGTATTCGTTAAACGCATTCTTCTGGTTTTATATTTGGCTCTTTTCTTCTCTGCAACTCTAGAACACGAGTCAACTCTCTAATGACGTTTTCTTTTAGATCAAAACCCTTTTCTCGTCCCACTATTTCAATTCTACGACGACCATTACCTCTCTTTCATTCATCTCAGAAAACGTTTTTTTGGGAAAAAAATATCCAATTTCTAGCTCTTACTATGAAACCTTTGACCCGTTCGCTCATGATCGTGAACAAGATGAATATGATGGATAGTGATGAACAACGTAGTAGTGCTCAGATTGTGGTTGATGCCCTCATTCGTGAGGGAGTTAAGTATCTCTTCATTGATGCAAACCTCAACAATCACCTGGAGAGAGAGAAAGCTTTGCATGAATCTCCTGAACTCCAAAACCTTGAAATCCAAGGGGATAGCATTGAAACTTTATATGCAGCCCATGGTTATTATCGGTCTTCGGGAATGAATGGGGAAGCCATTTATTTTACACACTTGTTTGAACCAGTTTTTTACTTTTAGATTGTGATAAAAATCGCGATTCCCTCTAAACTGCAGTTAGTTTTTTAGGTGATTAGTCTCCAGGACCCACTGCATGATGCCGTCTCTCTCTGGCTTGCTTTTTGGCCTCCAATAATTTTGTCAACTTCATCTTGACCGTTGGATCATGTATGATCAATGACTATATTGTCGACAAACAAATATGGTGGCTCAATCTTGATCATTAGATCCATGTATGATCAACCATTAGATCATTGTGATAAGTCATGGTTGGTTTGGTCATGGTGGCTTGATCTTCACTATTGAACCATGTATGTATATTAGGCCATTAGATCATGTTAAGTCGACTTTTAGATCAAGGACATTTGATCTTGATCATTGGATCATATATGAGTGATCATTTGATCAAAATTATAAAATTATGATGGCGAACTCAGGGTTGTTAGATTATGTATGCTTGACCATTGGATCAAGGCAATACAAGCCGATCTTGATTCTTGGGTCATGTACAATCAACTATCGGGTCATAAATGGTCAATCATCGGATCATGGAAATAGTGCGACAATAGTTCACTCTTCACTGCGGGATTATATATAATCAATCGTTGTATCGCTATGATAAATTATGGTGGTTCGATCTTGACCATCATGTTTGATCAATCGTTGGATCATGATGACTCAATCTCGGCCATTGGATTATGTATGTGTCTTAGCTATTGGATCATACCACGTCAATTGTTGGATTATGGAGGGACAATCTTGACTATTAGATTATGTATGATCAATCGTTTAATCATGATGATATAATCACGACAGCCAATCTTAACAGTTGAATCATGTACGACTGATGTTGGATTATGTCCATGAGCGACCACTGGATCATGGCAAGCAGATAACTGGATTATGGCAATATCATCATGATGGTTTGGTCTTCAATGTGGATCATGTACAACAGCTATTTGATCATGGTGATTCAACCATAGCTGATCACTTTGGATAGTTATATCATACATGATCGACCGTTAGATCATGCAGGTCAACCATTGGATCATGTTGATGCAATCATGTCAAGCATCAACCATTGGATCATGTATCATTCTCAGTCTTAACTCTTAACCATCATTATTCGGTTCAAAACAACTTACTTTTGAAATTAAATGGTCTACAGCTTGGATAGACAATCCGACCAGTTTAAGCTTCAAAAGTACACTAAATACTTGATCAGAAAAAGGATCATCCAGACCCATACCCAGATAAGCAGAGAAGCAAGAAACACCAATAACCATATTCCTGCCAAATACGATATTTTCTTGACTTCAATAGAAGAAGCACTACAGAGACCCCAGCCTTGGGCTCTCACACTTCTATCAGACTTCAGCGCAGACGATCTTGCTCTCATAAGGGGTAAGATAGCTAAACTTACTAACCAGATAAACAACATACAGCCCAGACTTCGTGCAGACTCTATCCCAGAACTACCTCCAGGAAGCATTCAACAGTTGCTCCAGAGTTCGGGATTGAGTTACTAGAGCATTCTCGTCTTCACTGGCTTCTTCTCATATCAGAAAACTCAAATTTGCGCTCATAAGTGCACTTTGTGTGCGATTAAGTGCACATTTACAGCTCAGTGCAGAGAAGTACATTTTCACAGAAATCAAAACTCTCAATATCAGACTTCGTGTGCATAAGTGCAACTTGACACCAAGTGGTCCCCCCTTGTCTTCTTTTTGTGCATGAAATACGGTTTGAACTGTATAGCATAGGTAAATTAAAAGGAACCCTTCTTTGGTATATCCTACTTAAGAAGTCCAAAAGAGACAAAAATCAACCTTCAAAAGACTTCTGGGATAAATCAACCTAATAAGGCCATTTGACGCTATAATACCTTCTTACTCATTTTTGTCCCTTTGGAACTATTAAGTTCAAAATACTACAACAAATTTCATTTCTTCCCACTGTATAAACTTGGCATACAATAAGTGGCATTTCCCACCTTGTGGTCCACTTATTTTGTCATTTTGTTAAAACTTTTAGCTGTTGATCTGAACCATCATTTCAAATTCTAGAATTCCTGATCTGATTAACTGGGCTAGTTGTTCGTGGAACACTTTCTGAGAATTTACAAATAAACTTTTGTTTGCTATGCTAACTGAATATGTTTTGACACATTCCCTTGGTTTATAAGAGTTCAGATATGTAATCTTTCTGATTAATAGACTGATTACTGGTTTTGAAATTGAATGTCATAGCTAACTTATTAGCTTCAAAGGTGATGTGCCTTTTTATAGCTTCAGTGTCAGTTGTGTTGTGCATTAAGGCTTGCTTCCTTGATTTCATCTGTGACTTTCAGTAAGACGGTTTCAACTTTCGAAACTCTAATAGAAGTATCTTGTTTTATCTGACTAATCTCATTAGACATATTGGTTGTATCGGTAATGAGATTGGCTAACGCTGTCTGCATTAAGACATGTTAAGATTTTTGTGATCAATTCAAGTCCATTGATTTGATTCTGATTTTCGGAATTTAATTTTCTTTGAATTTCTTTTAGAGTACATCTTATCTGATCATAGTTGTTTCTATAGGTTACTGTATCTATCTTGAGTTGATCATGTATAGCTGAAAGATCTCTGATTCTGTTCAAGTCTCTCAAAGACTTGTGCGAGATTCTTCTGAAATATGATAAAATCTGAGTAAAAGATTTTTAAACCTTGTCTTTTTGCTTCTAAATCTGAACTTAGTTGTTGATGTTCATTGCATAGCTCTACTATTGCAGTGCTCATCCAAGTTCCTGCTTTAACTAACTTTTTAACATTCGTTATCATTTCACCATGAGATGTTATTAACCATTATGGGTTACGGTTAGTTAGCTGTTGAACTCTGTCAAGCCATGTGCTTAACGAGAAGTCTGATTTCAACACTATAGGTTGGTAGGAGAATATTTCTCATTTCTAGATTTCCTTTCTTCTAAGATTCCAATAGTCTGTTTGATTCCTATTTCTAGGACTTCTAATTTTTTCTGGAGTTCTTCAACCTTTTGGTGTAAGATTTTATCTTTCTGAGTTCCTCTTAAACTGTTCTTAATTATATCCCCTATATTTTCTAAGGGTATTTTCAGGCCATATTTCTTAGAATCATTTAAGAGAATCTGGATGACTTTTCCAAAGTCTTCAAGGGTCTGATTATCTGTATCCGTGATTTCATTTTGAATATTTTTAGTTTTCTTTTCTACTTTGCTAATTTGCTCACTAATCTGATTTAAGGTTTTGCTTAGTTTAGCGTTAACCGCTAAATGCCACTGACATTTGTCTAAAATTGTATTGTAGATTGCTGCAATATTTTGTTCTGTAACTTGATCTGTACCAAGTAAGGGTGGCAATGGGCCGGGCTCAGGCCTCAAATTCTACTATAAACGGGTCGGGATTGCACTGGGCCTTATTCAAAAATGACAAAAATTCAAGCCTAAGCCCGGATCAAAGGTTTCATGGTAAGAGCTGAAAATAGGATGCTTTTTCCCAAAAAAAGGTTTTCTGGGTTGAATGAAAGAGTGGTAATGGTCGTCGTGGAATTGAAACAGTGGGACAAGAAAAGGGTTTTGATCTAAAAGAAAACGCCGTTAGAGAGCTGACTCGTGCTCTAGAGTTGCAGAGAAGAAAAGAGCCAAATACAAAACTAGAAAATGCGTTTAACGAAGACCGCTCGAATGAGTTACTAATTATACAAATATCCTTTACTCTTTGCATGTTAAGACAATTGTTGCATGCTAGCCCAGGGCATCATGGTCAATCCTACAAAAGTTTTCAATTGAAGGCAATAAAGAAGCCAAAGAGAGACTGTCACGCAGTGGGTCCTGCAGACTAATCATCCCAAAAACTAACCGCAGTTTTGAGGGAATGGCGATTTTAACCACAGTCTAAGAGTTAAAAACTGGTTCAAGCAAGCGTGTAAAATAAAAAGCTTCCCCTATCTTTCCCGAAGATCGATAATAACCATGGGCTGCATATAAGGTTTCAGTACTTACCCCCTAGGATTTAAAGGGTTTGAAGTTCAAGAGATTCATCCAAGCTTTCTCTATCTCCTGGTGATTGTTGAGGTCTGTGTCAATGAAGAGATGCTTAAACTCCTTCACGGATGAGGGTATTAACCAAAGATTTGAGCACCACTACGTTGTTCATCACTGTCCATCCGATTCATCCTGTTCACGACCGTGAGCGAACGGATCAAAGGTTTCATGGTAGGAGCTGGAAATGGGATGCTCTTTCCCCAAAAAGGGTTTTCTGGGTTGAATGAAAGAGAGGTAATGGTCATTGTGGACTTGAAACAGTGGGATGAGAAAATGGTAGTGATCTCAAAGAAAACGCCATTAGAAAGCTTACTTGTGCTCTAGAGTTGCAGAGAAGAAAAGAGCCAAATACAAAACCAGAAGAATGTGTTTAACAAATACCGCTTGAATGAGTTACTAATTACATAAGTACACTTAACTTTTCACATGTTAAGACAACTGTTGTGTGCCATCCCAAGGCATCAAGGTCAACCGAACAAAAGTTTCCAATTGGAGGCTAAAAAGCAGCCAGAGAGAGATGACGTCACGCAGTGGGTCCTGTAGACTAATCACCCAACTCTAATTGCAATTTCGATGGAACGACTATTTTAACCACAGTCTAAGAGTAAACAACTGGTTCATGCAAACGTATAAAATAAATGGCTTTCCTTATCATTCTGGAAGACTGATAATAACCCATGGGCTGCATATAAGGTTTCAGTGTTATGACCTAGGATTTCAAGGGTTTGAAGTTCAGGAGATTCATGCAAAGCTTTCTCTATCTCCCAGTGATTGCTGAGGTCCGCGTCAATGAAGAGATGCTTAACTCTTTCACGGATGAGGGCATCAACCACATTTTGAGCACCACTACGTTGTTCATCATTGTCTATAAGATATATCCTGTTCACAATTGTGAGCGAGCAGATCAAAGGTTTCAGGTTAAAAGCTGAAAGTGGGATGCTTTTTCGCAATAGAAGGTTTTCTGGGTTGAATGAAAGAGAGGTAGTGGTCATCGTGAAATTGAAAACGTGGGAGGAGAAAAGGGTTTTGATCTCAAAGAAAATGCCATTAGAGAGCTGATTCGTGCTAGAGAGTCACAGAGAAGAAGAAAGCCAAATACAAAACCAGAAGAATGCGTTTAATGAATACCGCTCGAATGGGTTTCTAGTAACACAAGTACCCTTTACTTTTTGCATGTTAAGATAACTATTGCATGCCATCCAAGGGCATCACGGTCAGCCGTACGAAATTTTCAATTAGAAGACAAAAGGCAGCCGGAGAGAGACAATGTCATGCAGTGGATCCTGCAGACTAATCTCTCAAAAAACTATGGTAGTCAAGGCATCGCCATGACGAATAGCGACAGATTTCGCCATATGCACTGATATGGCGAAACTTTTGAAATGGCGACGCCATGGCGGTATGGCGCCATGGCGCTGTGATATTCGCAATATATATATATATATATATATAACTTAACAGTAATTTTAAGCTATATAATTATAAGTTATAGTTTAATAACTTATAATCTTATATATAAAAGGGGATTCTAGGGCTTGGACAACACTCATCTCTCGACTCTCTCCTCAACACGCGTCTCTCCTCAGCAAAAAAAGGTACGCAATTTTTTTTTCTCTCTTAGTCTCGTCTTTCTCTCGCCTCCCTTTCTTCTGTAGGTTCGCAGCCTCGCAGGCCCTGTCTTCTCTCTCGCGCCTCCCTTCTCTCCCCTTTCTCTCGTCTCTCTCTCAACTTCTTATTTTTATTTTTTGTTCTTTTCTCGACTAATTTTTTTTATATATTTGCACCTTCGCAAGCTCCATTGACGATCAATTGGCAACGAATCGCCTTCACACCTTCATCAAAAGATCAGATGGAGTTGAAATGTTTCATAATTAATATTAGCTCTCTATTTATTGATATTTGTCTATGCCTGATTAATTAGTTGAGTTTTTTTCTTCCTCTAGAAAAAATATATGAATTAAAAATAGTAAAAAACTAAAAATAAATAAATATTAATGATTAATAAATAAAAATAAAATTATTAATATTTTTTTGAAAAAATTGTAAATGACTTCGCCATGGCCTCGCCATGGCATGACGAGCCTCTTCGCCATGACCTCGCCACAACGCCTTAACTACCTTGCAAAAAACTAATCACAGTTTAGAGGAAATCAAGATTTTAACCACCATTTAAGAGTTAAAAATTGGGTCAAGCAAGCATGTAAAATAAATAACTTCCTCTATCATTCTCGAAGATCGATAATAACCAGATAAGGTTTCGGTGCTATCCCCTTGGATTTCAAGGGTTTGGAGTTCAGGAGATTCATGCAAAACTTTCTCTATCTCCTGGTGATTACTGAGGTCTGCGCCAATGAACAGATGCTTAACTTCACGGATGAGGGAATCGGCCACGATCTGAGCACCACTATGTTATTCATCCCGCTCACGATCGTGAGCGAATTGATCAAAGGTCTCATGGTGAGAGCTGGAAATGAGATGCTTTCTTCCAAAAAAGGTTTTCTTGGTTGAATGAAAGAGAGGTAATGGTTGTTGTGGAATTGAAATAGTTGGACGAGAAAAGAGTTTTTGTCTTAAAGAAAATATCATTAGAGAGCTGACTCATGCTCTAGAGTTGCAGAGAAGAAAAGAGACATTCAAAATCAGAAGAATGCGTTTAACGAATACCGCTCGAATGAGTTTCTAATTACACAAGTACCCTTTACTTTTTGCATGCTAAGATAACTATTGCATGCCATCCCAGGGCATCATGGTAAATTGTAAAAAAGTTTCCAATTAGAAGCCAAAAATCAGCCACAGAGAGATGATGTCACGTAGTGGGTCCTGTAGATTAATCACTCAAAAAACTAACCACAGTTTAGAGGGAATCAAGATTTTAACCATCATCTAAGAGTTAAAAACTGGGTCAAGCAAGCGTGTAAAATAAATGGCTTCCTCTATCATTCTCAAAGATCGATAATAACCATGGGCTGCATATAAAGTTTCAGTGCTATCCCCTTGGATTTCAAGGATTTGGAGTTCAGGTGATTCATGCTATCTCCAGGTGATTGTTGAGGTCTGCGTCAATAAAGAGATTTTTAACTCCTTAACGGAAGATGGCATCAACCACTATTTGAGCATCACTCTACATCGAATTCATCCTATTCCCAATTGTGAGCGAACGGATCAAAGTTTCATGGTAAGAGCTGGAAATGAGATGCCTTTTCCCAAAAATGTTTTGGGTTGAATGAAAGAGAGAGGTGATGGTTATTGTGGAATTGAAACTATGAGACGAGAAAAGAGTTATGATCTCAAAGAAAACTCCATTAGAGAGCTGACTCGTGCTCTAGGGTTACAGAGAAGAAAAGAGCCGAATACAAAACCAGAAGAAAGCGTTTAACGAATACCAGTCGAATGAGTTACTAATTACACAAGTATCCTTTACTTTTTGCATGTTAAGACGATTGTTGCATGCCATCCCAGGGCATTCTTGAAGACCGACTGCGTGCCACCAGTTTAGAGGGAATCATGATTTTAACCCCAATCTAAGAGTAAAAAATTGGTTCAAGCATGCGTGTAAAATAAATGGCTTCCCCTATCATTCCCGAAGACCGATAATAACCATGGGATGCATATAAAGTTTCAGTGCTATTCTCTTGGATTTCAAGGCTTTGGAGTTCTGGAGATTCATGCAAAGCTTTCTCTATCTCCAGGTGATTGCTGTGGTCTTGGTCAAGATCTATCCTCCCTAATTGTATCGCCATGATCCAATGGTCGTTATATATGACCCGGCGGTCAAGATCGAGTTGGAATAATTATATCACCAAGATCTGGTGTTCAAGATGGAATCACCCGTATTATTATCATTATGTCACCATGTATCTAATTGTTGCTCTTCGATGAGCTAATGGTCAAGCCTGAGGAATTTGTTGTCATGATCAGATGACCGGCTTATCATGATCCATATGGGGTGCTTAAGTTTCCGTGCTTGTACAGCCAATTAGCCATGATACAACCGTCGTTCATACATAACCCAGTGGTCAAGATTGAGTCACTTGATTTTGCATTTAAACAGGGCCTAAGATCTTACTAATGTAAGTAGAGATTACTGGTAACTCATAGATTAGAGCAAAACATAAATTACATGGGCCAACCAAACAGGCATAGAACAGCATATTGAACAAAAATGTAAATTACACAAGGAGAGTCTAACAACCCAGTTTGTAAAGCATTCAATTCACAAATTAGACTTACTATGAATTGAGATATCTGCTTTTTTGGTTTGAAGTAGCCTTTGTTTGACCTCAAGGTCATGGGGATCAAAGATTGGTAGAGGAAGATTTCAAGAGAATATGGAGGCATTTACTTCTTTTGAAACCATAGAGTACATGCAGGATGCAGCACAAGCATCTTCAGAAAAGTTTGTAGAAGATGATGTAAACATCCTTTTAGGCAATGTTTCATGTTTTGCATTTCAGGATTGCCTATAAATAATACTTTTTATCCTTGGATCAATTGTCTCAATGATTTTGAACTAAATTGATCACATAAACATTCATATGTTCACAAGGAAGTAAATGGTGTTGTTGACTACCTTTTGCTAAGAAGAGGCCTCAAGAAAATGGTTAATGAAAGGGGAATGTGGTCCACTCATCTATAACTTATTTTATGTTATCACTGTGTATCCTGGAGATAATATCCTTTCTTTTTCAATAAAATTCATCACTTGTCACTCAAAAAGAGAGGAAAAAACTCTATCTCAGTTCATTAGTAATTTATTTATCATTAACTGCCTTGACAAAGCCATGCGGATGTCCAAGGCTTCAAGCTTTCTTGTTTGTATAAATGTGAACGTGATTATAGCGTACCATTAAACGTGGTTCACGTTCACTTTTTGGCTGTGTGCCGCATGAAAGCAACGTATGATAGTTTGATGGTAGGCCCCATAATCTCAAGATCTGTTGTGTGGAAGATTGGGACCAAAAACAATCTTCATCATCTGATTTAAAGCAGTCAACGAATTTTTCCTTTGTTTAAGTGAGGTGGCTGTAACATAAAGTGCTGTGGTAGTAACACACTAACGCCAGTCAATTTAAAGCCCACTGAGCTTCCATAATGAAGTGCACTTCCTCGAAATACTTTCAGAGAAGGTTAGGGATAAGGTAACATGTCAAATTTAAAGAGGACTGAGCTCCCATAAGGAACAGAACTTCCTCCAAACAATTTCGAAGAAGCTTACTAAGCTTTTTAATCTAGTTGCTATTAAATAATCCCTCAGCAATATATGTATTGCTCATGATCCACTTCACATCAACATAGAGTAGACAAGTTGAAGCGAAGGAAAAATTATTCAAGCACCCTGAACTGAAATGCAGTCCCTTTGTACATAAGAATTTCAAGTTGATGTTTGTAGTAGATCGGCCTTGGATAGTATTATCCGCTGGCATGTTTTACTGATTACCATATTTATAAACGAACAACACTTATATATATATATATATATATATATATATATATATATATATATATATATATATAATGTCTCTTATGAAGTTAATGTCTAGAGAATCCTGCACAGAATACGAGATGTGGCATTTGCACTGTCCCATATGATCACTCTGTTGGAATGTTTAACTATCCAGGATGACATTGCACTTGTATCTACTCTTAGTTCCGAACTTCCTATTGACGCAGGACGACACCCTTAAACTATGTGAATGCAATGATTGATTTTACCGAAATTAAATGGAATTAAATTGAACAATAAAACCTTCAAAATATAACGAATGCCTTAGGTTTTCGTAGTATTCCATGGGAGGATCATGTATAATTCAGGCAGGGTTCAGTCCGGGCGATAGATTCATTAGGTTGCAGCGTGGATCGTTCCTAGAGATAAAACTCTAGATTTTCTAGATTAAGGCGCTCACAATGCAATGATGGAATCTCTGATTTTGGGTTATTTTGATATGGTTTGGTTTTAGCAGTCTGATGGAGGCTACGACTGATGGATCCGATCGATTCAATGGTTTAGGGAAAACTAGGGTTTAGGATTTCAAAAGGATGAAGGCTGAATTAAGGTTGTGGGATCACACAAGCAAAGATAATGAGAGATAGATATGTAGATAGAAGCTAGATTTGCAGGCATCTCACCCTTGGCTTCGCACCAAACCCTTCTCGGGAAGAAGAATCACTCTTTGAAGAAACTCATCTCAAGTCTCAAAGCAAGACTCTCATTCATTCAATCATCAATAATCCCTTACATTGTTCACTTAAGGACCTTATATAGGAGCCCTTTCAATAAAAGAAAACCCTAAAACAAATAATAAATAAAAGACAAATAAACCCTCAAAACAAAAGTTCGAATTTAGACTTCAAAATTAACTAAACAACCCGGCGCGATTTCGATCGATCGAAAGTGAAAATCGATCGATCGAATTTTATACATATAAAATATCGCCGTCGACATTCGATCGATCAAATTGAAGTTTCGATCGATTGAATAGATCGAATAGTCCATTCGATCGATCGAAATTTCACTCCAGAATTATATTAACTCTGTTGATGCCATTCGATCGATCGAAATGGGACTTCGATCGATCGAAAATTTTGACCGATCAAAACTTCAATTCGATCGATCGAATAGGCTGATTCCTCCAATTTTCTCCAGAATTTCGTCTTTTGCCTCTTTCGCCTAGTTTTGATGATTTCTATTCCACTTCTTCCGACGTCGGTATACACGAAACGGTCCATATCTAATGTCTATGATGTTAGCGTCACCGTCAATTCTCTCGGACCAAAAAGGCTTCATCACCGATGAAGCGGCGTCGTGATAGCGCTCGAGCATGTCGGGGTCCAGTCGTTGCACCTCGTCTTCAGCTAACCATCAGTTCTCGGAGTCCGGCTTTCCCAACCAGTTGACCAAGTACTTTTGAATTCCGCCTCCATAGGTGGATATCACCAAATCATCTAATATCCATTTCGATCTCATTTCTGCGCTGCTTGCGTGGGGAAGGGAAGGGTAGGGGTTGCAGGGTGGGGCTGGTATTCGAGCTCGGGGCTGCTTGGAGGGGGTTGTGAGGGGGTGGGGCTGGGGGCAAAGAAGGAATCATGTCCTCCACATTGAATGTAGAGCTGACCCCTATATCCGGTGGAAGCTCGAGGACATATGCATTAAGTCCGCTCCTTGTCACAATTCTAAAAGGTCCAGCACCACGGGCTTGAAGTATCTTTGCGGCTCCCAACGGGAACCGCTCAGGCCTATCCCGAACCATGACGTAGTCTCAAACCTGGAATTCCTTGAAGCGCCTGTGCGCATCCGCATATATTTTATACTATTCATTGCTTGCATTAATTCTTTTTCTAATTTCGGCATGCAATTCATGTATATGTTGTGCAAATGAATCGGCTGACTCGGAGACTTGATGGGATGCAGACATGGGAATAAGATCAATGGGTGTTTTAGGCCTATGACCAAGGACGACCTCAAAAGGACTCATACCTAGGGACCTATTGACTGAATTGTTGTATGCAAACTCGGCTGAAGGCAAAATAGAATCCCAAGTCCGAGGGTGATCACCACCAAGACAACGGAGAAGATTACTTAAGCTCCTATTGGTGGACTCCGTTTGGCCATCTGTTTGAGGATGATAGGCCGATGAAAATTGGAGCATGGTACCCATCATGTGTCATAAAGTTTTCTAGAAATAACTGGTAAATTTCATATCTCAATCCGACACAATCGTCTGGGGTAGACCATGTAGACGCGCAACCTCCCCGAAAAATAATTTGGCTATATGAGCTGCATCGGAGGTCTTAGAGCATGGTATGAAGTGGGCCATCTTGGAAAAGCGGTCCACTACCACAAAAATGGAATCGTGCTTTCGATGGGTCTTTGGAAGTCCAAGCACGAAATCCATAGAGACGTGTTGCCACGGGGTGTGCGGCAAGGGTAAAGGGGTGTACAAGCCAGTATTTTGTTTAATATGCTTCGCAACTTGGCATGTACGACATTGTTTTACGACCCTAGAGATATCTTTTCCAAGGCTAGGCCAATAGAACCTATCCTCAACGAGCGCACTGGTTTTATTGCGCTCAAAATGTCCGGCAATCCCTCTGGCATGTAACTTCTAAATGAGGAAGTCTTGTAATGAAGTACGAGGGATGCACAAACGATTCCCTTTGAACAAATACCCATCCAGCAAGGTATACTCGGAGTTAATATTGTTCGGATTTTCAAGGAAAGCAGTGTATTCTGTCCCGAAATCTGGGCAATCGGGATAATCTTGCTTCAACTGTTCAAATCCGAAGACCTCAGTGCTCATAGACTCCAAAGTCGCCACTCGACAACTAAGCGCATCAGCAGCCTTGTTCTCGGCACCAGCCTTATACTTCAAGACAAATGTGAACCCTTGAAGGTACTCGACCCATTTCGCGTGCCTCGGGTTCAGCTTTTTCTGAGAAGTAAGGAAATGTAAGGCTTCATCGTCAGAAAACAACACAAATTCCTGCGGTCTCAGGTAATGCTTCCAATACCAAAGAGATCGGACGACCGCATAGAACTCCTTGTCATAGGTGGAGTATTTCTGCTTTGTCTCATTGAGTTTCTCACTAAAATAGGCCATAGGGTAGCCTTCTTGGCTCAGCACTCCACCTATGCCTACACCCGACGCGTCACATGCTACTTCAAAGACTTTAGAAAAGTCTGGTAGGCGCATGACAGGTGCAGTAATCATTTTCTCTTTTATCTCGGCAAAGGCCCTTGTCGCGGCTTTGCTCCACAGGTGCTCTTTTCTCATGCAATCGGTAATTGGAGCTATGATGGTGCTAAAGTTTCGGATAAAGCGACGATAAAACGTGGCCAAACTATGGAAGCTACAAACTTCATGAATATTTCGAGGTTCGGGCCACTCCACAATGGCCTTAACCTTCACAGGGTCCGCAACCATCCCGTCTACCGAGACAATGAATCTCAATAATACTACAGAGTGCTGCATGAAGGTGCACTTCTTGAGATTCGCGTATAACCTCTCTTCCCTTAAGGTTTCGCAAACCAACCTCAGGTGGATAATGTGTTGTTCCTTGTCTGAACTGTAAATCAGAATGTCATCAAAGTATACGACAAGGAATTTGCCAAGGAATGGCCTCAACACTTGGGTCATGAGCCTCATAAATGTGCTCGAGGCATTAGAAAGCCCAAAAGGCATGACCATCCACTCATAAAGACCGTCTTTGGTCTTAAAGGCGATTTTCCATTCATCGCCAGGACGAATTTGAACATGATGGTAGCCACTTTTAAGGTCTATCTTAGAAAAGATAGTGGCTCCAGCCATCATGTCTAGCATGTCATCAAGCCGCGGTATGGGAAACCGATATTTAACAGTGATCTTATTAATCGCATGGCTATCCACACACATGCGCCATGTACTATCTTTCTTAGGGGTGAGTAATGCTGGTACGACACACGGGCTCAGACTCTCTTGTATGAACCCCTTTTGAAGGAGCTCACTGACTTGCCGAGTCAACTCGGCGTGCTCAACCGGATTCAACTTGTAGTGGGGCAGGTTCGGTAATGTAGATCCAGGAACTAAGTCAATTGCGTGTTGAATGTCACGCATGGGAGGGAGCTCATTAGGTAAGTCTTTGGGGAAGACATCCGCAAATTCATTCAGGATGGGCTCTACCTCCTTGGGGTATTCACAGACTGACTCAGAAGTACTCTCAACAGTGACAACGACGTACACGACACTCTCATCTAACGATGCCCTCTCGAACTCTGAAGGGCTCACACTATTGATGGCCTTGGATTGACCTCCCTTCTTCTCAACTCTATTGACCGATGGTGCTTTGGGAGCCAAAGGGTTAAGAGTGATTTTCTTGCCCTTGTAATTGAACGTGCAAATGTTAGATTGATAAAAAATGGTCACGTTCAAATCATAGAGCCATGACCTCCCTAAGATAATGTGGCCCACATCCATCGGCACCACATTGCACCACAAGGTGTTTGAATATGAACCCAACTGTATGGGTATACGACATATCTGAGATACGGGAATGGATGAGGAGTCAACCCATGCGACTTTGTAAGGTCTTGGGTGGGCTTCAGGTGTAAGCCCTAAGCGGGTGACGGTATGTTCTGACACCACATTGGTGTAGCTCCCGCTATCCACGATTACCCTACAACTCTTCATCCCACATGTGGCAAAGGTGTGGAAAATGTTCTCCATTCGCCAATCCTCCTTTTCATCCCGTTGAGGCTGTGCAAAGGCACACCTCACAACTAGAGCGCGACCCATGTCATCACCTTCCTCGTCACTAGGTGTGACATTCGGCTCAAAGACCTCTTCCTCATAAACTCCTTCACTTTCTTCTCCTCCATCAATGAAGAGATTCCTTTGTGGGTCCCTTGTAGGGCATTGGGCAGCAAAGTGACCCAATCCTTGGCATTTATAGCATTTGACATGAGACCCACTCTTCGAGGATTCTCCGGCTATACCCTTACCTTTGTCAAACCTCACATTGATAGATGTGGGTTGCGTGGGTTTGGCAGGTGGGTTTCCAGCACTAGATCTCACTTCACCGACACGGAGTTGACCGGGGTGAAAATCAGATCGCCTAGTCACCGTCATTTTCAAATATCGTTCAAGGTCTTGAACGACGGTGTAACAATCGGTGAGTGTCTCCACAGGGTGGGAGACTAACTCTTTTTGCAAGTCAAGTCTCAATCCGATGCGAAATCTAGATAGAGTGACTTGAGGGTCTTCGGATACCTTGGCTCTTATCATAAATTCTTCAAATTTGTCAATGTAATCCGAAACGGGCATACTACCTTGGCACAGATTTTGCCATTGGTCAAGGAGACGATGGTAGTATGAAGAAGGAACATACTTCTCTGTAAGTCGTTCTTTCATGTCCTCCCAATGGTAATGGGAGTACAACCCGCATTCGTTCTGATGCGTTCAACGTTGAACCAAAAGAGTCGAGCTTGGCCGATGAGCTTCATTTTAGCAAGTCTAACACAATCTTTCATCGCTCATACCAAACCACTCGAAGTGCTGGTCCATATCGGATAACCAATCGAGGAAGACCTGAGGGTCTAGTCGTCCATCGAAAGTCGGGAACTCAACTTGGACATTTTTGAGGAGTCTCCCTTCCCGGTCGTAGTCATCTCCATGATGATCAAACCTATGGTTCTGGTTCCGATTATGTTGGTAGCCATTTCATTCGAAACGTGGACCAGGACCATTACGCTCACGGGGTGGTTCGAAGTACTCATCACCCTTGTCTAACCGATTGACTCGGTCTAACAACCTCTCATTGGATGTTTCGAGAGTCCTTTGGGCTGTCTCCAAGGCAGCCATTCGATCATTGATCGATTTTAGATCAGCCCTCATGCCGTTAAGAGCCTCGGTAATCCCACTCATGTCCATGGTGATACGGTTCACTAATTGACGGGTTCTAGTATGGAATGCAAAATGAACTGACAATGAAGGAGACTTTTGACAAACAAGTGATGTGCACACTTGGGCCAAAACAGAAATAATATGCAATTAAAATTAAAGTGCAATGAATGCAATGTCACACAATATGCCCTAACCTAGAACCTAGGACTTTGATACCAAAACTGATGCAGGACGATACTCTTAAACTACGTGAATGCAATGATTGATTTTGCCGAAATTAAATGGAATTAAATTGAACAATAAAACCTTCAAAATATAACGAATACTTTAGGTTTTCGTAGTATTCCATGGGAGGATCACGTATAATTCAGGTAGGGTTTAGTCCAGGCGTTAGATCCGTTAGGTTGCAGCGTGGATCGTTCCTAGAGATAGAACTCTAGATTTTTCAGATTAAGGCGCTCACAATGCAATGATGGAATCTCTGATTTTGAGTTATTTTGATATGGTTTGGGTTTAGCAGTCTGATAGAGGCTACGACTGATAGATCGGATCGATTCAATGGTTTAGGGAAAACTAGGGTTTAGGATTTCAAAAGGATGAAGGCTGAATTAAGGTTGTGAGATCACACAAGCAAAGATAATGAGAGATAGATAGGTAGATAGAAGATAGATTTGCAGCCATCACACCCTTGGCTTCGCACCAAACCCTTCTTGGGAAGAAGAATCACTCTTCGAAGAAACTCATCTCAAGTCTCAAAGTAAAACGCTCATTCATTCAATCATCAATAATCCCTTACATTGTTCACGTAAGGACCTTATATAGGAGTCCTTTCAATAAAAGCAAACCCTAAAACAAATAATAAATAAAAGATAAATAAACCCTCAAAACAAAAGTTCGAATTTAGACTTCAAAATTAACTAAACAACCCGGCGCGATTTCGATCGATCGAAAGTGAAAATTGATCGATCAAATTTTATACATATAAAATATCACCGTCGACATTCGATCGATCGAATTGAAGTTTCAATCGATCAAATAGTCCATTCGATCAATCGAAATTTCACTCCAAAGCTATATAACTCTGTTGATGCCATTTGATCGATTGAATTGAAGTTTCGATCGATCGAAAATGCTCCAGAATTTTATCTTTCACCTAGTTTTGATGATTTCCATTCTGCTTCTTCCGATGTCGGTATACACGAAGCAGTCCATATCCAATGTCTACGATGTCGGCGTCCCCGTCACCTATATTATCCGATCTACTATCAACTTGATCAGCCAAATGTCGCTTGTCTGATATTTACAATAAAATGGCTGCATCAAGTATTTTTATGTTCAATATGGTTGATGTTCAGACCATGTTATTGTATCTGAAGTCAGTTTTTCATGAAGAATGTTCAAAAGCTTAGGTGGTGTGTGTATGCGTTTTTTTTTTTAATAAATAAATTTATCAAAAAAAGATTTTATGGTTTGATTTTTCACATAATGCATTGATTGCTACAACATAACATAAGAAAATAACCATATTGAATATTCTTTTGACAGAAAAAGGGTGATGACACTATCGAATGCCACTTGCAATGCCCAACTTTTGAGGTATTCCTTTATATAGTCAAATTTCATATGATGATGTGTTTTTCATTTATCTTGGTAGCATTTCTACAGTTGTTTTATAGTAATTGGATTAATTCTTAACTCATTATTTCATCCATTATCATCCCTTGGAATAATTTGTGATAGAAGAGACAAAACCATCATCTCTACATTGTTAAGCTTGAGTCACTTCATCTCCCACTCTGAAAGCTACCTACTCTTCTTTAAAAGAGCTGGGTATTAGGTGCACAGGCCTGTGTACCATCTGATGGTGTCTATAGTGGTACTTTGGCACTCCTAGTCATATTGAGATGTCCAGGTAGGAGGTCAAAATGTAGATATGAATATGTGAAAATTCGTTCTTTTCTGATGTTATTAATGATCCAAACAAAACACTTTTTGTGCCTTAACATGGACCGTTGTGCATATTTCATTTGGCCATCCTTTTGAAGGCTCTTGTAGGCTTGATGAGACCGTAGAAACTCATGAATGCACATTTGTAGGCTGAATCCAATGTAGATGATACTCCATGTGTACTGCATGTACATTAGTATTTGTTTTTAACAACATACAAGCAGGGAGGTTTTATTTATTTATTATATTGTTTTTACTTTTTATTTTGTTTTATTTATTTATTAATTTTTGTGAGACAGGTTTGTCTGTGCACTCTTTCTTGCTACTAAGTCGAGAAGATTGCTAAGATTTAGTCCAACTTAACCAACTTGCTTGTTTAGGCTCTGGGTTATCAATCAATTCGGTCACGATTCAAATATTTTGCAAATGTTTTGGTTTGATGACTATGAATTGTGTGAGGGTGAAGCATAATGATCACACTTTCACTAGTTACGTAGTAATAGCTATATTGTTTTGCTAGAACATAGGAACGAAGTTTGGATTCGGCAATTATTCTTCGGATGCCATCATTGCTTCTTATCCGGGGAAATACCTATAAGCATGAAAGGAATTATTCCCCCGATTTGTATGGGAAAGAAAGGACTAGACTGACAGGAGAGGGAAATTAAGAAGGTAAGACTTGCTGGCAAGGCTGGGAAGACTGTGTATGGGAAAGAAAGGACTAGACTGACAGGAGAGGGAGATTAAGAAGGTAAGACTTGAAGAGGAGTTTTGCAATCCATGGGCCTTCTACCGCGGCCTGCTGCCATGGCAAGAATGTGTATGGGAAAGAAAGGACTAGACTGACAGGAGAGGGAGATTAAGAAGGTAAGACTTGCTGGCAAGGCTGGGAAGTCGCTGACAGCTTTTCAGCCTACACTAGAGGTCAAGTTCTTACTGCAAATTGATTTCCAAAAACCCTTCAGTAGGGTCATGCTGAGCCTCATCACTCTTTTGATTAGTGGGAACCTCAAAGTTAGTCTAGATCTGATATAGCTCTGCTGTAACCTTAAGTCTTCCCTAGGCGCTTTAAGACAAGTGTAGCGAAGGCATTCTCCCTAAGAGAAGTCCGAGTGTAATGCTTAGTGAATTCCTTAACAGTTCTGTACTTGTAAAGGTATTACCACTAAAGGCTGTGTTCAGGTTCAACCAGTTGAACCCTACCTGGGGTTCAACCAATTTAAAACACTTGGATACAAGGTATTTTTGACATGGAAAGCACTTTCACTTCAATTTATGAAAGTGTACAGGCTACCAAAGGTTCTAAAACCATTTGAACACCATATAGGGTCAACTGGTTGGACAAACACAGGCTTAACCCCCTTACCATTAATACAAAAGAGAAATAGATAATTTTTAACACCACGTGATGCTCATCATCATTATCTTCATCTTTTCTCATCTATTTGGGGAGTCATTTGTTTTTGCTCATCTTTTATAGTGCAAGTTAGTTTTTATTGTGGCGAGTCAACATCTTCCCGACTCGGCCGCATCATGGTCGCGTTTTAACGCCTACCTCAAGTGAGTCTGAGTTAGAGTTTTCAACTTGGCCTGACGTATGCGTTTAATAGCATGCACTAAGTTCAATACTGGTATTTGAAAGAACAAGGGAAATAATACCTTGCTCACTGTACTGAGTTACCCTTAGATCATACGTTTCGATTTATTTCTCCTTGCTTATCACTCACCTTCTAATATATTTTCCCACAGACTTGAGGCTGAGAGGAACCTAAGTGTGCAATTTTAATTCATTCATCTAATTATGATTTATATTTATTTCTTATTTGTACTTTGAGGCTGTGGGTTCTCAAGTCTTTGTGACTGTTGTTTGTCATGGCAGGAAGCAATTGCAATACCTTGGGGAGGTCTTCCAAAGAAAGTGACAAAACTGTACTTCGCCATGAGAGGTTCGTAATTATTTACGAAGCCCTATCTTCATATAAACCTGTATATTACTCTATCTTGCAGTATTGAAGCAGTATATCTGCAAGAGTTGATAACTGTTAAGAGTTTAAACCGCCCTTTTTGTCTGAAATAATGTGATCCACAGCTCCACGATAAATGGATACTTTTTCAGTTATATTATTAGATGACTGAGAGATGATTTGATCATTGCTTTTATATATATATATATATATATATATATATATGATTGATACCAATGATAGAAAGGCTTCCAATTTATTTTTTCATATTTGCCTGCCTCCCCAGGCTGCCTAAGTCACCACCCGGTATCACAAAAGTTAGCAAGTGTTTAGACTACCAAGCAATTATTATAGTGTATGAAAAGCACAAGGATGCGGAGTTTCACTATCATATGGGCATAAGGAATACGAATGCCAGCAGATTTACAGTCATAGGAAAGCTATCCAGACTGCTCCACTTGTGCACAATTATGGTTGTCAATTCATCCTCAAGATCAACAAGGGGCAAAATCCAAGCTTAGTCTTACATTCTCAGTAGTGTTTCATATGTCGGATTTATCTGTTGGTACCAATGCTCAGTAGGGTGGAAATGGGCTGGGCTTGGGCTGTACGAGGTTAAATTTAAGCCCGGCTCGGTGGATTTGAACTTGGCCCTAGCCCAGCCTGAGCCTATGGTGGGCTTATGACTCTAAGCCCAATCCCGGACCGTCATAAACTATCAAAGCCCAAGCCCGGCCCATTTATTATAAATTACTTATTGATTTAAAAAAAATAGGTCTATAATAGTAAAAATAGAGACATTGATACATTGCAAATATCTAATAAGAAGTTAATATCCTTTACCAAGAAAGTGTTAAGTATAAAAATCGAAAATCTATAGTTCTTGAGGGTGGCAACGGGCTGGGGGTAGGGGTGTGAACAGGTCGGGTTCTGGACGGGTTAGGGTCAACCTGAACCCGACCTGTTAACCACATCCCTAGACCTGCTTGTTCCCCTCTAAACATTGACCTGAACCTGAACATGACTTGTTCAAAATACCGAGACGTGACCTGTTACTTAGACCTGGACCTGAACTTGGATCTGCACGCAACCTGAACAGGACTTGCTAATGTAATTTCATCGAACTTTCAATTTTGAACCTGAATTGTTAACTACATTATTGGGCCTGACCAAGACCTATACAATATAATATATGTACGTGTCTTATAGTAAACAGGTACCAGGTCAGGTTTGGGGCTAACTTGAACTCGGCTTGTTTCTGTAACAGGTTTATATTCTCAACCCGACCTGACCCGACTGGTCAAGTTTATTAAACCCAGACCCGGCTTGAAGCAGGGCGGGTCTTAAAAACTTACCAAGTCGATCGACCAGACCCATCTGCACCCCTAGCTGGGGGTGACCTCTGAGTGTTAACCCTAATATCATATATGATAGCCTAACGGGCCTAGTAGTTTAAGCCGAAGCCCGGGCCGTATAAATTTTGGGCTTAAAGTGTTAGCCAATCCCAGCCCGTGGAATTTATATCAAGCCCAAACCTTCCTTAAACTGGGCCTGGCTACCCAGCACATTGCAGTCGTGTGGTCCTTGAAGTCATGAAGCATTTATGTCCTATGGGTGTGGTTGATGATGAAAAATGGTCTCCTAGGGTAGATGCCAATTTGTTATCTGTTCTTATTGACCTGCACCATTGACTTCAAAGTTAGGCTTTGAGAGTTTGAGTTACAGGGCATCTTTCTTTACTAACGCTTATTGCATTTTTATTCTGGAGGTGCTAATGGAATATAAAAACTTATGATAGGGCATGCTACTTTCTGATGCAATTGGTGCTTCCAAAACCCAGGAATTACAGATATATGCAAAGTTAAGAATTAAGCATTAATCGATTGTTACACCTTGGATTCAAATACTGTGTGATTAAGAAAAATTCACTCACTCCATTGGTTATCAGTATGATGATTGCTAAAAAATTGTTTATTTTTCATTATCAGTTACGGTGGTTGTTGTTCCATATGCTTCTATATTATACATGGTTTTATCCTTTTGTATGAATATTGATTATATGATTCGGGTAACTGCATAAGAGTAATGGAATGTTAACCCTTGATACCATATACATGTTTCCAGCTCATTTTTTATGAATGTAATTATTTTATGTTTCTTGTTGTTTTCTTGAATGTGCCAGATGGAAAAAGTTACAAATCCATTGTTTTATTTTGTTCTAGTAACAACTGCACTAATTTCGTACTTTCATGTGGATTTCTTTGGAGTTCTAGGGCAATATTTGTATAATAATGATGAGTTGGTATTATTGGGTACCCGACCGTAGTGCCAGCATTGGAACTTGGGCTAATCTCCCTCCAGCTACCTTGGGGGATGTGCACGCAGATATTATTGAGCGCCAAATCAGTGAAAGGTGAAAAGTGTACTTTCACTGATTTGCAGTCTCATAAATAACTGGGCACTTCCCTGAGGATTGTCCAATTGTTGGAGGTAGATTGATCAAGTGCCAAGTCTGGCACTCGGGTCAGGTACCTAATACGAAAGCTATAATGAATGAGTACCTTTAAATTCACCCACCAAATCTTTGAGTTCACCCACATTGAAACCCATTGACTGCTTTGAATCAGACGATGGAGGCCATTTTTCGTCCCAATCTTTCACACGATGGATCTTGCGATCATGTGGTCAGTTTTTTATTTCACGTGTCACACATCTAAAAAAGGTGACCTTAAAATCAGGTTCGAGTGTGATAAGTTTCACGTTATGTGAAGGCCACTTTTCTGGGATGTGTGCCATGTGAAATAAAAAACTGACCTTGTGCTGGTACACTCATGATCTCTAGTTCCACCGTGTGAAAGATTGAGAAAAAACTATCTCCATCGTCTTATTCAAAGCAGTCAATGGGTTTCAGAGTGGGTGAACTCAAAGATTCGGTGGGTGAATTTAAAGGTTCCCTGAATGATTTTACCTCCCATTTCTGCATTTGATACTGGCTGGTAAAACAGTTTCCTGGTTTGGATGTTGTTTCTGTAAGGTATCTATATCCACAAGAGGTCTCAATGTCTTTGTTCCCTTGTATGCAGTAATAGAAAGGCTTGAGTTAGCCGAGGGACGTAAACCTGGAGAAACGACGGTTGCAGATCTTCCAACTGTTTTGAAACTGAGGAAGGAGCTTTGTGAGGCACAGGTAATTCGGTCTATCGTAATACTTTAGAGGAATGATAGGCTTGGTGTTTCTTTCTATCAAAGTTTGTGGTGCCTGTCATTGATGTGACCCTTCCAATGGAATGATTAGCCATCCAAAAGTAACTGATCGTCCAATCAATTGTCTAATTTTAGACCTTTTCAAAAGGAGTTGACTGATCAGATGCTTGAGATCACTTGGCTGGTGTTTAGAAGTTGCTCATTGATTGAATGTCCTGATCGATGAGGACATGCATAAATTGTGGATATGTATGGGACACAATGCCAACTCTGGTGGAGAGATCTCTGGTGTTACTTGTCTCTGATTAATTCATCTGTAGAAATGAGATCCCTTCTGACATCTATGTTTGCTTAACATGGCAGTCATTGAATGAAGCTCATATTCCAGTTGGGCTTCTAGAAAGATTACTAGCTGCAGGTACAACAGAGCACCCGGCTGTCTGTGCGATCCTCGGAGGGATTCTTGGCCAGGTCCACTCGAATTCTTTCTTGTAATTATTATTATTTCTCATGATTTTTTTCATGATTCTATAAATTTTTGTTATTTTAATTTAGAAATTTATTGTTTTATATTCCAAGTCGCAATTCATTCAAAACTTTTATTCCATAACCATTAGAATATAATCAGTTTATCGTTCAAGGTTTTTTGCCGAAAATGGCGATATAAAATTCCTAAAGTGCCGCATTCCTTATTGTAATTTTCTGTGTTGCTTTTTTGTTTTTGAAGTAAATCTTGTTATCCAACATTTGGATGCATAGTGAACCTTAATGTCTTAGAACCCTTCATAGGTTTTACCCCTTTCACAGTTTGTTTGAATATCTTAAGAGACAAAAGTTCATATGTCAAAGGACATAGAAACCTGAATTGGTTGTCCTTACATCATTGTCTGGTATAGGGTAACCAACCTGTTCCCAATCTAGATTGTGAACGGGTTGCTTTTTTGGACATGTTGCAGAACTTCCATGTAATGCCAAGACCACGATCTAAAAATCCGTGCTCTCAAATATTGTGTTGAAAAAACACCTCTATTGTGTGATTCAAAGCACTGAAATTCCTTTAAAATGAACAGTTACCATATAAATTTCCGAAATTAGTTTTAGTCGTTCATTTTACAGTCCATTTAACTGCTTTGAATCACAGAGTGGAGATGTTTTTTCAATGCAATCTTCGACCTACCAGATCTTCACATCATATGAAGAATGGTGCCATGTCTCTAAAATTAGTGACCCATTCACAAGCTAACATTGGGAACGGGGTGGTTGCCCTGTATAAAATTGTGTGTGAATATACGTCAAAAGGTCAGCCCGATGCTCTTGTAGTTAAAAACTTCTTTTATTTTAATTTTCATTTCCCCCCTTCCCGACTTGGGAATTCATATTTCCTACATATGATTTGACGGTTGCTGATCAAATTTCTCAGGAAGTTATTAAAGCTATATCGGGCAAAGGAGATCCTCTCAAGAATTTCTTTTTCTTTGATGCCGTAGATGGAAAAGGTATAATAGAGGACATTTCCAACCGTACTGGGAGCTGATAACTTCATTTCTGGTGAGTGATCCTATCAAAGTCAACACTACATATATCTATCTGACTGATAGCATATGATCTCATATCTATATGCGCTAACTTAATTTCTTCACACAGTGTTCATTTTTCTGGTATGCACTTAGTTTTGTATGTTTTGTTCTTACATTTTAGCTATTTCCAAATTGTATAAATGTTGTTTCATATCTTTTTTTGCATCACAATTTTATTTTGTCACCAGAACTTACGCTTGATGTAATTGAGTTTGTGTAGGCTCACAGACCCGTTTTCTTTTAAAAACGGGTCACCCGTACTGGGCACTTGACTCTATCTATCATTGAGTGTGCTTCTTGATCCGAAGACCATGATGCTTTTATTTTGTCACCAGAACTTACGCTTGATGTAATTGACTTTGTGTAGGCTCACAGACCCATTTTCTTTTGAAAACGGGTCACCCGTACTGGGCACTTGACTCTATCTTTCATTGAGTGTGCTTCTTGATCCGAAGACCATGATGCTTATGTCTGTGTTGAAGATCGTATTGATGAAACATTTCTATGGTGGTCTTAGGGCCGGTCAAACTAGTATTAGAATTTTACATGGCGTTCGTTTTAGAAGCGTTTGACCGGGCCTAAGACCACAACATAGATGTTTTTTCAATGCAATCTTCAACACCACAGGTTTAAGTATCGTAGTCTTTGCCTCAAATCGCACACTTGATGAAATATAATGCCATCTGTCCGGCATTATATTTCATCAAGTGTGACTGGGCAAACTCGCAGTAATTTGCACCTAGTGGCTCATTTCTGATTGACCATGAGATTGTTGTTCCTAATCGCACCAGAATTTATTGATCAGCATCTGTCGAGAAAAAATTGAATAAAGCCATGACTGGAATAAAATAATCTAGGTGATTATATAGGTTGGTTGGCAGTGGTGTGTGGGTTCGATCTAGGAACTCTCTGCTGTAAGATCAGTGGTTACAGTTCAAAGGTTTCTTTAGTTCCAGTTTGCACTATTGAAAGATTGTGTGGTCAAATCAAGCTTCTGAAAGCAACTATTTCAGTCCGTCAGAAATTTGACTCTGGAGAATGAACAAGCCTCTTTGTCCAAGCTATATGTTTGGTTTACTGTATTTTCGTCATATTTGTGTAGGTATAATCCAGTGTAAGTTCTGTACACCCAAAATTGGTTAGCCATCGATCTCCTCTTGATCGTAGGCGGATAAGGAATAGGGTTCAAAATCTGTTCTACTTGATCTGAGGCTTTTCTCTTACAGGTATCAAAATTTTAGGTGGACTACATCCCGATTGATTGCTGATCAAAATTGGATTTAGACCAATTCTGTGTAGTGGATTTGATGGATCATTTCTCTTTTATGGTGCTGACCTTAGGCCTAAGATAAAGCCCGCACGGTCTCGCTGTTTGGGCTATGTGGGGGACTTTTTGGCGAACTCAAGTTTTTTCAACATGGCTAAACATCATATTGCGATCATCCTACCAAGAAAAATTGCACATCAGAGTTTAAACTATTAGATATGAGAGGTTTAGCATGGACGGTTGTTCTTATCTAACGTAGGGTTCATATTGATGTGCTTGGATTTTATATAAGGATCCTCCAGTTTGGGCTGCACAAAGGCCATAAATGTTCTGCCACCTGTACAACTTAGATTGGTAAAAATAGTGCCATGTGGCATCATATAATGTAAAAGTGAGAAGGTAAGGGCTGTTTATGCGGCCTAAGTTGAGGAATTCTAGACTACATGGACCCATTGGACAGTCGCCCAGATAGAAAGACATTTCCAATCGTGTTTTGATCTGGATCGTCCATTCTCACCTGGGCGACTGTCGAGTGGCACATAATCCAGAAATCACCTACCAATTGATCATAACTGTTCATCTGCTAGCATTCTTATGTGTTCTTATGTGTAGCCACAAGTTTTCTAGCTGTTTGATAGGAAGCAATGGATTATCCAAGCCTCACAAATTTTTGGGCTGTGATCCGTCTATAGGTGCCCATTGGCTTGTTTAAATGTAACAATTTGAGGAGGGATGTCAACACGTGGGGTTTGGGCCGGGAAATCCATCGTCTAATAAATGCGCTGGGCCTAAGGGAGAATTATGAAACTGGAGGACCAGGCCCGGCCCAGCCCACTGACAACCGTTTTTGCAGGATGGGAGGCGGGGGCTCATTTCCAGTGGTCATATATAAGCACCATAAGATCCATATCCGTATTTCAGCCAGATTTGTGCAATCAGAATACTGGATGCATAATATATTGGCCTAAGAGTTTGTATTCGGTGCATGGCGTCCACTAGATGGGTCAATCCTCGATCATCTGCTATTCCTCATGGCCAAAGTTGTGCTTTAATGGATTTATGAGCTCTTAAAATCTGTGTTTATTCTGATTCCTGGTGGAGGGAGATTCACCGTGCGCTAGGGCTAAAAATAGCTGAGAATAGGTATAATTCCAAACCGATTAGGTTTGGGCCTCGACCTAAATCCGACCTGACTTGATTAGCAATTTGGTAGGATTGAGATGTTAAGAATCGGGTCGGATGAGGACCAAACCAACCAATGTGGGCTGGTGTCTTGATCCACTTACAGCCTGCTGGTGCACGGCCCGCCAAATACCTACTTATTGAGCTATTATCCAATGGAGTTTCTGAATCAAACATTGGAAGGGGAACCTTTGATCGCGATCAAACGGTACAGGCTGGCTTTTATAGGGTGTAGGAGACTGACAAGAACATCCCCCTAATCTAAAGAACTACTGTCTAATAGAGTTTTAATCTTTTGCACCAAATATCTTTAGGTGGCCTTCAAATCAGGCGGTTTAAATGGTGTTTCTACATTGCACGGGTCCCCAGAATATGAAGTCTTTCTTTAAATTGTGCAAGGGCCAACTTTCTATGTTAATAGTAATGGCCCTCTTATTTTGCCATTGATTGATGCCGACAAAAGTTCGTTTAATTGATTGTTTTTTAATGGGAGTGATAGAGCTAGTATAGGGTGACAGACGTCACAGACCCACTCACCAAAGTTAGTGAATAGTCATCAATTCTGTGTGCGGCACCAGCTTTGGCCTGCGTGGTTGGAAATGTGATCATGTAGATTGGATTCAGCCCTAATATTCAATTGGAAAGCGATCATGTAGATTAGAATAATTGCTTAATAGCGCCCATAATTCTTTGTTTTGCTTTTTAAGGTTCGTAATCGCTGGGTCGGATATTTTTTTCAATGTAATCATAGGCTGAATCTAATCTGGACGATCCCTTATGCACTACTCAACTCGCCACTCAATGCAAAAATTGATACTACACTAGGTCTCTATCTTAATGCTACCCTTTAATTTTAAAAGAGTTTTAGGGCTAAAGCCTGTAGCACAATAAAAGATTGATAATATTGCAACCTCGAGGAGGTTGCCACCATTGAGCCCAGCATATATATATATATATAATGAACAAAAACTAAAGGGAGGCATTATTTGCGCCTGGAAAGCTGGCCCTTGGAAAAAAAAGAAAAGAAAAAGCAAAGCTACCCTTGCACTAAATTTAAAGAAAGATGTCGTATTTTAGGGACATGTGACATGCAAAATACAATCTATGCCGCCTGATTTGAAGTTTATGATCTATAGAGCTCTAGTGCTTAAGATTGGAGCAAAACACGAGTCTTATGATATGATTGATTGTGGTCAATTGTTGAATCATATAATAACTTTTGACAATATTTAATCACATGATGAAAATTATATTTCGTGCTAAATTTTTGTAGTTAATATCTTTTAATCATGACCTTTAAATCAAACGGCCTAGATGGTATTTTCACTTGGCAGAGGTTGCGAAACTTGCAAGTCTTTCTTTTAAATTCGGTGCAAGTTCTAAGTGCAAGGAATGGCCAGAAAACTAAGGCCTCGTTAAGGTGTTTTTCGACTTTTCCCAAAAAAGCTCTGAATTCTGATAACTTAGGTTCCTACTAATTTTTAGCAGACCTTGATTCCTGTCTTTTACCAGATGTATTCTTTAAGTTGCTTTGATTCTTAGTTTTTCTTAGAAAATGTAATTTATTAATCGTTCTTAAGTTATTCTCTAAAAAGCTCAGAATCAAATGAATTTGTGATTGTGCTATCGTTGTACGAATGTTAATCATCAGACTACTTATCATACTCGAATTTGGCTAAAAAATTTCAGGCGACCAATCCATGCGAAGTTGGAATTATGTGAAAAATTTATTTTTGAATATAATTTCTTGAGACATACTTATAACACCAAAAACGTTATATATATAAAATAAAAATTATAAACTCATGAAAGTGTTTGAGCCAATATCGTTAATGGCAAATGATGAGATTTATTAGTCCAATACATTCAAAATCGGCTTAATCGAAAAGTCAAAATACAAAGTAAAAAAGAACCTAAAAAAAATAGCATCACTACAAAAAATATGTTTATTGGAGACGGCTTTCTCCAAAGATGTCTAAACGGTCTCCAATACTATTGGAGATGGCTTCCATGTAATTTCCGATAGCCCCGTCTCCAATGTCTTTAGAGATCAAACATTGGAGACAACTTTTGGCCATCCCAATACTTGAGCTTATTGGAAACTGTCATAAGCAGTCTCTATTGCCATATCAATGCATGTCGGAGACGACTTTCAATAGTCCCCAATAACAATCTTCTACAATAAGTCGTCTCCAATAAGCTTTCTTTTGTTGTTGGAGACGGCAAAGTGTCTCCAATGAAAATTTTATTCCCACACGGCCCAACTTCCGCCATCTGATAGGCCTACAGTTCCTCGAAAATTGGGCGATCCATGATTCAACTAGCCAATATCACGGTTTGAGGCGATTTTTGTAATGAACCGCGCTTTTTACAGAAAAATAGATAATCAAAGCCAATGTGGGAAGAATTCAAGGAAGAGGAAGATCACTGAATGAAAACACATGGAAAAATGCATTCACAAAAGAGATGACTGCCACTAAGAAAAGGGATGTACATGTCCAAATGAGCAAACCCCTATGCCTCTTTGCCCTATCACCCTCTTATGATATGATGAATTAAAGGTTGGTGTTGTACAAGCATAGAGAAATTCATGAATAATTCTTTAAATTTGCAAATAATTTGGGAATACCCATTATTGAACATTAGTACTTTCTTTCAATCTCGATTATGAGAAATCCATCGATGTGATGAACTTGATATAATATGCACAAGATGTTATGCTACTTGCAAGGAGTTTACGATCCGTCTCAAATTCTGATAATACCTCTTCCATTGAAGACCTGCAAGAAGAATAACTAGTTATTCCATTGATTCTCATCTCATTTAAGAAGAGAAAGTAAAGGGATGCTAAATTTTACCTTTGCTAGTTATATTGAACAGTAATCAGGACGTGGGGTGGCTCCAACTTTAAGGGGTAATATGTCCTTCCATCATGTTCTGGTACGTTCACGGTTTGAACCTTCCCTTCTACATTTTCTCCAATCACTTCCGGTCCAAATGCATTAATCACTTTTTCGGGTGGTCCAATCTCTTCAATCGTGGAGTCTCCTTCTATATCTACACCATAACACAACTCAAGCAAAGCCACTGTTATACTTGCAACAGAAAAATGTTTCCTTGGTCAATTGAGAAAACCATATGGATTTCCATTTTGAATGCTTGAAAAAGGTTGTAGATGTGATTCATTGAAACACTGGTTTAAACCACAAGCACTATTTTATTTTCATTTGAATGCTTGGACAAGATCATAGTGTAATTCATTGTGAACATCAGTACGCTGCGCTTGGATGAAAAAGATCATGGACATCATGAACTTTGACATTTAAAAAGCAAGTTTCATAAAGTTTCGAGTAAAAAAAAAAAAAGCACCACTTTAGCAGGTTTGTTGAGTTGTGTTTTTAAAAGGTTCAAGTAAAAAACTTGAAACTTTATAAACATCATTTTTAACAATCGAGGACCATGAATTTTGTGATCTCTGTAGTCATCCAAATGCAGCAGTATAAACCACCAAAGCACTTTTTAACAAAACGTAACAGAAATAAACTAGTATAAACCATAAAAAAGAGCGAAATAAGAAAAGTTACAGACAAACAATATTTGGCAAGACAGATGTTTGGCAAAAACGTACATTTTTCACCTAGGTAGGTAAGGTAGCACTGAAGAGAAGTGTCCATACTTTGCTTACATCTTCAACCTTCCCTGCAAGCTAATTATTAAATTTCCTCCAAACTCGAAACTAAGCATGCAAGCATCAAATTCATTGATCATTAAAATTGGCAGCATCTGTTCTTTGACATTGTTTAATATTATGTTTCCCATATAATCCTGTTTTGAAGAAGTATTTGCATCCAACAAAATAGGTTACAGCTTACAACTTTTAGAGCTCAATAATTTTGCGAGAAGCATGAGATCCTTTTAACTATCACAAAAGTGGAATTATGTAGACCTTTTACATATAAAATGTTCCCCCTTTCATATTGATTGCATTCCATTATAACTGTTTAAACTGTTCTACTAGAACATGAAGTTCATGCCAAACTGAAACAGTATTGCGTGAATAAAGAAAACTCGTGTACTTAGAAGTTGTTCAACATCTTCAACAAAACTCATATTCAGCATTTAATCAGTCTCATCAACGACGCGGAATTTTAATGACCTCGAGTTGATGTTCTCCTTCTGTATGTGATCCTACATCATACAAGTATGAAAATTAACAAACGGGTGGATCAGTTCTATGAAAGAACTCTGATGGATTCCACAGTAGCTAGTTTAACTAGAAACACCAAACAACCATGGAAATACAGAGGAAACAAAACTTACCTTTATCCGACTAGGGGTACCAACAACTATATCAACCCCTCTTTTTAGTGCGAGCTCTTGAGAGTGATAAGGAGCTTGCAGAGAGCCCCAAAGCTCCACCATAAACCTCAAAGTCTGCATGCACCTGAAAATTGAAAGAGAACTCAAGGACTGCATGTAAAAGAGTTAATTCACTAATCCCAGACTTTATAGTCCTCCAAATAAAAACTAGCCATTATACCTGATTTGCCAACTGTCTAGTAGGTACAAGTACCAAGACACTCGGTGGCCTTCCATACCCTGTCTTCCTTGATGCCTTAGTTTGCCCATTTGTTAAAGTTTCCACAATGGGTAAGACAAAGGCCAATGTTTTACCCTATTAAAAGAGCAGAGCATATATCATAATATTAACATGGATAGTTTATGTCACACGTTTACCAAATTAAATAAAAGTAGTAAAAACATAAATGCATGAATAGTTAACCAGAATAAAATAAGAGAAAAAGTATATCACTAGCATGGTACACGCAAGAGAAAAACTCATTTACTGCTCCATTGGCTTCAATTTTTTAGACATGGAGTTAGATTTTTCTGATCCGGATTATATGCAACTTCATCACTAATAGGTAAACTAGCTCGATCTCCTAAAGATCTTGCATTATGAACATTGTACAATGATCAAACTACCTTGTATTTTTTGTGGTTCTAGTTGGATATAAATAAATTTCTGAATTACCACATCTATTATTGGGCCATATTATAATTAACACTAATTTTGACATTACTCTACCAATCTGACCCAAAACAGCCCGACTTAGTAACCCCAATAGGGATCAATTAAGGTGGTTCGGGTCCATTGAGATGGAGATGGTTTGGGCATACTTAGCTAGATTTTGAAATCAGAATAATATCATTTTTATATATGCTAGATTTTGAAATCAGAACAATATTATTTTTATATAGGCATCAAAATGTTTGGAATGTATTCTTTTCGTCCTAAAGAAACAAAGAACCCATTGATTTATCAGTCGTGTTAGATTAGCACCTCCAAATTAATTTACCCTTTTGTTTAAAATGGGAGCTACAAGTGGCACCCCAGATTTGTACCATCGGACAATGTTTAAAAGGAAGGCTAGATATTTTTGAAATCTATCATACAAAACACTATCTAAACCCTTTGAGAACAATCCTTTACAATCTAAAACTTGAGAACCTCCCACAATAATTACCTATAAAGCTAACTACTCAAGGTAAATTATATTGCAAACACAAGGAAAATAGATCAAAGAAAAATCAAATCTCTTCAAAGCATTTTATCAAATAGCTGCTATACAACCTTTGCTCAATTGAATAATAAAAAATTCAAACAAAGAAAGAATGATTATGTGATAATTTGGTGAAGAACTCACTGAAATCGTAAAATTGATCTGAATTGCTTGCTGCACTTCACCTAACGTCAACCTGCGTATAACCAAATCAAATGATGTATAAGAATCCAGTCACATGAAACTAAATTTATAAGCTTTGGTCAATGGTTCTAACAAAAATGTAAAAATCTAATATATTAAGAAAAAAGAGAGCATCAAAACTTAGAGAAATAAAATATCTAGTCTTCCTTGCTTCAAACATTTGTGCGATCAAAACTTAGAGAAAAAAGAGAGCATAAAACTAAATTTTACCTCCCTGCTTCAAACATTTGTGTGATCAATCTTTTTGAAGCAAAAGCATCAAAACTTAAAGAAATAAATAAACCTAATTGAGAAAAAAGACTCAACATAAAAAAAAAAAGGAGATTTTCTTCTTCTTTTTCTCCATTAGGAATTCATCAAATTTGAATCAAAAGACACCCAGATGATAAAAATAAACAAAAGAAAAGGAATTCAACTTCATAGCTTCCAACAACATCTTGTCTTTTGGCAATTTTTAAAGCAAAAACATCAAAATTAAGAGAAATAAAACAAACCCAATTAAGAAAAAGTAGGATAGAAGAGAACAGATCCAAACTCAGAAGTTATATTCACCTCCACGAGGGGATCAAGAACACAATCTTTAAAAGCCAAACCAACCCTCATTTTCTTCCAATCTCTCTCATAACCTATATTCATTTCCGTTGGTCAAAGTGACCATTGGAAGGAGCCTTGGTATGGTGTATACACAGTAGAGAAGTATACAAACCTTAGCTCAGCTTCAGAGCTTTTTTGCGTACCAGGGCAAGAAATGGATATGTCGCTTTCGCTTGGAAAGTGCCATCTTTTCTCTAGGACCCATGGGGACTCGTGAACGGAGGAAAAGCTCATAAACCCTCCGATTCGCTTGCTTTCTTTGCAGTAAGACCCTTTCTGATGTTTCCCCAGCTCTCGAACGAGCCCTAAGAGGTTATAGTTGAATAGTGGGATTGGGTTAACCTCACCTCTCCAAATAGGGTGTAGTTGAATTTTAATGATTTGTGCATTTCATGAGGTTTGACTAATTTGGCCATGAAAGATTGACTTGTGCCCATTTTTGGATAGTCATCAGCTCTAGATCCTAGAGTTGATGACTATCATTTTGTCCGCTCAAAATGATAGTAGTACACAACCTTTGTAAAAAGTTTGGAACAAAAGATTGCACAAAAGAAGAGATAATTACTTGCAGCCCAAAAATAGTAGAGAGTTGTCCCCCTATAAGCCAACATTCATTTCCATGGAAACCTTTTGGATCAGTTTATGTATAACAAACAATCATATATCTATTAGATATGGTAGATTTCATTTCCCTTCATTCAATATTGAATGGTGATAGATAAATAGTATTACGAATATGAAACACATTGTAGAACATATAATTTAGTTAGATATTCTTGTCAAACGAGAAATCTTTTGAAATAATCCCATAATACTCAATTTTTTTTTTCTTTTTTTAGAACAAACATCATCATATTCAATTAACCAAAATCTAGAGTTACATTAGATAACAATGAAGAAGGGACAATATCTATCCATATTACATAATCAGTCACCAATGACCCAATATTTGCCAGGCCGTGGGCCATAATACTCACTTAACACAAAGAAATCCCTCCATAATACTCAATTAACACAAAGAAATCCCTCCATAATATTCAATTAACCTAGCATATATAAAATATTTTGACACCAGGAATATAGCTAATTTCCATTCAGGGATCATAAAGTCAACCTATTCAACGAATCTTATGGAGAAACCCATCTATGCGTGTATTTGTCCATGATGCCGAGTACTACAAGATTAGAGACCAAAACAGAAGAAACTAACTGAGAGCCATTCTAATCTCAAAGACTCAAAAACAATCTCTCGTCAAATAAAATGCCCCAATGTGGGTAGTTCTCATTAAACTACACAGATTCCCTTATTTGAAATCATAAATCATATCAAATATCTTAATTTTCCCTCCAAAAACGAAAAAAAATTATAACTAACCATAAAGAATTCTAACCCCACCAAAAAAAGAGAAGGTAAAAAAAAAGGGTTAAGTATGAAAAGAACCAAGCAAAACGATCAACTCCATCAACAATACAGATCCTTGAACAAGAGTGGGACTCCATCAAGAAATCGACTCTCTGCCACTTGAATAGCGGCCGCGGCCGGAAGCCGTTAGAAATTCTGAATCTGATGGACGGGTCGCCGAGAAGTCTTATATCTACGTTGCAGGTGAAGCAGTCTCCTGGAGAGAAATGGAAGGTAAGAACCAATGATCTTGCATTCGAAGAGATCGTTAACGACAGGCGGGGGGCGATAGAAAGTCGCACGTTGAAGGGCTGACGGCTTTTAGAGGTGTTGGAAGGTGCAATTGGTGATGTGGGATTTAATGGGAAGGAGGAGATTTGTAGTGCTGACTCTTCTGTTTTGATACAATGTAGTGAGATGAGGTCACCTTCCTCTTTTTCTGATCAAGATGACCATGATCATGATGTTGTGGTTGATGATGGTTCTGGTAGTAATCCCGATGATGGTGTGGTTGGTGCTTCCTATTCATCATCATTTCTTCTTCTTCTTCTGTGGGTGTGGTGGAAGAAAGAGGAATTGTTGGACGTGGAGGGAGATTGATGGTTTGAATTTCTGTTCTTCTTATGACATTTGCATTTGGTATTATATAAAGTAGGAGTTTTGATGGAGAGGAAGATTGGGTGGTTTTAGTTCCTACATGAAGTAATACTTCTCTCCTGGATCTCAATAATTTCTTATGCTTTCTTTGTCTCTTTTCCTTCAAGTGGTGTCTTTTGGTTTTGTTTTAATGGATTTGTTGGTATTTTTTAGGTCCTTATTTATTATTTTTATTCTGTGTTGGAAGGATGGGTATAAAAAGGATTCTATGAAATGAAAGAAAAGATGATGAATTATGATCTCTCTCTCTTGGAGGAAAGTGAACACTCCCTACATTGTTTGACTTAGAGAGTAAATGCCTATTTGTACGTGGTGAAAGGCCTCAATTGTTGGCTTTGAAATCTGAAAAGGACAAATATTCAGCAAAAAATGTTTACTCCAAAACTGTAAAAATCTAATATATTAAGAAAAAAGAGAGCATCAAAACTTAGAGAAATAAAATATCTAGTCTTCTTGCTTCAAACATTTGTGTGATCAAAACTTAAAGAAAAAAGAGAGCATGAAACTAAATTTTACCTCCATGCTTCAAACATTTGTGTGATCATCTTTTTGAAGCAAAAGCATTTGTGTGAGAAATAAAAAGCCCAATTGAGAAAAAAGACTCCAACTCAGAAAAAGGAGATTTTCTTCTTTTTCTCCATCAGGAATTCATCAATATTTGAATCAAAAGACACTTAGATGATAAAAAATAAAAAAAAGGGAATTCAACTTCATAGCTTCTAACAACATCTTGTCTTCTGACTATTTGTTTAAAGCAAAAACATTAAAATTAAGAGAAATAAAGCAAACCCAATTAAGAAAAACTAGGATAGGAGAGTACATATCCAAACTCACAAGTTATATTCATCTCCATGAGGGGATGAAGAACACAATCTTTAAAAGCCAACCCAACCCTCATTTTCTTCAAATCTCTCTCACAACGTCACAACTTATATTCATCTCCGTTGGTCAACAGATTTCGCTTGCTTTCTTCGCAAGAAGAACCTCTTTTATGTTTCCCCAGCTCTCGAACGAGCCCTAAAAGGTTATAGTTGAATAGTGGGATTAGATTAATCCCACCTCTCCAAATAAGTTGTAGTCGAATTTTAATGATTTGTGGATTTCATGAGGTTTGAATAATTTGGCCATGAAAATTTGACTGGTGCCCCACCCTAGTGCACGATTCACCTATTACCAAGTCATTCTCTAAGGCCCATTTTTAGATAGTCATCAGCTCTAGATCCTAGGTTCGCTCAAAATGGTAGTAGTAAACAGCCTTTGTAAAAAGTTTAAAACAAAAGATTGCACAAAAGAAGAGATAATTATTTACAGCCCAAAAAGAGTAGAGAGTTGTCCCCCTATAAGCCAACATTCATTTTCCATGGAAACCTTTTGGATCAGTTTATGTATAAGAAACAATCATATATTTGTTAGATATGGTAGATTTCATTTCCCTTTATTCAAATATTGAATGGTGATAGCTAAATAGTATTACAAATATGAAACACATTCTAGAGCATATAAATTAGATAGATATTCTTGTCAAACACGAAATCTTCTGAAATAATCCCATAATACTCAAATTTATTTATTTTTCATTTTTTAGAACAATCATCATATTTAATTAACCCAAATCGAGAGTTACATTAAATAACAAAGAAGGGACAATATCTATCCATATTACATAATCAGTCACTAGTGACCCAATTTTTGCCAGGCCGTAAGCCATAATACCCAATTAACACAAAGAAATCCCTCTATAATACTCAAGCCCATCTATGCGTGTATTTGTTCATGATGCCAAGTACAAGATTAGAGCCCAAAACAGAAGAAACTAAGTGAGAGCCATTCTAATCTCAAAGACTCAAAAACAATCTCGCGTCAAATAAACACCCCAACTTGGGTAGTTCTCATTAAACTACTCAGATTCCCTTATTTTAAATCATAAATCATAAATCATATCAAATATCTTAATTTTCCCTCCAAAAACGAAAGAAATTATAACTAACTATAAAAAATTCCAACCCCACCAAAAAAAGAGAAGGTAAAAAAAAAGGCTAAGAGAAGAACCAAGCAAAACGAGCAACTCCTTCAACAATACAGAAATATCGAACAAGAGTGGGACTCCATCAAGAAATCGACTCTCCGCCGCCCTAATAACGGCCGGAAGCCGTTAGAAATTCTGAATCTGATAGATGGGTCGCCGAGAAATCTTATATCTACATTGCAGGTGAAGCAGTTTCCTAGAGAGAAATGGAAGGTAAGAACCAACGATCTTGCGATCGAAGAGATTGTTAACGATAGGCGGCTGGCGATGGAGAGCGGTACGTTGAAGGGTCGGGTGGCTTTTAGAGGCATTGGAAGGTGGAATTGGTGATGTGAGATTGAATGGGAAGGAGGAGATTTGTAGTGTTGGCTCTTCTGTTTTGATACAAGGTAGTGAGATGAGGTCTCCTTGCTCTTTTTCTGATCAAGATGACCATGATCATGATGTTGTGGTTGATGACGGTTCTGGTGGTAATCGCGATGATGAGGTGGTTGGAGCTTATGCTTTCTTTGTCTCTCTTTCTTCAAGTGGTGTGTCTTTTGGTTTTGTTTTAGTGAATTTGTTGGTATTTTTTTGTCCTTATTTATTATTTTTATTCTGTGTTGGAAGGCTGCGTATAAAAAGGATTCTATGAAATGAACGACAAGATGATGAGTTATGATCTCTCTCTCTCTTTCTCTCTCCCTCTTTTGGAGGAAAGTGAACACTCCCTACACTGTTTGACTTAGAGAGTAAATGCCTATTTGTACATGGGGAAAGGCCTCAATTGTTGGCTTTGAAATCAGAAAAAGTCAAATATTCAGCAAAAAAATTTTACTCCAAAAATGAAAAAATCTAATATATTAAGAAATAAGAGAGCATCAAAACTTAGAGAAGTAAAATATCTAGTCTTCCTTGCTTCAAACATTTGTGTGATCAAAACTTAGAGAAAAAAGAGAGCATGAAACTAAATTTTACCACCATGCTTCAAACATTTGTGTGATCATCTTTTTGAAGCAAAAGCATCAAAACTTAGAGAAATAAATAAACCCAATTGAGAAAAAAGACTCCAACTCAGAAAAAGGAGATTTTCTTCCTTTTCTCCATCAGGAATTCATCAATATTTGAATCAAAAGACACCCAAATGATAAAAATAAACAAAAAAAAACAGGAATTCAACTTCATAGCTTCCAACAACATCTTGTCTTCTGACCATTTTTAAAGCAAAAACATCAAAATTAAGAGAAATAAAACAAACCCATTTAAGAAAAACTAGGATAGAAGAGAACAGATCCAAACTCACAAGTTATATTCATCTCCACGAGGGGATCAAGAACACAATCTTTGAAAGCCAACCCAACCCTCATTTTCTTCCAATCTCTCTCATAACCTCACAAGTTATATTCATCTCCTTTGGTCAAAGTGGCCGTTGGAAGGAGCCTTGGTATGGTGTATACAAAGTAGAGAAGTATACAAACCTTAGCTCAGATTCAGAGCTTTTCTGCATAGAAGGGCAAGAAATAGAGATGTCGCTTTCGCTTGGAAAGTGCCATCTTCTCCGTGGGGCCCATGGGAACTCGTGAACGGAGGAAAAGCTCAGAAACCCTCTGATTTCGCTTGCTTTCTTCATAGGTAGTCCCTTTCTGATGTTTCCCCAACTCTCGAACGAGCCCTAAAAGGTTATAGTCGAATAGTGGGATTGGGTTAACCTCACCTCTCCAAATAGGTTGTAGTCAAATTTTAATGATTTGTGCATTTCATGAGGTTTGACTAATTTGGCCATGAAAGATTGACTTGGGCCCCACTCTAGTGCACGATTCACCTATTACAAAACTCATTCTCTACGGCCCATTTTTGGATAGTCATAAGCTCTAGATCCTAGATCCGCTCAAAATGATATTAGTAAACAGCCTTTGTTAAAAGTTTGGAACAAAAAATGCACAAAAGAAGAGATAATTATTTGCAGCCCAAACAGAGTAGAGAGTTGTCCCCCTATAAGCCAACATTCATTTTCATAGAAACCTTTTGGATAAGTTTATGTATAAGAAACAATCATATATTTGTTAGATATGGTAGATTTCATTTCCCTTCATTCAATATTGAATGGTGATAGATAAATAGTATTACAAATATGAAACACATTCTAGAACATATAATTTAGTTAGATATTCTTGTCAAACACGAAATCATCTGAAATAATCCCATAATACTCAATTTCTTTTTTTTCCTTTTTTTAGAACAAACATCATCATATTCAATTAACCCAAATCTAGAGTTACATTAGATAACAAAGAAGAAGGGACAATATCTATCCATATTACATAATCAGTCACCAGTGACCCAATTTTTGCCAGGCCGTGGGCCATAATACTCAATTTACACAAAGAAATCCCTCCATAATACTCAATTAACCTTGCATATATAGAATATTTTGAATATAACTAATTTCCATTTAGGGATCATAAAGTCAACCTATTCAACGAATCTCATGGAGAAACCCATCTATGCGTGTATTTGTCCACGATGCCGAGTACTACAAGATTAGAGCCCAAAACAGAAGAAACTAACTAAGAGCCGTTCTAATCTCAAAGACTAAAAAATAATGTCTTGTCAAATGAAACACCCCAACGTGGGCAGTTCTCATTAAACTACTCAGATTCTCTTAATTTAAATCAAAAATCATATCAACTATATTAATTTTCCCTCCGAAAACGAAAGAAATTATAACTAACCATAAAGAATTCCAACCCCACTAAAAAAAGAGAAGGTAAAAAAAAAAGTTAAGTATGAAAAGAAGCAAGCAAAACGATAAACTCCATCAACAATCCAGAAACCTCGAACAAGAGTGGGACTCCATCAAGAAATCAACTCTTCGCCGCCCTAATAGCGGCCGCGGCCGTTAGAAATTTTGAATCTGATGGACGGGTCGCCAAGAAATCTTATATCGATGTTGCACGTGAAGCAGTCTCTTGGAGAGAAATGGAAGGTAAGAACCAACGATCTTGCGATCGAAGAGATCGTTAATGACAGGTGAGCGGTGATGGAGAGCGGCACGTTGAAGGGCCGGCGGCTTTTAGAGGCATTGGAAGGTGTAATTGGTGACGTGGGATTGAATGGGAAGGAGGGGATTTGTAGTGATGACTCTTCTGTTTTGATACGAGGTAGTGAGATGAGGTCTCCTTGTTCTTTTTCTGATCAAGATGACCATGATCATGATGTTGTGGTTCATGACGGTTCTGGTGGTAATCGCGATGATGGGGTGGTTGGTGCTTCCTATTCTTCATCATCATCATCTTCTTCTTCTTCTTCTTCTTCTTCTTCTTCTTCTGTGGGTGTGGTAGAAGAAAGAGGAATTGTTGGAGGTGATGGAGGGAGATGGATGCTATGCTTAATAGCTCTAAAATGTTTACAATATAGACAATGGACAAATTATTTCAACTCAAATGGATGGGACAAGGCGTAGATGAGACAAAAATATTATTATGCATATTACTTAAGTATGATATGGTTTATCCATCGGTAAAGACAACGAAGAACTAGATCATATGTTGGTGAATACAGAAATATAACCGATGGAGAAATTATAAACAAGCATGATGTGTGCAACATAGAAGATTTTCAAATATGGAGTGTCCATATTACAGGGATTAGAATCCTCACAGTCACAAATTGAGGTGGCAATTGTTTACCATATGCAAAAATCTAGATCACAGTAGAAACAACAAAATATAATATAACTATTCCTGAATTGCAATAAGCAACAGAGCGGATGAAATGCAGAAAGCCTCATAACTAGCCATGCTGATTCCCACAAAATGAAATATATATATATATGGTTCAGCAGACGAAGTGAAACATGGGATGCGGAATCCAATCAAATATTTCTTCCACAAACTAAATAAATAAAGAAGAAGAAGAAGAAGAAGAAGAAGAAGAAGAGTGTTGTGTGGTAACAAATGAAACAGCAGTTCAACACGCAGTTAGATTCTTCATACAGTAAAGACAGACGAAAAATAATGAAGACATCCATAAAGTATAGATTTTATTGAAGCATTACAAGTTTATATCTGGTCTAAGAGCAAAACAAATACCTTGAAAGCTCCAGAAAAAAAGTCAGACACATTTGAAATGCGGCCTTCCTTTGCAAGCACAGACCCAACAATACCTGCACATTAAGTACGAGTCATTCTGGTTGCACTGTAGCATTCTTTCCATCAACCAACAAAACCAATTGATAATAGAGCTAGTTAAACTTTAGAAATTCAAAGTGGAAGGTTGTCTCAGAAATAAAACAACCAGTAAACTGAAGCAAATTTAGATAATTAACACATTTCAATAGCAATTAGCAAATCATATACTTTTGTCCAAATTCGCTTGATTGAAAGTGCAAGACAACATTTCCAACTGATCAGAACATTACTCGCCATAAAACATAATAGATTGCACAAACTACAAGGGAAACTGATGCTCTCAGCAACTCCTTTCGCCTCGGGCTAGCGTCATCGTAGAGCTTCCAAATGCCAACAGGGAACATTTCGCAATAGCTCGCTGTATGACCATCTTGACAGCTTGTTAAATAAATTGTAATAGAAGGGAAAGGAGTGACTCACATACTAGCACAGGTTGTTTAAATGATTTGTAATATATAATCAGGCTAAGAGAATGATATTGACTGTATAATCAGTCAATATCGACGTTATATACAATCAATATTGACCTTCTATATAGTCGATATCGACCTTATAAACAGGCAGTATCGACTAATTATACAGTCGATACCGATTGTTTAAAGGTGCGATATCGCTCCGTTATAAGGAAAACAAAAAAAAATTAATTCAAAATATAAACCGTCGGAAGAAGAAGAAAAAATTCTACAACAATGGAAGATAATTTGATGTCGAACTTCCAGATTTGATAGCTTGAAGATTGAACAATGGAATGTCACGGACTTGGAAACCACCGGCCTTCCACCGCCTTTGAACGAAAAGTAAGATGTAAAAAAGTAAAGCAGTAAAAGGTAAAGATGAAATTATAGGGTCTCTCGCAGAGTGAATCTGATAGGTCGATACTGGAAATTTTCCTATAATTTAGTTAGATATTCTTGTCAAACACGAAATCTTCTGAAATAATCCCGTAATACTAAAAAAAATTAAATTAAACTCATAGTTGTTACGTAACACATAAATATATGCGAGGTTACTTGAGTAAATAAGATTATAAATACAACCGCTCAGAGTTATAATTGGTGCATTTGTCCATGATGACGAGTGCTACAAGATTATAACCCAAAACAGAAGAAACTAACTGATAGGCGTTATAATCTCAAAGACTCAAAAACAATCTCTCGTCAAATAAAACACCCCAACGTGGGCAGTTCTCATTAAACTAATCAGATTCCCTTACTTTAAATCATATCAAATATCTTAATTTTCCCTCCAAAAACGAAAAAGAAATTATAACTGACCATAAAGAATTCCAACCCCACCAAAAAAAGAGAAGGCAAAAAACCAAAGGTAAATATGAGAAAAACCAAGCAAAACGATCAACTCCATCACCAATACAGAAGCCTTGAACAAGAGCAACTCCATCACCAATACAGAAGCCTTGAACAAGAGTGGGACTCCATCAAGAAATCGACTCTCCGCCGCCCTAATAGCGGCTGCGGCCGGAAGCCGTTAGAAATTCTGAATCTGATGGACGGGTCGCCGAGAAATCTTATATCTACGTTGCAGGTGAAGCAGTCTCCTGGAGAGAAATGGAAGATAAGAACCAACGATCTCGCGATTGAAGAGATCGTTAACGACAGGCGGGCGGCGATGGAGAGCGGCACGTTGAAGGGCCGGCGGCTTTTAGAGGCGTTGGAAGGTGCAATTGGTGATGTGGGATTGAATGGGAAGGAGGAGATTTGTAGTGTTGGCTCTTCTGTTTTGATACAAGGTAGTGAGATGAGGTCCCCTTGCTCTTTTTCTGATCAAGATGACCATGATCATGATGTTGGGGTTGATTATGGTTCTGGTGGTAATCGCCATGATTGGGTGGTTGGTGCTTCCTATTCATCATCTTCTTCTTCTGTGTGTGTGGTGGAAGAAAAAGGAATTGTTGGAGGTGATGGAGGGAGATGGATGGTTTGGATGGGTTGGATTTCTGTTCTTCTCATGACATTTGCATTGGGTATTATATCAATTACGAATTTTGATGGAGAGGAAGATTGGGCGGTTTTAGTTCCTACATGAAGTAATTGGTGGGTCTTTTCGTTTCGTTTTAATGGATTTGTTGGTATTTTTTTAATCCTTATTTATTATTTTATTCTGTGATCATTTTGCTAGCCGGTATTGTTGGAAGTAGGGGTGTATTCGATTCGATTTGGTCTATTTTGAATGAAAATTACAATCTAAATCGGTTCTAATCAGTTTCTGAATGTTCAAATCAAATCAAATTGTCCAACTGGTCAACCAAATCAGCTTGATTTGATTCGATTTTGATATGATTCAGTCAATTTCGATTTTCCTCTCTACTTGCACATCAAAATTTTTGCAACTTCTCAACCTATTCACTTTTACCATTTTCATTTTTATCCTGAATCACTCCACTTTTATAATCTAATCACCCAACTATCTGCCGGATTGTTAACTATAACTTCAGTCATGTTACACTCTTTCGGAGTCATATATATATATATATATATATATATATATATATATATATATATATAAAATTTACTTACAATCGGTTCGGTTCAGTCTGGTTCAGCTTGGGAAGGCTAGGAGCCGAAATCAAACCGAACTTTTTGATTGTTCTTTTTCCCAAATTAAACTCAAATTGGTACCCGTCCAAATCAGACCAAAATCTGCAATTCGGTTCGATTTGGTCTGTTCGGCCCAAAAAATGCACAACCCTAGTTAGAAGGATGGGTATAAAAAGGATTCTATGAAACGAAAGAAAAGATGATGACTTATGATATCTCTCTCTCTGTCTCTCTCTCTCTCTTTTGGAGGAAAGGGACACTCGTTCCTACACTTTTCAGGGAGATAGTAGGTTGCGTATGACATAGTTTTTTGTTAGCCCTTGTCAGAGTAGAGTTCACTTATTTTAGCAGGTTTCCATCTTCTTTGCTAACATCTCGCTACCTGCTTTAATAGATACTATCCTCCTCTCTATTCTTTGTCAAAGTAGATTTTATTTGCTATGGTAGGGAGATAGTAGGGAGTAGGGAGGTTGCTACTAGAGTAGATAAATCTTCCTTTACAGGGTGTTAGAAAAGAGAATAATAACTAACTAAAGCAGACGAATTCTACTAGCAGGGGCTAGCAAAGAGCTATGCCATTTGCAGCCTAAATGCCTATTTGTAGGTGGTGAAAGGCCTCGATTGTTGGCTTTGAAATCTAAAAAGGTCAAATATTGAGCAAAAAATGTTTACTCCATTTATGAAACGGATAGCCCCATTTGCATCCCAATAGACCTCTAAAAGCACTCACCTTATTAACATGTGCATCCACCTTGCACCTTTAGGGGTGTACTGTCGGTAGTGGTAGTGCAAGGTGGGTGCTCTTAGTTTCACTGGGTTCTAATAGGGTTACCCTTTGGAAAAAGTAGTTCCATTATAACCCAAGTGTTCGCTAAGTTTCTCTTATAACCATGATGACATTGAAAAAAGCTTATGATGCCCGATCAACCCAGCATTTGAGAACACAGCTGAGGCATATTCTTCAATCTAACATCGTACATTTGTCGGATTGAATGGTCTTACATGTGGTGCCTACATAGTTCATCTAACACCGTTAGAATCTTAGGTAACCCTCATTTGTACAATAATACATCTATGGAAAGAATTGTGCGCAAAGGCCAACTTTGTACGTTTCAAGTAATGGCTCCCTTGAGAAAAATGGCTTTAAATAAGAGAATATAATGAGAGGTATTGTGCGTGCGGCAATTCAATAGGCTAGCTGTATTTTCGCATCTAGTATCTCTTAGGGGTAATGCTGAGGTCCAATTGGTTGAACCTGATTTTGTGTTCAACTAGATCCATTGAATTTTCTTAGCTAATCTAGGGTTTGCTAATTAGTTCAGTCCCTTGCACACCGCTAACCAAGATGTGGGATGACTTGGTGGCTTCGTTTGGTCAAGTCAGTGAACTGGTTCAGTCTGGTTCTCTTTGTTCTCCTTATTTTTTTACTCATACGTATTTAAATGAGAATATGTTACGATCCAAGTATAAGGAATTAACGTTTTGCGCCACCAATGCGTAGCCATTTTTAGAGTATTAGTTAGGACTTGAACAAATGGTATTAGAGACAACAACACATCCAAAATTTGACTCATGAAAGCGGTGACTTGGGGAAAGGGGTATGTGAGGGCCCTAAAGAGGGGTGCCAAAATGAAAGCCATCATAGATTAAGTTGTCATAGAGTCCCTGGAAGGGATAACATGTGGAAAGGCTTACCTGAGGGTCCCAAAGGGGGTACCAGAGTTAGAGCCACTACAGAGTGGGCTGCCAAGGACGTTTGCTGCAATTTAGTGGTGTGTTACTATCCCAAAGTAATAAGAAATTAACTTCCCCCTCCACTAATGCCTAAGAATTTTTTGAATATTAGTTAAAACCTTAACATAATATTATTGTTGTTCAAATATGATGATGTTACTTGGAGTTTTGACCTAGCCTAATCTTTCTAGTTGATTTATTATAATAGTCTCATATCGGATAGGGAAAAGTTTTGACCCTGGACTATATGTGATTGCGGACGCTCCATGTTATGATTTGTTTTGGGTGGGGACTAAGCCCATGCCAAAAACAAAACCTGGGCAAAGCTAATATTGTGGCATGTGGGTCTGAGTCTTCACATAAGGTGGGGAGATTGTAATAGTCCTACATCGGATAGAGAAAAGTCCTGACCTTAAGCTACATGTGATTGCGAACACTACATGTCATGACGCGTTTTGGGTGGGAACTTAAGCCCATGCCAAAAACAAAATCGGGGAGAAGACCTAAACCCAGAACCGGACAATATTATAACATGTGGGTCTAAGTCTTCACATTTAACTAGTCAACTATAAAATATCTATTTTTAATAAACTCTATGAGGGCACCTTTATTTCCAAGCCAATATTCTTCCTTCTCAACCCACATTTCATAGTTTTTACGTCGACAGCTTTAAATTAGATGATGGTGATTGTTTTTCATGCCAATATTCCACACTATGAGAGTCTTTCAGAGCATGGGCCAACCATCTGCCAACCATCAGACACTTAACACTTATTATTCCACATGATACATTGAATATGATTATGCACATACAAGAAATGAAGTTTGTGGATCACCTTTTTGGATGCGTGTCATGTGGAATCAAAATGAAACCTACTAATAGTAGGCCAGTGATCTCGAGGTTGATTTTCTGGAAGATTGGGATCAACAATGATCTTCATAGTCTGATTCAAAGTAGGCAACAATTTTATTTCCTATCCAAGATTTTTCCTTCTCAACCTAGGTTTCACATTCACAAGCTATTGATTGCTTCGAATCATACGATGGAGATCATTTTTTCATTCGAATTTTTGACATTATAGATCTTGAGATCATATTGATACCATGAGACGGTCAGATTTTAATTTCACGTAACATATCTTGACAAGCGAGCCAAAAATTAATGAAATCCCATCATCATGTTCATTGTTTGGGATGTGCAATCTCATGGAATCAAAACATAGTCAGAATGGTAGGCCTATGATATCTAAATCTATTATGTTGGAGATTAGGATGAAAGATAATCTTGATCATCTGATTCAATTTAAACATGTGAAATCCAAGCCGAGCGGGAAAAATCTTGGATTATAAATAAAGGAGCCGTGATAAATCTTTAATATTTTCATTTGAAACTCACCGTACTTACTAATAGAAAGTATACAAGCGTGGCAATTTTTTTCATTCTAACAACGTAGCTGACCATATTTTCAGTCGAAAATCTTCAAACAGCCTAGAAAAAATAAAATCAGACGATTGATCCTATCCATTTTGAAAAAGCTTAAAACGTTCAAGAAAATACATTTTAAATACAATTTTTAGAAATTTCTTTTCCGTGTTTGTTCAAACATAAAATATATATCTAGTCTTAACATATACATATAGTGGTTAGGTGCCCCAACAGGGAACGGTAAGCGTGCCTCAATGGTCTATGTGGAGCACCATGTGACACCGAAAACACTCTTTTATGCCTTGTTTGTTAACACGAGTTCTGACAAAAACTTGCTGGAAATTTAAAATTTCCCACAAAAATAAAAAATGCAAGTGTTTGGCAATGTAGTGGGACCCACAAATGAGAGTTTTTTAGAAAAAAAACTCACACAAAAGTTCCAGCCAAAATTTAGCTGAAACTTTTTTCGGCCCACGACATAGGCTAAATGCTTTGAGAAATTTTGGTGGCCACCCTTACAACCTGAAATTTGTTCTTCTCAACTCGAGTATTTTTCATGCTTAAAATCGTTTGATTGCTTCGGACCAATCGATCGAGGTTTTTTTTTACCATAATTTTTCATATAATGGATCTTGAGACCATGAGCTTATCATCAAACGCTCAATTTTTTGTTGATGTGGCACACATGTCAATACCTCTTTCTTCGCGCCCACGCGTTCTCTGAAAGCGCCTACATCTCAGACCCCTAAAAAAAAAACGTTGATTTCTTCGAATCAGATGATGGAGATCTTTTCTAACAAAGATCTTTCACAAAATAGATCTTCGGTTCATGGTGCATCAATCTAACGGTCAATTTTTGATTTCCTATATCATCGATACCCAAAATATGACTCTTCAATCATATAGCACACATCATACTCAAACATGACTTTAGGGCCATATTTTGGGGACTAGGGACACATGAAATTACAAGCTGACCGTTTGATAGGTGTTACATGATCTTAAGATCCATTCTATGGACGATTGGGGTGAAAAACAATCACCCTCATCTGATCCAAAGCAATCAATAGTCTTCAAGGGGTCTGGGATGTGTGCGCTTTCAAAGAACACATGGACGCGAACAGAGGTACCCATAAACAGCGACGCCAATAAATGTAACCCAACCATCTTAGCCAATTAATTTGAAGGTCATGATTTAAAGATTATAAGTGAAAAGATTGGCACCAAGCATAATCTTTATCATATGACTCAAAGCACTCTAAAGCAATTATCCGATTCAACAGTTGATTGTATCGAATCATATGATAGAGATTGACTTTTGCACCACTCTTTTGCGTCGTAGATCTGTAGATCATGGCCTTTATATCAGACGGTTTACATGCAACCTCACCTCATAATCGTACTATTTATTTGCACTATAAAATCCTAACCTCGCCCCATCTCCTCCAGCCAACATACATTTACTGCTTTGAATCTGACAAATAGGAAGGATTCCCTTTAAATCTAGCTTTGTCCTTTTCTGTAAACCCGATTTTCGGTTTAACCCTCGTTTTATATTTTATTTTCAGTTTTAACTTTTAGCACTCATCACCTTGCGAGAAGTTTTTTTATTTTTCGCCTTACAAGAGGTTAGTTGTATACTTGAATGGTTTATGGTACCTTTTAAACCCGGGTTTCGTGTACTTAAGTCGTTGATTGCTTTAAATTGGATGATGCATATTGTTTTACTTCCTACTAGTCTTTGGCATAATATATCTTGAGATCTTGCCTACAATGATTGATTTTGATTCCAAATGGTACACATTCCAAAAAGAGCATGTTCATGTATATTACATAGGGGCAAAAAATCTTTGAAAATTGAGTATTTTGAATCGGATCTAAACTGAATGAAAACTGACACCGAACCAAACCGATTCAGCTCGATTTGATTTTAGTTTTGATGGTAAGAGACGGCCGGCAAAGAAAATATGGTCGCCAGTGATTAGAACGGTTAGTGACCGTTAAGAGAACATTATCGACGGATTATAACTAGATATGCAGGAAAAAATATATTCGTCGTCGGCAATTGTGATACCATTGCCGGCGGATCATAGCCACCGGAAAAAATACGTTTGCCGTCGACAATAATATCCAAGAGGAAAACGATAGCACATCAAATTTTACAACTTATTAGCTAAACGGTTGGCCAAAAAAGTTTTACACACTCATAATTTTATTTTAAAAAAAACTTCTCATGAGTTTTTTTTTTCACCAACCCATGGGAAGTAAAAAAAAAAAAAAACTTCCCATGAGTTTTGTCAAACAAGGCATTAGTGTCACGTGACGCAAGATTGTTTCATTTAGATCATCTTTCAAAAAAGAATTTTCAATAAATTATTTCCACAATTCATGCATCCAAGCTCCACGTAGCACCAAAACATTATTTTGGGTGCCACATGGATCATTGGGGTACATAACCCTTTTCCTATATATATTATTTTATACTTTATAATTATTAATCATTTAAAAAAAAAAAAGGTTAATTTCTCATTTTTTTCCCCAAATACCTATACTTGATCACTGGTAAACAAGGTATGAAAAATGGGCCGACACCGATACGTATTGGTATTTCAGCAAACCGATACATATCGGAGTCCCAACTCGAATACCCGATACGTATCAGCCGATACGGGTCCTTATTGGACGATACGTATCAGTTTGAGCCCAGTTTTGCAGTTTTTTAAAAATAAAATAGGCCAATACGTATCGTTATACATATCAGTCTTGGGCAAACCTATATCTGAGACTGATACCGATTTTGATACCTTGCTGGTAAATCTCTCATTCTCCGATGAGCTAGGACATGTGCGGAAGCACGTGCTGTGGAAGGGCTGTGCACCAAATACAAACTCAATTATTTAATGATAGAAAACACCGCTTTGTTGGCTAAGCTACAGTGAAATGGCGGGCATGCCTGTGATATTGATAAGATCAAATAGGCGAAGTTACAGAGTTTCAAGTGATGCAGAACACCAGATGTTTCTGTTTTACAAAGAGAATTATGCAAACGGCGCCTATATGTACAACCACATTCTTCCTTCTCAACCCTGGTTTCAGGTGCTTAAACAGTTGATTGCTTTGAATCAGAATTTTTCTGTGAATCCCAAAAAAAAAATATGATCATAGGCACACATCAAATATGATTCTCAATTTCTTATAACATTTTTCCAGATGTCTCCAAATGGAGTCAAAATCTGACTGCCAGATGGTGGGCCAATGATCTAAAGATATATTATGTCGAAGATTGGGATGAAAAACGAGCTCCACTGTTTGGTTCATAGCAGTCAACAGTCTAAGCATGTGAAATCAGGGCTGAAAAGGAAGAATCTTGGATTGGGCATTCGGGCCGAAACCATGTTTCTTGACAAGAAACTAAAACATGCATTTCCAAAGAAAAAAAAAAACTCATCCACCAAGTCTAATTTTTTTTTCATATATATCTTGCCTCTTCTTCAGCCTTATAAATTTCTACTGCTCTGTAAACTTTACGTGATATAAAACTAAGTAGACTGTCCTTAATAAGTATCGACAAAATCATATACCATCATTGGATAAAATTTTCATCCAACGGCTGTCCTATAATCAACCATTATTGTAACAAAATTGCGATCCTTATTGTCATCATCATAGGGTCTGTCCTCATATAAACGAAACTCTAAATCTACAAAATTCAGTGCTCAGTTCTACATATCCTATATTATAAAATAGAGCACTCTTCCCTGAGGCAGCTCTGCAGTCAGGCACAGATAACTAATATCTCCCTAACCCAAAAGAAGACATGAAACCATATACAGAATCATTAAAATTTCAATATGGTGGATAACTTACGATTACTTGAAGGAATATGGGGCACTGTGAGTTCTCGTAAAAAAAGGCACATTGAACTTCCATCTATTTCCTGAGCGTGCAGAACTTGGAGAACCATTGCTGTTTGGTTCTTCTGCCACAACAGGTCCATTTGGATCTTCGGAATATGCTACCTCATTGGCATCGGAAATTCCTTTGAGATCCTGAAAGGAATTGGCTACAAAGAGTCAGGAACAATGAGTGGACGAAAGGTGAGACTTGGCAATGAAGATTGATTAGGACCCATGGGAACCAACCTTTAGGCCTGAAGCTGAGCCTGCTGTTAGCAAAGGTCGCGAGACCTGAAATGAAATTCCTTAATTCAATTATACTATCGTTCTTGTTTACGAAAATGTTGAGATTCATTGTTTGATGAGAAAAGATTGGTTGCAAATATAGATCAGATACGCGGGAATGCAGGTGAATCTGTAAGCCTGATTCATGGTCAATGGTATTGAGAAATTCCAGACGAAACCGATGCATATCGTCTGTTACGTATTGGTTTCAGAGGTCACCTGGTCAATACATTGAATGAATCAGCCCACATATATTGGTTCATATTGGCCGTTACATACCAATGTAACATCCAAAACCGATATGCATCAATTTTGGATCTGGCCAATACGTGGCAGAAAACCGAGATTTTGACCCTTGGGTACATGCTGATCACACATCTCAACACATCACATTTGAGACGGAGTGGCAATAGGTTCACAGAAATCTCAGATATCCGTCTAGCATAAGGGATGCCAACTCCTCTTAAGTTGGGAATTATCTGAGACGACACTGAGTTCTATATTTAGATGTAAGAGAAGAACCCGGATGTAAATATACCATAGTCATTTCACCACCTCCTATTATAGGCATTCCACAAGGGATTCTTAGCTCTTACCCTTTTTGGAAGTGATTGAATTGGTAGCATCATACGGTTATTAAAGCACTTTTGGCCGCCAAATCACATCAAAAGCTGACTTCCACGTATTTCAAGGAACCTAAAGTTTGCATCAGTCAGATTTTCCTAAGTTTGTGTTCAGATTCACTCTGACACCCATGGTTCAAAATTTCGGCGGATAACTCAAGTTATCGGCCGAATTGTTTCGGTTTCGGTCCCCCGCTGAAATGATAACTTGAACCGAAATTTCAGTCCAAATATATATGGAGGGGAAATTATCGGCCAAAATTTCAGTTCAAATTTTCGGTTTCGGTCATGCCCGAAACCGAAAATGAAACCGCTATTTTGATCCTCGCTGACACCCCATTAATGCTATTGTTAACATGCAAACTGCATACTTTAGTATGTAATTTACTCTGGCACCCCATTAATGCTATTGTTAACATGCAAATTACATACCTTAGTAGTTCCATTAGAAGAAGATGAAGATGGAGATGGTGGCTCCAGCTCAGGGACTCGGGGTGGCAAAGAGGCCGTCTATCGTGGCACAAATGGGAAAGAAATAAGAAACAGAAGAGTGAGGGACAACAGAAAGAAGCAAGAGAATCTAATTGGAGCCATTTCCATTACTTGCACACACACTCACAAGGTGCGTCATTGGACAGAATTTAAAAAAAATTTAAAAAATTAAAAAAATTAAAAAAATATCATTGCACATCACATGCCTAAAATTTCTAAGGGTACGATAGACATTAAAAAATAGGATTTTTTAAAATTGTGTGCAAGGGAACATATTATATGTGCAAGTAATGGCTCTTGAATCTAATCTGTAGCAGTTTGGAGGGTTACCCTTGACATGGGACTGCTTTGTGGAAGTTCACGAGCTGGTGTGCGGAAAATGGATGGTGCCTACAGAGTTTCAACAACCAGGTTAGAAAAAAACTATCTAAAAGAGCTAGCTAGTTAAAAATTTCCAGATAATATGAATTTTCATGGATTATATCCAAGCGACTAGTAAATCTTTGTTCACAGATTCTTACTTCAACTAGAAGAGTTGCCAGAGTAGTTGCCTACCGATCTTCCGTGAGCCTTCCACTGTGCTATGATTAGAGCTGCAAACGGGTCGTGTTGGGTTGGAGATTTGAAGTCAACCCGATTATGGTCTTACCTCCACCTGAACCTGACCCGATCCGATTAGCATAAACTAAGGTTGGGTCGGGTTTGGTTAGAATATAAGGCAGAGAGTCAGGTCAGGTCCGGTCCGGTCAAGAACCCAAAACCAGAACTCCACCCATTTCGTAAATGGGTCGGGACTTAAAATGTGGCCAGACGTTCAGGATTTTGGACCTGAAGTCAGGTCATGCAACCGGTCTGGTCAACCCAACCCATTTGCATCCCTAGCTACGATAGAGAATAGTTCATTCAAAGATAGTGGTGCAAAATCATCATAAAAAGCTAATGAGATTCGAAAATTTGAGATAACCGCCAAGTAAATTTAAGCGAACCAACACAAAAGATTATGTGACCAGCATGCTATATTAACTGTAATAAAAAAAACAAGATCACAAACAAAAGTCAATGCAAACTACAAACATGGAATCAAGAGGTGCTAATGCTATCATGGAAAGAAAGTTAGTATAACATTTGCAAAGAGTGAAAGCTTTGGCTTGCCTCGATATGCTCTGGATTTCTGCTCTGATTTCTGCTTTGTTCCAACATGAATACGAAATCACACAAGGTCAATACTCCTTCGTTTGTAAAATCCTAAACCGGATTTCAAAGAAAATATCCACCATTACATAAAGGTCAACATACATTAAATGATTTATAGGTGAACTTTTCAAATTGGTAAACAACAATAGTACCTGCTTCCCTTCTATTCGACCAATTTTGGTTTCCTGAGACATAGCAAGGCAAAAAATCAGTCTTATTCCAGCAAATGACCAATTTTGAAGTCCCTAAATGATAAATCTGCTTTGTGAAATGCTGCACAAGATAAGTATTTATGCAGCAATGAGCCTTGGCTATAGAGACTACGGCTGTCAACCGATATTTTTGCAGGTCGGGTAGATGAACTTGACCCGTTGGGTCGACCAAAAGGTATTGTCGGGTCAGGTCATTTCAGGCTCTTGGGTAGGGCATCAAATCGGGTCAGGTCGTTTCAGGCTCTTGGGTAGGGCATCAAATCGGGTCAGGTCGGCTTTAGTTCACCATCGGGTTGGGTCAGGTCAGGCATTTACGATTTTCTTATTGGGCAGCCAAATTTTTGACCTGACCAGGCCCAACCCATTGACAGTCCTAATAGAGACATCCAAACAGTATACTGGCAGTCAAAAGACACAAGGACAAGGGCACAACGAGCGAAGCCGATGGTGTGTCAGCTGCAAGCTGTGTGGACCTTGAGACATGCACGGATATCCATGCTCTTTAAAGTTCATGTGTTTCAAAGTCCAGGCACTGTGAAGCTGACAAGCCGTTTCATTGTCGGCAATGAGCAGTTTTCACACCATACTATCTATTACAGGATAATCCACCAATATAAATTACAATCAAGAGAAGAGGTGTACATCCTAATAAACAGAATGAAGAAGTCACCAGATTTTGGACCGCATGCTGAACAGATTCAAAATCCATGCCAAACCCCCTTAGATCTCCTCGTAATTGTGAAACCTATATAGAGCCAAATGTAATAAATTTCTGTAAATAGTTTTAACCCTGCCACGAAAAATTTGAAAACCTGACTTCACCTCATCTCTGGTAGAAGCACTAATTGCTGCACACTCATCTAAATTATTATCAACACGATCAATTCTTGAAGATAAATGTCTCTTGGCAGACTGCACATTACAAGAAGTTTAGAGTTAAGACAAATAAATGAGGACAGAAACTAAGGCTAATAAAAGAAAGAATCAGATTATGTACTGCACTAAATAGATTATGATATATCTAATACATGCCAAAGCAAAGACACTATTAGCATAGAAGTGTGTGTGTAAAACCCACAGGCACAGGGCAATGTCAGCTAAGCAAAATCATATGGGTACCTCTATTCGTGCCAACAGGTTTACTGAAAGAACCAAGGTCCGAAAACCCTTGAAAAGCATTGACTGCTTGGAATCAGATGATGGAGATCATTTTTAGCCCTGATCTTCTACACAATGGATCTTGAGATCATAAGAGTACCATCAGACGGTCAGTTTTTAATTCCCCGTGGCACAAATACCCAAAAAGTCGGCCTAAATTCATATGGCACACATCACACTAAAACATGATTTAGGGCCCTTTTTTGGGATCTGTGACACATGGAATAAAAAACTTACCATCTGATGGTAAAGATCAGGGCCTCAATTCTCATTGTGTGGAAGATCAGGGTGAAAAACGATCTCCATTGTCTGATTTCAAGCAGCCTCTTAGGTGGCAATAATTGAAAACATGAACAACTTCTATCCATGAAGGTATGAACCCAAGCTAACCCAGGGTAAATACGTAACTAGCAATAAACTGTATGAAATAGACTTTAAACCGCAGCCACAATATTTTAAATCAAACTTAAGTATATGAAAACCAATAAAGAAACCAATAATTACGGTCTTTTTCTGTGTAAAGACGCAATTTTATAGCAGCTGTAATAGCTGTAATTCTGCCCAAAATAACACTGTTTAATCCTCACCAATCCACTGTTGAGTCTTTAGAAAACTGCTATAGAGAGGACTATTCAAGAAAAGAAAATATTAAATAACATTGTTTTCAATAGCAGGAATATCTTTCGATAATAGATTCTATAAATCTTTCAACTAAGCAGCTGAAAACAGTATATAATATACATATTGCAATGTGCAGAAATCATGTGGCAGCAATATGGCAATATTTGCATCTGAAAAGACCAACAAAAACAGCAATCACTGAAAGATTATAATACAAGCAGTGATGTCTAAAAAAAATCATGGACCAGAGACTCAAAAGTCCCACACTGTACTATCAAATCTGAACTCAGATCAGAGGCAGATCAAAGCCTAAAGAGGCTATATCAACTACCAGCAACAGCAGCCTTAACAGACCATGAAAATATTAGAAGGTTCAAAAGCCTCGAGAAAACCAAGAAGACAGGGGTCTCGTTCCCTTTCTCGAATTCACTTCTCTTTCCACAAAAAAATATCCACACTAGTAATAAATATCGTGCAGTTTACATTATAAAGAAGAAAAACTCCTATTCTCTCTAAAATGAATCCTACTTTGACTTGGACTCTAGCATTAACAAATAAAGTTCTCTATTATTTACTTATCTTGGACTCTAGAAACACAAAATAAAAATCTCAGACTATTTTTAATTCTCCAGATTTCCTCCACCAATCACAAGTCTTCAAAATCTCTCATAATTTATTTCTCACAATCTTTTGATGTGCAGCTCTCTCAGCTTCCCAACTCTCCACGTCAGCCAGTAACACTAAACCCTAAACCCTAAAACCCAGATCTCCATGTCGGCCAGTAACACTAGAGTTACCAAAACAGTAAAATAAAAGATTTTAACTCTCACAGATCCAAAAAATTTGAACATTTTCATGGACTTTTAATTCCTATTTTACCCCTCTTTTAACTCAGTAAGACACATTAAACTCCACTAAATAAAGCAAGGCAAATCCATAAGAATGTCAAAGAGGTGTTTTTACTAAAATACCCTGATTCTATTGCAAGCTTAATCGTCTAAAAGAGTACAGGAGTTTTTTTTATCAAAACAACCAAACACCCTCATTCCATTGCAAGTTTAATTGTCTAAGAGAATAACGAAAGGGTATTTTTACCAAAACAACCTCATTCCATGTCAAGTTTAGTTTTCTTTTGAAATCTATAATGGCATTTAACATCCAATTTTTTTTGTGGACATTGCTAATCTCACTCTGAAGCTCTTGACGCTAAAGCATTCCCCATATATATAGTATTTGCATAACATATCCGTATCATTGTTACATACGCACAAACCACCCAACAATTTGAAAAAAGGACACATAACATATCATTGATGTCCAGAATGATAGAAAAAAAAAAAGCATCATTTTCTTCAGCACTTAAGGTTTTGAGTCAGCTTTAAATAAATTATCAATCAAAGAAGAAAAACCAAAGTTGAGATGAAGCTCTTAATAAAGAAATGAAAAACTTGCCCTAATGGATGATGAAACTTTGTCGAGCTCTTTAGCTACAGTAGTGCAAGCATCTGATAAACCACGTCTTGTCACAAACATCATGTCAGAAAGCTTCCAACCCTGGAAAATGTAATGACCAGCCATGAGTTCCAGCAATATATAAAACAGCACGGGCAAGAAAAGCTCTTCGGGATGAGCGGCAAAACAAAACAAAGGGATCGACATAATCAGAAGTTCACAACTGGAAAATTCCTATATGCCAAATATATATATATATAAAGCTGGTTCTCGAAAGGACCACCTTCACCGTGGTCCCAACTTCATTGCACCTTCCACTTGGTTCCCAAACATGGTTTTGGGTGCCATGTAGAGCAAGATGGCTCTATATTAGATCATTTCCCCCAAAAATGGAAATTCATCTCCACGGAAAAAGAAAAAATTTGACTATATTTAACAATTCAAATTACAAACCTTACAAATGTGAAGGTTAGATTTCAATTTATTTTTTTTAAATGATCTATGTGATGTCCACGTGACACCAAAACATGGATTTAAGTGCCACGTGGAAACTTCTCAAGAGATTCAGGACCACTTATATATAAAATTTGGTAATTTAAAATTTTGTAGTGGAATGCGGCCATACTTGGAAACTACTATGAGAGCTTCCCGGTGGCATATTTGCCATGGGCAAAACATATTACTTGCGGGCCATAATTGCATGGAGAATGCTTCTCTAAATGAAATCTTCTCTAATATCCAAAGTGAGATGTTGTTCATTGATGCTTTGGAGAACGACACCTGGAATGAACAAAAGTTGTAAATAGATTTGGGCAACAATTATTTGACTTCATCAGAGGACGTACTCATATATTAAAAAATGAGGAGATAGTTTGGAAACTTGAAAGTTCTGAGAAATTTTCTACAAGTTCTGCCCGGGAACTTCCAGGTGCCACTATCCAAGGGGAATGAGGAGTCTTTGCACGATCTCATGATTGGTTATACTCTCTGTTCCGACGCATGGCAGCAGATATAGCTTTAAACGGGTGTTTACTGATTGAAATAAAGCCTGGAAAAAGAACCAGTTTTCTTTACTCAAATCCATGATCCCCTTGATTACTATTTGGGAAATATGGCGACAGCGCAATGCTATTGTACATGATGAAAATTCCATTGGCAAAGAAGGCATTAAGAGAAAAATTATTAGGTGGCTTCAGGAGCTCAATGGTACTCTAAATCCTAAATACTCTTGTAATAATCCAGAAACCTAAATCTTGAATAATTTAAACATACAGATTCTTGTTACTAAACCTATAAAATTCTTCGCTCTGAGATGGAAAAAACCAGACACTGGCTTTATCAAAATCAACGTTGACGGCGCTTCTCACAGCAATCCTGGTAGTTCAGGTGGTGAAGGAATAATACGTGAGAGTAATGGCAACTTTATCGATGCATTCTTCAAGTATTGAGGGCAGGCTACAAACAATGTAGCTGAAATCAGAGCTTTGCTGGATGGTTTGGATTTAATTGAGACAGACCAGAAGCACATTATTATTGGGACAGGTTCAAAACTGGTGGCTGACATCATGGATCAATATCTGGGTTTTCCAACACGTATTGTCCACCATCAATACTGAGATGATATGTATCGGTATTACCGATACATTCAATGTATCGGCTATACACTGAAAAAAAGGACATACACTGGATATGTATCACAGATACATACCCAATGTATCGTGTACCACTGGCCAGCGATACCTGTACGTATCGTACAATATGTACCTGGATCATCCGAAAGTTTGACCCATGGCTGATATTCTTGTAGATGGCAACTGCCCCTGGAACATTGAGATGTGGTTTGAGAAAGTGATGGAGTCTCTCACTGATGAAAAGTGGAGATGCAAGCATATTTTCCAGAACAGAATATAGTTGCTGACGGATTAGCTAAATGGGCTGTTCAGATTGCTGGGTCCGCACAAATACACTACCGGAGCCAATAAAAAATATCTTCCCTGGGGATTTTCTTGGTTTACCTCGCATTCACAAGTTTATTTAGCACTTTTGTTATCTTTTTATTTTTTCTTTAGTTCGTGGGTGGGGTATTTTTTCTTAAGTGTTACGGGTGATGGCAAAGTCAAACCTTCTTCAAAGAGATGGGCCACCCTTCCCCCATTTGATGTAATTGTTTCTATCCTTCTAATGATATTGTTGCTTATTCTCTCTTATTCACACACACACACACACACACACACACATATAAGGGTCATATAAATCACTCTCATTTAGTTTATTTGTTTGCTTCTTTCTTCAAACTTGTCTACTTTGAAAATTTTGAGCATTTTTATTATAGTTAAAAATTTCTGAATGCCCACGAGAATGGGCAATGCAGTTCATAAGATTCGTTGACACATGTAGCTCTCCTTGTTCTAGTTTCCAGAGAAATCTAAACATATACTACCAGTTTTGAAGGAGGCAGAGTGACATGTTGAAATGGTACTTGACATAATTGATAGTTGAGAAGTCAACATGGAAGACTAAAACATTTCACCTTAGGGTGCTCAGAGTTAGCTCCACCTTGCCCTGATGACAGGCAGTTGGTACAGCTGCATTTTGGTTCTTTTTTGCTTTTACTTTTTACATTTACTTGAATTTTTCTTTTCCTTGGGCAAAGCATATCGATGTGCCTGTTTTTATCTGCTCTATTTTCATTTTCTTTAATGAAATCTTACCTATAATTTGATTTATTTTTTTTTTTAAATAACAAACTGGTAGAAAATTTCACTTCTTATTGATTGAGATGTGCACGATGCATAATTTAAGGTTGGCTGGTGTTACTACAACACCACTTTATGGTACAACCACCTCACTTAAACAAAGGAAAAATCCGTTGACTGCTTTAAATCAGACGATGGAGATCATTTTTTGTCTCAATCTTCCACAAAATAGATCTTGAGATCATGGGCTTTACTATCACACGACCAGAAGTTGATTCCACGTGGCACAAATTTTCAAAAAGTATGTTTGATGGTAGCGCTATGATCACGTTCACTTTTTGGGATGTGTGCCACGTGGAATCAACATTTGACCAGCTGATGGTAGGCCTATGATCTCAAGATCTATTGTGTGGAAAATTGGGACGAAAAATGATCTTTGTCTGATTCAAACCAGTCAATAGATTTTTCCTTTGTTTAAGGGAAGTGGCTGTAACATAATGCGTTGTAGTAGTAACACCAGCCTTTAAGGTTTCTTCCCGACTTTCAATTTCATTAAAGCCCCAATACAATACCATAATACAGCTCTCTGAAAAGAATGAAACATTACCTTCCACCATACATATCCATATCCCACAACTCCAATGACAATGACAACTGGCATACCAAATGTTCTCCCACCTACACACGATGACAGTTAGTTAAAAATGTACTAAATCCCTCTCGCATAAATAATGGTTAGCAGAGTTTACCAATATGCTACGATTAAGAAAGATATCGTTTCCATCATTTTACCAAAATTTTGGATGGAAAAATTGGCTAATTTCACATGGTTAAGTCACCATTTATATAAATTGAAGTGGCTGAACCAATTTCTCGAGGAATCATCTAGAACCAGTTGGAAATATCCAATTACATGATGGAATACGTTAATCTGCTAAATTCCAATGTTCCAAAATTATTTGTTGGATGGTAAACTGCAGTTTGTTTTTGAATTCCTTGATTTCAGTTTTAACAGAAAAACCTTTCCCCGAGGTATTCAAGCTATTCAAGGGTTTAGCACATGTAAATATGCATCATCTTAATCGTCTATAGCATTGAAAAAAGAAACACATTTCATGATGAGTTGCTTAAAGGGTAAAGGTAGCCTGGTACCATGGACCAAGTAACTTACCTGGTCCCACAGTAATTTGCTGCCACGTGGCACCCAATCACATGATCGAATGCCATGGATAGAAGCAGTTCGATGATCACAATTACTTTGTGAAAAAAAAAAAATAATAATAATATAAAACCATGCGGTCAAAAGAGTCAATTGCACGTAAGATTAATGGTAAAATCACATTTGGTTTTACCATTCATTTCTCACTACAGTTGACGCCATTGACTATGCAGTTTTGTACTATTTCTTTTTTTTTTTTTAATTCACAAAATAGTTTGATCATCGAGCCGCTCCTATCCATGATACCCGATCATAAGATTGGGTGCCACGTGGCTACAAATTAGTGTGGGACCAGGTAAGTTACCTGGTCCATGGCACCAGGCTGCCTTTACCCTTGTTTAAAATAGGAAAGATGAAGTCTCTTCCCTATGCATTTACAAATGATATGCTTGCATGTTGCTATGAAGTTATTAATATTGCTACTGAGAGTTTAAGCATAAACAAACATCTAATACAAAGGAACTTCAATCCTGCCATAGTTGATCATACACTATAAGAAACTCTAATGATGTTGAAACCAATAGGTTGATAACAGATTATATTAAAAGCTCGACTGCAAGAATTTATTTATTAAATCTTACATTTTTTAATATCGGAAATCTTATACTCACAATAATCCTACATAATAATTTTATCTAAAAGATTAATTGGTAAAGAAATATAAAGTAATCTCATTAAAGAGGCTTCACTTGGCAGAGCCAATGTCTGAAAATCGGACTTTGATTGTAAATAGCAGTAGGAAATGTAAATAGGATCTTGAAGATGTTAACCATACGCCAGCATTAGCATCCATTTAAAATTGAATTAAACTGAAGTCATATTTGCCGAAAATGATACAATTTGAATTTCCACCTCCACATACATCATACAATTGGCCAAATCAACACAAATCCCTTTCCCTTTCCCTACAGCAAGCAGAGCTGTACATTCAACATCTATCCTCCCCAAAATCTGATGGTAAGAATCGGCCCTAAATTCCGTATATTAATTAGAGGGACAATTTTATGACTGATTGGGACTGTCGGAAGCCCCTATCCTACTCTACAGTGAATAACATATACATAGATGTGTATATGTGAGTTGCATCAGATATAATGATACATATTTTCATTTAGCGCATTTAATTAGACAAGGGCTTTTAATTAGACAAGGTGTGTACTAGCTTGCCAGTAGAGGACTTAAAGAGTGTAATTAAAGGTATTGGGTTAAAAACCTGTGAAAATAATTAGCCTTTTTGCTTTTTAATGCAATATATATATATGTGTGTGTGTGTAGTATATAAATAGTAATTGTACTTACAGACTTGTACAAACATGTACAGAATAGTACGGACTAGAAAATTTCCCAATAGTAACACTAAAAAAATCGGGTACCATTATGTGCAACCAAACGTTCTCTATCAACAACAAGGTGTCAACTCGGGTACCGGATTCAGATATCAGCCCAAGGTGGACCGACAGGAATTGACGGATACCGCGTTGACTCGGTGAATTTATAAAATTAAAAAAAAAAACCAGGAGGTATCGGCCAATACCCAATACGTATCGGCTGATACGGGCTCATATCGGCCGATACCGTTACCTAAATCCGAGTTGATAACCGATACGTATCGGTTTGCCGAAAAACCGACACGTATCGATATCGGCTGATTTTTAATACCTTGATCAACAACCAGGTTATTCGCACCTGAAAACCGTTGACTGCCTTGAATCAGACGATGGAGATCATTTTTCATCCCAATCGTCAACACAACAGATCTTTAGATCATAGCGCACCTACTAGACAGTCAAATGTTGATTCTATGTGGCAGAAATCCCCAAAAATTACCGTGATCATGGGCGTATCATGAGAAGGAGTTCTCAGTCACTTTTAGGGATGTAATAAAAAAAAGGATGGACCACCAAATCTTTATTTTTGCTGAAATACCACCAAACCTCAAGCAAATAATTCAAATAAACATACCATGAAGATTTACTCATCAAACCCTTTAAAATGATACCAATTTCGACCTCAAATACTACCATCAGCGATGAACAATAACATGTGAGTCATGTGACTAGTAACTGTGAATAGTAACACGTAAGAAACGATGGCATCAAAGTTGGCGAATTTTACCAAACATTCGGTAAGTTCGTCGTAGGCACCATCAGACGAATAAATCGCTGATTAAACTCCTGAATCGGCAAATCACTGAATGAATCAGTTATTCGCCGATTCGGCGGGCCTTTTTAACTTGGTGTTCTTTTTTCTTTTTATGTTTTGTTTTATCCCTCCGAGCTCCGACTCCCAACTCTCCCTCCTTGCTCTATTCTGTGTGTGTCCCTAACTCCAACCATCTTCCCTCCAGCATTGAATCTTCAGTGACTTTCGGAAACGTTCAATCTCCAGCATATTGGCGACCTCCAAACAATGGTAAGTAGTTTTTATATTTTTATTCTTTGTAACCATAAATAGATGGGATAAGGCTGTGATGATGATGATGAACCCTAAAAACCCTAATCCCTAATATAATGGGGTTTTCTCTTTGATCGGTAGAAATTGCATCTAGAGATTCTGATCTCTGGTCACATTTTCCATTAGGTTTTTGTTTTCCTCCTTTTTCCTGCAGCAACTCCTCTCCAATGGTCAGGACGGTCCAATAGTTTTGATTTTGGACAGGTCAATTTCACAAATATCTGTGGAATAAATGGTGAAATGAGATTTAGTTGTTTGGCTGATCAAATGGATGGAAACATCTGCCACTCTAAACGTTAAAAGATGCCACGCATGGGATGTAGATGAAGAGTACCATTAAACATGCTTGGCCCTGATCACCTAATACATACTCATTTAGGGAAGCTAACAAGTACTTTCCCCTTGACATTAAGGCATTCTCCATTGTCAATGGTGTGGCCCCCATTCCCATGTAGCTATTTTTAATTTATCCACCATCAAATTGGTAGGGTAACTTGTAACCAACCCATTCCAAACAAAGACTTGGAATGGTAACTTATTTTTAGATGTGGCACCATTTTCATCAAGTATGTCGTGTGATTTGAAGACTATGATCTAAAGATCTGTGGGGCCGAAGATTGGGATGAAGAAACATTTCTATCATGTGCCTCAAAGCAGTCAACGCTTTTAAAATGAATGACTGAAACTGAATTTTAGAGATTTACATGGGAGCCATTCATTTTAAAAGAGTTTGACCACCTTGAATCACCCGATGAAGATTTTTGTTCATTGATAGGCAAGTGGGGATTGAACCTGTGACCTACAGGTTGCAATATTGTCAACCACTAGATTTTGTTATAGGTCCTTTAAATCACAAGGCACACTTGCCTTGACCAATGAGATTTTTAGACTGTCAAAAAAATACTTTTTGGGCATGTCGGGCATAGTAAGTCATTTAATAATGATTGTTTTTATGATTATGAATTTGTGATGTATGTGGATTATGCAATACGCATATGTTATTGCTTAAATACAACCCATAATTTTTCCCGAATCAATTCACGAATTTATCCGAACTGAACCAATTGACCCCTCACCGAATAATTGTGGAATCCGAACCCTGATAATGTGGTGAGAAATAATGCAACCTCAATGGAGATGCGCGTAATCATTGATTCCTGAAGCTCCCAACCTACGACGCGCTTCCGCTTCCGGTAACTAGGATATGGACACAATTACCCTCACAGGTAAATTACACATTAACACCCTTGACACTCCAAAGGTGATAATTATCACCATTAACTTTTTATGAAACTACCAGAGTTATAATCATTCTTATCCCCAAATGCCGGTAAATTTGAACCAGTAACAGGATTCACAACAATATCAACAAGATAATAAACAAACCATAAAGCTTGAGCCAAAGACACTGTCTAAACCTTCAAATATTATGTAACACGGTCAGTCATCTCACTGGATACAGCATAACCACGATGCTGCACTGTCATACTACAAAATAGTCCCCAATCTAAGCAGATTGCACTTTCTGGCAGAAAATCGTGATACCAGGTCATACCACAATCCACAGTTTATTGTTAAGAAAAATTGATGAAACTTGACAAATCGACATCCAATTACTATGACATCAAAAGCATTTGAAAGCTAGGGTAAAAAATCACAAATAAGCACCTCAGAGGTAACAAATGATGCTCTTTGACGACAGATCGACAAAAAAAAATGAAATATGCCCTAATATTCCAAAAGTCTCTATTTCTGCTGAAACACATCTAAAACTCAACCAAATTATTAAAATAACTATACCATGACAATTTCCTTATCGAGCTCTCTCAGGCTTTTTTGGTCAACCCTATATTTGTTATAATATAATATATTATACAACATATGTATAAGTTATAAATATTTAATATAATAAAATGGATAAGGCTTAAGGGCCAGTGAACCCAGGCCCAAGCCTAGCCCAATTATAAAGTTGGGCCTAAACTCAGAACCAGCTCAGCGGGGCAGAAAACACTGATCCATCGTCGAATCTTGTCTAATGGGTTTTGCACATTCTTTCTTGTTCCTCGGGAATCAAACACTGATCCATTGTTGCCTCTTGTCTAATGGGTCTTGCACATTCTTTCGTGTTCCTCAGGCAGCAAACACTGAACTCAACTATATGGCAAAGGCTGAGGTAAAAGTAGCTTTTCCTTTGCTGTGTGTTTGATATTTGAGCTTCATTGATTATCTGGTTGCTGGCATCTTGCTTTGCCCCAGTTGAAATCTGTTTCTGTATCCCGTTATAATTATTAGAAGTCCTTGTTAACGATAAGATAAATAAATATGGATATACAACTATACAGTACTTTTGTACATTTAAAGTTTCAAACTATTTGGAATAATATAGTATTATAGTCATTACATCCTGATTCTTTACAATATGCCCTTAACATTTTTAGCTAGTACAGGGCGACTGACAAGCTCACCAACTTGGAAGAGCATATCATCAATTCTGTACATGTGACACCATTGTTGGTGCCATGTGGATCCATGCAGTTCACAGGACAATCGTATACATTGGATTCAGCCCTAAGATTGCAATAATAATAATAATCTCTACCATGTGATTAAAAGGCTATAACTGCCAGAAAATGAACGGCTAACACAGATTTGGACAATCAAATGCAAGGTAGCCATCATAGTCACAAATTTCTCCATTTTTCACCAAAATTTTGCCGAAATGAAACCACTGGAAATGAAATTTCTCCTCTTTAGGCGAATTAACCGAAATTATGACTTGTGAAGTGGGGTCACAGTTTAATTAACTTTCTATTGTCTCTTTGTAACGTTCTTTTTGTGATTGTCCATTTGTGATGCATATGACTTGTGGATTAAATAATGCACCTATTTTATTCCTTAGAAATATCATTTCTACTTTATATCAATATCTGTTTTATGTTTTTATATTTTTATAGGATTTTTTGTATATATAGTATTTTTTGTATATATTTTTTTCAATCCCTGAAGTTTTCTCAAATCTTTCTCGAATTTATCCAAGTTGAACCGAAAGCACCCCTACAGAAATATTGTGGATACCGAACTTTGTTACTATGATAGCCATTCGTTTTGTGGTGCTTTTAGTTTCTTAATCACATGGTAGAGATAGTTTATACAATCTGAGGACCAAATCTGATCTATACAATGATCCTGTGAATCACGTGGCATAAAAAATGGTGCCACGTGTACAGAAACGATGACCTGTTCAGCAATTTCAGTGAGAGGGTCGCTCTCCCTATTTTACCTCTTATTTATATTACAAAATATAAAATAATTGTTTGGTATTTGCAAAATAAAACAAGTAGAATAATAGGATATAGGGAGATTGTAACATACAAGTATCAGATTCTGGTATTTGTAATATACCATGTCAGTTGGGCACAATAAGCTAAGCAGTAAGCATACAATTTATTCAAGTATCATAGATCACCACCGGATTAAAGCCCTAATCCTGACATAAAACACATCTTCTGAAAAAAGAAAGTTACCTAGTACATATCATACACAATCAGCACAAATTTATACACATACAGTGGTCATACTTAACATAAGGGTCATATCACAAAATTGTTTCTGCTTAGTCTTCACTAGCGAGAAATGTAAGAAATTAGAAGACAACCAAAAATTTATGACATATTTCACTCTTATAGTGCATAAAAAAAGGATTGAAACTCTGAAATTGTAATCTGGAATTTTTATTTTTATTTATTTTGTATAGTTGATGAGGATTTGTATATGATTTATTCAAGGATCCACTAGATTATGATGGAAGGGTCATCGCAATGCCTAAGCTCTGAAATTCTAATCTGGAATTTTTATTTTTATTTATTTTGTTCTCCTCAGATTTCACTTTTATTCTTTTTTACCTCTTTGTATATTGTTTTTTATTGATTAATATAGATGGGTGAGGACCCAACAACATCGAGCTTACTTATCGGAAAAAAAAGGATTGAAACGCCCAACCTGATCCATTTCCAGTAACAATCGTAACTGATCTGGATGACGCCAGCAGTTGCAACTCTTGTCGTAGGCTATTAACCTGTAGATGAATTATGATCATATCACTATCTGAAATCTTGTTATCCACTACAGTTCCATGTAGAGAAAGAACTTCAACTTTTAAGAAACTAGAGAAAGCAACAACTTGAAGAGACATTATGCACATACAAAACATTCAAAGATTATAGAATAAATGTTGATAAAAGTGCAGCTATTTAACATTGTAACTAGTTGAGACTGGAGAGCCAAAGAACTTTATTGTATTATTAGGAAAATGCCCCAGAAAGGATAATGCGAGATCATTGCATTATAACCTGAAGCACAAACTGAAGTTGGGTACAGAGATTACAATCACAATGGCATCCTATAGATAAATAAACCACTTGGCAGTTGTAAATAAACCACTCAGCATGGACTTCCTAAATCTTTTTGAGAAGCTGATGTTGGCAGACCATTTTTGGGAGATCTAAGAAAGTGGCAACAACAACTAATTCAGGCTTGTTGGGCATCTGAAGTAACAACCATGACCCATGGAGAAAGCATAAGTCAAAACAATACTATCTTTCTGGCCATAGATCGGATAGATCAGGTCAATTCAACTTTCTTAAGAGGTATTTAATGGAGATTGAGGACAGAGCACCCAATTGACGAATTCCACATCTTATGACACAAATTTGGCATCGCCAAACTTGCTTGTAGAGGAACTTTGTTCTAAGATGCTTGGTAAGATCCAGTGGAAAATTATGGTTCATAGATGTAATGGTTTTGTTTATCATTTCCTACATTGCTATTTCAAAAGCTGAAAAAGGGGAACAGGCTCTGAAGGCATGAACACGAACACATTTAGGGTCTAACAAATGGGATCCCATGAAAATATTTTAGACCTTGGTGGCTCCCAAGTTTTTTAGAAAGAGATTGAAATCTAATATCTGAAAGTATAAATACTAAAGTCTGCAATGCTACAAATTGGTAAATCACTTGGTTTGACAAGTTAGTAATTTTGGTCGGTTCGGTTTGCTTATAGCTTTTTTTTCCCAGATGGATGATGATAGTATGATTTTGTAAATGGAAGAAGAGGAGACCAATGAAAAAAGGAGGGGAAAGAATGAGAAATGAACAATTCAATAACGGACCTATACTTTCAACATATAAGTAGGAGTATAGCAACTTAGCCAAAAAATTCACTGAAAAGTTAGCTTCTCCCACTCTCCCAATATGTGAGTGGTGAGGGTAATGAAATTGCTGCTAACATCCCAAATCCCGTTTGATATATTAGAGAAATACGATATACATGAACTCTTTTGTGTTGGCAACTAATAACCTTTACAGAAAACCCTCCCCTATCGTAGGGTCTAGAAATAATCAAGCAACTGGATACCAAGATGAAGAGCTTTTGCCTAAGGCCCTAAGCTGCCTTTCATTAGAAACTATGTTCAGGCTTTAGCTTAAAGCATATCTCCTATTCTGTCCAAACACAAACTCCCACAAGAACCACCATCAAAGCTTGACACAGGAAGTGCCATCAGCAACATTTTCTCCTTTCCACCCTATTCTCAATATAGACAACCATTTCCATTTTCAATCCTTTTGATGTGCTGAGCAACAATGAAAATTTTTTGATCCATCTTAAGTTGAAGAAGACTGAAGGATAAATTTGAAAACAGGTAAATGATAAGTTGGAACTACAGAGGAAGGCTTTGGAGTTATAGGGTTTGAAAATTGGCAGAACAAATACATAACTTATGGAGTGCCAGTTCAGTGAACATGAGGGCGGGAAGATGATTTGGTCAAAATGTTTTTTAAAAAAACCATTTTCATTAAAAAAAAATGTAGAAAAACCAATTAGTGACACAATGTAATAAATTACGGCATCTGACCTCTACCATGCAACCAGGTAGTGGGTCTGAGGAGGTCATCTTAAACTGGATCAGTGAGCCATGGGTAAAATGAAGACAGATCCCGTGCTGACCCGGCATGTGCTAACTTGGAGTGCACGTGTGCCACTGGGATTAGTCGGATGCTCTAAGAAGCCCGGACACTCAGGTTATAAAAAAAAAATGGAGACAGATGAGTGGTGTATTTTATAATCAATGATTGTCACTTCAATTGTAAGTGGGGTTTTTTATGAGGTGATCGTATGTTATTATAGGGTGAGGGTGCAAACTAATAGGTTCATGATCTAAAATATTGTTCGGTATTAAGCGGTATAAAACAAATGCTCAATTCCGACTGTTAAATAACTGGAATTGAGAATTAAAAATATTCATGCATGGATTGAATGGATAATTTTTTTTTAAAAAGGAATTAGGGAAGGGTCTGACATTGATTTTGATGCAGGTTTTGATCATAAAATAAGCATCATTTTTTTGTAGTGCTTTTAAAGCTTATTTTAAATTTATTTGTATTTTAATTATTTAAAATGCATGCTTATATTTATTACTAAAATAAAGGAATAATCAATTAATAATCCGTGGATTTGAGATAAATTAGCAATTTTAACAAAAATAATTATCGGTTGTATCGGCCGATACTGTCAAATTATCGAAATTATCGGCCAATAATTTCCATAATTCAGAAACAAGTGCATAGTTTGGCATTACGCACGTGCTCTGACTATGCAATTTTTCTGGCCAATTAACTTATCCGACCCAATTTTCTTTTACTCTCTCTCTCTCTCTCTCTCTCTCTCTCATATCTCCATTCCCACCTAGTTTATCAAAATGGTAGAATCATCAATTTACGCATGATACATTGACAAAAAAAAATAGCTAATGTTATTAAAAAAAAATAAAAAATATGAAATAAATGAATTAAAATATTTAAAAATTACTAAACATTTTTCAGACTAAAAAAAAAAATCAATGTTTTAAAGGAATAATACATTGATTTGTATCAGCCGATATACCAATATGTATCGGTTTGGGGGACGATAGGTACGTATCAGTTTACCCAGATTTTGAATCATGGCTACAACATAAGCACAAGGAGGTAGAAAGGGCGACCAATAAAGAATTAGAGGGAAGTAGCGATAAACAAAATGAGGTATCGCAAAGCAGAGTTTAGCCTTAAACAAAAATGAGAGGAGAAATAGGACTCGCAAGTCAATCCCCAATGGAGGGGAAAGGCAATGATGATGAGTTTGAATCCCTCCCTTTGAGGCCACCCTAGGGATTTATATCCCATGCTAAAGTCCGGTGTGCACGTGCCCCGGGGATTAATCAGGTGCTCTAAGAGGCCCAAAACCCCAAGTTCTAAAAAAAAATGATATACTACTTATATTGAATATAAAATTATCCTAATGAAATATAGCACCATAAATTATACAGTATTACTGAATCACGAAATTACACTGCATATTGTTATGTTGATTGTTTCCATACAAGTTGATTCGATGACAATAAAATAATCTTTTAAAGTTCAATTTAATTGCTTCCTTACAAGTTGATTAGATATTCTGTAGCTGTATGCCCAGCATGTTTCCCAGTCATACCCCCAAAGGAGGTACTTTAAAGTTTAAATACCAAATTAGAATATTTAACCGAAAATACAAATATGAGACGGGTGCAACTTGAAAAAATACCCCTAATAAAGAAAAAAAATGAAAATGCATGATAAAAAGAACATCCATACCTGAGCCAATAGAGAATCATTTTGTGGCTTGCTGGTTGACCTGGTTGATTGAGAATCATCTTGTTGAATGTGCTTCCAAACAATCTAATGTAAAAGGAAATTGATTAAACAATGGCAGTGAATGGGATTGGTATATTATTATATAATGTTGGTATGCTATGCTTAATAGCTCTAAAATATTTACAATATAGACAATAGACAAACTATTTCAACTCAAATGGGTGGGACAAGGCGTAGCTGAGACAGAAATATTATTATGCATATTACTTAAGTATGATATGGTTTATCCATCAGTAAAGACTACGACGAACTAGATCATATGTCGGTGAATACAGAAATATAACCAATGCAGAAATTATAAACAAACATGTTGTGTGCAACACGGAAGATTTTCAAATCTGGAGTGTCCTTATTACAGGGATTAGAATCCTCAGAGTCACAAATTGAGGTAACAATTGTTTACCATATGCAAAAATCTAGATCACAATAGAAGCAACAAAATATAATTTAACTATTCCTGAATTGCAATAAGCAACAGAGCAGATGAAATACAGAAAGCCCCATAACTAGCCATGCTGATTCCACAAAATGATATATATATATATAGGAAGAGGCCTCCGTCCTCCAAGCTTCCACGTGGACCTTGGGTGCATTGCTTAGATCATCTTTGAGAAAAAAAAAATTTAACTCATCTCCACCGTGTATATTTTGAACCGTGAAATGTGGACCAAAGAAAACCGTCAAACTTTGACTTGTGGGTTTAAAATTTTTTTTTTTTAATATTGATCTAAACTGTCCACCTGTGCTCCACATGGATCTTGGAGGACAGTCACCGTCCTCCATTGGAGGACCTAACCGGCTCCCATATATATATATGGTTCAGCAGAGAAGTGAAACATGGAATGCGGAATCCAATCAAATATTTTTTCCACAAACGAAAGAAGAAGACTGTTGTGTGGTAAGAAATGAAACAGCAGTTCAACACGCAGTTAGATTCTTCATACAGTAAAAACAGATAAAAAAATAATGAAGACATCCACAAAGTATAGATTTTATTGAAGCATTATAAGTTTATATCTGGTCTAAGAGCAAAACAAATACCTTGAAAGCACCAGAAAAAAAGTCAGACACAGTTGAAATGCGGGCTTCCTTTACAAGCACAGACCCAACTATACCTGCACATTAAATACGAGTCATTCCGGTTGCACTGTAGCATTCTTTCCATCAACCAACAAAACCAATTGATAATAGAACTAGTTAATCTCTAAAAAGTCAAAGTAGAAGGTTGTCTCAGAAATAAAAACACCAGTAAAGCGAAGCAAATTTAGATAATTAACACATTTCAATAGCAAATCATATACTTTAGTCCAAATTCGCTTGATTGAAAGTGCAAGACAACATTTCCAACTGATCAAAAACATTACTTGCCATAAAACATAATAGATCGCACAAACTACAAGGGAAGCAGCAGTTTAAATTACCAAAGTAACTAACATCGTAAATCTCATGTGGTTAAGAAACAAATATAATTATACTATTACGACCTTATAGTGATTAGAGTATAACTTTCCGCTCCATTAATGCTTAGGCATTGGTTAGGCCTTAACAAATGGTACTAGAGTGAAAGCAGCAAATCATATATGGCACAAGTCTTTCACGTAGCATCTGGCATTCCGAATTTGCTCAAGTGAAAGTGCATAAACAACCTTTCAAACTGATTAGAAACGTTACTTGCCATAGAACATAATAGATCACATGTGGTACATTAGGGAAGTAAAAACATTTATAACCAAAGTAACTAAACATGTTAAATCTCACGTGGTTATCAAACAAATAAAATTACATTGTTACGCCACCAAAGTAATAACTTTCAGCTCCATTAAAGACTAGACCAGTGTTGTCAAAAGTGCTAGGAGCACCCGAGGCAACAATGGTCCTTGGGGCCTAGGCGTCTAGCAAAGGCGCGAGGCTTTTTTTTCAAGGCGCATTTTATTTTTAATTTTTTATATTTTTATTACATATTTATCTATTAATAAAAAATGATGTATTTTCATTAATAAAATATATTTTATATATTATTAATAATTTATGACAATTAAACTTTTAAATATATTTATAATTCAAAACTTTTAATTTTTAAACATAAATATAAAATAAATTTAAAATTTGAAGAATATTACTACAAATCTAGCAATCAAGTGGTCAACAAATATGAAATGCAAGAGATAAATAAATATCATAAACAATTGAATATTATGTATTTGTGTGCACTAAAAAAATGCAATTTAACAAACTAGTGAATAGGTATCTAACTAGCAATCGAGCCTTAATTCACGATTCTTGGGCTTATAACTCATATATATAAGTTCGAAGCTATATAAGATTTGTTTAATCTTTTTTAATTAAAGTATCTTGCGGCATGCCTAGGCGGAAAAGGCGCACGCCTATGGCCGCCTCACTGCATTTTCACTTAAATGCAAGGCGCAGGCGCATAGGGTGCGCCTAGGCGTACCTTTGAAAACACTGGACTGGACATTTTATGAGCATTGGGTAGGTCCTTAACAAATGGTATCAAATTGAAAGTAGCCACAAAGTGGGCCACCGCAGATGTTGGCTGCAGAGTGTGGTGGTGTGTTATGGCCCCAACATGAAAAGAGTTTAACTTTCTGCTCCATTAACGCCTAGGCATTTTTGGTGTATTGGTTATGTCTTTGACAAATGGTACTAGGGTGGCAGAGCGTGTTGGTGTTTTATGACCCCAAAGTAATAAGGGCTTAAACTTGTGCTCCATTAATGCCTAGGCATTTTTTATGTATTGGTTAGGTCCTTCACAACTTGTACCAGAGTGAGCCGCGGCCAAGGTATCAAAACACGGCCACTATCAATACGTATCGGTTTTGTTGAGAATCGACACTGATAACAGATAACAATACCAACCCAATATAGTTATCGAGTTGGTATCAGTATTGGTATCAGTCAACAGTGACTCGATATTGGCCGATACTGACCAATAAAAAAAATTTATTTTTTTCTTCAAAAAAAGAACAGCGATAGCGTATCCGTATTCGCCGAACCCATACCGAGTTTGCTAGCTTGGGAACGGCAGAAATCAGCTGCAAAGCGTGGTGTTGTGGTATGACCTCAAAGTAGCACTCCATCTTTCCGTTCCATTAATTCCTAGGCATTTTTGGTGTATTGGTTAGGTCCTTAGCAGATATAAACTGCTAAGCAGTTTGCTAGACAGCACCTTCCTCATTAGAAAGAGTGATTAATATAATTTACCAATATTTGCAACTATTTATCTATCTATCCTCCAGCTAACGAGTCTCTTTGGGACGTTGGTTTATCAAAATCCCTAAGATTTATAGGCTACTCTAAAACCCTAAGACAGCATCGATCAATTAAATAAATTAACGAATGCGATTACAATTGATTAATTACAACATATAATTAAATGATATTTATAACAATAAAACATAAAATAAAATCAGATAGAGTGTGTGAGTCAGAAAAACCTGCTCCGACGATGAGGGTGAGCTTCCCGAGAGGAAGCGCCATGGCCGAGGAAAAAGAGTCAAGTTTGCGATGATCGTTGGATTATCATTCTCCTCTGCAGTCGAAGCTTCTTTGATCGAAGTCGAAGGTTCGATGGTCGAAGAGTGCCCCTCTTTTTTGGGGGTCTCTAAACTCCGGGCTTCCTCGCACTGCACAGTATTGTGGGCCAACCGAAGATGCTTGCCTGCGCTGCCAGAAAACCTATTTATAGGGAGAACCTTTAATTCCACCCCGTATCTTTGAGTTCGCCCACATTGAAACCATTGATTGATTTGAATCCGACGATGCAGATTATTTTTCATTCCAATCTTTCACAAAAGGGATCTAAAGATCATGGATGTGCAATGAGATCATGAATGTGCCATCAGACGATATGTCATGTGGTACACATCTCAAAAAGTAACCCTATTTGTGCCTGAGGAGTTCCATGCGATGTTAAAATCACTTTTTTGGAATGGATATTATGTGATGTCAAAAACTGACGGTGGATGGTAAGAGAATGATCTTAAGATGCACCATGTGAAAGATTGGGTTGAAAAACAATCTGCATTGTCGAATTAGAAGCAGTCAATGGGTTTCAACGTGGGTGGATATAAAGGCACTCATTTATAGGGATTTAGTTTGGGTACCCTTAGTTGCACCCATCGAATCTTTGAGGGCACTCAACCATCAAAACCATTGACTGCTTTAAATCTGACCATGGATATCGTACTTTGTGCCAAACTTTCATAAAATGGATCGTGAGATCATAAGCATATCATCAGAACGTCCATTTTTCAAACCCTTATGATGCACGTCTTAAAAAGTGACTTAAAACATAGAGCATGATGCATGCTTAGTGTCACCTTACTTAAACAAAGGAAAAAATTATTGACTACTTTAAGTTAGACATGGAGAGTAAAACATAGAGATCGTTTTTCATGCCAATCTTTCACATAATAGATCTTGAGATTATGAGTACAATTAAACGTTGAGATGGTGATTCCAAGTGGCACACATCTCAAAAAGTGAACATAAATCACGTTTGTGGTTATGCTATGATCACATTTACTTTTTGAGATGTGTTTCATGTATAATCAACATTTGACCATCTAATAGTAGGCCCATGATCCCAAGATCATGGGCCTACGGAAGATTGGGATGAAAAATGATCTCTATCTTTCGATTTAGAGAAATCAATAGACCTTCCATTGTTTAAATTAGGTAACCTTAACATAAAGTGGTGTGGTAGTAACATCGGCCAACAAAAAAGCAAACGAGATTTTAATCGTAGGGCATGGGTTAAGACGAAAGATTTGGTATTTTTGGGACATGTGCCATAGGAATATCATTTAAGCCGTCTGATTTGAAAGCCATAATGTAAAAGATCTTTGAGACATGTAATATGAACTCTATCATCTGATTTGTCAGGAGACAATCGTAGAAGTAGATGATGGCATCTGATTATATTTAATTAAATGATAGAGATTGTGTTTTATGCCAATCTTTGCCCTCAAAGATCTTTTCATCAATAATTAATGAGCAACATGCCTTGGAATATGACTTGGAGCTCATATAAAAATTCTTATATTATAACAGATATCTTAATCATGTGCTCCGATACAATTCCCGTAGTATGCAAGTTTGTATGATTATTGATAATGTTGTCAAAGATATATTCTTTTACATACATATATATATATATATATATATATATATATATATATATTCAATATGGGTAAAATATATAGATACTTATATAAGTGTATAAATTTTCATTTATATAATTTGGCATTGTCATCCGATTCTCAATGAAAGATAAACTAAAGAGGACAGAACAAAAGAAAAGAACATAAAAATAGACCAAAAAGATAACCCAAAATAGTCATAAAAGGTCATACATTAAAAAAAAAAACAACATAATCACCATCCGATCTAAGTAGGTTGTCTAATATAGACAGTTGTGCACATTTATTTATTTTAGATAAATCACCGAGCAAAATAAATATGAAAAATAAGTTGTGCATATTTATTTTAATGGTTGATATTATAGCACCTTGATCAAATGATTCAAATCCTCTTGTAGGCATGATTTTTAGGGTGAAACACGTGTCAGTGATGTTAGATCAAATGCTTAGATTGATCAAAGATGTGGTTCACATGGCTTATAAGAGGGTGGTAACGGACCTATTGGTTACATTGTCGTTCTGACTCCGAACATACCTTTTAAAATGCATGCCCTTTATTGAATGGTGGGAAATGGGGGAGGTGCATAGAGAAGAAGTAGATCTAAGGCCAATTAGTCCCAACGAGAGCAAGTCACGGACATGTTTACTAGGAACAATGTTATATGGAGGACAGATTTTATATATGCAGACAAAGTATAGGAGGTTGATGTGGCACGATGCAATTGGAAACAAGGGTGGTGGGACTCAATTAATGATCAGTCACATCGCGCCACATCAACCGCTTACACTTTGTCCCCAACAAATCTGTCCTCCGTTAATAATTTTCCTGTTTACTAGAGGCTTGTGAGCGGAAATTCAAAAAGTTTGAAAAAGCACTCGACCTTGCAAGTAAAGACGAAGGGCTGAAGGGGAGGAGAGGTTGAGTCATAGCCAACTCTCCATCGCTCGACTAGCTCTCTTTGCTGTTCTGCTCGCCAAGACCATGACAACATTTTTTTCCGAAAAAATTAATAAAATATGCCTTATTTCAATTAGTTTTAGAAAACTATGCCTTTATTTTGAGTTTTAGGAAAACAATGCATAGAGACTTTTCGGGGGTTCAGAACTAGTGAAAGTCGTTTGTGGAGATTTGGCCTGGATCCGATTTTCTGTTCTGGCCAAGTTGGGCATCAAGAAAAATAGGCTTTGGATCTTCCCGACGAGCTCAAATACGTGCACTCTCAGTTCAAAGGAAAGGGGCATATAGTGTTATCGCCGCCACATTTTACCACATTTGGAATGAAAGAAATTCTAAAGTATTCGAGAGCACTTCTTGTCACAACACAGTTATTCAGAAATCGTTCTTGTCAGGCTGTGAAGGCATTAATTCTAGGAAAAGCATCTCGTTGTAACGGTGTCTTGCTATCTAAGCTCCAAGCCATATTCCAAGGCATGTTGTTGATCTCCAACAAGCATTCTTCTAATTGCTGGGTAGAGTCTGATTCCCAATTAGCAGTTAATTACTTATTGCATTCCTCATGGTACTGGAGTATATGGAAAGCTAAGCATATCACTTAGTCTACACTACAAAAAATAAGGTGTTTCAACGACACTTGCTTTTAAGGAATTTTTTGGTAGCGGCAATTTTTAGTAGCGACGAGACTAATAGCAGTAGTCTTATTTTTTGTAGTGCTAGTTTATCATAGACTTTAGTAAAAGCTTTAACCAATTTTTGGGTCTCCCATTATTGGAGATAGAGCAATTGTTGCACAGACATCCTAACGCTTGTTTCAAATGCGACCGCACACTACAAAAAATAAGACTATTAATGGCAATTTTTTTAACATAAAACTGCTGCTATTAGTCCTGTCGCTACCAAAAACTGCCACTATTAGTCTTGCCGCTAGCAAAAATTGCCTTAACAGCAAGTGCCACTAAAACACCTTATTTTTGTAGTGGCATATGTGAACATGTGGTCGCATATGCCATGATCGCATATGCGATATAGTGCAATATGCGATCGCATACTGCAATATGTGATCGCATATTGCCTTGTTGATTTTTCTTTTTCTTTTGAAAATGGGAGCCCCTCGACCTCTATAAATAAAGGGACTCTCTACCTCTTTTCACCACAACTCTTTAAGTCTTTCACTTTCTCTTGCATGCACATTCTATTTTCAATCTCTCTTTTTAAATGTATTTTTTCAAGTTTTTTTAATTTTTATATAGTTAATGTATCTTTTTATTATTTATCTTAATAAAATGGAAGTTATTACCTTTATTGGGACAGTTTTTTGTATTATAAAGACCCCAATGTATGTTTTTTTATTTGTAAGACCTTTTTATATTATTCTCATATATTTTCCTATTTTTCATATTTTTTGCATATTTTTTTTGTATTTAAAAAAAAAATGCAAAATGCCATTATGCAATGACATATGTCATTTCGTATATGATTGCATATGCGAAACGATAACAATGATCCTAGCTAAGCATGACTCCTTTCTCAGAACCTTATAGCCTTGCAAGACGAAATCTTTGATGAGGCTTTATCCTTCCTTGTGGTTTTGGATCGGATAGGCAAAATTTTTAGGTGAGATAAAGGTTTCGTTTGGCATAGCTCTTTCTAACTCTTCCAAAGCTAGATATACTTACTTTAGCAGGACCCCCTTCTCCTTGCTAACTCCATGCAAAGCAAGATTTATCTGCTCTAGCATCTATCTTCCTGCTCTCTGCTAACTCCTTGCCAGAGCAAATAAGATATGCTCTAGCAATGAGTGAGGAGAGAGCATGCGAGAACTGTTGGATCTAATAAATTCTGCTCTGCGGGGAGTTAGCAAGGAGAAGGGGGAGTTAGCAAGTAAATCTTGCTCTGGCAGGGAGCTAGCAGAGAGCTATGCAAAACACAACCAAAGCCCCTCATATTCCGACTATCACCTAGTTGGTTTGGCTCCCTGCTGTATGAGGGAAACTAGTATTTTTTTTTTTAATCTGTTTTCCTATCTTAAGGTGGTTTTGGGTGGTTCTCTTTGTAGGTTGTTTTTATTTTTTCTCCTTAATTCTCTTTTTTATTTTAATTGAAACCATGTGCTATCGATTTTATTTTTATACACCAAGAGGAGGGTTCGGGCAATTGATTACCTTATTAAATCGATATTATAATAAAACTATAATTCTTTTCTTGATAATTCAACTTGAGGTTGTTAAGTCCTCACTAAGTATAGTTATAAGCGAATAAACCTCAAGTATATAAATCATCTCTAATGAGAGAATGCAAAGGATTTTGAAGTATTTCTTCACAAAAGTACAAAGTGATTTCACTCAGCAAGCGACCCCAAATAAAAATTGTAATTAGAAGGTTTACTTAGTTCATTTCCCATCTTGCTTTAGAAGTAGTTCTGAGAAGGTCCTATAAATATATGTAACATACATTTAGAGCACATGTATGTGGAATTTTTCTGTAGGGAGCCATTACTTGCACACACAAAGTTGGCTCTAGCACACAATTTGAAAAGATACTTGATATTTTAGGGGCTTTTTTAGGGGGAAACACCATCTGAGCCGTTTGCTTCCAAATTTTGTTTAGGGGATCAAACCGAAGGTAGTTGCTCTCTTGACTCAAACTTGCATTTTCATACTTCACAAGCCGAGCCATTTACCATTGCAACAAGCAATGGCCCCTTGAAAATATATGTACATAACAGTTTTTAGAAAGGAATGCTTATTATCTTTCTTAAAAATTTCATTCCTGTTGTCCTCGGGAATATTAATTGAGACGTAATTTTCTTAATTAATAATAAGTAAATGGCTCGGACCCTCCCGTACCCATAGTTTTCAAGCAGATAGACGAAAAAAAATGAAGATGAACTGACATTTACCATAGACTTATTCACATTACCGCAACCATTTTTAGTGAAACCACCTCACTTTTCGCATGGTGTCTTGAACCCTCTCGTTGGACGACCATTCAGACTATTGCATAGCTTTCGATGGACATCCACCCATCAACATTACAACCATTTAGTGCATCTCCATCGAGAGGTCTCAAGAAAAATCAAAAAGTAATACTATTGCATAGCTATCGTTGGTTCCATAATGGCCTCCAAACATCAGAAAATAGAAGGAAGAGTGCGCGCTCCAAATTCAGTGGGGTGTGAATTTGATCAGCAAAATACCTTAAATATTCACTATAAGTGCCAATTGAGTCGAGATTGCAGTTTGACTGGGTGTAAATAATGGTACCCTGAATTGAAAATAATTCATAAAAAAGACTGTAAATATGTGTATATAATATGAAAAAAGGAATGCTTATTATCTTTCATATGATTTTGTATTTATGTTTTTTTTTTTTGATAACATGAGTATCTGAGCTTCTTAGAGCACCCGCCTAATCTCAGAATCACGTGCGCACCCCGATTTAAAACATGTCGGGTTAGCACGGGATATATATCCCTAGGGTGGCCTAAGGGGGGGAGGGGATTTGAACTCAGGTCTCAATTTTGTATTTATGTTGTCCTCGAGATTATTAATTGAGATGCAATCTGCTTAACCATTAATAAGTAAATGGCTTAGACCTTGTGAGCCTATAGTTTTCCAGAAGATAGAAGAAAAAGGAAAAAGAAGATAAAATGACATTATCCCTGGCTTATTCACATGACTAATTTGAATTTTCCTCAACATCAACTACCATGCACACTCACAACTCTACCAAAGAATAGCAATTCACAAGTAGTAATTTAGAACATGACACTGTCAGATTCTAAGGCCCCAGTAATCCTCTACAGTCAAATTTTCATGAGATTTGATGGCTCAGAAACTGTACCTGGATGATGTAGATGATTACCCATTAAAGAGGATCAAATTTCCTAAATGGTTGTGAAAAATCATCCATTTACCCATTAAAGAGGATCAAATTTCCTAATATATATATATATATATATATATATATATATATATATACACGTTGGGTAAAGAAAGAGATAAAAGAACATTAGAAGAAGACAGAAAGATATAATAGAGAAATTTCCATAAACGATTACATTGTTTACCGTTCATCTAATTTTCTGATACGAAGGTGTATAAATAAGATTACAAATATAACCGTCAACGATTATCTAGAAGTGGGAATGAATATGGGTAAGTGGATAGTTATCTAGAAGTGGGAATGATACGGTGTTGAGCGTTATTATCTAATATTCCCCGTCAAGTTGGAATGTGAAAGCTAAGAACATCCAACTTGAAAGATAAATATAATCTTAAAGATTCGCGATGATGTTGCCGAAACTCGATCTTGCTTGTTGGTGGTCACCCCCTTTCTATGAAGTCGACGAATCATATGACAAGTCTTTTGACGAGTGTTCATATGAAGGATAAACTCTAAAAATTATTTTTTTTTTAAAAGAGGCGTGAGCCATTAGGTCTCTGATACCATAAAGAAAGAGATAAACAAAAGAACATTAAAAGAAGACAGAAAGATATAATAGAGGAATTTTCATAAACGATTACAAATATAACCGTCAGTGATTATCTAAAAGTGGAAATGAATATGGGTAAGTGGATAGTTATCTAGAAGTGGAAATGATACGATGCTGAGAGTTATTATCTAATATTGGGATCCTAGAACAAAAGAATTTATTATGATCAATAATACTGTATGAAAAAAGGTACAATAATCCAAAATTAAAAATACTTAGATTGCATACATAGAAACTATCTATTGGCATATCTTTATCATACTTGATTTCATGTTCGAGCACTAAGGTAAAGATTACTTCTTTACAAAACAGTCAACTTTTCTCATTTTTGGAGATTTAAACGGTAGAGTAGATCTGCATTTGGCTTAAAATATGCTCGAAATTATCAGTCGACCTCTCGATTGGATGGGTATGAATCCCTTCGTAAGTAGTCACCACAACCTCTTCATCTTTCGATAGCCGTTGAACTTGCTTCTTCACATTGCACTCTTGATGTGTGCATCGATAATAGCTTCTGTAAACAACAGCAACAACACAATAAATCAGAAGTGATAGAAGAATTAACACATTTATATATATGCTTAAACAATAAAAGTAATTATATGGTTTACAATTTACCCACCCCAAAATAATTACTAAACTGTGTATAGGTGATGGGAATTACATGTTTGATTGATTCTCCTCACCACCATCCTAAGGTTATCAAGCTTAAGAAGTGCTTATTGCACCATTGAATCTTAACAAAAACTGATTCACAAATCTCAGGACCCATCAAAATCTATGGCTGTTCGCTTTGGCCAAATATGGCTAAAAGGTGCTTCATAAGTTCGTTGAACTTATGAATTATGATGCTGGTAACCTCCATTAATCCTTGACCTACATGACTGATCCGATCCGGCATGCTCTTTCTTACCCGAAACCCCGAAACGGAACTCATCATCTCTGTATAATCCATGGAGAAAATGTATCTTAAAACCTAATTCTTAACCTTGCTACATATAACTAGCAAAAATACTTGAAAGTCCCCATTTCCTATCTGTTGATAGGCTATGTAGTCCTATTTGCTGTATAAGTTTTAGTCTCCAAATGGATATTGGTTATATATTTAGTCTTTATCTCCTTTACCAATGCTTTATGAAGCCAATCTAGAAGGCCTTATCTGTCCCTTTTTTAAATGGATACATTATCTAATTGCTTAAAATATTATTATTGCAGAAAACAATAAACAAGAGTTTCATTTGACTTATTGACTAGAATAAGGCCTATCGGATTTTACAGAAGATTGGTTGGGACTTTGACCTACATATTGCATCAAATGAACAAAACTAACCATCCGATCAATGAAAAGTATTGCATCTCAGGTGAGCAATACTAACTATCTGATCAACGCACTTTTCATTTAAATTTGAGCATTATCCATGTTCATTCATCCTTGATCAGATGGTTAAAACTGATGGCCTTCCTCGCAGTGGATGGTTGCACCATACTTTTTCTTTCTCTTAAGATATGATTTTTCACACGTCAAATTGTTGATCTGCTCCCAGAAGTAGCGTCATCCATAGCTTTAGGTAGTTTTTCTTCTTTTATATACGATACCAGTAGATCAACAATATTTCACACATCAAATGAAGAAATTAAAATTATTTATATATAAATAAATAAAAAAGTAAATAATAAAAACAACCTTGGAAATCTGTTGTTCTTCACTGCTTTCTGTCCATACTTTCTCCAACGATACCCATCATCAAGTATATCCACTTGGCTCCTCGTTTCAAAAGCATATCTGGGCTTTTTAGCTCTCTTCCCACCTTTCTTTTTATCAGGCTTCTTTTCATTTTCAGACCCATTAAAGTCTTCAATTTGATGAGTATTAACACCATCTGGAGCTTGAGTATCAGCTTCTCTCTTCAATCCCAAGAATCCTGTTGAATTTCCATGAAACCCAGTAAAAATATGAGGATTCATCATATTTTGAGCAAGATAAGAAACAGTTGATGAAGAGGGAGATACTGATGATGATGGAGGGAATAGTATAGGGTAGTTCTCCATGCTATTGGAGAGAAGAAGAAGAAGAAGGAGAGAGAAGAACAGAAGGTGTGGAAAGAAAGATGGTTTGTCTTTAGAGGAGAGAAAGAAGTTACTGAGAATATAAAGGTGGGGTTGGGTCGTCGAAACTAGAAACTAAGGCGGCTCGTGGCAACGGTCCAATTTTATCTGTGATAAAAATAAAAAGAAACAGCATAGAGGTGGCGTAAACGGCACGTATCTAATGTTGCTAAAGGGCATAGGGTATCTTATATATAACTAACATTCTTCTTTCTCAACTCGGTGCATAAATCATTGATCTCTTTTGTATGAGAGAATTAATATTATTTTTTTATCCCAATCTCCAATACCATTTGATCTTTAGATTATGTTATTAAACTCACACTGTAACATTTTGAATCCACGGGAACACATCCTGGAAAATGATCCAAGAGCTGCGTTTGATGTATGTCATGATCGTATTCAATATATGGAAAGTGTTTCAGGTGCAATCAAAATCTAACTGTCTGATGTTAAGATCCCGATGTCAAGAACCTTCCAAGATTGAGACGAAAAAAATTTCCATGATTTGATTCAAAGAAGTCCAATGCTTAACCTCATAAAAATCAGGTTGAGAAGGATGAATCTTGATTTATAAATAAAGGTACAATATTTATATTTAATGTGTGCTTTATAATATAAGTACATTCGCACTAGCACGTTTTAAGAAGATAAGGTGAAAAGGAAGAGTTAGTGGCGGCTACTTGATTAAGGTGAAGAAATTAAATTTAAGAACGAATTGTCTGAGACGTGTCATTAGCATAATATATCTAGCAAATTTAAACGACTAGTTGTTTGTAAGGGGGATGGACAGTATTATAGACAAATTTGCGGATAGTTTATGTGGCCCGACCTGACCGGCTGCACACAGAGTCGTCCCAAGCGCTATAGCCAATCACGTCATGCCACATAAGTTATATGCAAAATTGTCTATAAAAAATTGTCCACTGTTTATAATTTTCTCAGGGGGATTATTGTTGCATAAAGATGAAAAATTGCAAATGGCAAGCAGGTTTCGTGTTGACAAAGTGCAGGCAGTTGATGTGGCATGATGTAACCGGATGCCCTGACCTGCATTGCTTGGGCCCCACTGCACTTGCAGCCAAGTGCGTCGCAACACGTCATCCACCTATACTTTGGCTGCACAAAACCTGTCTGCCATATAACATTGTCCCATATAAATAACCCAAATAAAATGACAAATTTTTCACAATTGAAATTTGAAACAGTGCCAGAATTTTTCAAATAAAAAGCTTCATTATAAATTTTATGCCTTAATCACATTTTTCAATAATTTTAATCTTTGTTATTGTGGTAGTCGGTAATCTAGTTGATGTGAAAATTTTATCAGTAATTAATTTTAACAAAATAATCTTTATAAGTCTCTATTTTACATTTTTATATTTATATTTAAAATCCAACTCAATATTAGTATAATTAAAATTTTGAAACAAAAAAAATCCAAGTTTTGTAATTTTCAAATATTTCATTCCCATTCCTCTCCCAATTTGGTACCACCACATTTCCTTCATTCAAAAGCTAGTTATAGAAAAAGTTTCTAGAAAATTTATTCTAAGTAACTCTTACAACAGAATATAAAAAGTATAAGCTTAGCTCTAGCAAAATCACATTGAAATTATAAGTTTTAGTGGATTCGTAGAAGGGTTTCCCTAACTGATGAAAGATAAAATGAAGCCACATAAATTCAATCCAAAGGTTTAATTAAGACTTTGTAATGCTACTCCTAATTAGGTTATATTAAGGAAGTAGACCACATTTCTCAGTCTAAAAGTTTATGTGAGGGTTACATGTGTTGCAATTTAGGACCACTGGAAGGTTATAGGCTGTGTTTGGGTTAGCTCTTATAAGAGCATAAGCTGTTCTGTGTCTGCTCTCTGTTAGAGCAGATTTATCAATTAAAACAGTTCTCCGTCAGAGCAAATAAGGCGACGAGCTGTGTTACCAAACATGAAAGTAATTCTCCACCGAAACCAAAGAACAAAAGAACTGCTCTTTGTCATGAAAGAGCTAATTCAAACGCAGCCATAAAGACTCGGCTAGCTAGTAACGATTCACTACAAAGAACTTTAAAGTGAATCATTTAAGTTCAATTGGAGACCTCTCCTAAAAGATATTTCTTTCTCTATAATTAGAGGTGTCTACGGGCCCTTTTAACCCACAGTCAAATCACCATTTAAATCCAACAAAACTATGAGAAATCACCATGTTTGATGAGAAAGGAACAATATGTGAAGATTAAGAAACATAAGAACAAAATGGTGACGATGGCATAGATATTATTAAAAATAAAATTTTGAATAAAGATATTTCAAGCTTAGACATCTTGCTTTGACCTTTCAATTTCTGTTGAACCTGATTAAAATAAAAGTATTGCCTTCGCCAAACAGAATGTTAAAATTAAAATTATATAATAATAATTTTCTTTATCTATATGCATTCATGCAGCGCTTTTATGTATATATATATATATATATATATATATATATATATACACACACACACGGAAATGAAAAAATACATTCATAGGCAGCTGACGGATGCAGATCATATATGTATCACATTGCACGTGATGGTGACTTGCATTACATCTCTTAGGGCCTATTTGATTTTAAGGGAAACAAGAAAAAATAAGGGTAAACTCATATGTGGCAAATGAATTGCCGAGATTCCCGTTGTTTGGATAACATCTAAAGGGTCGGGAATTATCTTCAAATTTTCCGTCAAAATTCGAGAAGAAATGTCGAGAGGGTCTCTCGATTTTCTATCTTCCAAACCTTCGGACTTCTCATCCCTACACTCTTCTTATAATACCACACAATTTTTTCACGGACGAAAATCATTGATTGATTTAAATTAGACGATGGAGATTGTTTTTTTTTTCAATCTTCCTCATGATAGATCTTAACATCATGATGCCCCTATCAGACGGTCTGATGTTGATTCTATATGGCACACATCCCCAAAAATCAGAGGCAAAACTACGTTATGATTTAGGTGGTCAATTGACTACCCAAACTTTCTAAAAATTTGCTACTGAGTCTCAGGGGTCCTAATTTATATTACTGGATTCTCATCCATCAAAGATTATCTTGATCACCCAAAATATCAAGAATCATCATTTTTTATGATATTTGTTTTCATACCAAATATTTCTTCTTTGATTTTGCTTAACTAAATCCCATAATTTCGGCCTACTTTTAAGCTCCCCTCCATCTATTTAGGTATTAGACAGACTTATTTTTGGAGAGATTTCTCTCACAAGGGCTCTACTATGTTGTAGAGCTATATACTCACATATATGGTGTATATGGTCTAGTATAATTAATAAAAAAATAAACAATTTAATACATATAACAAGGTTTAAACCTAGAACCTAACCTTCACAAAGCACCAAGTTTACCATTAGAGCAATTCACTAAGATATGTAAAGAAAAAGAAACTTAATACATATATAATTTTTTGGTCATTTGACTATATTTTTTGTTAGGATATGTTATTTTCCTACAATTTCCTGCATATGTATCCAAACATAGGATTTGGTTAATCCTAAGTTTTCCCAACTAGCAATGTGGTTATCCAAACAGCGAAAAATAAAGGAAAACGAAGGAATACCATGATTTCCTACAATTTAGGTATTTATGGGAAAATATAGAAATATTATTTTATTTTTCCACGTTTCCCGTGTTTTAAGGTTTTAATAAAATAAATAATTTGGATTGTTTGGCCTTTGGTTTTATGGGATGACAGAGATAAGGTTTTCCAAAAATTTTGCCATCGAAAATTTCACCTTTTACCAAAAATAAATTGTGTAAAAATAATTTTTTTAATTTTTTTTTAAAATGGTCAATGATCAACCTTGTGTACAGTGTGACACTTAACAACCGGCTATAAAAATATAAAAAAGAAAATTACGGATTTCCCTTTGAAAATTACGAGATGTTCTTATCAATATAATATTAGAAAAGGGATCTGCGGATCAGAGTGCAAAATTCAAATGGTGTAAGATCATTTTGACATAATATCATAAGCTAATAAATAGTGTAAGATCATTGAAACACCAAATAGTGTTGAAATGACGATTAGGAGAGTCGATCCCATACCATCAAAGTGATATATCATTAATTGAAGGGAGAGCCTGGGTCCAAAAATCACACTTTTTGAGAGATTTGAACCATCCGAATTGTGCACTCTAATTCCAATGGTTGTTCTTAGTTTTGATAGCTGATATTAAAGTTCACCGTTCAAATGATTTACATTCACTTAAAAGCATGAGCCTTTGACTGACAATGTTTCAAAGATGGATTGCCACTTGGGCAATTTAGATTGGTCATAGATATATGCCACATGACACAATGATAAATCATACTTTAATGGTGTGAGATAAAAAATAACATTTTAATGATATAACATCATTTAAACATCATTTAATGTTTAAATGTGGGTCAAGAGCTATTATGCCTATTATCATACGCCTGCTACTCAATGTACCCGCTGTCCACACGTGCATCATACGTGCGACCCACTAGCTCCATTGAATGTGTGAAAGAAAGAAAAGATACAAAATCATGGAGAACGTGAGAAAGTATATATATATATATATATATATATATAAGGTGTATATTTCTATGGTCAGCGCAGCCATGGACAGAGAGAGTATTCGACTGTGTTTAATGTATCTGGCTCTATATGACAACACCAACTTTTCAACTCTCGCTTACTTTTCTCTGTTTAGATTAGATAGGTGAATTGGAGACCATGACGTGGACTTCCTCTTGTACCACCAACAGGGAAACTTCCTTCTTTAAAATTTGTCGTCCACCTTGAGTTGTGGGACATAATCTGGCCTTCTCAAAATTTTCTGTCTTTAGGAACAAGAAAACTTCCTTCAATTGTTCCAGGGTGACTCTATTTACATCCAATAGTTTTTTCAATGCAACCTATCGATGGTTGCGCATGAAATATAATAAATGCTAAGTTTATTTTATATGCAACCATAAACTTTCAACGCAACCCATGCCTAATTATAACTGATGTTTTGTGAGATGCAAATAAAGCCACTTATGTTATTTTATGAAAAATTACAAAACCTTAGATGTTAAATAAACCTAAGGCAATCCCAGACAACAGGCTTGGAGGATGAAATTACTATTTTACCCCTATGTCTATGTCTAAGATTTGTCTGAGATTTAATGTCTCGAATATAGCATTACTCTTTTTTTATCCTTCAATTGTTGTCCTTGTCAAGGAGCAATCCAACTACCAAGTGCTCTGAAAACCTATTTTTCCTTTCGGGCCGATTATGCATCAGAGGTGATGGTTCTCCGTTCTATATTTGCAGTTAGCCAATCATTCGGGAAGCTCAATCATTATCTCACCTCTTATATGAATGAGTCCCACATCACCTATGTATAACCTTGTGGGCTAAAAGCCTTTGGGCTATGTATAACCTAAGAAATCACTTGCAAGTTGGTTTTGTGAGGTTGGGTAAGACTCATGTGATTCCACATGGTATCAGAGTAGGTACTACAAGAATATAGAGAGACATGTTACACCTGAGAGGGCGTAAATGATAATTTTACATCGCCTGTAGGCTGAAAGCCTTTGGACTATATATAACTTGGGCAATCCTCACCTTACAAGCTGGTTTTGTGAGGTTGAGTTAGGCCCATGGGATTCTACATTATAGTCTAGAAATACTAAAGTAGCATCCAAATGGAGCCTAAGAATGCTGCATCCAGATGCTAGATCATGTGCCCCGTGGTACGTGATCATTAAAACAAGACCCATATTGGATAGATCAATCACATGACGCGTGATTTAAAAAAAATAAAATTATTTTTACGATTTTTTTTTTCTTTCATTTGATGAGTTAAAAATAGCACACTCACAAACCCTGAAGTATTGAATTTGGGCCCTTTAACCATATTTTCAACAGTGAATATGCTGTTGCTCGTGCCTAATTTAATTTTTATATGGTACCTGATCAATCTTGTTGAACTTGATGTGGCACCCGATCCATGTGAGCGGTGCAACATGGTGCACAACTGGTCTAGATGTAGTTTCTCGGGCCTCTAATAGTACAAATATTTCTTAGATGGTCAATTTTTTATTTCAAGTGGCACAAATCCCCAAAAGGTTGCCGTAAAATCACTTGGCACACATCATGCTCAAATGTGATTTTAGGGTCATTTTGTTGGGATATATGCCATGTGGAATAAAAAATCGACAGTATGATAGAAGATGATATGATAGTCTTAAGATCTATTTTATGAATGATTAGGGTAAAAAACGATCTCTATCGCTCGATTCCAAGCAATCAATGGATTTCGAGGGGAGGGGTTTTGGAAGTAGGCGGGTTCAGTTTTGTAATCGCTAACAGTGGTACCTTGATAGATACCTGATCCGAATGCCGATGGCAATGATATGGATAGTTTTGATCCCTCTTCCAAGGTACCACCCGATCCGAATGCCGATGGCAATGGTATGGTTAGTTTTGATCCCTCTTCCAACCTTGAGAAATGCACAAATATTATTAGATGCCAGCCGATGGCAATGGTATGGTTAGTTTTGATCCCTCTTCCAACCTTGGCAATGGTAAAAGGCCAAATGTGTTTGGCTGCTGCTCTTTTGTATGAAAGAGCAACTCTTTTGACTTTGGCTTTCGTGTGAAGCCAAACCTTTGTTTGCCCGAAGCAACTTTCCGCCCGAACACTCCAGTGGAGTGCTGCTTTAAGTGATAAGACAATTCTGTGCCTCCTCTATGTCAGAGTAGATTTTATCTTAACAGAAAAAAATTTATTTATGCTCTTTTAAGAGCAAACCCAATTGCAGCCTTAACTATTTTGGCAGGAGATTGACCCATTTACCGCAGCCAGGGCACTTAGCTAAAGTCCGAAATTTAATACCAAGTGTAAAAACAATTAGAGTTGCTAGTATTATGCTTCTATAAAAACTGGTCTAATTTTTTAAAACACAGGCCATTTATATAAGCAAAAGTAGTAATAGTAAAACTGTAAAAGTATGCTTTTGCATTCTCCTAAATAGTTAGGCGACACCCATAGCTTGACTGCTTTGATAGGAGACTTTCCTGAACATGGCGGCAGCCAAACTGGTCAAATTTTAAGAGACTACCAAATATTTATAGGCAAAAGTAACAGAGAAAATATGCTTCGTTTATTTATTTTTCTTTCTTTTAGGGGTAAGTGTTTGAGATCATGGTATAAAAACTCAGCCGATACTGATACATATTGTATCAGTTCCACAGAGAATGGATGACACCGATGTCATCCTTATGCAGGTATCAGTATTAGTATAAATATTGGGCCAATACAGATCAATATCACTGATATAAGCATTTAAAAAATAAATTGTCAAAAAAAAAAAAAAGGTTTCAATATCAATGATCAGCCAATACGTATCGGTCCAACATTAAACTAATACCTTATAACGATACCCATTTTGATACCTTGAAAAGATTTGCAGGACCCTGACATCGCAAAAAGCCAAATTTTTTACATGAATGATGTTGTAGAAGAGATTTTTCATATGCTAGATAATGTTGGTGTGGCGATTATTGAAAAGCATAGGAGAAAATGCATTCTAGAAATGCAAATGAAATTCTTTTAAGAGTTAGTCGATAATAAGTGTCTGCCCATCATGAGTCGTCACAGCACTCACACATTTGTATGACTTTGTGGCATGCAGGGACTTGCACGGACTTTCATATATTTGAAGTCCGTACATGTCATACGGTCAGAGAGATGGGTGGACCGCACTCGTTTTTTCAGAGGGTGGCTTCATTTGCAGCCAAAAAGATCTTTCAACCAAAATACTGTTATTAAAAAAAAGAAAAAAACAACCACCATATCCTAGTTCTTAAACATGCGTCACGCGTGACCAAAAGTCCACGTGCTGGTGCCTTGACCGTGCACCGTAGTCCAAGTGTCAAACAGTATGAAAATGGACCGCTAAGCAATAGAATCTATCTATCCTCCTTAGCTAGAACCCACGTGTACGTATTAATATTTATAGGCTTCGGGCTTCCGGTGGCTAATCTTGTCACATGTCATCATTGCCCTTAAGACCAAAATATCTAACTCGGGTGGAGGACCGATAGGTATTGGCAAACGATACTACACTGATATACCTTTATTTAAAAGAAAAATAAAATAAAAGATGTATCGACCGATACCAATACGACTCCAATATAGTACCTAGACCTATCAGTATCGATTGGCCAAGATACTAATAAGCATCGCTGATATATACCATGCTTAAGACATTTCCTCATTTCATGGTCTTCCACTCACTCTCGCGTCAATGAAAATTTCGGTTTCAGTGTTAATTCACCTAAAATTAACCTGATACGAAATGTTTCGTTTTCAGTTTCGATTAACCGAACCCCTCACCCCTTGAGCTTGATTCAGTTTGGTTTTTGGCTTTTTATGATTTTTCTTTGTTTTATCTTTTAGACAGAGAAATATGTTACTTTTTGGTTTTAGGGTTGGTTTTCTCTCAATAGTCAAACCCCTTATCAGGAGTTGGCACCCAAAGCCTAACCAATCCAAAACCAGTTTCTACCCCCATGTTAGACACGTACAAAATATCGAATACAAACCCATTAGCCAATACACTAAAACTAAATAGTAGTATTATGGATTGGTCACATTGATATTTAATTATCAGGCTATATGTACTAATAAATTGGGTTTGACTATTAAATAATTGATAATATTTATTTATTAAAAATAAATAATAATAATAATAATTGATAATATGCGTGGCACTTAATTTATAAGGTGATATTAGATAAGGGCTTGAATATCAGTGTAAATTGTGCATTTGAATCCTTGATCATGTGCCATGTGACAAGTGATCATGAGTTACATTGCACCTCTAATGATTTACCCTTTCATAAGTTTTGAAAAATAATTTCTCTCTCAAACTATTTTCCCCTTTAAATTACAAGTTAAAGTTATCTTAAATTTAATACTTTTGATTAAAGATATAATGGCAGATGAATTGTTTTTTTTTAAAATGTTTTTATAATATCTAATTGATCTTGGGTAAGTTGTTGTAGCACCCAATCGTCAGGATAAATGTCACATGACACTCAATTGGTTTGAATGCACAAGTTACTCGTGCGCTCAAATGCATATCCCTCGAGGAATATATATATATATAAGCCCATACCCTATAATGAAAAGGGTTGAATATTTTTAGAGAGAGGAGTTAAAAAAATCATGAAAAAAAAGTTTTATGGGAGGGGATGGAAAGAGGGGATTTAATCTCTTTCCATCCAATATTTTTATGCTTTTAATAAATTAATCCTTTGAGGATCGTTTTTTGCTTGGAGGTTTTGGCTCTCCATATTTCTCTCCTTATTTTTTTCTTATTTTAGGAGTAGAATATGAGAGTTTTATTCTCTCATTGATGAGTCTTTTTTTCCGAGGAGATCGACTCTACGAAAGTTTTTTTGCAATCCATACTTGTTTCTGAAACGATTTTGGTCACAGATTTTACCAACGTTTTGACATCTTCGTTGTTGCGCGAACACATGCACTATTTCTAAGCCATGAGGCATTGTTTAAAAGCTTCGATTGAAGCAATTTGTAAAGCTTTTGATCGATGTTTGCCTCCGTTTCCAACGTGATGGGAGCTTTTGTGGATCGTGAGTTTGCCGATGGTGGTGGCATCTCTTCAGATAATTTTTCGGTGTTGGTTACCGGCGGATCTTCAGGATGGTGATGGATTCTTGAATTTTTACTTTACTTTGAAGGTCCCTAAAATCCGTATTGGTATTAGATGAGTCTTAGATGTCATTCATTGTATTTTAATGTTAGTTATTCTAACTACCACTATTGTGCCCTCTACTCTGTAACCGTTCTCCATTTCAAATGAAAAGGATAAAATTTTATCTCAAAAAAAAGAAAAAAAAGCCCGTACCATTATCCTCTATCATGTTGCATCACTAGGTGATACGTCAGTGTAGGCGCCTACACTAAATTCCATTGACAACGTAGAATCAGATGATGGAGATGATTTTTCATCTTGATCTTTCGCATAATGGATCTTTAAACTGAGGGCATACTATCAAATGGTCAGCTTTTGTTTTCACATGGCACAGATATAAAAAATGGCCCTAAACGTTTGAGTGTGTGGGTGCCAAGTATCTTTTTGAGTCACTTTTTTTGGATCTATGCCACATAAAAAAAAAAAGATAGTAGCTATGGCTTCAAGATGGGAGCCATTACTTGCACACGTTTTTCAAGTGATTGCATCGAATTTAAAGAAAGACTTTATATTTTAGGGACATGTGATATGTAAAAATGCAATATGGGCCGTCTGATTTGAAGTTCATGATCAATAGATCTCTAGTACATAAAATTGGAGCAAAACACGATACTTGTCATATGATCTATTGTAGTCAATTGTTGAATTATATAATAGCCTTTTACTCCATTTAATCAAATGATGAAAATTATATTTTGTTCTATCTTTTGCAATCGATATCTTTAAATCATGGCATTCAAATCAAACGACTTAGATGTTGTTTTTACGTAGTAGAGGTCATCAAACTTGCGAGTCTTTTTTTTTAAATTCGATGCAATCCGATGCAATCACTTGAAAAGCGTGTGCAAGTAAGGGCTCCCCTTCTAGATTCATTCTGTGGAAGATTGTGATAAAAATCCCTCTCTATCACATGATTCCACGAAAATCAATTATTTTCCAGTGTAGGCTCCCTGAGCAATATGGTTTACACTTTTCAGTGCATTTAAATCAATTCCGAGCCAATACTTGCACACACTTTTTAAGTGATTGCACCGAGCTTAAAGAAAGACTTTTCATTTTAGGGACATGTGATATGTGAAATGCAATCTAGGTCATCTTATTTAAAGTTCATGATCTATAGATCCTTAGTGGTTAAAGATAGGAGTAAAACACAATATTGATCATATGATCTATTGTTGTCAACCATTGAATCAAATAATAGCCTTTGACTATGTTTAACCACATAATGAAAATTATATTTCGTGCTAATCTTATCCACTAAGGATCTATAGATCATGAACTTGAAATCATACGGTCCAAATTGTGTTTTTACATGTCACATGTCCCTAAAATACAAAGTCTATTTTTAACCTCGGTGCAATCACTTAAAAACAAGTAATGGCTCCCATTACATAATCCATATAACATTTTTCCAATGTGGGACCCTTTTACACGCATAAAACAAACAGTGGGATCTTTTTCTCCTCGCATTGACGACGAATTTGGGTGGTATCATTTTCTAAGATTAACGCGGTATCATCATGCTCTTGACAAATGACCTTAATCATCGCAGATGCTCTTTCCTTTCAGAAATTGCATGTTTTTTTTCAGAAAAATTCGACTGGGTATTCTTATTTTGGATTTGGGATTATGGTTCCTAACCCACATTTAAAAGGAAACATGGTGTTAAAATGATCTTACACCATTAAAATTATATCATTAAGTCACTTGGTGCATATCTTTGACCAATTTAAGTGATTCAAGTGACAATTCATCATTGAAATATATCTCAGCCTCTAAAAATATACTTATAAATCGGTGTGAACTAATCAATTGATAAACTTTAATATCAGCCCTCAAAAATAAGAGCAATAGTTAATATTATACTCAAAAGATCGTAAGCCTTCAAGGGCCATCAGATTGTGATCGAAAGGTCATGAAGCATTACAAATAAGCTTGCTTTTACTTGTATGTAATTAAATGAGAATGGGCACGGCAAAGGTTAGAAATTTGCGAAAGGGGAAAAGTCGCAATTCCATGAGGTTTTACCAAGACCCTTTTGATGTTGCAGTCAAGGTTTCTAGAGGGGTGCTTTCGCTCACGTCCAGAGTGTGACGACTGATGAGGGTGCTTTGGCTATGCTAGTCTGTGCCTTATTTATTTATTTATTTATTCATTTAGGGATTGCTAGTCTGCTATGCTAACCCCCCACAATCCTAAGTATCCTACTAATTATAAAAGAAAATTATTGACTGCTTTAAAAAAGATGGAGATCATTTTTCGTTTTAATCTTTCATACAGTGGATCTTGAGATCATGGGCATACTACTAGACGGTAATATTTTGATTTCATCCTTAAAAGTACTTTAAAACATATTTGATGTTTTGCATGATAATGTGGACAAAGGGGTGTACTTGTTTGTGTGGGCAAGTCAAGTCTTAATTTGTGGGTACGATTCTTGGACAAAATTCACAATTTAATAAAAGAGGAAGGGCCTGTTGGGGAGTGAAGAAAGTAGAGGAATCTGACTTTTGGCTCAGAAAGTACCACTTCCGAGCATTCCGAGCAAATCTCTCATAAATGAGCCGATTCTGATCATTTTAGTGTATAGTACTCCTCTTAAGAAGTATACAGGTCATTTTAGTGTATAGAACTCCTCTTAAGAAGTATATTGGAACAAAGCCTTCAACTTATCTTCCCAACAGTTATAAAAGGATTTTAATCCCCTCCACCGCACACGGAATCTCTTAGACTCCCTTTTTTTCGCTCCTTATTACACCACTACGGTTTGTTATAGCCAACTCACTTAAACAAAAGGAAAATCGTTGACTGATTCAAATCAAATGATGGCGATCACTTTTTATCTAAATCTTTTACATAATATACCTTGAGATCTTGGGCCTACTATCAAATGGTCAGATCATAATTTTCAGTTGGTGCACATCCCAAAAATTATATGTGAATAATGTTTGATGGTATGGGATCATGTTCACTTTTGGAGATGTTCGCCACGTGGAATCAACATTTGACTGTTGGATGGTAGGCCTATAATTTCCAGATCTATCATATGGAAGATTGGGACAAAAGCGATTTGTATCGTCTGATTTGAAGCACTCAACAAATTTTTCCTTCTTTAAATGAGGTGGGTGAATATAATATGGTTTGGTATTAATACCATCCTTATTAAATCCTTACATCAAGCATTCATTATGTCTTCTATCCATAGTGACAAATTTAGTTTTTGGTAGTTTTTCGGTAGGGGTCCTTTCGACACATTTTGGATTAATTTCGGTACCTTTCGGAAAAAATTTAGGAAAGTTTCGGGGATTAAAAATATTTTTAACATTTTTTCTAAAAACTACTAAAATATATACTAAATTACTAACATATTTAATAATAATAATAATAATAGTAAATAATCAAATATATAAAAAAAAATACTGAAATTTACCGAAATTTCCTAAATTTAATTGAAAAATACCGAAATTACCAAAATTTTGTTGAAATTTTCGTTTGACCTCCTTTTTGACGAATTAGGTTCATGTGACAGTAGCGAATTGTGAATTTTGAACTCGTATTCAAATTGAGCAAATTAGCGAACTAACTAACATAGTCTTACACAACAGTTTAGACAATATTACCTTAAATACATAATACTATTAGCAACTGTTGTTGTAGACCCGGGGTAAAAACACGAAGTGTACAAGCAGGTAGTGCGGAATGCTGTTATAGGCACTATTATCATACACAACTATGGGAGTGAAGTACTAGGCGAATAATTTAAGTAATAGACCTAGATCCTCTAGATCAGGGGCCACAATCGCACCGTCTCCCCCAACGCTCTCCATTTGCACTTGTGCCTTATGGGATTCGTCCTCGAGTTTGGGCACCAAAAATCCGAGGCCCTTTCCAAAACCTACTAGCCCAACCAGTCTATCGCATAACACCAGTGCGACACATATCGTGGGTAATTCGACCACTGGGGATCGCAACTAACCCAGTGCTTCTCAGTTCGGACTCAGAGGTCGAAACTCTCGATCGTATAAAGGAGTCGGAGGATGAGTTGGACCTCGATTGGGAGCCTCCATTACAGCATGTTCAATTCGCGATGATAGTTGGGACGATCCTACTGATTCTCCCAGAAAGACGATGACTACCTCATTCTCTTCCCAGGATGAGGATGGTGACGACGCTACTTCATAGTCTGGGTTATATATTACTCTTCCTAGGTTCTTAATTACTTTGTATATTTGTATTTTGACTTTTCGATTAAGCCAATTTTGAATATATATAGGGCTAATGAACCTCATAATTTAGCATTAACGATATCAGTCAGGACAATTTTGTGAGTTTATAATTTTTATTTGATATATATATATATATATATATATATATATATATATATATATATATAACATTTTTTGGTGTTATAAGTATGTATTGAAAAATTATATTAAAAAATAAATTCGTCATATAAGTCCAATCTCGCGTGGATTGGTCGCCCGAAATTTTTTAGCCAAATACGAGTACGACAAATAGTCCGGTGATTAACATTCGTACAATGGTAGCACGACCACAGATTCATCCAATTCTGAGCTTTTCAAAGAATAAATTAAGAACGAATGAGAAATTAACTTTTCTGAGAAAAATCAGGAATCAGAACAACTTAAGAACACATACGGGAAAAGACAGGAATAAGAGTTTGCTAAGAATTAGCAAGAATCTGAGTTGTCAGGATTCAGAGCTTTTCTGGGAAAAGCCAGAAAACGTCTGAACGAGGCCTAAGAGTAGTATTGGAGTATAATATCAGACCCACGCGCCATCAGAAGAGCTTGAATCTTTCCCAAACAGCCAACCTTCAAAATTGTCACTGATTGAAAAGTCGAATATTTTAATTGTCAAACCATTAAAAAGTCCCACAGTGAACTGTCATTGATTTGGTTGATGGTATATAAGGAAAGTGTCATATGGCAGGCAGGTTTTGTGCAGGCAGAGTGCAGGCGACTGATGTGGCACAACGCAATTGGCTGCAAGTGCAATGGGGCCAAAAGAATGCAAGCTGGGGCAATCAGTAAGATCACACCACATCAGACGCTTGCACCTTGCATGCACAAAACTACACCACATCAGACGCCTGCACTTTGCATGCACAAAACTTGTCTGCCTTTTGCAATTTTCTGATAAATAACATGCTCTTAAAAAGTTGTGCAGCCCCAAAGGATTGACCATTTGGACAAATGGAGATCAAATGGCCCAAGCCACATTGCTGCCATTGGGTTTGGGTTCCCTATATCAGCTCTTTTAAAGAAAACTAATAAGAGTGCACATACGTTGCACATGTTAATATAAATGTGGAGAAACCATCGCATTCGTCTGATTAAACAAGATCTTTGATCGCTATCATATGACTCAACACAATAAATAACCATCATCTTATTCATATTTGACTGCTTGGAATCATATAATAGAGATTTTATTTTGTGTCAATCTTTTGCATTAAATATCTTTAGATCATGACCTTCGAATCCGATAGTTAAGATGAAGTTTTCACTTGGCCTAAGCCCTCCAAATATTAAGTCTTTTATTTAAAGGATAGCGCTAATTATACCTATCATATCTCTAAGTCCACTACATTCAAAATATTATTAACTGATGTGAACCATATGATGGAGATCGATTTTCTTTTCAATCTTTCATGTAATGGAGATTGAGATCAATGGTGTACCATCAGACGGTCACTTTATGGTTCCATGTGGCATACATCCCCAAAAAGGGATTGAAAATCATGTCACACACATCATACTCAAACGTAATTTTCGATCACCTTTTAGGATGTGTTATTTGTTCCACGTGCAATAAAAAATTGACTGCCAGTACACTCATGATTTCAAGATCCATTATGAGGACGATTGGGACGAAAATGATCGTTATTATCTGATTCAAAACAATCAATGGTATTCAGCTATGGTGCCCTTCAAATTGATTTCCAATTCAGTCTTCCACAAGATGATCCTCAGGTAAATGGTGTACCATTAGATGGTCAAATTTTAATTCGCTTGACACACATCTCAAAAAAATATCTGAAAATCGTGTGGAGACATCATGCTCAAGCATGATTTTCGATCACGTTCTAAAATGTGCAACACTTGAAATAAAAAGTTAACTATTGGTACACCCATTATCTCATACATTATGGGAGAAGACTGAACGACAAATGATCTCCATCGTATGATTCACAACAATCAATGATTTTTTGTTATAGTGCCTTCAATATTCGATGGGTGCAAATAGATCATTTCGGTTATCGTTTTAATCTTTTATACAATGGATCCTTACATCAATGATGTACCATCAGAGGCTCAATTTTTTTATCCCACCTTGCACACATTCCACAAAAGTAACTAAAAATCATGTGGTATACATAATGTTCAATTGTGATTTTTAATCACTTTTTGCGATGTATACCACATGGGGTAAATAATTGATTGTCAATAGTCTCATGATCGTAATATCGATTATGTTAAAGATTGGGATGAAAAATAGTCTCTATCAAATGATTCAAAGCAATTAATGGGTTTCGGCTATGGTGACGTTAAAAATTCAGTCATTGTAAATAAAATTGTTCTATTTTCATTTCAATCTTTCATCCCAAAAAATAACTAGAAATCATGTGGCACACGACATGCTTAAACATGATCATTGGCATACCATCAAAAGGGCAAAGTGTTATGTGACTTACTAATTTTTGAAATATGTACCAAAATTTGGTTCATGCAATTGGCAGGCCACTTTATGTCATTTGGCATTCAATCGATTTATTGATTATATAATTAAAAATTTTAAATCATTAACTATAAATCTCATAAAAATGCATGTACATTGCACATGCTGTCAAAATAAAATTTTCAACTGTAAAATGTGACAGAAGATGTATAATAATCACTTCCACCACGTAATAGTACATGAGTTCAAATCCCCTCCCCCCTTGAGGCCACCCTAGGAATTTATATCCTGCGCTGACCCGGCATGTGCTGAATTTGGGGTGCGCATGTACCACTGGTATTAGGCAGGTGCTCTAAGAGGCCCGGATACCCAGGTTATCAAAAAAAAAAAAATAGTACATGACATCAAAGTGGTGCCCCATATACAAAATCCCCAACCTTAATTTTATATATGTGCCATCATTTTAAAGCTACGTGATTCACATGATCATCATATAAATCATATTTATGTTAAAATAATATTTAAAAAAATTAAAATAAACATATAATTTAGAACTTAAAAGTAGGGTTGTCAGTAGGTCTTGTTAAAAGTTAGATTATCTGATTGGTAAATGTAGGGCTGTCAAAAGGGTCGGCTGGCCCGTAAGCCCGTCCAACCCAGCCCTAAATTTACAAGGCTAGGGCTCAATATTAAGGTCAAAGAGTCGGGTTAGGGGCTTAAAACTAGAAGATATGAAATTGTTACCTCACCTATATCCCTTAGTAGGTATGAAATGACTGCTTTGAATTAGAAGATGGAGATCATTGTTCATCGAATGATCTTAGGACCATGAGAGTATCATTAGACCGTCAATTTTTATTTTACATGACACATGTCTAAAAAAACACTAAAATTACATTTGAAAGTGATGAAGGCCATGTGATTTTAGTGTCACTTTTTGGATTGTGTGCCAACTGAAATAAAAATTTCACCGTCTAATGATACGATCGGGATGTCAAAATCAACTATATAGAAGATTGGGACGAAAAATAATTTCCATTGTATGATTTAAAGCGATCAATACATTTCAACTGAAGGAGGTGGGATGAGATCACAATTTTATGGATGATAAATAATGATACCTAGTTTAATTTTATTGTCAAAATATAGCGGCAAAGAAATAATAAAGGCAGTATGTAGGTCTTACGGCTTAAGGGTCTATAAGGGCAGATTGGGTTGATTAAGAAGAGTATTTTGTTCTTAAAGTGTGAAAACATTAAAATTGACCAAGATAAGAGATGTCATTTGTGCTTTAATAGTAGTATGGATAGATTAGAGTTGGGTAAAATCGGAGAAACACTAGGTGACAATGTTATTTTTAGTTTAAAAAAGTATTAAAAAGGGTATGTTCTGTATGAAAAAAGTGTGAAAATAAAGAGGCTTTCATACGTTTAATGTTTAATGTTTAATGTTTAATGGTAGCATAGACTATAGACAATATAAGTGGCTTAGATCCCGAGGCCTAAGAGTCACTCTTACTCTTAGGCCTCGTTCGGGTGTTTCCTGGTTTTTCCCAGAAAAGCTCAGATTTTGGACACTCAGATTCCTGACAGATTCTTAGCAAACTCAGATTCCTGGTTTTCACCATATGCGTTCTTTAACCACTCAGATTCCTGACAGATTCTTACAAAACTCAAAATCCTTTGTTCTTAAACCACTCAGATTCCTCTCAGAAAATCCTCAGAATAGCTTCAATCAGTGGTTATACTACGACCGTAGAAACGTGATCTTAATCATCGGTTTATGTGCATCAATTTCTCTCAAAATTTACTGGGCAACCAATCGAGATGAATGAACATATTTGAGTGAGTCTTTTTGAATTTGATTTAATTACTATTATTTTTAAAATGGGTCCCTAACACTACCATTGCACGATTATGCGTCGTCACCATAAGGAGTTTGAGTGAGTATGACAACCTCTGACGGTGACCCTCACCTCGAGAAGAGTCATTTGGGATACGATACACAACCCATATGATTTGCTTACGAGAAATAATAAAATATGAAAAGAGACAAGCTTCATATTGAGAATTATAAAGAAATCACATGATCGCCATACATAAATAACCAAAGTGGATAGGAGAACAATAAACATAAAAAGCCAAACACTCATTTAAGAAACGAGATCTATGCCACGATTTGAAGACTACAATATAAAATCGATAATTCTAAAGATAGATAAAGGGGATATCGACTGGGTGCTGATCATTTTAAGAGTCGCATCGATTCACAAAAAGTCGTCATTGGCTCTATACGAGTCGCCATCGATTATATTAAAAAAATAATAATAATTATGTAATCGATAACGATTACATCGAAGTCGATGCCGATTTCAGATTGAAGTCGTTATCGATTACATAAAAAAAATTAAAAAATAATAATAATAATTTTTTTTTTTATGTAATCGACGACTATCTTCAGACGAGTCGATGCCGACTACATCGAGTCGTCATCGATTACAGGGTCATGTGAATGCACTGCAAAGGGAATCGGAGCAGAGATGGAGGCAGGTGTTTTTGAATCGAGGCTGGCCCCTACCTATCGCCATGGATGGTTGGGGAAGACAATGCAGTAGCTTCAAAGAAGCTACTGCGTAGCTGGGGAGGACACATAGTTTTGATCAGCTGCATAGATGGATGAGGAGTATACTTCACCAACCCAGATTCTGAGCTCAGAATCTGAGCTAATCCGAGAGGTTTGGTCGGACGACCAAACGTCGTTTTCACTCAGAAAACACTCAGATTCCCGCTTCCCAAAATTGGCTCTCGAACGTGGGCTTTGCTCAGATCTTGCAAAAAAACTCAGAATCTGCCCAGATTCTGAGTATTTTGGGTTACCAAACGAGGCCTTAGGCTCTCGAGTGCATCTCACAGGCCCTAGGTGCGTTTGATAAACAACTGGCCACCCGAATGGATAAAATTTGCTGTGGGGAAGAGTTGCTTTAAATAAAAAGGAAAATTATAAGGGCTTTGTACGCCTTTTTTTTATCACCAAAACAGCGTGCACCTTATTTTATTATTATGAAGCGCCCCAAGGTCATATGAACGGCTCGCTTGTCGTAGAAACCGACGCATGATGTAAGGATTGTTTACAGTTTTACCCCTCATCAGCTCCGACAACCAGCTCACCAGCTCCGATGATCAACTCACGGTTTCACAACCTCCCCTCAAAATCTAATCGTCTGAATCGCCGATTCAATTTCACCAACTCCGGCGATCAACTCACGGTTCCACAACTACCCCTCAATATCTGACCGTCTAAACCACCGATTCAATTTCACCAGCTCCGACGACCAACTCACGGCATCAACTCCGGCGACCAACTCACGGTTCCACAACCACCCCTCAAGATCTGACCATCTGAACCGCCGATTCAATTTCACCAGCTCCAGCGACCAACTGATAATTCCACAACCACCCCTCAAGATCTTACCGTTTGAACCGCCGATTCAATTTCACCGCTACAAGAAAACCCATCGCCGAAGCTTTTTCCTTAGACTTTGCCCATATATGGTGCACGATCCGTCTACCAGCGAACGGTTTTATGGGCACTAAAGGCTACACCGTGCATGTCTTGAAAGAGATCGAGAGCTTTCTCCGGCGATGGGTTTTCACTTGAACAGTTTAAGATTCGGCAAGAGGGTTTCAAATTTGTCGAACATCGATCTTTCTTCTTCAACGAGACGTTTCAGATTTTGGGAATAAAATTTTCATCTTTGTTCTTCTTCTTCCTTTTGTCGGAAAATGATCGGAGATTTGGGAAATAGGAATTGCAGCGGCGAAATTTTCTTGTGATTGAAAGATTGGAGATTGAGTAATCTATCTGATAAGTTTAAAAAAGAATAGATTGTCAGACATTGATAATCGATGGGCGTAGATGAGATCCGACGAAATGGTCGCCTATGATCAGCCATTTGCGAGACGGCCGCCGCCTACGATAGGGTTATGGAGAAGAAGACAGGCTTTGTGGAAGAGCAATTAATAGAAGCAAAATTGGAAAAAAAAAAATTGAATCAAGATGCTAACGTGAGAATACAATAACAATAACGGCCCATTTTCGCCTCTATAGAGTGCAAATCCACCGAAATAGTGATAAAAATAATTTTGAGGTGTTTCTTGGTACTTTTCTCAAATTATAAGTCGTGGATAATTTTTTATAGATAATTTTGCAGACAACTTATGTGATGGGATGTGATTGGTTGCAGTGCTTGGGCCCACTATATGTGTAGCCAATCACGTCCCTCCACATAAGCTGCCAGCAAAATTTTCTACAAAAAATTCTCAAAGTGGATAACAGTGTCCGATATAAAAACAAAAATAGCTTAGGGACAGGCAAACAAAATTTTATTATAGTGTGTCCGAGTTGGCAGGGATTCCGGGGAACAAATGTGTGTTGGCGGAGAGCTTGTCAGAACCCACCGGAAAAGTTTTACTCATTGAGGATGTGTAATCTATTTTAACCATAAATGCACATCCTCGGCAGTGTATGCTTGAGACAGTGGGTTCCACGGCATTTCTGTCTTTTCATTTGAATGACTGGAAACTTTTCTTCCTGTTTTTTTTTAGTTTGTTTTTCTTTTTAGAAAAATTAATGTATCCAAGCTTAAGCTTTCACTAATCTGAGGGATGCCCTCACTCCCAAGTCCGAAGTCCCAAGTCCCACCATGCCAATAGTGGCTGTACTCGTGCCTACTGAGTTAATGAGGGTATCTATGCTGAAACTGCTTTGGATCAGACAATAAAGATTGTCTGATCATGAGATCATGAGATCATGGGCCGACAATCAGCTAGTCAGTTCTTATTTCCATATGACCACGTCACCCCAAATACAACCCCCTTCCCCACAAAAATAATAATAATAAAATACAATAAATAAAAAATAAAAAAATCTATAGTGTACACTGAAAGTAAAAATTGCACATAAATAAAAATGAGAACAACATAAGCATCATCTTAGCAGGAAAAAACCCGTCAAGATTCTTACAAGTTACAAGGAATTAAAGACGGATTCTTAACTCTTAACATAGCCTATTAAGAAATCATAGCGAGAAGACGTACAACATAAAGAAACAAACAAGGAGATACAAAAGCCCAACTATGAGCTTGTCTCATCTAAATATATGATCCTAAGGGACCATAAACTTCTAATTAGGGATCCTATTTGTTAAGTGGTTTGGCGTTTGAAATGGGTTGGGCTTGTATTTTTGGTGGGTTGAGCTCATCCCAAGCGTCGATCCAAGTGATCATGGCGTCAGCAAGCTTGTCAAAGTAAGGGTCCACGTGGCCAAGCTTCTCTTTCACCATTTTGGAGAGCTCTAGGTAGCATTTTTGGACGGTGGTGCAGTCCTTTGAGAGAACCACAGATTGAAAGAAGGGGATGATCTCTTCTTGCCAGTAAATCCCTTTGTATTCTTTCTTCAAGTTCACAAATGGGTTGCTTGCTTTGCTGTGCCATATGTATGGCAACCCTGTTTTCACACCTAGACCCAAATGGTCACATATCACCTGCCATAATATAGAGAAATTGGGATACGATAAGCCTTTAAGCTAGAGACGAAAAAAAAAAGGAAAAACAAATTTATGCTAGAGACTATGAATGAGCAACCATGTTACTCAGCCGGATTTAGTTTTTCTATTTTAGAAATACACCATTCAACTCAAGAAGCACTCATATTTAATCCATCGTTGTAATCATTCAATTAGAGCACTTTAATATGACCCATTATCACATGTACTCTAATGTTTATATTAAACTATTCTAAATCATGGCACCAAGGCTCCAATAAGTGTAATTTTTTTGGCCTGGAACAAGTAATGGCAATCCTCATAAAACACTTATAATGATAACAGATATATATGTTGCGTGGCCTAAAAAGGGTGCTTCTCTTGGTACTATATTACTATCACGTGAGACGGTCTTTAACATAAAGCAAAGTTTTTTATATGATGCTGCTTAGTAACGTCATAAAAAGGACTAGGCCTAGACTAAATTCTTAGGTCCGTTCAGGCCAAGGCCTGATTTTAGGTCAAAAAAGGGACTGATTTATGACTTGGCCCAAATGTAGCCACCTAGGGTGTTGGCATTCCCCCCCGAATAAGAAGGTTGAAACTTCCATAATGATAATATTTAAAAATAAAAAGGTTGAAACTTGAAAGGTACCTCAATTTGCGCCCTCACCAGTAGATGATTTGACAAAAGGAGGAGGTGGGTGCTTTTACAGTTTTAATGGTGCAAATTCAGCTATCCAACTAGAAATCAGTATGTGCTACCCGTATGATAACAGTATATTAGAATTAGATACAATAAAGGAAATGGAGCTTGGCCATCCGAGTCAGTCGTAGGGCCATTTTGCTTTTCCATGTCATGGGCATTGTTGGTACTTTGAAGTCATATAGGCGGCACCAAGTGCGTTTGTCGTGGGCCACGAGGGTGTCGCGACATGTTGGGATGAAGGGTTGAGACTTGGGCGCGATACCGTCGCGACACGGACGCGATATGGCCGTATGGGGGAGAGTGATGCGGGGCGTTGCGACGTATTGGTGCGGAGGATGTATGCTATGTTGTGGCATGTCAAACCAATATGTTTGAGGTTCTTCCGTCATTTGGCCTAAGTTACTGTTTTACCCTTATATAGGGGGACATGAGTTGGGGTCCCTCGACCCAACACGTGCACTAGCCTCGTGGGCTTATGTGTGTGCATCCGAGCCATACTTGGAGCATGGTCGTCCTAGCTACGTCATGTACTAGGGCCATCGTTGGGGTGGTTTCCAACCATTCCCGCGGTACAAGTTTTAGCCCAAAGGGGGCTCGATATATGCTCATCGTTGCCTATCACTATATCAAACGCCGTTGCCTTGCATTATCAATCATTGTTGTCGGCTCTTACCTGCTGCGTTGCTTCGCAGGGAAAAATCCGAACGTAGAGGTCGAGGTAAAGCTTGAGTAGGACAAGCGTTCCACCCTTCGTAGCATCTGGGAATTCGCATCGCATGACTCAATCGGAACTTATTAGGCTGACTTAACGGATCGGGAGTTAGGTGCCGCACGGGCCAATACTGCTGGACAAGTGACCCCGTGACATCTAGTATCAAAACCACTGTGATGACTGAGATTGAAGGGACAAGCGAGGATATGCGACCGCGCTCGACGTGGGAAAGGTTAGAGGAGCTTGAGGCTCAGACGGGACAGCTAGATTCGGTGGTGGCAATTGTTACATCCTAGGGGGATCGACTAAACAGGCAAGAGAGATGCCAGGCCGCCTTATCTGAGACCGTAGAGCAATTGTCCGCAGAAGTGCGGGAGATAAAAGACACGTTGGAGGAAATACATGATGATATGAATGTTTTGAAGAAGCTTGCCCTGGCAATGCCGACTGGGACGCCGACGGAGACGCCCACACCCCGGTTCAAGTTCCCGGAGCCCAAAACGTTTAAGGTTCTCGCGAGGCAAAGGACCTCGAGAACCTCAATGCGAAAGTCAAGCTGAGAATTGCATCAAGATACTTGGTTGGTAATGCCAAGTTATGGTGGAGGCACCATATGTCTAATACACGTCTGGGCATTAGGGCAGTTGAGTCGTGAGCCGACTCGAAGGAGTTGCGGGCTCAATTTCTACCTACCAACATCGGATGGACAGCGCGAAAGCCATTGTCAGCATTGAGACAAACAGGATCGTTGCGTGAGTACATTAAGACTTTCACGAGCATGATGTTAGACATTGACGATATGAGCGAGAAGGATCAGATCTTCTATTTCATTGACAACTTGGCGTCATGGGCGCAACATGAGTTGACTCGTAGAAAACTGACTACCTTGGATGATACACTAACGGCAGCCGAGCGGCTAACTGAGCACCGCCAAGGGCGCGAGAAGGTGGACCAGACGCCCATAGACAATGTTGACAGGCAGGCGAGGAAGCAAAATAATACTGGATATGAGCGGTTTGGTCAGGAAAGGAGTAGGAATGAGAAAAAGAGGAGAGGATAGGCCCACGACGAAGGGATGCTTCTTGTGGGGGGGTCACATATGGTGCGGGAGTGTCCACAGAAGGCCGCCTTGAAGGCGATAATTGCGGAAAAAGGAAAGAATACAGTTGATGATGAGGAGTCCGTCGCCATAGTAGGGACGATTCGGCTCATTGACTGCGAAGAAGTGAGAATGACAGCTTGGTCTTATTGGTGTGGGCCGTGGGCAGACTTAGACACCAACAAGTGTACAGATTTTGAAGTGTGCAGTTTTGGACTTGTATAGTTTTGCTACAGAGGGTGAAGGCAGGGAGTTGTCGAGGGACCATGGCAGTGTACAGGAATTGCAGAACTTCAGGTGTGGGGGGCGGCATGTTCCTATGGAGGAGTGCCTTGGCGTCAACGAGGATGTTGACGATTTTGAGTGGAGGAGGATGTGACGAGGGCATGCAGCGTGGCCATCCGGGTCAGTCGTAGGGCCATTTTGCTTCTCCGTGTCAAGGAAATTGTTGGTGCTTTGAAGCCATGAGGGTGGCACCAAGTGCATTAGTCGTGGGCCACGAGGGCGTTGCGACATGTTGGGATGAAGGGTTGAGACTTGGGCAGGACACAGTGGCGACACGGACGCAACATGGTCGTGTGGGGGAGAGTGATGCGTGGCGTTGCGACATATTAGTGCAGATAATGTATGCTATGTTGTGGTATGTCAAACCAATATGTTTGAAGTTCTTCCGTCATTTGGCCTAAGTTACTGTTTTACCCTTATATAGGGGGGCATGAGTTGGAGTCCCCCGACCCAACACGTGCATTAGCCTCGTGGACTTATGTGCGTGCATCGAGGCCATGTTTGTAGCGTGGTCGTCCTAGCTACGTCGTGTACTAGGGCCATCATTAGGGTGGTTTCTAACCACTCACGCGGTGCGGGTTTAGCCCAAAGGGGGCTCAATATATGCTGGTCGCTGTTTATCGCTTTATCAAACGTCGTTGCCTTGCGTTCAGTGGCGGAACTACGTACAAGCTTGTGCGGGCGAGCGCCCTCCCTCAAAACCCAAAACTCTCCCTTTTTTTGAAAAAAAAAAAACTTAAAGTAATAAATAGGCTAACTTCCCTAATACGCCTCTCTCAAAACCTAAACCTACGCCCTCCCTCCCTCTTTTCTCTCTCTCTCTAAACTTGCGTCCACCCTCCCTCTTTTTTCTCTGGTTCGTCTTCTTCCTTGCTCAAAACCAGGTAGTAGATTAGGCATCCTCTATTCCTCTGCAAGACTGCAAGTTTGCAACTCCAACTCTCCAAGTCCAAGCCTCCAACTCCAACTCCAAATCTATTAAGGCATCCATTCCTCTGCAACTGCAAGACTCCAAGTCTCTGACAGTCCGACTCCAACTCAAGTCTCCGACTCCATCTCCAACTCTCCAAGTCTCCATCAGTTCATCTCCAAGCCATTTGCAACTTTCAAGTGAGTAATCAGTTGTATTATATGTAATGTTATAGTAGTAATTGCAATTTTGAATGCTTATGAATCTTCCTTGAGTGAATTTTTTAGGATCGTTTTTAGGTTCCTATCTATTATCCAATAAATGAGTCCCTCACATCTGATGATACTTATAGAAGACTAGAGATGCAAATTTTGACTTGAATCCCAAATCAAGCCAGAAACCAAGCAAATCAAACCAGTTTCCGATTCAGTTTTTTATTTTGGGTGGCAAAAATCGAAAATCCAAAGGTAAGATGAGAAAACCCAAAAAAATAAAAAAATAAAATAAAAACTGGAAACCCAAAAACAAAGAAGTACGATGAGAGAACTGATAAAAAAATAAAAATAATAAAACCATGAAATTGGAATGTGGTTTTTTTATTTTTTATTGTTATTTATAATCAGTTGAGCTGAAATTGGTAGGTTTTTTGTTATAGGCTTGAATGAATCTGATTAGGATTCTGTTTTATGTTAGAGATTATATCCATTAATTATGCAATTGGAACCTGTGTTTTGTTTACCAGCTGAATTTGAGCGAGTTTTTATTTTTTATTTTATTGTTGCTTTCTTTTTGCAAGTGCTAATTGCATTTTTTGACCATCGGATCTGTGAACGTCATAGTCCACAGATCCAATGGTCTAAATCTCTCCATAAAGCACCATTTTTAGGCCTGTTGCACTTCATTCTATGATCTATCACTTTGATGGTACGTATCACTTTCAATGGTATGGATCACCTAATTTTGAAAGCCCTTTCTCAACCTCGCATGCCTAAGTCCTAAATCCTAATTCCCTAATTCAGAAATCCCTAAACTTAAAGCTCTAAAGAGACAAATTTGATATTTTGATGGAAGTTGATGCTTGAAATATAGATATGTCATATACAATGAGCATATGAAGGACTAATTTGCATATTTTGTTTATTGACCAGTAATGCATAGATATTTTAAGAAAGCATCTGAACTAGCGCCGCCTTCATCGAGAGAGAAAACATCTAAACAAGTGTCGCCTTCTGCGAGAGAAAGTGAAGTTTGTGATGGAGTACAACCTCACGCACAACGTAGAAATGCTGAAAGTGGCAGAACTACGTGTGCGCCAGTGCAGACACATATAGATGTTGACTTGACAAATCTTTCAGCAGATTCAGGTGTGCGTCCTAAGATTTCAAGTTACCATCCTAATGTACAAGAAAAGATAAGAAGAGCTTATTTACAGAAGGGTCCTTTTCAACCCAAAGGACATAATTTTCCTCGAACGAAAATTTCAAATGGGTTTCTTCGATTTAATCCCGAGTGGTTTGACGACTTCAGTGGTTGGTTAGAATATAGCATAGAAAAATATGCTGCATATTGCTTGTATTGCTATCTATTTAAATCGGATAGAGGAGGACAAGGGGGTGGTGAGCAATTTGTTAGTGAAGGCTTTAGAAGTTAGAAGAGAAAAAAGAAATTAAACACTCATGTTGGAAGACCTAATAGTGCTCATCATCAAGCTTATGTGATGTGTGAAAATCTTTTAAATCAGATGCAACATATAGAAACTGTTTTTGAGAAGCATACTGAAAAATTAGATTACAAAACTTGTTTGTATGCATCGATTGATTGCATACGATTTCTCCTTCGTCAAGGGTTAGCTTTTCGGGATCATGATGAATCGGAAGATTCAATAAATAAAGGAAACTTTCGTCAACTGTTGAATTTTCTTTCCATTCATAGCGAAGAGATTAAGAGAGTTCTGTTAAGCAATGCTTCCGAAAATTTACAGTTAACATCACCTAAGATTCAGAAAGAGATTGTTCCAGCATGTGCAATTCAAACTATAAGATTGATCGTCGATAATCTTGGAGACGCTTTCTTCTCACTGTTAGTTAATGAGTCTCGTGATATATCCATCAAAGAGCAGATGGTTGTTGCGGTACGATATGTAGATAAGCGAGATTTTGTGGTTGAGTGTGTCATAGGATTTATACGTGTTCTTGAAACCACTGTTATATCACTTAAGAAAGGAATTGAAGAACTACTTTCCAAGCACAACTTGAGTATTAGAAGAATACGTGGTCAAGGATATGATGGCACAAGTAACATGCAAGGTGAATTCAATGAACTCAAAGCGCTTTTTTTGAAAGAAAATGAATCTGTATTTTATATCCATTATTTTGCATATCAATTTCAGCTAACAATTGTCATTGTTGCACAAAATCACAAACCAGTTGCAACCTTCTTCGAATCAATCGCTCTTATAGTGAATATGGTTGACGGATCATGCAAACGGAAGGATCTTCGAGAAAGAAACAAGCTGAAAATGTAAAGAAAGCACTTGAGAGTCGTAAAACCTCGCCTGGAAAAGGCTGTAATCAAGAAATCAGTCTTAAAAGGGCGAGTGAAATACGTTGGATAATACATTTAGATACATTGATAAACTTAATTGTCATATACCCCGTCGTGATTTAAGTACTTGAGTTTATCGATGAAGATGGTGAGCTTATACTATAAAGAGCTAAAGCAAGTTCTCTAATGGATACCATGTACACTTTTGACTTTGCATTCACTGTATATGTAATGAAGGAGATTTTGTTAGTCACTTGTGATCTATCAAAAGCATTGCAACGAAGAGATTAGGACATTGTGAATGTCATGTATTTGGTTGAATTAATAAAGCGAAGATTACAAGAAATTAGGGATAATCAATGAGATTCTATCCTCATTCAGGTTTCTATATTCTGTAATGAGCAAAATATTATTGTTCCAAATATGAATGAGAAGTTTGTAGTACATGGACGACCGCGTCGTAGGGCTAAAGAAATCACAAATCTACACCACTATCGGGTTGAGTTCTTCTATACTGCCATTGATATACAACTTTAAGAGCTTAATCACCGTTTTACTGAAGTAAACACTAAATTACTACTTTGTATGGCTTGCTTCAATCCTTCAAAATCATTTTTACTTTTGACGAGCAAAAGTTAATGCGACTAGCACAATTTTATCCACTTGAATTTTTAGAAGTAGATCGATTGGTTCTTAGAGGTCAGCTTAAGATGTTTGTTATGGACATGCGTTCAAACGAAAAGTTTTTTTATTTGAAGGGTATTAGTGACCTTATGAAGAAGCTGGTAGAGACGAAAAAATACGTTGTGTATGATTTGATTTATTTGCTCATAACTTTGGCATTAGTTCTTCCGGTCGCCACTGCTACTGTTGAAAGAGCATTTTCTGCTATGCATATTTTGGAAAATAGGTTTCGTAATAAAATGGGAGATGGATTGATAAGTGACTGTTTGATTACATTCATTGAGAAAGATATATTTGATAGCCTCGATAATGATATAATTGTTGATTACTTTCAGAAGATGACAAATCGTTGAGGACAATTGCCTTAAAAGAAATTTTCTTTACAATTGGCAATGGATTTAAAGTTTGAATTTTTTTGTAAATGAATGATATACAATTGTCAATGACTCATTATTAAAAAAAAAAAAAAATTATATATATATATATATATATATATATATATATATATAATTTTAATGAAAATTATGTTTTATAATATAAATTAGTTTAAATTTATATTCATTGTATAAAATTTATCTCTAATTCATTTTGTGCCCTGCCTAGATGAGAATCCTGGTTCCGCCACTGCTTGCGTTATCAATCGTTGTTGTCGGCTCTTACCTACTGCATTGCTTCGTAGGGTGAAATCTGAACGTAGAGGTCGATGTGAAGTTTGAGTAGGACAAGCATTCCACCCTTCGTAGCATCTGAGAATCCGCATCACATGACTCAATCGGGACCTATTAGGCTGACTTACCACATCGAACGTTAGGTGTCGCATGGGCCGACACTGTTAGACAAGTGATCCCGTAACATTGTGCTTGGAGACTAGTAAATGGAGGACAGATTTTATACATATAAAGTGTAGGTGACTGATGTGGCACAACAAATTGGCTGCAAGTGTGGTGGGATCAATTAATGCGAGTCGGCAGCTAACGTAAGTCGCCTGCACTTTGTCCCCAACAAACCTGTCCTCCGTTTATAATTTTCTCAGGAATAATAGATGGGGTAGGCAGGTTTGGTCCCCTGTGACTCATCTAAGACCAGGGTCACCCGATTCGATGGAATTTGTACCTAACGGCGATCCCGTAGGCATTTGGCTCGTTCTTATTGGCGCAACTAATAGTTGCGCCAGGCACTTAGGCTGGGTTTTGAGCCTGGTACAGGCTAGACAGGAAGGCCGGTTCCCCCACTTCTTATATCTTGTCGCTCCCGACAGATGTACGCGCTCTCAAGGCGGCATTTCGATCATCTTTCGATTTACTCACAAGTTGCAAACCAGACTACTTACAAGTTTTTTCACGTGCTTAAACAAAGCATTCATGAACTTGGTATAACTATACTGTGAATAGGAAGTCAAGGGATGAACTCTACACCAACACTAGTTTTTGCCCTACATTTAAAGGTACAGCTTTGGTTAACCGAACCTGAACCGAAAACCGATTTTTCAGTTTGCTTCAGGTTTGCCAGAACCAAGCCCGATCAAACCTTTTTCGTTTTTGGTCAGTTTGGTTCTATTTTAGGTGTTCCTTCATATTTTTTGTATTTTTTAAATTTCGGGTGGGTGGTGTTTAAATGATTCTAAACCATTAAATACTCTTTTTATCTCACACCATTAAAGGGCGATTTATTATTATGCAATGTGACACACATTTGAGATCCATCTAAATTGCCCAAGTGATAATCTCTCATTGGAATATGACTCAGTCCAATGAAACATGTCGAAAAGTGGATGTAAACCATCCGATTGATGAACTTTAATATCGGCCATTAAAATTAACAATAACTTTTGATATTATAGTCCAAATATTAGATAATTTAAATCTCCTTAAAACATCATTTTTGATCCCGTTACACTTCAATAAATTATATATCACTGTGTCGGTTTGGATCACCCATATCTTAAACCATATTTTTTAAATCACATCATTGATGGTGTAAGTTCATTTAAACGCCATTCCCTTATCCCTATGCAAGTAAATATGGAAGATGGTAGTATGGTACCTTTGAACACCACCCGGCCCACATGTCATCGTATCTGCCAATAGGCTGGCCATCACCCATGAGCCCAAAATACATGGCAGGGCCTATGAGCTCCCTGTCGAACCCTAAATTCATCCCACACATAGGGAACAGAGACCCTTTCGGTACTGTCAGAACAGCATCCACGTACCTACACACACAATGCACCCAATCTTTTCTTCTTGAGTAAAATAAAAAATAGGAAAGCCAACTAAGCTAAGTCCCACCCAAATGTCTTCACCAAAAACCAACCGGCTAAAAAGAAGTTAAGGTGGATCATGGTTAGAAAAAGAGAACCTGGTGTTGCGTTCGAGCGGCTTGACGAGTTGTGTGGGGGCGTCGTAATCAGGGATGTTAAGCCAGAGTCCGTGGGAAATCGCGGTGGGGACGCCTTCTCTGAAGCTGAAAGGGTAACCTCGGACGAAGTCGGCACCTTTGCGAAACGGGTCGTAGAGCGTGTTGAAGAAAAACGGTGTCGATGGTGTCAGCAGGTTCTCGATGTGCTGCGCCAATGCATTGATCTCTTTCCCGCTTGGATCCTTAGCTACCTGTTCGGTTCCACATCAACTCAACTGAATAAGAATGAAGAATCTCATGCAACTCGGTCTCCTAGTCTGACTCGGTGAGTCGACTCACAAACGAGTGTCGGTGCTGACTCGATGAGTCAACTCACGAACCAGCGTCGGTGCTCTTATGAAACATCTCCGTACAAGCTGGATATAAATGAATCTAACACTGGTAAATCATAATAAGCCATATCCACACCTCATGGGATCATTGGAAATCACGGTGTTAGATTCATTTGTAGGGAGCCTCTAATGTTAGTTACCGCTACAAAAGTCTTCCGAGACTTTTGACTAAGATCCAAGGTAATTGTTGAAAAGGACAGTTTTCAAAAAAGGACAGATTTAATCGAGACAAAGTGCAAGCGGTTTATGTACGATTTATGCAAGTTGGTGAAGAGAGAGTTTACAAAAAGGAAAATAAAAAACAAAGTTGGTGCGTCAAGTTCCACATCAGCCGCCTGCTCTTTTATCCTCACAAATTTGACATGTGCTTTGACATGTGTTTATAATTTTTCGTGCGGGACAATACAGGGTGCAACGACTCTTTGTGTTTATATTTTGGTGGTCAAACTTTAATATGAAAAATTGACCTTCATGGGTTTTTAGGCTCTAAGGGTACGCTAAAGAGAAAGAAGACCCAAGAAAAACAAACTTTTTTTTTTTCCCATAAAATTTTATTATTTTCATTTGAAATGGAGAAGGATTACAGAGTAGAGAGTAACAATAGTGGTAGTTATAATAACTAACATTAAAATATATTGAATGACATCTAACCCATCTAACATCGATACGGATTTTAAAAACCTTCAAAGGTAAAAATTTAATAATCCATCCGCCGATAACCAACATCGAAGATCCATTCGAAGAGATGTCATCACCTCCAAACTCACGATCCACAAAAACTCCCATCATATTAGAAACGAGGGCAAACACCGATCAAAAGCTACACACATCGCTTCATTCGAAGCTTTTAAATAATGTCTCATGACGTAGAAACAGTGAATGCGTTCGCGTCGGTAAAACTCGTGACCAAAATTGTTTCATAAACAAATATGGATTATAAAATACCTTTGTAGAGTCGATCTTCTCAAAAAAGAAGGCTCTCAGCAATGAGAAGATAAAAGTGTCATATTCTACGAGAGAAATATGGAGAGCCGAAGCCTCCAAGTAAAAGACGATCCCCAAAGGATTAATTTATTAAAAACATAAAAAAATTAGATGAAAATAGATTAAATCCTCTTTCCACTCACTCTCATAAAACTTTTTATGAGACTCAACTTTTTTGGGAGACGTAGGAAGTTAGATAATTGGACTTGAGTTTGATTATTTCACACTTATACTAATGGTTAGAAAAAATAATAATAATTAAAAAAATAATAATAAGGTGTTTCTATCAAGCGTTTTTTAAAGTTTTTAAAACAAACTTGGATCTGATGGTTAGAATCTTCTACTAAGCACAATCCCACCCAGACACTTGGAGGTACTCTCAAGTATCAACTTTAAAAGAAAAAAAAAATATTTTATTCAATTTTAATGAACAAATATATCATTAATTGAAAAGCATCGTGCACATTTGTGTTTAACGTGAGACCAATCAATCTTGTATAAGACCGTTATACACATGGAATTGTAACTAATTGCACTGTCTTCTGTGTGATGGATTGGTCTCATTTGGGGAAAAAAAAAACACACACACACACATTTTTTTAATGGAATAATGGTTTGTCACCGACATTTAAATACCAAATGATATTTATTACACCCTTAAAGTATGATTTATCATTATATAATATCACACATATTATGATCAATCTAAATTGTTCATATGGCAATCTATCATTGGAATATATCTCAATGGAAAGAAACATGCCTATTAGTGAATGTGAATCATCCGATTGATGAATCCATTACAATTAAAAACAACAATTGATATCCAGATGATATGGTGTAGATCTCTCTAAAATATCATTTTTTAGTTTGATGCAGTTCAATCAATGATCTGTCCCTTTGATGGTAGCCGGCCTTGGGCCAAGGCCAAAGAGGCGGCCGCTTTGGGCCCCTAAATTTGTGGGCCCCCCAAATCTTAGAACTTTTTATCATCTAGTTGTTTAATATAATTTTGAATGTATAAAATATTGAATAAATTTATTTGTTTATTCAATATTTTAATGAGTCATGGATCGGGTCTCGGCTGGGTCAATGCAAGTCATTGATTGGGTCGCTGGCCTCACTTGGCCAGGCCAACAATATGTATTGACCGAATAAATTCTTTGGCTAATTTTGATCGGACCAAATTTGTTTGACCAAATCCTTTATATATAGGGTACCTCTAAACGCATCCAAGCGTTCTCCGAAAGAACCATTGATTCCTTTGAATGAGATGGTGGAGATCACTTTTCATACCTATCTTTCACAAAATAGATCTTCAAATCATGGCCCACCAATCAGACGGTCAGTTTTTTATTTCATATGTCACGAATCCCTAAAAAATGCCCTTGAATCATATGGTATACATCATGCTCAAATGTGATTTTATGGCCATTTTTTTGGGATCTATGGCCTATTGAATCACAAATAAATTATTTGATAGGTGCACCATAATCTTAAGATCTATTGAGTGAAAGATATGGGTGAAAAATGATCTTCGTCATATGATTCAAAGGATTCAATGGTTTTCAAGAGGTTGAGATATGGGCGCTCTTAGAGGTACCCTTATATATATATATATATATATATATATATATATATATATATATATATATATATATATATATACAAATTTTTCTTATTAAATGACCCTAACTTAAAATAGCAATTTCATGCTCGTTAAGTGCTAAAAAAGGCGGTGAAAGATTCAATAACAGTTAAAGTAATGAAAATATTAAAATATTATTGGTTGGGTTACTCGATCCGTCAAGAAGGTTCTATTGTTTAAGTAGGATCTATTGTTTAATTTTTTTCTTTTTGTGTTACATTTTTCTTTAAAATATAATTTCGTTAATTTGTTAGTTACATTTTTAAATTATAAACAATAGATGAAATATATAGATATTTGTAATATAAAAATAAAGAGTATTATTTTATTTGTAAAAAAATAAAAATTGTGATAATTTTTTTTTTTAAATTAACACGAAAGAGGGGCTCCACATTTTAGAAACTCCCCTTGCCCCAAGAATCTAAGAGCCGGCCCTGGGTAGAGATCACCCACATCTTACTGAATTGATGATGTGCAATCATTTACATATCTGTAAGGAGAGTATAGTTATTTCATTCATTATTTATAAAAAAAGAAGTTAATTTTAATTCATTACATGCACGTTATTTTGGTAACTTAAAAAGTTAAAAGGGTAAGTTGGACTCTATAAAAACAAAGTGAGAAAAGCTGTTTTAAGGAATTAGACGCCTGGAACAGCATATCCGAGTCAACTCGAACGATTAGAATAGCGACTCACTGAGTTCCAGAGAACCTTAACCGAGCCATTTCAAAGTTCTAACATTAGAAACTGGTACTCACAAAGCAATCGTCATCAATGGTGAAGATGTATTTCTTCTTGGAGACGAGGAATCCGAAGCATCTGCAAGCGGAATCCTTGAAGGAGATGCAGCTGGCCTTGGGCCCCAGGATCTTGTTCACATCATTGCGGTTGTACAACTCGTAATCGAAGCCGTCGGGTACTCGGATCTCCTTCGTCGGATCTCCATCTTGGACGATGATCAGATGGTAGGGCTGAAAGAAAGGCCTCCACATTTCCAGGAAATCGAGATTCCTTATGGTAGGGATCACGATGTCGAGATCGTTTTTCAGAGGGGGCGAAATTGGGGTCGAGGGTTGGGCCATTGTGGGGAATGTGCGTACGTTAAGAGGAGAGGAGTAAGGTGCGCAGAATAGCAGGGAGAGAAATAGAGAAAGATGGGGTCGTTATATGGAGAAGAGAGGGTTGGGATTTGAAAACGAGAAAAGAGTGAAGAGAGGAGGCTCACATGGGCTGTGCTTTGGGTTCTGCGTGGACAAACTAGCTTCTCCGCTTTTAAAGGCCAAAAGGCCGTTTTTTAAGTAACAAATTTATTTCAATTTACTTGTTCAGATTTCATCCCCCTCCCCGGCGCCCCCCCTCCTTTTGGTTTTTATACAGTAATAATGCTTTTTAAGGCAAATAAGCATTTTAAGAGAGCTAAGATGGAAGTTAATTGTCTTTAAAATGTGCATTGGTATATAAGGCTTATTCACCAAAATAGAAGGCCATTGTGAATTGTGAGTTCCTTTTATGTGGTATATATGACACTAAATTAATTTGAAGTCTTTGCCGTGGAAGACTAGCTATAATGATGTTTATATAATCTTATACCGTCAATGATTTAAGATGTAGGCAATTCGTACCATAAAAGTGATAGATCATAGACTGAAATATAAGATGCCCCAAAATGGTTTTTTAGGGCGATTTAAACTATCTAATATGAGGACTTTGATATCAATCGTTATTTTAATTTTAATGGTTGATATAAAGTTCATCAATGGGATGCTTATCCACTTATAGACATGTTTTTTTGGGCAGAGACATGTTCTAATGATAGAGCGCCACTTGAAAATTTTAGATTCATTACAAATATGTGTCACATGACATAATAATAAATCACAATTTAATGGTGTGAGAAAAAAAAATGTCTAATTAAAATCATTAAAACACCTGTTTGGAGTTTAAATGGCGGTTGGCAGCAGCAATTGCTGTCACCATTTCCGCTCTTTGTAGATTTCAGTTGGTGACACACCTTAAAGGGTCGTTGAATCTGTGACTTTTTAATTCGGGTCAAGGAATGACTGATGTTTGTCAATAGTGATTTCTATCCGATGGATCGAGGTGATGTTCAAATTTTTGGTAATCATTTGAGAGTATACCATAAATCTTATTTATCAAAATCCTTTCTATGAAATCTTTTGTCAAAGTCATTGAATAAAATATAAATTATAATTTTTTGATCTCAAGGTCGCAAGTTTGAGCCTAGCTTACCTATAAAAATCTTTGCATCTTTTGACTATTCTATAATAAGGTCCGCTCAAAAGTGTTACCATACATTTCAGGCAAGAGTTAGTCTACGATGAGTGTCGAGTGTCCACCCATCACGGCAGTTCACATATTTGTGTGACTATGTCACATGCACGGAATTCTAATGCATGGAAGTCCGTGCACATCACGTAGTCTCACGTATGTGTAAACTGCTTTAATGCACATCGCAGTCTCACCTATGTGTAAACTGTTTTAATGCACATGATGGATGGACACCCATTGTAGGCTAACTCTTCAAGCAAATATTCTTGTTCACTATGATTAGTGCACATTCTAATTTTTTTCCTCATATAAACCCACACCAAGTGACTTAACTGCAGAAATTGACATTGATTTAGCTAAGCAGTGCAGCTTCCGAGATATTGAAATGCCTTCTTGTATAAGAAGTTACTTCCCGACATTTAAGGCACATTCGAATTATTCGGGTCTCTGTCAAGTGTCCACTAATAATAATGAAGATAAACTTGTAGACTTTCAATTAGGTGGAGGGGGGCGTGCACTGCACAGGGTGCACTTGGTACCCATCTCCATGGCCACTGTGGTTGTGGTTCTAGCATATTTTCGACGGTCCAGATACCAAAATGGTCAGCAAGTTTCCCACAACTCAGCTCCGTAAAAGATATAATCACTAATCTTCCATATTGGATTCTCGTCGGTAGTCAAACTCTAACACAGATCCAATATGCAAACAAGTTTATGCGTGTGATTAATTTATCTCTCTTCATAAAAAACAAAACATCTCACGCTCTCTCCAGCATCAAGAACCTCATTTATTCCTCATAATGAAGGATGCGACATTAAGAGCCCCATTTATTCCTCATAATGAAGGCTGCATTACATGACATTAAAAACCACTTAAAATCTGGCGACTTACGAGACAGGTGTATCGTTTGATTTTTTATAATTTCCTCTCTTTATTTAATGCCCGAAGTCTTCGTAATCACATAGTGACAAATTTCGCCAAAATAATCGAAATAGGGATCACACGAAAATTTTGAACAAATTTCGAGACTTTTCGATAATTTCGATATTTTTCGACAAAATTGTAAAATTTCGGTGCATTTCAGAAATTTTGGTTTTTTTTTTTAAAATTTTTTTTTTTTCTTTTTAATTAAATTAGCAATTTAGTGGTACCTGGTAAGCGAGAATAGCGCTCCACACAACTATGCATGTGGAGGAGAATGGCACCTATTATATAGGTGGGCTAGAGTGGGGAGATTTATTCCCTCACCGATGTGGGACTAAAGAGTGGGGAGATTCACTTCATCAGTTGCTTTCTCACCACACCTTATGCAGCTGGCAATCATTGACCGCTCTTGAATCAGATGGTGGAGGTCATTTTTCGTCCCCATCTTCTGCACAATAGATCTATGGATCGTGGAGATAGCATCAAACGGTTGATTTTTTATTACATGTGACACAGATCTCAAAAGTGACCCTAAAATCATATGACTCCCATCACGTTGAAGCATGATTTTAGTCACTTTTTGAGATGCGTACCATATGTAATAAAAAATTAACCGTCTGATGATACGCTCATGATCCTTAGATCCATTGCGCAAAAGATGGGGATGAAAAATGACCTCCACCATCTATTCAAAGGCGGTCAACGCATGCCTAGTGAAGGAGGTGGGGTGAAAAGGTAGCCTTCGGGTGAGTATAACTATACCCTTTGTCAATTTGTCTTCTATAGTTCTATATTTGAGCTCTGTGTCAATGTTTAGCCACTTGGATCAATTAGTAATTATTTTTTAAAAATATTAAAAATATTTGTTATATATATTTAATCCCCAAAAATTTTCCGAAATGTATCAAAATTAATCCGAAACGTACCGAAAGGACTCCCACCGAAAAATTACCAAAAACAAAATTTGTCACAATGTTCGTAACTGTTAAAAATAGTATGATTAGTTTCAATGTTATCTTACCCTCAATATTCATTGGGATAGTGGCTCTGGCCGACTTTTAAACAACATAATAGAGTTTAAATGATCTTACACCATTAGAATTATACTTTTTATCTCACACCATTGAAGTATGATTTATTATTAACCCCCGATTGATGAACTATAATATCAATCATTAAAATTAAAAACAGTGATTGATATTATGGTCAACAAATCAGACTGCACCCGAGTGGGACTCACGTTTCAGCACCACCCAATTTCAATCAAATGGTGATGCAGCAGGCAGAGCGCCATCTTATGGTGCTACAAACCAGCACCCATCAGTACTCTTGGAATAACCAAGACAAGCAGGCATTCCTATGCATATAAGAGATTGAACCTCCATAATTTTATTGGTTAATTATAAAATAACTACAAAACAAGAAATGCAATAGTTATCATGTTTCCCACATATAAGAATTGGAAAATAAGGGATTTGACAAGCCTTAAATAAATCACATGAAAGATCGCATGCGAGGTCTTGCTAGGGATTGGCCCCCATCGACGAAAATAGTCGTGCCAGTCAAGTAGCGAGACTCGTCGCTAACCAAGTATATAACCGTTGATGCTAGATCATTCTTCACATCGAGCCATCTCATCAACGGCAGCACATCCTTGGTAGCCTTCTCTGCCCTCTCCTTTCCCACGGACAACGGAAACTCGTCATGTAAGTGCAAACCTCGGGCAATTCCATTGACCCTTATCTGGTGCTTTCCGATCTCTAGAGCCGAAGTCTGTATTGCAAGGGTAGATATTAAAATAAGTTAGTTATTAAACAGAGTAGGCAATGACGATGATGAAGAACTTGTTAAATTGATTAGAAGAACCAGAAATTAATGTTGAATCACAACTGAGAAACAAGCCAATGTAATTTTCTAGGATCTAAAATATAACCAACTAATTGATATGCGTGATGAATTAGCTTAGAGGCAAATGCGTGGTGAAATGACTAAAATACCCCTTGTTATATGAGTAGAATCAGCGAGCAGGGGATACACTAGCCTGTGATCAAATATTTTAAACAAAGTATTATCTGTCTAACAGTTTCGAGTTGAAGCCAAAGTACAGGTGTTAGAATCAGACATAGAGATCTAAATTTCTGCATTGAACTCTCCTGCAATTTAAATTAATGAGATGGAAACAGAGCATTGACTCCAGCAATGCACACTAAAAATTAATGGCCTCATGAGTTTATTGGTTGACAACTGACAAGTGGACTGCTCCAACAGACAGGCTTATAAGAATAGGTTAGAAGGGTTGAGTCGGATACGAACGTAGAAGATCGACAAGGTCAAAGGCATTTATTCAACTCTTCAGATTTTTAAGATGCAAAATAGAAGATCTGAGCCATATTATATCAAATTAAGAAAAGAGGGCACGACAGGTAGTTAAATACTTTCAGTTATAGAGGAAAGAGAATGGCTCCTATACATTGATGCTTTTCATATCCCATTATTCATACAGGAAATAGAGAAACATTACATAATGTTTAAATAGAAATAAATGCAGATTGTCCAGAATTTCTCTCAATTAGATGGTACACAAAACCAATTGCCAGATGTCACCATCAATATGAAATCTGGGTACGGGAATAAAACGGCTCCAGAAATATACGGCAAAAAATAAATAATTAAACAAAAAAATCCTCAGAAATTTTGGAAAAAAAATGGAAAATTTCATAAATTTTAAAATTATAAAAAATTAAGTAATAATAAAAAATGCATAATATATATGTTGAGATCAAACGCATGTTTTATACGGGGAAAAAAAACTTTTACTGTTTAAAACGTGTTTTTTCCAGAAAAATTGGGAATTTTTCAAAAGAAACATTTCTTCGCTTTTTTTTTTCGTTTTTTCGGGTAATCGCATTTTGGTCACTGGGAACCACATGTCGCGTTGCTGAAAAACATATCCCTGATCTAACTGTTTCTCCATGTTAGCCTCTGCTTCAATTATTCCATATCAACTCCAGGGAGTGGCTTTTATGTACTAACAAATTAGCTTAATGACCAAATGACATCCATAAATTATCCTAAGGCCATTACCTAGGGGTGGACGGGATACCAACCTAACCTCTGGCTGTTTACACACAAAGTGGCTGCTCTCCGGACTCGAACCTGCGTCTTTATACTTGACAGACCAAGCCTTTTACAATTGCACCAAGCAATGGCCCTATCCATAAATTAGCATAATGTAATTGAAAACATTGTTGGACTCAAAGATAACAAGACAAAATGGGCATGGCTTTGTTAAATGTTACGGATGAGTTTTTCCCATTTGCAAGACTTCTCGAAAACCATTCCCAAGCTGGGGAACTTTGGACATGGCTTGCATTTTTTAACACCTGTATTGGAGACGAGCAAAATGTCACAGACAGGTTAGGCACACACAGGGAGGCTGATTAATAGAAACTATGTATGCCAAAATGATATGTCATATTTGAGGAAGAGAATTCACAAAGAAAAAAAGGCATAAATTGAAGTGAGCCTTGCCTTCAACTCTTCAATCCAAACACAGAACAATCAAATTTGATAAACTAGGGTTTTAATAGACCCCACAAACTCTTCAATAGTTTCTTCAACAATCTCATAAAGCAAAGCTTCTACTTCTTTAGGGCATGCCCGTGTTATTTTTATAAACTCTAAAACTAGGACTCTAAACTAAACGAACAAACAAACAAAATAGGCTACCCCAAATTGGGGCCAAACTAACTTATCTTACAAAGTTAACATTTTAAAACCCCTAAAGAACCCTCTAATGCAATTGCTCAGGGAGCTTCTAGGGTCTATTTTGAATAAAATAGTCAATAGATCTACATGGTTAACCACTCTTCCCTCGATGGCACAAAATTAGGAGTTATTCCCATTGAAATACTATTTGTCATCCCCTAAAGACCCCTCTACCTATATAAAAGTCCCAATTATGATCTTAAAAACTTCTAGAGAGAGAGATTCCTAATTATTGTTACAGTGGTCAAATGAATGCTCAACTAATTAAATGGTCACATGAGCACTTAAAGCGGCACGTAAGTAATAATCGATTAAATCAAACGGGCTTTTTGAAAGGCCCATTAAGTCTTGTTTGGGTCTTCCTTTTGGCCTATATCCTTCTTTTCACTGCTTCTTTCTTCTCTTAGTCAACTTATTTTCCTTCTTTAGTCTGGAGAATTTACTTACATCAATCCATCCCGCTTAACATAAACCCACCTTCACTTTCGACTTGTTGAAAATCCTCGTGCATTGGATTGAATCTATGAAGAGTGTTGGAGATACATGCTTGCATGCATGAAACTCCTCGTTGAGGGAGAAGGGTCACTTGGATATCATCCTTTAGAAACGTGTGTATTTTTAACCTCGTAATTATTGGTGTGTGAGATATAGTTATGGGTGTGTGAGTAGTTGTCTAAAATATGTGCGTCACTTATGGTGTGTGTGTGTGTAATAACTTTGGGTGTGTGAGTTATAATTCCTTTTATTTTTATAAAGGCTAGTAGGGGTCTTCTAACCCTAATTAAGTCATTCTATTTCTAAACTCTCCTCTCATTTTCTTCTTCCTCTCCTAAATCCTAACCCTAAAATCAAGTTGGCATCAGAGACTAACATCATAAGATTTCATCGCAAACATCAGCGCGGATGTCATGATGACATCAGCAGGTCACACATTGACCATCTCAGATTAATACCAAACTATCCAGATCTGGTTAGGGATGCAAGTCTTGGACCGAACACCGAAAATCGAGGAAATCGAACCAGACCGCACTGAAACCCAACACAAACCGAACCGAACTGAACCCCAATTCGGTTCAGTTTCAGTTTGGACGGCTTGAAACCGAAAACCGAGGGAATAGGCTGAGTAAACCCAAAAAAAAAAATCGGGAAAAAACCGAAAAAAAAACCCTAAAAATAAGTTTTTTACCTAAATCAAACCGAACCGGATCGGTTTCGGTTTCGGGTTCAAAAAAAAATATTAAACCGAACCGAACCGAATGGGTTTCAGTTCGTTTTCGGTTTGGGGTGTACCGAACCGAACACCGAAAAAATCAGGTTCGGTTCGGTACACCAAACCTGCATCCCTAGATCTGGTTGAAATTCATAGAGGAGAAACTTTGTCTTCTTTGTCGACGCTGTCCGATGCCTGAAACATTGAAAACCGTGAAGATCTTTGATCAGCAGGTCAAACATTGACCATCTCAGATAGACACCAAGATTTCCAGATCTGGTCAAAATTCATAAAGGATCATTTTATTCTGTGCCATCTTCTCTTGAACACTCTATCACGGTTTTCCAAGCAGATTTGTGGTGAGATTTGCATACACAGTTTTCTGGGCATATCTCCTTCATTTCTTCGCCAATCTTTGTGTTTCTGATATGGATCCACTGCATTTTTCGATTCCAAGCATTTTGGTATATTATTTGCATGATTTGATGAAGATTTGAGGGGCTTTTCTTTGATTTTTCATATTCTATCTTTTATTGCCCAGAATCATGGTTTTCTGAGTTCTCGATTTCAAGGAAAAGATTTGATCTGTTTGTCTAATGCTTTCACTTCCTCTTTAACCCAACTTTCATTCAAAATTGGTCTCGTTGTTTTTGGATTTATGTTGAAGCCGTGGTGATGATTTTTCATGGCTGCCGTAACCCAATTTTTTAGCCTTGCCCCTAATTTTCATACATATATATCCCCTAATTTTCTTTGGAAGAGTCAGGGGAAGCTTATCCCACTGATTTAATCTTTCTTCTGATTTTTTCCATCACTAGTATGAAGTTAAATGGGCAGAAATCTCTTCCATGGTCTCGGGCAGTCAAACTATACTTGGGTAGCCGTGTAAATTGGGGCACGCCCCCCTAAGCCTTCTCCCTCCGATTCCGCATATACGCAATGAGAGATAGACAATTATACTCTGTTGGGTTGCTTGTTTTCTTTGATGGAGGAGTCTATTTACACCATGCTCATGTTTCACAAGACTGCTGCACAGCTATGGGATGCATTGATTCAAATCTATGCCCATGCAAAAAATGATACAAGAATCTTTCAATTATTCAGTGAAGTCTCCCGTGCCGAGTAGGGCACACGGTCAATGTCAGTATCTTCAGAGTTGATGGGATGAGTTGTGCCAGTATGAGCCTCCATCTGAGTACCCCAGGAGTGCTACCAGCAGCTTGGAGCGCCATGTGACGGGAGAATGCGGTGCGGCCATCCGGGTTAGCCGTAGTGTCATTTTTTCTTCTCCGCATCAGAGCCTTTGGTGCATCACAAGCCATGAGGGCTGCGCTAAGTGTGTTGGTCATGGGCCACGAGAGCGTCACTACACAATGGTATAAAGGGTTGAGACATGGTCGCGACACGGTCGTGTGGGGGTCGATGCGGGGTGTTACGGGTGTATTGGTGCGGAGGATGTGTGCCATGTGGGCAGTATGTCAAACCAATATGTTTGAGGTTCTTCCGTTATTTTCCCATAACTGTTGTTTTACCCTTATATGAGCTGGAGTCCCCTGACCCAGCATGTGTACTAGCCTTGTGGGCTTGAGTGTGTGTATTCAGGTCTTGCTTGGTGCTTGGTCGCTCTAGTTACGTCGTGTACTAGAGCCATCGTGTTTGGGGTGGTTTCCATCCACCCCCGCGATGCGGGTCTACCCCCAAAGCGGGGTTGGCCCTCTAATCGTCGCTGCCTATTGCATTCGTAGTTGCCTTCGGGAATCCACACAAGACTTCTCTAACCTGCTGCGTTGCTTCGCAGGGTTGTGAGTTGAATTAGGCTGACTTAGTGCATCGGGCATTAGGTGTCACACGGGTTGACACTGCTGGACAAATGACCCCGTGACAGCCAACAGGTGTATTGTTTCTTGATGGGTCTTTGACATGAGTTTGAACAGCTTCGAGCACAGATCTTAGCTATTGATCATCTTCCACTCCTCTGAACTGTTTATGCGACGATTGATGGTGATGAGCCTTGTCGTGCTCTTATTGTTCCCACATCCTCAACTCATACAAAGCATACTGCTCTTGCCTCCGATATTCAAGGTAGGGGGAGTGGAGGTCGTGGAGATTGAGAAGATCGAGAAGATCGTGGAGGCCGTACTGGTGGTTGAGGAGGTCATGGTGATCCTCTCACAGTTTGTTCTTTCTGTTTTCGAGTGGGGCATGATCGCTCAAAATGTTACAAGCTTCATGGCTTTCCTCCACGTTAGGGTCCTTCTACTGCACATGCTGCCGATACTATTGATTTTATTGGATACAACCCCTTTGATGTTACATCACCCACAAATATTCTTGTCGAGCCTCCGTAAGATATATCTGCTCTACACACTAAGCTTGCTGATTTGTGTGGACGTTTTCAGGTTCAACAGCCCACTCTGCCTCTTGCGCCAGGTACCTCATCCGCCTATTCTGCAGCTATGTCCATGTCATCTACATCCACATCTCCCAGGATTATAGATTCAAGAGGCCTTGATCATATGACTGGTGAGTCGCATTTATTTTCATCTGTCTTTTCGTTGTCCACTCATAGGCAGGTGCGTATTGCTGATGGTTCCTTTACTCCTGTCACTAGCCAGGGTAATGTTCCCTTACCCGCTAACCTTTTTTTTCCAAATGTGATGCATGTTCGTAATCATAAAGTAAATTTATCGTCCGTCAGTAGTCTTACAAAATCTTTAAATTGTTCAATAAATTTTTTTCCTACTCATTGTGTTCTACAAGACCTGACTATGAGGAAGACTTCTGGCATGGGGTTTGAGCATAGAGGCCTATATTTTTTTGGCGCTGAGAGATCTATGGTTGCTCCCACTTTCCCTTTTGCCCTTAGTAGTCGTGTTTTAGATATTTGGCATGCCCGTCTGGGTCATGCCAATTTGCAAAGTTTATGTTTACTTTTTCCGAAATTTAAAAATGTTTCTAATGGTTTTAAATTTCAATATCAAACTTGTCAACTTTCAAAGCATAGTAGATCATAGTTTGTTTCACATACTACTCGTAGTGATTTTTTGTTTGATTGTTTGATCTTATACATTGTTATGTGTGGAGACCTACTCCTTTATCCTCATTTGATGGTTTTACATATTATGTTACATTCATTGATGACCATGCTCGATGCACATGGGTATATTTCTTAAAGTCTAAAGATGAGGTACTTAACACCTATATCACCTTCTCTACCATGATTCATACTCTGTTTGGGAAAACCATTAAGGTTCTTCAATCTGATAATGGTGATGAGTACTCATCCTCAGCCTTTCAGGACCATCTCCAGAAGGTTCAGACATTGCATCAATTCACGTGCCCTTATACTCTTCAACAGAATGGTGTTGCAGAGCGTAAGAATTGGCACCTCATGGAAGTGACTCGTTCACTCCTTTGTGCCATGCAAGTTCCCAAATCCTACTGGCCTATGGCCCTTCTCACTACGACTTTTCACATCAATCGCACACCCACGCGCATCTTAAATGATCAAACTCCTATACATATCTTGAGACCAGGTGTCACCTTGTTTTCTATTGAGCCTCTTATCTTTGGATGCATGTGCTTTGTTCATAATTTTCGCATTCAAAGACACAAGTTAGATATAAGGAAATTAAATGTGTTTTCGTGGGGTACTCTGGAGTGTCGAAAGTATACAAGTGCTATGATCCCGAGACTAGGAAGCTTTTCACCATGATGGATGTATCTTTCTTTGAGGGTACACCTTATTTTCCTGATCAGGTTTCTACCTCTAAGGTGCCTCCCACAGTACTTCCTATTCCTATGCATCTTCCTCCCACTGAGCCTACTCCATCTCCTACTAGGCCTACTCCGTCGCATGGACACTTGCCTATTCGCCTTAGATATTAGCGCCGCAGTAGATCCGTGCCACATGCTCCTGCATCATTGCAAGAGGTCCCCTTGGAGTGAGCTCCCTCAGGTGTACCTGCACCTCCTCCTTTGGATTCTCCTGTTATTGTTTTTACATCTACTGTTGATGATCTTGCTCTTCCTATTGCTCATCGTAAGGGCAATAGGAATTGTGTTACCTTTTATCCTATTGCTCAGTATGTTTCTTACCAAGGTATCTCTCACTCTTATTGCGCTAACCCTTGACAGAGCTTCTACTGTTTCCATTCCTCGCTCTCTCAAATAAGTTCTCAAAAGTTCTTCTTGGACTACTGCTATGGCTGAGGAAATGGCTGCTCTTAAAAGAAATAGAACTTGGAAAGTTGTTGATCTTCCACCAGATACGTGGGTTGTTGGGTGCAGATGGGTCTTTGCCTTAAAGTACCGTGATGATGGTACCGTTGGCAGATATAAGGCTCGCTACGTTGCTAAGGGTTTTACCCAAGTTCCTAGCATAGACTATACAACTACCTTTGCCCCTGTTGTGAAACTTACCTCTGTTAGAGTCCTTATTCCTCTTGTTGCTCATCATCATTGGCTGCTCTACCAATTAGATGCGAAGAGTGCATTCCTCTATGGACATTTAGATGAGGAGATATATATGACACCGCCTCCTGGCTATCAGCTTCAGGGGGAGTATTCAGGGATACTATGTCAGCTTCTCAAATCGATTTATGGGTTGAAGAAATCTCCTAGGGCATGGTTCCATCGCTTCAGTATTGTTGTTCTCGCCATGGGCTTCATGAGGTGCCATTCTAACCATACGTGCTTCATTCACACAAGTTCTACGAGGCTTCATACTATTCTACTAATCTATGTTGACGATATCCTCATCATTGGTGATGATGATGCGTTTATAGCTCAACTGAAGGCCGGTTTACGCAAAGCCTTCAATGTGAAAGATCTGAGATATCTTTGGTTCTTTTTGGGTACTGAGATTGCGAGGTTCGATTGTGGTATTTCTCGCTCCCATTCTCTTGAGTTATTGAGGGACACTAGCATGCTTGGATGCAAGCCTGCAAAATCTCCTATGGATCCCAAACATTAGCTCCATGCTGATGTTGGAGATCCCCTTCCTAATCCCTCTGAGTATCAGCGACTTGTTGGAAGGTTTATCTACCTTACCACCACTCGGCCTAACTTAGTATTTGTCTTCTCTTTAGTAGCCAAGTTTATGCATGCTCCCAGGGCCCCTCATATGGTTGTTGTTTATCGGATTCTTCGCTACATTAAGGCCTCTCCTGATCGTGGCCTATTCTATGGTGATGTTGGTCACCTCTCTCTTAGTTGGTTCACTGATGTCAATTATGCAGGAGCTCCTACAGATCGCTGATCCACTTCAAGGTATTGTGTCTTTCTTGGTACCTACCTTGTGGTGTGGAAGAGTAAGAAGCAGGATGTCGTATCCAAGTCAAGTGTCGAATCTGAGTTCAAAGCGATGGCGGATGGCCATGGGGACTTGAGAGCTTCTTTGGTTACATTCGCTGCTCACTGAGCTTGGTTTTCCTCCAACTCTTCCAATGCCTCTTCATTGTGATAACCAAGCAGCCATTGATATTGTTGGAGATTTGGCTATTCATGAGAGGACCAAGCATGTTGAAGAAGACATTCACTTTGTTCGCGAGACGATTCAGATAGGCGCCATAGAGATTCCAAAGGTCTCATCCTCTCAGCAACTTGCAGATGTTTTTACCAAAGCTCTTGGTCCTTCACTTCTTCAGGATATTGTTGTCAAGTTGGGCATGATCGATATCTATGCACCAGTTTGAGGGGGAGTATTGGTGTGTGAGTTATAGTTATAGGTGTGTGAGTAGTTGCCTAGATATGTGTCCCACTTATGGGGAGTGTATGTAATAACTTTGGGTGCACGAGTTGTAGTTCCTTTTATTTGTATAAAGACTAGTAGGATTATCCTAACCCTAACTAAGTCATTCTATTTCCAAACTCTCTTTTCTCTCCTTCTCCTAAACCCTAACCCTAAAATCAAGTGTAATATGTGACATCACAATCAAATTAGCAAGGCCCTCAAATACTATGTGACATGCGTCCATGGGAATTACGTCACACCAAACTTTATCTTTATATTCATTTTAATGGAGAATTTAATCAAGCATTGATGCTTATCCTATATTTCTTCTCCCTTCGTAAACCATGACACTTGTAAGAAGTGTCGAACCTCTCGAATGATAAATGTAATTACCTACCATCTCCTTTATCTATGCTCCCACTATCAATAATGATTGTACACAGTTTCCCTTACCGGTACATGTACTATGGAAGATGTTAGATCGCAACCATAAATCATCCTCTTCACCATCGCCCTCTGTCACCAAAGCCTCCCCATGCTTATTCTCTCCTATTTTGACAATTTCTAGTTGTGTTTCTTGCATATTTTTCGATTGTTGGAACTGTCTTGGAAAAGTGTCAAACAGCGACTAATCCGAACCTCATGATGTTCATCACAAGTTTTACTCAATATTTGCTCTACCAAGTTTCCTTGAATTCGTCTAGTAAAACCAATAGCCAATCTTGATACAATTGATATATCAAATCAATGCATCCAATGATTTTTCCATAGTTGTTTAATGTACACCTCCCCACCTACCGTTGTAAAAGATGTTGATTTTGGCTGTAGGGTTTAGTTGCGATTTGTTAACTCCCCTCCTCGAGGCTTCCTGGATGAACTTAAACTTGCATGATTGACATTTTCATACCGATTCAAAGCCCCTGTTGTCCTTCAACTTTTAACGCCATTTGGAAGGCATCATTGACCCACCCAATAAACCAAACATTGACTCAATAATCGCAACACATAAATATAGAGAGCTACAGTTGGATCTTTAATTGTAACTCGATCAATCGAGCTACTGTAGCAATGTAGCTCAATCAATCGAGCTACTGTAGCAATGTAGCTCAATCAATCGAGTTACTGTAGCAACTTTCAGTTTCTCGGAATTTGAACTGGAATGGTCGATCAATCGACTGGGCATTGCTCCCGCATACTAATTTTGCTCCTTTAAGCCTGGTTCTGATTTCCTTTTCGTTTCTTCGTGCGCTGGAAATCTGTTGCAGCTCAAATCCGAGGCTCTCGATCTTGGCGCTCCCCGTCACATGTTCAAATAGGCGTCTTTCCTTCTCGTCGTCTCCAATATTGCAACCTTCAGGTTGCAGGTTCAATATCAGCCTTTATATATATATATATATATATATATATATATATATATATATATATATATAGAGAGAGAGAGAGAGAGAGAGAGAGAGAGCTGGGGATATGTCTGGACGCAGACCTGGAGGGCTGCACCCGAACTCTAGATCACATGCCACAAGGGACAGTTTTCGGTTGTCCAGCCACGTGGCACTGTTTTTAAAATAAGATTATTTTTTGGACTTTTTTTGTCATGATTTCATGGGCCAATGATAAGATAATGCCCAAACAATTTGGTGCATTGAATTTGGGCAACTTCGGCCACATTTTCAACGATGGATATGTATCGGACCAAGCCCAAACTTATTGGGTGGTACCTGATCAATCTTGTCCTAGTTGCAGTGGTACTCGATGCTCGTGATGGGTGCCACATGGTGCCAAGCTGGACCGAGTGCAGCGCTCAGGACTGCACTCGGACGCATGGTCCCAGACCTTACACACACACACACATATATATATCACTTGCTTCCACTATAGTTGAGCATATCCATTCATTCTAAGAGTTATGAACATGGTTTTCCGACGACGATGATGATGATGATCAGAAAAATCAGAAAGCAATATTGGATCAGAGCTGAGAAAGAAGCCAACATAATGGTCAATGATCCAATCCATCTCAGATAGAACCAACTAATTGATATGCATGATGAATTAACAAGTGGCCAATGCATGGTTAAATGACTAAAATACCCCTTTTATGGGTAGAATCAGTGATCAGGGATACAGTAGCATGTGATTAAATATTTTAAACAAAGGATTATTAAATATTTTAAACAAAGGATAATTTTTAATACGTACAGGTGTTAGATTCTGACATATAGACCTCATTTTCTGCAGTGAACTCTTGCAACCTAAATTTATGAGACAGAATTTTAGAAGTATAGGTTTATTGCTTGAAAATTGGTAAGTGGACTGTTCCAACAAATGGATTTATAAGGATAGGTTAGAAGGGTACAATGGTAGAAGGATATGAAATAGAAGATCTACAAGGTCAATGGCTTTTATTCAACAATTCAGATCTTAAAGATGCAATAGAAGATTTGAGCGATATTATGTCAAATTAAGAATAGAGGATGTAGCTTTTGTACCACAACGGGTAGTTGATACTTCAGTAATAGAGGAAAGAGACCATCTCCTATGACCGATTTACATGGATATTACAAAGGCCCCACGAGAAGCACTCGTTTAGGCCATGTGGCATACACCTTTGATCATTTTAAGTGTTTCATGCGGATGGTCATCACTTGTACAACACTCAGCCCTAAAATCACACATCAAAACATTTGAACCATCCGATCAAAGTGCTTTGATATGAACCGCTGTTTATATTTCTGTAAACAACAAATTTGCGTAGAATATAAATCTAACACAAATCAATCATAACAAATTTTCCCTCGCTAGGAGAGAGTTTTATTGAAAATGACGGACTTTACACTTCCGGGTATTGCATTCGATTCCCCGTTAATTATATCAAAATTGAATACCCCTTAAGAAAAGTAAAGTAAATACATCTCTGAAATAAACAAGATAAATCCTAAATCTAAGTCTTCATTAACATCTTCACGGTACGAGATGGATGCGCAGTATACTCTCTTCGTCAAAGATTCGGGCCATGTGAAATAGAGGACATCGGATGAGAGAACCACTTCTTCGGAAGTTGGGCCCATCCGATCGATAGGCATGGTCAAATATGGGCATGAGGAGTTTGTGGATGAGTCTCATAATGAATTGTTGCTCACTTGTCTGGAAGACGAATTCAAACACTTTAGTCATCCAAAGAATTAGTACTTTTGGTTATAGGGTATCTAATCACGGGTCGGATATTATCAAATTCCTTAGGATTTAATCATCATAAGTTATTTTGTGATGATTTCACCATTAGATCATATAACGATCTTATAATACGATCATTTTAACGTAAAGTTAATAAATTCATTGTTGGATTTGACCAAAACAATAAAATTTGATCAATACATGATAAATCTACCGTTGGATCTCGTTATGATCTCGTATTATGATCATTTGACCAAAAGTCAACGAGTCTGTCGTTGGAGTTGACCAAAACCACAAGATTAGATCAACATGCAATAAATCCACCGTAGGATCTCGTTAAGATTTCGTATTATGATCGTTTGACCAAAAGTCAACGAAGCCACCATTGGATTTGACCAAAATTACAAGATCCGGTCAACATATAATAAATCTACCGTAGGATCTCGTTACGTTCTCGTATTATGATCGTTTGACTAAAAGTCAACAAATTCGTCGTTAAAATATTTAACCCATGCGATGACTGCATAAACGACAACCTAAGCGGGGATGGCCCACGCAGGCACGGTCAAGGCAGGGACGGCCCAATTATTTGTATATCAAGAAATTCGAATTTACCATCGTAAAAGAATTTTCGAACTTGAGATTGAGTCCAAACCCTACATTTGAGGAAGTGATGACCCGAACCGCTAGAGAAACTCCAATTTCGGAGCATGATTTAGATTTGGTAAATCTGATGGTTATGAGTTGTTGTAGATGAGTATTTCAGGTGTCGAAGTCCAGAATCATTCTTGAGATTCGTGATTGCAACATACGAGTATTAGATTTGTGGTTGCGATCCGAGCGTACTAAGAGTTAAGCGAGGGGTTGTACCCACGTAGTAGCTTAATTATCTTGAAGTACACAAAGAATTGGATACGTGTCGTAACGTGTAATCCCAAATTGCAACCCTAAATCATACTTAGGTAAGAGTTGTAACTCATATCCTAAGCGTACCACATTTAGGTAAGGGTTGTAGCTCTTATCATAGATGCACCGGTATTGGAGATCGTCTAAATTCAAAATTTGGATCTGGACTTATCTCTCTCGTACACTCTAAATAGAAGTCAAAGGAGAAAAGAAGAGGGAACGGAAAGAATCTCAGAGATACCTTAAGGTCTCTTGCAAGAGAATCAAAGTCAGAGAAGTTTTCGGCAGAGCTCTCACGTAAGAATTTTCGGATCTCCAATAATGAGAAGGGATATGCTATTTATAGATTTATGGTAGCAGTTACTGGAAGTTATAATCCTATGGTTTTCGCAAGATTTTCACAACAATCAAGGGTCGTGAGGGGTGCGTGGGCCTTAGCCTTCACGTGGATTGAGAGAAGAATGGTCTTCGCAGGTGGTTATTTGTTTAAGCAAAGAAAAGAGAGAGCCCATGTTCGAAGAAGATGGCCCACACAGGTGCTTGTGTGGGCCATTTTGAAAGAAACTCAGACACTTAGAGAAAATGAGAGAAAGAGAAGAAAAGAATGAAATGAAAAAGAGTGAGATGGCCCGCAAGTGACCTACGTGGGCCATATTTCAAGAGAAAGAGACGAGTGAGAAAAGAAAGGAGAAAAAGAACATTGAGAGATAAATGAGAGAAAAGAGGAGAAACTTATATGCCTCACCATGACATTTCATGACATAGCATATGCAGTGAGTCTGATGAGTCGGTACATGCCCCAGGACTATACATCTAGATGCAGTCTACAGGATTTTGAGGTATTTGAAGGGCATTCCAAGAAGGGAAGTGCTCTACTCCAACCGTGGATACTTTGATGTTGAGATTTTTACCAACTATGATTGAGTTGGGTCCCCAGTGACAGAAGATCTAATGGTTATTGTACTTTTTGGGCGGAAATCTAGTCACTTAGAAAAGCACGAAAAAGCATGTTGTATCGAACTCAAGTGTTGAAGGCAAATACATGGCTATATCCTAGGGCACATGAAGGAATGTAGCTTCATTTCATAAAAGTCAATCTTGTTAATGATGTGAGACTCCTTATGACACTATACGGAGACAATGAGGCCCCCTACATATAGTTGAGAATCTTGTCTTTCATGAGAGAACAAAGCATATTGAAATGGACTGCTACTTCATATTTGAAATTCATAACCTTCTCATATGCATTGTTCTCATGTTCTTTGACTTGGTGCATTTTGACGTTTGGCATCCTGCCCCTATTATTTCTTTGCATTGTTTTAACTATTATGTTATCTTTGTTGATGATTATTCTCATCTCACATGGATGATTATTCTCGTGGAATTCTATGAGAATCTCTACGAGTCTAAGGAAATTTTCAGACCTCACATGGACGGTATTCCTTTCTATAGCATCGATCTAGAAAAAGCTAAGGAACTGGAAAAGGAGTTTGGGGAAGATGAGGTTAGGAAGACAGTGGAAAGTTTGGGAAAGAACAAGTCGCCGGGACCCGACGGATTCACCGCTGAATTTTACAAATCTTGTTGGGATATAATTCGCGGGGATTTTATGGCCATGCTTCGGGAATTTCAGCAAACTAGAAGAGTGGCCAAAAGTCTGAATTCCACTTTCTTGGCCCTTATCCTGAAATGTGTCGGGCCCACAAATATATCGAAATACAGACCTATCAGCCTAATAGGATGTGCGTACAAGATTTTTGCTAAGGCATTGGCCAATCGGCTCAAGGAGGTAATCGGTCAACTCATTTCGAATGTGCAAGGTGCCTTCATCCCGGACAAACAGCTATTGGATATCGCCGCATCAGCGATTGAGACGATCGACTCCATTAAAAAACGTAACGGAAAGGGCTGGATTCTACAGATTGATATGGAAAAGGCGTATGATTAGTTCACTGGGATTTCCTGGATTATGTTTTACACATAATGGAGTTCAGGATCAGGTGGAGAAAATGGATGAGAGGCTGCTATGCATCGATTTGGTTTCCGGTACTCATCAATGGGACTCCTCAAGGCTATTTTCGGAGCAAAAGAGGGCAACGGCAGGGCGATCCTCTATCACTGCTCCTTTTTAATTGCGTTAGGGAGGGATTTCACAACATGTTCAAGAGGGCTGAAGAGATAAACCTAATAAAAGGGGTTTTAATGGGCGGAAAATGGTCCTTGGATATCGCACTTTCAATATGCGGATGACACCATGGTATTTTGTAACAAAGAGGATGGAGAACGGGAGCTAAAAGCGATAACAGACCTATTAACTATTTTCAAGGGAGTTTCGGGTCAGAGAATTAACCTCCATAAATCGAGCTTGGTCGGAATTAACGTCTCTATCCAAGAGACTGAACGGGCCGCCAGGGCTGTCCGGTGTAAGAGTGAATCATTCCCCATTAAATATCTTGGTATTCCTCTCGGGGCTGGAAGGGGCAGGGTTCGAATTTGGGACAGTGTTGTTCAGCAATTTCAAAAGAGACTTGCTACTTGGAAGGGCAACCTGCTTAGCAAAGGGGGAAGACTTACTCTAATCAGATCCACATTTGCATCCATTTCAGTTTTCATGATGTCTCTCATCAAAGCTCCTATATGTGTTGCGAGGAAGCTTGAGAAAATAGTGAGAGATTTCCTTTGGGAAGGAACGGGAGAACGTAAGAAATTTCATCTTGCCAAATGGGATGAGTGTTGCGACAATAGAGAAAATGGAGGATTAGGAATCAGAATATTACCCCTTGTCAATAAGGCTCTTCTAGCCAAGTGGCTTTGGAGGGCGGGCGACGACGGGGAAAGGAACAACGTTTGGTGGCAAATTGTTACAATATGGAACCACGGCAGAAGCTACGAATGGTATCGGCAATCACATGCACCCCTCACTGTGGTGGAAGGCAGTGAAAGATTGTAGTCAAGAAATCTCACAGGGAACGACTTTGAGCTGGGGTGATGGTCGGAAAATCAGGTTTTGGAAAGATACTTGGGTTGGGGAAGAGCCACTACAAACGGTCTTCCCTTCATCTTTTTACTCTCTGGTTTGAAAGACAAGGTAATCAGCCATTTTGTGCAAACTAGAGATGGAAACTTGGTGTGGAATGTTAGACTTAGAAGACAGTTAAGGGATTGGGAGATGGGGGCCTACCAAGTCTTGCTTAGAGTGATTGGGGAGATGTCGCCCAACTCCACCAATAGGGATCAGAGATTATGGAGGGGCATGGCTAAAGGCAAATTTTCAGTTAAGTCCCTTTATAACCAGCTGCTGAGACAAGAAAGAACGCACCTTAATACCAGAAGATGGTCTGGTTTCTGGAAGATCAAGATGCCACCTAAAATTAAACATTTCGCTTGGTTGGTTAACCAGGGGAGAATTCTCACTCGCGATCGGCCGGTTAAAAGAAATATTCCGGTCCTAAACAAATGCCTTCTATGTATGAGGGATAGGGAATCGGTGGCACACATACTGCTGCACTGCTCATTTGTGCGGAGCATTTGGCATGGGATCTTTCGTATTTTTAATGTTCAATGGGTTTTCCCTTTGTGGCCTGCTAGCATGATGGAAATGTGAAAAGAAATGGAGGTCGAAGACCATAGAAAGGATTTATGGCTGCTCACGGTGTACAATGTTTTTTGGGCGATCTGGAGGGAAAGAAATAGCAGAATTTTTAAGCGGAGGGCAAAGCCATTTTCGTTAGTTATCCGGGATATCAAGGATCTGGTGATTTCTTGGAACGCTAGCAAGATGGAGGACTTCATTGCAAGGTTCCAGCACTTCATGCTGCTATGGGAGGACTGCTGCTCGTAAATATTGTTTTGTCCGGCGAGTTGTGATGGGGGAATGCTGGTTTTTGGTTTCAAGTTGCGGACTGCACCCACTCCAGGGGTTTTCTTTTTCTTTCGGGGGGCTATTTTTTCTCGAGTAGTTTCTTACTACCCTCCAAGGTATGTACCTCATTCCTTTTTTAATTAAATATTTTGTTACCGTTTCAAAAAAAAAAAAAAAGTTTCACTCAATGGTGAAGACCCGGTATGGGGGACGTCTCAAAACTCTTCGTACTGATAATGGCGGAGAATATACTTCTCATGCCTTTGATCAATACCTTAAGTTTCATAGTATATCTCATCAGTTTTCCTATCCATATATACTCAACAAAATGGTATTGCATAGCATAAGAACAGACATCTTATTGAAGTGACACACTCACTATTACGAGGTATGCATGTACATAAGTCTTATTAGTCAATGGCATTGCTCACTGCTTGCTTCTTAATTAATCATCTTCCCACTCGTGTGTTAAATGGAGGTATTCCCTATAGATGCTTGCATCCTCATGATACTTTGTTTCATATGCCCCGAGAATGTTTGGATGTTTCTGTTTTGTTCAAACTTGTATTCCTAATGGACAAAAAATTGGATGATAAAGTTATCGAGTGTCTTTATTGGTTATTCCACTCAGTCAAATGACATCGTTGTTATGATCCAATGACTTCTCGAGTCTGCATATCTATGGATGTTTCTTTTTTGAGATGGCTTACTTTTCTGCTGACCGGGTGACTCCTACTACTACTGTTGATGTTTCCATGTCGGTTCCCATTGAACCTATCCTCAGGGCGGCAACACAAGCAGAAAACTTATTTAACTTACCGACGTCAGAAGTGGCATGGTACCTCTTCCACTATGCAATAACCACCTTCCCCCTCACAGGCTCCTCCTATATACATATTCGCCTTCATTAAATTCCTCCCCAATTATCATTAATACTCCTACAAATGATGCGGTTGATCTAATGTTCTTATTTCTTTAAGAAAAGGAGTTCAAACATGTGTTACTATTTTGTATCCAATTGCAAAAATAGGTCTCTTATCAGCATCTTTCAACGGCTGATAAACTCGTTCTTTCTAAGGTGGAACCATCACCATTCCCCTCTCTGTCCATGTTGCCCTGGTTCATCCTCAGTGGAGAGTAACTATGCTAAAAGAAATGGATGCTCTACAGAAGGATTACACATGGGATATTATATCTCTTCCTCTAGGGAAGACTGTTGTGGGATGTAGATGGGTGTATGTTATTAAGCATCACCCTGATGGCATGGTTGAAAGATATAAAGCTCGTTTGGTTGCCCAAGGGTTCACTCAGATTTATGACCTATAGACTAGATTATGATGCTACATTTGCTTTTGTAGCTAAGCTCACTTTTTTTCATGTGCTTTTATCCATTGTTGTAAATCAGAATTGGTCTCTCTTTCAGTTAAAGGTGAAGAATGCTTTTTTAAATGAGGCATGGTTGAAAGATATAAAGCTCGTTTGGTTGCCCAAGGGTTCACTCAGATTTATGACCTATAGACTAGATTATGATGCTACATTTGCTTTTGTAGCTAAGCTCACTTTTTTTCATGTGCTTTTATCCATTGTTGTAAATCAGAATTGGTCTCTCTTTCAGTTAAAGGTGAAGAATGCTTTTTTAAATGAGGATCATGAGGAGGTTTATATGAAATCACCTTCTGGCTTCCTGCTTCAGGGAGAGTCCTCTCACATGTATGCATGTTTTCGAAGACTAGCTATGGGTTGAAGCAGCCACCCTGTGTTTGGCTTCATTGCTTTGGCAGCTTCACTCTTGAGATGAGATTTCAGAGATATCAGTCTGAAAATATTGTTTTCATTCACTTTAGTTCAGTGGGATGCACTATATTGCTTGTTTATGTGGATGATATCATCTTCACCAGAGATGATTCTGATTTCATTTCGTATGTGAAAGAAGAACTTAGTAAAAGCTTTGAAGTGAGTGATTTAGGCACGTTGAAGTATTTTTGTTGGTTTGGAGGTTGCACGCTCAAGAAAATGAATTTTTTTGTCTCAAAGAAAGTATATCTTAGATCTTCTTAAGGACACTGGAATGTTGGATTGTAAGTCTGCCACATCTCCTATGGACCCAAAACTTTCCCATCATGAAAAAGACGGGAACTTCTCTCGGATCCTCATAAGCATCAGAGGCTTGCTGGCCAATTGATTTACCTCACTTTACCCAACCCCATCTTACTATTGTAGTCAGCTTGGTTAGTCAGTTCATGCATGGTCCACGGGTTTCTCATATGTCTGTTGGTCATCGGATTTTGACATAAATTCAATCCTGGACAAGGTATTGACGCGGGACAACGACCCTAAAACACGTGAATGATAATGAAGTGATGGTTGGCCGAAATTAAACTAATTAATTAAGCAAAAAATCTCAAAATACTTGCGATACCTTAGGGTTTCGTAGATTTCCGCTTGAGTGATCAGATTCAGCTAGGGTCCAATCCAATGCGCGAGATCCATTAGCTTCGCGAAAGAGGCGATCCTAGAGATAGAACTCTAGCATCTTTCAAATTAGGGCGTTCGCTCGTAAATCTAAAGTAAAATCACTAGATCTTGCTAGGGCTTGTTGAATCGGATTGATCCAAAGGTTTAGATGAAAGCTAGAGTTTGGGTTTTCGAAATATTCGATTAGAAATTGGATGCAATAGGTTGAAGGGGATCGGGAAAGATAGTAGCAAATAGAGAAATAGAGATATAAAGATAGACAAGATTAGAAAATAATGGGCATCGCACCCTTGGCCTCACAACAAACCATCCCGAAAAAGAAGAATCACTCTCCTTGCAAGCTCATCTCAAGCTTAAAGCAATAGCTCTTTCATTCATAATCAACTGCCTCCAAAAGGCTTACAAAAGATGTTTTATAGTAAGCATAAACAAACAAAACCTAAAATAGAAAAATTACAAAACTACCGTAAAGTAATTACATTTGAAATAAAAGATTCCTAAAATAATAAAATACTAAAAATGGCAAGTTTTGCCAAAGAAAATCGAAATCCCGTCTTTTGGCAGACGTATCTCGCTCGATCAATCAATTTAGAAATAATAAAATCGCTCGAAGCGTCTGTCCACAATCAATCGATTGAAAGTTTGGAGTTGATTGATCGGCTGAGAAGAATAAGTTTGCCAAAATCCAAAAGACCATGTTCTCAATCGATCGGTCGAATATATGGGATCAATCGATCAACTAAAGCACGCAACAATTTCTTCTCAATTCTTTCCAATTCTCCAATTCTGGTTCCCTTTCCGTTTCTTCCAACACCGGTATACGCAATATGGCCAAAGCCGATGTCCATAGTGTCAGCGTCCCCGTCAGTGAGCCTATTTGTCGCTCTTCAAGGACACTTTTCTGTCGCTTCTTATGTTGTTTCTTCTTATACTAGAAAATCTGTTGCGGCCCAAATCCAACGCTCTCGATCTTGATGTCCCCCATCAAGTGTTCTCTATCGCTCTCATGGTCATCTTCATAAATATAGCTATATAGATGCAGACTGGGCTGGTGTTGTCACTAACAGGAGATCCACTTCTTGGTACTATGCATATCTTGGAGATAATCTTGTGGCTTGGAAGAGGAAGAAGCAATAGGTGGTTTCTCGCTCTGGTGTTGAGGTTGAGTACCGTGCTATATCTCATGGTGTACGAAAAATGTTGTGACTTAGGTCTCTCATGATTGGGCTTAGATTCTCTATGCCCCTTCATCGTACTAATGAAGTTGCTAAGAAGATAGCCTCTAGTTATGTGTTACATGAGAGGACAAAGCACATAGACGTGGTCCACATGGACATTCATTTTGTTAGAGAAAAAGTGTGGGATCACTCTTGGAACTTGTTGATGTTGCTTCTTTCCAACAACTTGCGGATGTCTTCACCAAAGCCTTTAGATCCTACAGTTCTGCAAGATATTATGATCAAGCTGGGAATGCATGATATGAATGCTCCAGCTTGAGGGGGAGTGTTAGTGTTATTAATGTACGGGGATTATTAGCATTGGTGGGTGTTACTCAATAGTAGGTAGGTATGTGGTAGTGGTTTTTAATATAAAGGTTAATGAGAATTAACTACCCTTATGAAGTCATTCACGTAAATCTCTCCCTCTCTTTCTTCCCTAACCCTAAACCTATATTCATAGCCCTAGCTTTTACCACCATTTCCTAACCAAATCTAACTCCAAGGCCCTAAATACTGAGATGGCTCATGATAGTTCAAAACTTGTCAACTGTAGAGGAAGGAAGCTTCATGTTTCAGTTCCAGACAAGACAAGCATGAAAGGAATTTCACATATTCAACTCTGGAGAATATTTGATTCAAGTTCATTGCACATAACTCTACGTACTCGATTAATAGCTTTAAAAAATAAATAAATTCACGAATAATAGGATGATTCCACCATGCCAATCTTACATAAAAGTAAAATATTAGTGGCAGCTGGATGCACAATACAACACATAATCTAATCAAACTTCTCAAAATCTATTCAGAGGTGCTTGATCTGCATAATTAGCAGACACAGAGCCATTTAGAAACATGCTTCTCGACACAAAACCCCCAATAGTTTAATCATAAAGGCAAATCCATAAATTAAACAATCATGTGATTGCCATACTTAACATTTCTCAAACATAAAACTGCCAAAAGACTGGTATCACGTTATCACCAAAGATCAAGTGTGCATTTGCAGTTCCACCATAAGTGAGAAATTTTGCTCTGCAAGCATCCAAGAATTTTACATCCTCATGCAACCATGTGCATGATATCATTCATGCAAAACCAGAAATGAACTGGGAAAAGAAAGTGTGCTAGCTATGATTACCTCTAGCTGATTCAACACTAAAGCGACGAGCTTCTCAGGCAAAGAACCATACAGCTAAAATCAACACATGATGGCCAATAATAAAGATCATATAGAAGTTATCTTTGGTAACTATAGCAACGATTCCTGAGACATTCCCTATAATAATTGGTCCTCAATGAGAAAAGACTCACAAGAAGTAACCATCAAATGCTACAAAGAACTCAATCAACACTCTAAAAAACGTAAACCCTGCTAACTCATCATCATCATCACAACCTTATCCCATCTATTTGGAATCGGCTGTGAACCCTACTAATTGTGAATAAAATTCAACGTAAAATTGTTTGTGGCCAATATCATTTGGTTATACTTTTAAATCTATAAAAGCCTCTAGTATAGTTGTTAATATATTTGAAATAACAAGTTTACTCACAGCCAAATTGTCTACCAAAACTTATAAAACATATCATGATGTTAATTTCTCTTTTTGATGAATTACTTATAAAATATGTAATACATATTCTCTCCCGTTGTACTGGACATAAGACAAGGTCTCATAAATGAACTGATGCACACCAAGTCTCCAAAAAAACCTAACATTGCATCAGCAATGGGGACCCATTTCTTTTGGTCCAACACAAACAGGGATACCTATATCATGAAATCATCCTCCTTTTTGTAGTATTTAGTTTATTTACTATCAGAAAATGTATGAATAGTGAAGTAAAAGAATGCAATGAACAGTCCACATACCCTAATTAGCTGTTCTACTCCAGCCAAACACGAACCATAAGCGGCAGCTCCCGGATACAGGCCTCTTTCTCTACCAAGGATTGTGGTCAGGAAAACAATGGATCCTCCAGATTTTGAATCCCGCATTCTTTTACCGACGGCCTTTAACAGAAACCATGCTGCCATGAAATTGATTCTCAGTATCTTCTTGAACTCATCTTCGATCAAATGCAGATGGTCCTGCATCTTCCCTGGTCCAAATCATGACACGTTCATAAAATTTCTCTGATTATAATTTAAACTATCCATAAAAACTCAAACCCATTTAACATTGTAAAACCGCTGAACACGAATTCAAATTCACATAACAGGCAATGTAAAGTATCTACAGAGTGGAATACCCACCTAGCAAAAAACACAGACCTCCAAAGAGGATAACACAGAGCTCCATCAAGAACATTAGATTCTCTAGTGACAATTTATTATTGAACAGAAAAGTTTGATTTTCTCTTATGACCCCAAAGTAATTGTTAGTGATGTCAGTGTATGCGTCCATTGTAGATAGTTGGGTGGATGGGTCAAAATTTTGGGTGATACTGGTATGCATCGTCTGATACGTACCGGTATCAGAACCCTTAGGTACCATACATTGAATTTATCATGCCATAAAAATACATACATATTGCTATGTATCGGATGATACATACCAATGTATCATCCAAAACAGATACGTATCGGTTTTGGATCTAGACGATACGTAACGGGGATTTTTTTATATATTTTCTATTTAGTTAATTTTCCTTGTATATTGTTTTGAGAATTATTATTTAATTGTTCATAAACCTTTGCATGCTTTGATCATATAAAATTATATTCCTTATGTGTGTATGTGTGTGTGTTTTCATTTTGTAGGTACTTGATGATATTTGAGCAGATCATACCAGCAACAATGTGAAGATGTGGAAGATACAGTGAATAATTGATAGAAATAGTATAATTTTTTCATACTATAATTTTTTGGATGTATTTTTTGTGTACAGGATGTTTCGGTACATTTTTTGGATATTTCGTTACTTACTGATATTTCTGTACTGATATGATTTACATTAAACCCTTGCAAGCGCACAAGTGTTGTAAGTACAGGTAAGCAATGAGGGATATTGAACCAAAGGAATTACCTTAAAGATTATCTAACCAACTTATCTCGGTTAAAAGATTTGAAGTTTGAAAAGTAAGGAAAATAAAAACAGAATTTAAACCGCAATGAAACTAGAATTAAGTTCGGAAAAAGTAATTAAGTTTAAGAAATCGGGAGAGAACAGTTTAGGGCTTCTGTTCTACCGCAGATTCATATTGATCCTCAATCTAGTTCGACTCTAATTTGAAACCGGGTAATTAACCTACTCTTCGCTAAAAGCTAAAGTGAGGCAAAAGAACATGGACTAATCTAACGTGGTAAAATCCATCCACGAAGCATGGAATGTCTAGCCGGATATAATCCAGTTAATCCTAGCAAGCTATACAATCCATTTACGAAGCATGGAATGTCTAGCCGGATATAATCAATTTAATCCTAGCAATCTATACCGTAAGCACCATTGCATTAAATCATCAAACTAAACTACAAGTATTAATTTGAAGGTGAATATTCAATCTACACTAATGCTAATCCCTACAAAGCGATTATGATCAACGTAAAAAGAATTAAAACATTAAAACCTTTCATCGCTTTCATTAAGAGAAACAAAACTCCATCATGCAATCAATTACCATACAAATGAATTCAAATTAGAAAAGAAACAAGATTTACAGATTAATACTCATCTTAGATATACAAGAAGTCCTAAACAACGGAGAAGTTGGCCACTCGTCGTCTCGTAGATCATCATCATCAAGGTAAAACCTTCACTAAATGCTCTAGAAAAGAAGGAGAAGTCTTCTTCTTCCAAAACTCTCGTAAACTAGAACCTAAGAACTCTCTCAAAACTCAAAACTAAGTCTCTTCAAACCTAAACTAGGCTCCTTTATTTATAAAAGTAAGTTTCCTAAATTGATTAAATTAAAAAGAGTAAGAAAAGATCCTAAAAATAAGGAAAAAAAACCCAAAATTTTGAATTAGAAACTTGGAAGGAGTTGTCGTTTCTGCTCTTCACGCACAGCTCAACTGGTCGAGAGTGAATCTCGACTGGTCGAGCTCTTTAAATCCTCGCTTCAGATTTTAAACGTCGTTCTTTGCCTATATCTCGACTAGTCGAAATGGACTTTCGACTGGACGAGATCTTCAACCTCCAGATTTCAGCGCTTCACTATGGTCTCTCCTCGACTAATCGAAAAGGTTTTCGATTGGTGAGCTTCTGCTTCAGCAGCTAAGCACTTCGCTTTTGTTCCAGTCTCGACTAGTCGAACTGAGGTTCAACTGGTCGAAAATACTCCAGTGAATGGTTTCTTTTAATCCCTCTTCTCTGCCTGCAGCTCGACTAGTCGAGAATTCACCCCGACTAGTCGAAAATAAACAGAATCTCTTTCTTTAATGTTGTCTTCTTCGTATCTTTGGGATCTAAACTCCAATCTTCTTCGTACCTTCTTCCTTACTTGTAATCACTAAAAACAACTAAAACAACTACAATAGCTACTACTCAAGGCCTAGTAAGCATGGATTTGGGATATCCAATGGTATATTTTAGAGACATATCAGGTACAGTGTAGGTAATTGAAAGAAATGGTTAAGAAGTGATAAAAATAGTGTAGTTTTTTTATATTCTAAATTTTTTAATGCATGATGATATTTGAATACATTTTGGCTCCATTTAATGAATCTCTTCATGAACATCATAAGGTATTTCATATTTGTGCTTCATGTACGCAAGTTATAGTGGTAAATTAATTAATTTTTAGTTAGATTGATGATACTACTAGTTGATGATTGAATATTGCGGGAATTAGTCATTCTATGTGATTAACAAGTGTCCAAAACTTGTTAATAGGTTGGGTCTAGACCTAAAAATGCAATTAAAATACACTAGAAGGTCGGTTCTGATTGGAAGCTAGTGCAGATCTGATACTGGTTCCAGCTAGCAAGCTGGGTTCAGGTCAGATCCAGGTCTATGTTGTATAACAGATCAGGTACAGGTTCTGATTAGGTGCTGGTCCAGGTCTGAGTCTGGTTCCACCTAGCAGGTCAGGTTCAGGTCAGGTCTAGGTCTATGTCCAAGTCCAGGTCCAGGATTCTATAACAGATCAGTTACAGGTTCAGGTTGAGGTTTATAAATTAACAGGTTGGGTCGGGTTCACTTTGACCCTAAACCTGACTCGAATCGACCCATTTGCACCCCTATTGAATCCCTAAAGGGGGTACTACAGTGAGAACCACCACAGTGGGACACCGGACGAGTCCAAGAAATGGCAACCTAGGAAGGGGCTAGGCGCCTAAAAAGGGTAGGCACTATAGTGAAAGCAAGCTGCCGCAGAGTCGGCTGGGCCACTGCAGAAATAGGCTGTGGAGCATGGTGGTGCGTTTTGGTGCATTGGTTAGGTCCTTAACATTTTCTCTCGACAACATATCTTTCTTGTATTCAAAGTATTAATACTAACCTAATAATGTGATATATTATCTAATCATTACCGGAACTACTGAATTTTCGATGCAGTTTCCCTTTAACCACATATTTAAAATATTATATGATCATAAACCCAGCTTACTGAATCATCAATAACTCTTAATTTGCAAAAAATCTGAAAAAAATAGTGCTCGTATACCTTCGTATGCATAACAATTAACGAAAGCATCCAAAGACCCTAGATATTTGCACGCCTTGTCCACAGCCTGATCGAAATCCACCTCCTTCTCTGACTCCATATCCAATCCGATAACTTCAAACGGTTCCACTCCATTCAAAGAACCGCCACTACGAATTCCGCTTTCGTCTCCCATCAAAACTAACCTAATTAATATATTTTTAAAATATATATACCGCAAATTATTTAAAAAATCAATAAGAAACGAAAAAAAAGCCAAATTCGAACCCAAAGATTAATTATTATTATTATTACATATACCTGCAACCACATTTTAGTAACTGGTTAGCGATGTTCAAAGAAATCTCATCTCCATTGGAGGTGAGTAAAACCCTCTTTCCAGAAATCTCCATTACCAGAATCAATAGAGGAACGCAGGCGACACGTTCATAAATAAATAACAAATAATAGACAACTGGGAAGTAAGTAACCGAAATCAACAATATTTATAGGCTTCTTTACTAGTAGGGGCAAAGGAGTCAGCAGAATTTGTGGTTTTGCGACAACGACGTTCGGAGGCGTGCAACACGCACGGACGGCGCAAAGAGACGCAATCAACCCCCCTAGGCCATATACTCAATAATAAAGGAGGGACACTGGGATACTGGGACCCTGTTATACACTTGATAAATTTTGGTAGACGATTTCAAAGGCAGTTTATATGGCGCAACGGGACTCGCTTCATCCATAGCGGAGCCCAAGCACTCTCGCCAAGCACATCACACCACATAAGCCATTAAAATTGTTTACCAAATATTGCCCACCGCTTATAATTTTGGGAAGGGCATAAAGATAGTCAATGTCACGGAGTCACTCCTTTCGACGTGTCCTTGCGTGCAGTACTTAACTTCTGAAGTTAGGTCAGCCTGTCTCTAATACCAACAATCACGGGGGCGCGCTCCGACGCTCCATCATACTCGCGCGGTGCCTCGCTGAAGCATGTAATGAAGCCAACTAATCTCTCCATCAGCTCTAATACCACCCGCCTAGAGGACGGAAACTCTCCTTCTTAGTTACCTTCTTTCAAGGCCTATCATATCGATGCATCATGTCCCGTACGACACGCTCGCTTGCACATCCGTGCCTTGCTTGGCCTGCTAAAGTTTCACTCTTACGTGCCCTGCACAAGTACCTCGCTTTGCAACAGTAATGACATACAACTCCTCATGCCGTCTCATTCCAACATGTCTTACCAACATACCGAACCAAGCCCACTATCGTGTGCGTTCTACTTTACTAACACACGTTCGCATATTACCCTCTTGCTGCCGTACTCTACCGAGTCTCACGCAGCCCTCAAGTGCCCTCGTGAAGTTGCCAAGCCATATGTACCGCGACACGTAGTTCGGGGTCATATGTCAACCTCACCTTAGGTGTCACACGACATCCCAGCTACGACATCCTAAACCCACATTTTCAGGACTAGGAAACACTTGCGCACCCTCTGGCGACGCAAGGTCCCGTGTGGGTGAGAGGCATCTCATTTAGCACCTCTCCCACATAGATGGTCCAAACACCATCTATGGGTAAACAATCCAAGGACCTCAAACATATTGGTTTGTCATACCCTCATGGCATACGCCTTTCTCCCGTGGCACACAGTGTTATGCCCCCCAACCATTACGCCAATAACTCTTTACATCATCTTCTCATACGACCGTGTCGCGACCGTATTGCGACCGCATTGCGAAGCCCTCCTGGTTTCATGTCGCACACCCTCATGGCACGACATAGCATACCCCTGTGCGAAGCACCAAATGCACGAGTGGCGCTGCGAATAACCTGGGTAGCCACGCTGCGTACCTCCGTCACACTGGTACCATAGACCACGTAACTTCAAACACTAATTTGCAGCAACTTAGCACTCAATTTCATCATAATTTCTTTGCAAAAAATTTTATATATATATATATATATATATATATATATATATATATATATATATATATATATATATAGATATAACGTATAGTCAATTACGCCAACCATGACGAGAATGAATAGTAAACCAAATGTATGTTACAATTTATTTTAAGGACAATTGACTATTTTCCAAGGTATCAAAAATCTATCAATATGTATCGGCGATATGTATCGGTTTTTCGGCAAATCGAACATATCAATCCTCCAACTTGGTATCGATATCCGTATCGGCCGATACGCATTAGTTTGAGCTGAGACATGATTTTTTTTATTTTTTATTTTTAAGGGCCGATCTGTATCGGCATCGATAGATACCGTATCGGCCGATTCGTATTGGTCTTTCATGGACCGATACCTAATACCAAAATCGATTTTGATACCTTGCTCTTTTCATCGCATGATTTTATTTTATTTTATTTTAACTTAATAAATCATCAAGCAGACTTCTATCTATGGAATTCAATCATGTGAATGGGTGTTACATGACTGAAAAATGAGCCCTAATGGCTCATGCCTTTTTCGATCCGCTCTTTTTCTTAAAAATAATTTTTAGAGTTTATTCCTCCAATAAACACTCACCATAGTCTTATGATCTCATCATCTTTCTTCCAAATCTCTTTAAAAATATTTGTGTCATATAATTCGTCTTCACTTTTTGTTAGGAGAGAGCATGACAGACCTGATCTAGTAGGGCATTAGCTTCGACTGACTCAAGATGAGCAGGATATGACAATGATGGACTTCAAACAGGCGGTGACCACTAAGCAAGAACAAGTTTCGACGATAATATCACAAAAATCTAAGGGCTCATTTTCTTTTAACCAATAGTATATACCTTTTTCAAATGAATATGCAATTGCTAGAGGTAATAGACCCGATAAGTTACTTGGTCCATAGTATTAGACTATCTTTACTCTAAGAAAATAAGAGACTTTAGTTTTAGGGTACAAGTTTTTGCAATTGAAATTTAGTCTCCACAAATCACAATTGATGGTTCCATCGTTAACAATGTTGACCGCTTTGGATCAAACGGAAAAGATTGTGTTTCGTCCCAATCTCCCACAGAATATATCTTCAAATCATAAACCTCCTAGTAGACAATCAAATGTTAATTTAACATGGAATATATCCCCAAAAGTGACGTGAGAACTCTTCTAATAGTAAGCCATGATCAGGGTCACTTTGGGAATGTGTAGCATGTTGAATCTACATCGGATCGTTTGATATGTGGGTCATGGTCTCGAGATCTATTCTATGATAGTCTGGCAGGACAAATAATATCTATGGTCTAATTCAAATTAGTCTAACAGTTTAACAGTGAAATCATTAGTTGCAAAGATCAAATATTTTGCTGCATAGTTTTATTTTCTTCTTATATTCGTGACCCACAAGGCCACAACACTAATCGCCGCACCATACGGTACACGGCGGTGTGGTGAAAGTACGAGGTTGTGTTTACCGCTTGGCTCTAGCTAGTTCAAAGTAATGGAAAAATTTACATTTCCGGCTTTCATACTTTTCTTTTCTTTTTAAATTTTTGATAATTTGGGTATCCGGGCCTCTTAGAGCACCCGCCTAATCCCAGGGACACATGCGCACCCCAAATTCAGCACATGCCGAGTCAGCACAGGATATAAATCCTTAGGGTGTCCTCAAGGTAAAAGTATGAGGTTCGGCCTTCATACTTTTACCTTTCTTTTTAAAATATTAATGATTATATGATGTGACTTTTACAGTTTAGGCCTTCTTACTTTGACCTTCTTTAAAAATAAAAATTAGAAAAAGAATATCTTTAAATTCACTCGCCAATTGTTTGAGTTCACCCAAGCTAAAACACATTTAATGCTTTGCATCAGACGATATAGATCGTTTATCCTCTTAACCTTTCACATGACGGATCTTGAGATCATGGGCGTGCCATCAAACGGTCAGTACTTTATTTCACATGGCACACATCTCAAAAAAGTGACCTTAACATCCTGTGCAAACTCAAAATTGCTTTTAAGGTCACTTTTTTAGGTGTATATCACAATCGACTATCTTATGATATACCCATAATCTCAAGATCCATCGTATAAAAGATTGAGATGATAAACAATCTTCATCATCTGATTCAATAGGATCAATGTGTTTCAACGTGGGTGAACTCAAAGATTTGGTGGGTAAATTTAAAGGTACTCATAGAAAAATTACTAACCATAGACAGTTTTTAAAAGCCAATTTTGCAACAGCTAATGTGACAAGATGTAACTGGCTGCATTTTTTTTTTTTTTTTTTTTTTTATAGAAACTGGCTGCATTGTTTGTAACATATAAAGGCCAGCAATGAGCCACAAGTTCCTTCTAAATAACCAATTATGCCCACAAATGTAGAAAATCTAGAAAATCCAAGACCTATCTTATAGGGCCGATAAGCAAGATGTCATGTCTCGGCAATACATATTAGCGATATGGCGTGAAAGGAGAAAATGGTTATTAATGATCTTATACTTTTGAAATGTCTTTAATCTTAGAGCATTAAACCATACTTTATTGTAATGTCACCTAACACATATTGTTATGAATCTAAAGAGCCCAAGTGGTTGTTCACCACTGATTTGTCTCAACTAAAGAATCATACAATAATATAAGTCGTCCGATCAATAAACTTCAATATTAGCTTTTAAAAATAAAAATAATAGCATATTTAGATTGCACATATTTGGACAAAGCATGATAACAATCACATAGCATAGGATTGTATCAAAATAGTACACACGGTTAATGAAAATAGTGCCACGTGTATAAAAGTGATGATTGATACACTTTTAATTATGTTCATGCTTTACAGTTCATACAAATTTATAGTTAAAAAGTTAAACTTTGTGTTTAGAGGTTCAAGTGCGAAGCATGGTACCATTCTTGTCTCGCTCAACCCGGAGACGCGAACGTAACGCCTCTTAAATCAAACTTAGAATATCCTTTCACTTGTCTTACCTTTCACGCAAGTCTAAGCCTAGTTAGCAAAAGTTGTGTGAGCGCACCGCGTGGGGCTCGTGGCATTCCTATCTTTTTCTGAGAGTGAACTCAAAATCCTTTAAGATTTTGAGCTCTCCAACGAGGCCCAAGTGTGAACGGATCATATAGTTGTGTATTTTCTAAATTTTGACTATTTTTTAAAAATAAATAAATTAACTGTCCACAAACTAAAGTGACAGAGTCACTAACATCATAAGAGATGGCTATGCTTATTCTTTGTTGGTTAACTATTTTAAATAACTATTAACCCGAAATGGTAAGTTTATAGGTTTAACTAATAATAATCGGTTGAGTGATGTATTCTCTTCCCTTGTGGAAGCAATAGGTCGTGAGTTCTAATCTCTACGCCTGTTTTGGCCCTCTGTGCAGGTCTCATCCCGATCCATTGTGCAAAAAAGTAAATCATCTATGCGTGCAAGTTTGCACATATACTATATCTAAGTTATCTATATTGTACGAAATCTAAAAAAAATGATAAAAAAATTAACAATCACTCTTACGCTTAAGTGTGTATGCAACAGGTCTATTTAATTATTTAAAACAAGAGACATCGTGTTTCACTAGCCCATTCTATTTTTAATCCAATCAGATATAAATGATTCCATAATATTTAAATTTTAGTATATTTAGCTTGAATGAGGACTCAAGATATCTATTATTTTAAATTTTAAATAAAACATAACCGCATGTATCCAAGCACTACTCTAACCCAAGATGTAAGTCATCTCTAAATATATATTTGGTTACCTACGAGCATATGTGTTCACACGCACACATGCTATTAGGAACTGAGGCGTGACAGAGAGGGGAGCGAGAGAGATAAAAGAGGAGATTTAATAGGATAAAGGCGTGAACCAAGGGGCCAGAGATTACGATAGGAGGATTTTAGGGGTTAAATATTTTAGTTAATTGTTTTAAAGATTTTTTATAAAATATTAATCTAATATTTTTGTCGTTACATCCAACTCACCCTTCTCGTATCTATACGTATAAGGCTGTAGTATTTTATATATGCATAGGGCTCTGGACACTACACTGGGGTAGTGCTCAAGTACTACTCACAAGTCAATTAGGTGTCGATTGGGTGCCATGACAATTTGCTCAATCTTAATCAGGTTTAAATTAACTGTAAATCTGACTTGAGATGGCTCCCTAATGATGAAGAGGGTGAAACTATATGCAAAATATAATTGTATAGGATAAACACTAAATCTTAACTTGATTAATTTGTCTCTGATCTTTTCATCAAGCTAAACATGAAGGTGAGTTTTTGTTTAGCAGTAGCTAAATATTTAGATAAACCATGGAGCCATTGTACGTCTATTTAGAAAAAAATGTACCATATAAAAAGGCTACCGCCAAAAATGTATATATAAAAAGGCTACCGCGAGTTTTAAGTCGAGACTCTTCGTTCCCAACTCTCTTTTCATATGTTTAAAATGTTGACTGCTTTGAATTAGAGGATGAGATTGTTTTTTCGTTCCAATCTTCAACATAAGAGATCTTGAGATCATGTTCCTACCATCCGATGGTCAGTTTATTTCATATGGCACATATCCCAACAAGTAATCAAAAAACTACATTTGACGTATGCCCATGATCATCTTCAGTCCGTTGGAATGTGTGCCACGTGAAATCAAATTTTGATTGGATGCTCATAATCTCAAGATCTGTTGTGTCACAGATTGGGACAAAAAATGATCTCTATCATCTGGTTCAAAGCAATTCAATGTCTAAGTCCATGAAATCTGAATTGAAAAGAAATAATCATAGTTTGTAAATAAATGTACCCTACAAAAAAATTGGGTACAATTATTATTAGGATACAAGGGCTCATCCCTACCGAAGTTAGGCGGACCTCTAAAACCTTTTTTTTTTTAATAATAAAAAGAACCTTTCCTACTATAAAGTTGTACTAAGTTTGATAGTCTTTTAAAAATCTTATAATTTAATTAATTGATATCTTTATTTGCAGCCATAACTATGAAGATTAAATCTTTGGCTGCAAATAATGCTACCCATTATTTAAAGCAATTGGTGAAAACTTAAGTTAGGCCTTTTTTTAGCTAGCTCAATTCTTATCTCTTGGGTAGCAAGATTCTTGGAACACAAGTGATGGCTTCATCGCTCATACCGTTGACGGCCTAGATCATATGCTAGATGTAATACTTTTAAATTCATCCACCAAATCTTTGAGTTCACTCCTGCTAAACACATTGACTGCATTGAATCAGACGACGGAAATTGTTTTTTCATTCCAATCTTTCACAAGATGGATCTTGAGATCATGGGCATACCATCAGACGACCATTTTCTCATTTCAAGTGGTACATGCCCAAAAAAGTGGCCTTAGAATTATTTTTGAGCTTCCACGTGATGTCAAGGTAACTTTTTTGAGATGTGTGTCATGTGAAATAAAATGCTGGTCGTGTGATGGTACACTCATGATCTCAAGATCCATTGTGTGAAAGATTGGAAGGATAAGCAATCTCCATCGTCTGATTCAACATAGTCAATCTGTTTTAGCGTGGGTGAACTCAAAGATTTGGTGGGTAGATTTAAAGCTACTCAATTTTTTATCCTAATCATGCACACATTAAATCTTGAGGGCATAAACCACATGTCAGACAATCATATGGTGATTACGCGTGACACACATTCATGATAAAAAAAATGCACCATGGTGTGCCATGATCACAGTCTCTTTGAGGAAGTGTGCCACGCGTAATCAACATCTAATCATTTGATAGTTGGGGCATAATCTTAAGATCTAATGTATAAAGATTGGAACAAAAAAAATGACCCCTATCATCTTATTCAAGGCAGCCAAACCGTGTGAGTGGTGGATCCATAATTGCAAGCAAGAATCTTTTGTTGCAAACATCCCCTAACTTTGTTTATATTAAAAAAATCTCTCCACAAGTGCATACTAGCCCCACTTATTAGTATTTTTAATTAATATTTTTATTATTATTTATACTGCGTGCCCTGTATTAGTATTTAAATTATTTATTTTTACTATTTTAGAAGATTACCTGTCTCTCTCATTGGGAGCTCACTAAATCTTTTACTAAATATTTATTAAACACAAGTGAATAACTATTACTAAATTTTTTAGAAGATTACCTGTCTCTCTCATTTGCGATGCCCACTTTCGAGCATTGGCCTTTCGCATGTATGTTCTGGACGGAAAGTTTTCACGACAAATATGTCCATACCCACCAATTTTGATGTATGTATTCGTCAAACGCATTCTACTACAATACACCTTGTCGTAATTCGAAGATGACTGATTTTTATTAGTTTAATTTAGAAATTATTTATCATTGCAAACTCTTTAAGGGCTTTCTAAAATGATTTCTTATTTCTAAATATCTGACCAATAATAATTGTCTCCCTTTCATACAGTTCCTTATCATTCGAATCCATATACTCTCCTTTCAAGTCATTAAGTTGATAGTCTTCGTCCATCAAAGGTTGATCAATTCTCTTATTAATATCAACATGCGAAGTGGGTGAGGGTGATGTTTAATTATTTTCAGGATCACTATCACCGTCTTCGACTAAATGGTTATTACGTGCTTGGGATTGAGTCCGTCGAGGTACGCTTGGTTGATTGAGGTGCGGTTGTTTAGGTTGAGGTTGGTCGAAGTGGAAATGTTTGGGGTGCAAGAGACTGTTATGTTGAGGGCTCGATTATCCTTGGCTCCGAAGCTATTGGTTCAGAGGGCTATTAATATGGACTAAGGCTTCCTAAAAATATTTTCCACTGATTCTAATCAAATGTATTATTTATCGATTCAAAGTTGAGTTGACATGTATTATGCATCGGATTCATTTGAGGATAATATCTTTAATCTTCATTGTCTTCTCTCATTTGAATGTCTGAATAGGGTTGCTCCATAGGCCTATGGTAGGGGTGAAATCCTATATTCATATTTCTATTATCGTCGGCTATCATCGGTGCAGTAATGCTCTCCTCTTCAAGTCATATTCCTTAATTTTCACTCGAATGTTCTGGTTTCACACCATCATCATCTACTAATCAGACATTTTCCTCACATTCTTGATTATCTTCGTTTGTTTCTTGGAACGGTTGAAATGCTTATAAAGATGATAAAATTTCCTTTACAGGAGTGGCCAATGATTTTTCGATATAAATATTTATCACACCATTACCAATACGATATGCTCTGAATAAGTTTGTAAAATCATCGAAGTCCAACAATTCGGCAAACACCAGCTTATTCCCTATGCGTAATAAAATCGTTAGTGTAATAGAATATTCTTCCGGTCGAGTCTTATTGACCTTGTACATTTTTTGTATAAACTGATCAAATGATATGTTATCCGTGATAGTGACAATCCTCCGATGTCCTCCATTGTAAGTATTATTACCGACACAGATGAAATCAAAATGGCAAAGAAGGGAAACATCAATTTCAACCTATAATATTAAAAAAATAATAATAATTAGCTAATTAAAAAGGTCATACTTGACTTACAATTTCAAAGTCAGCGGGCCGTTATCATATGATATCAGCTGATATCTTATGATAGCAGGCCGCTATCATAAGATATCGGTCGATATCTTAAGGTAGCGACTCGTTATTATAAGATATCAGCCGCTAACTTATGATTTGAGGGAGACTATCTTCTTTCTCTATCTTATAATTTCTAATGTTTGTTATGAAGGGATTTTAGATTACCTAATCGGTTGCAATTCACTGAGCTACCAACTATAGTCGAAACTGAAAATGATATCTTATGATAGCGGGCCGCTATCATAAGATATCGGCCGCTGACTTATGATTTGAGGGAGACTATCTTCTTTCTCTATCTTATAATTTCTAATATTTGCTATGAAGGGATTTTAGATTACCTAGCCGGTTGCAATTCACTGAGCTACCAACTGTAGTCGAAACTGGAAATGACAATGCAAGAAATAATGAAAAATAAAAGAAAATAAGTATATATATATATATATATATATATATATATATATATATATATATATATATATATAATGTAAATAAGGTTTGTGTTGACGTAGAAACGGCTTGGCTTGGAGCTGAGCTATTCTACAAAGTTTAAAATTATAGGGCCGTTTTTACAAATACGCAAACTTATAGGGTTGAAAGTGCAAATTCCCTAAAAAATTCAATGGAAAGCCAATCTATGCACCATCTCATTCATAATTTTAGAAAAAAATTTTACTTATTTTGACTAAGATGATAGAGATATTTTTGTCCCCACATTTTATACCAAAGACTCTTAGATCATGACTCACCTATTAAACTTTACATAGATGATTTGTAACACACATTTCAAAAAAGTGATATGAGTACCAAGTCAGCTAGCGGTGGTTCCACATACCTAATACTCTAACTAAGTTAAGATGGGAAAAATTAAAACCTCTTGTGGCTTACATATAATAGCTAGAGTTAATATTAGGTATTCAACACTGACCATCTTTGCCTTTGGCACTTTGGTCACTTTTTGGGATGTATGTTATATGAAATCATTGTGTGTTCCATGTGACTTAACTATATGACCTCGAGATATATTGCATAAATCTTAGAATGAAAAACAATCTCTCTCGTTAGACCCAAAGAAGTGAAAAACCATCTATAATTAATGATATTTTTTTATTTACAAGACGTTAGATATATTTTTGGGAACCGTCATTTGATGGGTTGGATTTGGATTTAGATTTGGGTGGTGCAAATCCAAACCTCCTGTTTGATTGCTATTTTTGAGCCTTAGATTTTGATTTGTCAAATCTCAATCATTTTACAAATCCAATTCAATGGCTAAAAAATAGGGATTTGAAATAATCTCTCCCATGCGTCATTTCAAATCCAAATCTCCTTGATTTGGTTTGAGCACATGGTGAAGAATAATTTTTTTCTATATTTCTCTCTCTAGCATTATCTCTCTCTCTCTTTCTCTCTCCCTCTATCTTTCTCGTGGCATTTCTCTCTCCATCTATCTTTCTCTCTCTAAGATTTTTACGCTCTCTTTCTGTCTCTAGCATTCTCTCTCCCTCCAACTTTCTCTCTCTAGATCTTCTCTTCATTTTTTCTCTCTTTAAGATTTTTTTTCTCTCTGGCTCTCTTTCTCTCCCTAAATTCTCTCTTACTCTCTTCAAATCCTCTCTCCGCCTTTCTCTCTCTAAGATTTTTTTTCTCTCTCGTTCTCTAGTAACTTTTGGGGATGTGTGCCACCTTGAATCAACATCTGAATGGCTGCTAGTTCACCATAATCTCAAGATCTATGGTGGAAAATATTGGACCGAAAAAACTATCTCTATCGGCTGAATCAAGTCAATCAACACTTCTAGTTGAGAAAATATTGGTTATAAAATAACTCGTTAAGAATAATGGTAAAAAAAAACCTCACAATAGAGGCTGCAACGTCTCCCATCCTTGTATAAATAAAAGGTAGTTTTTTTACTTTTTCCATTTGGATACTTTTATTTACCACTTAGAATTTTTACTCGATTGTCAGATCATGACTCTACCATCATACCGTTAAATTTTAATTTCAAATGGCATATATCTCGAAAAATCAACATGATCATGGGCATGCATCAAACATGACTCTTAGATCAATTTTTTATAAGGAACACTGTACATGTTTTCGACGTATGTCATCGTCAAACCATATAGTAATGGCTATCAATGGGTCAGGTCAGGCAAAATTTTTATTGGTGGCTATAAATTGGTAAATTTCACTAATTAACAGTTTTCTATGTTCTGCATATCTGCCACTCATGGAAGAAAATTGCATGTGGTCCGTCCTGATGCGCACAAAGATTGAAAAAGCGTCTTTAGCATGAGACTAAATTTAGTCAAAGGCTAAAAAATTAAATGGCTAAAACACTTTCAGAGATCATTCAAGTCTGCTGCCTACTATTTTTAACCACATCTGTTCTTTGTTGTTCAAGTGGCTCTAAAATAAGTTTATTCAGCCGTTAAGTAGGCTGTCAATGTGCCGGGCTAGGTCTGGCCATGCTTAGTCCTACCCGACCTAGGCTGGGCCGCTAAGAGGTCAGCCCTAGCCTGGACCCAGGGCAGGCCAACAGGTACTTCGCCAAGCCTGACCCTAAAGTGAGTCAAGCCTGGCTGAGCCAGGTTGCGGGCTATTTTTCTCTTTTGAAATTATTTTATACATACTTATTTATTTTATTCGTAAGTCATAGCCCGGCCTTAGGGCAGTCCAACAATTACTTCACCGAAGCCCAACTTAAAGCGGGCCGGGCCTGGCCGAACCGGGTTGGTGGTTATTGCTCTCTTTTGAAATTATTTTATACATATTTATTTATTTTATTCATAAGCTCTTTCGTTTTCAAAACATTTTTTTATATAAGGCATGATGTATTTTTAGTAACCCTTTAACTAAGAAATAATTTTTTTATAAAAGTAAATATAATATATAAAATGGGTATCTGGTCCAGGCTTAGGCGGGCTTCACATTGTCGGGACCTAACCTGGGCCAATTTTTTGTAGGCCTCCATTATCTAAGCCGGACATATATATGGGCCGGGTTTAGTCACTGAAAGAGCCTGATTTTTCAAGATTTGGCCCGCGCCCGGTTGAGGGCCGACGGCCAATCGACAGCCCTACTGTTAAGCTATTCACAAACATAATTATATGGAAATGGATACCTAATTGAGTATTTGTCAGATTACTCATCATCAATATGTGTCACTTTATTTGAAGTACCCATTGGACATATCCGATACGGCGCATATTGCATTAAAAATAATTATATTTATTTTGTGATTTAAAGCAATGGAAAGCCTCTAAATGAGCAAATACAGTTTAAAATATAAGTTAACCTACGAGCGTCTATCATCAGCAGCAAAACAGTCTACACATATGTGACTACAAAATATAAGTTAGCCTATGGGTGTCTGTCTATCATGGGCTGTAATGTAGTCTACAATCATGAGCGTAAAGCAGTCTACACGTATGTGTGACTATGTGACATGCACAGACTTACATGCATTAGAAGTATGTGCATGTCAGTTGTCACCCGATCACATAGATGTGTGCATTGTCGTGTCCACCCATGGTATGGGTTGACACTCATTATAGACTATCTCTAAAAGATAACCATCATTGATATATAAGCCTTACATTGCATTTAGGCGACCTTCATACCACCCAATGTCGGAAATCTCTTAGGCCTTGTTCGGCACTTTCTGAGCATTCCCGGGGAAAGCTCAAAACATGAGCACCTTTGTTTCTGCGAAGAAACATCAAATTCGCAAAAAGTCATTTCCTTGCGAACATTCTTGAGTTACCCAAAAACTCATTTTCCTATTGTTTCTGATAGTTTCTTGTGTTCTTCACTTTCTTAAGAAAATTTCAGAAACTGCAATGTCTTCTTCCGTGCGTTAGACCTGCACGTATTTATGTTGTTCATCGCAGCAGTTACATTGATCGGATGATCGTCAAGTTTTATATACTTTCAAACGGTTATGTGTTGAAGAATTTTCTCGGACAAATTTTGAAAATACAATTTTTAATATGGGTTTTTTTAATACGATTGTTAGTATGCTATGTGTATGTTAGAATTAGAGAAAAAGTAGTGTAGATAAAAGCCTACTAACATTACAAACTGGAAAACCACAGTAGCATATTCAATTATGTCATCACATACAAGAATTTGGCCTAATATAAACCAACATAAAAAATTAATAAGTTCTTACCAAATGTGAAAACTAATATGTTAGAGGAGAAGAGACATCGTCGTCACCATCAAATGAGATGGTGGAAGTCGCGGTACGCTTCGGGGATCTAGTCTCAACGTTAAAGTTGTCGAACAAATCATGACGTCGGGGCATCAGCAGCTCCACCTCGGAAGAAGAAGAGTATGAGCTTACTAAGATGGGGTTACGTCGAACTCCTCGTTGATATTTTTTACCTGTAAAGGATCGATGGGGGAGTATGACATATCTAGGTCGATAAGGTGGTACTACAAGTGCAGGTTGGCTATAGCCTCGACCTACTGGTGGATGATGGGCGGGAACTACTCCTAGGGCGGGGCCGCAGATTGGTGGTGGTGCCAAAGCTCTTTGTTGGGCGGAGATATGAAAGCCTGGGGGCACAAGTGGGAGTTGAGGGGATTGGGTTAGGGTTGCACATTACTGGGTTGTGGTAGTCATGCAATGTGGATCCAGATTACAAGGTCGATCATCGGCGTGCTACCGCTCTCAATGAGTAAGGTTGTGCATTGTTTGGGCCAAACCAAACCGAATCACCGATTTTGGTCCTGTTTGGGTTTGGATTGGCAAAAAGAAAAACCAAAAAATTTGGTTTGGTTTTGGTTCCGAGCCTTCCCAAGCCGAAACCGACCGAGCCGATACATGGGGACGTTGCGTGACTGGTCATAACTTTCTAATCCCTATAACTATTGGTTCATGGTCCATAAAAGAGAAGACTCATTTATTTGGTGCTCTTGATTGAGAGGAGCATAAACTGAGTCACAGTATGGTGCTAAATTCCACCATATAGTTGGTTGTAAAGGTTCATGAAGACACCAGGCCTAATGAATTTAATTGAGTTATTTATTTAATTATTATATGCTTAAGTAAATAGATACGCTGAACTCATACTAGCTATATGCTTAATTGCCATAGTTGGCAATTAATAAAGACGTTGGCTGACACTTTTTTAAAGAATCGATCCAGTGATTTTTTTATGAGTGGAGTATACTCTCAATAGCACAGTTTTTGAGGATTTGCGAGAAAAAACCTCCGAAAACAATACGTCGCTTTTAATGGAAAATGCAAGGAAAACTTGCAGCCCAAGAAAAACTCTCAAACAAAAAAAACTCTTAGAAAGCCAATTTTTCGCAAAAAGTCTCAGTTTGTGAGACTTTCTTGGCTCTCGAACGAGCCCTAAAAACCCATTGAATGATTCAGATCAAACGATGGAGATCATTTTTCACCCCTAACCTTCCAAACAATGGATCTTGAGACTATGATCTTCTATTCAGACGATCAAGTTTTTCATTAAACATGTCACAGATCCCCAAAACTGACCCTAAAGTTATGTTTGAGCGTGATGTGTACCATATAATTTTAGGGCCACTTTTTAGATATCTGTGCCACATGGAATAAAAAATTGTTCATCTGATGGTACTCTTATAGTATTCAGATCCATTGTATGAAAGATCATGGTGACAAATAATCTCCATCATCTAATACAAGCAATCAATAGGTTTTGAAGGGGTTTCCGACATTGACTCTTTCAATAAACTTGTTGGCGATTTTATTTATTATGGAAAATTATAAATGTAGGACGCATTTGTTGGGGACAAAGTGCAGGCAATTGACGTGGCGCAACATGACTTGCTGCAACGACGTGCATTAATTGAGCCTCATTGCACTTGCAGCCAATTGTGTCGCGCCACATCAGCCGCCTACACTTTGTCTGTATAAAATTTGTCCTCCATATAATATTGTCCATTTATTGGTTAAAAGGAATTCAAAAAGCGTTAAATTTTAGTCTCCTTGTGAGATTTAATTGCTTATAGGCTTACAGCCGTCCCCTTAGTCCTAAATTGACTTCACATCACATGACTAGGGATACAAGTTCGGTGTACCGAACAGAGCCAAACCTAAATTTTTCGGTATTCGGTACGGTACACCCTGAACCGATTCGGTTCATTTTTTTTTGGAACAAAAACCGAAACCGATTCAGTTCAGTTCATTTTTTTTGGAATAAAAACTAAAACCGATTCGGTTCGGTTCGGTGTAGGTAAAATACCTACTTTATTTTAGGGTATTTTTCTATTTTTTTTTATTTTTTTGGGGTTTTTTCGGTTTACTCAACCTACCCCCTCGGTTTTCGGTTTCGAGCCACCCAAACCGAAATCGCACCGAATTGGGGTTTGGTTCGGTTTGTATCAATTTTCGGTACAGTTCAGTTTGAGACCCTCGATTTTCAGTTCGGTGTTCGGTTCAAAGCTTGCATCCCTACACATCACTAAATAGAGGAGCCTTCCATGCATCACAAAAGAAATGCCTTGAAATACGCTGTTACTATAAAACGCAGAGTTTCGAGCAACAATTAAACGGTTCGAATCACTGTAATTTCTTTGGGAGGTGCCAATATCACAATTTTTTTTGGTATAACTGCCCTAATTTTGTGGCAATTATCAATTTATCACATCTTTAAATTTTTGAGTACCTTTAAATTTATGATCGAAACTTTGAATTCTCTATGTTGAAAACCCATCGACTTTTTTCATCAGACAATGAAAATTGTTTTTTGTTGCAATCTCTCTTTAGATGAATCTTGAGATAATAGGCATATCATACTATCAAATTTTTTTATTTGACTTAGGCCATGTTCGAATACTTTTTCTGAGGCCTGATTCTGAGTTTGTGCTCGAAAAGTGACAAAACCGAGGCTTTTCCGACCGTTTCCTGCGTTTGGTAAATCGCGTGGGCCCCATCATAAAACGATGGTTTTTTGAGTTTGCTCAGCTTCCCATTTCCGAGCAAAAATCAGAGGAATGGTCAAAAACCGGGGACTAGGAAGAGTATCACATAGGTACGAAATCACTTCTCATCTGCAACGGCTACTTTGAAGAGGTATTTTCTATAAATTCATTCAACACAAGGGGCAAACGAAACACAAAACCCGAGCAACCGGCTATTATACTATCTAATTATCAAACAACTTAGCAAACTCTTCCATGATCCAACACCGCTAATACAACATAAATCAATCGCTGATACACCATAAAATGTATACATTCCCATACACCTACCAAATCCCTCACCTCTCGAGATTAGTGTTCATCAATTGTCCCCGTAGGCAGGGAGCCAGTACCGCTCTTCATACGGCCCGCCAAAGTAGAGATCGACCTCGAACCATTTCGGGTATCGGACTAGGTCCCGGACACGGAAACTCATGTAACAGTTTCCACCCTTCGACACTACACGAACCTCCCCCTCCACGATGTACACATCGAGTTCTTCCAACCGCTCCGCCAACACGTGCCAGTCAACTCGCACGCTCTATAGTTCTTCTAGGGGTTTCTTGAACCTTGCCGTGATTTGAACCCTAGCCGGTTGATTTTTGGTTTTCCGATAACCACTTGACGGAATACCGACGGGAGATGACCGGATAGAGGTGTTGAAACCGAGAGCTCCAGTCGCCATCTTCAACTTAGCGCTCCAAAAGAAGGCCTTGGATTTTTTAGTGGAAGCTTATCTGGTTATATAGTGAGGGAAAGTTGTGGTGTTTTCTAAATATTTATGAAATGTATTCTAGGATCTGAAACCATTCACTTTTTGGTGGCATTCGACTGATGGATGTGTGTTATGTATACTAGAAAAATGACCCTCAGATGATAAGAACATGATCTATAGATCAATTGTACGAAATATGGGGCCGAAAAATGATCTCTACCATCTTTTCAAAGTCGGTCAATTCACAGCGTGGTGGGGTGAGAAAACACATTGACTCCATTAAATCAAACGATGAAAATTGTTTATCGTCACAGCCTTTCACACGATGGATCTTGATATCATGGGTGTACCCTCAGATGGTCGATTTTTTATTTCATGTGATACACACATAAGAAAGTGACCTTAAAATCAATTTTGACCTTTCGCATGATGTTAAGCTGTTAAGGTCACTTTTTTGAGATGTGTGCAACGTGAAATTAATTACTAACTATCTGATGGAATGCTCATGATCTCAAGATTCATCATGTGAAAGATTGGGAGGATAAACACTCTCCATCATTTGATTCAACTCAGTCAATGTCTTTTAGCGTAGGTGAACTCAAAGATTTGGTGGTTGGATTTAAAGAGAAACTAATCGTTCACCATGAACCGAACCGAAGCGATACACCGTTTGAGTGTTTGGGCAGAATCCAAACCGACCGAACCAAATACCGACTGAACCAGTTTCGGTTCCGTTTCAGTTTGGATAGTGTTGCATATCAGTACACCGAACGGATCCGATTCAGATTTTGGTTCGATTTCAATTTGTAGTGTACCGAACCGAAAACCGAAAATAAAAAAAATCGGTTTCTGTTCGGTTCAGTACACCGAACCTGCATTCCTAGTAATGACGTAATGCATTATGTACTTTTTTGAATCGTACAAGTGACTATTATAATGTTAGTAATGATAGGCGATCGGGTAGTAGAGCTGTAGGAATCTATTTTGCACAATTGCACCGACAGAGGTGCTTAACTTCTCATGAATCGTACATCGGTCAAAAATGGCCTTCAATTATATATGACACGGTATCAGATGTTCTACCGTCATTCATATGATCATACGATGTCCCTAAAGTAGACCGATTCAGTGTTTTTCTGAATTAATTAAAAGAACACAAGAAATCCTTCGTTTATGTGAAATGTCAAGAATCAGAGCTTTTCTGAGGCCTAAAGGAACACACTTGGGAAATGCCAGGAATCTGAGTTGGCCAGAAATCCGTAGGAAACTGAGTTGTCAGGAATCTAAACTTTTCTGAGATAACATGGGAAATACTAGAACATGGCCTTAGGGTACGTTCGTTTCATTGTAAATGGGGGATATTACATGGAAAGCTTGTAATATCACCTCAACGACCTATTTTTTACACAAAAAGTTGTTCATTTCACCGTAATTTCTTGTGGATTGTGTCACGAAAATTACTTGTAATTTTTTTAACGTTCGAGGGGTATGACTTGTAATGTTGAAATATTGCTTGCAAAATGTATAACGGCTCTAATTTTTACAAAAAGTAAATTTTATGAGCTTATTTTACGATGAAACGAACATATTTTTTACATGACAAAAAAGAAATTTACATTTACATCAACTGATCCACTTGACTTCATCCAAAAACAAAAAAAAATTGGTCCACTTGATGAAGAGGTACGTGTACAAAAGGACGTCCCTCCACAGCCACTATGGTCGGGTGACTTGGGTCGACTCTCCTGTTCCAGGTTGCTTCCAGCTTTTGGCTTTTGAACAATCTAGTCAGTCAATGTTTGTTTTTGGTTTATTTTCCTAGGGTGGTTAGTCGCACTAGCACCCTATTATTCACAGCTAATACTTACGGCACGTTTACTTGGCTGTAAAATTGTAATATTACACATAATCTTTATTTTTTACCATAAAAAAGTAAACTTACGTTGTTGATTTGGGTGTAATTTTTTAGATTTTGTGCCATTAAATATTACCTGCAATAATTTCAATTTACAAGGTTGGGCTCGAAACATCCATTTATTGCAGGTAAAATCCACAACCGTCGAAATTTATCCTATAAAGGCGTACCATTCATTCTCCTTCTACCTCTCCTCTCTGGTTTTAATGGCAGATTTCTGAAAATACATCAAGCAACCCTTATTTTCCCTATGAGAAATCTCGCATTTCGTCGCTTATCGATAAAGAAGTTGATATCTTGCCCAGAAACGACTACCTCACACGTCTCCATGGTGGTAACCTCGATGTATTTGCTCGTAACGATTTGGTTCACTGGATTTACGAGGTGGTTCTGTTAGAAGTTTCTATTTTGGTGGCCATCACTATGGTCAAACTGTTGACCGTTGAATGGTGTAAGATCAGTCTTGAGATGTGTAGTTGCTATTTCGGTGAGTTTGAAGAGAATAGGCAACTAATAAGTAAGTCTTTCAATTGTGGTATGATTGCGATTTCTAATCACAATATAATTAGTATTTTCAGTCCTTAATGAGAAATGACTCTTTGGCTATAAATATAAGGGGTGCCTGGTCCAAACGATGGCTCAACACAATTCAATTCTCCATATTAGCAAAAGCATCCCTATTGTGTTAGGAGATATTGAAAGCGAGAAGATCGTTGAAGGTCGGCAACCCACCATTAATGGCTCACACTCAAGGTGCGCACATATATTTAATTTTTGGATTATTGGTTTATTATTATTGATTGTTCATGCGCCTAGATCCTAGGGCTTATTTTGGATGGTCGGATCGATAGATCCATAAAGATCCATCAATTGATATCAGCGCCTAGATTGGTGTTTGATCGGTCAAAATATCGAATACCTCTTGATCATCTATATTTATAGTTTTTGTAATGGCCCGATTTTTTTTAAGCAAAACCCCAAATAAATAGACTTGTCGTGAGATAAAAACCCCAATTTTTTTTGTGGGATGCAAATAAACGTGTATGATTTTTGAATCGACCTGATACCATTTATATTATATACCTTTGCTTGTCTTTTCCGCAAAAACTCAAGGAACGAAGATGGTGTAACCTTTTATTCTGTTTTAGGTTTTCTTAATACTCAAGATACTATTGCATCAAGGGCTTCATGATTTGACAATTGCATCAAGGGTTTCTTAATACTCAAGATATTATTGCATCAAGGGTTTCAGGATTTAATCAATGGTTTCATGAGAGCTTTATGACTTGACGATGATATGTTAAAGTTTTTTTTTTTTTTTTTTTTTCAAGTTTTTCTTAATACTAAAAAAATAAAAATAAAAAAAAAATTATGCGTCTCCCTCTTTAACTGAACGACGGGTCCTATCGGCTCATGACCGGCCCATTACTCTGCCCGGCCCATGGGCCCACCTGACCCATAGACCCATATTGCATATGACCTGACCCGCCGCCCGACTTGCGGGGCCCTTGGCCCACTCGGACTTTTGGCCCATGGCCCGACCCATACGGCCCACTGGATGAGGCTCACTTGGCCACTAAAGCCCATGGCCCGGCCCGATACCCGGCCCAATTATGCCCATACTATTTGTCATTCTTTTCGGGCCATTTCTGGGCTATTTATAGGTCCGATTTTCGGACATTATTTATGAATTTTGACTTTCTCGGATATTACGGATCTATTTTTTAGGTCTATTTTTATCAATGAGCTCTCTGTTGTGATGTATTCATGACCTGATGTTATTTTTTTATTTTTTTATTGGGAATAATAATTTTTTTTGAGTATCATTAATTAGAGTTGGGTAGTGGAGATTGTGCTCCACCACCATGACTGGTACTTACATATTATTATACTCAATTATTGTTAATTTTGACACTTACTCATAACATGAGTTGGACTTGGCTTAATTTTACTTTTTTAATATCACTTTTGTGATCATATAAAATATTATCAAACCTAAATAGAAAGCATGACTTGAAAAGATTCTTCTGTCCAACGGTGATGATCTTTCCTAGTGTCGTGATTTTCATAGTGAGATTTAATTTTGTTCAGGACCGTGTTACAAATTCAGTGAAAATGTGTAGTGAATGTTGGCGTCATAACATAAGAAATTCTTCTGGCCAACGATGATGAATCACTTAATATTGTATGATGATTGTGTTTCACTATTCATTAATTTTGTGTGTGGGTACTGCTAGCGTGCTGTGATTCGACCCAACGAAGGGTCATAACGACGCAATTAGTACCACAATCATTAATATAGATTGAGGGAGCGACTAGTGTGTTATGACTCGACCCAACGGAGGGTTATAATGACACAAATTGTTTCTCAATATAGCCACCTTAGTTTTAATTTTTATATTCCTTGGCATATTTTAACTCTTGCGTCACACATTATAATTATAACTTTATGGAATTAATAGCTACTTCAATTGTATGTAGACATAATAAAGCCCTTAATTATTGTGCAGCATTGAACCCGTCATCCATAACTAATATGATTGGTGGAATTAAACTTTTGAGTGACTCAAATTATGGTAAATGGAATGAACAAGTTGCCATTGTTCTATGATAAACCCAAGGTGCTCACTGTTGATGCCTCAGCTGAGGATCTAGCAGTAAACAATACGGATTTAGAAAAATAGGATAGATCAAATCGTATGAGCCTCATGATCATAAAGAGTTCCATTACTGATGCGATTCGGGGAGGTATTCCTAACTCGCACAATGCAAAGGAATACATGCAAGCCATTAAGGAACAATTTTAAGGGACTTCTAAAGCACTTGCCAGTAGTCTAATTGTTAAAATGGGAACCATGAAATATGATGGTCATAGTGGCGTATGGGAGCACATTATGAGAATGAGTGGCATGGCAACTCAATTGAAAGAAATGAACATGGGTTTTTCTGAGGGTTATCTTGTTCACTTCATTATGACTTCTCTTCCTGCACAATTTGGTTCGTTCAAGATTAATTACAACACGCATAAAGAGAAATGGAAGATGAACGAGCTAATCGCTCACTATATCCAAGAAGAAGAAAGACTTCGGGCTGAAAAACCTGAAAGTGCCTATTACACCGCTCTTGGACCATCGAAAGAAAATTTCAAACGAAAAAATGGACAATATAAAGGAAAGATCATGAAAGCTCTTCCACTGAAAACTAAACAATGAGAAGCTAGCATATCTACTTATGACATCAAGTGTCACTTCTGTAAGAAAAAGGGACACATTAAGAAGAATTATCAGAAATACAGAGATTGGCTAGTTAAGAAAGGTAATGACCTAGCCTTTGTGTGTTTTGAATCACTTTATATTGATGCTCCATGCAATATATGGTGGATCGACTCTGGTACAACTATTCACATAAGTAATTCAATGCAGGGATTTCGATTCAGCAAGAAGCTAAGTAAAGGCGAACGTACCATCAAACTCAGAAATGGAGTAGAAGCATACGTGGAGGCCATTGGGACTCTCCGTTTCATTTTAGATAGTGGTTTCATTTTAGATTTAGTTGATACTTTTTACGTTCCAAGTATCACTAGAAACCTTATCTCAATTTCTAAATTTGGATTCATTAGATTTTGAATTTAAATTTGGACATAATATTTTTACTCTATTATTTGATTTCGATATTGTCGGTGGTAGCTCATTAGTGGGCAATCTTTATCAGTTGAACTTGGATTCATCTTACGCCAAATCTTTAGTTTCTATGCATGTGAATGATAAAATTAGTAAGAAACGAAAACGAGCAATCGACAACTCCTCCATTTTATGGCATAAACGTTTAGGCCATATATCTAAGGATAGAATGAAGAAGTTAATTAAAGATGATATAATCGATGAGCTCGATTTCTCTTATTTCCATACTTGTGTAGATTGCGTTAAAGGAAAACTCGCAAAAGCTAATAAGAAAGGAGCTATCAGAAGCACGAGTTTGCTAGAAATAGTCTACACTGATATTTGTGGACCGCTTCCAACTCCTGCTATTGGTGGTCAAAAGTATTTTATTACCTTCACTGATGATTATTCTCGTTTTGGTTATATATTTCTCATTCATGAGAAATCTGAGGACTTGATGTTTAAAATCTATAAAGCTGAAGTTGAGTTACAACTTAATTCGAAGATTAAAATTGTGAGATCTAATAGAGTCGGAGAGTACTATGGTAGATACTTTGAAACAGGTCGCAATCTAGGACCATTCGCTATGTATCTACAAGAGCATGACATTGTCGCTCAATACACCATGTCGGGAACACCTGAACAGAACAGTGTAGCTGAGCGACGAAATCGTACTCTTATAGATACGGCGAGAAGCATGTTATGCAACTCTAAGTTGCCTATGTTCTTGTAGGGTGAAGCCTTGAAAACAGCGGTGCATATCCTGAATCGAATTCCTAGTAAGGCGGTTCCCAAAACTCCTTATGAGCTATGAGTAGGAAGAAAATCGACTTTAGAATATTTACACATTTGGGGCTGTTTGGCTGAAGCAAATGTGTACAACCCACTATTAGGAAAATTGGATCCTAAAACTATAAGTTGTCATTTCATTTGTTACCCTGATAGGTCAAAAGGCTACCGATTTTATTGTCCCACTCATAGTACTCAGATTGTTGAGACTAGATATGTCAAATTCTTTGAGGATCGTGAGAACAGTTGGAGTGTTGAGCCTAGGAAAATCACTTTTGAGGAAAATCGGGTTATAATTCCTATCCCTTTTATCCAAGAAAAAGTGGCACCAATACCAGTCATTCAAGCAAATGTTGATGCATCTATGGCTATGCCTAATGCAACACCCCACATTGAGGAGGTTTTTGCTCTCATGGCGACTGCCAATGATCAACCATTGCGTAAATCAGAGAGTAAAAAAGCCAGTCATTTCTGATGACTATATAGTTTACCTCAATGAGAGTGAGTTTGATTTTGGAAAGGAATCAAATCCTGTTTCCTTTAGCCAAGCCATGAAGAGCGACAAATCTACTCAATGGCTCGAAGCCATGAAAGATGAATTGGATTCAATGAAACATAATTCGGTCTGGGATCTTTGTGAGTTACCTGAAGGAGTTAAGCTTGTAGGCTGTAAATGAATATATAAAACTAAACATGTCTTCAAAGGTAATGTAGAAAGATACAAGGCTATATTAGTCGCTAAAAGTTTCACTCAAAAAGAGGGAATAGACTATAAAGAGACATTTTTCCCTGTCTCTATAAAGGAATCCTTTCGGATAGTCATGGTATTAGTAGCTCATTTTGACTTAGAATTGTATCAAATGGATGTTAAAACTGCTTTTCTGAATAGTGACTTGCATGAAGATATCTTTATGACACAATCTGAAGGTTTTCAGGTTGAAGGGGGGAGAGTCATTTAGTTTGTAGACTCAAAAGGTCTATATATGGTTTAAAGCAGACATCTTGACAATGGTATTTAAAATTTCCCGAAGTCATTTCAAATTTTGGTTTTAAAGAAATACTGTGGATCAATGCATATATCTTAAAATCAGTGGGAGCAAGTTTATCATCCTTGTTTTGTATGTTGATGATATATTACTTGCGAGTAGTAATTTGAGCATGTTACATGAGACAAAAAATTTCTTATCAAATAGTTTTGATATGAAAGACCTTGGAGAAGCTTCCTACATGATAGGAATTGAGATTCATCGAGATAGAGCTCGTGGCATATTGGGATTGTCTCAAAGAGCTTATATTGATAAAGTTCTTAAAAGGTTTAACATGCATAATTGTTCCGCTACTGTTGCCCCTATCATTAAGGGTGATAAATTTAGTCTACTTCAGAGTCCCAGAATCGATCTTGAGAGAAAGCAGATTGGGACAATTCCCTATACATCGGTAGTTGAGAGTCTTATGTCTGCACAAGTTTGTACTCGTCCGGACACAGCGTATATAGTTGGCATGCTTGGTAGGTACCAATGTAATCCTGATTTGGATCATTGGAAAGCACCTAAGAAGGTTTTTTGCTATTTACAAGGGACTAAAGGACACATGCTCACATACAAAAGGACGAATAACCTTGAAGTTATTGGTTATTCAGATGCTGATTATGCTGGGTGTCAAAACACTCATAGGTTCACATTGGGTTATATTTTTATGCTTGTAGGTGGACTTATATCTTGGAAGAGCGTTAAACAAATGCTGACTATTTCGTCTACTATAGAAGCAGAATTTGTTGCATGTTTTAAGACAACATGTGAGATGATATGGTTGAGAAATTTTATCTCAGGGCTTCAAGTTGTTGATAGTATTTCAAGGCCACTGAAAATCTTATGTGATAATTCCGCTGCAATAGCTATCTCTAATAACAACAAGACTAGTGGGGGTTCCAAATATATTGATATAAAATATCTTGTTGTAAGGGAGAAAGTTCAGAATCAAATTATTTTTGTTGAAAAGATTAGTCCGACATTCATGTTGGCTGACCCTCTCACTAAAGGCTTACCTCCCAAGCTCTTTTTGGAGCATGTTGCGCGCATGAGATTAACGGATAATTTTGATAGCCTTTGAGAGTGGATATATGAAAGTGAATACATTTGTTTAATTGATTCAGAAATAATGATTATTTATTTGCTTTTCCATTTTTATGCAAATAAAATTTTGAAACATATGGTGCCAGTAGATGGCAATAAAGTAGGACCAATAATAGATTGAGTTTACATATAATCATCATTCAGTTTGTAAACTTTCAATCTATGTGAAATCATACTAGTTGGAATTCATGTCGGTGATGACTTCCAATATGGTAACTAATGAATGGCCATGTATCGATGACATGATATATTGACTACATTGATTCTGTGTTAAAATTCTCACTGAATCGAACTGATTATAAAGACTTTGATTGAGATTGATTAGGACTTACCATTCAAAGAAAGTTAGCTAACATTTGGTAATCGGAGTTTATTGACATAGTTTGGCCAAGTGAGAGATTGTTAGAAGTTTCTATTTTGGTGGCCATCACTATGGTCAAACCGTTGACCGTTGAATGGTGTAAGATCAATCTTGAGATGTGTAGTTGCTATTCCGGTGAGTTTGAAGAGAATAGGCAACTAATAAGTAAGTCTTTTAGTTGTGGTATGATTGTGATTTCTAATCACAATATAATTAGTACTTTCAGTCCTTAATGGGAAAGGATTCTTTGGCTATAAATATAAGGGGTGCCTGGTCCCAACGATGGCTCGACACAATTCAATTCTCCTTATTAGCAAAAGCATCCCCATTGTGCTAGGAGATATTGAAAGCGAGAAGATCGTTGAGGGTCTGCAACCCACCATTAATGGCTCACACTCAATGTGCGCACATATATTTAATTTATGGATTATTGGTTTATTATTATTGATTGATCATGCGCCTAGATCCTAGGGCTTATTTTAGATGGTCAAATCGATAGATTCATAAAGATCCATCAGGTTCTTCTTTGATTCCCAGTTTTTGAGTTTTTTTTTTCACGTTCATCTCCATTACAGCTTTCAACCATTGACTGCTTGTTTATCTATTAATTATTTTGGCTGATTCTTATATGCTTATGAGCTTCCTGTGAGTAAAATCCAAATCACAGATGACCCAAGTGAAAATTTTCTTCTTCTCTTCTCCATAAATGTCAATTATAATGTCTTTTTAATTGTCTCTTGCAGTGAAAATGGAGGAAATCATTGTTCTATCAACATTAGATTTGCAGGTAAAATAAATTTAATTGAAAATTAATAATGCCCAATGATATCATATTTTTTTCATTTAGGGGGAAGTTTCAATGGGTTTATGAGCAGGTGGGCATTGGTGATTCATAAAAAGGATGCATGACCGAGAACGATAAGAAGAGTGAGTCGGGTAAATCTGAATAGGCAGATTGACTTGAACGGGGATGGATGACACTCCCCAAAATTTCATGCAAAATGGACACTTTTATAATGACCGATGAGGAGATAAAAACGATTTCAGATAGTCAATAGTACACGAAAAAATTATAGAAATCATTCACTTCACTGGAAAGTGAATAGTAGCTCATAAAGTAGATTTCACACATTCATTTTATAGTGAACTGAACAACCATATTACACCGAACTAATAAAAAGTGTACTTTATTATATGTAAAGTGAATATTACACGTAATAGGATTACAACGAAGTGAGTGTGCCCTTAATAATTAAGTACCTTTAAATCCACCCACCAAATCTTTGAGTTTACCCACGTTGAATCACATTGCTTATATTGAATCGGACGTTGGATATTATTTATCATCCCAATCTTTCACAAGATGGATCTTGAGATCATGGGCGTTCTATCAGACAACCAAGTCTATATTTCATGTGGTAAACACCATAAAAGTGACTTTAAAATCAATTTTGAGCGTGCATGTGATGTTGCTAGCACTTTGCTGAGATGTGTGCCATTTGAAATGCAACATCGATCGTCTGATAGAATGCCCATGATCTTAAGATCCATGGTGTGAAAGAATGGAAAGATAAACAATCTCCATCATATGATCCTCCGAAGCCAAACTCAAAGATTTCGTGGGTGTATTTAAAGGTAGGGAAATTTATATTTTCGGCCCTACAAGTTTGCTTATTTGCAAAATTGGTCCTATAATTTGAAATTGTGCAAATTAGGCTAGCTCCAAGCCAAGTTGTTTCCATGTCAGCATGAACCTGTTTTTTCATTATATATATATATATATATATGTTTATTTTTTATTATTTTTTTGTTGTCCATTTTTTCAGTTCGAACTACAATAGCGTCCGTTGTGTTACAATTGCGAGCTGCTATTATTACAATATCGGACTCTATTTTACAATAGCGATAACATATGATAGACAATCTATTTTAATTGTGTAGATAGTACGAAATCATTGTTAAATTATTAGTTAGTGATCTACCAAAATCATAAGGACGCAAGACATTAACCAAATTTTTTTTCGAAAAACCCGCTAACATACCGCTATCTTAAGCGGCGATCGCTATCTAAGGATGACATTAGATAGTAATTTATTTTAATTATGTACATGATATGTAATTATTATTATTATTTTTTAAAATCGTTAACATATCCTATCTTAAGATAGCGACCGCCAACTTAAGATAGCGGTCGCTATCTTAAAATGGCGGTCGTTATCTTAAGATAGCGGTATATTGGCGATCGCTATCTTAAGATAACGGTATGTTAGCGGATTTTTTGAATTTTTTTTTATTACTTATCTCTTCCATTCTTATATTATTTGCAGATCACTAACTAATAAAGGTCGCTATTTTAAAATAGCGAATATTATCTTTAGTTGGCGGTCACTATTTAAAGACGACATTAGATGATAATCTATTTTAATTGTGTACATGATATGAAATCACTATAATTTTATTTTTTTAAAATAAAAATAAATTGCTAACATACCGCTACCTTAAGATAACGATCGCTAACTTAAGATAGCGATCGATATCTTAAAATGGCAATCGCTATCTTCAGATAGTGGTATGTTAGTATGTTAGCGGATTTTTTTTTTTTTTTTGGTTACTTATGTCTTTCGTTCTTATTTTTTTTACAGATTACTAACTAATAAAGGTCGCTTTCTTAAGATAGCGGCAATTTTTATTATTTTTTTACAGTGATTTCATACCATGCACACAATTAAAATAGATTATCATCTAATGTCGTCTTTAGATAGTAACAGCCAACTAAAGATAACGATAACGGTATGTTAGAGGATTTTTTGATATATATTTTTTTGGTTACTTATGTCTTACGTTATTATATTTTTGGCAAATCACTAAGGGCACATTCGTTTCATCGTATTCTTGAGAAATTATGCGTAATATGGTGTTTTTAGGAGCAACGGTCGGATAATCGTTCGATTCACCGTATTCTACCCATGTAATACACTGTAACAATTGCAGGTAAAATATTTGACTTACAAGCCGAAGGCCTCGTAACACAAAAAAAATACCGGTAATTTTCTACCAACTTATGCAACGGTTGGATTTATTACGGCTCAACGATCTCTGTAACCGCACCTGCATCTACCCTCTTTGCCTTAAAACCCCTCACCGGAAATCCCCTACAAGTTATCCTCTCTCAGTCACCTTAATGGGCTTCATCTTCAACCTCCTTAACAGCTACCTGCAAGCACGATGGATCTTGCACTATGGTGATTACAGCGAAATCGGGTGGTGGTTTTGGTGGGATCGGCGGTTTTCTTTGGAGGTATGACAGTGAATATGCAGTCGGACCTGATTCTCACTTCGTTGAAGGGGGAAGTTGGAGGGTATAAGATACCAAAGGGTGGGTTGTTCCAGGTGGTGAGTTGTCCGAATTATTTGGGCAAGGTGGTGGAATGGCTTGGGTGGGTGGTGATGACGGGTCTCTGGTAGGGTTTGGGTTTTTTGAGGCTTAAAAAGCTCTAGCGCAAAGGAAGCACAGGGTTGTTGCTTTATAGGAAACTGGTTTATGTAAGGTGCACTGGCCCAAGTACTACAAACCATACTCTTCTTTCATTCAATGCACACTAGATGATGCCACGTGTACAATGAAGATCTCTTTCAGCACACACTAGCAAACATGGATCGGTAAAAATTGTGTGCTAGGTGGCACCATATGGCTGCAATGCTTTGACAATTTACAAACATCCAAGTGCCATGATCAAAATAGATCCTAACACATTCGACATGCAAGCACATTGAACGATCATGGCCGTACATTCTCAGTTCACTAAATAGAGTTTTCTGTTACTATATTACAAAAGTTGTTCTTTTGGGTATAATATTAAAAAAACTTCAAAAAATAGATTTTACAAGGATATTTTACACCGAGAAAAGCAATCATTTTACACTCAAATATTACATGCAGAGTGAATAATGCATGTAATTCAGTCATTAAAAAATTACATACATTCTTTATTTTACAAGGTCCATATTACAATGAAACAAACGTGCCCTAACTAATAAACACAATAATCAATTTTTTTCTTCGTACCCTAAAATCTATCATATGCTAATGAGCGCTATCATAAAATATCATCCACTATCGTAAAATAACATCTAATAACACAATAATCTTTCTTTTTCTTCGTACAATAAAATCTATTATATATTAGCGAGCGTTATCATAAAATATCGTCCGTTATCGTAAAATAACGCCTATCGGATACCATGGCCCGCAAATGTAAGAGAACGAGTGTTGCGAACTGAAAAAAGGGACAACAAAATAAATAAATATAAATAAACATATATATAATGAAAAAACAAGTGGATGCTGACGCGGAAACGGCTTAGCTTGGAGCTGGCTTATTTTACACAATTTTAAACTATAGAGCCATTTTTGCAAATAAAAAACTTATAGGGTCGAAAATATAAATTTCCCTTAAAGGTTCTCTTAATAATTTCCCGTGAAGTCTTTCGCTGAGAAACACCGCCCATAAATATAATTCTCGTTGGGATCAAATGAGGTACCGTACACACTGTTCAATATTCCAAAGGGAAATTTACCTGATCGACCCTGTCAGATACACCTTTCACGTTAGAGACCCTATTGTTTCACATTTACCCAAACCGACCAGCTTTTAGCCAAGCCAGTTCCAACTAGTACAAAAAGTCTGAAATACCCCTTTTTACACTTTTTATCATTCTACATAGTTTAAAATTTTAAAAATTTACACTTTTTTATATTAATGCTATGTGAAGTAGCATCTAGTCCGTTTGATTTGAAGGTCATAATATAAAGATCGATGGTCCCAAAGATTGACACAGAAAAAAGGCGATATTACCTCTTAAAAAAAAATTCGCCTGTTTACGCGATGTGAAGCATCATCTATGCCATATGATTTGAAAGTCATAATATAAAGATCGATGGTACTAAAGATTGACACAAAAAAAAGTCGATATCGCCTCTTCTTCTTCTTTCGACGATCTATAATTTGAATTAATTTTTTTAGGTTTTCCAATTAGCGACTGTCTAGACAATCGATATAGACTGCTTAGACAATCGGTATAGACTGTCTAGACAATTGATATAGACTGCCTAGACAATCGATATAGATTGTCTAGCCAATCGGTCTAGACTGCTTAGACAATCGATATAGATTGTTTAAAAAGTTTTTTTTTTGTTTTTTAAAAGAGGCGATATCACCTTTTTCATGTCAATCTTTGGTACCATCGATCTTTATAATATGGCCTTCTAATTAGATGTAGTTTCACATCGCGTAAACAAGCGATTTTTTTTTTTTAAGAGGCAATATCACATTTTTTCATGTCAATCTTTGGTACCATCGATCTTTATATTGTGACCTTCAAATCAGACAGCAACATCTATGCCATTTGATTTGAAGGCCATAATATAAAGATTGATGGTACCAAAGATTGATACAAAAAAAGTCGATATCGCCTCTTCTTCTTCTTTCGACGGTCTGTAATTTGAATTAATTTTTTTAGGTTTCTCAATTGGTGACTGTCTAGACAATCGATATAGACTGCCTAGAGAATCAATATAGACTGCATGGACAATCGGTATCGACTGCCTAAACAATTGATATAGACTATCTAGACAATTAGTATAGACTGCCTAGACAATCGATATAGACTGTTTAAAAAGGCGATTTAAAAAAAAAAAGAGGTTATATTGTCTTTTTTCGTGTCAATCTTTGGTACCATCAATCTTTATAATATGACATTTTAATCAGACATCATAGATGTTTCACATCGCGTAAACAAGCGATTTTTTTTTTAAAAGAGGCAATATCGCCTTTTTTCATGTTAATCTTTGGTACCATCGATCTTCATATTGTGGCTTTTAAATCAGACGGCAACATCTATGTCGTCTGATTTGAAGGCCATAATATAAAGATCGATGGTGCCAAAGATTGACATGAAAAAAAGTCGATATCGCCTCTTCTTCTTCTTTCGACAGTCTATAATATGAATTAATTTTTTTAGGTTTTCCAATTGGCGACTGTCTAAACAATCGATATAGACTGCCTAGATAATCGGTATAGACTGTCTAGACAATCAATATAGACTGCCTAGACAATTGGTATAGACTGTCTAAACAATCGATATAGACTGTTTAAAAAGTTTTTTTAATTTTTTAAAAGAGGTGATATCGCCTTTTTCGTGTCAATCTTTGGTACCATCGATCTTTATAATATGGCCTTCTAATTAGACATCATAGATGCAGTTTCACATAGCATAAACAAGCAAATCTTTTTTTTTTAAAGAGGCAATATCGCATTTTTTCATGTCAATCTTTGGTACCATCGATCTTTATATTGTGGCCTTCAAATCAAACGGCAGCATCTATGCTGTCTGATTTGAAGGCCATAATATAAAGATCGATGATGCCAAAGATTGACACGAAAAAAAGTCGATATCGCCTCTTCTTTTTCTTTCGACGGTCTATAATTTGAATTAATTTTTTTTGGTTTTCCAATTGGCGATTGTCTAGACAGTCAATATAGACTACCTAAACAATCGGTATAGACTGTTTAGACAATCGGTATAAACTGTCTAAACAATCGGTATAGACTGCCTAGACAATCGGTCTAGATTGCCTAGACAATCGATATAGACTGTTTAAAAAGGCGATTTTTTTTAAAAAAGAGGTGATATCACCTTTTTTCGTATCAATCTTTGGTACTATCAATATTTCTAATATGGCCTTCTAATCAGACATTATAGATATTGTTTCACATTGAGTAAACAAGCGATTTTTTTTTTTTAAAGAGGCAATATCGCCTTTTTTCTTATTAATTTTTAGTACCATCGATTTTTACAATATGACATTCTGATCAGACATCATAGATTTGGATCATAGCCTTCGAATCAAACGGCCTAGATATGGTATTTTCACATGGCACAAGTCCACATAAGGTTAAGATCACTTTTTTAGAAAGGATATCATGTGAAATCAAATAGTAATGATAGATGATAAGAGCAAGATCTCAAGATACATCATTATGAAAGATTGGGATTAAAAAAAATCTGCATTGTCGGATTTATAGCAGTCAATGGATTTCAACGTGGGTGCATTTTTAAACTTTTAAACATGGTAAAACTATAAAAAGTGTAAGAAAAGGGTATTTAAGACTTTTTGTGGTGGTTGGAAGTGGCTAGGTTTGTAGCTGGCGCGTTTGGGTAAAGGTGAAAATATAGGGTCTAAATTTCCCTATTCCAAAATTTTCAACCCCCTCACAATAACAAAAAGCTCAATAATGTAGTTGGCGAAAAGCTAAAAGCGTCTTCTACACGCCAACGCAGAGCCCGATAAAGCGTCTCTGTATATCTCTACTTCTATCTCTGCCTTTGTCTTTCTTATTACCATTATCATCCCCTTCGACCATGGTGGAATCTCTTCTGCGTTTACGAGCTTCTGCTAATTCAGTCTTATCTGGATATGAACCTCTAACTCTCGTCGTCTCTCCGCTGCTTGCTCTTGCTGTAGCTTCGATTCTTCATTCGATTCTCCGCTCAGTTCAAGAGAACGGATTCAAAGCTTCTTTTCTAGGGTTTCTCATTAACTCCGTCAAGTAAAATTTTCATTTTTTTTTTAAAGTTTTGTTTTAATCTTCGTTCATTTTGATGTCTTCCTGTGGAGTTTTCATGTTTTGATTTGGGAGGTTTCTTGAAAAAACAGGGTAGTCCCCGGCGTGAAGAAGTACATCGACGCCCAGAAGGAGAAGGTTAGATTTTTCGCTTTTTTTTTTTTAAAGTATAATTATTTATATATAATATTCTTCTACTATACCTCATCCGTGGTCTTTCTGTATATCAATCAAGTTCATCTACATGGAAGATCACTATGTTGATTTGAAGCAGAGCTCAATCAAGTCGAGCAAATAATCTTAACCGTCTGATCAGTTCCCTTTATCACGTGTTAGTTATATTCGGTTAACTGTTCATTTACATTAGCTGGTATGCTTTATTGAATGGTTAAGATTGTTTGATCAATGCAAATTTTGAGCTAAACTTATCCACAGTAAGGTGTACAAAAAGTGAGCTCAAGACTGATGAACATTAGAGTGGTTTAACTTGACGCAATTTAATGTATTTACCTGCATTGTGTGCCTACTTAACTTGGAACAAAACCTTGTCATTGTTCGACATGAGTATTAGGTGTGTGAGACTGGTGGCCATTAGTCAGTTGTTAAAATTGATTCTATGTGTGTGTCCATTAGAGTTTATGCCATGAAAAACGAGTCACTGATTTGGTTGATTTTTGTTGACCTTTGTTGACCTATTTTGATAAGATGTCCATACTTGTTTTTGTCATAATCGTGTGCATTCTCATATACTTTGTGTCAGTGTATGTGTTATTTTGGGTCTCTCTGTAACAGATTGTGCCCTTAGGGAACATTAGTAGGCAGTTAGGGGTCTACGCAGGTTCTCTAAAGAGAAATTGCATTGTATTCCTCAGTTAGACCTAACTTGCTTGTAGAGCTGAAATTATCCATAGCTTGGGGATGATTCAAGACAACTCATTCTTGCTCATGGTTATCTCATGAAGAATGCACCATCTTTGGATGACGTGGAGTTGTCTAGCTTCATATGAATATCCTTGCCATCTTAGGAGTGGAGACTTTAGTACTCATTGGATGAATTGCCACAATTACCTCCTTGAGAACTCACTATCACTGTAGGCAGAAGTGTATGCCTTAATTTCTTTGAAATTTCATATTTGAGATTTTCAAAGGCCACTTAGGATAGAGTGTTTGAGCATGATTCACTAACGATTGATGCTATTAAGCCAACTAATATATCGGTACGTTGGGTTCACACATTAATCCTGAAGCTACTTAATGAAATCAATATGAGATCCATCTATTTGTTGATTATGTGTACAAGATCATCTTAAACTGTTAAATTAATTTGATGCTCAAATATGGTCCTAATCATCTTTTAAGATGCTTTTTCGTCATTGGGTTTCAATTTCATAGTGAAAGATTAACAACTTAAGCACCGTAGTAGATAGTGAGTTCTGTCTATGATGCTTAAGGTCTACATTGATGAAAAAATTTGATTAAAATTAAAGTAAATTTTAGGGGTTATTTAAGTAATTTTCCACGTAAATATTGGAGGGTTTAAGATGTTATGGAGCATGTTCAAACCCTAGGGCTCTTTTTGCTTATTATTTTCGCTTATGGTCCCATTCCTAACCCTAGTTGTCGCTCCCTTCTCCTTGCACGAAAATTGAGGTGGCTGGAAGGACGCATAGTCTCTTCTGTTGGTATGAACCCCCACCAATAATGATGATCATGACGAAACCAATCATGGAAATGATTTGATAGTCGTGCTCTTTCGATTTTGGTGGAGGCGGACAAAGATATATCTTGTGGGATGGCTAAAAATAATTTTATGTTGCAGCAGCAATGTATCGTATCGGATCTTCCCGAACCTTTATTGATTTTTTATAGGTCAGTAAGGTGCATTTTGACTAGATATTTAATGACCAAAGTGGTTGTAGAGACTGATTATTATATGGTCATGCCGTATGCAAACATGATGATACCACAACCATTGCAGCCACCTGCTCTCCTAGGAAATGGGAATCATCGCTAGATATTACAGGGTCAGGACTAAAAACCCTTAGGTCAGAATAAACCCTCGATTAAATCAATTAAATTTGGAAACTGACCAAACTAAAAGAGGTTTTTGTAGGAAAAACATGGGTTATCAAACCATAAAATTTTCATACTCTTTGGAGGTCAATTATTTAATATGAAATTTTCGTGAAATTATTGGTGCGATAGGAGCCCTGGTTAACCCAAATCTATCAAATTTCCATCGAAGACATTTTTGATACACAGAAAAATCTCAAAAAATTATAGGAACCATATAAACATAAAATAAATAATATTGAACTATTCTATGAAATTAGAAATATATGATACATATATTTTTTGAATTAATATCCGTGAAAAACTAAATTTGATTCTTGAAGAATTGAAATCTAATCTATCCATCAAGAAGTTTTCACAGATACATCTTATTTATATATTCCACAACACAATAATCATAAGAAGCTTATAACTCATTCATCATCGACATAATATCATAATTTTTTGAAAGAAATATATTTAACCATTCAAGCTACAGAAGGAAATTTAACACCACCAAACTTGAAACCTACGCGATTAAATTTGATCCGAGTGCGTTGGTGGCATAGTTGTCAAAAGCGATTGCATATGCGATTATGCGATTGCATATGCGATCCTAATTGTACAAATCGCATATGCCATGATGACATATGCGATTTGGGAGGTATGCGATCGCATACCCCTCCAACGGTCATAAATATGACCGTTGGAGCTTATTTTATTTATTTATTTATTTTTTAAGCCTCTCCAAAGCTTATAAATAGGGAATTCCTCTTCCTAACCCATACCACATCCATCCAAGGTATGATTTGTGTCTCTTTGGTCTTTTTTTTTTTAGTTTGTAGTGCTATCTTACTCTCTTTCTCTCTCTCTCTCTCTCTCTCTTTCTCAAAGCTTTGTTGATAATTCCTTTTGCTCTATTTTATGGTTAACTAAGCAAGGAGCTTCAACCATCATTCTTCAAGCAAAGAGGGAAGAAATCACTTCAAGAATCAAAGATTCAAGGATTCAAGTGTTAGAAATTAATTTATAATTCTTATTAAATTTTATTTGATTGTTTTTCCTCCTTATTACACCTCATTTCTTTCCTTTTTTTCCTTTTTTTAGTGTGGTTGTTACTTGTTAAGCTCTCCAGTCTCCACCCACTTCTTTAAATTAGCACAAAACATATATTATACACTTTTGGAAATTTTTGGGGATTTTTGGAGATTGTTTTGGGTTTTTTTGAAAAATAAAATAAAATAAAATTATGCCATCGCGCAATCGTATATGCGATCTGCATATGCGATGGCACTATGCCATGCCATCGCATAGCATTGCATATGCGATTTAGCAACATTAGTTGGTGGCGACTCGAGTGAGCTCTGATATCGATCGAGGCTTCCGGTGAAGGTTCTTGAGGTTTGCTTGCTCTCCAAGCAACTTCTTCTTCTTGTTGGCTGATCTAGAGTCTTAAACCCTAAATTTTTGTCTCTAACTTCACCTCTTTCTCTCTCTCTCTCTCTATATATATATATTATCTTTTTCTTTCTTTTCTTTCAAAGAATGTGGTGGAGTTTTATAATCCCTCACACAAAACCCACTCTCTTTCACTCCTCATGAACTCCTTGTCAATCTTGAACTCTTTCTAATTTTGGTCCCTCGATTTTCACTTACTTATATTGCATCCTCATTTATATAATGGTTATTTAGCCCTTCATTTACTTAAGATATTACATATAAGTAAGGAAATACTTCTATTTGAAATTAGTAAAAACTATTTCAGACCCAAAACTCAAATGGAGAAAAAGTCGATTTTCCAGTTTTAGTTATAAGTTTGAATTACAATGATATTCTAAAATTCACCTTCGATATCCACCGTTTTTATCCAAAATTAGAGGCTTATATTTTTTCCTAGGTTTCTTATGTTATATCTTTGCTAAAACACAAAAGTCTGGGTAACACATCATATATGAAACTCATTAGTAAAATAAAATTGTTGTTTATCTTCCCAAGCTTAGCCTTCACACAGAAAATCTCCAAACAATACCCTGATCCTCAATAGAAAAATCATATAAAACTCATTTAAATTTCCCGAACAGCCTTAGACCCCTCCACTCATACCCTAGTTTACAAATAGATCACTCCCGTTTAAACCATATTTTGAATTGGAGATGTGACAGTCAAACATTGACTGTCAGCAGCATATTAATCATAAATTGCTTAATGCAAACTAAGATTTAATTATGCACACTGTTAGCCCGTACAAAAAATTTGAGGTCATTAGAAAAGTAAAATGAATCCTATGCAATGCCTATACACGGTAATGAGTCATGTCTACAGTAATAATCACATGTTTCAAGGTAATAAATACACTTACGAGGTAACATGCATGAATCCTAAGGTAAATAAGATACCATAATAGCATGGAAGATTCGGGGTATTACAGTTCATATATCGAAACTAGTCTAACGAAAAAGTCATTGATCTGATGGTTAGAAATGTCTGATGGTGTGATTATTGAGCTATGGACTATCCAACAAGGGCCAAGAGATTGGTTGGCTTGGTTTGACTAACTTCTTTGACAAAAGTTTGCATAAGAGAGTCACTTAATATAAATGACTCTGGACAATGAGCAGAACTGCTTCCATAATTCCAGGCATCTGTTTTGTGCACTATGTATAAGCATAAATTCTAGAATGTCGTTTTAGCTAAGATCTTTGATAGTTCTATTATCAATTTGTATGCTTTTTTAATTACTTATTTTGTTATGCTTAAATGCCTTTTGTTATGGCATTTTGGAAATATTGAAATAATGTTTTGGCATCTTCTCAGGGCAAGGTAGAACCAGTTGAGATGGAATGCCAAGGCGTTAATTTTGAGCACAATCATCAAATGATGCGTTATATAAGGCTCTTTGAAATTTTAGTTCAAACTGAAATTTTGTGAGCAGAGATGCTATGGTGCTCTAGCCACCAAGACGTTGCTGTGTATTGTGTAAGCGTCCTCTCATAGATTAATATAAATTAAAAAAAAAGGATTAAGTAACCACACAGGACGTGAAAGGAAATAAAATCTGATCCATTTCTATCTGTATTTGTTAAGAAAAGATCCATTTCGTTCTATATTTATCTTGGTCATTTGTTTTCTGATAAGGATATACATGATGGAAAGAATGAGGAATTTCAAGAAGAAAATCTTAGCTTATATCTAATTGAAAAAACTTTGTGCACCATGTGCTGTTTTTGTGGGTCTTTGCAAGTTGGTCTTTTGACCTCTGAAAGCAACTTTGTGTTTCACATCCAAGCTTGGAAGAATATTTAGTTGTAAATTGCTCTTTTTGTTTCCAATTAAGTAATGTTTAGTTCTATAACTTGGAGGCCGTATAGGCTTGTTAATTTGTGGTATTCTCTTTCCCATTGTGTCTTTGTTTTTTGAAGATACATAATTTTTACTAATTATATTTTACCTATGTCTTTTTTTTCCAGGTTGTGGAGAAATTACAATCTGGTAGTAAGGCTAAAAGGGTTAGTTGGCAGACTGAGTTACCGAGGGTTGGACTTGGAAGAGGAGTTATAGAAAAGTTGGAAAATGAGAAAGCGAATGATGTGGTTTGGCGAGGCAGATGCTCTGGGACAGTGTATGTCTGTCATTTCGGATGAAGGGTCTAAGTTACCACTAAATATATGATATTGTGTTTGTATTTCTATTATTAAATTGTTTCTGCACTGATATATTATTTTCTGGTTGTGAATTTGTGTGCAGTTACATTGGTGGAAGTGAATCTGAGGGGCACTTTTCTTTGACAAACCAGGCATATTCAATGTTAGTAAGACATGGTACAGTTAGATGCTGCTTTGTGTTAAAATTTCTGATTTAAAATAAGATCACATTTTATCCATAATTTGTTATGTTTCTATTCCTTGAGTTTAGCATGTATTCCTCAATGCCTAGTTCTTTAACTGCATGCATGTAGCTATTGGATTTAGCCTTGTTGTTAGTGGTAGTAATTTTTGCACCCATCAGTTACAATTTGTTGATCAATTAACTGCATCTGCATATCGAAGACATGGCTTTCTATTATTATTATTATTTCTTTTGTCAGTAGCAATGACATCGATTTACTATATATTTTTAGCCACATCATTACCTATCCACAAGGGTACTCATGTTGACGTAGCTGGACATAGCTCTGTTTTTCTATAACTGTTTCTCTATCTTTTAAGGCATTTCCTTCTTTTTCTTGCATTGGATATTTTACTTATAATTTTATTGTTAGTAATGATTTATCGAATGAACAGAAAAATGGCCAAGGAGATAGATGGTCCCTCATACCGAAGTAGAAGAGAAACAAAGGATTTTTATATAAAAGGGCCTTGCGCCTATTTTTATCACCAAAATGACGAGTTCCTGTTTTTCTTCCTTAACCGTGCCCATTCGCACGTTGAAACGGGGTTCATATATTTAAATCCACGTAGGGCGCTAGAAATCCTTTTGGGTAGTTTACAATTATGCCCTTCTACCCCATCCCCCTTAACAGCAATTTTATTACTAATTTACTATTATGCCATCCAACTTAAACCCAATCTTCAGAGACAGAACAGAAATTCTCTCTCTCTCTCTCTAGAATGTTCGAACCCTCATCCCCTTCTCCTGGTTCCTATCTTCCGACCACCAACTCGCTGTACTGTAAAGAGAAAAAACCACCCCAAGGTTTTTACTTTGAAATTTTATATATTTTAATTTTTCTTTTTACATCTTTTCTTTCTCTAGTCCTCCTCAAAATATACTTGAATAGTGTATCTACTCATGATTACCGCTAAGAATATTACAATATGTGAAATATGGCATGGGATCAGACACTGGGACTTATATTTGTTGTAGCGACACCATTGTTGGGTACGAGATGCATAGAAGAATATCGTGCGAACAAAAGAAGCGGGTCACCACAGGTACATCTTGTTTTTCAATAGAAAATTAAAAAAACAACCTTCCCAAGTTTATTAGGCGCTTTTTGTAGCCATTCTGACGGGGAACGCCAAGTTTGGGAGCCTTGGATTTGGGGCAACAACATATTTTCAGCGTCAGAAGAAGCGTAGAGGAAGTTCAAGCACACTAGCCTCAGAGGAGAAATAGATACAAACTGTGAGGAGAATAGGTCAAGAATAACCTCGCCGAGCGAAGCTTTCAAATGATTTAGATTTTATGGAAACTTTATTTTTTTGTGTTTTATTAGTATTAGAACTAATTTATTGCGAATTTTATTTTTGGTGGCCTATATATAGAGGCTTGTAAAAACTTTTTAGTTAGTTTTTGATTATTGAATAGAAGAGAGTTGCTTTTGTGCAAACTCTAGAGAGCTTGTGAAGAGTTTTCAACCGAGAGAGTGAATCCTTCAAAACCTTAAAGAGTGAGCAATCGTTTCTTGTGCGACTTGGTGCGAAGCCGACGTACAGCCGTGGTGTAAAGCTTCGGAAAACCCTTGGTGCGAAGCCTTGGAATTTATCATTTTATTTTGTCTTTTCTTTAGTTATTGTCAGGTATTATCCTTTAATTCCGTTGATAAAATCAAAATCCCCAAAATTGTTTTCCTTTGCTAAATTATTCTAAGCTTTATTTCGATTAAAATCTCCGAGGAGTCAAGAGACGATATTGCGATTGTCGATTGATGCCCTAAACTAGAAAGAATCTCGAGTTCCCTCATCGGAGCCGTTTTTCTAGATCGGAAAAATTAGCACGCATTCAGATGCTAAAACGGATTAATCTAATTGTTTTATTAATTTCATTGAATTACTTTTAATGTGTTGTATAATTTTGAATATTTCCGCTATTCAATTCTTTCTAAAAGTTAATCCCAAATTCGCATATTAGGGTTTTAGTGTTCGTCCCGCGTCACATTTTCAGGGCTAAATACTCTTGGACTTGCTACAACCAAGTGTCTTCAAATATTTTGGCTGTTTTGCTGATGTGGCATCAACCTTTTCTTTGGTGTTTTGTTCTTGATGTGTGATTTATGATGTGACTTTTAATGCAAAAAGGAAAAAGATCTGAGTTGGGGTCTTTCATAATGAAACTATAGGAATTAGGAGGGCAAGAATAATCAATAATGGGAAAATTCTGTGTAAGTTAATCTTTTCATTTTCATTTCTTACTTTTAAGACTTAGAATGAAATATTGTTTGATGCTGAGCTAATGGTTTTGCTATTAACTACTAGATCTATGATACAAGAATGTTTCAAGCTGGCTTGTTGGGAAAAAAAAATGATTCAAGAATATTAAGACTGCTGATTTTTTATTTTATTTTTTTAAAATAGGGAACTGCTATTGTCCCCCCTACTATTTTTCAGCTATATATTCCACTTTTTTATATTTTCACTTTTCTATTTGTTTACAAAATTCTAGGTTTGTTACTTCTCATTGCAACAAGACCTTAAAATACGTTTATAAAAAGATCGACAGAACATTATAGATAAACACGTTAAATTATGTGCAGTCTTTTTAGTTCATGACACAACTGACTTATTATTGTATTCTAAATTCAATAATTATATATTCAGTAATTAACACTGACATTCAGATTATGGCTATTGATATTTTCAACCTGGTACATGGAAATTTGAAAGCCTTATTCTTCATCGATCTTGTAAGAAGCTGACTTGCAGAGGTTTAAGGCTCAAATTACATGTCAATCCTTTTTTTAATAGTGAATATATTTAGAGATAATTTTTTTGACTTGATTTATTCAATAATTAAATTTCTGTTGTGTCAACTTGTTATATTGACATGAGGCTTTTAGTGTTCTTCATCTCTGATAAAACAATTGTTGATTTAAAAGATATGTACACTCTTCATCCTTCCACACTTCCTTTAGCGAGTCTTCAATATATTGGTACAAAAGGTCCGAATGGATTTCTTGGAATGAATGTAATTAGGAATATGGTAGATGTAGCCCGAGTAAAATATACTTTCATTTCTAATCTCTCTAAGGTTTAGAAGGAAGTTCTTACGCCAACGACATTTGCCCCCCTTCTTGAACTCCCTAATATATGCATTTGGTGTAGTTTGATATATTTGTTAATTGAGAACTACGATTACGTTGATGAATGGGTTGTAATAGGCGGTAAGCGTCTATGTTTTCATGTCTATGAGATGCTGTTATTACCGATTTAGAAGTAGTTGATAAGCTACCTATATTCTATAAGAAAGTAGGCAAAAATAAAATAATGTTGTTTCGTCGTAAATTCTTTGGTAACAAAGAAATAATTATGAGGGGGGAAATCAATGACATGCTCGAGGTAATAAATTGGAAAGAAAACATTGAGGGATTTAGAAGATTGTCTCTCTGATACTTTCTCGTATCCGTTTTGATACGAATTCAGAAACGAACCATTAGCATAGATTTTGTACCTTTTTTGGTTTTTTGGTCATGTCCTTGTATTGGTCTTTTCAGCGCCTTGCTGCTAATCAATATATGTTATTAGTGATAAAAAAGAAAAGAAAAAGCATAGATTATGTAGACATGGTTTATAACATTGGAGAATTCAACAAAATTACATGGAGAAAGATAGTATACGACGAATTGTTCAAAAAGCTTTGCAAATTGTTCAAAGAAGTTCAAGACATACAAAAAGCACACTCATCTTGATGAATGTGCATTCGCCGTTCAAGTACAATTATGTTTCATTTTTTCTTGTACCCTTAGCATGCAAAATTTCACATCATCTCTTGATATCATAGTTGATTTCCATACCTTATACCAAGGATCAAAATTTCGGCCGAAATGACCGAAATTTCGGCCGAAATTATCGGTTTCAGTCCCCACCGAAACGATAATTTGGATCGAAATTTCGGCCAAATTTTCGTTTTTCGGCCGAAATTTCGGTTTCGGTCAAGCCCGACACCGAAATTTTACCCGAAATTTTGATCCTTGCCTTATACTTTTAAACAGGTTTGGACGTTCGAGCGTATCCATATCTTAGCTCCTCCCTCTTCTATAGAGCAGAGGATGCCAAGGTATCAGAGGTACTCCTTATATCTACTGCTAAAGCGCGAAATGTATCAATATGTCTTAAAAAGAGCTGATGTAAAAAGGCCTATAACCGTATTCTTTATTTGTGTTATGTGTAAAGTAATTTAACTTTATCATGATATCATTTATTTTTCACAGACGACTCTTGAAATTAAAGTGTCACCTTAGGAATTGAAGATTTTGATCATTCGTGACGCCCTAAATGCTAGAGGGATTGAAACCAATATGGCCCACTTGTTGCGTAAACAAATCATTACTTTGGAGAGGAAAAATGTGAAAATATTGGAAGCCGTTCAAATGTTGAAGAAAGGACTGTGTGAGTTGAGGGTAACAAAAAAATAAAAAATACGGCGAGTGATTGATTATGTTATCTTTCTGATTGAATTGACATCCACAACAATCCAATATGTTGACAAAAAGAAAAAGAATGCTCCTTCGGTTTCCAAATCCGATTTGGATGAAGAACGCACGAGAAGGTCATCGGCATGGTTTTAAAACACGAAAACTCAACTTGGAAGTCATCTGAGTAGAGTCAACTCTGAAACTCGGTCCGACTCAACTCGCTTTGACTCGGGTTATATATATATATATATATATATATATATATATATATATATATATATATATAACAGGACATGATTACGCGCTAACCCTAAAATGGCATAAATCCCGCACGATAGGAGTTAGGGTTCTTAATCTTCCATTAAAATAAAAAAAATAAAAGAAAAATAAGATAGAAGATCTTTGGATTCGCTCCAAAGAGGCTTGTCGGCTTCGCACCAACGATAACTTTGAAGAATCACTCCTCAAAGGCGAAAACTCTTCGCAAGTTTTCTACGAAAGATTTCATTCTTTCACAAGATGTACAAAAGTAACTTAATTTTTTTTATTCATTTTTCAATAATAATTCTCATAAGAGATTACAATGTGTATTTATAAAGAAAAGAAACCCTAGGAATACTTCTTAAAGTAAAATTCCTAATCGACCATTAAAAATTTCTAATATAACGGTCATAATTAATTTCACCATTAATCCTTTTTTAATTACGCGACCACTTTTGAAGGGTCAAACGATGTCCGATTAACATGAAATTAGTCTTGTTTAAAAGCTTATCGAAGTAGCTTTCTAACAAGACAAGAATCACCCAATTCCGACACATATTGGTAGACTTATGATCACTTTTTCGATGATTGAGCAGAAAGTGACGAAATTAATAGTCACGTATCACATATATGTGCCTGACCCCTAAATAATTCAAATAAGAAAACTAATCCTAAAATAAACCATTTATTAAAATTAATAGAATCCTAATAAAAAGGGAAACTAAACCTAGATAAAAATATTGCCTAAAATAATGTGCACATGGGTCTTTAACGGGCCTTTTTTAAAAACCTATTCGTGGGTCCTCTTTCTCTTTCGACGTCTCCTCTTTATCCGGCCACAATCTCGGCGTGTAGGCTTTAATCCCGCATTATAAATATTTAATAGATGTAAATTCATTATTGTCCATATCCCATCCATCTAATAATTAGAAATTCATCACACATCGTGCATTTAAATATTCATTACATCTACGCCAAATTATCTGCACAAAATATGTTAAAAAAGAGTAAAAGGGTGCTAAAACTTGCACCATCTAAGCCAAATGATCTGCACAGAATATGTGAAAAAAAGTAAAAGGGTGCTAAAACTTGCACCATCTAAGCAATACGATTTAAAGACCAATTGACTGATTTCAATCAGATGATACAAATCATATTTCATGCCAATATTTGGCCTCGAATATCTTTACATCATGATCTTCAAATTGTATGACTTAGATGGTGTTCCAAGTGGCACATATCTCTAAAATAACCAAGTCTTTATTTTTAACCAAAAAAAGATATTGCTCTAATTTTTTTTTCTAAGTGGCACATTCCCACACTAAAAATCTCCTATGCAAGGTTTTTATTGTTGGTTTAGGTCTATTCCAACCAAAAACCCCTCTTCTCAGGAGCTTAGGGCTGCTCCAGTAAAAAAAAATGATAAAAGTGGAAAAAAAATACTTACAGCTTAGAGCTGAAGGCTGAGGGCTGCGCTGCGATTCTTCTTTTTCTTCTTGAGAGTTTAGGGTCGAGAGATGAGATTAGGGCTGAGATTAGAGCTAAGGGATGAAATTAGGTTGCGATTTGGGCTGACGGTTACACTTCGATTCTTTTCTTCTTCTGCTTTTGGTTTTTCTTATGCTTCTCCTCCTTCTCCCTTCTCCCTTCTCCCTTCTTTCTTCCAGATTTTAGGGTACGAGAGGGGAGTTGGGAGTTTCTGTTGAGGGGTCTTTCAATATAAAGATTAGCGAAATTACTAGTTTTTCCTTTTAACCTCATATAAAGCCTCGCCACTCCTCATTTTACTGTCACTTAACTCGATTCACCGAGTTTGAAAACTCGGTCGAGGTCCCGAGTCGGATCTGCGGGTTGCTCGATTCCCAAGTCTAATCGAGCCCTTAGGCGAGTCGACTCAGGACTTGGCTGAGCCGAGTCGACTCGCGTGAGTTCCGAGTCGACTTGTCGAGTTTTAAAACCATGGTCATAGGACCAAACGAGGAAGGTAATACAAAACGTATCTATAAGATGAAAAAACAACACAATTTGTTTAGTACTGTCATACAAATAAATTATGATTAATAATATTACCCAATTAGTTGAATATCCATATTCAAAATCACTTTGTTACGAAATAGGGACTAGAGATCAATATTCCTACATTTTGTAGAAGCAATGTTGTAAGAGAGCAAAGATACCAAAATCATCGCCAAAGGTATTTGTAGGAATTTATTAGTTGAAGGTTCATTCTTAGAAATGTATCGAAGAAAATTTTGTGTTTAAAATTTGTCTTATTGTAAAACATGGGTCAAATAGGAAATTCTAAATAAATATGAGAAACAACTTATGGAGAAATGTTCAAGAAAGCTTAAGGAGAGAGCTACAAATGAGCTTAGAGAGAGGCGTATGCACATGCTGAAAATGATATAGTTGACCTTGACAATGATGAGGTTGCCATGCCGAGAGAGTACTACTACATAGACCCGATTGTAGAAGAATTTAGAAAAAAAGTCAAAAGTAGAGTGTATAGTATGCAACATTGACGATGACATAGAAGACGACTTCGTTGACATAGAAAAAAGGTATCGAAAAAGTCATATTGGTTGAAAACTACTTACCAACCATATGATGCTCAAAGAGGGATTAAGAAACGGACGACTCCAAAGGAAGTAAGTAGGTTTTTAGTTGCATAAAGATATTAAATTTATTTCATCATATGATAACTTCTAAGTGTCTAAAGCCAGGGGAGCATGATTTCCACATGCTTACACGGGATACGACCTTAGAACAAATTTGTCTCATCAAGCCGTGCTGGAGTTACTCCGACAACAAATGAGTTTTATTTACCCAAACAAAGTTAATTGATATTCGTTACAGTGTGGTGAGGCAGGTTGTCACTTGTGTTAAGTTTTAAATCCACAAAGGTAAAACGTGGAGGACACTTCATATTTTTTATAGGAAAACTCTTACTGAATCATAACTTCGAACGCTACATTTTCCCAATTGGTTATCAAGAGCGGTATTGAAGTTGTTTAGTTTATTTTGCTTTATTGAATTTAATGTTGACTATGGTTGTTATTTTCTATAATTTTGAACAAACTTGTCAGGCTATGGATGCATTTTTATTTCTAATTATGAAATGAGAGGTGAAATACCGGGATAAATTCCATCAATATCATTTTTTTCACATGTGATAGCTCACAAGTCAATATGACCCTCCCATAAAAGTTTTGTTGTTATAATCAAAACCAGTTTCAACTCATATTCTGTCCATATTAGGGATTGTTGTGTACTGCCTCGAAGGAGTTTAAGAAACACATGACGAAAAAATGGAGCTAAAGATTTGAGAGTTCACTGCCTGCAATATTTAAGCTAAGTCGCAGTTTATTGAAATTTTCAGATCTAGATCGTATGAGATACAAAATAACTAATGTTAACAAGGTATTATGGGAAAAACCTTTTTAAGATTGACGCCTATAACTAACCATAACGTAATGATTTCTCGTTATATATAATTATTTATTCCCGCACACAGGGAGATATCAGGACACTGGTTGTTGATTATTATCTATCTCAAAGAGAAAGGTTGGGGTCCTTGACTCCCTATCACGTAACCCTCTGCTAGAGTATAATGAAGAAATTACTATATTGGTATATTTTTTTTCCTAATTATTAAATTGAATATGTAATGCACTATTTATTGCTAACTTAGAATCTTCTTTTGTCATATAGAAGAAAATTTTCCCTTATTGTCAAGATATCTAAGAAATGACATGTTGGATTTACGAGGTTTGTCTTCGACGAGTCCTTGAGACATTCCCAGGCAGACTAATGGTTGGGATTGTGGAATGTTCGTCCTTGAATACATTGATTATTCTGCTTGCGAATTTGTTTGTTCTTTTATTGAGGTATATTTATAAGTAGGTTGTATTGCCATCCGTTTTTTTAATTTTTGCCCAATTGACCTTTTCTTTATTGGATACCACGCCGATATAATGTATGTTAGGCGTCCGGCTGTATTTGAGATAATTGTTGGGGCAGTTAAACCGTAGGAATGAATTGGCATTTCATGTCATATTTTAGGTAGTGGAATGATTAAAACCTTTAACCATTTATATATCTTTAGCATAATTCACGAGGTTAGAATGAGCCATTAGACCTGCATCTATCTTTGGTGACAGTCTTCAAACAGGATTATAACTCACCATGAACTATAATTAAAAAAATAATTCAATTGTAAAGGGCAACTGATCATGTCACTTAACATGATATATTATCACCGACCAGTTTAATATAATATGGGTTGAATTGATATATGTTTTCTTCAATTTGAAGGACCCAAGATTTGCTACCCGAGCCCAACACCAAATTCAACGGGCACACCCACACCATCCAAGGAATCACGTGACATCACATCATAGAAGCTTGACCGCCACCGTCTTCAGTTGAGGGAAAAATGACAATAGGTATAACAAGGGTCATACTTGGTGCATGGATCAAAATCTTGGCCGAGATGACTTGGTGTCGGCCCCTATCGAAACAAAAAATTACCCAAATTTCGGGCAGAGGTCAGAAATTTGAAATTATTGGCCGAATCGTCAATTTATCGGCCAATAATTTCAAATTATCGATCGATAAATTGAATTATCAATTTCTCGACTGACAATTTGAAATTATCGGCCGAGATTTTGGAATTTCAATTTAATTTAAATTTTTTATATTTTTTTTAAGGTCTTTTGCTTCGAATTTTTTTTGGTTCCCATACATTTACCCGAGTTTCATTCCTTTACACTTAGTTTATTTTTTATTTTTCTCCTCTCTCTCCTTCCATAGCTTGACGAAATTTTGCCGAATATTGTCGGATCTTGACGAAATCTCGTCGTATTGTACCGTAACTTATTGAATCTCATTGGATTTCGCCAAAATTTGCTGGATTTTGATGGATTCTCGACGGACTTTGATGGATTCTCTCCCAAAGTTACCTTAACTTACCGAATATCGTCTGGTTTCTCCGTATCTCACCGAATCTTCCCAGATTTAGCCAGATCTTGTCGAATCTTGCTGGATTTTGTCAAATGTTACCGATATCTTATCGGATTTAATCTCAATAGTTCAATTGCTTCTAATAATGTGAAAAGAGTTAAAAAAATAAAGTTCGGCAAAGTTCGGGGCAAATTTTTGAAAATTACTGAAATTTACCGGAAATTTGACCAATTTACGATTTGGGTGGTGAACGAAATTGAAACCGAGAGTTTGATCCATGACTTGGCGGCACTAGAATAGTTTGCTCAATTGGAGCAACCTCCTTTTCACCCACATTTTCAGCTTCAGAAATAACAGGAATTACGGGAGGGGTGTGAAGCGTGGTTCAAAATTTCGGCCGATAATTCAAATTATCTACCGAATCTTATCGGTTTCGGTCCATGCCGAAACAAAAATTTGATCCGAAATTTATGTCAAATAATGTATTGAAGGGTAATTTTCGACTGAAATTTAAAATTTCAGACGAAAATTTTGGTAAAATTTTCGGTTTCGGTCATGCCCGAAACCAAAAACGAAATCGATATTTTGATCCATGGTGTGAAGTGTGCCATCTGAGAAGCTTTAGTCTACATGCAAGAAATTCATTCCTTCACTTATTGCAGTTGAGACGAGATGTTCCAAACGTCGTTCGCCTATGTCGCAAAGGGCGATCAAGTGATGGTCTAAGAGATTGACACTCAGGTGAATTAAACTCCTTTGGATCCATCTGTTGGGGAGGAAAGTGAGTCGAAGCTAATATTTGAAGACATTAGATTTCTTTGAAGCAGTGGTGCCTTAACAGTAACATCCGCTCACAATTCAATGTAGGGGGTATCGGTTCTTCTTTTACCACCCTGGCTTTGCTAGCAAGTCAGATAAAGGACAACTCTAAGAACAACAAGCTCCAACAACCCAAATCAATTTCTCTCTAATTAAAATGAACTCCAAAAATAGATAAATAAATAACAAAGCTTCAAATTAAATAAATCATATATAAATTCAACATGGATCATATTAAATTGGCCGATGATAATCTATCATGTTAAGTGACATGATCAGCTGACCTCTATTGATGAACTATTTTTTAAAAGTTTAGTCCACCACGAGCTGTAAACCTATTTGAAGACTGTCACCAGAGATGGATGCAGATCTGGTGTCCCATTCTAATTTCTTAAATTATGCAAAAAATATATAAGTGGTTATAGGTATTAATTAGTCCACTGACTAAAGTTCGACATGTTAGTTCACTCCTACAGTTCGACTACTCCAACAATTATCTAAATGCAGCCCGCCGCCTAAAATGTCATATCGACCAGGTCTCAAATAAAGAAAAAGTCAATTGGGCAAGGAACTAAACTACTGAAGGCAATGCATTCTTATAAATTTACTTTAGAAAAAGAATAAGCAAGTCCGCAAGCAGAATAATCAATGTAATTAAGGACGAACATTCCACACTTCCAACCATTAGTGTGCCTGAGAATTTCTCGATGACCCCTACAAGACTAAGTTCACAAATCTAACTTTTTATTTCCTCTTAATAACAAGGGAAAATTTCCTTCTATATCATAGACGAAGATTCTAAGTTAGCAATAAATAACGCATCACATATGCAATGTTGTACTTTTTAGAAAAAAATACCAATATGGTAATTTCTTCATTATCCCCTAACAGAGGGTCACACGGTAGGGAGTCAAGGACCTCAATTTTTTCTCTTTGAGATGGATAATAATCGACGACCAATATCTTGGGATCTCCTTGTGTACGAGAATAAATAACTACATATATCGAGAAATGATTATGTTATGGACGATTATAGGTGCCAATTTTAAATAGGTTCTTCCCATAATACCTTGTCAACACTAGCTATCTTGTATATAATACAATCTGGATAAGAAAATTTAAACAAACTATGACTTACCTTCAATGTTGCACGCAGTGAACCAAATTCCTTAGTTTTTTTTCTTCATGTGAGGCATTACACAACAATCCCTGATATTGACAGAATATGAGTTGAAACTTGTTTCAATTATAATAACATAACATTTATGAGAGGGTCATATGAACTTACAAGATACCACATGTAAAAAAATGATACCTGTGAAATTTATCCCGATATTTTACCTCATGTTTCTTCATTAGAAATAAATACGCATCCATAACCTGTCACGTTTGTCCAAAAATTATAGAAAAATAACAACTAAAATCAACATCATATTTAATAAAGCTATTTAATAAAGCAAAATAAATTAGGCAATTTCAATACCACCCCTCATAACCAATTGAAAAACGTAGCGTTCGAAATTATGAGATCGATAAAATTGCTCCTTTAAAGAAAAGTGATGTGTCCATGTTACCTGATGCTAATTGATCGAGCGGCTATACAAAATTTAAAACTCAACACAAGTAACAACCCGCATCACTACTAACACGAATGTCAAATAACCAACTTTTAATATAACTTCTTGTCCGGGTCACTCCAGTACTACATGGTGAGACAAATTTGTTCCAAGGTTATATCTTGCATATGCGTGTGGATGTCATCCTGCCCTAGATATAAACACTTAGAGGTTTCATATGATTGAGCAAATTTAATATCTTTATGCTACTAAAAACTTACGTATTTCCTTTGGAACCATAAGTTTCTTTGTCCTCCTTCGAGAATCATATGGTTGGTATATTGTTTTCAACCAATATGACTTTTTCAGTACCCTTTTCCTATGAAACGAAGTGCTCTTCCATGTTATCGTCGATGTTGCATAGTTTACACTCTCCTTTGAACTTCTCTACAAATTCTTGTACAATCGGGTTTGTGGAATGCTCTCTCGACACGTCTACCCCATCGTTGTCAAGGTCGCTTGTATCCTCCTTCACATGTGCATTCGTTGTCTCTCTCCGAAGCTCATCTGTAGATCTCTCATTACCCCTCTCTTTAACACTCTTCCACAAGCTGTTTCTCAGATTTAATTGAAAATTCTCCATTTAACCCTTGTTTTACAATAAGATAAATATTAGGTACAAAATTTTCTTTAATACATTTCTAAGGACAAACCTTCAACTAATAAATTCATACAGATACCTTTAGTGATGATTTTGACTATCTTTCCTTTGTTCTCTTTCAATGTTGCTTCTACACGATTTAGGAGTATTGATCTTGTCCCTATTTCGTAACTAAGTGGTTATGGATATTAATATTCAACTAATTGGACAATATTGTCAATTATATTTGTATGAGTATGATAGTATTAAAAAAATTATGCTTGTTTGGCATCTTGTTGGGAAGTTTTGTATTACCTTTCCCGTTTTCTCCTACAAGCTTCTCATACGTTCTTCATCCAAGTCGGATTTAGAAATCGAAAGAGTATTCCTTTTTGATTGCTGATTTAAACATATTGGATAGTTGTAGATGTCAGTGTTAACCAGAACGATAACAAAATCAATCACTCGCCATATTTTTACTTTTCTGTTACCTTCAACTCACATTTTTTTCTTCAACATTCAAACGACCACCGATAGTTTCACATTTTTCTTCTCCAAAGTAGTGACCTGTTTACCCAACAAGTGGGGTCATATTGGTTTCAAGCCCTCTATCGTTTAGGGCGTCATGAATGATGAAGATCATCTATTCCTGAGATGATACTTTAATTTCAAGAGTTGCTTGTGAAAAAAATATATTTTATAGTAAGGTAAATTACTGTACACAGAATACGAATGGAGCAAAAATAAGGTGGATATGAGGAGTACCTTTGGTACCTTGGGATCCTCTGCTCTATGGAAGGGAGAGTTAAGGTGGGGATACGCTTGAACGCCTAAACCTACTTAAACATATGAGGTATGATAATCAATTGTATGATATCAAGAGATGATGTGAAATTTTGCATGCTACTATTACTAAAGAAATGAAGCGAAACTCTAACTGAAGGGCGAATACACATCCATTAAGAAGTGTGCGTAGAATTCCATGGGCCCATCTCAACCTCACAAAACCGGCTTGTAAGGTGAGGATTGCCTCAAGTTTATATGTAGCCCAAGGCCAGATACCCAGGAGATGTGGGATTATTGCTCACGCCACCTTTCGTGTAACGTGTCTCTCTACATTCCTCTGGTATATGCTTTGATACCATGTAGAATTCCACGAGCCTAACTCAACCTCACAAAACCGGCTTGTAAGGTGAAGTTTGCCCAGGTTTTTATATATTGCCCAAGGCAATATATGCTAAAAGGGCGGGTTTCAGAGCTACTTGGAGGAAGTGGAGGTACGGGTGCTACTCTACTCCGTGGTTTTCGGTATTGGTGAATGGTACGTCTACTGGGTATTTCAAGAGCTCTAGGGGTCTCAGATAGGTAGATCCCCTTTCCCCTTTTCTATTCAACTTGGTTGGGGAGGCTTTATCCGGGCTGATCGGACGCGCTAGGGACTTGGGCACGCTTGCTGGGATCCGGGTTGGAGAGCAGGGCAGATCCATCACGAACTTGCAGTACGCAGATGACACTATTTTATTTGGGCAGGCTAAGATGGCGGAGCTCCGCACTATGGTTGATGTGCTTTCGGTGTTCGAGGCAGTGTCGGGACAGCGGATTAATCTCTCCAAATCAACTATCTCTGGCATTGGGGTGGATGAGGACTCCCTGGCTATTCTCGCTGATTCGGTTGGATGTGGCATTGAGAGGCTGCCCATCAGATACCTTGGCTTGCCACTTGGGATTAGAAAGCCCTCGAGCCGTGATTGGCTTCCGGTTGTGCAGAGGTTTGAGCAGCGATTGTCGTCTTGGAAAGGAAGGTTTTTGAGCAGTGGGGGGAGGCTGATCTCATGGGTTAAAATATCGGGTTACCGATACGTATCGTCCGAGCTCCAAAACGATACGTATCGGTACCGGTCTGTATCGGACGATACATTGAATGTATCGTTCGATACATTCAATACATTTGAATGTATCGAACGATACATTCAATGTATCGTTCGAGTCCAATACCGATACGTATCGTCCGATACGTATCGGTATCGGACGATATTTTGATCCATGGCTGATCTTGGTTAAAGCGGTGCTATTGTCGACCCCAATCTTCTTCACGTCTATGTTTAGATGTCTTGCTAAGATTCTTGATCGCCTGGAGCGTATCCAAAGGTCTTTTCTTTGGGAGGGGGCCGGCTTAAATAGGCGATATCACCTAGTAAATTGGGACACTTGTCAGCTGCCGATTGCTTATGGTGGGTTGGGGATTTGGAACCTTAAAAGAACCAATCTGGCGTTGCTAGGTAAATGGATTTGGAGAGCGGGAAGGGAGGAGGAGAGGGGAAGTCTGTGGTGGCGGGTTCTAAGCGAGAAGTATGGGCTCTCCTGGGGGAGGTGGGGGATAGAGCTTTCCAACCACAGGAGCACCTCGCGATGGTGGAGAGAGATTTCGCGTGTTTGGGAGTTTTTGGCGAAAGGGATCCGAGATCCGATACAGCTGGGGCTGTGGTTCACAGATACGTTTTTGGGAGGACCGCTGGTTGGAGGTGGGGCCGCTTAAAGATATATACCCGGATATATTTGCCCTATCGTCGAACCCGGGGGGTAGGGTTGACGAGTTTGTGTCGATCGTCGGTGGGAGGAGTGTTTGGGACGTTGTCATCAGAAGGCGCCTCAGGGACTGCGAGGTGGGGCGTTATCTGGATCTGTTGAACAGGCTGTATGAGACACAACAAAATAGCTTATGGGCTGACCAGAGGATTTGGGCCTTGAATCGGAATGGGAAGTTCAACGTCAAAGCGTTATATCAATGGATGTCGCAGCGCCCGCTTATCAGGTTCGAGGGTAAATGGCTGTGGAGGGAGCCTATTCCGCTAAAGTTCTGGTTCTTTGTTTGGGCGTTGTGCAAGGACATAATTCTCACTAGGGACTAGCTGATTCAGCGGGGTAGTGCTGTCTCGAGTTCGTGTGTTATGTGTCCCGATGGGGAGGAGTCTGCTTCTCACCTCTTCATTCATTGCCGTATGGCTAATGAGGTGTGGGGAGCCATTCTAAAAGATTTTGGTATGGCTTGGTCTATGCCGCAATCGCCTTATTTGCTGTTGCTCAGCTGGGAGGAGGTGAAGCTGATGGGGGAGGGAAGGCTGGCTTGGAGGCGTCAATGTTTGCCGTTATGTGGTGCTTATGGCGTGAGAGAAACTGTAAAATTTTTGAAGAGGAAGTTAAACTTGTCGGTATGGTTATAAGGTCGGTGGCGGAGCTGGTTAGGTTTTGGGTAGGGCGGGCGAGGGTTGGGGATGGCTGTTGTAATTTCTTGTGGGACCCGGGTTAAGGGGGCTATGCCCCTAATCTTTGTCTGTCGGTGGATCTTGTCTTTTTCCTTTTTAGCAGCTTTTTTTTTTTCGATTATGTGCGTCGCGATTCTATTGGGTTTCAGCGCCTTGCTGGTTATTAATACAATTTTTATTACTGATAAAAAAAAAATAAAAAAAATTGCCCAAGGCCATTAATAGGTAGTCTCACATCACCCATGGTGTATCCATGGCCTTGGGCTATATAAACCTGGGGCAACCCTCTCCTTACAAGCCGGTTTTGTGAGGTTGAGTTTGGCTCATGGGATTCTACATGGTATCAGAGCAGGTACCACAGGGTATTAGAGCAAGCCGGTTTTGTGAGATTGAGTTAGGCCCATGGAATTCTACATGGAATTAGAGCAGGTAACCACAGGGATGTAGAGAGACACGTGAGGGGGCGTGAACCATAGTCCCACATTGCTTGGGTCAGTGGCCTTGGGCTATATATAAACCCGGGCAAGCCTCTCCTTACAAGCCCGCTTTGAGAGGTTGAGTTAGGCCCATGGGATTCTACAGTGTGTTCTTTATGCCTTGAATTTCTTTGAAAAATTTGCTAGACCTTGAATAATTTGTTGTATACTATCTTTCCCATGCAATTTATTAAACTCTCCAAATGTTATAAACCATGTCTACATAATCTATACTAATGGTTCATTTTTTTGGTTGGTATCAAAACAGATGCAAGAAAGTACAAGAGAGACAATTTGCTAAAGTCCTCAATGTTTTCTTCCGAATTTATTGTCTCAATCTAGAATGCCCTTGATTTCCCTCCTCATACTTGCTTCTTTGTTATCAAAGTATTTGCAACGAAATAACTATATTTCGTATTTGCCTACTTTCTTATTGAATGTAGGACACTTATCAACTATATCTAAATCGGTCATAATAGACATCTCATATGTATGAACACTTATATGCTTACCGCTTATTACAAATCATTCATTGACGTACTCGTACTTCTCAATCAACAAATATATTAAACAACATTAAGTTCGTACATTAGAAAGTTTGAGAAAAGGGGCATACGCTGTTGGCGTAAGTGCTTCTTTCTCAACCTTAGAGAGACTAGAAATGAAATAATATATTTTGCTCGGGCTACATGCACGATATTCCTGATCACATTCATTCCAAGAAACATATAAATGTGAATATTTCTAAATTAAGTGAACTCAGAGCAACAAATGACTAATGAATAACATATAAAAAAAACTTTATTTTTTGGGCATTTGATCGTTGTAGAAAAGGAAAGCTAAAAACCACTTATACTTTCTATCGTCGCTAGCTCACTAGAGGCAGTGGCTTAATGCTAAAGCACTCCTTCGGTTTTATCTTCAGAAATATTAGTTTTTGTAAGAAATCGATTCGAGCCATCTGTATCAATCGATGAAGGCTCACTAAAGGAAGTGCGGAGGATAGGGACAATATATATATATATATATATATATATATATATATATATCTTTGAAATCAATAATTGTTTTAATCGAGATGAAAAGCACTAAAAGCTTCATGCCAACATAACGAGCTGAAACTACAAAAATTCAATTACTAACTAAATTAATTTAAAAAAAATTTTCGCACAATATATTCATTGTTAAAAAAGGAATGACATGTACTTTGAGTTTTAAAACTGTAAACAACAAATTTTTGTAGAATATAAATCCAACACGAATCAATCATAACAAATTTCCCCTCGTTAGGAGGTTTTATTGAAAATGATGGACTTTACACTTTCGGGTATCGTAATTGATTCCCTGTTAATGACATCAAAATCGAATACTTCTGATTAAAAGCTACTAAAGAAAAGTAAAGTAATTACATCTCTGAAATAAACAAAATAAATCCTAAGTCTAAGTCTTCCTTAATATCTTCGTCTTTATGGTACGAGATGAGCACATAGTATGCTCTCTTCGTCTGAGACTTAGGCGATGTGAAATAAAGGACGTTGGATGAGAGATCCCCTTCTTCGGAAGTTAGACCCATCCAATTGATAGGCATGGTCAAATATGGGCATGAGGAGTTCGTGGATGAATCTCATAAAGAAATCATGCTCACTTGTTTGGAAAATGAATTCCAACACTGGGTCCATTTTCTGATGTCTGGTCATCCAAAGAATTAGCACTTTTGGTTATGAGGTATCTAATCATGGGTTGGATATCATCAAATTTCTGAGGATTTGATCATCATAAGTTATTTTGTGATGGTTTCACCATTAGATCATGTAATGATCTTATAATACGATCATTTAACGTAAAATTAATGAATCCACCGTTGGATTTGATAAAAACTATGAGATTTGATCAATACATAATAAATTTACGGTTGATTCTTATTACGGTCTCGTACTATGACTGTTTTGGTAAAAGTCAACGAGTCTACCATTAGATTTGACCAAAATCATAAGATTTGGTCAACATGTAACAAATTCACTGTTGGATCTCGTTATAATTTCGTATTATGATCGTTTGAGTGAAAGTCAACGAGTTCACCGTTGGATTTGACCAAAATTATAAGATTTGATCAACACGTAATAAATCCACCGTATGATCTCGTTACGATCTCGTATTATGATCGTTTGACCAAAAGTCAATGAATCCACCGTTGGATTTGACTAAAATTACAAGATTTAGTCAACATGTAATAAATCCACCGTAGGGTCTCATAACGATCTCTTGTTATGATCATTTGACTAAAAGTTAACGAATCCGTCGTTAAAATATTTAACCCACGTGAGGGCTGCATGAGCGATGGCCTAAGCAGGGACGGCCGACGCAGGCATGACTAGGGCGGAGACGGCCTAGGAAGCACCGATACGCCCAAAAGGGTGTCGTATCCGATACGGGTAGTGCCTGCGTATCCCACGAGTTTCCGGAAAAAAAAATCGGGTGCCGGGATACGGGAGGTATGGTATTTGTTTAAAAAAAAAAATTATTTTAATCCCAATTTTTTTAGGGTTGTCTTTTTGCGGGAGGTATGGGCTTTTTTTTTGCTTTGCTCTTGCTCTTTTTCCAGGAGTGCAAGACATACCTGTTGTGCAGTGGGGCTTCTTCTCAAATCAGGTACCAAATACCAATGATTTTTTTCTTTCTTCGTATTATTCTTCTTCTTTCCATTTTTACCCCCTTGCTTGCTGCGATGAGGCTTCTTCTTTAATCCCAATTTTTTTCCCTTTCTTTCTTCTTCTCTCCATTTTTCCCCTTGCTGCGATGGGGCTTTTTTTTTTTTTTGCTGCGCTGTGTTTTTTTTTTGGTTTGGCATAGCAGCGATTAGCGATAGCTTCTTGGCCCTGGTTTTAAATGATTTGGCACCATCAGTTTTTATTTTGATGGTGTTAGATAATTTAAACAAAAAGCCCGTCCCCTCACCGTCACGGCGCCACCTGCTAGATTATTTATAGGCCCGACTCATGTGACCGTCATGTATATCCAAAAAATATGTTTAAATGATCTTAAACCATCAAATTTGGAATGGCCCGACTCACGTGACCATCATGTATACCTAAAAAATGCGTTTAAATGATCTTAAACTATCAATGGTTTAAAATGTGGTGATCTGTACCGTTGAGGAGATTTAAGCCATCTGATTTATGTCATAATGGGCCCAAAAATGGCATTGTAGTTTAAGCCATCTGATTGTGTACTTTAATATCAACCGTTGTTTACAATGTTCCTGGCTGATATTAAAGATCATCGATCAACGTTTTAAGATGTTGTGATCTGTATCGTTAGGGAGATTTAAGTCATCTGATTTCAGTCATAATGGGCCAAAAATGGCATTGTAGCGAGGTTTAAGCCATCTGATTTTGTAGCGAGGTTTGAGCCATCTGATTTCAGTCATAATGGGCCAAAAATGGCATTGTAGCGAGGTTTAAGCCATCTGATTTGTGGACTTTAATATCAACCATTGTTTTCACTATTAAGGGCTGAATTAAAGATCATCAATCAGATGGTTCACATCCACTTATATGCATATTTCTTTCGGCTGAGCCATCTTCCGATGTCTGATGTTAAAAATGATAGAACTCGTGCTTCAACCGAAAGAAATATTAATGGCTGATATCAACTTATATGAAAGAAATATTCATGGCTGAAAAATTATGGACTTTAATATTCACCATTGTTTTCATTATTAATGGCTTATATTAAGATCATCAATTGGATGGTTAACCACTTCACATCCACTTATATGCATATTTATGAATATAATTTTCTTTTATGGTCAGATTTTTTCAAATTTTCATCGCCAATGAGCGCTTCTCATAGTTTTGGCACCGGTGGGAGTGACGATACTCGTCCTCTATGCAGATACGTTATGAAATTAGGGGCATCCGATGGTGGGGGTGGTAACCAAAGATGGACTGACAATTATTGGAATGAGACGTATTCTAGAAGAAAGACACATTTACTCAAAGTTAGGGATGTGGGAGTTGCTGTTTGTGGTAAACTTTTACCCGAACATATGAGGGAGACGAATAATTTAGAGGATGAAGCGGAAAAAATGAAAAGACCGAAGCAAGTTTTTCTACATGTTCGATCCACTACAAGTAGCCATGGTAGCTTGGCTACGATTAGTGGTACTGATGGTATTGTTGAACCTCCCGCGCTTGGGAAAAGAAGATAGGTTGGGGATTCTCCCTCTCCCTTGGGAAAAGCATGAAACAGTGAGGAGTGCGAACATTGAATGGTATTATTGTTAAGATGTTTTATTCCGATGGCCTACCATTCCATCTTGCAAGAAACCCGCATTATGTTGAGGCCTTTAAGTTTGCAACAAATAAAAATCTTGCTGGTTATATTCCTCTTGGTTACAATTCTCTATGGACCACATTGCTGGAGAGAGAGAAGGCTTAGATAAAGACGTTATTGGAGCCAGTTAGAGGGATGTGGAAAGAGAAAGACGTTAACATAATATCTGATGGATGTAACGATGTATAGAAAAGGCCACTTATCAATTTCATGGTTGCATTGGATGGATGACCAATTTTTTTGAAAGCAGTTGATGGCACGAAAGAAAACAAGGATGGACATTATATTGCTACACTGCTTCTACATGTTATTAAAGAGGTTGAACCTTATAACATGGTCTAAATCATAACAGATAATGCTCCTGTGATGAAAGCAGCTGAGTCTCTTGTTGAGGCTGAATATCCTCATATTTTTTGAACTCCTTGTATTGCCCACACTTTGAATCTGGCTCTGAAGAATATTTGTGCAACAAAGAACACAGAGAAGAATGAGATCGCGTACAATGAATGCAATTGGATCGCTTAAATAATCGATGACGCTTTATTCATACGGATTTTTATCGTTAATCACTCAAGGACGCTAGCACTGTTTAATGAATTTAGCCCTTTGAAGTTGTTAGCTATTGCTGAGACAACATTTACTTCGGTCATAGTCATGCTGAAAAGACTAAAACTTGTAAGAAGAGGTCTTTAGAGCATGGTGATTAGTGAGGAATGGTCTTCGTATAGAGAAGGCGATCCGGGGAAAGCTGCAACTGTGAAGGAGCTAGTCTTAAGTGATACTTGGTGGGATAAGGTCGATTACATCGTTTCCCTCACCAATCCTATATATGAAATGCTTACACGTGCCAACACGGATAAGCCTATTCTTCACATGGTGTATGATATGTGGGATACGATGATTGAGAATGTGAAGAAAACAATCTTTAGATTTGAAGGCAAGGAAGAAAGTCAAACATCGTTTTTCTATGATGTGACTCATAGTATACTTGTGATTTTAAACTTGTTTTAAACTCGCAAGCGCACGAATCAGATTATAGTCAGTGGGTGCGGAGTACGAGATCCTTCCCACGGAGATTGGTTAGAAAATCATCAAGAGGAAATAACAATTAACTAAAAGAACTACCACAGATTTAAACTAGCTTACGAATTTTTAGGAGTATGACGAGAATTAAAGACCAAATAATGAAATTAAATTAAATGAAGAATAAAAGAGAGGATCGGGATGCTAACTCCTCCCATCCTTGATTTACCATTTACAAGAAACAGATTTAACGGTTGAGGTACGATATCATCACGAGATGCAATACATATAAATATTCAACTCAATCAAATATTTACGGAAGATATATCATTAAATGCACAAAATCAATTTTCTAAAGTATGCTCTTCGTACTATCGCAAGAGAAACGAAGCAAAATATTCATCGTAAAAGGGACTTCCAATGACGATAAATTAATGTCACAAAATAGGGCAAAACATCTACCGTAAAAGAGAGGCTCCTAATGACGATGAATTAACGCTGCAAATATTATCAACAAAGAACTCGAAGTAGAATTCTTATTGCAGATCCGAGTTCATGGGAGTGTGACTAGCACCCCTATCTTAGATGATAATTGGAATTTACTAATTCGGCAAGAGCAATAAGACATTAAAGATCAAGGCATCTATGATAAAATAATATCGCAACTATAGATCTGTATTATTATAAATGAGCAATCTTGGATGGGATTCATTAGATCCCCATCCTCAAAGAGATTTAGCCACACATACTAGAAATGAATGACATAATTGAAAAATAAAATAAAAATACAATTAAAATACCATAAAGATGCCCTAACAAAATCCACGAAAGCTTCAATCCAACCGGTACAATCCTTCTTCAAAAGTAGAAATTAAACTAATCTAGGACCTAAAACTAGGAAATGGAAAGAATAATGCTTGGAAAATAAAAGGGAAAAACTGAAAGAAATTAAAAATGTTAAGGAAAATAAAAGGCTCCCCAAAGGGAGAGACCCCTAGAACTAATTCCCAAGTTTGCTTAAATAGGTCTTCAGCTCCAGATTTGAAATTCAAAATTCAAATTCAAATAAAAATTCAGGGCCCAACAGTCCATTTGCTCCAGTGTTCCAGTGTAAGTTTTATACTCTTCAATACTTCCAATTGCATGCAATGACCAGATATTCGTAAAACACTAAAAACCTTACAAATATGCCAGCTAGCCTTCATCGGATGGCTAAATGTAGACTTTAGGGGATGAAATATTATCATATTTCACCACTCATCAATACTCGTTGATCAATTGACTAAGAGTTGCACTCCACTCCATTGCTTGGCCATGTCGTTGAATCCTAGATAAGTTTGTTTACTCAATATAATGTACAAATTTTTTATTTCATAGACTATTTTAATGCTAATAATCTTCTTTGTATTTTATAACTAGTTACTATAGTGTGAAATGGATCAATGAGGCTTCAAATCGTGTTCCTCCCCACATGGATGCAGAAATATGTGTAGAGGAACAAATTCTGAAAATATTTTTCTCAATTTTCTATAAAGAGCAAGGGTGAATGTTGATTATGCTAAGTTTTCCAGGAGTCTAGATCAATTTGGCGAATTTGATGTTTGGAAGACATGTGGACATTAGAACCAAAAGTTTGGTGGTATACTCATGGAGCTTGGCTGCCATTACTCCAAGGCTTAACCTTCAAGCTTCTTGGACAATCATGTTCGTCATCGTGTTGTGAGAGGAACTGGAGTACATACTCCATTCATTCATTAAAGAGAAACAAAATTCTGCCAAAATTTGCTGAAGATTTAGTTTATGTTCATACTAATATTCAACTTTTATCGAGAAAGAATGAGGAGTACGCCAATGGAGCAAACGAGATGTGGGATATTGCAATAGACGTTTGGGATGAACCATTTGGAGGTGCTGGGTTACTTGGGATTGCAAGTCTCTCGTTGGATGAACCGGATTTGGAGTCTATTACGTTCACTGATGTGGATGCTACTGAGATGGATGTTGATATTGTTTGATGTTGTTTCTAAATAGTTTCTATTTTGTTTTTTGTTTTTACATTTAGTTCATGACAAGTTGAGGTTGAAGTATTGGTGGGATTTTGAGTAGTAACACTCATATCTTACATTTTAATTGAGCTTTCAACTCTAAATATATATTTTAGAATGAATTTGTCTCTTTATTAACTATTTTTTATATTTAAAAATAACCTAAAATATATATAAATATATATAAATTAATTTTTTAATGTAAGTACCCCCGCCATACCCGTGCTCTGATTTTTTGAAAATTGTTGTACCGTCGTACCCGTATGCCGTACCCGCACCGGTACTTCCTAGGAAACGACCACTCAGGTATGGCCAAGGTGGGGACAGCCCACACTGACACGACCAGGGCTGGGATGACCTACTTATTTGTATACTAAGAAATTGGATTTTACCAACATCATAAAAGAATTTCTGATCTCGAGGTTGAGATCCAAATCCTACATTTGAGGGAGTGATGACCTGAACCGCGAGGGAAACTCTAATTTTGAATGTGAGTTAGATCTAGTAAATTTGATGGTTATGAGTCGTTGTAGATGAGTATTTCGGGTGTCGAAGTTCGAAATCATTCTTTAGATTCGTGATTGCAACCCATACGAATTATCAGATTTGTGATTGCAATTCGATCGTACTAAGAGTTAAGCGAGAGAAATGAGGAGTAGAAAAGAGTGAGATGACTCACACAGGTCACCTGTGTGGGCCATATTTCAAAAGAGAAAGAGACAAGAAGGAGAAACAAAAGGAGAAAAAGGAGAGGAAAGAGATGGCCCATGCAGGTGACTTGTGTGGGCTATTGAAGAGAGAAGGATGATAGAGAGAGAAAAAGTAGGAGAAGAAGAAAAGAAAGGAGATGGAGAGGGATGGATGGCCCAAGCAGGACATAAGAGGAGAAAAGTCAAAGAAAGAAGATAGAGAGAAAAAGAAGGGAGAGGAATAAGGAGAGACGGGAGAAAATAGGGAGAAAGAGAGAGAAAAAGAAATGATAGGAGACCCACGCAAGGGCCTCCTTCCGTCGATCATTTTATAAAAGTATTTGAAGGTCTTGTGGCAATGAGAAGTAACAAACCTAGAATTTTTAAAACAAGTAAAAAAGTGAAAAATACATGGTTAGTATCAGTGCCCTATTTTTATTTTATTCTTGAAAATTTAGCAGTCTCAATATTCTTCAATCATGGATTCAATAGTTGACAGCAAAACCAATATCCCAACAACTAACAATACTTCATCCTAACTTGTAAGTATCAAATGAGAATGAAGAGATTAACTTGCACAAGATTTTCCCATTATCATTATTCTTGCGTTCTTACTGTTTCATTATACGAATATATTGAAAGAACCCACCTCAGTTCCTTTTCCTTTTTTCATCGAGTCCACATCATAAACCACACATCAAGAACAAAACATCAAAGAAAAGGCTGAAACCACATCAACAAAACAACCAAAACATTTGAAGACATTTAGTTGTAGCAAGCCCAGGAGTATTTAGCTTTGAGAATGGCTACATAAAGCTTCTAATAAACATGGAAAGGTTGATTTCTAATTTTCTGTTGATAAACGACTACTTTTGTCCGTTGGATATTCCTTTATGCATCTCGTCCCCAACAATGGTGTCGCTACAGGTATTAATCCCCATTTTCTAATTCCATGTCATATTTCACACTAGTAATAGCTATAATCACTAGTAGAGACACTACTCAAACTCGAGTGTTTTTGCGAAGGAGGCAAAGGACTGGAGGAGAAAGAAAAGATGTAAAAAGAGAAATTAAAATATATTAAATTATAAAAATAAAACCTTTGCGAGCTTTTTTCTCTTTATGGTACAACGATTAGGTGGTTGGAGGATGGGAGGCAAGAGAAGGAAGTGAGGGTTAGAACTTATGGTTCGCCCTTTCCAGAGAGATAGTCAACTCACATATGTTTTGAGAAGGAGGACTAGAGGAGAAGGAAAATAAGATGTAAAAGGAGAATTATAAAATTATAAAATTGCAAAAATAAAACCCCTTAGGCTTTTTTCCTTTATGGTACATCGATTAGGTGGTCGTTGAACGGAAGCCGAGAAAAGGAGGCGAGGGTTCGAACTTAGGGTTCACCCATTCCAGAGTGAGGATTTCTGTTTTGGCGCTGAAGAGGGTTCGTGTTGCAAATTGGGATTTATTTGGATGGCATAATAGTAATAATAAGGGGGATTGGGTAAAAAGGGCGTTATTGTAAACTACCCAAAAAGGTTTCTAGCGCTCTATGTGGGTTTAAATGTACAAACACCGGTTTCTAGCACTTTATGTGGGTTTAAATGTACAGACACCCCTTTCGACATGTGAATGGGCGTGGTTAAGGAAGAAAAACGGGAACTTGTCTTTTTGGTGGTAATAATAGGCACATGGCTCTTTTATGTAAAAACCTCCCAAAAAACCAAGCCTATGGCAAGCAATACGATACACTTGTACATAAGCAAAAATCTTCACATTTTATCTTAAAGATTAGGATACATTAAAGTCTAAAATGTAAAGATGGTTTACATCGTCCTTTGGCTGTTGATTCCAGAGTCTCATTATCCTCCCTTTTTGAACAGATAAATTTCATTTTCAAGTCCTTTACTCATTAAAATCCTTCTATTATTTTATATACCAGGTGTTGTTTAAGTCTCTATTTTTTATATCTTCTATTAAGAGTTGTTGCATGGACTTCTTGTCAAGTCTCAAGTTGATGCATCCAATTTAATATGTATATATGTACATCTTATCACACGCTATTTACTTAAGTGCTTGTATTTTTTTGTCCATTACTCAGTAAGGATTCTCCTCGAATTCCAATGATACAGTTTTGAAATTGCTAGTCTTGAGTTGCTGTCCAAGGTGAGGCAGATTTGACCGCTTTTACACTTTAGGTTTCCAGGTTTAAAATTTTAGGAACTTGATCATTTTTACTTGTTTTCTTATATGTTACCTGGGTATGGGTACTGTGTTGGGTATAAGTGCAGCTGCCCAAACCTAGGTATTGAGTTCGCTCAATCCCCAAATCTCAGGGTGGTTGGGCATGATTGTATATTTAGTATTTTAATATCCTTTAATATTAAAATGCATTTTTTGCATAAAAATATATTTGAAGTATTATTTCTTATTTTTAATGCTTGTTAATTGAAAAGCTTTGGGTGTGGATGAGCCAACATTGACATAAATCTCATAACCATATCCATATCATGTCAGATACATGTGACTCTTGGGGGATTGAAGGATCTAGGCGTCATAGGTTCTTTTTGATGCAGGACCAAACACTAAAACCCAATTATGCAATTTGCTGAAATTAATTTCAAATTAAAGAGCAATAAGAAATAGAAACTAAACAACCGATTAACCTTTGATTATTGCGGAATTCAATTTAGTTAACTACGGAGTTCGATTAGGTGTTAGATTCGGCATGATAGTCCCTACTTAATCCAGAAACGCTGGTTCTCAACATAGAATTTGACTTTCCTCTAGTCTAGGGCATCAAACGACCATCCATGATGGCGTCTTTTGATTCTATTCAAGAGTTTCAAGAGATAATTGGCTTGAAAGAGTTTTAAAATCCAAAGGGTTTTCAATCAAAGGTTTTTTAGGATAAAAGCAATTTCCAGCAACTTAAAAATTAAACAGAAGTCTAAGGAAACAGATAAATCAACTACCATGCACCTATAGAGAATTATAGGAGAGAGCAGAAGAGATGATAAAAATCCTTGGAATTTCATCAAAGAAATTATTGGCCTCGCACCAAACCGATCTCGGGGAAGAAGAATCACTCTTCTGAAGAAAACTCCTCACAAGTTCTCGAAGTTTGCTCAAACAAGTAAAATTCATTCATTAATTGATTCAATTGTCTTTACAACTCTATTTATAGAGTTAATAACTTTTACTTAACTTTACAACTCTATTTACAACTCGAACAAAACTAAAACAAAAAAAGAAAATTTTACAACTCTATTTATAGAGTTTATAACTCTTAACTTTAAACAAAAGACTAAAGTAAACCTAAAACTCTCGAACAAAACTAAAACGAAAAAAGAAAGTTCCGTTTCTGGAACGACGCTGACGGTCGTCCGTGATGTAGTTCACGAACTTCCGTGAACTGCAGCACTGTCGTCTGTGAATTATTTCATGGATATCCATAATTTAGGACGTTCTCTGGGTTTGCTAGAGTTTTGTCACAGACCATAGGCTGCTCAAAAGCACGAACGTCCGTGACCATTCTTTTCACGGTACACCTTCTCCAGCCCTTCAGAACTTTTTCTTCCTCTCCCATCTGTGTGTCTTCCCAAGGCGTGGTCTTCACGTGTCACGCGCATGTGCACATTCAAAGTGTTTGAGGTGCTTTGGATCTCTTCTTGCACCTCATATACACCTTGTAAGCTTTGTTGGGTGCGATGTCCCCATCATTTTCTTCCAAGTTAAGGCATTGAGCAACATGAGTAACTGCCTGAGCTCTCTCTCTCTCTCTCTCTCATGAATGTCTTCTCTATTTTACTCACTGCTTGATAATGCAATGAACAAGACATATTTTCCTGTTGGTTTATTCTTTTAATTTCCCAAAGGCCAACTAACTTTGGATTATGTTCTTGAACGAACATTTTAACTTGTTACCTATATCTGTTCATCATTTTTTATTAGCATCTGAGTACATAGAATTGCCCCATTCATATTGTATATATTATCTGATGGTTCTTTGTCTTTTCTCCAGGTTTTCACATACCAATCCATTGCATTTGGATGTGTTCCCAAGTGTAGCACGGTTTGAGGGGGAAGTGGTTGCTATGACAGCTACACTACTGGGCGGTAAAGAGAAGGCCTCTGGAGGACAAATCTGTGGCAACATGACATCAGGAGGGACTGAAAGTATATTACTAGCCATGAAATCTACACGTGATTATATGAAAATGAGGAAAGGGATCACAAAGCCCGAAATGTGGGTTGAGTTATGTTGCTCTTCTTGTATAGTTTGAGTATTCATTCAGTGAATTATGTTTTAAATATTTTTCATTTCTCTCCTAGTATAGGGTAATTCCTGAATCAGCACACTCTGCATATGACAAGGCTGCACAATATTTTAACATCAAGCTGTGGCGTGTTCCTGTAAATAAAGAATTTCAAGCAGATGTGAAGAGGATGAGGCGATATATCAACAAGAACACAATTTTGGTACTCATTTTCCTCATTACTTATTTATTTTGGTGGTATGCGTTTCAAGTTCTTCATTTTCATTTATTGTGGTTATCTTGCATATTTTTGGAAAATCTGGTTGTATTGGATAAGGGTAAATGACATATATTGGATAGGGGAAGATAATATCATGCATTTATTTATTTTCTCTTTTACCATTCTTGATGCTACAAGCATGAGAATTAATGTTACACCAGTATTCCACAGAATTGCAAGGACATATATGTATCTAACGATTTTTTTTAGGATGTGATTAATCTAAACCTTTCTCATCCTTACATTTTTTTTCCTCTCCCTCTCTTTTCTCTCTCTCACACACCATTCTTGTTGCTAAAAGCGTGAAAATTGATGTTACAGCAGGATTCCACAAAATAGCATGGACATACATTTATCTTATGTCTTTTTTATTATGTGATAACATGAACTTTTCTCATCCTTACATATTATCTCTGGTTTATCTTTCAGAACATGGCTTTTTTGTACTTTGTATTACTCATATTTTCCATGATTTGGTGGTTACATTTGGCAAATACTGATTTGGATCGATGAGACGTGGCTAATTATTTGGATATTGCCAGATGCCTCCATTTGGCAGAGATTCATTTGAACCAATGTTACATGGCTAATAAGTTGGATTCGGAATGAACTATTGCTAGACCCTAAACTTCCCCCAAGGAAGTGGAATGTTCACTCATTTCCTGGTTTAAATAAGCCATGCATCACTGAAATCGGTACACCCACACTTCAGTAGGGATACTTGACGGGGGACACCAAGATCGAGAGCATTGAAGTTGGGTCACAACCGAATTTCGGCTTCAAGAAAGCAAAAATGAGCAGAATTAGTGTGCTGGAGCAATGCCCAGTCAATGGATCGACCATTTAATCGATCGATCGATCGATTGTAGTCAGTTAAAAAAAAAAAGTTACAGTCCTACAGTACCTTGACTGATCGAGCTATAGTGCGATTTTTGAAGGAATTTAACTTTTAAGGGCATACTTGTCTTTTTTTAAGTATTTGTTTTAGGGTTTTCTTATGTTTTAGAGGCCTCCTATATAAGGTCTTTTAATAAACAATGTAATCAGTTTTTGATTAATGAAAAGAGCTTTTACTTTCTTGCTTGAGATGAACAATTCCGGAGAGTGATTCTTTGATTCCCGAGAAGGGTTTGGTGTGAAGCCAAGCCTACAATCTATTCCCGAGAAGGATTTGGTGTAAAGCCAAGTGTGTGAAGCCCACACAATCTATCCTTTTATATTTTTATCTTTTTGATCCATCTTTCTCTGCTTTCTTTTGATCCCATAAATTCTAAATTCAGCCATCATCCTCTTAAATATCCTGAAATCACCAACCCCAACCGTCATCTAAACCTTTGAATCGATTGATCCAATACACCTTAAATCTCACATTAACCAAATCCATTCCGCATCCAAACCCCAGTGAAAACCAGCGATCCCATCATTGAACTACGAGCACCCTAATCTGGAAGAGTCTAGAGTTCTATCTCTAGGATCTTCCTTCCGCGAGGCTAACGGATCTAGCGCATGGACTGGACCTTACTCAAATCTACACATTCTTCTATGAGGAAAACTATGAACCTTAAGGTATTCACGATTATGTATTGATTTTTGCTTAATTAATTTAGTTTAATTTCGACAAATCATCACCTCATAAGCATTCACGTAGGTTAGGGTCCTTGTCCCGCATCAATACTATTTCCTAAAGAGTGTACAGACCGCATCACTAAACATATACTGGATGGTTGTACAATTTAATGATGTAGTCACGGTGATAGATTACATGGTAGCATGCTTATATATAGCAATGGCTTCAAATACTGTTTATTGTTTCTAATATATTGAAATTCTTGTTTCCTCAGATAGTTGGATCTGCACCAGGATTTCCACATGGCATTGTTGATCCTATTGAAGTATGTGACATTAGACTGTCTGGGTACATTTTTTTTTTCTTCTATCTTCCATACTATTCATCACCAAATCTTTTCTAGGACATTCTACAATTTTCATTGGGTATGATAAGGCCTTTTCTTATGATCATCCCTTGTCCACAGGAGCTTGGTGAATTGGCGTCCAGTTTCAGTATTTGCTTTCATGTTGACCTTTGCCTTGGTGGATTCGTATTGCCTTTTGCTCGAAAGCTTGGGTATGCACTTTAGGAAATCTTAATACTTGTAATTTCTTTTATTTTTAACCTTTACTGGTTTAGTGTGTGTATGCTCTGTAGGATAATTTCATCATCATCATCATTGCCTTCTCCAATCTATTTGGGTTCAGCTTTGCACTTTTATTTCTGTTTGGGGCTAAAGTGGGCTAAGGTCGCATTTACTGAACCCAGTATATAATTCTCAGCGATATCTCTCCAAGTATTTATTGGTCTTCCCCTTCTCCTTCTACGTTTTGCTTCTACTGTTTCAGTCCTCGTATAGGGGCAGTTTCAGGTCTCCAATAATTATGCACAAACCATCTCAAGTGAAATGCTATTATTTTTTCTTTTAGTGGGGCCACCCCTAAACTTCCTCTGTTCTTAACATACCTAATTTTATCTCTTCCTTGTCACTCCATGCATCTACCTCAACATACAAATCTCAGCCACATGAATTTTGTTTTCTGCTTTTTTTAATTTTATCCTTCACATTTCATTCACCATGCAGGACAATTATTTTATCACATGCATGTCCATATTATGCTTACAGTAGGATTATGCCCTTACGCCAAGAATGGTGCCCCCAAGTGTGTATCTATGAGGTCCCTGGGCATTTCCATTGTTTAAACACTTCTTATCTGGTTCTTTTTTTGCCTCACAAGACAGGAAAAATGGTTCTTTTCCGTTGTTTCATATGGATTCATTTTCTCTACGGGTGGCAATGGACTAGGCTCGAGCCAAACAATCTTTTTATAAACACTGGTGGAGCCAAGTAGAGGTTGGGGGGGCATAATACCTATTTTTATAACCAAACTAACACACATTTCATTACATTTGAAGATGTATTAAAAAAACTTAGTGAACATTTTTGTGTATTAGTATAAGCAATATAACTAACATAATAACTGTACTGAATTAACAATCTAAAATATAAGTGTATTCCTTGATGTAGAAAAAAATATTTTCATAATTTTTTTGTTACTTAAAACACATTTATATGATAATATTTTTGAAAATCTAACAGGTGTGGACTCGTAGGAAATAAACATAATAGATATAATTGCAACTTTGTGTTGGGGTGGGGGGGTATTTGTCCCCATAATACCTGTTTTTATAACCAAACTAACACACATTTCATTAAATTTGAAGATGTATTAAAAAAGCTCGGTGAACATTTTTGTGTATTAGTATAAGCAATATAACTAACATAATAACTGTACTGAATTAACAATCTAAAATATATAAGTGTATTCATTGATGTAGAAAAAAATATTTTCATAATTTTTTTGTCGCTTAAAACACATTTATATGATAACATTTTTGAAAATCTAACAGGTGTGGGCTCGTAGGAAATAAACATAATAGATATAATTGCAATTTTGTGTTGGGGTGTTGGAAGTAAATGCTTCATAAAGAACGACTTCTCAATTATTCTCATTATAGTAGTAAAGATGTAGGGATAAACACCAACCGACTACTTTCATGTATGGCATTTGTTGAAGCACACGCTTGTTGCCTTTATATATAGTATGATTTATTGTACTGAGTTTATTTCCTGTTTTTTAGTAGATAGTATACTTTTTTTTTACTAGTCAATAGTTTGTATGGATTTTCATTAGATTGCTTCCAACCTGAACCTGCTAAACATGGTTCTTTCCAAGGATCAAAATTTCGGGTTTCGTTTCGGTTTTGGAGGGGACCAAGACCGAAATTTTGGCCGAAAATTTCAACCCCATACAAAAATGACCGAAATTTTGGTCCCAAATTATGATTTTGGTGGGGACCGAAACCAATAATTTCGACCGAAATTTTGATCCTTGGATCTTTCCTTTGGTTTGCTTCCATCTTTGCTTCTACTCCTGCTTTATACTTCTAAAATTTGGACTCTGGCAGTTTATCACAAATTTTAGTCCATTGAATGTGAAAAATGTTCATTGTATATAGTTCCTGGTTATGTCTTAGATATGCAAATCTTGTGCTTAATAACCGAACTCATTTCGGCAGCATTTCTCTATACTACTTGATTCAACCCAATATTTTCCTTCTTGTGTGCGTATGTGGGTGCACATGCATGCCAATTTATGTGCCATATATGGTATTCATTCTAGCTATCAGTATTATTGATATTATTGTATTATTTTTGTTATGTAGGTACCCTATTCCACCTTTTGATTTTTCTGTTGAAGGAGTTACATCGGTATCAATAGATGTTCATAAGTACGGCTTAGGCCCGAAGGGTACAAGTACAGTTCTATACAGGAATCATGATATTAGGAAGGTAACTAGAGCTTTTTTTCTGAAAATTTTGAAAGTGAATACTTCCTGAACTAGAATGAGACAAAATAGTAGAGTGCAGTCACTCGTGAAGTGTGAAAAGCAAAATTGTGCATGTCTTTGCTTGAAACAAATTATTAAAAATAATAAATTCTCCCTTTTTTGTCTTGCTCTAGGCAACTGTGCAAGAGTATAATTGAAATTTTATCACTAATTTGAATCCCGTGGAAAACAACGCATAGTTTCATATTTTCATCATGGATCTTATTTGACAGAAATGGTACATGGATTGTATGGCTCACTGAAAACGGTTATGACATGGTTTCATCATCATCATCATCATAATCATTGTCATCATCGTCGTCATTGTCCCGCTTATTTCGGCTAATGTCGTGACAAGAAATCTCATCTCTACACAAGGGCATGCATCTCAATACGATAAGAGGACAAACAAATTTTGTTTGGTTTAACTTGATTGTAAGTTTTTAAAAATTGTGAACTGAAAAGTTTCTTTAATAACCATTGACTTACACGACAAACTTAATAAATAAATTCACATCTACATGATTATTACTCATAACTTGCACAGTTGCATATTCATTTGGAACCTAGATTCATTCAGAGTCTTATTCATGGACACGTTCGAAAGCTCATCATATGTTACATAATTGATTCACGTTAAGTCCGACTAATCGGTTTATCATTCACATCATCCGGTTATGTTAAATTGAATCAGATCCATCCATTACATGCTACCTCCATCACCATAGCAAATCCATCCACATTATGCATGACAAAAATCAAATCCATCAATTGAAATCGAAGTAGCTACAATGACTAACATTAGTTGAAACGACTCCCCATGCTAATCAACAATATCCACTCCAAAACTGAAATAACTAAAATAAAGTCTAAATCTTGGACTTAAGCTATAATTATAACTGAAAGTCTAAAGCTGAATGACTCTGAATATCAAGGTGAGAGCATTCCATGCTCATAATAATCCTATAGGTCCACCTTGTCCTACAAAGTGACACCATCACCACCAGCATAATCATCGTAGGATGCATCAACTTCACTAGTCAGTGGCTACGTATCCCCCATCTGATCTAAAAAATATAAACCACAAGAGTGCTGAGCTACGGAACTTGTAACTCAGTGGGTAGCAAATCAATCCACCCTAATCTACATGAACTAACTGTGTGTGCTAACTTTTGAGTTATAACAAATTTAACACTATAAATTACGGCATCAATTTAAGCCAATTTTTTTCAAGATCTAAGACAAAATAGAATACGCAGAACATAATGACAGAATATATCCATAACATATGAAACATTGCATGAAATGCTTAGTGTGACAATAGTGCAATCTATCTATCGTTCCTGAACTCATAATCTTATTCCTAAACAGTCAATCTTTACGGTATGCAGTTTCATAGAATTATCCGTTGTCATTAAGCTCCCACACATCTATACTCCACGTTGTCGCGATTATAGAATCATAAATATAATACGACTTGTATCAGAGTCATTGACACGCAATAGGAGACGTGTCAGAATATCAATGTATCTAATTTAAGTAACATATCTCATAACAAAATATTTCCCATGCAGTCTAATGGGGAGGGATCCTAGATAGAGGAGCAGAAACAAAGGTTCCGAAGAACTCACTTTGGCTGTAGACATTTAGCCCCTATGTTGACTGGCGTAAGTTATGATACATAGAATTTCAATGTTCTGCTGGCCTTTCAAACGGTCAATTCTGTACCAGTACCTTATTTCAGATATCGAGATCAAATTATCGATGATAGTGTCATACTTCAAACTCAGAGACCGCATTGATATTCATTTATAATGTTTAGGGATCAATTCTGATAAGGTATTGTGACTCACATCTCAACTGACACAGTGTTGAATTTACACTCACCTCACTCATCATCTCATCCCATAAGGCATGTGAATACGTCATCGATGTCGTCTCAATGCCATTTTGGTAATGCGCCACATCAATGCCAATGCGTGCAGAATAACTCATTGTTTGTACTTGTCACTGACCCGAATGCCCTAATAAAATGTCTCTATGTGATTCATGAATGCAAGACATGACTATGATAATCGTATGAATAATAATGTAATCTAAACAAGTAGAAGTAATTGAAATAGCTGGTTTATGCAAACTAACAGAATATCATTGACAGATGCATATGATAGTAAAATTGAGATGAAGTACCAAACATCACGCTCTATGATATATAAAGGAGCATATCCTCACCTACCAAAAGAATATAAGTGTTACAGGATTGTGTGTATATAATACATAGGTTGATCTATGGAGATTAGAGTCCTCAAACAATCACAGTGAATTGGTTATAGTATATGTGAACCCTCGATGAATGAGGGTCATGTTATTATCTCAGTTCAATACAGAATATATAATAGATATCTATATATATTTAGACAATATACTAAAGAAATAATTCGATGCAGATTATATAATAAAATCAGGCAATCAAGACTGAAGTGGCTACACAATCCTCAATCGAGTTTCGATTTAAAAAAGGATCATATCATTGGAAAGCATTCGGAAAGAACTTGCCAATGGCATAAAATATACTGAAACTGAAGCTCGTTTGGATGGTGTATGCGCTTACGAAAGATTGTGCCTTGATGGACATCCAATATGACTTTTTTGTAAACAGTCTCCTAGTTGGAAAGTACTCATCGATACTTTCCAACGACATACATCCTATGGCAATCGAAGGTGGTTTGGTCCATGCATGAAGCCTCAAAAGGTTATGGGTCAAATAGTTGACCTTTCACATTTGACGTCAGAATCCAATGATTTTGGTATCGTTGCATAGAGCACGTCAGTCTAGTCGACTGGTCATAGCTTGGTTTCGTTAAAAAATGATCTTCCATATGAGCAGTCGATCTGCTACTACAAAAATATAGATCACACATGGTTCTAGTAAAATCAGGTTTGATTCTAACTGATCAGGTCCGACTGGCTGAGACCTAGTTACTCAGTTTTGACCCCAAAATCATCAGTCAACCCTTTTTGTCTAAAATCAACGTTATAAAGGGACCTTGGTTTCAGCGCATTTGATCGGCGATCGACCTTCACGAAGAGCATAGAAAATGGACAGGAGTCCATATTCAGTATTTGACTTGAAGCTCTCTCGATTCCCTTATATTAAGGCTTGAAAATTTGAATAATCATAAGAACATCATCTTCTAGAGATTACATCATCAAAACAATATCACTTCCTAGTGATCAGGTCCGCTGGAAGATGAGTGCGCACAATTTTGGATATCTTTCATGTTCAGTGCGATGCCCGAAAACATGAAGGTCTTGATACAAACACTCGGTTCATGTGTATAGGGCATAATGCATATCGATTCACTTTGAACTGTGACCTCAATTTTTGTGCCTCCAATCGACAATTCGTTTTCATGGATGCAAGGAACATCAAAAAATTAGTGTCACAATTCATAGCGAGGCATTGATGTGTCTTGATTCTCGCATATAAGCACAAAAGGTTAGAATATTAGGCAATACTAAATGATCGATTGGATGATCAGAATCATGTAATCGATAGCTCGCTAGGATTCATGGGGGATCCTAGTTTGGACCTCGACCTGCTGAGCCTAAAACTTGTACAATAGGTGGTGTCAAAGCGAGTCCCCTCCCCCACACACTAAGTTTAAAACGGGTTGCTGGCCAAGAGGGGCACAAGGTGCCTGGCTGGTGCGACCTTGGCGCCTGCATGTGTTCGTGCCTGTTCGGGCTGCCTGGTGCCACAGGCAGGCACCGCTTGACCTGAGTAGTGAACTTGCCCATTTTCTGGGGGTATGCCACTGCGTCATTGGTTTGACTGTCGTGGTCGAACGAAGCTTTCTAAATTCACAATTTTTTTTACTGTTTTATCATTTTACAGCATATTGTCATAATTAAATGAATATTAATTCAGATTTAGTGGATCTCATGGGGATTGGAGTGGATTACAAGGCACCCACCTGTGTATGTGTGTTCGGGGCACGCGCTGCGAAGATCGGGCTAGGTTTCTGGGCAAAACATCTCTTTCTTCATTTTCTTCGTGGTGTTGCTGTAACAACAGCAACAATAGTCGTGTTTTGCATGAAATCCCACAAAGAGAGAGTATTTAAGATCCCCCCTTTTTGTGGATTTGTAGAGAAGAGGGACTCTTGGAACCCCTCTCTCTTCTATAGTGGGGCATGTCATGCGGCACTCCCCACATGGCGAGGAGTTCCCAATAGGGAACTCCCCACCGCCCCTCCTATGTAAGGAGGTTACCTTGGCAGCTTCCTTATGGTGTTAGGTGTTGGGCTCAAGTTGCATGAGCCCGCACATTCCACTCACACATTCGTCATTTTATATATATATATATATATATATATATATATATATATATATATATATATATATATATATATACAGACAGACATAGGCACATAGAACATTTTTATCCACAAGATGTGCCCGAGGCCACGCCATGCACTAGTCAAGGATTTGATCAGGGTCATACCAGTCAAAAATCAAACAATCAATACTTTTAGAAGTCAGGGTCTCTACATTCTATCATATAAAAATTTTCGCCTTCGAAAGTTACGTTCCTGTTACTCAAAGAGTTTTACATACTTCTCTCTGACCTCGACTTTGATAAATTTGGGCATCCATCTCAAAACCAATTGGCTATGAGTGGAGGGGCCAGGATCTTATAAGAGGAGAGACAAGGATATTAATACTTGATGTGGGACTAAACTTCAACACGCCTTCACACGTGTTGGCCAGATTGAGCCAAATCATGTGGAGCATTGAATTGGGTGATGTGGAGTGGAGAAATGCTTGCTCCGATACAATGATAAATTTGGGTATCCATCTCAAAACCAATTGGCTATGAGTGGAGGGGCCCAGGATCTTATAAGAGGAGAGACAAGGCTATTAAATACTTGATGTGGGACTAAACTTCAACAAACTTCTCTTTCTCACGTCACTGACTCAGGTGAGTGATGTTACCACTAAACTAACACCACGGGTATTGTCTTTGTCCGTAGAGTTTTCTCCTTCCAGTTGAGAATCTTGAACGGTCTCTAGATGATAGACCAATCCTTAATCTCAATAGGCATTATCTCCAATACATGTGAGTGAAAGGTGTATTTCCTCAGCATTGATCCATGGAACACATTCTGAATACTGAATAAATGTGGAGGTAGTGCAACTAATGCGGGAACTTATTAAATGCAGAGTTGCTGTACCGCTTCCAAAAGCAGAGAGACTGAGTCCCAATCCCCTTAAGGCCACCTAGGGATTTATATCTGTCTTCGACATGTGCTTGAATTTGGAGTGCACATGTGCCTCGGGATTAGTGGTGTTTCTAAGAGGCTGGATACCTGTGTTATCAAAAAAAAAACTTATTAAATGCAATGCTAGGGCTGAGATTAGGATTAAAATTAATTTAATCAATTAAAAATAACAATTTCTCATAACAAATTATCGAAAAATTCTAGAAATTCAATTAGATGATTTAATGTTGGTTCAAAATAGCGTTATTATCGTGTACGTTCCCTATCGCGGATCTAGAAGACTAGGGTTTTTATGAATAGCTAGATCTCCGATAGTTTTAGGGCGTCGAATAAACTCGCAAGCAGGCTCTCTCGATACCGATGAAAATAAAAGGCTCACAATAAATTAGGGATGAACGAATGGGTTGATTTTTGGATTTTTATGAGGCTAATAGGGTAGATATGAAATTTAATAGATGAATAAATAATTAAGGTTATGCTACTTACGCAAACCGTAGATCTAAAGAAGATAGAGATAGAAGAAGAGTTCACCTCGCACCAAACCGCAAGCGGGATGAAGAATCGCTTTCCGTTTTGAGAGAATTACACCCTCACGGAAGTTTAGAACTCTCAAGTTTGCGAAAATAATTTTTTTAATTCACCAATAATTAAACTCTAGCACTAATGACATTTATATAGGCTTTTACGATGCATAAAACTAGAAATCCTAGTATAACTCTAATTCCTAGTTCAAATAAAAGAAATATCCTAAGAACTTTTAAAACAATAAAATAAAGTCCTAAAACAATAAGGAAACTAATCCTATTTCTAATAAAAGAAACAAATCCTATTTTCTAAAATAAAATAATAAAAGAGACTAATCCTAATTCAATTAGGAGTCTTGAAATTCGTTACTTTTTGTGCAGCTTCCGAAAACTAACCATAACTTCTTCAATACTTGTTGTAATTGCTTGTTTTTTGGCTCGTTGGAAAACTATTTCGATAAGCTTTCAAATATGACCAATTTCGTATCAATTTGACTTTGTTTGACACTTCAAAATAGGCCAAAAAATAAGAGTGACGGGATTGAGAGTTGGCCCTCTGATCAGAGAATTTTTGGCAATAAATTTTGGATTTTCTTTTTTCTGATCGCTTTGATGTTCTTCTTTCACCTCCGATATATTATGGGCGGTTGCTTGAATTGGATGGCCCCATCAGCAACTCTATAAGTGACCTCTCCGACTCGAGTTAAAATCTCGAATGATCCAACATATGTAGGGCTGCTTGTCCACTTATCAAAGCGCATGAGTTTTTGGTAGGAGATACATCTATGAAGACACAATCATAGTAATAGGAGCAATAAAATAACATAAAATTTTAAATAGATTAGTGACCTCAAGTTCCAAACTACGTTGTTGAGTGTCGGTGAGTGTCTTTTGTTGATCCCTGGCTGCTTTGACGAGCTCAAATGAGTTGAAAATTTTCAGTGGTAGCATGAATGAGCTCATATCTAAGTAATTTACATACTCCGACCTCATCCCAACAAAGAGGTGTTCTACAATCCGACCATATAAAACTCTGAAGGGGGGGGGGGGATTTCGATACTCGCTTGATAGCTATTGTTATAAGCAAACTCAATGAGCGCAAGGTGATCGTCCTAATTCCCTTTGAAGTCCAACATGCACGCTCTAAGCATGCCATCGACAATCTGATTCCCCTCAGTTTGATTGTCGGTTTGCAGATGAAATGCGGTAGTGAAGTTCAACTTTGTACCCATAGCTTCTTCAAAGGATCCGCAAAACCTAGAGGTGAATTTCGAGTCACGGTCTGAAATAATATTGATTGGCACGCCATGAAATCTCACGATTTTTTTAATATAAGTATCAACTAGTTTATTCCCGTCATCATCCATCTTAAAAGGTGGGAAATGTTCCGATTTGGTCAATCTGTCGACATGACCCAAATCACGTCATACTTCTTTAGTGTCTTCGGTAAGCTGACGATGAAATCCATCGAGATGTTTCCATTACCGCTCTAGAAAGGGTAAAAGCTGCAAAAGTTCAGGTAGTTTGCCGTTCTCGGCTTCGACTGGTTGGCAAAAAAGCATAAGGAGATGTATTCAACTATTTCTCTCTTCATGTCTGACCACCAATAATAGTTCTTTAATTTCGATACATCTTTATGCTACCCGAGTGCATTAAATATCTCGATTTATGTGCCTCTTCGAAAATGTCTGCAATATTTGGCACACAGAATCTCCCTCTGAACAAGAGAGTCGCGCCTTCTCTGATAGTAAAACCCAGTTTCAGCCCTTGAGCCAATGCATCAATAATCTTCAATAACTCGAGATGGAGCATTTCTGGTCTTGAATGTGATCAATGAAGACGAGTTGTACGACATTGCTAGCCATGAAGTCTCCATTGCTTATCGCAAGGCAATTATCAAGCAGACAAATTTCGTCGAAGGGTTTCCAAGTTTCCAGTCTTGTTAACAGCCCTGACGATTTCCTGCTAATTGCATCTGCCACGACATTTGCCTTACCTGGGTGGTACAGGATAGAGCAGCCATAGTCCTTCATATATTCTATCCGACAACGAGCTACATTTGGAATGCCTTTAGGCAGTCTCTTCAATTGGTGAGATGCATGCCAAGCTCATGCAATGTTACTTTTGATGACTACTACTTGCATTCTGCCCAACCAAAATTCTGGGTGCTTATTAGATTGCTGCCCTGCGCCTTTTTTGGTCCATTTGGAAGGAGCTAAATACCAAAATTTTGAAGGGGTGACGCAACTGTATGCAAGCGGTGATTTGTGGGGTGGAACTAGGGAAGGTTTTCAGGGGTTGATCTGCCCAGGACATCGGTGATTATTGGCTTTCATTGCTATGCGGCTAATGATTCTTTAGTCCCGGCTTCCAGCTGGTCGTGTATGCTGCCAGCCTGTTTTCTTTTTCGTTTTGTTTTGCTTTTCTGCGTTCTTTGAACTCCCTTGTGCTTCTCGCTCATTTGTTCCTGGATGTAATTTTACTTCTCAATGAAATTCACACCTTTACGGATCAAATAAATAAATAAATCACCAACAATTGATGTGGAAGTTAAAATATTGTTAATTTGTTCATACCTTGTATATGTATATTTTCAACTATTTTATCTTCTTTTATCTTCTTTTATAGATTTTTTCAAGAAATATCGTATGGTTTATGACTCGATTTGAGTGGCCCTCCTGCAACTTAAATCAGATTCAATTTTCACATATAATTGTTCTGCGAGCATACTTATACCCCACCAAGGCTCACATACTTAGTTGGAAAATAGACTTGCCTGCTAATCTAAGACCATATCTGAAGTATTGAACCTATATTCTGGAGTTTTATGTGCAGCTCAGCAACATATATTGATAAACAAATACATGGTTTGCCACCCTTTGAATCTCTGATTTATAGTCTTGAGAGATTTTGTTTTTTGCAATAGTCAGTCATTCAGTCCTATACAATCACTTTCAAAAATTTCATAGGATTTGAGAAAAACCTAACGCCCTTGATCTTTGATTCCTGTAACTGATGGAGTCAGTTAAGTGCCTATTCGTTTATCTATATATTTGTATCATAGGTCAGTTTTACTTTGAGTTTTAGCACACCCTTTGAAAGAGAGTTTTAGTCTTATTTTATGGTGGACTAATTTTTAGAAAGTCTAGGAAGTTGAATTAGAGTTGGTTTAGAAGTGGGAAATTACCTTTTGATAGTTAAAAATATGAAGTTTGTAGAGTGAACCTTCCATGCCTAATGGAAAGGGAACATCTTTACTCACGAGACTTTGTACAGACCCAAGGACGGCCAATGCCTCTCATTTAGAGGTGTATTCGGTTCGGTTTGGTCGGTTTTAGACCAAAACCACGATCCAAACCGGTCTTAATCGGTTTTTAGATTTTCAAACCAAACCAAACCGTCCAACTCTTAAACCAAACCAACCCAATTCAATTTGGTTCGGTTTGGTTCAGTCGGTTTCGGTTTTCCTATAAGTTTTACTTGCGCATCAAATTTTCTCAACTTCTCAACCGGTTTTTCTATAAGTTCTACTTTACCGCTTTAGGATTTAGGAATAGGCTAAAGACAAGGGTAGGGTTTTATATAAAAATATGCATTTTACTTAAATGCCCTTTAAAATTAATCAAAATCCCCGCCTATATATATATATATATATATATATATATATATATATATATATATATATATGTTTTCCTTTTTTCCAAACCAAACCCAAATCGGTACCCGTCCAAACCGGACCAAACCCGACAGTTTGGTTTGGTTTGGTCAGTTTGGTCCAAAAAATGCACAACCCTACTCCCATGAATATCCAACCAGATGCTCCTAATTTTTTTTTGCAGACCCTTCAGGAATTAAACTTTTTGGTTATATAATATTTTGACTTTTTTCCTTTATTAATAGTGATTGTCAGTAGCTCAGTCTTAGTTTGAGTTTCAGCACATGCTTTAATGATAGTTTGTCTTATGTAAAATCTATTTTAAGGTGCCTAATTTTTAGATAGACTTCGTCTCATGGTAAGTTGAATTAGAGTTGGTTTCGAAGTAGAAAATTAACTTTTGAGGTTTTTTCGTCAAGGTATCAAACTTGTGACGGGGAATGCCCCCTCAAAAAAATGTGAACAGTGATAGCGCGGCGTGAACAGTGCCATAACGCACCGTGGACGACTCCGTTCAACGACGGAAATTTTCTTTTTTTACCTTTTTAGTCTTTTATTATTTTAGGATTATTTTATTGCGAGTTAAACACTTTATTAAGCAGTTTTTATTATTGAATGAAAAGAGAGTTGCTTTTGTGCAAACCCTAAAGAGCTTGTGAAGAGTTTTCAATCGAGGGAGTGAATCCTTCAAACCTTGAGGAGTGAGCAATTGTTTCTCGTGCAACTTGGTGCGAAGCCGACGTACAGCCGTGGTGTGAAGTTTCGGAAAAACCCTTGGTGTGAAGCTTTGAAACCTATCTTTTTAGTTTGTCTTTTTTCTAGTTTTCAGGTATTATTTTTCTTTCTTTCAATTGATAAAAGAACAAAAATCCCAAAAGAATCGTATTCCATAATATCATTAATCTCCCCTTTTTGAACTATTTATTCAAATTTCATCTCCTTCAAAATCCCCGAGGAATCAAATCCGATATTGCAGTTATCGCTTGATGCCCTAAACTAGAACGAATTCCGAGTTCCTTCATCGGAGCCGTTTTTCTAGATCAGGAAATTTTACGCATGCGACACTAAAATGGATTAATCTAATTGTTTTATTAATTTCATTGAATTAATTTTATGTGTTGCTTGATTTTGAATATTTTCGCAATTCAAGTCATTCTAAAAGTTAATCCCAAATTCGCATATTAGGGTTTTAGTGTTTGTCCCGCGTCAGTTTTGGTATCAGAGCACAATTTTAGTTTAGGGTTCGTGTCATATAGATTTTAGGGTTCGCTAGTATTTTTGTCTTGCATAATTCCGTCATGGATACCAGTACCGTAGAGGTCCTGATTAGAGATCTTGCATCTAAGGTGACCGCTAGTCAAATCCGGATGGATGATCACATCGCTGATCAACAAGCCCGACATGAGGCTTTAGAGACTCGTTTCGAAGAGATCAATGAACTCATTGCTGAGAATCATAATAGTCACCAACAGTGACTGTAGGAGAGATGTACCTCGACGTGAGGTCCAAACCAATCTAGATGATAAGGTCATGAAATCTGTGACGCCTTTACTTTTGACGGGAAAAGACAACCCAAGGTCTTTCTCGAATGGGTCACCAGCATGGAAAACTACTTTGAGTGGTATGCCATGTCCGAAGACCGCAAGGTCAGATTTGCCAAAGTCAAGCTTATGGGTCAAGCCATGGTTAGGAGTGGAGCGTCGTAGGCAAATCCAGGGTCTTCGTGCTATTTCCACGTGGGCTAAAATGAAAGTCCAACTGCACGAAAAATACGTTCCCGCATCATATGATGAACGTATTCTTGATCAGTGGCAGTCATTGCATCAAGGAGATTCCCCAGTCACAGAGTACATCGATTGGTTTGAAGACCTGATGACCCAGACCGATGTCGATGAACCAGCAAAAGTTACCCTCTCCCGATTCCGAATGGGTCTTCGCCCAGAGTTACAGAGGGAACTCATTCCTTATCCCGTTGCGGATCTAGAGGAATGCTTTGCTAGGGTCGAAGAATTAGAACGGTATCTCGACACCCCCAGTCATGGCCTATCTAAGTCTTCCAAATTTGAGCATCAATCTAACACTATCGAAAAGGGAAACAATGCCTCTAATCAATCTTCAAAATCCATAATTCCTCAAGTTGACAATGGAAAGGGACCAATGGTCGAGAGTTCTAAACGTGCTCCACAACAATGTTATAAGTGTTAAGGTTTTGGTTACTTTGCATCCCAATGTCCTAGTAAGGGTCAAACCTTGTTCATTTAGGAGCATACTGAGAAAGAGAGCAACGAGATACCCGAAGAAGTGTACGAACCATGTAGCACTCCAAGTGATGAGGAAGGTGAGGTTTCGGCCCGAGCCATAGGTTGCATTAGGACAATTCTCATTGCCGAGGACGGTGTTGATAATGTGTCCATCTCAAGTGAGTCATTAGAGTTGGTAGGATCACATCGTCATTGATTTGCATGGGATTAACAATCCGAATTTATTGAGCACCAGAAATACACATGATCGGACTAACACATTGAATAAATTTAATGAATTTGATACTAATAGTTTTGTGTTAATTCCTGATGGTTCTGAGCATGTAGAATCTTTCCCAATTTCAGAAAAGGGTAATGATGGAGATCTTGATTTTCCTTTAGGCAAGGGCAACCATCTGATAGTTACCATAACGAATCTTACGCCTATTCTTGATCCCACTACCCCACCCTTTGATCCATTCCTTATTGATCACCCAATCCAACTGCACCCATTTACCCAATTTCTATCTCGTACCTTACCTGTGCAATATGAGAAAGGGTCAAATGAGAAGGTCATAGAATTTTCAAGCTTTCATGCCAATGAAGGTAAGAATCAGAAGTATCTTACAGCGTGGAAAGACAAACCAAGAATTGAGCTATCGAAGTGTATCATCCGTGGATACCCTAACTCATTGGAGATGAGTTTTTCCAACCCGGGGAGTATTGATGGGGACATCACACAGAGGAAGGTAGATGAAAGAATAAAGAGAAAGGAGGCAGAAAATGTCAACGGATGACTTACAAGGAGTTCCACCGTACGAGTTCCGATACACTTGATCAGTACCACGTGCGTGTTTCATCGGTGATGAAACATTTTGAGTGGAGGAGAATGACGGGGAATGCCCTCCAAAAAAAAGAAATGTGAACAATGACAACGCACCGTGAACAGTGGCAGCGCATTATGAATAGTGCCACAGCGCTCCATGGACGACTCCGTCCAACGACGGAAATTTTATTTTTTTACCTTTTTAGTCTTTTATTATTTTAGAATTATTTTATTGCGAGTTTTATGTCGTTTAAGGTTTTCTTAGCCTATATAAAGACATTGTAAATGCTTTATTAAGCAGTTCTTATTATTGAATGAAAAAAGAGTTGCTTTTGTCAAAACCCTAGAGAGCTTGTGAAGAGTTTTCAATCGACGCTCCTGGCTATCTATGCTGTTTCAGCCAACCAGGGGGGGATGATTCACCAATTTGTAACAACTGATGATGGGGCTGTGGTCTGGAATATTAATACACGTAGGTCTCTGAATGACCGTGAGACGGTGGAATTCGCCAGCCTTCTTCAGCTGTTGTACGCGTAGCAGCGGACGCAACGGGGGGTGGATCAGAGGGTGTGGGCTCCGAGTCAAAATGGTAAATTTACGGTGAAAAGCCTGTACAGTCTCGAGACTCGTCGTCCGCTGGTGCTCTTCGAGGGGCGATGGCTGTGGAAAGTTCCTATCCCCTACAAGGTCAGATTCTTTGTGTGGACCCTATGTAAGGATAGAGTTCTCACGCGGGATCATCTATTGAGGAGGGGGATTGATGTTGCGACGACCTGTGTCATGTGCAGTACGGGTGAGGAGACTACGACGCACCTTTTCCTCCATCAGAGTATGGCCACTCCATCTGAATGTACTCAGACTTTAACTTGGGCTTGAGTTGGGCTATGGCACAACCCTTACCAACACCTACTTACCGGCCTCATGGGGGATATGCGACAAGTCACCGCAAACTAGATGTGTCAGTCATGTTTTTTGGTGCATCTGGCTGGAGCGAAACGCCAGGATTTTTGAGTCTACTAGCAGACCTATGGGTCTCATTGTCAAATCCATCATGGACCTTGTCGGCTTTTGGGGAAGGGATGGTGCGAGGGGGAGTGGACAACCTTTTACTCTGTGGGATCCAGGCTAAGTGGTGGTCTCATGCTTGTTGTGGCTGCGCCGTTTTGCTCCCCATTATATTTTCTTTCTTTTCTCCTCTTTGTTTTTCGCCCATTTTGCGGGTCTCTTTTGTCAGTTTTTTTTATTGTATTGGGTTCTCAGCGCCTTGCTGTGTTTCAATATATGATTTTTTACTGATAAAAAAAAGAAGTTTTCAATCGAGGGAGGGAATCCTTCAAATCTTGAGGAGTGAGCAATCGTTTCTCGTGCGACTTGGTGCGAAACCGACATACAGCCGTGGTGTAAAGTTTCGGAAAAACCCTTGGTGTGAAGCCTTGGAACCTATCTTTTTAGTTTGTCTTTTCTCTAGTTGTCAGGTATTATTTTTCTTTCTTTCCATTGATAAAAGAACAAAAAATCCCAAAAGAATCGTATTCCATGATATCATTAATCTCTCCTTTTTGAACTATTTATTCAAGTTTCATCTCCTTCAAAATCCCCGAGGAATCAAATCCGATATTGCAGTTATCTCTTGATGCCCTAAACTAGAACGGATTCCGAGTTCCTTCATCGGAGCCGTTTTTCTAGGTCGGGAAATTTTACGCATGCGATGCTAAAATGGATTAATCTAATTGTTTTATTAATTTCATTGAATTAATTTTATGTGTTGCTTGATTTTGAATATTTTCGCAATTCAATTCATTCTAAAAGTTAATCCCAAATTCGCATATTAGGGTTTTAGCATTTGTCCCGCGTCAACTTGGTATCAGATATCGGTCCAATCTTTAGACTGATACGTATCGTCCGATACTGATATGAACTTCTTTTTCCCTTATTTTTGGGCAGAATTTTTTTTTGATAGCATCAACCAATATTGCCTGGTGTAGGCAGATACATATTGGTATCAGTTGATGCCACCAATACCATGGGGATAGCGGTATCAGTCGATGCCACCGATACCATGGGGATGCCAGTATCAATATGGTAGCGGTGTGGTTAGAAACCGATACATATCACCGATACGTATTGGTATCGGCCGATACTTGATACCATGGTTTTGATAGTTAAAAATGAGGAATTCTATAGGGCAATGTTGTCAAACGCGTTAGGGGGTTCAAAGGTGGGGCCTTTGTGGGGGCCTAGGCGGTGCATAGGCGTCAAGAAAACGTAATGCTTGATTTTCTTTAAATTTTGTATCACATGATCCGTTTTACCATACAAATTACCATACAAATGAGTAATCATTTTCGTCCTTAGGAAATAAACTTAAGCCCATTTTAAATGATAAATTTCTTATACAAAGCATACATACTTATAAAGTTATAAAGTATATATTTTGTATAGCTTATATAATCTATTTAACTTTGTGAGTTATATAAGCTCTTTTAAAAATAAATAAATAATTATATATTATATAAGTTATCTAAATGTTACTGCTTTTAAGTGCGAAACGCCCACTTCGAAACGAGAAGCAAGCATTTTTTTACATTAACGCCTAAAACGGTTGGTGCTTAGGCCTTAGACATGCTTGGCTTCAAGGGTTAAGGTTTGTAGTGGAGAGAGGAAGAAGAGAAGTGAGTTAGAGAATGGAATGGTCTAATTAGGGTTAGAGAGAACCCCAACTAGCCTTTATACTAAAAGAACAATATACAGTATACACACCCAAAATTATGACACACATACCATAAGTGGCCACCTACTCACACACCCATAACTAACATACACACCCCATGCATGCCAATACTCCCCCTCAAGCTAACCTCAAGGGGTTCGGCGAGTTGGCCAGGTACCTGCTTCCAAAAGCAGGAGACCTAAGTTCGAATCCCCTCCCCCCTTTGAGGCCACCCTAGGGATTTATATCCTGTGCTGACCCGACATGTGCTGAATTTGGGGTGCGCATGTGTCCCTGGGATTAGGCGGGTGCTTTAAGAGGCCCGGATACCCAGGTTATCAAAAAAAAAAAAGATACTCCCCCTCAAGCTGGTGCATAGATATCGATCATGCCTAGCTCGATAAGAATATCATGAAAAGAAGGACCAAGGGATTTCGTAAAAACATCGACTAGTTGCTGAGAAGATGTGACGTTGGGAGCCTCTATAAGGCCAGCTTGAATCTTCTCACGAATAAAATGAATATCAGCCTCAATATGTTTGATTCGCTCATGAAGAACCGAGTCTTTAGCAATATCAATGTTTGGTTCGCTCATGAAGAGCCGAGTCTTTAGCAATATCAATAGCCGCTTGGTTATCACAATGGAGAGACATATGAAGAGATGGAGGAAAACCAAGCTCAGTAAGCAGAGAGTGCAACCAAAGAAGCTCACAAGTCCCATGGGCCATCGCTCGGTACTCAGATTCAGTGTTAGACGTGGATACAACATCTTGCTTCTTACTTTTCCACACCACAAGGTTGCAACCAAGGAAGGTACAATACCCCGAGGTGGATCAACGATCAGTTGAAGATCCAACATAATTTGCATCAGTATAACAGCTATCTGCCTTACCAAAGAAATGGCAAAGGCCAAGTCAGACAGAGTGTTGGTAAGGTAGATAAGCCTTCCAACAAGTCGCTGATACTTAGAGGGATTAGGAAGAAGATCTCCAACATCAGCATGTAGGTAATGTTTAGGGTCCATAGGAGATTTAGCTGGCTTGCATCCAAGCATGTTAGTGTGCCTCAATTGCTCTAGAGAATATCTTCTTTGGGAAATAGAAATGTCACGATCGAATCTCACAATCTCCATGCCCAAAAAGAAGCGAAGACAGAAGGCCCAAATCTTTCACATCAAAGGCTTTTCTCAGACCAACCTTCACATGAGGTATAAAGGTCACATCATCTCTTGTGATGATGATATCATCAACATAAACAATAAGGAAAGTCCTCAGCCCAGCAATACTAGTGTGAATGAAGCATGTATGATCAGAGTGACCTCGTAAAGCCCATGGTGAGAATAACGGTACTGAAGTTGTGGAACTAAGCCCTGGGAGATTGCTTCAATTCATAAATGGATTTGAGAAGCCAACAAACTTTTCTCAAATACGCCCCCTTAAGTTGATAGCCAGGAGGGGGTGACATATAAATCTCCTCTTTCAAGTTTCCGTGAAGAAATGTGTTTGTCACATCTAGCTGATAGAGAGGCCAATGATGATGTGCAACAAGATAAATAAGAATACAAACAGATGTAAGCTTCGCAACAGGAGCAAATGTAGCTCTATAGTCCAAGTCAGGAACTTGAGTAAACCCCTTTGCAACCAATCGAGCCTTATATCTGTCAATTGTACCATCATCACGATATTTCAAAGCAAATACCCATCTGCATCCAACTACATGCGTGCCCGATGGAGGATCAACAAGTTCCCAGGTCCTATTCCGCTCAAGAGCAGTCATTTTCTCAACCATAGGAGCAGTCCATAAGGGATCCTTTAGAGCTTCTTTGAAAGAGTGAGTAATAAAGACACTAGAAGCTCTTCCAAGGGAAACACAATAAGAGTGAGAAAGGCCCTGGTAAGAGACACACTGAGCAATAGGGTAACGAGTGACATAACTTCTCTTACCCTTACAATGACGAACAGGAAGATCAAGATCATCAGTAGTATAGGGAGCAATATTAATAATAACAGGAGAATGCAAAGGAGAAGTGAGTGTAGGTATACTTGAGGGCGCTGACTCCAAGGGAACCTTTGGCAATGGTGTAGAAGTATGAGGCATAGATCTACTGCAGCGTGATAAGTGAGACGAAAAGGCAACCGATCATCAGGAGTAGGCTCCGTAGGAGAGGAAGTTGGCTCAGTAGGAATACTCTGTATGGGCTCAATAGGGATCGGTAGAACCATAGTAGGTACCTTACGAGTGCACGATTGAGTAGAGAAGAATGAAATATCCTCAAAGAAAGACTCATCCATAGTAGTGAATAATTTTCTGGTCTTGAGATCATAACACTTGTAACTTTTTGACACTCCAGAATATCCCACAAACACACATCGAATAGCCTTATCATCTAACTTCTGCCTTTGGATGTGAAGATCATAAACAAAGCAAGTGCATCCAAAGATACAAGGTTCAACAGAAAATAAGGGAATCTAGGACAAATGATATGCATAGAAGTTTGACCATTCAAAATACACTGGGTGTACGATTTATGAGAAACGTAGCAATAAGCAAAGTCATGGACCAGAAAGATGTAGGAACTTGCATGCCACGAAGAAGTGAACGAGTCCCTTCCATGACATGCCTATTCTTATACTCCGCCACACCATTTTGTTGAAGACTATAAGGGCACGTAAATTGGTGTAAGGTCCCAACCTTGCTGAGATGGTCCAAAAATATTGAAGATGTGTAACCACCATTATCAGAGCGATGAACCTTAATGGTCTTCCCAAACTGAGTATGAATCATGGCAAAAAAGATGATATAGGTGTTGAGTACGTCATCTTTAGATTTCAGTAAGTACACCCATGTGCATCTAGAATGGTCATCAATAAGTCACATAATATCTATAACCCTCAATCGAAGGTAAAGGAGCAAGTCCCCATACATCACTATGTATAGGATCAAACAAAGGGTCACTACAAGTAGGACGTGAAATGAAAGAGAAACCTACTATGCTTTGAAAGCTGACAAGTTTCACATTTGAATTAAAAACCATTAGAAGCGTTTTAAAATTTTAGAAAGAGAAGACACAAACTCTACAAGTTGGCGTGCCCCAGACGAGCACGCCAAAGATCTAAAGCCCTACTACTCAAAGAAGTTTGAAAGGAAGACACATCAGAAGCAACCTGAGGTCTCTTAGAGCCAAATAGTATAGGCCACCATACTCGAACCCCATGTCAGAAGTTTTCCCCGTAGTCAGGTCCTGTATAATGCGGTAAGAAGGAAAAAAGATTATGGAACAATTTAAGGACTTGGTAAGGTTGTTGACAGATAAGAGATTAGCTTTAAGATTTGGAACATGCATAACATTTGAAAGAGATAAATCAACTGATAGGGAATCCTTACCCTGACTAGTGATAGGGATAACAGAGCCATCAACTATACACACCTGCCTAGTAGTAGATAATGGACATAGCTGCAGAGTAGGTGGATGAGGTACCTGGCGCATGAGGTACCTGGCGCATGAGGTGGGGCAGACTGAGAAACATGAAGATGTTCACGTAGATAAGCAAGCTCTGCCTGTAGAGCGGCTAAGCTAAGTTTAGGCTCGGTTGAAGCACCAGTGAAGACAATAGCATTAGATGATTCAAGAGAAACTGTAGATTTCGGCTCCATTGTGGGAAAGAACATCCACAATCAACACAAAAATAACCAAATGAAAGCAAACAAGTGGTTTAGTGGGAAAGAACATCCACTACACTGCCATGGGGCCACAACCCTTTACAAAATGTAAAGAGCCTGTAGTCAACTACCCTTGGCTGCAAATAGAGATCTGGTTGTAGCAGGCAACCCTTACAAATACTAAGTCTGCAACCCAGCTGCAAATACTGAATCTGCTGGATATTACAACCCCTGGCTGCAAATATATATAAAAAAAGGTATAATGAAAATCTGTGGCTGTAAATAGAAAATGCAGTTGTCGAGGCAACCCAGAGCTGGAGAAGATGGTTGCAAGCTGTTGAAGTGATTGCAAACAAAAGAACACCAAGAAAATGATAAGAAACTGCAAACTGTAACTGCTACCCGTGGCTGCAAATAAGCTGCACATCTGTTGATGCAATCCAACATTAAAAGTGGCTTCACGAGGAAGAAACAATCTCAATCAAAGCCATTGAAGCTCCAAAAAACTTCAGATCAAGAGGGAAGTTATAGACAACTCATGGAAGCAAGTAGATGCACAGTTTCTGTTGCACCCCACCATTAACAAGGTATGTACTCCCTTTTCTTTTTTCGCTTTTATTACAATCCTTGTTACCGTCTCCATCATTAACAAGAGGTTGCACGAGAAAGAAGAAACGTCAATCCACCATTAAAGTAGCTTGAAACCTTCACATAAGAGAGAGTGAATCCCCTTCACATTCCGATCCTAACCCCTGATGTTGGTTAAGATTGGCGACCTTTTAAAAAACTGGTTAGAGTTTAGAGGTTACTGCTGGAGGTTGAAGATGACTTCTAGAGGTCCTCGAAACTCCAATATGTAGGCCTCAAACAAACCTGGTCCAAGGGGGAAAATTCTCCGGGAGGCAGATCCGATCACAACGCAGCAATCACCGATCAGATCTGGGACAGCGATGCGGATGTCAGCAGTGATGGCTGATGTCAGCAAATGAAGGGAAAAAAAGAAAAAAAAATTTCAGCCCTTATTTGGCTCTGATACCAGCTTGACTTCGAGGGTTAAGGTTTGTAGTGGAGAGAGGAAGAAGAAGAGAAGAGAGTTAGAGAATGGAATGGTCTAATTAGGGTTAGAGAAAACCCCAACTAGCCTTTATACTAAAAGAACAGTATACGGTACACACACCCAAAATTATTACACGCACACCATAAGTGGCCACCTCCTCACACACCCATAACTAACATACACACCCCATACATGCCAATAGACATGCACTAAGTGGCTAGGCGCAGCTTTTGACAACAGAGCTGTAGAGCAACGAATTGAACTTTTTCATTATTGAATTTTTCAAGAAAGCTTGGCTATTATTGTTGTTGATGCTCTTGAGCCCCTCTTCTATCCATCGCAAGCAAATTATCATTTTGCTTGCTTTTCTTGTAGGCAAGTGCTTATTTTTGCTATTTGTTTTATTAGTATTCTTCTTCGTCTGCATCATTCGTTCAAATTATTAGCTTTACTGGAGATAATGTGGTCATCTGTTGGAACAGTTATGGTGTTCTATTCATCCTGCACACACAGTAATTGTGAAACGAAATTTGTGCTGATTATTCACATGCACGGAAGTAATGTTATAGTCAACTGAATAGGCTTCCTGCAATTTGTTACCTTGGAATATAAGTCAAAGTTGGGGATTGCTGTTCGTGGGAGTGATCAACAGAAAAAATTATTTGCATCATTTGAGGTTTCATTAAGTCATGAAGTAGAATTTCAGATCCTATATACCATGATTTCATTATACGTTGTTCTTGTGCATGCCACCTTCTATTGGCCTCTCTTTTTATGGTGTCATTGTTGGCAGATTTCTAATACATTTTTTCTTTTCATTTCTGCTGTGCAACATATTGTTTGTTTCTTGCTGACCTGCTGCAACAGTGCCAATTCGTTGCTGGTAAGCTATTATTATTATTTTTGTAATCTATATCTTATGATGATGATTTTTGAGGTCACTTGGTCGAAATTTTTTTCCTGTACCCAAGTAATCCATTCTTGTCTTTGTGATATTTTTTTGATAGCCTAAATATTTTGTGCATGTAAAGCTTGCTTAATTTACTTAAAATACGATAATAATGGCTTGTTATAGTCTTCCTTTTGCTAGTTCTCTATAACCAGTTGAATTGGAACATATTAATACAGCAGATTTCTTTTTAAGTTTAATGGTAACACAGCAGATTTCTTTTTAAGTTTAATGAACTAGTTTATTGCAGTTATGCTGTTAACCTTTATTCCATTGCGAAAGTTACGCCAAAAATGTATATTACATTAATTTTTACTTAAAACAAGTTTATATTTTTTTTCTTTGTTTTTTTGTATGCATGATTGACAGTTCTTGCTGACAATTTTTTTTCTGAATCTAGCTAATATAAGATTTCAAAAAAAAACATGGTACATGTTTTTGGGTGGCTACAAATGCACATTCAAAACGAGAAATTGGGAAGACCATTTAGGTCTCGCAAAAAAGCAAAATCTTACATCTAATTGGAAATCTACAAGGTTACGCTATTCTTTCTGTCCGACTGCAACTTCGGCAAGGCGATAGATGGTTCTATTACCTGCTCGATAAGTATGTGTTAGTGCCAATCGTATCCGCGATAAAGATTGAATAGAAAGAGTGACTCGATGATCAACCCACAATGGGAAATCATGACCACTTAACGCTCGAATAAGCATTGATGAATTTGTTTCAATAAGAAGATGGAAACAATTTATAGGAATCTGAAGAAAACCTTCAAATAATTCTTGAAACTACAACTCATTGTTGGATCGCAGTAGCAATTGGAAGCTTATAGTAATATGCCATTTGAACCTTTGAAAAATCCTCCCCCTTTGTGTTCCTCTAGATTCTCAATACAACAACCATTGATATTATACTTAATTCAACCTAGGGGAGGTGGATTCCAATAAATAGTAAGGAAACCAAGGAGATCTTGCTTGAAACTCCGCCCCATTATTGGTGCCTGGACTGAAGCAACTGAAGGCCGATATAAATATGCCATATGAACCTCTGTAAGTCCTCCTCTACATTCCCTTGGATTACCATTAGAACAACCATCAATATTAAGCTTAATCCAACCATGAGAAAATGGATTCCACTAAAAAATTAGGATTGGTGATTTGAATTGGAATTCCAGCTCTTACTCAAGGTAGTTAAGGCGTTGCGGCGAGGTCATGGCGAAGGGGCTCGCCATGGCGACGCCATTTATAATTGTTTTTTAAAATATTAATAATTTTAATTAATTAATTATTTATTAATCATTAATATATGTTTTTTTAGTTTTTTACTATTTTTTAATTCATATATTTTTAAAATTCAACTAATTAATCAGGCATAGACAAATATCAATAAAAATTCAACTAATTATCCCACGGTCAGTTTTTGACTCCATGTGGCACACATGCTCACAGGTTAATTTTTGGGATGAAAAACTGACCATCTGATGAATGATAATATTCTAATTATCTCAAAATCAATTGTGGGAAAGATTGGAACAAAAAATGATCTCTATTGTCCCCTCAAAGTAGTCAATAGGTTAAGCTATACTTAGTTTCAAGAATCAAGCCCCAACAAAAAAAAAGATAAAAAAGCAGAAAAAAAAAAAAAAAAACAGAAAAAATATATGTATATAGAATAAATTATGAAAAAAAACTAGAAAAACACAGGAAAAAATAGAAAAACACAGAAAAAAATAGAAAAGATTAAAAGAAAACAGAAAAATACATAGAAAAACAAAGAAATGGGAGAGAAAGGGAGGCGAGGGAGAGAAGAAAGGGAATCGAGGGAGAGAAAGACGAGAGATTGAGAGGAAAAAAAAACACAGCCTGCGGGAGAAGAAAGTGAAACGATAGAGAGAAAGGCGAGAAAAAAAAAATACTGCATACCTGTTTTTTCTCTGAGGAGAGGAGAGGAGCTGAGTAAAGGACTTGTTTTTTCGCTGCCCTAGAATCCCTTTTTATATGAGATTATAAGTTATTAAATTATAACTTATAATTATATAATTTATTAAGATATATATATATATATATATATATATATATATATATATATATATATATATATATATATATATATATTGTGAATATGGCGGCTCCATGGCGTTGCCATTTCAAAGGTTTCACCATATCAGTTCATATGGTGAAATCCGTTGCCATTCGCCATGGCGACGCCTCGACTACCACGCTCTTGCTCTTACTAGCACAAGATCATGGAACTTCATACTGAAAACTATTTTTAAATATAAGCACACACTTATTTCGAAAATTCCATACATCTATAACATTATCAACTCTTAAAATAATGCATATGCAGTTTTCACAAGTCCACAAGGAACTAATTTAAGCAACAGACTGACACAGGTGACTGGCATGTTGCACCCCATCAAGCCAGTCAAATTTCTATAGCCCCATAATCGGTGATCCAAGGGGTTTGGAAAGACATGAAAATTTGGGCAGATATATAGGTACCTGACTAAGCAATGTGAGGGGCAGAGGAGTCACTATCTTCAAGAGGTCTTGTTCCAAGTTTCATATTCCTTCTTGGAGAATGACAGCCTCACTAGGAGGTCGTGAAGTAAAAGAGGTGTAGTCCTCAGAGTTTGAATGATATGCTCAAGCACTCTTAAATTTTGTGTAGTCAACAAGTTGCCAACAAGTTCCTTACAGTTTCGAGCTCTACCACAATGTGTACATTTTAGCTAGCCTTCTCATTATGACGATATGTACACTGATCTCTACCACAGCTACCATGGCAATGATTAGAACTATAAGAAAGGGCATCCTCTCGGAAGAACTATTAGGCTTCGGCATATCCATAAGTTGCATCATCTGTCTTCTTACTAGAGGAGGGAAGAACAATCCCAATAGGAGGAAGGGTCTCCCTGATGAGAACACTAGCACAAATCGATTTATATTCAGGATTAACCTCACAAAGCAACTCAAATATATTTTAGATCCGCTGTTCACTACAAGACACACACTTATAGTGACTAAACTTTTCCCTCATTCCTTGTAATTCAGATTTCAGAGGAATACTCACTAAGAGGTCTATCTCCCTAGCGAAGAGTAGCAATTTCATCCATCAATTCATACAACTTGGTAAAATTCTGCTGATGAGAGTAAGATTCAGCCATGATGTCCCATATCTTTTTGGCTGAGTCCATTAACATGGAAGTCTTGCTAATATGGGGTTGCATAGAATGAATAAGCCACGATAACGTCGTCATATTCTCCGAATTCCAATCAACATACGCTGGATGATCCATAGCCAGTTGTTAAATGGGCCCATTGGCATCCCATTTCTTCTCGGCCAGGAAATTTTTTGGGCGGATCTTCTAGACCATTCTAACTAGTTTGTCCCATTGAATCAGACAGTGTTAATGAGTGGCTTTGAATATCTTGAACAATGCTAGTGCTGCTAGATATTTTCTCGGTTTCATCCATCTTTTGAACCCAAACAAAATTATCAATTACACAATTGATTTGTAATCCCATGATCAAATTAATACAGCCAAACACAACTTATGGCTGATCCAAGTACTGCCTCGCCATGCATGCGCGTGTGAAATGGTCCCCCTCAACTTTTGGGAAAAAAATCTAATTGGTCTAATAGGCATAACCTTGCTATGGGATAGTTTTGAAGGCAGTCCCCGTCCCCACCCCTCCAAACCAACCAACACACAGAGTTATCCATGGTATGTGCAGTTGGCTCCCTTTTAATTTTGAGTAGTATTATTTATTAAGTACCTACCTGAGCGCGTTTTGGGATGTGTGCGATGTGGAGCCATCATGCGTTTTGGTGATTTGATGCGCAAGATCTATTGTTTAAGAGATTGGAACTAAAACTGATTTCCATTGTCTAATTCAATGCAGTCAAACTTTGATTCAAACAATGGAGATCATTTTTCTCCCTAATCTTTTATACCAAAAATCTTTAGATCATGGCACACCTATTAGACAGTACATATGTTGATTCCACATGGTACACTTCCCAAAAAGTGACCCGAGCACTAAGTCACCTGGCACACGTGCCACTTACCCAATACTTTTTTTATTTATTATTTATCAGTGCCACTTACCCAATACTAAGTACTAACTCATACCCAATACTAACTTATTTTCTCTACCACCCATATCTTGCTCCCCTTGGAAGAGAGTCCCGCCTTTGCCCTTGACTATGGCAAAACACAAGAAAGATCAAACACACTGATCCAAGAGAGATGTCAAAGGTATGCACCCAACTGCAGCAACAAGGATGAGATTGGAACCCCAAAAACGACGATTATCCACAGGTTAAGATAAGGCTACACAACCATACATCGCAGTACTACAGGTTGAAGAACTCAAAAAAACTTTCAATCTATGCCAGCCAAGTCCCAAAAATATCACTAACATACCTGTTTTAATAGAGCATGCAAAATTGTTCCATAAACAATCAAAACCACGAGCTATTACATGATGAGTTTCATATCAAATCTCAACAGATCTTGATACAGTCAAACTGACCCTTAAAAACCGATCCACTCTGATCAGTCTCACCTTGACCTGGCACCTTTAAAGCCCCGGAACTCTTGGAAACCATGTAAACATGTTTTTTTTTTATTGTAGTTTAATTTTTTTTTTAAACAAATTGCCTTAATTTTTGGGAGCCAATACTTGCACCCCATTTATAAGCCATTGCACCATTTTAAAAAAAAGGAATTAAAAAGGGCTGCAAGTTACAAAAATGGTACAAGTACTTGACCCCATTTAAAATAGTTCTAAAAGACTAAAAGATGGTGCAAGTTTTGAGTCATTCCTTTTTCCTCTGTTTTGAGCCTTTTTTCCTCTTGAAAGTGCGGGAAACAAAGAGAGTGCAAGTAACGAAGAGACAAGTGAGAAAACAGTTGAGAAGAAAGACTCACTTAGTTTGTAATTGAGAAGAAAAAAACAATCGACGATCAACAATCTAAGATTTTACATGACACACTTCACCGTCAAACAATATTTGTTGGGGATCTATACCATGTGGAATAACAAATAGTTCGTCTTCTCAAGATCCATCGTGTGGAAGGTTGGCGTGGAAAATGATCTCTATCATATGTTCTAAAAAAGTCAATGGGTTTCGGTGTGTTTCGAACGTACGTGTGAACAGAGGTACCCTTGTTTATTTTGTGGCTCCCATTTTATTTTTGTTTTAAGTGGGTGCAATCCCATAGTGATCATGTAAGATAACGCCCTCTTTCTTTAATTATTTTTTTAGTTTTAAGTGGGGTGCAAGTATTGGTTCCCTCTGTATCGTTCCAATTTTTTGGCTCCCTAATTTTTTTTGGAAAAATGAAAATATCTAATATAACAACTATCAAGAAGTATAATTTCAACCACCTTCAAAGTCAACTCAGTTGACTTTGCTAATGGCAACATGATGTCATGCTGGTGTTAGCGAGTTTCTTTAATGCCATTTGAGTTTTAGCCTTAGTGATTATGGTTTAGGGTTAGAATAAGATAGGTGAAGGAGGAGAAGAAGAAGACAAAAAAGCAAGATTGTGAGCAAATTGCTCTACACCCCCTTTCTATCCTGGAAAGGCCTATCCCGAAATGACAACTTACTTTGGACTTGCCTTCCAACCTCGAACTAGGCTTCTGACTCCAGACTTGGCTTGCCAACTTTTGAACATAGCGGAAGTGTATCTATTACACCATTACAACAATGCTCGTAAATAATGGACCAACTAAGGACTCCGTTTATAAATGTAAACCATCCCTGACAATGCAACGTGACTGAAATGGACTCTACCAATAGTGACATCCACATAAGAATCATTAAAACCTTCCTTCTGTTAATTTGATGTAAAATCATGATCTATATTTAAAAACAAAACTAATTACTTTGGTATACCACCTTTTTGACAATTCTCATGCACGATAACTTACTTGATGTATTCGATGATGAAGACGAACACATTTTTTTATTCAATTAATTTCCTTAGCCCCAAACTCTCCCCATACCTTCAACGGCTTTGTCTCTCTAAAAGTATGAGAGTTTGTGCCTTTGTGGGTCTTGGATCCTAAGGGCTATTTAAAGAGAAAAACAAAAGGCTAGTAGGATTAAAAAATCCTATTACACTATGATTCAGTGTATAGCCTATGTACCTTTATAGGTCGGTTTTGGTCGGGACTTAACTAGATGACTCAAAGGACCTTGACTAGTGCTATCTCAAATTAGCCATCGTACTAAGAGTGCACATTGGTCCATAAAAATGATGTCCCCGTTAGCTTGTTATGGCACGATCCACCACATACTTTCCCGTACAATTTTTGTTACCAATCGATGGTCTAGAACTATAGATAATTCTTGATTGGTGGTTCGCTTCGCTTGGTTTGTATTCGGTTTGTAATTTGTGGTTCGCTACCATGGTTCAAAATAGCGTCCAGAACCGGTACTTATCAGTTTTTTGTTCAACTGGGTCTATATATTGGCCCATATCATTGGTAGGTATCGGCCGATACATTTTGGCAAATTGAGATTTTGAACCTTGTTTGCTACATCCCCACGAACCCAGTCCTCTAGGGGTGGGACGAGTTTTGAATGAAAAAGTAAACTTTTTGGTGAAGTTTAAATGCAAATAGTAAATATTATTGTTTTAAAGCCTTGAACAACTTTATAGCAAGGGTTAAGGCTTTGCTTCTGAAAGTAGGAGACCAATGATCAAAACTTCTTCCCTACATGTTAATGTTTTCGTACTTAATTAAAAAAAGAAGTAAACCAACGAACAGGACCGAACCAAATTTCACAGTTCGATAGGGGGGTGGGGGGGGGGGGGGGGGGGGGGCAATGAATTGGGTAACCCTGGTCTAGATCCCATATTGCATGATAACGTCGCATCATGTGGGTGGCTTTTCGCTTGCATTAGAGTGATTAACCATAATTTGCAAGACACATAAAATTTTAAAACAATTATTTTGAACCCCAAAAAGAATAGGACAAAAAATAATGTCATTAATTAAAATAATATTAATCTGGTGAAAACCTAAAATAAATAAAAAAATGATGTTGCTAAAAATTTTTGGCACATGAAACTGTAGATGCCTAGTAAAAATTTCCATAATGGCCTTTTGATGAAGAACTTTAGTTTTATAATAGGTTTAGAAATTCATTTAAGTTTAAAACTTCTACAAACAAATCCTGCAAATTATGCATGCCAATAAAGACCCAAGAAAAATTAATATATGCAGTTTTGGGCATAAAATAATAAATTTGACAGATAAATCTTGACCGCACAGAATATTATTCTGAGCAATTGGGACCGTAAACTGCTCTAGTCACATCTAACAAGCATCATGCTGACATCTCTTTGCTACCCAAAACAGGTGATTATTCTGTTCATTACAATATCTTAACCTGTGCATTTAAAGTAAGAATTTGACTTTCTAGTCAAATTCTTAGGTTTAGAGTCCTGCGGTTGTAAAATGTGTTGACATTGAAATTGTCGAGACTATGTGCGAAAAACGGATGCACAACTATGAGAAGTACCTACAAGGTGCACTCTCCCACTGCCGTAAAAGAATAATATGTCCCTGTGAGAGGGATCAGACATGTGAAAAGAAGTCACACAATGATTAGGTGAGGGGTTCACCATATTCCTTCGTTTCTCAGGCATCTGTTTCATGTGTGAGGTAAGCCATGGGAACTTAACAACCATAGCACCCTCAACGACCCAAGGTAATATATGAGTTCCTATTACGAACCTTAGTCAGTACCCTTACTAATAGGATATGGGATTCAGAGTAGTACCATTGATATCAGATAGGGTATCATAGAGTACATTTCTGGAGTGTCTGAAAACACACACAGCTCAAGAAGGATAAAATCAGGGTTATCCTATTTGTTCAACACCGTATCAAACCCCACACCGTATCATTGTTTGGTCAGGTTCATCCAAGCCAGTTCTCCCAATTTTTATTTTATTATTTATTTAAATCCCAAAATATAGTTGTCTCAATCAACAGTTGTAAGAGCTACTTGTAGGCTCTGTCCTCATGTATCCACATAGCTTGTCTCTTCCCTTCAATCTGTGAATTGGGCACTTAGTTAAAAAAGGAAGTCGACACAAATGGAGTACTTACCACCTCCAGAGAAGACAAGGGTAAGTGAAATCAAATCGACTTCACTCGCTTCTACATTTGGCCCACCGCCTATCCTATCGGTGTGGAAACAAGCTACCTATCGCCTATCTCACCCTACACTTTGAAGGGGTGAGCCTGCACTTTCTGGATCTTCTTTTGCCCAATGCAGTACTCTCCTTTTTTTTGGTACTCATCCCATTGGGTTTACCTTGTTCAAAAGTTGATCCCATGGCAGCAAGAAAGAGCGAGTGACGGGGACGCCACATACATGGACATTGGATTCGGGCCACATCGTTTCTACCGGCGTCGAAAGAAGAGGAGAGTGAGCCTGAGTACAACATGCGTGTTTCATCGGTGATGAAACATTTTGAGGAGAATGACAGGGAACGTCAAGATTGAGAGCAATGAAGTTGAACCGCAACAGAATTTCAACATCAGAAAAAAAAAAAAATTTATTGTTCACGATGAACAGTGACGGACGTCCGTCAACAATGACGGACGCCCGTGATTTTGTCCCCTCACTGCCTGTAGGTCACGGACGTCCGTGGGGCACTACGGACGTTCGTGGACGTCGTGACGAGACTTCTAATTTTGGGGTTTTTATTGCGAAAACTTTTCTTTTTATTGTTTTATTAGTATTAGGACTCTTTATTTTGAATTTAATTATTGGTGGCCTATATATTGAGGCTTGTAAAGACTTTTTAATTAGTTATTGAATATTTTGAATGCTTTTATGCTTGAATATTCTTTACCTGAGATGGGTTTGGTGTGAGGCCAAGGGAGTGATTCCCAAAAGCAATCTTTGTTATCTTCTCTACTATCTATCTCTGTTTTCTTAACCTTTCTCTGTGTTGATTTAAATTTCTAAATTTCAATCTATTGATTTCGATCCCAAAATCCTAAACCCCTTTTGAACCCTAAATCAAACAGAGCCCAAAACCCTTTTCTAAGCCATAAATCAAACCATAAGCCCATTACAAAACCATACACCTATTTTCAAAGCCCTAGTCAGAGCCTGCGAATCTACGTCGGATCGAAGACGAACGCCCAAGCCTGGAAAAAGCAAGAGTTCTATCTTTAGGCCGATCTCGCCTCAAATCTAACAGTACTTGCGCATTGGATTGGACCCTAACTGGATCTCGCGTGATTTACCAACCTGAATTCTCTAAACCCTAAGGTATTTAAGATAGTTGAGATTAAGCTTGATTTAATTTCGGCAAAATCGCATAAAATCATAATCACGTATTTTAGGGTTATTGTCCCGCGTTAGCGAGCTTGTGCTATATTTAGGTGATCTCTTGCCTACCAAGGCACACAATCTCCGATAATGCCCCACATGACATTCTGTGAATCGAAAGGTGCCTACTCATCTATTAGCTCCTGTCGTAAATGCGGTGCGGTTCAACGAAGTGTTTATGCACAGTTCACTCTCGTTGATCAATCAAGAGTTTTGCCGCCACCCCTTAATGTTACCTGTTGTATCATACACTTCTTGCATTTTTTTTTTCAATCCAACTCCCCCCCTCCCCTCCCCTCCCCTCCCCCCTCTTCCTTCTTCTTTTCTTAATGTAAAGGTTCGAGCATGGTGGGGTAGGAGCCATGGATCAAAATTTCGTCCGATACCGTTACGTATCGGACGATACGTATCGGTATCAGACCCCACCGATACGGTGCATTGAATGTACTGTATCGTTCTTTCCCATTCAAATACCGGACGATACATTCAATGTATCGTCTGATACGGTCCGGTACCGATACGTATCGTTGTATCGGGAAAGCGAGATTTTGACCCATGGTAGGAGCATCCAGTTGGCCATCTTTTAGCCTGACCAAGAAGTTTTATGTCCTCCAAGTCGCACGACATTGTAAATGAAAGAACTTCTTGCGCAATTCATGCCTTTCTGTTTTCCTTACCAGAAATTCTTTCTTGATTTCCATTCAAATTGTTCTATGCACTTTTTATCAGTATGAGGTGACCATAACACAATATGTAAGACTCGCGATTCAAATAAGGGGCACATCCTGTCTGCAGTCGATTCAAAAGCTAACCATAGATAATGGATAACAACTTTTTTGATGGCTTTGTTACTAGTGTGGATAAAAGGTCCTTTCTTTTTTATAGCTGTTCACTATCCATTAGCGATAAACACTCTGCTTTCAAATGGCCATTCCACCATACATATAGGTTGGTCAGTTAATGCGAACCTAATTTTTAAGGTACCTAGTTTTTCTATAGCGCTTGGATTTCTCACATATAGATATTTGTTCTTCCTATGCATTCGGTGCCGAAGTTTCACTTGGAAAGTTGGGCCTTAGCTCCTTGATCAACTTGTTTCTTTGGAATTTTCCTAGAAAAAGGCTGGATGGTATATTCTAGAAGACCCAACTTATACTCGGTAGTGGAGTTTATACTAGGTGGAGGGCTATATCCTTCCATTTGATAGCATCTTTGGTACCAGTTGTACCTTGTTGTCCCCGGTAAGCTCCCCATAGTAGTAACGTGGAATCCCCAAAAGAGGGTCCTGCTAGTAGTTTTTCAGATTGAGTCAATCACCTCGATTACCAATTGAGTCAATCACCTTGTTTGCTCAGTTTGCCATACATCCTCGACACTAATTATTCCCAAATGATGTAAAGAAAAGTAAATATAGGCTAACAAGTGAAGTGAAGTTCACATGCTAACTACATCATACACACGCAGCTGATGTACATAGGTGGCCCTCGCGTCAATCAAGGATCAAAATTTCGGGTAAAATTTGGGCCAAAAACCGAAAATTTAGCTGAAATTTTGGGTCCCATACAAAAATGACCGAAATTTTGGTCCATAGTTATCGTTTCGGTGGGGACCGAAACCGATAATTTCGGCCGAAATTTTGATCCTTGGCGTCAATCTTACCTCCGCTGCCTGCCCGTGTTGGCTAGCTCGCCAGCCAATTGGCTTGTGTCATTATATATACACTTCCTGAATTGACTTACTTAGTAGCCTACGTTAGTATCTGGATGGATGGATAGAAACTGATCCCTTTCTACATACATGGCCCCCATCACCCATATACATACATACTTCTCCTAGCAGGATTTGAACACAAGTCACTTAGTTTTGAAGTAGAGACGCTTAAACCAACAAGCTAGAAAGTACATCACCATTATAGTTATCATTATCATCATCGTCATCATCATCGTCATCATAACCTTATCGCAGAGGTCGCAGTTTGCAAGTCCTATTTAAGGCTTAAGAAAGTCCTATTTGTTTGCTTAAGAAAGTGATGTTGTCATATATATATTTATATTTTCATTTAGAATCATATATGTGTATGATTTTCATTTAAAACTCATCCTATCCCCAGTGATCTGGATTCACTCAACAGGTGAACCATGAAATGTGAACCTGAATTCAAACAGAGCAAATCAGTGAACTGGGTAACATGGTTAAAATCGTAGTTGCATAATCGGCAAAAGCAAGGGAGGGAATAATAGAGTGTAATATTTTATTAATCAAATAGTGATCAATTACATTAAAAGGGCTTTCGAAGGCCATAACATCTAACATATGCTTGTGCCACAATCGCCTCTATTATACCTTATGGTGGACCACTCCTTTCACTGATCTCAATGTTCAGAAATAAACAATAAAAAATGGCCTGCTTACCTCTCTCTGGACTTCATAAGAGATCATCACAGGAGGGAGCTTTGCAATCATAGAAAGCTCCTCAAAATTGGAATCGAATCCATTTACCATTCGAGTCGTAGAAATTGAACTTGCGTTTGAGTTCTGTTGCTACAATATATAGATAGCACCTACCTAAATGTTGTAGAGTGGGGGTTTGATGCTCTTTCTCACTTAAAACTACCTCAAGTTGCTGCCAGCAGTGGCTCATTTTCGCTGCTATCATGGCTGTGCAATTCTGGGCACGACATTCAAGACTGTATCTTCCAGGGATATGATTCTGCGTACTCCCTGATTCAGATTGGTTTCACCCATTGGATTAGAAGTGTTAGATAAAAGTGTTTGCATTGGGAATCATATTCTCCCAGGTTGAAGTGCTATAAATGGGCATAGGATTGAAGGGCATCAAAACCAATTTTTCAAATTTTGATGAACTATATTGATCACCTAGACACCCGTATATTGTCATGGATACCTTGTCAACAACCTTAATTAATTAGACATCAGTTCATCAAATACTCCCGTATATTGTCATGGATACCTTGCCAACAACCTTAATTAATTAGACATCAGTTCATCAAATACTCCCTGGGATTTTGAACTATAAAGCCTTGATCAGCATGAAAATCCATATTATTACGGTATTACCTTGCTACGCCTGCCCTTTTTTCAATAAACTTTTGTTAACGAGAATAAAAACTGAGATAAGCAACGAGAATGGCAATAAATATATTCTACACATCAAGAACGAAAAAGAAAAAAAACTTATTTGAATATCATTGCAATATGTGCTTCCTAATATTGTCAAGCCATGAACATTTTATATTCTTAGCATGTAGGCACCTGTACATTTGAGCAATCAATTTTCTTTTGCAATACTCTTGTTGCTTGTTTGTGCATATAGCTCTTTGTAATTTTGTATTTAATTGATGATATCTAATCTCTTCATCTACATGCTACAGTGACTGAATGGTCAGGTGGACTTTATGTTTCCCCTACTGTAGCTGGAAGCAGGCCTGGTGGATTAATTGCTGGGGCTTGGGCAGCTATGATGTCTATAGGGCAGGAAGGTGATAAAAATTAACATTCTATGCCTCTTGAACTTCACCAATGCTTGATTGTCTCATCCATTTAGCACACTGTGAAACAAGAATAATGACATTGGTATTGGAACATGTATCGGCCACCTCAAAAGCTGATATGTATCTGATGTGGATCAACTATCAAACAATGAGATGCTAAGCATTTGATGTGTATCAAACAACCGATGCAAACTGTTTTATTTGAATTACATTAGTGCAAATTGCCTTTTTTCCAATGGGGCTCCTATAGATGGTACATGATATTGTCCACCTCATGGACAAGTTCCTAACCACCCAATCAGATTTACGAGTTTGTGGACTTTTCCTTAGCTTTATTGACTGTACATGTATAGACCAGTTTACTTGAGACATTGTGCATTCAAGGGAGGTGAATGATAGGATGGTCCCCACCAATCGTTATACTCTCAAATCTACAACTTATTGAGTTATTATCGTTTACAAATATGAATGTGTACCTTAGAAGTGCTTCGAGCAAAACAATGTTTCTTCACATCTCCTATATAATTTTTAATTATCATCAAATATAGATTGTATTGGACAATATTTTTATCCATGCTAGCATCATTTTTTATTGTTTGAATTTTTTATTTTCCGTTCCTTTAATTGCAGTGTACAATTCTTGTCTGTACAGGATACTTGAAAAATACAGGAGAGATCATGGAAGTATCAAAGCAGATACAAAAAGGGTAATTAATGTTCCCTTGAAACCTTTAGGCATTCAATGTTTTTGAACTCTTAGCTGACCCTAATAGACCGGACCAATAGTGACCAAAAGCCTGTTTTTCCGAAAAACTCACGTTTTAAAAAAAATGAAAAATGTGAAAAAAAAAAATTGTCTTTTCCGAAAAATTCCTGTTTTTTTGGGTGGAAAAAAGCAGTTTAAACCCTTTTTTTTTCGAAAAAATGTTTCTTTTCCCGTTTAAAACCCAATGTTTGGTGACAACATATATATTTTTATTTTTTTATAATTATTAATATTCTATTAATTTCCCTTTTCCCCCTAAATAGTTGAAATTTACCATTTTGTCCATATATAGCTGTTTTATTCTGTACCTACACTTGGTCACTATGGTTGGGACAAGGCGCTGATGAAGATAATGTTTCTCAACTCCTTAACTCAGCTTTAACTTTGTGCAGTATAAGGGAGATTCCGGAGTTGTTCATTATTGGAAGGCCAGACATGACAATTGTGGCTTTCGGCTCAAATGATATAGACATTTTCGAAGTCAATGATATAATGTCGTCAAGAGGTTGGCACTTAAATGCATTGCAGAAACCAAGCAGGTATGCTTCTATTTTATAAAAATAATTATTAGTTTTATTTTGTACTTTTTTTTTAGATGGTGTTTTGTATCACTCACATTATTATACTTCATGCTGAGTGTCGTCAATGCGCCTCATGGTGAACTTTGAAATCTGTGACACTATTTGAATGCTACATTTTCTAGAAACAACGTTTTGGATACCTATTAGAGTATCGGGTTCTACCGCTCGGTATATTCTGGTACTAGACCAGACCAGTATGTACGCCTCAGGGTTAATACGGCTGGTATTAAACCTTTTAGGGGTTACATAACCAGTCCCGATTCTGAGATTTTGATCCTTGCCTAGAAATCACATTGATCAGATGATATTGGTCATTCAACAGTAGATGATTGGCCAAACTGTATCGATCAGTGATGGGATAGTTGAGCTATAGCAAAAGGTGGCCGTAGTATAGATGATCTAGATCAGTGAGCATGTAGACCGATGAGATCAATTGATGAGGCAGAGCACTTACAAGAATATTTTGGTGTAATATGCTATCATTTCCCTTTATTCTAATTCTTAATATTGTGTTTGTTAAAGAAAGTTAATATCTCCTTTTTATTTGTATTGTGCACGAATCAGCATTCATATATGCGTGACGCTTCAACATGTTCCAGTCGTTGAAGACTTCTTGAAAGATCTGCGGGAATCAGTGAAAATAGTAAGTCTTCTCAATAACTAATCTGTAGAAAGGACACAAAAAAATGAGGCCTAATTTTTCACTTGCTACACATTTTCAGGTGAAAGATAATCCGGGCTCAGTTAATGGCGGCCTCGCCCCGATATATGGCGCTGCAGAAAGGATGCCTGATAGAGGTATGGTGCAGGACTTACTCGTAAATTATATGGATGGCACTTGCTAGCCATACACATAATGACATGTGGATACAGTCTTTTCACATTACAGTTTTCTGTTTGTGAAATTGTAACAATATGTAATTCATTGTGTTAAGTGGAGATATATGTTCTCCAAGGGCCGTAACAATAAAAAATAAGTTGGCGGACATTCCGGCCACCTCTTCTGAAACAGCTTAGGCGGGAGTTATCTATTATGACAAAACAATGCCATACCAGTGTTCAATTTGAACTCTGCTTATTGGTCATCTCCTAGTGTGTTTTGAAAATGTTAATAGTGTTTGGATTGAAGGTGCTTCACACTCAGACCTGTGTTGTTTCTAGTGTCATTCCAGTTTTTTCTTTATCTTCTTGAATTTTGATGAACGAGACATTAGAAAAAAATACCTAGATTTTAGGGAAGAGTTTACATTCAACATTTCTTTTTAAACTCTCAATGTGGGATGCATAAAGATAGTATGTAGAGTTTAGGGTTACGATTAGGAAGAAGAAAGAGAATAGATGGAGAGAATTAGGGTTATGTGTGCCAGCACACATCCCAATTCCATATATATATATATATATATCATCTCAGCAGAAACACTATTACTGAGTACATTGAGATTCATGAAAAAGGGAAAAAAAATGGAGTAACTTAAAGTTAGCTTCAGCCCACCCACTTTTGCTAAATACACACCAGACATTATAATTTTATTCCTTAACAGCTTTCAACATCAGCATCCTCCTTTTACATTTTTAGGCTTTGTATTAATTACAGAAGCATTGGGTTTCACCAATCTGAGTCTGGATGCATGAATAAACCTACGATGCAAGGAGCTATCTAACGTATGCAAAATCGGTGCACGTATGCTTCTGATGATGCAGATGGATTGAGATTAGTGCATGTACTTCTGGTGCCTAATACAAACTTTTTTTAGTGCATGTACTTCTGGTACAGGGCTCTTGTGCCTTTTAGATGACGATGAATGATGCACTGTAGGCAGGGCCATCATGTTAGTGAGGAACCTAAACTAAAATCAGACCAATGGGAGATCCTGAGGCTGCGTTTGGCATAGCTCTTTATCCGCTCCCTGGTAGAACTAGACATACTTGCTTTAGCAGCTCCTATTTTTTTTTTGATAACCTGGGTATTCGGACCTCTTAGAGTACCCGCCTAATCCCAGGAGCACATGTGCACTCCAAATTTCACACATATCGGGTCAGCGTAGGATATAAATCCCTAGGGCGGCCTCGGGGGAGGGGATTCGAAATCAGGTCTCCTGCTTTTGGAAGCTGGTACTTGGCCAGCTCACCTCACCCCTTGAGGTTAGCTCCCTTCTTTTTGCTAACTCCCTGCAAAATAGGATTTACCTGCTCTAACAATCACCACATTGCTCTTTGCTAAGGCTGCGTATGGCATAGCTCTCTGTTAGCCCCTGTTATAGCAGAGCTCACCTGCTTTAGCAGGTTCCCATCCTCTTTATTAACATCATGCTTCCTGCTTTAGCAGGTATCCCTTCTCCTTTATAACTCTTTGCATGACAAGATTTTATGTAAGATTTACCTGTTTAGCAGTTCTACCCTTCTCTCTACTCACTCTTTGTCGGAGCTGATTTTATTTGCTCTAATAGGAAGCTAGTAGAGAGCAAGGAGGTTACTGCTAGAGCAGGTAAATCTTTCTTTGCAGGGAGTTAGAAAAGAGAATGAGAATCAACTAAAGTAATTGAACTCTACTGTTGCAAGGGCTAGCAAGGAGCTATGCCATATGCAGCCTAAATCCCTGCTAAAGCAAGGGATAACTATTAAAGCAGGTAAATCCTATTATGCGGAAAGTTATTAAGGGGACCTGCTAATGCGGTAAACCCTGCTCAGACATAGTGCTAAGAGAGAGATATGCCAAACACAGCTTGAATGTCTGATTAAGAGCTTGTAAATGGGCAGTTTAAGCATGGAGAGGCAACTATTCACATAAAATGGATGAAAAGTGCTTTAATCGAATGATTACTTGTCTGATTGCCATTTTTGGTTTCTTTGTGGCCGTGCCACGCCACTTGGGCATCTCAAAAGATCACGCAACTGTTGCATTGAAAGTCTATTTAATGCCCGGTCCGGATTGTTTGACCAAGTTTTGTTTATAATTTCTCCATATGCTGTCACAAGCTGGATTGTATGATTATTTCTTGGTGTGTACGCCTTGCCACATTTTGTTCTATTATTTGAGATTTCCATGCGGATGGCACTCGTTCCAAATTCATACTTAAAGTGGAGAAATCGGACTGACGAAGCCGATCCCAAATGGTTGGACTAAGATTATGATGCTGATAATTAAAGCTCGTTTTGCATCTCAATGTGGGCTGTGTAAGGTTGTCGGGTCGGGCTGGCTGGCTGCTCAACCTGTTTGCCCGGAGCCTAAAATCTTAAGGCTAGGACTAAAAACATTCACAAAGATGGAGTACATGAAAAACAGGAAGGAAATTTTTTATTATTTATTTTTTTTTTTTTTTTTTTGAAGGAAAGGAAGGAAAAATTTTGAAGGGAAAAGGACTTGGTAGGCCGTAGGGGAAGAATAAATCAACGGAAAAACTCAGATAAAAAGATAAAAAAAGGACAATGTAAGAATATATATATTAAATTTTTAGAAAAGTATATTTAATTGAACTTTTTTCAAATAAAATGTGTTTTATACGGAAAAAGACGTATAAAACGCCTTGTAAATGGAAATTCATATAAAACGACCCTTTATACTTTAAAATGCGTTTTATCCTTTTTTTTTTTGGTTTTTTTAAATGCCGTTTTTCGTCACTATGCTCAAAATGGTGTAAGAGGGTTGGGAAAGGGCCTTGTAACTGAAATCTTGTTTGCATTGAGCCGGATGAGGACTTAACCAGTTAAAGCCTATAGGCTTGGTGCAGTCAGGCTGTTCAGCCATGCATATCCTTTAAATATATATTAAATACATATCCTTTAAATATATATTAAATATTTTAATATAGGGGATGCGGTAACCTTGCACTACTGATTTAGGGTTCAACCATACACTAGTGCTATTTGGGTGCGAAGTGGCACCTAATCTGAAGATCAGGTGCCAATGCAACATGCACAAAATTGGTCAGATCCATCCTCCTCCCCCTCCAAAAATATATATATATATATATATATATATATATATATATATATATATATATATATATATATATATATATTTTTTTTTTTTTTTGAAAAAGTGATAATGGCTCCTGACTAACATTTAAACATATACCATTAAAGTGTAACTTTTTATCTCATATCATTGAAATGTGATTTATCATTGGGCAATATGGAACGCATCTATGATCAATCTAAATTGCCTGAGTGGCAATCCATCGTTGGAACATGTCCCACCCAAAGGATCATACTTCTAAATGGATGTAAACCACCGAATTGGTGAATCTTAATATCAACCATCAAAATTAAGAACAATTGTTGGAATTAGAGTGCATTCGAATCTCCTAAAGAGTGATTTTTGTACCCATAGCCCTTCGATTGATGATATAACACTTTGATAGTATGAATTTCCCATATCTTAAGCCAATAAATGGTGTATTCCTTTAAATAGTTTAAACAAGTAAGGAGAGTCGGTCCCTTGTTTCTTACGGTAAAGGGTTGGAATTGACTGTCCCAACTGTCGCTTAAACACCAAATGATCTTACACCATTTATTGGCTTATGATCTTGGAAATCCATATCGTGAAAGTGTTAGATCACGAATTGAAAATTAGTCCAAAAATCACCCTCTTTGGGAGATTCGAATCATCCAATCTGTGCACTCTAATGTTAACGATTGTTCTTAATTTTGATAGCTAACATTAAAGTTTACCAATTAGATAGTTTACATCCACTTAGAAGCATGATCCTTTGGCTTGGACATGTTCCAACGATGGATTGACGCTTGGGCAATTTATCATAGATGTGTGTCACATGGCATAATGATAAATCACACTTCAATGGTGTCATCAAACATATAGATAGTTGTGACGCAAGGATCAAAATATTGGATAAAATTTCGGCTGAAAACCGATAATTTGGCCGAAATTTCGACCAAAATTTTGAGTCCCAACCGAAACTTGTGAGCAGAAAATCTGTGAAAGTAAAAGATTAATAATTTTAGCATGCATGAATTGATCCATTCACACTTAAGAGTGAACGGGTCGGTTAACTCATTTCATTGACGACGAATCGATGATGAGTTAAGAGAGAGAGCGAGGGAGACGGAACTATGGTGAACTCCATCATCTTCACACCGTCGCCAGTGGGTTGGACAAAACTCGATAATCCGACCATGAAGTCAGCGAGCAGGCAAGTTTTCTTCGTTGATAAATTTATCTTGAGGGGTTGTTGTTGCTCAATCTTCTCTTTCTATCTCCATTGTAGGCTTCGTACAAAATCTCCATCGTTGAGGATCTCATTTGGTTATGAATCTTTTGAAGTAGGTTAAGCTTATCTTATGAAATTTGTATTGTTTTTTTTTTTTTTTTTTTCAATAAAGTGTTTATTTCATATTTTTTGTAATTCTCATTTGCTAAAAGTTTCTTCTGAGTTCTAATAAACATTCAAATATAATGTTTGCAATCCGGGGAAATCGTCTTTAACGGCTGTTTAAAAAGTGTTTAAGCTTCAGACATAAAAAGCTTCATTCTTTAGTTATATTTTTTTTGAAAATTTCATAATCAATTTCAATTTTTTCTTTGTAAACTTATTCATGTTAAAATAATGACTTTTTGAAAAATTGGAACCTATTCAATTATATTTTTTTGGCAATATATCACTTTCTGCTTTTCCATTCTGTTAATTTCTTATTAAGATTAATAATAATATTATTATTATTTGAAAATTTCCTATTTTTCTAGAATTTTCGAGCCTAAACTACAAAAAAATAATGAAATGGTCAAAACGCATTTCTTTTCAAATATTTGTTCTCCAATGGTCATGTAAAATTTCATCATCATCACAGCTTTATACCCATCTATTCGGGGTCGGCTTTGTGAGTCTTGTTTCTCCATTGGTTTCTAATTAACATTAAGCTTTTTATAACTTTGCACCCCTTCATGTCCCTTCTCACTGCTTCTCTCTAGGTGTTCATTGATCTCCCTCTTCTCATATTTGGGCTTGTAGTGCCTCAACTCTCCGTACAAAATTTGTTTTCTGGCCTCCGAATGGATATGTCCAAACTATATCAAGCGGTATTCCATACTTTTTCCTTTATAGGTGTCACCCGCAAATTTCCTCATATGCACTTGTTTCAAATTTTTTCCTTTCTTGTTACTCCACACATCTTGATGGGGACATTCGATTCAAGCAACCGCCCATAACATATCGGAGGCGAAAGAACATTAAAGTGATCAGAAAGAAGAAGCTTCAAAATTTATTGCTAAAAATTCTCTAATCAGAGGGTCTTCAACTTTCAATCCCATCACTTTTATATTTGGCCTATTTTAAAGTGTCAAACAAAGTCAGATTAATGCGAAATTGGTCATATTTGAAAGCTTATCGAAGTAGTCTTCCAACGAGCAAAAAACGAGCAATTCCGACAAGTATTGAAGAATTTATTGTCAATTTTCGGAAGTTGCACAGAAAGTAACGAATTTCAAGACTCCTAATTGAATTAGGATAAGTCTCTTTTATTATTTTATTTTAGAAAATAGGATTTATTTCTTTTATTAAAAATATGATTAGTTTCTTTATTGTTTGAAGAATTAGGATATTTCTTTTAGGGAAAATTAAAAAAAAAACCCCTGAACTTTCACCTCAATGCCCCTAAAGCACCTGAACTTTGCATAATATCAACTAAACCCCTGAAGAATACAAATGTACCAAAATCAGACCGCTGTAGTCACACCCCGTTATGTTTTTGACGGAAACTAATGATGTGGAGCCCTAAACCCTTAAAAGCGCTGAAGTGGATCGAATGACGTAACAAGTTGAGCTGTACACATGCTTAGCACGTGATCTAAGCCCTTTAAAAACCTTTTTTCCCTTTTTAACCGTTGTCTTCTTCCTCTTTCTTCTAAACGACCTCTCTACTTCTAGTCTACACATCTCACGCATCTCCAATGGAATCTTGCCGGAGATTCCCGCCCCATCCAAACAAGCCAAAGATTCCATTCCGCACATGCCAACCCCACGTGCCTTAGACGCCTTCCCACTCCCCATCCGCCTCACTAACTTCTTCTCCTATTTTCCCCCGTCTCCTCATTTCTAATGCACCGTTGGCGCGAAAAGATCCGGACGCCACCACGTCATCACTCTCTCCGAGTTATCGGCGATCGTTTCACTCATCGCCTCATTCATCTACCTCCTCGGCTTCTTCTGCATCGACTACGTCCAAACCTTCAATCTCCGTCCCTTATCCGACGGTTGGGATTTCATCGAAGAAGAAGATGAAAATGTTAAAGAAACCTCCCCTTGCATCGTAGAAAAGTCCATTGTTAAATGCGTCGATCGAATCCCCATCCCCGCTGCTGATCTCAAATCCAACACATCGGATGAGGATTTGATCGATGCGGTGGTGATGGGATTGCTACTGTCGTATGTGTTGGAATCAAAATTGGGAGATTGCTAGCGGGCGGCTGGGGTGCATCGTGCAACAACAAGCAAGATGATGGCTCGGGGGTTAGAGGGGATGCCGATTGGATGGGTTTGATTATGCATCGATATTGGGTCAGTGCTGCGAAATGCCTATCGGGTACGTACAAGTTCCTGTAGGGGTGGCTGGATCGTTGGTCTTGGACGGTCGGGATTACATGTTGCCGATGGCAACAACAGAGGGGTGTTTAATGGCGAGCATGAATAGAGGGTGTAAGGCGATAGCGGAGTCGGGCGGGGCAATGAGTTGTGTGATAAGAGATGGGATGACGGAGCATCGGTGGTGAGATTTGGGACCGCCAAGAGGGCTGCAGAGCTTATGTTTTATGTTGAGGATCCTATTAATTTTGAAATGTTGGCCATTATTTTTAATCGGTGAGTCACTTTTTTTTTGTTTTTTTTGGGATGATTTCAAATTCATAGTAGTAGTAGTCCTTGAATATTTTTTATATATGTTGGTTGCAGATGTAGCAGATTTGGGAGGCTTGAAGGGATTAAATGCACAATGGCAGGGAGGAATCTGTACATGAGATACAGCTGCAGCACCGGAGATGCAATGGGGATGAACATTGTATCAAAGGGTGTTTAAAACGTTTTGGATTTTCTTCAAAACGAATTCCCCGACATGGATGTGATCAACATTTTAAGTAGATTCTTTTATCTTTTAAAATAAAATCTCTCTTGAATCTGTATTCAAAATTATGCATGATGATTGAAATATACTTATGTTGACTCGCTAGAGAATATACTTATGATAATTCACTGATTATCAATCGATTTCAGCTCAGTAGTTCAGCATTTCATTTAAACCCTTTTTTTCTCGATGGGGTAGTGATTCTGGACGAAGTAGCATCAGCTAATGAGAAAGAAGACAAAGAAGAAAGAGGGAGAAGAAAGAACAAGACAACGGTTAAAAAGGAAAAAAAGGTTTTTAAATGGCTTAGATCACATGCTAAGCATGTGTACAACTCAACTTGCCATGTCACTGGTCCACTTCAGCGCTTTTAAGGGTTTAGGGCTCCAAGTCATCAGTTTCCGTCGAAAAGATAACCGGGTGTGACGGCAAGGGTCTAATTTTGATACATTTGTATTCTTTAGGGGCTTAGTTGATATTATGTAAAGTTAGGTGCTTTAGGGGCATTGAGGTGAAAGTTCAGGTTTTTTTTTGAAATTTTCCCTTTCTTTTATTTGAACTAGGAATTAGAGTTACACTAGGATTTCTATTTTTATGCATTGTAAAAGCCTATTTAAAGGCCATTAGTGCTAGAGTTTAATTATTGGTGAATTAAAAAAATTGCTTTTGCAAGCTTGAGAGTTCTAAACTTTCGTGAGGGTGTGATTCTCTAAAAACGGAGAGTGATTCTTCGTCTCGCGTGCGGTTTGGTGCGAGGCCAACACTTTTTCTATCTCTATCCTCTTTAGATCTACGGTTTGCGTAAGTAGCGTAACCCTAGTTATTTATTTCTCAATTAAATCCCAGATCTAGCCTATTTATCTCATAAAATCTAAAATAAACTTACCTATCTTCATTCAATCATTAATTAGCCTTTTTTATTTTGTACGGTATCGAGAGAACCCGCTTGCGAGTTCGTTCGATGTCCTAAAACTATCGGAGATCTAGCCATTGATAAGAACCATAGTCTTCTAGATCCAATAGGGAACGTACACAAAAAATAACGCTATTTTGGGTCATAATTAAATTATCAAATTGAATTTCTAGAATATTTCTGTGATAATTTGTTCAGAGAAATTGTTCTTTGAATTGCTGGAATTAATTTTAATTTTAATCTCAGCCCTAGCATTGCATTTAATAAGTTCCCGCATCAAATTGGTATCAAAGCGCCAGTTTAGTTTTAGGGTTTCAGTGTTCATATAGGTTCTAGGATTTATTTTTTTGTTTTACATCATATAGTTTTATCTTGCATCATATCAATTTTGTCTTGCATAGTCATGGATTCCAGTAAAATAGAAGCCTTACTTAGAGATCTTGCATCCAAGTGACCACGACTCAAACCCAGATGCAAGCTCATCATGAGACTTTAAAAACCCGTTTTACTCTAAACCATAATCAGACTTCCAAGGGATTAGATGGAAATAGAGTTAGGGGATACCCTCATCATCGTGAACTTGAGTACGACCCTGCCGAGTAGTTTTTAAAATCTATTCGGGATGAGGTTCCAAATTTTGAGGGATGGATGAATCCCAAAACCTTCGTGGAGTGGTTGTCTAGTGTAGAGGAGAATTTTGATTGGTATGGTGTATCGAATGAGTACAAAATTAGGCTAGTGAAAATAAAGTTGGAGGGTAATGCCAAAAGTTTTTGGACTCGTATAAAACGTCACATTGAATCTCTTCGGAGTGAACTCATCTCCACATGGGAGGATATGAATGTGAGACTTATTGAAAAGTATGTTCCTTTAACACACCGTCACCTTCTATGAAGTTTGAAAACTAAGACAGGTGTCCTGATTTCTTTAAGTGTCAAGAGTTTGGACATTTTGTATACCAATGCCCCACAACATTTCCCAGTCCGAATTTATTGACTAAAAGAGAGTCCTAAGAAGCCGGAAAATAGGAAAGTGGAAGAAATTGTATATAACCCTAGTACCGTGATGAGTGACGAGGAGATAAGAGAAGTTGAAGGAAATCTAGATCGTGTTAAAGAGGCTTTTATTTCCCTTGTGAGTAGTGATGTTGAGTCGCCCACGCGTGAGGCAACCGAATCACCCACACGCGATTCGACCGAGTCACGTATGCACGATTTGTTAGTGTTTGTAGAATCAATTGTGCATGAGTCCTTGTTGTTGGGAGAGTCGAGTGCACTTGAGTCTTTGAAGTTGGTCGAACCGAGTACACACGAGCCAGTCGAGTCACTCACACATGGGCCATTAGTGTCAGTGGTGTCACTTACACATGAGCATATAGAGTTGGTAGATGCACGTACACCTTTTTTAGGCCTAACAACAAAACCTTTAGACCCATTCCTTAATGCCCATCCACCTGAGCCCAATCCTATCTACTCATTGATATCCAAATACCCGCCTGAACAATATGTGACGAGGTTAGATGGAAAAGTTTTGGGAGATCCATGTTTTGTTGTCAAGGTAAAGACATATCAAGTATATTGAGAGTATCTTCTTAAGTGGAAAGGTAAACTGAAAATTTACAACACTTGGACTATAAGGAGAACGCAATCTGAGAAGCATTAGACATACCTCATCCAGTGGAAGGGTAAGCCGAATAATAGAATGCCCATAGATTTACTCCCAATGCTTGTTCATCAAAGGTCATTAGAGTCTGCATCTACATTTTCACATTGCATGCATGAGTTGCATGCTGAGATTAAGAAAATAATTAATGCAAACAACGAAAAATACAAGTTTTCTGCAGATTCTCATAGACGGTTCAAAGAATTTCAAGAGGGTGATTTTGTGATGGTTCGAAACAGACCCGACCGATTCTCGCAAAGAATTGCAAAGAAGTTACACGCTCGTAGTGCTGGACCCTATAAGACCTTGAAGCATGCCCGTTCTAACGCTTATATCTTAGATCTTCCACCAGATTTGGGGATTAGAACGAATTTCAATGTGGGAGATCGTATTCCGTTCTATGGCCACTCAACCATCCCTCCCCCCTTTGAACCTTCTACATCCGATGCCCCAATTATTTCCCTACCGACGCCATTACCTCCACATACTTGGCAAATTCGTGAGATCATCGAAGATGTGCCTGAAGATCAGATTGTCTCCACCAACCAATGGGAACTTCAGAAGTATTTGGTCAAGTGGAAGAACAAAGTTGATTTAAAGAATACATGGATAACAAGGGAAGAGTTTCAGTAGATTGATCCGGATCTCTTGGACCTCTATCACAACTAATATTCATCGGGGATGAATCCTTCTAACGCACGGAGAGTTGATGGGGACATCCAATTGAAGCAACCGCCTATAACATATCGGAGGCGAAAGAAGAACATCAAAGTGAACAGAAAGAAGGAGATCCAAAATTTATTGCTAAAAATTCTCTTATCAGAGGGCCTTCAACTCTCAATCCCGTCACTTTTATGTTTGGCGTATTTTGAAGTGTCAAACAAAGTCAGATTGATGCGAAATTGGTCATATTTGAAAGCTTATCGAAGTAGCTTTCCAACGAGCCAAAAAATGAGCAATTTCGACAAGTATTGAAGAATTTATGGTCAATTTTCGGAAGCTGTATAGAAAGTAACGAATTTCAAGACTCCTAATTGAATTAGGATTAATCTCTTTTATTATTTTATTTTAGAAAATAGGATTTGTTTTTTTTATTAGAAATAAGATTAGTTTCCTTATTGTTTTAGGACTTTATTTTATTGTTTTAGAAGAATTAGGATATTTATTTTATTTGAACTAGGAATTAGAGTTACACTAGGATTCTAGTTTTATGCATTGTAAAGGTCTATATAAAGGCCATTAGTGTTAGAATTTAATAATTGGTGAATTAAAAAAATTGCTTTTGCAAGCTTAAGAGTTCTAAACTTTCGTAAGGATGTGATTATCTCAAAACAAAGTGCGATTTTTCATCCCGCGTGTGGTTTGGTGCGAGGCCAACTCTTCTTCCATCTCTATCTTCTTTAGATCTACGCATTCCGTAAGTAGCGTAATTCTAGTTATTTATTTCTCAATTAAATCCCAAATCTAGCCTATTTATCTGCTAAAATCCAAAATAAACCTACCTATCTTCATTCAATCGTTAATTACCCTTTTTTTTATTTTGTACGATATTGAGAAAACTTGTTTGCGAGTTTGTTTGACGCCCTAAAACTATATGAGATCTAGTCGTTCATAAGAACCTTAGTCTTCTAGATTCGATAGAAACATACACGAAAAGTTAACGCTATTTTGTGCCGTAATTAAATTATCTAATTTAATTTCTAGAATATTTCCGTGATAATTTGTTCAGAGAAATTGTTATTTGAATTGCTAGAAATAATTTTAATTTTGATCTTAGCCCTAGCATTGCATTTAGTAAGTTCCCGCATCACATCCACCTTAACATATGTATCTCCATCACTTGTACTTTATCTTATCACATTTTCGTAGCCCAACATGCTGCACCATATTATATGGCAGGTCTCGCCATCTTATAAAATTGTCCCTTCAATCTAAGCGGAACTCTTGGATTGTACAATACTCTTGCTTGTTTCCATTTCATCCAACATCCATTATTCCTATTAGAGACATCCTTCCCAAATCCACATCTAATAGTAGTGATTTATGACAATATAGTCGTAAAAAATGTGTTTTAATTGGTAGTTATAATTGCTTTTATGTCGATGATCTCATTTTTTATTAGAGCAAAAGAAAAGGCTCTGAAAAATCTATGTTTTATTGGAGCAAGGGCTTAATTTTTAATTTTAATTTATTATTATTTTTGTTTTTAAGAATAATGAAGAAAAATGATTTCCTTGCCCCAACCCTAGAAAACATTAAAGTAACTGTTGGAGTGAACTGTCAATGGTGATATAGGAGGTCATCAAAAAAATGCACCAATGACTAATGAGCCAACAAACTACCCTGTTTAACGTCGTCATCGTCATCATCATCATCATCATCATCATCATCGTCGTCATCATCATAGCTTTCTCCCATCTATTTGGGGTCAGCTTTGCGAAACCTATTTGTCCACTCATTTTTGATCAATGCTAAGCTCTCCGTAACTTCGTAATTGTTCATGTCCCTTCTCACTGCTTCCCTCCAGGTCTTCACTGGTCTTCCTCTTTTCCTATTTGTACTTTCAACGTCTCAATCCTTGGTACAAGGTTTGCATATGGCCTCCGATAAACATGTCCAAAGCATTTCACGCGGCATTCCGTGTTTAATCCCAAACCTCATTTTACTTGAAAGATATGGTGAAATAATTTGCATTTCGAGAAAAAAAATTATGAATGAATTTTTATGCCATATGTTATGCTGATATTTTCCGGTTTTTCCGTATTGATCTTCAAATACTATTCGACATGCATTTTCTTATAGTTGTGACACGTTTTTTCATGATCAACGACTTATCCAATCTCTTTACATTGATTCGAAGGATGCCAAGATTAGCACTTTCAAGACCTCCCTTTGCCTCATTAGGAGAACTATAGTGAGAGTCCTATACGCGTTTGCACTTGGCGATCAAGTTAATGGGTGTAAAGTCTACAAGTTCCTCTCACATAGGCCTTGTTTAGTAGATGGAAGATGAAGGAAAGAAGATCTATCTTCGGGAAGATGGGTGATCTCCTACGTTTGGGTTCCTTGTTTAGCGGATGAAAGATGGATTTTAAGATTCCAAAAATGAGTGCAACTTCCAAAATTTTAAGAATACTGATCTTCCACCTTATTAGGTGGAAGACCAATATTCTCGTTGCATTTTCTAGTGCCTACTATTGGGACCACTATTACCGCCATAGTATATTGTTGGGAACCATTATTAACATCCCGTGAAATTGTGCATCTCCTCTAATCGGCATGAAATGATCGCTTTGAATCAGACAATGGAGGTTGTTGTTCGTCCCAATCTTTCACACAAATGATCCTGAGATCATGAGAGTACTATCAGACGGTCGATTTTTTATTTCACATGGCCCACATCTCAAAAAATAACTCTTAAATAACTTTTGAGTGTGATGTGTGCCATGTAATTCTAAAATCACTTTTTGGGCTGTGTGCCATGTGAAAGGAAAAATTGACCGTTTGATGGGACGCCCATGACCTTAAGATCAACTGGGTGAAAGATCGGGATGAAAAAGGATCTCCATCGTTTTATTCAAAATTGGTATGCATGCTGACTGGAGGAGGTGGGTTAAGGTCACAGTTTCACCGGATGTAAATATTGTCTTGCTCTCTCACTAAAACCTAGCATTTAAAGGCATAATGAATATTGCCTTGCTCTCTCTCCAAAAACAAAGTCCTCGGACCGGATGTAAATATTGTCTTGCTCTCTCACCAAAAACAAAGCCCCCGGACCAGACGGTTTCACCATGGAATTCTTTACCTTCTTCTGGACCACCATTAAGGCGGACCTGATGGAAGTTATGAACGAGTTTTACGCGTCCAGTTGCATTGGGAGGAGTCTAAACTTTACCTTCATCACGCTCATTCCTAAGAGGGAGGGGGTGGTGGATATTGCGAACTTCCGGCCTATTTGTCTTACTAACTGTTTATACAAGATAGTATCTAAGGTCCTTGCCAATAGACTCAAACCGGTCATGAGTTAGATTGTTTCGAAAAATCAGGGAGCTTTCGTTGCGGGTAGACAGCTTGTGGACCTGGTTGCGGTGGCCTAGGAAACCATTCATTTGGCGCATCATGACCGAGAGCCGGCTACATTGTGGAAAGTCGATATGGAGAAAGCATATGACCGAATCAGTTGGGATTGTCTTGAATATATGCTTGACAGGCTGGGGTTTGGCACTAGATGGAGGAAGTGGATGAGGGGCTGTTATTCTTCTGCTTGGTTCTCGATTTTGATCAATGGCTCGCCGGAGGGGTACTTCAAAAGCCCGAGAGGTATTCGCCAAGGGGATCCGCTTTCACCCTTCTTATTCAACATGGTGGGCGAAGCTCTATCGGGACTGTTATTGCAAGCACGCTGTCTTAATCTGATATCGGGCATTAAGGTGGGAGCGCATGGCCGGTCTATCTCGCATCTGCAATTCGCGGATGATACGATTATTTTCAGAAAGCCTGAGATATCGGAATTCACGACTCTCGTGAATGTCCTATCCATTTATGAGGCAGTGTTGGGGCAGCGTATCAACCTTTCTAAGTTGACGATTACAGGTATTGCGACGAATGATAGGCTGATGGAGGAGTTGGCGCGGACGGTCGAGTGTGCGGTTGAAAAGTTCCCGATCAAATATCTAGGGCTACCACTAGGTCTCAGACAACCAGCTGCTAAAGACTGGGAACCGATTATCCAGCGGGCCCATCAGCAGTTGTCGGCATGGAAAGGAAAAATGTTGCGCAGCGGAGGAAGGCTGGTGCTAGTCAAATCGGTCCTATCATCGATGCCCATTTTTTACATGTCTATGTTTCATTGTCCGAAAGGAGTCATTAACCGTCTGGAACAAATTCAGAGGAATTTCCCGTGGGAGGGGTCGGGCATGGGCAAGCGGTATCACCTAGTTAATTGGGAGACTTGTCAACTGCCCGTACGCAATGAGGGTCTTGGTATTCGCAGTTTGCTATGGACCAATGTTGCCTTGCTTGGGAAGTGGTTTTGGCGGGCGGGGAGGGAGGAGGAAAGGGGGAGTATTTGGCAGGTGGTTTTGGTGGAGAAGTATGGGCAATCCATTGGGGGTTGGGGTATTAGTCATGTGGTGCACAGAGGTACATCACCTTGGTGGAAGGGCATATGCAAAACGTGGGAGGCCTACGTTAGAGGGGTCCGCTTTAGGTGGGGCTGTAGTAGCCGCATTTGATTCTGGGAGGATGTGTGGTTGGAAAGTGGGCCTCTTGCATCGTCTTTTCCGGACATTCATTCCATTGCTGTGAATCCAAGGGGCAGGATCAGTGATTTCATATCCGAGTCGGAGGGAGGGGCAGTGTGGGAGGTGGTAACGAGAAGGCTTCTGCGAGAGGAGGAGGTGGTCCCTTATTCCAATCTTTTGAATACTCTATAGCGGCTCGGAGGCATCATAGCGGGCAGGATTAGAGGACTTGGGTTTCGAATAAAGATGACATTTTTATGATTAAATCCTTTTACCGGGATGCTCACAAGGCGACCATTGACCACATGTCAAGGCGCTAGTTTGTGGAGGAAAGCAATCCCCTTAAAAGTTCGGTTCTTTGTGTGGACACTACTTAAAGGAAAAATTCTAACGTTGGACCAGCTGATTCGGAGGGGAAAAGAGATCCATAATTGTTGCATTATGTGTAACAAGGGGGAGGAAACTTGACGGGGAACGTCAAGATCGAGAGCATTGAAGTTGAACCGCAACAGAATTTCAACTTCAAGAAAAAAAAAAGAAGTTACTGTTCATAGTGAATAGTGACGGATGTCCGTGAATAGTGACGGACGTCCGTGAAACAGTCACGGACGTTCGTGATTTTGGCCCCTCACTGTCCGTAGGTCACGGACGTTCGTAGGGCACTACAGACGTCCGTGGGCGTCGCGTCGGAACTCCTAATTTTTGCGAAAATTACTTTTTTTAGTGTTTTACTAGCTATAGGATTCTTTATTTCGAGTTTTACATTGGTGGCCTATATATAGAGGCTTGTAAAGACAATTTAATTAGTTGATTGAATATCTTGAATGCTTTTATGCTTGAATATTCTTTGCCTGAGATGAGTTTAGTGTGAGGCCAAGGGAGTGATCCCCAAAAGCCATTATTATTTTCTCTATTATCCATCACTATCTTCTTTGAGTCTTTTGCCTTATTGATCCCTGCTTGTTTTTCCTACATCTTAACCTATTGATTTCTTGATCCCTAAAACCATAAATCCCTTTTCAAATCCCAAATCAAACATAGCCCAAAACCCTTTTCTAAGCCATAAATCAAATCATAAGCCCATTACAAAACCATACACCTATTTCCAAAGCCCTAGTTAGAGTATGCGAATCTACGTCGGATCGAAGGCGAACGCCCAAGCTTGGGAAAAGCTAGAGTTCTATTTCTAGGCCGATCTCGCCTCAAATCTAATAGTACTTGTGCATTGGACTGTACCCTAACTGGATCTCGCGTGATCTACCAACCTGAATTCTCTAAACCCTAAGGTATCTAAGATAGTTTTGAGATTAAGCTTGATTTAATTTTATTTAATTTTGGCAAAATCGCATAAAATCATAATCACGCATTTTAGGGTTATCGTCCTGCCTCAAAACTACACCTCATCTGATGATTCATTGTGACGTAGCGCAGGAAATCTGGAGCATTGTCCTAAAATCCTTCGGTATGAGCTGGGTGATGCCGGAGAAACCGCATTCACTGTACCTGAGCTGGGAGGCTGTTAAATTGGACGGTCTTGTTAGGGAGTATTGGGATGTTGCCACGTTGGCGGTCTTTTGGGGCTTATGGAGAGAGGAATTTACCTAGTTTTGAGCATAAATCTCAGCCGGTGGGGATGATCATGAAGTCTATAACGGAGTTGCTGTGGAGCTGGGTGCCAGGTGGAAGGCCGGATACCCAGGAGGGGTCCTTTCACTGGGACCTGGGCTAACTTCGGTTTTGTTCAGGGACCTTTCTTGTTTTGTTCAGGGGGCTCTTCGGTCTCATGTGTGACCATTTTGTATTTTTCTGCTTTGTTTTTGGTCGTTTGCTTGTATTGGTTTTTCAGCATCTTGCTGCTCATCAATATATTTCATTTACTGATTAAAAAAAAATATATATTTTCCTTTTCGATAGGGGTCATTTCGGATAAATTTTGGGAAAAATTTAAAAAGTTTTGGGGAGCACCAAACAAAATTTAAATTATATTTAATAATTATAAAAATAAGATTTTATTATTATTATTTTAAAATGACTATAATTTAAAAAATCATAATTTCAGAGAAATTTCTTAATTTTGCCGAAATTAATGAATATTTTGCATTTTCGGTGAAACCACTGAAGTTTCCCCGAAAGTTTCATCCAATCTTTGTTTTGGTGAATTTCGGAAATTTGTCACTATGCGTAGCCGCATAATAAATAGCATAGATCCATCTCAAAAATCTGCTTTGTAGGACAAAACGTAGATCTCAAAATTTTTCTCACTGGTCCTTTTGTTTCTTATTAACAAGATCATTGAATTGGGAAAGAGTTGAGCATAGGTTTTCGATGATTGCTTTGATTAATTTTCAGGTTCATTAGTTGATGTTTCAATTCCTGTGAATGACATTTGAGCCAAATGCAAGAAATTAATCTCCTACCTGATCTTCCATGTGAGCCAAACAGGCTCACCATCTTCCTGAAATCATCTTTAGGGAGATCATCTTCCAGGATAACCATCTTCTAGAAGATGACCATCTTCTGGGATATACATCTCCTGGGAACCAAACAGGCCCATACTTTCTTAAAAAGAGAAAAAATGATTTTCAGTTTTGAAACTATCAAAATGTCTACCCAAAGATTTTCATTTTTATTAATTAATTTATTTTTAATCCAAGTCATCTTCTAGCACATGCCAACATTCCTGAAAGAAAGCAATGATGAAACAATCTGGACGCAACACTCTATCTCTCTTTGTACCAACACACTTTGGACATACCCTTTTGAAATTTTCATCTGAACCACTACACTTTCTCTTTTGCTACGTAGGTGGAAAGAAAATTTGTCTAAGGATGGAATACCACCTGCTTAGCAGATCTTAACCCAGCTCTCCCTAACAACTCTTTTGATTAAATTTTCCCTAAATCTACCATTCTCAGTACAATAGAAAATTTTGATGGTTTTTTCATTTTCTTTCAACAACTTGATCCCCCGCCCAACACTGTATTGGTATCAACCAATCCGATCATTATTTTATATTGTTTAAATTTGTATCGGTATCAGTCAATACGTATCAGTTCAAAAGTCGGACTGACACCCAATATCGAACGCGAGTTAGATACCTTGATAGGACCTTTCAATAGACAAGCAAAACGTGAACGTGGTTAGATACTGGTCGAATGAGTGCACTTTTCAACTTTCAAGAGACCTAATACATGGATTTTCAATCAATTAAAATAATAAATGGTTAATTTGCACTTGACCAGTTGCTCTTGATCATTGAACCATGTGTATACAGCTTACCCTAAAGTTAAATCAATCAAATCTTTTACCTATGAAACTGCAAATACCTCCACACTTGAAGTCATCGTACTTTACTCCATTATGTTCATGTAATGGTTTTCTCATATAAAAATTTACTCTTGGCACACCCTGTCTATTCTCTAATCTTTTTGCTGAATTTAATTCTATTAAGAAAGTCCCTTTTTTCTCAAATTGTTAGGTCCATATACCATGGTGAACATGCTCTTAAAACTTTCCTCCTTCAAAGCGAATTTGTTAGATACCAAAAAGTTCCCAATCCTTTCCTTTTCTTATAGTAATTTTTGGGGCATCTAAAACCACTAAATGCCCACTGCCCTACTCCTAGCCATCAAAATCACCAAATTTTTGGTTACCTCACAATTCAACCATGACATCCTTATCCTTCCTTTTATTTGATAAATTAATAGAATATATGCAAGCATCCATTCCTTTTTACACACTAGGTTTAACCATCAACATGGCTGGCAGCCTGTCACAGTGAAGCTAGTTGCTCATCTAAGATATGATTAACTTCCAAAATGCATGCATCAACAACTTGGACATGGCTACACTGTCATTCTTAACCATTTGCATGATGGTGTATTGCAGTTCTGGCCACATGCACTTTTCCTTGCTTTGTCAATGGAATTTGGCTTTGCCATCCCACTAATAAAATCATGGCAATGATATTACGGGAATATGAATGCAAAAGGTTAAGAGATCTAGAATGAGGAATATTTCAAAGTTGAAAGTTTGGAAAGCATAGTTCTAAAGCTCGGTGAGTCATTGAGTAACTCAAACGAGTTATTCAACTCGCTGGGATTTTGAGTTAAGTCTGAGTCGAGTTGAATCGAGTCTGAGTCGAGTCGAGACTTCGCTAGGATGATGCAACCATAGTTCATAAAGTACCCTTACGTATAAAATATTTTCATGGGATAAGGTTTTGGAAACCCTGTCTTTTAAAAAAAATATTTAACTAATTTTACCAACACATCTTTCTGTCTTTTTCCTTGTAAAATTCTTTCATATATATATATATATATATATATATATATATATATATATATATATAAATTGGAGTGAGTCGAGTTTATCCAAGTCTTCGAGTTAACTCGACTCAACTGACTTTCGAGTCAAGTATTCGGGTTTTCAAACCATGTTGGAAAGTTCTCCAAAACAACATATAAATAAATCGTGGCAGGAAAATGGTAAGCAGCACTGAAAACTAGATGAAGACCGATATCCGCATGTTCTAAAGTAATCAACAAATCTCTATTAACCTGCTAACTCCATCTGTTATGCTCTAGTTTCCCTAGGGGTGTTTTACTCAGCTTCCTTTAAATGTGGGAGTAGGCCTAAATGCTGCTGCTATAGGATTTTCTTCCCTTGCTCCTTATTCTGAACTCATTTGGATCAACTACAACCTAATTATCGAACATAAAAAGCTAGTCTTAATTTGTGGTAACAACTTTGTGGTTTCCATACCACTGTCACTTGGTTCCTGGTTAGGGATTGTCAACCATCAATCAGTTCTATTATTATCGTTAGCCAGTTAATTATTCCAGTATCCTGATTTTTTAACTGTTTAAATTCATCTATATTATTGGGATTACCTACTAAAAGAATTCGGAGTTCTTGTAACAGTGCACTTGATTTGTTTAAGGTGAGGGATGTTAGCTACCGATCTCCGGGGACTGAGCAAAATCTTTTGAATGACATTAACCTTTCCCTTCCTAGGAAAAGGTAAACATGTAGATGGCCTTGATTATTTTATTTGTTATAGCACCCATATTAATATTCCTATGCAGATGCTCTCTTTAAATGAAGATTAGCAATTCACAGTGGCACTTATTCTGATGCCTACAGCTTTGGTTTGATATTCGGACGGAGTGGAAGTGGGAAAACTACTCTCTTGCAGGTCGTCTTCTTCATTTCAGTTTCATTACATACTAATGTTTAGTGTGGTGCTACTAGCACAAGCATATAGTTCATGCAACTTACTGTATCTGTTCTTTTTATTTTTTTGTAGCTTATTGCTGGGCTATCCACACCAACTTCAGGGTCGATTTATATTCAGAGGCGTAGAAAGGATGGAAACCCAGATGATCCTCCTGAAATATTATTACCAGAAAAAGTTGGCATTGTTTTTCAGTTTCCTGAGAGGTATACTCAAGATACGGAGGAGTTTTTCTCTTAATAAAATTCTGGACTAAAGAAAATAATTCAATAGTGTCTTCAGATCCCCTTTGTTTTCTATAAATTATAGAGCTAAAATACGAATAAATCATACTCAATATATTTAATTGAGAAAATTACTGATAAAAAAGCATTTTTAATCGTACACACCTATCCTACTTTAGCTTTAAAATATGGGCAAAATACCGATTAAATTTATACATAATAAAATAAAAGAAAATAAAATAATCCTCCATATGGGGTTATGTTGGGTCTCTTTTCTAGTCACGTATCTCTCTTGATATCTCATTTTGTTATCTTCAAAATAAAGTATTTACTATTTAGGTTAGGAAGAATTTGGTTGGAAAAAATTTCTTATCTTGTGAATTCTTTTGAATTTTGAGCTACAAATTTGGGAATCCTTGAAATATTTGTTTGTTTGTGTTTGATAAAGTCAATCTTCAATACCAGTCTAAAGAAGAGATGAACGGTGTGACTCACCATTATTGTGTTGCTTCTATCTCGAAGAGGTTAAAAGTAGGAGAAAGACCCCAAGATTTGCTGTCCATAATCCCAACCAGACTCCCCATGCTGCTATCGCTCATGCCTATATGTCAACTGCTGCTCATTCTAATAGGCCTCATATTGGTGCTGCTGCTCCTGCCCATAATGCTATAAATAGCAGTGTAGATAGAAGCATATTTTGATATCTTCCGAGAACCACTATTTTTTACTATGAATCCCTGTTGGATCGGATTCTAATGAATCCTTCGGAAACTCGTAAGAAATTCTTTTTTAGAAGAGAAGATAAAGACAAGACGGGAGAACAAAAGTAATAAAGTGGATTCTCATACATATATTTCGTGTCGAAAGATGAGTAGGTACACTTATTTAGTTCTACATTTCTTGCACTTATTATATACTTAATATACTTAATATAATATATATTATATATATACTTATCATAAGATATCTTCATAACAAGTACAAACATTAAATTGGGGCACCCATTCTATGACAGATCTTAATTTACCCTCTATTTTTGTGCCTTTCGTGGGCCTATTTCGACAATTGCAATGGCTTCTTTCTCTTCATGTTCAAAAAAACAAGTAGATCCGATGGGACCTAATTTCATCAATTTACTAGATAGTGCATACTCTCCATTCTGATAGTGATGCTCATCTCCCTTTCTATATGATCCTAATGGTGTTTGTCCTGCCCATGGTCCCTGAGAGAAATGCACTCTTGCTGCATCACCACTTCTAAAAACTCATGATGCTTAGTCTCATCATTGCTCCAATATGTGGCGTCACATCTCCAATCCCCACACCTCTGACCTTAAGTGATATTAACAACCATATCTTCATAGTCTACCCTACAATCACCATCACCTTTAGATCACTGTATCATCACTATTGTCGTCATCATATTCATTATCACCATCATCATCATCACCACCATCATTATCTCTTTGAGGGTGAATTGCATAGCGTACTCTATTACATCATCATCTTTTCCAATGCCTCATCCAACTATGGATTCCTATGATTACCCAATACTAAATCTTTTCTCTCTATCAACCATGGGCTGAGGGGATTGTCATCTTTGAATATATAATCCAAATCAATTGGATTGGAGGACTCACTGTCTACGATCCTCTGTTTCACATTTCTGATCAATAAACACATATCATAATGAATGAAAACCAGCTTCTTTAACTTTTCTGATTCTATCCCGTTACAGGTTTTTGTATGAATCAAAGGCAGTATGTCAGTTTCTTTCTAACTGGATGCATAGATTGTCTGGCCGGGAATTCTTACCACTTTCTTCCTTACTACTAGAATATTATCCACATGGTTCACCCACGATGAAGCCGAGGAAGAAAATTGGAAAACGATATAATAAAGTCATAAATAAAATAAAATTTGCCTCCATATAAGGTCATGTGGTCTCTTTTCTCACCACTTCCTCTCTCTTGAGGCTGCATGAAGGTGATATCTCAAGGAGAAGTTTAATACCTAATTTAATAGGATTCGCCCTCCCTTCCTCCCTATTTAGAAGGGAGAGAATTCTCTATTCCTTAAGCATGGGAGTCCAGCTCTTTTGGAAAGCGAGAAAAACTTCTCCAACTCCCAAACTAGATGAGATAGAGATTCTTCTCAGCCCACAGTATTAGGTGAGAGTGAAAAGACATCCTATGTGAAAGGTATACCCTCTCTCTCTCTCTCTCTCTCTCTCTTTCTCTCTGGCTCCATAAAGGGGCAACACTTGGTCATTTGATCACTTAAAGTGATCATGTGATCTTGAGGATTTGACTCATCCGCATGAGGGGCCATCGTTCTTTTTGTCCTGTTCTCTCCTTTGGGGTCAATTACATCAACAACTAATACTAATACACTCCTCGTTTACCCTATTTTCTCTACTCTTTCCTTCAATCCCTGTCAGCATTAATTTGCAGAGGAACCATTTAATCTTCTTTTTGAAAGGATTCTTTTCATAGTTCGCACTTTCCAGCTCTATACTTTTGACTCATCTGTTCCATTCTGTTGTAATGAAGAAGACATATATTCTTTTTGGATTTCTATATGATGAAGATACTGACAAACGATCATTGACTCTTTTTGTTACTTCTATTGGTCCTATTTATTAAATTGTCTTTTCATTGGAGTTTTTTGTTACAAACCCCGTTGATTAAATTGTCTTTTCAATTGACTTTGATTGTCTCTTTCTTAATTAATGAAACTCACATTGTACATAGAAATAAATTGGTTTTTTTTCTTCCTTTTTTTATAACTTTTATGTTTATTGGAATATAAATGAAAATGAGTCTAGAATTGTAGAATCAAAGATCCTTTCTGAACGTCGTCATTTGACTTCTTGTTAGACTTGCTTTTCTAATTGATATATACCTTGGATATTTCTTTTAACTAGTAAATAATAACTCTACTAGGTATATCTTTTTGTGGTTTTATCTTTTTTTTTTTTTTTTTTTTTTTAATGTGTATATATTTAACTAATGAGAAATACAATGGATTAGAGAAGGTGTAGCGAGGAGTTAAGCGAAAAAATAAAAAAAAATTCAAAAACAAAACAAAAAACACCAAAAGTTGTACAAATCAGCCCACACTAGGGTCCCAAGTAAAGCTTACCAAAAATTGTGGTTATATCGTCTATTGCTAATTTTGTTAGGGCTGCAATTTCAGCTCCCTCATGTGTAGTTACAACACAACATTTCACTTTGTTCTTCAATATTTGTTAAGAATTATACTATTCATTTGGTAAGTTGAATACGTGTTGCGTACTAGGTATTTTTTAGCAGACAATGTGCTCGAGGAAGTAACTTTTGGGTGGCCACGGCAGAGTGCAAACGTTCAATTGACAGAACAACTTGGTTTGAGTCTTCAAAAAGCTATGCGTTCGGTTTGTAAATATTCTGAGAATTGACTTGAATTCATATGTATTCTGCTGCTTAATTTCCCATTATCTTTGATTTTTAGTTTCCAATATTTATACCACCCGTGAAAATTCCAAATTACTCATTTTGAAGACTTAGATGTATTTTTCGGAGTTATCTATCACACTTTTCTGATCACGATGTCATCAAAACAAGGTTTTCCTGTTAGTGTTATTACGTTATTTCATGGATTTCAGTGGAACTTTTTTATGTTGTCTTTAAAAGTTCATCCATCATATCCGCTTCTATATTTATCCATCATCACTGTAGGTTGGATTGAACGGGATCTCCTTGGATCAAGATCCACACTCGCTAAGTGGTGGCTACAAGCGGCGTCTTGCCCTGGCAATTCAATTAGTATGATTATACATTTATTAAGTTTTTCAGCTGTTGATTGCTCTATTGAACAAATTTTATGTGGGTACTGCATAATTTTTTCTTTCCTTTTTTTTCACTGCCAAATTGTGGCATAATTTGATTCCTAAAACATTTCAGGTCCGGATGCCAGATTTGTTGCTTTTAGATGAGCCTCTTGCAGGTCTTGGTATGAATATGCCCTGTACTCCATTCTAATCGGATGATTATGCATTTATTCTTGCTAAGTTTTCAATTATATCACACTTGCCTGCATGAATTATGATTTAGAAAGTCTGACTTTTTCAAAAAATAAAAAAGTTGGCAACTTGCAGTCATCCCGATTTTATCGCAGATTAATCGGCTAAGTCATGACTGAGCCGATTAATTGGTGATGTTTGTGATGTGGACCTTTTTTTTTTTTTCTTTTTTCGTCACTTATGCTTCAGGCCCGTAAAAGCTATTATTGAGACACTTAAAACCTGAACCTTGGTGCCACTTTGGAGCTTGCTAAAGATGTTTTATGTTTTTGAAAAGTCAACTTTGTTTACTTTCTGCAAGTTGCTATTTTCAAGTTTGGAGTATTAGTTTAAGCAAGGCAGAAGAATCTTGCTTCTAAGGGCTGATAGAAGCTGGGCACGGTATTTATGAGATGATGAGATATGCTTTTAATAATATTCGAAATAGAATGAAATTTAAACAAACTGGCATATGTAGATGAATATTTATTACTCCTCGGCATGGCTATATGGTGAACAGGTTACCTAAAGGTTTTGCAAGAATTCCCATGGTCTTTGACAAACAGACCCGCTATTTCCATCCTTATTTGCAACAAGGATGGAAGTTATGAGATTATTATTATTATTTTCTCGAGCAAGTACAAAAAAAATCGCTAAACATTTGGTAAAGCTACAAAGGAAGCTCTTATGGGATTCAAAAAGATTGTGACCGAGGCGAGATTATAGTTCCATTAAGGTGTCATCTTCTTCTCCATTGTGACCGAGGCTATTTCTTTTTTTCTGCCTCATGGAGGTTCCTTTGAGGCCTCCTGATCCGCCGAGAAGATGGGCTTCGCTGTTTAGGGAAAGCAAACTATCCGATTCTTATGAGAAACTTGAGTTCATCCCTAGCAGTGAGAAGGGAGTGGTCATATGCCCTGAAGCAAAGATTCAGATGGAATCTCTCTGTTGGAGAAACACCTTAATAGGATATGTTATTGGGATGAAGCCTTACTATCAAGGTCTAAAAGCTGCTATAGACAGATTATGGAAGATCCGAGGATGTGTGAATGTTATAAAAATTGAAGAGGGGTTCTTCTTATTCAAATTTCAAAATGAGGACATGAGGAAGGTCTTAGATGCAGGGATATGGACAATAGGAGGAAGACCGATGGTCTTGAGAAAGTGGGAACCTTTGATGAAACCTGAAAGGGAGATGATGGAATCGGTCCCCATCTAGGTTAGACTTCTGAAACTTCCTATACGATTCTGGTCTCCGAATATCTTGAGTAGAATTGCCTGCACTATGGGAATGCTGATTCATGCCGACGTTCCAACTACGAACAGATCTAGATTGGCATATGCACGAATCTGCATTGAAATTGATGGTGAGTTTGAGTTCCCTAAAACTATTATCCTGCAGAGAGAAGATGGTGAACAATTCATTCAGAAAGTGGAGTACGAGTGGAAACCCAACATATGTAAGCATTGTTCATCATTTGAACATGCATCAGAGAAGTGCAGCAAGGGCCCAATTGTCATCAAGACGAGACAAGAATGGATGGTCAAATCCAATAAGAATGGTTCGAATGATCGTATTGATGGCGAGAGTACGACTATGCAATCGAAAGATGAAAAAATCTGGAACCACATGCTAATGAGGGTGTGGATGGTGATGCAATTCGAGACTCACAGAAACACAGTAATAACAGAGAAGATGGATATGCAGCCGTTGATGAAAAAGGCACAGATTCAAAGGGCGCTGATAACAGTGGAGAAACATTGGACGAGAACCATAGAATCATTCTCGAGGAGGTTAATTCGGCAAATCTCAACGCAAATTCTGAAAACCGTGCAGACTCCTCCTTTGTTAAGGAAACTGCAGATTTGTTATCTGCTAATTCTGGTAAGGGGTCAAAACTTCCAATTTCTCATGACGCAAGTTGTGGTTCCTTCACCTAATCAAATCCCGGGGAAAGAGAAAATCAAGGCCCTGAAATATCTAATAACAATAAATTTTTTATTCTGGAATGTGACGATATTTCAGGAATGATTGGGGATAGCCGTATCAAAGTTGCATCTTTGCTGAATATAAATAGTAAAATTGATAAGGCTGGAAAAAAATATGGTGCTAGGAAACCCGTGAAGGGAGGGCAGTCAAAGAAAAGCATGGGTGAAGATACTCAGCCCATTAAAGAGGTTTTCTAATGAATATAACCTCTTGGAATGTGCGTGGGCTGAACCACCACACAAAACGCAACGAAGTTAAGAAGTTAATACGAGAAGCTGAGGTTGGGATCTGCTGCCTAGTAGAACCTAAAGTTAAACGGAACAGATTGGAACAGATTGGTCGGCACATCAACAGGCAATGGAGTTTAATCTCTAATCATAATTCTCATCGTTTGGGGAGAATTTCTATTCTCTGGGACCCTGATAAATTTCAGCTAATTAAAAGCCAAGAATCCTCGCAACACATTCACTGTTTCATTAAGAGGAATTCTGATGGGCTAGAAGCTGCTATCACGTTTGTTTACGGCTCAAATCTAGCGTCTTATCGGACAAGTCTTTGGCAGTCTCTTCAAAGACTCGCTCATACTATCAATATCCCTTGGATTTTGCTCGGAGATTTTAATTGCATCCGTAATAGAGATGAAAAGGTAGGAGGTCGATTGGTCCCTTTAAGAATTATGGAGGAATTCAACAGTTGTATCGATGCTTGTAGCTTTTTTGACATGAGGGCTATTGGAAACTTGCTATCCTGGAGCAATCGGACGATTGGGAATCGAAGGATCCTATGCCGATTAGATAGGGTCTTGTCTAACTCTCAATGGCCAACTCTTTTCCCTAATGTTATAGCTGAATACTTACCTGCTGGTGTTTCAGATCGTTCAACCATGGTTGTTAAACTTCATCCCAAGAAACGAGAGGGCCTAACTCCATTCAAATATTTTCCTTTTTGGAATGAGCAGCATGGATTTCGAGAAATTGTTACCGAGTCATGGAAGGAAGAAGTAAATGGTACCCCGCTATACAGATTCCAATATAAACTTCAAAAGGTTAAAGGTGCGATATAGAAGTGGAACAAGGAAAAGTTTGGTCCCGTTCAAACTAGAGTTTGCGATGCTCGTGTCAACCTTGGAGAAATTCAGAAGAAGATTCAGTCGGACCCGCTTAATCTAAATTTGGCAGCTTGGGAAGTAGAAGCCTCCAAAATTCTCAATAATGAACTGGATAATGAAGGAAAGTTCTATAAGCAGAAGGCAAAGATGCATTGGCTCACGGAAGCTGATCGTAATACAAAATTTTTTCACTCTTCCTTGAAAGCCAGATTTGCTAGAGATAACCTGTTTGAACTTAAGGATGACAATGGTAACAAGATGGTGGACCAAAAGGAGATAGGTGACTTTATTGTGTGCTATTACAAAGAGATCTATTTTCCTACTAGTAATGGCACTATTCCTAGGATACCCCACATCAAGCAACTCAGTATTCAAGATGCTGCGGTTCTTTCTAAGGTGTGTCAAAGGAAGAGATTAAGAAAGTTATCTTTGAAGCCCCCTCGGGAAAGGCACCTGGCCCAGATGGATTTCCAGCGGATTTCTATAAAAGCTTTTGAGAAATCATCAAGGAGGATCTCTATAAAGCTGTGAGTTTTTTTTTTATACATAAGAAAATGTTGAGGTCAATTAATGCAACTGTATTGATAAATACAGTTGTATTGATAAATGATCCTACCTGTATTGATCCTACCTGTATTGATAAATTCAGACAGATTGCCTTGTGCAATTTCTTGTACAAGGTAATCACCAAAATTTGGCAAATAGATTGGCTCCTTTTCTTCCCAAGCTGATTAGCCCCAACCAATCAGCTTTTCTTAAAGGGAGGAGAATTACTGAAAATATCCTTTTAGCGCATGAGATGGTGCGCAAATTTCATCTCAAGAGTGGACCCAAAGCTTTTTGTGCTAAGATAGACTTGAAATAGGCTTATGATAGAGTTCGGTGGGACTTTAGGGTGGAAATTCTTCAGCAGATGGGGTTTGATGATATTTGGGTGGAATGGATTAAGGAATGTATCACAACTGCATCTTTTTCTATTCTCATCAATGGTACTCCTCATGGTTTTTTTCAAGCCAAGTGTGGCTTGAGACAAGGAGATCCTTTATCTCCCCTTTGATTTACGCTTGTCATGGAGACCTTTTCTTGCATGATGAATGAGATGGTCGACAAGGAGAAGGTTAAAATTCCAAATATCCTTAATGGTCCTTTGATTTTGCACCTCTTTGCAGACGATGTGCTCCTATTTGTTGAGGATGATATTATTTCGGCAAAGGAAATCAGAAATTTGTTGCGTTAGTTTCATTACTTTTCTGGGCTTATGGCAAACGAATCTAAAAGTGCAGTCATTTTTAGCCGAGCGTCTGTGCACGATTCTGAAAATTTTCAAGAGATCAATTTCAAGAAGGAAAACTTACCCATCAAATATTTGGGTCTCCCACTTTTCTCTTCCCGAATGACCTATTCCTTGTGTCTTCTACTTATTCAAAAGATCAAGGATAGGGCTGAGACCTGGAAGAGTCATCTTCTATCATATGCGGGTAGATTAGAGCTTATCTCCTCAGTGTTGAGTTCTTTTCAAGTTTACTGGACTGACACTTTTACTATCCCTTTGAGTGTGATTAGAGAAATTGAGAAAATCCTTTGTAGGTTCTTATGGCGGGGGCCTACTCTTTCTCAATCAATGCACCCCATGAGTTGGAAGAAAGTTTGTCGTCCGAAGAATGAAGGAGGGTTTGGCATCAAGTGAATCAAATATTGGAATAAAGAAGGGATGGCTAAGCTTTTTTTGTCTCTCTTGGAAGAAAATGGTTCCCTTTAGGCTGAAGCAATGAAAGCTAAATATATTGGTAATGAAAGTATCTGGACCAGCACTCTACCGCGCGATCCTTCCTGGGCTTGGCGAGGCATCTTTGAAGCTAGGGAGATCGTGGTCAAGAATTCCCGATGCATTATTGGGAATGGTCAAGATACCAGCTTTTGGTTTGATCATTGGCTTGATAGTGAATCCTTGATCCCTCAATTTAGTACAAGGTTAGCAGCTCAAGCAAATATAGACATCAATATTAAAGTTGGAACTGTTTGGCAAAATGGGGATTGGGCATTACCCCACCCTACCAACCTCAAAATGGAGCAAGCTTGGTTAAAAGTTAGGAATTCGAGGCCGTCGGATCCTATGGAAAAAGATAGATGGGTTTGGGAGCCAGATAAGCTCGGTAACTTTACTCTCAAATCTGCTTGGGAGGTCATCAAAGGAAAAAAGGAGGAAGTTATTTGGGGGAATTTTGTTTGGAATGCTAATTTTATTCCAAAACAAGCTTTTTGCACTTCTCTCGCTATTCAGAATAAATTACTCACTATGGAGAACTTGAACAAGAGGGGCATGGTGATTCCTTCTAGATGTGTCCTATGTTGGAGTCAATCTGAAGACATTGACCACTTGTTCTTCAAGTGCGGCTATTCGAGTTGGGTGTGGAGATCCATCAAATGTAGGCTTGGGATAAAGCGATTGAACATGAATATATTATATGAGGAACTCAAACAGTGTATTGAAGAAAGCAACAGAAGAAATCAGAGGAGTCAGCTTATCAAAGTGCTTTTGCTGCTTCGGTTTGGCATTTATGGCGGGAAAGAAATTTCCGAATTTTTGAAGGCAAGGCTAATCATAAGAAGGAAATTCTTAAGCGCATTATTAGTGACGTGAGCATTAAAGTGGATGGCCTGAATATTGAGGGGGGGGGATGATGTCTTAAGTTTGATTTGGAGACTCAAAAAAGTGGAAATTCCCAACATTAGCCATAGCCGGTGGAAGCCCCCGCCAAAGGGAAGTTGGAAGTTGAATGTTGATTCCATATCTTCCAATTACAATTGTGGAGTTGGAGGTCTCCTTAGAGATGAAAATGGCACATTCATCGCTAGTTATCATGCGTCTATTCGGGGAGTCAAAGGAGACAGTGCCCTCCAAGCTGTTCATGCGGGTATTCAGTTGGCGGTAGATTGTAAGGCTAGTTTACTTCAAATTGAATGTGGTTCGGAGAATGTGGTTAATTGGGTTAACAAAAAGTTCCTTTCAGGTGGCGAGATTATAGTTTGATCCATGAACTTAGACGAGCTTTGCAGGTACATAATTGGGGATTATATTACATTAAAAATGAAGCCAATTCGTGTGCTTTATTTCTCGCTTCGCAGGGGTTGAATGCAGATTCGTTTCGTTTGGTGGAATCATGCTCAAGATATCCCTCTCCTTCTTTCGAATTGCATTAGAAAAGATGTGATCTTGTAAATTTTGTTGTCTTTTCTTTACGCCATATTTGGGGATGGGTGGGTGATGGCATTGCCGAAGTTCCTCCATCCTCATAGGCTTTTGTTTCTCCTTTTCTGTAAGCTCCTTCCTTTCGGTTTAATGGAACTTTAGAATTTACCGATCAAAAAAAAGAAAAAGAAAAAGGAAGCTCTGATGGGGTGATGTTTGTTGTACCTTGGTACCACCAATTTTGCTTTGTTTCATGTGGACTAGGGGCTTGTGTAAAGCTCTCATAATAGATCACTTACAAAATAAGGGGAGCCCAATTTGAAATCATTGTAGTTCATGCTCTGCAGATTTAGAAATTATTGATCACCTAATGCATCCATCAATTTTCATATCAGGTGGGTAGCATTTATTTGCAAGTTCTACATCTCCTTGGCCATGCCAAAACATTAGGCCTCATTGCAGCAGGGGTCAGAGGTATTTTTCAATAAGAACGGAGCTGATGAGTTGTGGACATTTACTGGATAATATGGATGGAAGAAAGGATGGATGGAAAGAAGGGAATCATAGGAATTTTCAATGATCTTGTGGTTCACTGCTTGTAGTTTGTTGAAAAAATCACAGATCTTTGAACATTCTGGGCACTGGTCTGCATGGATTTCTGTGGGGGATTCATAGGGTAACATTTGAAGGGCTTGAGCCGAATTTATGTATAATTAGTTTATTGAGGGTTAATGTGCAGGCAATTAAATTTATGTGAAATTAGTCTATCAAGGGTTAATGTGCAGGCAATTCTTGACGGTGGATTGTAGGATAAATTTTAGTGTGTGTTTCATTCTTTAAAAAGGCCATGGTCTCTAGGGGAGAGATTTATTGCTCGATTATTGGGCTTCACAAAGGGTATGTTTAGGCATAGGCCTCAGATTACGTGAGATGTATGCCTTAGGTCTCTCTCCTCAAGGCTAGGTGAGGCATATGCCTCTGATCTCAAAGTAACTACCATTCCGTGAATATATATATATATATATATATATATAGAGAGAGAGAGAGAGAGAGAGAGAGAGAGAGAGAGAGAGAGCATTTTGAACATGAACTCTTTAAATAAAAGTTGTTCAGTGAAGACCTCCACTTTGCCAATTGTGTAATATTTAGATTGCTGCTACTCTGTTAAGATCTGGGTGCTAGTCCCCTTTGGAGCCAACTTCATAGGATTGCGAATTCCTTGCTAGTGCATCGCACATTTAAGTTGCCAGATATTTCTCTTTTAGTATATACTTTGATTGGTAGTCGTAGTCATGGTTCAAAAATCCGGACGAAACTGATACGTATCGTCCGATACGTATCGGTTATGGAGGTCACTGGTACGATACTTTGAATGTATCGTAACGGTGCATATACATATATATTTGTATGTATCGGACGATACATACCAATGTATCATCTGGTAGGTATCAGACGATACATATTAGACGTTACGTATCGGTTTTGGAGCTGGACAATTGCGTACTGGAAAACTGGTATTTTAAACCATGGTGGTATTATCTTTGTTCATACCTGATAGTTCATAAACCTAGGCACCAAGGTATAGGCGGTGTGTTACATGCGTGATCCACTGGAAATTGTGATTCCGAAAGTGAAATGACACCAATCAGCTGTTTTGTTGTATCTTCTCTAACTGTGACATGTCCCGCTACTTTTCCTATGGTCCCACTTGACCAAACTCTCAGTTCCTAATTTTATCCGGAGCATATGATGAAAATTGCTATTTATTTGTGAAAGTCACTTTGCATGTCAATAGATAGGGTTCCTGTGTTTCTGGAGATCTTTCTTTTTACAAGACTTGAATCTTATTGATTAATGGATTTAATTGTGGGTTTCAATTTTTATCCATTTGCACCAATTTGAATTCATCAGATTGGAAAGCTCGTACTGATGTTGTTAAGTTGCTAAAGCATTTAAAGGAAGAGTTAACATTACTCGTCGTCAGCCATGACCTAAGGTAAGTCTTCTCTTCTAATTATCCTTCTATTAGCATTTGATATATGTTCTACTTCTCAAACCAATGGTTTTTGAGTCTCATGCATTGTATACTACAGTTTATAGCAAAGCTGTATTTCTTGCTTATGCATTTTGTTTGGGATACAATACTTAGCTGGTTTAATGATGCAAGACAAATGCTAAAAAAAAAGAAACCTAATTATGCGAGTTTGGGATTAACTTTAGAATGAATTGCATAGCGGAAAGATTGAAAATCATTCAACACATAAAATTAATTCAATGAATTCAATAAAACCGGTAGATTAATCAATTTTAGCATTCGCATGCACGAAGATCTCCCGATCTAGAAGAACGGTTCCGATGAAAGAACTCGAGTTTTGTTCTAGTTTAGGGCATCAAGCGATAATTACAATATCGTCTCTTGACTCCTCGGGGATTTTGGATGAAATAAAACTTGAAGAAATAATTCAATAAAAGGGTAAATTAAAGATATCAAGGAAAAAAAGGTTTTAGGAGTTTTGATCTTTTTATCAATGGAAATAAGGAAACTATTACTTGATAATAATATAGAAAGACAGAAATAAAAGGGATAGATTCCCAAGCCTTCACACTAAGGATTTTTCGAAGCTTTTCACCACGGTTGTACGTCGGCTTCGCACCAAGTCGCACGAGAAACGATTACTTACTCCTCAAGGTTTGAAGGATTCAATCCCTCGGTTGAAAACTCTTCTCAAGCGTTCTAGGGTTTGCACAAAAGCAACTATTTTCATTTAATAATTAATCAACTAATTACATTGTTATTAAAAGACCTTATATAGGAGGCTTCTAAAACAAAAGAAAACCCTAAAACAACTACTAAAAAGACAAGCATGCCCTCAAAACTCAACTTCAAATTATGACGGAACTCATTTTCGCGAAAAAAAATCGATCGATCGATGTGAAGCATCGATCGATCGAGCATATATATAAAATATAGCTCTCTGGTTACTAAACAATCGATCGATCGAAGCATATATATATATATATATATATATATATATATATATATATTTTGCCAAAATAAGTTTTCCTGGTCACAGTCGATCGATCGACTATGCATTGCTCCGAGACGCAGATTCCTTAAGTCTGGTTCTGGTTTCCGTTTTCGTTCCGCTTCGTCCAACGTCGGTACGCGCGATATGGTTCGTAACCGATGTCCCCCTCAATACTCTCCGGGTTGGAAAAACTCATCTTCGATGAGTTAGAGAACCCATGGATGGCACACTTCAGAAGCTTAATTCTTGGCTTACCTTTCCACGCTGTGAGATACTCCCAATTATTACCTTCAATGGCATGGAAGCTCGGAAATCCTATGACCTCATTCGATCATTTCTCATATTGCACTGGTAGGTTAAGTGATAGAAACTAGGTAAATTGGTGTGGTTCGATTGGGTGCTCAATAAGGAATGGATCAAAGGGCGGGATTGTGGGATCTAGAATAGGCGTAAGATCTGTTACGACAATTATCAGATGGTTGCCCTTGTCTAGAGACAAATTTAGACCTTCATCCTTACCCTTTTCTGATATTAGAAAAGATTCCACATGCTTGAGACTATCAGGAATTAATGTAAAACTGTTAGTATCAAATTCATTAAACATATTCAACATGTTAGTGCGATCAGGCATATTTCCAATATTCAATAAATTATGATTGTTAATCCCATGCAATTTAGAATGAGGATATGCTTCTACCAACTCTAAGGACTCACTTGGTACCGTCACACTATCAACACTGTCTCCGGTAATAGGAATTGTCCTAATGCAACCTACGGTTTAAACCGGAACTTCACCTTCATCATCACTTGGCGCGTCGCACAGTTCGTACACTTCTTCGGGTAACTCATTGCCCTCTTTCTCGACATGCTCCTAAATAATCAAGGTTTGACCCTTACTGGGACATTGGTATGCAAAGTGACCTAAACCTTGACACTTATAACATTGTTACGGACCACGTCTAGAACTCTCGATCATTGGTCCCTTTCCTTTGTCAACCTGAGGAATCACGGATTTTGAAGATTGACTAAAGACATTATTTCTCTTTTCCATATGATTAGATTGATACTCAAGCTTGAAAGACTTAGATCGGCCATTACTGGGGGTGTCCAGATACTGTTCTAATTCTTCAACCTTAGCAAAACATTCATCGAGATCAGCAATGGGTTAAGGAATGAGTTCCTTCTGTAACTCTGGTCGAAGGCCCATTCGGAATCGGGAGAGGGTAACTTTTGCTGGCTCATCTACATCGACCTGGGTCATCGGGTCTTCAAAGCGATCGATATACTCTGTGACTGGGGAATCTCTTTGATGCAATGACTGCCACTGATCAAGAATACGTTCATCATATGATACGGGAACGTATTTTTCGTGCAGTTGGACTTTCATTTCAGTCAATGTGGAAATAGCACGAAGTCTCTGAATTTGCCTGCGACGCTCTACTCCCAACTAATAAAGTCTAGCTTGACCCACTAGCTTGACTTTGGCAAATTTGACCTTGCGTTCTTCGGACATGGCATACCACTCGAAGTAGTTTTTCATGCTGGCGATCCACTCAAGAAAGACCTTAGGTTATTTTTCCCGTCAAAAGTAGGGGCGTCCATTTTCATTGATTTCATGACCTTATCGTCTAGATTGGTTTGGACCTCACATCGGGGAGGAACATCTCTCCTACGGTCACGATTGTTGACTCTATTGTGATTCTCAGCGATGAGCTCATTGGTCTCTTCGAAACGGGTCTCTAAAGTCTCATGTTGGGCTTGTTGATCAACGATGTGCTCATCCATTCAAGTTTGACTAGCGGTCACTTTAGATGCAAGATCTCTAATCAGTGCTTCTAAGCTACTGGTATCCATGACGAAATTATGTAAGACTAGATGGTGTAAGACAAAGTATACTAAAATTAAGTGAACCCTAAAATCTATATGACACAGACAACCCTAAACTAAAAATGTGCTTTGATACCAAAACTGATGCAGGACAAACTAAAAAAAAAAGAAACTTAATTATGCGAGTTTGGGATTAACTTTAGAATGAATTGAATAGCAGAAAGATTCAAAATCATTTAACACGTAAAATTAATTCAATGAATTCAATAAAATAGTTAGATTAATCTATTTTAGCATTCGCATGCACGAAGATCTCCCGATCTAGAAAAACGGTTCCGATGAAGGAACTCGAGTTTCGTTCTAGTTTAGGGCATCAAGTGATAATTACAATATCGTCTCTTGACTCCTCGAGGATTTTGAATGAAATAAAACTTGAAGAAATAACTCAATAAAAGGGGAAATTAAAGATATCAAGGAAAAAAAGGTTTTGGGAGTTTTGATCTTTTTCTCAATGGAAATAAGGAAGATATTACCTGACAATAATCTAGAAAGACAGAAATAAAAGAGATAGATTTCCAAGGCTTCACACCAAGGATTTTCCGAAGCTTTACAGCACGGCTGTACACTGGCTTCGCACCAAGTCGCACGAGAAACGATTACTGACTCCTCAAGGTTTGAAGGATTCACTCCCTTGGTTGAAAACTCTTTTCAAGCTTTCTAAGGTTTGCACAAAAGCAACTCTCTTTTCATTCAATAATCAATCAACTAATTACATTGTTATTAAAAGACCTTATATAGGAGGCCTCTAAAACAAAAGAAAATCCGAAAACAACTACTAAAAAAACAAGTATGCCCTCAAAACTCAACTTCGAATTTTGACGGAACTCATTTTCGCGAAAAAAAATCGATCAATCGAGCATATATATAAAATATAGCTCTTTGGTCACTAAACAATCGATCGATCGAAGCTTAGGATTGATTGATTGACTGTGCATTGCTCTAATACGCAGATTCCTTAAGCCTGGTCTGGTTTCTGTTCTGCTTCGTCCAACGCCGGTACGCGCGATATGGTCCGTAACCGATGTCCCCATCATTTAACCACTAGAAGGTATAAAATATGATACAATATTTGACCGAACCGTTTCATCCTAAAGTTGGCTTGCATTCTTTAGGTCATATGAACGAACTATTCAATAAGCAAAAAATTTTGAAATAATTCTACTATTAAACAATTTTTATAAAATGACAGTGCAAAGGTATGAACCTCACCTCCAAATTAGCTGCAGGGAGTTAAGTTGCAGTTCATAATTTTAATCTACTATGAAGTCCAAGAAAGAAGACTAGAAAAAATAAGAAAAACAATAAGAATTGGAGGAAAAGATGACATAAAAGAGAAATATAAAATTTATTGGTGAAAAGTCTATGATCAGATGCTCACAAAGTGCTCAAATTAGAATCCCATCACTTTTATGATGACCTAATTCCAAACATCAAACGATGTTAGGTTGATGAGAAATCGGTCTCATTTGAAAGCTTATCCCAGTAGCTTTCCAACGGGCTAAGAAACGCGCAATTTTGACAAGAATTGAAGAAGCTATGGTCAATTTTCGGAGGCTACACTGAATGTGAGGAATTTCAAGACTTCTAGTTGAATTGAGATTAGTTTCTTTTATTATTTTATCTTAGCCAATATGGTTTATTTCTTTTTCTCGAAATAAGGTTAATTTCTTTGTTATTTAGGATTTATTCTATTGTTTTAGAAAAATTAGGGTGTTTCTTTACCTAAATTAGGATTTAGAGTTAGACTAGGATTTCTAATTTTATGCATTGTAAAAGCTTATTTAAAGGGGTCTTGGGCATGTATCAAAATGGAATTTAATTTAGAGTTGAATGATTATTATATTTTTAAGCCCTACTAACTACTGTTAGTCTTAAGTGTTTTTGTGGGTTCAATGGCAGAGGAATTTTTGTAGGTTATTCCTTAATTCAACCAACTTTGAAGGCTAATTTCAACCTTCCTACAGTTTTTGGCAGTTTTGTGTCAAAACTAGTACCCTCTAAAGTGGATATTGTACTCGGATCACATCATTTGGTATCAAAGCGTGTTTGATCCAATGTGGAAAGCTCCGATCAACAATCAAAGCGACTAAAATCAGCACGAGATGGAATTGAGCAACGCATGGAGCATGGTATATGGATATCTCATAAACAACGTTTATGAAGATGTTGAAGATATTCAAACCTCACCATCACCCTTTTATTGCTTCGAGCACAACGGTCGATTGCAGACTGAGCGACCTATGACTTATTTGAAGAAGATGTTTGATCTTCTGAACATTCAAGGTCAAATGTTTTTCAAGTGGGGGAGAATGATGCAGCCAGTAATTTAATCTATTGCGAAGTCCAAGATAGAAAACTAGGAAAAAAAAAAGTATCAGAAGAAAGGACGAAAAAAGAGAAATATAAAATTTATTGGTGAAAATTCTTTGATCGGACAGCCACAAAGTGTTCAAATTTCAATCTCGTTACCTTTATGTTTGACCTATTTTTAAGCATCAAACAACACTGGATTGACGCAAAACTCATCTTGTTGGAAGCTTATAAAAGTAGCTTTCAATGAGCCAAGAAATCTGCAATTTTGTTGAGTATTGAAGAAGTTATGGTTAGTTTTTGGAGGGTGCACTAAAAGTGACGTATTTTAGGACTTATAGTTGCATTAGGATTAGTTTCTTTTGTTATTTTATTTTAGTCAATAGGATTTGTTTCTTCTTTTGTTAACTTGATTGCATAAGACTTTATTTTATTATTCTAGAGAAATTAGGGTAGTTTTTTACTTAAATAAGGAATTAGAGATAGACTAGGATTTCTAATTTTATGCATCTTAAAGGCTTATTTCAAGGCGAATAGTACTCGAATGTAACTTAGAGTTAAATGAAATATTTGTTTAGAGCTTTTTAAAGCCCTACTAGCTGCGATTAGTATTAGGTGTTCCTGCGGGTTCATTGATAGAGGAATTTCGTAGGATATTCCATAATTCAACTCACCTTCGAAGACTAATTTCAGTTTTTAATAGGTTTACTCATTTTGTGTCAAAATTAGTACCCTCTTAAGTGGCTATTGTCTGCAGATCGCATCAAGTTAGAGACATAAACCCAACCCTTTCAAAAAGACTTGTTTAGGATCCTCGACCTGAGAATAGTGACAAATTTCGTTTTCAGCAATATTTCGGTTCATTTCGGATAAATTTTGGGAAAAATTAAAAAAAAAAATCGGAAAATTTTCGGGGAGTACAAAAATATATATAAAAATCGCATTTAGTATTTATACAAATAGTATTCATTATTTAAAAAATGATCAGTAAAAAAAATTTAGTTAATTTTGATAAAATTTAGTTAATTTTGATGAAATTTCGGCGAAATCACCGAAATTTTGTTGAAAGTTTCGCCCGACCCCAGTTTCACCGAAATTTGTCACTATGATCCTGAGTGCTAGAGGGGCGCTCAGGTCAATCTCAAACTGATAGCCCTGGTAAATGTGGTTATAATTTTGAGCACCAAACTAGTGAAAGGTCAAAGTTGATCTTTCTCAGATTTGCATGCTTATAAATAACTGTGCAGTTCACGAGGCTTGGATATTCAAATAAAAGGAGTGATCTGAGTGCTACCGCTGACACTTAACCATTACCAACTCTTAAAAATTTACCAAATTACTTCCCAAGTCAAAATCAATCAGAATGTAAAAATGCCAACCATGATTATGAATATTTATGATACACGAAACAATACATAATATGATATAATGATACACAATTTTATAGAAATGAATATATCTAAAATATGTATCTTTTTCTAGTTGTATCGTATGATATACGACACGATATGATACGATACCAACAATAGATGTGTGGGAAAATAGATCATCCTTACTGTTGTGTTGCCCTTTTCTTTTGGGGAAGTTTTCAATGCAAGAGAGGAATCCATATTATTGACGTTAACCCCATTGATCTTTGTTCAAACCAGATTTCTGAAATCATCTGGCAATCAGGCAAGAAAGATTTCTTTCCATATGACTTCCTGCTTGTTTGTCAGGCAATATGTCTTCTTTAGATGGACATCCTTGTAGGTTTTTCTATTACAAAATCGTTTGAAGAGCTTTTGAGCTTGTGAGATATCGCTATAGCTACTTTGGCTGCCTATAGGATGGAATCTTTGGCATATACTTGTGCCTTGCTGTCATTGGGAACTTCTTCTGGTTCGTTATTCAGGATCTCATCATACTCGGAGTCGTATACCATCATTCCAATGTGACCTGCGTCATTGATTCTCAGGGCAATGAGCATCTCTTGAGAGCATGGATAAAAAAATCGGATTTTCGATACGTATCGTCCAAACCTCCAGGACGATATGTATCACGTATCGTCCGATACATTGAATGTATCGTCCTAATACCATTTTTTTTTTAAATCCCAAAAAATCGGATTGACCGATAATTTAGACAATCCAGACGATAACTTGGACGATACGGACGATAATTTGACTGTTTCTAAGGGGCCATAGAAAAACCCTAACATTCTGAGACGGACGATAAATTGACTGATAATTTGGACGATACGGATGATACGAATGATAATTTGACTTTTTTTAGGAGGGGCGATAAAAATCCATTTTACCGTGTCGTTATGGTCCAAAACCGATACGTATCGGACGATATTTTGATCCATGCTTGAGAGTTTCTTTCACTGACAAGTGAGATGTAGGATCCTTAAAGAGCTGCGATCCAAACATGAAGGTTTCAAGGGATGACTCTCCAGGTAGGATCCTTAAAGAGCTGCGATCCAAACGTCAAGGTTTCAAGGGATGACTCTCCAGGTGGTACGGTGACTAGTAATGGCGTTGCCATCGTGCAAGGCTCAAGTAGAGCAACCTTAATATCTCCTACATATTGGGAGTATAGCTGTCATTGAGGAGGTTACTCATAGAGAGCTGTTTTCTGCTCGTGGATATCTTCCTGAGAATTTTCCTCAGAGAACGCATATGACAATCCGTTTAGTGTTCATCAATAGTGGCAGGCTTCTCATAGCCATTTTTGCTACCTTCGAGACTTTGATTGTGATATTCCGTACTGAGCAAGATTGGCTTGCAGCCCATTTGATGCTCTGGAGCTCCTATGGTTTGCAAAAGGAGTTTGTTGAGAACATGGTTGCTTCGATCTCTAGAAGTAATTTCGTTTATGACTTTAATTTATTTATAAAGAATTATTACTTATTCCCCCTTAAACCCCTTCTCTATCTATTAAATGACAAATGAGAACCAAAAAATGAAAGAAAGAAGAGGGAGTGGACACTTCATAATCTGAAGAGGTGGAGGTATGCTAGGAGGAAGGGAAAAAATAAGAAAAAAATGGATGATGATTTAACTGACAATGAAGAAGGTGGTTTTACTACTAGTACTGCGGATGGAGATAAAGAACAAAGACTTAGGATGTTTTATTTAATTTTTTTACACTTTTATAAAAGTTTGGGGTTACGAACTTACTATGTAAAGAAACAAGTAAATGAATTAATGGTTACATAGATACACTTGTACAAATATAGGATTTCTTTTTCGTATACCATATATGGTATAATACTTGCACCAAACTTGTACGAGTACATCTATAGGATTTCTTTTTAGATATTGAAAATTTGAAACTGTTTGACTGTAAACTTTTATCTATACTTTATGAATCAAGCAAGTGAAATTTCTTGTTTTGTTCAATTTATTTGATTTAAATTCTAATTTCTAATGGAAATTATGATTGTAATTCTAATATATTTGATTTAAACTCAACTTTATTTTGTAATTTCTAGATATTTTTTGTATATATTTCTCTATTTCCTTATTTTTATTTATAAGGCTAACATTTTCTTAAAGTTTTGTATATATTTCTAGAAGACAATACACTATTTGACAACCTTGATGCCAACCACCATCTCCTAGGGAAATCTTAAAAGTAACATCCATGACTACATAATCTCTATGGAACTGCCTAGAGGAATAATACTCTCTCGAGCAATGTTGTCAAATCGCTTAAGCAATGCTAAGCCATTTGACTGCATTTCTCTTAATCGCATAAGCCATGGCATAATTACATATATTTTTAAATTAAAAAAAAGAAAGAAAGATAAAAGAATAAAAAACAAGTTAACAAGTATTCAAGTCTCTATAAGGGAAAAATAAATATTCTTGCATTTAAAAAAGAAGTTTTACATACCATGGGTCAAAATCTCGGCCGAAATTTCAAAATTTTGGCCATAGCCGGGCTAATTTGGAAAATATTGGACCCTCCTCCCCCCTGAAAAATTGTAATTATCGGTCGAAATTTGAAATTATCGGCCGATAATTTCATATTATCGGTTGACATTCTGAAGGCCTGCTTCAAAAAAAAATTTGGGGTTTAAAAGCCAGATCTGGCTTTTAAACCGTTGGTTTTTACTCCCCTTTCGGCTGTTTACACATTTCTCACCTGAATCTCATTGGAATATTGTCAGATTTTGATGAAATCGCTCCAAATTATAGCGTCAGTTTTCGAATTTTCGCGTGGTTTGCCGTGTGAAGTCGGTTTTCGCCAAATCTCGCCGGTTGCTCGCCAGAATTTCATCGGGTTTTGACGAAATTGCTCCAAATTTGATCGTAAGTTGCCGAATCGTCTCGGATTTCGCCGTCTCAACTCGGTTTCCTTCAAATCTAGCCAGATTTCGCTAGATCTAGCCGATTGCTCGTCGGAATCTCGCTGGATTTTGACGGAATTACTCCAAATTTTACCGTAAGTTGCCTAATCGTCTCGGTTTTCCCCAAATCTCACCGGATTTTGCTAGATCTAGCCAGTTGCTCGCCGAAATCTCACCGGATTTTGACGAAATCCCTCTAAATTTTACTCGTAAGTTGCTGAACCATCTCGGGTTTGGCCGTCTCATCTCGATTCTCGCAAAATCTCGCCGGCGTTTTCCAAATCTCACCCAAATTTTCTGATAATAGACATGTAATTTTCAACGGATGAAAATTAGCCTCACTAGTGTAAATATGTGTTCTAATAATGTTAAAGAGTTCAAAAAAATCAATCAAATAAAGTTCAGAGCATATTTAAAAGAAAAAACCGAAATTTACTAATAATTTGACAGAAATCTGGCCAATTTACGATTCGGGTTATGAACGAAACCGAAACCAAGATTTTGATCCATGTTACATACTAATATTCAAAATTATAACTTTAGTTTTGATATTCAGTACCAACAATGTACTCTACACATTGATCTCTAACCTATTGTGGTACATCTCCTCCATCATTACCACCATCATCACTAGCTTGATCGGGGTCACTTGATTGATAGAAGACTAAAATTAGAACATTGCCTCACTCTTCAATCTTGAATCTTGGTCCTTGATCTTTCCGTTTGAGGCTTGATAACACTAACACTACTAATAATAGAATTAATTACAAGTTTACAACAATTTAATACACTAAAAAAGAGGATTACAAAGCATTAAAAAAAAAAACTAGTTAGGAAAGATGAGGAGAGATTGGGAGTAAAGTATGGAGATCAGAGAGGAAGTTTAAGCCAAAATAGTAGTGTGAGGAGTAAAGTACCCAACCCACACTTTTATAGAGGCAATGAAACCACAAAAAGGGAAAAAAAAATATTTAAGTGCTCCAATGGTCATAAATATGACCGTTGGAGCACTATGCGATCGCATAATCCAGGATGGCTTATGCGATTTTGTGGCTTAATATCGCTTAAGTGATCGCTTATGACAGCATTGCTCTCGAGTTGCTTTCATTACTCAATCCCCAGCTTGTAGGTTCCCAATATGCATGTTTTACGGGCACAAATGCGCATAAAACAAGGAACAGGCATAACGTAGTCGGGTTGAGAACCGAGGATGTACTTAGGTCATACTACCATTCCTGTGACATATGATCATTCATACATATAGTCCATATGGTAGACACCACGTTATCCCAAAACGGCCCTGATCTAGGATCACCCTACTAATTATTCGATCTATGAACTTTTGCACTTTAAATAAGTACCATTGCCCCAGGGTTGGACTGTCACGATTGTCTAGTTGGTGTAATAGTGGTTGTGGTCCATCCATGAGGTGCACCATCACGTTATGGCCTGAATCAGTGTTCAGATTACCCTACCAACTGTCCAATCTATGCACTTTTGTGTTATAAATAAGGGTTTGCCCATGTTTTGTTTACCCTTCCTTGGTCAGGATTGAACCCTTCCGGATTAACTTTTTGGTTGTGGTCTATCCATGAGGTGGACTGCCACATTATCATCCCATCAGTGACCACAAGTGCCATTCATATGGTGTGGATAAGCCCAAATATCCTCAGTGCTCAGTCCAGGTATGCTATATTTGGTCTAAAATGGTTCTCTCATGCAAACAAATAAAGTGCATTATTGTAAACCATCTCTACTCGTAATTGGCATTATTGCAGTACTTGCCGTTTGATCAATGGGCCACTTGCTGGATGGTCGCACACACACACACGCTGATCAGATGTTCCTATTATATCAATCACATTCTTTTCAGCGGCCAATGAAGTGGGAAACACAACACCAAGAAGTCCATTGGATGGATGGTTAGGATTATAAAAGCGTTGCACATTTTTCGGGCAACAACTGATTCAAGAGTTGGCCTGTTGATTATAGTCTGGTTAGATGGGCCTGCAGATAGGTTTATATGAACTTTTTTAAATGTATAAGATTTATGCTGGATCCCTGCTGGCCTCAGCAGTCAATAGCAAGAACTTGGTATAAACTGCTGAATTTGTAGGATATGGCTATGAGTTTTCATTTTCTAATATTCAGGAAATTATCCAAAAAAATAAAGGTTGTCTGATAGTCTCAGGTTCAATCGTTGAGTTTTTTAGAATGTGTCTTGCTTTCTTTGATTACTTTTCTATTGACGCTATGGGAACATGCATGATTTAAACTATGGATTTTTTCCAAACAGGGCACATACTTACAGTTATTGATAGGGTCGGGGATTGTTTTAAAATACTTACAAATATATATATATATATATATATATATATATATATATATATATATATATATATATATATATATATATATAAAATCTCAAGTCCCACACAGAAATGATTCCGGAGCCAGCCAACTCTAAGATTACCCTAAGCTTTTAATCAACTGAATTTGTGATCGATTCACATTGTTCCCATTATCTATCATATCCATTTTTCACACTTATCTCGCAGTTCTTGCTAATTGTGCGTCTGAACTTTCTCAGGGAAATATCATCTCTGGTTGATCGATCTTGGAGAATGGAAATGGGAGGTGTTCTAAAGGAAGAAGCTCTACCAGTTTGATATTGGAGACCATCTGTACATTGACCAGTAAGTTGATACTGAACCTGATATGTTTTTCTTAAAGGATTATATCAACTTTTCGTGTCTAGATCAACTGTTGGATTTGTTGACGGATTAGATCAACTTTTGGATGCACTTGTTCCCCCTAGGGAAGAGGTCCATGTGGGTGCCATTGGGCACCTCATTCGCCACATGGTACTTGTTCCACCTAAGGTGTGCGGGCCCTTTGGGTTTTTGAAGATTTATTTTTATGCTTATTTTTTTATCACTATTCACTAGGACCAATGGTGGTGAAAATGAATAGTGAACGGATATTTGGTTTCATGGTTCATTTTTAAAGTCATTGATCAGCATTTATCAAGCAGCGGTTATTTTTTAAAATATATCTAACTAAGCCTCTCTTTGTCTTTTGTTCATGTGGCATCTAAACTTGTGTTTGGGAAGTATTTGACCATAGCTAAAAAAGGTTGCGACTAGGTAAATATTGGAAAAATTCCCAACAAAAGAAAATTGAATTTTAAAGTTATCTTATTTTTAGATCTTGAATTTTTCAGTTGAAAAACTGTCGTCTCACTTTCACTTATTTAAGTAGATGTTAAAAATATAAACCCACTTGGGAGTTAATATCAGGACTTCTAGAGCCTATTTTGCTCGAGTGAAAAAAAATGAGAAACATTATAAGAAAGGGAACAATTCAGATATAAAACTCGCCATTTAATTGGGAAGCTTATGAAAAGCGAAAAAATGTTTGAGCCAAAAACGGCGATTTAATGTGACTTACTAAACTGCAGATTCGCGTGCTCATCAATTTGAGATGTCCCCATGTGACAGGCTGTTTGTGTAGATCAGAATCAGCTAAAAAATCGTAATGATGAGAGCACTACAACGATCCGATTGAAGCACCAACAAGCTCTTACAGCCAGGATTGGATTCGGGATCATCTTGGCATGTAGGAGTGATCATTATTGTGCCATATGTACAATAGTAATAGCACTGCTTACTTGAGCATGGCAATCAAATACAGCATGCCATGTATCAATTTTAGTTTTATTTTATTTAATTTTGATAACAAGGTACCCTGTAGAGCCCGACTAATTCATGGGGCACATGCACACTTCCTGTTTACAAGGCCGGTAAGTAAAGGGTTAAATCCCTGGGATATATAGTGACGAAAAATGCATTTTTTTTGTGAAAAAACAAAATAAATGCGTAAAAAGTCTTTTCCTCAAAATAACCTCTCTTTTTTGAAACCATGTTTGGTCATGACATATATATTTTTTATTTTTTGTAGTTATTAATATTTGTCTACTTTTTAAAAATTTCCCGTTTTTTTTAACTGTATTTTCAGAGCCTTTGTATTCCGGTACCTAGACTTCGTCACTAGCTGGGATAGCCCCAACCCAAATGGAGCGATTAGAACTCAGGTCTCTCGCTCTCTGTGGTATCTGGCCATCAGGCCAACAGCCAACCCTTAGGCGTTTGTCTCAATTTAATTTGTCTTTATTATCTCCGCTAACAACAATATAATCGAGCATCCCCTATGCATTTTATCTTTATACTAACCACTCTCTTGGCGCCTTCATAGCATCATCTCATGGTCGCCTTGCCCCATGTGCCTGGAGACACCATTATAACATCCGGGCCTGTTACAAAAGTTGGTATAAGGTATACAGAAAAAATCTCCATCACTCAGCACCAATAGATTCTGGGACCCGTACAGATGTCTTACATCTGTGAAGAATCTGTGTAGGTATACGTTTGACCATGTAGATGGTCTGAGATTGGCTCCTGCACTATCGACTGTACATAGCTTGTGTAACTTAAACAAACAGTTCTATATAGTGCCAGGCTATTGCTAGAGCTATGGCTATGCTATTAGCTAGCATGAACCAAAATGCATGATACGGGCTGGAAGCCCTGCCACAAAGTCTTCAAATTTATCAAATTTTAGAAAAACTCTTAAAATGGGTGGTTTGTCAAATTTGGGCAAATTTTCATCATTGTGATACATGCTTTAATCGTACTTTGTATTATCTTTTATGATATCATAAAATTCTTGTAGGTATGAATTAATCAACAGTGGAAGATAATATAGTGTCTGTCCAATAAAGTTCAAAACGGAACCAAATGTATTCTCTTATAATTTAATTTATTTTTGTATTATTATTGTTTTCTTTGCATCTAATCCCAATGTATGATTGTAAATTATTAATGCATGCAAACACCTATTTGATTATTTAAACACATCATTTTTAGCTTTAAATAGGTTAACCTATATTTTTGTATTTTTAATAATTTATAATTATTTCAACCCCCAAACTTTTTCTAAATTTTCCTCGAACTTTCCGAAATTGATCTGAATTAGACTAGCAGACACCCAATTGAATGATTATCGCCGATACATGCTTGGTTAACTATGTTTGTATGACAGGCTATAAAAACAAGGCATATCGCATACCATCCAAGTTTCTAATTAGTGAACTACTACCATTTGATATGTGATATCAGTCAAGAACGAGAGACAGCCATGTTCCTATGTTACTTATTAAGGAAGCATCATAGGGGAAATACAAATACAAATTTAAGTTGAGCAACCGTCTTATTACATATACATAATGTGAGAGAGATGATGAGATATTGAAGACAAATCCTCTTTTATTTATCTTTCCCTCTCAACAAGACGATGCTTACGTTACTCACATATGCCACTCTTTACTCAATACATACTCCAAAGGACAAACTGAGCTAACGAAATCTTAGCAACAAACCTCTGCGTCTTACTTAGAATATTGTGGTAAATCATTCTTTAAGCCTTTACAGTTCCAACACCAGGTCTGCCAAAAGAGTCAAATAAACATATAAGTCCAGGAAAAATTACCTCCACTCAAAAAAAAAAAGAAAAAAAAAGCTAATATTTAAAAAAAAAAAAAACTTGCGAATGATCGGATCCATGGTATAAAAAATCGGTCAATACCGATACGTATTGGTTTCTCGGCAAACCAATATGTATCGGTTTCTCAACTCGGTATCAATCGATAAGGGCCAGTATCGGCTTCAGCAGATATCTCTATTTAAAATAAATAAATAAAATAGGCTGATACGTATCGGTCCTTTATAGTTCGATACCCGAGTTCAATATTGATTTTGACACCTTGGTCGTATCTAAAGGGTCAACTCTTATGTGTGATTTACCTGATTTTAGAACCTTAAGTAAATAGGGATTCTGACATGGGTAGATCCATTATCGTTTAAAAAAATATAAAATAAAAAAACATTGACCCCTGTCAAAGGATTAAAAGTGAACAATGAAACATTTTATCATCTATCTTCAGCGTTAGATTCTAATAATATATATGTCGGACTCTGTCCTTTTATTTTTTTTAAACATATTCAGTAAATTGGCCCATGTATAGTGTCATGGTCACCCATTTTATGGCAAGGGTAGCTATCCTAGGCTTATAAGGGGTTTGAAACTTGGAATATGCACTTTATTATCATCCCTTTAAAAAAAATACGCACAACATTAGTGTAGTTTTTTAAGCCTAGGGTAGCATTCAATATGAGCCAGGGTGCCATTATTTGTACCCTGTGAAATTGTTATCTTACCTCTATCAAAAAGGTACATCTCACCGTTTGCCGCATTTAAAAAGAGGAACTATTTTTATTCTACGAGGATCACATCATATTCAAAAGTGATTTTATGATATTTTTGGGATGTGTGTCATATTTAATAAAAAAACTCACCATCTAATGATACGTTGTGATCTTAAAATTCATTGTAGGAAAGATTAGAAAGAAAAACAATCTCTATCATCTAATTTAAATCAGGATGCAAATAATGGTACTCTATGAGCTACTATATTTCACTAGTTAATTAGTTCGCTTGTAGCCCAATGTGTAGAGTGGACGGTCCTAATGCATTAATCCTTAATAAAATCCATGTAAAGCTAACTTTGGTTCATCAATTATTTTAAAGTTTTGCCCTTAAAGCTTCTTTACAAATATGCACGTCAAGAGCATGGGTCCATGAGAGCTTTTGCGTATTTGAGTTTGGTCGCCTAGATAGTTGATTATGCGTGGCATATTGACAGCTGTCAGATATTTCCACATCAGATAGCCATCATATTTACATCATTTTTAGGTGTACTGGTTTCGCAGGGAATCGTATCTTTAAAAATTAGTGAAAAAAGCAAATTAGAACTTACATTCAGCGTCTGTTTTGATCCAGTACTCCCTGTTTCCACTGGACTCGCTGGCGCTTAGAGCGAAAGGGGGTGGGTTTGAGTGACATTTGTAGCGTCTGATGCCCTCTTTACCGATCGATCGCTGGGGGATTATAAGGATGTCTTCGTTACAGAGAGATCTATCGCTGCTATCGTCACTTCCGTCACTCGAAATGTGATTCTTCATCTGGTTCTTATCAGATTTGCTACATTTCTTTGTAGCTTCAGAGCCTTCCGGGTGTACTTTCCTATGGAAAATATGCATAATCTGCCTCTCCAAAACAAAAAAAAAAAAAACTTGTGAGTGTTACTACTGCTTGTAATAATTCTTATATGAAAAATGATTATATGCATTTTAATATACTACTCTCGTAAGTATGAATCTTATATTATATCATGTAGCATGATTGCGAGTTACATCCATTCTAAAGATTCATTTGGACTTTTAAATTTTCCTTCAAAGTACGAATCTGGTGCATTTAATTTTTTCACCTTTCACCAACATTTAGACGCATAGTCCAAGGCCTCTTTGACCATAAATGTATCCATACATTTCCCAAGTGGCTAAGGAGAGATTGGGTGCAATGGTCGGACACGTAAACTGCTAAACTCAGTGTAGAGCAGATCTTGTAGCGTGGAATACCTGACGTAAATTTGTCTAGAAATTCCACAGCCGATTTGTTTTGTTCCCTCTCGTACAATCTACGTAGAGGTGATATTAAGTGGTTAAGCCTCAGCACCGGCGTTGGTGCTCTGGTCACATACGATGTCCCCTGGGCACACACAAGTGTCATCAATCATGCCTCTGGCTTAGACTGTAGTGACCGTCTGACAAAGAGCAAATCACCGTCCATTAAAGCATCATTTGACTGAATCACTGGAATCGTTCGATCACGGACGAGTATGCACGGCACGTGCGCATTAGCACGAAAGCTAGTACTCTAGCTTTAGCACCTAATGACAAACACATCTGCCCTTATTTGCCGATTAAATTCCCCGTATAAACCCGTAACGTTATATATCACCTTATGGAGTTTCGTTTCGGCCGAAACGGAATCGGCCGCGCCACCGCCGCCACCAGAGCTTCTAGAAGAAGCGTTCAGGGCTCTTCGCTTCAGTATTTTCTTCACAAGATGAACGGCAGATCTCTCCCCTTCTCTCTCTCCTCTTTTCTCTCTCTCCCCTTTTCCGGCGACTCTCCCGTTGTTCTCCTCCGCCATCTTACTCCTCAGAAACAACTCTCCGAGCGACGGCCGGTGCTCCTTCTTCGACGCCGGTGTCGTATCCGGCAACTCTATCGGAGATCCGAACAAATACCCCTGCAAAGGACAAATCGCCGTTCCATTTCCGTTACCGTCCGACACGTCGGATTGCTTACCGTTAACGCTGACGTGGCTGTTCCTTCCGGAAGAAATGTCGCACAGCTCATCTTTGGCTTCCAGAACGAGCACTTTCTCAAGCTCGTCGTTTATGAGCCTAAGGTCGCTCTCCGTTACCTCCGTTTGTTTTTCCGTTAGGTTTTCGACGCCGGAGACGCCGAAGGTCGGCGTTGCGTTGTCCATGGGGTCGGATCCGAGGGTTCCGATGGCGAGGAGGCCGTGGAAGAGCTCAGAGATCGCCGAGGAGGAGTCTTCTTCATAGTCGTCGTCTTCGGGTGCAGTTGCTTCTTCTATACCTGCGAAGGAGTTTCGAAACATGCGTTCCTTTTGGGGTTTCATGGGTTTCCCATTGTAGTTTGGCTTCGTTTGGTAGCTTTGCTCGTCCAGTACAGCGCGGCCTGAAATGTAGTTAAATAAATAAATTGGAATATCAACTAATTGACAGTGTTATACGGTATAACTTTAGGCCCTTTTTGATACTAAAGAAACTCGAGAGAGTTAATGAAATCAATTTCCCATTTTCTCGGAAATGATTTCCTTTGTAAATAGATTTTTCAATCTTTGATTAGTGTGTTACGAAAATGACCTTTTTTTTTTTTAGGAATTGATTTCTCTTCTTTGGTTAATACGTTTGAAAAAAGAATTTTAAGAATGAGTTTTTAAATTTGGATTAAATATTTTTTCACTTTTATGAAAGTAAAAGCTAATTTGAATAAATATTTAATGAGAAAAAAAGAAAAAATTTTATTTAGAAAAATCCTTAACTTAACACTATGGAGTGACTCTTTTTTTATTTTATTAAAATCATAATTAATGTTAAATATTGATCAAGAATTTTTCTAATGATATTTTATTACATTACAAATTAATCCTATAGTAATCACTATTTATTATCAAGTTCTATAAGTCAGAATTTAAAAAGTCAACTAAAATAAAAAGTCAAACTTTGATCAAATTTAAATTTTTGATTAATAAATATGTGTATAGCTAAATAACAAAGTTATAAATTCTAGTATTTATTGTAATGTTATACGTTGAAAGAAAATTAAATTTTTATAAAAGTTAAATTTTAACCAAAATTTCAATTTTGACCAAGAGAAAATTTTACAATATATCAAAAAGTTAGAAAAGTCCAACTACAAATTATCATAATAGTATTCATATACATCGTTAGGTTATACTACTCAAAATTTGATCAAATATCCATTTTTAATAACAATCAAACTTTGTTTAAACGTAAAACTTTGATTAATAATTTTTTTTACTTTTTTTAAAACTAAAGTTAAAAATTACATAGTAAATGCTACCATGTACTATAAGGTTATATCCTTAAATGTTAAAAGAAAAAAGAAATTTTAATTTTTTAAAAAAGTCAAACCTTGACTAATAGAAAAATCGGCAATGTACCATCAAGCTACAAATTAACATAACAGTATTCATATTCATTGGTATGTTACACTAGTAAAAAATTTGATCAAATATTAACTTTTAAAACGTCAAAATTTGATCAAATGTCAAAAGAAGTATAAGAAAATTTGATAATGTATTACAAAATAATAAATTAACAAAATGATAACTTCATTAGGACTACAAAAGTTTGAAAAAATCAAATTGTGTTATAAAGTCAGAGTTTGACCAAATATCAAACTTTGACTAGTAAAAATTTACATTATCAAAATACAAATAACAACAGTAATAATCACTATCTACTGTTAAAAAACACTTTTCAAATTTTAACTAAAGTCAAAATATAAATAAAAGTCAAACTTTTACTAATAAAATGAGGCAATGTATTTTATAGTTACAATAAAAATAATGATAGTATTTTTAATTATAATATTCCACTAATTAAAATTTATAACTTTTTATAGAAAATTGAACTTTAACAAAAAGTTAAACTTTAATAATAAAAAATTGCATTGATATGATATAAACTTTTGCAGTAGCAAACTCTATTTATAAGCAGGTTTTGAGTGTGACTAAAAATAAATTGTATAAAATCAGTTTCACAAAAAGTCAAAGTTTGACTAAAGGTAAAACTATTGATTAATAAAATTGAGAATCTAGTATTACATTATAGATTAACATGGTAAGATCCTTTTTTCGCCATATAATTATTAGAGTCAATATTTAATAAAAAGCAAAATTTTAATTAAAAGTCAAAGTTTGACCTTAAAGTCAACTTTTGACCCTTAAAATTTTGAGAATATATTACTAACTTACAAATTATTATCATGTTTCAGTAATTAAAGTTTGATCAAAAGTTAAAACTTTAGATAACTTATAAATACTGTTAAAGTTTGATTCAAATTTAAATTTTGACCAAAGTCAAATATTAGCTAAAGAGTATGATGTCGATAATGTGGTGGTCATAGTGATTGTGCCAGTATGATGGTTATATAAATGTGAATTACTTTTTAAAAGTCAAAAGATAATTTTTCTTGCTTTTAGAGTTTTTACAACTTTAAATTTGAAATGACAAAAAATTAGTATTTTGTTACTCGGAAACTCAATTTCAGCTACTTAAAAGGTTGAAATGGTTTCCTCTTAAAATGACTTAGTGTTTTAAAATTCAATTTCCATGCGGGGCTCACTTAATTTCATTTCCATCTTCTTACATAGCTATCAAACAACAACAATTGAAAACTAAATTTCATTTCCATGTTATCAAACAAGGCCTTAAGTTTGTATTATATTTTTGGGTTGCGATAGTTGCCCCCGATTAAACTTGTGAGGAACACACGATTTGTCAACATAACAATTCGTGGACTGCTTTGAGTCAGACGACCTAGATCATTTTTCCTTAATCTTTTACACAATAGAACTTGAGATTATAGTGCACCTATCATACAGTACATATTGATTCCATGGGACACACCTCTCCAAAAGTGATCGTCAAATCAGTAAGCCCATGATCACAATCACTTTCGAGGCTGTGTGCAACGTGAAATCAAGATATGACAATCAACAATTTTTTCTTGTGAAAGAGTGTGCTCTTCATAGTAAAAGGGGGTGTGAATACCCTCTCCTTATATTTTTAATGGTTTATTATTAGAAAAGTTACGGGTTTAACTGCCAAGGTTAGACGCATTTTTATCATTTATAATAATAATAATAATAATAATAATAATAAGGGTAATGTTCCTTTAACTCTGAGCAGTGAGACATAAACTCGTGACTAAAGCTCTTACAGAAATGCATTTGAAAAGTCAATTGAATTCACATGTTGTCGATAGAAGTTTGAGTCACGAGTTTAATATCCGATGACTAGAGTAAGTTTTTTTCATTAATAAGAATAATAATATCATGGCTTTAGCTCTTATTCGTTGCATTTATAATGACATTAATTCAATAAAAGCTCGAGTCACAAGACTTTTTTTTTTGTTGATAACACGATATTTGGCCTTTGATCACCCGACTAAGGCCGCATATGGCATACCTCTCTGCTAGTCCCTGTCATAGCAGAGTTCGTCTGCTTTAGTAAGTTCCCATCCTCTTTACTAACATGTTACCTGCTTTAGCAGGTATCCCTTATCTTTGATAACTCCTAGTATAGCAAGATTTACCTATTCGGCAGTTTTACTCTCCTCTCTACTCACTCATTGTCAAAACTGATTTTATTTGCTCAGATAGGGAGTTAGTAAAGAATAGGAAAATAGCTATTAGAGCAGGTAAATCCTCATTTGCAAGGAATTAGAAAAGAGTGAGAACCAATTGAGGCAGCTGAGCTAGCAGAAAGCTATGCCATATACAGCCTAAGTCTCCGGGTACATGCAACTCTGGTACATCACACATGTCAGTTAGTAGGGACAAAATCTAAGTGGCCACATGCAAAGTGGCCACATGCTTATATTTGATAACTAGAGTTAAGAGATCATTTTCTTAATAATTTTCATCTATTTTATTATTAAATTTTAAGTAAAGTAATTAGAAAAGGAAAATTTGAAAATTTCAAGGATATTAAATTATTATTATTATTATTTAAAGGAATTTTAGTCTACCTTGGAAAGCCCTGTAACCCATAAATGTAAAAATGCGACTTCCACAGGTATCAGTGCCTCTATTGACACAAAAAATTTCGCTATTGACAAGCTTGATGATCCCTATGGATAACTTCTTGATGGTGACCGTGGGAAATTGGAAGTTCTGATTGTACGTCAGAAAAAATCCAATGAGAGTAGCATCTAACGTGCGCCAGGAGTCCCCAGAAAGATTTTGTAGGGATGGTAGTCTTTTGGCGCACTTTAAAAATGGTTTGGCATCTAACGTGCGCAGGGGAATTTTCCGAACCTGATTGCAGTGACTTCAACTATTGTCGTTGAGAATTGGGAGGCAGTCCCTGCAACCGGGTGCATTTGATCAATTCAAAATAGCACCTGCTTTGAGTTGATCATCTCATGGGGATTAAAATAAATAAATATTTTAAAAAAAAAATTATCCTCATTTGATGGGTCAAGGATACCATTCTCTCATAAAATTAGTGTATTGAATTTGACCCCTTTGACTGCATTGTCAAGGGTGGATATGTATGGAATCGTGCCTTAATTTTTTAGGTGGCACTTGATGGAGCTCTTCCAAGTCACCGTGGCACCTAATCCTCGTGATGAGTGTCCCATGATGTCCAATTGGTGTGGACGCAGGGATCATCCCTGCGTCTAGAAGCGTAGTCCCAGTCCTCGTTGTTGTGAATGATCTCGCACTCGGGCCATCTCAATTCTGAACCGTGGATGATCTTTGAACTTGATCACCTCTAAATGTACCACTGCCCAAAGTCACACTGACAAATGGATCTTATTATTGGTTTGGGTCATCTCAATTCCCTTTCTTGATTTTTCACAAGTTTTTATATAATACTCATGGAAATGGTAAAGACACTATAAAAATAAGACTATTTTTTTTTTTAAAGGAAAAAAAAGAAGACTATTAGCGATAATAAAAAATTGTCGCTATTAACAAAAAATTGCTGTTATTAGACTTATCAGTATAAAAATTTATCGCTATAGTCAGGAATTTTTGTTGGTGAGGGTTACAAATGATAATGAACCATACTTAATAGAAACTTTAGAGTTAAATGGGGGCTTTAGCCGATTTTGGGGCTTTTACATCATAGATTTAGGGGCTTATATACAAACAAAGATTATATAAGAATCATATTTAATAAAAACTCTAAAGTTAAATAGGGGCTTGAGCCCCCACACTCTTCTATGTGACTATGCCAATATTAATAACAAGTGTCGCTAAAATACCTTATTTTTGTTGTAAAAAATAAGAACAAATGAAGTAGTAAAACAAACAAATCAAGAAAAATGGAAATGGCTGACAGCCTAACACTATCAGATATAACTATAAATAGTTTTTAACCGGAGACAAGTTTAATTCCATGATAGCCTATCATTTTGTATTACACGGCTCATATAATTTTTTAATTCATTCACACGGCTCATATAGTTTTTTCATTCATTCTTAGCTTAACTCTGACCTACATGATTGCACATGGATTACATGGACACCATGAGATGCTAAAATGATGCCACTTGTATCTTGAAAATGTAGGCAGTTAGTTATTTTTTTGTTCTTTTAATCTCGTGGTTACATGGTACAAATGATTTTTTCATGTAATGGCAGGCGGAATCCAATTCATATAATATGTATTTTATGACACCCTGTGGCATCAAAGTGGTACCAAATATCCAGAATCAATGACCTATTTACTCATTCGAGGGTTGGTTACCTTAAAAGAGTTTTGATAAGGTAACCAATCCCTTCACACGGTCAATCTGGCTAAGCTAAAATGGTCAAACCTATATGTATTCATACAGGTTTGGAAATTTTAGTTTAGCGTAATTGATCAGATAGTCTGATTACCTCTTTGTTTTGATAGGTAAGCTGACCTCAAACTTGCGACCATGAGATTATAATATTGTCAACCTTTCATTGTCTTCAAGCTCAAGCTCAATAGGCCAATTACCTTGTAATTGCTTTCCCAAGTTAGCAGAGAATTGTGGAAACATGGAGTGTTGTTTAGGAGCCTATAAAGAAGTGCAAGCCCATAAAGGAAAGATACCTACCAAAGGGTTCGCCGCTATTTTGTCGAAACTTACGGTGCATCCAACCTAGTAGCTGTAGCATAGAGATTGGACTATAAGTTAGAAAAAGGAAATATTTAGTTATTAAGTAGTAAAAAGAAAGAGATTGAACTCACCTTCATCTTGTTCTCTCTGAAGAGAGAGATGCTTGATGACCAGTGTAAGAGGGAGAGGGGACGAAGGGAAGAAGAGAGATTCAAGGCTAGAGATGAGCTTGAAAAAGCTAAAAGTGCAACTCAGAGAAGTAGTGAGAAGAAGTCTGACAAGGGAGAAATGTTTGAGCTATTGCAGGTGTACCACATTTGATATAAAAGGAAGAGCTGTTTAGACAGTCATAGGGCTTTTTGAGGATTGAGTGGTGGTGGGTAGAGAGAACATAGAGAAACATACAAATCTTGGGCTGGAATGCTTTATGGAGGATCAAATCATGTGTAAAAGGGGAGGGTGGGTCCCCTATGTCATGTAGATATGATGTAGATACATCGATCCTATGTGTGCACCCGCATTTACGTGCATGGCATGTTCATAGATGTTGATGTTCAAAACAACACCACCACCACCTAGGGCTTGGGCGTGCAAAGCAATGGGTGATTCACAATATTACAACCTCAAGATCACAGGTTCAAGTCAGGCAAAAAAAAATTTAATGTTTTTGAAAAAAGAAGTAAAACTTCGTTCGACTTGAGTATTATGCGACCAGGCCTTGTGCACGTACATGCATAAAAATTTGTACAAAAACGACATGACTCGGTATTAGGTACCGATCTGTCTCTCGGGTCATTCTCCGTCTTACCAAATAGTCAAGCCTCATGAATGTTCTCACTTCTCAGTTATTTATGAACACACAAGTCAGCGAAATTTTACTTTGAACCTTTTACTAATTTGATGCTAAACAATATCTATACATTCCCTAAGGTCGTCGAGCGAGATTGACTTGAGCATCCAATAATATCAATTTCTATAATGAGTACCTTTATTTGCACCCACCCAGACTCAAACCATGAACTGATTTTAATGCCGGAGATCATTTTTTGACCCAATCTTTTACATGATATACCTTGAGATTATGGGAGGACTGGTCATTTTTTGAATCCATGTGGCACACGGTACACTCAAACTTAATTTGTAGGTTACTTTTTTAGAGACACATAGAATAAAAACTGACTCTCTCTTAGCACACCCAAGTTTCAAGATCCATTCTCTTTGAAGATTGAGATGAAAAATATCATCATGTGATTCAAAACAATCAATAATTTTTAGTGTAGGTGCACTCAAATATTTGATGGGCAGCGCAAATAAGGGTATCCTTTGATAATTTAATTAATTTATATTATTAAGACTTAATCTTAATACAGAGACACATTATTAGGATGTAATATGAATATATAATCCCAAATATATCACACAAACACCCAAATTGATGATGAAGAAAATTGAGAAATCCACATTAGGTTGTTTTACGTCCAATTGGTTGATTTGGTGTTTAACCAGTTTTGTAGTAATTGGCTAGAAAAGAATCTTGACTTCTATAGTTTCTACTTTTATAAATTATATATGCGGCCAAGATTTTCTTCGATTCAATGGCTTTAAAACTGATTGAACACGAAACCAAGTTAAACAAAGTCACCAATTGAAACTATAGTCACCAGGCTGTGGTTCGTGAATAAATTGGTTTGAAACAAATTTGACAAAACACTACATAAATTAAGATTATTAGTGGCAATTTTTTGTTAGCTATTAATCTTGTCGCTACAAAAAACTGTCGCTACCAAACAATGTCTTAATCGCAAGTACTGTTAAAACCCTTTATTGTTATAGTGAAATCAAGCAAAATTTAGAAAAAAAAGTGAAATTTTGAAATATTAAAATAAAAAAGAAGAATTATATAATATATATTAATTAAAAATTATAATATAATTCATAATTTATTAAAAATATATTTGATATTTTTTTAAAATTATGATTATTTAATTTTAATATTGTTTTTTAATAAAATATTTTAATTATTTTAAAAAATTCACATTATCCACAACTTTCCCAAAAAGTTGGCGGATTAGACCTCACCATTGCCCGAGTTTAGGGCCTCAATCTAATCTCATTAGGGAGTCGCATCATTACGGAAAGGGTGTTGGGAGATATTTTTTTCTTCTTGTTAGATGAAAATCTATGTGTGAATTAATTAATTATTTAATATTTGGATGGGGAGTGTTAAGTGTATCATTATAATAGAGAGAAACAATAAAAGAAGCGGAAATTTTCACAATCGACCCTTAGAGATTAACCTTTTCCATCAGAGTTCCTATAATATCACCTTTCACCAAACAAACCAACTCTAAGCCGAGCCAGTTTCAGCTAGCACAAAAAGTCTCAAATACCCGTTCTTACACCTTTTATCGTTTTACATAGTTTAAAATCTTGAAAATTGCACTTTTTTATATTTACGCGAGGTGAAGCAATATCTATGCCATCTGATTTGGAGGTCACAATATAAAGATCAATGATGCCAAAGATTGACTCGAAAAAAGTGTGAGAAGTGTATAAAGATTGATGGTTCCAATTAGACAGCCGTTTTTTTTTTTTTTTGTTAAAGAGGCAATATTGCCTTTTTTTTCGTGTCAATCTTTGACACCATCGCTAATTTATATTGTGACCTTCAAAACAAATGATATAGATGCTGCTTCACATCACATAAATATAAAAAAATATAAATTTTTAGAATTGTAAACTATGTAGAACGATAAAATGTAAGAAGGGGTATTTGAGATTTTTTCTGTTAGTTGAAACTGGCTTGACTTAAAATTGGTCGATTATGAGAAAAGTGAAACTATAGAGTCTTCGATAGAAAAGATAAATCCAACAGGGTCGTTACTCAAAATTTCCCTAAAAGAAGTGGTTGTCTAACAGAGCCGATCGCTCTACTAACTTCTAAACATTCGTGCTCCTTTGGGCCGACATATGAACATGCACACACAAATCATGAATTAAATTAAGAGTTATTGTTATTTGTAACCCAAAATTCTCTTTGCAAACTATTGATTGCTTTGAATCCAGATAATTGAAATGATTTTGTCCTAATCTTTTATTTAATAGATCTTGAGATCACAAGCCTATCCTCAGGCGATTAGATGTTGATTTCGTAGAACGCCACTTGATAGTGTGCACAAGATCTTGTTTACCTTTTGAGATACTATTAGGATCTCAAGATTCATTGACTCATTGTGTAAAAGATTGGGACAGAAAATAATCTCTATTTTCAGAATCAAAGTAAAGAGTAAGTTTTTTGCTCGTGCAAATTGTCGTTGCAAACAAAGAATCTTTGATTGCAAAAATGTTGCCTTTAGGTTGTATTACCGCATGCGATTGCATAGTTTTTGGCAACCCATGGCTTGCTAGTTCTTGCCACAAGTTGCTAGTTCTTAACTTGATTTCATTAGTCTTTTTAGTGGTTATAAATAGACTTTTGTTTACAATATATTAAAGATAAGTAGAAATCCTAAGAGCGTACCTCTCTAAAAATCTCAAAAACCTTAATATTTTCTACTACCAAGAACTCAAACCTCTCCCACTAGAGAATCGTACACCGAGCAATTACCGATGCCCATCAACTTAGCTCCATCCTTGGCCAACTGACCAGCTAAGACATTACGCGATCTAAGAACGTGGCAAAAACTAAACGATTTCCCCCTAAGATTGTGCAGAATGTCTTCCTCAATCCTCCATAGATTCCAAGGGAAAGGGGAATTTCCTCTCGGCCAACCATTCAACACAGCAGAGTCACTTTCAATAATAAAACATATATCATCACTATCATCATCGAACTTTTGGTTGCGTTTGGGAACGTCAATTTGGATTTGGATTTGGATCTCCTAAATTCAAATCCACCGTTTGATTTCACCTTTTTGTATTTAGATTTGAATTCGGTAAATCAATCGGAAATTAGAAATTCATGTCTGTATTGTAAAACAGTGGATTTCCAAATAGGGGAAATTAGAAAAACATCACTTCTTTTCAAATGTTTTAGCGTATTATATTATTTTCAAACGTTTAAGAAAAAAGGCTTTGCACAATTTTTTAACGCTCAGAGATCCATATAATGTAAAATACCAAATTGTGAGATTACAACTTTACCCTTCTTTTTCCCAAAACTTTCAAACTTATTTTTTTCTTCTTTTCTTCTTCAAAAAAATTGCCGGAGTTATTTTCCGGTGAGCTTTTCTCGCTGGAACACGGCTTTTCTTCTTCGACAAAACTGTCGGAATTCTTTTCTGGCAAAAAAAGCTTAACGGAAAAGAACTTCGGCAGTTTTGTCAAAGAAGATAAAAAGAAAGTAAGTTTGAAGGTTTTAGAGAGAAAAATGGTAAAGTTGTAATCTCACAATTAGATATTTTATATGATACGGATCTCTGAGCTTTAAAAAATCGTGTAAACCATTTTTTCTAAAACATTAGAAAATAGTATAATACGCTAAAACGTTTGAAAAGTATGGATGTTTTTCTAAAGCCCCCTTGTAAAAAACACTTCACAGGCGTTATTAGAAACTCCAATTCTTACACCAGCATATAATTGAACTATGTTTATTGAATAAAAAATTGTTATCCAGTGCTATCATGGTGCGGCTCGACCTAATACTCGACCCGCCTGAGCCAAGTATTTTTAAGCTTGACCGATTTGGTTGGGTTGGGTATGAGGCATCCGGCCCGACCTGCAAGTTCGGTTGGGTTGGGTTAGGTTTTCAGTTTGGGTGCCTTGAAGCCAAAAATCGACAGGTTAGGTTGAGTAAACCAAGGCCTAAATGAACCTTAGCCGATCCAAACCAGATCCGAGCAAGCCCAAATCGACCCGTACAGGTGGTACCCAACCCGAATTAAACCGAGTTGAATGGAGTTGAACCAGTGGTACATGGACCAAATTAAACCGGCACCAGACCCGACACGAATTGACCCAACCAAGCTTAAGTAGTTACTCCAACGACTAGAAAACTAGTCGTTGTAGTCGCCATTGCGCTGCAACAACAAAAAACTAATAGTTGCAGCCCATCTTTGTACAGTGCACTTAGATGCAACCAGGAAATTGCTAGTTGCACCCATTTTCAAATTTTTTTTTTCCTTTCCTGAACCTAAACCGAAGCGAACTGAGCATCGAAAAATTCAGTTTTAGTTCGGGAACGACTTATGTTTTAGAGGAATTCGGTATACCGAAATCAAAACAATTATATTTCGGTTAGGTTTGGTTTCGGTTTGTAGTGTATTGAACTAAAAACCAAAAAAGTCGGATTAGGTTCGGTACACCGAACTTGCATCCCTACCTACATAGAATGAAGGAAACCAATGAAATAAAAATTCTTTTTATAGAAAAAATAGCGAAATGAAATATCTATAAATCTTTGGGCGAAATCTTAAGGGAATGCTTAAACATCCAAATAAGAGTTTTGCAAATCCAAATATTTCAAATTTTGAATTTGAAATGCCTCAATTGTGGTCGGCTTTCTAGCACATATCTCCATTCATTTCTGTTAATGGCTAAATTCTCCATTATTTAGCAATATTTTATATTCATTATTCCCCTCATTCTTAAGTGGTTTTGTCTTCTCTTTTCCTTGTGCATGCCCAACTAACTTGTGCTCATTTTTCCCTCCAATCCGACTCCGTTGAGCATGCCATTTATTGGAGAAGCAACAATATATATATATAGAGAGAGAGAGAGAGAGTGAGAGAGAGAGAGGGCTGGGGATATGCGCTAAGGCATAGAGATATTTCTACGGCAATTGAGATAGACGCGACACGTACGCCCTTTTTTGTGAAGTGATGGGTGGCATACTGCCTACTTTACTAACTAGGGTTATACCTTTAAAATATTTTAAAAGTTAAACACCCTTTCAGCCGCCATTCTTGACTTTTTAAAATTCTCTTTCTTTTCTCTATTTTTTCAAGAAAAGTGTCAGACTTACTTTTTTAGATATATTTTACTCAAAAAATGTGGCGAAGCTGATTTTGAGCGCCCGAGGTGCTAACGCCGCTAATTTTTTTTTTTTTTATCGAAGCGCTAACACCTCAGGGTGCTTCGCTAATTTTTTTTTTTTTTTAATTTTTATAAAAGCACCGACACCTCGATATAGAGGCACCGACGCACTATTTTTTTTATTTTATTTTAGCGAAGCGTCGGCACCTCGATATAAAGGCATCGGCACCCCAACACTAGCACCTAGGCGCCGGGGTGCCAGTACCTTGCTATCGGGGTTTCGGCGCTTCGTTGCTAAGGTGCTAACGCTTTGTTAGCGAGCTCTCACATTTTTTGAGTAAAATATACCTGAAAAAGTAAGTCTAACACTTTTTTAGAAAAAGAGAGCGAAGAGAGAGAAAAGAAAGAGCCTCTAAAGAGACATCTAAAAAAGTATAGAATGGCAGCTGAAAAGGAATAAAATGTTTTAAAAGTTTACCCCTAGTTAGTAGAGTGAACCTCATGCCACTCATCACTTCACAAAAAAGGCGCTACGTATCGCTCTCATATCAATTAGCGTAGAGATATCTCTACGGCCGAGCGCATTTTCCCCTTTGCCATATATATATATATATATATATATATATATTTGGAAGACTCGTTAAAAAGATTTGATGTGCTTTTACTTCTAGCTATCAAACCCTCTCTCAAAACAAGTGTGCAACCATGGGATTTTTAATGATCCTGTAGTGACGATAAGACCCGAAGTTTTTGGTGTCCCGGAAAACCTAAATCAATATTAAATGCACTAAAGTGTCAAATATGACTCTTATTCATCGGTCTACGCCAATGGCTCTTGGGTAGGGGCTTTAGTTAACGACCGAAAAGGTGTTAGGCACCCGATCAACCCGCTCAAAAGCGGTATCTACTTATGGCCAAAATAAAATAAATAAACAAAAATAAAAGAGCACTTCCTCTTGCCCGAAGACACTTGGGTCCTATTTGTGTTCCTCCACTACTACCGAGATTTCGATGGCATAACAGTATAAATTAAAGGATTGAGCAAAAGCTAAGAAGGTAGAGGAGTAGAGGGGAGAGTCGGAGCTCTCGGGCCCTTGTTACACACGTGTAGACATCCGCGTAGGTGCACTTGATGAGATTCCGATAGCTTGGATGATGGAACAGTGGGTTCTAACCTCTAAAGCTTGTTAGCTAAGGGGTAGAGGAAAAAGGCTAGGGGGTAACTCTCTCCTAAACTCAAAGGTTTTTAATGGAAGAGGGGGCCTAAAAATGGTTTTAGAATTCTGGAATTTGGATGAGAATGGTGCACCAAAGGGGGAAAGGAAAACTCTTAATCTTTCCTCTCTTTGGAAATTTTTTCAAGCCATTTGCAAAGGAGGGTACCTCTCTATTTATAGGAAAAGAGAGAGTTAGGAGGGTGCTTAGAGGTTAATTAGGGTTAGAAATTAAGTAATCCTAGCATCTAAGATTTCCTAAGGTTTCAAAGGTGTGAATTAGGTTCAATGGTAGATGATAGGGTGAGGCTTCAAATGACTAGAGGGTTGCAAATAGGGTGAACATAGGTGCAACAGTCCTAATGAAACTCATCCTAAACTTTGAGATGGTCAACAAGTCAAACACCAAAAGTGAAATTCAAGCAAAAACCTCACAGTTATTGTAGTTAAGCCTGGCGCATGTATTACATGCGCCAAGCTTATCTATAGTGCTTGGAAGTTTAGAGCCTGAGGTGGGACCCACCTTTACTTGGCGTGTGTATTAGATGCGCGAAGCCATTTTTTGGACAAAAATGGCGTAGCTCATGTAATACATGCGCCATGTATGCCCTAGCCAAGTGTGGTTCCTAGGCATTGCTCAATTCGATGTAACTTTTGACGTACAACTTCTATTGAGGTGATTCTTAGCTCGTTGGAAAGCTAGAGAAGTCCTATTTCTAATGATATATAACTTAGCTTCAGCAAAGGTTTGTGTAAACTTTGGCACTCCTTCCATCCACTGCTCAGGAAGGTTCAGAAACTAGTCCGGGGCGGGTTCTAAGGGGTCCGGGAAGGTTGGGGTTGATTCCTAAGGTTTTGGGATGATTCCTAAGGATTTTGATATGGTTCCTAAGGGTTTTAGTATGATTCCTAAGGATTTGGGGAATGCATTCGGAAGCTCAGGGGTGCGCCCTTCTCAAAGTATGTTTCGCTCGAGCCTTAAGCCAAATTTGAGTGTCTACAGATGCCCCTCTTTGGTATCCAATCACTAATGATCGAATACCAAAGACAAAAGACATCCGAAGAGGCCCAAGGCATCACTGACGAGTCCGCCGTATTCAAAACGAACCTTAAACATCAGGTGGGTAACATGGTGAAAAAATGAAAGTATGTCAGAAAAAATGTTCGTTTCTCAAGGTTATCTATCCCCAAGCGCTTAGTGACATTTTTGGACATAACCGAGATGGAGCGAGTTGCGAAAGCCCAATATGCTAAGAAAAATGTCCGCTTCTCGAGATGATTGAAGATGTTTGATGCTCAAGTTTTATTCTGAATAAAACAACTCCGTAAGTGAGAGGGTGATCAACCCATACTTGAATATAGGCGCGAAGCAATGACGCGAAGGTCCACAGTTTGTGTCTAATCCCATGAGGCATTGATTACCTCATTTGATCAGTCACGGGTGCCCCTACACAAGGTAAGGCTCGAGATCTTTGGGCAAACCCATTGATCCCGATGTTAATTTAGCACAACTATCGGAGTGAAGCGAATGTTGATATCGCAACGCTATTTGGGAGTGTATGCCATTTTTGATAGTGTGTCTCGAATCAATATGACCTAGAGTACTCAAATTCAAAAGTAAGTTATTCTGATTACCCAGTCATTTCCAAGGAGGAAGACTTACTCTGATTACAATATGTTCTTAGTGTTATTCCTACATATTTTCTCTCCCTCTACAAGTGCCCCAACAAAGCCTATAATGAAATCGAGAGGCTTAAGAGGAATTTTCTTTGGGATGATCTCGGAGAAAAAAAAGAAATTCATCTAATAAGTTGGGATAGGGTCTCTAAACCCAAATGTTCTGGAGGCCTCAGTATCCGCTCGATTGAGGAAACAAATAAAGCTCTTCTTATGAAATGGTGGTGGCGCTTAGGAGACAATTCTAACATATGGTGGAAAGAATTTGTTATCAATAAATATCGTATGTGCCAAAAAGGTTGAGAAATTAGCGACAACAAATACAAAATATCTTCTTGGTGGTGGAAAAGTATTCTATCGGTGAGAGCAGATTTCCAAAATAATATCTTCTTTATTTGCGGTAAGGGGGACAATATTCACTTATGGATCGATCAATGGCTACAAGGGGAACCGATGCTGCATTCAAAGTTTTCAAACTTATTCAGTATCGCCGTTGACCCCAAAATTAAACTATGTGACACCTTCAGTCCGGAAAATATCACTCAGTGGCATATCAGCTTCAAACGAAGGCTTACCGATGTAGAAATGGCCGAATACTCCTTGTTATCTGACATCTTGGATAATACTAAATTAGACCTGGATGACGATGATCACAGAGTTTGAAACTACGGTAATCAAAGAAGTTTCTCCATTAAATATGCTTTCAAATCTTTGCATCCTCACCACCAAACTGTGGATTGGGCTTTCATCTGGGATTACCATATTCCGACAAAAAAAAGGTTCTTCTTATGGATGGTTTACTGAAATAAACTTCTTATTATCTCCAATCTCATCAGAAGAGGCATGCGAATTGATCAAAAGTGTTACTTTTGTGGATGCGCAGAAGAAGACATCAAGCACCTTCTCCTCACCTGTGAGAAAATATGGCCCATCTGGGAAGATTTCTATAAAGCCCTTGGTATCTCTTCTTGCATACATAAGAACCTTGTTGTTTTTCTTTCTGGCGGGGATCAATGCGATGTTGTGGGCATCAAGAAATAGATTTGGGACCATCTCCACATTTCTATTCTTTGGAATATCTAGATATCTCGGAACAACATCAAATGGAACAACTCTGTTGTTAATGCTAAGAGGCTCATTCAAAACAGTATTATCACCGTATATAATTGGGAGATAGCGGATAGCAAAGGCGACTCCTCGCTCTTCAATAAGATTCGATGTGGATCAACTGTTATCTTCTTTTTATTCTTTGTAGGGGGGCATTACTTTGTAGAGGTTTTGGTTTCCATTTTTGTTTGTTGGAGGTTTTTTCCCGGACTCTCCGGTTTCCTCTGGGTGTTGGTTTTTTCCCATTTCACTCAGATTTCCTACACCACCCAAGTACTTATTCTGGTTTTCTCCGGGAAGTCCGATTTTCCATATAGCAATGCTTTGGGTGCTACCTAGTATATTACTTGGGCTCTCCAAGGCACTAGTCTAGCTTTTATACTCTTTAATAAAAACAACTTTCCAAAAAAAAATATTAGATTGGGATAAGTTATGATTAAAATTGGGTTGTCGAGATTAAGATTCTAGGTTTATCTTTTTAATATAGAAAGATATTTTCAATGGTTTAAAATGTGGGTGATCCATACTGCCAAAGTGATATATCATAGATTGAAGTACAACAATCTCAAAAATGGTATTTTAGGGCGATTTAACCATCTGATATGTAAATTATAATATCAGCCATTGCTTTTAGTTTTAATAGCTAATATTAAAGTTCATTACTCGGATAGTTTACATCCACTTATATTCTTGTTTCTTTGGATTGAGACATGTTTCAATGACAGCTTGCCACTTGGATAATTTAGATTGATCACATATATAAGCCACAAGACGTAATGATAAATCACACTTCAATAGTATGAGACAAAAAAACATAAATTTAATGGTGTAAGATAATCTAAACACCATTTTCAATTGGAGAAAAACAAAAATGAAAAATTATAAAAATATATTAATAAAAGATTTAGAGGATCATCTCCCATTATTATATTCTAGTAGGTAGCACGTGCTATGCACTTGAGGAGAGAGATTTTCTAGAGATGAGAAATTGTGGGAGTATTTATTAGATGACCAACATTATTTGCAACTTGACCGGCTTATAGTATGTATATACTTAAATTAAAATCAAGTCTTAACCTATTGCAAACGCACAATGGAAATTATAGCTTAGCGATAAGATCGATCCCACGAAGAAGTGATTATCTTCTTATAGATTTTTATATTCTTATTTTAAAAACTATCTTTATCTTTTAAGTTCAAAACTACTGGAGAAATATGAATAAAAGAATGAGTTTCTTAATCTAATTGCATAAAAATAAATCCTAATCCTCCTTCTTCAGTTTGAGGTCGTCAATCTTAACCTTCAGCTATCGAATGTTTACAAATTTAAAATACCGTTACACTGTATTGTAGCCTTCCAGAATTTGGTTGTCAATCAAAAACTAAAACTCTTCAATACAGATTAAATCTAATCAATAATCTCCTAAAATCTGAGCGCCAATCAAATTTGAGAAAATTGAAGATGGAAAAGTAAAAATCGTTATACTAATCTGCAAACTTTAACCTGAGTCGTTAATTCAAATCAAAATTCGAAGATGTTGATAAAGCATATAAAATCTAAACTAAAAATAAAATAAAATCAAAACTACAAAGCAAAAGTAGAACTATCCAAATAGTTGATCTTTCAGTTTCCTTAGCTCTAGTTGTCAGGCAAAACCTCAGAGAATTGTGGACAATGCTACTTTATAAATCATATACTACTTTGATCGGGAGAAGATACAGACCTCAGTTGTTGATTGATGCTGTAAAATTCTTTGATAATTATTCATATGTCGAACCCTCTTATTTATAGATCATAAGGAGTCGGTTTACATAGTTCTAATTCTAATAAAAGAAACTACTAAAATAAAATATTCCTAGTATAACTCTAATTCTAATTCAATCTTCCTTGCCTCTGAATGTTTGATGTGTTTCAAATTTCTTTCCTTAATAGCAGCAGCAAAGTCCTTTTAAGATTTTCCTTCATCAATCTCTCAAATCCGTGATTAGTCAAACTTCTAATTAAAGAGTTTTTCTAATTCTGTTCTTGACGGTAGAAATTCTCACATGATCAGCAGCAATAGAAAAACTTCTATAATCGTAATCGTAATTGATGATTTTTTTTTTTTCTTCTCTATCTTAGAAAATCGTAAATCACGATTTTCTATCTTTCATAGCTTCCTCAGTAGACGATTCTCTAAATTATAATTATTTGTCTTTCTTCTGAAGAATCAGCTTTTGAAGAATCGTAAATTACGATTTCTTATCTTTCTCTTCTTTGACTTCAATATTAGCGCTCAATTGTAAAATATGATTTCTCACCTTTCAGTAGGTGGCGAATCGTCTTCTTACGCTCAATTATTTTTTTATTATTTTTGAGCTCATTTTGATGAATATTAATACTTTGGTTCTCTTTTACTATTTTTCTTTAATATCTGTACATCAACATCTTGTTAGTAGCAAACTAAGTCCTAGCATCACTTAGTTAAGGGTGATAAAATGATATATTCTGTGATTGATCACACCTCAAAACTTAAGTTTTACTAGTCCCTAACAAATAAGGAAATATAAACTAAAAAATTAAATATCACTTTCGTAGGGAGCACGATTGCATTTAGCGGATGCAACAAACCTTTAAAACCCTAGGTGATCCCTAGTGGAGTTGTAGTCTCCTGGAGGTTTTCAGTGAAGTTACCTACAAACTTTAATTATATATATATATATATATATATATATATATATATATATATATATTTATTTATTTATTTATTTATTTAAAATAAAAAAGTAAATAAAAAGTAAAAAATCTAACTAATCTACTTAATTGGTCAATACATAGTCTATTACGATTTTCTAAAATTACCAGTCCTTTATCCTTATTTTTCATTACAACAGTTATCCTTGATTCAAACTCCAACAATTTCAATTCACAATAAGCATAGAGTGTATATACACTAGTGAACAGTTTACTCTTCTTAAATTTTTTTAAACTGCAGATTCAGAAAATATTTTCATTCAAAAACTCACTATTGATATACTCTCAAAAAGATATCGAAACTTTTGGGTTCTCTCAGTGTATTTTTTAGAAGAATTCAGTCAAAGATAACTACAAAAATGAATCTCATAGAAAAGATAATATCATTTTATTCTTATGATTCCCTATATAATCCATAATATCTATTATCCTTATCTCTACTAGACTTATGCCTTTACAAATCATAAATCAGAAAGGTCTTTCCTTCAGCTTGTAATGAGATTTTAGGTTTCAGAAGGTATCAAGGAAAGGTAGAAAAGGATTCAATGTTTTTCTAAAAATTTAGCTCTTCTTTTTCCTATATTCTTCTATTATTCTACTTCAGTAAGTATCCATGATTGGATAACTTCTTCCCATCTATATATATATATATCTCAGTTCTTCAGCTATAAAATTATCTTTTACGATTTTTCTCTTCTTTATAGCATTTTGCTAAATCATAATTTTCTTTCTCAAAAATCGTTTGTTACGATTTTTCTTTCTTTTCTCATATTTTCTTTTATTTTCGTTCTTTGTACCTCTTCTAACACTCCCTTTATCTATTCTTCGTTTACTCCTTTCACTCCCTCTTCTTTCTTTCTAAACTCTCAAAAATTTGCAAGGGGTAAAGGTAGAAAGGTATAAAGGTTTATAAAATTTTAGTATAAAGAAATTTCGTTTCAGGCTTCTAATATGAGTTCAAAGGATAAAATATTATGAGATTTTATCTTTTTGGCTCTGATTTAAATAAAAGATGGCCTCAAATCATCTTTACAATTTACTAGCATAGATGCCTTATTGCTTTGATATTTCTAATAGATAGTTCTAGACAAAAAATTAGTTCATCATAAACATAGAATAATTCAATCCTAAATTTAGCAATATAAGATTTCATATCAGTATAGAAGTTCAAAGAAATTTTTGTTAATAGAATAGAAACAGTCTCTCTCAGAATAAAAGAGGAAATATGGCTCAAAATCACACTGATTTATAATTTTTGAAACTATAGTCTAAATTTTTGCACTTTAGATCAATCTATTGTTTCAAACATTCATTCTAATACAGTGTTTCAATGAGCTAAACATGAATTATAACTGTTTTAAATTCTAATTATTAAACTTCTATTATAATGAATCGTAAGTTTTCGGGATTTGTAATTTCTTCTGTCATAATTCCTATGCACTGATCAGAAAAAATTTTAAAATTTTAAAAAAATTTATACACAAATAAATTAATTAAAACTATTTATCAAGGATCAAAATTTCGGGTTTCGTTTCGGTTTTGGAGGGGACCGAAACCAAAATTTTGAACCGAAATTTTGGCCGAAAATTTGAATTTCGGTCCAAATTATCATTTTGGTGAGGACCGAAATCAATAATTTGACCTGAAATTTCGGTCATTTTGGCCGAAATTTTGATCCTTGCAATTTACTACTATACTTCTATTGTACATAGAAATTATGTATCCCCCAAACTTAAATCAGACAATGCCCTCATTGGGACAAAAAAAAAATAAGGGACACAGAATATATTATTTACCTTCTAATTATTGAGAACTCTGATTATTTACCAAAAAAAATATGTCACCAGATATATACTTTCCTCCAAACTTGATAAAAAATTTCTGTGGCTTATTCTCAGAGTATCAATAACAAAAATATTAGTAAGAAGAAAAAAATGTTAGTAATGTTAGTAACACACACAATTAGTAAATTATAGTTAGTAAAATAAAATTTTATATATAACTGAATATTTCCAATAAACAAAAACGAATAAAAATTATTTACATAAAAGAGTGTAAACCTAGGAAAAATCTAGACACATACTAAGTTAGACATGACACTAGCAGCAATGTATGAAAAAAATCTTCGATAAAGATCGGTCCTCGATTTCTATTTACAATTCTCACGTCAAAAAGATGGTTTACCCTCCTGGCTCTGGGATGTCCTCAACTTGTTGCTCTTGGAAGATGAACTATAAGCCGGGAAGGGGGATAGTAGGGATTAAGGAGAAGGATGCTGAGCAGGTGGTGGATGAAGTGAAGAGGAGGGGGAAGATGATGGGGGAGGAGGTGTACAAGGCAGTGAGGAGGTGAAGATGGAAGTTGTGTTCAAAGATGCGGATGGTTCCATCTTTTTACTTTTCTTTTTTTTCTTTTATTCTTTTGCTTTTCCTCCTTTGCTAGTATATGATGTACTTTCTCATACTCATTCTACATGAACTGCAGAGGGTCTGGTTCCTTCAGTGACTGTAGGTCGTCCCAGATTGGAAAGAACTTAATTGGGTTGTTATTGGGTCCGTCGGCCGCCATGGTTGTGGGTAGGGACGGACTGGTGTGGTTAAAAGGGAACGATTGCGCTAGGGGTGAACTAGTTCTATATTTACAACACTTAGGTGGTGGAATACGAACCATCGCATTAAATTTTTTCATCCTTCCGAGCTTAATTGCTATGATGATTTTACAGAGAGTTAGTTGGCAATAAATTGTGCGTTGGTTGGGCTAATTATGAAACGTCGTATGATTTATTATGGCTAATGATACCGTCGAGGATATATGATGGGTAATAATTATTTTCCTATGGCGATGGAATGCTTGTCCAGTAGTATATGAATTGCACACGTAAAAGATTTTACTAACAAACTACTTATTTTTGTGTTTTTAACCTTATATGATTTTTATTTTAGAAAGCAGGGAGAGAAATAAATCTGAGTCTCTAATCTCTGTAGCCAGCATAAGTTGAAACTTGATTCGCTGCTCTGAATAAAACCTATAAAAGCTTAAGAAGGGATCAAAGAAAGTTAAAAGTATAAAAAAGTATAAAAAGAGAAAGATAAATATTTATTTTTAAAACGGAAATATAAACAAAAATAAAAGATAAAGCACTTCCCCGGCAGCGGCTCCAAAAACTTGACCGACTTATAATATGTATATATTTAAATTAAAATCAATCCTTAACCTATTGCAAGCGCACAATGGAAATTACAGCTTAGCGATATGATCGATCCCACAAAGAAATAATTATTATTTTATAGATTTTATATTCCTGTTTTAAAAACTAGCTTTATCTTTTAAGTCCTAAACTATTGGAGAAATATGAATAAAAGAATGAGTTTCTTAATCTAATTGCATAAAAATAAATCATAATCCTCATATTAAGGTCATCAATTTCAACCTTCAGCTATTGGATATTTACAAATTTAAAATACCGTTACACCGTATTGTAGCCTTTCAGAATTTGGTCGTTAATCAAAAACTAAAATTCTTCAATACAGATTTAATCTAATCAACAATCTCTTAAAATCTAGGCATCAATCAAATTCGAGAAAATTAAAGATGGAAAAGTAAAAATTGTTACACTAATCTGCAAACTTTAACCTGAGTCGTCAATTCAAATCAAAATTCGAAGATATTTACAAAGCATATAAAATTTAAACTAAAAATAAAACAAAATCTAAACTAAAAAGCAAAAGTAGAACCATCTAAAGGGTTGATCTTTCAGCTTCCTCGGCCTTGGTTATTGATCAGTCACATAATTTACCATTTTATCACCCTTAACTTAATGATGTTAGGACTTAGTTTGCTACTAATGAGTTACTGATATATAGATATTAAAGATAAGCAGTTAATTAGAGTCTAAGTATTAATCTTTGTCAAAATAAACTCAAAAAATAGTAAAAGGACGATTAAGCGTTAAAGACGATTTGCCAACAACAGGAAGCGACAAAAAAAAGAAAGCGATCGATCCAAAATAAGAAATTGTTAGCTGAAAGTCTACTGAAAATAGAAAATCGTGATTTATGATTTTCCAGAAAGACTAGAAAGAAATCATTATTTACGATTTCTTAAAAATAAAAGCTTTCTACTATACATTACTGCTGTGAATCACGTGAGAGTTTAACACCGTCATATCCAGAATTAGAAGATTACTGCAATTAGAAGTATGATGAGTCACGGATCTTAGAAGATTGATAAAGATTTAATCGGAAGGACTCTACTGCTGCTTAATAAAGAACAATCCAGAAGCGCATCAACTAAAGAAAGGAAAGATAAAATTAAAAATTATAGTTATATTAGGATATTTTTATTGTTAGTAGTTTCTTTTATTAGAACTAGATTTCTGTAAACCGACTCCTTATGATTTATAAATAAGAGGGCTCGACATAGGAATAAGCATCAAAGAAATTCAGTATCAATTGACGCCTGAGGTTAGATTTTTTTTCGATCAAAGTAGTGTATATTAGTTAGAATAGTTTAGATATCAAAGGTTTCTCAAGAGCAATTGACCACTGCAAGTGCTGAAGATTATTGTAGATATCTGTAGTTTCTCAGGAGCAATTGACGACTGTGGCTGAGGGGTGAATGATATATTTTACTTTGCCTTTTAGTTTAGATTTATTTGTTTTGTAAACATCTCTAAGTTTTAATTTGAATTGACGACTCAGGTTAGAATTTGCAGATTAGTGTAATGATTTTTACTTTTTCATCTTCAGTTTTCTAGAGTTTGATTGACGTCCAAATTTCTAATTGATTGTTGATTAGATTAAATCTGTATTGATAGGATCTTAGACTTGATTGACGACCAATGCTAGGAGACTAAAAATATGGTATAACGGTATTATTTATTTTCATAAATATCTGAAAGCTGAAGATTAAGATTGAAGACCTTAATCTGAAGAAGGAAGATTATAATTTATTTTTATATATTTTAGTTTAAATACCCATTCTTTTATTCATATTTCTCCAGTAGATTAGATCTTAAAGTTAAATAAAAGTTTTTAAAATAGGGATTCAGATAAAAGATAAAAATAAAAGAAATAATTAGATAATAAACTTTCTCGTGGGAACGATCTTATGCTAGTACTATAATTTCTATTGTGCGTTTGTAATAAGTTAATACTTGAATTTAACATAAATATAATACATAATAAGAAGCAAGTCAGTTGTCAGGCAAAACCTCAAAGAACTATGGACGATGTTACTTTGTAAATCCTAAACAACTTTAATCGGGAGAAAACACAGACTTAAATTATCAATTAATGCGGTGAAATTCTTCGATAATTATTTCTATATCGAGCCCTCTTATTTGTAAATCATAAGGAGTCAGTTTACAGAGTTCTAATTCTAATAAAAGAAACTACTAAAATAAAAGATTCCTAGTATAACTTTAATTCTAATTCTTTTCCTCCTTGCTTCTGGATGCTTGATGTGTTTCGGATTTCTTTCTTTAATAGAAGTAGCAGAGTACTTTCAAGATTCTTCTTCATCAATCTTCTAGATCCGTGATTAGCCAAACTTCTAATTAAAGAGTTCTTCTAATTCTATTCTTAGCGGTAGAAATTCTCACATGATCAACAGCAATAGGAAGACTTCTATAATCGTAATCATAATTCACGATTATCTTCTTTTTTTCTCTTTCTTAGAAAATCATAAATCACTATTTTCTATCTTTCACAACTTCCTTAGTAGACGATTCTCTAAATTACAATTTTTTACCTTTCTTCTGTATCGCCTTTTATTCTTTTGGTACTTTCTGAAGAATCGTCTTTTGAATAATCATAAATTACGATTTCGTATTTTTCTCTTCTTTGGCTTTAGTATTAGCACTCAATCGTAAAATATGATTTTTCAGCTTTCAGTAGGTGGTGAATCGATTTCTTATGCTAAATTATATTTTTACTATTTTTTTAGTTTATTTTAATGAATATTAACACTTTAACTCTCTTTTACTATTTCTTTAATATCTGCACATCATTATTTTGTTAGTAGCAAACTAAGTCCTAGCATCACTAAATCAAGGGTAATAAAATGGTATATTATGTAACCGATCACAACTATAAACTCTTCCTTTATAACTTTGTTTGCAAATAAAATTACCCCTTAAAGATTTTATTTGTGAGAGAAGAAAAAGTCTAATATTACCGGCTTCTCATTTTATATTAGTAAAGATATAATTATAAATATATAAATTGATATAAGAGACAGGTATATAATTTATAATTCTGAAAAGAAATCGTAATTAGATCATCATAATCATGATAATAGGCTAATCCATCTATTTGGGGTCGATTTTGCGGGCTATATTTCTTCACTAGTTTCTGATTAGCGCTAAGCTTTCTGTAATCTCGTAATCCTTCATATATTTTCTCACGGCTTTTATCCAAGTCTTCACTGGTGTTTCTCGTCTCTTACGCCCTTGTGATTGTAGAATCTCAACTTTTCGTACAAGGTTTTTATTTTTTGACCTCCCATAAACATGTCCAAACCACCTCGAACAACAATTAGAAATGTTTTCTTTTATTCATGCTGCTCTAAAATTTTCTCTTATGTACCCATTTCATATTTTATCCTTACTTGTTCTCCACACATTCATCTCAACATACGCATCTCGGCCACATGTATAGTAATTTTTTGTCGCTTTTTTGTAACCCAACATTCTGCACCATATAATATGGCAGTCTTATTAAAACATCCCTTCAATCTAAATAGAATTATTAGGTCGCACAATGCTCCACTAGCTTACCTCCATTTCATCCAACTTGCATTAACCCTATTTGAGATGTCCTCTTCAAATCCACCATCTGATAGCAAAGTAGAGACTAAGTAGCTAGAAATTTATGACTATGCGACATTAAATGATTTTCTATTTTGACTAAATCCTCCTCCAGATTATCTTGTTCACGAAATTTGTATTTCATGTATTTTGTCTTTATTATGCTAATTTTCAAATCCCTTGACTCCAAATATTTATTTCATAATTTCAGCTTATCATTTATTTATTTATTTTGTTTGGGTAATTAATATTACGTCGTTTGCAAATAAAATGCAATACGGGAAAACAAAATTAGATATGGTCTATAATTAATTGGTTATTTTATTTTCTAACTCTAAGTTCTCTAATATTTTTATTTAAATAAAATAATTAATAAAAAAATATTTTACAAATATTTATATGAATTGGCCTGATTTTTTCTCAACCTAATGAACCGGCTTGTTCAATAACAAATTGGATAGTTCACCATTTGGTCCAAAAACCAATTGTTTTTTTATTCGATCGATAAAGGATAAATTTATTGCTAAAGGATATATTTTTTGGTTTTTGATCGGACAAAATCCTCTAAGCTCCCTATTCTCGTCGAACCAGGTCGGACTGGTTATAAACTTTTCAACGTAAAAAATGGTAATAGACTGATTTATGTGTATCTCCATTTGCTCACACCAAACTCAAACGGCACCAACATGGAAAACTATTGATGACTTTAAATCAGATAATAGAGATATTTTTGTCCCAAACTTCCACATAATTGATATTGCGATCATATGTGCCCTATAAGATAGTTTGATAACGTTTCCACATTGTACGCATCCAGAAAAGTGCTCTGAAACCAGTTTTAATGTATGTTATGATCACGTTCACATTTTGAGATATATGCTACACGTGAAATCAATGTCGGACTGTCTAATGATTCACCTATGATCTCAAGATTCTGTTGTGTGAAAGATTGAGAAGAAAAAAATCATTGGATTCCATGTAAATAGGACTATTGGTGGGTGCAAATAAAGGTACCTTTGATTTGTACCAACTTGCAGTAGAATGGTGATGGATGAGCTACATCTCCTATTGAAAAGACATTTTAATAATTGACATTCACTTTTTGTAACATCGCTTTTCTATCCCTGTTACGTATGAGAGAGAGAGAGAGAGAGATTGTGAGGGATCCAATCAATTCGCAATGCGTGAGAGAGAAAACTTCCTCTAAGTCGCATTCAATACCTACGAAAGATATATATATAGAGAGAGGATATCCGTATCACTTCGTCCACGAGAAGCCCTGTGAGAGCGACACAGGAAATAGACCTTCCATGTGAACAAATAGACAAAACAAGGGTCCCATTTAATGTTCAAAATATTTGCAGATATATTGTGCCTATATTGTGCCTGGACTGGACCATAGTTTGAAATCTAGGATTTTTGAGTTGTCTCAAACAGCCCCCGATCGAGACATCTCACGTCTCAGCCATACAGCGGAAAAAGAATAAAGCGTTTTAAATGATCTTCAGCATTGAAATACATGTTTGATCTTCCACAATGAAAGAATACCATATTGTCTTGCCACATAGCAAATATTTGTGACTAGTCTAAACAGTTCATGTGATTGTCCATAATTAGAACATATCTTAATTGAAAGATACACTTATAAATCAACTATATGCCATCCCAACAATGATCTTAAATATTAGTCTTTAAAATATAAGATTAATAGCGAATATTATTGTGCAAGGATTTGGACAAACCATGATAGGCGTTCATAAAATCATCACATGGACGTAATACAAAGAGAAAAAAATAGTACCATGTGTACAACGATGATGAGTAGTATATTTTGAAAGGTGTACTTGGTTAGCATACTATATAACTTAAACTATTAAAAAGACTACTTTCTATAGAGCGTCTCAGGGCCTGTCTCACCAAGCCCCCAGGATGTATCGCCCGAGACGGCTCATCTCGGGTGAAATTAAAAACCATGGTCTCGACTTGTAACTTGTGAGTTGTAGTTTTTTATTACAAGGTATGAAGGGATTTATAAATTTGAAATGTTTTGAAAACATTAAATTATATTCATAAGTTTTGCATAGGTTGATTCTAATAGGGCCTGAACCCACTTCTATCTCTTTCTCAATTCTCTTTAATATAATTTGAAAGGACATTTTAAATTTCAAATGTATTATCATATATTTTACACTATAAACATTATTAGATAAATAGTTACCAACCAAGGAGTTGTCACATTGGCTGATAACTTGGGTATGCTCCAAAGATCGTGGGTTCAAGTAGCAATTCCACTTTTGTGATAATTGGATGTCCCCATAAGATGCATGATCCTTGAAGTACTCATAGCATGGTGGGAGGGAGGGCATCTTTTAGGGATTAGTCTAAGCATAAAGTTGAGATATCCTAAGTTATACAAAAATAATAATTATTATATAAATGGAGTGTCCCCACTACATAGAAGCATGATGGGCCTTCTTTTAGTTTTATACCATTTTGCATATTTTCTTTAGTAATCTAAGTCATCGAAGTGCTAACTCATATATTGAATAAAAATCACTCAATGAGAGACTTGAATCACTGGATCTATGTACTGTAATATAGACAATGATTTATTTCTTTTACAATCGATCTTAAAGTTCCCAAATCCGATGGTTCCAATCTAATTGTAAGCATGATTCTCCGTATGTGACACTTGGCAATGATAGCTTATTAGACGCTTTAAATTGCTGAGATGTGTACCACACGACATAAAAATTGGCCACCACTATTCATGCATAACTAATCGGCATAGTCTTATAGTCATTTAGTCCCACATAGGGGAGGGGATAAAGTTTCTCAAACATGTATAGGCTCTTAGTTTCTGTACTTAGAGAACCTTGAAGGGAGGCTAACTGTGCTGGGTGCAAGTGCAAGGGCCTTTGAGGTGTACTTTGCTCTTCAAATTGGTGGTTTGACACTTGATTTTAATGGAAGGGAGAGGACCTTTTAATCACAAAGCGTACTAATCAAAAAAAAAAAAAAAAAAAAACTTAACCATTTGTTTGACTATACTATCCTGTAGTGACCCGACACATGCTAACTTTGAGCACCCATGTACCCTTGAGATTGGTCCGGTGTGGATGTGAGCACCCATGTACCCTTGAGATTAGTCCGGTGTGGATGTTTAATCGAATCCAACAGAAGTTCAGATGTAGGGTACACATTTAATATGAAAACTATCTTCTAGCAGCTTTGATATCTCATAACTCAATTTGAAAGTTTATGATTGATTTTCCACCATTACTTTCTAACATCCCTACTTTCCCTAATTTAAGTATTAGACTAATAATGTTGGCATTTTTTTTTTTTTTTTATCGATGTTATTCCAAGGATGACTTTAGTTGCAGTCCACAAAACTTAAAACACAAGCACCTATGCATTGCATGGAAAGATCCATTAAAGCGAACCTAGGCTTTATTTTTTTTAATGGTTGATATGTCTTAGCCAAACAATCATGCATAAAATGAACCTAGGCTTAATTTTTATTTGCAGCCCAAAGATCTTTCAACCCCACCTGCCTATCATTTGGGTTGACAGATTTGTGGGTTGCAAATAAAACCACCTATTGTTGCAATTGGGCAATGTTTGATGAAAAGAACCAAAAACCACTCAAAAAAGAGAAAGAACATGCTCCTGTGTCGGCTAACAAATGGTATGAGTACTCTCAGAGCCGTTCGATCATGGTTTTTTGTGTCGTTGAAATGTTGACCAAACACTAATCGAACGGCTGCAAAGGGAGATGTGCAATCTGGTCGTCCATAAACGCCCATAGTGTATGGAAGATTGCAACGTGGCATTCCACGTCAGCGATCTCCCCAACACACCTCGTAAGGTAGGGGCCCAGTGTCTCACAAGTCCCTGTCTGTACGCCCTTGTTTCGAATGGTGGTAGCCTTCAGACGTAGCTTCCTCTCATTCTTCTATCTTTTTATGTCTATACATGAACTGTGGTTGGCGTTTATAGCGGGAAATAGTCCGTTGTCGCGTTTTCTAGTTAGTGGTTGGTTTTCGGAAAAGGTGATTCGCGCCAAAAGTTGAAGCAGCACTTGTGGCCCTACATACTTGTAAGATACATTATCAAATGATGTGAAGTAACGTTGCCCTCTTTAGCTTATTCAATTATAGGTGATACAAACATTACCGACATAGAAATGTTTAGGCTGCCTTTGGATTAGTTCTTTATGGGCAAAGAGCAGCTCTTTGGCTCCAACAGTTCTATGGATCTGTAGAATTTTATAGGCCTAAAGCGGCTTATAAGGTGAGGATTGCCGAGTTTATATATACCCTAAGGCTTCCAGCCCCCACGCCATGTGAGACTACATCCCTCATGTGTAACGGCTCTCTTTATATCCCTGTGGTTTCTGCCATCTGATACTATGTAAAATTCCATGAGCTTAACTTAACCTCATAAAATCGGCTTACTATGATGAGGAGTGCACCGATTATATTTAGCCCAAGCCCACATACAATGTGGGACTATTCTAACAATCACATCAAATTATTGAATAAATAGATTCATTTGAACACTCTTCTTTTAGATTCTTATTATCATTTTTTCTGTTTTCCCGTTACTTTCGAACCCAAGGGGCTTGATCCGACCAGACTCCCCACCTTGGTCGCTGAAGGGCTAACATGTTTTTAGACTCACTAATTACTTTTTTATTTCTTCTCTTTTGAAGATATTTAATTAATATCTCTCATGCATTTCTACCGTAGAATTTCGGATCATTTATAGAATTCCGCTCCTCTGTTTTTCACTGTTAAAATTTTATCTAGTTCTTTAATTTGTGCATCTGTTTGGGGTGTCTTTATTTCTAAGTGGAGAGTCATACTACTCAACTCGTGTTTCAAGTGTTTAAATCATTGACTGAAGATGACGATGGAGATCATTTTTCATCTCAATCTTTGACACAATAGATTTTGGAATTATAATCCTTCCATAAGGTAGTCAGAGTTTGATTCCATAAGGCACACATTTCAAAAAGATTTCAAAAAGAGAACTGTGAACCATGTATAATGTGCACATCATGTGATTTTTTCGGAAGTCAAAAACCTTGGTTATAAATAAAGATACACTTGTCTTTGGCAAGGATAAGAAGGCCTGAGGACTTGTTTTTTTTTCTTTTATAGGTACTTGTACTTTTTATGACCTAAGGTGTCGAAACAAGAAACGCATGTTACTTTGCTCATTCACACAACAAATCGCAAATAGTAATGGTACAACCAATCTAATTTGGTATGACAAGAGAATTGATTAGTTAATACCAAGTAATTTGTTTATGATAAAATTTTAAAAGCGTAAAGATGAGATTTGAATATAAGCTGCCATGATTTTTCTATTTTATAGATAATCAAAGTGGTCATTTACATTTCTTCTATTAAAGAATATAAATTTATATTACAAATTTAATAAATAATTTTAAAAGTAATCCTACCCCTAGTGAATCAGGTCCCCTTGGTCATAGTATCAAAAATCGGTTGATACCGATACGTATCAGGATCGGTCCTATAACTTGGTATTGGGCATCGGCCAATACCAAGCCCGGCCCCACCGAAACGAAATTCGAATTTTTGATCCTTGGTGAACCAGAAGTCAAATCAAGCGAATTAGTGAATTAAGTAACTACGGTCCAAACCCTTATGGGGAAAGGACAATCCCTGGGGGTGCAACTCGCACATGACTCGGGTAATTCTTGCGAGAGGAAGAGGTCATCTACCATCAAGCCCAACACTGTATGGCCAAAACATTTGATGACTTTAGGGCCGTAGGAGCCATTAGTGTTTTTAAGTATAAAATGTCAATGAACTGAAAATGAATAGGTTATTACTAGTATTTGCACACCATGAAGTGGTCAACACAAGCATGTCGAAAATCAGTGATTTCTTTGAATCAGGTGATGGGGAACATTTTTTTCTTATCTCGTGACTTGAAAATTAGATTTGAATGAGAGGTGTACGTTGTGATTGGACGAAAAATAATCTCAGACATTTGAGACAAAGAAGTCGATTAATTTTAGACGCGAGTACCACAAATAAATAACTCTTTCTAAATAAATGTTTTGTAGAAGCTATTATGTAAGCGTAGGGTTCTCAATGGCCGGGCTGGCCCACAGTTTGGCTCGCTCCCGGCCCAAAAAAGTGACATTTTCTATCCAGTAAACCCGGCCCGATATCTAGACCGGGCTAAACATGTTGCAACCTGTATCGATCCAGGCCGGGCTTCGGTTAAGTGTTCCAACACCCAGCCGGATATATATATATATATATATATATATACTTCTTCTTTTAAAGTTATAAAAAAAAAATCTTTTAATTAAATATAATTTACTTAAATGCCCTAAGATTAATTGTTGTCCGTTACAATCATTGTGCGGTCATAGTCCGTTATAACCATTGTGCAACAAACTAAAATGAAATATTTGAATAAAAGCATGTACCTGAGCCTCTATAATGTTAATATAATTATTTAATATTCTTCAAACCCTTATTAGGAAAAAAAAAAAACAGCCAAAGCCCAACCTAATTTTATTAGAAAAAATAGCCCCTAAAAACATCCCAAAAAATTAGCCCAACCAAATTTTATTAAAAAAAAAAGTGGTCGAAAAAACCCCTAGAAAAACCCCCAAACCCAGCCTGGCCCAATAGGGACCGGGTTTGGGCTGAGTACATCGCAGCCCGGGTTAGGGCCGGGCTGAAAATTTTGGAAACCAGCCCGGGTAGGTTAGGGCTGGGTTGAACCCCAACCTAGCCCTAATCCAGCCCATTGAGAGCCCTGTGTGGGGGGTTGACTCAAAGGTTCGATCCTGCAGGTTTGGCCTGACCTGACCCTACCCTACCCTACCCTACCCTACCCTACCCTCCCCTCCACTCCCCCGTATTTTATACATAGGATACCTCTATTCGCACCAACTGGCTTACTGAAAGTGCCAACGTCTGAAACTCATTTAAACTCATCAACTAATTGAAATCAAACAATGGAGCTCGTTTTTCACCACGATTTTCCACACAAAGGATCTTGAGACCATGAGCGTACCTTCGTACGGTCAATATTTAATTCCACGTGGCACGGATACCAAAAAAAGAGCCCTAAAAGCATATGGCACACATCTCACTCAAACCTAACTTTAGGGCCTTTTTTTTGGGATTTGTGACACATGGAATGAAAAACTTGAATGCCTGATTAGAAGATTATGGACTCATGATTCATTGTGTGGAAGATCAGGTTGAAAAATGATGTCCATCATTAGATTCAAGCAAACAATAGATTCAAGGCATTTCAGTGGAAGATCAGGTTGAAAAATGATATCTCCATCATTGGATTCAAGCAAACAATAGATTTCAAGGCATTTCAGTGGAAGATCAGGTTGAAAAATGATATCCATCATTTTGGCGCTTCTTTTTTTTTATTTATAAGAACGTTGGCGCTTTCAATAATGTGGTTGGCACCCTTATACATAAATATAAAACTTTTAGGATTTGGGAGATTTGGAATCGGGTTGGACTGACCCCATCCGACCTGGTTTTCAAATTTGGTCGGGCTTTAACCCTAATCCTGTCAGGTCAAGTTGAGTGCCCAAAGGGCTGGGCACTCGACCTAAAATTGGCCCAACCCAACCCATTGATAGCCCTAAAACCGGCTATTTATTATCTATGCCAAGAAGATGAAATGTAGGGCCGTGCTGCAACTGCACATGCATTCCTAAACATCTTCGCTAATTCTGCAACGAAGACTACCCAGTCTCGTAAAGTTCTTTGTTAATTCAGCAATCGAAAATTATAATGAGGGGAGCATACCAACAACGGACTACTTGGCGCGATGCAAGGGCAAGCTGCAACCGCATTGTTTGTGCCCCCTGCTCTGCATCCCGTTACGTAAGCGATTCATCGAACGGTCCCCCATTTCCATGTATCAGTGTCCCTCCGCAACGAAGGCCATCCAAACTCAAAGCAAAGAAACAGGATCACCACATAAATTTTGTAGCTTATCGAATCTCAAAGCAACAAAACAGGATCGCCACAAAATTTTGTAGCTCTCAAGCAAGGTAACAAAATTGTTATTTGGTATCGGGTATTGGTCCTTGGGGGACTGATAGGTATCGGCCAATATCGATGCCTAGTTGGATACCGATATGTATCACCGATACATATCATTATCGACTGATATTTTGTACCTTGCTCTCAAGGCTCAGTATTATCACTTTTCTCTCTCATTTCCCTTTCAAATCGAAGGGCTTTCCTCCGCATAGAGGCAGCTGATTCCACGTGAACAATAGCGGTGTCCAGTGGTGGACTTTCATTAAGCAGCTGTTTAGATAGAGGGAATACATAGTAAAATGGTATTTAATGATAGTCACACATCGCTTTTGGGCTGGACGCCTTGGGCTATGTATAATATTGGCATTCCTCACCTTACAAGCCAATTTTGTGAGGTTGAATTATGCCTATGGAATTTTACATGTATTACTCCTATTTACCCCAACACAGTAAAATGTGGTAAAAAAATCAACTAATTTTCAATTTTTTATCAAGTTCTACCAATTATGAGAAATATACCTGATCGATCATGTCAGATACACCTTTTACGTTAGAGGCCCTTTATTTTCACCTTTACGCAAACCGACCAACTGAGAGCCTAGCCGACCCTAAGGATAAAAAAAAGTCCAAATTACCCCTTTTCTTTAACATTCAAAAACATCATCTTCTTTCTTATTTTAATCTGCTACAATTTCTAAAAGTCAGAGGTGGCGAAAGTAGCGGCGTCTTCTCCTCAGTCCAATCTACTCTGATCTGCTATTTGGATCGACCCAGATACGCCTTTTTCGTCAGAGACTGTAACAGATTAAAATGAGGAAGAAGAGGATACACCTATATAATTTAAATTTTTAAATATTTATATTTTTTTATATTTACAAAATGTGAAACAAGATCTATGCCGTCTGATTTGAAGGTCACAATATAAAATCGATAGTGTCAAAGATAGATATGAAAAAAATGTGATATCGACTCTGTACACAGTCGGTACTGACCATTTTAAGAGTCGTCAACGACTGTTTACAGAGTCGCCATCAACTGTTTATAGTCACCATAAAAATAAAAAATAAATTTTTTTTTATACAGTCGATGGCGACTCTATACAAATTCGCCATCTACTCTGTACAAAGTCGTCATAAAAAATATATATATTTTTTTTATTTTTTTTTGTATACAGTCGATAACGATTTTGTACACAGTCGATGACAACTCTAAAAATGGTCGATACCGACTATGTTAAGAATTGCCATCAATTATTAAAAAAAAAAAAAAATTTAAAGGCGATATCGCCTTTTTTCGTATCTATCTTTAGTGCTATCTATTTTATTATATGGTCTTCAAATCAGACGGCATAGATCTGATTTTACATCCTATAAATATTAAAAAAAAAAAATGTAAATATTTGAAATTTTAAGTCATGTAAAACAAAAAAAAAAGTGTAAGAAGGGTTATTTCGGACTTTTTATGCTGGCTGAAAAGGATTTGACTAAAAGCTCATTAGTTTAGGCAAAGGTGAAAATGCAAGCTCTCTTCACGTAAAAGGTGTGTCTGATAGGATTGATTAATTAATTATCCATCGATATGGATACGAAGAGAATCAGTTACGCTCTCGCAATGCCTGCCTCCAACCTTATAAGTCTTTTCAACTTCCATCACTCGCTTTCGAGAGTAATTATGCATTGTGGGACAGGTTCATTTGGTCAACAACGACAACTCAGGCGAGCCCTAGATAGTCTCAAAAACCGAAGAGCAGACACACATGAACATGTGACAATTACATAACAGCGTGAGAGAGCATCTACTATACTGAATAGGGTTAACTAACATAACACAATCCGCACCTTATAAATGGTAATGTAAAGATGAAAACTGATCTTTGATGAAAATTGGATTGATATAAATGAGGGGCGCATGCCACATGATGCATCTTTTAAGTGGTGAATTCAAAAAGAGACCTAACGTATTACAGGTGGACGAGTAGTGACACTAGTAGGGCAGTCAACAGGTTGGGTCGGGCCGGGTCTCATTTTTTGCTGCCCAATGCAAAAATGGCATATGCTCAACTAAACCCAACCCAACCCAACCCAGAGGTAAACCCAATCCAACCTGAAAGCCAACGCCCAACCTGAAAACCCGACACAAAGGTAAACCCGATCCGAAAACCTGGCTAGAGGCAACACCCGACCCACCCGGTCCCGAGTCGACCCAATGTTTGCCTGGCCTACCTGATGGTCGGGTTGAATGACTTGTGCCCGACCTGAAGGATCAAGTTTAATTAACCAACCTGGTAAAATATTGGGTCGAGCCAAGTCAAGTATCGGATCGACCCTACACACTTGTTGCACTGCAGGGCCTGTCCCACGTCAGGCCGGACAAAGGCTATGTGTTTTTCTTGATGGACTGAGAAGGGCCCGAAATACAAGCCAGGCTCAGGTTTGGGTGGTAAATCATTTCGATTTCGGGCTCGGCACCAGCCTTCTACGTCCAGTCCCTTTTAGAGCAAACAGGATGGACCCGATCCCAATTTCTAGGCCTGGATAGTAAAGAAGATAAAATTTGGGGTCAAAAACGCTGAGCCCACTTACCCATAAAACAATTTGGCGTACTTAAAAGGCCCAGCAGAAGTGGCTCTACCATTTTGTTCTGCCACTTGGGGAGAGAGTGAATGATGTGAAATGGCACCAATTGTTGAAAAAAATACGTACCATTGATCTAATCTCATGTACAATTTGAGTTTTTTGTTTTTTTTAATAATGCCATATTCACACCATTCTAATTGTAAAAGTAACCGTAAAAAAATAATAATAATAATATAATTAAACGTTCACATCCTTTAACATATCCATTAAGTATATAATGAGTGATGTAAATGGGAATGAAGACATCGCGAATCAGCCAAACTAATCAATCTTAATTGATAAGACTGAGATATCATTTTCAATATTTATTCACACCCGTTCCTTATGTGAAGAGTACACTTTTTTTCACAACAAAAATTATTGACTGCCTTGAATCAAAATATCGACATTGTTTACCGTCCTAATTTCTATACAAAAGCTCTTGACATCATGGCGCACCTATCAGACGACCAAATCTTCATTTCATGTGGCACACAGCCCCAAAAGTGACTTGAGAGCCTTTTCTCATGGTATGTCATGATCACTGTGACTTTTCATGATGTTTGCCACAAGTAATCAACATGTGTCCGTCTGATAGTTGCGCCATCATCTCAAGATCTGTTATGTGGAAGATTGGGTTGAAAAACAAATTCAATCGTCTGATTCACCACAATCAACGATATTTTATAGTTAAAAATGGTATATTCTTCACTGGAAAAGCAGGTGTGAATAACGCCACCTTTCATTATTTGCCTTGTAATTTCGAATTTAGCCTGATAGTCAACTGATTAGAATAGAAATGCAAACATCATCAACTTGTTGGAAAAGTGTTGCGTTTTGATAGGCTTAGCGCATCAAATTATTGAATAGATAGAGTCATCTGAACACCAAAGTGGATTGATCCGACCGACTGCCCACCTTGGCTGCTTAATGGCTAACATGTTTTAACTTTTTAAACTCAATAATCACATTTAGTTATTGAATGGGAAGATTTATTTGCTCTCCCTTGATATTTAGGAGGGTAACTTTATTTACTATCCGAGATTCTTTCTTTTCAACCCGGGATTGATGATTTGTGTGCCCCTTAAACATAAGGGAGAGTTGTTCCTGATGGAATCTAAATGGATCTGACGATCCGACCGTCCAAAATCAAGCCGAGAGATCTAGGCGCATGATCAATCAAAAACAATAAACCAACCATCTATAAATTAGATATATGTGCGTACCTTGAGCGTTAGCCATTAATGGTTGCCGATCTTCAACGATCTTCTCGCGTTCAATGTCTCCTAGCACAATGGGGATGCTCTCGCCAATAGGGAGGATTGAATTACGTCGAGCTATCGTTGGGACCAGGCACCCCTTATATTTATAGCCAAAGAGTCCTATCCCATTAAGGACTGAAATTGCTAATTATAGTGTGATTAGAAATCACAATCATACTTTAACTGAAAGACTCCATAAGCAGTTGCCTATTCTCTTCAAACTCACCAGAATAGCACTTGTACATATTAAGGTTGATCTTATACCAATCACTGGTCAACGGGTTTGACCATAGTGATGGCCACCAATATAGAAACGTCTTACAGTCTCCCACTTGGCCAAACTATGTCAATAAACTCCGATTACCCAATGTTAGCTAACTTTCTTTGAATGGTAAGTCACAATCAATCTCAATCAAAGTCTTTATTATCGACCGTCCATTGAGAATTTCAACACGTAATCAATGTAGTCAATATATCATATCATCGATATATGACCGCCATCATCACATCAGCATGGATTCCAACTAGTATGATTTCACATAGATTGTAAGTTTACATAACTGAATGGTGATTACATGTAAACGCAATCTAATATTGGTCCTACTTTATTGCCATCTACTGGCACCATATGTTCCAAGAGTTATTTGCATAAAAATGGAAAAGCAAATAAATAAATTTTATTTCTGAATCAATTAAACAAATGTATTCACTCGCATATATCCACTCTCAAAAGCTATCAAAGTTATCCGTTAACCCCATGCGCGCAACATGCTCCAAAAAGAGCGTGGGAGATAAACCTTTAGTGAGAGGGTCAGCCAACATGAGTGTCGTACTTATCTTTTCAACAGATACAATTTGATTCTGAACTTTCTCCCTTACAACAAGATATTTTATATCAATATATTTGGAACCCCCACTAATCTTGTTGTTATTGGAGATAGCAATCGCAGCGGAATTGTCACAAAAGATTCTCAGTGGCTTTGAAATAGTATCAACAACTCGAAGCCCTGAGATAAAATTCCTCAACCATATCGCCTCACATGTTGCCTCAAAACATGCAACGAATTCTGCTTCCATAGTGGACGAAGTAGTCAGCGTTTGTTTAACGCTCTTCCAAGATATAGGTCCACCTGCAAGCATAAAAATATAACCCGATGTGGACCTACGAGTGTCTTGACACCCAGCATAGTCAGCATCGGAATAACCAATAACTTCAAGGTTATTCGACCTTTTGTATGTGAGCATGTGTCCTTTAGTCCCTTGTAAATAGCGAAAAACTTTCTTAGCTGCTTTCCAATGATCCAAACCAGGATTACATTGGTACCTGCCAAGCATGCCAACTATATATGCTATATCTGGACGAGTACAGACTTGTGCATACATGAGACTCCCAACTGCCGATGCATAGGGAATTGTCTCCATCTGTTTTCTCTCCAGATCGATCCTGGGACTCTGAAGTAGACTAAATTTATCACCCTTAATGACAGGGGCAACAGTAGCAGAACAATTGTGCATGTTAAACCTTTTAAGAACTTTATCAATATTTGAGACAATCCCAATATGCCACGGGCTCTATCTCGATGAATCTCAATTCCTATCACATAGGAAGCTTCACCAAGATCTTTCATATCAAAACTCTTTGATAAAAAGTTCTTTGTCTCATATAACATGCCCAAATTGCTACTCGCAAGTAAGATATCATCAACGTATAAAATAAGGATGATAAACTTACTCCCACTGATTTTAAGATATATGCATTGATCCACTTTAAAACCAAAATTTGAAATGACTTTGAAATTTTAAGTACCATTGTCGAGATGCCCGCTTAAACCATATAGAGACCTTTTGAGTCTACAAACTAAATGACGCTCCCCCAACCTCGAAAACCTTGAGTTGTGTCATAAAGACATCTTCATGCAAGTCGCCATTCAGAAAAGCAGTTTTAACATCCATTTGATGCAATTCTAAGTCAAAATGAGTTAGTAATGCCATGACTATCCGAAAGGATTCCGTTCTAGAGACAGAAAATGTCTTTATAGTCTATTCCCTCTTTTTGAGTGAAACCTTTAGCGACTAACCTGGCCTTGTATCTTTCTATATTACCTTTGGAGTCTTGCTTGGTTTTAAATACCCATTTACAGCCTACAGGCTTAACTCCATTAGGTAACTCACAAAGATCCCAGACCGAGTTATGTTTCATTGATTCCAACTCATCTTTCATGGCTTCGAGCCATTGAGTGGATTTGTCGCTCTTCATGGCTTGGCTAAAGGAAACAGGATCTGATTCCTTTCCAAAATCAAATTCACTCTCATTTAGGTAAACTATATAGTCATCAGAAATGGCAGGCTTCTTTGCTCTCTCTGATCTACGCAATGGTAGATCAGTGGCAGCCGCCATGGGAGCAAGAGCCTCCTCAATGTGGGGTGTGTCAATAGGTATAGCCACAGGCGCATCAACACTGGCTTGAATAACTGGTGTTGGTGCCACTTTTTCTTGGATAAAAGGGATAGGAATTATAACCCGATTCTCCTCAAAAGTGATTTTCCTAAGCTCTATACTCCCACTGATCTCACGATCCTCAAAGAATTTTGCATGTCTAGTCTCAACAATCCGGGTACTATGAGTGGGGCAATAAAATCTGTAGCCTTTTGATCTATCAGGGTAACCAATGAAATGACAACTTATAGTTTTAGGGTCCAATTTTCCTAATTGTGGGTTGTACACCTTTGCTTCAAATAAAATGTAAATATCCTAAAGTCGGTTTTCTTCCTACCCATAGCTCATAAGGAGTTTTGGGAACTGCCTTACTAGGAACTCGATTGAGGATATGCACCGCTGTTTTCAAGGCTTCTCCCCACAAGAACGTAGGCAACGTAGAGTTGCATAACATGCTTCTCACCATATCCATAAGAGTACGATTTCGCTCACTACACGCTCGCTGCTCATTCGGTGTTCCGGCATGGTGTATTGAGCGACAATGCCATGCTCTTGTAGATACAGGGCGAAGGGTCCTGGATTGCGACCTGTTTCAGAGTATCTACCATAGTACTCTCGCCTCTATCGATCTCACAATTTTAATCTTGAATTGAGTTGTAACTCAACGACTTTATAGATTTTAAACATATCAGCCTCGAGTTTCGTGAATGAGAAATATATAACCAAAACGAGAATAATCATCAGTGAAGGTAATAAAATACTTTTGACCACCAATAGCGGGAGTTGGAAACGGTCCACAAATATCAGTGTGGACTATTTCCAGCAAACTCGTGCTTCTGAGAGCCCCTTTCTTATTAGTCTTTGTGAGTTTCCCTTTAACGCAATCAACACAAGTATTGAAATCAGAGAAATCGAGCGCATCGATTATATCATCTTTAATTAACCTCTCCATTCTATCCTTAGATATATGGCCTAAACGTTTATGCCATAAAATGGAGGAGTTATCGAGTGCTCGCTGCTTTCTTACTTATTTTATCATTCACATGCATAGAAACTAAAGATTGGGCGTAAGATGAATCCAAGTTCAACTGATAAAGATTGCCCACTAATGAGCCATAATATCGGAATTAAATAATAGAGTAAACATATTATGTCCAAATTTAAATTCAAAACCTAATGAATCCAATTTAGAAATTGAGATAAGGTTTCTAGTGATACTGGGAACATAAATAGTATCAACTAAATCCAAAATGAAACCACTATCTAAAATGAGACGGAGAGTCCCAATGGCCTCCACGTCTGCTTCTACTCCATTCCCGAGTTTGATGGTACGTTCGCCTTTACTTAGCTTCCTGCTGGATCGAAATCCCTGCATTGAATTACTTATGTGAATAGTTGCACCAGAATCTATCCACCAAGTATTGCGTGGAGCATCAACATAAAGTGATTCAAAACACACAAAAGCAAGGTCATTACCTTTCTTAACTAGCCAATCTCTGTATTTCTGACAATTCTTCTTAATGTGTCCCTTCTTCTTACAGAAGTGACACTTGATGCCAGAAGTAGATGTGCTAGCCTCTCCTTGTTTGGTTTTTGGTGGAGGAGCTTTCACGTTCTTTCCTTTATATTGTCCCGATTTTCGCTTGAAAGTTCGTTTCGATGGGCCAAGAGCGGCGTAATGGGCACTTTCAGGTTTTTCAGCCCGAAGTCGTTCTTCTTCTTGGACACAGTGAGCGATTAACTCGTTCATCTTCCACTTCTCTTTCTGCGTGTTATAATTGATCTTGAACGGGCCAAATTGCGCAGGAAGAGAAGTCATAATGAAGTGAACAAGATAACCCTCAGAAAAACCCATGTCCAGTTCTTTCAATTGACTTGTCATGCCACTCATTTTCATAATGTGCTCCCGGACGCCGCTATGACCATCATATTTCATGGTTCCTATTTTAACAATTAGACTACTGGCAAAGGCTTTAGAAGTCCCTTGAAATTGTTCCTTAATGGCTTGTATGTATTCCTTTGCGATTAAGAGTCAGGAATACCTCCCCGAATCGCATCAGCAATGGAACTCTTTATGATCATGAGGCTCATACGATTTGATCTATCCCATTTTTCTAAATCCGTATGGTTCATTGCCAGATCCTCAGCCGAGGCATCAGCAGTGAGTTCCTTGGGTTTATCAGATCGTATAGCATAGTCAAGATCCATGCAGCCTAGAACAATTGCAATTTGTTCCTTCCATTTCTTATAATTTGATCCACTCAAAAGTTCAATTCCACCAATCATACTGGTTATGGTAGACGGGTTCAATGCTGCACAATAATTAAGGGCTTTATTATGTCCACATACAATCGAAGTAACTATCAATTCCACAAGGTTATAATTATAACATGTGATGCGAAAGTTAAAATATGTCAAGGAATATAAAAAGTAAAACCAATGTGATTTTATTGAGAAACAATTTGTGTCATTATGAGCCTCCGTTGGGTCGAGTCATAACACACTAGCCGCTTCCTCAGTCTTTATTAATGATTGTGGTACTAATTGCGTCGTTATGACCCTCCGCTAATGTCACAACACGCGAAAGCGACTCACACACAAAATAATGAATAGTGAAACACAGCCATCATATAACATTAAGTGATTCATCACCGTTGGGCAGAAGAATCCCTTATGTTGTAACGCCAACGTTCACTACACATTTGCACTGAATTTGTAACACGGTTTTGGGCAAAATTAAACCTCACTATGAAAACCACGGCACTAGGAAAGGCCATCACCGTTGGGCAGAAGAATCTTTCCAAGCCATGTTTTCAAATTAGGTTTGATAATATTTTAGAAAACCACAAACCGTGTTATGAGGAGGTGTCAAAAATAGACAACAAACGAGCATTATAATGTGTAAATACCAGCCATGGTGGTGGAGCACAACCTCCACTACCCAAATCTAATGAATGATACTTGAGCAAAAATTGATTACACAATTAAAAAATAGAAAAAATAACATCAGGTAATGAAAAAATCATAATAGAGAGCTCATTATCAAAAATAGACCTCAAAAACCGATCCGGAATGTCCGAGATAGTCAAAATGCATATATAATGTCCGAAATCGGACCAGAATAGCCCAAAAGGCCCGAGAAGATTAGGAAATAGTGTCGGCATAAGTGTGCTGTGTATCGGACCGGGTCATGGGCCTTTGTGGCCGGGTGGGCTATGGGCCATGTGGATCAGGTACATGGGCCAAAAGAGCTGAGTGGGCCTCAGCCAGTTGGTCGGGCTGTGGGTCGGGCTATAGTCCAAATGGGCCATGCGGGCCAATTGGGCCAAATACCCAGGCTCAGTCGAGGGGGCCAAGTAGGCCCAGAGCCGAATGGGGCTAGGGCCCAGTGGGTCGGGCGGACTCGGGCCAAATAGGCCAAGAGCCGAATGGGCCTAGGGCCCAGTGGGTTGGGTCCACGGTCGACAGTTCGGCCGAGCCAAACAGATGGGGTCAAATAGGCTGGGGGTCGGGCCAGGGTAAACGCAACTGGGGCCAACAGTGCTGGCCGAGCCAAACGGGTCGGGCCATAGACTAGATGGGTTGGGCTAGAGCCAAATAGACCAAAGTGGTAATCGGACCCGATCGGGTCCGAAGACCCTAAACCTCCTCCCATCCTTTGCTCATCGTCCTCTTAAAATTTTTTTTTTTGTTTGAAATCAAGCTGTTGCCAGTGCCGCAAGTGCACGCACTACCTGCCGCTCCACCGGTGACCTGGCCGCCGTCCGGCATCGGCCCGATCGGCCCCGGCCGGAAATCGGCGTGCCATCGTCGAAAACCACCCACAATCACCACAAAAATCCAAAATTTTTTTTTTTTTTACATCAGCTTTAAGGGCTTACTCACCCCACTGCAAGGTCCGATGCCGCCTCCGATGCACCCGATCGGCCCCGATGCCACGTCGGGGTCCAATCTAAAAATCCCATCATCGGCCACAAAATAAAACCCAAAAATTTTATTTTTTTATTTTTTAAAACTGCGCCATGCTAGTTTAGATATTGACGCCCACAAAAAAAAAAATTTCGTTCCTCTCATTTGAATGCACGACGAGAAGTCGAGATCTAAATATGATGTTTTGATTGACCAAACACCATCATGGCTCTGATACCAATTGATGGAATCTAAATGGATCTGACGATCCGACCGTCCAAAATCAAGCCGAGAGATCTAGGCGCATGATCAATCAAAAACAATAAACCAACCATCTATAAATTAGATATATGTGCGTACCTTGAGCGTTAGCCATTAATGGTTGCCGATCTTCAACGATCTTCTCGCGTTCAATGTCTCCTAGCACAATGGGGATGCTCTCGCCAATAGGGAGGATTGAATTACGTCGAGCTATCGTTGGGACCAGGCACCCCTTATATTTATAGCCAAAGAGTCCTATCCCATTAAGGACTGAAATTGCTAATTATAGTGTGATTAGAAATCACAATCATACTTTAACTGAAAGACTCCATAAGCAGTTGCCTATTCTCTTCAAACTCACCAGAATAGCACTTGTACATATTAAGGTTGATCTTATACCAATCACTGGTCAACGGGTTTGACCATAGTGATGGCCACCAATATAGAAACGTCTTACAGTTCCTACGTGGGTCGCTTCGCGAAAGACATTACTTAGGACCAACAGGTCACACGACAGGTGCACAATCGACTTTGCACACTCCATCCTTCAGCGCTTATCGGCTTGGCAAGCAAGCAACCGAAGCAACTAGCTTCTACCATAAGCAAATTGCAGAAGCATCTTGAGTCATTCTGGTAGGAAGGTCGACCACTACATAAAGCGTAAGCAAGCACTTGACTTGGGAACAAGCTACCTTGATCTGTCTTCAGCTTCGATTTGTTATGCTTTGCAGCTCCAACATGCCCTAAAGTTTTGTTGTTATCAAAACTTTAGTGGCAGCCAAAATTAGTGGCAGGTGTGAATAACGCAATACAAAAAATAACGCAATACAAAAAATAGGACTATTAGTGGCAGCCAAAATTAAATTACTCTATTAACAAAAAAAAACTGCTGCTATTAAGCATGTCGCTACAAAAAATTGCCACTGTTAGTATTGTCGTTATCAAAAAATGCCTTAACAATAAGTGCTGTTGAAACACCTTATTTTTATAGTGACACTATGTGTTCTCCACTTTCGGTCCTCCCCACATAGCATACTGAACCCTTCCATTGGTGAACATTAGCCAAATCTCTTGAGTGAGTCAAGAAAGCTACGAGTAGATCGAATGGATGAACCTCTTCTTTCGAACTCCCCTGGGTGGATTTGCATAAGGTCCCTATGGACAGATGAGGCACTGGGAACCCATTTTCTTTTTCTCCAATTCTCAATCCTCAGAATCTCTACTTCCACTCGAGCAGCAGGCTGACACCCTACCATTTCTTCCCAACTAGACTGCGGTAGGCCTTGACACAACGTTAAGAATATAGGCGTTATCGATCACAGCAAGATCCATAGTATATACGATTTAACAAGTTTAATGGTAAAAGGTAGTTAAAGGTTAGCAAAACGAAGGCCCAATCGTGGATAGGGCGGAGTACTGTGGCGGTCTTTTAGAACATTGGCTGCTTTGAATTAAAATGATAGAGATTGTTTTTTAATCTCTTGAGATCTTAGGCCTACCATCCAACGGTCATATTTTACTTTCACGAGGCACACGTCTCAAAAAGTGATCGGGGAAACATGTTTGACTATGCCCACGCCATTATCATGTTCATTGTATGCCACGTAGATTCAACTCTTGAACATCAGATGGTAGGCCCATACTCACAAGATCAATATCAAGTGATTTTTTGGGATATCATGTGTGGCCATTATATGCATCCTCTGAAATGTGTCGTAATCTAAAGATCTGTGTAAAATATTTGGCCGAAAAAAGTTCTCCATCCTTTGATTCATAACAGACAAACACCATCAGTGGCAACACAAAATGGTGGAGAAGATTCTGCTGGGCCTTAGGTAATCCATGGGCAAGCAGGTTCAAGTTTATTGAGCTTAAATTATGTCCTGTTTGTTATTCAGGCCTTCAAATCGGGTTAGGGCCATCCTGTTTTTACCCCGAAGGGTCAGGACCTAGCAGGCTAGGATCGAGCTGGAATGGGACTCATATAACACCCGAACCCGCACTTGTTCTGTATTTAAAGCACTTCTTAGCCCATCAAGAATAACAACTCCAGCCCGTTGTGTGACAAGCCCTGCAGCCCTCCAAGCAGGGTTGGCCGGGTCGGGTCAAACTTTTGGCTGCCCAATGAGTAAGTCGCAAATGCCTGACCCAATGGTGGTGCACCTGACCCAATAGTGCATTCAAACTGACTCAATCCAATGGTGCACTCAACCTGACCTGACCCAAAAGCCGGAGAAGACCCAACTCTCGGCCCAAACACCTAACCCGACCAGGTAAAGGACCCCTATTGTTTGAATACTTTTCACATAAAAATATCAAGACCCAACCCAACCCAACAAGTCATGTTTATATATCTGACCCGATAAAATATTGGGCTAGTCGGATTTTTGGGTCTACGCAACCAGTTGACAGCCATATCTCCAAGGACAGCCTAACCAGTGCCCCTCACTCATACAGTTTGTTATTACTTCACGTCTCTTTTCGAGATCCCCGTAGAAAATATGTATCATGTAGCATGTGATTGTGCCCGTCAATCTACCAATCCATTTTTCATTATAAACCAATTTTGTTCTTTTACGCAAAAAAACATTTAGTAACCATTCGACATCAACATCTACTGCTACCTTCCATTCTCTGTCACAACTGAAATTTTATCCCATTTTGAGAGCCTAAAATTTTGAGTTATAATCCGCTCGCATCTCAGATATGGTAAGCGGACATATATATAATCAAAGTTCTCGCGCTAATATAACTCCATAAAATCCGTGAATTCAATAAACAAAGATTAAATACGATGATAGTCATAAATAAATGAACAAATGCGAAAAAGTAAAATCATAAAGTAGCTACAAATCAAAGAAAGAGTAATACGCTATCAGAAATCAGTGCTCGGATCAAAGTTAGCACCAAGGTTCTCCTGGAAACCTGTATTGTCACCCTCTCAAGGCTTCTGGTACTCCACGTCCACATGATCGACGAACTCAGTGTCAGTGATTTCTAGATAGTCAGCGTTCATTCTGTCAGCAAAGTCACATGAAATAATAAATGTCACGAGGGCTGAATTGCTAAACAATGCGCAACTCAGTTAATACACCACATATTCACCCTAGACTACTCGAGTGCATTGTGAATGCAACTCGTGAGTAATAACAAAACTATGACAGTAAAAGGAAATAAAAGAGTGTCAAAACAATAAAATCAAGAAAACATACTATAATGAATATGCAAGACCATAATCTAGACACACTTCAATCCTAACATACCTCACCATACCTTATACACATAACATATTTTATTACTTCGTTGCATGTATCTATACATCGCATGGCGTACGTGCATACGCATAAACCTAATACAACCTGTGTCAGAGTCGCAGCCCGAGCTTACTATGCAAGAGTCACTAAAGTAGTATACCATCATACCATAATGCCCTCCGTACCATAACATATCATATCATTCACCTCATCTAGTCACAGGGCCAGTCGTACGATCTCTAAATGTCTTTTGGGAGACCCGTCTTGACTGCAGACGTTGTCGTCCTTAAGGAACAACATGTACATACTTAAGTTTTTAATCTTATGCTAACCCAAACAATGGTGTTTTATTTTTATACTCTTATCTTAACTCCTAACTTAAGCAGGAATATAACCTTAAACAAGTCTTACACTTAATCTATCATACGTAAGGCTCGGGGCGGAAAGATCATTGTTTATGGTATCGTGTACGAGGTTATACTAAATCCGCACTTATCACACTCGTCATGATGTCTCATACCACCATGAATTGTGAGGCATGCGAATATGGTGTGATCTTAGCTTCAATATCATTTCAATGAATCACCACACCCCAAGCGTAAGCATGAATTCACTTACTCGCGTACATGACTTAACATATCCATGACTCGTATAACATAATTCAGAGGGAAACATATAACTATCTGATGTGCAGTAAAATATGATGATATTTCACCCCTAAACATCTACATTTAGCCGTCCGATGAAAGCTATCTAACATGATTTGTCAAGTTTCTAAGTTTCAGGACAAAGTGGTCATTAAACTTATTAGGAAGCACAAAATGGCGAAAGAGCGGAAAGGAACTGACAAATAAAGAAAAGCAAGACCTTTTGACTAGGTCAATCGATCGACCCTTGTTGGTCAATTGATCGACATAGCCCGGAAGATTTTAAACTTGAATAATACAATTTAGGTTGGTCGATCAATCGATTGTCTAAGTCGATCAATCGACCAAGTTTGGATTTGAGTTCGAATTTGAGTTTGACCGTCGGAATCTCGATACACTTTTCAAGGGATATAATCTAGGATTCAGGAGGATAAGGCGGCTTCCGTTTTGGCATTCTTCGGCTCTCTAATAATTTTCTGCTTTTTGAATTTGTAAGGGCGCTTGGTCCCAGTTTCTTCTTTAACGAGTTTTTATTATTCACTTTTCTGGATAGAAGATAAGTCCTAGTTTTCTGGTTTTTATCCACTTTCAAGAATGAGGTGTATGTACTTTGGATTAAAGTTTTTCGTGGATATTATTAAAGCTCTTTACGGTATTTTAATATTAATATTGGTTTACATTTCAATCATGCTGTTTATTGTTACCATGTGTGGCTAGTTTCATTAAAGGTGGGGATCTGATGAACCCCATTCGAGGTATTCATTTACAGTAATATAAATGTGTGGGTGAGATATTAGATTCTTTTAAGGTCCCAAAGATTATTGTTGATATGAATGTGATCTGACTGTCGTTTGAAATCTAAGAGCTACTCATGCCCTATGATTTCAGATCTGCAATAATGATTTTATTCTAATTTTTACCCATCTTGGGGTGAAGTTTTACTATTATCCGAGGTGTGAGTGTTAATCATACACTCATGAGGTGTTAATCACACATCTCCTTGATCTTGGATTGATAGTGTGACTCTATCCCATGGTGAGTTCCAATCACTATCTCAGGTGTGAGTGTTAATCGCACACTCATGAGGTGTTAATTATACATCTCCTTGATCTTAGATCATGTTTTGGAATTTACCTAGAGATTGGGTTCTTAGTATTGTCCGAGGTGTGAGTGTTAATCATACACTCATAAAGTGTTAATCACACATCTCCGTGATCTCAGATCTATACTTTAGAACTCATGAGTGTTCAGGGCCGGTGCCCCTTCATAGACATCTTATGAGGATCTCATATCTTCATCCACAGATTTATATTCTGTAAATGATAAACCTACGATGGGAAGATTTAGTATCCCAATCCTAATCTTTTATAATCTGTTAAATTTCAATTAGTGGTTAGTATTTATCTCATCTTTTAAATTCTTACGTTTTTAATTTAGAAGATACTGTGATAGATCTATGATAATTCTTTTGGTTAATTGCTATTTCTGATTTTAAATTCTCTAACCAATCCTCGTGGGAACGATCTCGTACTCTGCACCTAATGACTACATCACGATTCGTGCACTGGCGAGTATAACTTAATTTACACAACAAGTTTTTGGCGCCGCTGTCGGGGATTTGTGCGTAGAAAATTAATAAATTTTAGAAAATAGAAAATTAATTTTAAAAATTTCTGTAGGTTTAAATCAGTAATATTATTAGTTTCGAATTTAAAAAAAAAAATTATTTCGAAAAAAATTTGTGGTCGATCGATCGAGCTAACACTGCGATTAATCGACACAGAAAAATTCGCACTCATTCTTTCTTCTTAAAAAAATAATAATAATAATAAATAATAATAATAATAATAATAAATCTTTGAGTATCGATCGATCGACCTAAACAGCCGATCAATCGACCTCACAGTATCTCAAAAAAACTCGCTCATAATCTTCGGATCCCGGATTTTTCAAATTTAAAAAAAAAAAAAAAAAAAAATTCAAATTTTGCATCCTCGATCGATCGACCTAAACCCTCGATCAATCGAAGATTATCTCTTGGTCGATCGATCGACCTAAACAGTCGATCAATCGAACAAATAAAAAAAAAATCTTAAAAAATAGAAAAGGAAAATCTGTGCGCTTTGTGTATGCACACAAGATCATCTAGAGATAAATCTTTAGAACCTTTGAATCCTGAGATTGAGCGAACGTGTCGTTCAAATCGAAAAGAAGTTAGAACTAGTCAAAAAGCTAGAACCGTACCATCAATTCAATTCGAAATGAATGCAAACGGTTGTGAAAATCAACATCTTGAAAATGAGGAGGAACCAACCCTGAGGGAGTTGTTCGCTCCAATTACTACAAATACCCCTTCTTGCATCACGTATCCTGCCACACCTAGTGGCAGATTCGAAATCCGTACCAATGTGATACAAATCTTGCCAATTTTTTATGGTATGAAAAGAGAAGATCTATACCAACACATCAAAGACTTCACCGAAGTTTGTTCTTCGGTATATCAAAATTTCAGTGAAGAATCTGTGAGACTGCGTCTATTTCCTTTCTCCATAAAGGATAAGGCTAAAGCTTGGTTAAATTCTTTACCAGCTGGATCCATAACCACCTGGGATCAAATGGTTAAGAATTTTTTGTCAAAATTCTTTCCTATGGCAAAGACTAATGCCCTAAGACGTGAAATCACTGATTTTACACAAGAAGATGATGAGAGGTTTTATGAAGCCTGGGATAGATTCATGGATATCTTATTAAAGTGTCCTCATCACGGATTCTCGAAATGGAGATTAGTCCAATGTTTTTACAATGGACTGGATCAGGCAAACCGACATCTGATTAAATCCATGAACAGTGGAGGATTCTTGGGATTGAGAGAAACTGAATCTTATTGATTCTTGGAAAAGTTAGCAGAAGATTCACAACAATGGGACTTCTCTAACAGTCGAGATCAGCCAAAGAAGAATCGAGATCAAGCAGGAAGCTCAACAAAGAAAGGAGTATTGTATGTGGTAAAAGAAACACCAGACCTAATGACAAAAATTGATTTCCTCACTCAACAAGTAGAGGAATTAAAGTTTAAAAAAAACGTAAGTGTTGTAAATGTACAACCAGATCCATACTCATATTGTGCGAGTCCAATGCACACATCCGACGGTTGCCCGTCACTGCAAACTTGCTCAGAAGATCCTAGTGAGCAATTGAATGCGTTGAACACTTACGGGCGGAATCAGGGAAATATTTTCAATGAAAACAATCCAAACAGTTGAAAATATCATCAGAATTTCTCATGGAAACAGGGAAATCAAAGACCTCAAGGCAGAGGTCAAGGGATGAATTTATACCCGAATCAAAATTTCAATCAGGGACCACAACAACAGTTTGGTCAAGGACAACTCCAACATCATTATAGAGGAGGAAACTAATTTTACCAGAATCAAAATGTGCAACCTAGGCAATTGAACCAGAATTACCATTTCTCACATCAACAAATCAACCTGGTGTCGCACAAAATTTCCCACCACCAGGATTCAGGAATCAAGGAAATATTACTCCGCGTCAGTCTCAAAATCAATATCCTCAAAGTGAGGATATGTGAAAGTTCATCCAATCCAATACCTCTTCAACATCAATGAAGAGACACAACTTGGGCAACTGGCGACACTCTTCTGCGAGAGAGAGAGAAGGGATCATTCCCAAGCCAACCAATTTTGAATCCAAGAGGGCAGATGGCTATTGAGCATGCCTCGACCTCATCCCAGGAGGAGAGTCAACAACAGATCAAGGCCATCACTATATTGCAATCTGAAAAGCAAATCGACAACAAAGTGAAAATGCCTGAAGAAGATGAGAAGCCTGAGCCTGAGAAAAAAGTTAAGATGAACGAGAAAGTAGGAGAAGAAGAGAACCAAGAAAAGCAAGAGAAAAAGATTGAAGAGAGGAGTGACAGAGAAAAGAATTTCATGCCCAAGGCCCCATACCCTCAAAGGCTAATGGAACCAAAGAAGAATCGTAATCAGGAATGAATCATTGAAATGTTTAAGCAACTGAAGATAAATATCCCCTTCCTAGACGTCATTCAGCAGGTGCCGGCATATGTGAAATTTCTAAAGGGCTTGGTCACGATAAAACGAAAGACTAATGTCCCGAAGAAAGCCTTCCTAGCAGAGCAGGTAAGCTCAGTTTTACAAGTGAGACTTCCAATTAAATATAAGGACCCTAGATGTCCTACGATTTCAATCATCATAGGGGAGAATCGCATTGATCAAGCACTTTTAGACCTTGGAGCAAGTGTCAATTTGTTGTCATACTCTGTGTACAAGGAACTTGAGTTGGGAGAACTAAAACCCACAGCTATGACCCTTCAACTTGCAGATAGGTCAATTAAGATTTCGAGGGGAATAGTTGAGGATGTCCTTATCAAAGAAGATACTTTCTACTTTCCAGTTGAATTTATTGTTTTGGATACGAAACTCATTCCTCAACACAAAAATAATGTTCCAATAATTCTGGGAAGACCATTCCTAGCAACATCGAATGCCCTAATTAATTGCCGAAATGGGATAATGAATTTGTCATTCGAAAACATAACTGTGGAACTGAATATCTTTCATATTTCAAAACAACCTGTTGAAGATGAAGAACATGCACAAGTTTGCATGATTGACAACATTGTGGAAAATAAATTTTTTACTTCAAAATATGAGGACCCTCTAGAAACCTGTTTAGCACATTTTGGTAAAAACTTTGATGTGGATAACGCGATACATGAAGTTAATGAGATGCTAGACACAACGCCACTCTTGGGAGAAAAGGAATGTCAACTGAAAAATGAGAAAAAGGAAGAAGAAGAAAGTCGAGAAGAATCAAATGAAGAAGGGAAATCAAGGCTAGAACTAAAATCTCTCCCTTCATATTTGAAGTATGCATACCTGGGTTCAGATGAAACTGAACCAATGATTATTTCTACAAATTTGAATGAGGAACAAGAAGAAAAGCTCATTGAAGTACTCCAAGACCACAAAAGTGCAATTGGGTGGTCTATCAAAGACATTAAAGGAATTAGCCCAACGGTGTGTATTGATCGATTTTAAATGTAACCCTTGCAAGTGCACAAGATCTATTGCAGTATGGTAAGAACAAAGGTGTCGAACCCACAGAGAAATCTTGAATTTTAATTAATTTTTTCAGAGATTTAAAAACGTCCCCAAGGAAGTACCAAAGGACAGATTCAATTTAACCAAAAATTTATCACTTTTTCTAAATGCAGAAAAATAAATTAATCTAAACAACTAATTACCGATGAATCTAAGAACAATATTTAAATAAGATCAAGAAATATGCTACCCCAGATTTGTACCTCCCTTTCATTAAAGAATCATTCACACCATCACCATCATTCATTCATAAAAATGATTTGAAATAAAGTATGATCATCAATCCGGCATACCCTATCTAAAAACAATGACTCATTTATCATTATGTATGAGTCATGTAAGAAGCATAGCGTATCTCGTGATGTGTAGATCAAAACAATAAAAATTTTAGACTATGGTATTAATCATAAATATGGGTACTTATCTCGGGATCGCATCTTTCCCGATCTACTGATTTAGCCGCTCATCTTTGGTGTATGATCTCCTTATTCATTCAAAGTCATTCCTCTTTTTATTTCTTCCAAAAAAATCTTTGGTTACAATGCCTTTTCCTAAATACAATCTATGAATGTAAAAGAAAGACGGTGCAAATCCTAAGTACAATCTACCCAAACAATCCCTAGAAGAAGGAGAAAAGAAGAACTTTTAAAAAGATGCTCAGAGGAGTCTAAAACCAAAAATAATAATGAATAAATAATCCTCTCAAAAAAACTCTCTCTAAAAAATCTCTAATTATTTCCTCTAATTCCTTCCTCTAATTCCTATCTCTAATTCTTGCCTAATTTCCTTTCTTTAATTCCCCTTTTTCGAAGTGTTTGATCCGCTTTAAATAGAGCCGAAGTTTCCCAGCCACAAAGGTGTTCCAACTCGAAAATTTAGGGTCGATTAATTGACCCAATAGGGTCGATGCATCGACCTCCCATATTTTCGTGAATTCCGCCTTGAACTTTACATCGACACTACTTACTTATTTTGGCCATAACTTTCGTCCCGAACTCGGATTGAGGGATTCTTGCGCCTGGAAAGGCGTAAAGCTCTACAACTATTATATTTTGACAATTTCATAATTCGAGGCATTTTGAAGGTCCAAATTGATGTAAGTTGCACCAAGTTCTCGATGACCCAAAGTTACGGTGTTTTGACATTATTTTAGAATTCTTAAATTTGTTTTCGCACTTTAAATCTAATAATTCTTATCAGATAGCCTTCATCGGATAGCTAAATATAGGTATTTAGGGGTGAAATATCATCATATTTCACTACTCATCACACCCCCAAACCTACACTTTGCTAGTCCTCGAGCAAAGCAAACTAAAGAAAATAAATGCCACTTTCGTAGGGAACACGATTGCACTTAGCGTGTGCAACAAGCCATTAAACCCCTAGGTGATCCCTAGTGGAGGAGTTATGTCTCCTGAGGGTTTACAGTAAAGTTACCCACAAACTTCAATAAATTTTTCAAACCATCGATAAAATTGAGTTTTGAAAACATGATTTTTTTATAACATATATATTATTCAAAAACAAAAGCATCAATTATTTCAATATGTGAATCATCAATCTTAAATATTAATATCATATCAATCATGCTAGTATCCATTCAAATTAATCTAATGCTCAAATTATTAGACAACTCATCCATTCATGCCTAAACTTGAAGTGTGTGCATACCCAAACCAAGATTCATCCATCTCAGAACTAGTCCAAACAGAAAATCGTCAATCATATCTCGACTCAATCCTCACTTTAGGTATACTCTCAAAATAAAATCACTCGATGATGGGTAAGCTTTAGCACATATGAGAGATCAATACAAAACAAATAAAAGGTCTCACATGATAAATGAAACACGATGTAATTAATGAACAAAATCAAATCTCATAAGAATGTATACTTGTATATCCTAAGCATGTCATATCAAGTGTCATAAGTATCATATATTTACTCTCCACAAGGCGCTACTAATGCAAGATCAGATCATGAAGGTCTTTTATAGGGTTGTAATGGGGCTCAGGAAAGCGTAAGAAAGAAAGGGAATTGAGATTCAAAATTTCTGAGAAATCGGAAAAGATACAAACTTCTGATTTTTCTATTTCTCTTCTTTTTCTTTTCTAATCTCTCACTATTTTTCTATTTTTCTCAACTTTCTTTTTCTTTTGAAGCACCTCATATTTTTCATTATTTTTCACAATTTTTTTTTCTCCCCCCTTTTTCTTTTATATTTTTGCCATACACTCTCAGTAAACACCACAACTCAGTATCTCTCCACTTACTCTCTTTTCGTTCATTTTCATCTCTCGTTCCTAATTTCTCATAAATAAGAAGGGTAAACCTGAATTTTCAGAAATGGTGAAGGGTTAAAGTTTAACGTGACTTATCAAAGAATGTATAAAGGTAAATTTTCCAATAGGCTCAAAGGGGTACTAGAAGGATAAATTTATATGAGGTGGGGCATTTAAGCACAAACGAGCCAAAGATTGCCTTCAATCATGTCCTTAAAAGATGGTAACCTTGCCTATTTGTCTTGAGTAGATATATAGTACGTTCTAACACAATAATATGAATTTGATATCATGCAAAGTCACAAGTCAAAATCAAATATATGAGATTATGTAAGATAATTCGTATTCAAAGTAAACTCCGAGTTTATGTATTCACTCATCAACAACGGATATTTGGCTCTAAAGCTTCCTGGGTTTAGTCTCCACTAAGAACCTAAGATTCACCGTTCAAAACAGTTCATCGATTTCTAAATCTTAGCTTGGTATAAGTATAAAAATTCTAAGCATGAATATCAAAATTACCCACAAAATATCACATTAAGCTTCATTATCCTAGATACAAGCATTCAAAATCTGACATCGATATTCTAAAAATTAAATTCACATACATCATCAACTAAAGTTTGAAAACTATCGAAAAATAATTCATATATGATGGTTCAAAATTTATTTTTTTATATGAAGAAAAATAAGAAAGTGACGCAAGATAGAGAATCATACCCCCAAACCTAAAAATGACAATGTCCTCATTGATTGGAATAAGTAGCACACCCCCAAACTTGTTGAAAAGTACCTCAACACAAAGATCAGGTGCAGAGAATATGTGCATAAAATTAGAACATGACCAAAAATTTATTGAAGGGAATATGGTTACACTATTTTAGGGTATTAAAAACAACCTAAACTAAAAAACTAATATGCTAGAAATAAACATAAAAATAATAATAATAATAAAATAAAATAAAATAAAACCTAAATCCTAAACTAAACATGAATCCAACTCTGTTAATCATTGTTAGGCGGACCCATCCACCTAGGTTCACTTAAATTTATGTTCTTAGGCACAGGGAATAATTTCTCCCAAATATCAAGGGGAAATTGATGAGACACCGCCGATTGTATGGATGGAGGCGGCGAAGCGAAAGTAGGAGATGGAGATGGGGGGACGGTGACAGAACCACATCAATTATCTCGATATCAATATCGATGCACAGTGTAGGAGATTTGGAACGTCTTACCTTCTTTCTAGATGGTTCTCCCCAGGAAGGAAGGATCATTGGATCGAGGTCGATGATTTTAACATTGCTAGGCGCAAAAGGGACCGTCCGATGAGAGCGGCACTCCCGCTTTTTAGCAGTCTCCTCCATCCTTGATAACCGAGCTCTGGTAAGATAGAATCGGCGGGCTATGAGAAAGGTGTGCAAGAGTTGATGAAAAGTGAGCCTAAGGGTGAATATAAAATAAAGAAATTAAAATTCGAATTTAAAATAAAGAATTTTTTTTTTTTTTTTTTCTTTTTTTTTTTTTTTTTTTAAATTAAAATTCGAATTTAAATTAAATTAAATTTATTTTATTTATTTATTTATTTTATTTTTTAAATCCGAATTTCAAAAATTAAAATTCAAATTTCAAATTTTTTTTTTTTTTTTTTTTTTTAAATCCGAATTTCAAAAATTAAAATTAAAAAAATTAAATTTTAAACCTAATGACAATCCTACGAAATCTTATCTAAAAGAGAAAAATAAGGGAAAGAATAAAAGATTCCTAAATTTTCTAAGAAAGGTATCCTAAAAATCTATACTTCCTAAAAAGACTCCTACAAAATCTAAAATAAGAAGCCTAAAAATTTCAACTTCCTAAAAGACTCCTACAAAATCTAAAATAAAAAACCTAAAAATCTCAACTTCCTAAAAGACTCCTAAAAAAAATACTTACCTAAGAGAGAAAAATGAGGGAAAGAAGATTTTGCAAAGCAAAAATCCAAAAATTGATTTTTTTTTTTTTTTTTTTTTTCATTCGAATTTTAAAAATTAAAATTAAAATTTCAAGATTAAAATTAGAAATTAAAATTTTAAATCTAGTGGCAATCCTAAGAATCTTATCTAAAAGAGAAAAATAAGGAAAAAAAATAAAAGATTCCTAAATTTCCTAAGGAAGGTATCCTAAATTTATAAACTTCCTAAAAAATTAATAACTAATTTTAGAAAATCCTAGAATATCTAAAAGAGGAAAATAAGGAAAAAGAATCCTACTAAAATAAGAAGTCATAAAAACCTAAACTTCCTAAAAGAGTCCTACACAAACTTACCTAAGAAGTCTAAAAATTTCAACTTCCTAAAAGACTCCTACAAAATCTAAAATAAAAAGCCTAAAAATCTCAACTTCCTAAAAATCCTAAATTTATAAACTTCCAAAAAAATTAATAACTAATTTTAGAAAATCCTAGAATATCTAAAAGAGGAAAATAAGGAAAAAGAATCCTACTAAAATAAGAAGTCCTACTTCCTAAAAGACTCCTACAAAATCTAAAATAAAAAGCCTAAAACTCTCAACTTCCTAAAAATCCTAAATTTATAAACTTCCAAGAAAATTAATAACTAATTTTAGAAAATCTTAGAATATCTAAAAGAGGAAAATAAGGAAAAAGAATCCTACTAAAATAAGAAGTCCTAAAAACCTAAACTTCCTAAAAGACTCCTATACAAACTTACCTAAAAGAGAAAAATAAAAGAAAGAATAAAAGATTCCTAAATTTTCTAAGAAAGGTATCCTAAAAATCTATACTTCCTAAAAAGACTCCTACAAAATCTAAAATAAGAAGCCTAAAAATTTCAACTTCCTAAAAGACTCCTACAAAATCTAAAATAAAAAGCCTAAAAATCTCAACTTCCTAAAAATCCTAAATTTATAAACTTCCAAAAAAATTAATAACTAATTTTAGAAAATCCTAGAATATCTAAAAGAGGAAAATAAGGAAAAAGAATCCTACTAAAATAAGAAGTCCTAAAAACCTAAACTTCCTAAAAGAGTCCTATACAAACTTACCTAAAAGAGAAAAATAAGGGAAAGAAGATTTTGTAAAGCAGAAATCCAAATATTGATATATATATATATATATTTTTTTTTAATCAAAACACAAAAAATCCCTAACCGAATTAATCAAAATTTTGTCGATCTCCCCGGCAACGGCGCCAAAAACTTAGTGTATTTTAAATGTAACCCTTGCAAGTGCACAAGATCTATTGCATATGGCAAGAACAAAGGTGTCGAACCCACAGAGAAATCTTGAATTTTAATTAATTCTTTCAGAGATTTAAAAACGTCCCCAAGGAAGTACCAAAGGGCAGATTCAATTTAACCAAAAATTTATCACTTTTTCTAAATGCAGAAAAATAAATTAATCTAAACAATTAATTATCGATGAATCTAAGAACAATATTTAAATAAGATCAAGAAATATGCTACCCCAGATTTGTACCCCCCTTTCATTAAAGAATCATTCACACCATCACCATCATTCATTCATAAAAATGATTTGAAATAAAGTATGATCATCAATCCGGCATACCCTATCTAAAAATAATGACTCAACCTATCATTGCGGTATGAGTCATGTAAGAAGCATAGCGTATCTCGTGATGTGTAGATCAAAACAATAAAAACATTAGACTATGGTATTAATCATAAATATGGGTACTTATCTGGGGATCGCATCTTTCCCGATCTACTGATTTAGCCGCTCATCTTTGGTGTATGATCTCATTGTTCATTCAAAGCCATTCCTCTTTTTATTTCTTTCAAAAAAATCTTTGGTTACAATGTCTTTTCCTAAATACAATCTATGAATGTAAAAGAAAGACAGTGCAAATCCTAAGTACAATCTACCCAAACAATCCCTAGAAGAAGGAGAAAAGAAGAACTTTTAAAAAGATGCTCAGAGGAGTCTAAAACTAAATATAATAATGAATAAATAATCCTCTCAAAAAAACTCTCTCTAAAAAATCTCTAATTATTTCCTCTAATTCCTCCCTCTAATTCCTATCTCTAATTCATGCCTAATTTCCTTTCTTTAATTCCCCTTTTTCGAAGTGTTTGATCCGCTTTAAATAGAGCCGAAGTTTTCCAGCCACAAAGGTGTTCCAACTCGAAAATTTAGGGTCGATTAATTGACCCAATAGGGTCGATGCATCAACCTCCCAGATTTTCTTGAATTCCCGCCGAACTTTACATCAGACATTGCTTCAGTATTTTGCCCATAACTTTCTGTCCCAAACTCGGATTGAGGCGATTCGTGCGCCGTTGGAAAGCTGGCAGAAAGCTCTACAACTATTATATTTTGATAATTTCATAATTCGGGCATTTTGAAGGTCCAAATTGATCTGTAAGTTGCACCAAGTTCTCGATGACCCAAAGTTACAGTGTTTTGACATTATTTTTAGAATTCTTGGGCTGTTTTCTGCACTTGGCTTGTATTTACCTAAAACACTTCAAATCTAATAATTCTTATCAGATAGCCTTCATCAGATAGCTAAATATAGGTATCTAGGAGTGAAATATCATCATATTTCACTACTCATCATGTATACATCGAATTCATTTGGAAGAAAGCGCTAAACCCTCAAGAGAACCACAACGTAGATTGAATCCAAATATGCAAAATGTGATGAGAAAGGAGGTTATCAAGCTGCTAGACGCTGGAATTATATACCCAAATTCCGACAGCACATGGGTGAGCCCGACACAAGTGGTATCCAAAAAGTCTAGAGTTACAGTGGTGAAAAATGAGGAGAATGAGCTGATACCAACAAAGGTTCAAACTGGCTGGAGAGGGTGTATCGACTATAGGAAGTTGAATTCAATGACCAGAAATGATCACTTTCCTCTCTCATTCATTGATCAAATGCTAGAAAGATTGGCCGAACATCAATACTATTGTTTCCTTGATGGCTATTCTGGGAATAATCAGATAGTCATTGCGCCAGAAGATCAGGAGAAGACAACGTTTATATGCCCCTTTGGAACATTTTCTTACCGCCGAATGCCTTTCGGACTTTGCAATGCCCCAGCTACTTTCCAAAGATGTATGCTAAGCCTATTCTCCGATATGGTGGAGAGATTCCTAGAAGTCTTCATGGACGATTTTTCTATTTATGAAGATAATTTCAGTGATTGTTTGTATCATTTGTCCTTTTTTCTTGTGAGATGTGAAGAGAAAAATCTGGTTATGAATTGGGAAAAGTGTCATTTCATGGTGCAAAATGGTATTGTTTTGGGACATATCCTATCGTCCCGCGGGATTGAAGTGGATAAGGCTAAGGTAGATCTGATTTCAAACCTTCCACCACCCACAACAGTCAAAGAAATACGGTCTTTCCTTGCACATGCTGGTTTTTACCGACGTTTTATAAAGGATTTCAACAAAATTGTAAAACTATTGTGCAGTCTACTGGCTAAAGATGCCCTATTTATTTTTTATGAAAAGTGTAAAAATGCCTTTGAAACTATTAAAGCAGAATTAGTCAAAGCTCCTATAATCCAATCTCCAGATTGGACGCTCCCATTCGAGATCATGTGTGATACATCGGATTATGCAATCGGTGTTGTTTTGGGACAACGGGTAGAGAAAGTGCCGCATGTCATCTACTATGCAAGTCGCACCCTCAATATTGCGCAATTAAATTATTCTACCACTGAAAAGGAACTCCTAGCAGTGGTCTTTGCCCTAGATAAGTTTCGATCTTATTTGCTGGGATCAAAAGTTATAGTGTTTACTGATCATGCGGCTCTTCGCTACCTATTTACAAAGAAAGATGTAAAGGCCCGTTTAATCCGATGGATTTTATTGTTACAAGAATTCGATCTGGAAATCAAAGATAAAAAGGGATCAGAAAATGTGGTCGCTGACCATTTGTCTCGAATCATTGTTGAGAAATCTGAGGATCTGATTCCAATATTGGAAAATTTCCCTAATGAGCAACTGCTCGCTATTGAACATCTACCGTGGTATGTTGATCTAGTTAACTACTTGGTGACAGATCAGATACCTGAACATTGGAATAAAAATGAGAAAGTTGTTTCTCTAGCACGAGCTAAGCACTACTTTTTCGAGGACCCGTACTTGTTTAAATATTGTGCGGACCAAATCATTAGAAGGTGCATTCCAGAACAGGAGCAGTCAAGAATCATCTCATTCTGTCATGAGTTGTCCTGTGGAGGACATTTCAGCTCAAGGAAGACAGCGACGAAGATTCTCCAATGTGGATTTTATTGGCCAACAATCTTTAAAGATTGTCACCAGCACTGCATTTCATGCAGTAACTGTCAAATGTTAGGCATAATTTCGAAAAGGAATATAATGCCCTTGAACCCAATCCTGGAAGTTGAGCTGTTTGATGTATGGGGAATAGATTTCATGGGCTCATTCCCAAATTCTTTTGGGAATTTATACGTCCTAGTTGCAGTAGATTATGTCTCAAAGTGGGTGAAAGCAATGGCCTGTAAAACCAACGATCACAGGGTGGTGGTTAAGTTTCTTAAAAATGAGATATTTTCAAGATTTGGTACCCCGCGTGCAATAATTAGGGATGGTGGAAAGCACTTCTGTAATAATGTTTTTGCTCAGTTGATGAAGAGGTACGAGATCACACACAAAGTGGCTATACTATACCACCCTCAAACAAGTGGACAAGTGGAAGTTTCAAATCGGAAAATCAAACGGATCTTAGAGAAAACGATACAACCCAATTGGAAAGATTGGTCGTTGAAATTAAACAATGCACTGTGGGCATATCGGACAGCGTTCAAGGCTCCGATAGGAATATCCCCTTATAGAATGGTCTTTGGCAAAGGTTGCCATCTGCCTGTTGAATTAGAACATTGGGCCTATTGGGCTGTTAAGTCTTTGAATTTTGACTTACACAAAGTGGGGGAGAAGCGGAAATTCGAAGTTACAGAATTGGAGGAAATAAGAGCTTATGTATATGATTGTGCCCGATCCTACAAGGATCGCATGAAGCGTGTTCATGATCAATCTATTTTGAGGAAATCATTCACTTTAGGACAAAAGGTTCTGTTATATAACTCAAGACTCTATTTGTTCCCCAGAAAACTCAAAACCCGATGGAGCGGTCTTTTCCTGGTTAATCGAATATTTCCAAACGGAGCAGTTGAGCTACGCAATTTGCAAAATGAACGTAAGTTTCGAGTCAACGGGCAACGGGTAAAACCGTTTTGGAGAATTTTATTGAAAAGATTGACGAAATTGTGCTGAGAAATCCCGATCAATCGGGATGAAATTGAAAATTCTGACCTGTCGGGCTAGCGACATTAAACTTAGCGCTTCTTGGGAGGCAACCCATGTTGTTAATGTAATAATTTTAAAAAAATAAAATAAAAAATAAAAAATTTTGAATTTGGTCGATCGATCGATAATAAGACAAATGGTCGATTTATCGACCCTCTTTCGTCGATCGATCGACATTAATTGAGAAAATCAAGTTTGAAACAGTTTTCTATTTTTGTCCTTATGAGTCAATCAATCGACCATTTTTAGTCGCTCGATCGACTCCAAACGTCGCAATTTTTAAAAAGTGCATAAGTGTCACGTCAGTTTTTATTCTGCATGCGCCATTGTCGATCGATCGACCTGTGAGGTCGATCAAGCAACCATCTCCAAAATCAATCCCCACGCTGTTCCAATGCCTGGGGAAAAGTTGCATGTCAGCGTCAATCGATCGACCATATTCAGTCGATCAATCGACCTTTAATGCACTTCGTACAGCGTACAGTGCGCGCCTTTTCAATGCATGAGTCGATCGATTGATGTATACACGTCGATCGATCGACCAATGGGGTGTGACCGAATAGAGCAGTGCCTCTGTGTTTATTTAAAGAACCCAGCATTCTTATCTTCCACATTCCTTCAAGCATTCCAAGTTCTCCCTGACTGCTTCTGATTCCTTTCCGACATTCTCTGTGATGGCGTCCTCATCCTCTGCAAGACTTCCTCAGCGTCCAGAAGGCGTTTTTCGAGAACGTCCAAAGGGTCGCTTCGCTACAAAGGAGATTTCATCCGAATATGTGTATGATCTACCAGCTTTCCAAGCAATGCCCGAATGCGCAATCTCACTCGCGTACATCGCTGCTCTCCATCTTCACTTTCTGCTGAACCCCCCAGAAATCAACGTCTCCGAGCGGGTAGTCCGCCTGTTTTACCAAAACATGAAATGGGTGAGTGCTTCGGAGGTAACAAAGGAAGAAGCCCATTTCACCATTGGTCGATTTTAAGTGTACCCTTGCAAGTGCACAAGATCTATTGTAGTATGGCAAGAACAAGGGTGTCGAACCCACAGGGAAACATGAATTTTAATTAATTCTTTCAGAGATTTAAAAACATCCCCAAGGAAGTACCAAAGGGCATATTCAATTTTACCAAAAATTTATCACACTTTTCCTAAATGCAAGAAAAATAACTTAATCTAAACAACTAATTTCTGATGGATCTAAGAACAATATTTAAATATGATCAAGGAATATGCTACCCCAGATTTGTACCCCTTTTTTATCATTAAAACCCACAGTTTTATTAAAGCATCATTCACACCATCATTCGTCTAGAAAAATGATTCATAATAAAATATAATCATCAATCCGGCATACCCTATCTAAAAACAATGACTCAGTCTATCATTACGGTATGAGTCATGTAAGAAGCATAGCGTATCTCATGATGTTTAGATTACAACAGTAAGTCCATAATCGCTCTGCAGCCTAGATCAGCCTGCAGGTCCAAATCTAGCGATTACGGCCGTTGATACGTGCAATCAACAGTCATAACAAGCATTCAATATATTTTCAATAACACAAACTTTTAGCAAAACAATTCCATGATGACAATAATAGGTTGCGATATTAATCATAAAAAATTGCTACTTATCTGAGGATCGCATCTTCCTTAAACAAGTGATTTAGCCGCTCATCTTTTGTGTACGATCTCTTTGCACATTCAAAGTCATTCCACTTTTCATTTATCTCCAAAAATCTTTTACAATGTTTTTCCTAAATACAATCTATGATTTCATAAAATATAAAAGTAGAGCAATGCAAAAGCCCTAAGTACAATCTACCCCGAGAAGCCCTAAGAGAAGAAGAGTAGAAAAACCCTTGAAAAGATGAAAAGAGAAATCCCAAAATTCCCCCGATGAAGAGCCCCCAAAGATGCAAAAATTTCCCTTAAGCAAACTCGTAGCTTCCATTTTATAGGGTCGAGCAAACCTAACCCTAATAACCTCAATCGATTAAGAATTAAATCTCAATCGATTGACTTTTAAGTAGGGACAAAGTTGTCTTCTTCTGTCAATCGATTGACATTTAGTCCTCAATCGATTGACATTTAAAAGCAATTTCCGTGAACTCTCGCCCAACTTTACATCAGATACTACCTTGGTATTTTAGATATAACTTTCTTTTTCGAACTCAGATTGAGGCAATTCTTATGGCGTTGGAAAGAAGACGACGAGCTCTACAACTTTTGTATTTTAAAAATTTCGTGAATCTGACGTCTTGAAGGTCCAAATTAAGTTATAAGTCACACTAAGTTCTCGATGACCCAAAATTGCAGTGTTTTAACATTATTTTCAGAATTCTTGGGCTGTTTTATGCACTTTGATTGTATTTACCTGAAACACTTCAAATCTAATAATTCTCATCAGATAGTCTTCATCGGATAGCTAAATATAAATATTTAAGGGTAAAATATCATCATATTTCACTACTCATCAACCATCTCCATTGATGGCTGACAGAGAAGAATTTATCCGGCTACGACCGCAAATGTTTTTGACATTCTTGCTGAGCGTCCTTTGAACCTCGAACTTGGCAAAGAGCTTGATGTCGAGCAAGGGCCAATGATAAATGATATGTGCAATGGCGTATATGCATCCAGAGGACTTGCAACTAAACGATCAGCTCTCCCGCGTGAAATCATATTGTGGGACATTGTCGTCTCTTGTAGTCTTTGCCCACGGGGACATGCCTCTAAGAGAACTGGACCCTGGGTGAAAGCACAGTATGGTGCCTACAAATGATCATGGCTTAATATTCTGTGGTTTTTGTATGATTCGATGTGGCAATGCCGTGATGATATTGTGAATCCTCCTGCTGGCGATGCTGCACTCATTTATTTCCCCCATCTGGTGATGCAACTTCTGCACCTCCTTGGTTTCCCTTTTTATCTTGATGATAATATTGGAAACCTTGCATTCTATCGCTATGGGCCGACGCAGTGGAAACGGAGTATGCGTATGTTGGGCAATGTTGATGCACAGTCTGCTCCCCATGCCCGTCAGCGTCGTCAAGTGCGCCAGGAGGAAGCCGCCAAGCCAAAGCCAGAGCCAGTCCGCAATGAGGGAGTTTCCCTCGAATTAATGTAGGCTCAGATCAACTCCTTGATCGATGAGCAGCAGCGGCAATACAATCGCAATCCCCGTCGTAGCCGATATGATAGGTCGTTTATGCATCAGTTGGGTCAACATCTGTGGCTCGATGGCTATGACGAGATGAGGGCTCGCGCAAGGCAGGCGGAGGAAGATGACGAAGATGATTAGGATTAGGATTTCTTTTTGCATTATTTGTGTTTAATTTTTAGCTTTGGAATTCTCAATTTTTAAGTTTTAATAGGATTAGAATTTCTGTTTTTTGTTATGCGTTGAATTAAAAATTGTAAAAGACAAAAAAAAGGGAAAGGAAAAGGAAAAGGGGGAAAATCAATGGCAAATAAAAAGCAATGTTTATTTTTCTGTCGAGTTATTTTGTGTTCCAGTGTATCAGTCGATCAATCGACCATAATAGCTCGATCGATCGACTTTGTGAAAATATGTGTGATTCTTTTCACCATTCGCTTGATCGACCTGAACTGTCGATCAAGCGAGGTTATACAGGTCAACCTGTTTGACTGTATGGGTCGATCGATCGACCACTCTGGCCGATCAATCGACCAATACCCTTTCGAAAAAAAAAAAAATTTTAATTAAATGGAAAATACAATCCGTTGCCAATCTTTTTAGCAGTTTATTTCTTTTAGGATTCTTTATTTTCCTTCGTAGAACTCTTTTAGCCAATCTCAAACACTAATTCTCTATTTATATCCTACACCCTACAGCTTTGCTTACAACTTTCATCATCAATCCATCTCCTGAGTCTCATATCTTCACAATGGCTGGAAGAACCTATTTTACCAGGTCAACTTTAAGGAAGATGAATGAACCAGCAAGAAAAAGGGATCGATCTCATGATTCCCAATCTCCATTGGATCTAACCAACATCAATGTGATAGATCTGGATCCTATTTCTTTTCAGATTTGGGAAGAGCCAGTACGAAAAAGAGCGAATAGATCAGCAAAGCCCATCCCAACCTTCTCCAACGATATAGAGATGATTGATTTGGATGCGATTCCATCACCGCCCCTTATCCCAAATTCACCATCACCCATTCCTTCCATTTCATCTATGCAACCACCAACTCCATTGGTTGCATTCATTCCTAAATCAATCCCCAAGGAGGTTATTGATCTCATACCGACTGAGACTTGGGTGAAATTGTATCCGGCTCCAACACTTCGGGATCTGGCCACGAGTAGTACAAACAACCCATCAACACCATAGCCCCCGGATGTGATTCCTGATTCTTTAAATCCGGGGAGTATAACCGCAGCAATGTGGAATTTTGCTTTTTCACTGCCGAGGCCAAGGTCGGGTACCGATGCGGATGTTTGAGTGAAGAAATCGACAGGTTTTTAGGATGTTCTACGAAATTTAGGATATTTTAGAAAATTTAGGATTAAATTTTTAGTTGCATATTTTCTGTTCTTAGGTAGCTTTAGGATTTCATATTTTCTGGATTGAATAATTGTAATTTTCAGTAATTTTCCTCATTCAATTTTCTTTCAGTTTCACTTATGCGTCTCACTACCTTTGCCTGTTTGGTCTTTGAGTATTTTCATTGCAGGTTTGGGGGTGCCCCCCGTTAATTTTGGTCCAATGAGGACATTGCACAATATAGGTTTGGGGGTGTAGTCTCTCTTATTTAATAAAATAATAATTATTATTATAATAATAATACAACTTTTCAGATTTTGTCGATCAATCGACCAAACTGGTCGATCGATCGACTGAGCAAAGTGATGTTTTGTGTGGAATTTAAAAATAGATAAATTATGCAATCTAAAAAGAATATTAAATGCAATTTCGTTTCATTGTTCTTAGGAGAGAAAAGCTAAGGTGAAATTGACATATAAATTTTAAACCCGCTCTTAAGGAGTTTTGGTGTTTGACTCAGTTCAAATAATTTTATATCATGAAAATTTATCTAAATTGTGAACTGTAAGGATTTTAGTGGAGATTAAAATCCGGTGAGCTTTAGAGCCAATTTCCCGTCTCTGATGAGTGCTTATATAAACTCGGAGTTGTCTTTGAATACAAATTATTTCTGCATAATCTCACATATTCTGTTTTGACTTGTAACTTTGCATGACATTAATTTTATATCATTGTCCTAGAATGTATTATGTGTTTATTCGAGACAAAAAAAGCAGAGTTACTATCTTTTGAAGACATGATTGGAGGCCATCTTTGGCTCGATTGTGCCTAAAATGCCCCACCTCATATAAATTTGTTGTATTAGTACCCCTTTGAGCCCATTTGAAAATTTTACCTTTAAAATTTCTTTAATAAGCCACATTAACCTCTAATCATTCACCTTTCTAAAAGTTCAACTTTACCATGCATATTTCTGAGAAATTAGGGACGAGAACGAACAAAAAGAGAGTAAGTGGAGAGATACCAAATAATGGTGTTCACTAAGAAGTTATATCGAAGTAAAGAGAAAGGGAGAAAAAGAAAAAGAAATATTTGAAAAAGGATGCAAAATATGAGGTGCAAAAAAAAAAAAGTCAAAAGAAGTGAATTGAGGAAAGTTGAGAAAATTAGAGAAATAGTGAGAAAGAAAAAAAAAAAAAAAAAAAGTTAGAAAAATCAAAAATTAGTTTTCTTTTCAATTTCTCTGAAATTTTGAATCCCAACTTTCCTTTCTTTTCTTACCCTTACCTAAGCCCCATTACAACCCTACAAAAGACCTCCATGATCCGATCTTGTATTAGTAACTGCCTAGTGGAGAGATAATATGTGATACCTATGGAACTTGATATGACATGCCTAGAACATACAAGTATCTGTTCTTATGAGATTTAGTTTTATTCATTGATTATATTGCATTTTTTTTTATCATGTGAGATCTTTTTTGTTTGTCTTATATTGATCTCTCACTTATGAGCGAAAATGAACTCATCATCAAAGTGATTTTATTTTGAGAAGTACACTTATTGTGAAGTTCGAATCAAAGCATAAATCTATGCAGTTCACAAATAAGATAAATTCTCAGCTCAAAAAAATTATTTGATCTGATGACTACATTGACACACCTAAAGATGGGCGAAAATTTTATCTGTAAATTGAAGCATTAGTTTAGCTTAACTAAGCATCAATGAAAATGACATGGCATCGTATGACTTGTGAAAGAAATGCATAGTGAGATCAATTAATAAATTCCACATTAATCAATACATTGAAGTTTGTGGATAACTTCACTGAAAACCCTCAGGAGACATAACTCCTCCACTAGGGATCACCTAGCGGTTTAAAGGCTTGTTGCATATGCTAAATACAATCGTGCTCCCTACGAAAGTGGCATTCTTAATTTTCTTAGAATGTTAGTTTACTCTTCAGTTTTATTCATCCACTCCTTTGCTCGAGGACTAGCAAAGTGTAGGTTTGGGGGTATGATGTGCAGTGAAATATGATAATATTTCACCCCTAAACATCTACATTTAGCCATCCGATGAAAGCTATCTAACATAATTTGTCAAGTTTTCTAAGTTTCAGGACAAAGTGGTCATTAAACTCATTAGGAAGTACAAAATGGCGAAAAAGCTGAAAGGAACTGACAAATAAAGAAAAGCAAGACCTTTTGACTTGGTCGATCGATCGACCCTTGTTGGTCGATTGATCGACATAGCCCGAAAGATTTTAAACTTAAATAATACTTTAGAACTCATGAGTGTTCAGGGCCGGTGCTCCTTCATAGACATCTTATGAGGATCTCATATCTTCATCCATAGATTTATATTCTGTAAATAATAAACCTACGATGGGAAGATTTAGTACCTCAATCATTATCTTTTATAATCTGTTAAATTTCAATCAGTGGTTAGTATTTATCTCATCTTTCAAATTCTTACGTTTTTAATTTAGAAGATACTGTGATAGATCTGTGGTAATTCTTTTGGTTAATTGCTATTTCTAATTTTAAATTCTCTAATCAATCCTCGTGGGAACGATCTCGTACTCTGCACCCACTGACTACATCACGATTCGTGCACTTGCCATTACAACTTAATTTACACAACACTATCTTACTTACATAATAGATTTACATTCTAATTACGCTATTTCATACGTATATATATTTACATATCACACCAATACAAATATAAAATATGACAGTTATTAGTATGCGTGAAATCGAGAACGTGAAGTTCAAATTTCGTGAAATCGAGAACTTGAAGTTCAAAGTTCGATTTCACGAAAGTATCAAATTTCTAACTCTTCATGCTATCAAAGAGGTCGCGTTGAAGCGATACATATATATATAGGGAGTCGGTTAGGTCCTTCAATAGAGGACGGTGACCGTCCTCCAAGATACACATGGAGCTCCACGTGGCACCCAAAACACTATTTGGGTGTCACGTGGAGCACAGGTGGACGGTATAAATCAATATTAAAAAAATTAAATTAAAATTTTTTTTTAAACCGACAAGTCAAAGTTTGACGGGTTTCATTGGTCCACATTTCACGATTCAAAAAATAAACAGTGGAGATTAGTTTTCAATTACTTTTTTTCAAAGGTGATCTAAGTAATGCACCCGAGCTCCACGTGGCATTGAAACAATATTTTGGGTGCCACATGGAAGCTTAAAGGACGGTGACCGTCCTCTCATGAAGGACGGACACCTTTTCTATATATATATATATATAATTGAATACATAAATTGAAAGATATTACAATTGTAAGTTAGGTAAATCATGACCATTGATCGAAACCTACTTGTGTTTAACATGCATTAGAAGTTTTGGTCGTAATAAATCGGGGTAAAGTACTTGATACTCCACCAAAAGACATCAATGTTTTGAAAACCTTAGACCTCAGGTCGGGTATGAGTCTCAAATCGAGTGTATACAAGAGCAAAAAAGAGATATACACCGGATTATAGTCAAAAGGGGTATGACCATGCTAAAGGGTAGATCGATCGGTATCGGAATCGATCGATCGAAAATGTGAGGTGAATTTCAATGCATGTTCGGACGAGAATCGATCGAAAATGTGAGGTGAATTTCAATGCATGTTCGGACGAGAAACGATCGATCGATTTTGGTAACAATCGATCGATATATAAAGCATGGAAGTCACTTAGTTCTGTTCAGATTCGACTGATCGATTTAAATTAAAATGAAAAAGTAGGTCGGTTCTGTTCAGAATCGATTGATCGAAATTAATAATCGATCGATTGCAATTAATGAGCCAGACTTATTGGGCTGCGTTCCAAATCGATAGATCGGTATTCGATTCGATCCATCAATTTTAAAGTGAAAATTGCAACGAAGAACAATCCATAATCGATCGATCAATTTTGAGATTTCTAAAGGAATTAGGGATCCAAAATAGATCCAAAAGAAAAGAAAATAAATAAAATGAAATTTATCAAAGATAAAAGAAAAATAATTAAAATAGAATCTATGGCTAGGGTTAGCCATCTCATTTTTTTTTTATTAGCAATTCTTATAACAATCATAAAATGAAGTTCATTTTTTTAATCCGTTGATATGTGATCGAACGTATCCTACGCGGCGGGATCTGAGAAGTATATAATGGATTGATGGGTACCCACCTGTTCAAGCGTGAACGGTAGATCTACAGCGATTCGAGTGAAGAGATCGACGTCCGACGCGAAAATTCGTCCAAGTCGTTTTCTATTCCTTCCTCTTCGACCTTGATGGTAGAAATAGATCACGATAATTCTTGTGGAAGACCACAAAAGAGAGTTTTGAGAAGAAATTAAGGAGTTTTGAAAAAAGTTTAGTAAAGAATAAAAGAGTTACCTAAATATGGAGCTCTAACACCTTCCATAATGCAAAATAAATCTAACACCATTAAATAATAAATACAATTAAGAAAAGGTGGTTGGTTAAACTATGCAACCCCACAATCCTTCTGCAACTTATCATCTTAGATCTATACATCAGATTTTAGTTGTTGGAACTTAGTTCTAGACTCTCTGTTGCCATCTTTGGTCACATCCAACCGCATTCTAGGCTCGTTGGAGTTGTCGTAGTGGGCGAAGCAAGCCTGTCCCACACTGCTTCATTACTCGCGAAAGCGAGTGATTGCAGTGAGAGGGCTTATGAGCTTTGGAGACAAAGGCATTGCAACAGCCCACCTATCCATATTGATTGGTAATTATTGAAAGACCACAAATGTATTCCCGTTGTTCGCGGTTTGCCGTACGGTTCGAAAGGGATATGAGAGAGAACAGTGACGAATAAATTCGGAGTCTTGTGACCTACAAAATTTATGTGGTGTTCCCGACTCGTCTCGTCGCTTGGAGTTTCTGAGTCGTCTTGTGCGCTACAAAATTTATGTGGTGTTCCCAATTCGTCTCGACGCTTGGAGTTTCTGAGTCGTCTTGTGAGCTACAAAATTTATGTGGTGATCTGGTTCTGTCGATTTGGGTTTCGAGGGCCTTGGTTGCGGAATTAGCAAACATCTTTTGTTTGTGCACATGCAGCTCGTGGCTACAGTTCATCATGTCATAGAGGATGTACACCTTCTAGGGCTGTCAACGGGCCGAGTTGGGTTGGGCCAAATTCAGGTCTTCACAACCTTTTGGGCACTCGACCTGACCTAATGACTTAAGATTACGGCCTGACCCAATTTGAAAACCAAGTCGGGTGGTTAGTCCAACCCGATTCCATATCCCCAAAATCCTATAAATCGTTCATATTTATGTAGAAAATATCGGGCATGAAGGGAATGTATGGTCAGGTACCCGACCTTTGAGTCAACCCTACCTAATTAGGATGTTATACGACAGACATTCCAGATATAGTGCATGTGTAAGCTGCACGCATCATAGAGCTGATTCTCAGCACAACACACTGGGAGGAGACCCACTCAAAGGGCGAAGCAGGCGTGGGGGTTAAACTCATGACCTATTCCTTCCGTAGGGGAAGAGGATACCAATTGATCTATCGCTCAACCAACCCGTACATAATTCCTTTCCTAAAATTATAAATAGTTTTATTATTGAGTTAGTCTACAATGAATGTCAACCTGTCATGGGTGGACTCGGCAGTCCACACTATTATGTGATTGCATGACATGCACAAAATTTTAATGCATGAAAGTCCGTGTACATCAAGTAGTCACAAAAATGTGTGGACTGCTTTAATATACATGATGGGTGGACAATCATTGTAGACTAACTCTTTTTTAGCTTTTTCCGTGATGTGTGCCATGTAATTTTCAGTCTACTTTTTGGGATGTGTCATGTGGAATAAAATTTTGACCGTCTTCCACAGTCTCGAGATCGATTATGTGTAAGATTACGATTGAAAACGTTGTCGATCATCTCATTCAAAGTAGCCAATAGGCTCAAGATCGATTATGTGTAAGATTACGACTGAAAATATTATCCATCATCTCATTCAAAGCAGCCAATAGTTTTTATGTATAGATGACCCAAATAATTCCATAGATACAAACAGAGTGACCCTTCTTCCCAATTATACGTTTGTTTTTTAAGCGAATCCTCTTCCAATTATTGAGCCAGTGGAGGGTCATACATGAGAGGAACCCAAGGTTCCTTTGTGTGACTTGGGATGGGTTTTGGGGTTTTCAGCTTTTGCTCGACTGTTTTTAGCTTTTGTTTATGGCTCTAGATGAGCTGATTGCTCAGAGCCCCTTTTTCCTTATAGGTTGCTGGCTTGTTTTTTTAATGAATTTGCGTAAAAAGGTTCTATTGGGGGCCTCTGCTCGCATCCTTAAAATAGCCACGTGTCCTATTAGCATCAATTGGCATCTCCCAGCTAAAAGCAAGAGCCAATGGCTAGTCGAAGATTCTATAACCAACTTGAATGGCCGCATGAACTACTTAGATATCACTTTGCTCCAGCAATTGGTCTCCCACATCAGCTCCAGAAGTCAACTATGCAACTACAAGCAAATCTAACCTTCTAGTAAGTAAATAGAAAAAACTAATTCAAAAGTAGGTATTAGGTGTTGAGCCCGACCACCAACAATCTTCATCGGGTCATCCAGATCGTCGAAATTTAAGGTTTCCATGAGGGTCACTTGCACAACCAGTGGCAGAGCCACGTTATCCAATGGGGGGTGCTGGGATCCCCCATAGGTAAATATATTTTTCAAAGAGTCCTTTAGGGACCGATCTTAATGGGGCGCTAGATGTCTTCACCAATCAGGAGGGACCCCCAACTCCAAAGACTACTCTCTCTCAGTTCCGTTTAACAAAATTATAGCCAACTTATTGAAAATCTCAAGATAAACTCGCAAGAGTTCAATTCAATGTGAAATATCTTTAAAATAAATGATGGAGACTGTTTTTCATCCCAATCTTTGGCGCAACAGATCTTGAGATCATAGGCCTACCATCAAACGGTCAGATTTTTAGTCCAAGTGACACACATCCTAAAACATGAACATAATCATGGGCATGCATCAAACTTAGATCTTGACCATCATTTAAACACGATAATAGTATTTAAATGATCTTACACCGTAATATGGCGTGGGTAATTTGAATCATCAAAGTGATAGATAATATCAACATGCCCAAAATTTGTGTTTTACTGTTTTAGAGAGATTTAAATCATCCAATATGTGTTCTACAATACGTACCATTGCTTTAAGTATTTATGACTAATATTAAAGTTCATCAATCGGATGGTTCACATCCACTTATCAGCATGTTTCATTAGGGTTGAGACATATTCCAATGATAGATTATCACTACGGCAATTTCGATTTATCATAGATGTGTGCCACATGTAAGCGAGCGTGACAAAACTATTCAATTTCGATTTATCATAGATGTGTGCCACATGTAAGCGAGCGTGACAAAACTATTACTATCTGACAACTATCAGGGACCCCTCACCAAAAAAATCCTGGCTCTGCCACTGTGCACAACATTAGACGTTTGAGGGCATATCTCTAGATGGATTGGAGCTAGTTGTTATGCGGGATCAAAAATTACAGTGAGGTCCTTACGAGCAATTGAGCAGGGGTTCACGGATAATCTCGTAGGTGTGCTCATGGTATCAAAACTCGGTCGATACCATGCTGCATCAATTTCGTTGAGCAGTGTTACCATTACCACCCCGGTGAAGGCATCGTGGTGGTATCGGTAGCAAACCCATATGCTTGACTACAATGAGTATCCACTAGGGCTATCAATGGGCCGGATTAGAGCCGAGTTGGGGCTCAAACCAGCCCTAACCTACTCGGGCCGGGTTCCCAAAATTTTTAGCCCAGCCCTAACCTTGGTAGCGATGTACTCATTGGCTGGCCTGGTAGGGCTTGGCGTTCGACTTTTTTTTACTATTTTTTTTTTAATAAAATTTGGTTGGGCTATTTTTTGGAGGCTGTTTTTAGGGACTATTTTTCTAATAAAATTTGGTTGGGCTTTGGCTATTTTTTTTCTAATAAAAGTTTGAAGAATATTAAATAATTATATTAACATTATAGAGGCTCAGGTACATGCTTTTATTGAAATATTTCATTTTAGTTTGTTGCACATTAGTTGTAACGGACAATGGTTGCACAATAATTATAATGGACAACGATTAATCTCAGGGCATTTAAGTAAATTATATTTAATTAAAATAATTTTTTTTAATAACTTTAAAAGGATATATATATGGGCCGGGTGTTGGAACTCTTAACCCAATCCCTGCCCGGATTGATCCGGGTTGCAAAATGTTTAGCCTAGTCTGGTTACCAGGCCGGGTTTGCTCGATAGAAAGTATCACTTTTTTCGAGCCTGGTGTGGGCCAAAATCCAGGCCAACCCAACCATTGATAGCCCTAGTATCCACTCATCTGGGTGGACATAGCAGTTCACAAGTCTCTGTGACTTCTTGACGTGCACGGACTTTCAATGCATGGAAGTTCGTGCAAGTCATTCGTTCACACATACTTGTTGACTGCTTAACTGCACATGATGGGTGGACATTGGACACCTATTAATTCTAAACCAATTCAATGGAAAAATTATAGCCTTGTGTCACGAGGTCACTCTTCCAGTAGTGTCAACCCGTGCGGCACCTAATGTCCGATGCGCTAAGCCAGCCTATCTTTGATATCAACTGTCACGGGACATCCTTCGACACGCCATCAACCCGCGCGGTGCCTCGCTACCACATACAACGAAGCCAACCAATCTCTTCATTAGCTCTGATACAACCCGCCTAGAGTACGGGAACTCCCCCTCATGGTTACTTATGTTTCATGGCCTACCATTGGATGTATCGTGCCCCTTACGACACCCTCGATTGCACTACTGTTTCATACTTAGCCTGCTCAAGCTTTACCCTATGCACTGCACTAGTACCTCGCTTCGCAACAGTATTGGCATGCAGCTCCTCATGCCATCATGTCTTGCTCGCATATCGAATCAAACTCACAGTTGTGTGCCTACCTCATGTTGTCGTGCTCAACGGAGTCTCACGTAATCCTCATGTTGTTGTGCTCTACTAAGTCTCACGCATGACTCGTGAAGTTGCCCAGCCGTATGCACCGCGACGCATAGTTCGGATCATACTTCAACCTTACCTTGGGTGCCACACGGCATCGCTGAGTCGACGTCCTAGGCCCACCCTTTTAGGCCTAGGAGACACTTGTGCCCCCTCTGACAACGCAAGGCTCCGTGTGGGTGGAAGTCATTCTCCAATACCTCTCCCACATAGATTGTCCAAACACCATCTATGGGTAAACAACCTGAGAACCTCAAACCCCTTGGTTTGACATACTTTACTGTTCATACCGCAACGCCCTGGATCACTAGCTCACCTGGCCATGTCATATCCGTGTCGCGCCCGTGTCACAACCCCCATCGTCTTTCCCTGCGAGCGTATCGCGACCGCCATAGCACGACCACGTCACAAGGCCCTCCTGGCCCCATGTCGCGTGCCCTCCTGGCACCACATGTTGTGTCCTCTCATCACTAAGATGTCGCGTGTTCTCTTGATACCACATCGCTTGCCCCAGGCACCAAGTCGCCATTGTCTCTACGCGAAGTACAAGCGACTCGAGTAGCACTACGGATGGCCCGGATAACCACGTTGCGTACCTTCGTCACACTTGTCTCTCCCCTTATAATATCTTAAGGCCCTCCACTCATAACAAATTAGTTTTGATATACTTTGATATGCATTCCCAACCTTATCATAGTATCGGAGCAGCCTTTCTCTACTCTATATCACCCAGTTCAATTGTTCACATGGTTTGACTCAGTCCCGCCAACACGTGTGGTACCGTGTTGAAGTTTTATCTCCCATTAGATAAATTATAGCCTTTTCTCTTCCCTTACAATAACATGCAGCCCTTCAATTATAGTCAATTGATTTTGAGATGGATGTACAGATTTACTTGGTGATTGCGGCCAGTTCTTTGTTATTATTTTAAACTAGCTTATTGTGAATTGACTTTGGATAAAAAGGGCCTATTCGGACACAAGAAGCATTTGTAAATATTATTTTTATAAGAAGCACCCATTTTTGGCCATTTGGCACATCCTTGGAGCAATCTCATTCATCGTAGTCGTAGCATAGTCATTGTTAGATTTGAACCGTCCAAACGTCCACGCTCTGTCTAATATGGACGGTTGCGTAAATCTATTCAATGATCAGTATATGTCAAAGGCCTATACTAATAATAGTGAGAATTGTTATTTTTAGGCTTGGTGTATAATACTAATAACAGTGAGAATTGTATACATGAAACACTTAAAATATCAAACATATATCAGGTGCCTTAACTGGATGCTCTATATGACAGATTATTATAGCCTTTTAGCCATTTAATCTTATCAAATGCGGCCTTCCACAGATTTTTAAGGATTTTGGCAAGTGGAATGGCCAGTGATGCCCCATTAGAGCATCTCCAAGAGGTATTTCAAAAGTGATATCCCATTTTTTCCACTGGAATATTAAATTTGGGATACATGTAAACTCCAACAATGTATATCAAATTGAAAGAAACAAAATTTTAGTAAATTGATTAAATATAATAAAAATAATAATTAGATATTTAAAATAAAAGAAAATTAATTAATTAAATAAAATATACATTTATTCAAAATTTGGGATATGAAGAGTGGTATCCCAAATTCATCATTTACACGTAGATTTGGGATAACCATTGGACTTGCTCCTTGTTGGATCAATGTCCAAAAACTAGTCCATGTCATCAAACGGCTAGATTTGGAATACCTCTTGGAGATGCTCTTAGTCCTCAAGTAAGATACCATTGGAAGTCTATAGTAACATCAGGCGAATAAAGGGCTGTCAATGGGGCGGGCTCAATCCGTACCTGACCCGGCTCGGATTAGTTTTGGGCCTAAATAAAACACAATCATGAAAGGGTCAAGGTTGGGTTTGACCAGATATTCTATCTGAGCCGCATTCCAGCTTAATTTTTAAGGAAAAAAAATATTCGAGTTGACTAAAACCAAGGCCGAATCTGGCCTAGCCCAACCAAGCCTGACTAAAATAAGGGAAACTGTTGGACTCACTTGAATCCGGCCCGACCCAAACTTGATTGAGGCCAATTTTGGGCTTAAATAAAAGCTCGAGCCCAAAAGAAAAGGCCGGATTCGGCCTAGATTTTGCTGTTGATAAAAATCAAGCATATCAATAGCCTGGCCCGGCCCAGCCTGTTGACACCCCTACGCGAATTGAAACAAGTTCAATCCCCCAATATATATATATATATCAACTTCAACGTGAAACCCACATTTGTTAGTCATGGTGACCCATGTTGAGAGTGGAACCGCCAGTTGCGGAGCCCGAAACTTCCTTGCTTTCCTATGGAAGGGTCTACATGTTGCATGGAAATACCAGTTAATCAGATTTCATGTTGGTTTCATAGCAGGGAGGTGGGCTCGACGAACTGATGATCATGTGTCACTTTGATTATAGCGTACTATTGTTTCGGACATACATGGCCTAACGTGTACCGCAATGAACTTGAATTTGGTGCGCAGGTCATGCACCAGAAGAGTTACAGGGTCCCATCTTCGTCCCACACATGGTCAAACCATAGGAGACATGTAGAAATTCAGGAGCCCCAAATCACCCGACCTTTTGATATTCTGCCGAGATGAGATAGACCCGTCCATTTGTCCGTGCACCAAATGTCAACTATAGTGTAATGGCTTTTATGCAGCAGAGCACGTGACCCACAAAAATATGTCAGCGTGCCTTGGATACTGCTATTGCAATCTCCATTATTAGAGGGACACTGTTGTCCGGTGGAAAATTTATGTTACACAATGTTGCAGAAAACTTATGTGGCGGACTGACTGCTTGATATAAGCTGTCCACCGTTCATTCAGTAACATCGGGCCACATATGATGTCTTTAATTTTGTCTGTAAAAAATTGTCTATCCGTTTATAATTTTCTTTTACTGCCTTCGGTAAAGTACTATTATTTGAGCGAGGCGGCTCGGTACTTTGGAAGATAAGGTGGAGCCCATCCTCCTTTGGAATTTGACTATAACGACAGAACGACGCCACTTGGACGTTGGGAAGTCTATTTATAAGAACATGGAGATCTGTGAAGATCATAATTCTCACATAACGTGCGGTCATATGTTGTAGGCTCATTGTCCACAATTAGCAGTCTACTCATTATAGGAAGAGAACCTTTGTTTGGCCAGCTCAGCCTAAATCCATTGATGGCTTTAAGTCTGACCAATGGAGATGATATTTTCGTCCCAATCTTTCAGAGTGGATCTTAAAATCATGTGAGCATAAGGTCAATTTTTACTCTTAATCTTCCAGGCAATAGATCTTAAGATCTTTATGAGTATACCATCAATTAAACGGCCAGATTTGTCTTCCCACGTGGCATATATTTAAAAAAATGCCCTTAAAGTCAAGTTTTAGCGTGATGTTCACCATGTGATTTTAGGGTTATTCTTTCTTCCGACCATCTATATTCTTTCTTTAGACCATTTGATGGTACACCTATGATTTTAAAAAAACCAAAAAGTCGCTACATTTCATATGTAAGTATCCTGAATAATCCTCTAGGCAGGAATAAAAGTTCCCCTTATTTGGGCCAGGCTTGTACCTAATTTTCACAGTAAAAATAATCAAGCCGATAAAATTTATAGAGTAAAGGTAACCTGGTACCATACCAGGTAACTTACCTGGTACGTAATCTCATGATCAAGTGTCATGGACTTTGTAGTGCCCAAAAATCCGAAAAAATCATCTTTTTGTTGCATTTAATTGTTTCAATGTTCTTCATAGACCTTGTAGTGCCTTGAGGGATAAAATTTTGTTGATCTATGCATCAAGATTTGTTCTATGGCACATGATTACAAGAAAGACTACCTTATTTTTGGGATCTATGTCTTGTTGAACACCATCTAAGTCGTCTGATTTGAAAATCACGATGTAAAGATCTTTTAGGCAATTCATATAAATAAAAAGAGATCATTTAGGCAAAATATTGGCACCTTACATGATCTCTATCATGTGAATTGTCCAAGTCAACTATTGAATCAGATGATAAACTTTGCATTTCGTGCCAATTTCTTGCCTAAAATATCTTTACATTATGATCTTCAAATCAGACAGCTTAGAAGGTGCCCGACACCATACAAAACCCCAAAGCAAATAAGTCTTTTGTGTTAATCATGTGTGACCATTCAAGCCTCGTATGCAAGTTGTAGCTCCCTTAATTATTTCACCCTTTATTTTTAGACATCTTGATTTAGACGAAAAAATCTCATTATCTAGTGTTGGTAATCTAAGTGCAAGGAGGAGTAAATAGGATGCAGGCCTAACCTTTGGCTTTTTACCCATAAAATAGCTGATCTCTGAATTTGAACTAGCCTTTTACCGTCGGAGCAAGCAAATGCCACTAGTGCAATTGAGATTATCAAAATAATAATTTTTTTTTTTTTTTTTTAAAGTCTCTTTCTTTAAAAAAAAAAAAAAAGGGTGACGTGCCGCTCGACGGGGTGACCCATTGAGCGGCACGTCACCCTTTGAGTGCCACGCAGCACAGAAAGAAGGAGCTGGACCATTGTGGGGTCTCCGAGGAAGGGACCAGAGACCCTTTTTCCAAAAATATCTAACCCAAATTGACGTGAGTAATATACAATTCGGCCTATAAGTTGAGTAAAAGGTGCATTTGAAAAGCAACCTCATATCATAAAAATCTCGCCCAGCTTACCTACCATAACAAAACATACACATCAAACTTATTATTGCATAAAGCATAAGAAAGTAAGAAGCACATCAAAGTTATGGCAATAGGGGAATTAAATTATATTAAAACCAAAAAGTAAGAAATAAAGGATAATTTTCAAAAGAAAAAACAGAATCTCAAATTGCCCACCGTGCGTTGGAAGAAAGAAAAGGAGATATCTTCATGGACTCACCCCTCATCACCTATTTAAGTTTAGGTCCGGCGAAATTTCGCCAAATTCCGTGAACTCTGTGCTAGTGTGCTACCACCCACTATGCTACCACACGCCTGCTTGTATGTGTAATTGAATGCATATTATATAGCTGGCTAAAGTGTTGCCGTTCTATAACATCACCAATGTGGGACTAAACCCTTCAGTTTTTCCATTTGTCAATTATAGTTTTCTGCAGTAGCTGTCTTCTATATCTATTCGTGAGTCATGTCTTCTATATCTGTTCTTGAGCCAAGTCAGCCAACTGCTTAAATATGCTTTTTATATATTTTTAATCTTCGAAACTTTTCCGAAATTAATCCAAAATGTATCGAAATTAATCCGAAATTTACCGAAAAGAGTCCCCACCGAAAAATTACCGAAAACGAAATTTGTCACTATGCTCATGATAGGACCATGATCTCAAGATTTGTTGAGGAGAAAATTGGGATTAAAAATATTTTTTATCGTGTTATTCAAAGCAATCCAGATTAAGCACACCTAGGTGGAGAAGAAAGAATCTTGAGTTGAAATTAAAGGCACCCATTTAAATTTACAAAAAATTAAGGAGTTTGTATAACTTGCCCGAGCTGTCCGTCGGCACACTGAATGCATGCGGTGCGCATGCAGACTCGAAGATGGGCGCAGATCTTTATGATCTGTAGTAAGCTTATGTGGAGTCACCACCCACTGAGGTTTGGGAAAGCTTAATGAAGTTGGTATTACGTGCCCCACGCCCCCACCAGTAAATTATTAAATGGCGCACTGCATGCATTCCGTGCCCCGTTGGCGCCTAAACTCTTCAATTTGGGTAGTTGTGAGTTTTTTAAAAAGAGAAAGGGTAACTACTGAACACTACGAAAAAAAAAAAATTAGTAGCGGCACTTTTTATAAAAACTATAACTATTATCATTGTCATTATTAAAACAACAACTTTTTTTGTTAATAGCAATAATTTTTGGTGTCCCTAATAGTCTTAATTTTTGTAGTAAAAGCAAGTAATAAGATATTATCAAAAAGGATGGGAACTTACCAAAGTAGGTGAACTCTGTCATGACAAGGGCTAGCAAAGAGCTATTCCATAAGTAGCTTAAATGACTAGTATTGCTTTATTTTATACCCAATAGTTTCTAAGTTCAACTCTTCCCATATCCCATATTTATATTTTAAATTTATAACTCTTGTTCTAGATAAAGGCGACGCCAAAGATCCGAGTAGTTGATCTTTCTTGTTTATTTTTTATGTCATTTTTATTTTTATTGGATTCTCTTAGCTGACAAATAAAAATTACTTCGGAAATGAGACTTGTTGACTATACCCATATTGACACACTTCGTTTTCAGTGATTTTTCGGTGGAGGGTCCTTTTGGTACATTTCATATTAGTTTCTATACCTTTTGGGAAAAAATTGAGATAGTTTCGGGGATTAAAAATATATAAAATATATATTTAATATTTTTTTAAAAATTAGTATAATATATACTAAATTACTAACATATTTAAAATATTAAAAAAAATTACCGAAATTTATTGAAATTTTGCCGAAAAATTCTAAAATTATCGAAATTTCCAAAAAATATCAAAATTTTCATTTGACCTCCTTTTTGCTAATTTTCACTGAATTTCAGCGAAATTTGTCACTATGACTATACCCAAACAAACATATGATTACCAATGTCGCTATCGCAAAACACAAGCCAAACAAAAGTAGTTTGTCACTGAAGGGCCACCATTTGATCTTGAACGAACCATATTTATAATTGGTTTGAAATATAACATACCACTCTCTCGCGCCATACGGGTTTGTTAAAAGCACCTACATCTAAAATCCTTGAAATTTATTGACGGCTTGGAATCAGATGATGGAGATCTTTTTTACCCCAATCATCCACACAATGTTTCTTGAGACTATGAATGCCGACATTTTTTTTATTTCAAGAGGCATTGATCTCAAAAGAGTAGTCCTAAAATCACATGGCACAAATCATGCCCAAACATGATTTTAGGGCCATTATCTTTGGATTTGTGCCTTGTGGAAAAAAAAAAAAAAGACCATTTGATGGTAAGATGATGGTCTCAAGATTTATTGTGTGGAAGATTGGGATGAAAAAGATCTCCAACGTCTTATTCCAAGCAGTCAATAGATTTCAAGAGGTTTCCGATGTAGGCGCTTTCAATAAATTGGAGGCGCGAACAAGGGCAAGGAATCAAACATCGATCGATACCAATACGTATCGGTTTTTCGGCAAACTGATAAATATCAGCGCCGATACGTATCAAGTATCAACTCAGGTATCATATCCATATCGACTGATACGTATGGGGTATCATCTAGTACGAAACCTATATCAGCCAATAATACCTCCCAAATATATATTTTTTAAAAATATACCGATACAATTCGGTATCAACCGAATCATATCCGTCATCTATGGACCGATACCCAATACCGGTACCCAAGGTGACACCTTTAAGAGAGGTATGGAAGGAAGATCTACCAATGATGAGGGCAAAAGAGGCAATCCACAGACGTCCCAAAACTTGTCTGTGGGCGGATGCAGCCGAGAGAGCCCGAAAAACGCCGAAAGTGTCACTTCTACACTGTAGCCTGTCGCTTGTATTTATGCGAAGAAACCAAAAAAGACCCTTACTTGTACACAGCGATGCTGCAAAACAGTTTCGTGGCAACTCCATTCTTCTTCCATATTCCAATGTCAGAAACAGGCTTTCAAAGCTGATCAGGCAAATCTACTAATCGGACGGTCAAGATTATCCGATCCACGTGATATGTTTTCTTTCGCCAATCCCAAACTTGGAATTCCACACTGTGGATCTGCAGATAATTAACACGGATAGGATTATCCGATCGGTTCTTGGGCTTCAACAAATGAGCTCTTCCAAGTTTTTTGGATGGCTTTATTTCCAGCCAACAAATCTTTCAACCAAACTTAGGTGGGTTGCACCAAGAAATTTTTTGTTGCAGGTAAAATAAATCATTCTAGTTTATGTATAAGGAACAAATCTTTTCAATGAAACCTATAATGAGTTGCATATTGACTTTTTCGGGTTACAAATAAAGCCACCCCACTCTTTTATAGAAGTGAAGAGTTAGGAGGGAATATGGATATTGTGAAAGTCGAAATTCACTTGTACTCGAGGGCTGCATATCTGGTTGAATTTGAAATCCGGTTCAAGGAGTTGAACTTGACCATTACCCCAATACCCACAAGGCCACAAGCCTGACCGATCATAAAAGTACAATATAATAAATACCCGTTGTTGTGACTTGTGGTTAATCACCTTCTTGCCTTTTAATTTCCTTTTTGCCTCTTGCAATTTATTATATGTGTGCACGTTGGGGACAAATCCTAGTGTGGCTTCTTGATGGCGATAGATTCATATTGTTAGAATAGTCTTACATTTTTCGCACCTGGAGGTCTTGGGTTATATATAATTTGGGCAAACCTCACCTTACAAGTAGGTTTTGTGAAGTTCAGTTAGGTCCGTTGAAATTTTATCATGGTATCAAAGCAAGTATATTTCTTCACTACACATCACCCAATTCAATTGTCTACGTGATTTGGTTTAATTCAATCCCACCAACACGTGTGGGGACGTGTTAGAATAGTCCCACATTGCCTGTGAGGTACATATAATTTAGGTACTCCTCACCTTACAAGCCAACTTTGTGAGGTTTAATTAAGCCCGTAAAATTTATCAAATATCTAAGTAGTTGCTAAAAAAAGAAACCAAAAGGCCCGAGGCATAATCAATCCAAACGATCTAGGTGCCAAGTAATGTGATGACTTCTGCCTACCAGTAGTCTACAGGTTACACGTCTTCTAAACTAGAACACTCAGCACGGACATGCAACCCGTCTGAAAGTCGCATTAACCAATGCGCTGCAAACATTCAAGTAAATAAATGGAATTGATGGGCATACGACAGTTTAAAGAGTCCAAACAACTTGTGTGAGATCATTTGCGAGTGTGACCATGATTCTAAACATCCAAAATTCAACATATCTATTGATTCTTACACTAATAAAATATATAAGGAACGATTATGTCCCCTATATAATGGAAGAGATAATCGTCCTCTAAGATATATATGAAATTTCACGTGACATTTAAAACACATTTTGGATGCAATGTGAGGGTATGGGCAGTTGTTTAGATTAATTTTAAAAATAAAAACATATAATTACAAAAAAATATTTTTAAAACATAAATTAAGCTTAGACTATTTTTAATAATCTAAATTTTATTACTAAAAAAAAATATATGATAAAAGATGAGTTTTTAAAGGTGATAAGAACAATGCACTTATGATCCATGTGACATGAAAATATTAGTATGATTGACATGTAGAGCTCCATATAGAATTTTGGAGGACTCCATCTTATTTAAATAAAGTGTAAAGCTTTTCACACGGTCATCACATTGATTGGATGCCATGTGCACAAAAGACAATTAGTACCCTTACTTTCTTACTAGCTCTGCAAATTAGGGTAAGTGCAAAGTGAAAAAAACTAAGATTACTGTGTTTATCGTCTCCCTAAGCCGCTTGACGAACCCACCGCGTTTAGAAGAGAGTTTGTATTAGGTACAGAGTCGGTGGACCTGCAGGACACAGACCAATCCCAGTCCCTTTGTAGGGTTAAAATTGTATACCTCTACGGATTTAAATGGCCCTGAGGCTGGCTCCAACTACTTCGTAAGTCAGGTGAGGTGAGGTGGTTCTTTCGGTTGGAATAGGGGGTCGCCCTATTTTTGGTTGAAGTAGCCATGACTTTGGTCGTAGCCAGTTCAAACTTCAAACAAAGTTGATAGAGCTCTGGGTCTTGCCCTCGGCATGGGAAAAGAGAGCCAAGTTCTATTTTATGACCCGGTACAATTCACGTACTCAACCATGCAAAAACAAATCTGACCCTAAAGCACGTGTATTCTGATGATGTAAACGGAAACATGGTGTTTCAACTTTCAACATGGAACGCGTACCAAAAGTCACCCATGAATTGTCAAGGTCATAGGTTCGAACCTAGCTTGCTCATAAAATTATTTATATATATATATATATATATATATCAAAGACTCGGAATAGAGGTTACAATGGGTCAGGTAAAGTTCATTTTGGTCCTTAAATGAGCCAACTCCAACTCACAATTAATAGGGTTGCAGACCACACCTCATGGACAATTTAATGTACAAGGATCAGATCAAACTTTTAAAGGGCCGATTCCTTATCTAGACGCGGGAGCCAAACTCATATCCAACCTGACTAGTCAATTGGGCCAGATTGGCCCAGCCCACTTATGAACACGGCTAATTGTGCTGATTCCATACCGTACCATTCTGACCAAGTTGTGTTGGGTAAGCCCCACCAACTACAAGGCTTAGTCATGAACCAATTCACCTGGAGCTTTGGCCACTGATCAAATACCAACTCATATTATTATATATATGGTATATCCACGGCCTCAAGATAAAATTCTTGACCGTCTGATAACATGTCCCTAGCCTCAAGATCCGTTAGTTACCATAGTATATTCCAAGGATCAAAACAGCTGTTTTGGGCACCACCAAGATTAAAAATTTGAATCAAATTTTCGGCCAAAAATTTTTCATCCATACATGCTTTGTTAACCGAAATTTTGATTCAAAATTTGGCTTCATTAGGAGCCGAAACCAAAACATTTTGGTAGATAATTTAAATTGTTGGCAAAAAATTTGAACTATAGCATATTCCATGCGGTCTATGTTTTTTAGTGTAAGTCATAACAGTAATATGAAAGGCCGAATAGAGGTACCTATTATTATTATTATTATTATTATTATTATTATTATTATAAAGCAGCGCAAAAGTTATACATGATTCTCGAGCCCAGTGATTGAATAAAGTGTTTTTTTTCTTTTCTCATTGAAACGACCGCCATACAATAGTACCGAAAGTTAAACCCATTTGTCTTTGGGATTTCATATTCACCGACCAATCCTCAACGGTCAACGACTTCATGCATATATTCCGTCTGCTTTCAAACGAAATTTGACTGGGCATTTTTACTCGGGTCATTTGCATCTGAAGATTCCGTCCAGGCAGTCGAAGGTTTCCACCATTAAAATCACTGATTACCTTGATTCATGCAATGGAGATCTGTATTAGTCCCAATCTTCTATATAAGGTATTGAAATCATGGCCCAAGGTTCCAAATTTAGGCTGAAACCACCAAAATTTTAGTCTAATATCAGTTTCGGTCCCGCCAAATTTCAACCCTTGTCATCGCCCACCTATCATACTGTCGTACTCATGACGTTAACCGAGATTTAACCTGAAATTTCAACCCTTGTCATGGCCCACTTATCATACTGTTTTGGTGTTATTCCCACTTGGCACGTATCCCCAAAAGTAATTGTGATCAGAACTACAAGAAGGGTTATTGGGACAATTTTGGGGGTTTGAAATCAGCATACGACCATCAGATAGGATATTCAATGACCTCAAGTTCTGTGTGAAAATTTGGGATGAAAAATACTCACCTTCATCTAACTCATGGTAGTCAAGATATTTTTTGCCTCAATCTTCAACACAAAGGTTCTTGGGTGTGCAATCAATTTTTCTCCCAACCTTCTTCACAAGGGATCTTTGGAAGGGCAAAGGTAAGTCCTGTTGGGTATTTGTGACCCACACACTAGCCTCTTTACTTATTTATTAAAACTTAAATTGGTAAGACTTTTAAACGTGGTACAATAGGAATCACCACGCAATCTGGTGGAATTCCTAATTTATAGGGTTGTGGTAATCCCTCTTATATTGTGACACATCCTCTAGATTTAGTCTCCTTGATGGGCTAGGAGACTAATCAAGGTCTATTTAAGGAGAACAACGTCCCCTCTATATTCACTCTCAATGTTATTCCCATCAATAGAGATAGAAAGAAAGAGATGTGGTTTGTTCTAAAGGTCGTGATCTTGTACCGAAGATCTGCCGATCAAGCACGTCTTCGCGACCATCTGATCAGGTAAGTAAGATTTATCTTACTAGATTATTGTTGCACCTTATATGTTGATCAAACGATTCTAGCCTAGATCTAAAATATCTAACAATTGGTATCAGAGCTTGGATGGCCTGATTTCGTTTGATCCACACAAATCATAATATATATATATATATATATATATATATATATATATATATATATATATATATATATATATATATATATATATTATTTTTTATGTGTGCCGCTTGATCACACAGATTTAAAAAAAAAAAAAAAAAAATTCTTTAAGGGCGAGATTGAACGGTCGGTTCGGCCTTGACCGGCTGGGTTGGTGTCGGTATATATATATATATATATATATATATATATATATATATATATATATATATATATAAAAGAAAGCTACAATTTAAAAAAAAAAAAAAAAGCAGTTTTTGGACTGATCCAATTCGTATCGATCCGGTGCAAGGCCGACCGTGTCACGGGACCGTCAGTCGGATCCCAGTGTCGTCTTTGCTCATTGAAAATTCTTGTTTAACTTACAAAAAAAAAAAAAATTTGACCGTGATTCGGCCGTCCGTCTGATTCGATCGCACCGATGCCGATGGCCGTGTGGTCTTGACGGCGACCGCTGGGCCGTCGGCCGGTGTCTCAGGATCGATCGGATCAAGTCCACGAGACCTCTATGCCTCTGCGGTGATAAAAAAAAAAAATTAAAAGGAGGAAGATGAGCAGTGAGTGGCACTAGGGTTTCCACAGGTTGGTCGGGTCGTTGTCATTGGCTAACCGGCCGGGTAACCCGCCACACTTACACATTGCCCGCCCATGGCCCCTGACCCCACTCGCCTTGCGGTACTTATACTTGGACTTGGCCCACTCTGACCGGTCCCATGTCCCTGGACCACCCAATACTTTCGGCCCATTTGGCTCGGCCCACTTGGGGATCCAAGACCCAAACCATTTATATTTTGTCTGCACCACCATCTTGCCGCTTCACATCGACTCACAAAAGTTTTAAACTTCGAAACTTGTTTATAACTGATTGAACACTTTTTCGGTTCAAACTTTAAAATGCGATATCTGGAGTTTTACAACTCTGTTTCGCGCATATGACCTATCAACTTTAATCTACTCGACGAGATCTACACGTTGGACTGGTCTAGGACTGTTTAATACTGTTTTGGATATGAAAATTTCAGTCAAAGGTTAATAAATATTTTTTTGTTCCAAATACATAGTTAAACTGTTTATGATCATTTTGTATGGACACTCTTACACTATCATGTCATTGTTCATAGTTAATGCATGTGCACCTTCCCTTTATAACTCTACTTTTCCTAAAATTTAGTAATGAACGTATTTAGGGTATGAAACCTTGAACCAATGACATGATAGAATGCCTTGAGATAAGTTATTCCTATAAAGGGGTTTAGGAATACCGGTAAAGCAATCGTTCAGGGAAACGTTGCCAAAGTAGGTGTGAAGTCTGCCCAAAGGTGACCGGCCTATGGAGATTACGTTATCCTTGAATTTTGAGACAATTGTCTCATTAAGATTGCCAGAGCATTCACCTTCGTGAGCTACTACTTCTGGCAAAAGCTGACTTAGAAAACTTACGAAAGGGGAATGGATAGAATAGTTATGCATGTCTAGGTGAGAGAAGAGCGACGCTTCTGGCCTAAGCTGATGACTAGCTTGGATCAAACCAAAACACAAATGACTAGGTCTATGCGTGTCTACAGACACGAACTAGGGAGACATACAATAGGTCAAAGCTTCTGCCCTAAGGTAATGCTGAGACAATGAGTCATGTGTGTCCCTCAGAGTGGATGGTTTTGCACATGGTTAATACATTCTGATTGATTCGACCTTGACCCCAGGTACGAACTCAAATTATGTAAAGTTCTAAATGAACCTGTGCTGACAATGATCTATGTCATTGTAGCTATGGACGGATCACTGTTGCAGCAACAGATGGCGAGCATTGAAAAGCTCACTAGTACTAATTATTCCACTTGGCGAATGGGTCTGGATTTGACCCTTGGTTATCTAGATTATGATTTTGTTCTATCGGAAAATAAACCAACGACTCCTACCGATAACTCTTCAGAGTTTGAAAAAACTCTGCATGCCAAGTGGGAGAAGGCAAATCGTATGTCCATCATGATTATCCGCGCTTCTATGAGTGAGGTCATCCGTTGTGGTATTAAGACCACTGACACTGCACGCGAGTTGTTGAAAATCATCGAGGATCAGTTTGTTGGGTCTACTAAATCTCTGCAATATGATTATCTTGTGGAGTTTGTGAACATGCGCTATGATGGTAATGGTTGTGTGAGGGAGTTCATTCTTAAGATGTCTATGTTAGCAATGAAGCTCAAAGAGCAAGGTATTCCCATTGAAGAAACAGCTATAGTACATTTAGCTGTTGCATTCCTTCCGAGTCAGTTTGATACCTTTAAAGTAAATTACAATGCCCAAAAAAAAAAATGAGACTTGAACCAGCTTATCTCAATGTGTGTAACAAAAGAACAACGGTTGCGAGACAACAAGGTTGAGTCTGCACATTTTGCCTACAATCCTACTCATAAGAGAAATTTAAGAAAATGATCAAAGAAAGAATCACTTCACAAATAAAGGGAATAAGGACTTCAAAAAGAAAATTGTTGTCAATGATACCGACGATGGCTGTCGTTTCTGTAAAAAGAAAGGTCACTTCAAGAAGGATTGTTATTTATGGAAAAATGTTATGAAGAAGAAGCAACAAGGAGAAACTAATCAGCAGAAGCAGCACGAGGAGCCACAGACTGAATGAAAAGCTATTCTTTAGCAATGAGGAGAAATTTTGAACTTTTATTCAGTCTTTTAGACAAATTTTTTTTTTTTTTTTAATTAGAGTTGTTTATCGTTTTTTACTCCTCTAGATGATAGTTTAACTATTACTTTGGATTCTATTAGTGTTTGATATAGTTCTCTAGTAAATAATTTATTTTAATTACAACCGTTGAGACTAGTTATATCAACCTTCTTGCAATTGAGACAATCGATTGAGTCGTGAATAAAAGACAACATCAAATTCACTAATGATCATAATATTCCTTAAGGTGATCGATTAGGATATTAGAGTTTTTATGATCTCCTTTTGAGTGGGAGTTATCTCTGAGGGGCTTCAACCAAAAGATTTTTAGTGCGTGATCCAGGATGGGAGTGTTAGAAACACTTTCAGTACACGTTAATTGAGTGGGAGTTTCTTACAAACTTTATTCCATTCTTTTTATTGTCGACACTCTTTATATCTTTGATTATCATTTTGATGCATGTTTTCATTCTACTCAATATTTATCATGATTATCATTATTAGCATATGCAATGTTGGCACCTGGGATAAGTGCTCAAATAAGGAAGCTTGGGCTATCATTGATTAGTAACACAGTTGTATAGCCTTTATCCTAATAGTTGGGTGATGATTTTCACGTGGCGTATGCCAGTAAGATATCGTGGGATAACATACCTTAGGGTATAGCGAGGATCAATGCGTATACACAAGTGATTGCATTAAAGTGTGCATATACTGGTGTCACAAAACCACAAGTAATACTCTTGGGTTCATTAAACAACAATAATTTTTGTGATCATGGAACTATCTTATTGTCAATTGTAAAGCATGGTACATTATAGGCATTCATGATCCATTATTATTGAACTTGAGGGGATGATGTATTGTACCAAGTTCCTTGAAAGTCAATGGTTTTATAAAATTCTAAGGATGGCCATCCGCTTTTCAAAAGGACCAATTCATGAATTTATTAAAACAATATTTTGCCAGTGTGTGGATCAAGTGGGAGATTCTTGGGTATTTGTGACTCACACACTAGCCTCTTTACTTATTTATTAAAACTTAAATTGGTAAGACTTCTAAACGTGATACAATAGGAATCACCACGCAATTTGGTGGAATTCCTAATTTATAGGGTTGTGGTAATCCCTCTTATATTGTGGCACATCCTCTAGATTTAGTCTCCTTGATGGGCTAGGAGACTAATCAAGGTCTATTTAAGGAGAACAATGTCCCCTCTTTATTCACTCTCAATGTTATTCCCATCAATAAAGATAGAAAGAAAGAGAGGTGATTTGTTCTAAAGGTCGTGATCTTGTACCGAAGATCTGTCGATCAAGCACGTCTTCGCGACCATCTGATAAAGTAAGTAATATTTATCTTACTAGATTATTGTTGCACCTTATATATTGATCAAACAATTCTAGCCTAGATCTAAAATATCTAACAAGTCCAACCAGGTTGAGTCAAATATGAGTGAATCTTCACTGCTCATCATCCTATAAAAAGTGAAAATCATGAAAGTTATGATTCTCCCCTAGCCAACGGCTGTAGATATAGTTAAACTCAAACTTCTTGGGATCATTGAATGCTATAAAACGTTTATATGATGGTTTTTGGGGATTTTTTCCACACGGAATCAAATCAGACTTCTCAAGTGTTGAGGATTGGTGTCACGTGTAGGAGGGCCATGATCTTTTGTGCGTGGGATTTCGACGAAAGTCTCTCTAGTCTAATTCCAGGCCGTCATCGATTTTAATGGTGAAATCAACAGCCACACCAAATCCATAGCTATATCATTTTTAATTTTTAAGACTTGGGTAGCCGAGCCTTTTAGAGCACTCTGCTCAATCTCAGGGGTACGAGCGCACCTCAAATTAACACATGCCGGACATAAATCCCTATGGTGGCTTGAAGGGAAGAGGAGGGGGGAGGGGGGTTTGAAGGGATTCGAACTCCAGTATCTTGCTTATGGCAGCAAGCACCTGGCCAGCTGCCCAAACCCCTTGAGGTTAAGGCATAGCTATATATCATCACTGTGCTGAAATGCATACTGTATAATAATTCCTTATTCCTGAAATACCATCAAAAAACCACACTACAGGGTGTTAAGGCCAAGCGTAGAATCATCTTACACTTCACATTGTGGCACCTCGTCTACCCGTGGAGTAAAGGCAAACCGCCATCTTCTGTGGTCTAGCCTAACCACCTAAAGCCAACCCCCTTATTAATAATCTTATAAGCATAAATGACCCAAATAGCATGATTGCCGAATGCTATCATATTAAATGCAACAACTAGTTATCGCAGATCTTATTATTAGCACGCATACTCATGAATGATTAAGTGAAATTCTCAAACTCGGTAATAATTTATTTTTTTCCAGAAAAAGGGCATAATAGCAATTCCCTAAAAAAACCTAGGGCAAAATCGTGACAACAATGAAACGGATAAGCATCCCAAAAAGATATCCTATAAACGCGAAATTAACCAATGGTTCCCACGAGGAAGCCATTAGACAGTCCATCCTCCACGCTAATAGTTCTTAAATGTTCTCTTATAAGATTCTCAAAAGCATCAACACATACCGTAGAATAAATTTATAACAAATAAATAATAAAAATATATAAAATCTCAACCAATCACCGTAACTAAGAACTTTAAAAAAATACTAAATATTTAACATCTTCTGTCACACCATCCTTGTTAGACCCTCAGACATGACATTTGATTACCCATAAGCAACTATTTCCACCAAATATAATGCTTAAACCCTAAATTCACTAATAAATATCTAAAAAATGGAAAGAACATAAAAATCTCTTTTTTTTTTCTATGAATTAAAAAAAAAAAAACACTGCTCCATATGAAACAAAAACGCCATGAAAGATAAGAGAGAAAAAAAAAAAAAAAAAGAATAAAACCTACCAGAAAATAGCCATATATCATTCTTTTTAATAATGTCAGTGGTTGATAATTGATATATATATATATTCTTCAAACATTCGGACTCCAAAGGCTCCATACACGCGAATTAAATAAACCCAACACGTCCGGCCAAATCTTTCTTACCAAACCCTGATTGATACTTGCGGGTAGTTGCACCGCCAAAACCTCATCCACCGTCCGATTTCCGGCAACTTCTTCATCTTCATCGCAGCCAAACGCTTCTAGGTCTGACGTGGCACCGCCGGTTTCATCAAAAGCTTCATTTTCTCCTTCTATGGATTTCTCTATAGGTTCTTTTGGTTCATCCAAAACCGATTTTCCGGTCGGCTTCTCAGAAAATCGGCGGTCTTTTTTCCTCCCACCCTTGCCGCTCTTTTTGCGGTGCTCGGTTTTAGCGAGGTGTTCTTCAAAGGCTTCAATGGCTTGGCTAATGAGCTCTCTGTTAGGCGACGTGTCCCAACGGTACCAGAAGCTCGTATAGCAATCAAAGCACTCGCAATCGAAGAGGGGCTTGTGTACGTTGTTGGGTTTTTTGCATTTCTTCTTCTCTCTGATTATCGACGAAGGGGGTTTCAATGAACAAGTTATGAAATAGGCTAAGGCTTCACGGTCTTCGAAAGCAAGGATAGTCGTGAGGGCTAAAATCGCAGCTGGGAGGAGATTCAGTACGGATAGAGTAGTGGGTTTGCTAAGCGTAGAAGAAGAAGAGGAAGAAGGGGGAGAAGGGTAGATTTTGCCTTTGCTTTTTGGGTAGAGATTCTTCATTTCTGCATATGAGAAATGGGTTTGCTTTTGCTGTTAGCTTTTTATTTCTTCTCTGTTAAGCAGAGGGAAAGAGAGAAGCTCATATCTAAGAAGCAAGGCAGAGGTCTCTGTCTTGTGATGTGCTTCATTTGCCTTTTACAAAAATAGAGCAACTAGATTATTGTCCCGCCTTCCGACCGGCTATTGTAGGTAGCCCTAAGTGACTCGTACGATTTTTGGGAAGCTTGTAAGAATTATTTTTATTTACAGAAACGTCCCTATTTTTTCAAAGAAAGGGTTCGCAGGGAACAAATAGGCGGTAGCTTTTTGACCTTTATCCAAAACGACTCGCTACCAAGTTTAGCCAACCTTCGAGAGAGTAAAAAGTACAAATTACCCCATTTATAATTTTTTTTAACTCTCAAAAGCATTATTTTGTTTTTCTCGTTTTAATTTGTTGCAATTACGTTTTCTTCCTTAATCCGATTTGTTATTTGGAAGAAGAAAATAGAGACTTAAGAAAAAAAGCTTCTATATTTTACAATTGAGAAAAAAAGACCCTACAGTTTCTCATTGCGATGCGAGGTATGTTCAGCTTATCCAAAGTAAATTCTATTTTCAATTTGTTAAGATTTCTTAATAGTGCAGTATAAGAAATAATTTTATTTTATTGCTTCTCATTTTCAGTTTGTTAGGGTCTCTTAATGATACAGTATAAGAAATAATTTTATTTTATTGATCATTTTTTTTTAAACAGTCGATAACGATTATCTAAACGGTCAATAACAAATTTATAAACAGTCGATATCAATCGTTTAGACGGTCGTTATCGACTAAACAGTTGATATCGACTACATAAACAGTCGATATGTATTAACAGTCGTCGTGTCTCTTTTGTGTCATCAGCCTTATGACATCTTCCTTCTCATTCTCAAATAGATGATATCGGAAGTGGACATTCCACTTCTCTGTAACTATAATAGGCTTCTTGTAAACAATGATGGCTTGTATGAAGATAGTCGGCAAAGGATTATTATCATTTCGACAGGTATTTCTTATGAATAATTCATAAGGCGAATGTCAGCTATAAATTTTACAAGGCCAGATGAAACAGTTTTCATTAAGTTTCATATGAAGATAGTAAATACCCCTGTGTTTGTCGATATTTTAGACTCTGATGATTTGACCACCCTATTTATACTTTATAAAGTCGGGATAGACGTCATAAAGGTATTCATCATTAAAGAACCGGCATCCTTTCGAGTCAAAGCTGAACAAGTACATTTTGGCAGGATTGATTTTGTGAGTAATCATTTCTTTCAACCATATAAGTTTGAGGAGGATGGACTTATATATGATATCGTCCGATTATACGACTGATCAGTTACATAATTTATCATTTTATCACCCTTAACTTAGTGATGCTAGGACTTAGTTCACTACTAATGAGTTACTGATGTGCAGATATTAGAGATAAAAAGTAAATTAGAGCTTAGATATTAATCTTTGTCAAAGTGAACTCAAAAGGCAATAAGAAAAATGATTGAGCGAAAGAGACGATTTGCCGCTACTAAAATTCAGAAAATCGTAATTTTCGATTCTTCAAAAGACAAAAAAGAGAAAAGCGATAAAGCGTAATCCAAACAATAGTCAAATGTGAGGAAGCTTACTAAAAATAGAAAATTGTGATTTACGATTTTCCAGAAAATAAGCTATAAAGGAAATAAATCATTATTTATAATTTCCCAAAAATAGAAGCTTTTCTACTATTGTTGCTTTTGCTGATTACGTAAGAACTATCACCGCCATGTCCATAATTAGAAGACTCCTGTAACTAGAAGTCTGATGAACCACAAATCTAAGAAGATTGATGAAGATCTACATCAGAAGAACTTTGCTGCTGCTAAATAAATAACATTCTAGAAGCGCATCAACTAAAGAAAGGAAGGAAAGATAAAATTATGAATTAGAGTTATATTATGATACTTTTATTTTTAGTAGTTTCTTTTATTATAACTAGATCTTTATAAGCCAGCCCCTTATGATCTATAAATAAGAGGGCTCGGCATAGGAATAAGTATCGAAGAATTTCAGTATCAATTGACATTTGAGGTTGGATTTTCTTCCGATCAAATTAGTGTATACTAATTAGAGTATATTAGATATGAGAGATTTCTTAAGAGCAATTGACGACTGCAATTGAGTGCTGAAGATTAATGTATATATCTGTAATTTCTCAGGAGCAATTGACGACTACGACTGAGGGGTGAAGGATATATTTTACTTTGCTTTCTAGTTTAGATTTTATTTGCTTTGTAAACATCTCCAAATTTTAATTTGAATTAACGACTAAGGTTAGAATTTGCATATTAGTGTAACGATTTTTACTTTCCATCTTCAGTTTGTTAGAGTTTGATTAATACCCAAATTTCTGGTTGATTGTTGATTAGATTAAATCTGTAATGATAGGATCTTAAACTTGATTGACGACCAATGCTAGGAGACTAAAAATATAGTATAACGGTTCTATTTATTTTCATAAATATTCGAAAGCTAAAGATTAAAATTGACGACTTTAATCTGAAGGATGATTAGGATTTATTTTTATGCTCTTTAATTTAGAAAATCATTCTTTTATTCATATTTCTCCAGTAGCTTAGGAAATCTTAAAGATAAATAAAAGTTTTTAAGATAGGGATTTAGATATAAGATTAACTAGGAATTAACAAGATAATGAACTTCCTCGTGGAAACAATCCTATGCTAGTACTATAATTTCCATTGTGCACCTGCAATAGGTTAAGACTTGAAATTAATATAATTATAATACACAATAACAACTAAGTCAACGGCGAACATATCGATCAGGAAAATAACTATTGATTTAAACGATACTCCAACAATACAGGGGTACAACAATGTAGTCAAGGGTTAAACTACACATCAAAAAGGGTAGGAGATATCGATGATTTCAGTCATATCTTCTCTAGTGGATGAACAACTTTATTGACTCACAAATTATGTTCTATCATTCCATCTATGGGGATTACCGAAGCAGTTGAACCCCATGTCTATACACATGAGCACCCCTTCGGTGAAGGGCCTAGTCAAGCACGCCAGAACCCCTTCGATGAAGGGCCTAGTCAACCACACCCTAGTCATCCTCAACCCACTAATAAAGATAACTTAGAAGAAGATTATAATAGCGAATCGGATGAGTTTATAAAAGAGGATCCGAAAAATTTTGTGAGAGGCATTGATGATCCCCTAGTAGACTGAGCTTACAAAGTGTCAGAGACATCGAGCTACTCTTCCGATCAAGAGGTGAAAACCGAATACCGAAATTGGACGTTTAAAGTTTGAGAGATCTTTAGAGACAAGCAAATATTCCAAAGAGCATGGAAAGAACATGCGGTGGAGAAAAACTTCTAAATTTGGCCCTTTAAAATCACTAGTTATCAAGTAACAGTCGGATGCTACGAATATGGTTGTTCGTGACGAATACATGCGTCTAAATTGACTAGGCTCGACTCATTCAAAATCAGGACGTTCAATAGTACTCACACATGTGGGGCCGCTAAGATCGGACCGCACGGTCACCGTAATACTACAATCTCTTTCGTAGCCAACTATATATGGGAGAAACTTATGAAATGATTCAACTACACACTTACGTCGATAATGTTTGATATTGTAAAAACTTATAACGTATAAATCACATATTTTAAGGCTTGGAGGGGGAAAGAACTCGCCCTGAATGATATTAGAGGCAGTTGGGAAGAGCAATCTGTGGATCTACCGGCCTACGTGAAGAAGATGGAGAGGGAAGATCATAATGTACGAACGTCCTTTCAACTTTCGCCTGATGGTAAATTCCAAAGATTTTTTTAAGGTTTTGGCTCGTGCATCAGAAGCTATCACAATACACTTTATCACATATTGCTTGTAAATGTCACACACCTACGGGAACGTTTCGAAGAGATCCTACTTATTGCCTCAGCTTAAGACGGTAATGGCCATATATCACCATTAATATTTGTCGTTGTCGAGTTCGAAGAAGAGGATACATGAATGTGATTTCTTGAACGGACAAGTGCATTCGTGATCAGTGAGTTTAATAAAGATGGTGAAACGGATCTTCCCTAACGCATACCACAACTACTGCATGCGACATATGACACAAAATTTGGCACACAAGTATCCCAAGAATGACATGTTGGATCTATGGTGGAGCGTTGTGCATGCATATTTAGCACAAAGATTTAATCATTTTATGAACAAAATCAAGAAAGATGCAAATCTTTAGGTCGTACAATATATTTTAAAATAGACCCGAAGTATTAGGCACACACATATATCAAAGGAATGTAATAAATTTTCTGACTACGAATAATGCTGAAAGCTTGAACAGCGTACTTAAGATAGTTCAGGAGAAACCAATTATTGACTTAATCAGAACTACTAGAGAGAAAGTCGCTGATTATTTTCATAAGCGCCAACAAATATCTGAGAAATGGAGCACTCTTCTCTACCCAAAATCAGACGAGCACATGAAAAAAGTGCTGTAATTGGCAGATAGAAAGAGAGTTCAACCATACAAGCGCGATGAATTTCAAGTCAATTCCGAGAATTTCATTCATCACGTCGACTTGAAACACAAGATATGCACTTTTTATCGTTGGCACATTCATGATTTGTATTGCTCGCATGCTGGCTTGGTTGTTATTGTGTATTATAATTATATTAAATTCAAGTCTTAACCTATTGCAAGCACACAATGAAAATTATAACATAGCATAGGATCGTTCCCACGAGGAAGTTCATTATCTTATTAATTCTTATTTCTATCTTCTATCTAAATCCTTATCTTAAAAACTTATATTTATCTTTAAGATTTCCTAATTTACTGAAGAAATATGAATAAAAGAGTGATTTTCTAAACTAAAGTGCATACAAATAAATTCTAATCCTCCTTATTCAGATTAAGCTTCAATCTTCAACTTTCAGATATTTATGAAAATAAACAGTACCGTTACACTATATTTCTAGTCTCCTAGCATTGGTCGTCAATCAAGTCTAAGATCCTGTCAATACAGATTTAATCTAATCAATAATTAATCAAAATTTTGGGCATCAAACAAACTCTAGCAAACTGAAGATGTAAAAGTAAAAACCGTTACAAAATCTGTAAATTCTAACATGAGTCATCAATTCAAATTAAAACTTGGAGATGTTTACAAAGCAAAGAAAATCTAATCTAGAAAGCAAAGTAAAATATATCCTTCACCCCTCAGCCGCAGTCGTCAATTACTCCTGAGAAATTACAGATATTTACACTAATCTTCAACACTCAATTACAGTCGTCAATTGCTCTTGAGAAACCTCTGATATCTAATCTACTCTAACTAGTATACACTACTAATTGGAAGAAAATCCAACCTTATGCGTTAATTAATGCTGAAATTCTTCGATGCTTATTCTTATGTCGAGCCCTCTTATTTATAGATCATAAGGGATCGATTTACAAAGATCTAGTTCTAATAAAAGAGACTACTAAAAACAAAAGTATCCTAATATAACTCTAATTACTAATTTCATCTTTCCTTACTTCCTTTAGTTGATGCGCTTCTAGAGTATTCTTTATCGAGTAGCAGCAGAATCCTTTGAATAAGATCTTTATCAATCTTCTCATATCCATTGTTCATTAGACTTCTAATTGCAGGAGTCTTCTAATTATGGATATGGCAGTGATAGTTCTCACGTGATCAGCAATAGCAACAATAGTAGGAAAGCTTCTATTCTTAGGAAATTGTAAATAGCAATTTCTTCTTTCATAGCTTCTTCTCAGGAAAATTATTAATCACGACTTTCTATTTTCAGTAGGCTTCCTCATAGTTAACGATTCTCTTGATTACGCTTTATCGCTTTTCTCTTTTTGTCTCTTTTAAAAAATCGTAAATTATGATTTCTGACTTTTAATAGCAGCAAATTGTCTTTTTCGCTCAATCATTTTTCTTATTGCTTTTTGAGTTCATTTTTATAAAGATTAACATTTAGGCTCTGATTTACTGCTTATCTCTAATATCTGCACATTAATATCTCATTAGTAGAAAACTAAGTCCTAGCATCATTAAGTTAAGGGTGATAAAATAGTAAATTATGTGCTTGATCACACTCCCAAACTTAAGTTTTGCTAGTCCCTAGCAAACAAGGAAACATAAAATATTTAAAACTATGAATTTAAATGTCACTTTCGTAGGGAGCACGATTGCATTTAGCAGATACAACAAACCTTTAAACCCCTAGGTGATCCCTAGTAGAGGAGTTGTAGTCTCCTGAAGGTTTTTAGTCAAGTTACTTATAAACTTCAAATATTTTTAGATTTTTTTAAATATATTTTTTGTCAAAACTAAAAATTCAAAATATGAACTAATTAATTTTTTTATTTTATATAATACTAATTATTCAATTAGTCATTATATGTTCATTATTTCAAAATATTTCCAATTTTTTATCCTTAGGTTCCCATGATCGTAATCATTCTTGACCAGAACTCAATAATTTCAATTCTTGTATAGTGCGGAGTGTACGCATATCAGTGAAAATTTTATTCATCATAGATTTTTCTAAATTTTAATTTTTAGAAAATATTTTCATCCAAACTCTCACTTATTGGCATACTCTCAGAAATAACCAAAATTTTGGGTTCTCATAATATGATATGTTCGTGAAATTCAAAGGACACTCAGCTAAAAGGATAAATCTCATGGAAAGGATAATCAATTCTTTTCATATAATTTTTTTATTTATTCATAGTATATATCTCATATATCTCTACTAGACTTATATTTTTACAAATCGTAAATCACAAAAATCTTTCCTTCGACTTGTAATGGGGCTTTAGATTTTCAGAAGGTTTTAAAGAAAAAGGTAAAGAGGATTCAAAATTATTTTCAAGAGTTTTACTCTTCCTTCTCTTTTTCTTCTATTTTTCAGCTTTAATAACTATCCTTATTTTGGATAACTTTTTCTCTTTTTTTTTTCTTTTGTAACTCCCATTTTCTTCTTTTCAGTTTGGAAGCTTTTTTGCTTCACTTTTCATAAAATCGTCTTTTATGATTTTTTTTTTTTCTTTCATATTTTCATACATTTGTATTTCTTTTTCAGTTGGCCCTTTTCAGCATATCCCTTATCTATTAACTCATACTCTTTTCACCCCCTTTTCTTTCCTTCTTTTACATTCTAAACTCTCAAAAATTATAAGGGTCAAGGATAAAAAGTTTTGGACAGTACATATGGTTAAGGGTTTATAAAATTTTAGAACAAAGAAATTTAGTCTTTAGGGTTCTAATATGATTTCAAATGATAAAATATTATGAGATTTTGGCTTTTTGGCTCTGATTTAACAAAATATAGTCTTCTGTCATTTTCACGATTTATTAATATAAATGTCTTATTGCTTTGATATATTTAATAAACAATTCTAAACAAATAAATTATCATAATCATATAATATATTGATTCTAAATTCAGCAATATCAAATTTCAGATAGTGGAGAAGTTCAAAGAAATTTTAGTATGACTAAAAACAGTCTCTCTTACTCTTAGAATAAAGAGAAAATAGGCTCTATAGCTTACTGATTATATAATTTTTGAAACTATAATCTAAAATATATGAAGTTCAGATCAATCGTATAGTTTCAAACATTCTCTGATGCAGTATTCTAGAGATGCTTAACTTTGAATTGTAACTATCTTTATTTTAATTTTTGAACTACAATTATGATGGTTTGCAAAGAATTTCGGAGTTTTATTTATTTTTTTCATAAATTGCATATAATGATTCACTAAAAAAATTCAAAAAGAGAATTTAAAATTTTAAAATTTCTATGAAAACTAAAACTAAACTAATGTGAACTAAAAAAAAAAAAACTAAACTAATGTGGTGTTTCCCCCCCCCCAAAAAAAATTTAAATAGGATAATGTCCTCTTTGTGTAAAATAGGGGATATACAAAAAAATTACCTATTTTATTGCTATGTTAGTAATCAGGTATATAATCTGTAAAAACAATAAAAAAAAATTCCCCAAAACTTAGGAGATAAATACTTCCAATTGGAATAGAGAATGTTAAATGTTAGTAACACACATTGTTAGTAAAAAAAAACGCACAGTTAGTAAAAAGAAAAATTATATATATATATATATATATATATATATATATATATATATATATATATATATATATATATATATATCAAAATATTTACAATAAACAGAAGAGAAAAAAAACTAATATAAGAACTAATTACATAAAAGAGTATAAACCTAGAAAAAATCTAGACACACACTAAACTATGGCACTGGTAGCAACGTCCGAGAGAATGATTCTTTGATAAAGATCGATCATCGGGCTCCAAAATATTGTCGCCTATAACAAAAGATAAGAACACACCCTAGAAGCAGGCGCGTCCAATAGAAAAGGGAAAAGGGCGGTTAAGAGGAATTAGGAGGTTGCGGTGGGGAATATGAAGATGAAGTGGGGGTGGAGGAGGTGGTAGGAGGAGAAGAGGCTAACTATTTCATTAATTATCCGCCTTCTTTTCTCGAGGATCTTTGAGAGTTCCTCCTCGTGGCGTAGGAAGAGGCGAGTGAATGCTTCGGTGAATTCAGACCAGTTTGATGGGTTCACCATTGTGGATATATTTGAAGATGGAATGGAATAATGGTAGGTCTTTATTTATAGGCAATTTGGAATGAGAACAGTAGCTATTAATGAAAGTTGTGGTTGGCGTTGAGGAGTGTAACCATTTGGTATATCTATTAATGGTAAAAGACGTGTCTGCGCAGCGTGAATTGAAGCAACGCTTTATTATCGGAAGTTGTGTCCATGCGATATCTAAGTACTCAATTAAATTCACGCTTGCATTAATTAATTGTATTCGCTACGATTGTAAAATAGGTTCGAGAAATCGTAATCACTACGTTTCTTGTATCTTCTTACTAAAAATTTCTATAGTATATCTACAAAAGTGCTACGGATGAGTCGGTAGCACGACAATCGTTCAAGAGTATATCAGACATACTACGGGTCCTTTAGTGATATTGTGATTACTATTTTTTTTCTTGTAAAGTCACCATCAGTTTAAGTCTTTGCTCATTAATCTTAAATGTACGATTATCCCTGGGATCCTGAATAGTGACAACCCCGTGAGGGAATGTCTCTATGACATTATAGGGTTCGTCCAACGGCTTCGTAGTTTTTCAGGGAACAGTTTTAACTTTGAATTGTATAATCAGACTTGTTGACCTGACTCAAAACTCTTTCTCAAAATATGTTTATCGTGAAATGCTTTAATTTTGGCCTTATAAATTCGAGCATTCTGATAGGCATCATTTTGAATCTCTTCTAACTCATTAAGTTCAAGTTTCGTTGCTTACCGGATGCAGTTAGTTTAAAATTAAGTGTCTTAATTGCCCAAAAAGCTCTATGCTCTAATTCGACAGGCAAATGGCAAGCCTTTTCTTATACCAGTCGGAAGGGAGACATGTCAATAGGGGTTTTGTAGGCTGTTCTATATGCTCATAAAGCATCATGCAGTCTTATAAATAAGTCTTTTCTATCAGGTCTAACGATTCTTTCTAAGATTTTCTTTATTTCACAGTTAGAAACTCCACCTTACCACTGGTCTGAGGGTGATAGGGGGTTGCGATTTTATGTATAACCTCATATTTCTTAAGTAAACTTCTGAAATATTGGTTACAAAAATGACTACCCCCATCACTTATAATATCCCGTGGAGTTCCAAATCGTGCAAAAATATTTTCCTTATGATCATTAGTCCTAGTAGTTGATGCTTCGACCCATTTGAATACGTAGTCAATCGCTACAAGAATGTACATATATCCATACGAGGGTGGAAAGGACCCATAAAGTCTATGCCCCATACATCAAAGGGTTCTGCTTCCATAATCAGTTGAAGGGGCATCATATTCCTTCAGGATATGACTCCTTATTTCTGACATCGATCGCAGGCCTGATAGAATTGTTAAGCATCCTTGAATAATGATGACCAATAAAATCCTGATTGTAGTATCTTGGCAGCCATTTTCTTACCACCGAAGTGGCCCCCACAAGCATAAGTGTAACAAAATTATAAGATATTGTGGGTGTCACTGTTGGGCACACATTTTCGTATTATCTGGTCTAAGCATATTTTAAATAGGTTTGGGTCTTCTCAAATATAATATTTGACATTAGCAAAGAAAATATATTTATCTTGATTGAACCATTTGAGGAAATCTTACATGTTACCAAATAGCTTACGATATTGGCATACCATGAAACTGTTACTTGGATGACGAAAAGTTGTTCGTCTGGAAAGGTATCATGGGGAGGTTCTTTACTAGTGACTTTAGGCATCTCGATTCTAGACACATGATCTGCCACTACGTTTTTAACTCCTTATCCTTTATTTCGAAGTCAAATTCCTGCAAGAGTAAGATCCACCGGATTAGTCTTGATTTGGCATCCCTTTTTGCCAATAAATATTTGAGTATAGAGTGATCCGAAAAAATGATGGTTTTAGATCCCAATAGATATGGTCGAAATTTACCTAATGCAAATACGACAACAAGAAGTTCCTTCTCAGTAGTAGTGTAGTTAACTTGTGCTTCAATTAAGGTACTAGTCGCATAATAAACTACATGGAGAATCTTATCTTTCCGTTGTCCTAAGATGGCGCCTATTGCATAGTCGGATGCATCGTACATTATTTCGAAAGGTAGGGAATAATCAGAGGATTGTATGATTGGTGCAGACGAGAGAAGGGCTTTGAGCTTATTAAACGCGTCAAGACAGGCCTCATCAAAGTTGAAAGGTACTTCATTTCCTAAAAGGTGACATAAGGGTCTCGATATTTTTGAAAAATCTTTAATAAAGCGGCGGTAAAACCCGGTATGGCCAAGGAAAGATCGAATCTACCACACCGAGATAGGGGGAGGTAGATTAGCTATCACATTAATTTTAGCCCTGTCAATTTCTATTCCTCTTTTGGAGACGATATGTATTAAGACAATGCCTTTTTGAACCATAAAGTGGCTCTTCTCCCAACTCAACACTAGGTTGGTCTCTTCACATCTTTCTAAAACAAGGGTCAGGTGATCCAGGCAGGGGTCGAAGGTTTGGCCAAATACCAAAAAATCGTTCATAAATACTTTCATAAATCTATTTATCATGTCAGAAAAGATAGTCATCATGCATCTTTGGAAAGTTGTTGGTGCATTGTATAGCCTGAAGGGCATGCATCGGTAAGCAAACGTTCCAAAAGGACAAGTGAAGGTGGTCTTTTCCTGGTCCTCTGGATACCCCGGTACTTGATTGTATCTGGAATACCTGTCTAGAAAGCAGAAATATTCTTGACCTATAAGTTTTTCCAAGATTTGATCAATAAAGGGCAATAGAAAGTGGTCCTTGCATGTCATGGAGTTAAATTTTCAATAGTCTATACATACACACCACCCCGTGATTTCGCGTAATGGCACTAGTTCGCCAGATGCATTTTCTTTTACAATAATCCCAGATTTCTTTGAAACTACCTGAATAGGGTTTACCCATTGGCTATCAAAAATTGGGTAGATAATACCTGCATCTAACAACTTTACGATCTCCTTTTATACTACCTCCCTCATGTTTGGATTCAACTGTCGCTGACTTTCTGGTGAGGTTTTGGAATTATCCTCCAAATGAATTCGGTGCATACAAATTGACGAAGCAAGCCCTTTGAGGTCAGCAACGGTCCACCCGATTACACGTTTAAATTTCTTTAGTATGACCAGCAACTTGTTCTCATGTTCCTTGTTGAGAGCAAGACGAAATGATTACTGGTAGAGTTTCATTAGGTCCAAAGGAAACGTACTTGAGGGTGTTGGGAAGTAATTTCAGGTCTAAAGATGACGCTTTCTTGATGGACGGTTGTAAGGGTTCATTGGAAGTAGTAGGCAAGGGTTTTATCCATGGTTTCCATATTTTGGACTGGAGTTCAATGGCAGATGTATCCAACAAAATTTGAAAGTCTGATTCTTCTGAATCCGTATACCATGATGAGGCTCGTAGCACCTCTTTAGATAGGGCGAGAGGGAATGCTTCTTCTATCAGTTCTATTTCATCAATGCGGAAGCATTCCTCGTCATCTATTGAAGCCATTTGGTTGGTTGTTGAGAAGGAATTCAACTAGAATCGCATATCTCCAAAAGAAACTTTCATTACCCTGGTTTTACAATTTATGCAAACATTAGCTGTAGCCAAGAATGGCCTACCGAGTATAACGGGAATTTGTGTTGGAGATTTCGAACTTTGTTCCATGTCTAACACCAAGAAGTCGACAGAAAAATCAAATTTATTGAGTTCAACCATAACATCTTCAATTATTCCAACTGGCCCTCTTTCTAATCTATTGGCTAACTGAAGAGTTACCGAGGTAGGTCTCTGTGCAACCGTGGGATCCATGACGGTCCCGTAGTGACGATGCGCTCTCTAATAAAAATATAGAGTCGCCACCTGGAGCTTTCGGTGTCCCGAGAAACCTAGTTCATTTTTATGAGCACCGAAGTGCTAAAAATATGACTCTGAATCCGGTCCACACCAAAGGCTCTTGGGTAGGGGCTTCGGTTATCGATCGGGAAGGTGTTAGGCACCCGATCAACCCGCTTAACGCGGTCTCTACTAATGGCCAAAAATAAAATAGAATAAAAGAAAAGGAAATGGTTCCCTCTTGCCCAAATGGGCCTCCAATGCTATTTGTGCCCCTCCGTTCCTATCAAAAATTCGACGGCGTAACGGCACAAATGAGAGGGTAGGGAATGTCGAAAAGAGATAGGAGAGGAAAGGGGAGAGCTGGAACCCTCAGGCCCTTGTAGCACCGTAGGAGAGCCTTACGTGGCTTGCTTGGAGGAGCTTTTGAAGGCTTATATGGTAGAAAAACGGGTTCTAATCACTAAGGCTTACTAGCTAAGGGAGGGAGAAGGGAGGCTAGGGGATCATACACACCTAGGCTATGGGTTTTTGATGTAAGAACAAGCTTGGAAGAGGTTTTGGAATTCTAGAATTTTGAGGGAAAATAGTGCACCAAAGGGAGGAAGAACTTCTCACTTAGAGCTCTTTCTCTCTTAAGCAAAATTCTCAACCCTTAAACCAAGGGGTGGGGGGCTCTATTTATAGGAAAGGAGTGGATTAGGAGGCTACTTAGATGCTAATTGGAGTTAGCAATTAAGTAATCTCAAATCTAAGGTTTCCTAGGATTTTGAGAGCTTGAAAAGGTGTGAAGGTGGTTCTAATGGTGGATGATGGGGTGAGGCTTTAAGCCACTTGAAGGGTTGCAAATAGGTAAGGGATGGGTGCAACAGAACTATCAAAACACACCTAAAGATCAAGATGGTCAACAAGTCAAACCCCAATCTCAAAATTTGAGGCAAAACCCAATGTTACTGTTCATTAGTTGCGCCAGGCAAAAGCACAGTAAAACAGTGAGGAACAGTAGCCTGGAAGTTGACCTCGCAAGGGGTGGGGGGACCAGGTAAATGTTACTGTTCATTAGATATAGCGTAACTATTAGTTGCCTGGCGCAACTAATAGTTACGCAAATCCAGGGGGAAAATGGCCTGGCGCAACTATTAGTTGCGCCAGGCAAAAATCCCTCCAAAAAAAATCTGATTTTTAAATGGACATAACTTTTGATGTACAACTCTGATTGAGGCGATTCTTAGCTCGTTGAAAAGATGGAGAAGTCCTGTTTCTAATGGTATATAATTTGATATTAGTAGAAGATCTCAGCCAGTCCTGGTGCACCATTCTTCATCCATTGCCTGGGAAGGTTAGGTTTAGGGTTCGGAATGGGTTCTAAGGGTCGGGATTGGTTTCTAAAGGTTCGGGGTAGGTTCCTAAGGGATCTAGGATGATTTCTAAGGTCTGGCATGATTCTTAAGGGTTCCATATACGCCATCAAAAGCTCAGAATTGCACCTCTCTCGAAAGGTGTTTCAATCGGGCCTTGGGCCAAATTTGGGTGTCTACAGTCTCATTTCTCGTAGTCCTAATTTTTTGTAGGCAGAGTATGGTAGTAAATTTACGCTCGCTCCTAGATCCAGGAGTGCTTTGTTGATAGCGTGGTTTCCTATAATACAGGGGATCGTAGGAACACCAAGATCTTTAAGCTTGGGAGGGGTCCTAGATTGTAAGACGGAACTCACTTGCTCGGTTAAGAAAACTTTTTGCGAGACGTTGTTTTGTCGGCTTCTTTTTTGCGTACACATCTCTTTCAAAAATCATGCATAGGCAGGGACTTGTTTGATTGCTTCTAATAGACGTAGATTAATCTTCACTTCCTTGAAGATTTCTGTGAGTTCTTCTATTTTTTCTTGCATTTTAACTAAAAGGTGATGGTGTACCAAAGGCGTTAGGGAATGGTAACTTTGGTACATAGGGTGCTTCAGTTACAGGTGTGGGTGTGCCATCATTCCCTTTTTTATTTTCTAATAATTTTATTTTTGTTTTCTGGCAGTGGGTTATCTTTTGTTACATCATTTTCCTTTTTCTGAGGTTCAGGGTTGTCTATTGGTTTAGGCATATCTACCTTATTATCCACAGCTTTACCACTTCATAAAGTTTGAACAGCTTGGGCATGGGGTGTAGCATTGTTTATTATCTCATCACTCAATTTTCCCCCTGAGTTGATCGCTGGTGGTGACGATTCTTCATTATTTCATGTTTCCTCCCATTGTGTAGCAATCTGTTCAATTTTAGTTCCTAGGTTTGCAATAGTCTGAGAACAGGAATATAAATCTTGTTTGAGATAATTCTTTAAAGCGTTGGTGTGCGTGTTGCTGCAAATCTCGAAGAATCTGAACAACAGAGGAATCATCGGATGTGATAGACTGTTGGTCAGAAAATTGATCTGTGACATATATTGACTGGGAATTATAGGAATATTGCTGATATGCATAAGGGTAGTCTTGTTGGGTTATCCCTGAAAAATCATAATGGTTTTCCCATTGAGAATCGTAGGAATTCTCGAAACTTTCCCATTGAGCGGCAAATATCTGCTCAGTCATCGTTGGATAAAAGGGGGTAATCGAGTATTCCTCAGGAGCATAAGGTGACTGGTAGCTTGGCCAGAATGGGTAGTTATGGCCTTGCATGTCTACAAAAAATTCTTGTTAAAATATATATATATATTGAAAACAGGGAGAGAAACGAATCTGAGCCTCTAGTCTTTGTGACTAGCAAAAGTGTTGAAGTTCTGATCTGCTAATCCGAATAAATCTACAAAAGCTTAAGAAGTGATCAAAGAAAAATAAAAATATAAAAAATATAAAAAAGAAAGATAAATATTAGTTTCTAAAAGGATAAAAATATTAGATAAAAATTTAAAAGCATTAGATAAATCCGCTTCTCGGGCAGCGACACCAAAAACTTGACTTGGTTGTTATTGTGTATTATAATTATATTAAATTCAAGTCTTAACCTATTGCAAGCGCACAATAAAAATTATAGCATAGCATAGGATCATTCCCATGAGAAAGTTCGTTATCTTATTAATTCCTATTTCCATCTTCTATCTAAATCATTATCTTAAAAACTTCTATTTATCTTTAAGATTTCCTAATCTATTGGAGAAATATGAATAAAAGAATGATTTTCTAAACTAAAGTGCATAAAAATAAATTCTAATCCTCCTTCAGATTAAAGTCGTCAATCTCAATCTTCAACTTTCGGATATTTATGAAAATAAATAGTATCGTTACACCATATTTCTAGTCTTCTAGCATTGGTCGTCAATCAAGTTTAAGATCCTATTAATACAGATTTAATCTAATCAACAATTAACCAGAAATTTGGGTGTCAATCAAACTCTAACAAACTGAAAATAGAAAAGTACAAATCATTACACTAATCTGTAAATTCTAACCTGAGTCAATGTAAATTAAAACTTGGAGATGTTTACAAAGCAAAGAAAATCTAATCTAGAAAGCAAACTAAAATATATCCTTCACCCCTCAGCTGCAGTCGTTAATTACTCCTAAGAAATTATAGATATCTACACTAATCTTTAGCACTCAATTGCAGTCGTCAATTGCTCTTGAGAAACCTCTTATATCTAATTTACTCTAACTAGTATACACTACTAATAGGAAGAAAGTCTAACCTCAAGCGTCAATGGATGCTGAAAATTTTCAATGCTTATTCCTATGTCGAGCCCTCTTATTTATAGATCATAAGGGGTCGATTTACAGAGATTTAGTTCTAATAACAGAAACTACTAAAAATAAAAGTATCCAAATATAACTCTAATTACTAATTTCATCTTTCCTTGCTTCCTTTAGTTGATGTGCTTCTAGAGTATTCTTTATCGAGCAGCAGCAGATTTCTTCGGATTAGATCTTTATCAATCTTCTCAGATCCGTGGTTCATTAGACTTCTAATTACAGGAGTCTTCTAACTCTGGATATAGCGGTGATAGTTCTCACGTGATCAGCAACATCAACAATAGTAGGAAAACTTCTATTATTAGGAAATTGTAAATAACAATTTCTTCTTTCATAGCTTATTCTCTAGAAAATCGTTAATCATGACTTTCTATGTTCAGTAGGCTTCCTCATAGTTGACAATTCTCTGGATTACGCTTTATCTCTTTTCAATTTTTGTCTCCTTTGAAGAATCGTAAATTACGATTATCTGACTTTCTGTAGCAGCAAATCGTCTTTTTTGCTCAATCATTTTTCTTATTATTTTTTAAGTTTATTTTGACAAAGATTAACATTTAAACTGTGATTTATTGCTTATCTTTAATATATGCACATCAATATCTCATTAATAACAAACTAAGTTCTAGCATTACTAAGTTAAGGGTGATAAAATGGTAAGTTATGTGACTGATCACATGCCTTTGCGGCCATCAATCGGAGAAGTTATGATTACCATAACTTCTGTGAGAAGTAGTTTTTCACCACTTGCTTTAGACAATCATACGACGAACAATGGCTTCCCACTCTCGAGAAAAGTCAGTAAAAATTCCTAGCTAAGCGACTGCCGAAAAATATGAAAGTGAGGCCGCCTTATAACTGTCTAAAGCAAGTCGGTCGGCCGCGAAAGAGAATGATACAATCTAAGGGTGAAGCTAGAGCCCTACAGTGTGGCAAGTACAGCGAATATGGTCACATTCTCAGGATTTGCACTGTAGTGGGACTGATGGGTTGATAGTGTACGTGCAATGACGATTAATATCGCTCGGGAGTTACGGCACCTTAGAATAGATTTGACATAAGTCACCTACTGATGATATGATTGCAATTCACGTGTGGTGGATGGAGATAGATTGCAACCATGAACAGTATAAGAAGCTGCCTAGATCGTACAAGGAATGTTACGAGGCAAAGTTTGGCCGAAAATTTAGTTCTTAATAGTGATAGATGGAATGTTACGAGGCAATGAAGTATTCACGATCAAATTTGGAATGTGTATTTTCTTAGAAACTCAGAATGTATATTTTTTGTTTCGTAATAGTTGTAATTTTGGATTGTACATTTGTTTAGAAACATGGAATGTATAAAATTGTTTCTAACGACCAAGGATCAAAATTTCGGGTTTCATTTCAGTTTCGGAAGGGACCGAAGCTGAAATTTCGGCCGAAAATATCAACCCCATACAAAAAATGATCGAAATTTCGGTCCCATATCATCGTTTCCGTGGGGACCAAAACCGATAATTTCGGCCAAAATTTTGATCCTTGCTAACAACTCCTTAAATAGTCATCAGCGATTGTATAGGAAGTCATTGGCGACAGTGAATACAATCGTTGACGACTATATATACAGTCATTTGCAACTATCCAATGAGTCGGCTTTGACTATATATGCAGTCGTTAACGACTCTTTAAAAAGTCGTTTGTCTGACTACAAAGACGTCGAAGTCTATCTATTCGTAAGTTTACTTAGTATTGGTTAAATAATTTACAGTAACAAATTCACATTACATATACACAATTCAAATTATAGAGTTCAGGAATTTATATTACAAATTATCATATATTCAAATTTACAGTTTCATTTACATTACAAATTTTCACTGGTACATCTTTACCAGGGTCATGGTCTAATTCACCTCCTCCATCGCCGGTATATTTAGTCAGGGTATGGCCAATTTCTGCCTTGAACCTACTCATATCTGTTTGCACGAAGTCAAATTTCTTCCTGGGCATAAAGTACTCTATATACTTCAGCACAAACACCCCACAATCAAACGAATTGGTCTGTTGAGGAACGACTTTGGCCCGACAATCACTAGATGACTAAGGATAGGTCTTAACATTTAGTATAGTAGAGTCTTCGTATGAATATAAAAGCCCGGGAAGGTACTGCATCTGCTTCAAAATAGTAGAATGTCAAATATGTTAAGCAAGTAATGATGAAAAATATAAGTTTGGACGAATTCGTATAACGGTTACTTACCAATATTTTAAATTGGTTTGGATATCTTTCCTTAGAGGGCCTATTAAATATAGGGTCGACAACTATTACCGATCGTTCAAAAACCGTTACGATCTCAAGCGTCCAGTGTATTAATTGTTGAGAATGAATTTGGACAAATATTTGCAAAGAAGCAATATAATCTCAAAGAATACGATTTGAAAATTTATAAAGATGTTGGTAGCATACTGTGCTATAATCATGAGGCCACAGATTTCGAAATCGATTGAAGAAGAAATTTTGTAGCAGCTTCTTGCCTTGGTTCGCTTCGAGCTTATGGGCAGACCACTGTTCAGTTTGTTTCTCGACTGATTTTTCGAACAGTTTTTCAAAAAGAAAAAATTTGTTGAAATCCTTCAACTTTAAGCCCATCAGCCTAAGTAGGTCAAAACGGTGAGGCACATAAGGAAGCATTTCTCCTTTCCGTCAGGATGCATAGTATCATCAATGACTTTCAAGAGTTTTAGGTAGGCTCTTATTATCTAAAACCAATACAAATATAGGGTTAAACAAATAAATGACACTCTAAAGAGTCGTCAATGAGTCCGTATATAGTCGTTGACGACTCTAAATAGAGTCAGTGACGATTATATAAGTAGTCGACTTCGACTTTTTAAACCATCGATACCGACTCCATAGGAAATTGATATCGACTTTTTCTACTGTCGATACCGACTAAATAAAGTGTCGTCGACGATTGAATATACAATCGTTTAACAACTTTATATAGAGTCGACGACGACTATATACGGAGTTGTTGATTATTGTCTATTTAATACTTACAGTAGCAAAAGTGAGAGAAGTCATGCATGAACATTCCATAACTAAATATATGAGTTGTAAAGTTAGTTTACTTATAATATTATCCAAGTATGTCGTGCCCGCTAAACATCTGAAAGACTACACCACCAGCGTATAATCACTGGCGTTGCTTACGTAGATACTGCATAAATAATGGCCAACATAACTAAATAAACTAAGGAAAACTGCTAACTAACAATTCTAAGAAGAATGACTTACTCGTCCTCAGATTCAGGCCTATTCCAGAGGGCCGCTATCATGTATTTTCGCTCCTCTGTCGGCTCAGCAGTAACATCAGCCAATGTCTCCTCAATGGTCCTATCTGTTACAGACTTTTTGTTGTGGCTCCCTTTCGATATGTCCTAGGTTTGACGGCAGTGTATTTCGCGAGTTTCAATTGTCGAGGTCTTAAACGAGTGTCAATTTGTTGCCGAGGCACCCCTTCAATTGGAAAGAGTGTTGCTTATCACCAGCTGGACTATTATCGACTTGAGACTCGGGCTGCTTGTCACCAGCTATCGCCTCCTCATGCATGGGAGGATCCTCATGCATTAGAGGAGATGGTCTCTTATCGGTAGACTTTTCCGTGGATGATGGGATATCGAAGGTTGTATCAGGCACCTTCGATAGCAGCTCCTAAATAGTAGCATCCTGAACATCGAATGTAACATTATGAGAAAGCTGACTGGAATTATATTCACTTATACAAACTACTTTACAATACATACTTTAGGTGTCGCCTCCAAAATCGTTTCAAGTTCTTTCAGAATCCCTTGGTCTTTTCTAACCAACTTGTTGAGGTGAATCATCGTCTGCAACTCCACATCCCTTGAAGTGGGCCGCTCATTCAAGAAGTTGCATAGTGTCTCTACGGAGTTGCAATGTGTCACAACGACCTCATTCCCTCACTCCAAATGGCTCACTCTCTAGGTGAGTTTCAAGTTATCGAGCACAAGACCGTCAATCCTCCTCAATAACGATTCATTAGAGGAGGTCGGTGTACTTGCGCTCTCCTTCGTGGCCCCCCTAGCTCTCGGCCCTCTACATGGACGCGGCCTTCTTCCGAGGATGATTTTTCATCCGACGTCAATTGGGCGTCAAATTTTTCACCGTCAATATTGTCGATCGGAATGTAATTTCTCTTCTTCTTCAGCCGCACATCCACTTTCACAACTTTCTTCACCGCTTCGTGAATCTCTTTTCTCTTTCCCCCAATGACCTTTCGATCCTGTTGATATTCTCGTACGACGGGTATCTCTAACTCAAAGCCAACCATTTCGAGGGGAGTGTAAACCTTTTGAAAAAAAAAAAAGAAACACCCAAAATTTTAAATTACTAAATTTATAATAGAATATAAATGTAAGGTATCGACTCTTTAAGAGGTCAGTATCGACTATTTACGTAATAGTCGATACCGACTCCTTAATTGATCGTTATCGACTATTTACGAGGTCGTTATCAACTCTATAATAGATCGTTATCGACTCTTTAAGAGGTCGGTATCGACTCTTTAGGAAGACATAATCGACTCATTATGAGGTCGTTACTGACTTTTTAATGAATCGATATCGACCCATTAAAAAATCGTTATCAACTCTTTAAGTAGTCGGTACACTTATTCAATTGGCATTGATACTCTATACAGTCCTTAGCTTTATAAATTTGACTTATTAAATATACATCATACATTCTTGTTCAGCATCTTTTCGAGAGTGTAGCCTTTGATCCTCGATTGTGCCTTCTCCGCCCATTTCAACAATCGTGGGAAAAGCGCCTTAAGGGGTGTCCGTACATGCGAGATTTCAGGCAGCATCTCATAATCCCACCATTGAAGTACAGATATGCATCTATATGTATTGTACGACTTAAAGGATATACATATCGACAGTCTTTCTCTTCGCCAAGCCCTTCATTATATACTCAAGCAAGTCATGGTACAAGTGGAGACCCCACGAAGTTCAATTGAAGTTGTCGATGTCATCGATGAGGTCGACGTGGTCTTCCGCCAGTTGTTGGTGGAACCCTAAAAAAATATATATACACAACACAAATAGAAGAAACAAATTTACGAAGTCGTCATCACTTTCCGCTCGGCTAATTACACTGTCTATATGAGACCGGAGAATTCTACCATAGGCATTCTACGAAAATATTTGTATCGAATGATTTGTTCTTCCGGTGGTTTAATGGATGGGGTATACTTTTCGAGGCCAACTACAATAAGGTCCAGTATTAATGCAATGTCTAACTTTCGAAAATAGACATCAGTCTTTCCGATTCAAAAGTGATTTTTTTAAACCTAAAAAGTCAACATTGCATCGACCATATCTCCAAGAAATCTAACACTCTTTGGCATTTGAAATATTCTACCGAAAACTAATGCTCTCAGCAACTCCTTTTTCCTCAGGCTAGTGTCATCGTAAAGATTCCAAATACCACTGGGAGAATATTTGACAATAGCCCAGTCTACGACCATCTTGGCAGCTTGTTCAAATGAACTGTAAAAAAAAAAGGAAAAGAATGAGTCTCATACTAACATGGATTGTTTAATCAGGCTGAGATAACGATGTCGTCCGTATAAACAGTCGATATTGATCGTATATACAATCGATATCGACTTTATATATCGTCGATATCGACTCTATAAATAGTCGATACCGATTGTATATATACTATCGATATAGACTATATATAAAATAACTTTGCAAAATTAATTCAAAATATGCACCGTTGAAAGAAGAAGAAAATTTTTTACAGCAATGAAAGATAATTTTATTTCTAACTTACAGATTTGGTAGTTTAAAGATTCAAAAAATGTAGTGCCACCGATTACGAATCGACACCGCTCCTCCACCGACTTCAAACGAAAAGTAAAAAGTAAAAATAGTTAAACAGTAATAATTTAAATTTTTGACAGCTATTTATTACCTTGGGGTAATTTCAGCATTTCATCAAGGCGTGTGTCAGCTAGGCTTGGAATTGGTCGATTTGGGTAAAGGTGAAAATATAGGATCTCTGATGGAAAAGGTGTATCTGACAGGGTCGATCAGATAAATTTCCCTTTTTTATTTCGAAAGTAATGATGGCATGTTTTGTTTTGTTTGTTCCTGACCCGAGTGACAGCAACCTTCGTACACGAGTGAATCTCCTTCTTATCAAATGCTCAAGCCTCCGGAGCAACCCAGATGTTCATGAACTCGTAATTTCGTATATTTAAACCTGTTTTGGAGGGAAATTGACACGTGTTTGTTTGCAACCTGTTAGTTAAAAAAAAGGAGCCACTACTTGCACTCCAACACTTGACCTTTGCACCGAATTTAAAATAAAGATTTATAAGTTTAGCGACCTCTACTATATGAAAATACCATTTAAACCGTTTGATTTGAAACCCGTCATTTAAAGATATTAAATGCAAAATATTAGCATGAAATATAATCTTCATCATGTGAGTAAAGATAAGCTATTATTTGTTTCAACGGTTGACAACAATAGATCATATGATAAATATCGTATTTTGATCCAATCTTATCCACTAAGGATCTATAGATCATGGACTTTAAATTAGACGGCCCAAATTGCATTTTCACACGTCACATGTCCCCAATATAAAATTTCTTTTTCTAATTTCGGTGAAAGGGCAACATTTCCAAGTGCAAATAATGGCTCCCTAAAAAATGCAAGCGCTTAAAAAGTTATAAAGACGAATGTAAATTTTGGTTTTACATTTTGTAGATGCAGTGCTTGCCGAGAAACAATCGAGTGGTCTCTAGTCTTGCAGAAAATTAGGATAAATTACGAAAGTTTAGAAACTTTTACTCGATTGGGTAATGTGGGCAATGATTAGGTCTAGGGCTGTCAATAGGCCGGCTTTCAACCCGGCCCGAGTAAGAAACGGGTTCGGGCTTAATATTTTAAGTCATTTAATAAATGGGTCGGGCCAGATTAAGCTTGGAGAAGAAACGGGATCGAGCTGCAAAGTGTAAGCCCGAACCCTGCCCGGTAATTAAAATGAGGCCCTTATAAAAAGCAAAAAAAACTCTTTAAAAAAAACCCTTAAAAATATTAGAAACCCGACCCGGCCCGGATAGCTAACAAGGCCGGGTTCGGGCTACAACATTTAAAAATCGGGTTGAGCCTGGACTGGCCCGCACAGCTATCGGGCCGGGTTCGAACTCTCATTTTATATTTTTAAAAATGGGCCTATAAAAAAAAAAGCCCGGCCCAAATCCAGCCCGGCCTGGCCCATTGACAGCCCTAGTTAGGTCCCACTAAGGAGAACCGGATTTCCTGTCCTACCCCATCCACCACCCTAGGAAATAGGAGAATCTAGACTTTCTTGATTTTCACTTTCTATAACATAACGTGCAGTCCAGATTCTCCTATTTTCAAGGACAATAGATGGGGTACGACTGAAAATCTGGTTCTATCTGATAGGATATGGCCATTACCCTGGGTTAATGGTGTGGAGGTTTTAAATGTCGGAAATCCGATATGGCCATGCACTAGACCAATCTTCTAAATTCTAGAAATCGGCCATAACCAATCAGTTTATGCCATATGCACCCCGATTCATTATGAGGTCAAATATTAGATTAAAGAGGACAAACATCAACCCAAATCATCCCATATCAGCTGATATATATCAGATATGGATAGGGAAAATATCAAAATTGTATTTTTGTAATTTTTTATTTTTGTATCTTTTTTATTATTTTAAAAATAAATAAAAGTAACTATAAATAAATAATAAAAGTTGTTTAAAGATAGGCCAGCTTGGCCTTTGCATGTTCGATATATCTTAGGCACTGGGACTTGCATGTGGGACCTGCCTGATGTCACTATGTATCGGTGTTTAATTCGCTGCGCCACACGCTCATGCATGATTTTAAATGTTCGCCATATGCAATACATCATACATATCGGTTGATATGTATCGGATAGGAGTGACTCAAATAAAATACTTTTTGTAAAATAGTTATATTTTTTATATTGTTTGAGAAAAATAGTTATAGTTATGTTTTTATTACTTTAAAAATGAAAACAGTTGCTTAAATATTAGCTGATTAGCATATTTGTGTCCTTTATAACGGATACGTATGGCCTGGGACCCAAACCAATATATCTATACAAATCAGACTTTAAATCCCTAGTCACACGTTGTCACACATGACTTTAAATATCGACCACAATAGGATACATATGTGCCGATATATATCTAGCTAGTTAGCGCCCCTAATATGATCATATATAACCATGTCAGGTTATATCGGTCAATATGTATGTAAAATAAATGAAACAAAATACCAAAAATCTCTTTATACAATTGTTTTTATTTACCGAGAAAGAAAGACACTTTAATATATGCCAATTTGCTTATTATGTATCTAAATTTATTTCATATGTACAAGCTTGGGACCCGTCTGATATACCGATATGTATCGTACTTTAAATCCTTGGTCTCACGTCTCACCGATACGACTGGAAACGAAAAATGGTGTTCAGATGATCTTACATCATTAAAATAAGTGTTAGATCTCACACCATTAAAATACACTTTATTGTTTTGTCACGTAGCTCATGCTTTGAATCCAATGTTTTGGTGGGCTACCGCTACAAAATATGGGACACCCGCTAGCAAAGCAAAGAGATTAGATTTGGAGAGAAGAGTAGTTTGACACCCGCTAGCAAAGCAAGGAGATTAGATTTGGAGAGGAGTAATTTCTAATTAGTTAGAGTGGTTGGTTTTGTTTTGTTTTGTTTTTTTAAATAATATAGTGGTTGGCTGTCGTTGAAACATATCTCAGTTAAATAATAACACCTATAAGAGGATTTGGATCAAATCGTAAAATTGATGAACTTTAATCTTAACCGTTAAAAATTAAGAACAATATTGCAGATATAAAAGAACAATATTTCATGGGTCATCACATAGATTAGATATAGCGTATGATTATATCAAAATGATATGCATAGTAAGTCAAAATATTATCACCTGTACAAAAGTGACGATTCATACATATACTTCCACTCGTTAATTAGTTTACAATGTATACAAACTCAACTTAAAATGTTGGGTTTTTCTCCGACATCTCGAGGCCAGATGTGATATGCTTATCGTCTAGCTGCTTGTTTTATGGGTATTCACAAGTGATCCCCATAGTGTATTTATAAAATTATCAAAAAAGAAAATTAGAATTATTATAAAATAAAATAAAAATGTATTCATAAAATTGCTTATCGGGCATGAAGGTTTCACGGAATCACCCGACCCACATATCCATACTTGCCAAGTTGGAAGTAGGAAAAAAAATCAGCAGGGCGAAAAAAGGTGAAAAAATTGGTAAAATTTGGGAAAAATCGGGAGCATTTGGAAAAAGTACTAGAAATATTTTTAAATATTAAAAATAAATCTTTTTATGATGAAAAATAAGAAAAGTTTTCAGAAAAATTTGCGATTTTTTTAAAATTACAAGTATTTAAAAGAATTTTTAAAAAATAAAAGAAATAAATAAATAAAAATACATTTAAAAGAATTTTAAAAAAAATGCTTTTTAAATGAGTTTTATACTTTTATTCAATAAAATCGAGAATTTGATAATTATGCACATATGCACTTAAATGGGCGAGGGCCTCGAGGCTCTAGGAGAGTGCAGGCGGCCAAAGGCCCATAATGTGCAGTTGCTTAGTAATGGATCTACCTTTTTTACCATCTATTCTGATTAAAAAGATTACTTCTCCACAGAAAAGCGCTCCCAAAAATCAGTCCCAGTACACTTTTGACAAAATCCGGTGACTAGCTAAAAGTCTGGTGAGAGTCTCCCTTTAATCCTTTTTGTTTATAATACTCTTTGGCTGCAATTGGGTTAGCTCTTTCAGGGCAAAGAGTAGCTCTCCTGCTCTTAGTTGCAGCAGAGAATTGTTTTTATGTATGGTAAAATAGCTCCTCGCCCTATTTGCTCTGGCAAGGAGCTATTTTAAATGATAAAATTGCTCAGTCTGCTTTATGCCATGACAGAGAGTTGCTTCTACTCTTATAAAAACTAACCCAAACACAGCCTTAAGTCTACTCACTATAAAAAAATTGGCTTTTTGCGGCGTTCAATAAATGCCACAAAAAGTCAAATAAACGCCACAAATATAATTAGCGGCGCTTTATTCAAACGTCGGCAACACATGTATTGTAGTAGCTATTTGTGACGTTCATAGCGGCATTTCAGATAAAGCGCCGCTATATCTTTATTACTAGCAACGTTTAGAGAACGCCACTAAAGGATCTGAAACATTTCGTGGTAAACATTCAGAAATGTCATCTAAATTATTTTAGCGACGCTTATAAACGCCACAAAACACAGTTGAAAGGTATCGCTAATAGACCTATTTGCGACATGTTCTCGAAACGCCGCAAATAGTGTATCTGAAAGGATATAGCAACGTTTGTGGATGAAACGCCGTTGTAAGTGACCTATAGCTGCGTGTTTCCGAAAACGCCGCTAAAAAAAATTATTTAATTTTATAATTATTTTAAAAAGTTACCGATATCATATATATTTTTAAAAAACCTTCATCCTGGTGAAAAAAATTTACTCATCCACAATCACACAGTAACCATTCACGAAAGAAAAAATACAAGGCTCAATAAAATTTAACACAATGCAATAAGTCTCCCCAAAAAAATTAAATCATCAAAAGTTATAGTATAAAGAACACAAATCAACAAAAGTAATGAGTTTCTTTTTTAAGGCTAAATCACAAAATCCCCATATTCATAGACCATAGGCTAAGTAACAAAAAACATAGTTAAATAACAAAAATCTCCATTATTTCTATCTTTGTGAGATAATGTTGGCCTTTTAAAGAGAGTTGATTCAGCACCATTGTTATAGCATGAAACATGGAACTCCTTTAACATGTTGCGTTGCATTGTAGTAAACTCAAAAACTGCACAAACTAATCAAGAATCAACATCAGATAGGGAGATATAAATGGATATTTAAAATAATCAATGAATTCGAAGAAAGTAATCTTAAAGACTGAAAATAGCTTCAATACTCAAAAAAATTCAGCAACTTACCTAGATAGGCACCTGATTAGATTTCGATGGAAGGTACACCACTGCTGCCTACAGAATTGAAACTAAGCATTTCATTTAGTTAATAATATCAAAATAAAATAAATTTAAGTGAAACTAAGCATTTCATTTTAAGTTTCTGGCGAATTTAATATTATAGTTAAAAAAGAAAAATAGTGATATATACCTGTTTTAGAAATCATCAAAAGAGGATGTGTTATTTGTTAAACGCCACATAAATACATCAGTATCAAGCAAAACATAAGGGATTTAGAAAGAGGTCTCAACATCCATGTAGAGAGTGAGAATCATCAATTATTTTTATGGATCACGATACAGAAGCAATACATATCTGAAGTCAACAAAATAAACAGTACCAGCAACATAAACACTATCCAATCTAAAATAATATTCTTGAAGTATAGACGAGGATAAGCCAAAGCCCCAACCACAAAACCAATGATAAGCATCAAACTAAATCTGCTAGATATGCTATAGCAATAAAAAAAGTTAATGGACTGCTATTATATAGCATTCGCACCATGAATAGAATTGGATTTAAATTTAAAATTAAAAATAGTTTCACGTGTACAAAGATGATGAATAATACAGTTTAATGGTGTACTAGCCTCACATCCTACATAAACTACAAATTGAAATGAATACTTTCTATAAAACCGTCTCAAGGTGGCACAATATCATCTCGTCTCTCTAAGGCCCGAGCTGTGAGACGTATCGCCCAAGAAGTTTCGTCTCAAGTGAAAATGAAAACCCTGCTAGCAACTCACAACAGGCTTCCAGACCTTTCATCACTAACACAAGAATATGGAACAATCACACATCCCCAAATTACAAATCATCACATGAACATATATTAGCCTAAAACAGTGCCCACCAAAAGATTCTAGCCATTCGAGCCGGGCTCTTCAATATAGACCATCGTTCATATCTAATGTGGGGTCTATATTGAAGTGCTTGGATTAGATGGCACTGATTCACTGATCGGTGTTTCTCGGCTAAGTGAAATTCACAAGAGGTGTAACCACTTGAATGAAGTGGATTGGCCACAAATGTCCCATGCCTGGCACCACATGGCCTAAAAGTATTCTGGTGAGGGTGCCATTGATTAATGAAAGAGACCAGAATTGAGGGTGAGTGGATGTCTTGGCTAATGTAAATGTGCACTGGTTTGTGGGTAGAGATAGGAGCGGATGTACATGAACTCGTCATTTGGAGCATCAAGTCCAAGTCCAACTCATCAATGCATTGAAGAGCATGCAGCAATCAAGACTGTCATCCATGCCCCCCAAAAATAACTAAAAAAATGCATCCCATCCACTGCTAAAAACATGATCAAAGTTAGAAAAAATTTAATGCACTAGGTTAAGAAGGCGAAGGTCAAACTTTGACCATATTTTTTAAGTGAAAAAAGATGTAAAAATTAAATATTTTTGTTTAGATCACCTACCACATGGCTAATGATCCCAAAACAGGTGTTTTGGGGGGATCACATGCCACGTGGCATTAGATCTCAACACTAGTGTAGCGTTCAAACGCTACACTTCAAGAGTGGAGATCCTTTAACCATATATATATATATATATATATATATATATATATATATATATATATATATATATATATATATATATATATATGTGTGTGTGTGTGTGTGTGTGTGTGTGTGTGTGTACAAATAATGGGTTTGAACCCCACGTTAGTGTGTGTGTGTGTGTACAAATAATGGGTTTGAACCCCACGTTGGTGACTGTGGGTTCAACCCGCAGATCACGATTCACATTGCACGTGATCACGAGTGGCAAAATCCTCTAAAGGTTCAGCCCATCCTGAGGGTTTTAGAAAAAAACTATATTTGGATGTTTTTGCACTTCAAATCGTAGTGTTCTTGGTTTCCCGCTCAAATATGGGCCATTGGAAATTCACTTCTGACCTAAAATTTAACCGCAAAAAATGACCATGCAATTAAGATAGCCATTGATCGACCTTGGGCATGTTGACTCGACACCCGATCCTTTGGTTGAGTGCCACGTTTCACTCTACTGGTCCTGAGCCTCTGTACATATATTTATTAGTAATTTGGTTTTGTGTTTGGGGTTGGTGAAGTTATCATATGGAAAAGTATAATCAATGTCCTCAAACAACTATAATATATTTGGAAAGGAATCCTAGGAGAATAACTTGTTGCATGCACATGTGCTAGATATAGTTTCTCATGATGGTACAGTGTGTTTGCCCCTCTTTGGTTTTTTTCTTTTGTTTAGTTTCGAGGGAGCTTCTCGCTTCCTCTCTCTGACCTGCTGTAATTTTGTTTCTATTAATGAGATTATATCTTAACGTGATAAGCAAAAAGAGGTGCGTGTAGTGCTTTATGGATCAAATTTTTTTTGCAATTACAAAAGTGCATATTTTGAGTTGCCATGGTGCGGACGTAGCATATTGATTGAGCTCCGACTGGAATGATGTTTTGGTTCCTTTGATTCAGTAAATGAATTGTGTCTGTCAGTTCATTTTCTTAATATTTCCCAATTGACACCAATCTTGTCGTTTTACTACCACTTTATTGGTCACCGTTCATCTGTTTCAACTTTCGCTAATATTACCCGCGTAAGTTTGCATTATATCTGAAGCACAAGCGTGACATTTATAAGTGGAAAATTACCCGCAGTTAATTCTATATTAAAGAGTCATCAATTATTTGCAGGATAGTTGATATCATGACCCCTTTAATTTTAATGCTTCTGATGGTTGATACACAAAAAGCATTAGAGAGTGGTTTTTAATACTAAAAAGGATTGTCACCATTTATGTAAGGATAAGGAGTTGGTTATTTGTATATAGAAACTCATATATGGCGTCCTTGCATTAAGCTGAATGCTACATTGTGTTCAATGATATTTGAAAGATTGCTTGTGATTGTTGAAAATGTGGAAATCATGACCTTGCATGTATTACATGAGTTGATTGAATGATAGCAAGATTGATGTACTATATTAAATGCAGGAATGCCATTCTAATTGCATCATATTATGTCTACTTGGACTTCAACAATGCTATGTTAACATATAGTTGTTGTTGAGAGCATTCTTTCATATTACAGGGTATGACTTGTAGCTTTATCTCATCCAGCGTTTCCTTTTATTTTTTATTCCTCCAAATTTGTTTCTTAGTTTATTACTGGGTTTGTGATCTCACTTTTGTTGTTGTTCCTCTGTTTGGATATGAATAATATTTGTGTTGTTCACTAAACTTAGTTATTGATTAATGTGCAGACCTACTTGTGGATCCAAATATTCAGGTTCTATTTCAAATGCACCAAGTGCTCTGCGGAAATTACAATGAAGACTGACCCTCAAAATTCAGATTATATTGTTGAATCAGGGGCAACCTGCAATTTTGAGCCTTGACGTGCAGAGGACGAGGTAAACAATTATGTTTGTGGTGAATATGCTATAGATGGCTTCTTTGTTTCCTCGTTTACCCTTTGGTTGTTGTTTTTATAAATTTTTTAGGACTTCATTTTTAAAGCATATATTACTTCTTTGATCAGGAAGCAGATAAAGAAAAGAGAGAAAGGGACTCATAAGGAATGGGGGATGCCATGAAATCATTGGAGAATAGAACTTTGGATTCAAAAAGGGAGATGAACATTCTTGCAGCACTGGATGAAATGAAGTCTATGAAGGTACCAACCTAATTAAATAATTTTCATATATTAATAAAGAACCCTTAGGCTTAGTCTGGGATTAGAGGTTTGGGTAGACATAATGTTAAACTTTTTTATTAACTTAAAAGTGGCCTAGTAGATGATGAGCCAGTTGATGATCATGTTGCTTCGACTTCTAATTCACTACGTGAAAATGAGGAATAAACAACACCATTTGCTTAAAAACAACCATGGTTTCTAGCCGTTGTAAAAAATTAATCAATGCAACAGCCCAAAACTGAGGTTTAGGCGATACAACGGCTGACTTAAGGGGGTTCGAACCTGTGACCTAATCTTCTTCCACAGATGCTCAAGTATTGCTCCAAAATATTAATTTGCGCCCTAATCTTCTTCGTCTGCTACCACCCACGCTCTCGGTCTGCTCTCGTGGTCTTCTTCTACCCACAAGAAATAACAGCCAGAGCCAGGGCCTCTCTCTCCCTCTCCCTCTCCCTCTCTCAATCTCCCCTCCAGTACGACACACTCCTCTCTCTCTCTCTCTCTCTCTCTCTCTCTCTCTCTCTCTCTCTCTCTCTCTCTCTCCATTTTGCGAGGCCGGTGACTGCTGCCCCTACTTCTCTAATGGGCGATGCTACTCACTACAAAAAAGAGGTGATTTCCCGGCCACCCACTCAGCCGACCCACTCCACGCAGCCTACTCATTCCACGATCAAAGCTTCCTTTCGCTCAGCCCTAATTTCATCACTCAGCCCTAAATTCCTCTCGCTCAGATCCTCAGATTTGGCCGATCTCTTCCTTCGTTGGTTTTCCAAAATCCCAATTCTACATAACCATTGGATCTAATTCAACCTTCTCAACTGATTCCAAATCTGTATGTTCGTTATTCTCACTAATCTCTTCATTTTTTTGTTTATTTATTTTTAAATCTTCAGATCTTTGTGATGCCTTTTCGAATTATACTTGAGATCTATAAATTTTTTTGTTTGATTTAATTACATTCCCCTGGTATAAATTGTGATATATTTAATCAAAATTTGAAATTTGAAGACTATTACTCTGTCAATGACAGGACAATGACAAAATTACAAGCAATTAATTGAACACCAAAGAATTACTATTACTATTATTATCATCATCACTGTTCTTATGAACTCTAGCTGTCGAGGCTATTGGTTTATTAATCAGAACACGGCTGCTTGCAATTTTGTAAGTGCCTTCACCCAACATCCCTGTGTTATTACTTATAGGGATTTTTTTCTTTCCGTTTTTTTGGGCTATCGGTTTAGCTATGTATATTTTTTGGTGTAAAATGCAATCCAAAAAAATTTCAACTTTTTTTTGTGGCTCAAGTGTTCGACAAAATGCCCGAGAGAATTCATTTTTTATCAATAAAAATGCTCAAGTGTTCGACGAATAAAAAGTGATAAATTGAACACATCTTTGATATTATCAGTTGATCACTTTAAATAATTTTTATCACTTAAATAATGCCAACAGTTCTACTAATTAGTCAGTTGGTCAAGCAAAGATTGCACGGATTGTATTGGTTTCACGAGTAGATGTGATCAGCTTAGCAGATTATCCCTTCATATGAAATATGTTCTTTTATTTTTTCTGCTTTGATCATATGAGATCATTTTTTTAGTTAGACGACAATGAGTGATTGACCAGTTGATCCAGCAGTGGCATGAACTATCCAGCTCTTAATAGATGTACGTGTGTTATGTTGATCAAACCTTTATTACCAAGTGAGCTTTATTACCAAATAATCTTTTTTTTATCAAACTTACACACACAGTCATATTTAAAGACTTTGTGTGCCTTGCATGACTCTCTTTATAGAGGCACTCAGGGATCACATTTGTAGGTAAGGTACCTGGTGAGATAGATTATAATGAGCAGATTCTGAAATTTAAGTGAAGTTATATGCATGCAGATTCCAGAAATCTAGATGTATCCTTGATTTTTGTTATATCATAGATGAGCTTCCAACTTCTCTTCCAAATTACTTTTCATGGTTTTCTTCTCTAAGCTTCAATGTGGTTTTTATTGCCTGTTGGGATCACATTTTCGTTACTTTAACGATGCTCTACTAGTTGTCCCATATCTAAACTTCATAAAGATTTCAAAGCTATTTTCATTATAGGATTTTCTGTTGGTTTTGTTGTGTACCATGTGTGGTCCATGTTAGAGGCTCTGGACAGGAACTAGAACGTATTTAGAGATTATGATTAATAACGACATGTTTACGGAGATGGATAAGATTGGGGTTGAGTCCTCAACTAATAAGTTGTCTTTAGTTTGCTACACTACTTCTATTGCTAATTGCATTTTTTCCTAGATAGCTCTCTAATTTCAGGAAATGAAATGAGAAGCAAACAACTGTTTCTTTGGGAAATGCGACTATATTGTTCCTTGTTATGTAGTAGAGCTTTGGCTTGATACTCAAAGGAGGCAATTCTGGCTCACGCCAATAAAGAGTTTGATAAACTAATCCAAGCCTCTTGAAACTTGGCTGCCAAATCCCTTTACAAAGGACCTAGGCAAATTCTTCTTACCATAATCTGTTAACTGAACCCAGCAAATTTTCTTGTTTTGAGACAGTTTACTTCCTGTTTTGTTTCACGTGGAAATGTGATTCAGCTGACAGTAGTCATCCCATTTGTTGTGGGGTAGGGTGTTTGGAGTTCATTACACGTTATGGTGAAGGAAATATGTGATATTGATTATTTGTTAATTTTTTATCCTTCATTTTTCTTAGTGATTTTTTTGCCAAATTCTTGTGATTCTGTCACATATGCCTACCATTTCTATGTTTGTTAATAGCATTGCTCTCATGGATTTGACATTTGGTGTGTCACCCGTATCATCATGAAAATAGCATCTATGTCCATTGGTCCCTTAGAATAACATTTGGTGTGTCACCACTATCATCACGAGTTCCACTACAATCGCATTTTTAATCTTGAGTTATTCAGCATGTAATTTTGAAATTTTTAATTTTGTCTTTTTATACTAGTAGAAAAAGTTTAGTTATGAGGTTCTGTGTTTATAAAAACATCTTGACTTAATTTAATAATTGCCTGATCAGTTAAGCCAATTGATAGAATGAGTTATATCATGTATCATGCATACAGTGTTGATGTTATCATGTTGATGCCAGTAGTTGAATCGTGAGAGGTGAGTAGGAAAGATACATTTGATATGTTATTCACTAGGAGTCAAGAACTAGTCTTGGAGACGTTAAAAAAAAAAAAGGAACTAGTCTTGGAGCATTATGCGTATGAGTCAGTTTTCATGGTTATGTCTGATGAGTACTGCAGTGTACTTTTTTCCAATTGCAATAGGGTCTCTTGTTTAACATATTTGTTTTCAACTTTTCATGCATACAAAGTGTTTTGTGGTGTTAATATTTGGTAAGAGATCTCAGTGAAGGGATTATCACAGAGCAACCTCTCGCGCAACAGTCGCGCACTTCAGCTACAATCAACATTTTAAAAACCCGCGGAGCTCTCGCGCACTAAGCCTTCATAAATCCAGCTCGCGAAGTTCTCGCAAGGATCAAGGCTTATATCAACCTCGCGCACTATCTCGCGAGGCCAATCTTCACAAAGAACAACAGCTAACTCGCGAGGTTCTCGTGTAGCTATGAAGGAGAGAGAGTTCCAGAAGCTCTCTCGCACGCCTAGAAGCTTAACCCTATACCAAGCGAGATGTGTTACCACTTGATAGGGAACCGAGCGAGATGTAAAGGCATCTGCGCGCGTACCTCGCGACGGGAGATCCTAAAGCCCTACTGCGCGAGCAAGCCAAGCACTGTAAACTTTTCTGCCAGTGCATTCAAAGCTAGAGCAGTTGCGTGATAATGTGAAGTCCACCTGCGCGAGTGAACAAGCCTTCCAAGCTAATTCTTACCTCACGAGGACTCTGCAAGCTACGCGAAGGAACTAAAGAAGCAAAAAGTAACTGCGCGACAAGCTTAAATCCTTCTGCGCGAGAAGCAGCATTTAAAGTCAAATTCTACCTCGCGAGTTCTCTGCAAGCCACGCGAGAGAATTAATGTTCAGAAGCCAGCCTCGCGAAGCTCGGGCTCTCCACTTATTAGTCTTAACTCAAGGAACTTTTGGGGATTTCCTCAGGTCTAGGGCACACATCCCAAGGCACTGATCTCGAAGCAATATTCTAAAGCATCCAAGGGTTGTAACAGTGTCACATCTGCTAGAAAAATTAGGGTTTACTCTTCTCTGAGTCAGGGCATTAGGACTGAGTATATAAGCTATGTTTGTAACTTAGAATTATCATCTCTCCTTCAACCTCTGTAGGCTGTGAGCTCGAGCAGGCTAAGGTTAGAGTTTGATCATTTCTTTTTTTTCCAATTTTTCTTCTCTCTTAACCCAACACTTGCTAGCTAAATCTATTTGTAAGCACTTAGATGAAGTTTTATCTAGTTTTGTAATGGGTCATGTAATCATTGGGATCTTTGGTTGAGCAGTTGTGCACAAGGCTGCTGCCTTAAGAAATTGCATTGTAGGTGATTTTGATAAATGGAATTTGCACTATAAATATTCATTCGATATGTTGTTTTCCTATTTGCCCGTAGTTTTGTTCAAGCTATAGCATGTATTTAAGATTTGGATTGATTGAAGAGCCCATGGAAGCTCGTGCTTGTAGCCCTGGGACCATGGTGGCAGTAGCAGTTTACTTGTTCCTTCTTAGACCCCTGTGGTGAGGATAACCTCTGTGGATAGCCTGTGACCATTTAAGTAAACAGACTATAGCCCTACGGTGATTCCAAGCCCAGATCTAAGAAGGATTTTTCTCCTCTGCACTTGAGCTTATACCCTGGTGAGAGGTTGTTGCAGGAACTGGCTCCCCTCTGTGTTACTTGACCAATATCAGATTTTAGATCTAACTTTTTCTGTAGTGATTGCAGACTTGAAGGTTGAGTCATTGCAGGCTTTTAGTAGCAATGATCAGCTGCATTTAAAGTCCCTTTTGGGTTGGAATTCCCATGAATACCTGCCAGATCTGTAACAGATCTAGGGAGCTTGTAGCCCGACAAACATAGTGTCTGCAATAATTTTAATGTTCTGATTTGATCAGATAGGTGGACATCTATTGGATAATTTGTGATCATTTGAGTGGACAGGTTATAGCCTTAAGATCAATCTACTCCATTTGATCAAATTGGTTTTCTGGTTTTCTTCTTGTGTTTTAATCCTCCCTATTGGATAGTCTATGACCATTAAAGTGGGCAGGTTATAGCCTTAAGGGACCAGATTGAATCACAAGAGAGAGTTAGATTCTTTTTCCTTGCTGAGGTTTTTGATAACACATCAGCAAGGATTCCTGCAAAAGCAAATCTAGATCTGAGTTACAAAACTGATATGAATTAGGCCTAATAGTTTACTTCCCACCATTTTATTTTTATTTTAACACACCACCACTACTTTCTTCATAACCCTTTCTTTAGGATAGGACTGCACTTTATTTCTTTTCTTTTAATAGGCAATTTAGTGTAGCTGTGACACCCAACTCTCTTTCTTTAGGATTGCCAGATCTAGAGGCCTATTATTATAGCCCATTTTGGGTTCTAGATCAATTTCTCTGTGGAACAAACTCTTATCAAAACTTGCTACAATAGCCTTGTATCTTGCAGGTTGTATGTATCTTAGGTTGTTGTTTTCATAAACATTTCACTCCACTTTTGCATTCTGATTTTACTATCTCATCACTTAAATAACATCAGCACCTAGAAATGAAAAGATACCAACAAATTTTTGGCATCGCTGCCAGGGATATTGATCTTTTTAGTAGACCTGAGTTGTATTATATTCTAGTTTAGAAAATTCTTTATAGCTATGTCATAAATAGAATAAAAAGTGCTATTGATTTTTTTGTGAAATTTTACAGAATTGGACAACAACAACAGGGAAAAGCTAGAGCTGCAGCTAGAGTTTAGCTAGCTCCGTTTGTACTTCTTTTACCCTAAAACTCAGTCCTCTAATATTGAATTCCCTGTCATTAGTTTAGTTGTAAATCTTTTTAGTTGTTAATTTGGTTTGAGAATTCTTTGTGTGATGTGAGCATTTTCCTTACTTGCTGAATTTGTGTGTGTATGCTTGGTAGAATGTCCCTTAACCCTAATTTGAAACCTCCAATTCCTGAGGTTGAAAGGGTCCTTAGACCAAGAAACACCACACAAGGCCTTATTGCTGAAACTGAGCCAGCTGTCATGGCCGAGAGGCAAAGAACCCTGAAGGAATACAATACACCATTAATATGTTGCCATCTTTTCATGGGCTCAGTAAGGAAGATCATTACAAGCACATTGACCAATTTTTGACACTTTGCACGACTTTCAATATTGCTGGCATGGGATCTGAAGCCACCAAACTGAGGCTTTTTTTCTTTTTCCCTAAAGGATAAAGCCAGCACCTGGCTCTTTTTCCCTAAAGGATAAAGCCAGCACCTGGCTCTTTAAGCTCCCAACCAATAGCATTCAAACATGGAGTGACCTCCAAAGCCAATTTCTGACTAAATTCTTTCCCATGAACAAAATCAGCCTAATGAGGACAAACATTATGTCATTTACTCAATCCTCAACTGAGGATTTTTATGAAGCATGGGAGAGATTTCAATAGATGTTAAAACAATGCCCCCACCATCAAATTCCACAGTAGCAACTAGTGCAAGTATTTTACCAAGGAATTAATCCCAAGAGTAGGGATATGGTGGATGCCTCATGTGGTGGTAGTTACCTTCACAAGACAGCTGATGAGGCTTAGGGGCTATTTGACATCATAGGGAAAAATTCCATGCAGCAGGAGTCACTGTCTCGCAATGACAGCCAGACCCCAGCTAAATTGGTGAAAGAGTCCACCCCTAAAGGTGGAATGTATGAAGTTAAAGGTGCAAAGTGATTTGGAAAGGAAGGTGGACAATCTGAGTTTAAAGTTTGACAAATCGATGAACGTGATGCAGCCTAGAATGGTTGCACAAGTAGAGGGAGGCATGTCTGATATGCCAATCTCCCACACATTTACTCCAAGATTATCCATCAGTCAACCAATTCTCTGATTTTGTAATGGAACATGCCAATGCTGCCCAAGCATATGGGCAGCAACCTGCTGGGTACATATGGAGAAGCCACCCAAATTTGAGGTGGAGACAAGATACATACCCTCAGCCCCAGCAGTAGCAGTTGGCAACTCCATATAGACCTCAGCACCAATTTAACCAAGGATACCCACCAAGACAGAATTTTCAGTTGCCTGTCCCACAGCCCAATCAGTTGGCCTTGCCCCCACAACAGCCCAGATCCTCTTCCCCTGAAGAGCAAATGCTGGCATCTATGCAGAATTTGGAGAATTTAGTTTAAACTGTGAACTCTCATGGGCAAAGCATTAAGAAAATAGATGACCAAATCTAGTTGGGTCAAATCTGCCTAGCTGGGTCAAAGCTGCAATGCTTTGAACAAAAGAGAGGAGGAATGGCTGCCTAGTCAGCCCTTGGCCAACCCTAAAGGGCAATACATGATTGGAGAAGCATCCTCTACCCATGAGGAGGCTAATGCAATCACTACCCTGAGGAGTGGCAGAGTGGTTGATAATTTAGTGGGCAGGATAACTGAGGAGGTCATGGAGAGTGAAAATAAAATAAATGAGAGTGGTGAAGAACCAAAGAAGTCAGCCCCTGCTGTGGATCGGCAAGGGCAAAATAAAGGGGCTGATGTTGAGCCTCAACAACCTACAATAAGTGAAGAAAAAAGAAAAAAATAAAAAATTGACCATGATGTGGTTAGGCATGCAGCTGTGGCACCAGCAGTCCCACAGCTATCATTTCCTCATGCATTAACTGGCCCATCTCCTTTTGTTAAGGGAAATACACAAATTGAGAAAATGATAGAGACCTTCAAGCAGGTCAAGATCAATTTGCTCTTGCTTGATGCCATAAAATAGGTCCCTACCTATACCAAATTCTTAAAGGACCTCTGCACTCAAAAGAGGAAAGCAAGGGTGCAGCTGTCCAAAAAGGTTTTTGCTGTTAAATGTATTAAATCAGTTCTGTCCATTGCCACACCTGAGAAACTATAGGACTCAAGGCTACCTACTATCCCCTACATAATTAGAAACCACACCATTAGAAGAGCCCTCTTGAACTTAGGAGTCAGTGTGAACATGCTCTCATATTCTGTGTATGAGGAACTAGGTTTGGGAGAGCTAAAAGTCACATCTATTGTGCTCCAATTGGCTGATTGGTCGGAGAGGAGGCCTTTGGATGTGGTGGAAGATGTTTTGGTGGGGGTGGACAAGTTTTACTATCCTACTAATTTCCTTGTTTTGGACATGGACCCTTGCAAAAGTAAAGCCTCAATTCTTATCATCCTTGGAAGGCCATTCTTGGCCACTGCAAATACTTGTATACAATGCAGGTCAGTGGTGATGGAGGTGACCTTTGGGAACATGAAGGCCCAATTAAATATGTACAATGCTGCTAGGCAACCTCAGATGGACATTAAGGACTACTGTGCAATAGATGTACTAGATGGCCTTGTGGAAGAAGAATTATCCAATCTGCCGGATTTGGATAATGTTGGTGATGACCTGAAAAATATTTGGAGTTTAGTTGAAGAGGAGGCTCAAGTTCTCATGACAGAAGACAACACCAAAATAGAGTCTTCTGTGGGCCTAGTGCAGCATTCCAGTTGGAAACGTACATTGCTGCCCCTTCCTCAAACCACTAATGCACCTTTGTTGCCTTCTATTGAAAGCCCCCCTGAGCTAGAGCTGAAACAGCTCCCAGCCACATTAAAATATGTCTTCTTGGGTAAAAACAATAAGCTTTCAGTAATTATCTCCTCTCTCACTAGTGAGCAGGAGGAGGAATTATTGAGTGTTTTCAAGAAGCACAAGAAAGCAATGGGGTGGATAATAGCTGATCTTGGAGGCATTGATGCCTCAGTTTGCATGCACAGAATTCACCTGGATGAGGGTGCTAAACCCTCTAGGGAGATGCAGAGGAAGCTTAATCCTCACATGCAAAAGGTGGTCTTGAAGGAGATAGTGAAACTGTTGGATGCAGGGGCAATTTATCTCATTTCAGATTCATAATGGGTGTCACCTATCCAGGTGGTACCTAAAAAGTCAGGCATAACAGTTATCACTACTGATTCTGGGGAGTTGATGCCAGCCAGGGAGACCACTAGTTGGAGAGTTTGCATTGATTATTAGAAACTCAACTTCAAAACTAGGAAAGACCACTTCCCCCTCCCTTTCATTGACCAAATTATAGATAAGCTGGGTGGGAAGGCATTTTACTGCTTTCTTAATGGATACTCAGGGGTATAGCCAAATCCCTGTGTATCCTCAAGATCAAGAAAAACTTACTTTCACATATTCCTTTGGCACATTTGCTTAAAGAAGGATGCCTTTTGGACTATGCAATACCCCAACCACATTTTAGAGGTGCATGTATGCAATCTTTTCTTATATGATTGACAAATTCTTAGAAATCTTCATGGATGATTTATCAGTATATGGGAACAGCTTTAGCCAGTGCTTGAGTCACCTTGAGCTGGTTTTACAAAGATGTGAGGAGACCAATTTAGTCCTAAGCTGGGAAAGAGTCACTTTATGGTGACACAAAGAATTGTGTTAGGCCATGTGGTCTCTCACAAAGGAATAGAGATTGACAAGGCTAAAGTGGACTTGATTTCACACCTGCCACACCCAGGACTGTCAAACAAATCAGATCATTTTTAGGACATACTAGATTTTACTGAAGGTTCATTAAGGACTTCAGCAAAATTGCACAACCATTGTGCCACCTGCTTTATCAGGATGTGTCATTTGACTTCTCTGCTGAGTGCCTTGAGGCCTTTGAGATCTTAAAAAAGTGTCTTACCACTGCTCCTGTAATCCAGGCCCCAGATTACTCACTCCCCTTTGAGCTGATGTGTGATGCATCAGATTTTGCCATAGGTGCTATCTTAGGACAGAGGAAGGATAAGCTGCCTACAGTGAGTTATTATGCCAGCAAAACACTAGCTGAAGCTCAGCTCAATTACACCACCACTGAGGAGCTGCTTGCTATAGTGTTTGTTGTGAACAAGTTTAGACCCTACTTGCTAGGGTCTAAAATTGTTGTTTTCACTGATCACTCAGTCCTGAAATACCTATTGGCTAAGAAGGATGCCAAGCCAAGATTGATCAGATGGATCCTCCTATTACAGGAGTTTGATCTTGAGATCAAGGATAAAAAGAGAGTTGAGAATGTGGTGGCTGACCACCTCTATAGAATTATTTTAAAAAAATGTGCAGCAGCACCTGTTAATGAGTTGTTCCCTAATGAGCAGCTATTTGTCATGCAGTCTAATGAGCCCTGGTTTGCACACATTATCAATTTTCTTGCTGTTGGAAGGATCCCCCAGCACTGGTCTAAGATGGACAAAGACCTATTTTTCTCTGAGGTCAAACATTTTATGTGGGAGGATCCATACATTTACAAGCATTGTGCAGATCAAGTTGTTAGGAGATGTGTACCTGAAAGTGAGTTCCACCGCATTCTTTCAATGTGTCATGTGCAAACCTGTGGAGGTCATTTTAGTGGCAAAAAGACTGCAGCAAAAGTGCTGCAATGTGACTTTTATTGACCTTCTTTGTTCAGAGATGCAAACATATATTGCAAAGCCTGTGAGAGATGTCAAAGGTTGGGGGCATTTACAAGAAAGATTCTATGCCATTGCAGCCCATCCTTGCGGTAGAACTTTTTGACATCTGGGGCATTGATTTTATGAGTCCCTTTCCTCCGTCTATGGGTTTCAACTTCATACTTGTGGCAGTGGACTATGTGTCCAAATGGGTAGAAGCTATTGCCACAAGGACCAATGACCACATAGTTGTCCTTAAATTTCTAAAAGACAATATCTTCTCTAGATTTGGCACTCCCAGGGCTATTATTAGTGATGGGGGGAGTCATTTCTGTAACAAGCCTTTTGAGAACCTCCTCAAAAAGTATTCTGTTACCCACAAAATTGTAACTCCCTACTACCCACAAACTAGTGGGCAAGTTGAAATTTTCAATAGGGAGATCAAGCATATCTTGGAGAAGACTATGAGGATTAATAGAAAGGATTGGGCACAAAGGCTTAATGATGTTTTGTGGACTTAGAGGACTGCCTATAAGACCCCTATTGGCATGTCCCCCTTTAGGTTAGTTTATGGCAAGGCCTGCCACCTAGCAGTGGAGTTAGACCACAGAGCTTATTGGGTTATAAAAATACTGAATTTTGACCTAACTACTGTTGGTTCTCACAGGAAATTGCAACTGGCAGAGCTTGATGAGTTGAGGCTGGAAGCCTATTCAAATGCCAGGATATACAAGGAAAAATCAAGGCATTTTTTGGCAAGAAGCTAATGAGGAAGAACTTCAACGTTGGTACTAAGGTTTGGCTTTTCAACTCCAAACTAAATTTTTTCCAGGGAAGTTAAAATCCAGATGGGATGGACCTTACACTGTCATTCATGTGTCCCCATCTGGGACTGTGGAGATTTTGGATCCTATGTCTGAGAACATCATGAAAGTGAATGGTCAAAAGCTAAAAATTTGTGTAGAACATTTAGTGGAACCTCCTCAGACCATTCACCTACATGAACCTCCCACTGCTCAGTGATCCACAGCTTTGTAGCATATGTACCATATGAGTTGAATGCTTTGTTTTGTTTTGTGTTGCTTAGAAATTTTTCAATTACTGTGTTTAGGGTGATTATTTGCTTGTGTGTTTGATTTTGTTTTGTTCTGTTCTGTTTTGAGTACAAGTGCATATTTGTCATCTGAATTTGATGTCCATGTCTATTGTTGATAGTTGAGATGCTCTCATAATAAAGGTCATCAATTTGATCTGAAAGATTATCCTTAGAATTCTGAAATTTTTTATGTTTAAATGTTGATAATGGGCACACAATGATAATGATGAAATGGAGTACATGTGAATGATTTGGTGTTGATGCACAATGGATGCTTAACAGTATGGATGCGCTGGCCAATGTGCAGCACTGGGAAAAAGGGTTAAAATTTTGTTTCCTCGCGAGGCTAAATGGCAGGAATTACAACCTTGCAAACCACTTGTAGCTTTCTCGCAGAGTTCTGATGCAGATTTTGTACCACGAGAGAGCTTTGCGAGCACAAGGCACCTACTGCAGCCTGATAGCGAGCCTCGCAAGGCTCTAGCTTGGCAGCAATATGGAACTCCACGAAGAACATAATTCACAGATTTTCTACCTCGCGAAGTGCCTGAGACTCAGATGCTAAGCGTCGCGAAGCCTTGCTACTCTAGCTCCGCGAGGGATGCGAGACTGCCTCGCACGCTACGCCCCAGATTCAGCTCCGTGAATGACTTCGCAAGGCACATAAAGCCTCTAAATTAGCCCTCGCAAAGTTAGCTATTCTCCGCGACATCAAGTTGCGCGACAAGTATGAGTCTCGCGAAGTTAAATAGTGCAACTGCGCGAAAGATGAAGGAGGTATCTCGCCCACCTTGGTTTCAAATCAGCCCCGTGAACACCTCACGAGGCTCTATTTTTTCTTCACAACAGCATTGCTCGCGAGGTTGGATGTTAAGTGCGCAAGAAATCTACTCCGCGAGAAACTAGCGACAACCGCGTGAGGCACGGGATCAGCCCTATAAACCCTACGATTTTCTCCATTTTCTTCACTTTATCTCTTTGCCCTAGCCTCCTCTGAGCAAATCCGAGCTCCCCTCTCCCTTCTTTGCCCTAGCCTCCTCTGAGCAAATCCACTCCACCTCCAATAGCGTCCTCCTACCATTTTACTCCCCATCACCTCCTGGTCACTTTGAGTTAGGCTTGGGGGGATTTAAACATTTGTGCAACGTGTGAGGTGAAACCCTAGCTTCAGTTTGGTAAGATCTCTCACTGTCTCTCTGTTGCTTTGATTGATTTGTACTTTAGAGTTAAGAAGGGAAGATTTGGGTGCAATATTTTTTGTGAAGTGTGCATTGCATATTCTGAGAGCTACAAGCCCTAATTTGGAGAAGTTGAGTAGCCATGGTCGCGGGTTCGAAATTTTTTTATGCATTGGCTGCCGTGCTAAACCCTCCAAACACTGGCACCCCTGGGGCAACTCAAAAATCAATACAAATTGCAGAGGTCTCCACAGTGGAGACCTCTGAGATGCCTATTCAAATGATTGAGCCCCAAATGGAGCTACCAACTGAGAGGATATCTGCCCCAGTGAAGAAGGGCAAGGGTGTGGCCTCTGAAGCCCAATGTGCTAAGAAGAAATTCGCCCCAAAGAAGAGGGCCCGAGAGCACCTACCAACCACAAGCCCTGAAAAAGCCAAGAAGAAATAGAAAAAGGGCAAGGAAGTAGCCTAAGAGGCCCCTAAGGTTACAGTTGGAGAGGAAGAAGATACCGCATACCTGAGAACCCCCTCTGAGTGGGTGACTGCCATTAAATTGGAGGCTGAAACAATTTTTGACAAAGTTTATTTTGAGGAGACACCAGAGACATCAGCCTCCATTGCATACCTGACCAAGACCAACCTACTACCCTTGTTGAAGCCCCCACTGCAGCTAGTCTTTCCTAGACTAATGTAGTTGTTTTATCATAATATTAGAATCAAGACTGAGGATGATGGGAACCCAGCATTGCTGGTGTTAATAGACAAGTTTGAGATGTTGTTCAATCAGACATCCATGGTTGAAATACTGGGGATACCAGCCAAGTATGCCCCTGAGTGTGGCTTGGGTCCCCCTTTAACAACCACCATCCCAGAGATAGCCAAGTATACCCCTAAAAACCGTTATTGTTTTGGCAACGGATATGGGTCGTTGTTTATATGGTAAATAAACAACGGTTTTGGGCCATGGTTTATGAAAACCGTTGTGCTATAAACAATGGTCGTTGCTATGACTCAAAAATGTTTATGAAATTTACAACGGTTTTGGGCTATTGTTTTTTGGTGATTTTCACGTAGTGATTCATATATAACACTACTTTTTTTTTTATTTTCTTTTTTAGTTTTGTATTTTCCACATCTGATTCTTCAACTTCTAATTCTTAGATTCATATTTGTGGTATACTAAACTTATATGTTCTTCTATGGGTTCCCAATCCAAACATGCAACTGTGAGCGTAGATGAGATGCTTGAGGCCTTAAAATGCACTGCTGAGGAAAAGGTATGATGGTTTAGCTTTGTACATTTCTTAGCCAAGTGGAAGTTAAAAGTGCAATTGCAAAGGAAATTTTGTCAAATATCTTATTGTATTTAAGCCAAAGGCCCCATAAATTGCAGCTATGGCATATTGCGCCAAATATTTCAATTATTACAATCTATATTGATTTTTTATGAGTTTTCTCCACTCAAATAAACGAGTGGTTGTGTTGCATCTCTATGTTGAGGGGGTGTGGCTGGGGATGAAGCTGGGATTGAAAGTGCACATTCCAGTAGAATGGCAGGTCCAACTCATCAAGTGCCATTAGTTGAGATTCCTCCCTTGAATCATTCAATTGAATTCAAAGAATCTCCTTCAATACATATTGTAACTTGCAGGAGTTGAGATAGAAGCTTCTTCAGCAGTTCAGCTCATCGCATGCGATTGTTTATTTAATACCTGCCAATGCTGCTTTAATCATTTGAGAATATTCATACATTCTTTTGAGTCTTGATGCAGTAAAAAAGATGACCACAAGAAGAAGAAAAAATGAAATACATAATGAACCTACGTACCCACTTTGATCCATCCCACTATATTGAGAGCTTCTCAAACTAGATAAATAGTGTTTGTAATTGTAACTAAGCCTGTGAGATTCGAACATTTTATACCCACTTTGGACATCCATGAGCGATGCACTTATCAAACAGAGGAAATAAATCAAAGCAAAACCAATTTGTTCTAAGCATTTTATCAAACAGATGTAGCTCAACCTCTGCACAAGTGACTATTGCAAAATTCTAATAGAAACTCCATCTCCAGAAACCCAATAGAAACTAACAAAAAGAACATTAAATATGTTAAGAAAAAATTAAAATATATATAACTTCACATACATTTGTACCTGCTTGGAGAAGCTTTTGCACGCAGGAGAACTTTCCATGCTTTGCAGCCAACAAAAGAGGAGTCTAAACTCAATAAAAAAGACACAAATTTGAAATAATTATAAAAAAAATTGTACAAATCAACATTTGTACTTCAAATTACCAATTAAATCTCAAAATAAAAGAGCACAAATCAAGTACTAGATGAAAATAAATAAAATCACTCACCTGTTTACAACGATTCAAGACATCAGGATGAACAGAACGATCCAAAACCATAGAAATAACCTGTCACCACCAAACCAAAACAACAAAAACCACAAAACCCATCAATCAAAACAATAAACTAATTCAAGCCGGACAAAATAAACCCCCAAAAAAACAGAAACCCCCAAGCTTGGTTCTCTCTCTAATGTACTTAATGAGAGTGGGAGAGATACCGGAGTCGGCGGCGAGTGGCCGGCGTCGGATGGTCGGGCAGCCGGGTGTCTGCACACGAGAGGAGATAGTCGTCGGGCGAGAGGACTCAGAGAAAGAGATGATCAGAGAGAAAGAGGGGATCGTGGGTAGTTAAGTTACCCGTTCTTTTAAATCAAACAGAACCTCAAAAATCTAACAAAAAAAACGGAGAAAATACCACAGAAAACCGATCTAGGCAGATTAGCTAACAACTGAACCTTGGAGTTCTTCTAAATCAAACAGAACCTCAAAAATCTAACAAAAAAACGGAGAAAATACCACAGAAAACCGATCTAGGCAGATTAGCTAACAACTGAACCTTGGAGTTCTTTGGAGAAGACGACGGACTATGAGAAAACCCCCTTTCTAATTGATGTGCGTTCTCCAATCCCTTAAAATCCCTTGGATGTGCGTTCTCCGATCCCAGCTCTAATACCCCATTTTGATTAAGGCGCGAGCCAATATTTGGTTCCCGCCTTCGAAATACCAATGTCTATGATGGCGTTAATAGTAAAAAAGTCTTCCATAGTCTTTTAAATAGCCGCGTCCAATAAAAAATATTGCCCGTAATTTCCCGAAAAGTAGCATTTGTAAAATAAATCGTCCAAAATCATGACATCCAATATAAAATATAGCACATAATATTTTAAATCACAGTATTTAATAAAAAATATTGGGCTTAATTTCATGAATAATAATATTCACAAAATAAAATACTACAAATTATTTTAAATCCCGCGTCTAATAAAAAATAATGCACATAATATTTTAAATCACGACATTCAATAAAAAATATCGCGCTTAATTTCGTTAATAGTGGCATTCACAAAATAAAGTGTCGTAAATTATTTTAAATCACGGCGTCTAATAAAAAATGTCGCACATAATGTTTTAAATCGCGACGTCTAATAAAAAATGCCGTGCTTAATTTTCTGATAATAGTGTTTACAAAATAAAATACCGCAAATATTATATTAGTGCGTTGTTTTTACAGTCGACACCGCGATCAATATGACACGAAATAAAATCATTAACAATTAGTAACGCTTTTATTACAAGTACTGTTAAAAAATATTTTTAGTGGCCCTTTTATTCAAGCGCTGTTAAACCTGCATCACTAAAACCCACTTTTTTTATAATGACTATAGACATCGTGCCCATTGTAAGGAAATTTTAGTAAACTAAGGCCTAAAAATTATTGTGGAAATTTAGCTGCCTCAAATAATGTGACAGTATCTTATGATCTGAAGGTTGGAATAAGCTCAAAAGGATATTGTGTGAGTGCCCCCCTAGCATTCAAGTGGGGAATGGTCAAGTTCAATCAAGTTGAATCGGATTTCATGTTTAACAACATGTGCAGCTTTTGGAAATCGGAGAATCTTGGCTTGCGTGAGTTTTATTTTTTATAAGATAGTGTGAAGTTAAGATTTAAGATTTTCCTATTTTCAGGGACTGGTGATGTGATTGAACTCGAAATTCACTTAAACCTGATTGGACTTGACCATTCCGGGCATTCAAGTGCAATCAATGGATCAAGTTTGGGTTAAACACGGCCCAATTTCAGGTCGGGTTCAAGCTTGAAAATATGCTTCAACCTGAAATCACTGAGGTTGAGCATGGCCTGTTGATAACCCTACATTCAGGTCAGGTATGTACATCCTAGTCCATGGTACAGAATATCATTTTTTGTGGACTTGGTTATCAAAATGTTTTTAGCCCGTATTTTAATTATAAAAAAGTTGAACGTAATTTTTAAAATTAGAACAGTCTAATATTGTCAAAATTTTAAGTTTAACTACTAAGACATGGGGTTATGCATGGACCACTAGTAGTGTAAAAGCTTAAGTTCACATGCCCTATTTGACATCCTATTACAAGAAGATGACCGAGGATATGGGTTGGAATGCATGATGGATCTATGCATTTGAATCAAGTGGTGTCAACATGGCACAATTATAAGGGATCAGGTGCCACTATAACTTGCTCGAGCACGATCAAAGGCCACTCAAAAGATTTGGACATAATCTGATCCATATCTATCATCGAAAATGTGGTCAAAAGGAGAAAAAATCAATACACTAGGATGTGTGGGGTAATACCCAAACTTTGACCATAAAAAATATTTATTTCCTTCATTTATTTTATAGATCACATTCCACGTCACACATGATTCTAAAATGGGTGTTATTTTAGAACACGTGTCATGTGATCTAGGATTCTAGTATATGGGTTCATCTATGTATTCCAACCCATATATCCGTTTTCCTTATAAAAATATCCTTGGATAATGATTTCAAATAATCTATTTATCACCTCAGTTAAATTGTTTTGATCAAACAACATTCATATTAGTTGTCCCTTTTCTATTTGGTTCTTCCAAAAGCTGCAAATATTCAAAATCACTTGGGGTTTGGTATCGACCAGGTAAGGTCACAATCTTGAGGTCACAAGTTTTCATACTAAGTTGCTAAGTTACCACCAAATGTTCATACAATAAAGTTTGATGTAGCAAATAAAATGGAAGAAGGACACCCAGGACCGCCCCAAATATAGATACCCTTCCGGCATTTCTCCTTTTTTTAGTGCCATATGGCTCCCAAAAGGCCACGAGACTCGTTTTTCTTGCGGTCCTCCATTCCCTACGGGTGTTGCATTTGCATAAAATAAAAAAAGAAAAAAACGTTTAATTGCAAGCAAATCAAAATAACGGTAAAATTTTTCTAGGGCTTCTATGCCCAAAATTATTGATTATGGTCAGTTTTCTATTTCATTTATCACAGCGCTAAAGTAGCATTTGAGAGCGGTGTGTGTCATGTGATTTTAGACTTTTAGGGCTACTTTTTTGGGCTCCTATCATGTACTATAAAATAGATAGTTTGATGGGTACACCTTGATCTCAAAATCCCTTGTGTAGAAGGTAGGGTAAAACACGATCTCCATTATTTGATCCAAAGAAATCAATAATTTTTAGTGTAAATAGCCTCAAAGATTCGACCCCTGAGACCCATTCTCAAATAAAAAGAACTTTGTCTTTGAAATGAACTTTGTATTTATTTTTATTTTTTAAGTTGTTTTTGTATTATATAGAAAGTTGGGCAAGAGCCTCAAGAAAGACCGATAAAAGCCCAAGCCAATATCACAAATATTGTTATCTGGAAAATCGAATTTTTCGGAAAAAATCATAGTAGGTACTTGGATACAACATAGAAAATCCTAGCACAATGGAGAAAACCTATGTAAGAGGGTATCAAAATGTCTAGAAAAAAACCTTTGGAAAAAAAAAATCCCCCAAAAAGGTGAAATAGGTGCCCAAAACAAGAAAACTCGAAAACTCATTACATAATATACAAGAAAGAAAGAAGCTGATCAGCACTAAACCTTATGACGTTAAAGATTGAGGGGTGTTCTCTGCAGGCTGCAATCACCTAGTAGCAAACCAATACGAGATTAGATCGGATAAGATTGTCTCCAGAAAAAGAAACCCCATTGCGCTTTATGTCATTGTCCAAAAGCCAAGTATTCCAAAGGATGGAAATGTGTAAGTGATCCAAATCCCTTGTTTGATTCCACTGACTAGGAGGGAGGCCCAACCGAGAATAGAGATATTTTGTTGATTATAGCAACTGATTAATGAACTAGCAAGCTTGGTTTTAAATATTGGTCATACCGACTTTTTGTCACTTTTTTTATATTTTATTTTTATCTTATTTTATTGGGAAGCTAAGCTCGAATTTGCGACCATGAGATTACAATATTGTCAACCTTCCATTGTGCTACAAGCCAAGGCCCCATATATCAAGTCATATCTTATACGTACCGGTCATATCCGATATATATCGGCCAACATATATCCGGTTCAGGCCCCTCCGATATGATACATAGTATCAAAATATTGGCCCATAGAGGCCGATATATTGGGTCACATCAACCTAAATGTATTGGATATAAATCGCATACTACCAAAATTATTTTTTGTCCAAATTTTCTTTAACTTATTTACATATTTTTTATATTTTAAATTTAAAAAAAAAAAAAACTCTACTATCAGTTGCTTTCGCCTATAGCATGCATATTAGCTTATGGCCCAACTGATTCCCATCTTTAAATCCCTTCCTAGCTAGGGCTTTCAATGGGTCGGGCCATTCCAGATTTTAGTCTGCAGCTGGCCCAAAAAAAGTGGTACTTTCTATCAATCAAACCTGGCTCGATATCCAGACTAAGCTAAACATGTTGCAACCCGGGTAAATCCGGGCAGAGCTTGGGTTGAATATTCCAACACCCGGCCCTTGCCTGGATATAATATATATCCGGGCCGAATATATATATATATATAAAGGAATTCCTTTTAATTAAATAAAATTTATTTAAAATATAAAATATAAAAGAAATTCCTTTCAAAGTTATAAAAAGAAATTCCTTTTCATTAAATATAATTTACTTAAATATCTTGAGATAAACCGTTGTTTATTATAACCATTGTGCAACAAACTAAAATGAAATATTGGAATAAAAGCATGTACCTGACCTTCTATAATGTTAATATAATTATTTAATTAAATTTTAAACCTTTTTCAAACTTTTATTTGAAAAAAAAAAAACAATCCAAATCCAACCAAATTTTATTAGAAAAAATTGTCCAAAAAAATAGCCCAACCAAATTTATTAGAAAAAAAAAATCGAAAAAAATCTGGAAAGACGCAAGCGTCGGCCTTTAGGGACCGAGCTTATGAGTACATTGACTGGGTTAGAAAATGAAAATTTGGAGTCGGACCGTAGGTTCTGGTTGCAACCTAGTCCTAATCCGGTCCATTGAGAGCAAGGTATAAAAAATCGGCAGATATCGATACGTATCAGTATCACCGAAACGTCTCGATTTCGATTTTAGTTTCTTTATGAAAAAAAATTGGCCAATACGTATCGGTCTCGGGCAATTGATTCCCGATTTGACACCTTGATGGAGAGCTCTTTTTTTTTTTAATTATTATTTTATATCCTGGATATCTAAGCCTCTTAGAGCACCCGCTTAATCCCGAGGGCTGGGTATCCAGGCCTCTTAGAGCACCCGCCTAATCTCAGGGGCACATGCGGACCTCAAATTCAGCACATGTCAAGTCAGCATAGGATATAAATCCCTAAGGTGGCCCCAAGGGAGGAGGGGATTCGAACTCAGGTCTCCTGCTTTTGGAAGCAGGTACGTGCCGGCTCGCCCAACCCCTTGAGGTTTGAGGGCCTTATTCCTAGCTATTATTCATCTTCTTTTTATCTAATTAAAATTAATTTTATAAGAGAGAGAGAGAGAGAGAGAGAGAGAGAGAGAGAGATATGGAAATTGCAGTTTAACCCTTAGTAATGTCTTTTTCTTCTTTTTGTAGTCGTTGTCTGGGTTGAGGGATAGCTGGCTCTACTTATAGATTTGATTAGGACATTTTCGCTCTGAGTCAAAACTTTGAGCTTCTTTTAGCCATTTTTTTAATATATATATATATCAGTCTCAAGTAGGTACCACCTGGTAACAAATATGCATTGCCATCATACATTGCAAATGCTAGTGCCTACTTGTGAAAGGGCAGGTAAGCCTACTCACTGTAGATTGTTTGAATTTTTTTCACTCCATGAACTTTATTACTACTTTTGTTTGAATATTTGCATTATCCATTGTTTTTATAACAACAGTTATAACGGTTCCTAATTGATAGTTTTTGATAGGTTATAAATATAGATATATAACAGCTGCTATAAACGTTTATAAATCCCTTATTTTGCACGGGATCACTGCCGTTATATTGGTTGATCAGTAGAATTTTGACGTGTCATCTCCAGGTTTAAAAGCCATTGCAAACCGGCTGGGTCCCAACGCCCAAGCTGCCAAGCCAATTGATAATTATTTTTTTATCAAAATCGAAAAAAATTTGAAAAAAATTCGTAAAATTCATGAATAATTCGGATTTATTCATTTTTTCTAAAAATTCATGAATTATTCACAAAATTTTCAACAACTGGATTTGATCACTATGGTTTAGAACATAGAACTAATGCCATCTTTGTAGTGATAAAATTATATATCGAGTGAAATTGGAGATAACTAATCATTTGGTTGGGTGTCAATTCCTACAAATTTCGATAAATTCAGGGTAGATTTGAGGGAAAAAATTTAGAAAAAAAATTATAGATTTAAAAAATAATGACAATTGCATTAAGAATTTACAAGCATAAAAAATAAAAATAAAAGATTGATTAACCCATGTATCACAATAATAAACATTTGGCAAATGTCAATATGTCATGAAATTTGAAAACAAAATCTGAGAAATGAGGAATCAGAAGATTATTCAACAAAAAGTTCAGCAGACCACTTATTTAATTCAGAGAATTTTGTGACAGAGGTAATAGCCATTATTCGTATACAGGGGATCTCTAATGTCTGTAGATCTATCATAGCCCTTGCAAGCCACTGCATTAGGGGTGCAGATGGTTGGGTTAACCTGACAAGATTGATGGACCAACCGGTCTCATATCAGATTTGGGTTTTGATTTCTGATCCATCAGGCTGGATAAGGATGAAAATGTCAACCCGTTTATTAGACGGACCGGGTTTCAGGTTGAGGTTTTTTCATCCAAACCCAACCCAACCCAACCCGGCTCCCTCCCTACATATTTTATCCTAGTTTGCGGGATCTGCAGGGTTCAAATTGTCATTACAAAAATAAGGTGTTTCAGTGGCATTTATTGTTAAGGCAGCTTTTGGTAATGGCAGAATTAATAGCGGCAGCTTTTGGTAGCGACAGGATTAATAGCAGTCGATCCCGAGCAACAATCGATGTTGAAGATCGATTGCAAGAAGCACAAGATCCAATGCTAGTGCCTCAAGGCCTGATTCTCATCATTAAATAAAGGCAGTGGCTCATTCACTCAAACCTAATCGACGGGACGGGGGCTTACTCCCTTGACTTCTATATCTATTCCTAAGTCATCCTCCCCTCCAGTGTAACAAACACAAACATTAGACCAACCATAACAAGCCCCAGGGAATCCAATTACCCAAACGTTAGACGTAGGGAATCCAATTACCCATAACATAACGCCAGTCCCCACAACATAGAGAAATCCAGCTCTAATGATATGACTCTTCCTTCCTTCCTGGGGCCGCTACTTCTCACCTTTACTTAATAGTATCACTCAAAAGCCTAACACCAATACCCTTGCTTTAAGACCTCAGAAGACTGGCCTTTGCGTCGGGGTTGGCTTCCTCGCTATCAATCAATAGAAGAAACCAGATAGAAGGCAGGACGGTTAGAGTGATGATACCAACCTATTACAATCATCACTAGATGAGGAAAAAAGAGAAAAGAAAGAAGAAAGAGTCCTATGCTCTTCTATAGCTGCCTAGCTTCCCGGAACTATAGGAATATATTGATCCTAAGCTGGGCAGTTTTTTGTTAAAAAAATTGTCCCTAATAGTCTTATTTTTTGTAGTGTGTGATTTTTTATCCAAACCCAACCCGCCTTCCTTTAAGGCCTGTTTGGATATGGGGAAAACTGAGAAATACATAGATTCAGATTATATTTTTCGTAGTTTTTTGTTGCATGAAAGTGACTTAAGGGTTGGAATATAAAATATAATTTTTCCGCTCATTTTTCGAGAGAAGAGTTCGAGGGTGTTCTTCGGCATTTCAATTTGCCGAGACCTCGGAAAGATAAAAAAAGTGGAGAAGAAAAAGATAAGATACGGCTCTTCTCACAGTTTATTAATAATACCACACATTTTTTTATGGACGAAAACCATTGAATGATTTAAATTAGACGACGGAGATTATTTTTTGTTCCAATTTTTCTCATGATAGATCTTAAGTTAATGGCGCCCCTATCATTCGGTCAGATATTGATTCTATCTAGCACACATTCCAAAAGTTAGAGGTGGAGCCACACTATGACTTGGTGGACCACCCAAACTTTCTAAAATTTTGTTACTAAGCTTTAGAGGTCCTAATTTATGTTAGTGGATCTCATCCATCCAAATTATATTGACCACCTAAAATTATCTAAAATCTTTAAACAAACTTTTTTATGGTATTTGTTTTCACTATTTTTAAGCTCCCCTCCTAGGTGCTAACGGGCCGGAGAGATTTCTCTCACAAGGGGCTCCACTAACTCACATATATGGTGTATAGGCTTTAATATAAGTAATTAAAAAAATTAAGCAATTTATTGCGCATAACAATGTTTGATGCTAAACCTAACTTTTACAAAACACAAAGTCTACCACCATTGGAATCAACATCTAATCAACTGATATATGCGCCATGATCTTAAAATTTATCGTGAGAAAGATTGGAGCGAAAAATGATATCCATCATCTAATTTAAACTAGTCAACGATTTAAGCACGTGAAACGGGTTGAGAAAGATGAATTTTAGGTTGTAAATGAAGATACCCTATTATATACTTGACATTATAGCATCTCACTCCCTTCTCTCAGTAATAGGGGTACCTATATTTACAACTCAAGATTCTTTCTTTGAAACTCGAGTTTTATGTGTCTAAACTATTAACTTCTTTAAATCAAACAATAGGGATTCTTTTTCACCCAATCTTCGACACACTAGATCTCTAGATTGTGGGCTTACCATCAGATAGATAGATTTAGATCCAAATACACAAGATTTAGTTAATCTTACATTTTCTAAATTATATTTATCAAAACACAGAATTTTCCTACAATTTTCTACATATGTATCCAAACACAAGATTTGATTAATCTTTCGATTTCTCGGCTGACAATGCGATTATCCAACCAACAAAAAACAAGGAGAAACAAAAGCATCTCATGATTTCCTACAACTTAGGTATCTATAAGAAAATGTAAGAATATTATTTTACTTTCCCACATTTCTCATATTTTTATATATTTTTACTTAGTTTTCCCGACCAGACCTGAGCATTTGCTAGACGGGTCCACATGCGATTTGAATCGGGCCGTTATCTCCCCCTTGCAGGAAAGGAACTAGGTATAGTCAATTAAGTAGCATAGAGCACTAGGTAAGACGAGCGCTCGGGCCAATTTTTGATAAGCGGCGGTATGATCATTGTGTGACTTGGCACAAGGTGACTTAGCCCGTACGAAATAGCCTATCACACTGGTTTGGAAGCGTGTCTAATAAGTCTCCAAGATTCAATACGTCAATTCTATTATAGGGTAAATTGGATGCATAAATAGCTGCTAGTGCGAATTTGAATATTTGATAATAATAAAAAGAAGAAGAAAAATAGCGAATTTAAACCCTGATTAGCTAAAATTCGAGGTTTGCTACATCCAAACTTTCATTGTGTTGAATCAGGTGAAAATAAAAACTATGTTAATAAAAAATTTAAAAAGTTTAAATATAAAAGTTTGTGACCAAAAATCGGGGAAAAAGACATAAAATTCACATATAATTCGTAAAATTGGTGAATTATTCGAAAATTCTAAATAATTCGGATTTTATTATTTTTTTCAAAAAGTCGGTGAATTTGGTCACTATGTTGCCACATGGAATAAAAAATTTACCGTCTGATGGAAAGCTCATGGTCTCGAGATCCATTTTGTGAAAAATTGGACCCAAAAATGATCTTCATCGTCTAATTCCAAACAGTTGGGTTTGAGTCGGTTTTAGACGTAGCCACTTTCAGTAAACCCATAGGCACAGGCACTAACAGAGGTACCTTATACTCAAATTCCTCTAACAAATGCTATCACCACACCCTATACTATAATTTATAGACAGGCAGAAATTTCATCTAAACAGCTAAAATGCACTTGATTGTATTCAGATGTATGTTCAAGTGATCCAGAACCTTGACCTTCCCAAAAAAATGCACAGGAGAAAAGTAAAGAGAGCTTTCTTTCTTACATGGAACTCAAATTACAGAAACAAAATGATACACTAAAGGATTTATTAAGAAAGATTTCCAACTCACAGATTCAATCTGCTTTCTTGGTATCATGGGATGGCGTGTCCTCTGGTGGTGGTGTTGTTGCCTTTGATCTTTTGTCCTCCGCTGACTTGGCAACTACTTCATCCTTCTCCTTGAAGTATCTCTCGAAGGCCTTCGGCAAGAACTTTGGAATCAAGAAGCCAAATAGATTGATTGAAAAATAAACAAAGTTTGCTACAGCCAACACCCTCCCAAACCATAGCCATAAGTTGTCCTGCAATGTAATAGCAGCAACAATAATAGAGAAGACTTAGGAATAAGAGCAATGTAATACGAACAAGAATAATAGAGAGGATTGAGGAATAGGAGCAAATAAAAAGATATTCCAAGATGATAAATTCAAGGGATTATACATTGAGATGGGTAGGGAAAGTTTGAATCGGGTCGGGTTCGAAAACCAAGACGACCCGACCCCACCATTGAGCCAGGTATGTAAACGCCATGGCCTGATGGGTTACTCTGGCATGCCATTTTCGGCGGGTCAACACACAGGTAAATGCCCTAGATTCTACACGGCCAGGATTTTGGATATGTGGCACTATTGTTTTCATCAAATGGACTGGTGGATGTGAAGTAGACCAAGCAGGAAGATTTCATCACAAATGCAACTCCAAATCTGTGTTATTTCATTAGGAACTGTTAAAACACCATAAATCCAATGGTTATCTTAAAATATTGTTGGGCACCACCATTCACGCCTACAGGATTACTGAGTGCGCTTACGTCTCAAACCCGGTTCTTCAGACCATGAGCGTACCATCAGACAGTCAATTTCTGATTCAGTGTGGCACAAATCCCACAAAAGTGGCCCTAAAATCACATTACATACATCACACTCAAACATGATTTTAGGGCCAATTTTTTAGATATGTGTCATACAAAATCAAAAACTGACCTTCTGATGGCATGCTCATTGTCTCAAGATCTGTTGTCTGGAAGTTTGGCTTGTCAAACAATCTCCATCGTCCAATTCCAAGCAATCAATGGGTTTCATACTTAAGCGCCCTCAGTAATCCTGAAGGCGCGAACAGAGGCACCCAATATTTTTGTAGCCATTCACTTTTATTGACATTTGCTTATCTTAATCACACAATCTACTTTGCATCCACAGATCACTTGGTGGAAACCATGTTACCTCATGTTTAAAATCTGGTCCTAATAGAAAGCAGGGGGATAGTTTGGCCTTACATAGAGATGAGTGCAGAAACATGACTTACAAAGCCAATCCCAAACGGGTAAGACATGGAATTAAGGAAATTTTTGAATAATAAACAAGAACAAAACTACGGTACAAACACGCATTTGTATCCATCCGATCAAAGTGCTTGTGTGATTGAGTGATGACGATAATAGGGATCTCGAATCAATTAAAAGCCTCTCATTTAACTGAAAATTTTACTTTCACCGACAGATGCAAGAGCCCTGTGAAAATTTTGCATTTTAATGGCTATGGTATGTTCGCGGGATTCAAGTCTAGTGAGTAACAAGCTCCCGATTATTCTAATATGTTTAAAAATTGATAATCAAACCTGAGGATTGAAGTTGCAAATCCCAGACTAATTTCATAAGAAAGAGATCATCTCCAAACTTGCTTTTTTGCTGTCTGATTATTCTGTCAGATAAATATCTACTTATTAAAATCTCATTCTACTGTTTGATTAGTATGTCTAGTCTGCCTGAAAGTGGACAAGAGTATTTTTGACCAAAAACTAAATTCGAAGGTCTCACAATCTATTAAGATAACGTAATATCATAAAAAAATTAATAAAATAGTGAAGAAATGGAAAAAGACCTCATAAAGTAGGAAGGAAATAGCATCTCTGCCAAATAGGGGATGGAAGTTATTTAAATTTCAGACACTATAACGATAAGTACGAAGAATTACAGGTAGAATTCAAGGGCGGACTATCAGAGCTTTTGGGTCTACCTAAAATAACTGTGCAATTAGCAGCTCAATACCAATCCATAACAACCTATAGGTCAAACACGATTCATGGCAATTAGCAAAGTATACTGTGCAGTTACTCACCGGCATCATAATCTCAAGAAAGTTATGAAGTGAATTCTATCCCTCAGTCATACAGTCCTGTCAGAATCTTACTTCCACGGATATCAGGACCAGAAAATATGATTCACACCAGTGTTTTACATGCCTCCTGATGCGTAACTTGTATTTAGTAAAACCATTATGCAATATATAATAATGGGCCAAATGAAAATGTTGATAAAACTTCATACCCAACATATTTAAGAGACATATATATATATATATAAACTATTCTATTTCTTCTTAAAGGGTAAATGCTCAGAGTTACAGAGTAAATTTTTTTTTGACATTTTGGCAATTCAACCTTTATGGCTCAAGTTAGAAATGTGGGCATAAAGGCATCAGCCAACAATTGAGCAAAATAATAATTCATACATTTATCTTTAGAAAATACATGGGAACCATTATACATAAGGTGATTAAGAAAGAGATTAAGGCTTCTTAATGAAAATCCACAGTCTATATAAGCACACATGATGAAAGGATAAATAGATTCCAGATGATAATCATAACAGATCAAATAAGCGGAGTAAGTGGCCAACAGAATAGCTAGGAAACCACCGGAAATGGAGCCAATAAGGAGAGAGCGGGGACAGTCACTCCCACGACTTTTGGAAACATTTTATAGCAGCCTTACTCATCGTAAAGACAATTTCCACCATCAATGAGTCAGTATTGTTAGGTACTCAGATCCGAGAACGGTCCTTATTCTTAGGTCACTTTATGGAATGTGTGACAAAAATCAATCTCCATCATCTGATTCAATACGGTCTAATGCCTTGGTTGATTAACATGGTAGTTGTCAATCATATATGGCTTTTGACTACTTTGACCCACTTTGATTATTAAATCATTCTCTGTCAACCATCCTTGCCCCCCATGGAAGAAAATCCTGCTCCAGCCATGGAGATCGACCTCTTGATCGCATTGTGTAGCATGAATTCATTTTCCTTCACATATCTCTTTATAATGTGCTAAACAACTGTACCTCTCTCACCATTCAAAGCATATCATAAATATATAGCTATCCACGAATTCATTTTCTTTCACATTTCTCTTTATAATGTACTAAACAAATGCTCATCTCTCACCATCCAAAGCATATCAAACATAAATAGGTATCATTTCCTCTCCTCAAACATCACTTCATAATAGAGTGACAAGTCGACTAGTCATGAATGAATCGGCGTGAGGGGAAAAGTCGAAAAAATCAGGTAAAATGAGGAAAAAGTTCAAAGAAATTGGATATTATTTAAAATTTATAAAAATCTATGAAAAAAAATTATAGGCTAGTATTTACGCGTTTAGTCAATAAAAAGGAAGTGTATCATGTATCTAAAATTATATCAATTTGAATCACTGAACACATGCATGAAACGACATTCACAATAAGTAATATTTAACAAAAATTTCTACTTTCTAATAGATATAGGTTGTGTATGACATAACTCTCTGCTAGCCCCTGTCATAGCAGAGTTCACCTACTTTAGCAGGTTCTCATCCTCTTTGCTAACATCCTGCTACTGGCTTTAGCAGGTACCTCTTCTCCTTGATAACTCCTTGCATAGTAAGATTTTATGCAAGATTTACCTATTCAACAGTTCTACCCTCCTCTCTACTCACTCCTTGCCAAAGCAAATTTTATTTGCTCTGATAGGGAGTTAGTAAAGAGCAGGGAGGTAGCTGCTAGAGCAGGTAAATCCTTCTTTAGAGGGAGTTAGAAAAGAGAATGGGAACCAACTAAAGTAGGTGAACTCTGCTATGACAGGGGCTAGCAAAGAGCTATGCCATACGCAGCCATAGTCTCTGATAAGAGACATTGTAGTTATAAAATGTTCAACATCAACTCAATACTCAACAAGTTTAAAAACTTCAATCATAACCACCAATACTATAAAAGTTAAACAATGAGTCAATGACCAAAATTTAAAAAACTGCATCTCTGATCAAGATTATATAATGTTATCAGTTTGATTATCTCATTCAACATTAATTACTTTAATTAATCAGAAAAAACGGCAATTTGTCAGAAATTCGGAGACTTGGCCGATTAATCGAAGGTTTAATTGATGGAAATTTTTTTTGGAGATTTTCAGGGACTTAAAAAAAACACGGAGACTTTTGTCACTAACTCAATATGCTTCACACATGCACTACCTTCTATTCCTCTACCAATTGTACGGTACCTCTACACATTAGAAAAAGAAACCTCACTAAGGTCCCACTCCTCGAACTCCGTGAGTCTGATAATCAAAATTTCAGCGGTCATGGGGGCAATTTAGACAGTGGGCTACGATACAAAGCTTGCTTATTTGGAGGCCCTTGTTGTAAGGTATCATGCGTCTCAGTGTTGAAGAGCTATTTCATCCCAAAGTAAAATAGGTTCCAAGAAAAAGGAAAACGAAAACTGCCACCAACTTCTACTTGTCGCATAAAATTAGGATACTAATCACATCTCAAATGTATGAAGAAATTGTCCTTATTACTGATGAAAATAGAGAAAACTCTTCCTAAATGGTGTGCAGTTTAGAAAATAGTAATGTGCAAAGAGCAGCTCTCAATTTTTAATTTATTTTTTAATAATTAATAGAAAAAGAAAAAAGCATCAGCTAGCGTTGGTTGGATCACCTTGAAGAGTGCATTTGCAGGCAAGGTTTTGTTGACATAAACATCATGAATCCAATCGACGATCACAAAGATCCTCCTCACCGTATAAAGCAGCGGCACTAGAGCTCTCACCGGCGCCGAAAACAGCCCCAACCCACTTATTATATTCTCCGTCAGGATCTGAAACGACAACAGAAACAAATGTGGGGTCGCAGATCTAACCGCGTGCTCGTCCCCCCTAGCGAAGCCACCCAACACGTATGCCAGCGGCAGAAACAACCCCACGGTGGTCCCCACCATCACGTAGAACCGGAAAAATCGGCTGCCCTGGATGATCTCCTGCGAGGGTGATGACGTGGAGGATTTGGAGCCGTGGGATGGGAATGCGAAGCGGGAGAGGGCGAGGAGGTAAGCGGAGACGAAGGCCGGGAATATGAGGTCGAGTAAGGGGACGAGTCCACTCGCCGAGAAGACCATTATGAAGGCGACGAGTTGGAGTTCTATAACTCGCAGGGACCCCATTACACCCCCCACGACAGATTGCTGTTGTTGGTGGTGGTGCTTTTCGCCGGGTTTTGTGGTGGTCGTGGTGGCGGTATAGGCTGGGTCGGTACGCGGAGCGACGGCGAGTGAAACACCCGACATTGTTACAGAGATTGATGAGGGAGAGATGGTTTTTTGCAGTGTCTATGATAGAGGATATAAAATCGGTCGTTTTATTTTTTATTTTTTCGCGTTACTCTTTTGGTTTTAAAGCAGCTATGAGATATACCTTATATTTGTGACAGTATTACCAAAAAGCCACAAGCTCCATTTTCCATGTAAAACATATTTTGGAAAATTTTAGGAAAATGGTGGAAGATTGTAAAAATAATAATAAAGCACTAATGGTGCCTCTAAAATGAGCCTCTAAAATGCAATGCATAGAATTGCCTCGAGACCCGTTGACCACCGTGCCATACCAATCACGAGAATCGAGTATCATGACAGCTCATGTCATACAAATAATTTGAGCCTGATCATTTGCCTATAAGGGCCTATCAATCCTACATGATACTTCTATTTGCACCAATCAAAGCTCTATAAGGTAGCTACATAGCCTCACCTGCAAATGCATTGACCAGTGATTGGTGCTTCTTGAGTTTTAGGGGCTGCAATTAGAATTACTCAATCCTACATCGGTAGTAAATAAATTTTGGGCAAAATGTTTCGATTTTGGTCCCACCAAAACCGAAATGAAAGATAAAATTTCTTTTTTTTTAATACTATGAGAAACCGAAACGATCTCCACTAAAATTAAAACGAAATTCGAGTTTTTATCACTGGTTAGCTCTCAAAGGGGGTTCACATAATTTTTTAAGCTTTTTAGAAAATAAAGATTACTTGTAAAATAACTACTGTGCACAGTTTAAAAAAAAGGTTTGTTACAATTTTTTGAACTCACAATAAGACATTCAGTTATCCTATGAGAAATATTTATAGTTATAATTATCGTCTCAGTCGTTTTTTAATTAAATATCCGATATCATTAATGTTATAAATAATTTTATAAAAAGGTAATTTCATGATTTCATATATCAATGTCTTATACGTTGACCGAAATTCGTTTTAGGGACCCTTTACAGAATTTCAAATCCCCTTCCCTTCACATATGTATTCACACAGTTGCGTTTTTTTAGGCCTTGAAAGTCATGACAAACCTTTTTCCTAAAACTTTGCTATATAATTTTAATATGCTAAAATTTAAATCAGATGGCCCATATTATAATTTTATATATCATATGTCCCTAAAATATTAAATTTTTCTTTAAATTTGATCAAATCAATTGAAAAGCGTGTACAAGTAATGACACCCTTTCAAGAATTTTGTGGTCTAACATTCTATATTAGATATGTTCAATTGTTTTGGTAAAAGTAAATTAGTTAGATAGAATCTCTATTTTAATTGTGCATTTACCAGTCCTTTTGAAAATATAAACGAAATGGCGCAATTCACGTTTGGGGAAAGGTCTATATTTAGAGTATTTAGTAAAAAAATCTTTACAATCAAGGATCAAAATTTCAGTCAAAATGACTAAAATTTTGGCACAATGGATATCATTTTTTACCTCAATCTACCATACAATAGATTTTGCGATTATGACCCACATATTGGACACTCATATGTTGATTACAAGTAGAACACATCTACAAAAGTCAACTATGAACCCTTCTCATGACGTGCCACAATCACGATCACTTTTGAGGATGCGTTCCATAAGGAATCAAAATTTGACCGTCTAATAACTTGTTTGGTCCAAATCAAAGGACAATTATATGAGATTAGTGTTACTACCACACCACCTTATGTTACAGCCACCTTACAAATCACAAGCAAGTTATCATTTTTTATCGTGAATTTTCATATAATATATTTTGACCTCATGATCCTACTATCGATCTGTCAGATTTTGATTCCACGTTATATACACCACAAAAAATAAAGGTGGTCATGATGAAACATCAAACATGATTTACATTGGGATGTGTGCTATGTGAAATCAACATCGGACTTTTTTATGATAAGCTCATTATCTTTAGATCTTTTGTGTAAAAGATTGGAATGAAAAACTATATCCATCCTCTAATTCAAAACAATGAACCTCTTTTATCATGCTTAAGTGAGGTTGCTGCAACATAAGGTGGGGTGATAGTAACACTAGCCCAATATAACCCAAATTAGAGAGACGACATGTGTAACAAGAAAAAAAAGAAATTATATAACGCAAATTATGGAGGAACCTCACAAGTAGCTAGGAAGATATTAATCCCAAGGTTATGCTTGTAAATTTAAACATAAGCAGGGGTTCTTTCCGCGGTGTTTCGCTCTTTCTTTTATTTCTTTCCGCGAAAAAAGACGCTTTGCATGGCAACGTGGTCTCTTCTAATGGCATGTGGTTGCTCTAAATTGCCACGTCGTGGCTGTCTGTGATCGTGGCGGTCTGTGATGGGATTGTTACTATTCGACACTCATTAAAACACGTGTTGCATTCCGGATGGATGAGGGCGTTTATTAGGAACCCTTCAACCTTCCTGTTTGCTTAAGTTAAGAAAGAAAAATTTGGTGTGCACTTAAAATATATAATTTTTTTTTTGGTAAGGATAGCTGGGCATCATGGACGAAATAACTTACATGATCTCAGACTAATTATCATTTACGTGAAACCCAATTACATGATCGGATGCTATAGATATGAGCATTTCGATAATCACAATTATTTTGAAAAAAAATAAATATATAATCACACAATCAAAAGAGTCAATTGCTGTGTAAAATAACAATAAAACAATATCTGATTTTACCTTTTGTTTCTCACCACAATTTATAGTTTACAGTTTTTATTTTAATTTTTTTACATAATAATTATGATCATTGAGCCACTCTTATGTATGATATCCAATCATGATATTGGGTGCGACTCGACTGCAAATTAGTATGAGATTAGACACCATCCATGGCCATAGTACCAAGCTACCTTGACAATTAATTTAACCTAAAGGAGGAAACATTCTTATACACCCAAAATGGTGAAAATGGGTCACGCCAGATTTGGATTGGGGGTGAATCGGACCCTACCCATTTGAAGTTGGGTCGGTTTTTGATCGAGTCAAATTAAAAAAACTTACCCTCAGTTTCAAGTTTAGTTTCGAGTCTAGACCAAGGTAGACCTGTACCCGGCCCACTGAAGATCGGGTCAGGTCGGGATTGGTTTTAAGTCAGGTTTGTATGCAGGTCCTAGTATAATTTATCATTTTATGTTACTCGGAAATATGATAGCTAATATATATATATGATAACCAATGTGTGGATACATTCTTACAAAAATTAATTTAAAATTAATTAATTACTTTACTAATTAGATAAATAACTAATTATAAAAGAAAAATAAAAAATAATAGCTAAAATATTAAACATGTAGGCTCAAACAATGATTCTCGGAAGAGCAATGCTATTTGTGCGGATATTAAAAAAATAAAAATCTAGATTAATATAAAAGTAATTAATCACCTTACTAACTAGATGGATAGCTAATTATTAATATATATATAGAGAGAGAGAGAGGAATAACTAACGTTTTTAACGCATAGAGGGCTCAACCAATGATGCAATACTCCCATATCAACTTGCTATTATCCTGTTTTAAACTAATTCAATCTAAGCCTTACAATTTGGGTATCATTGGGTCAGTTTTCAGGTTGGGCTCAAGTGGGCCCGACCCATTTTCACCCCTACAAATGATTAAGGCGGGAGAGCCACACTCCTGTTTATGAGCATAGCTCAATGCATTTGTCAAAGTTGTTGGTTTGATATTGACTTGTTGCGAATGACATAGCTCTTTGCTAGCTCATGTCACAACAGAGTTACTTGTTTTAATTGTTTCCCAGTCTCTTTTCTAACTCTATGCAAAGAAGTAAATAAAGATAAGGAGTGAGTAGAGAGAAGGATAAAATTGGTCAACAGATAAATCTTATATAAAATCTTGTAATGCAAGCAGTACTTGCCAAAATAAGTAGCATGGTGTTAGCAAAGAGTATGGGAACCTGTTAAAGCAGGTGAACTCTACTATAATCGAGTCCCTAAAATTAGGCTCAAACTTGATTCAATAACAAACCAGTTCATACATGGCTCGAGCTACTAAAATTAGGCTCAAATTTGACACACCTGTGCTATTGTTGTCAACGTATCACATCTCTCTCTCCCCCTCTCTCTCAGCCTTTTATTGACCAAGTAAAACGATTCCTTCCTTCCTTCTAAGCGTCTTTCTAAGGGGTACGCTCGGCCCAAGGTCGCATCCATGTTAAGGGGACGGGCATGGTTCAAAATTCTGGCCTAAAAATATTATCAGCCGAATTATAATGGTTAGGTCATTACCAAAATAATAATAGAAAGTTTTTTATTTTTTTTTATAACTTGGGTATCCGGACCTCTTAGAGCGCCCGCCTAATCACAGGGGCACATGTACAATTTAAATTCAGCACATGTCGGGTTAGCACATGATATAAATCTTTAGGGTGGCTTCAAGGGGGGAGGGGATTCGAACTAAATTCTCCTGCTTTTGGAAGCAGGTACCTGGCCAGCTCACCTAACCCCTTGAGATTTATAATGTAGAATTATCGTAGTGTTATTGTTTCGGTCGGGTCAAAATATTCGAAGTTCAAATTATCAACCGATAAATTCAATACCATTTTTAGAGTTTTTTCAAAAAAAAAAAAAAATTGGCACTGAAATTTTGGCCCAGCCCAGAAAATTTCGGTCAAATTTTTTATTTTCTATTATGCCCAAAACTGAAAATGAAACCGATATTTTGATCCTTGGGCTGGACTACTCGAGGGCAGTGCATAGGTCACAGGTGAACTTCCTCCGGCAAACCCAGTCATTGCAATATTTTAATGGCAAGTACGTTCAGATCCTGGTAAATTGGTAACGCTTTCTCATATAAAATCCATTTTACAGCTGAAAAATATATAATTTTTTTATTATAAAATTTGAGTGTAAAATTTACTTTATATGCTATTTTATTTTAACACTTCTTACTTGTATAGTTTCGGTTTTATAAAACTAGCAACTCTCATGAGATAAAAATATTACAGGTAAAATTATTGACACAAACTTCAAAAAAATAAATTGTACAAAAAAACAAACAAAATTATATATTTTATTAATATGAGAGGATTATAAGTAATATTTTCATATTACAGTGAACCGAATGTACCCAAAATTTTACCCTGATATTCTAACAAGTTAACATCAAGTGGGCCAGGAGGGCAGTGCATAGGTTAACTTAGGGGTGTAAAAAAAAATCAAAACTCAAAAACCGACCAAAAATTGAGCCGTCTGAACTACCTCAAATCGGACCGAATCCCGATTCAGTTTCAATTTTGCTACCTACAATTCGAAAACCAATCGGGTAAGGTGAGAAAACAAAAAAATATATGAAAATTATAAAGCAGAATTGAAAATCGAACCGAACTTATCAAAACCAAAGTCAAATAGGTTTGGTTTCGGTTTGAGGAGTTGAAAATTTTAATTAACCCAAACAGAAATGTTTTAGTTAAGATTCAATTTTACATAACCAAATCAAAAACCAAAATTTTGATTTTAATTTTGTTCGATTAATCAAATCTGCACTCCTAAGTCAACTGCTTCAGGCAAACCCAGTCAGTGCAATAATTTAATGGCAATATGGTATCAAAGGAATTAACTCTTATCAACCTTAGACCATAGTCACGAAGATGAGATTGAGTACGGGGAATAAAATGTGAGGGAAAAGTTAGAAAAAAAAAAAAAATCGACAAAAAACGAAAGTACATGAAATAAAGGGAAAATTTTAGAGGACTAGAAGAGTACGAGTGAAAATTTTGGAAAAAATGCAAAAATTGGAAAGTACGGCGAAAAAAGGAAGAAACATAAAAAATTAAAAATATATTTAAAATTTAAAAATGGGACCGGCCTGACCCATTTGAACCCTAAGCAAGACTCTGTCACATGGCCCATAGTCACAAAATTTCCGCATTTTTGAAAAATTAGTGAATGAAGTGCGAATTTAAGGTTATGTGAATTACTCCTGAATTATTCACGATTTTTTCTATACAAAAAAATTTCGTGAATAAATCACAAATAATTCCTGAATAATTTTCAATTTTTCATTAAATCATGATTTTTAATTTTTTTTTAACTTCTATATCTTATTTTTTTATGTTTTCTCCCCAAATATTCCACCAAACTTGCTCAATTTTGCCAGAAATTTTTAAATTTTAATCTTATTAAATTATTGCCGATCCCTGACTTTGGTGACTATGGCAATGGTAAGGTCCACCAGTTATATATTACATAGAATTCGACTATTTTTAAAATCCTTGGATGGAGATCTTAACTTTTACGGCTAATGGGTCTCAAAATTTTGGCAGAAATGTTTCGGTATAGGGCATGCCCGAAACCATAACCAAAATCCAATTTTTCGGTTTTCAATGTATGTTTCGGCCAAAATTTTGGACTTCTTTTTCGGTCATGCCCGAAACCGAAATTCACCCCCAATTTTGATCCTTGGTTGACATAATCATGCCAAAATCCCTTCTATTGAAGGTCTCTAAAGTTTGAACATTACCCCTCATTCCTCTACCAGTGAAGATTTTGTGTTATTGATCAGGCAACCATTGAGTAGGTTCTAACTAGAGGATCAATCATCTCACTTCCAGATAGGGCTGCACCGGGTCGGGTAGACCCAATAACGGACCCAAGTTTTTTTATTGGGTCGGGCACACAAACTTGACCAGTCAAATTTGGTCAGGTCAAGCTTGAAGCATCCAACTCAACCTTCGGGTCTGGTCAACTCAAGGTCGGGTTGAGCAGAAAAACACAATAGGTTCTAACCCGATATTTTATAAATAAATTCAATGAAAATTGGATGTTTTAGTTAGCTCGAATCAGTTTAACAAGTTGGGTCAGTTTTTTGAATCTGGTCGGGCATGTACATAGGGCTGTCAATGGGTTAGGTGGGGGGAAAAATTTAGGTTGCCCAATAGAAAAATGGCATATGCTTGATCCGACCCAAAGATTTGGTCGGATGTCTATTGCCCGGTCCAACCCGATGGGTCAATTTTATATGTATGACTAGATAAAATATTAGGTCCAGTTGGGTTAGGTATCAAGTATCGCCCGATACCGATACGTAGCAGCGATATGTATTTGGTTTTTGAGCCAACTGATATGTATCGGCGAACCAATACCTCTATCATTTTATTTTATTTTTTTATTTATATTAAAAGGCAACCATACGTATTGGCCACTATATATCAGTCGTACATGGACCGATACCTAATATCAATACCCACTTTGGCACCTTAATCAAGTCGGCCCGACCCGTTGATAACTCTACATATACACTTACCCATCGAGTCAAGTCGGTCGACTATATGCCCTTTAACTATCGGACAGAAATAATTTGGCTCGACCCTACCCCACACGACCCATTGACAGCCATATCCTCAATACTGAATGCAATTATTGGCATTACCCTATTGGAAAGCCGCCGGGACACAATGTCCTTTCGTCAACTTTGGGAGTGACGGAAAATATTCTTGAGCTCTAACTCAATAAATGAGAGGTGAAAGGGTATTTTTCTATTTTTTCTTTGTTATATACAAAGCCGATAAAGAGTACACGCATATTTTTGTTATATATAGCCGATAAGGAGTATAGGCATATTTTTGTTATATACAGCCGATAGGGGTATACGCATATAGATGTACACTTTGGGAGTACCTGATCTTAGACGTTTTATTAGACAAAATAGGGCTGACAATATTATTGATTTGGTAAACTCTCCACGCTTCTGATTCCTACTGCTCTACATATTTTCTAAGAATAATGAGATACAAGATGCATTTAAAGATAGGGTATTTTATTTTCAACCCAAGATTCGTCTTTCTCAACTCATGTTTCATGTGCATTAAATGGTTGATTGTTTTAAACAGGCGATCAAGATTATTTTTCAGCCTACTCTTTGACACAATAGATCATGAGTCATGATTCTACAATCAAACGATCAAATTTTGATTTCATGAGACACACATCCTAAAAAATGATCTGAGAATCACGTTTGATGTATGCTATGATTACGTAAATTTTTGGAGTTATGTGCCACGCCAAATCAAAATCTGTGTCACACATACCTCAGTTGCTATTAGATGCCACTATTGGACTTCAATTCAAGAGTAAACCGGCTTGAGAAAAAATCTGCAAATTTCAACTGATTGAGAGAAATATAAAAATTAAGGAAAACTAAAAAATTATAAAACTAAAATTTTTTAAAAAACATATAAAAGGTTTGGGAAAAGTATTAGAAAGAAAAGTGAGAAAGTAAAATTTGTTTTTCGTTTGCAAAATTCATGATTTTATGAATTATTTAATCGGAGTTCTTTGTTGTGAACCGGTAAATAGAGATATATATATATATGCAACAGCCTATAGCATATTAGCAGACATGATCCACTGTGAGCGGATGTGATCCGACATTTAACTTATTTGACCCGATATTTGACCTTTTTTTTTTTAATTTTAAATTTTTGTTTATATTATGAAAACGCTAAAACTGAGCCTCAGAAGGACCGATAACGACCCAATATAGCACCACAGGCATTACTGTCTTCTACAAGGACCGATATTTGACCTTTTACATAATCGAATATGTATATTGTATTGGGTAGGGCCTAACCCAATACATTTAGGCTGATATATATATATATATATATATATATATATATATATATATATATATATATCGGATTTGACAGATATTTAAAACCATGACATTAATGATGGAATCTTAATATGAATCCATCGATCCGCCGATTAAAATTAAACCGTAGGATCTAGGCGCATGATCAATAAAAAATAATAAACCTATAATCCATAAATTAAATAAATATGCGCACCTTGAGTATATAGTGATAAATTTCGTTTTCGGCAATATTTCGGGACAGGATTATTTCGATTCCTTTCGGTTAAATTTCGAGAAAAATTCAAAAAGTTTCAAAAAAATTTCGAAGAGAGTACAAAAAATATTAAATATAAATTATATTTAAACTTCATAAAAATTTTATTTATTATTTTAAAAATAAAGAAAATTAGAAAAAATTTATTAATTTCGGTGAAATTTCGTTAGTTTCGCCGAAATTAATGAAATTTCAGCGATTTCGGAGAAATCATTGAAATTTCGCTGAAAGTTTCACCCGACCCCTGTTTCGATAAATTTCGAAGAAATTTCGAAAAATTTTAGAGAAATTTGTTACTATGCTTGAGTATGAGTTATTAATGGTTGGTTGCCGATCTTCTCGGCTTCAAAATCTCCTAGCACAATGAAGATGTTTTCGCTAATAGGGAGGATTGAATTGTGTCGAGCAATCATTGGGACCGAACACCCCTTATATTTATAGCCAAAGAGTTATTTTTCATTAAGGACTGAAAATACTAATTATATTGTGATTAGAAATTGCAATCATACCACAACTAAAAGACTTACCTATTAGTTACCTATTCTCTTCAAACTCATCGGAATAGCAACTACACATCTCAAGATTAATCTTATATCATTCACCGATCAACGGATTGAATATAGTAATGATCACCAAAATAAAAACTTTTAACAATTAAGAGCTTTAATATATATATATATATATAAGATAAGATAGATATTTTAATCTATGACATTAAGAGCTTTAGTATAGGCTCTATATTAAAGCTCTTCATGTCATGATTTCAAATATTTGCCTTATATTAAAGCTCTTAATGCCATGATTTTAAATATCTGTCACATCCTATATATATTAGCCTAAATGTATTGGGTTAGGGGCCATCCGATACAATATACATCTTCGATTATATAAGAGGTCAAATATTAGGTCAAACAAGTTAAATGTCGAATAGCATCGGCTCAGTGTCTCCAACCAACAGCCCATCATCATAATGACTCAGCCAAAAACATTGACGGCTGTTAACGTACTCGGAAAGTCGGAATGACACCCAACACGTTCGAATGCGTAGTCTCAAGACGCATATGTATGGCACTACTCATATGTATCTTTTTCTTTTTTGGTTTTTTTTTAATATATCATCAATAAAATAGTGTAAAAATGAATGGGGAAATTTGAAATATTTCACTATTTATTTTGTAAATTGGATGATAATAGGCCAGTTCTTAGACTTCGGTTCAGGGAACCATTCCAAGAACGCTGCGCCCTTCCGCAGCCTCCCATTACTCCCTATAATTACTGACATCTAAAATCCTATGTATAAATTAAACCAATTATAAAAGACATATTGTATATAGCCACTCAAGTTACGCCACGTCAGCCATCAATAATCCTGTCTTACATTTCAGTCAAACTTATAGAAAGCTCCAAATATTTTTGAGAAATTTATGTGACTGGCCATGTCAGATATGCCTCCTATGTCAAAGGCCCTATATTTTCATTTTTATCCCAACCGACTAGCTTTTAGTCAAGTTATTTTCAGCTAGCACAAAAAATTCGAAATATACACTTTTTTTTGTTTTCTATGATTTAAAATTTTACATATTTATATTTTTCTATATTTATGTAATATGAAACTGAATCTATGCCATTTAATTTGAAGACCACATAATAAAATAGATGGTACCAAAAAATCGATGGCGACTCTTAACACAATCGGTATCGGTCATTTTAAGAGTCGTCATCGACTCTGTACAAAGTCGTTAACGACTATTTATAGAGTCGCCATCGACTCTGTGCAGAGTCGTCAACGATTATATAAATTAAAAAATAAAATAAAATAAAAAATTTATATAATCGATGACGACTCACTATAGAGTCGATGGTGACTCAGTACAAAGTCGTCATCGATTATATATATATATATATATATAAAATAATAAAAATTTTAATATATATAATCGATGACGACTCTGTACCGAGTCACCATCGACTTTATACAGAGTCGTCATCGATTATATAAAAAATAATATATATAAATATATATATATATATAATCGATGACGATTCTGTATAGAGTTGATGGTGACTCTATAAATAGTCGTTGACGACTCTTAAAATGGTCGGTACCGACTGTGTACAGAGTCGATATCGCCTTTTTTTTATATCTATCTTTGGTACTATCGATTTTATATTGTGGCCTTCAAGTCAGACGGCATAGATCTCGTTTCATATCGCGTAAATATAGAAAAATGCAAATATTTAAAATTTTAAATGATATAGGTGTATCATCTTCTTTCTCATTCTAATCTCCTACAGTCTCTGACGAAAAAGGAGTATTAGGGTCGATCCAAATAGCAGATCGGTATAGTTTGGATCGGAATAGATCTCGTTTCACATTGTATAAATATAGAAAAATGCAAATATTTAAAATTTAAAATTATATAGGTATATCCTCTTTTTTCTCATTCTAATTTGCTACAATCTCTAACGAAAAAGGTGTATTTGGGTCGATCCAAATAGCAGATTGAAATAGTTTGGATTGAAGAGAAGACGCCGTCACCTTTACCACCTCTGACTTTAAAAAACTGTATCATATTAAAATGAGGAAGAAGATGATGTTTTTGTGTGAAAGGGGGTAATTTGAACTTTTTGCTATCCTTAGGGCCGGCTAGGCTCTCAGCTGGTCGATTTGAGTAAAGGTGAAAATATAGGGCCTCTGACGTAAAAGACGTATTTGACAGAGCCGATCAGGTAAATTTCCCAATATTTTTGCCAGCATAATAATAGCATTTTCATGAAATAACTAGTTTTGGACGGAGAGCAAATCTGATTTTGGAAGTGCGAACGTACCTGTGATTCAGAAATCTTCTAAAGGTTTCTCACAAATTTTATGACTCCAAAAAACCAAGTCAGTAACGATGTGATTATTGACTAAGGTTAAAAAAAGACTTCATATTTTAGGGACATGTGACATATGACATATGAAAACACAGTCTGCGCCGTATGATTTAAAGTTTATAATCTATAGATCCTTAGTGGATAAGATTGACATGAAATATAATCTTCATCATGCGATTAAAATTAGTCAAAGGATATGATTTGATTCAACAGTTGACAACGATAGATCGTATGATAAATATCGTGTTTTGCTCCAATCTTAATCACTAAAGATCTATAGATTATGAACTTTAAATCAAACGGCATAGATTGCGTTTTCACATGGCACATGTCCCTAAAATACAAAGTCTTTCCGTAACCTCGGTGCAATCACTTAAAAAGCGTGTACAAGTAATGGCTCCCTTTCTTTAATGTGAGATGACGCTAGGGACATTTAAACTACGAGTGTATTCGGTTCAATTTGGTCAATTTTTTGACTAAAATTACAAACCAAATCAGTTTTAATCGGTTTCTAAATGTTCAAATAAAACCAAATTGTATAATTGTTGAACCAAGCCAGCTCAATTCAATTCAGTTTCGGTTTGGTTCGGTCGGTTTTGGTTTTCCTATAAGTTTTACTTGCACATCAAAATTTTTCCAAATTCTCAACTTATTTCACGCTTTTATTATTTTCATTTTTAAGAAAGGCGTTTTACTTTTATAATTTATTCACACTTCTCAAAACAAATAACAAAATAATTGCATCACATTCACTCTAATTAATTAAATAGAGAAGGATGAATAGATGACGGTGCCACAAATGATGAATGATGGATCAAGTTTGTTTTTGGAAGGCGTTTGCTATACAGGAATAAGAGGCATTTGATTATACTCTGAGATTGAAAACAATCTCCCACCCATTCACTTTAATTAATTCGAGGCCCAATTGTCTGCTTGACTCAAATTTACTTACAATTGATTCGGTTCAGTCGATTTTGGCTTAGGAAAGCATTGAACTGAAACCAAACCTTTCGCTTTTTTCTTTTGGCCAAATCAAACGCAAATCGGCACCCATCCAAACCGGATTAAAATATGCTAATCGGCCCAAAAAATGCACAGCCCTGATTTAAACACTAAAATAATCTTAAAAAATCTTACTCGGTTACACCACTAATAGTGTACTTTTTATCTCATTCTATCGAAGTGTGATATACTATTATGCTCTTGTGGTGCACATCTATCACCAATCCAAATTGTCCACGGACAATTTATCATTAGAGCATATCTCAACCCAAGGAAACAAGGCTATAAATGGATGTCAGCATCCCATTGATAAACTTTAATATCAACCATCGAATCGGAAAACAATAGTTATTCTTACAAAATTACACAAATCGACGGCTGATATTGCTGTCATTAGATCGGATGGTTTTAATGTAGTTGCTTATCTACAGTGAATTAAGAACGCGATGAACAAAAATTACTAATATATGGATGGATAGATAGGTCACAAAATTTCTAATATGATAAGATATACTATCGGATACACTCAATATTTTTTATTTAAAAAGGTATAAGTCAAGTTCGAAACCTAGCCGTAGAGGTCGATATCTCTCGGAACTCGTACCTCAATGAAACAAGATGAGGGAATGAATCACTAATGGGGTGTGAATAATGGCACCCTAAAAAATATTAATTTTATATTTTAATTTATATATATGGCTTTAGGCTGGTAAGTTATTGAAAGTGTATTACTCGTTATATTTAGGGTTTTTTTGCATAAACTCCCCTGTGTTATGTTAATATTATAAGAAACCCTCTGAGTTATAGGTATTTATTCTGTAGCCCCTATTTTTATGTTTCTATTTCATATAACCTCCTGCCGTTAACTAGTCGTGAGTTTATGGACGAAAAGCCTATTTTACCCTTAATGAAACCAATATTTTAAAAATACCATAATTCTACAAAGCCATTCATTCATCTATATTTATAAGTCACGCCATTAAAGTTTAACACCATTCTAAAAGGCCCTTCATTCACCTTTATTTACAAGTCATGTCATTATAATTTATCACTATTCTAAAATGAGTATCTTTAAATTCACCCACAAAATCTTTGAGTTCACTCACGCTGAAATACATCGACTGCATTGAATCAAACGATGGAGATTTTTTATCGTCTCAATCTTTCATGAGATCGATCTTTAGATTATGGGTGTACCATCAGACGGTCAACATTTTATTTCATGTGGTATACACCCCTAAAAGCGACTTTAATATCAATTTTAAGCATGCACGTGATGTTAAGGTCACTTTTCTGAGATGTGTGTCACGTGAAATAAAACACTGACCGTCTGATGATACGATCATGATCTCAAGATCTATCATGTGAAAGATTGGGAGGATAAATGATCTCCATCGTTCGATTCAATTCAATGAACGTGTTCTAGCGTGGGTGAATTTAAAGATTCAGTGGGTGGATTTAAAGGTACTCTTCTAAAAGGCCCTTCATTCACCCATCAGATTCAAGACTCATCAAATGGGTAATTCCCCCATTAAAGTATGCCAATGTTTGGACGAATACTCAACCAATGAGGAATTTGTGGCAAACGATGCAATTATTCTTGAAAAAAAAACCCTTCAATCTACGCGTTCCACTCAAAATACTCGTCTCTCCAATTTCTTATATGATTCAAGACCTATTTTTAAGAATTGGATTGCCTAACTGCGTCTGCTTCCATCCACCTAATCATTGAGTTCACCCACGCTAAAACACATTGATTGCATTGAATAAGACGATGGAGATTGTTTATTTCGTGACACACATCTCAGAAAAGTGACCTTAACATCACGCATACGGTTAAAATTAATTTTAAGGTCATTTTTTTGGGTGTGTATCACATGAAATAAAAAATCAACCATTTGATGGTGCCACCATGATTTCAAGATCCATCGTGTGAAAGGTTGGAACGATAAATAATCTCCATCGTCCGATTCAATGCAATCAATCGTCTGATGGTGCCACCATGATCTCAAGATCCATCGTGTGAATGGTTGGGACGATAAACAACTTCCATCGTCCAATTCAATGCAGTCAACTGTCTGATGGTGCCACCATGATCTCAAGATACATCGTGTGAAAGGTTGGGACAAAAAATAATCTCCATCGTCCGATTCAATGCAGTCAACCGTCTAATAGTGCCACCGTGATCTCAAGATTCATCGTGTATAAGGTTGAGACGATAAACGATCTCCATCGTCCGATTCAATGGAGTCAATGTTTTTCAGCGTGAGTGAACTCAAATATTTGGTGGGTGGATTTAAAACTATTCTTTTTTGTAAGTGGAGGGGCGGATTTAAAATTACTCTTACTACGTGTAGAGGGTCGCAATTTAGTAATTTAATTTAAAAAAGGATAAACATGGTATTTAAGCTATTCTTTAACGGCTAGTTAACTATTTAAAGTAACATCCGTTAAAGAGGGTGTTTTATAAAACTAAAATGCTAACTCAAGGGGTTTAAAGCAAATAGCTATAATTGGGGGGGGGGGGGGTTATTTGTAATATCAACATAACTCAGGAGGGTATTTGCAAAAAACCCTTATATTTATATACGTGGCATTTTTTATCTTACCATATTTTATTTATGTTATGATCTCATGAATAGCTATAATATCCTATTTATGTGATGATCTTGTAAATAATTATCATGGTGTACACAAATCTATGCACACTAACATCATTATTTTTTTAATTTTTTAACGACTAATATTATAGATCCTTGATCGGATGATTTACACTTAATTTATAGGCGTAATTCTCTTACTAAAATGTATTCCAATTATAGATAATCACTTGAACTGTTTATATTGATGTCAAATGTTTGTAACAAGACATAATATTAAGGTATTAGTTGATGGTGTAAGATCAAATGTCTATTTTAATAGTATAAAATTATTCAAAAAGATATTTTTATCATGCCATCTGGCAGATATGCAAGACGTCTCCATCGTGGGACTATATAAGACAACTCAGAAATCTGAGCTTTCAAACCATGAGTGGTAGAGCTTGGGCAAAAATCGGTTGAATTGGATATCGAGTTCAACACGGGGAAGAGAACCTTGGCTGGACGCCAATTTTATAAAACATAAAAAGCATGAGAGTCAAGATTCACCTATATTCAAGGGCTGTAGGCGTGGTTCAACTCGAAATCCGGTTCAACTGAGGCCCGACCATTCTCCCTTTTAGCTTATATGAGGGACATTTCTAAAAATTGAATAAATGTTTTGCTGTTTTCAGAAAAGAAATCATTTTATAATTAAATTGACATTGTTAGAGTTTTGTAATTATCGGTTACACTGATTGAAAGTCTGAATTCACTCCATTTACTCAGCCCGCATTACTCCAACTATTTTGAAATATGGATTAAAATCTTAATTTCGGTTTTAGTTTCAATTTCGTTCGTGATGCGAATTGTAAATTGGTCAAAATTTTGATAAATTTCAGATTTTTTTGAAAAAATGCTCCGAATTTTACCGAACTTTATTTTATTAAAATTTTAAAATTGTTTAACATTGTTAGAATATATATTTACACTAGTGAAGCTAATTTTCGATCACACAATGAATCTTGAGTTCATGTAAAACAAATCAGACGGTCAAATTTTAATTTTACATTTAATAAGTCTCAAAAGTTACTCGCAAAATAAAAATCATGTGAAATAAAAACTGACGGTAGATGATAAGAGCACGATATCAAGATGTATTGTGTGAAAGATTGGGATGGAAAACGACTAGCATCACCGGATTCAAAGCAGCCAATGAGTTTTAACGTGGGTGAACTCAAAGATTCGGTGGGTGGATATAAAGGCACAATTATTTTATTATGGCAGCCATTACTTAAAAAGCGTGTGCAAGTAATGACTCCCTTTAGGGACGTGTGACGTGAAAACCCAATCTAGGCTGCCTGATTTAAAGTTTGTGATCTATAGATCCTTAGTAGATAAGATTGGAGCAAAACCTGATATTTATCATATGACTTATTGTTGTCAATCGTTGAATCAAATAATAGCTTTTGACTATATTTAATCACACGATGGAGATAATATTTCGTGCCAATCTTATCTACTAAGGATCTATAGATCATGAACTTTAAATCAAACAACCCAAATTGTATTTTCATTTGTCACGTAGTTATTTTTTTAACTTAGGTGCAATCGCTTAAAATACTTAGTTATTATTTTAAGTAATAGCCGCAATCACTTAAAAAGCATCTGCAAAGGACTCCCGTCCCATTTATTAAAAAATAAAAAGGCAACTATTAAAGGCTCAGTCACAGTTTTACAACTTTTTGTAGCTAAAAACGAAAACAGAGGAGCAGGAGGAGGAGGAGGAGGAGAAGAAGAAGAATAAATAAAGGGATGAGAAAAAAAAGGGGGATTTCGGGAGGCTAGGCAACGTCTAGGTAACTCCTCCTTGATCTTTTTTTTTTTTTTTCTTCTTCTCCTCCTTTTTTTGGATTAAAGAAGTAAGAAAGATAAAAAATGGAGGAGAGAAGAAGAAGAAGAAAGAGGAAAAAAATTTGGGATTTTTTATGCAAAAACTAGGTTTAAACCCTTTTTAATTTTTTTATGTGTGATTTCGGCCGATAATTTTAAATTACGGCCGATAATATATTTATTCTAGAGGAGGGGCGATAAATAGCATATTATCGTCTTGTTCAGGTCGAAACTGAGACGACTTGGCCGAAATTTTGAAATCACCGGCGTATCGGAACGGTCAGTTTTTCAATATGGTATTTTAGTATGTGATTTTAGGGTCATTTTTTGAGATGTGTGCCCAAAGTTTAAAATAGTAATTTCATTTTCTCTTTTGAATACGACCAAAATTAAAAATTTGAACTGAAATTTTCCCTCCATATATATTTTGACTAAAATTTTAATTCAAAATTTTGATTTGGTCGGGTCCAAAATTGATACCAAAATTTTGAACCATGTCTCTGCCAAATGTAATCAAAATTTGGATCAGTTTAGTTTCTCTTTTGAGGGTTAAAAACTAAAATTGGTTGAGTAGGGAAAGAAAACTGAGCCTAATAAAAAAAAATTGACAACCAAACCGAATGGTTCGATTTCGGCTCAAGGGGATGAGAAGTTCGGTTTACTGAAACTGCAACATTTCGGCACGGGTTCAGTTTTAGGTGAACTGACACCGAAACCGAAATATCCGTTTCAGACCGAGGCGATGGAACAAAATCACTGATACATGATAAAGGCCCTAGTTGAAAAACACCTGATAATTATATGAGCAAACAAAGTGCTATAGTCACACTGGAGGGATATTTCTGTAAATTGAAAAAAAAATTCTTTTTCCGAAAAGGAAATTAGTAATTATTAACTTCAGATGACACACCTATGACCTATCTCTATTTCAAGAGAAGTCGTTCCGAGAAAGACAGTGAAAAAAATCTCCATAGCCTCAGACCCAAAACCAAACCAGATTAAAGAAAAAAAGATGCGGCTTCTCTCAGAGAAGCCATGGTTCATCGCCGTAGCGATCGCAGGAGTAATCGCCGGCGCTCTACTGGTGGCTAGCTTCAGCCGAACCACAGATCGGTCGATCCTCTGCTCTCTCGGCGGCGGCGGCGGCTCTTTCTTCAGATCGGGTTCTCCCGCCGCTGAGCTCCAACGCGACGCCATCCTCCACTACGCCACGTCACGCGACGTCCCCCAACAATCGATCAACGAGATCCGTATCTCCTTCGACGTCCTCAAAATGAGGAGCCCCTGCAACTTCCTCGTTTTCGGTCTCGGTCTTGACTCCATCATGTGGTCCTCCTTCAATCCCGGCGGCACCACCTTATTCCTCGAAGAGGATCCCAAGTGGTATCAGGCTGTGCTAAAGGACGCACCCTTCCTCAACGCCCACGCTGTCCACTATCGTACGCAGCTCTCCCAAGCCGACGACCTCATCAAGACCTACAAAAGTGAGCCTGCTTGTTTGCCGCCCAACGTGGCGGTGCGGGGAAACGAGCAGTGCAAGTTAGCGCTGAGCTATCTTCCTCAGGAGGTGTACGATAAGGAGTGGGATTTGATCATGATCGACGCGCCTAAGGGTTATTTCAACGAGGCGCCCGGTCGGATGGCTGCGATTTTCTCAGCTGCGGTGATGGCCAGGAATCGGAAAGGTAAGGGGCCCACTCACGTGTTCCTGCACGACGTTAATCGGCGAGTCGAGAAGATGTTCGCCGAGGAGTTCCTTTGCCGGAAAAATCAGGTCGGTGCGGTTGAGAGGCTTTGGCACTTTCGGATCCCGCCGACGAACAACGGTACGACGTTCTGCTGAATTTAGTTAGGGTTCTATTTCTGCTATAGATTCGGATGAGGTGGGGTTTCGGATCCCTAATCTTTTCAGCTATCAGATTTGAGTTTTTTTTTTCGATAATTTTGTAGGTGAATTTTAACATTTTCGCCATTTTGGGTGGGTTTTCAATTATAACAATAAAAATATAGTAAAAAAAAAAAAAAAAATCTGAGGTGGAAAAATCAATGGCCATAGGTAAGGATTAATTTGACGATATTTCAACAAGGTTGGCGCAGAATAAATGTTCTCATTTTGGAATTACTTTTTAACTCCAACAGGTTTTCATTAGATATTTTGTTAGATCTGCGCCAAAGTTACATGGCTGTTCTATCCTACGCGGGTAGGGACACAACTCAGATCGTTAATATGACAACGATAACTGTATCTGTAGGCTTTTTAGTTTAATAATTTGTTGAATGCTTTGGGGGTGAAATGCTCTTAGGGTAATTTGGTAAATTCCAGGTTAACCTACACCACCCTTGTCACGGTTTGCTTTGATAAGGATCACGTATTCCGTATTGGTTGATGACTTGATCATAATAAGTAATCTCATAACGACCAAGTGATTTCCTTGCTTAAGTTGAACAAGAAGGTATAGAGTATTGGGTGCGGGGCACGGTGGATGGTACTTAAACTCGAACACTGATCATTAATCTCGACCATTCATTTGTATTTCTTTCGAAAGTACATATGCAAGCTTTTGGTTTGACCATCGCCATTCGGTAAATTAGAATATTCTTTAGCTGTGTCCTGCCATGTGATGCCGAATATTTAGAATATTTGATCGTGCGTGCAGCTTATTAAGTCGTGATTCGTGTATTATTTTATTTATTTTTTCCTATTGGTAACATTGTGCATAGTAGTTGTCCTTTATAGGCTATCTGAATGACCAAAGCGGTCAATTTTTTAAAGGAATTCAATGGCTCGAAGGTGCCTCTCGTAACCTTCCTCTGAGGAAACTCAATCCATCATTCCATCGTAAGTGTGAAATTTTTCTGCAATGAGTGCACCGCTGATGGGCGATCCGTACCGATTGAAGTATTCAGTCATAAATTGAAGTGCAACCGCCCAAAAATGATGTTTTGAATCATCTTTTTCTGATAATATAAATGGTTCGTTTTTGGTTTTAACGGCCGATATTAAAGTTCATCAATGGAAGATTTACTTTCACTTATAAATATGTTTCAATGATAGATTGTCAGCTAGGACAATTTAGATTGGTCGCATATGTGGAGCTGGTATTAGTATCTAGCCTAGAAACGTGGGTCAATCTCCGAACAACGAACCTTATGTGCAGATATTAGAGAGGGCGGAACTAGTCAAAGATAAAGTTCACTGATTTGTGAGCTCATAGATTACTGGGGGATTTGTTATTAGGCTTGACACTTGACGCTTAGGTCCATCTCTTTTTACTGATTTGAGTTAATATTAAGTAGCTGGAGAAAGGATCAAAATTTCGGTTGAAATGATTGAAATTTCGGTCTAAATTATTGGTTTCAGTTCCTACCGAAATGATAAATTGGATCGAAATTTCGATCATTTTCATATGGGATCCAAAATTTCGGTTTTGGGTCAAAATTATTGATTTTGGTCATGCCCGAAACTGAAATTTTGATCCTTGAGCTGGAGAGCACAAAACCTATCTCTTTAAAAGTCAAATGCCTTCTAACATTTATGATATGCTGGATTTAGAATGGAGCAGTTAATTTCAAATGACATTTAAACCAAGGATCAAAATTTTGACGGAAATGATAGAATTTCGGCCATTTTTGTATTGGGATCAAAATGAGAGATGAGATTGTTTTTCTTCTCCATCATTTTTGTATGACCGGAATTCAAAATTTCGGTTTCAGTTCCCTCCGAAATCGAAATGATAACCAAAAATTTGATCCCTGTATTTAACTGCCTTGAATGAGAGATGAGATTGTTTTTCTTCCCCATCTTTTTGACGCCAAAAATCTTTAGATCACTCATGAGATGGCATGCATCCCTAAAAGTCATCCAAGAATCAGGTCACCTAATGCTTCTTTTCTAATACCATGTCATAAAAACGAAACTATGGCGGATTTGACATCTTAATAAATAGTAGGTAACTGCAATTAGGATTTTCTTTTAAACCAGTGGCTGCCTTGAACTGGACGATAGCAATTTGTCTACCAATTCTTCAATAGAAGTGATCTTTGGATAGTGGATTACCTATCATTTGGTCTGATGAAGATTTCATGTGACATAAAAATGACTGATCATGAGTGTACCCTAAGACTTATAGGGATGTGTGCTAGTTGTAATCAATATCTGATCGTCTGATATGTGATCTATGATCTAGAGATCAATTATGTGGAAGATTGAGATGAAAAATAATCTCTCAATGGATTCAAGGCAGTCAACAATTTTAACATGTGAAAACTCAAGTTGTAAATGTAAAATATTCGGTTGCATATACCGATACAGTGAATACCAACATTTGCAACCTGTGAAATGGTTATTCCACCCCATTTCTCATTTAATTTTCATGTAGGCCCTTTTGTCTAAAGAGCCCTTATTTTCAAATTATTATTATTATTTTTTTGAAAGGTCCTTTTTTTTTCAAATTATCGAATAGGAACATTGTGGTCAGGTTGTGGGGGTCTCTTCTTTCGTATGCCTTTTTATGTTCCTTTTTTCCTCCTTTTGAGATGCTCGTTTTCTTTAGGACGCAGTTGTAGATTTTATCTTGTCAATGAAATACTATCGAACTTAAAAAAAATATTACTTAAAAGAAGGTTTATATGGACTTTAGAAAGTTGTAGATAAAAGAGAATGGCATACTTTCCAAGGGCCCTAAAAAGTCATTCAATCAATGAATAATGAAAATGATGACCTGAAATTGCCTTGAAATTTCACAAAAGGTCATCCGATCTACATGTGAGAAACATTTAACCTTAAAATTATGAAAATACCCTTCTACCAAATTTCATATAACACAAATGATAGTGTATTTAATTGAGAAGAAGGGTGATTCTACTAGGATAGCATTACTTGAACTCATTAAGCATGTAAAGAACACACACAATTCCACCCTAAAAAATCGTTGACAGCCTTAAATCAGACGAGGGAGATCATTTTTCGTCCCAATCTTTCAAACAATGGTACTTGAGATCATGGTGCACCTATCAGACAAGAAGATCTTGATTACATATGGCACATGTACCCAAACGTAACAGTGATCATGGACGTCCCTATAAAACGGCCACTTTTGGGGATGCGTGGCATATGGAATCAACATTTGACTGTTTGATAGATGCGCTATGATCACAAGATTTAATTTGTGAAAAATTGGAGTGAAAAACGATCTCCATTGTCTTTTTCAAGGCAATCAACAATTTTTTAAGGTGGAAATGTGTGTTCCTCACAAGTTTAACGGGTATAAATAACAATACCCATGTTGAATAAGGTTTATTCCCCAACCATTATAGTTTGACTCTAACTTGGAGAGTTTGAATTATAGTTTGACTCTAACTTAGAGGTTGACTCTAACTTGGAGAGTTTGAATTGTAGTTGGACTATAACTTGGAGGTTGACTCTAACTACATGATGAAACTTAAAGTCAGGTATTGAATTATAGTTTGACTCTAACTGGATATGACCCAATTACATTCTAACTTTATATAAAGTTAGATTAGAAGTAAGATTTGTGACTTCTATATAAATGGCCTTTGAGAGAGAGTTTAGAAGTGAGCTTAGAGAACTTTTGAGAGAAAATTTTCAAGAGAGAAAATTGTGGTGAATACTTTGAGAGATAAGATATTGAAGAATTGCTTGGGGATTAAAGATCCGATTAAAATTGTTCTTGTGTCGGAATCGTTACTATATCCTAGAAGATCTCTTCTCTGTTCTTTGATGGGCAACGTCCTTGATTTAACAATGATTTTACTGTTGAAGATCGTATTTGATCTTGTTTGAGAGTGCATTAGAGAGGAGAGTTTGTGCGTTGTAAACGTTTATAAATAGTGCATATATTCCTGTGAACGTATCCCTCAATTGAGTAAACAAAATAAATCTTTTGTGTTATGTGATGTGTCCTAAAATTTGTACTCGCAAGTGCACGAATCGTGATATAGTCAGTGGGTGCAAAGTACGAGATCGTTCCCACGAGGATTAGTTAGAAAATGTAAAAATAGAAATATCAATTAACTAAAAGAATTTTCACAGATCTTTTACAGTAACCAATAATCTATGGTTCTGATAACTTTTGATAAAACAGATAAATACTAACAAAATCTAAGAGATTTAAACAATTAATGAAAGATAAGGATTGAGATGTTAAATCTTCCCATTGTAGGTTTATCATTTACAAAATGTTAATCTGTGGATTGAGATGTGAGATCTTTAACAGATATTTCAAAAGAAGAACTGCCCTATACACATGTGAGTTCTAAAATATAGATCTGAGATCACAGAGATGTATGATTAACATCCCATGAGTGTATAATTAACACTCACACCTCGGACAATATTTAGAACCCAATCTCTAGGGTAATTTCTAAAGTACGATCTAAGATCAAGGAGATGTATGATTAACACCCCATGGGTGTATGATTAACACCCATACCTCAGATCGTGATTGGAACTCACCACTGAGATAAAGTCATACTATCAATCCGAGATTAAGGAGATATATGATTAACACCCCATGAGTGTATGATTAACACTCACACCTCAGATGATGGTAAAACTTCACTCCGAGATGGGTGATAATTAAGATAAAATCATTATTGTAGATCTGAAATCATAGGGTATGATTAGCTCCTAGATCTCAAACTGAAATGATGATTTCACCATTTTCAATGAATATTAGGGTCTTTAACAGCATCTGACATCTCAATCACAGATTTATATTAATATAAATGTATACCTCGGATGGGGTTCATTAGATCCTCATCCTTAATGAAACTAGTCACACATAGTAAAAGTAAATAACATGGTTAAAATGTAAATAAACATTAACATCAATATTTAAAATACCGTAAAGAGCTTTAATATTATCCACAAAAAGCTTTAATCCAAGTACGTACACCTCCTTCTTGAAAGTGGATCCAAGTAAGAAAACTAAGACTTATCTTCCTTCTCAAAATGAATAATAAAAATAGTTCAAGAAAATGATACTCAATGCCCTTACACTTTAAAACGTAGAGAAACTAAAACAGAAGAATACAGAAAAATAAAAACTCTCTAAAAAATAGAACTCTCTAAAAAGAAGAATGCAGAAAAATAATAAGAATCAGAATAATCTCCGAAGGATTCCTCGAATGAATATATCTCCAAGAATATCTTTTTGCTTAATTGCCAAAAAAGAAGCCGCTTTTTCCTCCAAGATTTTATTCCGTGAAAAGAGTACCGAGATTCTCGCGGCCAAACAAAATTCTGAACTCAAATTCAAATTTGGTCGATCAATCGACCTCCCAGATTTTCATGAATTCCCGCTACACTTTGCATTCAGACACTGCCTCGGTATTCCGGCAATAACTTTCTATCCCGAAGTTAGATTAAGGCGATTCTTGCAGCGTTGGAAAGCTGACGACGAGTTCTCAAACTTTTGTGTTTTGATAATTTTCTGAATCTAACGTTTTGAAGGTTCAAATTGAGCTCCAAGTTGAGATAAGTTCCGAATGATCCAATGTAGCACGAATTTGATGTTATATTTTGAACTTTTGGGTTATTTAATGCTCAACACATCTCCAGGCCTGTAAATCACTAAAACTATATAAAACATGTTAAATTGCTTTCATCGGATAGCTAAATCTAGGTCTTTAGGGGTGAAATATCATCATATTTTACTGCACATTATTATGTGTGATCATTCTTTGTACCTTCTTATCTTTCCGCATTTATCATGATCTGAAGTTCGATAGAGTGGGTAAAATTCCTAACAATCCATTCTATCATTTCAATTATAAATGCTTTTAAAACTTTGACGAAATGTCTTCTTAGAGGCCCAAAAAATCGTGACATTTTTTTTTGAAAACTTTCTAAAGTAACATTATACCATTAAAAAATGGAGTTATTGGAGTGGTTTGTGAATGCTTAGGCCGTGGAGGTAGCTATAGAGATTACTTCTTGGAAGAAAAATACTAAGATGAGAGGATGAATTGAAGGAGAATTCAAAGAGTTGGATTCTATACCATCAAATTAGTGTTTCATATGAATTCTCTCTTTCCAATTAGTTTCACACATGTTCTATACAAAATATCAGTTTAGATTTTTCATAACTAATCCAATTACTTTTAGAACCCAAAAAAACTGATTGGTAATTAATTTTAAGCTTCTTTCTCTTTCCTTTCTTATCTTAGTAAATTATAGGGTTTTGTCTCAAAGAAAATATACATGACAACTTACATGTCACCTAGCTGCTTCAAAATGGATTTACAAAGGTTTTATACTCATGCGGCATTTATAGGGGGGAAAAATTGGCAGTTGAATATAAAACATTCAATTCACATGCAATACAATTTTTTTTTGAAATATCAAATCTAAATCATGTCAGTGGCTTTCCACTAACCCCGTTGCATGCTTGTCGGTGAGTTGTCCCCGACATTTTTTCATGTCGGCGGTGTCAAGGACTATACCTTATAAGTCTTAGTGGTGCTACCAAGTAGTCGCTAATGTACTCAGTATCCAGTCACTGACTACTCTTTGTTGTTGTCGGCGACTCCTTACGATAGGTATTCGTAATTGGTGTGAGCGGAAGAGATGAACATTTAGCATGAACCCTATTAGGTGCAATATAAGAGGAAGTGGTCTTAAATGGACGAACCCATCACTTGGCGCTCGCAGTGCATGTCTCATCCATGTTGCATGTGTAGCAGATACTCTAACCGTATTAATCTCATGGCAGCATCTTCTCGACTCAAGGAAACTGAAACTTTTATCACGGGCGATTGCAATACCAAACACGTTTTCTTAACGGATAGGTTGACCGTAAGTGGTCGTTTGATTGGCATAGAGAAAATACGTTTTAGTGCTTTTTTGGCTTGCGGATACGAAAATTGGATACGAGGGGGCACCCTCGTATGCGGTTGTTGCGTCGCGTGTAGAAAACACGCCTTCAATCAAATGTGTCCTTTGGATCAGTAATCGTAAGTGAGTTTACTATTACTACTTAAGATTGGTGCCTTCTTTGGAGGCTAAGAGCAGCTCTCTGCTTTGGTTGTCAGTGCTCTTAGTTCTTTCCGAGAGTGAGAGAGCTGAATTTGGATCTCTTTAAAAAAGCAATTTAAATTTGCTCTTTTAAGTGGGTTGTCTTTACCTCCAGTGGATGAGAAGGAAAGCTTAAAGATGGATGGAACTATGGCACTTATAAGGTACCCAACTCAGGTTGAGCATGGCATTCAAGTATTCAACCCCCAAACAGGCGGCCAAATTGAGGTGGTCAACTCACCCTCCAAACATTTTAGAGGTGCGTTTCATTTCCTGTCTATAATTTAAATTGAGGGCACTTTAGAAAATAATGCCTCAAAAACAAACTTTTTAGCAAAAAAAACCTGTCTTCAAATGTTTCAGTAAAATGTGCTTTCACGGATTTTAGAACCCCCAAAAACCGTGAATGCAAGGGTTTTTAGAAAAAATGCTTTCACAGATTTTGGAACTTCCGAAAACTGTGAAAGCACGTTTTCTAAAATGTTTTTGAAAAAATTTTGCTTTCACGGTTTTTGGAAGTTCCAAAATCCGTGAAAGCACGTTTTTCTAAAACATTTGAAGTCTGCTCTTTTTTGCTAAAAAGTTTGTTTTTGAGGCATGTTTCTCTAATTATCCCAAAAAGGGATTTCCTTGTCATCAATAAAAAATACCCAAGCTTTTGAACATCCTTCCATACTTCCATCAATTCATGGGAAACCAGTGATGTAGTTTTCCTTGCAGTCAAATACTTAAAAAGTTTTCAGTTTATTACAAATATAAGGCATTGGTAGATTGGTGAACCTCAACTTTGCAAATCGTTAATTGTTAGGAGTCTATGGCATCAAACAGAGGATTGGTCTTCTATTTCTATTCCCAATTGGGTATATTTTTCCTTCTCTAGAGAGGCGACTGGAAATTTGCTTCCCCTGATTTAGTTGATGCATCGGCCTGGTGAAACTGTGAAAGGGGCAAATGCCAGTTAGGGATGCTCTCAAATCTAAATCAATGCGCTTGAGTGCAGATTTCTGAAACTAAATCTGCTGAGTTGGAGCATTCTTCTCAGAGGAACCTAAAGGACAATGAGATTAAGGTATATGTAGATCTGCTGAGAAATCTAATTCAGATGAAGTTAAATGAGAATCACGCAGACTGCGGAATGTGGACAGCAAACAAGAAAGTAAGTCTTCTCAGTCCACTCCTTATATAAATTACTCGGTAGAAGACCAGTTATTATTCGAAAGTGGATAGGTACGTGGAAATTTGGAGCACCGATGACAGTTCTCTTCTTCATGTAGTGTGCGGCTTGGGGTCGTGTTATGACAGTGAACAATGGACAGGATTTATCTAACAAGAGCGCGATGGGTAGCATTTCTTTAGGAAACTGTGGAGCGCCTTTTCTTGCAGTGCCCGCTTTCTGTTTAGATTTGGAATTCGGTCAAATTCAGTTCTGAATCCAGCTATTTCTACCTTTATTTTGTAAAGATCTGATAGGATAACGATAAACCAAAAAAACAAAACTGATAGGATCGCGGCAGTTGACACCAATTGCTGTTTGTGGGATTTATGGAAGGAAAGGAACCATCCAATTTTTTAACGCAAAGGTAGAGCAAATTTTTCAGCAGAGCCTGGACTGTATTAATTTGTTGGAGTCGTCCACTAAGCCATTCACTGGTTGGAAGGAGAAGGCGCGATAATTGGAATCAGCTGTTAAAACGGGAGATCTAGATTGGTATTATTCTCTTTTTTTGTGGTCTGGTTGTTGCTTTTTTTCTCTCTTTCTTCTCTTGTTGTTTTTTTAATTTTCTTTGAGGATTTTGCAGATGTTTCTCTGCTTTTTCCTTCTTCTACTAAAACTTCTATTATGGATTTTTAAGAAAGTGTAAATTTCGAGATTGAAAATTGAACAAAAACAAAGTGATTAAGTCATAAATATAGATCGTGAATTTAGTGAATGAAACAGGGAGCCAAAATTAAGGCTTAGAGTAGTTAATTCATGCCTAAAGTTAACTCTGATTAGCTCGGAGTCTTTGCGAGCCAGATTAAGTGTAAAAAAATCATGTATTTTCTGTAATGCATTAGTTACTTTTTAGTGTTCAAACTTAATATTGAGGGACAATGCACTTGATACAAATACGAAAATTAGTTTTTCAACTTTCCCATCGCCGTAAAATCGAATTCAGATTTTTTACCTATATGATCAATCACCTGCATTTGGAAGCTTAAGAAAAGCTATGGGTGATAATCTAATAAGCCCACTGAACCAACCTTATGATAACCATACAGTGTGGTTTCTCCTTACAAGGCAACCATGAGGTGGCAGATCGGTTATATGGCCTCAGTTATTAATAGAATTGGTTTCTTTCTAATCAAGAAAAATGAAGAAGCTCTAGAATTCCCTAATAGCAACTCTAATGATAATGGAGAGCACACATTTTTTTGGCAATCTTATAATTGGGCTTTCAGTGTAGAGGAAGAATTATGCATTAACATATTAAGGAGCCTCAACTCTGTAACCCAAGACTTGTTTGGAGGCTTTCAGTAAGGCTTGATATTCCCATCTCCATTTGTTTACCTTGTGATCACTAGATAACAGAAAGCAATTGGGCTTTAATGATACTTCAAAACCCTGATATAAACAACCATGGATCAAAATTCGGACGAAAATGATACGTATTGTCCAATAAGTATCGGTTTCGGAGGTCACCGGGTCGATATATTGAATGTATCAGCCCATATCTATTGGTATGTATCGGGAGATGATACTAATGTATCGTCCAAAATTGAGACATCGGTTGTGGAGCTAGCCGATACGTACCGGAAATCCGAGATTTTGATCCTTGTAAACAACATCAAAAATTGCCAAAACACCCCGTAGATAGTGTGTAATGCCGAACACATCAATTATGCTTTCACATGACCTGACCATGAAAGAGTCGGTTCATCAGGAGGTACTTGAATACCCCAAATGAACCTAGCAATCTTACTCTAAAAATTATTTATGGACTAAACAACATTTATAGCCTACAAGGCAGAAACAGATCATACTTGCAATACCCTAAACTGGCTTCTCAGATCCTAAGGAGAAATAATACATATGGGTATATCAAGTAGTACCCTTTTCTATTCTTTAACCAAAGCACTTGTATAGATATGTTTTATGATCTAAGCAATCTTTAGCCACAGAATCCAAATCATCACTCATGAATCTGACCTAATGTATCAAAGGATCTCCTCCTCACCAAAAGGCAAGTAATTTTCAAAGGATGAGCGTGTGTGTTGTCAAGAGTACATAGCACAAAATCTGGCCTGTGAAGAGCAAGGCTAAGCCGATCGTCACCCACGACAAGTGCCGACGCATCTAGAAGAACGTGCCACGAATTCCTGTGCGCCTCCGATACCCAGTGCATAGAGTATCGGGTCCCCCTATACTCGGCCGGATACGAGAACAACCCCTTCGGCGTGTGCTTACACTTCCTTCTAAAGTACTGGCTCAATTGCGACCCTTTGATTCTCAAGTCCAGCCAACTCTCCGGTGCCACAATCACCTTTGAATCTTTGTAACTCGCAAATTCCCTGATGAAATCCATCTCCTCTTCGATAACGGTCATGTAACAATTGTACCTAAAGAAAGGGTAGCTTTCGCCTACTAACATCATAGCAGCCTTGTAATTAGGAGCAAAGAGGACCAAGTATTCCTCATCTGTTAGGCCACAGTGTTTCAAAACGCGGTTTCGGGCTTGGATTTCCGGGATCGATATAAAGCTACCGGGAAATGAAGATTTCTTGGTGAGTATATCGAGCAGTCTCGAGGGCTCCAATTGGGTCTTGTCTAGATCAGAGAGGTTGGTATTATTAAGTGAAGGGGAAGACGAGTTTCCCCGTGGGGACTTCCGCTTATCTTCGGGAGTATCTAGAGAGGTTTGCTGGTAACTCGGCCTGTCGTAGGGATCATTTTTATTGTCTTCTTCCGTGAGGCCGTGATAATATTGCGGGTATTTCGCACGGACATACTCTTCGACATATTTCCTTTCACTTGGGGTGATCGGGCCCGACCACCGGAGATCGAGACCATGGAGTGTGGAGATGGCTTCAGCTACTATATGTGGCGGGATAACTGTATGTGGCTTCTGTTTTATACCCAAATTTAGTTATGTCAGCAATCAACACTTCATGAAAACAAAATTTTGGATCAAACAGAAAGAAGAATTTATGAATAATAGGAAACAGAATTCGGATCTCGTTACCTTAACGACCATACTTGTTGGTCTGCCATTTTGAAGAGGTGATTTCGGTATACAAGCGAAGAGTGATTCTTCAAGCCCGGCCTCGAGCAGAGCCTGATCATTGGGGATTATAATTACATAATTATGTTAATTCTATTAACTATTGAGACTTAAAAAGAAAAATTAACAATAAAAAAGATGAATTGGGTCGAGATTTGTGTGAACAGACCTTAGATCCTGCATGTAGAATAAGCTGTTCTTCAACGTTTCGCCCCATGATTTCTGTTTTCTTCACTTCTCACTAACTAAGAACATGTAGAAATATGTGCCCAAAAAGATTAGAAGAAGATGATAATGTAAAGATGGGGTTAAAGAGAATACCAAGCCAAACTAACCAGAACCTCTCTTGTTGTAGATGTGAACCTAAATTGGTTGGATGCGGATGGGGATATTAAATAAATTAGATAAAAAATCCGATAGGAAGAACACGCAGACCGACAATGACAACAGCAATCTATTCCAATCGAAAACCGCTTTGAGATTATTATAACAATGGTTTTGAAACAGTGCCTACTGAATTCCAAGTTGTCGAGTTTTCACTCGGTGGCTCAGTATCTTATACAAGTACTCATCATAAAAAACTATATCCCAAATCATTAACAAAATGGTGTTTTATTTTCACTATATTAATTTAATATATATAATTAATTAATTCAAATAAAAAATGAAGACCCATTGACGTTCCAAGTGGTTCACATTAATTTGTGTAGATATTAGACTACCAGCTCGAGCACCAAGTGAAATGATTGGGATTGATTGAATGGTTGTGATTGTTTGATCTGAGTGATTTTTTTGGGCTGCATACACACCACATGATAGCCTTCCATGCTGATGATCTGGATCAATTTACGATCAATTTACGCGTATTTCAGGCCGGACTCAGGAGCACGTACTTATGGCACTATATTTTTATTGAGTTGTAATAGAAATCCAGAAAAATCCCAAAAAACAGACCTTCCAATTGAACTTAATTCAAGCAAATAAATAAATAATTAATTAATCATATTTGTGATGGTTGGAGATGAAACATATTTTTTTATTTCTAAACTCGCTTGCTATTGTACAGCTAACATAAGATGACTTGGTGCATGATTAGGCCGAGTCGAGGACGAGTTAAGTCAAACTCAAGATCCCCAAGTGAGTCAACTGCCGAGTTTGGCTTATAAACCATTGATCTGGCCTAAGTTCCTCCTCAATCTATCCGACTAGGTTTTAAAAAAACAAGGAAAGTTTTCAACCAAAAGTCAAATGCCAACAAACCCAAATACAATTTCCAATTTGAAACGCCAACGTCACCTGCGGAATTTAAAATTTTGAATGGATAGTGACCGTTTGAGGGAGAGAAATGGCCTTGGGCCCACCGGCCCACTGATTTTTGGCATTTTTAAAATTTGGCGGGGGAGGGAATCTTTTTATGGCACAGATGATGACTAGTCTTGGAGTCAGCCCTAGCCACCTTAGGGCTTTATTTGCGCTATGTCTCAGACCTTTTGAAAATCATTGATTCGAATCAGATGGTAGAGATCGTATTTCACCTAGATATTTCACAAAATAGATCTTGATATCATGGTGCACCTATCAGACGGTCAATTTTTTATTCCATACATCATAAATTCCAAAAAATGAATCTTCTTCAATCATACGGTACACATCACACTCAAACGTGATTTTAGGGCCATATTTGGGGGATTTGTGACACATGGAATCAAACACTCTCTATCTGATAAATGCAACATGATCTCAATATCCATTTTGTGAAAGATCTAGGTAAAACACGATCTCTATCATTTGATCCGAAGCAATTAACGATTTTCGAGGGGTCTAAGGCGTAAGCGCGAATAGAGCTGCCCATAACATTGATAGCTCTATGTTCACCCACCAAAACCCTAAAAGCACTTATGTGGACCCATCTGTCAAATCATTTACAAGTGGTTGCTTTCAGAGTTTTTAGTTAGTGCAAACAGAGGTAACCATAATATAATAGCACCTACCGAAAGCCATACACCTCATGAAATAAGGCTTTGGACAGAGTCCACTATCACTTATATAAAGTCACGGTCTCTGTTTCTCATCTTTCTTCTAACATAGCAATCAATCTCTGACCGTCGAATAATTTGACTACCTCTTTGAAAAAAACGTGCCCCAAAAATCAAAACAATTTTTTAAGTAACAGATCATCGATCAATGGTCTTAAACATTTGGATTGGTTTCAATAAGTGTGCCCGGAGGTGCCAAAAGAGATTCCGACTTTATCTAAATGGCAACAGATTGTGACCGGAGCCACTCCCCATCTCATCTATAGAAAAATGTCAAATTGTCTTTGTTACATAAATACATGCCATAAGACAAAGGGGTTTAGTAGGCTTCACAATTATGGAATTATTTGCTGCATTTTGATTTATATGCATTGGTTCTAAGCACAATAAAAAATGTTGTTACACGCCCCACACCCCCATCCTTTCCCAACCAATTGGCGTATCTTTACAATGATCAAAACCATCCAATCAATAGTTCACGTCATCGATGCGCCGGATGAGCCAGATCCTGGAAACTGCATCAACCGATCGATCACACTATCCGTTGTTGGACTATTTTCCTTGACCGTTACAACTATTAATATTGACCGTACAAAAGTAATCAACTGATCTGATGGGTAAAAGTGTCCGAGCATAGAAATTTGGGCCATGGCCCAGTAGAAAAATTAGCTCATCAATTTGTGGATTTAGATGGAAGGGTCCATGCGTCAATCATTGGAGCACCATCATCTTCAACTACGCTAGTAACCACCATATAATTTCTTGCTTCTAGTCTAGTCTTCTTCTCAATATTAAAACAACATTCTTTAATCCGGCGTAACCAATGTATATAATGTGGGAGAAAAATTGGAGGATAATTAGGTTAATGCTATCATCTAATCAATAATTAGATTAGGTAATTAGGCCCTGGAGTATACGCTCAAGTTAGAGTTCAAATCAACAATCAGGTCATTCGGGTCTAACGTGCTACACTGACATGTGAAAGTATATATATATATATATATATATAAATAGATATTATTATTATTATTATTATTATTATTATTATTATTTAAAAAAAAAAACCCACGTCTCGGCCGAAACCAACCCGTATTGACCGATATGATATCCAATGCTCGAGTTAGATACAGGTACGTATCGGGGCTAATACATATCCGTTTGTCGAGAAACCGATACGTATCGGTATCGAGCGATTTTTTATACCTTGCTCAAAACTCTACAATCTACACCCACTATTACTTAGCTATCACATGGCGTCCATCACGAGGATCGGGTGTCACGGCAGCTTAGGTAAGGTCCGTCAGGTCCCATTCAAAAAATAATAATTATTTTAAAGACTTTTTCACCATTAAAAATATGGTTAAAGTTGAACAAAGATATGCACCAAATTTTTAGGTATTACCTTATCTTTAAACCATCAATCTGAAGGCCAAAAAGTATATATATATATATATACTAAATCATATGCCCTATGACTGATCAACTCATCCTACCTATATATAAAGGGAAATATACCAGATCGACCTTGTCAGATACACCTTTTTCGTTAGAGACCCTATATTTTCACCTTTATCCAAACTAACCAGATTTTAGCCAAGCCATTTTCAGCTAGCACAAAAAGTCTAAAATACCCCTTCTCACACTTTTTTTTGTTTTACATGGTTTAAAATTTTAAAATTTTGCACTTTTCTATATTTATGCAGTGTGAAATGGGATCTATGTCATCTAATTTGAAGGTCACAATATAAAATTGATGGCGCCAAAGATAGACATGAAAAAAGGCGATATCGCCTCTTTAAAAAAAAAAAAATAAAAAAATTTAAACAATCGATGGCGACTCTTAAAACAATCGATGGCGATTCTTAAAACAATCGATAACGACTCTTAACACAATCGGTACCAATTGTTTTAAGAGTCGTCATCGACTGTTTAGACAGTCGGTACCAACTGTGAAAATAGTCGCCATCGACTGTAAAAAAAAAAAAAAAGTTATCGACTATTTTAAGAGTCACAATCGATTGTTTTAAATTTATTTATTATTACTATTTTTTTAAAGAGGCGATATCGCCTTTTTTTCGTATCTATCTTTGGTGCCATCGATTTTATATTGTGGCTTTCAAATAAGACGGCATAGATCCCGTTTCACACCGCATAAATATAGAAAAGTGCAAATATTTAAAATTTTAAATCATGTAGAACGAATAAAAGTGTAAGAAGGGGTATTTCGAACTTTTTGGGCTAGCTGAAAATGGCTTGGCTAAAAGCTGGTCAGTTTGGGTAAAGGTGAAAATATAGGGCCTCTGACAGAAAAGGTGTATCTGACAGAGTCGATCCGGTAAATTTCCCATATATAAAACAGAAATGAATTCAAAATTTGGTACTCATTTGATTCCTTTCTATTGAAAGGATATTTTTTCATCCTATTACATATGACCATAAAAGTTAGGTGCAAGTTAGCAAAACTCATCTTTATTGTAACAAAATCACAAACTATGCAGACTTTATTAATGTGTAACACATTCTCTGAAAATGCCTACGTCCCAGACCCCTTCAAAACCATTGATTGTTTTGGATCAGATGATGGAAATCATGTTTCAGCCCGATATTCCACATAATAGATCTTGAGATTATGACTCACCTATCAGACGGTCATTTTTTTACTCTATATGTCACAACTCTCAAAACAACTTGAATTATATGGCACACAACACGCTCAAACGTGAATTTAGGGCCTTTGTTTGGGGATTTGTGATACATGGAATTAAACAATGATCGTTTGATAGATGAGTCATGATCTCAAGATGTATTTTGTGGAATATCGGGGTGAAACATGATGTCCATCATCTAAGCCACAATCAATGTTTTTCAAAGGGTATGGGACGTGGGCGATTTCAGAGAATGAGTGGGCGCAAATAGAGGTACCCATCAATTTATGATAAAAATGGAATCATATTAACATATAATAATATCAATAATAAATAAAAATAATAAACGCTCTTTCACACCAAAAAATTGTTAACTGCCTTCAATCTGACAATGAAGATTATTTTTGTCCCAATATTCCGCATAATAGATCTTGAGATCATGCTGCACCTATCAAACGGTTAAATATTTGTTACGCGTGGCACACATCCCCAAAAGTGGCCGTCTGAAAGGTGTGTCATGATCTCAAGATCTATATTGTGAAAGATTGGGGTGAAAAATTATCTCCATCGTTTGATTCAAGGTAGTCAACATTTTTTCCTTTGAAAGGGTGTGTGCTCTTCACAGGAAAAACGGGTGCAAATAATGTCACCCTAAAAATAATTAATTGTTTAAAATTACAGTATATATGTTTTTTATGTCAATGATGTCACGCAACCTTTCATTCAATTCAAGGGTATTTAAACTTGGTGAACAAGCTTCAAGCATGTGCATCTTGCTTATGATTTTCCGCTTTAAGTCGTATGATTTTCATCTTATAGACTCCAATCGTATGCATTTTGTTTGAGCTTGATTTGTATTTTTTTTGTCTGTCTAAAATGAAATATATAGATATAATAGATATATTTTGACCATTTGTGTCAAAATAGGCATAATTGATCTATTGAGAAGCAAGATATCTAACAAAAGAGATTTATTTTAAACATAATAAGTGCTAATTAATTCATTGATATATATGAGCACCTAACACTTACTTGATGCTCAACAATATCTGTGCACTAGTTGAACATGAAATCCTCTTCCCTTGTGGAAGTACAGGTTGTAGATTCTAATTCTCACATGGAATCCTCTTCCTTTTTACGAGTCCCCTCCCAATGTGCTAGGCTAATAGGGAATCCTCTATGCGTGCAAGTTTGCACATGCACTACATCTAGGTTATCAATGAGATATGACACTCTTCAAAAAAAATAAAAAATAACAATATCAGTACAACCCAATTGCAACTCTCTTTTCTATGAGTTGATCTCACCATATCAAGTGCGTAAACTAAGGCACCAATGATAAAAGAGTACTTTACTAAATTAAATATATAGAAGTTTAAATAGGAGTTCGCTCAAATTTATTCTCCAAAATAAATTTGAAATTTATATTGTAGCAATTTATTCTCCAAATAAATGACTCGCATATGCATCACACGTGCAGTGTCCACTAATATTATATATATATATATATATCCACTAGTTGAGATGCCTTAGGCCAAGTCAGCATATATGATAGAGTCATAGACAGAGATAATTGGTCGCTACTTGTTTAGAGGGATATAATACACTAGAAATTTAGAATAACAACTAGTAAATTAGTGGAGTGGGTCGGTCGTCTATATTTTATAACAAATATGAGCATCTTATTGAGTTTTCAGAGGAATTTGTCGAGAATCTTACACGAAAATGACAAGGGACTAATAAAATTAATGCCTAAAAACTCATGGAAGTTTTTTTATTTTTTTTACTTCCCATGGGTTGGTGAAGAAAAACAGTCATGAGAAGTTTTTTTAAAAATAAAATTATGGTGTGTAAAACTATTTTTGCCAATCGTTTGGTTAATAAGTCGTAAAATTTAATGTATCATCGTTTTCCTCTTAAGTCGTAAAATTTAATGTGTCATCGTTTCCCTCTTATTCAATCGTTTCTCTTTTGGATATATTCAATTTATTGGATGGATGGTTGTTGCTGTTGTCGGAGATACTATTGCCAACGACGAACGTATTTTTTTTTTGTGGCTATGATCCGTTGGCTATGATATTTGTAACGGTCAGTAACCGTCACAATTGGTAACGACGAACATATTTTTTTCCTGCAGATCAAGCTATGATCCACCGGCAATGTTCTCTTAACGGTCACTAACCGTTCTAATAATTAGCAGCCGTATTTTCTTTGTCAACGGTCTCTTGCCGCCGCAGATGCTCTTTAAATTTACGAAAATAATCTTTTATCGGGGAGAATTCCATTTGGGACCGCCGACTATATTTCGGGTGAATTAGGCTGTTAGGAATAACATTATTGCCTGCAGATATAGCTGCCCGTAATAGTCCTTAATATTTTTTAATAAGTAGGTTAGGGCTTCTGACAATAATCTATATTTTTTTTTGTGGAGCTACAACTTGCACCTGAGATTAATACGGTGGCAGGTGTTTAGAAGAAAGACTGTTGACATTTTTGATATCTGTGCCACGTAAGACACCATCTAAGTCGTTTAATTTGAAGGCCATGATATAAAGATCTTTCTTACCTAAGTTCGGCATAAAATGTGATCTCGATCATCTGATTTAACACATTCAAAGACAATCAGCAGATTTATTAGTTGATTGTGTTAAACCGGTGATAGAGATCTTGTTTCCTGCATATCTTTCGAAGCAAAGACCTTTACATCATGGCCTTCAAATCATACGACTTAGACGGTCACACGTGGCACAAAAAAAAAATGGCTACTCTGCAGGATAAATATCTAAAAAATCTAAAAAAAGGGCTGCTATTTGTTTCCTGCATATATTTGAAAACAACAACATTTGTATCATGAAATCTGAACTGTATTTGTTAAATTGTCTCAAAATGGCTGTTTATAGCAATCCGGATTGCTTGCAGCTTGTCTTTTAGGATCTTTGCGTCATAGATCATGTGGTTGTCTCTGACCCATCTGAGTGTAACTCAACTTGATGTAAACCGGACAGTTCCACTTGCAACTCCTTACCCTTAAACAGCGAAAATTTGCCACAAAAGGTGAGCTGTTCTAATCAATCTTTACTCGCTCACCTCGAGTCTGTAACACCAGAGGCGGCAGTACTGAGAACACCAACCGTCTTCTCTTTTTTCTCTGGACCATTAAGGGACTTGGGCTTTGTTGTTTCCTACGTTAACCTGCCTCCTCCCCCATCTGCGAAACAAATTAAAATTAGAAGAAAATAAATTGACACTACCCACGATCAAATTAGAAAAAAGAACAAAAGTTTAGATAAATTTTGCTGCTAGAAGTCTGAAGCATTTATATATTAGATTATAAATGAGGAAGCTACCTGTTATCAATAGCAGTGGTATGCTCGGTTGCTCCAAATATAAGCTCAGGAGCTCTAAAATACCTAGAACATATATATGATATACTTGGCTCTCCTTTGACCTGTTAAGTTCAAATCCCTCTAGAATAGACAATAAATCATCATAAGCCATAACAGAAATTTAAGATTGATAGCAGGATGAAAATATATGAAATTTATTTATAAAGAAAAAAGTAAATCAAATCTTTTACGCTTCCAAAGTCACATAGTTTCAGCTGGTGAGTATGAGGATTGACCTGTTTAAGTTTATCCTGCTCTTTGTAATTTTTTTTAACACACAGGTTATTTAATCTTGTATGGTTCAAGCCAAAGTGCTTCTATCCTTTTTATTTATTTATAAATATTTACATTTAAACATTTTACACTAGCCCTTGAAGGAATCTGTCCATATTTTGGCTGAGCCTTATTACAGAAAGAAATTATCGTTTGGACCAGTTTAACTTTACCATGCATTTGCTGAGGTAAAAGTGCAATTTTTATTGATGGCGATATGAATTTATATAGTAGATATAGAAAGAACAGAGGCATACTTGAAGAATCATTTTTGCAGCTGTAACGTACTGATTTCCTGACCCAAAAACTTTCTCCACCTGCATATAATTCAAAAATTAACTGATAGCCCTTAAAATGGATGTTTGAATTTGTAACAAGCATAAACATTTGAGAATAAACAGAATTACAGAATACTTGCAAGAACATGTAATCATGAAAAGATAGCATAATATGTATAGGCATCCAACAACGTGGCTGAATCTAGGGTGCTATATGATGGATTGTTGAAAGCCGACCAAATAGATGGATAAAGCTATGACGATGAATCGATGATGACATGACTGATTATTGCTATTACCTGATCACTGCAATAAATTGTCGATCTAATCGGCTTTCAAGCGGCTAATTTCCGGATGGAATAGAATGAATTATCCTTAGTCCACGGCATTTTGGATAGAACAGAATAAGACGATTATCTCAAGGCTCACTCGGTCTGTGAACCAAGCCTTATCGGGAGGGTAACTTTCGCTAATGGCCCAGCCAATTGGGCAATTTAAAGTTCAAACTGGATCTAACTCGGATACTTTCCCATTCCATATTACTCAATGTCTGCATAGGGATTTACTTGAACTGCCTAATTTGAGGATCTCTTAGTCAATCATGGGAGAATTGTAAGTTTCTTTTGTTTTTGCACGGGGTGCCTCCCCTTGATTCTCATATGTAATTTTTTTTATTTAAATTAAAATTTTCTTGGTTAGTTAGATATATATATATATACAGCCATTTCAGCACACTAGATTTCTAGAAATGTCAAATCTTGTACATGGTCCTGTATTTGTGTTTTTGTACCTATCATTCCCCAATATAGGCTTACGCAATTCTAAATTGTATCCCATCAAATATTGGAGGATTCAAAAAATACACAAGCAATTCAATTGAAAAAAAAAAACTAACCAAGAAAATGCTTCAACAATTTAGATTAGGAAATAGGATAAAAGAGTACCAAAATAAGAACAACCTTTGTATTATCTGTGGGAGCCATAAGAACGTCGAATAACCCACAACAACTCTTCAGATGCCGGAGCTAGAAACGTTTATTTCCGTTGGCACTGATTCGTCGGAAAATATGACGCCAATCTTGAAGATCTAGGGTTTTGTAGTAAACTGGATCTTTGGAGGCTTCGTACCAAGAGAGGCAAGTTAACGGTGCTCCAACTACAAGTTCTTCAAGCCCTAGTTTCAGATAGATCTTCACCAGAAGGTCGATGGCTAAGCTCTCCCACTGCCGTTTCTCTTCTCTCTTAACCCTACTGGGAGTCTCCATCAACGGCGGCTCTGCAACTTCGCTCTCCAAATGAATTTGAACGTAATGGGGAACAATGACGTCGTGGGCTTGATTTCGGCGTCGAAGGAGAAGACGAGATGGTACTCTTCCTCTTGTTTTTACGAAGGTGCGGGTGAAATAAAATTTCAGTAGAAAAACGATGGGTTATTTTTTTCGACTTTTTTTTTTTAATTTTCTCGGAAAAAGTGGGACCCGCAATGCTGCCAAACACATGTAAATCGAGGTTATTTGGGAAATTTCATATTTCCGGCCAAAAATAGCCAACGGAATCTTTGACTTCGCCCATACTGAAATTCATTGACTAATTTGAATCGGACGATATATATCGCTTTTCATTCCAATCTTTCATAATGGATTTTGAAATAATGAGAGTGCCATCAGACGATGTGTTTTTTAGTTCATATAATACACATCAAAAGTGATATTATTTAAGTATGATGAATTCCATGTGATGTTAAGGTGACTTTTTTGGAATAGATACCATGCAAAATCAATAATCGTTGGTGGATGATAGGAAAATGATCTCAACATATATCATGTAAAAGATTGGGATGAAAAATGATATGAATCATCGGATTTAAAGCAGTCAATGGAAGTGTGAGTGAACTCAAAGATTCGGAGAGTAGATATAAAGGCACTTATAAACTAATCCTCGTCATGATCACTAACAACTAAGCATGCAGCGGCTAACACAAGTAGATTTATCAACAAATAAGAGATTTTGACGAATAATTCATTAGGAGAGAGAGAGAGAGAGAGAGAGAGAGAGAGAGAGAGAGAGATTTTTACAACTTTCCGGCCAAAATGAAAATTTTGATACTATATAATAAAACGGTAAGATTTGAGAAGACACTAAGGTTGTGTATGGTATAACTCTCTACTAGCTTTTGTCATAGGAGAGTTCACTTGCTTTAGTAGGTTCCCATCCTCTTTGTTATTTGATCATCAGTTTTACCCTCCTCTCTACTCACTCTTTCTCAAAGCAAATTTTATTTGCTCAAGTAGGGAGTTAGTAGAGAGCAAGAAAATTGCTGCTAAAGTAGATAAATCCTCCTTTGCAAGGAGTTAGAAAAGTGAATAGAAACCAATTTAGTAGGTGAACTCCACTGTGGCGAGGGCTAACAGAGAGCTATGCCATAAGCAGCCTAATCAAATTCAAAAACTAATAACTCAGGATTCAAACCTGGGAAGTAGGGTTGTCAATGGGTCCAGTTTCAGCCTGATCTGGGCCAGAAATTGATTCTCGTCTGGCTTGAGCTTAAATAAAAAATCCCGAACCTTGTCGGATATCTATCCAGACCGGTCGACCTATGCCTATTTCTATGTTAAAAATAATCACGCCGACTAAATTTGGCCTGGCCAATCCAAGCTTTTCAAGGGAAAAGGCCAGGCTGGCCAAAATTTGGCCGGGCCCAAACACAATTTGGGCTGGGTTTGGGCTTAGATAAAAAAAATCGAGCCCATAAGGAGACCCAGGCTGACCCAGCCTGATTTTCTATTAGCACTTAGTTTTTAAGGTAAAAAATAATCAGGTCGACCAAAATCTTGGCCCCAATTTGGCGCGGCTTGTTGACAATCCTAGTGAGAAGTACAACAATTCCCTGTTATTTTCCTGAGAATTCTTCCTCTGGAAATGACACGTCTGTTTGATCATGTTGACTAGGAAACTTCCCTGAAAGTAAAGTTTTACCATTTAATTAATCTATCTAAACAAAAACCTCAATTAGAAAAGGGCATTTATGACCAAACTTAAGAAATAACAATAATCACAAGTGAGGCCCACATGATTTCAATTTCCAAAGTTGAGAATTAAAATGACAAAATTACCCTATAGATTTGTCATTTCAAAGGTTTCATCGGTGGGATTACAAATGACTTATAAATGAATTAGCGGGTGGAAGTGGTCCACATAATCTCAATTCCACATCTTTAAAAATATAATCGAACAAGCAATTTGGAATTGATGTATTAATTACACCTTAAATTTTGAACTTTCTCATTATAAAATACAATTGGCAAAATCCCTTATCAGGAACCTAACCGCAGATGAAGAACTATGATTCAAGACTATTCAAAATAATTGTTACCTGATTTGCTTTGTTTAAATTTAGGTTCGTTGTTCCCACTGCCAATCCAACGTTTTCCATGACAATAAATTGTTTTTTTCTCGTGGTTAAATTTGGTTTGTTCGTTTAGCTCATCCATGCGGCACCCCAAATATGTGTTTGTGTGCCAAGTGAAGTGGGGATAATTAGTGTGATTAAGGGTTGGTAACTTTAATGCCCTAGTGGTGATGCTCTCATGCATGTAGCGTTTGAGGTTAGGGGTTCAAATCCTTATACTTACCTATAGAAAAAAAAATATATGATAATTGATATTAAAATAAAACAATTAATGTTAATTCACCGTTCATTTTTCTCACCATTGATGGTGAAATTATAATTTTTTCACTTTCTTTACTAAAGGAAGAAGAGGGGAGGGTGAGTCTCGTGTGGAGAAAGGGAGCCAAATAAGAAATCACGCGTCATGTGACACCCAAAAGATACCATTTTCTAAAGTTAAAACTTCAGGAAAAAGGTATATATATATATAGGGCCGGAGATATGCACCCGGGCATTGAGATATCTTTCCGCCAATTGAAATGGGCGTGATACGTAGCTCCATTTTTGTGAAGTGATGGGTGGTATGGGGATCATATTACTAATTGGAGTTATATTTTTAAAATATTTTAAAAATTAAATAGCCTTCCATCCGTCATTCTTGACTTTTTTGAAAGTCTCTTTCTTCTCTCCATTTTTCTAAGAAAGTGATAAACTTATTTTTTCAGGCATATTTTACTCAAAAATTGTTGCGCCCTGTAGAGAAGCGTTAGTATATTGGCAGTGAAACGCCGACACTCCGAAAACTAGGTATCGATACCCCGATAGCATGGCGTCTCGCTTTAATGGCATCGAAACTTTGTTTTAGGGGCGCTTCGAGATATATATATATATATATATATATATCGAAACATTAATACCTCGTTTTTGGGGGGTCAGCGCTTTGTTTTAAGAGTATCGGTGCTTCGATAAAAAATAATAATAATTTATCAAAGCGTCGACTTCTCGTTTTAAGGGCACCGACACTTCAATAAAAAATATTTGAAGTGCCGATGCCCCTAAAACGATGCGCCAACGCTCCATTTTTTTTAAGCGAAGCGTCAAGACTCACCACCGGAGTGCCGGTTTTGCTGTCGGGGTGCCAAAGACTTCCAATTGTCGAGGTGCTAGTGCTTCATCTTTTTGAGTAAAATATATTTGAAAAAATAAGTCTCACACTTTTTTAAAAGAAGAAAGAAAAAAAAAGATTTCTAAAACAGTCAAGAATGACGACTGAAACGGAATATAACTTTTTAAATATTTTAAAAGGTTAATCCTAATTAGTAAAATGAATTTATGCACCCATCATATAAAATGATACGTTTCGTTATATATAGCGGAGGAAAATCGGCGTGAGATATCTTTGCACCTTTCGATATGGGCGCGACACGTAGCACATTTTTGGTGAAGTGATGGGTGGCATGGAGCCCACTTTATCAATTAGGGTTAAACTTTTAAAATACTTCATAAGTTATATTCCCTTTCAGCCGTCATTGTTGACTTTTTAAAGTTTTTTTCATTTCTCTATTTTTCTAAGTGTCAGACTTACTTTTTCAGGTATATTTTACTCAAAAAATGTGGGCGCTTGATAACAAAGCGCTGATACCTCAGTAGCAAAGCGCCGACACTTTGATAGAGAAGAGCCGACACCCCTGGGCTGGGTGTCAGCGCCTTGTTTTAAGGGCGTTCGAGCTTCTATATCGAGGTGCCGGCGCTTTGATAAAATAAAATAAATCGCAATGTCAGTTCCTCTATATCGAGGTATTGGCGCTTCGATAAAAAATTAAAAATAAATAAATAAATAAAATTAATTGAAACGCCGACACCTTGATATAGAGGCACTCGCGCTCCTAAAACAAGGCGTCGACACTCCTAAAACTAGGTGTCGACACCTCTTTTTATTTTTTTAGCGAAGCACCAACACCTCAATATAGAGGCGCCGGCTCCTCTAAAACGAAGCACCAACACCCCAACGTTGACACCTCTGCTTTGGGATACCAATGCCTCTGTATCGGGGTGTCGACGCCTCTCTACCGAGGTGTGACATTTTGCTACCGAAGTGCTAGCGCTTTATTATCGAGGTACTAACGCTTCGCTATAGAACGTCTATATTTCTTGAATAAAATATAGCTAAAAAATAAGTCTGTCACTTTCTTAGAAAAATGGAGAGAAAAGAGAAAAAAAGAGACTTTAAAAAAGTTGAGAATGACGGTTGTAAAAATATACAACTTTTAAAATTTTAATTTTATCACTTCACAAAAAGGTGCTACGTGTAACTCTCATATTAAAAAACGCAAAGATATCTCTACCCCTTGGCATATATCCCGGCCTTATATAGATTGGAGGTTGGGGCAGCTTACCAACTTTAAACTTTGGGGATAGCGCATGTTGAATGCCATTTAGATGTGCCTAAGGTCATTATTTAAAAAATTATACTTAAATCACCATAGCCAACAGAGGCTAGTGCTTTAAAAGATAAACTATAAATTGAAAGTTTAAATCATTTTCTATATTCATACCGTAAGATGAAGGCCATATTTTATTTTCTCAAAACCTCTTTGGAGGTGATTCTCATATAACTCTTTGAGATGTTTATACTGTATGGAATTAAATTCTGATTATTTAACGGTATGCCTGTAGTCTCCAGATCTGGTATGACAAAATTCGGATAAAACATATTTTCCAATCGTTCGAGTTAAAGTAGTTAATGGTTTTTAGTGTTGGTGGCCTTAGAGATTGATACGTGTAAATATCATTATCCTTTGTCAAAGAGTTAGTCTATAAAAGGTGTCCACCCATCAAGTGCATTAAAGCAGTCCATATATATGTGTGATTGCATGATGTGCACGGAATTTCATGCATTGAACATTCGTGCATGTTATGCAGTCACACAGATGTATGGACTGTCATGTCCACTAATGCTAGGTGGACACTCACCGGAGACTAAGGTTGTATATAGCATAGATCTCTACTAGCTCATGTCACAGCAGAGTTCACTTATTTTAGTTTGTGTTCATTCTCTTTTCTAACTCTCTTTACCTGCTCTATCAACAACCACCTTGCTTTCTACTAACTCCCTGCCAGAGCAAATAAAATCTGCTCTGACAATAAGTGAGTAGAGAGGAGGGTAGACCTGATGAACATGTAAAGAATTATCAAGGAAAAATGATAGTTTTTGCTAAAGTAGGTAACAGGATGTTAGCAAAGAGGATGGGAACCTACTAAAACAGGTGAAATCTACTATAACAGGGAGTAGAGAGCTACGCCATATGCAACCGAACTCTTTGTCAAAGAAAATAAAGAAACTCTGGTGACTACAAAAAAAAACAGTAGATTTTTTATATTTATTGTAAGAAAGTTAAAAAAAGCTAATTTTTTATATTCACGCTGCAAGGGCACAAAAGTCATTAGAGTTTAAATTACCAGTCATTTTTTATATTCACAAAGAAAATAACAACTCTTTATTCAACCCAGATGTCATAAGTCAAGAAAAATTTTGCACAAAAGAGTGCAACTTATGTAGTTATGCCTATATATAACATCATAGATTCCCGCCTATGGATTAAAATCTCGAATTTTCGATACATATTGTCTAACCCCAAAACCGATATGTACCAAACAATACGTATCGGTTTTGGATGATACTTTCCGATTTTTTCTCAAAAAAAAAAAAAAACAATAAAATTGATAATTTTAAATTATCGGACGATATGAACGATACAGACAATACATTGAACGATAATTTGACTGTTTTTTAAGGGAGACGATAAAAATCCAATGTATTGTATCATTCAAGTACAAAACCGATACGTATCGTCCAAATCTAAAACCGATACATATTGTCCAATACGTATCGGTATCAAACGATATTTTGATCCATATGCCCACCCCTAAGTGGAACAAAGAGCCAACACTAAGATTGTTGACAGGTTTGAACATAAGAGGTGTTAAGATTTCCCACTCATTCCTAAATTGTATTTTCTGAGTTTATACTCTGAACAGAAAGTCAAAATTTGTAATTTTGGGGCTTGTAAATTCCAGTTTTACAAATTGATTTTTTAGTTTTCCAACACTCCATTTACTAATTTAATATCTTAGTAGTTATAAAATATTGACCTATCAGCCAAATTATTTGAAAACCGTCAGTCAATGAGCATGATCTCATCATTACAATGGCCTACACTTGGACATGTCGCATCCATCCGTGACCCACCTAAATGATAGTGCAATGGTAAGTGTTGTTCGTCCAAAGCTATGGGTCGCAGGTTCAAATCTTGGAGGCAGCCTAAAATCTACCTCTCCTAGACCCCAAAGCTATGGGTCGCAGGTTCAAGTCTTGGAGGCTGCCAAAAATCTACCTCTCCTAGACCCGCTGAAGGGATGACCCTTACGCACTAGGTGCATACCTAATAGGAAAAAGGTTCCAAAGAAAGCAATTGAAATCGAGAGAAGTTGTAGAGGAGATTTGACCCCTCCGCTGATCAACATATACCATAATATAACATCTTTCTTACCTTAAAAGAAAGAAGATTGACAACAAAGAAAGAAATGTTACCTCAGTGGAGGACAGATTCAAAGTTGATGACACATTAAAGATAACTTTATTCTCAGATTAACCAAACAGCGCATAATTTTCACTAATTTAAGTTCCTGGTCGACCCACGTCCTCCCCAAACCCGTTTCAATCACCATCCAGCAGCACATAATTAAAAGCTTCCATTATAAGAGTTTAACCTAATTAAATTGAAATTTATACTGATTTATGTCGCCGGGTCCACAGACAACATCACCCTGAAACCTTTCAACGGTGCACCAGCAGCACCAAATTGGTTGACCTGTGATGAAGTTTCTGGGTATAAACAACCGTCCCTCCATTTTAATCACAATTTCTTTCTTTTTAAGTCTCTGTTTTTCCCAAATATCAGATTTATCATCAGATAACACAAATTTGTTCTTCTTAGCATCGGATTTAGGCTTCCCAGAGTTCAAGAACCTGTAAAAAGTCGCACAGTTTACACAAATTTGCAATGTACAGTAATATTATTGTTTAAATCTGGGGAAAGAGCTTCATGTCATACCGGCAGCTTGTAACATCATAGCCAGCAAGGTCTTTGACTACTTTAAAAAGTCAAACCTTTTTTCATGGAATTGAATAAATCGCGAATATACCATGACTTATTCAAAATATCAAAACCTTTTGAACAAAGTGAATAAATTGCAGCTTATTTAAAAAGTTGCCAGCTTTATTAAATATATATTTTCATGATTATTAATATTTTTCTATTGTCCCCGACTTTGCTATTTTTTTCTTAATTTTTCCCGAGTTGATTTATTCTCAAGCTTTGACTTTGTCATTAATTCATTATTATATGTAAGATAATCACCAATGAAGTCAATGGCTCAATAAATCCTAGCTAACCCAAAAAGCAGATTAAAAATAATAAACAATAAAATAAACTAAAACCCTTAAAGGCATAGTTTACAATGTAATATCATGTGATGGTTTCTCGTCCAGGGCAATGATCAGGTGCAACCGGTTGAAGTCCAAGTGGGGTTCCCACGGTTTTAGAGCCCCTGGTTACAAGGGATCTTGACTTTCAGATCAACCTATGAGAGTGGAAACTGTGAAAAGCCCCTTGTGCCCGAGGGTTCTAAAATCTGTTGAACCCACATGGGATTCAACCAGTTGGCAGTTGGCCCCCAAACATTACCCATAGCGTACCTCTGTTTGCACCCACACATTCTCTGAAAGTGCCCCACGTCCTAGATCCCTTGAAAAACCATTGATTCCGTCGGGATATGCTCAAACGTGAATTTAGGGCCACTGTTTGGGGTCTGTGACACATGGAATAAAACACTGACTGCCTGATAGGTGTGCCCTGATCTCAAGATATATTGTATGGAAACTCGGAGTGAAACACGATTTCTATCATCTGATCGGAAGCAATCAATGGTTTTCAGGGGGTCTGGGATGTGGGAGCTTTCAGAGAATGCGTAGGCTCAAACAGAGGTACCCTTACCCATATCAGGTAAGTGGCCAAACAATAAACTGCCTGAGGTAAACCAGAGAACAAAAAAATGAAAAATAACCCCTACCCGACACCAAATGGTAGATGATTCATCTGGTGGCCATCTAGTAACAAGGTATGTATGTTCTTCAGTCACAGTTGAATGAAAAAAGACGTAACTACGATAAAAAGAAGTTACAGAAAAATACCGAGTATAGAGCGATGTATATATGTAATCAAATCCCATGCATGGTCCCCCACTTAGCATTATGGTTAGAACATACCATCAGCACAACAAAAGGGCTTATGGGAATTGAACCACTTTTTTTCCTTCTTCCTAGCTACTGGTCATGCGTTGCCTAAAAAGTAGGTTCACTTTAACTTTTAATAAGAATTTCAACAAAGCAAATTGATTGATCCACAGCAACTACTCAGCATTCTTCAACTTCACTCAATGCCTAAAATCCTAAAGAAAGGAAAAGAAAAACACAATGCTCTATGTAAGAGGTCCACACTCTACCCATTAAGAATCTGCATACCCCCAAGATATCTTATAGAAATTCAGAGGTATTTTTTCCACCAAATGTCATCAGTTACTTACAGCATCCAGATCAGGGTTACCCAATTCGCTAGGCATGCATGCTAATTGCGAGATCGCAGTCTGATTCGCTCAGGTTCGCTAATTGTCGGAGAACTGGCCTCCAAGTAATATAGTTTTTTTAGTTTCCAGATCATAAAAAAATGTGGTGCGCAGGCCTCAAACACTCGACCAATGCTGCTTTTGGCGGCACATTCCTAACCAAATTGCTACACAACTAAGTTTTGTAAAGTTAAACTATATATTTTTATAAATTATAAATATTTTAGACATTTGAATTTAAGAGTCATCCTACTCCAACCGAACCTGGTTCATTGGATAGTGGCAAATAGCAAATTGCGAACCCTAATTTTGAACCAAATGAAGTAACAAAACAGGTAACATTGATCCATATCATAGTGACCAAAGAAGTGTTTTTCAAGGGGGGAAAATGTGTTTAAAACGTTTTTTTAAAAAGACATACGAAACACCATTTAAAACGCGTTTTTCGAAGGGGAAAAAAAAACTGTTTTATCGGAAAAAATGTGTTTAAAACAGAAAACTTCTATTTGCGTACAGCCGTACCTAAACTTGGTCACTATGATCCAGATAGCTAACCATGATAAATGGGAACGCTTGAAACAACAGCAAACATCTCCCTTCACTCTCACTCAAACAAAAACAAAATGACTTCACAGATGTCACTGTCTGTCAAACCCCCACCAACGACATAACAGCAACCACAGCAAAAAAATATCTGATGAAAAAAAAGAGAGTTCCCAGTGAAAACCTACCTCAAGACTCATTATAGACAACAAGAGCAACAGCAGAGAGAGGAGGGAGAGAGAATGAAGATGCCCTCAAAGAAATTCCCTCTAGTCCTTTTTTTCCTGCTATCAGCTATTGCCTTCCTCAGGCTCCTCAGACTCGCAACCAAAACTTCAAATTCCTCTCCTCCACTTAACCCAACTCCAACTATTTCAGACAGGTGCTCCTCTCCATCAACGACATGCATGAAACTTCCTTCTCCAATATGGCAAACCCTAACACACTACGCCACCTCCCCTATTGTTGCCACACTCACTCAAAAGGAACTCCTCCTCCTTTCTAATCTCATCTCCCTCAGATCCCCATGCAACCTTCTTGTCTTTGGTCTAGAGCCCCAATTTCTTCTCCTCTCCATTCTCAATGTTGGCGGAACTACCATCTTTCTTGAAGACGATGTTGAAAAGATCAGGACACTTGCCCCAAAATTCAAAGATGCAAAAATCTACAAGTTAGAGCAGCAAAAGGCAGCTAATGAAGCATATGAGCTGCTAAAACAAGCAAGGGCGGACCCTGCTTGCACTCCCCGAGCAAGGCTGCAGTATGCCTCAGGTTGCCAACTGGCACTGACCCAGATTCAAAGGGAGGTTTATGAGCATGAGTGGGATGTGGTGATGGTAGACGGACCGAGGGGGGACAGGCCGGAGGCACCTGGCAGGATGGCGGCCATCTATAGCGCCAGCCTGATAGCCAGAGGAGGAAAAATGACAGATGTCTTGGTCCATGACATAGATCGGACAATTGAGAAGTGGTATTCCTGGGAGTTTCTTTGCGACGAGAACTTGGTTTCTTCAAAAGGAAAATTGTGGCATTTTAGGATCATGGGTAACTTATCTTCTACTAGTTTTTGCTCTAATAAGACAGTAAGAATCGAATAGTATCATTGTTCTCTCTAGGCAACATGAAACAAGAAAAGGGACAATTTAAGTAATGACAGTATTTTTGTCATTCTTGAAGTCAAAAATTGAGATTGAAGAACAGTCTCCAATCTTACAAATCATCATACAGCATCTTCACGAGCACACCAGCCAGTATATATATGCACTAGCAATCGATTCCCAGCACAACCCCTCACTGCATGCCATGAAAATGCAAAGGAAAGAAAAGGGCGAAAGAGAAGTTGATTTAAATAGATGTCTCATGCAGATGCTGTGCCGAATAAAGGACTGAGATGCAAAAGAGGTGGCGGAGTCACTGGAATTTGAAGATAATAGTATGTCCTACTATGAAGGTTCCAGAATAAAGAAAAGCATGCCTGTAAAAACCATAAGCGTGAAAGTTTGATTAGAGTTTTGTATACGAAATGAATCAAGTTATTGAGAGATTCCAGATTTTTATCTCATTACATACCCAATACCGATGGGAAGTGTTCAAATCATGATTGAAGATATTTGATTGGTTACCTTTGTTAGAACATTGTAGAGTATTACATACTTTCCCTGAGGGGAACAATGTTGCTTATTGCATTGTCTAGATCCGATTCATGTTAAATATGGTGAACACATGGAATAAGATATCCATCAATTTCTTGCTCCTTAATTTTGAAAGATCAGGCAAATCCAGGATAAGAGATTTTCTATTTGATGCCGATCATGGGAGGAAAAAAAAAAAGATTTCCTATTTGACCACTTTGTAGTTCGAATTATATGCTAGCTAATTCATTTATGTTTGTCTGAAAAAAAGAAAGCTCAATATGAGAGACAAATATATATACCCCATGATTTTGCTATAAAAAAAGGTCACAAAGTATTATTCGTAATTGCACCAAATTTGGCTGCATCCTCACTTTCTCCTGGATTGATACGCTGCATGGACAAAGAATAAAAACAAGCTTTGAAACAGCACCCATAATATTTTTTTCCGCAGGCAATAAGAGAATTCACCAGAACAAAAAGAAAATGCATAAAAAGATCCCAACTAAAGCAAGATGCTTAAGGCCGAAACATAAAACAAGACAAAATTATAAAAATAATGTACAAATTATTATTTAAAAGCAAAAAAAGGGACTTCATCTAAATCATGCAAGCTTCGCCAAATAAAATAAGTTTTGACCCTTATATATCCTTGATTCACCTACTTTTTGGTCAACTTGTCCGCCAAATTGTTAGCTACCATGAAGCATTCGAAAACACTTTCAAGCCACAAATAATAATCTTAAGCACATATTATTTTCCCTAAATAAAGTTCAGTTACTTATAAGAAGAAGAAAAGATTAAATTGTTCTATGTAGAGTCCTATATTTGTGATGATAATAGATGACGAGTCACCTATGAAGTATACCCAAAATGCATGGCTTTTTAGGATGAGTGACCTTAAAATGCCCTTGCCACTGGGATGTAGCTGAAGTGCAGCCACAAACTGAGACTGCACATGGAGTACCCATGCACAGTCTAAACATGGGTACTGTCCTCTAATAATAATGGTCGTAACCAAACTTGTAGAACCGTAAACAAATACAGCCCCTTCGTGCCAAGCTACCATGCACCACTGTGTCCCATATGGCCCATAAGTATATCACATCAGCTTGCCACAAGTGCCCCCCATCAGTCTTAGTTGTATCGTAAGAATCTTGAGTGTGCCACCCGCCCAAGCACCAAGACACCACCGTTGTGTATAGTATTTGCAACATAAGGCCTCAAGTTGAATGTTGTGTAACAGGGTGCAATTGCCCTCCAAGCACCTTCCTAACGCGGTTAGGCCCATGGGTTAAAATCTTGGAAAAACGATACGTATCGTCCAGCCCCAAAACCGATACGTATCGGTTTCGGACGATACATTCCAATGTATCGTCTGAAATTTTAGGTTTTTGTATGGGAGGCACCGATACGGTACCTTGAATGTACCGTATCGGTGAGGTCCAAAACCGATACGTATCGGTATCGGACGATATTTTGACCCATGGCTGGGATTCAACCTGGCCCGTTGACAGCCCTACCTCCAAGGCCCTGCAACACCCTAATGGCACCACACGACTAGCCAACTTACCCCACTAGCCACAGGACAGGCATCCAACTTTATACGCCCGATCCAAGCATCCAACCTTACACCTCCATGTGTCACCTAGCCTAGAGGCCTTATAGTCATACTAGCACCCCAACAATGAACCTTTGTGCGTCATGACTGTTACACCATGAACATATGCCTCATGAGGAAATCATGAGAGGAAAAATGTAGCGTGTGTTTTTGCATTTATCCTTTTTTACCCGCATATGACCATCTCATCTAGAGTTTCCAACTTCAAGCCAATCTAAATGCCAAATCAGGTTCCTTCTCTAAACATCTCATTTGGTGCCACAATCCCTCACTAGAGTTACCATTGTTACGTAGTTGAGATTGGGGGATTATTCAAGTGCAAAAATTCACAATTTGGGGGGGGGGGATGAAGAGGAGTACAATATAATTAGGGATTGTATTTTCTTATTAAATTTATTACAATTGTCTCTTGGAAAACTTGTAATTAATGGAAAGAAATGTGAGTAATTTGTGAATATGGCCAAAAAAAAGAATTGGTAATGACTTTTCAAATAGTCGTGATTTACATGTGAAAAATTCTACAAGCAGATTGGGGGATTATTCAAGTGCAAAAATTCACAATTTGGGGGGGGGGAAGAGGAGTACAATATAATTAGGGCTTGTATTTTCTTATTAAATTTATTACAATTGTCTCTTGGAAAACTTGTAATTAATGGAAAGAAATGTTAGTAATTTGTGAATATGGCCAAAAAAAAGAATTGGTAATGACTTTTCAAATAGTCGTGATTTACATGTGAAAAATTCTACAAGCAAAAAATTGCCAATTAATATATATATATATATATATATATATATATATATATATATATAGATAGATAGATAGATTTTTATGACAAGCCATTACCAATACCTAAAGTTTAGATGATGTGGTTACTACTCCCAAAGAAATTTGTTGTCAAAGGGTGAAAATTTTAGAAACTAACCCAATTTTATTCAATTTTTTACCGTGAACTTGTAATTAATGGAACAAAATGTGAATAATTTGTGAATATCGCCAAAAAAAAATGAATAGGTCATGACTTTTCAAATAGTCATGATTTAAAAGTGAATTTTTCCAAGCAAAAAATTTGCCAATTATTACAACCATTTAAAATATATATATATATATATATATATATATATATATATATAGATTTTTATGACATGCCACTACCAATGCCTAAAGTTTAGATGATGTGGTTACTCCTCCCAAAGAAATTCATTGTCAAAGGGTGAAAATTTTAGAAAGCGTGACCCAATTTTATTCTTTTTTTTTTACCACAAACAGGCGTCAAAGGAGTGACTGCAACCAAAAACTGAGTGTTCCCTGGAATAGGATTGCTCATCTTTGAAAGAATTGGATTTCTCTTAGCCCCCCAATAGATCTCCCAAAGATCCATAAATGTGAGTGATTTAGCTAGAGAAAATTCATAATTCAACCAAACCAGCAGTTCCAGGCCCTCTACAAACTCAGTAGACATTATTCGTGACAAATATACCATATAAACACAGTTACAAAAGAAAATGTCAAAATCTAGTTAATCCATGGTTGACTAGGGGTAAATTTTCATCAACAATGATCATCAATGATGGCACGTATGCTCATCCTTTGTTAATTGTTAATAAAGCATTTGACAGCGCGTGCACTTACTTTTTCATGCCACGAATTTTTGTGCATATAAAACCCTAGCATTCCGGAGTGTAACCGTGCAACAGAACTATTAATATATATATATATATATCTAATTTTGGTGCAATTGGCTTTACAAAATTAATTTGTTTTAGCATTTTGATTTAGAGCTTAGTTTTAGTAACAGAAATAGGATTTTTTTAACTTCTTTCAGATATTAGAATCATTGGATTTTATATTTACAATAGGCTAGGACTTTGTGATAAGTTAAAATTCTACTCCATTATATTTCGGATTGTTACAAATATGAAAAGATGGATGTGTCCCATAGAAGACAGTTATTTTCATTATTCAAGAATTAATTCCAAATTTTAAACCATGTCCTCTCAATAATTTTTACTAGTTCTTTGAGAGATGTTTCTTCATAATGTTCTAGTCTTTTGATAATAAATTGCCATGCCATGGTTATCAACATTTTACAATACACGATATTATAGAAAATGATACATATCTATGGTATGTATCTTTTTTGAACCGTATCTTAGAATATACAATACAATAAAGTACGATACAATACGATATGGACGATCCATATGCTCTAGATTATAATTGTACTTATTATATTTAAAAGTAAGTTGTTTTACTTATCTATACCCAATAAGAGAAGAAAGAAAGAAGAGAGAAAACACTTCAAATTCTTAAAGAGGTCGACAAGAGGTCTACAAGGAGGAAGAGAAAACCAAAAGATGATTATGTAATTGATGGTGAAGATGATGATGTTGATATTGGGAACGGAAATGAAGAATAAAGGCTAGAGCTCATTTACACATCTTTTTCCCGTGTTTGTGTGTGGTGGGGATGGGGAGTTTACATACTTACAATGCCAAGAAGTAAGTATAAGCATACAAAGAGATATTTTACAGCTATGGGGCTCCTTTCTAATAGTGCGGAACTTGAAAGACACATATAATAAAAATATGCAATACAAGTACACAATAAACATTAATACCATACTTAAAACTATAGGGTTTCTTTTTGGAAAAGTTCACAAGTTTTACTTTAAAATTCATCCAATAAAATGACCATACTTCTACTCATACAACTCAAGGGTTTCATCGAATAAATTTATCTTACTTTATAAATTCATCGAATAAAATGAGTTTTGATCAATTTGTTTTATCTAATTCTAATTTTCAATGTTATGAATGATGGAATGGATGGCTTTGACACTTAGTATTTCATAGTAATTATCAATGTTTACTTTGTTATATATTTTATTTTTTTGTTTTCAATTTCTCTATTTTATATGTTTATTTATCAAACTCTAAGTGCATCTTATGATACATGATTTGACAACCTTGTATCATAGGATTTGTTTCAAAAAGTTATTTAATTTCTCAATGCATACAAGTTACAACAATTTTCTAAAAATTAAAGATGGCAAAGAGTCGTGGGTGACAGGCATACTGTCTTATCCGAGTCCAGGTCGTTACCGAATAAGCTTAAAAATGAAAGGACGAAAAGGAAGAGGGACAAGAAGTCAACTTTGCCATGGTTAGTCACAAAGTTGTCAAATGCGACAAGCGGGGGCAGGGCGATGGACCCCCCCAGGGGAACGGCAAGGAAAACAAATATTTTAAATTCTATATATTTGGAGTAAAGCATCCGTGCAAAATGCAAAAAAGGTTGTCCAATGCGGCAGGCAAGACCTAGCAGACCCCTTGGGGCCTAGGTGGCAAGAGAAGAATGCATATTTTACCTATATTTGTAGTAAAGCATCCATGCAAATTGTAGGATAAAATAAAATAAAAATAATGATAATTATGTAATTACCAAATCCCAACAAACTACCAAGTCCCTTTTGCGTTTATATATAAGGGTTTACATTAATATAAAGCTTATATACATTTTCAAGTAGATAGATTTTCGGGTTGTGTGGTTTGCAAATGGTGAGACTGAGAGGTTGTGTGGTTTGCAAATGGTGAGACTGAGATTCAGCCCATTTTCAAATTATCTACATAAGAGTTTATACTCAATATAAAGCTTGGATACATTTTTCAAATATATAAGTTTTATAATTTTATTTTTAAAAATACACTTAAACCCAAAAAAAATAAAATTAAATCGCCCGCTTCGAAAACGAAAGGGAGCGCTTTTAACTGACGCACTATAAGTGGGTGGCGCCTGGGTGGCTAGGTGGCTACCTAGTAATATTCAAGTAAATTTCAACTAAAGTGACACAAATAGTAATATTCAAATAGAAACTCAAAATATTTAAACTCCGTTGTTGCCAGACACGGTCTTAGGGTTTGCAAATAGGATTGGGGTAAAATTAGATTCATTATAAACGTTATATGGTTATTAGTATGTCTTATAATTTTAAATATTCCTTAAAAAAATACCGTTTTCTGCACTTTTTAGGCCTAGGCACCCGCTTAGAAAATAGAAGCAAGCGCTTTTGGTAAACCGTGGTGCCTAAGCACCGTAAATGCCTAGGCGAGTAGATGGCCGCCTAGACAGCACCTAGGAACTACATTTTATAGTAACATATTAAGTGTCAAATGGTTGCTATAGCCATAAATCTTATACCATCAACAACCATTTGAAAGCATTGGCTGATGGAGTAAAGCACTACTCAAGCTCAATACAAATGGTGTCGTATGGTTGTATTCCACCAGTAAACCAATTCAATGAGTGGCTGGCAGTATAAGAGTTTATAGCAGCTGTTGTAGATTTTAAGTGTGCAGCATCTATCTTCATAAGTTAGCCATGTATTTATTTGAAAATTAGACTCCTAGTTTTGGAAAGGGAAAAAAATTTCCAAAAAAAAAAAATGTGCATGTGTAGGCAAGAATAAGGGATTATTTAAATTTAAAATGATCTAAATACCATGGAAGTCGAACTAATATGCATATATATAGCTACTTTTGGCTTTTCCAATCAACAGACTTTATCAAGTATGATATTTAATGTTATAAGAGTGCTCCTGTAACAAATGCAAGATGCAAGGACAATTTTTCCATGTATGGAAAATATACACAAAGAGAAAATACAACCATAAGCTGCATCAAATATTTAGATGTATTTTCTGAAATATAATGAAGAATTTAACATGGCTTTTTGCACTGGTTTAGCCCAGGTTTGAGGATGCAGATTGTACCATTCGCTTGCTTATGTACGGCTGTATCTTGATTGATGCCTCGAGTAGATTCTCAACCTTCAATAATTTCTGTTTCTCCGTCTCGAACTCTTTTCTAGATTCCTTTCGCGTGCCTGCCTGCCAAACTCTACCAAAATTAGGAAGCCAGTCAGCATCACAATTAGTAGAGACAATCTCTCCTCTCTTTTCCATCTCAAGCTCCACTCTTCTCTTTTCCGCCCATGCTGCCCCCACCCGTCTTGGGTTCAACTTCCGAGTTTTTCCAGACTTCTCTGAAGGCGCACTCAGGTTATTCATGCATAACCCTTTGCTTGCTCCAAGTTTTATATCATTTTCTTCATTTGTTGCTAACCAGGGAGGAGGAGCTCCAGTATGCACATTTGCTTTACGAACTTCAGAAAGTACAGAAATCCGAGTCAAATTTTGAATCCCTAAACACGGTGGAAAAAAAAAAAAGATGAACTGGGATTTCATGTTAGTGGAAATGAATGAACATCACTGCATCATAGCACTCTGGAGGGGTAAAAAAAGACCCCACAAACGAAACTAAGGATACCAAGAGATGAATTGCCCTGCGCATTGTCCACTCCATTGACCATTCTTTGACGCTGAAGTACCTGGCATGAGTATAGCAGATATCAGATAATGATTGTGATACATGTTATGCTTCAACATTATGTTATATCATCTCATATGGAAATCTAGAGTTGTTTTCTGCTCAAGTGCGACCCCCCCCCCCAAAAAAAAAGGAAAAAAGTTCTCCCTAGCCCCCGTTTTTCTCAATTTATCTTTTATGATCCACTTTCCCATTTTTCATTGTTTTGTACCGATTTATTGATTCAACCAAGTCCTATAGTTCCAATTGACTCCCGAGTTGAACTCAGGAATTCAAAGACTACTTTCAGGCAGGTCAATTTTAAAAATATTGAATTGTGAATTAATTGATATTTCTCTAATCTCTCAAGAAGTTTTTTCTCTTTTTTTTTTGCTTCACGTGTACTCAGTTTCACAGTGCTAAATCTCACAAGCAATTATCATGGCTAAATGATTGCAGTCATTCTATTCTGATTCCCTTTTAAAAGGATTTTTGCTTCTTATTTTGCATTGGTCACATTGTCAATCATTAGTCTAAGTAACACCACTGTTCTGTTACTGAAGAAAATATGCAAGCTATAATGGATGACATGATCTTTGCGGTGTAACGTCCGATCCTACGATCATTCAAGAATCGACGTGTATCTGTTCCTTGTAAAACTAATACTACCAAGTGAAACTTTCACCTAGCATAAAGTTGCAATTTTTGTCATATAAAAAAGGCGTGAAGATTAATTACCGGGATCAAAAAGGTCATGTAGATTAATTACCAAATAAAATCAATCCGTTGTAGCTATCACAGAGAACAGTGATCCTGCAAATCTCATCTCTCGAAAGCAATTGGCAAGATCACTACAATCTATTTTTTTATTTGCATCTTATGGCCATCACCTACAAGTGGGATCTTATTAAACTCTTAATAAAGGAGAGGTTAAATTTGACCAGAAACCAAAAGAGCAACTTTAGATTTCTGTGTTTCATCATCATCTTGTCCAATCTATTTGAGGTCGGATTGGCAAGTCTTATTTACACGCTCAATTCTATTCTCATAAACTTGGCTGACGTTGTGAAAAGCAGTGAGGCAATGATCCCCTAACCAATTTTATTTATCAAGAAATAAAAAGATGAGTTGAAATATGGCCATTTTCTTTCCAAAAAACTCGAATAGCCAAAAAATTTGGACTCAAGATGCAAGTGATATAGGTATCACAAATGCAGTTGATTCACTGTTCAAGAATCGGGCAGAATTCTTATATTTAAGTTTAATGGATTTTAGAAAATCCCTGTCGCACTAAAAGATCGATCTTCGAGGGGTTTAAGAATTGTAAAATTGATGTTTGCTGTCAGGACTTAGGAAAAGGACCTTAGTATTTTTTGTGGAATACCTTAGCTACCTAGATTATATGGTTGAGTAATTTCGGAAGGATTAATGAATTTGGAAAAACAGAAGAAGAATTAGTGATTTATGAGGTCTCGTGTCAGATTTATTTGATTGGATTTTGAGGTCCCGAGATTTCAAAGATCACAGAATAGTAGCTGAATCTTAATAATTAATTAATCATCTGATCATCTTTTTGATAAAATAAATAAATAAATTTTAAATTAAAAAAAAAAAACAAGTATCCAAAGTGGAAGAGATTTTAGGAGTGAGACAGTACATGACGGAAGAGAGAGAGAGAAAGAGAGAAATAGATATAGGGTTTGGAAAAGAAAAAGAAGAAATAAAGATATGAAGGTCAGTTTTATCCCTAAATAAAATCCTCAATTTCTGTTAATCATAAATATGGTCCCATATTAATTAGAGAAACAATGAATATGTGATTGGTGGAAATTTCTGGAAGAAATAGATAATATTGGGGATACGAAGGAACATGAGATCTCAACCAGCTAAGGAACCACGTGAAAGTAACGAAGACTATCACAGTTCACCAAAAGATCAATATTTGTCACCTAATTCATAGGAAATTAGGATATAGGCTAGTAATATTTACTTTAAGAAAGATTTGTTAAAGTTTGTTATTTATTTAGGAAATAGAGTTAGACTAGGATTTCTTATTTTGGAACGTTGTAAAGCCTATATAAAGGCCAATCTTTGCTATATAATTTAAAATGTATTTGAATAGAGTTTTGGCAGCTCTCGTGGTTATTTTTTAGTTTCTCTGCAAGGATCACTTGCATAATTTCCACCAACCGTCTCCCTTATAGCATAATGTTAAAGAACACGATAAAAACCACAAAATTAAAAGATGACTTTGCAGTTTAATGTTTTACTATGATTGTTGAATGGCATTGCAATTTAATGTTTTACTAAGATTGTTAATAGACTGTAAGTTAACAATCTTAGTATTACCTAGGCACTTGTACTTTTGAGACTTTTTCCGCGCCGAACACTTGGTGGCACTTGGACACTCCTCAACATAGCACGATATTTCCAGACATGTATGAAAATACCACATAATTCTATCAAAATGTTCCTCATTTTGACACGATAAATTTAACCGTCGTGTTATTAAAAAAAAAATTGTGTAAAGTTTATTAAATTATAAAAAAAAAAACTTGGTCTTTGAAACCAATTTGTTTTATATAGTATACTTTTAGTTAGGTTAATGACATACATTATATATCTTTTCATTACGTATCTCAATTGGCTCTCTAAGAGGCACCTTCAAATTTTTTCTGATATACATTATATTTTTAAAATTTTATTTTTCTTAAGGTTGTGACGCAGTATTCGAATCTTTGGAAATCAGCGTGCCATACATATATGATACCTTGACACTTGGCACCCATGCCACATGTCCAGGTAACATTGCAGGTAGGGTTTGGGCCGGGTCAAGGTCAACCCGAACCCAGCCTGCTACCATTGACCCTCAACAGGAACCTGACCCATTTAGCAGATAATCGGATTGGGTCGGGGGTTCAGGTCAAGAAATCTCAACCGGTACCCGACCGTTTAATAAACGGGTTGGGAATTCAACCCAACCCGACAGACAGGTCAGAAATCTGAACCCAAACCCGGTATGTGGCGAGCCGGATGGCTTGATCCGTCGGTGACCCGACCCATATGCACCCCTAACTATGGATGTTAGAATTACAGAGGGTGAAAGTTGGATCATCCCTTTGCATGCTATAAAAGCATCAGAACCATCAGAAATTTCACTCTCATTCTGAGGACAAGTAGCTGCAGAAGAAAATATTGTAGTTGCACCTATCAGAAAATCAAAAATCTCGGAATAAATGACCCATGTGAAGCTAGGTGAGAATGATGAAACATGAAAAATGGTGGCCTTGACAGTTAATTGGGTTTGATGTACCTTCGCGGACGAAGATGTGATTTTGCTTTCAGTAGTTTCTCACTACCACTAAGGTAGATACTTTTCTCTGTTTCATGTTTTAATATATTTTTGCTCTTTACTGATAAAAAAAATAAAAAGTTTTGCCTTTTCTAAACTTGTTAAATGTGTCTTGTCCCCCTATAGTGACAACCTCCCTTTGCGTCTCTTGGTCCTCCACTTCAATCACAGCTTCATCATCATTTTCACCTTCAATTTCAGCTCCATCTACATTTTCAACATCATTTTGAAGATAAGGTAACAAAAGCATTGTATTCTCTTCCTTTGAATTGGGCACAGTGTTCTCTTCTTTATCACTCTCCCCTTGAAGAGGGCACTTTAGAGGGGTATAAAACAGAGTAGATTCAAAGATGGTAAAATCCGTAGTCACAAACACTTTCCCAGAGAGAGGATCATATCCTGATGTTCTTTCTGAGTGGGAGGGTAAGCAATGAAGATACACTTGGTAGCTTTTCGAGATATCTCATCAAGATGAGAGGATGAAATATGAGCAAAATAGGGACCCAAAAACATGAGGTGGAATTAGAAAGATACTATGTTGAGGACACAATAGTTGATGGAGGACTTGCCCTCAAGTATAAGAGTTGGCATTCTATTAATGAGATAATTGGCGGTTAGGACAATCTCACCCCAGAGACATTTAGGAACATGCATACCAATCAACAAAGCTCGAGAAACTTCAAGAATATGCCTATTCTTTCTTTCAGCTACCATATTTTGTTGTGGGTATAGGGACAAGTGGTCTGCCACTCAATTCCATGACTGTGAAGGTAGGACTGAAGGTGGTGGGATGCATACTCTTCACCATTGTTAGATCCCAATATCTTCACAATAGTATGGTACTAAGTTTGGACCAACTTGCGATAGATAGGGAAAACAGAAGCAACCTCATCTTGGATTTCAACAAAAACAATACTGTGAAATGTGTATAATTATCAATAAATGACAAAAGATAATGACGACGATGTAACACAACAATAGATGGCCCCCAAACATTAGAATGTAAAATGTGAAAGACAGTAGTACTCCTATGCCCACTAGATAGATAAGATGATCTACACTGCTTTGCCCTCTAACACAAATCACCCTGAAACTTCGAGACATCAAAAGAGCTAAGTTTCTGGCGTGTCGACACTTGGTGGCACATGGACACTCCTCAACGCAGCACGATACTTCTAAACATGTATGAATATACCACATACTACCATCAAAATGTTTCTCATTTTGACCCGATAAAATGAATTTTATACAAAGTTCAGTAACTTACAAAATAACTATAAAAATAAAAATAAAAACTGATAAAACAAAAGGCTTGGATCCTTGAAAACGATTTGTAAAATATAGTATGCTTTTTAATTAGGTTCATGACATACTTTATGAATCTTTTCATTACATATCTCAATTGACTCTCCAAGATTTCCCTTCAAATTTTTTTCTATTTACGTTCCATTTTTTAAAACTTATATTTTTCTTAAGGCCATGTCGCCATATTGGAATCTATAGATATTGGAGTGTCAAACATCTGACACCTTGACACTTAGCATCCATGCCACCTGTCTAGGTAACACTGGCTGCAAAGGAAGATGCACAAAATGAGTAAGCCAATTGTCGAACCTCCTCCAGTGACACAACAATAAGTTACTCATCCCCCTTAATTTAATTTTATTTTATTTTCTATCAACAACAATGAAAGAACTCTTGAGTGAATAAGTTGCCGTTATTTACTAAACATCTAACACATTCTAAGTTTATAACTTATATGTTTAACTAGCTACTTTACCACAAGGTAACTGACAGGGACACTGACATTGTAGACATCGGATACGGACCGTTTCGCGTGTACCGGCATCGGAAGAAGCGGAACGGGAATGAAAACGAAAACTATAACCGAACTTAAAGAATCAGCATACTGGAGTAATGCACAGTCGATCGATCGACTATGGCCAATGAGGGCTTCAATTCTGACGACATATATATATATATATATATATATATATATATATATATATATGTGTGTGTGTGTGTGTCGATTGATTGAGACCTGATACTCGATCGATCGACTGTCGCGAGAATGGGATCCGCCAGAATTCGAATTTGAGTTTTAAGGGACAAACTTGTCTTTCTTTTTGCTTATTGTGTTTTAGGGTATTTTAAGAGCTCCTATATAAGGTCTTCTAAAAAAGCAATGTAATTAGTTATTGATTATGAATGAAAGTTATTGCTTGTGTATTTGAAATGAGTCATGATTGAAGAGTGATTCTTCACTTCCCGAGAAAGGTTTGGTGTGAAGCCAAGGGTGTGAAGCCCAAAATCTATCCTTCTATCTCTCTCTTTATCTTTTATTTTCTTTTTCAGCTTTGTTTTGATCCCATAAACCTTAAATCCAGCCATTATCTTTTCCTAAAATTCCCAATTCTGAACCATTGATTCGAACCAATATCAAAATCCTGAATCCAGCCATCCAACCTTCAAATACCCCAAAGTTTATAAACCCTAGATCCCATCTGAGTCCCCGAATCGATCCGATTCAAACCCATATCTCATCCGAATCATTAAACCAAACCGAATCAAAACCCTTAGAACACTCGCAATTCCATCATTGAATCCCGAGCGGCGCCCTAATCTGGAATAGCTAGAGTTCTACCTCTAGAACCGATCTACACCGCAAGGCTAACGGATCTGGCGCACGGACCGAACCTTACTCGAATCAAGTGCGATTCCCCAATGGAAAACTACGAAACCCTAAGGTATCCGCTTTATTTTTAGGTTTATTGTTTAACTAATCTAATTTAATTTCGACAAATCATCACCTCATAATCATTCACGTAGTTTAGGGTTTTGTCCCGCATCAATAACCAATATGGTACCGAACTGGACAATCTTTGAAAAAGCTAAGATGTGTTGTAAATATCTTTAGGCAACAGAAGAATTTGGATTAACAATCTCAAAATTCAGTGCAGACAGCAAGATTCTCAAGTAAATATGCCGTGAAAATAAACAACCTTACCCATTCATTACTGGCAGGGATGGACTCTTTTCCACTGTTTTCAATGACAGTATGCTCGCTATTCCTGTGGACTGCACATTTCGTTTAAAAAAAATTTAGTTATAACCAGCCATTATACAGAGAATGCAATCTCATGGCAAGAAACCCATGGAAAACTAAAAATTTCATCATACTGAGAACAAAAAGATCTGGTTACCCTCACCTGTTAAATGTTTGCTAGTGCTTTTTGTAACATGCATGCTTTGGATCTCCCTATTTCTCTGAGTCCCCAGTGGCACAAAAGCATGACCACCAAATGTAGATTTAGAGACATCTGGATGAGATACCTGATACCTCTCATTCGTAAAACATTGTAAAGGCAGAACATCATTTGAAAGACTGGATTTAAAAGAGTGGATTGGATTTTTTTCAAAACTATCCATATTTTCGGTACTAAGTTCATGGTGGATATCTTTTGATGGTTCAAAGACTGGTCCATAATATGCCTTGCTTGGTGATGGAGCATCACTCTTCAATGATCTGCAGCTGTTCTCCCACTGCAATTAAAACTCAGAAATGAATGACCATAGACATATTGCTAACATTTTGGGAAAGTTAAATGTAGAAAAGGAAATTCAATGAAAGAGACCAAGCATGCTTTTGCTTTGGAATTCTCAAGCTCACTAGATCAAGAAAACATGAGGTGGACATTGACAATGGTATATGAAAAAACGGTCAAAAAATAGTAAGAAAATTTTAAAATACATAGAAACGCATACTATGGTAGGAAGTAGGCAAATCCATGAAAACATAAACAAAAGCGCAAAGTTTGCCACTAAATCATTCCATGTCAATTACATTTTCACAAGTTGATCCAATAAAAAACATTTTATATATATCAAGAAGAGCACAATTGCAATTTAGGGCATTATAACTTCATTTAATTATGACCGGTGTAATGAATAGAACTTTATAAAAACAAAAAATTGGGTTAAAGTGTAAACAACCTAATTAAATGAAGTTAATCAGATTGTGTTCGCAAACTATTCTAATTTGAGCACGATATTTGCATTTGGTTTTCTCTAAAACAATCTACACTAATTCACAAGTCAAAAATTTGAACGAGGTCCTTACAATAGCAAACTATGTTCTAAAAGAGAGCAAGAAAAATCCAAGAAAAATCCTAGGTGTAAAAGTTTATAAGAAAACAGCATCTAACACTAATTGTTAAGGATTTGTAACCATGGAGGCCCTACTGTTGCAATAACACGGACCTTGTAATTTTTGGCAGTTCAATATACAACCATGTTTTGACTAATAGTAGAGGCACTAAAGCCCAATATTTGAAGTATTGGGTTGGGAATACACCCATGTTGAATCAAGAAGGTTACTCAATTCTCAAGGTCACATGTACTACATCTATAGTCTAGGAGATTGTGTAATTGAATTGGAAGCAAGGTTTAAAGGCTCAGTATCAGGGGATGTATTAGTAAGGGATACACCAAATCCCTTATTTAGCCCATATGCATCAACAATATTGATACCCACCAATGCCAACAGGTATCGACGAATACGTAGGGGATCCTCCAGAGAGATGTATCGGCTATACTGTTAAATATCGTACTACATATAGGTATCAGCCAATAGCCATGGGTTCCCCTAGGGCGTCTGTTGCTCCTAAAGCATATGGGCCAATAATTGAAACCTTGATTTGCATTATTAGCACAAGAAGAGGTTGCACTTCAAAGTTTATCAATCTGTGGATTCTATGCCCCGTACTAAAAGGCAAGCATGGGTGGACATTTATGTAGTGTGTGCATTTCGTATATAGTTGGGATCATAAGAGTATTTTAGGCTTTTTACTCTCTTTGAACTGATTAGTTCCTTTGTTCATTGTCAAGGGTTTTTATATTTATTTTCTTCTTAGATTGTTGCATATATGTATGACCAATGCCAAGGATGAAATAGAATCATTGTTCAATTTCCCAAACTCACAGTGCAAGTTTACATACATTCTCCTTCTGCCCATTGCACAATTTCTTTATCGTTAGTTTATCCCAGCCCATCAACCTCGTGTGCAGGCACTTATACAAGAGTACTATCTAACCTTTAAAAAAGGTCAAATTTATCTCACCATTTCAAGGCATGTTGTAGAAGGAAGACAAACCCATGATGGTGCTCTCATTGCTCATGAATGTTTGGATTTAAGATACCGAAAAAACAATTTGGGTGTTCATTATCAAGATAGTCCAGAATGTATGCGACCATGTAAAATCAGTTGCTTCTTGAGCATCTGCTTATGCACATTGGTTTTGGGTTGTGGCAGACGAATTGGACAAAAGGTCTCTACTCCTCGGCTTGGTTCTCAATTCTCTTAAATGGTTCCCCTATATGTTCTTCCAAAATTTTAGAGAACTTTGACAAGGAGATCCCTCTCCCTGCTTCTCTTTGTTATTGTGGCGGAGGTTCTTAGCCTACTCTTAACAAAGATGAATGAAATGGATTTGGTTCAAGGGATTCTGATGCGGAATTTAGATCTGTATATTGGAATCATGGCAAAGTCGGGAATAAGAGGAGATCAAAGAGAAAGTGGACCTGTGAATCGGCTTTCAAGCGGCCCATGATGGGGACATCTCACGACACAAGGCGGATGGAAAATGCAAAAAGAAGTCCAAGACGCTTCAGACAATAAGGGTTGGCACTGTCCAGACTAGCTCAAGCGACAATGATTCCCACTCGAGCGAGATCGGCGACGAGTTGAGCGAAAACTCTCTACCCAAACTCGCTCAAGCAACAATGGTTCCCGCTCGACCGAGAATCAACAGAAAGTTTGGCTTAGGCAATTTTGAAGACTCGCTCACAAGACAACCAAGTTCACTCGAGCGACTTTGCACTGAAGCAGCACGCGAGGTCTAGTTTTCACTCAAGAATTTAGGTTTTATCTTCCTTTTAGATTGGGAGTCTTTCTAATTTTGATTATATGTTTAGTTAGGGTTTTCTTAGCCTATATAAAGGCATGTAAAGACTTTATTTGATAATTAATGATAAATAAAAAAATTAAGGATGCTTTTGTGTATCTTGTAAAAGAGTGAATCTTTCGTAAAAAACTTGTGAAGAGTTTTCGCCTTTAAAGAGTGATTCTTTAAAGTTATCGTTGGTGCGAAGCCAACAAACCTCTTTGAAGCAAATCTGAAGATCTTCTATCTTATTCTTCCTTTATTTTTTTTGTTGTTTTAATTGAAGATTGAGAACCCTAACCCCTATCGTGAGGGATTTATGTTATTTTAGGATTAGCGTGCGATTATCTTGCATCGGCTTCAAAGTAAGGAATATGGTTAGAAATCATTCAACTCAAATTTGTTGATGATATACTTCAATCTTTTCTGGGCTGACAAGATTATTAACATTAAGTTGATCCTAGGATGTTTTGAGGTTGTAACATGCCTAAAAAATCTACATCTACAAATTAGATGTTCTCGGCAAAGATTGGGGAATGGAGACAACGGACTCTAAGAAATAGAGCAAGTCCTTGGCTGCAATGTTGGCTGTTTTCCTACACACCTGGTCTCCAAATTGTGCAGTGGTTGGCACTCATAAACACCAGAAACATAAATTATTCCCAATCATTGAAAAAGTAGAGTGGAAACTAGCTTCTTGGAAATATAAATTATTATCATTTGTTGATAGTGTAACTCGAATCAAATTTGTGCTTTCAATTTTACCAATGTACATTATACAGCTCTCTCAATGTCCAACATTACTTGGAAAACACCTAGAAAGGCTGCAAAGAGATTTTCTATGGAATGAAAAGTTTCATAAAAAATAATCAAATATTGAATAAATTCCATTTAGTGGATGGAAATGTAGCGTGTCAATCTATTGTAGAGATTAAAAGTCTCAGAAAGGTAATAATGAAGAAATCCTCAATGCATGGTTGTAGCTGTTTCGAAGAAAAAATGGAGCAAGGCTGGTGATTGAGCCATAAATCTGGCATCAAGGTCTATTGGTTCCAGGATTTGGAAAATCATCTTTAATTTTGCGGAAAACTTTAATACGGAAATAAGGTTCAAAGTGGGTGATAGAAATTGTTTGATATTCTAGGAGGATTTGAAGTATAGGGAAACTCCATTGTGCTATCCTTATGAACACAGTAACTTCGTGGAATCAGATAGTTGCAGATGTTGTCGAAGGGGATGGAAGAGGAGACATTGTTTGAATATACAAGAAGAACTGTAAATGATTAAGAACTAGCAAACTTTGTAGAGTATTACTTGGGGATCTTGCACTTGTTTAGATCCTGAGAAATGGTTCCAATAAAAAGATTTGGGCTGCTGAAATTGATGCAACCAAGAACCGTACAAAGAACCCTAATCCCATAATTTTGACAGGGTTCCCTAGAGAAATAACAAATAGAAGAAGAAGAAGAAATGAAGGAACAAGAAAATTAAGCAGAAGAAAAAGAAGAAAGAAAAGGGGAATCTAAATATTATTAACGACTCGTTGAACAGACTCATGGAATACTAAACTTTCAATCTCATCACTTTTATGTTTGACCTACTTTCAAGTACTAGATGGCATCATATTGGTGAAAATTTGTCTTAGTTGAAAGCTTATCAAAGTAGCTTTGCAAGAAACCAAGAAACATGCAATTCTAATGAGTACTGGAAAAGTTATCGTCAGCTTCGAAGGTTGCACCACACAAGTGACAAATTTTAGGACTTTTACTTGAATTAGGTTTAGTTCTTTCTTATTTAGGACTTTAGTTAGGCTTTTAATTGTCTATTTGACTTATTGACTTCTTATTAGCTCTTTAATTATTGTTTTAGGATAGCTATTTAAATTAGGGTATTTCTTTATTTAAATTGGGAAGTTGTATTAGGTTAGGTGTGACGCCCCGACCCCGTCTCGATATCCATGCCACAAATTTTCAGTCAGGGCCACAAATCTCGATGCACAGGTGGAGTGTCGACGATCACAAAACTGTGTGGAAGCATAGGGTGGTCATAAGTGACCATCAAAGTAGCATATTATTCACGATTGTGAAAAACAAATTTTGGAATAACAGATGATAACCAAGCCTCATCCATTAGTGCACACTATATAACAATTCAAAAAGATCAAAAGATATATCAAAATACTTTTAAACAATCCAATCTATATACAAACTATGGTAGACTCACTTCATACGCACATTGTGTGATCGATTTTTGCCACTTAAGCGGAACATTATCCAAGCTTCATCAAACATCCACACTTCAGGAGTACCAATCTCAATTTGAGAGATTCGCCAACCATACATCTCAATTGGTCAAACCGTTCCTCGTAAATTGTTTCTCACTTTCTTCCTCTCAAATAAATAAAAAACATGACGGAAGTACCCATTGCAGAATCTCAATAATTCACTATAGAAAACCATCTCTCACCGGAACCCGAATTGAAGAGTCTCTCTCACACCTAAATGTTGTTTAAAATAATGAAGAGTTGTCGTGATATAGTCAAATGCCTTCTTTAACTATTATTTGGCTTGATCTAAATATTTTAAAAGATGACAAAATTCTCTCTTGTTTTTGCAACAAATTTCTTTCTCAACTTCTTTTGCTTTAAATGGTTAGAATGATGGGTTTTACACATAAAACTGGTAGGCTCCTTTTTCTGAATTTTTTTGTAAAATCCCAAGTATATTGTGGTTCAAAACTAGACCCAACCACCCAGAAATCCCAGTCAGACCACAGTCTGGTTCAGTTCTTAAAACAATGTTAATTTGTCTTCTAATTCAAATTTGAATTAAGTGTTGCAGATGGCTAGTTATTAGGAAATAAGATAAAGATAATAACAGGAACCTGTTATGAGGGGAGATAGATGGATATGAATGTATCTTATAATCTATAGGAAATATTCTCTTATAAATTGTAATTTCAAATTCAAGTTTGAAATCAATATCAAAGAAGAGTGACCTTCTCGAACAAGATCAACTTTTGTCTACCACTGAGCAACAAGAAACACCACACAATCTGTATACATAGAATAACAAGAAATTGATTTCACCAAATGCATAGAAAAACAAGGAACATTAAAAAACTCACTAAACTCGGGACTTTACCTTGGTGAGATCCGCCTCTGAAACCCTAAACGAATCGATTCGATCCGTTCCACCACCGTGTTTCCACAAGAAATCCCTGAGATTCTTCAAATGCTCCGAGCTCGAGAGATGATTAATCGCATTGCCACTAACGAAAAACAAGAATCTGAAAGAAATAAAACCTAGAAAGTTTCGAATCCCCCAAAAACAGTAGGAAAAAAGCAACTTACCAGGCCATCAAGCTATCTAGCTCTCTGACATCGGCGTCACAGAAGACGCACCAGAATCGGTTCCGAGAAGCGTCTTCGGGGCGGAGCAGAGAGGGGTTTTTGAGGAAGAAGAGAATGTCGGAGAGCTTTTTCTGGAACTTGGAAAGGGTTAAAGAGAGGGCTTTGATGTGGTGTGGGTAGTATCTGTGGCGTCGACCTTGGTCGTGGTTGAGATTGCAGACTTTGCAGAACTCGAACGGGTTTCTACTAGGGTTAGCTTTGTTGTTCTTCTCCTTCTGATTCATCGTCGAAAGATGACATGGAAACCGTCTCTCTGCAACTTTTGGGAACGTGGAGAAGGAAAGGAGGGAAATGGAAATTTCCCGAATCGACCCTGTGAGATTCACCGAGCCAGTTCCATACCCCTTCTCACTTTTTAATTTTTAATCATTTGACGTAGTTTAAAATTTTAAAAATTATACTTTTTTTATACGCAATGCGAAGCAGCATCTAAATCGACCCAATCAGTCTTTATTTTTTTTAAAATTTTTTATTTAAAGAGATAATATTACATTTTATTTTATTTTATTTTATTTTTTGTTATTTTAACATCATTAATTTTTATATTATAGCCTTTAAATAAGTGACAAACATATTACTTGGCTTAAAGATCGTAGCTTACGAGAAGGTAAAATTATATGGTTTCGATGAAAAAAGTGAATCTCACGGGGTCGATTTAGTAAATTTTCCAATAAAAATGGCTCGTTTATGTTTCGAAAGTACCAAGTGGCGTCCCCGCTTTCCTTGTGCTTTCACGGATCTCGAGATCTAAAATGTTCAGCCTCGACGTACGAGAAAGTCGAATCACCTGTGGATTTGTGAGGGTCTTGAGAGTCTGGTACTGATTAAAAAAAGGGCCCCCGTTTCCACCCGCCAAAACTTTGCATCAACGCTGAAAACCTCAGTGCTTTGAGGTTTGAATCAAATGATAGTGCTTCTTTGAAGCAAACGATAGTGATCGTTTTTATGTTCTTGAGATTATAGCCATCAAATGGCAGACTTTTATAGGGTACCAGAAATCCCGTGCGGGCGTAGTGAGAGGTCAGACTATTACTATATAAGCAGAATGGGAGGGGACAGACTCTCAACGGGTTGGGTTGGGTCTTGGCGACCTGACCCAACCCAATTATTTAATTGAGTCGGGCACATAAACTTGACCTGTCAAATAGGGTCGTGGCATGAAACATCTAACTTTCAGGTCAGATCGGATCAACTAAGAGGTTAGGTTGGGTCTGTTCAGGCAAAACTTGGGTCAGGCCAGGTCAGCCTGACTTGACCTGATATATATATATATATATATATATATATATATATATATATATATATATGGGAAGGGTTTTTACTTGGTCAGGTCAAGTTTTCAGGTCGAGGTTTCTATTTGAGTCGGGTCAAGTCAAGTGCTCCGTCTGGTCGGGTCAAAAATTCGGATTTCGTTTTGGTTTCGGGCTGGACCAAATCTGAAATTTCGGCCAAAAATTTCAATCCCATACAGTTTGAACTTCGAACCAAAATTATAGGTCTTCAGTTTTATTTTGGTGGGGACCGAAACCGAAACATTTCATCTGATATCTTTAGATTTTGGCCGAAATATTTGAAGTATGGAATTTTGACCTTTCACTTATTTGGTACCTAGAAATTTTCATACATTTCCCATCCTTCACTGAGGGAGAGGACCAATGTACGGGTGAGAAATAATGATCAGCATCACAACCTTATCCCACTTATTGGTAACAGCTTTGTGAGCAATATTTCTTCACTTCTTTTAATCAACATTAACCTTATCCCAGTTATTGGTAATAGCTTTGTGAGTAATATTTCTTCACTTCATTTTATCAACATCACAACCTTATCCCAGTTTTTCGCAATCCTTTATATCCTTTCTCCCTATGTCCATCTCTACCCTTTTTATGGGGTCTATTTCTGGTCCCCTACGTCCATCTAACTTTCCAATAGCCTTTTACTTCTCCAACTCTATTGTGCTTGTAGCATCTTTACCCTTTCTAAAGGGTCTATTTCTGGTCCCCGATGGACAATTTCCAAACCGTCTCAAACGATATTGCATATTTTAATTCCAACTCCTTTATTAGTCATTTATCTTAAAAGCTTTTTAACCCCTTTAAATCACTATGAAGATTGTTTTCTTATGCAAGCTTGAAGCCCTACCAGATCTTTACAACAGTCCCAAAGAAAAAGTTAGTACTCAGCTCAGCGTCATTGTACTTCATAAAATTGTGTACACACGAGCTCCAAGAATTTCATGATCAGCTGTTTCTTTTTAGATGAACCCCATCATGAAGGGTGAGAGTACGACCCCAAAGATTGCATAAAAAAATATCTACAATGTGATTAAAAGCCTAAAAGTGCTAAAAATTGAACATCTATCATGTGATTGTCCAAACCTGCTTTATCCGTAGATTTTTGGCACATCTAAACACTGAGAACCTGTGGTAGAGAGAGTTATACGATGAAATCTTAGGGCAGAGTCGATCCAGACAAAAGGCCCATCATGGTATGAAAACATTGCCAATTGTACAGAATTTGATCACCACCATTGACAACCAGATCGGTAACGCAATAACAACACATCCGAGACATGCACTTTCAGGGATCTTGAAGCTGAACACTTTAATCCTTTTTTCCGGCCTCAAAATATGAAAAAAGTTTAATTTTCAGGGCATTGGGTTTTCAGACTTCAGAGGCTCGTAATCTTCATTAAGAGTTGGAGTACAACTTAACCCATGACTTCCACTGCAGCTGCCAAAGTTGTCATGAGATGAGATACCAGAGCTACTCAATCATATGAAGCTACAACAAGAAAGGACTAAGGCAAACTACGCCACCCTAGAGCGCAACTCTTTACAAGAATAATTAAGATTAATGCTCTACAAAAAATATTTCATCCTGTCGTCTCTCCTCATAGCACTGTACACTGCTTGAACCTGAAAACATCCAAATAAAACCCATATGTCAAGTAAATGCCCATGGTTGAGAGAGAGAGGCTTCTTGATGCGGGAACTTACTAAATGCAATGCCAGGGCTGAGATTAGGATTAAAATTAATTTAATCAATTAAAAAATAATAATTTCTCATAACAAATTACCACGAAAATTCTAGAAATTCAATTAGGTGATTTAATTTCGGCCCAAAATAGCGTTACTTTCGTGTACGTTCCCTATCGCGGATCTAAAAGACTAGGGTTCTTATGAACGGCTAGATCTCCGATAGTTTTAGGACGTCGAACGAACTCGCAAGTGGGTTCTCTCGATACCAAACGAAAATAAAAGGCTAATAAAATTAATGATGAACAAAATATTGATTTGAGGCTTTTATGAGATCAATAAAATAATTAGGATTACGCTACTTACACAAACCGTAGATCTAAAGAAGATAGAGATGGAAGAAGAGTTGGCCTCGCACCAAACCGCAAGCGGGAATCGAAGAATCGCTCTCCGTTTTGAGAGAATCACACCCTCACGAAAGTTAAAAACTCTCAATTTTGCATAAGCAATTTTCATTAACCAAAAAGTAATAATAAAAGTGTTTACAAGCCTTTAAATAGACTAACCAATGCATAAAATTAGAAATTCTAGTATAACTCTAATTCCTAATTCAAATAAAAGAAATATCCAAATTCTTCTAAAACAATAAAGTCCTAAACAATAAGAAAACTAATCATATTTCTAATAAAAGAAATAACTCTTACTTTCTAAAATAAAATAATAAAAGAAACTAATCCTAATTCAGTTAGGATTCTTGAAATTCGTCACTTTATGTGCAGCCTCCAAAAACTGACCATAACTTCTTCAATACTTGTCGGAATTGCTCAAATTTTGGCTCGTTGGAAAGCTTTCAAATATGATCAATTTCATATCAATCCGACTTCGTTTAACACTTCAAAATAGGCCAAACATAAAAGTGACGGGATTAAAAGTTACTCTTCTTTTGATAAGTTACGTTTCTTCTTTCGCCTCCGATATGTTATGGGTGGGTGCTTGAATCGGATGTCCCCATCACTTCTTCAACAGAGTTTCAATCAAGGTAATGGCCATTGTTGAAAATATCAATTTTTCGGTATGTATCGTTCAACTCCAAAACCAGTACTAATCGTCCAACAGTTCTGGACGATACATTAGTATGTATCATCCGAAACATTACCAAAATATATGTAATGCAGTGGTACGATAGTGACCTCTGAAACCAGTACATATCGTCCGGTACTGATATCCTACTGGCTTGGGACGAGATTTTAAACCAGGGTAATGCCCTTGTGTCTATGTGCATACAGTGCTCAATTATGTTAAGAGTGATGTTTAAAATCTCAGCTTCAGCACCTGTCACGCTGGTACTGATATTTTCCGGTATATGCCGTTAATTTCAATTTTTATTTTTATTTATTTTTTAAAAAGTAATAAAGTATATAGCATGCCAGTATATACAAGTAAATATAGGTTATGCCAGAAAAACAGGCCGGTATTTCCAAGACTTTACTATACGGGGAGGTATGTAGCCAATATGCTCATACATATACCTTCCCATCTCAGACCAGCAACAGTATATACCGGCCGGTATTTCTGTGATTTTGTGCCATGGTTGGAGTACTCATGTGTCTGTGTATGCACGTGTCAGAGAGAGAGAGAGAGAGAGAAACCTGTTCACTAGAGACAACTCGGACGGGTCCTATGTTTACAGATACATATTTGCCCCTTGAAGATAACTTTTGTGTCACGTGCCCCTGTTAAGACAAGAGACATCCACTTCAACACACAAATTCAAATAATCACCCTCAATTCCAATAGCAAGGGATGTAGCAAGGTGCGATCACACAAGTACACGAAAGGTTTGCCTAATGCAGTTGCAGCTCATGGAATAAGCCATTCAACCAAAGTAGATCCATAGATGTAAATGTAGCAGAAACCATTGGCAAGGAACATCAACTCCTTTATTCTTTTAAATTAGTAAGGGACATCCAACTTTAAGATGACCATAAAATTGTGAAGAAATAAAACTTTAATATGGGCATTAAAATTTTTGTGGATTACTGTAAATTGGATGACTTCCTTACTAATTTTTGTAGTAAAAAATAGCTCGGTTTCAAAGCAATTAGTTCTATGCATCATGACCCACCACAGAAACTGAGTGGTTCTACAGTATATGTTTAATAAATTTCTATGGCAAAATCATACACTTGTATCTTACTACCCCACTTCATGGGAGATATTTAACTTCACTCATTCAAATTTGGAATGGTGGATGACGAATGGTTTAAAGTAACTTTAAACAAAGTATGAATCAAGCCAACAAAATTGAACTGCCAGTAATATACTCAGATCGCTTCTTTCCAGTGACTAAATGTCAAGAAGCGCTAGTAGTTCATTGCTAGAATAAAACACCATGGAAGGTTATGCTTCCATTTGACTTTAATGCAGAATGTTAGAATGTTCTTCCCTTTTCTTATTAATTTTTTCATATTCATAGAAGATTCTCAAAGTTATATATAAAAAAATTTAAAACAATGTTTTCATTATTAGTTAGCTTCTTATTCTCAAAAAAAATATATTAGTTAGCTTGTGTATCAGGTTCTTGAGAATTGAGATCATTTGATGATAGCAGGATAACTACATTCTCCAATAGATTTATGGTGCAACATAAATAATAATATAATAAATAAATAAGCCTAGTTGAAACTTTCCACGGTGTAGTTACTTCAGGGACACTGATACTATTTGGTTAGTTTCTCAAGGTGTCAATCCCTAACACACGCTAAGGGCACATTCATTTCAAGGTAATCCCTTCTCCTGTAATATGCACTTTACCTGTATTAAAGTACACTTTTTTTACTTGTAAAAAAGTACATATTTGATATAAAATGGCTGTTCACTTCATCTTAAAAAGAGGGTGTAAAATCTACTTTATGGGATACTATTCATTTTACGCTGAAGTAAACGGCTTGTGTAATATTGCACAATCCATAAATCTGTGACTTCACCCCAACTCCTCCAGCCGGTATACCAGCCGGCATACATTGACTACCTCTGAATAAGACGATGAGGCTTGTTTTTTGCCACAGTCTGTCACACAACGGATCTTGAGATCATGGATATTCCATCAAACAGTCAATTTTCTATTCTATGTGGCACACATTCCAAAAAGTGGCCCTAAAATCATGTGCGCACATCACGCTCAAACATGATTATATGGTCGGTCACCTTTTGGGAGGTGTGCCATGTGGAATATAAAGTGACCCCGTCTGATGGTACGTCCATGATCTATAGATTCATTGTGAGGAAGATTAGTCAGAGAAACAATCTCCATCGTTTCATTCCAAGGTGCTCAATGGATGCCGGATAAAGGAGATGGGTTGAGGTTGTAATTTCATTGGCTGCAAACAAAGGTACCCATTTTCTTTTAGCTGATGCACCTTTAAGTCCAAATATAAGGTAACCATTGCAAATTTTACCTGCAATAAATGAACATTACGAGCTATAGCCTCGTAAGTCAAAAATATTGCAGGTAATATTTTGGGCGCAAATCACAAGAAATTACACCAAAAAGAGCACACGAACTTGTACTTTTTGCAGTAAAATGGGGGGATTACATGTAATATTCACATATTACAGTGAAATGATCGTGCCCTAAGTGAATCAGAGAGTAAGATTTGTCAACCATAAGTGATACAATATAGGCCCTAGTAGGGAAGTACAAATTGAAGAAATTAACAAATAATGACTCTTCTACCGTTCAAAAAAAGGCACATGAGATTGTGCAGCCCTTTTTAATTTCCAAGTTAAAATGAAAATTCATGGAAAATAAATCTAAAGGTTGTCACATCGTATATCATGTATCGTTTTTGAAAATTATGTATCGCGTATCATATCGTATATCGTAAGAAACACTCAAATCTTTATATATAATTCAGAAAAATAGAAAATATATCTAGAAAACCTAAAAAATATAATACATAACAATTTATGTTCATTTAAAACATAAAGAGTCACGACATATATTGATTCTATTCTATAATGGCATAATGACATACACATTGGAAGTTATAATCTATCTAGATTCCATAAATTTAAAAAAGAAACAAGACAATTCATTAGATGGATAATAGATTCATAATGTAAATGCAAAATTGCAAAAAATCATAGACAAAAATTCCATAAAGTTCTCAATTTGCATCATTCAAAAGGAATGTGAAACAGTATCGTTATAGCTCTTTCTTCTTCTTTACCTCTGTTTTTCGTTCTTTTCCCTTCAGCCGAGAGGTTATGGGCCAGAATTAGGGCTTGACATGTTGTAAGCCCATAAATGACAAAAAGGTCCTTGCATAAAGTTTTGGATTAATACAGACAGGGGTAAAACAAATCTTTTTCTTTAAAAGAAATAAAAAAATTATTTTTTTAACTTGTGAAACAGTATCGTACGTATCGACCGTATCGTATGATACATTGACTGTATCGCACGCTACAGGGCAAAAATGATACGATCATATGATACATATCGTTTTGGCCTCGATACGATACGTATCATGCATCGTACGAGATTGACAACAATGATTCACTAAATGCATTCTCGGTTGCATCATGCTACATATATGACACTGAATATGTCTCTCCATCAGTATAAAATTGAAACAACATATAGAATATCGTTAACGTTTTTTTATTTGTTTATTGATTTGATAAAGCAACCCAATAAATGGGACAAGGCAGTGATGATGATGAAGATGATGATGTAGTAATGAATTATAGTGCAAATGAACAGAGACATGTATGGTAAATTGCTAATTATATAAAATGCAATATTATTTTTCATATTGTTATAATATGATACATACATATACACGGAATATGGTAATGAACACCTAACTCAAGTGGGTGACTGTCAAATCACAGTCAAACGTTGACTGCAACGTGATCTGACGATCGCCAACTTGAGTCACGGGTGACTCGAGTCAGGTGACCAATACCCATATATATATATATATATATATATATATATATATATATAATATCTTGTGTAACACTTCAAGCATAGAAATATTTGAACATATAAAATTGCACAGCATAATTCTGAGAAGTGTCTGTTACCTGGAGAAATGTCTGCGTACATTCTATGAACAAATGCCCAAAGAGGTGACAACAAATACACCTAATTACAAACATTGAAGAAACACCGAAAAAGATACAGGAATGCCCTAAAAAAAATCTGAGAAATGATAAGTCGAATGCCAGGAAAAAAAAATGCAAACGAAAATATTTAAGATAGGCACGCTATACGTTCAGATGTAAAAAAGACGAAAAAAAAAAATGAAACATATCTTCAAGGCACTAAATGATAACTAATGTCTACATTGGAAGTAGAATCCAGAATGGAAGAAGAGAAAAGCATAAGGAATGACCAAAAAATATCTAAGGAAAATATACATATGCTCGGACAATTAAGGAGCCAGATGCACCATTTAAGGAGGCTAAGGTTTCAGGACACAATCTAACAGGCCATCTACGGTGTCCTCAACAAAATCTCATTTGAGTGTTGAGAAGTGGACTACCGAAGTCCACGGTAGGAAAATCTGGTGAGTTGACCTGGTAATCAACCCTTGACAACACACCATCCTCGACAAAACGGGTTTGGGTAAAATATCATCCACCCAAAGATTGTATAGAATTCATAAGAAAAAGAAACAAGTTGAGCAATTTATTTTTAAGCATTCCCATGCTAGAATCCGTCAAAACAAAGATGTGCTGCCATTCTCTTTAAGTTCTATTCTAGCTTCTTTGATATCCATATTTACATCTTATTTGTCAGTCTGCAGTGGAAACAGAAATCTCTCACTCTAATATTTTCCCATAGGATCACCATTACTGGTTGTTAACTATATATTTTAACTCATATACATGCCATTTTATGTAAGTTCCATGTTCTACAAAAAATATAAAACAATTAGCCATATCAAAAACAGAACTTGAAGGAAAAAAATATGTAAATCTGGGTCAAGATATGACATCTACTACAAACAGCTTAGCTTGCACAAAATATTGGCCTCTAGGTTCATTCCTTGGTAAGGAATCAATGATTTTGTATAAATTTTAAAAAATCACAGATATATGCATGCCCACAACTCTTTTTTGTAACCATTGATAAACTTTGAAAATAAGCAATGATTTTGCAATGACGCCCAAAGATAATTACCGACCTCTGGGATTCGTTGTTGAAGTACTGATTCAACAGCAACAACCATAGCTTGCACAAAATCATCACCTCCAGTTCCAATCGCAGTAAACCCTCTAACTGTGGGATATGAGTTCACCTGTAAAGTTCACAATACCGACACGTTAGGCCATTTCCTGGGACAATGATAAGGTTAAACTTTTGATATGGCCTCTAATAGCAATGGATTCCAGACACGGTTTTGTGCTGCTTCAAACTTAGATGTGATAAATGTGTCGAAACTCCAAATTAGATTATTATGTAATCCAAAAAAAAGAGACATAACCAGGGGAAGAAAATAAAGCTTAGTCCTTGGGGTAAGCTCTGCAAATTGAATCCTTTCACAAACAACAAGCTAACTGCAGTATTAAGCACCGGAAAAAGGCCAAAAAAGGCCACAATGAAAATGAATGTGATAGTATGTTACTTAATTCGCAATTCAATTGAATCGAATTCGAGTTTGAAATTCGCAATTCGCTACTCCCATGCGAACCCGATTCGCTAGGGATATGATGAGTTTTTATTTATTTATTTCTGGTAAGCTAACAAGAATCTAAAATATAATTATTAAGATTTAACTTTTTTTTACTAAACCGGTTTTCAGCTTATTTGGTCAGGCAAGTGAGGTTAGAGGGCTTAATGTGGTAGAGGTAGTGGGTTCAATTCTCCACGCCCCCAGCCATTTGTATATCCGTTTTTCACATAAATGACCCAATTCGCTCTGTCACCCAATTAAGCCGATTCAGATCAAATCGAATGGTGAACTAATTCGCTCCGAACCAGTTCACCATTCGGAATATTAAATAACACAGTGGGATACTACAAAGTTAAATTTCCCAAATTCAACTTCTACGGAGTTAAAACGAAAGTAAGTATAATTCAAGTAATAAGGCATCCAGAAGTTTTAACACATGAGAGGACTATATATTCATTTTCCAAAAGGACAAACATCTGATATATATTGTGGGACATCAAGCCAAAGCTTTAATTATAATAAATATGTGGACAATGCTTTCTTGAACAAGCCAGTGTCCCACTGTTTTGGAATTTAGTAGATTAGACAGGATGTTATTTTCTTACCTACAAATTAAATTTGCATAGTTCGAAAGCTGATCACCCACGATATTATCGAAATTTTTATTTGCCTGTCAATTATTGTGACATATTGCAGTCTTCAGCAGTTACAGTACTGCTGCTTCAAAAAGTATCAAAATTATTGATAAGTTAATAAGCCTGGAAATCCAAAAAAAAGAGAGAATAGAAGGAATAAAGAGGACTGCAAACTGTTGCTTTCTTATTTTCCAAATTTCTTCAATCACAGTATTCAAGTATTAAGTTTTTTTCACATGGATATCAGAAAACTTTCGCAGAAGAGCTCAAGCCTGAGCACTGATAATATCAACCCAAATTATCCACATGAAAAGTCATCATGTGGGCTGGTTGCAGCCCAAAAAATTGAATCACTCAAACAGTACTAACAAACCAATCATATCCAGTAAGAACCCGTATACGAAAGAACTAAATACAGGAAATGGTTTATATTAAACATGACAACGCATCGATCAAGAAGGTTAAAATTGTCCCATCGATCTGAGTTTTGGGCCACACCAATTCCACATTGTGACTTTCAATGTTGATTTTTTTACATCGATGCAACATTTGGTATAGAAAATAGATGACCAGAACCCCATTCTTTGTGCTTCAGACCAAGCACCTAATGCTTTCTTCTGAGAAAATGTGGATGACTTGATTCCTGGTTAAATGGCTAAAAGAAAGAAAGAGAAAGAAATACAGCTGTTTCCACAAGAAGGCTAGTGATAGAAGGCACATCAATTGACTAGCTTATCAAGAGATGGATTAGGCTAAGAAATAGGTGTGTCCTTTGTCTCCAACAAAGAGAATCGGTCAGTCACGTTTTCTTGCATTGTTGGATGGTCAACCTGTGGAGCGTTTTGTTGAAAATCTTTGAAGTTAGTTGGGTCTTCCCGGAAGACTGGCCAATTTTTAGCTGCTTATGACTTGGGAGGGGTTGGTGCTGCAGGGTATTAAAGGTGCCTTCAGGAAACTCTATGCTATTTCCATGCTTTGGGCAATTTGGATGGAAAGAAACAACAAGATCTTCAGAATGGTCAGAAAGCCTGTGGGGATGATTATGAAGAATGCTCGGGATCTTATGATTGACTGGGTTCGTTTAGATAAAGACAAGAAGAGGTCTGAAGGGAGGGACTACATTGAGGAGTGGGAAAACCTGTGCATGAACTAATCTACCTTCCGTTGGAGAGCAGGGCCTTCCTATACTTGGTTTCAGGTAGTTCTTTTGGTCACTGTGTTGTTGGTTGTCTTTGGTGTTAAGTTCTTGGCTGTGTCTTGCTACAGCTTCTTGCTGTAATCTTTTATTTTGTACTCTTTTTGCTTTTCACACATCTAGGATTTACATATATCACTGGCAAGAGTGAATTTCTTATTCTTTAGATATTTCAGGTGTGGTGATCGCATATGCGAAGCAGCTTCGTTCGAGATGTGACCGCCAACATTTCTTAGTTCAAGATCCCTCTTACTAACTGGAATAAAAGAATTAGTAGATTTGTTCCACCCAAAATGCGAATGGGCAATGACAAAGAGTCGATTAAGGCAGAGAAAGAAGAGAGGTAGTTATTAGAACTACTATAGCCACCGAAAGCGAGGTGTTCTCCTAGAAAGGAGAATGTTTTTTGTTAATTGGGGAACACGGTCTAGTGCTGTCCTCACCTCTGTCGGTCAGTAGCTGTTATCTTCCATGAACGCGAGATCGAGTATGGTGACCGAGATCGCGCTAGTGACCGATGCAATTTTCTTCCATTCGTCGATCAAAAAAAGAACAATTTGCTATTGCTACATGATTGAAGAGTCAGGTCTGTAACCTATCTAAAAAATCAGTAAATTGAGTCACCAGAATGCAAGGCAGAGAACTTCAGAAGATAAGCCTCCAAATATTAGTAAAAAGCAGGCATTGCACAGCTTACCTTCTGATCTAGAGCGAGCCATTCATTGGTAGAATCATCTGTCACTGTGCCTCCAATAACTACATTTGTTGTTTGTGCAACCCTTCCTTCGGTCTTTGACACTTCTGGATCCAATACCAACAAGAATTAGTAGACTTACGTAGGCAATTGACGCCTCTTAGTAATAAGTGAGAAGACCCATCAGTACTTTATCAAGCCACTTTCAAAATCCAATACAATATCAGATTTATAAAAAATATGCATTAGATAAAATACTAATTGAATGGTTCCAATGACCATTGCACCCGTATCGTACCCCTGGCCTCGCTATTGACTTTAATGCCATAATAATGATAGATCTCTGTCAACCCAAATATTGCATAACCATGGTTGTCGAGAGAATGAGAACATGGAAACAACTGCAACTGACTTAAAAATGAGAATTTGGGTCCAATATTTTTTTTTAATATTGTTAATTTGGTCAAAACCTGGATACATGATCTGATGTAGTGTGTATTAAGTACGAGAGCTTAAAAACCTGTTACCCTATTAAGAGGATAAAGTATGTCTACCTTTGGTTATCACCATTGTATAAATATAGAAAGACATCAAAACAAGTTACAACCATTACTTCACAACACTGGCATCTCAAACGTGAGATGTAATGACCTTATAAACTTATGTTTATTTTAGAATTGTCAACTGACTTCAACATGTTATAGAATCTATTCAACTAAATGTTCAGGATTAGACATTTTCTAAAAGGCAACAACAGAGACATTGACCTCAAGTAGAAAGCACAACGTCCACATGCAGACACATGTGGAAGTTTGGTGGAAATTTTTATGTGAAACAAAGGCCGCATGGATATGTTAATACGACTATAATGGAAAAATGAGTACATAAAACCAAAACACAAAACCGAGGCCCCCATGCAGTCCATTCCCTAGGACAGCAGAGACCCAGTTTCAGCTCCCCTTTACCATCCCAAAGATCCCCAACTGTCTATCCCAGAGCCACTATTTATCATTTATCTGTCCCAGCCCACTTTAAAATGCACTTTTTAGCGAAAGCAGCCACCATAGGAAGTGGCTGTCTTAACATCCTGAACGCTTTTTTAATGCGCTTTAACCATATTGCCCACCTCTCAAAACACTCCTCTCATACCCTTCCCCCTCCCATGTGGTAAACACACAATTAAGGGAAGCACCACACCACCCCAATGCCATTAAAATCATCCACCAAACTGTCTTAGCAGCTGAGCAATTGTATAAAAAGATGATTCAAGCTTTTTGCCTTTGAACCATGGTAGTCAAGGCGTCGTCATTGCGTCGCCATGGCAACGCCATGGTGAATGGCGACGGATTTCTCCATATGAACTGATATGGCGAAACCTTTGAAATGGCGACACCATGTTCACAATATAATATTTTATATATATATAACTTAAATTTTAATAAATTATACAATTATAAGTTATATATATAACTTAACAATAACTTATATAATTATAAGTTATAATTTAATAACTTATAATCTCATATAAAAAGGGATTCTAGGGCAGCGAAAGAACAGGTCCTCAACTCAGCTCCTCTCCTCAGTATCTCCTCTCCTCAACGTCCTTCCTCAGCTCCTCTGCACAGCGAAAAAACAGGTATGCAATATATATATATATATATATATATATATATATATATATATATATATATATATATCGTCTTTCTCTCTTTCACCTCCCTTTCTTCTCTCACAGACTGTACTTTTTTTCTCTCAATCTCTCGTCTTTCTCTCTCTCGCCTCCCTTTCTCTCTTGCCTCCCTTTCTCTCCCCTTTCTCTCTCGCCTCCCTTTCTCTCCCCTTTGTTTTTCTATGTATTTTTTATTTTTCTGTGCATTTTTCTGTTTTTCTGCTTTCTTTTGATCTTTTCTATGTGTTTTTCTGGTTTTTTTTTCTGTGTTTTTCTATTTTTTCATAATTTATTCTATATACATATATTTTTCCTGTTTTTTTTGTCCGCTTATTTAAATCTTTTTTTTTTGTTAGGGCTTGATTCTTAAACTAAGTACAGCTGCACCCATTGACTGCTTTGAGGGGACAATAGAGATCATTTTTTGTTCCAATCTTTTCCACAATTAATCTTGAGATCATTAGAATATTATCATTCATCAGATGGTCAGTTTTCATTCCAAAAATTAATTTGTGAGCATGTATGCCACATGGAATCAAAAACTGACCGTGGGATAATATGTCCATGCCTGATTAATATTTGTTCTCTATTTATTGATATTTGTCTATGCATGATTAATTAGTTGAATTTTTTCTTCCTCTAGAAAAAATATATGAATTAAAAAATAGTAAAACATTTTTAAAAAAAATATTAATGATTAATATATAGAAATAAAGTTATTAATATTTTTTTTTTAAAATTGCAGATGGCCTCGGCATGGCATGGCAAGCCTCTTCGCTATAACCTCGCCACAACGCCTTAACTACCTTGCTTTGAACACATCCACACTAATTATAAATCAACATAGCACCTTGCTTAGTTGATCTATGGTCAGAAATCAAAATCCTCCTCCATGTCATAGCTCACCCAAAGGACCATATTTTAGGTGGCGCCTATTTCTTTCTCCAAAGTGAGGTCTAAGAAAGACCAATAAGTCACTGCCTGATAAATTGATAGAAAGATTTCATGGGAACAGACCCTTGTCAAGAACCCATGGCCCATGCCATAGTCCAGCCAAGGAAACATACTCCACGACAGGAGATTACCCTTGCAAATGGCGAGTTGATTTTAGAATCTTCCCACCACGGGATCCCAAAGTGTCTTATTCGGCTTCCCAACACATAATGGTAAACCCAAATAAGAAGAGGGCAATGACTACCTACATCCTAATGACTAAGCAAGTTCCACGAGCAAACTACCTTCCAATCAAACTTCCAAAATCGTGGTTTTACTCAATCAATTATTTGACTCGATATAATAATCATTTTGATATTCCATAATTCTTCCCTCGGCACCCCACAAAATATCATTTGCCTACGATAGATGAGTATTCGGCAGCCCCTCTCTCGTAGTACAGAAATTTTGATATAAACTCATCTACTTCCCTTTTTGTAGTAGTCGATGAATTGCCCCTCCCATCATATCAAAAAGAAATATGGATGGCAGGTCCCCTTGCTTGAGACCTCTAGTAATCTTAAAGTACCATTTCAATACCCCATCATTCACCAATAGTGTTCATAAAGGCGGTCGGCCTAGCGATTAGGGACCCCGGCGCCTTTTAGTCTTGGGCAGCTTCCTGGCATGGTCTGGTCATCACGGGACGACATCGTAAACATTGGATATGGACTGTTTCGTGTATACCGGCGTCGGAAGAAGCGGAATGGAAATCAGAACTAGGTGAAAGAGGCGAAAGATGAAATTCTGGAGAAAGTGGAGAAACACAGCAAATTCGATCGATCGATAGAAGTCCTATTTCGATCGATCGAACAGCAGCGAGAGGAAAGACACATGTTCTGGAGTATATAATTCAAACGATTGAATTATATACTCGATCGATCAAGTGTTAATTTTGATCGATCGAATTTCTACAGCGAATTATGGATGTATATATTTTCGATCGATCGAATTTCTACAGCGAATTATGGATGTATATATTTTCGATCGATCGAATTTCACTTTCGATCGATCGAAATCGCGCAGTTTTAATTTTGGTAATTTTTTTAATTTCGAACTTAACTTTCAGGGCCATACTTGTCCTTTTGGTATTTGTTTTAGAATTTATTTTCGTTTGAAAGGACTCCTATATAAGGTCCTTAAGATAAACAATGCAATTAGTTATTGATTATTGAATGAATGCGCTTTTGCTTTTGGAACTTGAGATGAGTTTCTCCAAAGAGTGATTCTTCTTCCCGAGAAGGGTTTAGTGTGAAGCCAACTATCTATCCTTACTGTTTATCCTTTTAATCTATCTTCCCTGCTTCAATTCAAACAACTCAAATTGCCATCTCCCATCCAAATACCCGATTCCCAAAACCCTAGCTTTTCCCTCATCCATTGATTCGACCCGATCTCGTAAACCATAGAAGGACCAGAGATTCCATCATTGAATTGTGAGCGCCCTAGTTTGGGAAAACCTAGAGTTCTATCTTTAGGAACGATCCGCGCTGCAACCTAACGGATCTAGCCCAAAGGCTGAACCCTACTCGAACTGAACGTGATCTTTTCACATGGAGGACTACAAACGCCTAAGGTATTCGTTATATTTTGAAAGTTTTATTGTTTAATTTAATTCAATTCAATTTCGACAATCAATTAATCATTGCATTCACGTAGTTTAGGGTTTTGTCCTGCATCAATTTTGGTATCAGAGCCAAATTCTAGGTTACGGCATACCGTATGACATTGAATTCATTGCACTTTAATTTTATTTGCATATTATTTTTGTTTTGGCCAAAGTGTGCTCATCATGTGTTTGTAAAAAGTCCCCCTTCATTGTCAGTTCATTTCGCATTCCATTCTAGAACCCGTCATTGGTGAACCGTATCACCATGGACATGAGTGGGATTGTCGAGGCTCTTAACGGCATAAGGGCTGATCTAAAATCGATCAATGATCGAATGACTGCCTTGGAGACGGCCCAAAGGACCCTTGAACATCCAATGAGAGGTTGTTAGACCGAGTCAATCGGTTATATAAGGGTGATGAGTATCTTGAACCACCCCGTGAGCGTAATGGTCCACGTTACGAACGAAATGGCTACCAACATAATCGGAACCAGAACCATAGGTTAAATCATCATGGAGATGAGTACGACCCGAAAGGGAGACTCCTCAAAAATGTCCGAGTTGAGTTCCCAACTTTCGATGGAAGATTAGACCCTCAAGTCTTCCTCGATTGGTTATCCGATATAGACCAGCACTTTGAGTGGTTTGGCATGAGCGATGAAAGATGTGTTAGATTTCCTAAAATGAAGCTCATAGGCCAAGGCCGACTCTTTTGAATCAACGTTGAACGCATCAGAACAAGCGCGGGTTGTACTCCCATTACCCGTTGGGAGGACATGAAGGAACGACTTACAGAGAAGTACGTTCCTTCTTCATACTACCATCGTCTCCTCGACCAATGGCAAAATCTGCGCCAAGGTAGTATGCCCGTATCGGATTACATTGACAAATTTGAAGAATTTATGATGAGAGCCAAGGTATCCAAAGACCCTCAAGTCACTCTATCCATATTCCGCACCGGATTGAGACTTAACTTACAAAAAGAGTTAGTCTCTCACCTTGTTGAGACTCTCGCCGATTGTTACACCGTCGTTCAAGACCTTGAACCATATTTGAAAATGACGGTGACTAGGCGATCTGATTTTCACCCCAGTCAACTCCGTACCGGCGAAGTGAGATCTAGTGCTGGAAACCCGCCTACCAAACCCACATAATCCACATCTATCAATGTGCGATTTAACAAAGGAAAGGGTGTAGCCGGTGAATCCTCGAAGAGTGGATATGTCAAGTGTTATAAATGTAAAGGATTGGGACACTTTGCCGCCCAATGCCCCACGAGAGACCCAAAAAGGAATCTCTTCATCGACGAAGAAGGAGAAGAAAGTGAAGGAATTTATGAGGAAGAGGTCTTTGAGCCGAATGCCACACCTAGTAACGAGGAAGGTGATAACATGGGTCATGCTCTAGTCGTGAGGTGTGCCTTTGCACAACCTCAACGGGATGAAAATAAGGATTGGCGAAGGGAGAACATCTTCTACACCTTTGCCACATGTGGGACTAAGAGTTGTAGAGTAATCGTTGATAGCGGAAGTTGCACCAATGTGGTGTCAAAACATACCGTCACCAGCTTAGGGCTTACACCTGAAGCCCACCCGAGACCTTACAAAGTCGCATGGGTTGACTCCTCATCCATTCCCGTATCTCAGAGGTGTCGTGTACCCATATAGTTGGGTTCATACTCAGACACCTTATGGTGCGATGTGGTGCCGATGGATGTGGGCCACATTATCTTAGGGAGGCCATGGCTCTATGATTTGAACGTGACCATTTTTGGTCGATTTAACATTTGCGCGTTCAATTACAAGGGAAAGAAAATCACTCTTAACCCTTTGCCTCTGAAAGTACCATCGGTCAATAGATTTGAGAAGAAGGGAGGCCAATCCAAGGCCATCAACATTATAAGCCCTTCAGAGTTTGAGAGAGCATCGTTAGATGAGAGTGTCATGTATGTCGTCATCACTGTTGAAAGTACTTTTGAGTCGGTCTGTGAGTACCCCAAGGAGGTAGAGCCCATCCTGAATGAATTTGCGGATGTCTTCCCCTAAGACTTACCTAATGAGCTCCCTCCCATGCGTGATATTCAACACGCAATCGACTTGGTTCTCAGATCTACATTACCGAACCTGCCCCACTACAGGTTGAATTCGGTTTAGCACGCCAAGTTGATTCGAAAGTCAATGAGCTCCTTCAAAAGGGGTTCATACAAGAGAGTCTGAGCCCGTATGCTATACCAGCATTACTCACGCCTAAGAAAGATGGTACATGGCGCATGTGTGTGGATAGCCGAGCAATTAATAAGATCACTGTTAAATATCGATTTCCCATACCGCGGCTTGATGACATGTTTGGCATGATGGTTGGAGCCACTATCTTTTCCAAGATAGACCTTAAAAGTGGCTACCATCAAGTGCGTATTCGCCCTGGTGATGAATGGAAAACCGCCTTCAAGACCAAAGACGGTCTTTATGAGTGGATGGTCATGCCTTTTGGGCTTTCCAATGCCTCGAGTACATTTATGAGGCTCATGACCCAAGTGTTGAGGTCATTCCTTGGTAAATTCCTTCTCATATACTTTGATGACATCTTGATTTACAGTCCAGACAAGGAACAACACATTATCCACCTGAGGTTGGTTTGCGAAACCTTGAGGGGAGAGAGGTTATACGCGAATCTCAAGAAGTGCGCCTTCATGCAGCACTCTATTGTATTCTTAGTATTCATTGTCTCGATAGACGGGATGGTTGTAGACCCTGTAAAAGTTAAGGCCATTGTGGAGTGGCCCGAATCTCGAAATATTCATGAAGTTCGTAGCTTCCACAGTTTGGCCACGTTTTAATGTCGCGTCATCCAGAACTTTAGCACCATCATGGCTCCCATTACCGATTGCATAAGAAAAGGGGAGTTCCTGTGGAGCAAAGCCACGACGAGGGCCTTTGCCGAGATAAAAGATAAAATGGTTACCACACCCGTCATGTGCCTACCGGACTTTTCTAAAGTCTTTGAAGTAGCATATGATGCCTATTTTAGTGAAAAGCTCAATGAGGCAAAGCAGAAATACTCCACCTATGACAAGGAGTTTTATGCGGTCGTCCGATCTCTGTGGTATTGGAAACATTACCTGAGACCGCAGGAATTTGTGTTGTTTTCTGACCACGAAGCCTTACGTTTCCTTGCTTCTCAGAAAAAGTTGAACCCGAGGCACGCGAAGTAGGTCGAGTACCGTTCACATTCATTTTGAAGCATAAAGCCGGTGCCGAGAACAAGGCCGCTAATGCGCTTAGTCGTCAAGTGGCGACTTTGCTATCTATGAGCACCGAGGTCATCGGATTTGAGCAGTTGAAACAAGATTATCCTGATTGCCTAGATTTCGAGGCAGAATACACTACTTTCCTTGAAAATCCGAATAACACTAACTCCGAATATACCCTGCTGGATGAGTATTTGTTCAAAGGAAATCGTTTGTGTATCCCTCGCACTTCATTGCGTGACTTCCTCATCTGGAAGTTACATGCCGAAGGGATTGCCGAACATTTTGGGCGCGATAAAACCAGTGTGCTCATTGAGGATAGGTTTTATTGGCTTAGCCTTGTGAGAAATGTCTCTAGGGTCGTAAAACAATGTCATACATGTCAAGTTGCGAAGCATATTAAGTAGAATACCGGCTTGTACACCCCTTTACCCGTGCCGCATACCTCGTGGCAAGACATCTCCAAGGATTCCGTGCTCGGACTTTCAAAGACCCAACGGAAGAACGATTTCATTTTTGTGGTAGTGGACCGCTTTCCCAAGATGACCTACTTCATACCCTGCTCTAAAACTTCCGATGCGGCGCACATAGCCAAATTATTTTTTGGCAAGGTTGTGCGTCTAGGTTACCTCAGACGATTGTGTCGAATCGGGATGTGAAGTTCACCAGTTATTTCTGGAAAACTTTATGGCACATGATGGGTACCATGCTCCAATTTTCTTCGGCCTATCATCCTCGAACAGATGAACAAACGGAGTCCACCAATAGGAGCCTTGGGAATCTTCTCCGTTGTCTTGTTGGTGATCACCCTAGGACTTGGGATTCTACTTTACCTTTAGTCGAGTTTGCATACAACAATTCAGTCAATAGGTCCCTAGGTATGAGTCCTTTTGAGGTCATCTTTGGTCATAGGTCTAGAACACCCATCGATCTAATCCCCATGTCTGCATCCCATCGAGTTTCCAAGTCAGCCGATTCATTTGCACAGCATATACATGAATTGCATGCCGAAATTAGAAAACGAATTAATGCAAGTAATGAACAATACAAAATATATGCGGATGCGCATAGGCGCTTCAAGGAATTCCAGGTTGGAGATTACATAACGGTTCAAGTTAAGCCTGAGCGGTTCCTATTAGGAGCCACAAAGAAACTTCAAGCCCACGGTGCTGGACCTTTTAGAATTGTGGTAAGGAGCGGATCTAATGCATATGTTCTCGAGCTTCCACCGGATATAGGGGTCAGCTCTACATTCAATGTGGAGGACCTGGTTCCTTCTTTAACCCCAACCCCACCCCACCCCCTCACAAGCCCTTCCAAGCACCCCCGAACCCAAATGCCAGCCTACCCTACAACCCCTACCCTTCCCTTCTCCACGCAAGCAGCGCAGAGATGAGATCGAAGGGATATTAGATGATTTGGCGATATCCACCCATGGGGCTGTTCTTCAAAAGTACTTGGTCAAGTGGTTGGGAAAACCGGACTCCGAGAACTCATGGTTAGCTGAAGACGAGGTACGACGCCTGAACCCCGACATACTCGAGCGCTATCACGACGCCACTTCATCGGTGATGAAGCCTTTTCGGCCCGGAAGAATTGACGGGGACGCCGACATCGTAGACATTGGATATGGACCGTTTCTTGTATACCGACGTCGGAAGAAGCGGAATGAAAATTAGAACTAGGCGAAAGAGGTGAAAGATGAAATTCTGGAGAAAGTGGAGGAACACAGCTAATTCGATGGATCGAATTGCAATTTCGATCGATAGAACAGCAGCGAGAGGAAAGACACATGTTCTGGAGTATATAATTCGATCGATCGAATTATATACTCGATCGATCGAATTTCCATTCGATCGAGTGTTAATTTCGATCGATCGAATTTCTGCGGCGAATTATGGATGTATATATTTTCAATCGATCGAGTTTCACTTTCGATCGATCGAATTTCACTTTCGATCGATCGAAATCGCGCAGTTTTAATTTTGATAATTTTTTTTAATTTCGAACTAACTTTTAGGGACATACTTGTCCTTTTGGTATTTGTTTTAGAGTTTTATTTTCGTTTGAAAGGACTCCTATATAAGGTCCTTAAGATAAATAATGTAATTAGTTATTGATTATTGAATGAATGCGCTTTTGCTTTTGGAACTTGAGATGGGTTTCTCCGAAGAGTGATTCTTCTTCCCAATAAGGGTTTAGTGTGAAGCCAAGGGTGTGAAGCCCCCAATCTATCTTTAATGTTTATCCTTTAATCTATCTTCCCTGCTTCATTTCAAACAACCAAAATTGCCATCTCCCATCCAAATACCCGACTCCCAAAACCCTAGCTTTTCCCTCATCCATTGATTCGACCCGATCTCATAAACCATAGAAGGACCAGAGATTCCATCATTGAATTGTGAGCGCCATAATCTGGGAAAACCTAGAGTTCTATCTCTAGGAACAATCCGCGTTGCAACCTAACGGATCTAGCGTAAAGGTTGAACTCTACTCGAACCGAACGTGATCTTTTCACATGGAGGACTACAAACGCCTAAGGTATTCGTTATATTTTGAAAGTTTTATTGTTCAATTTAATTCAATTCAATTTCGGCAATCAATTAATCATTGCATTCACGTAGTTTAGGGTTTTGTCCTACATCATGCCCCCGCCTAGGCGGTCCGGGCGGCTCAGGCGGCCGCCTGGGCATTTTAAAGTCAGGGCGATTTATAAATTAACAGGCTTTTACCCGGTCAAATCGAGTTATCAAAGAGTCAGGCATATGTCATTGTATTGGACACAACCCAACCTGACCCATCGACGACCCTTAAACTTTAAAGCCCTTATTGCCTAGGGATAATGGCTCCTGACCAACATTTAAACACCAAAATGGTGTTTAAATGATCTGATACCACTGAAAGTGAGACTTTTAATCTCACACTGTTGAAGTGTGATTATCATTATGTCACTTGGTGAACTTCTGTGATCGTCCAAGTGGCAATCTATCATTGAAACATGTCTTAGCTCAAAGAAACATGCCTATGAGTGGGTTTGAATCATCCGATTGATGAACCTATAAGTGGATATGAATGTTATATATGTTTATGTTGAAATAAAGCATATATATCATTGTCTATATGTATATATACACATACATATACTTCGGGGCCGATCAGATCTTAGGGCGCTGCCCGACAACTTCCGCCTGAACATCCACCCGACCGCCCGAACCCGCCCAACGACTTTAAGAACATTGTTCACCAATGTCAAAAACCAAGCCAAAGATTATCCCCTCCACTCCCCAAACCTCAGCCTATCAAGCATATAATCGAGGAATCCCGAACGCACCCAATGCATTCTATCAAATGCCTTCTCCATGGCTTAGTTGCAAATAATATTACAAAACCTACTCACCAATGTCGAAAACCAAGTCAAAGAATAACACACCTTCATCCATCCCCTCCACTTCCCAAACCTCAGCCTATCAAGCATATAACCGAGAAATCCTATCAAATGCCTTCTCCATGTGTAATTCGCAGATAATATTTACTTGGCTCTTTAGCTTTCCCTTTGACGGTTCAGGCAAGTGTACATAACAAACAAAGCTAATACTTGCAATTGCCCCACAATTGGTACCTTCTTGTGTAACATCTCATGTAGTCTCTTGTTGGAAATTGCCGAAGACCGAGTTTTGTAAAGCAAATAGATTACAGTTCTAATTTATGCCTCGAATTGATGGCCTCATGTGCAATCACCACTCCATCCATGAGATGTCTACCATTTACGCATACCACTTGCTTGATGAAATAAAAAGGCCCGTCAGCAACCAAAGCCTATAAGCAAGTACTTGGCTAATACCTTATAAAACTGCCGAGAAATGTAATATTGTAATAGGATAGGAATCTCCTAACAATTCAGCCACCTCTTTCCTGGGTATAAGAGTACTACATGTAGAATTTAAAGTTCTCCCTACATGTCTGTTCTCATGAAACTCCAGGAAGACTCAAGTATTTCCCCCCTAATCAAATCCCAATAATGCATCATAGAACTTCATAGAGAAACCATCCGGCCCCAATGCTTTGTTCTGGCATGCTTTAAAAATAGACTCCTTAATTTCCTTCAAGAATATTATATTCATCACATAAAAGAATTGTATTGAGAAGTGTAGATATAAATCTGAGTCACAATTAATAAAATGGAAATATCAAGTCGAAGCATCGCACCAAAACCTATGGGGTTTGAGAAACCAAAAATTTTGGATGGGTTCTTCACCCATTTAGAAAATCCAAGAAACTTAGGTATCAATTAATTTGCCCTATTTTTATTATTAAAATAAGAAATGTCATTTCTAACTATCTATTTATATATGAAGCAAGATGCAATAGACTTAAGTCTACAAAATTCACTACAGACTTAGGTCATATACTATCAATCAACCCTTTCAACGAATGACTGGCGGAATACAACTGTACTCCATCATTTAATCAAATTTGAGCACAGCAGTACTCAAGCAATGAACCTTTCAAAAGGTTGACTGCTCTTATACGATCTAACAATACAAAGAAAGTCTATAGCATATTGCTTCAACATATATAGATACATATATATGACATATTATACTCAGACCCATCATATGGGATTTTCTATAAGAAAAGATTTAGTTGATTTACTAATATATATAATATAGTTCTAATTGGCAGATTCTGACGAGAGCGATATATGGTACCTATTAATTTTTGTACTGCTTTATCACCCGTTGGTTCGTCATTTCAAATAAATTCACAATCATTTTTATTGATTATATGGCGAACATTATTTTTCAAAATCTATTTATGTTATGATTATTTGCTTTGAAAACAATTGGATTTCAAAATATTTTGACATTTCAATGACATCTGACAGTGTTGAATAATGGCAAAGAACAGTTCTAAGTAGTGAAAACTAGTCTAACATATAATGTGCCCGTGCAGTAGAAGGATTAGACTCTAAGTAGAAGAGGGCAGGGTTATTTTGTTCTTGTACCATAGATTGATTGAGAATCAAGGACTGGAAATGTTGCAAATTATGGGTGTGTTTGAAGCATTCTCTGAGGGCATGCTTATAGTTGACTTACAGGTTTACTCGTTGCCTTAAAATATCCCCAGCAGATCCCATGCCCCCATAAGTATACCTCTTCTCGCCACACTTCCAGAACTCTAGAAATTTAGCTGAGAGAGACTCATAATCTTTTTCCTAGGATGAGAGAAGAGGTTTCCTAAAGGTCAAGTGTGTGCATCGGAAGGAAATCAAACATGTGGAAGGCTGGACCTGCTTGTATACTTTCATCATCATAATCGTCTTCACCATCACTATCGATAACTACCAAGGATCTGAAGTATATTTTATTTATTTCATCGCATGCATGAGAAAAGCTATTTATTATGTGGTTTTGGTCTTGGATTTCTATGCAATCATTATCATTACTTACGCGCTTCCAACACAATATAAGACTAGGAGAAACAATTAATGACTCCGATTTCCGTGGCTAGTCTTAAAAATATAAAAAATGAATTAAATAAAATTATTATTAAAAATAACAGCTTCTCGTGCTTTGCATGGAATAATGAGTCAAAAAAGAGGGACAATCCCAAAATGAAGATGCTCTAATACAGACGGAAAAAAAAACATCATGTGCCATTGCATAATGACTCCATCATGGTCATCATTTCGGTTGCAAAATGGTTATCGAATGTAACAAAAGATCCTCCCAAAATAACTGTAGAGGCTCATGCCTTAAATATAAGTTTAGTTGCAGAGAAGCAAACAATTGTGTAAATATGGTTAGCTGCAGAGAAGCAAAACATCATGTGCCATTGCATAATGACTCCATCATGGTCATCATTTCGGTTGCAACATGGTTATCAAATGTAACAAAAGATCCTCCCAAAATAACTGTAGAGGCTCATGCCTTAAATATAAGTCTAGTTGCAGAGAAGCAAACGATTGTGTAAATATTGCAACACTATACAATTTTTCCATTGCAACCATCTTAGTAAAACTGTCATTTCAACAATAAATTGTCCAGATCAAATGGGCGTGGCAAAGAACAAGGTCAAATAATGAACCAAGCTTTCTTGATTGACAATAAATCAGCATTGGAAGCTATTATGCAGAGTTTCGTGATAGGACAGACCGGACAGAAAGACCTGTTTTACAAATGCGACAACTAGACTCGAAGCATGCCACAACGCTTCATTCAGTTTGGAAAGTGGTCAGTATTGCTCATGTGGAGTGCTTCCCAGTCAAAAGAACCAACTGGAAGTAGCTTCTACCCAAGGTATCAGTATCGGTATTGATACCAATACGAATCAGCCGATTCGGATATGGTGCCACCGATACTGAATCACTTTTTTTGAACAAAGTACAAAAATAAATAAAATTTCAATTGTGTTGGTCAATATCGGCCGATACTTACCTGTATTGGCCTAATACCAATATTGATACTGATACCACCTTGATACATGTATCGGGTGGTATCGGTATATGTTCTCGTCGATACCGATATGTAGGTGATACATATCAGTATCGGCCAAGTTTTGATACCATGCTTCCACCAATGAGAGATTCCAAGTAGGAATCCGGATGCCTAGAACTCCAGGAGGGGTGATCGACTCCTCGGATCATATTCTTTTAGATGGCATTAACTCATTCAATTTACTTTATTCGGTCTACGTAAATTGCAATGCCTGGCCTTATTCAGCCACTACAAAATTGATTCTAATTCAATTATAACGTCAAACTCCAAAAAATTAACAACGTAATTCGATTCCATTCTCTCCTTTTTCTTATTATTATAGCCAGCCCCCACTAAATTGAAAATCAAAAGATTTTTATCTCTCTATGAAAGCACAACTTGTAACGACCCAGATTTTTTCGTTGACTCTGACTTTTGGTGGCTCGAGAACCCAAATTTTAATGATAGTAAAAAGGTAGGACTATTTAAGCAAATAATTCACACTCAACTAACGAAGGTTAAATAATGAAGTTAGATCAAACTTGATGTTTATGCTTTACAGTTAATTAACTCTTTTATTTTAATTAAAAATTAAAATTTAATAGTAATAAGTTAGTCTTCGGTTAAAAATGGGTAGCTTTATTGACACCTTTAATTTTAGAGAGATTTCAAATCGATCCTTAAATTTCATTAAGTAGTTTTTAAAGAAGAAATTAATATATAGGATTTTCATATTCTTAATTAACTAGGTTTAAACAAAGAAATTAATTATATGGACTTTTCATATTCTTCATTAAGTAATTTAAAAAAAATTAGAACAAATAAATAAATATTAGTAAGTGATTCTTCAGTTACAAAAGATAGTTTTATTGGCACATTAAATTCTAGAAAATGTTTTGAATCCATACTTAAAATCCATTAAGTGATTTTAAATAACAATTAATTTATGGGAACTCTTCATATTCATCTTTCTCTATATAAACTAGGACTAGAGAGTTGTTCTTCATCTCTACATGGTCTCTCTATTATCTTCTTCCCGAAGGAACGTCAACCTTCGGAGTGCATTTAAAGGAGAAGAACATTGATTTGGAGCCCAAAAAGTTTCAGCATCTCCAAACTGTTGGATTCAACGAAGGCAAATGACCTTACCCATATCATTTTAATATAAATGATAAGTATTATCTTCTTTATATGAATATCCCATGACTCTCATATGTATATTTTCATATTTTTGTTATAGCATAGAAATTTCATGGTTGTTGCCTATCTTTGCAAAGTTCTTATGATTTCATTCCATGGTTAAGAGTTTCAATGTAAAAAATTCAATGAGCATGCATATGAATTTTCCAATGAAATTTCAATAGAAATGAATAATTGAATATGAAGGGTTGTTGAAATGATGACTGACATGGAATGGTGATTTGAAGATAATATATATATATATATATATATATATATATATATGATATTTAATTAAGATCCCCACGAGGCCGTGTGGTAAGATCCACTTGAGTACTTCCGTAACGGGAAGTAAACCCCATCAAACCAAATCGGTACTGTTGACATTGGGATCCACTTGAATACTTCCGTAACAGGAAGTAAACCCCGCCAAATCGGATCGACACAGTTGACATTGGGATTGTTAAAAGATATGAAACTCTCCTTTGTTATTGAATCCAAGATGAATAGTTATATTAATGCAAATTGCACTTAGATCGGTGCAATTTGTAACACTTGTCCAATATAGGTAGTACAACTACCTATAGAAAGTTACTTTTCATTTCTTCTCCATATTGGTTCATGGCATAACATGTATTGATATAGACTGTCGTATTTCCGATATGACCAATGTTACCTCATGATTGTCATTTTGAAATGATAAAACTGTACTCATTAGTATTGTAAAAGCTATATGTATAATAATAGATATATTTGGGGGTTATTTGCTGAGTTGCATCTCACCCGGTTGCTATTTAAAACTTTTAGAGATCGAACCTTGGGACTCAAGAGCTGCTTATCAAGACGAGACCTTAGAAGGCTTGTTGGGTTAGCTTTGGATTAAGAATTTGTAGTTGATTTGAGATGTAATAAATGTACTTTTGAATTTCTTAAATGAGAATGGACCGCTATTGTAACAACCTAGATTTTTTTTACTTTATTTTAGCGGTGTTAGATGATGTACCACATCGTGTACAGTGCTAAGGCTCCACACCGGAACCCCCCTTTTTTAGGAAAATTCTGATTTTTCCTATATCAATATTAGACTCACTGCGAAATATTCGTCGATACGATTCTAACAATATATAATTTGTCAATTTCCGATAAGAATATAAAAAGTTACGCCAATTTAAGAGATGAAATAAGTTAAAGGGTATAACTGTAATTTTAGAAGAAAAACACCATTTGCTTCGGCGCTTACACAAAGCACTGAAAATAAACCTTTCCACAACCTATTCAAGTCACGTATAAATTCTTCTTGCGTAGAAAAACTCTTATTTTATTAAATCCTTTACGAAAAGATTTAATTAGAATTAACCTAAAATTTTCTACCATTATAAATAAATCTTTAAGAGCTCTCTGTTCTCAAAAGGAGAAATAAAGAGAAAACGACTTAGACGAACCGACGCTTTGGGCATGCATCAACCTTTTCAACTCAAACCACCGTAGATCTACCATTGATGCTTCAAGAGGTGGGTACCTATCAATCCATCTTTTTCTTCTCAGATACCATCGCGTAGGGTGCATTCGATCGCACATCAGCGGGTTTAAAATTTTATTTAAACCTTAATATCTCATAAATTAATAGATTTATATGTTTAATATTATGTTTTCCCTTAAAAGTTATATATTTTGTTCCTCTTTTCAAACAACTTTTTCGTTTGGCTATTAATATTTTACTTTCTATTAGGTCGCACATTTAATATTTTACCTTCCTCATAAATCTACATATTAATTAAACAAGAATATTTTTAAATATGATAAATCTGCATATTTAGTATTTTGTTTGTCTATTAAAGTTTATACGATTTGTAAGTTGATTATACTTTGCTTCTCTATTTAAACAACCTCTTTGTTAGGCTATTAATATTTTACTTTGTTATTAGACCCAAAAAATTAAATTATGTTCTTAATTTATTTAAAGGAAGCATATATTAGTAAATAAATTTCAATGCTAAAAGGTATTGGGAATGCACCACCATGAACTTTCGAGTTTGAACTCGCGGCCACGAACCCAAACTCGCAACCACAAACTCCAGCTCGCGACCATCAACGTACTGGTCTCGATATTTTAGCCATAACTTTTTACTCCGACTTCGGATTGACGCGATTCTTACAGCATTGAAAAGAAGGCGGCGAACTTTACAACTTTGTATGAAATAATCATTTCACGCATTTGATGTTTTATGTGTCAAAATAGAGCGACAAGTCGGGATTAGTTTTGAATGATCCAGGGCTAAATAAATTTAATGTTATTTTATGATTTTCATGACAAAAAAATTCATGTATATATTATATCTTAAATAAGATCTTTCGATTGATTTGGACCCTAATTGAATGACATATTTATTATAATTTTAATCGATTGATTCCAAAATCGATTGATCGATTCTCGTCCTAACAGACAGCAAATTGTTACTTTATAATTTCGCTATATCACGACCAGAACCTTAATGCCTACTAATCACAAGTAGGTTTTGATCGATGGTCATGAGTTACCTCACTTTAAATTATAATACATTTCTATTTATGCATTAAATTATAGTAATTTATATATATATATATATATTATCGTTTCAACACGACCTCTTCGATAGCAAGAAGAGTTAGATATTCGATGGCTTCTTGAAAATCGAACTCTGACCTTCACGTTATTGAAATCACACTTATAACTACTCTATTTTATATTTGTATTGAGATGAGGTGTAAATAAATATATATATATATATATATATATATATATATATATAAACATAACAAAAATTTAGATGTAAACTCTTTTCTATACGTATAATATTTTTGTGCTTCCATATTGATCATGATATATGAGTTATAGATATGTTAGGTAATATGTACGTGAGTGTATGAGATCATGTCTACACTTGAACGTGGTGATTCGCCAAGATGGTATTGAAGCGAGGAATATATCGTATTCACATGTCTTACAACTCATGGTTGTATGGGACGTCATGACGAGTCCGGTGAGTGCGAATTCAGTGTAACCTTATATATGGTGGCATATATGGTAACTCTATCACCCCGAGTTTTAATATGAGATTTGAGCCTTGGGCATTAATTGTAGTGAGATCTCTTTACAGTCACGTGAAATGCGGATTGTAGAGTTTAAAACCTCTATGGTAGAGAGGTCTCTTTATTGCCACACGAAGTACATTCAAGTTACTACATAACTTTTTTCTTGGAAAGCGTGATTTGGTGAGGTTATCCCACTATAGCTCGTCCTAGACTTAAGTTGTAAGAGTATGTTATGATATGAGTATGTTGAGATAAAATAAGTTATGAGTACGATAATAAGACACCACTGTGTAGCCAAGCAAAAGATTAAAAACTTAAGTTTCTGTACGTGTTGTTTCTTACATAGTCACCATGACGAATCTCTGGAAGACAAAATGATATGAGTTACGTTTGATCATTATGTCTCCCCATTAGGCTGGATGGGAAATATGAGTAGGATAGGGAGGGCGATTAGATAGCATTATAATATGGTAGTATGATACTATGGTGACCCTTACATGGTAGCTCGAGCAGCTACTCTAGCACAAGTCGTATAGGATTTATAAGTATGTTAGTTTCGTTCATACGATGGACAGACGTATGTGCGAGAATGATAAGATATGATATGTTATGAGATATGGTGAAGCACGTTAAGATATAAGTGTCTGGATCATGGTTCTATATTCATATTATGATATGAGCTCTATAATATGCACATAATTTTGTCTTTCTTTCTGATTCCATTATATATTATTATTATTAGAATATACCTTATTAGATAACTATCCACTTACTATATCCACTTCGCCATGTTCATTCCCACTTCAAGATAACCGCTGACAGTTATATTTGTAATCTTATTTATACACTCTCTTCTCTGAGAATAGAGTAACAAGCCGTAAACAATGTAATCGATTGTGGCAATATGTCTTCTTCTTTCTATTGTTCATCTTCTTCTTTTCTTCTTTATTTTATAATTTTAACATGGTATCAAAGCTATGTTACTGTCATTGCTTCTACTATCATATTTTCTCTTAGCCTTCTATACTCTAGTCTTCTATATTCTACGTGGATGTCTGGCCTTCTGTATCTATGTGGATGTCTTTTCCCACATTTTCTTTGGATCTTTATTTTTTCAAGATCTCTTTAAAGAGACTTGTCATATGATTCATAGTTGGGAGAGATCATGACAGACTTGATCTAGCCACCGGCTCCGACAAACTCTAAGATGAGCGGGATGCGACAGTGATGGACTTCATAGACAAGCGGTGACCACCAACAAGCAAGATTGAGTTTGAGAGATACATCGTGAATATATGTGGTTGTTACGTAATTGCATAACTATTTATCTTTCAAGTTGGATGTTCTCACGTTCACATTCCAACTTGAGCGGGAGTATTAGAATATACCTTATTAGATAACTATCCACTTACCATATCCACTTCGCCATGTTCATTCCCACTTCTAGATAAGTGCTGACGGTTATATTTGTAATCTTATTTATACACTTTCTTCTCTGAGAATAGAGTAACAAGCCGTAAACAATGTAATCGATTGTGACAATATGTCTTCTTCTTTCTATTGTTCATCTTCTTCTTTTCTTCTTTATTTTATAATTTTAACAATTATAATCATTCACATGGCACCCACAATGCACCTTAGTAGAATGGGGTAGATTGGTGGTGTATCCACCGAGTTTACGTGATTGAATAACTCATCTCACGAAAAATTAACAGTTGCAGATAATTATATCGACGGAATTGACACTAGCTATTCTGATCCTTTTGGCGTTAATTTTATTGATCTTGTGGACGCTAAGTACCAAGAGCCTTCGGAGGGCAACGTAACAAGTTATCAGAAGGACTTTGGAGTTAATTTTGATCCGAGCACCGATTATTGACTGTTGTAGACACGGTTCTAAGTTTCGTTTGATATTTTTATTGTTGACTCTATGGTTTCATTTATCGGACTTGTCTTCGACTTTTGTTTTCCTTTTATTTATGGTTTATCAGCATTTTATCGCATTTATTCAGTTATTTGTGATGGCTTTTATATTTCGTCTTTTATTGTTGAGTTTACCGATTTCGGAGAACCAGATTTATGCTTTATGCGAGAACTTTTATATGTGTCTGTTGGCTTAGCGTATATGAGATGTGTGAGGGTCGTAACTTGGAATTCTAGGCCCTCGGTATAAGGTAGAATTTCAGGTGGTGACAATTATGTTTCCTTTATTGTGGCTTTGTTTATTGAACGTGTTCAAGCAACGAAATGGGTCACGTTCACGTTCCTGCTCCACTAAAGAACGAATTAAAAATAAATAAATAAAACCTTACCGGATATGGCCTTGAGAACTGCTTCCTGTGGAGGACCCTGGTCGTCCTGCCAAGAAGAACATGAAGTATCTGGGGATTCGCCATGAGAGCACTTCAATAGGGGAGCTCGATGTAAAACCCTAACCCTAAGTATCAGTTTCGGAGGCAGAGGAGCATAAGCGAGCGAGAGTGGTGAAACGGAGGTGATATTGGGACGAAATGGACGCCATAGCTCCTGTAAGAAAACAGAGCAACGAACGCCTCTACAGGCCATTGTCCTTGATCGTGTGGCGTTAGTGCACAGAATGAAAATATTTATCGACTTCAAAATCTTCTTGTGTTGGCCCTTTGCACTGGAGTTGTGTACGAGCCCATCTTTGTCCACACCTTCGTGAAACATCTTCACTAATCGGTCAAATTTCACCTGTCCAATATAACTTGGACGATAGAAAAGGGTGAAAGCATCATCACTAAAATATGCTTATACTATTAGGGGTGGACTACAATCTAACGATATTTGGTATAAAAGATTGGGAGGAAAAAGGATGTTCATCAAATTTTTATTTTGTTTTTTTAAGACAAATTCCCATTTTGTTTTTTTTAGATTTTATTTGAAATTATTAGCAATTTGATTCTCCTGACTTTATTTAAACACTAAAATAGTGTTTAAATGATCTACACCCTCAAAGTGATAGATCCTATGGACGTCTATGCGATTGAGCCGGTGACCAAATATCAACTCTTGTTACAATACTAAAAGAGAAAATGAAGGCAAATTTTGGTTAGAAAAAAGTGTGATTGCACAGAAAAAAAAAAATTGGAAAAATTTTCAGAATCAACCCTCTTAGATTTATCTTTTTTCGTTAAATACCTTATAGTTTCACCTTTCACCAAACCGACCAGCTTGAAGCTCAGCCAACCCTGAGAAGAGTAAAAAGTTGAAGATACTCCTTCTATGACTTTCTTTAACCCACAAAAGCATCCACTTCTTCCTATGTCCGATCAACACTTTGGAAGTAGAAAAAACTAGATTGGGAGAAGAAGAGCTTGCATTTTGTCATTGCGAGAAGAAGACCTGCAGCTTGTCATTGCGACGAGAGGTACATTCAAATATCGATTTTCTACACAATCGTTATCGATTGCATAAACCGTCAAAATCACCTTTTTAAACAATCTATATCGCTTGTTTAGGCAGTCGGCATCGATTGTCTAAGCAATTGGTATTAATTGTCTAAACAGCCGCCAATTGGAAAAACCTAAAAAATTTCTTTGAAATTATAGACTATCAAAATAAGAAGAAAATTTTCTACAACAATGGAAGATAATTTGATTTTAAATTTACAGTTTTGATAGCATGAAGATTGAACGAAAATAACAATTTGAAAAATTTTGACGGCTATTTATTACCTTGGGGGTAATTTTGGGAATTAATAAAGTCAGGCATCAGCTTTGCTTCAAGGTGGTCGGTTTGGTGAAAGGTGAAACTACAGGGCCTCTAACGGAAGAGGTGAATCTAACATGGTCTATTCTGAAATTTTTCTAAAAAAATAACTATAATAATACATATGATTAGTTTTAACAAATTTTATTTTGCTAAATTGGTTAACCCTTTAAATAAATAATAATAAAAATCATCAAGTGATTCAAAAAGGGTACCATTATGCTCACCTCACTAGGCTGCTTTCTCACCCCACCTTCTTCAATCGACATGTATTGACCTTCTTTGAATCAGATGGTGGAGGTCATTTTTTGTCCCCATCTTCTACACAATAGATCTATGGATTATGGGCGTACCATCAGAAGGTCAATTTTTTTATTACACATGGCACACATCTCAAAAAGTGACCCTAAAATCATATAAACTCCATCACGCTCAAGTATAATTTTAACATCACTTTTTGAGATGTGTGCCATGCATAATAAAAAATTGACCTTATGATAGTACGCCCACGATCCATAGATCTACTATGCAAAAGAAAGGGACAAAAAATGATCTCCACCATCTGATTCAAAGATGATCAATACATACCATGTGGAGGGGGGTGGGGTGAAAAAGCAGCCTTTTGGGGTGAGTATAACGCCATTCAAAAATGGTTAACGGTTTAAAATGAACGACTACTATTTTGGAGACTTGTACTGTAAAAATAATATGGAGATTTTTTTAATCCCAATATATTATTTTTTATCATAACTTATTTTTTTTTAGTCACTTCGGTTCTTGATTATGTAAAAAATCATTAATTTTATGGTGCATAGTAAGTTTCTCTCATGGGATAACCTTGCAGTTTGTCCACTCAATTTTTCTTATTGAAAAATATTCTATTTGAGTTCGATTTGCATCATTCTTAAAAGTTATAAGATGCTCATCTTTCTTATAGAAAAAGGTATTCGTTGTTGCCAATTAACCAAGCGAAAGCTACTGCAAACTAATGATAACTCTCCCATCTCATTTATTTCACCGAAACCACATACTCCATGTGTCTTTTGATATTCGTTTCTCATCCGCCTTATGTGCATTGTAAAGTCATTTCCAATCACTATTATGTTACTATTGCGAATGCATTCTATTAGTTCATCTATCAATTGCCAACATTCTCATTTTTACGATTTCACATAGTCCAACTTAATGTGCATAGGCACTAATAATATTTTATTTTTATCTAAAATAATTTGAACTATCATAATCCAATCATTATTGCTATTTACGTCGACAATTTCATTCTTCAAATCTCTATTAATTATATTGTTTAATCAGTTATGAGAGTTACACGTCCCTAAATAGCAACACTTGAACCCAATTCCAAGGTCCTTAGCATTCTCTCAACTCTACTTTGTCTCTTGCAAGCATATTGAATTAATCTTCATTTTTCTCATGACATCTATCAGTTTGCTACTCTTTTCAATTAATGTACCTAAATCCCAAGAAGTCATGCATAGCTTTTGAGCTTTTTTGTCTGCATACAACTAGTTTGATGTCAGAGTGCTAGCTTATTATTCACTACAATTTGACATTGTTTCAAATCGTTGCTTACGGGAGAAGCACTAGCCGGCCCTTCCCTTTTTCTCATTACAATTGGTCTCATTGTAGCATGTATTATGATTTAGGCGGTTTTGTGAGATGATAGTTACTGACTACAAAATAAAATTTAATTGATGATTCAAAAATAACGGGAAAGATGAAGAAGATGAAGATAGTAAATCCTCTCATCTTTGGTTTGTCCTTCCCATAGTATAAATCTAAGGATTAATCTATGAGATATACCATTGAAGAAAAACATCTTTTATGAAAAATAAATGGTCAAAACTCGGATAGGTTCCACGTTGCATCCCTGCAATCAGGACTTAACTTCAGAGATAATTTTCATATATAGATCTGGGATCAAGGACATGGCTCGACACACTTGATCTCAGGTTCAAATAAAAATCATCCCCAAAGTGGGTAAAATTTTCAATAAGAATACCACCATAGATTTGAGATCAAGGCCATGGCTCGGCACACTTGATTTCAGATCATGGAGTAATTAAGATAAAATTACCATTACAGATCCAAGAAACAGGGCATGGCTCGGCACATTCGATCCCAGATCATAATCGTAAGTAGATCCACACGATGAAAGCAAAAAAACTATAACAATGATTGGGGTAAAATTACCGTCATAGATCTGAGATCCAGAGCATTGCTCGGCACACTCGATCTCAGTTAGTGATAGAGATTTCATCCGTTTAATAACATAACAACCATAAAATAAGATTTCATATTTTAATCCTAAATTTATATTATTAGAAGTACATCCCTCTGATGGGAATCATTAGATCCTCATCCCTATGAATTTAGCCACACATATTGTGATTAAAGACATAAACAAATAATAAATGAAAAATAACATTAATTTAATGAATTAAAAATACCTCAAACTTCAACAGAAATTACTTTGATCCACAAGGACGATGATCTTCAGAAACGAAATTAACAGTGCTCTCGACTAATTTTTAATTTAAAACTATGAATTAATTAAACAAAAATAATATTCTTGAAGAAAGGAATGCAAAAAAAACGTTAAAGGAATAACTCTCCAAAAAAAGAATAAAAAAATCTCTCTATCTCTCAAACCTAATAATAATAAAAGATCCCCCTTTTCAAAACTCATAGCTTCCTTTTTATATGGTCGACCAATCCAAACCCTAATAACCTTAATCGATTGAGAATTAAATCTCAATCAATTGACTTAAGTAGGAACAAAGTTGTCTTCTCATGTCAATCGATTGACACTTAGTCCTCAGTCGATTGAGATCTAAGGGACAAAGCAATTTCCGTCGCCCAACTTTGCTTCAGACAATGCCTCGGTATTTTGGTTATAACATTCTGTCCCGAAGTCGGATTGAGGCGATTCTTGTGACGTTGGAAAGCTGATGACGAGCTCTACAACTTTTGTGTTTTAGAAATATCATGAATCTATCATCTTTAAGGTCCAAATTGAGCTACAAGTTGCACCAATTTCCCGATGACCAAAAGTTGCAGTGTTTTGATATTATTTTCAGAAATCTTGGGCTGTTTTACGCACTTGGATTATATTTTCCTGAAACACTTCAAATCTAGTAATTCTCATTAGATAGCCTTCATCGGATAGCTAAATGTAGGTATTTAGGGGTGAAATATCATCATATTTCGCTACTCATTAGTGAACACTTCCAACAACCGTCGTCTCTCACGAAGGTCCACTTATCTCTCACAAGCCGTACACTCTCAAACAAGGATTAGAGAAAACACACTCATCATTGAGATTTATGATTGAAATGAACAAATGGTAAGTAATCTCAAGGATAAATTTTGGACCAAAAACTTGAAAAAAGAAGATTTTCAAATCAGTGATGAAACTGTCTGAACTTCCTAGAATTTATAAAATTTCGAGTCACGGACATCCGTGAATCACTCACGATCGTCCGTGATAACGGACGTCTGTGAGTGTCTTACGGACGATCGTGGGTCCAAAAATAATAAAACAATTTATCAAACAGATTTTACTTGGCAAGACCATTTTCCTAAGGAGCAACACTGATTTTTTAAATCATAATAATGACAAAAATTCTCACAATCTCCCCCTTTGTCACAATTATGACAAAAATTAGTTTACAAGGATTCAAAAATTAAAAATTACAATATATTCAATTTTCATCTAAATCATATACATCAATCTAGAATGAAAATGCAGAAATTATAACTCTATTTGCTCCCCCTAACTATTTGCTAAGTAAAAAAAAAATAGCCTAAACACAAATTTAGGATTTGATTTTTCACTTATTGAAATAAACATAAAATTTTAATAGCACAAGTATAATATAATTGTAACAATTTATGTAGTATGAAAGTTTATCTCCCCCTTTTTGTCATAATGTGACAAAGGATCAGGTGAAATAAAAAGTAACCGATAATATCTCAATTTAAGCACAATATAAGATAATTTTGCACATTCATTTAAACATCATTGTCATATAACAACAAGCAGAATATTAACATCAAACAAAAAATATACACACCAAACAGAATATTAAAATTATGGTCATAATAAAATATGTCATAGATTATATCACATAAAATATACAGTCACTCAGGCGGCGAAAAATGTGCTCCTGGAGGCGGGAAGACACTGTTAAAGCGATTCATCATCGCTTCAAAATCGTCAATCATAGTCATTTATAAAGAAGAAATCTACTCCCCATATATATTAAAACCAGTTTCTATTCTATCAGATAAGTTTTGAATATCTGAATTCATGTGTTGCATATTAGCATGCATCCTATCAAAACGATGGTCATAGTAATGACCCTCTAAAGCTTGAAATGGAGGAACTGGTGAGGGTACAGGAGCTTGGTGACCAATGTCTTCTTGAGCAGGAATGTCTTCTGCCTCATCCTCGTCAGAACTTTCATCAATAAATTCAACATCATCTAAATCTATTCTAATCTTTTTTTCAATTTTTTGAAGCTTACCTAAAGGTGTCATGGCCCGAGAAGTAGCTAGATTAGGTGGAAGAGCCATTTGAGACTCTACAATCTTACTAATGATTATTGGAAAAGGAAGAGACATTTTGGAGGAATCACCCTTCATTCGGCGAACAATAATTTCAAAAATAATAGTTGACACACACAAAGGACGATTTTTTTCTAAAAGAAACATGAGATAAATAATGTCCCAACGCACTTAATCCTTATTTCCTGCTCTTAGTGTAAGAGTGGCAAAAAGGACATGACGAAGCCATTGAAATTTGGTTTTCAGAGAAGTGTAATGCTTTGTGGTTCCAGTTAGTTGACCTGGATCATTGCACACAAAGTCGTACACAGTGGACGGATGAAACAGTGAATGAATTTAGCTTTCATCCACAGTGTAGATATACTCATCAAGATTTAAAGGTATACCAAAAATTTTAAAAATGAGTAAAGGAGAAAATTTTATTTGCTTACCAAATACATACGACACAGTGTAACACTCCAATCTGCTCTCAACAATGTTGGAGTTTAGAAAATTTACATAAAAGCACCGAACCACATCGGTGTAAGCAGAGCCAGATAAAGAGAGTAGAGAAATCCAACCTCGACAAGCAAACATCTGAAATAAATCATGATCTCTAAGAAACTTTTCAAGTATCACTCGTTCAACGATAAGGTTTCGAGTTGAAAAAAGATAAAGAAAACGATCTTCATGACTTTGAGATGGAAATCTTTGAAGTGCAGGCAAAGAAGAAGATGAGAAACCTTTAGATTTCTTTGAGTTTTTCCGATTTAGTGACATTTTGACATAAAATCTAAGAGGAAATCGGGTTTTCGGGAGTAAAAATGAAGTGTAAAATGACAGAAAATTTGAAAATTTTGTTTTTATAAAACTTGTCTACGGACGTCCGTAGGGTATTTGAGATCCGTGAACCCCATCTGCAATCGTTGACAGAAAGCACAAAAAGTGTTGAGTTTCGAAACGACGGACGTCCGTAGGTAAATTGAAAGCATGCAGTTATAATAACTGCGAAATGATTGTTTCGTTTTTGGAGAGAAAAAAAATTTGACTTTTTTCGGACGTTCATTGTGACATGTACGAGCGACCGGTTAAAATTCCCAAAATGTTGTTTGAGACACGGACGTTCGTGGTGATGTACGGACGACCGAAAGAAAATTTCTAGTGTAGTGTATTAATGACGGACGTCCGTGATAGGGATACAGACGTCCGTGGGACTTAGGTGAAATTTTTTGAAAATTCTCGAAATTTTGAAATTTTCTAAAATGTTAAGAGGTTAATTTATTTTCTTAAAATTTTAAAACTATCAATATGCCACAGAATAAAATTGCATGTGAATAAATAAATTAAATATCCTGAAAATATAATTTAGGAAGAATTAGAGTTGATCGAAATTAACAATCTTTAGATAAGATCATATGATTAATGATAGTTAATAAAAGATAATTTAAAAAAAAATAAGGTCATTTGCAACAAAAAGAATTTACAGTCATATTGATAAAGACGAGTGGCATATTTTATTTAAAAAATTCACCGAATAAAATATTTATCGCTCACACCTATTTAAGCTTTCTAAAAGACCCTTTTAACAAGCTTTAGAACATTGACTCCCAACTAGTTAGTTTAGGGCAATAGATCTTAAAAAATCTCAGCAATTTTACTTGCTCGAGTCAATTAGGCAACAAGGTAGAGCAAGAGCTTATATGAAAGTTCAAACCTAAACTTACTTGCTTTCTATTCAACTCATTTAACGAGGGTTAGGCCAATGACTCCCAATTCAGTTGACTCAGGGCATTGAGTATAAAATACTCCAACGGGCTTATTAACTCAAATTGAAAAGGCAAAAATGTAAGAGGTATTCAGAAGAAGTTTTATTTAGGATATATTAATCATTTATCAACGTATATTCATAACACAAGTTTTTTGCAATGACCATTAAAAGAAATTTCCTTTATATACTAACAATTAATAAAAGATTTACCATGATAAGACTGAATTAAAGTCAATTAAGAGTAACTCGAAATTAGAGAGATGCAATCTCAGGAAATTTGATCAAATGTTCACATTTGAAAATTTAGAATGTATCATATAGAATCCTGAAACAACAAAAAAATTAAAGATTTAAAACAAATATGTGCAAATTCAAAATAAAACATATATACAAGTTTTGAAGAAATAATTAATCAATGAAGCATAAATCAATGGATTTGCGAAGAAATTCAAATCGAACAAAATCTAACGGTTTTGTAAAGATATCAGCCAATTGTAATTGAGTGTCTATGTGCTCAAGGAGAATAATTTTATCTTCCACCAAATCACGTATGAAGTAGTGGCGAATATCAATGTGTTTAGTTCTAGAGTGTTGTACAGGATTTTCAAAAATACAAATAGCATTGGTGTTATCACAAAACAAGGTCATTACACCTTGAGAAATCTCATAGTCAGACAACATTTGCTTCATCCATAAGAGTTTAGTACACCCATTTCTAGCAGAAATATATTATGCTTTAGCAGTGGATAACAAAATAGAACTTGTTTCTTGCTGAGCCAAAACACAAGATAATTACCAATATAAAAACAACCAGCACTAGTGCTTTTACGATCATCAAAATTACCGGCTCAATCAGAGTCTGAAAACCCAATGATATGAAATGTGGTAACGAAAGGGATACCAGAGACCTAACTCTAATGTTTCATTAACATAACGGATGACACATTTAAGTGCAGTTAGATGAGATTCCTTAGGGGCTGCCTGGAATATAGCGCACATACCAACACTATAAGCAATATCAGGTCGACTAGCAGTTAGATAGAGAAGACTACCTATCATGCTTCTATAAAGAGTTTCTCCAACAGATTTATCATTTACATATTTTGTCAATTTCACAGATGTACTCATTGGAGTACGGGCTGGTTTACTTGATTATAAACCAAAATTTTTAACAAATTTTTTTGCATATTTCGTTGGGTAATGAAAATGTCAGAAGAACACTATTTAATTTGTAAACCTAAAAAATAGTTTAATTCACAAAATAAACTCATTTCAAATTCATTGCTCATTAGAGTTTAAAACTTATGTGCATTTAAATCAAGTGTGGATCCAAAGATAATATCATCAACGTAAATTTGAGTAACAGTTAAATGAGATGATTCTTCTTCTTCTATAAATAAAGTTTTATCCACACTTCCATGTTTAAAACTGTTATTGATTAAATATTTCGTAAGTCTATCATACCAAGCATGAGGTGCTTGTTTCAAACTATATAACGCTTTTTTAAGTCGAAAAACATCAAGAGGATGATGTGGATCTTCCTTTAGGTTATTCCACATACACTTCCTCAATTAGAAAATCATTCGAAAATGCACTTTTTACATCCATTTGATATAATTTAAACTTTAAATGACATGTCATTGCTAAAAATTATACGAATGGATTCAAGTCTAGCCACAGGTGCCAATGTTTCATGAAAGTCAATGCCTTCAACCTGTGTGTAGCCTTGAGCCACCAATCTTGCTTTGTTTCTAATGATTTTACCTTCTTCATTAATTTTATTTTTGAAAATCCATTTTGTACCAATGATTTTGATGTTTGAAGGTTTAGAAATAAGTTCTCACACATCATTTCTTTTAAATTGAGTGAGTTCTTCTTGCATGACAATAACCCAATATTTATCAAGAAGGACTTCTTTAACATTTTTTGGTTCAAGATTTGATGTGTAGCATACATGATATAGAAGATTTGAACAATTTTTAAATTTTCTTCTAGTCATCAGTTTAGTGAAAACATCACCAATGATTACACTAGGAGGGTGACTTCTCATGTCACGAGCATAGGAGGGTCTATGTCGAGACTCATTTTTAGAGATATTGTTATATGTATTTTCTACATTCATATCTTCAGTGATATTTGATGTAGGGTGTGTAGAATTTTCATTGTTAGATGAAAAATTAGTGTTATCAAGCCTATGTTTTTCATGATTAACAGGAACAATAAGAATTTCATCACCAATATCTCTCTTTAAAACAGTAAAAAAATCTAATTTTTGATCTTCTACAACGACATTTACAGATTCAATGACAGTAAGAGTTCTTAAGTTAAAAACCCTATAAGCTCTATTGTTCAAAGAGTAACCAAGAAAGATTCCATTGTCAGTTTTAGCATCAAATTTAGTAAGAGATTCACGATCCCTTAAAATGTGACACGTATTACCAAAGACACGAAAATAATTAACTTGAGGTTTTTTATCATTCCATATTTCATATGGAGTCTTAGTAGTGCTGGGTCTACGGTACACACGATTTGATATGTAATAAGTAGTACTAATGGCCTTAGCCCACAGATTTCTAGCCACATTGTTAGCATTTAACATAACCCTAATCATTTCTTAGAGTATCCTATTTTTCCTCTCAACCACACCATTTTGTTGAGGTGTGTGCAGAGCAGAAAATTTATGCTTTATTCTATTTGATGTACAATATTTAACAAAAGATAAATTTTCAAATTCTTTACCATGATCACTACGAATTCGAACAATAGAAAGATTTTTTTTAATTTGAGTTCTTTTAAAAATTATAATAAATTCATCAAAAGCTTGAGATTTATCTCTAAGAAAAGTAACCCAAGTATATCTAGAAAAATCATCAACCAATACAAGCACATATTTCTTACCTCCTAAACTACTTGTTCTCATGGGACCTACAAGATCAAAATATATTAATTCAAATATCCTAGAAGAAGTTGGAATATTTACTTTCTTGTGGGGAACACGGGTCTGTTTACCCATTTGGCATGCACTACAAATAGATCCGTCTGGTTTACTTAATTTCGGTAAACCTTTAACCAGTTGATCAGAGGCTAATTTGTGAAGATCATTTTTATTCATATGGCTGAGCCTCTGATGGCAGATATTGATCTCATTTGTTTTAGTGATAAAGCAATTATTTTTGAGAAGATCACTAAAGGTGTAATAGTTATCAGAAGATCTAATCCATTCAAGAACAATTTGACCATTTGAATCAACTACAGTGCACAAATTTTTTGTAAAACTAATATTTATCCTATCATTACATAAATGACTAATACTAATCAGATTAGCCTTAAGTCCTTCAACATAAAGGACTTCATTTAATTTAGGAAATCCAGGTGCCTCAACAGTTCCTTTTCCAGTAATTTTATATGAACTTCCATTTTCGAAGGTCACATTTCCCTCCGAGCATGGACTTAGGTGAGAGAAAAATAATTTCTCACCAGTCATATGCCTAGAACAACCACTATCAAGGAACCACTTAGATGATTCACTAGCTTTTAGTGAAATATGAGCAACCTTGCTCTGATTTATTTTGAATCACATGTTTGTTGATATAATTATTTGAACTACTCAATAAGATGATTTTATTTTTCTTCAAAGTTTGATAGTTAGGGACGTAGTACAAAGAGTATTCAAAAGCAAATGGGCAATACACATAAGTATGTCATTCCCATCCACAAGTATACCAGATTGGAACTCTTCTACTAAAAGATCTAGAATTGATAGATCTGAATTTACTTCAATTTTGTTTAGAATTCGTAGGAAGTGATTTGATTTCTTTAACAAATTTTGGAGCATGAGTTATCTCAGGTTTAGGATTTTTATTTACTGCATGATGATATCCAATACCTGATTTGTCTGTAGTTCTTTGACCAGAATTGAGTAACTTTTTCATTTTCTCATTTGTCTTGTAAATATTTGAATATTTTTCAGAAATGGAACCAAGTTCCCTTTAAATATTTTTATTTATTAAAATGAGGGAATTTACTTTATTTTCCCGTTCTATAAATTTAGAAGTGAAACAATTCACATTATCTTGAAGTTCATTGATAATGTTTTTTAACTCAGCCATTTCTTTGGTCAATTTAATTTTTTCTTTAGTTAGATGTATTGATTCTTGATAGAGTTCACTGTAAGTATTTGCCATATCCAATACGTCACCATCAATTTTAGTATCATAAGATAGTGAAGTAATAGAGTCGATTTCAATAAGGGATGGTGTTTGAAAATTATTAGATTCAATAATTGAGGCCACAAAAGCTCTAAACTCATATAAAACAGGTTCAGATTCATCAGAAGATGACTCATTTGATATATTAATCTCATGAGTGGCAGCCAGAACTTTATATTTTCCCTTATCATTTTTCTTATTAGCATAATGCCCATAACCATGACACTTAAAGCATTGATTTGTGTCAGTAGATTCCTTTTTAGGTTTTTTCTCAAAAGATTTAAATTTTTCAGAAATTTCAAAATTTTTAAAAGGTTGTTTCTTATTTTTATAAATTTTTATATATTTTTTAACAAACAGAGCAAGTTTATCTAATTGATCAAAATCACTGTTTGAATCAGACTCATCCGTAGATGATTTGAAAGAAACACTTTTGGTAACATGATTGTCTTGAATTTCATATTCATAAGTTTGTAAAGACCCGACAAGTTCATCTAAGTTTAGATTGTCAACATCTTTAGATTCAATAATGGTATTGACTTTAGATCTGAACCTTTTAGGTAGTGACCTTAGAATTTTTCGCATAATTTTAGTATTAGAAACAAGTTATCCTAAATTAAACGATCCATTCACAATATCATTTAAGCGAATATAGAAATCAGAAAACTTTTCATCCTCATCCATGCGAAGATTTTCAAACTGAGATGTGAGCATTTGAAGTTTGAAAATCTTCACTTGAGGAGTTCCTTCATAAGTGGTTTCAAGAATTTTTCATGCATCTTTGGCTATAGTGCAAGTACTTATTCGACGAAACTCGGAAGCAGTAACTACTCCAAATAAAGCATTATGGGCCTTGGAATTAAAACCAAGATTATCATATTCTTGATCCGTCCATAAATATCTAGGTTTGATAGTGGTATGTGGTATATTATTGACAACAGAGATCGTAGTTGGTGGCGACCATCTGTCCTCAATAGAATACCATATGTGAGGATCCATTGAACTTAAAAATGCTTTCATCCTTGCCTTACAGTAAGGATAATTAGAGCCATCAAACAGAGGAGGTCTAGCAGTAGACGCACTTTCTCTAGGAAGATCGTGATATCCCAAATTTGATATAACACTTAATTTGTTACCAATTGAAATTTGAGAGTTTATAATAATTTATAAAATTAATCACTTTAATACTACTCACAACCACCACATAACAAAAATAAGAACGTAAGTCGTTTTTTAACGTGGAAAACCCATCACAGGTAAAAACTACGAGATTTATCTCATATCCAAGAAAAAATTCACTATAAATTAATAACCTTACAGTGCCTCTTTGGAATGATATTTCCTACCACTCTTATCACCAACAATGACAACCTCTCACTATCATTCTATACACAGTGAACATTTCCAGCAACCTCACACTGGGATTTGTTTTAGCCTAGTAGGAGACATTGCAAAATGTGTGCTTTTAAGCAAGGCAACAAAATCGGTATCGGTCTCGGATATCGGTTTGCTAAGGACCGATATGACTTGACCGAAACGTATTGGTCGATACTGATATGTATTGGCCTATTTAAAAAAAACATAAAAAAAATCACGTCTCAGTCTAAAATTGAGACGTATCGGGTATCTTGCATCGGCCGATACCCAAAACGTATCGGCCGATACAGTGTCCAATACCTGAGTTGGGATACCAATATATATTGGTATCGGCCAATTTTTAATACCATGGAGGATTTTAGTTTATAATTGGCTGCCAAACTAACACTAACCATCCTCCTTCTTCTTATTACTAGTACATAAGAATGGAAAAAACCGACAACTACTACACTCACATGCAAAACTTGCACGAGATGTGTACTCTCTGGTAGATGGTTGAATAGGAAGACTTAATTATTTTTAGAATTTGTGACATATGGGCCGTTTGAATTTGAGTCCTAAAATTGGCATGAAACATGGGCTCTGTCACTTGATTTGTTAAAGTCAACTATCGAATCATATGATAGCCCTTTGACTATATTCAATTAGATGATAAATTGGCCTTTGTTACTAATCTCTAGCTTAAAAGATTTTTCCATGATATTTTCAAATCAAAGAGCTTAGATGGTGTTACATATCCCTAAAACATAAGAAAGTATTTTTTTAACAACATGTGAGAGTACAAATCTCGTGTGCAAGTTTTAGCTCCCTTATTTTTGTTGAAGTAATCAAGCGTCCATGAGAATCCTTTTCTTTACTCATAGTGCTCAAAAGGGCACTTCTATTTGCGCCGACAAGTTTATTGAAAGCTGTCAATATTAAAATCTCATTGATTACTTCAGATTGGATGATAGAGAATATTTTTCATCTTGACCTTATGTACCATTATACAGTCAATTTTTGATTTTACATAACACAAATACCTGAAAAGTGGCCCATAGCTCATAGGGCACACATCACGCTGAAACTTGATTTTTTTTTAAATTTTTAGGGATTTGCAACATATGAAATAAAAAACTTGCCTGTCTGATATGAAGATCATATACTCAAACTCCATTTTGTGAAAGATAGGGGTTAAAAACGATCTCGCGTCTATTACAAAGCAATCAATGGGTTTAAAGGGAATGCCGATATTGGCGCTTCCAGGTAAATCTGTTGGCGCGAATAGAGGTACCCCCTCAATGAATTACGTATCATGTAACTGGCGCGCGTGGAGATAAATGGAGTTATGCGCGTATGAAAAACTCATTTTTCCGCCATTAAAATGTCGAGCATACAATAACCTAACGAAGACACGGCGCAGTGATGTACGGAACTGACCAAACCCCCGAGGATTCCGAGCGAACAGCTTTCAGAAAAACCGAGAAGAAATACAAACTCTACAAGAACGCCTCCAAATCGAGGTATTTCATTTATATTTCAGAGATTATAATATAATAATCATCCAGGTATGAGATGATTATAGTTCTCATCGTCTCTCAATTTCCCTCAGGAGGCAAAACAAATCGCAAGTAGATACAGATTTATCGGAGGTCGTTGATTTCAAATCTGTCCTCGAATCGTTCAATCAGATAGAGGAGACCCCGCCAGGAATCTTCAAACTTCGCTCCGATTTCTGTCACCCCGTTTTCTGCTTCGACAATCATCCAGGTATGAGTCTGTTCTTGAATTTTTGAATTTATTCTCTATTTCTGTTATTTAGTACTGTAGTTAGGGTTGCTTTTTTGCCAAGTCTGTATATTTGCAAATTTTTTTGAACTTAATTGGGAACTCCATGAGGAATTCCTAGAGTTGGATTTGAACATAGGGGTTTTCAGAAGCTTGAGCCGTTTTTTTAATTTAATTTTTCTGTTTATGCTGATAATAAGCAATTTATGAGAGATTCCTACTAGCTCTAGCAAATGCCAAGTGACAATGGGCCACATTACATTTTTTTCTGTCGTGGAATCGATAATTTTTAAGATGAAGCTACCAGTTTGACCAGTCCGATCAAACAGAGCCCGACCTTTACTAGAAAAACAAAGAAAATTGAAATTTTTATTCTTTTTAAGCAATTAAAATAATTCTATCTTTTTGGCACTAAAAGAAAACTCCCAATTCATAATATTTACATATGAAGTCACTAAAAGCATTCACATTGAGGAACTAAAACCCAGAAATCAATCAACTAGCAAGCACCGCCGGATTGTTATCAACCATATTTGGTTGGGAATGGAACCTGCACGCAGAAATTAGCTCCATTTTTTCATGAGGAGATTTTTTTTTAACCTTTTATGGGTATTTTATGTCCAAAAAATGTTAAAGATGCTATTGGAGGTTAGCATATTCCTGTATATACAAATGTGCTCACACACATATTTGGATATTCCTATACATATACTTTTTGACAATACAATTTTTTTACTATGAAACTCGTGGACAAAAGTTTCAATGATTTTGTATTTTACTTGCAGCCAATAGTTATTGCATTGTTTTATTTATTATCTTTCTTAGTACCAATGATTTGTTCTTTCTTCTTTTATTAATTTTAAATGATAAAAAAATTCCAATTATTTTTTATTTATGTTCTCTCCATTTCTTTTGCCATCTTCTCGCTAATTTCCTTTCGTTTATTGGAGCCTACTTTTTCTTCACTGCAGGGTTTTATTTTATTCCAGGAGCACTGAGTATTGAGGAACAATGCCACTGGGTCAGGGAGAGTTTAACAAGCTTCCCTCAGCCTCCTAACAGAACCAATCATAATGCAATTTATGGGCCAATTAATGACTTATTTATTGCCGTTCAAAACCAGAAAGTTTTGTTTGAAGTTGGGAGTTCAATTGCAGATTTAGAACCGAAACTGCATTCAGATGCAGGCAATCTAGGTGTTCGCAAATGGAGGTTTTCCAAGGAAAGTGCTGACATACCTAAAGGAGATTCATGCAAATCTAGTGCAGCATCTGTTTTCTTGAGGAAGCTGAGGTGGAGTACGCTTGGGTTACAATTTGACTGGTCCAAGGTCCTTACATGCTTTGTGCTCTCGCTGTTTGTAGGACTAATCCAAAAATGAATGCACACATATTCTTAATCTCTCTCTCTCTCTCTCTCTCTCTCTATATATATATATATATATATATATATATATATATATATATATATATATATATACACTGTAACCTTCACATTATGTTGAAGAGGTTGCAATACCTTAGTCTATCAATCTGAATGAATGCTAAGGTTATATGATGATCAAGTTAGGAGTGTGAAACAAAATTTCCATCATTGCTGTAAGATTTTTGTAAAATGAATTTTATATCAAATGAATGATTTCATGTAATCCGAGGAGTGAATCTGAGGAAAATACTTGTTAAGCATAGTTTTCCCTAAGAGATACTATTGTAGTAGTTCTTTCAATTAACAACAAATCCCCGCGGGCCTATAAAACCATGTTAAGCCCATATTTGAATGGTAAACCCATTGTGTGTCCATGCATGCATGTAGAAATCTGTTAATCTTGTTCTGGTAATTATATCTTTTGTCCTTCCGTTGACTATGGTTGCTTTAATCGCTGAAACATAAGGAACTAGGACGGGATTGATAAATCCAATGAAGAGTCTATAGAAATTTCAATAAATTCTGTAGTTTGAAATCTTTTTGGTATCTGGAATGGGAATCACATCACTTCTCCTTATATGCGATAATGACCTATTTTTAACTATTCCCATTAGGCCAACTTCCGTGGGAGTTACTTTTTTTTTTTTTTTTTTTTGCTTTCAGTGATCATGCAATGAGGGGAACGCTAGCTTCTAAAGCAAAATGTTTTGTGTATTATCCTATCCCTCTAGTAGTAATAACGAAGGTATAAAAAATAAGCCGATACGGATACGTATCGGTTTTCGGCCAAACCGATACGTATTGGTATCTCGTTTCGGGCATTGGCTGATACATCTCGGCTTCGACCGAGACATTCCTTTTTTTTTTATTTTTTAAAGGCTGGTATGTATCGGTATCGGCTGAGTCGTATCGGCCTCTGGCAAACCGATACCCGAGACCGATACCGATTTTGATACCTTGGTAATGACTATGGATCATGGTTCAAAATTTCGGATGAAACCGGTACGTAGACGATATGTACCGGTGTCGGAGGTCACCGGTACGTTATTTTGAATGTATCGTATCGGTGCGTTACATATATATTATTAATGTATTGGATGATACATACCAATTTATCGTCCTGAAATGGTACGTGGAGCTGGACGATACGTACATGAAAACCGGTATTTAAAACCATGCTATGGATTGAGTTGCTGCCTAAACATTTCATTCTGGCTGTCTAGATAAGCAGCGAAAACAGGTGTTACTGGTTATGATGTTGCCCAATGCAGCCGCTAAGTCAGGGTTTTGTTGTCAATTAGCTCATTCCCTGTTTCTGTGTCATGAAACTTCGATTTTAGAGATTATAGATGTACTAAAAGATTAGCTTTAGTTAACATGTACTCCTTGCTTTTTGAGTATGATCTGACTATGGTTCGTGGAACAATGCCCTCATCTTTCTGCCAATAAAGATTTGTTTGTAATTTAGTGGGTTTCGTTTTTTAGTACATCTATGAATGATGCGGATCCAATATCCCACAAAGTAGATTCCAGAAACGGTATGCTTTAGCAAAAAAATTCATTGTATTCTAGTAACTACAATAAGATTGGCCAGGGGAACTGCCTACATAAATTAGGGCTCGACTATAATCATAGGCAGAGTAACAGGATTCTGTTAATTGAAGGGGGTTGACGGAAGGAAAAGTGTATCTGAAATCAATGCATAATGCATATTACCAAACTTATAATATGGACAGATGTGCATGGTGGGTTTGTTCTGGTGATTATTTCCGGACTAGGCATTTGTCTCTGTATACCAACTGATCTTTACAGCATGGTTTGTTGGTGTGGATGATGACGTTAGAGATATAGGAAACATTCATGAACTGCAGAACATTCATTCATTGAGAAATAGTATTCGCCCAAAGTTACATCTTGATGGGTGGCCTTGTGAGCTAATCGGCAACCTTGAAAACTCTTTTTACTTATGGTCCAGCTCTCTTGATTTTTCTTTTTGATTGGCAGAAACCCCAAAAAACTAGGGTAGTTTGACTGTCTTTGTATATATCCAATGACTTTGGTCGCCCTCTGCATGCCTAAGTGGAAAGCCTAGCTTCTCACCTTCTCCTTGTTTTATTTTATTATTTGTATTTTATTTATTATTATAATTATTATCATTATTGCTTTAAACTTCTTTCAAGTTCCTATGCAATTTTTCTACATTGGCTATTTGATAGATTGTCAATTAGTATCTCCACTGAAAGTATTATCTTCTAACTACATGTGTCGTCATTGTGTAGCGCAACTATGATGTTTCTCTCCCACATAACAAGATCCCAGACACTCTTTGTCAGCTTGCTAAGGAAATGGCATCACCTGCTATGCCAGTGGGAGAAGAATTCCAGCCAGAAGCTGCAATAGTGAATTATTTTGGTTCAGGTACGTAGGCATAATATTTTGGCGATTGAACAGTTCTGATGGCTGCTAGTGGATGCTGCGTGTGTTTATAGCTAAGAAATAAGAACTAATACCATGGTTTTAAAACTCGACAACTTGACTCGACTCGAAAGTCAGTTGAGCGGAGTTATAACTCGAAGACTTGGATGAACTCGACTCCCTCCGACTCGGTAACTTAGTATATATTTTGAAAAACATAATCTTATAAAAATAAACAAAATATGTTGCAACGAAAAAGATGGAAAGATATGTTGATAAAATGGAAAGTTCAATACTTTTTTAAAAGATAGGGTTTCTAAAACCTTATCTCATGAAAATATTTTATATATAAGGGCAGTTTGTGAACCCTGATCAAGGATCAAAATTTCGGCCGAAATGACCGAAATTTCTGTCCAAATTATTGGTTTCGGTCCTCACCGAAATGATAATTTGGACTGAAATTTTGGTCATATTTTGTATGGGATTGAAATTATCGGCTGAAATTTCAGCCAAATTAACGGTTTTCGGCCTAAATTTCGGTCCAAATTTTCGGTTTCGGTCATGCCCGAAAACGAAATTTTGGCCGATATTTTGATCCTTGACCCTGATTGCATCATCCTATCGAGAACTTGACTCGACTCGACTCGAAATCCCGGCGAGTCGAGTAACTTGCCCAAGTTAACTCGTTGACTCGCCGAGTTTGAGAACTATGACTGTGTATCATCCAGAGCAGCGTATTAATTAGATACTGGAATTTTATGTTGTAGTTAATATCTCGAAGAACTAACTTTCCTCCCATCTATATCAGGCGATATGCTTGGCGGTCACCTTGATGACATGGAAGCAGATTGGAGTAAGCCTATCGTAAGCATTAGGTACGGCAATGCCAGATGCTTTAATATGTTAGTTTTTTCAATGCTTGGAAATATCTTATCTAGTTTTTTGTTTCTTTAGTCTGGGCTGCAAGGCTATTTTTCTTCTGGGAGGTAAGTCGAGGGAGGACCCACCAGTAGCAATGTTCCTTCGGAGTGGCGATATTGTGCTTATGGCTGGGCAAGCACGAGAATGCTTCCACGGTCAGTAGAATCTTTCCGCTGATTTAATTTGTTATGTTGGAAAGCAGTAAATATGGCATGTATGGTCTCTTGTGAAACTCTTTGCCTTGAATTTTTTTTGTTCTATTGACACAGATAGGATTAAATGAATATTATGAATTTTTGTACTTGGATGAACCCTTTGAGATGGTTGTCTAATACAAAAGGTGTTGGAGATAGTAATATATGTATGGTGTGTAGGAAGCAATAGTGTTATGTATCGAGTACACTTAATGAATCTAAGGGTCATAGTTATGGGTGTACTGTCCACATAAAAGTAAGTGGGTGTCATAGTTATGTGTTGGGTGTCCTTAATGAATGTAAGTGACTCTTATGGATAAGGAGACCACCTCTTGTAATTCATTTACATAATAGTTAATAACAATGTAGTTCATTTAGTGTCCATGCTCTCTCCCTCTCTCTCTCTCTCTCTCTCCCTCTACTTCTCTTTATCATATTGGTATATTCTCTGTATCAATGCTGGCCAAGACATATTTGATTCCATGCTTATCAAGACATGCCCACTTTTGTGGGATCTCAACCAAAAGCCTCTCTCCATTATCCACTTATAAATTGAGCTCCATTTCTCCAAGCTAAAGGTCTGAACCCCTTTCATCATAGAAGCCTTAGTCTTAGAATCCCTCACTACCCTCCATCAATTCTTCTCTTAGTAGTCAGCCTATGGTTCACCCAAAAATCATTATTCTAGAATAAACTTTGCCTAATTGACCGTAAGAATCCCATCATTTCTGTAAATCCTCACCATACATTGCCTGTCCCTACATCTCCATTCACTACGTACATATGATCATGACTTGCTGCTGTGTTGGATGACGTAATCAGCTTCTCCTACACGAGCTGCAAAATAAGTCACAGAACCACTCACACTCCAACACCCCCCTCCTTCCTCTCTTCTATTTTTCACCTCTCCCTACTAGACTGAAACATAGTTCTAATAGGCTTGGGGGGTAGTTGAGGTGGTCAGGCTCCAGTGAGGCGAGGTGTAGGCCGAGGTGTAAGCTCCCAAAAAGAAGAAGAAAAAGAAAAATACCCCAAACGGAAATATAATAGACCAGCAACATAAATGAAATGCACTGTGTAAATTTTCATTTATGTTTTACCATTCATGTTAAACCGAAGCTTTTAAACTCTGAAGTAAACTAACATCACGTGAATACAATATTTCAAGACATGGAGGTGTCAACAGGCTGGGCTCTGGCACAAAAATGTAGGCTCAATCTTGGCCCATTGACACCCTTAAAGCATATACATAAATCCAAAATCAAAGTATCATATTTTATAATCTATACTTGATACTTCATTTCCCTAGTAAATTTCACACTCTGTAATGTCAAAATCAAAAAGAATTAAAGTGTACGCACAAACTTTCAAACTCCGTCGACAAGATGATGTTCATCCAAAAAACAGAAAAGAAACTAAAGTTTTTGGGTGGAGCATGTGGGCAACCATGCTATATTTTTGAGTGCACAAGAAATGTCCGTTCTATTACCGCCATCCGCTCTATTTCACCACTCCTTCTAACCCCCCTATAACCACTTATAAGAAAATAAAGCCCAACCACATAAAAAAACAACAATTTAAAATGAATAATAGAAAATCTAAAGAAAGGGCTCTTACTTGCATGGCTAAATGTGACATGGTGAAAGAGTATTATTAAATAACGTGGATAAAGCTTTGAATAACATATTAAAGTGAAATATGATCTCTGAGTATGAAGCAATCTTGATTTTCCGTTGTAGGTGAAGTTCTCTCCCTAAATATGCTTTTTCAAAATAGCTTACAATTTAATTTTAGCTTTTAAAGCTATATTATACTTTTTTATATTGTTGTGGGTACAAAATGAAAGAAATAAAAGAAAAAATATTTTATTATCACAAAGGATATAGAGATAGATGTAATAAACTTCATTTTTGTAGTTCGCCTAAAGTGGTCACAGGCCATTTGGGTAGCGGCGTGCGTGAAGGCCTGAAAGACAAAGTGGGTTAGAGTGAGGAAGCAGTGATAATGATGCAAATTTGAGAGAATTGATGGGTGCCCAAAATATGCGAAGTGGCTCAATGACTTGGCCAAAGTTAGAGCAAGATTGAGCGCTTGCTAATGGTGGGTCACTAGGCTTCCCAATGTTCTTGTGATGTGTGTCAAGCTTTAGGGTCACCCTCTCTTATAGCCAACTAGGGTAGGTGAGCAATGTAGGTGGTGCTCTCGCATGGGTTCAAAGTTTCTCCATTTTGTTCCCATATTTTCTCTATTACCAATCTCTTCAGGTTCCACCAGCTGTAAATATTAGGGTCAATATTGTCCGTTTCGATATCATGGGTCCCATTAATTCTGTAACCCACCATCAAAATAATATATTTAAATACATCTATTTTGTGAGTGCACTTGTTTTTAAAGATCCTAGAATTTCTCTCCTGCCAAGTGCCAAGTACACCATATGGTAGCATGAAATGAAAGTTTGATGATTCCATCCTTTATAGACATACCTTTCGAAAGTCGAGTGAGATCTAGGACTTCCTCTTCAATGGAGCCCAAAGGTTCTCTTCCAACATTGAGTCTAAACGAAAAAGATCTCCAAATCCAGGAGTAGGCACACTGGAATAATAAATGATCATTGCTTTCCCTCTCATTCCAACACAGTAGGCGTCTAGAAGGTATTAGCATACTTGTCTTCACAGGATTCTCAATAGTGAAATAACTTCCTGTTAATCACCATCCAAGCAGAGAAACTATGCTTAGGCATAGAAAGGTTGTGCCATATAACTTCGTCCAAACATCCTTAGGACCAGGTTGTCTTCTAGACTCTCGTGCCGTTTAAAGGTGGGACTTCCCAGGCGAATGCGGTTTTCAAACTATAGTTTCTTGGAAAGTCCCAATGGGAGGTTTCATTTCCTTAATTTAATTCTAAGCTCTCTCCATTCTCAAGGTAGATTCCCATTAGAGATGATCTCGATAATTAAGGCGTTCTCCGGAATGCCGGATTGGATCATCATTCTTCTCCCGCAAGTATTGAGGAGAGGTTTGTCTTCTATTCAAGTATCTTTCCAGAACCTCGTATTTTCTCCATTCTCCACAATGATGTAATATTTTTTATTCAACTTGATAAGCTTGGAATTAAGAGGTATATAGAAACAATCACTCACAGTGGCAGTGACATCATCGGGTATCACATCCCAAAAGATGTGGAAAATTCTACGGGAAATCCATCTGGTCTAGGCACTTTGTTCTTTAGAACTTGGAATATAGTGTTGTATCTCATCCATAGTAACCTCCTTACAGAACATGGCAGCCTGTCCCTCGAAAGTTTCTTCTTGAAAGGATTGTGTGGCATACTAGTAGGTATTAAGAGGTGTGAAGATGTTTTAAAATAGGTCACTGCAACTCCCCAATTTCATCATTATCTTCAATGATCGACTCATTTTCCAACCGTAGGCAATGAATACTAGTTCTTGAGATACGAGAGGCAATGGAGGCATTTAATTTTTTCGTATACTGTCACTAGTGTTCAATCATCTCACCCTCGCTTTTCTCTGAGCAAATTCTTCTATGATATCCAATTCCATATTGTAGATGGATAAGGCTTCGTGTTACTTCAAGGCTAGCTCTTGGTTCAAAGGATCTCTTTGGGTGGAGTCTTGAACTCTTTTCAATTCATTTTCGGCTTCTTTCAATCTGCATTGCATTCTCCCGATTTTTTTTTCCTTATTTCAATCTTTAATGGCCTCCTTCAGTTCCTTCAGCTTGTGAGTCACTCTGACTCTGTACATCAGATTTCCATTGATCTTTTTATCCCAAGCATTTATAACAATCTCACTAAATCTGTCTTATTTTTCCCAGATTGGGAAATACTTGAAGCAAGTCCTCCGGAGAATGGGAGCCTTCCGCAGTTCAACCATCATGGAGGAATGGTCTGAAGACTTGACATGAAGGTAGGAGATTCCCATCCAAATTTATTTGACCAAGTCAGGTTTGAATTAGAGATAGCTTCATTCACCTGGTTAAGGACCCGCAAGGGCACCTTATTACCCCATACTTTCTCTCTACTGAAGCGGATTGTGCTGAAATCACCAAGGCATATCCAAGGTAGTTGAATATTATGAGAAATTGCAGCTAACGGATCACATTTTTTCCGGTTCAGTGAGTAAATTCGATCCATATAGATCAGTTAACAAGCAACTTTGTTCACTATCAATCCTCTTTAGCATACCATGGATTATCTGATCAGACTCAGATTTTTTCAAAATGGAAGATCATTGGATTCCATAGAATCAAAATCCTTCCATTATAATTGGAATTATAATTGTTACATGAATCCCATTCTCTAGCTTTATTGATGCTAAACCGAGCAAAAGTTTTCGCATTTAACTCTAGTTTCATTCAAACATATTAGTTCAAGTTTTTCAGTTCGAATTAACTTCCTTATCTCCTTCCTTTTCGCGGCTCTATTCACGCCTCTTACATTCCAGGAGGCAAGTTTTATCACCGAAAACTTAAGGATGTTAAAGCCTCTCCTCCTTCCATCGGGTGACCCTCTGCTCTACCGGATGGGCAGCAGTTTTCATCTTCTTATGGTTAGTTTTCTTTGTCGGGAGCCAATACTTGCACCCCAAATATAAGCCATTGCACCAACTAAAAAAAAAAAAAAGAATTAACAGGGGGTATAGAACAGTGCAAGTACTTGCACCCCATTTAAAATCATTCTAAAAGGAGGGGGAAGCCCGCCACTGGGACCCGGGCCAGGCCTTTAGCCGGGCTGGCTAGTAGACTGGCCCAGTCTCTCCCCTCTCCCCCCTCCTTCCTCTCTCATTTGTATTTTTTTTTCTGGTTTTATTGTTCCGTTTTCTTCCCTTTTTGGCCGGTTTGACCTCCTATTCTATTCGGCCAGCTTATCGCTGTTTTTGTTTAATAGATTGCGCCTATACCAATAAAAAAAAATACCCATTCTAAAAGATTAAAAGATGGTGCATTTTATTAGTCGTTCCTTTACCCTCTGTTTTGAGTCGTTTTTAATCTTACCCTAAGGGTTAAGGAATAAGGATGCATGTCTTACCCAACCCAAAACCAAATTGACCTGCCCTTAACCTTGGAAATTGACTTGACGTGGCCCGACCAAGCTTGGAATCCCTGATTTCTTTTATTTACATATCAAACATTGGGTGGGAGTCAGCGAAACTTAAGGGTGTAATTGGTTAACTGAACCAAAGCCAAAATTTCAGTTTCGTTGTCGGTTCACCTAAAACCTAATCCTAATAAAAAACTTTGGTTTTAGTTAACCGGATTTCTTACTCCCTTAAACCTAAACTGAACCTAACTGATCCTATTTTGATTTTGATTGCTTCGATTTTATTCAAAAAGAATTTAGTGGCTCCTTTTTTTGTTTTAAGTGGGGTGCAATCATATAATGCTCATGAAAGATGATGCTCACCTTTTTTTGGTTTCAAGTGGGCTGTAATCACAAATTACTGGTGCAATGACTTATATTTGGGGTGCAAGTATTGGCTCCCTTCCTTTTCTCTGTCCCTGAATTCTGTGTTTTTTCTTCCTTCTCAGAGCTCTTAGCAATATCCTGTTGACTTAGGTTGTGTTTGGCGTATCTCTCTGCTAGCTCCATGCCAGAGCAGGGTTTACCTGCTTTAGCAGGTTCCCTTTCTCTTTGCTAAATCCCTGCTACCTGCTTTAGCATGTCCCGCTTCTCATTGCTAACTCCCTACAGAGCAGGATTACTTGCTCCAGCAGTTCTCCCCTGCTCACTCCTTGCCAGAGCATATTTTATTTGCTCTGGCAGGGAATTAGCAGAGAGCAGGGAGGCTACAGCAGGTAAATCCTGCTTTGCAGGGAGCTGACAAAGAGCTATGCCAAGCGCAGCCTTATATTCTTGGAAAGAGATCCAATTTTAATATTCTTAGTTTCCAGGATACCACTAATTCCTGCGTGGGATATTGTCAAAGATATTGTCTTGATTATTGACTGACATCAGTACTATGCTATGTGTCATTCAAAATCTTATTGCTAAAATAAACAATGGAATTAGAGTTTCTACCTCCAAAAGAATTCGGTGGAGAATCTCGTGCAAATCTAAAGGCCATTATTCCAGCACTCGCTGCATGCCAGATGTGATCATTATCTTCAGTGTCGACATTCTCTCCCAGATCTTTAGGATTGGGATGACTTGATAATTCTAAATTCGGAGTTTTCTTCAACGGCTTCTGCTTCTTTCGATGGGCAAGGATCTGGTGAATTTTTATATAAACATCAGTTTTATTAATCTGTTGACCTACACATATTTCAGGGTTTGGAATCTCTTCAATCTCCTTGTCACTGTCAGTGCCCCAATTATCCTGGACGTTCGGATCAATGGCATTATACTTATCTTCAACCTTTGGTTGTTGCTCTCAATCCACCGATTTCTCAGGGATGGAATTTTTCATAATAGGTCTCCACTTCATCCCTGGCTAATCTTTGCCCGTCTAGCTTCCCTTCCTACTTCAATGTAGCTGCCAATGCTGCTGAGGGTATTATTCGACCAGCAGATAAGAGAAAGACCTGGCATTCTCACCGAAACAGGAAGGGATCTAAAGCTGTCTTTCTCCATCTCCAGAAATGGCTCCCAACTTCTTCAGAATTAAAGGTCTAGCACTCACAGTCCAAAGACCCGCTTCCAAGAGTCTTTTCCAGTCCCCTTCTAACCCAAATTAAAGAGAAACATTCTCCCTGGGGAGCTACAACGTGCACACGAGATTTTACCATGGAGCATAGTTAAAAAGAAAGCCGATTATTTTTGAGATTTTATCCACTTGAAACACCATCTAAGCTCTCTGAGTTGAGACTACGCTGTAAAGATCTTTGAGGCAAAAATTGACAGACATATGATCTCTATTATCTGATTTGTCAAAGTCAACCATTGAATGAGATAATGGCCCTTGACTGTCTTCAATCAGATGATAGAGATCTCAGTTCGTGTCAATCTGTGGCCTCAAAGATTTTTCCATCATGGTCTTCAAATCAGATGGCTTAGAGGGTGTTCCACATGGCACAGATCCCAAAAATAGAAAGTCTTTCTTTTTAACCATGTGCCACGGTACAAATCTCGTGTGCAAGTTTTAGCTCCCTTTCCTCTTCCATAGCGTATATTTCAAGGGATCCTTTCATCTTCCGCAGAAGTTCCATCAGAGCCTTTACACCTTGAAAATAAAATTTCTTACTCAGAGTAACCAGCCAATGCCTTTGACCATCTAGTGGATTCCAGTCTTACCTCGGAATCCTCACAAAGAACCTTCTCCGCCTTCTAATATTCAAACGAAAGGCAGAAAGGGAACATATTGGATTCGTTGTGGATGTTTCTTAGAACAGAAGCACTCCATATCAGACGAGGCCTACCCTGGGAATTGGGCGTTTTCCTCATCGCCACCACCAAGAAAGCGAAAAGAACACCAAAGAGTCCTAGAGAAATTGAATATCAACCTTGATGTTGAAGGAAAGGAATGGCATAACAATTCCTTTCTTCACATGGCTACTGGGGCAATCCCCCAACGGCCACGCAAGTTCCATGACAATGCAACATTCAACAATCAAGGAAGACGACTGGACACGTTTTTCTGGGACTCAACAAAAACCTCCTCCCCAAGCTCAAACTTGTCATTTTCTGTTCAATGTAAAGGCCAGCAGGGACTCCAATCCCAACTAGGTCATTTACTCCTCTAATCTAAACCTAATCCTAGAATCTTAACCCTAATCAAATAATCCGAATCCTACGCTCCTCCTCCTCGTAGAATCCTAACCCTAATCAAATAATCCAAATCCTAATTGCATACAGAAAGTCAAGTGAGACCATTGTTCAGAGGTCAGACTAGGTGCCTAATCCATTCCCTGTCCATGATCAGAAGGCAGAAGTATAGTTTTCCTTACTTTCCTTTGAAAAGTTGGGTGTCAACTCCAGGAATAAGCTCTTCCCTACGAATAGGGGTGCAAATTTTGACCCGAAACCTGAATCCGACCGAAAACTGAGCCAACCGAACTGGCCAAAAAACTGATTTGGGCCGAACCAAACCGATTCTCGTTCAGTTTGGTTTCGGCTTTGGGTGGCGAAATCGAAAAACGATTAGGTAGGATTAGAAATGGAAAAAATCTGAAAATCTGAAACCCCTCTAAAAATAGCTTAAAAATACAAAAAATAATAAAGAAAACCTGAAACGGAGCCCGAAAATTGCAATTTTTGGGTTTCGTTTCGGTTTAAAAAAATAATTAAAAAACGAACTGATTCCTTTTGGTATGGGTGAACCAAACAAAAAACCGAAATATTTGGTTTCGGTTCAGGTACCCTAGCTTGCAACCCTACCTATGGCCCAAAGGGTCGCCAATAGAATAACATTTTACAAGTTGTTGATGAATCATGCTCATTCATTTTTTTGCAACATTTAAAAATCACTATTTACCACTGTGTTTAAGGATTGAAAATGTCATCAATATGCATCGGATCTTCGAATGAGATATGAAAAGGTCATGATTTTGAGGTAGCTCTGATAGTAGCAAAGATCAAGGAATGTTCTTTGAGACCGATTGAGCTTGTCTATTGGAGACTTGAAGCAACCTTAATAACAAAGATCAAGGAATGTTCTTTGAGACCAATTGAACTTGTCTATTGGAGACTTGAAGCAACCTTTGTACTAAGAATTGTAGTGATTCAAGTGCGAGGAATGAGAAGGGAAACGAAGACTTCGTAGGAAGCAGTGAAAAAATTACATGGGTTGCAGATTGCTGGAGAGCAAGGTAGTTAGGCGAAGTGGCGAGGTCATGGCGAGACTATTTATTATTGTAATTTTAAAAAAATATTATTTTATCTATTAATTAGTAGTATTCATTTTTTATTTTTTTATATAAGAAAAAAATATAGAAAGAAAAAAATTCAACTACTAAAGCATCATAATTCGAGTCTAATATTGAGAATTTCATGTTCTAGGAATAAACAAATATCAATAAATATAAATCAAATGTGAAAGATCAACAAATTTGCAATATGGTAAGTATAAATAAATAAATATGAAATATTAACAAATATAGAACATTAAGAAATATGAAATATTAAGTACGCATACAGTACTGTCTCCGATGCTGAGATTTGAGAGAGAGAGAGAGAGAGAGAGAGAGAGAGAGAGAGAGAGAGAGAGAATTTATATCTTATAAGTTGGGGTATTGTAACTTGTAAGTTAACGTTTGTAACTTATATTTTATAAAAATGTCATAACTTATAAGTATTATACGTTATTATCTAAAAAATTAAATAGCGTGCATAGCGATGCCATAATGCTATTCAGTTATGGTGATACTATGACGTCGCTATTTAGCCATCATGTCTATTTGGTTATATATGGCGTTTCCCATCGCCATTCATCATGACGAGGCTATAGCATGGCCTTGACAACCATGATAGAGAGTTTAACCTGGACATAATTGAGTGGAAAAAAAGGGACTCACAAAGCCAACCCCAAATAGTTGGGACAAGGCGATGATGATGCTGATGATATGAAAAGGTAATGCCTAATTCCCTGTCCGTGTTTTCCACACTATCAACCTTGTAAACCTAGACACATTATGCACATGCATACATATACTTGTTGTATAGTTCACCGATAAAAAGTATATTTTTGCCATTTTTTAAAGTTTTATTTATTATGAATAATTTATATGATAAATATGGTTTACATTATTAATTTCTATTTTCCTCTATTATATATGTTACTCTCTCTCTCTCTCTCTGTCTCTCTGTCTCTCTCTCTCTCTCTCTCTCTATATATATATATATATATATATATATATATATATACAGAAATGGGAAGATGCATCTCTGGATGCAACCGTGCAGGGCTGCAACCGGATGATCACGTGCCACGTGTGCATGATCAACCCAAACATCACCCGTTTTGGGTTGATAAGCCATGTGACATGTGGTTTTAATTTAATTTATTATTATTTTGTAACTCTTTTGGCCTCCGTTTGATGGGTCAAAGATAAGGTGATTCCCAACCAACTTGGTGCATTGATTTTGGGCACCTTTGACCACAATTTCAACGGTAATTATTCATCAGTCCATGCCCAAAGTTTATGGGTAGTTCCTGATCGATCTTGTCTAGCCGGCCGTGGTACCCGATCCTCGTGATGAGTGCCACATGGTGCCTATCTGAGGCGCCTATCGGAGGTGGATGCAGCCCTCAGGGATGCGTTTGGATGCATAGTGCCAGGCTTCATATATACATATATATTATAAAATTCCCATTTCTTAATTTTATCGTATACTTAAAAATATGCGTCATATCATCCAGTATGTGTCAAATATTTACTTTTAATGGCAACACATTCCATTTTACTTTTTTGTTTATTTATTTGGCTGGGTGATTTGTGGTACTAATATAGTTATTCTTGATTGCTTATGATGGTTGTCTTGTAGTTTCAGATTTTCATCAAGTTCAAATTATTATATATTATATTAATTCTAACCATCATTTCTTGTGATTGTAATCTATGATCTTGCTTGCCTTTCTTATCAGCCTATGAGATTAGAGTGGTGTTTGAAATTATTTTTGCTGGTATTTTAAGGAAGTTTGGTGTCTCGTCTGAGACATTTTTCTGTATACCTTTTTCTTTATTGTCAAATTCAGAACCTGTTAGTGGGAGTTGTTCTCCAGTGAGCAAAAGTTGATAAGTTGAAATCAATTGGATACAGCTATCTCTTCTTGATGTTGACTACTCTGGTGTTTGTTCCCTTCCCATTTTCCAGTTCTATCCACATCAAATGTTTCAAAACTGGACTCTGGTCCATCAAAGCACGACTCATCGTAACTCTGAGTACAAAATCCCAAAAATATTATAAAAGAAGTGTTATCCCTTTGACCTGTCTTTGCTTTAAATAACACATTGAATGGGAGATAACTAAGGTGAATTCCAGCTTTCCGGTGTGATCAAACTTTGAAAGATCATCTACCACATACTGAGACTGATCTGGTAATTATTTTGATGGTGGTTGGCATATCATGTGCCAATAAAAGAAAGGGAGCTACAATTTGCAAACAGGATTTGTACCATGGCACATTGTTTGAAAAGAAAGACTTGATACTTTTGGGATCTGTGCCACATGGAACACCATCTAAGCCGTCTGATTTGAAGGCCATGATGTTAACATCTTTTGTGCCAAAAATTTGCATGAAACACAATCTCTATCACATCTGATTCAACACAGTCACAGCCCATCATCTGATTCAAGCTTTGACTGTGACGAATCAGATGATAGAGATCATGTTTTGTGCCAATCTTTGGCAAGTGGCAACAATGATCTTTACATCATGGCCTTCAAATCAGATGGCTTAGATGGTGTGCCGTGGCCCAGATGTAAAAATACCAAGTCTTTCTTTTTAAACCATGTGCCGTGGTACAAATCTCGTGTGCAAGTTGTAGCTCCCTAAAAGAAAACAACCTGACGGAGCAAAGCATTCTGGAAAGAGAAAGGGGGTAGTGAGGTGGATGCAGATAAACTGAATCACTTTACTAACATCTGATGAAAAATGAACACACTTTTAGCACTTCTACTAACGTGACTCTGAATTTAAAATATTAGTAAATTCAAAACGTTTTGGATGCAGGACAACTGAATCACTTTACCTAATATATGATGAAAAGTGAACCCACTTTATGACTTCTTTTAGAAAGTCACTGAATTTAAGAGATCAACACTAGTAAATCTAAAATCTTGACATGGATTCATTCCCAGTTTGGTGAAATTGAAACCCGATGTTTCCCATCTGCACTTTGAAGCGTGTTTGATTAGATTATTAACTCCCTCTTAATTTCTCTCTTTGGATATTTCCTCAACTTCGACTGGTTCTAAAATCTCTCTCCGGCTTCTGATTTTGCAGGGATACCACGTATCTTCACGGAAAAAGAGAACGCAGAAGTTTCCTCTATCACGTCACAATTTTTACAGCAAGAGGATCTTTGCTTCATGGAATACATCAGAACTTCGAGGATCAATATCAATATCAGACAAGTACATTGACTGTAATACTTTCCTACCCGCAATTCAAAAATTACGGTTTTAAACTAAAAATTCAAAATATCAAGAGAAACAGGAATTTTGAGGCGTCGTTTCTATCATATGATTTTCCACTTTTTATTTGCTTGAAGCTGAAACAAGAAGCAGGGTCCTATTCGAAGACTCGATCTTAATCCACAGCACGACCGAGTTGACAGACAAATTTGGGCGATTAAAATAAAATAGGCTGGGTTTTGGTCCCAATAGCGGCCAGGGTGTGAGTGGCTCCACAATTTGGCCGTGAAAATTGCTGGGTTCATCAATGGCATTTGTCACTTAGCCTGGCATGTGTAAAATACAGTGCAAAATAACTAAAATACCACTGATGTACCCAGATGTTTTCAGGGCCATGAATGGTCCCATACTTAGAGATTTTCTTAAATATAATTAGTAATTATAGAGCACCATTTGATTTCAGAATTCTCTGGTATGACTCTATGGACGGAACCTTTGCCGGCAAGCCTGGCAAGTGATCTCTGTGCATGTAGACCCAATTCTGCGTATCGCCATCTCCTTCATCCTCTCTGCCTTCTCCACTTCCTCTCGTGCTCTCTCCCACATATGGCTTGCGCGGGCGAACTCTGACTCAGCCAATTCTATCTCTCTCCTTGTCAGTTCTCTCACTCTCTCTGTGTAAGCCTTCTCGGCTGCAGCTAGCCGAATTTGATCTGCTGCATGCTGCTTCATAGCCTCCACACTGCTGCTTGTGCCGCTATTCATCTCCGCGATGCAATCCAACGATGGCCGCAGTGATCCAATGCTGATCGAAAGTTGCAGATCGAGTGATGGCTCAGCCATAGCTTGAAATCTTCTTGAGTGGGCTGGCATCCCGCCAGATCGATGGGTTGAGGAGATAGCAGGGAGCAGCTGTAGTTCCCTTTGGCCACCATCTTCTTCCATTAGGGTGATATGGATGGAAGGACGAGCTGAGAAAGGTGGTGAGTTTGTGGGGTGGCAGAACTGGTCTGATATATATACAAGTCCTCCACTCTTCTTGTTGGATGAATTACAATAATATCCCTCCCTCCTCATGAGCAGAATCATTGTCGTTGATTAGATATAAAAAATGGCGGAAATACCCTCCATGTTTTAATTCGAATTCCTTTGTATGATTGTAAATATGGCTCAAGAGGAGACGTCCCCGGCGATACATTTCAAATCTGGCTGAACGAGATGATAACCATACCGCGCAAGGATCAAAATTTCGGCCGAAATGACCGAAATTTCGGTCATATTTTGTATGAGATTGAAATTATCGGCCGAAATTTCAGTCCAAAATTTCAGTTTCGGTAATGCCCGAAAATGAAAATTTGGCTGATATTTTGATCCTTGATACCGCGTCTCACTCGGAGAGACGCCGAAGAGAATCATAGCTTTTAAATTATGGATTTGTAGAGAGATGCTATACTACATATTTGAATATGTACGGAGCATCACTTTTATACACATGACACTATTTTGACTCACGTGTGTACTGTTTTGACACAGCCAATGCTTTATTCAATCTATGTATGACCCTGTGAATGTCTATCATGCTTTGTCCAAATTTGTGCACTTTAATTTTAACGGCTGATAATATTGAAGATCATTGATCGAATGGTTTGCATCTTTTTTTATGTGTGATTCTTTAATTGAGATATGTTTCAATGATGGACATAAACTTAGACCGTTCAAAGTGATTACAGATATATCACGTGGCATAACAGTGACGAGTACTTTAGTGGTGTAAGATCATTAAAACACCAATTTTCATGTCATGCCATATCACCAAGAAGTTTCGCGTTTCTGCTTAAAACCAAGCTTAGTATATTAATTTTTTTGTTTACTACAAAGGGGGCATATTTGTCAATTCTCGAAGCAGACGGTGGGCGTTATTTGTTGCTCCGTTTTGGTTCGGTGGCTTAGGGAAGGGAAAACGGATCGAGTTATATGGAAAAAAGAAAAATATTTGTGCCCGCACCGCGAGTTTGGTGTTCTTTTGTTGTTGTTTTATATTTTTGAAGTGGCGTGGGAGAGTGGGTTTGTAATAATTACATTCGCACGTGCGTGGGCTATTTGGGTTCGGCCCCTTTACCCACTGTTTGCGCTTTATGGTAGGCCTAGGTTGTCGGCCCTCGTACAAAAAGCGCTACTTTTTTCCCCTCCTCGATCACGCGATGGTAAGTTTGGCACGTGCCGTTGGAAACCTGATGGCATATGTATCGTCTGATCGATGGTGTTGGCATTGCTCACCCACACCCACACAGACAGCATCTTTGGCAAGCAAGCATATTGTAGAAGTCCGTGTTGAAGGTGAGACTTGGCAAACTAGTTATTATCCACTCTACACTGATATTAAAAATATTAAAACAAATGAGGAAAAAAGCAAAGATAGCTAAGTAGTGGGGATGCTTACTGTAGCAATCCTCAGCTACCTCACTCTAGCTATCTAGGGTTAGGTTTGGAGTTATATGTCTCAACTCATTTCTATTTAAGGTTAACATTTGGAGTAAAATAATATTGAGAAACTCTGTCTCAACGTGAGATGAGAGTGGTCGGATGTTCCTCATATATATAGTTTTACAAATAACAGATTCCCCTTATCTTGCCAGATCATTTACAATAAATATTTGAAACATACAACAAGGTTGATGAATGGAAGGAGATCACAGTTCCTTGTGAACGAGAATTGAACATTATTGAGATAAGGCTTGGACTCCTTTGATAAAATCTTTAGGGAAGTGGTTTCGATCATCAATTGTAGAAAGGAGCAAACTTTGTTGACTATAGAATCACTGATATCTTGTAATCTGGAATCTCATGATTATCTAATATGCCCCCTCAAACTGAGCCAAGGAGCAGTGCAACGGCCCAGTTTGACACAGAGTAATGAATGCGCCTTGGGCAATGGTTTGGTGAAGATGTCTGCAATTGTTGGCTTGATGTCACAAACTTGGTGATGAGAGTTCGGAGGGCAACTTTCTCTCAGACATAATGATAATCTAGCTCAATGTGTTTGGTGCACCCGTGAAAGACTAGATTGACCGTCATATATAAGACTGAGAGATTATCATAATGTAAGAACGGTTGACAAGATTGATAAATACCGATATCTTGTAGAAGATAAGAGAGCGAAGTCAATTCTAGCTATAGAAGTCATTGATTTGTATTTGATTGCGATACTCGATCTGGTGACGGTGGTTTGCTTCTTTGCACTCCACGAGATACAGTTGTTGCCAAGAAACATGTAAAATCCTGTAGTCGAAAGTTTGGTGAGTGGGCAACTAGCTCAATCGGCATCCGAAAAATCATAGAGATCAAGAATGCTTTGAGCACATATGTGTAAACCATGTTGAAGTGTTTCATGCACATAACGTAGAATTCGCTTCACCGCTTTATAGTGTCCCATGGTTGGAGCGTGCATAAATTGACACACGAAATTGGCGCTGTAGGATAGGGCCGGTCTAGTAAACGTGAGATACTGAAGAGCATCGACAAGACTCCGATAATGAGTTGGATCGGGAAAAAGGTTATGATTAGAGCAGGTACCACAAGGATGTAGAGAGACGTTACACGTGAGGGGGCGTGAATGATAGTCCACATCACTTGGGGTACATTCAATTCGTTGTAATACCGAAAAGTTGCAAACAATGTTGTACTATTATGAGTAGGGTTTTGCTATTCTCACCCGATTAATTGTTAAGTACCACACAATTTTTTTAGAGACGAAAATCATTCACTGGTTTGAATAAGAAGATGGAGATTGTTTTTTGTTCCAATTTTCCTCATGATAGATCCTAAGTTATGCTTCTCATACAGTCAAATGTTAATTCTATGTGGTACTTCTTTAAAAGTGAAGGTCAACCATGATCTTAAGATGGTACTTCTTTAAAAGTGAAGGTCAACCATAATCTTAAGATCTATCCTGAGGAAGATTGGAACAAAAATAATTTCCATCATCAGATTCAAATCAATGAATGGTTTTTGTCCGTAAAAAAGTTGTCTGATACTTACTATTAAACAGGTGAGAATAGCAGTACTCTACGAGTAAAAGGAATAATAAGTTCGTTCGATTTATTGTAAAGTGCGTCTGTAAAATCACCTTAACTTTTGTAAGTGATTTTTTTTCAACTTATGAGGATAGGCGACCTAATCCTTAAATATTCCGTGCAAAATGTGCAACGGTCATAAAACTACTTATATTTTTAATATAAAAATTGATATTTACATTTTATGGTAAAAAGAACAAACATGTTACATGTGAAATATTCAGTTTCTCAAACAATCTAGTCACCCAAATTTCACATAAAAAGTAGATTTTACGAGCAGGATATTACACTTGAACAAACCTACTCTCGAAATCATAAAATTTAATGCCTTCCTTTTGAAAAAGTCGTAAGACTAATGGGTAAAATGAATAAATAATGTTATAATTGTGATGATGTTTTTAGAAAACTCTAATATCTTTAAAAGTTGTAAAAATTGGGCTTAATTAATGAATATCTTCATATAATTATTTTTTGTAATTTTGGGAAAGTTTCTCCTTAAATCCCGAACGCCTAATTAATAATTATGGCTCAACTCTGAAATACTGAAATGTTAATATATTTTTACCAAGTCCTCAATGGTGTTACTAGTCTTCTTCTTCTCTTATATTGTACCAATCCTTCACACAATGGCTGTTTGTTGTCAACAAAAAAATGTAAGATAAACTAAGATTAAAATGCTCCTAGATCTTATCAGATTACAATGGTACATAACTAAGAGTATCTCTAGCATGAGAGCTAACAAACATCTCAACAGCTATTATAGCTCTCTAAACTCTTAAAATTGCGTTCCAACAGATGAGCTATCTAAAGTTAAAGTAGCTCCTTGCTATAGTAATCACTAAATTAGCTATTACTGTAGCAAGAGGTAAAATAATAAAATATTATTTTTGAATATAAAGCTTTGTTTCTCATCTATTTAAAGAATAAAATATTTAAAAGCTGAGTATGGGTAGTAAAATATAATAAAATAAAAAATAATATTTTAAATAAAAGAATAGCTAAAATAGAGTATCTGCTGAAGTAATTTTTACTGTAGTAGTAACTAAAATACTGTACCAGTAGCTAAAGTGGTGTTTAATTATCTAAATTTAGCTCTCCTTATATCGGCCGATAAGTATTCGATATCGGTCAATAAATATATTTTAATTTAATTTTTTTAAATAAGTCGATACGTATGGATCCTCCGAAGACTGATAACCGATAGTGATTTTGTTACCGTTGTTATACCATGGTAGCTGTCATGGTAGTTTATGGCTGACTGAGACAAAAATTTAGGCTTATTGAACTTTTATGTTTGTATAAAACTGGCAAGAGATCCAACAAAAAACGAAAAATCTTTTATGCTTGTATAAAGCTAGATCCAAAAAAATGCTAAAAATATATATGTTGAGAGTGGGATTTGAACCCACGCCCTTTCGGACCAGAACCTTAATCTGGCGCCTTAGACCAACTCGGCCATCTCAACTTTGTTATCTACGGTTCACATAAGTTATAATTATATTATTTACAATCTATGTAAGTGTCTTCGTGACCACAGTATAAAGCCTCTCAATGTATGGCAAGTTACCATCTCATTTTCCAGATAAATGTAGGGCTATTAACGGATTGGATTAAAATTTTGGCTGCACAATAAGAAAATCGCAAGTGCTCTACCGAACTTGATGGGGCACCCAATCCTACCCGATAATGCACTCAAGCCGACTTGACAGTGCATCCGATTCGACCCGAAAACTCTACTAGTCTCGATGCCTGACCCGATAAAAAACCCTTATTTTTATATAATACCACATCTGGTTGGATCAACCCCACCCAATCCAACAAATACTTGACACAACTCGATGGTTGCGTCAGATGTCTCATGCTTGACCCGACCTGACAGGTCAAGTTTATGTAACCGACCCGACTTAATTAAATATTAGAACGGATCGGGTCAAGTATCGAGTTAACCCGTCCCACTGACAACCCTAGATGGATGTATGGAATACATATGTTTGAGATGTATCCTAATCCCTAACGGCCGAGATTACTGTATGGTTGTCGGTGGCTTCCTACCGAGTGGTCTCCGGGCATAAAAAAGACAGAACCAAAGGTACAAATTCAGTAGGTGCGCAGCTTCTCCACTACATGTGTTAATTGGGATGAGATTGCAGTTTGACAGGGTGTAAATAACGGTACCTAAAAGACACTAGATACACACAATGGAACAATACCAACTAATGGTCTACATCGAGGGCTGACACGTGTGAAACTGCCCGTGGGCAGCCGGTCAGCAAGTGAGTTTGAGAGGGGGTCATGGTACACGTGTACGTTGGCATCTGTTTGTCTGAAGCACCCCAATAAAATTCATGGGTAAGGTGCTTTTGAAGCAAAAGCTGTGAAGGAGGCATCAAACATGTGGGTGGTGCCCTAGTTGGTCAGCTTTAGGGGGTTGCCCCCTTAAAAATTGAAAGTTGAAAGTTGAAACCCATAAGGTGTTATGGAGGTGAGGTCACTTTTCGACAATGATTTATTTATCATGGTCTCCCACTAAGTGCCCCGTTTAAAATTTGGTCGCCATGACTCAAAAAGCTTTAAAAGTGATAGTTTGGCAAACGCAAAAAGTGTCTCCCTTAGCTTGTAGTTGTGGTTCTCCTCATTTACCGGCGGCTAGATTTGGCTGGCTCTTTTCACTACCAATTATCTCCACTTGCTGAGTCCCTGTTTGGCAACCCTTTACCAAAGATCACTATTCACGTGCTTATAAAGAAGTGTGTTATATGTTACTTCTCAAATGATGTTTCTTAAAAAGGTCTCACATGATGAAAATTATGTAAAATAGCATGAAACAACTTTTTAACACAACACCATTTTCACCTAGCATTTTATCGAATCCCTCACCCTTACAACATCATTTTCAGTAATGTGAAAGACCTTTTTGAGAAGCAACATATGAACACCTCTTTAGTTTTTCTGTAGAATTTCATGGGCCTAACTCAACCTTACAAAGTCAGCTTGTAAGGTGAGGATTGCCCAAATTATATATAGCCCAAAGGGGATGTGGGACTATTATTCACACCCCCTCACGTATAACGTGCCTCTCTACATCGTTGTAGCACATGCTTTGATATCATGTAAAATTTCATGGAACTAACCCAATCTCACAAAATCGGCTTGTAAGGTGAGGATTGCCCAAGTTATATATAACTCAAATGTTTCCGGCCCACAGGCAATATGGGACTATCATTCACTTTCCACCACTTGAAGGTGTTTGTTAGAAAAGGGCTGGCCAAACCGGGCTGCATTACTAGTTTGATGATGAGGTATATTTGTTGTTCAATTTAACTTCAAAAAATTGATAACAAAATCTTGAAGTTAAGGTTGTGGGAATAAATCGGCTGAGAAAAATCTGAAAATATTTGGCGAAATCTTGAAACAGGAAAACAACATTCCTATCATTTTATAAAAGCATTCCTGTCATTTTAAAGAAAATTATCCTTTTGTCTCACCCGACGGAACCCCTCTTCTCGCATTAGAGTAGTAAAAATAAAGAGATTTTTATTTAACATTTATGAAATTTAAATCAAAATTTATATATTCTTAGTTTATAATTAAACAAAGAATAAATGACACAAACGTACAACTCAAACTCCAATTACAATCCATTTATGGTTTTAATTCCAAGCGCTTTGGAACCAGTGCTTGGTGTCTGTGAAATATGATGATAAAAGAATAAGAGAAATTAGACTCGAGATACGCATTTGCCATATTTAAAGTCTAGTTGCTCCCTACTCGAGTGAATCATCATGTTTACAAAAAGGTTCTAGCGAGATGTTTCCGGAATGTAATAAGTCCAATCCAGTGTCCATTACCTTGTAACTATAGAGGCTTGCCCCAAAAAATTCGATTTTATGAAGTACCAAAACAAATTCGAAAGTAAGGAAATTTAGGTAAATTCAATGTGTTTTAATTTATGCACAAAGATCTCTTTTTATAGATCTCCACTGAATTTTCAAAAATTCAATATGATAGTTACATCAACAATCATAGTTTGGATGGCTCAGATCATTCATAAGATCCCAAAGTTTTTTGAAAAGTTGCGCACTTTTGTAAATTGTCATGCAATATTTAATTCCAATGTTCACTACAATGGTCAATATTTGACTAATTCATTTGACCCATTAAAATCAAATTAACTCACTAATTAATGACATATTAGGCTTAATAATACTCATTAATTTAATTAGGGAGCCATTACTTGCACACGGTTTTCAAGTGATTGCACCGAATTTAAAGAAAGACTTGGTATTTTAGTGACATGTGATTTGTAAAAATACAATATGGGCTGTCTGATTTGAAATTTATGATCAATAGATCTCTAGTACATAAAATTGGAGCAAAACACGAGACTTTTCATATGATCGATTATAGTCAACTATTTAATTATATAATAGTCTTTTGACTTAATTTAATCAAATGATGAAAATTATATTTTGCAATTGATATCTTTAAATTATAGCCTTCAAATCAAACAACTTAGATGATGTTTTCACATAATAAAAATTGCCAAAGTTAAAAGTTTTTTTTTTTTTAAATTTGGTGCAATCCGATACAATCACTTGAAAAGCGTGTGCAAGTAATAACTCCCTTAAATTATTATATTGACTTAATCAAAAATCAAAATTTACTTAAACGCCAATTGTCACACACATGCACCCAAGGCAAACACGACAACTTATTGTTTGGCACATTCTTCTCTTATGGTAAAAAGTTTCATATAGAGGAGAGATCGTTTTTACACTTACCAATGTGGTATTCATTGCTCACACTAAAATTTACCTTAAAAATCGACTCATGAAATAAAGAAATAAAAAATAAAAGTTTTACTCTTTAAAAACAATATACACCTATTTTCTTATTATATTATTAAACTAGTAAGTAATATTAAATAAAATATAACAGTTTGTAGAACGCAGTGGGACAGTTGAGCCACCCAGTCATGTGGGCATATCATTGACAAGGATTATGAGGAATTCAAAAACTGAAAAAAAGCTCTCATTTTGTGAGATTCAATAATCAATGGCTATGTCATCATGATGGGAAGACTTATTTATCTGCATGTGTATTGTACGTCAAACAGTGCTCAAATGGGATCCATTTTTAGTATGACTAGTTGACTACCTTTATTGAATCTTTGAGGGTACCTATGTAAAAAACTATTGCACACCATTAGACTCAATTTTTTATTCCATATGACACACATTTGAAAAAAAAAGAGAGAAAAAAACATGTAATTTTTACGGAACTGGTCTTAAGACTAGGGTTCACCAATCACACAGGCAGATGTTGATTTTACGCGGGACATATCCATAAAAGTGACCTAAAAAACCCTTTTCACGGTACAACCATGAGCCCAATTTTTTTTGAGAAGTGAAATCAACATCTAACAGTCAGGTGATCCATGATATAGAGCTCTGTTTTGTAAGAGGATTTGTCTGAAACAATCTCCCTTGTCTGACCCAAGGCAGTCAATGGTTTTATCGTGCAAAAACCCTGGTTGCGAAGTAAGGAGAGCTGATTGTAAAATCATATGTCTTCTATGGAAAATGGCATTATATATAATCTTTGAACAAACCTAATACTTGGCTAGTGTGGGACTATCTTTTGACTCTTTCTCATTTATCCTTCAAATCACATCAAATATAATTATCATATTTTAGAGACAATAATATTACTCAGGTCATTATATCTAATCTTTGAACAAACCTAATACTTGGCCAGTGTGGGACTATCTTTCGACCCTTTCTCATTTATCCTTCAAATCACATCAAATATAATTATCATATTTTAAAGTAAGTTTAAATCTACGAAGTAATCGAGATAAACCGGACAAAACCGGTTCAGCTAAACTGGACCAAACCTAACCACGAAACAATTCACAGTCTATAGCGAATTGATTAACCCTGGTTTGCACATCTGTCAAATCAATCTATAGCGAATTGATTAACCCTGGTTTGCACATCTGTCAAATCAATCACTGCCTCCTGAAGTTTACATTGGAAACACTGATGTCATCACTCCTAATTTAGGAGTTTTAGAAAGAAGATTGCAGATTGGAAAATTAATTTAAGCACGCTTCACAACTTTGTTTCTGATCCAAAATGGGCCCACATAATGCTCCATAGCTTTAAAGCTTTATTTCTAATAAGGCCTGTTGGATCCTCCCAGCATCAGTAGTCCCTATTTGATTGATTAGATTGACATATATTTCTGTACACATGCACACACTTATTGTAAGCACATATAGAACCTGCTAGCATGGTCTAGAAACTCATGCAAGGTGGAGACTAGTCAACTAGCACCAATTTTTCCAAATTAAAAATGGAATATGGAGAAATGGGAATATGAGTTACATGAACCGTGCGTTCGAATCCTAGATCACATGGCACGTGATCATGAATTACACCAACCCTCTTAAGCGTTCACCCAGCCCCTTAGGGATATGGCAAATAAACTATTTTTCAAACCATTTTGCACTTTAAATCCCAAGCCAAAGTTTTCTATCCGCTTCTGAACTTGATGCATTATAATTTTACCCCTTTGACCAACTTTTGAACGAACTTAAATACCCTTTCTATTTTTTTTAGATAAACCCGATCGACCTTGGGCAAGTTGCTGTGGCACTCGGGTTGGTGCCACATAGGGCCCAGCTGGTTTGAACACATAGAACGCATATCACAGGGCCTCATAAAATATATTCAGGGATGTCCGAGACATAAAATTTGGATATGTGAGTAGCTCTGTTGCAAATCCTGTTGAAATTCATATTGAATGAGTAGAATAGCCAGCTATTATCAAAAGGATGATTAAACCAAAATTATAAGAATAATAAATGGAACACAATACTGATAACAAAAAATTACAAGTTTTTTTTTTGCTAAGCAAATTGCAAGTTTTAGTGTTTTATTTGCAACCCTCAAGATCTAAAAAATCTATGGCCAAGAGAAAAATCAAATAATTTTTTTATGGTAAATGCATCCTCATTAAATTGGGCTTCAAAATTTGAACATATAATTATACCTGATAGTAGTCACGCCATGAGAATCCTGACTAGATGAAAATAAATAGTCATACAACATAGGCAAACAACCAGAACCATGAAACAATTATATCAATTGATCCCATTAGCCACCCCTCAAATAATACCATTACTTAAAATAATGTTAAGTTAGTCTTATCTTAGTGTTCTGATGACCCAAAAATGAACTCGATCAAATGAATGAAGAACTTCATCCGCATTTTATGACTCAAAGCATGTTCTTGCATATTTTTTCGAAGATCGCATAAGATTAACACTTGTCATATGGAAAATGCAAATATGGTAATTCGTAAGTTTTAAACATGGCTACTTTTTTTTAATTGGTTTTTAAACATGTCTACTCAGCCTCACTGAAAATGCAAGACATCGAGTCATATTTTTCAAAATCTTTGAAAGGGTTTCTTTGATCATTAGGACATCATACATTTATGCACAATTAATCTCAAGCCAGTATATGGGGTGTATTTGGCCTTTTTAGGTCCCTAAATTGATTAATGCAAAAAAAAAACAGAGGATGTATAAGCAAGAGAATTACCAACTTCAGAAGAAGCCTGCATGATTCTGAGAGACAGATGTTTATTGAACTTAAAGATATGCTGGTAGATGCTCCTCGGCTGTGTGAAGCTGCGGACTCTAGGCTTTAGATACTCAATAGGAATGGATCCACCATTCTCAAATCCCTTTATGAGCTCAGCAATGTCCAAGTCTTCATCTGGTGCCTTGCTTGGGAAAATATTTTCATTGTTGATAATGTGATCAGGCAGGGTTGGCTATTCCCAACCATTATGTTATGTGCAACAACCACACCGAATCAGAGGATCACTTAATGCTTCATTTCCCTTTTGCTCGAGTGATCCGGATCTTCTTGTGGTAGACCTTTAACATCTCTAGCTGCTGTGATGCCGGACAAACGCTAAAACTCTAATTAATGCGATTTGGGATTAACTTTAGATTAGATCGAACAACTGAAATATTCAAATCACCCATCCACATAAAATAATTTACTAAATTTAATTAAAACAATTAGATTACTAAATTTAATTAAAACAATTAGATTAACTAAACTTTAGCGTTCGCATGCATTAACATTTTCCGATCTAGAAAAACAGATTTGATGAGGGATTCGAGTTTTGCTCTAGTTTAAGTTACTAAGCGACAGTTACGGTGTCGTCTCTTAATTCCACTCGGGTTTGAAAATAAAGGCTCGAAGAAATAAATTAACAAAGGATAGGTCAAAGATGTAAAAATAATAATTTAGATTTAGGGTTTAAGATTTTATCAAAGCAAATAGGATATTACCAGAGAAAATGATAGAATAAGAGGATAGAGGTCTAAGGCTTCGCACCAAGGCTATATGTCGGCTTCACACCAAGTTGTACGAGAAATGAATAAACACTTCTCTGGTTTTGAAAGATTCGCTCATTCGATCGAAAACTCTTCACAACTCTTCTAGGGTTTGCACAAAAGCAAGCTCAAATTTCATTCAATAATAATCAACTGCTTATTACCAAGTTATAAAGACCTTATATAGTAGGTCACAAAACAAAAGAAAACCTTAAAACAAATAAATAATAAAAGACAAGTTTGACCCTAAAATTAATTTCCGTTAAAATTTGCGTCGCTGGTTGATCCATCGAGGCTTGAAGTCGATCCATCGACTATATAACTATATAAGTCGTCCAGAGTCTCTTCCGAATTAAAATTACTCCTATCCATAATCGATCGATCGAGGGCTGGGGTCGATCAATCGACTGAGTGCTTCTTCAGCCCTTTAAGTATGTTCTCTTTAACCACTTTTCCGTTCTTTTTCTTTTCGGTTCTTCCATTTCAGTTCCTTTACCGCTTCTTCTGCTATTGGACAATTTCTCGGCTCGAATCTAATGCCCTTGATCTTGATGTCCCCATCAATTCTCCTCGGGTGGGAGAACTCATCCCCGATGAGTTATAGAACCCACGTATGGTGCACTTTGGATGCTTGTCTCCCGGCTTGCCCTTCCATGTGGTGAGGAATGCCTGATTTTTACGTACGTTGGTGGTGAAGTTTGGATACCCAAGACCCATCTCATTCAACCTTTTCTCATACGACTCGGGTGGAATACAGGCTATAAATTGGTTTAATGGACTTGGCTCGTTTGGTCGGGTAATAAGGAATGGATCTAAAGGTATAGTCTCACGGCTTGGGATAGGTGTAAGATTTGCTACTACAACTATCGGATGGTTGTCTTAGTCTAGAGGGAGATCTAGGCCTCCATCATTTTCTCTTTTCATGATTGGAAAAGGTTCCACATGCTTAGGACTATCGTGAATCAACATAAACTTGCCATTTTTAAATTCAGTAAACATATTCAATAAATCAGTGCAATTACACATAGTTCCATTATTCGATAAAATCTGATTGTTAATCCCATGCAAGTTAAAATGATATGTTCCTACCGACTCTAATGACTCATGTAGTACGAACACGCTACCAACACTTTATTCGCTAATAGGAACCCTCCTAACAAAACCTACGGTTCTCACATGAGTCTCATCCTCATCACTTGGCATTTCATGAGGTTCGTAAACTTCTACCCCTAACTCTTCATCTTCCTTCTCATTATTCTGCTGAATAATTAAGCTTTGTGATTTACTGGGACACTGAGACGCAAAGTGACCAAAACCTTGGCACTTGTAACACTTTGTAGTGCACGCCGAGAATTCTTGATCAATGGTCCTTTACCCTTGTCAATCTGAGGACTCACGGGTTTAGAGGATTGACCATAGACATTGTTCGTCTTTTCAATGGGACTAGATCGAAAACCAGGATTTAGGTCAATCACTAACTGGGGCGTCGAGATACCTCTCTAGTTCTTGCACTCTAGCGTAACACTCTTCTAGATCCTACACATGGTGAGAGATGAGTTCTTTTCGTAACCCGGGACGTAGGCCAGTGCGAAACCTAGATAAGGTGACTTCTGGACTCTCATAAGTGTTAGCCCGATATAAGTATTCCTCAAACTTATTGATATACTCATCAACGGACATATCTCCCTGTTTCAAACCATGCTATTGATCCATGGACCGTTGATTGTAGGATAGGGGAACATACTTATCATGAAGTTTCTCTTTCATGTCCGCCCATGTGGCGATGGGTTCGCGATTGAGAGCTTCTCGACATCTTTCCACACTAGTCTAATAAAGCTTGGCTTGCCCTACAAGTTTCATCTTGGTAAATCGCACTTTGTGCTCATCCGACATTTCATACCATTCAAAATAATGGTCCATCGCGACTGCCCAATCTATGTATATTTTGGGGTCGATCTTTCCTTTGAAAGTGGGGAGCATCAACCTTCACTAACTTTGTGATTCTCATCCGGGTGGGGATGATTGTCACGCATGGGAGGATTCCTCATCCTTTCATCAAGATTAACTCTATGATGTTCACCATGAGTCGATCTAGACAACTCTTGGAGTTGTGTCGCTAAATCAACCTGCTGGGCTTGTTGATTTCGCAATTGGGTTTGAATAGCAGCCATCTGGGTATTAAAGCTTTCCATGAAAGCGACTAATTGCTTCGGATTCATTGCAACACACAAAAAGGAAAACACTAACACCGATGCAAAGGAAACCTAAAACAAAATTAAATCCTAAAACCAACCCTAAACTAAAACTTGGCCCTGATACCAAATTTGATGCGGGATAAACACTAAACCTCTAATTAATGCGATTTGGGATTAACTTTAGATTAGATCGAACAATGAAAATATTCAAATCACCCATCCACATAAAATAATTTACTAAATTTTATTAAAACAATTAGATTAACTAAACTTTAGCGTTCGCATGCATCAACATTTCCCGATCTAGAAAAAACGAATCCGATGAAGAATTCAAGTTTCGCTCTAGTTTAGGGTACCAAGCGACAGTAACGGTGTCGTCTCTTGATTTCACTCGTGTTTGAAAATAAAGGCTCAAAGAAATAGACTAACAAAGGATAGGTCAAAGATGTAAAAAAAAATTAGCTTTGGGGTTTAAGATTTTATCAAAGCAAATAGGATATTACCAGAGAAAATGATAGAATAAGAGGATAGAGGTCCAAGGCTTCACACCAAGGATTTCCGAGGCTTCGCACTAAGGCTATACGTCAGCTTCACACCAAGTTACACGAGAAATGAATAAACACTCAGGTTTCGAAAGATTCGCTCATTCGATCGAAAACTCTTCACAAGTCTTCTAGGGTTCGCAGAAAAGTAAGCTCAAATTTTCATTCAATAATAATCAACTGTTTATTACCAAGTTATAAAGATCTTATATAGTAGGTCACAAAACAAAAAAAAACTCTAAAAAATAAATAATAAAAGACAAGTTTGACCCTAAAATCAATTTCCGTCAAAATTCGTGTCGCTGGTCGATCCATCGACTATATAACTATATAACCGGTCCAGAGTCTCTTCCGAATTAAAATTACTCCTGTCCACAATTGATCGATCGAGGGCTGGGGTCGATCGATCGACTGAGTGCTTCTTCAACCCTTCAAGTTTGTTCTCTTTAACCACTATTCCGTTCTTCTTTTTCTTTTCAGTTCTTTCGTTCCGGTTCCTTTTCCTCTTCTTCTGCTATTGGACAATTTCTCTGCTCGAATCTAATGCCCTTGATCTTGATGTCATCATCATGCTGCCTGAGTTCATGCAAAGGGGCTAGCTGAACTTCCGAACTTGATTCCGAACAGTAAATGGAAGTGTCTTGTTGGGCCCCTCTCACTTGCTATTTTTTGGGTCATTTGGATGGAGCGCAATTATTTGTGAAGGCAAGCGCAGTTAGATTATTTAAATTATCAATTAATAAATTAGATTATCAATTAATTATAAATAAAAGAAAGATTACTTAAATTATCAATTCAGTTAAGTTCAATCTCCTCGGGAGGGCTGGCCTTTCCAAAGCCTGCTATGGATGATCCGACGCTGAGGCGGATAAGTTTTGGGGTTCCCTTATCCTAGCGGCTCTTCATAACTGGCTTGGTTTTCCTCTGTTGTTTTTTTGGCTAAAATTAGCCGATCTCGAATTTAGTTTTAGTTTGTTAACACAACAGATTGCAAAAAGAAAAAAGAAAAAAATCTAAGCAAGAGAATATGTGCTTCTTAACATATCTGTGTCGCTTAAAAAGCCTGAAGGAAGATCAAAATGTTTTAACTTCTAGCTATGGCCCCCTTTGTTGTGAAGAGGAATATACAAATTTTTTGTTTTCATATTTTTTATTTTATCTAGAACTTGATTGGGTTTGTCAACATTGAAGAGAGTATAGAAGCTTGTGCAGGCATGTTGGGAGGATAATAATTTGACCAAAGTTAACCAGGCAATTACCAACTAAGATTTATTTATTTTTGTATCGTTCATCGGAATTGACGCGGGACAACGACCCTAGGATCCGTGAATGCCCATGATATGCTAATTTGCCGAAATTAAACTAATTAATTTGACCAATTAAATAACAAATTAAAGCGATACCTTGGGTTTTGTGGGATTCTGCTTAAGTGACCATGCTCGGTTAGTGTAAGGTCCAATCAGACGCACAAGATCCGTTAGAATTGAGGAAGAGGCGATCCGAGAGATAGAACTCTCGCTTCGTCTAGGTCGGGGCGTTGGATCGTAGTTCTTCGTGGAATTGGGAGTTCATCGCTAGGGCTTTGAATGGAAGAGATCAATGACACGAGTTGAATACGCTCAAGACCAACAACGGTTGTGGATCGGTGGGTAGGGTCGGATTCAATCCACGAGGATGAACATTGAGAGTATTCTAGATTTAGGGTTGGGGATTAGAACAATCAATAGAAAGGAGAAAATGATTGCAAGAGATGGGGGAAGATAGGAGATTCAACCAAGAAACAAGAAAAATAAAGAAGATCAAAGATAAATGGGCATCTCACCCTTGGCCTCACACTAAACCCCTCTCGGGGAAAAAAACTTACTCTTCAAGCTTCTCAGAAGCCAAAATGCAATGCATTCTCATTCATTAATCATCAAATGCCAAAAATGGCTTACAAAAGTATGCTTTATAGTAACTACAAAGGGAATAATCCCTAAAATGGCAAAGTGTGAAATTACCCAAAGTGGTAACTTACAATTAGACATAAAAGCAATAAAATCTGGACAAAAAGGACAAAACACGTCATTTAAGTCGCAAGGCGGAGATTTCCACGGATGTCTGACCTGGGGCTAACGAACGTCCGTTTTCTATCCACGGAAGTTCGTAATGCACACTAACGTCCGTCACACAAAAGCAGTGAGGCCCTCAAAATCCAGACGCCCGTTCAAAACCTACGGAAGTCCGTCACCTGATGCTTCTGTGCCTCATGGGCTGATCTCTAGAGCCTTTCCTCGGTGGTTCTTGAAGCTCCTTGGCCCTTCCATCGCTTATTCCTCTGTCGGTACACCTTGTACGGCCTGAACCCTAGGTCATTGGTGTCGGCGTTCCCCGTAATTTTATTAAAAGTTGAAGACAAAAGCTATAAAGAACAAATGATGGAGTAAGGAGCTGGCCAAAAGGAATGTAATCCAACTAAGAAAACAAAAGAAGATACAACTAGACGAGAGAGCCTTAAAAAAAATCGATTGATTCCTCGAAAGCATCAAGAAGCAGCGATCAAGTCCTACCCATTAAACCATTCTAATGGCACAGAGTTGCCTGCCACCTCCATGGGCGTCAGAATTGGATGTAGCTCCAACAGAAGGTTCATTCTCACAAAACAATAAGGACCGCACTCGCATGAGCGAATATGACACCATCACCACCCACCAGATCTGGGACTTCTTTTTCCTTATTTATTGATGGATAAGCTGGGATTGAACCTAAGACTTCAAGGTTGTTGCAAAATTGTCAACCTTCCATTGCTATATAAAATACCCACATAGAAAATTTGAGAATGTGGTTGATATTATTTAACCTATAGTCCTATCTTATGGGCACTATTGCTCAAGAAGCTCAGTTAAATTGTGATGAGACTTTATGTATAGAAAATGATGCAGGAACGCTAACCCTAAAATAACATAAATCCTGCATGATAGGGGTTAGAGTTTTCAATCTTTAATTAAAAAATAAAAATAAAAAATGAAAGAAGAATAAGATAGAAGATCTTCGGATTTGCTCCAAAAAAGCTTGTCGGCTTCGCACTAATGATAGCTTTGAAGAATCACTCCTCAAAGGCGAAAACTCTTCGCAAGTCTTCTACGAAAGATTCACTCTTTCACAAGATGCACAAAAGCAACACACCAAACTTTCTTTTGATTCTCGCTCGAGTGGGAACCGATGTAACTCAAGCGAGTTTGAACAAAGTTTTCGTTTAACTCGTTGTCAATCTTACTCCAGCGGGAACCATTGTTGCTCGAACGAGTCTAGGCAAAGACTCGTGCTCCCTTGCCGGCCCAACTTTGCTTCATGGCCGTTTGAAAGTCCATTTATGGGTCCACTTCTTCCTTGTTGACTTTCTTTGTTTGACCCGGCCACGATCCAAACATGCGAATCTAAATTCCGCATCAATCCCCTTTACTTCGAAAAAGTTCGACCTCGAACTTTGACCGAAATTGATCTTCTTCGTGGAGGTTAAGAACAATATTTGGGAAACTTTGATCAAACGCCACTTGGAGAAGTTAACAGGATTTGACTCGGACGAGATCCGATCCGATTTTGTTACTCCGGTTTGAACTTGCTTTGGAGCACAACCAATATGATCTTGGGACCTGTGGACCATGGGATCGATAGGCTTTATCCCGGATAATTGCTCTTCATCTATCTCGAATTTTTCAACGGTCTCGGGCTCGGTAAAGCCTATTGCGGCTACTCAAGCTTCAACGCTCTCAGGCTCTTCAACGATTTCGGGATCATCAACGGCAACATCAATCGGGTCTTCTATAAGGATGGGAGTATTTAGATTCATCGTGGGTACGGTATCTTCTACCGGTATAGGTACTACCACAGGCGCAGGTAGAGGAACTCTAACCTGTAAAGGTTGTCTCACGGGTACAGTTGTGAAAACGAAACTTGTAATCTTCGGTCTCAAAGCTTGAATCATTGTCAAAATGTCTGAGGATAAATCGTGAATAAAAGCTTTGATAAGTATCGTACTGATATCCTCATGCTATGCAACCACTATCTGACGCGACCTTAGCAACTCGCAGTAAACATTGTTGAGAAGCGACAGATGCTTGAATATGGAACCATATTGGTTTGGATGATCTACCTTTCTCCTCGTACCATAATTTTTTCATTTTCGCCGTCTTTTGACACACGAACAGAATGTTCCACCGTTTCACGAACGTTCTCATAGAGACCATGTAATCGTTCAATTCACGAAGGGCTTCGAGAATTTGATCTTTACCCATGATTTCGCCAATCCACTTGCCAAGGGGGTTTAATCTTGCTCTGATAATTTGATGCAGGAAAATAGCATGCTGACCCTAAAATAGCATAAATCCTGCACGATAGGGGTTAGGGTTCTCAATCTTTAATTAAAACAACAATAAAAATTAAAAGAAGAATAAGATAGAAGATTTTCGGATTCGCTCCAAAGAGGCTTGTTGGCTTCGCATCAACGATAACTTTGAAGAATCACTCCTCAAAGGTAAAAACTCTTCGCAAATTTTATACGAAAGATTCACTCTTTCATAAGATACACAAACACAACTTAATTTTTTAATTCATCATTAACTCCTTCAAATTGTATTTACAATGCCTTTATATAGGCAAACAAAATCTAATGAAACATATAATCGAAATTAGAAAAACTCCTAATCTAAAAGGGAAACTAAAGCCTAAATTTTTGAGTGATACTAGGCCTAGGTAGTCACTTCCGTGTAAAGTCACTTGAGCGAGTCTTCAAAATTGCCCACGCAAAACTTTCTGTTGATTATCGCTCGAGCAAGAACCGATGTTGTTCGACGGAGTTTGAGCATAGATTTTTCGCTTAACTCGTCAACAATCTCGCTCGAGCGGGAACCATTGTCACTGGAGCGAGTCTGGGCAGAGACTCGTGCTCCCTTGCCAACCCAACTTTGCTTCACGGGCTGTTTGAAAGCCCATTTATGGGTTCACTTCTTTCTTGTGACTTTCTTCGTTTGACCCGACCATGATCCAAACATGTAGATCTAAATTCTGCTTCAGAAAGCTTGTCAAATCTACGAAATATATCACAAAAACAATATAATTAGATGTGAATTGCACTGATTAAGAGGGTTTTGCATTTAGTTATCATTACCTAATAAAGCTTTGTCAACTTCATTCAACCATGGAATGGTCCTCAAAATTAAGGTATTCTAGGAAAAAACATGAAAAATGCATATCAAAATACATGCATGTGTTTTTCAAAAAAAAGTACACCAAATCCTAAGCACACTATATGATGGTGCACATTTGTCCTTTTCCAAAAGGGTGGGCAACTACTCAGGTGATGAATGGTTCTTTCGTCTGCCCCTCTTTATAAGAGAAAATGAGAAGTACCATCATATCCAAGATCTTTGTTATGAACCAAAAGTAATAAGGAATTAACTTCCTGCTGCTCTTAAGCCTAGGCATTTTTGGAATATTGGTTAAGACCTTAAGAAATGGTAGCAGAGCCAGCACCACGTCTTGAGTTCAAGTCACAAAAGGGGCGACCTGGGGGGCCCCAAAGAGGGGTACCGGAGTGAAAGCCACACCACAGAGTGGGCTGTCGTGGATCCCCGGAAGGGGCGACCTGAGGAAAGGGCTACCTGGGGACCTCAAAGGGGGTACCGGAGTGAGAGCCGCCACAGTAATTAGGAATTAACTTTTCGCTCCACTAATGCCTAGGCATTTTTGGAGTAATGGTTAGAACCTTAACACTCTAGATATTAACCTTATCCATAGTTCTATACTAACATATGAACACACTTAATCCCATCAGCATAGTTCACCCATGTGCTACAATAATGTGATATCATCTCTACCAGTCCAAAACTCCATATCAGTCACCAAATTCAATAACTTATTGAAAAAATCGTGTATAAAATGTGATTTATTCCCAATGTTACCTAGGCACTTGGTACAGGTGCCAAGTGTCAAGGTGCTAATAGGTGTTTAGCATGCCAATTCCTAAAGATTCTAATATGGCGACACGGACATAAAAAATAAATTAAATATATATAGAAAAAATACATAATATATGTCAAGATCCTAAATAAACAAGTATACTAAATTATAAAATTTGTTTTCAACGACCCAAATCTTTTATTTAGCAGTTACTAAATTTTATACCATTTTTTAGTTAAATGAAGTTCATTTATCGTTGTGAAAATGATGAGCATTTTGATGGAATTATGTGGCATTTTCATATATATGTAGAATTTCCGTGCTCTTTGAGGAGTGTCCAAGTGTTGGCACGTGTGCCAAGTGCCACCAAGTGTCGGCACGGCAAAAATCTCAAAGTAGAAGTGCCAAGGTAACACTGTTTATTCCTAAAACGAACAAATCCTGTCCTAATCGCAATTTAAAAAAAATCATATTTTATTAAAAAAAATAGCAGATGTTGAAATTAATTCTTGACTTTTACAATAAATTGTGATTAATTCCCGGTTTTATGCCGAAACCAGAACCCCGATTTGGTGACTAGGGCCCAGACTCCAGAATAAGAAAACAAACTCTCAAAATTAAGTTGAATTTATTTAAAATAAATTATTATTTTGTTTGTTATATTAGCACATTTTACCCAAGGGCCTTAACATCTCTAACTGAAAATGATGTTTTATTGAGAAGCTGCCCCATGCTGCTTCTCTCCCAACATCATTTTCATCATGTGATAGACTTTTTAGAAGCATCATATTAGAAATAACATGAAACACACCTCTTTTCAATGTCTGACAAGTGCTTTTTGGAACAGTGTTGCCAAACAGGGCCTATAATTACAGTGAGAAGTAATTCTAAACATAAATACTGCTTTAAAGACGCCGCGAGTGATAATTAAAAACATAATCAATGATCGTCCATCTAACTTGCAATTCCTAACACAAAAGCTATAAATCGATAACTAAACCCAAAGCCAATGGATGGAACTCCACGAGAAATTTGAATAAAGATGATAAAAAAATGAAAGTAACCTGTTTATCGAGTGGATGTCTAAAATTGTATGCTTGGAGATCGCTTAAGACAACGAACGCAACAGCTCTACAAACAGGACACAAATTCTCCATCTCTTCTTCCTCAACTGGAATCACAGAGAAAAGGATATGAACTGATGAGAGAGAGAGTGAAAGGAAAATGGAGCGAAGAGTTCCGTTCCACTTTTATCAGATGTCTCCGAAGAGACATTAGTAAAGGGGAAGTCAGTATATATGATATTTTAAGAAATCACACATTTAGTCGATTTGGGACTATGTTTTGAGCCTTTCTGAGCTTTGCTCATCGTGACTTGGAACTAATTAATATAGAATCCAATCCCTCGCTTAAACTGCTAATCTGCCCATTTGTTCTAAAGAAGAATGATAAAACAAATGATCAAATCATGTAACTTGGTATTGAGCTACCTCAACCCTAAACCCTATGGCCTAACCACCATCCCAAATTCACTCTCAATCTGCACAAATAACAACAAAGACAGCATTTTCAGAGGTGGACTAGAACAAGCACTCACATGCTGGGTCTCTGACTGGGCTCTTATTCACTAATATTGACCGGCGTTTTTACCGGGTCGGGCACATAAACTTGACCCGTTGGGCAGGTCAGGTTGGGCATATGCGGCAGCAAAACTGGACTTTGGGTTGGGTCAACTCAACCTGATATTTTATACATAAAATTGTGGAACATAGGGGGGGTTTTGTTGGGTTAGGTCAAAATTTTCAGATCGCAGGCATGTAGTCTTGACCGGGTCAGACATATGTCATTTTCCCATTGGGCAGCCAATAGTTTTATAAGAAAACATGTGCTTAAATATCAGCCTCGGACCCAGTCGATAAGCCGCTGCATTATCGGACTTTAAATCCCTTGTTAGGTAACCAACCCAAGAGCCAACGCTTTTGGTACACAAATTAGGTAACCAACCCAAGAGCCAACGTTTTTGGTACACAAATTGGATGTACGCCATTTGGAACCATCCTGTGTTCCATGTGATTTGATGCCCATGAACTATAGTGCACGAGATTGGGTCAAAAGATGATCTTGGTCGTCTGATTCAAAGCAGTCAAAAGCAATCTCAATGAATGGTGTGCTAGACTTACATGGTAGCCATTAATTTTAGATGGCATTTGACAACTTTACTTAGATGATGGAGATTGTTCTTCATCTTGATCTTTTGCACCAAAAAACTTTAGATCATGGCCGACCTATCAAACAAAACACATGATTCCATGTGGCGCACATCACAATAACCGGAGTTCCAAGTCACCTGGCACTTACGCAGCTTAGCTACTAATAATAATTACGATGGAGCATCAGGCACATCAATGAGATGGTTCAGATCAATGAACAATGAACATGTAATCCGGGTAGAGATTTTTATACAAGTACATTTTTTACAAGACATCCCCAAGAAGTCTTAATAGTTAATATAATATCTTTCTTCTTTTTCTTATATAAAAAATATATTTTTCTTCTTTAGTCATAGACCAGAAAAAAATCCACTTTCAGCATCTAAAGAAATTATTTCGATTAGGAAAATGTTTAGATCAATAAGGATCATTATACTACACAATCAAACACGTGCCGACCCAAATCGATGAGCAAGGCAATGATGATGAGATATGCACACACAAGCAGCACAGCTTGCTGAAAGAGAACCTGCATGTAATTTATTTCTTCCATGTTACAGTTATAAATCAATATATTACAACTGGTGACGAAAAGAGAGTTGCAAAATCATTGTAAAGATGATGACTTGGTAAAGTATGCTGTTCTTCTCCGAACGATCTCTTGAATTTGCTCAGATGTCAAAACTGCAGAATCGTTATCAAAGTTGTCATGCTCCATCTGTCGACGAAGCTGAAAATGAATGTTAAGTGACATCTATACTATGGGTTTTCTGATATAAGAAAGAATTAACTGCAATATTTAAGATCAGGAAGCGCAAAGCCGACCCAAATAGAAGGTATAAGGCTATGATGATGATGATTTAAGATCAAGGAGAGTGGTGTAGTACTGCAATATGAGAGTGCCCATTCACATCATTCTGTTTTAATCGAATGGTGGCCCAACAAGTGGGACCGGACCACTGACGCAATGTAAGAGAAGTCATGGTGCATTGGGTCAACGGTAGCACTTCCAATTCTATCAGTCTTGGATGCTGGTCCAATCATGTAAGAACATGAAGTACCACTATATGGTAAATGGGCCGTTCCAGAGTAAAATTGGCAACAGGCACTTTTTTCGGCATGTGGTACTATTTTTCATTAAGTGTGCATATGATGCAAAGACCAGTCTAAAGATCTGTGGTGTCGAAGATTGCGTTCAAAAACTACCTCTATCTTGTCATAGGCAAACATCTTTAACACGAATGGCTAAAATTGATTTTCGAGATTTACAATTTTACATGATAGTCGTTCATTTTAAAAGGCGCTTGACCACTTTGAATCACAGGATGGAGATGATTTTCGATGGGTATCGACCCACCTGCTTTTTATCGTGGCCGTCGCATCACATGACAAACTTTCTGTAACATTGTGAACTGTCCAAAATAAGTGACCCATTCTCAATCTTGCTTGGGAAAGGGTCGGGCATGATGTACCAACTCCTGTATTATTATGGTACAACATACCGTTCATTAAATAATTATCAGAGATTTTTCCCTAGTTATTCATATGTTAGAGAAAAATTTTGTTATTTACTGTCTCAAGGATCTCAGATTGGTCACTCAGATGAAATTTACGCATGTGCTTTAGCATCTCCAATTGCTGCAAAACATTCAACAGTGAGAACATTCAACTCTTATTACCATAAACAAACATATATAAACAAAGGATATAAATCCGATTCATACAAGAATCCTTCCACAAATCCAATGGTGGCAGTTTATTTCATCTTTGTTTCATTAAGAAGATTATAATGGGATCTATGTCAAACATAGATAAATAGATGAATCCTACCTTCTCTTGCAGTTTTTGCTGATTATGCATTTTTGCTGCAAATTCATCAGGGTCAAGCTCAGCTTCATCGCAGACCATCTCTTCCCTGTAATTTTGACAAAATAAAACGGTGCTTACATTCCATCCACAATTCTAGATTCAACTTAGTCTAAAAATGCTGCAACTTTGAAAAGCAAATCAATCCATTTTACGAAGCATGCTGCAAAAAAAACTATTTTTCCCCAAAACATTTATTGTCATCAATTCTTAAATTTTAATCCGAGTTCCCCTGGAATTTGCAAGCTCATTTATACTGTCAGCAACTGACAGATTTATTTCGCCTTCTAGTAAAGACTTTTAGTATCACAATTTGAGTCCAATGAGGAGCTCTTAAATATCATACACCCAAATCTTTCTGTGCATGCTATTGATACAAGAGATATGAAATCATATGGAATCATTTTGGCCCTCAAGCTCACATGTGTTATTGTTTAATGATTTGGTTAGTTTCCTTTTTTAATGTACATGTTTCGTGTCTTTTCAAGCTAAATACTGCCATCACCAAAGATGTTTGGTGCACTCTGTTTAACAGTTAGTTACTAGTTCCTTCTCTCGCAAGTCTTCAGGCCGGCCTCCAAAAGTCTATCTGGAGGTGCAGCTTGCGTTATGTACCTATGAATTTTAAAAATTTCGGGAATAGCATCTGAACATACACAATTTTTTGCCTTCTTCTCAAGTTCTCAAAGTACTCCCAATGTTGCAGATTTCTCAAGATCACAAGTATTCTTAAAGGTCCTTTGAGGAGAAGAGCATGGTGCGGAAAGACTGTAGAGCACTGGGTTTTTTTTTTTTGATTGGTATGACGCTATAATTTCATTGAAGGAAATGAAATAAAACAAATCAAAGAAGCCGAGTGGGGTGCTCAGTGTGAAAACGAACAAAAAAAAAGGAAAATAGAATCCATCAACAAAAAAAAAACAAAAAAGGAGAAAAACAAGAAAGCTTAGGCCTGGGCCATGCTCCACCTAGGGTAAGGGGGACTCTCTGCCACCCAAAATTCATTATTGTTATTTTCTTGAGCTTCTCTAATGTGCAGAGATCTTGAAATACTTTGATGGTACATCCCTCGACTAAGGTAATGGTTTTAAAATGTGCATGTCTGGTTTAATACCAAGATTCAAGAAAGAATATATGGATATCAAAGGACAATGCTTGTTCCAGTAATTACTCTGTATTTTTAAGAATTAAAAGTGTTTGTAGTTCTTATAGATGACCAGTGAAAGATGTGAACCATCTAGTGCTGTTGCCAGACAGTTGGACCATGTCACACACCATGAGATACGAACAGTTAAATTCTAATGCATCAATCATTTTTTTTTTTGATCGGTAAATAGAGATTCCATTTCATAAAAAAAATCAGCGAGAAGCTGAAAGATTACAAAACGGCAAAAAAAACCGGCCAAAAACAGCGCCGAAAGACAGCCTTCCCCCATCGCTGCAGGCAAGAAAAGGCGAAGCGAGTCATAGCCACAGGTCTCCAATATCCTGCCCCCCATATTTATCCAACAAAGTCCAGTGACACATTAGCTCTTTAATATGACTAAGGATGGTGCTGATGGGACGACGTTTGTGGCAAAACATTCTAGCATTTCTTTCCAGCCAAATGGTCCATAGAACCAAGTAGGCCCCCACCCTCCAAAAAGCCCCTTTCGGGCCATTCCATCTTAGACCATTCCCAGAAACCAGAAAATCAGACAGGTTTTCCAGGACAACCCAACTGAGATCGAAAGACTTTAAGGATAATGCCCCAAATCTTAGTAGCAACCCAGCAATGTAAAAACAGGTGAGAAATAGATTCTTCCATCTAAAGGCACATTGGGCATTTGTTCCGGAGAGGTTTACCCCGATGAAGAACCATTCCACTCTAATCATCGGCTTACAAGTGAGGGCATAGTAGAAAGACTTGACCGAGAAACTGCCATTTTTGCTCGCCATCCACATTCTCGGTGTCTCGGCGTTGGCAGTTCGGGGAAGAATTATAAAGCGCAGCCATCAACAAAAGGTAATGTTCCATCTCATCCTCCGTCAAATCCCTCCTAGTGGTAACCTCCCAAACCAGAGAAACACTACCGGAAGATAAGAAATTCACAATCAAGCCTTGAGGGGCTACTGACACGTTGAATATCGAAGGAAACATCGATCTGAGCGGGTATAAGAATAACCAGGGATCTTCCCAAAAAGCGATCCGAGAGCCGTCACCCCAGCTGTACCGGACCCATCTGGAGAAATCTCTCCATATCGAGTTGACATCTTTCCACCAAGCTGATACATTCCTGGTTCAGTTGGTATTAATCCCTCCAAAACCCGGCAAACTACCATATTTCTGACTGAGAATAGACAACCATAACCTGTTCTGTTCGGTTACACTCCCCGCCCGCCATAACCATTTTCCAAGAAGCACTATATTGGTTTGGTAGAGATTCCTAATGCCAAGACCTCCGAAACACTTAGGAAGTTAGCACACCTCCCAAGCCACCATGTGGTTTTTTTTTTTCCAAACCAGTGCCTTCCCACAGAAAGTCCCTCTCAATCTTTTCAAGGGCATGAATGATCGCCATCGGACATTTGAAAACTGGCATACAAAAGATGGGCAGGCTGGAGAGAACCGAGTTCAAAAGTTGGAGCCACCCCCTAGTGCTAAGGAACTTCCCCTTCCTAAGTGGCCAGCTTCCTTTGGAATCTCTAGATGACTACCTCCCAATCGCTAGACTTCGGCTTCTCGGTCCCCAGAGGGAGGCCCAGATAGGAGATGGGGAGCGTGGAGGCGCCACACATAGCCTTGGTGGCTAAAGTCTCAGCAGCCCCATGGTCCAAATTAATACCAGAAATAGTGGATTTTCGCAAGTTCACCTTTTTGCTCGGATACGGCTTCGTAAACTGTTAGAATATTGGCAAAAGCTGACACTTCCTCAGGGTTAGCTTTGCCAAAGAAAATGGTATCACCGGTGTATTGTAAGTGGGTTACGGCATAACCGTTGCTACCCACCGAAATGCCCGAGATCCGGTTCAGATCATGGGATTTGTTTATGAGAGCCCCCAAAGCCTCCCCGATCAGATTGAAGAGGAGAGGAGATAATGGATTGCCTTGTCTCAGGCCCCGCGAACTCTTGAAATATTCGGCAGGTGCACCATTGACAATCACTGAGAACCAAGGCGAGGCTACACATGCTCTCATCCACTTTCTCCCTATATCGCAAAAACCAAAACATTTCGGCATATAGTCAAGGTAATCCCAATTAACTTGATCATACGCCTTCTCCATATCAACTTTCCAAACAAAACCCAGCATGCGCGTAGAGGAAGCCGAGTGGACCACCTCGTGGGCAATGATTGCTATATCCATGACTTGCCGCCCTTTAAAGAAAGCCCCTTACGTCTCAGATACAATAGAGCTCAAAACCAGCTTAAGGAGGTTGGCTAATAGCACCTTCGCCAGGATTTTGTACAGGCAATTAATAAGGCTAATAGGACAGAAGTCTCTAATATCGGAAGCACCCTCTTTTTTTGGGATCAAGGTGATGAATGTCGAGTTAAGGGTTCTGCCAATAACTGCCCTAGAGTGGAATTCCCTGAAAAATTCGAGGCTGCCGAATTTTCGAATTTTAGGCAAGCCTAGAAGCAAACGAAAAATTCCATGTTGAATCTGTCAAGACCTGGTGATTTATTCTTCACACTCTGCTTAAGAGCATCCCAAATTTCGGTTTCCGAAAACGGTCTTTCCAAAACATCTCGGTCATCCTGGCAAATAGAGGGGAAGGAGAGGCCATCTAACTGCGGCCTGGTCCACCCTTTATCTTGGATCAAATTACGATAGAAGTCCGAGATTTGCGTTTAATTTGCTCCGGTTTCGAAAATTCAGCCCCATTCACCACAATTCTAGTCAGGATTTTGTTCTTGGACCTAGAATTCGCTACCATGTGAAAATATTTAGTGTTGTTATCCCCAACTTTCAGCCAGTGGACTTTAGATTTTTGTTTACAGCTTATCTCTTCCTGAAGGCCTTTCTCGCTAAACCTCATCTTGAGATTGAGTCTTTCGGCGACTTCGGCCACCCTCAAACATCTATCCTCCTTAAAGAGGTCTGACTCTTTAAGACGATTGAGGATAGTCGCTTTCCATTCGTGAAACAGCCCAAAAACCTCTCGATTTCATTGCTTGATGTGCCCTTTTAGGTACCCCAGTTTGAAGATCAATCGGAAGGCAGCCGAACTGTGGGGGTTAGTTTCCATCCACCAGAGCGGAACCAGAGCTTTGAAGTCTCGTTAAGTAGCCATTGATTCTCAAATTTGAAAGGGGTAGGGCCTCTGCCCAAGGATCCACAATCGAGCAGAAGAGGCATGTGGTCTGAAACTACTTTGGCAAGACCATGAAGAGACGTGTGGGGGAAGCAGTCAAGCCAATCGGTGGACACTAGAAAGTGGCCAAGTGGCTGAAAGTGGTAGCCTGCTGTAGGTTTGACCAAGTAAAACGAGCCCCCAACAGTGATAAATCTACTAGAGCCCAATTGTTGATGAAGGAGTTAAGGTTGGCCATGTCTCGCCGGTCTGTTAGGCCACTAGACGATTCGTGGGAGTGATGCAAAGCATTGAAATCACCCCCCACACTCCATGGCACATCCCACCTAGCAGCCATAGCAGCCAGTTCGTACTAGAAGTCATCCTTTTTGCCCGCATCGGTTGGCCCATAAGTACCAGCAAAGGCCCCAACACTTCTCGTTATCCTTGTTTATCAACTTGATCGAAGCTGAGAAGCGACCGATTTCCTCATCGATCTTTTGGAAGAGGGTCGAATTCCAAGCAACGAGGATCCCCACCCCCCGACGCCCCGACGGAATCCACACTGCATCAATCATATTTGTAGGTATCTTTAGTCACTTAGGTATCAATTGGCATCAATTGAAGACATTCTCGGTGTGCTGCAGTAGCCCAGAAGGTGAAACCTTGGTAGTTGGACCAGAGAAATTTGACTACCGCGAAATAAAAGTTATGTAATTGATACCAAACTTTAATAATCAATTCAACCCTTTGACTCAGTTACTTTGGAAACCATGAAGGCCCAAGATGTGGGTCCATCCTTATTTGAAATCCTTCCCTACTCTCTATTGTACCCCTCTAGTTCATCTTTATAGCAAACCCCCTTTTTAGCTATCCACTTTGCATTATGTGGGTTCATCATTGTTCAAATTCCTTCTCTCCTCTCTCTTGTACCCCTCTAGTTCACCTTCATATCCAAACCCCTTTAGCTATCCCTTTCATCACCCGATAAATCCTTGAAGCTATGACCACCCCATCGTCATTAATCTCATTTAAACCCTTCTCCTACCCGAAACTAGATAATTAGATTAGCCTAATATTTTAGAAACCTTAGGAACTTTATCCTTTCTAAATTTACTTTGTAGCCCTTCTCTCTTCCACCTATTTACCTTTCGCCCTTTCCAGAATAATTCTTGGATGGTTGTCATGTGTCACATCGAAGAACCACTTCTATTAAGAAAACCAAAATGCCTATGCTACAAGATGGGCCAATGGAAGCTTGACATTTGTCAAGCATCCAATGGTCCATCTTGGAGCCTTTTTTATATACATTGAGCCCATTTCTCCTTGTAAACGGCCGAATTTTTTGAACGCTAAAGAATCTCTGCCCACTTGCATCCTCAACTCCTTCATCACTCTTAAGATTGTGTTTGACAACATGGAAGTTCGAAATGTACAGTGGAATTGATTTGTCAATTCCAAATTTATTGTTTGATTGCATTTTAAATATGTAGAATTGAAATCGCATGGGGCCCAATCGTGGAATTCACTTCCACCCACTAATTTATTCACAAGTCATTTGTAATTCCAGCCTTGAAACCTTTGAAATGGCAAATCCACAGGGTAATTTTGTCATTCATATCTCAACTTGTGGAATTGAAATCATGTGGGGCCCACTTGGGATTTTTATTTAGGTTGATTAAAAATGCCCTTTGTCCAATTCCATAGGAAAATATTTCCCAGATATGCTAATAAAGTAGTAGAACTGCAATTCCAAGGAAGTCATTTCTTTTTTTGATGACGGGGTATATGAGCCTCTTAGAGCACACGACTAAGTACCCGGGCACGTGCAACACCTACACATCACACGTGCCAGGTAAGTAGGAATAAATCCCCTGCGGATGGCCAACAGGAGGTGGGATTCGAACTCAGGATCTCTGCTTCTTGAGCAGTGGACCTGGTCATTGTGCCAACCCCCCCCCCCCCCCCCGTTGGTTAATTCCAAGGAAGTCATTTCCCAGTCAGCATAATCAAACAGGAGGTGTCATTTCTAGAGGACGTCAATTCTCAGGAAATTTGCATGGAATTGTAAATCCACTTCCAAGTTTGAATTCTTAATTAGCAAACACAGCCTTGGAGAAACCTTAAATCTCAGCCTTTACCTTACAAAAAACCTAGATCTTAGGACTCCTACCACTTTCCCTTAAAAGCCTCTCTATTCAAGCCACTAACCCCTGATCAGGATTTCCTAAGGAAGTATTCCATCTCAAATCTCTTCCTATTTATCTTTTCGTTTTGCTTTATTTTCTTTTTTATTTTCCCTGTACACTTATTGAGTCATTACTCCACCAAGTTCGTCACAGAAGTAAGGTTCAAGAATAGGACATGTCCCTTGGGGCAAGGGGATATTTTGTTCGTTAATGAACTCACTCCTGTTCACTTTGCAACCTCTATCTTAGTCATTGCCGTGTCAGAATGACAAGCGAGCGACCTTGATAATGGTAAAAGCACGCGTACGATGAGACCTACGCAAAAAAAGCTATTTGTTTTTTTTCTCTTACTCAATCCAAAGCTAAGTAGAGACCGCGGATCTCGCGGGCGCGGTAGGTGTGTCTACGCATTTTCGATCACGCAACTATAATCCTTGCCTGGTTCTCAAGGTCGTGGATCAGAGAGTCAATCATATTTAATTGAGGTTTCTCGACACTTCCTTAAAAATCGAGTGGCGACTCCATTTTTCATCCTTTCGTGGCCCAAATCCCCTTCGAACGTAGGTGTTTACAGTACTTAATAAGTTCCAAAGTTTTAGAAAATGTTCTACTATGATGCTAGATGATTCTAATAGGGGAATTTGTACCTTTACGCCTTTTTGTGGGTTCATGTGGGTGTTTGTGCCTGTGCATGCTTTCAGGTGTCATAGTTAAGGATAGATACATCATTTTTTAACTTTTGATCATTGTATTTAAATCAAGGGGTGGTATAAAATAATACAAGTATTGCTATTACCAAACTGTGTATAGAGTTTCAAGGTATTTAACCAGCATAAGAATCACTAGACTACTTTCCACATGTATCAGGGTGAAATATCAAGAAGTGCACTCATATTATCAAATCCACTGGAACAAGTTGTTCTGTTATTAGTTGACCCAAAGCAATAATGCTGAACACCACCGTCAGCCAAGAACACCACCATTAGCCAAAAGAAATCAAAGAAAAACATCACCTAATAATTAGCACAACTGAGGAGGGGTGAAATAAAATTACATGTTGGAATGATAAGTACGTCACTAAACGAGGTGAACTCAACCAAAGTACAGCAAACATTTAGGACACGAACTTGGAATAGTGGATACCACCTGAATTTAAGCTTTGAAAATCGACTAAATGAAAAACTTTGCCACTGAAACTTCTTTTCACTAAATTTAAAGGGGATTGACAGTTGACATTCCTCAGAGGAATCTTAAGGTTATGCAGTTATAAAGCAAATTTTTGCCATCCATCCATTCAAAATTTCAAATGCTGATCTCCGCAGAATTTGAGGTTCATTTTCTGGGACAATCAGATTTTGAGAGGATTTGGTAAGTTAACCATGCTTTTGATGCTCCATCCTTTAATGATGGGTAAAATGGGCTGGGCAGGCCCAAAGTGCTGCTAAGCCCAACCTGCCATGGGACAATCAGGGATAGTGCTTGACAAAGTGGGCCAGGCCTTAAATATAGGTCCGATTCAAGCCGGACCAAGGCCTGTCAAGCTGACTCACACAAGCATAAATGAGCATAAACTGGACTGGACTTGGGCTAGGATTTTAGGCACTAATAGATAGGCCTGTTTAAGGTCCAACCCATTTGCATCCTAAGATTATTAATCCCATTTGTAAATCTTTCAAGGTGAACGTCATTAAAAGTAAAACTGTAAGGTTCATCTCGTAATGAAGGATAGAAATAAGCCTAGGATGTGGTGCAAACTGTCCTTGATTAAACTTCAAAAGTTTAACTTGCAGCGTATTGTTAAGTGACGAAAGAGAAAAAGGGAGCAAGAACTTCCCATAACTTTAGAGGATGTTAAAAATATGAGAGGAAATCCACTAATTGGGGCTACTACCCCTCTCAAAGGGAGAGGAGAAGTTTTAACTCTTGCCTTGTTTTTTTTGAAATATCTGACAATTGGTTGCAGCTTACCTGAAGATAACAGAAACTTGTAAAGTCTGTGTATATATAAAAGCTTGTGTACGTATACTACTCTCAAGCCTCAAAACAGTCGAAATAACAGAAAACACTCTAAATAACAGAAACGCGAGAAGGAAAAAAAGATCAGGCAAAAACAACATATTGGCTAAAATATCAGAAGATTAGAGAGCTTACTCTGCAACAAATTCATAAAATTGAATCATCAAATCCTGGTCATTCTCATAAGCCACATTTACTTTTCCCAAGCAAGCAATGCCAAACCTTGGATCTGTAACAAAAGAAACTCGATAAGCCTATAATTCGATGCCAATTAAGCCATGTCTGATGTACAATTAATTTACATACAGAGAAAAGACAAGAAATTTAGTAGGCGGGCATTTCTATCCAAATATCCTGTCTTTCCAGAAACAAAGTAAAAATGCAATCCTTCTCAACATGTACCATTAATTACTTCAACAGGATGGGTGAAACATATTTCATTTGATAAAGAAAATTAATTGTTGGATTATAGAAAATTTGGAGCCGAGCTATATATTGTGGTTTCTAGCTCTTTACAGTGCCTAGTGATACAAAGGATTATAGAGACAAATGTCTTACTGTCTATGAAAAACGTTTTAATGTTGCAAACTGCTTGTTGAAATCATGAATCATGAACATATGTGCTCTTTTCGTATCTGTTATAATGTGATTGTGGTAGGTTCATTGTTCTACTTGCCCAAGTTATCTCAGATGATGATAAGAGCTTTACATGATAGTGGTTATCAAGGTGCCAAACTCGGTATCAGTATCGGGTATCGGTGCATCTTGGACCAATACGTATCGACCGATGCCGATACAGTATCGCCGGCCCAATATCGGTTGATATTTATTTATTTTTGGATAAAAAGTAAAAAATATATTTTAAAAATTGGTTGTATCAGTCAGTATCGGCCGATATCGAGACAGTATCGGCCAATATAGATACCGATACCACCCCGATACCTGTATCGTGGTGGTAGCGGTATCGGCTCTCGACGAAACCGATACGTATCGGTATCGACCGAATTTTGATACCATGGTGGTCATTGATCCAATTTTGGTGGCATATTGTGAGAAGTAGATTCCTGATACGTCATTATATTAGATTTTTCGTAGCCGTTGATTTATAGCAATTATTCCCTACAATACAAAGGATTGAGACACTACAAGTGAGTTTAATGAGTCTAAAGATGTGTTATTCCAAAGGAAAGTTTAAGATCTAACAAACAAGTATAACCAGTTACAGAGAAATGAGTTTCTAAAAGGAAAGGCAAGAGATAACGGGCAATTCATGAAGCCATCGAAAATTTTATGGAATCCATCAACAAACAGAATTAACCTACCAACTCCCATTTCCAGTAGTATTTCCTCCTGTATCAATGTGGTTACAGCAACTGCTTCCTGCATAAAACAAAATCATAAAAAAAAATACTTATACAAATTCTTTTTGCGTTGGAATTGAGATATGATAATGCATAAAAAGAACCATTAATCGAAACAGCCATTCTTCCATTTCAGGAAAAAAAAAAAGTCCTTAAATTTGTTTTTCTTTTATAATGTTCCTATTTTCTATTATCATGGGGGAAAGCAGATCTAATCAGGACCTTAGTTACCAAAAGCGGCAAGAAGAGCGTAGTAATTTGGAGGAGTCATTAAAATATTAAAAATTAACCTATTTTTTTATCTAAAGTGAGTGTGGGAGTGAGATTTCAAAGCAGGAGCAGCACACTGACTAGAAGATTCCTGCTACTACAATCAAGACAAAGTTCAAAGGTGAATGAATTGATATTTTTACACATTCAATATTCGATGCATCATCAAGGAAGCAACCATATGAATGGATATATCAAGGGAACCATCAAGGAGCTGACTAATGAAAATTTCATTCTGACAGATATGCCACAAATCAAACCCACCCACAATTTGCTTCCAAGTTTCTTCTCTTGCATGTATTAAAGCATTTAGGTGCACTTTAAATCACTATTCCACCTATTTGCTTCCACAATGCTTATCTTCTTATTTTATAAAATAAAAAAAAATCAGTTTTCTGCCAACTAAATGCTTCCCAGCATGGGTCAAAATATCGTCTGATACCGATATGTATCGGACGATACGTATCAGTTTTGGACCTCACATACATAAATTGAAAATATCAGACGATACATTGGAATGTATCGTCCGATACCGATACGTATCGGTTTTGGGGCTGGACGATACGTATCGTTTTTCTGATATTTTAACCCATGCTTCCCAGAGTAATCAGCAATTTCTCTCTTATTTTCATTGGGAAAAGCAGAGTAGGGAGTATATAAACCAAACTGACTGTAAACAAAGTAATGAAGGCCTGGAACCTGCTTCTTGATAGAACTATAGTCAACAAGTTTCTTTCATAACCCGGCACTCCCTCTATAAATCACCACATTACTCTCTCCTTGATCTAAGCGAGCAATAGCCGAGTGAATCCCTTGTGCAGGTTTCTTTTGTAGGCCTGCACTCCCTCTATATATCCCTCATGTAATAGATAAATATCCCTCCCCCCCAACCCAAAACACAACAGTGATACATGTTAAATAACAGCAAAAAAGATACACTGTATATATATATATATATATATATATATATATATATATATATATATATATATATATATATATATATATATATATATACTCATACAGATATGTGTGTATGGGAAATGAGAAAATACACTCAAGTGCAGTGCATGCGCGCTACATTCGAGTGCTAGATCACATGCCATGTGGCACTTGATCCCATTGGCATATGTCCTCTACAGGTTCTACAGTACCCAAAGGGTTTTAGAAATTTTTGAAAAAAAAAAAAGAGGATGTGCATGCCCCTGATTTCATGGGTCTAAATATAAGCTTTTTGAAAAAAAACTGCACCACAAATGTTAAACACCATTGACCATGAGGACGGTGTAGATATAGTTTTTTTTCTTCTTTGAATGGTCATTGCTTGACCTTTGCATGTGCACAAGGCACCGATCCTTGGGTTGGATGCCACGGGACACCGAACTAGCTAGATTTGAATTTATTATCGTGTATTTGTGGGTTTAATTATTTGATTACTCAAATATGTTCATGCATAACCACAAGAATTTTCTACCAAAGGAACCAACCCCACTCTAGAACCCTGCTCCATTTCCTATGCTCCTCTAGATCTTGTTACCAACCAATTCATGGAAAGCACCAAACTTGTCCTAATTGTAGGTTTTATCATACTTACAATCTAGATATGACCATTATATATATATATATATATATATATATATATATATATATATATATATATATATATATATATGATCATATTATATTATACATTCACTTTTTAGATGCTCATGCTTCCATTTTTTTTTTTTTGAGATTGATGCTTTCCTGCTTTTGTACCCAAACATGCTCTTGTTCCACCTCCCAATTTGTACAACCAAGGGGGGTTCCTGTATCTTGACTGGTTATATGGGGAAAGCTAAGATAGTTTGGGGAATCATAGGTTATCATATTATGAAATGGGCCAACACTTCACATGAACAGCCAATGATTAAAACCCACTGGGCATCGGATCACGGTGTCCTTACCATCACCCCAGCCTTATCCCATCTATTTGGCTTTGCGAGTCCTATTTCTCTACTCGTTTATGATCAGCACTAAGCTCTTTGTAGCTTAGCAATCCTTCATGTCCCTCCTCTCTACTTTCATCCAAGTCTTCATCAGTCATCCACTTCTCCTACTTCCCTATGCTTGTAGCGTGTCAACCCTCCATACAAGGTCTACCTGTTGCCTCCGATGGACATGTCCAAACCACCTCCAGCGGCATTCCGTAATTTTTTTTCCTTTATAGATATCACTCTCAAATTTTCTCTTATATAATCCTTTCTTGTTACTCCACACAGCCATCTCAACATACGCATCTCAGCCACATAGACTCTATCTTCTTGCCGCTTTATCGTAACCCAACAGTCACACCATCTAATATGGCAGTATTATAAAATTGTCCCTTCAATCTAAGTGGAACTCTCAAATCATACAATACTCAGCTTGCTTGCCTCCATTTCATCTAACCTTCATTAATCCTATTTGAGACATCCTCTTCAAATCCTCCATCATATTGTAAAGTAGAGCCGGCACTAGATGATTTTGTATTTTAACTAAATCCTCCTCCATGCTATCATGTTCACTAAATTTGCACTCTATGTATTCCGTTTTTATTCTGCCAAACTGATTAAATTCAAGGCTTTTCTCCATTATTTCAACTCATTTATTTCTTTCATTGTTGGGCAATTAGTACCATGTAATCAGCAAATAACAAGCTACATGGAATCACTTTTTGTATGTCTATGGTTAGCGCAACCATGATTAGAGCAAACAAATAAAGACTTAGGGAAGATCCTTGATGCAACCCAACTTAGACAGGGATCTCATTGGAATGAATTTTCATACACTTGGAAAAGGTAGAAAATTAGTTAGAATAATAGGTTAGCGAAATTGATTTCAAAAAAGGGTAAACCGGCCACATTAAGATTAGAATCTGGGGACGTTCATTTGATATCCAAAAACTGCTCAGCAACAGTCAGACAAGCGGGTAATGTTGGGGTGAACAAGAAAATTTTGGGTAGAGCCGGATTTACCCATACATGTTACATAAAATTGAAATCGCATGTCATTCTTACATTAGTTACCGTCCTCTCATACATGTCTTAGTTAATCTCAACATATAAGTTCGTTATGCATGTCTGCCTGAGTGTCCACCAGATTATCTATCTCGGCATTTTTCATAAGCATTCTCCATGTCAATAAAAAATACTAAATTTTTCTTTCGCTCTCTGAACTTCCCCATAAGTTGCCTAGTGTTGTGAAGTGTGAACATAGTGACCGATTTTTCTCTAACCGCAACAAAATCGAAACATAATTAATAAACCTATTAGCCTATTTGGAATATTTACCTTGTAATTTTTCTAAAAACGTAGCAGAGTGTGAACCATGTAGAATAAAGTGATCAAGATGGTACGAAAATTGAGTATAGTCTCATCATTATCATGAATTATTCACCATCATCATTAACAATAATAATTAGGTAATTAATGGAAATAAACATCTATGCAAATCTCTAACGCTAAGCATTAAAAAAAAAAAAACTGAATTTCTATTCTAGTGTTGTAAACTACAGTTCAGTTAACATTGATTCATAAGTCATAATCCTCAGATTTCATTTTTGTCTAAAATTTATTAATATAAAATAAGATCTAATGAACCTGATCCCAGAAGAAAGGCATAAGAGAAATGAAAATAAAATATAATAACAACAACAATTAAATTCATAAGGAGCAAGATATGCAAGGCAATTGATTCACCTGTTTATCCTTGACAGCATCTGCGATTCGTTTCTTCACATCTGAACACAGAATTAATATTGTAAAGAAACATAAAAAGGATCGGATATATAAAAGCGATTAAAGGCGTATATTCTATTTAGAGGTCGAAAAATATAAAAAGACAAATACAAAAATAAAAAATAATAAGACCTGGTTTTGAGGTGAGGAGAGAGAAACGGTTAAAGAGGTGAGTTAATTGCTGTTTGGAGAGCATTCCCGAGGTCTGGAGTTGGGGAGACGAGACTGACATTTTTTGGTGCGCATGATAAGATTCGACGAAAGTAGCCCCTCTGCGCAAGCTCCGAATGAAGAAGAATGCGGAAGCCACTAATCTGCGCCGCGATGACAATAGTCAAATAGGGCTAGCTCTCAACTTCTCCAATAAGTTTCAGGCTACAGTTTTGGCCTCAACTCAAGGGTCCGGACAAGTGAAACATTTTCATGTGGGTCACTATATTATACACGTGGCATATTTAATCATCATCAAATTTCTCCACGGAAAATTATAAACTGTAGACAATTTTTGATAGATAATTTTATAGACAGATTATGTCCCGCAATGTGACTAGCTGGCTGTAGTGCTTAAGGGGACTATCTGTGCAGCCAGTCATGTCCCGCCATATAACTAACCTGTAAAATTGTCTATAAAAAAAATAACCGCTATATAACGGTGTCCATTTGTCCACTTTCCCACAGGGCTCGATCGAAAACACTGATAGGACAGATTATAAAATTTTACTTTACTATAGAGCAATGTTAACCATCTGATCGAGAGATTGCTAATGGATATAAGTGGATAAATCGAAATCCTCCCTTAAGTATGATTTATAGAGGAAGGCTGACTAACACAACTACTCAAGGTCCAGCCTCCAGACATGTCTGATCAAGTGTTTCTGTGTTTCTTTCTTCTCAGCGATAAAGGCAAAAAAAGTAACATTCAAATGAAGTAGGGTGGCGCAGGGCACCTACAAAGCAAAACTCTCTTTTTCTTCTTCTTTTGCACCACTGCTGCTGCAAATCGTAAAGGCCAAGCGAGTTGTAGTCTACCTAGAACTCACCTTGAAACCTCTTCAAATCCACATGAAACCCTCTTTAAAACCTCCTCTGAAAACACACTTGAACTTTAGAACAAAAAAATAAAAAAGAAGTCGTTACTACTTGTCGAGCTAAAAGAGAACTCCTTGTCATCATCGTCCTCGTGACTTATTGAAGCTAAGACAAAAGTAGCCATCAAAGTCTTCGGCTAAGAAAGAAAAAAGTCATCGCCATCATCATCGGAGTCGCCATTATCATTATTGGTGTCACCGTCACCAACACCATAAAACTGGTTGAAAGCACATGATATGTTGTTATGAGATTAAAGTATTCAATTTGGACCTTATCATTGCCCATGTTGTAAATTTCAATATTTTTGAGCTTTAGCATACAACCCAAATGTTAGATGACTAAGGCTGTGTGTTTGGGATTGCTCTCCAAAGGCAAAGAGCAGCCCACTTAAAAGAGCAAGTTTAAATTATTCTTTTTAAAGAGACCAAATTTAAGCTCTTTCACACTCCCAAAGAACAAAGAGCACTTAATGCCAAAGTTCCAAAGACAGTCTCCCACATTAAAGTGAGCTATTGTTTGCCTCCAAAGAGCAATCTCAGACACAATCTGGGATTCCGTGGTATCTTAATTCTCAAATAGAATAAATCCAATAATAATAAAAAATTAAAAAATAAAGGAATCAATACAGCGGGGGCCAAAACACATACTGAATGAAGTAGAAAGCATAGATAACTATTACAAATAAGTTTGTATTTGGGAGCGTCTCATCAAATAAGTAATAAGGCATGTACTGCGAACTCAGAGGCACCCTATCAAACCAAACATATGCGTCTGAATGTCTGATGGCACATATGAAACACCAAACACCGTCCAAACTATTCATTTTTCATAAAGCATTAGTAACATATCTAAAATGCATTTTTAAAAAAAGTTATTTTGAATTTTTACTTTTTCTACGTGTCAAATGTTTCTTTTTTTACAAATTTTCTTTGAAACTTTTCATATTTTTTATCAAAAAAGTTAATTTTTAATATTTCATTACTTTTTTCTGAAATTTCCCCCTTTTTTCCTAAATTTTGCCGATATTTGCCCCTTTTTCTTTTTTATGCCTTCCCGGAATCTACATGTTGACTATGTTATAAATTGGCTATTTATGCCTTGTTTGACAAAACTCATGGGAAGTTTTTTTCTTTTTACTTTTCATGGGTTGGTGAAGAAAAAGAGCTCATGAGAAGTTTTATTTTAAAATTTTACTATGGTTTGATTTTATTTTTTTTCAGTTATTTGGCTATATTGTGTAAAATTATTTTCTGAAAGCATCATTTTTCACTCCATGTGAACATGTAACCTCACCTCATCTTGTCGGACCAAATGCATTAGTCGCTTTAAATTAGAATATGAATTTTTTTTTTATCCAAACTTTTTACTAGATGGGTCTTGAGATCATAGGCATACACTCAGATAGTTTTTTATTCCGCCTAGTACAAATCCCAAACAGTAACTCTAAACTCATGAGACATACATCAAGCTCAAATACAAATCACAAGTCATTTTTTGGAATGGGTGCAACATGAAATAAAAAAACTGATATACTCATGATCTCAAGATGCATCATCTGAAAGATTGGGATAAAAACAATCTCCTTTTTCAAATTCAAAGCAGTCAATGCATGTTGGCCGGAGGAGATGGGGTGAGGTTATGATTTTACAGTGCAAATAAATAGTACGATTATGAGGTGAGGTTGGATCTAAACCATATGATATAAAGGCCATGATCTACAGATCTACGATGCAAAAGAGTAGTGATGTGAATTTTAATTGTGATATTTTACTCGCAAGTGCACGAATCGCATTGTATATAGTGAGTGCGGAGTACGAGATCGTTCCCATGAGGACTAATTTTGAAAGATCTAAAAAGACAAGCAATTCCAGAATCTACTAAGATCTAACAGTATTCTACCAGTCTTATGATTTAGGTGGTTTGATAAGATGATAATTACTGACTACAAACTGAAATTTAATTGATAATTCAAAAATAAAGATAAAGATGAAGATACTAAATCCTCTCATTTTTGGTCCGTTCTTCCCATAATACAAATCTACGGATTAAACTATGAGATATATCATTGAGAACAAATATCTTTTATAGAAGATAAATGGTCAAAAACTCCGATAGGTTCCACGTTGCATCCCTGCAATCAGGACTTAGGTGATTTTCATATATAAATCTGAAATCAAGGTCATGGCTCGGCACACTTGATCTCAGGGTCAAATAAAAATCATCCCTAAAGTGGGTAAAAATTCTAACAATAATACCACCATAGATCTGAAATCAAGGGTATGGCTCGGCACACTCCTCGATTTCAGATTAGGGAGTAATTAAAATAAAATTACCATTACAGATCCAAGATCCAGGGCATGGCTCGGCACACTCGATCCCGGATCATAATCGTAATTATATCCACACGATGAAAGCAAAAAGACCATAACAATAATAGGATAAAACTACCGTCACAGATCTGAGATCACGGGCATGGCTCGGCACACGCGATCCCGGTTAGTGGCGGGGATTTCATCCGTTCTTGATAGCACAACAACCATAAAATAAAATCTCATATTTTAATCCTAAATTTATATTATTAAAAGTGCATCCCTCGGATGGGAATCATTAGATCTCCATCCTTATGAATTTAGCCGCACATATTGCAATTAAATGACATAAATAAATAAAGAAGAAAAAATAACATTAATTTAATGAATTAAAAATACCTCAATTTCAAAAGAAATTACTTTGATCCAAAAATATAATGGTCTTCAGAAACGAGAATAATGCAGGAATAAACTTGAGCAAAAATATAATAAACTGGAGGAATAAGTACTGGAAATTAAATGAACAAAGCTCTCAAAAAGGAATAAATAAAAACTCCCTATTTCTATGTCTAACTATGAAAAATAAAAGCAAAAAATTAAAACTCTAATCTCCTATCTCCCTAATTTCTAATTCTCCATCGAAGTGTTTGAGTCACTTTAAATAGATTCTCGGTTGCAGAAGTCTCCTCAGCCGCTAATTTAGGGTCGATGCATCGACCCTACAAAAGAGGCTCAAAATCAGGTTTAAAGTAGTCAATTCCATGTCAGACTCTCCTTCTCCTCGATTAATCGACCCCCAGAAATCCGTGAATTTTAGCACACTTTTTGTGTCAGATACTGCTTCGGTATTTCAGCCATAACTTTCTTTTCCGAACTCAGATTGAGGTGATTCTTGCGCCGTTGGAAAGCTGACGAAAAGATATACAACTTTTGTGTTTTGACAATTTCATAATTTGGCCGTCTTAAAGGTCCAAATTTAGCCGCAAGTCGCACCAAGTTCTCGATGACCCAAAGTTACAGTGTTTTGACATTATTTTCAGAATTCTTGGGCTGTTTTCCACACTTGGCTTGTATTTACCTTAAACACTTCAAATCTAATAATTCTCATCAGATAGCCTTCATCGGACAGCTAAATATAAGTATTTAGGAGTGAAATATCATCATATTTCAGTACTCATCAAGTAGTACAAAACTTAATCTCTATCATATGATTCGATACAATCAACTGTTTAATCGGATAATGGCTTTGAAGTGCATTGAGTCATATGATAAAGATTATGCTTTGTGCCAATCTTTCACTTATGATCTTTAGATCATGGCCTTCAAATTAACTGGCTTAGATGGTTGGGTTACATTTATTGGCGTCGTTGTTTATGGGTACCTCTGTTCGCGTCCATGCGTTCTTTGAAAGCGCCCAAGTCCCAGACCCCTTGAAGACTATTGATTTATTCGGATCAGATGAGGGTGATTGTTTTTTACCCCGGCCGTCCATAAAATAGATCTTAAGATCATATAACACCTATCGGACGGTCAGTTTGTGATTCCATGTGTCCCCAGTCCCCAAAATATGGCCCTAAAGTCACGTTTGAGCATGATGTATGTTATATGATTGAAGAGTCATATTTTGGGTATCGGTGATACAGGAAATTAAAAATTGATCGTCAGATTGATGCACCATGAACCTAAGATCTATTTTGTGGAAGATATTTGTTAAAAAAGATCTCTATCATCTGATCCGAAGAAATCAACGTTTTTTTCAAGGGTATGAGACGTAGGTGCTTTCAAAGAATAAGTGGGCGTGAAGAAAGAGGTATTGACATGTGTGCCATATCAACAAAAAAATTGAGCATTTGATGATAAGCTCATAGTCTCAAGATCCATTATATGAAAAATTATGGTGAAAAAAAAACCTTGATTGATTAATCTAAAGCAATCAAACGATTTTAAGCATAAAATATCCGAGTTGAAAAGAACGGATTTCGGGTTGCGAGGGTGGCCACCAAAATTTCTCCGAGCTTTTAACCCATATCATGGGCAGAAAAAAGTGTCAGCCAAATTTTGGCTGGAAATTTTATGTGAGTTTTTTTTCAAAAAAACTCTAATTTGTGGGTCCCACCATATTGTCAAACACTTGCAAATTGCAGTTTTATGGAAAATTTCAAATTTCTAGCTTATTTTTGCCAGAACTCGTGGTAACAAACAAGGTATAAAGGTGTGAGTTAGTATTAAGTGCCTAACGTGGCAGCAAGGTGTTGAGCTGTCAGCGGGCCTGGTTAGGGCAGCACCACCCTCCCTAAAACCTAGCCCAGCCCTATGGGCCAAGGACAAGACCTACCCTGGCCATAACTTAGGCAGTTTGATATGTTCAATCATAGCCCTAATCTAGATGTGCAATGTGGGCTCAGGTTGGGCTTCGGGCTTTATTGTTTATAGTTATTTTCTTTAAATTTTTGTATTATTTTCCATTGAAAATAGAAAAATATATCAAATGGGCTAAAAAAAAATTCTCTTCATCAATATTCACATTATAATTATCATTACAATTATTCGTTCGATGAACCCAACAATAATATTGAAGGGTATTATGATAATTTGATTATAAAAAGTATATATATATATAAAATTAAAGGAGATGCGCAACCATCACTTGCTCGATAGAACTCACAAGTGGAAAGCAAAACTTAAATTTTATTTTTGGGTTTAATAAAAAACTATAATAGATTTCCTCACAATTTTCGAAGAGGATGAACTTCCCAGCTACAATCTTTATTATAGGTTCATAGGTAGAATTTTACATCGAGTCTATGCTATAACACCCGTCAAATGCTTGATAAAATTCCCCATGGAAAATTCAATTTTACTTTGTTAATCATTGAAATAACACGAAGAAAATTCTATATCAAAAATGGGGTCAAAATCATGTGAAACAAATACTTGACACCATCCCCACATAAGTGTGGGGCCACATTTAACTCTTAAATTTGTATAAGCCCTCAAATTTAATGGCATGCAATCGCCCAAATCAACGATAAAATAACTATTAACGGCTATTGATCATTATTAGCCGCCACCAAAAAATCCTAGCTACACCCAACATGCTGCTACACTGTAAGTCTATAACTATGAGCTAAAACTTTATCATCACAAAGGGCTCAATGCTGACTACTAAATTTATGGGGGGAAATTGAAGTCAATTTGTACTTCAATTAGAGACTCCAAATAGCCTATTTAGATTAATGCAAAGCAACTTGCAGTTTATTTAGGGATGCCAAAAGGGATTGTATGTAAATGGTGATATAAATTGAAATCCATTTAAATTTAGAATTGAATATAATATAGTTGGGATCAATTTAAATTTCATGTAGCTAGGCACAGAATCAATTAAAGATAGAAAAATACTTCCTACAATAATTAGGCACCACCATTAGGGCAGATCATAAAACTATGGTATCAAAAATGACTGATACTGATACATATCAGCAATACGCATTAATTTCTCAGCAAATTATCAATTTCTCAACTTGTTATTGGGATGCATATCAGCTGATACGGGACAACATCAGGCAATACATATTAAGTGTCGGTCAATACAGTATCGGTTTCAGCCGATACCTCTTTTTTCCTTTAAAAAAAAATAAAAATAAATTAGCCGATATGTATCGATATCAGCCAATATCGTATCGGTCCTCCACAGACCCATACCCAATACCATGTCCGATTTGGACACCTTGCATAAAACAAAGAATTATAAAGCACTTAAATTGATAATAAGTTATATAGAAAAGAACACATCACATTATCAGTTTAACACTGCAATAATAATACACTAGGTCTATTATATTTGTTCTTACAATTAATCTATTACTTAACAAGAGAATTAAAGAACAAGAAGACAGAGCCTCCAAATTCAACATCAAATCAGTAAGAAAGAAAAACAAATAAATCTCAATTCAGAAGTCTTCGTCCAATTTAAACACATGGTTCCCTCCATCACCATTCAAACTCGACATCACCGACGCCTTCTGATACTCTCCCACCCTCTTCTCAAAGAAATTCGTCTTCCCCTGCAACGAAATTAACTCCATCCAATCAAATGGGTTCTGAACATTATAAATTTTCTTATACCCCAAAGCCTCCACCAATCTATCTGCAACGAACTCGATATACTGGCTCATCAAATCCCCATTCATCCCAACCAGCGCACACGGCAACGCCTCACAAACGAACTCCCTCTCGATCTCCACAGCATCACTAATAATACTCTTTACCCTCTCCTCACTAAGCTTCTTATTCAAAAGCCTATACAACAAACAAGCGAAATCGCAGTGCAGCCCTTCATCGCGGGAAATCAATTCGTTCGAAAAAGTTAGACCCGGCATTAGCCCACGTTTTTTAAGCCAAAAAATGGCACAAAAACTCCCAGAAAAGAAGATCCCCTCTACACAAGCAAAAGCAATTATGCGTTCAGCGAAGGATTCTGAGCCGTCGATCCATTTGAGCGCCCAATCGGCCTTTCTAGCGACGCAAGGGACGGTCTCGATCGCATGAAAAAGACGAGATTTTTCGCTAGAATCCTTGATATAGGATTCCAAAAGGAGGCTGTACATTTCAGAGTGGATGTTTTCGATGGCGATTTGGAAGCCGTAGAAGGCTCGAGCTTCTGCCACTTGGACTTCTTTCATGAACCGTCCGGCGAGATTTTCAAGAACGATTCCGTCCGATGCGGCGAAGAAGGCGAGGACGTGGGTGATGAAGTGCTTCTCGTCTGAAGTTAGGGTTTCCCAGTGGCGTTGATCTTGAGAGAGATCAACTTCTTCAGCCGTCCAAAATGAGGCTTCGGCTTTTTTATACATCTCCCAAATTTGGGGGTAACGAATAGGAAACATACAGAATCGATCGGGGTTTGGGTGGAGGAGGGGCTCATCAGGGATCGCAGGCATCTTGGTTTGAAATCGACTGTAAACTAGGGTTTGAAGATGGGGAAGATATTGAGTTGGAGGGCGAGTAGGGTGCTTTTATATAGGAGAGGCTGGTGGGGGAGCGGGGGATTTGAATTTTTTATGAGTTGGAAATTTGAAATGGCTGAAAAGCTTGCGAGGGAAGATTTGACGAAATTTTTTTTTAAAAAATCAGCCGTTTGAGATTTGATGTATAGAATAAAGGATAAAATGTTCGGTGCACGACCTGTGCACAAATTGTGGTACACGGGTTTCTGTTTGTACAGATAGAACAATTTCTTCATCTGAACCCAAAGTGTTAGGTCTGTTGGTCAGGCCTTGAGTTTGCTCCCCAATAGTCATCGGTTCGAATTTCCTCACAAGCCACTAGAATATTACTTAGTCATTAGCTTCAGAGCCCCGTGTGATTAATCAAGGTTCGTGCAAGCTAGCTGAACACCCACAATTATTAAAAAAAAAAAAAAAAAACGCAATTTCTTCATCTGATCTGCAACATGTGATGCGTTTAGAGTGAGAGTTCCGGGCACGGGTTCATACAACGTTTGCCATCTTCTATCCACATGTGGAGGCATTCACCATGTGCTAGGCACGTGGCGTATCCAAAGAAACGGAAGAATTTCTAGATGCTGCTAAGAGTGGAGTCGGTTGTTGCTTCAAACGAGCCTTTTCAACCACCGTCCGATTCAAAGGTAGGGCTCACCACACATGACGGGATGAAAGATCAAACGGTGAAGAGAAAAAGATTATCATCCAAATTTTAAGATGACCCAATCTTGATCGGCTTGATTAGTCACAGTTACAAGGGTTTTTTTTTAAATCTGTTACACATTTAATCAAGAATTAATCATATTTAGGACAAAATGACCGAAATTTCGGTCCAAATTATCAGTTTCGATCCTCACCAAAATGATAATTTAGACCAAAATTTCGATCATATTTATATAAGACCCAAAATTTTAGTCTAAACTGTCGGTTTCGTTCATCCCCAAAATCAAAATTTTTCCCGAAATTTTGATCCTTTGTTCCAAGCAATCAATGTGTTGCACAGATTTCTAGCGTATGCACTTTCAAATAAACCCGTAGGAGCGAACATAGGCACCCAAAGAGATCTTCAATCTAACATTCATTATGCACGCAAAAATATTTTCCTGTGTACGAATAGCATCACTCTTTTTATATTATGAATGCTTAACCACATGCAATACTTAATGAGTGGCAACTGGGGCCTTCAAATCAGAGGACTAAAATGATGTTTCACGTGGCATAAGGCCCAAATATCAAGCCTTCGTCTTAAATTTAAACTATCTGCAACGATAAAATAGGGCATGCCTATTTTCACCCAATCATATCCAAAAATCATTTATTGCTTTGAATCAGATGATAGAAATTATTTTTGGTCTCAATCTTCCATACAACAGATCTTGCTATCATAGTCGTCATCAAACGGCCAGATTTTGATTCCATCTAACCAACATCTAGAAAAGTGATAAAAAAAAAATCACATTTAATGTACACTTAGGATCGCATTCGCCTTTTGTGATGTGTTTCGCATGAAATCAAAATTTGACCGTCTGATGATACATTTATGATGTCAAAATCTATTATGTGGAAGATTGGAAATGGAAACAATCTCCATCGTTAGATTCCGAGCAGTCTATGCCTTTGAGTGTTGGTGTCCTTTGCAAAGGAAATATAGTAAAATATCTATAAATCAAGCAATCCATCTTTGCTGAAATGAATCCACCCATTCTAGTATACAGTGTGTGATGACCTGAACCGGTGAACCCACATGTTATCGATATTATTCGATTCTCGGCTTAAGTCCCTACCTAGGACAAGTCTCGATATTATTCGATTCTCGGCTTAAGTCCCTGCCTAGGACAAGTCTCTATTTGATGTGAGACTATCACACAATGACAGACCCAACGACGAGCGCACATCACTAGAGCCATGTGGACCTTTAGACACATAAGTCCACGCCGTACACTAGTGATCAGATGACCACAATTCTCTCACAAGAAAAATAATAATACTGATTATATCCATTTATCAGCCAATATGCAAAATTCTTGGTTCGCATCAGTACACCACCAAACAAATAATGCTACCGGTCATAGCACGAAGATCCCAGTCCAGATCAGCTGGGGATCATGTGACACTCATCACGAGGATCGGTGCCGCAAAAACTTGGATAAGACTGACCAGGTTCCATAAAAATAAAAAAATTGATCCTGTTTTGATCCATATCCACCATTGAGAATATGGTCAAAGGTCCAAATTCAATACACCAAATTGTTATGAAATGAGGGTAACAAAAGTAACAAAACGAAAAAGAAAAAAAAATCATATAGCACATGACTGATCAACCTAAAGCAGGTGCTGTTTGGGGTTTATCATGCCACGTGACATGTGCTCTTGCATCAGGGCGCAACACTGGAGGGATACGTCCCGGCCTATATCCCCCTATGCTCAATAAAATATTACAAAAATATGCACTTTGGAGCAGCTGAACTTAACAAGTAATTTGATACTATAAATGCCCAGTGATATCATAAAATTTTAGTACTGACTAGATCGTTTTAAAAGGTCCTGTACTATATAATGTTGAGTTGAGCACATAAGCTTCTTCTTTGAGTTAAAAAAAAATATAAAAAAACTCCCATTTGAATATGGGGAGAGAAACTTCTGATTGATGCAGACAACTCAAATTACAAATTATTACCCCTGTAGAGCATCTCATGTAAGGAGAGCTAAAATTGGATAGTTAAACACTCCTTTAGCTATTGCTACAGTAAAAATCACTCCAGCACATTTTTATTTTAACAACTTCTTTTTTTAAAATATTATTTTTCATTCTTATTTTATTTTATTTTATTATCGATACTCAATTTTTAAATATTTTATTATTTAAACTAAAGAGACAAAAAAGAACTTTATAGAGAGAAATAATACTTTATAGTTTTACCTCTTGCTACAGTAATAGCTAAATTTAACTATTAATGTAGCCCATTAACTATTTTAGCTAATTGTATAGTTATCATGTTAAAGCTCAATTCCAAGTGTTTGGATAGCTATAATAGAGGCTGAGATGTCTTTAGCTCTCCTGCTTGAGATGCTCTTATGCTACATAGATATCGTTGAGCGCCAAATCAATAAAGTTTAGAAGTATAGTTCCACTCATTTACATGATGGAGATGTTTTTTCGATACAATCTTTGACCAACCAGTTCTCTGTATCAAGTCCATCACATCACGTAGCACACTTGATGAACAATTAGTTGTACATGCACAATCCGTCAAAAAAAAAAAGTAGTACATGCACAAAATCAGTGATCCATTGACAATCTAGATTGGGAAAGGTCACCCACCCTTATACCAAATCGTCAATATTAGGGCATTTCCTTCCTATTGATGTAAAAATACCTGAGTGTTGTTAAGGAGCGCTTAAATTTTCAACTAGACAAGCTAACAATGCTAATATAGTACACATGATCATTTCTGCAACCAAGGATTATCCGACCACCAATTATCACGGGTGAACAGAAAATGTCATTTGGAAGATCCATCTTTGCTTATTCTGGCACCATTGGGACTAAGAGATCATTTCCCTGTCAAGGGTCAAAATTCCAGATTTCATTTCGGTTTCGGTGGGGATTAAAACCGAAATTTTCAACCCCATACAAAAAATCCGAAATTTTGGGATTTCGTTTCGGTGGGGGCCAAAACCGAAATTTTGAACTATGATCCCTGTTGATTCCTCTTCTTTGTGGCATTAGGGTCTATTCTAAGCACATGGATGCTTCCTGAAGAGCTGCAAACACAGGCCAGCCTGCAAACCAGATTTAAAAGGTTTAAGAACAAATCTTTTGAGAGGTCCAATCCAATGAGTGGGGAGCTATCACATAACAACTGAATGATGTTCATTGACATAAGCAGATGAAGTAATTGGGTATCCAACATGACGTTTCCAAAATAAATCTCCTCTCTCCTGAAATAAAAGAAAACCCGGTTTCAAGTCAAAAGGTTACGTCAAAGCGCTCCAGTATAAAATCATCTATTCAGTTCTTTCGATGCTAAATTTATTGAGTACATGAGTAAGTCTAGTTAACATGTAGAAACAAAGTTCAAGTCAATTAATGTAATTGGACGGGCTTGCATGTTGATCAGGAACCTTCACAAGGAATGGAGAGATAAGGAAACTGATGATAAGGTGGAAAATGAGAAAAAACAATGACCACCTAAAATAACAATGATTAGCATCATATTAATGGTAATTTTAACACTGGTACTGCTGTGCATATTTTTAGCCAGGGACATTGGATAGTTGGAAAGACCCAATTCCAGTAATACTAGAGCCACAAGAAGAAACATCTACTTACACGGTAGATGATGATTTCAATTAGATCATCCTACCTTAATGTTGATGAATTACTCAGACTTCCTGGTATCCAGAGCAAATCAGACTTTCATACTCACTTTGCTTCCTAACAAAGAATTTAATCTTTGGTTGCCATCATCATCATCATCATCACTCCCACCACCACCATCACGTTGTCCCATCTACTTGGGGTCGGATAAATATTATATATTAATAATTATGACAACATGTTATAAGTTGCATTAGAATATCATTCAGAAAGAAAAAATTATTTACATCACCACCCAAATTAATCTATAATGTCCAAATACACTCTAATAATACATTAATATAGAGGAAATATCAGCATTTTCTAAGCGAAAAAAAAGTTGATTTCTAAACAACCACTAAATTCATTGGTATCAAAACGATGCCTTCAACAAAATCATACAGTAAACACCAATAAAAGATAAAAAGTTAATTCCAAGGAGATAACGAGATATGCAAAACAAATAACTTAAAGAATTGTATAGACCATCGCCACAACCACTCATCATCAGGTTCGGCTTTGCAAGTCTTTTTTCTCCGGTCGTTTCTGAGTAGGGCTAAACTCTTTGCTAATCCACAGTTCTTCACACCGTTTCTCACTGTGCTCCAAATCTCTATTGGTCTTCCTCCTGTCCTCTTGTTACTATTGTTGCAATCCTTCACACATGGGCTGATTCAAGTCTCCCATGGAGATGCTCATAGTACTATCTCAAGCGAGATATTTTAATTTTCTTTTTTAGTGGGGCCCACTTTTACTGTTTTTTGTTAATTGCATGTATGGGTCTCAGCCATGTGAACTTTGCCTTCTTGTCGCCACTCCATAGCCCAACACTAGCACCATATAGTAACACAGGTCTTACCACTCTTTTGTACGTCAATGCCAATATAATTTTCAGTGCAAATTCAGCACATGAAAAAATATTCTCACAGTAGGTGCCATGCTCATGATATAGAAGAATATGAATTAGATATGTGATGGGGACGCCACATACATGGACATTGGATTTAGACCGCATCGTTTCTACCGGCGTAGAAAGAAGCAGCGTAATGGAAGTCAAAGCTAAGGAAAGATGGAAATTATGAAGAAAGAGGATGAGGAAGAACTAAAAGAATGGCAAATTTTCGATTTTGAAATTTCGATCGATCGAAAGTTAATTTCGATCGATCGAATGTCGACGGCGATTTTCATAGAACTATGAAATTTCGATCGATTGAAATTTCAATTCGATTAATCGAATTCCAATTCGATCAATCGAATTCCAATTTCGATCGATTGAAATCGCGCTGGGTTATTTAGTTGTTTTAGGAGTTTATTTTCGAACTTTTGTTTCAAGGGTTTATTTGTCTTTATTTAATATTCGTTTTAGGGTTTTCTTTTATTGTAAGACCTCCTATATAAGGTCATTAAGAAGAACATTGTAGTTAGTTGATTGATTATTGAATGCTTTTATGTTTAAGTAATCTTTGCCTGAGATGGGTTTGGTGTGAGGCCAAGGGAGTGATTCCCAAAAGCCATTGTTATCTTCTCTATTTTATTTGCTATTTCTCGATCTGTGATTGCATTCTAAAACTTTAGCATAATTGTTTCCTTGTTTTCCCAAAAACCCTAAACCCTTTTGAAACCCTAATTCAAACATAGCCGACACCCGTTCAAACCATAAACCGATCCGAAACCCTAAACCTATTGTAAACCGCAAATCCCTTTCACAACCCAACTTGGGAATTCGTGAATCTATATCGAACCGAAGACGAGCGCCTAAGCTTGGAAAAGCTAGAGTTCTATCTCTAGGCCGATCTCGCTTCGACTCGAAAAGTATTTGCGCATCGGACTGGACCCTACCTGGATCGCGTGTGATCTACCCATCAAAATTTCTGCAAAACCCTAAAGGTATCAAAGATAATTTTGCGATTAAACTTGATTTAATTTCATTAATTTCGGCAAATCTGCATAAAAATCATATTCCACATTTTAGGGTCGTTGTCCCGCGTCAGTTTTGGTATCAGAGCCCTAGGTTTTTCTAGGTTAGGGCATCTTTGTTTGTCATATTTATTTTATTGCACTATTTTCCCTTTTTGAGTCCATATTGCATTCCATATTAGAACCCTAATAGACTTTGTGATCACCATGGCTTCGGATGAGGTTCTTAATACTCTGAGAGCTATGCGAGAAGAATTGGGTGCGATTAGTGCACGTCTGAATACCATTAAGCAAGCCCAAACATCTCTAGGAGCTGGTAATGATAGATTACGTGATCGAATCAACCAACTGGAAGCGATGGGTGGACTTGAAAATCAACACCAAGAGCGTGAGTGTCCACACTTTGAACGAATGGTCGCTAAGACAACCGGAACCGTAGGGATCATCGTAGAGATGACTATGACCCCGAAGTTAAACTCCTTAAGAACGTCCGAGTTGAGATTCTGACTTTCGATGGAAGAATGGACCCTACCGTCTTCCTCAATTGGCTTTCTGACATGGACCAACACTTTGATTGGTATGCCATGAATGACGACCGTTGCGTTAGACTCGCTAAGATGAAATTGGTTGGTCAAGCTCGACTTTTCTGGCTCAACGTCGAGCGCATTAGGGTAAATGCAGGTTGCCCTCCCATTACCCGTTGGGACGACATGAAGGAACGACTTACTAAGAAGTATGTTCCTTTATCATACCACCAACGCCTCCTCGACCAGTAGTAAAATTTACGTCAAGGTGGTATGCCCGTGACCGATTACATCACCAAATTTGAAGAGTTCATGATGAGGGCAAAAGTATCGGAAGACCCTGAAATCACTCTCTCTAGAGTTCGCACGGGATTGCGACTTGAATTGCAAAAAGAGTTGATTTCTCACCCTGTAGAAACTCTCGAAAGATGTTATTCTGTTGTGCAAGATCTTGAACGATACTTGAAAACTACAGTGGTAAAGAGGACCAAGCCACAAGATAGCGGTCAACGATCCGGTGAGGGACGATTTAATCCTCCTCCCAAACCTACACAACCTGCCCCTACCAATTCTAGGTTTGAAAATGGAAAAGGTATAGTCGGAGAATCCTCAAGAGTTAATTCTCAAGTAAAGTGCTATAAATGTCATGGGATGGGACACTTTGCCGCCCAATGCCCAACGAAAGAACCCCAAAGGACTCTCTTCATTGAGGGAGGGGAGGATGATGATGAGGTAGTGGTTAAAGAAGAAGTATTTGAACCGGTTAGCACACCCAGCGATGAGGAGGGTGATGTTATTGGTCATGCTTTAGTTGTGAGGTGTGCCCTTGCACAGCCTCAACGGGATGAAAAGGATGACTGGTGTAGGGAGAACATCTTCCACACCTATGCCTGATTTGGTGAAAAGAATTGTAAGGTTATCGTGGATAGCGGTAGTTGTACTAATATCCACTCATGCAGTATGCCGCTTAGGGCTTACACCTGAAGCCACCCGAGACCTTATAAAGTCGCATGGGTCAATTCTTCATCCATTCCCGTGTCGAAAAGGTGTCATGTACCGATTTAATTGGGTTCTTATTCGGACACCTTATGGTGTGATGTGGTGCCGATGGATGTGGGTCATATCATTTTGGGAAGGTCGTGGCTCTATGGCATGGATGTGACTCTTTCTGGTCGATCAAACATATGCGCGTTCATGCATAAGGGCAAAAAGATCACTTTACACCATTTGCCTCCCAAAACACCATCGACCAACACAGTCGAAAAGAAGGGCGAGTCTTCTAAATCCATTAATATTGTGAGCCCTTCTGAGTTCGAGAAAGCATCGATAGATGAGTGTGGTGTACGTACTTATCACCGTAGAGAGTGCTCCCGAGTCGACGAGCGAGTGTCCCAAAGAGGTTAAGCCAATTTTAAAAGAGTTTATTGATGTCTTCCTTGAAGACTTACCAAACGAACTCCCTCCTCTGCGTGATATCCAACACACAATAGACTTAGTTCCCGGATCTACCTTACCGAACCTGCCCCACTACAAGTTGAATCCGATTGAGCACACCGAATTAACTCGGCAAGTCAATGAGCTCCTTCAGAAGGGGTTCATCTAAGAGAGCATGAGCCCGTGTGCCGAACCTGCCCTACTCACTCCTAAGAAAGATGGTAAATGGGGCATGTGTGTGGATAGTCGTGCAATCAACAAGATTACCATTAAGTATCGATTTTCCATACCAAGGCTCGATGACATGCTTGATATGATGGTTGGTGCCACTATCTTTTCAAAGATAGACCTTAAGAGTGGCTACCATCAAGTCCGTATCCGCCCCGGGAGGTGAGTGAAAAACCACCTTTAAGACTATGGATGGTCATGCCATTTGGGCTTTCTAACACCCCGAGTACTTTCATGCGACTCATGACCCAAGTGTTAAGACCGTTTCTCGGCAAATTCCTTGTTTATTTCGATGACATCCTGATCTACAGTCATGACAAGAAACAACACTTGACCCACCTTAGGCTGGTTTGTGAAACCCTCAAGGGCGAGAAGTTGTTTGTAAATCTCAAGAAATGCACCTTCATGCAACGTTCTGTTGTTTTCTTGGGATTTATTATTTCAGCCAATGGAATGGTCGCGGACCCCGAAAATGTGAGAGCCATTGTGGAGTGGCCCGAGCCTAAGAGTATACACGATGTCCGTAGCTTTCATGGTTTGACTACTTTTTATCGTCGCTTCATCAGAAGCTTTAGCACCATCATGGCCCCAATTACTGATTGCATGAAAAAAGGGGACTTTCAATGAGGCAAAGCTGCGACAAAAGCCTTTATTGAGATCAAACAACAAATGAGTAGTGCACCCGTCATGCGATTGCCGGACTTTTCTAAAGTCTTTGAAGTCGCATGCGACACTTCGGGTGTAGGTATAGGAGGAGCGCTTAGCCAAGAGGGTCACCCTATGGCCTATTTTAGTGAAAAACCTAACAAGGCGAAGCAAAAACACTCCACCTATGACAAGGAGTTCTATGCGGTCGTTCGATCTCTTTGGTATTGAAAACATTACCTTAGACCGCAGGAATTTGTGTTGTTCTCTAACCATGAAGCCTTACTGACGGGGAATTTAGATCTGCATGTTTGCATCGTGATTGGGCCAATCAAAGCAAGCCAGCAAGGAAGAAATTGACCCATAAATGGGCTTTCAAAAGGCCCGTTAAAGACCCATGTGCATATTAATTTAAGCAATATTTTATCTACGTTTAGTTTCCTTTCTTATTAGGATTCTTTTAATAAGTGGCTTGTTTTAGGACTAGTTTCCTTATTTGAATTATTTAGGGGTCAGACACATATATGTGATATGTGACTGTTAATCCCGCCACTTTCTACACAACCATCAGAAAAGTCTTTATAAGTCTATCAATATGTGTTGGAATTGTGTGATTCTTGTCTTGTTGGAAAGCTACTTCGATAAGCTTTCAAACAAGACCAATTTCACGTCAATCGGACATCGTTTGACCCTTCAAAAGTGATCGCATAATAAAAAAAACGGGATTAATGGTGAAATCAATTATGACCGTTAGATTAGAAAGTTTTAATGGTTGATTAGGAATTTTATTTCAAGTAGTATTCCTAGGGTTTCTTTTCTTTATAAATACACATTGTAATCTCTTATGAGAATTTGTATTGATGATGAATGAAAATTATGAGTTTTGCTTTGTGCGAATTCTAGAGAACTTGAGATGAGTTTTCGATCGAAGGAGTGATTCTTTCAAACCTGAGAAGTGAGCAATCGTTTCTCGTACGACTTGGTGCAAAGCTGACGTACAGCCTTGGTGCGAAGCCTTGGAAACCCGTTAATGCGAAGTCGACAAGCCTCTCTAGAGCGAATCCGGAGATCTCCTATCTTCTTCTTCTTTTTATTTATTTTAATCAAAGGTTTAAGACCCTAAACCCCTTCCACGCGGGATTCTGCTATTTTAGGGTTAGCTTGCGATTCCGTCCCGCGTCACTTACGCTTCCTTGCTTCACAGAAGAAGTTGAACCCAAGGCACGCGAAGTGGGTTCAGTACCTTCAAGGGTTCACATTCGTGTTAAAGCATAAGGCCGGTGCTGAAAATAGGGCCACTGATGCACTTAGTCGGCAAGTGGTGAATTTGAGCATAATGAGCACCGAGGTCGTCGAGTTCGAAAAGTTGAAGGATGAGTACCCCGTGTGCCCAGATTTTGGGGTTGAGTATACTGCCCTCCTTAGTAACCCGACCGGCACACACTCCGTGTACACCATCCAAGATGGGTACTTGTTTAAAGGCAATCGCCTTTGCATCCCTCGCACTTCATTGCGTGACTTTCTCATTTGGGAGTTACATGCTGGAAGGATGACATGACATTTCGGGCGTAATAAAATTGTTGCGCTTGTAGATGATAGGTTCTTTTCGCCTAGCCTAATGAGAGATGTTGCCCAGGTCGTTAAGTATTGTCGTACTTGCCAAGTGTCAAAACAGACCAAACAAAATACCGGCTTGTACACCCCGTTACCCGTGCCACACACACCGTGGCAAGACCTCTTTATGGATTTCGTGCTTGGACTTCCTAAGACCCCTAGGAAGCACGATTCTGTTTTTGTCATAGTGGACCACTTTTCCAAGATGGCCCACTTCATTCCTTGTTCCAAAACCTCCGATGCGTCTCATATTGCTAAACTATTTTTCGCGGAGGTAGTGCGTCTTCATGGGTTGCCCAAAACCATTGTCTGATAGGGATGTTAAATTTACGAGTTATTTTTAGAAGACCCTTTGGCACATGATGGGTACATTGCTCTAATTCTCTACAACTTACCACCCTCAAACAGATGGCCAAACCGAAAGCACCAATAGGAGCCTTGGGAATCTCCTTCGTAGTCTTGTCGGTGATCATGTTAGGACCTGGGATACCATCTTACCCACAGCTGAGTTTGCATATAATAATTTTGTCAATAGGTCCTTAGGCATGAGTCCTTTTGAGGTAGTGCATGGTCATAGGCCTAGGATCCCATTAGATTTGATCCCCATGTCTGCATCCCATAGAGTGTCAGAGTCCGCCGATACATTTGCACAACATATTCATAGCTTGCATGCCGAAATTAAACAGAAAATTAATTCGCGCAACAATCAATATAAATTATCTGTAGATGCTCACAGGCGTTCTAAAGAATTTAACGTGGGTGATTACGTGATGGTCCGGGTTAGGCCTGAGCGGTTCGCATCGGGATCCGCAAAGAAGCTCCAATCTCGAGGCGTTGGGCCTTTTAGAATTTTGGCTAAGAGTGATCCTAATGCATACGTGCTCGAGCTTCCTCCAGGTACGGGGGTTAGTTCCACGTACAATGTGGAGGACTTGGTTCCTTACTTGGGTTTCACCCCACCTCCAGAAAACCCACTCCAACCACCTCCTAGTCCCAGCCCCAATCCAACCTTGCAACCTATACCTCTTCCTTCCCCAAGCAGACTGAGATCAGATAAGATAGAGGATATAATCAACAATCATGACGGGGGATTCCAGAAATACTTGGTTAAATGGGTCGACAAACCGAAGTCCGACAACACTTGGGTCCATGAGAATGAGGTTCGCCGCTTGAACCCCGACCTGCTAGACATCTACCACGAGCGCGTTTCATCGGTGATGAAACTTTTTTGGTCCGGGGGAATTGATGGGGACGCCACATACATGGACATTGGATTCGGACCGCATCGTTTCTACCGGCGTAGAAAGAAGCAGCGTAATGGAAGTTAAAGCTAAGGAAAGATGAAAATTCTAAAGAAAGAGGATAAGGAAGAACTAAAAGAATGGCAAAATTTCGATTTGAAATTTCGATCTATCGAATGTCGACGGCGATTTTCATAGAACTATGAAATTTCGATCGATCGAAATCGCGCCTGGTTATTTAGTTGTTTTAGGAGTCTATTTTCGAACTTTTGTTTCAAGGGTGTTTTTGTCTTTATTTAATATTCGTTTTAGGGTTTTCTTTTATTGTAAGACCTCCTATATAAGGTCATTAAGAAGAACATTGTAGTTAGTTGATTGATTATTGAATGCGTTTATGTTTTGAGTAATCTTTGCCTGAGATGGGTTTGGTGTGAGGCCAAGGGAGTGATTCCCAAAAGCCATTGTTATCTTCTCTATTTTATTTGCTATTTCTCGATCTGTGATTGCATTCTAAAACTTTAGCCTAATTGTTTCCTTGTTTTCCCAAAAACCCTAAACCCTTTTGAAACCCTAATTCAAACATAGCCGACACCCGTTCCAAACCATAAACCTATTGCAAACCGCAAATCCCTTTCACAACCCAACTTGGGAATCCGTGAATCTACATCGGACTGAAGACGAGCGCCTAAGCTTAGAAAAGCTAGAGTTCTATCTCTAGGCCGATCTCGCTTCGACTCGAAAAGTACTTGCGCATCGGACTGGACCCTACCTTGATCGCATGTGATCTACCCATCAAAATTTATGCAAAACCCTAAAGGTATCAAAGATAATTTTGCGATTAAACTTGATTTAATTTCATTAATTTCAGCAAATCTGCATAAAAATCATATTCCGCATTTTAGGGTCGCTGTCCAGCGTCAATATGATAATCAACATGACGAGCAAATAAGCACATACGAATCAGTTGAACTTGAAACTTTACAAGGAAATTATTTAGAAGATGGAAACCCATGAAGCCCACAACATATACAATATTTAGTAATTGTATACTAGCTGAAGTTATTTAAACATTATACAATCCATATATATATAATAATATGTATTCCATAACATGACGGGTAAGCTAGCTGCTGAGATCAAAATTATAAACCAGTCCAGCCTTTCTTTTTTTTTTTGAAAGAAAAGATGCAATCCATTAAAGAAACAAAATACATCAGGAACCTAATTAGCAAGGAGCTAAGAAGGCCCAAAGAAAAACAGCAAGGACCGACAATCTTCATACCAAAGAGCTTCGACATTGCCATCACCCCTTAGAAAGAGAACAAGGCCCAACACTTGGAATATCAAGGTTAAGCGCTGAGAGTGTACCCAAAAGAAGCCTCCCGTGTCGATCAATGACTACAATCCTTGGTGAATCTGGTCCACCGAAGAATGAACTGTTTGACAGCATACTGTCCTTATGTGATCTTGGAAAATGCACTGGTTTCTCTCAAACCAAAATGGTGTAATGGAGGATCTTAACCAGAAATTTTACTTCCTTACTCCTGCCATGATAATAAACCGAATCAGCAAGCAAAGATGCACATAAGATATCCAACAATGTTCAATAGACGGCGGTAGAAAATTCACATCCCAGCTACAAAGGGGCAGTGAAGCATGAGATGGTCAATTGATTTGCATGCACTGTAGCAGGTGTTGTAGAGATTAGGGATGGTCATGCCCCTTCTGATGAGATTGCCAAGAGTAGAAACTCAACCCCAAGAGGTACAACTGTTAAATACTCAGATCCATGACTGTACTTTGCTGAGCCACATTTTAGTCCAGTCCTAAGTAAGGAGCTGCCTCCTAGAGATGAGGTTGTAGCAAGACCTGACCGAGAAGCAACCTTTAGGGTCTGGGTTCTAAACTTGACGGCTAAGCTTAGAGGAGAGATTTGTACCAATGTGAAGAATGTTGAAAAGATCATTGAGCATGGTTTACTCAGGACCTTGAAGATATGCTTCTAAAGTTAACAAACCACTTGGAATCACCATTATCCGAGCTGACACATGAGTCTATAGTCACTAACTTACTAGTAGCAAGCAATAAAGTTTAAGGAACGTAGTGGCAAGGGGGAGGGAGCTAGCCCAGGTGTTATGCCAGAAGAGTATAGCATTGCCTCATCCAAGTTTAAATCTGAATTAGGAGAAATAACAAAGATGCTATCTATGATGCCACGCCACTATTTTTTTTTTGAAAATTGATGCCACGCCACTATGGGGAGGCCTTACATAGCCCAGTTCGATTAACGATCCAGCCATTTCCCTTGTACCTTGTATTTGAGCAATTTCATTGTTCCAAATAGATTCCTAAGTAGTGTGCAAGTGATAAAGCCATTTCCCATTGGTTCATTGAGTAAGTATGTCTAATACTGAGCCCACCTTTTTTATGGAGGCACACAACTTCCAAATTGATGAGTTGCATTCTCCTGTCCTCATGACCATGGGTCAAAATATTGTCTGCTACCGCTATGATACATACTGGTATCGGAGGCCACCGGTATGACACTTTGAACGTATCATACCGGTGCATTACATATATTTTGGGAATGCACCAGATGATACATTCCAATGTATCATCCGGAACTGATACGTATCGTCCGATACATACTGGTATCGGAGCTGGACGATATGTACCGGCATCAGAGCTTTGACGATACGTACCGGAAAACCGGTATCTTAACCCATGCTCGTGAGCACCACTACAAAAGGAAGACCCTCATGATGGATTCCACACACGATTTGTCCTAATTCAACTTTTGACCCTAGATCCTCTCATAACAGTGAATGGCCAAGCTTGTTTATAATTTGTGGTGATGTTTTCTCAAGCTTGTTTTAATGAAGTAAGCGGGGTTGGAGATTAGAGGAAGAAAATTGGAGATTTGGTTTGTTGCAAGGAGAAAGGTCCTAACAGTTGACAACCTCTGGGTGACACCCGCATCTCCAGCGATGCCATCCTGGAATCCGATCAGATTCTACGGTTCTGATCAGTATAATCGGCTGATCAATTTTTCCTTCTAGCGCAATCCCATCCGATGGTCCAAAACCTCCCAACCCACTTCATCTTCAACCTCTGGAAACCCTAAAACCAGAAACCCAAAACCCATGAAACCCACCCAAACCCCATCGGAGACCTGAACCCAAACCCTATCGCCTTCGTCGGAAACCTAAACCCTATTGCCTTCTTCAGACACCTGAACCCAAACCCCATCACCTTCGCAAACCCCAGCGGAAACCCAAGGGTTCCCCGTCACCTATCGACGATAACCCGATAACCCTTCTAACCTTTTCCAACCTTTCTAACCTGATAACCCTTCTTATCCTTATAACCCATTAGCCTTAACTACCTGATAGCCCTTATAAACCCTATACCTGGGTTGGGTTGCTGCCATGGATGAGCTACGGCTGTTTTTTTTTTTGGATAATGCATAGTAGGTGTTTGTGATATTGTTTATTTGGAGGCTGCGTGCTGCTAGTGCTTCTGCTTCCTTTTGCATTCGAGGAACTGCTGGACTTCTCTGGCAAAATGGTGGAGGATTCTAAAAGTGTGGTGGTTCTTAGGGCTGGGGACTGGGTCTGTGCTAAATGCGGAAATGTGAATTTCAGAAGAAGGTCTATTTGTCACAGGTTCTGATGTGACGAGACTAGGGCAACAAGTATCATGGTTAAAGGAAACGAGACTTGGATCCCTAGGGTTGGGTCGAAGGAGCAAGTTGTCCTTAATGGGAGACAGATGAGGGACATTCGATAAGGGTGGTCTATTGCAGGTAAGAATCCGGGAGGTGTTGGGACCTGTGCAGAAGGGTTTGGAGCGTAGGAAGGGGCTCATGGGAGTTTGCGCTAGGGAGTCTCTTTTAAAATGGCATTGGATGGTGGCCCACGGGTGGTGTCCGAGCAATTTCATGGGGTCCAAGGCCCCTATCTTGATGACGACGGTCATAAGGGAGACAATGGGGTCCATCACCTAGCTTTCTCTGGCTCCCATTATCATTCCCTTGTCCAAAATTTACCTTTCTTTTGGTGTATAATGCGTATAAAAAAGAGAATATTATTTCATTACAAATTTACAGATGGATATATGCTAGATGGGGATTCAGGGATCGCCCTGCACTTTCAAAACTATCAAATACAAAATTCCTCTTACGGTTCCATAACGAGAGCGAGGCGGAGGGAATATGCAGACAAAAGTTTTTCTGGATTGATGGGACTTCGATGCATGGATCAAAATCTCGGCCGAAATTTCAAAATTTCGGCCGAGTCATCTCAGTTTGGGCTTGAACCGAGACGAGAATATGTATAATATCGCCCCCCTTCCGAAAATACCAAATTATCGACCGAAATTTGAAATTAGGGGCCGACAATTTTTGTTTTACATTTTTTTGAAAAAATATGGTATAAAACCCATTTTTTTTATAAAAATTCGATTCTTTTCTTCCTCCTCTTCCTCTTCCGCAAACCACCTTTCTTCTCACCGGAAACCTGCCGGGACCGTGCCGGATTTCCAAATTTTTTTTGGGGTTTAAAACCCATGGAGAAGAAGAAGAAGAAGAAAAATAGAAGCAGTAGATGATGAAGTGGTGAAGACTTACCTGTTATTCCCCTTTCTTTCTTCCTCTTCTTCCTGTTTTTCTTTTAATTTTTTCGTTTGCTTCTTAGTTTTTTTAGGTAATACGGACATTTATATGGAAGGAGTATGAGACCTACTCTCCTGCAAATCACATACACACTAGAATTGTGTTTAAATGATCTTAGATCATAAGAGTTTACGATGTAGGTGATCTGAATCGTCAAAATTATCTTTTAGGAATATTTAAACCAGCTGAACTGTGGACTATAATATCAGCCATTGGTTTTTATTTTAAGGGCTGATATTAAAGTTCTTCAATCAGATGGTTCACATTCACTACCCAGCCTTCAATCTATGATCGATTAGACGGTGTTTAAATGATCTCACACCATTAAAATATCACTTTTTATTTCACACCATTAAAGTGTGATTTATCATTATGCCATGTGGCACACACCTATGATTTATCAAATGGTGTTTAAATGATCTTACGCCATTAAAAACTCACTTTTATTTTACACCATTAAAGTGTGATTTATCATTATGATTGAGTCAGATCAGATGATGGAGATCTTGTTTCACCCTAATCTTCCACACCATTGATCTTGAGATGCGAGGAGGTTAGTTTTTTATTTCAAATGTCATATATCCCACAAAAATGACCCTAAAATCATGTTTGAGCGTGATGTGTGCCATAGGATTGAAGGGGAATTTTTTGAAGATCTATGACATGTGGAATAAAAAAATTGACCGTTATAGGAGTGACATGATCTCAAGATCCATTCTATGGAAGATCAAGGTGAAACACAATCTCCATCATTTGTTCCGAAGCAATCAATGGGTTTAAAGGGGTTGCACATGTAGGCACTTTGAAAGATTGCGTGAGCGGTAATAGAGGTACCCATATATATAGAGGTACCCAATATTTCATACAGTAGATCTTGAGATCATAGCCCAACTAGCAGACAGTCAGATCTTGATTCCACGTGGCATACATCCCCAAAGTGAACCGGATCATGGGCGTATCATGAGAAGGGCTCTCGGGTCACTTTCGAGATTTATTCAACGTGGAATCAAAATCTGACCGTCTAATATGTTTTGCATGAGCTCAAAATCCATTGTGTGATCAATTGGGACAAAACATTATCTCCATCATTGGATTCAATCAAGTCAATAGCTCTTAGGGTGTAAATCCTAAGTTTCCCTTAATATTCAGTTACAAATATTGTTACCCTTCTAAAATAATCAAACTTGAAAAGAATGGTCTCACTAGTGTAGAAAAGAATGGTATAAACTCACGAAAATTAGCCTCACTAGTGTAAATATGTGTTCTAATAATGTTAAAGAGTTTTCTCTCAAAAAAATAAATAATGTTAAAGAGTTTTAAAAAACCAATAAAATAAAGTTCAGCAAAGTTTGGTAAAGTTCAGAGCATATTTTCAAAAAAATTCAAAATTTACCGAAATTTTGACCAATTTACAGTTCGGGTCATGAACGAAACCGAAATCGAAACCGAGATTTTGATCCATGCTTCGATGGCTTGCGACAGATGGTCTGATGAGGTGGGGGAGATTTCTACACATGCTTGGGATGGTGGCATCTGGATTAGATTATTCGGTCTCCCGCTGCATGCCTGAACGGAAGAGGTTTTCCGGGGTATCGGAGATAGATATGGCTCACTCCCGGTGGTCAATCAGAGCACGGAAGACCTGTGGGAGACTAGCTACTCTTGGATTCTGGTCACCTCCGACAGTTGGGAATCTGTCCCAAGATCGTGCGTCGTCGGCGTCGGCGGCAAGGACTACCGGATCTTCGTAGAAGTGAAGTTGGAAAGGCACCTCCTCCCAAGGCATTCAGAAAACGAAGCGCAAGGGTGTCGAAGAGACGAGGAAAGCGTACTCGTTCGCTCAGGTGAAGAAATCATGGCATTCAACGACCCAGGTGGGAACGGGGTGGATCTTAGATGGGGGCCGATATCGGACGGTGCGAAATGGTGTGCAACCACGAGTGTAGCGGCGCATCTAGGGCCGACCTCGGCAAGGGGTATTGATTTCTGGTCGGCGAGGCATGAAGGTGATGGTGAACTGGCGGCGCAAATGGGAAAGAAGGTGGTCGATCTTCCACCGTTGGCTAATCCGACGGTCTTGATTATTGACAGTACGGATCTCAGCTCCACTACAGATACATTTTTGAAATTTGAATATGTTGCAGGTGAGGAGTTGAGCTGGATAGCACCTAATACGGTTGAAAGGGAAAGAGAAAGAGAAAGGGATGATCCAATGGTCTTGGAGCTGACAGGTGGAGCTAGATTGACATGTGGCTCTAGCAGAGATAAGGGAGCTTAGGCAAGTGGTTTTGACGAGAGTCAAGGTTTGGTTTCTAAGAAATGGTTTTGTGGTGCAGATAAAGAGGAAGAAAAAGGCAGTTTGCATCCTGTGGCGACACGTGGCTGGTATTCCCAAAACCAGCTCTTGGTTTTCTCAAGGTGGGAAGGACATCATTTGTCTTTTTTTGTGGGTTGTTGTGAGGGACAGTTGACCTGGGGGAATAATATCTTACTATGTTGGGCCTTCAAGGGTTCGGGGTGAGTGTGGCCTGGGCCCAACAAAGGGGAAGTTGTTCTGAGATATTTAATGCTTGACGATTGGGCCTTAGATCTTAGGATTAGAAGGCGGGTCCCTTAGATTGGGGATGGCGGGGTGATTGGGTCGAGGTCGTTAGACAGGCATGGTACTAGAGAGGCTGTTACATCTAGGGACCGTTGTATTCTCGGGGAGGGAGGGGGAATTTTGATTTCCAGATTTCTGGGCAGGATGAGACTGCCTCCTCAGTTGAGGATTCCGAGTCTTCTGCCTCGATCTACGATGGGGTACGACCTTTGCGATCCCGTTGCCAATTACAGTCAGGGAGATGGGTGGAGTGTACCTTCTCGGCGGATGAGGAGTCACCCACGACAGATTCAGAGGAATCATCGACGCCTAAAGTCTCAGTGGACGAGAAAAGGAATGTCGTTTAATGGGTCTGATGAGTCGCTTCGAGGTCTTTTTGAGGCAATCTATGTTCGTCGATCGCAGCTGTGTCAAGGAAAAAAGAGATCTCGCGCTCAGGAATTGGCCAGATTAGAGTGGGGATTATCGGATGGAAGGGGTGCCATGATAGGTCGAGCTTACCAAGCGAATATTATGAAGTTTTTTTCATGGAATGTTAGGGGAATTAGTGGCAGAAAGAAGAGAGCAGGGGTTAGAAAGGTGATTGTTGTGCACAATCCAACAACTCAACTCTAAAGGAAACTAAGTGGGGGGGCTGCGACAAATATAAGGTGGAGTTGGTGCTAGGGGGAAACCGATGGGAATGGATTGGGGTCAACTCGGAAGGGGCTTCAGGAGGCATTTGGTGGCATGGAATGCGATGCTTTTTTCTAAAGTGGATGAAGAAATCGGTCAATTCTCGGCAGCAGTGTTGTTACAGAACAGAGATAATGGCCTCCGTTGGTGTTTCTCTGGGGTATACGGACCGAATAACACAGGGGGTAGAGAAGATTTTTGGTTCGAACTCTCCACGATTATGGCTAGATGGGATGTTCCGATCTGTTTTGGTGGCGATTTCAATGTCATAAGATGGTCGTCGGAAAATTTGAGGGCGTGTTCAGATAGGAGATCGATGGGGGGTTTCAACTCCTTTATTCAGGATTGTGAGTTGTTCGATTGTCTTATGCTTGGGGCGCTATTTACGTGGTCTAATTTGCAATAAGAGGTCACTCTAAGCCGTATTGATCGGTTCTTGTGTTCTATGGAATGGTTGAATATCTTTCCGAATGCGGCCCTCCACGGATGTTCTAGGGTTGTGTCCAATCATCAATCGATCCTTTGAATTGTGCCTCGGTTAGCAAAGGTCCCTCACCTTTCAGATTTGAGAATATGTGGTTGCGCAACGAATTTCAGGTGCTAGTTCCAGGCTGGTGGAGGGAGATCTCTCTGATTGGGTCGGCTGCTTTCAGAATTATATCCAAGCTAGGTTACCTAAAAAACAAAATTAAAAGCTGGAATAGAGATGTGTTTGGGTTGGTGCATGTCTCTAAGCTGATATTGATTGATAGGTTGAAGGAGATCGATGAGCTCGAAGAGGCTAGGGGTCTGTCAGAGTCAGAAATAGAGGAGAGGATGAATGTTAAAATGGAGTTCAATGACAAGTGTTTGGAAGAGGAGATTAGTTGGAAGAAGAAAGCTAAGGTGCACTGGTTGAAGGCGGGGGACAATAATACCAAGTTTTTTCAATCAGTGGCTAATGCAAGGGGGAAGAGGAAGATTCTTAGGGAGATCTCAGTTGAAGAGACTGTGTACACGGACCAAGAGCAAATCAGACAGCAGGTTGTGGACTTTCATATGAACTTGTATACCGATGAGGGTCAGCCTCGCCCGTAGCTGGACGATATTGATTTTCCGAGTATTTCTCCGACTCAAGGAATGGAGGTGGAAAGATGTTTCAAGGAACGAGAGATCTGGGAGGCAATTAATTTTAGTGGGAGGGATAAGTCCCCAGGACCGGACAGATATACGATGGAATTTTTCAGGGCATTTTGGGATGTGTTCAAAGAGGATCTGGCTAGCTTTTTTGCGGAATTTCATGCTAAAGGGTATTTGGGTCGAAGTCTCAACTTTACTTTTATCTCTCTTATCCCAAAATCGGAAGGCGCAGTGGACATTAGGGACTTCAGGCCAATTAGCCTTCTGAACTGTCTTTATAAAATTATGGCTAAAGTGTTGGCTAACACATTAAAGCCTCTCTTGGGGGAGATCATCTCCGCTAACTAAGGAACTTTTATGCAAGGTCGTAGTCTGACGGATACGGATGCGGTGGCGCAGGAGGTGGTTCATGAGGCTCATCGAAATAAGCTTCCGGTTGTGGTATGGAAAGTTGGCATGGAAAAGGCGTATGACAGGGTCCGCTGGGACTGTTTGGACTATATGTTGCTTCGGTTCGGGTTCGAGTTTGGGCAAACATGGAGGGGATGGATTAGGGCGTGTGTCTCATCGCCTTGGTTCTCAGTTTTGGTCAATGGTTCTCCGACAGGATACTTCAGAAGCACGAGGGGATTGAGGCAGGGGGATCCCCTCTCGCCATTGTTATTTACAGTGGTAGGGGAAGCGCTAGGAGGGCTTTTTCGCAAGCTCAAAAGCAGAACTTGGTTTCGAGGATTCTGATGGGAGGTCAGGGGCAGACTATTACGCATCTTCAGTATGCGGAAGATACGATTTTGTTCGGTAAGGGTAATCCAGTAGAGATGCAGACGATGGTTGATGTGATCCTTATTTGTGAAGCGGTCTCAGGGCAAAGGGTCAAGCTCCTTAAGTCTTCGGTAGCTGGGATTGGGGTGGACTCGCTGTTGTTGTCTCATTTAACAGATTTGGTTGATTGTACTCCCCAACCGCTGTTCATCATTTATCTTGGGCTTCCGCTTGGCGTTGGTAACCCTTCAGTTACAGAGTGGGATCCGGTGATCAAGAGGTGTGAAGCGCGGCTGGCCTCCTGGAAGGGTAAGCTTCTGAGTAGTGATGGTAGGCTGACTCTTGTTAATTCGGTGTTAGCGAGTCTTCCAATTTTTTTCCTTTCAATGTTCAAATGTCCGATAGAGATGGTCGATAAACTTGAACAAATTCAGCAAAATTTTCTCTGAGAAGGATCGGGTCTTGATAAGATGTACCATTTAGTGAGGTGGGAGGTTTGTCAGTTGCTTAAAGAGGCTGGGGGGCTGGGTATCCGTAAACTTCGGGAAGTTAATAAAGCCTTGTTAGGCAAATGGCTATGGAGAGCGAGATTGGATGGACAAAAGGACAGCTTGTGGGTTCAAGTGTTATCCCAGAAATATGGTTGGGCTAGTGGGGAATGGGGTGTTTGGGTGAATGGGATCAGAAATCCTTCAGCTTGGTGGAAGGGAGTCTGCTCAGTTTCGCCGGAATTTGTCAGATGGACTCATTTTAGCTGGGGTGACGGCACTCGTATCAGGTTTTGGCTAGACTCGTGGTTACTTTTTATGTGTCACCTTCCCTAGTATCTTTAGGATAGGTGCGGCCCCTAGGTGCCTTAGTAATGAGGTGTCGTTTGAGCATGGGGGAAAGATGGTATGGAATATTCTTACTCGGAGACTTTTAGAGGATGAAGAGCTTCATCCGTTTCTCGACTTTCACGATCGGCTGAATTCGGCTATGCGGAATCGGTTGCGATGCGATACTAGATGGTGGCTCCCAAATGGTAAAGGGACTATTTCGGTCCGTTCTTTCTACAATATGTTAACTCTTAGACCTTTGATCACAGTGGGGTGGGCGGATCTATGGAGTGCTCCGGTGCCTCTCAAAGTCAGGTTTTTTGGGTGGACATTGATGAGGGGTAGAGTCTTGACTGTTGACCAGTTAATTGTGCAGGGCAAATCTATGACAAATAGATGTGTTATGTGTCTGCAGGAAGAAGGAAGAGTCGGCATCTCACCTTTTCCTTCAGTGTTGGGTAGCGGCGGAGATCTGGGCAGTCATTCTCAAGTCTTTTGACATGTCGTGGGTGATATCCAGGGACATTCCCTCCCTGTATGTGTCCTGGTTTGGCGTTCAGTTGGAGGGCCATTTGTTGGCCTTCTGGAAGGTGGTTTCTTCGCGATCCTTCAGAGTATTTGGCTCGAAAGGAATGAAAGGATATTTCGTAGGAGGAGCCACCCGGTTGGTGTGATTCTAAAGGGTATTTTAGAGTTGATGTGCCTTTGGGTCAAGCTTGTTAAGCCGAGGACTGGGGACCTTCCGGAACAGTTTGAATTTGGTTAAGTTGGCAGCCGGGGTCAAGGTTGGGGTTTTGGGAAAGGGATGTCCGATTTTTCTTGTTTTTGCTTTTCTTTCGTTTTCTTTGGTCGGTTTAGGTTGTCCTGTATTTCCCAGCTTCTCGCTGGTCTTTTTCTTATTTAATATATGATACCTTTATCAATTAAAAAAAAAAAGAAACCTATGTAAACTAGAATATTAGAGATACCTGCTTTGATAAGAATGAGTCTCCCTCTGGTGAATATAAGATTTTCCAAGTAGAAAAAGTTTGTGGTCGATGTTCTTAATGATCGGGTCCCATGCACTCTGGGAATTTGTAAAGACATAGAGCAATACCTTGAAACTTGGATGGGAAGGAAGATTTTGCTCACGTAAAGTATATTACAAGAGAATCTAATTTCTGGTCTTCAAGCCTATGCCAGTGACAGTAGATTTCCCGGCTTTGACCTTTAAAGTAAGAAAGGGTGAAGTAGACATTAAAGAGATTCATCTTGGGTTGCACCACATAAGAGAAGAATATCATCCACGAACAAAAGATGAATTATAGACAGGATGTCAAACGGAGATTTTGAAGCCATGGACGAAGGTGTGGTCAGCACCTCTAAAAAATCAGTTGACTAAGAGTGTGCCCCATGATGTCAAAAATGAACAGATGGAGTTGATCCTCTTATTGGATGCCTTGGGGGAAGCAAAAACAATTCATAGGAGACTGTGACATTGACAAGAACGACAAACAATGAAGAGATAAAATCGGAGATCCAGCTTAACCAGGTCAGGCCTTACCAAAACCCATGTAATGAAGAAGTTCCAATTAACCGGTCAAAGCCTTCTCCATGACAATCTTTCAAACAAGGCAAGGGATGTCAGAGTTGTTAGTGTATGGGCAATGTAGTTATGTTTAGTAATGTGGGCGTGGGTTTAGCACAATTGGGTGCCATTGTAACTCCCATCACGTAATATAAATGCAAGTGAGGGCATTCTAACTCTCCAATTCTTCTTATTATTTCTCCTCCTTTCTCTATATATCTTCTCTAACTCTAACCAGAAACCTAATACCATCTTCCTATCCCTAAAACCACCTACCAAACCATCATACCACTTAACCAAACCTATGCATCTCTTTCCCACCATTAACGCCATGCTAAAGTCGTGGAGACTAAGGATGACGTCAAAGCTAAATTAACACAGTTGACTCAGATCCACCTAAAAATTATGGAGTTTGGATCGACGCTTTATTTCCGTTGTTTTTTTCCTTATAGCACGAGTCTATTCAAAGCCACTTTAACCTGCTTTCGAATGAAATCTTTGTGGAGGGGTTTATGCCTCTCATTTTCATTTTCTTAAGGCACGATCCTCGACACTGTTTGTTGGTGCCTCCTGTCCAACGGAGCTTCGATTCTTCATTTCCCATCCTTTGCAACAAGTGGCAGCGTATTTGATTGAGTATTGAGCACTTTGTGGTGATTCTGCGATGTTCTAATGCCTTTGCCTAATCAGACTTACGATGTACTATGAGTGTTAATCTTGTTTTTAAAATATTATTTGTGGCTGATACGCAATTAGAAATTTGTGATATTGTTGATGTTGAGCACATTGTTGGGGGGGTGGGGGGGGGTTAGACAGGCAGATTTGAATAAAACTAGAGATCTCAACCAAGTAAGGTGCATTCGGGGTGATGATCAAAGGGTTTTGGTAAAAGAGGATTATATTAAAAAATAGATGACAAAAATATTTTAAAGATCCATTAAACACAGAATATGATAAAGAAATGAATAAAGAAGAGGAACCAAAGCAAGGATGATCAACGAAATATGAAGTAAAAGTAGTGTTAGCAAAGATGAAAAAAAGAACGGCAGTAGGACTAGATGGGATACCTATAGAAGTATGGATTGTGTTAAGAGAGAATGGGTTGAACTAGTTGACTAAATTATTCAATAAGATATTAAAAACGAAGAAAACGTCTGAGAAATGGAGGAAAAGCGTTGTGATCCCTTTCTATAAGAACAAAGGAGACATCCAAGATTGTGCCAACTATCGAGACATTAAGCTAATGAGCCAGACTAGATAACGTTGGGAGAGAATAGTTGAACAACGACTACGACAAAAATCAATGTATCAGAGAACCAGTTTGGATTTATACCGGGAAGATCAACAACGGAAGCTATTTTTTTATTAAGGCAACTTATGGAGAAGTTTAAAGAGAGAAGGAAAAACCTACATATGGTCTTTATTGATTTAGAGAAGGCTTATGACAGAGTGCTGAGACAGATAATATGGTGGATGTTGAGGAAGAAATGCATCCAAAGTTTATATATTAAGATTATACAAGACATGTATGAGAAAGCAGTATCTAGTGTAAGAACGAAGTGCGGAGAGACGAGTGAGTTCCCTATCAAAGTTGTGCGGCATCAAGGATCTACCTTGATCCCTAATTTGTTTGCCTTGGATGCATTAACCATAGATATACAAGAAGAGATCTCGTGGTGCATGTTATTTGTAGACGACGTAATATTAATTACCCAAACAAGGAAAGAAATAAATGATAAGCTGAAATTGTGGAGAAAAGCTTTGGAGTCAATGGGTTTAAAAATTGGCAGAACAAAGAATACATGGGATGCAAATTTAATGAACACCATAGACTGGGGGAGGATATAGTCAAAATAGAAAATCATTTAGTGCCACATTGGCACTGCCATAGATTTCACTATTAGGCTCTACTTTACAATCAGATAGTGGATTTGAAGAGCATGTATCAAATAGGATCAATGGAGGTTGGATGAAATGGAGGCAAGCTAACAAAGTACTGTGCATCTCAAGAGTTCCACTTAGATTGAAGGGTAGTTTTTAGAATTCAGTGGTTAGAACTGCAATATTATATCGTGTGGAATGTTGGGCTACGAAAAAGCGACACGAAGATAGAGTATATGTGGCTGATATGTGTCTGTTGAGATGGATGTGTGTAGTAACATGAAAGGATAAAATGCGAAATGAGTACCTAAGAGAAATTTTGAGAGTGGTACCTATAAAGGAAAAATTTGTTGTGTGTCGCTTGAGGTGGTTCGGACATTTTCATCGGAAGCCAGAAGCAAACCCTGTACAAAGGGTTAGGACTCTACAAGCACTACATAGGAGAAGAGGAAGACCAATGGAGACCTAGATGGAAGCCGTGAGAAGAGATATAAAGGATTGTGAAGTTACAAAGAGTTTATCCCTAATCAAAAACGAGTGGAGATATAGGACTCCAAAGCCAACCCCAGATAGAACGGATAACGCTATGATGATGATGATGATGGTGATGAAAGTATTTTTTCCAATAAAGTTTAACTCTCTTTATGATTGACTACTGTTATTTCGATTGACTATGTGTTTTATATTTTTAAATAATATAATTATATAATATTATGTATTGTTAAAAAAATTCAAGAAATAATTAAAAAAAAAGAAAAAAAATAGGCACAAAAAACTGCACCTAGGCAAGGCGACACCTCCATCGGTCCCTTGCCTAGCCTTGCTTACTGCTTTTGATAACAAAGTTAATAAGGTCAAAGGATAAACCGGTAAAAATGTTTAAAATCTACAAATCAAAAGTAGAAACCAGTTAAACTCTTGGATTAACCTTAGAATATATTGAGGAGGTGAGCAAACGCCTAATGAATTTCAATTCTTGTTTAAATTTAGCAAAGTCATTCATCAAGTTAGGCTCCCTACACTCTGAAATGAAGTATAGTAGTTGAGTGTAAAAAGAGAACACCAATAGAAATGGTGCATACCATGTTTTAAGTTTTGGTAAATCTTTAGGGCAAAGCTTTATACATTGGATGTTATGTTATATGCTCAACTAGTAAGAAATTTAACCTAACTCAGTGTGAGATATGGAAAAAACAAAAATTGAACTTGATTATTTTAAAACTTAGGGTTGCATGGCTAATGCCATATTAATGAACCCTAAAAGACCAAAGTCAGAGCCCATAGCAATTGATATGCAATTGTTCGATATGCTAATAATGGCAAGGTGTACACACACACACACACACACACACACACACACACACATATATATATATAAACTGACGGGGACGCCGACATCGTAGACATTGGATATGGACCGTTTCGTGTATACCGACGTCGGAAGAAGCGCAATGGAAATCAAAACTAAGCGAAAGATGAAATTCTGGAAATTGAAGGAGCACAGAAAAAATCGATTGATCGAAATTAAAATTCGATCAATCGAACTGTCAACAACGATATTTAATGTATATGAGAATTTCGATCGAACGGTTTTGAATTTCGATTGATCGAAATTCAATTTCGATCGATCGAAATCGTGTCGGGTTGTTTTAGTTGTTTTAGAAATTTAGTTTCGAATTTTGTCTTAGGGGTTTATTTGTCTTTTATTTATTATTTGTTTTAGGGTTTTCTTTTATTGAAAAGACTCCTATATAAGGTCTTTAAGTGAACAATGTAATTAGTTGATGATTAATGAAAAGAGCTTTTGCTTGTGTGCTTGAGATGAGCCTATACGGAGAGTGATTCTTTTTCCCGAGGGTTTGGTGTGAAGCCAAGGGTGTGAAGCCTGCAAATCTATCTATCTACCTATCTATCTTATTATCTTTGCTTGCGTGATTCTACAACCCTAAATCGACCATCATCTTTTGAGATCCTAAACCCTAGTTTTCCCTAAACAATTGAATCGACTTGATTCAACAACCGTAGCCCCATTAGACTGTTAAGCCCAGCCGTATCAAAATAACCCAAAACCAGTAATTCCATCATTGCATTGTGAGTGCCTTAATCTGGAATTCTAGAGTCCTATCTATAGGAACGATCTACGCTGCAACCTAACGGATCTAACGCCCAGACTGAACCCCACCTAAATTATGCGTGATCCTCCCATGGAATACTACGAAAGCCTGAGGTATTTGTTATATTTTGCAAGTTTTATAGTTTAATTTAATTCAATTTAATTTCGGCAAAATCAATCATCGCATTCACGTAGTTTAGGGTACCGTCCTACGTCAATTTTGGTATCAGAGCATAGGTTCTAGGTTAGGGCATACTGTGTGACATTGCATTCATTGCACTTTAATTTTCATCATATATTATTTCTGTTTTGGCCAAAGTGTTCATCTTGGATTCTATTCTAGAACCAGTTAATAGTGACCCGTATCACCATGGACATGAGTGGGATTGTCGAGGCTCTTAACGGCATGAGGGCTGATCTAAAATCGATCAATAATCGAATGACTGTCTTGGAGACAGCCCAAAGGACTCTTGAAACATCCAATGAGAGGTTGTTAGACCGAGTCAATCGGCTAGACGAAGGTGATGAGTACTTCGAACCACCCTGTGAGCGTAATGGTCCACGTTTCGAACAAAATGGCTACCAACATAATCGGAACCGGAACCATAGGTTTGATCATCATGGAGATGACTACGACCCGGAAGGGAAACTCCTCAAAAATGTCCGAGTTGAGTTTCCGACTTTCGATGGGCGACTAGACCCTCAAGTCTTCCTCAATTGGTTATCCGATATGGACAAGCACTTCGAGTGGTTTGGCATGAGTGATGAAAAATGTGTTAGACTTGCTAAAATGAAGCTCATTGGCCAAGCTCGATTCTTTTGGGTCAACGTTGAACGCATCAAAATGAATGCGGGTTGTACTCGCATTGCCCATTGGGAGGACATGAAGGAACGACTTACAAAGAAGTATGTTCCTTCTTCATACTACCATCGTCTCCTTGACCAATGGCAAAATTTGCGCCAAGGTAGTATGCCCATTTCGGATTACATTGGCAAATTTGAGGAATTCATGATGAGAGACAAGGTATCCGAAGACCCTCAAGTCACTCTATCCAGATTTCGCACTAGATTAAGACTAGACTTGCAAAAAGTGTTAGTTTCCTACCCTGTTGAGACTCTCGCCGAGTGTTATACCGTCGTTCAAGACCTTGAACGATATTTAAAAATGGCAGTAACTTGGCAATCTGATTTTCACCCCGGTCAACTCTGTATCGGCGAAGTGAGATCTAATGCTGGAAACCCGCCTGCCAAACCCACACAACCCACATCTATCAATGTGAGGTTTGACAAAGGTAAGGGTGTAGCCGAAGAATCCTCGAAAAGTGAGTCTCATGTTAAGTGTTATAAATGTCAAGGGTTGGGACACTTTGCCGCCCAATGCCCGACGAGAGACCTACAACGGAATCTCTTCATCGACAGGGAAGGAGAAGAAAGTGAAGGAGTTTATGAAGAGGTCTTTGAGCCGAATGTCACACCTAGTGACGAGGAAGGTGATGACATGGGTCGCGCTCTAGTTGTGAGGTGTGCCTTTGCACAACCTCAATGGGATGAAAAGGAGGATTAGCGAAGGGAGAATATTTTCCACACCTTTGCCAAGTGTGGGACAAAGAATTGTAGGGTAATCGTGGATAGCGGAAGCTGCACCAATGTAGTGTCAGAACATACCATCACCCGCTTAGGGCTTACACCTGAAGCCCACTCGATCTAACATTTGCACGTTCAAGTACAAGGCAAGAAAATCACTCTTAACCCTTTGGCTCCCAAAGCACCATCGGTCAATAGAGTTGAGAAGAAGGGAGGCCAATCCAAGGCCATCAATATTATGAGTCCTTCAGAGTTCGAGAGGGCATCGTTAGATGAGAGTGTCATGTATGCCGCTATCACTGTTGAGAGTACTTCTGAGTCAGTCTGTGAGTACCCCAAGGAGGTAGAGCCCATCCTGAATGAATTTGCGGATGTCTTCCCCGAAGACTTACCTAATGAGCTCCCTCTCATGCGTGACATTCAAGACGCAATTGACTTAGTTCCCGGATCTACATTACCAAACCTTCCCCACTACTGGTTGAATCCGGTTGAGCACGGCGAGTTGATTCGGCAAGTCAGTGAGCTCCTTCAAAAGGGGTTCATACAAGAGAATCTGAGCCCGTGTGCCGTACCAGTATTACTCACGCCTAAGAAAGATGGTACATAGCGCATGTGTATGGATAGCCGTGCGATTAATAAGATCACTGTTAAATATCGGTTTCCCATACCGCGGCTTGATGACATGCTAGACATGATGGTTAGAGCCACTATCTTTTCTAAGATAGACCTTAAAAGTGGCTACCATCAGGTTCGAATTCGTCCTGGTGATGAATGGAAAACTACCTTCAAGACCAAAGACGGTCTTTATGAGTGGATGGTCATGCCTTGTGGGCTTTCCAATGCCCCTAGCACATTTATGAGGCTCATGACCCAAGTGTTGAGGCCATTCCTTGGCAAATTCCTTGTCGTGTATTTTGATGACATCCTGATTTACAGCACAGACAAGGAACAATACATTATCCACCTGAGGTTTACGAAACCTTGAGGGGAGAAAGGTTTACGAAAGCTTGAGGGGAGAAAGGTTATACGCGAATCTCAAGAAGTGCACCTTCATGCAGCACTCTGTTGTATTCTTGGGATTCATTATCTCGGTAGACGGGATGGTTGCGGACCCTGCGAAGGTTAAGGCCATTGTGGAGTGGCCCGAACCTCAGAATATTCATGAAGTCCGTAGCTTCCACGTTTTATCATCGCTTCATCCAGAATTTTAGCATCATCATGGCTCCCATTACCGATTGCATGAAAAAAAGGGGAGTTCATGTGGAGCAAAGCCGCGACGAGGGCCTTTGCCGAGATAAAAGAGAAAATGGATACTGCACTCGTCATGCGCCTACCAGACTTTTCTAAAGTCTTTGAAGTAGCATGTGACGCGTCGGGTGTAGGCATAGGCGGAGTGCTGAGCCAAGGTCACCCTGTGGCCTATTTTAGTGAGAAACTCAATGAGACATAGTAGAAATACTCCACATATGACAAAGAGTTTTATGCGGTCGTCCGATCTCTATGGTATTGGAAACATTACCTGAGACCGCAGGAATTTGTATTATTTTCTTACCACGAAGCCTTACATTTCCTTGCTTCCCAGAAAAAGTTGAACCCGAGGCACGCGAAGTGGGTCGAGTACCTTCAAGGGTTCACATTTATCTTGAATCATAAGGCTGGTGCTGAGAACAAGGCTGCTGATGCGCTTAGTCGTCGAGTGGCGACTTTGCAGTCTATGAACACTGAGGTCGTCGGATTTGAGTAGTTGAAGCAAGATTATCCTGATTGCCCAGATTTCGGGGCAGAATACACTGCTTTTCTTCCAAATTTGAACAACATTAACTTCGAGTATACCCTGTTGGATGGGTATTTGTTCAAAGGGAATCATTTGTGCATCCCTCGTACTTCATTGCGGGACTTCTTCATCTGGGAGTTACATGCCGGAGGGATTGTCGGACATTTTGGGCGCGATAGAACCAATGCGCTTGTTGAGGATAGGTTCTATTGGCCTAGCCTTGTGAGAGATGTCTCTATGGTCGTAAAGCAATGTCGTACATGCCAAGTTGCGAAGCATATCAAACAGAATACCGGCTTGTACACTCCTTTACCCGTGCCGCACACTCCATGGCAAGACATCTCTATGGATTTCGTGCTCAGACTTTCAAAGACCCAACGGAAGCACAATTCCATTTTTGTGGTAGTAGACCGCTTTTCCAAGATGGCCCACTTCACACCATGCTCCAAAACCTCCGATGCGGCTCACATAGCAAATTATTTTTCGGGGAGGTTGTGCGTCTACATGGTTTACCCCAGACAATTGTGTCGGATCGAGATGTGAAATTTACTAGTTATTTCTGAAAAACTTTATGGCACATGATGGGTACCATGCTCCAATTTTCATCGGCCTATCATCCTCAAACAGATGGCCAAACGGAGTCCACCAATAAGAGCTTAGGTAATCTTCTCCGTTGTCTTGTTGGTGATCACCCTAGGACTTAGGATTCTATTTTACCTTTAGCCGAGTTTGCATACAACAATTCAGTCAATAGGTCCCTAGGTATGAGTCCTTTTGAGGTCGTCCTTGGTCATAGGCCTAAAACACCCATTGATTTAATTCTCATGTCTGCATCCCATCAAGTCTCCGAGTCAGCCAATTCATTTGCAAAGCATATACATGAATTGCATGCCGAAATTAGAAAAAGAATTAATGCAAACAATGAACAGTACAAAATATATGCGGATGCGCATAGGCGCTTCAAAGAATTTCATGTTTGAGATTACGTCATGGTTCGGGTTAGACCTGAGTGGTTCCCATTGGGAGCCGTAAAGAAACTTCAAGCCCGTGGCACTGGGCCTTTTAGAATTGTTGTAAGGAGCGGACCTAATGCATATGTTCTCGAGCTTTCACTGAATATAGGGGTCAGCTCTACATTCAATGTGGAGGACCTGGTTCTTTCTTTGGCTCCAACCCCACCCCCTCACACCCCCTTCCAAGCAGCCCCGAGCCTGAATATCAGCCCCACCCTACAACCCTTACCATTCCCTTCCCCACGCAAGCAGCGCAGAGATGAAATCGAAGGGATATTAGATGATTTGGTGATATCCACCCATGGGGGCAGAATTCAGAAGTACTTGGTTAAGTGGTTGGGAAAGTTGGACTCCGAGAACTCATGGTTAGCTGAAGACGGCGGCGACGCTCGACCACATACTCGAAGCGCTTATCATTTACCGCTTCATCGGTGATGAAGCCTTTTCGGCTCGGGAGAATTGACGGGGACGCCGACATCGTAGACATTGGATATGAACCGTTTCGTGTATACCGACGTCGGAAGAAGCGGAATGGAAATCAAAACTAGGCGAAAGATGAAATTCTGGAAATTGAAGGAGCACAGAAAAAATCGATTGATCGAAATTGAATTTCGATCGATCGAAATGTCAATGGCGATATTTTATGTATATGAGAATTTCGATCGAACGATTTTCAATTTCGATCAAACGATTTTCAGTTTTGATCGATTGATCGAAATCGTGTTGGGTTGTTCTAGTTGTTTTAGAAGTTTAGTTTCGAATTTTGTCTTAGGGGTTTATTTGTCTTTTATTAATTATTTGTTTTATGGTTTTCTTTTATTGAAAGGACTCCTATATAAGGTCCTTAAGTGAACAATGTAATTAGTTGATGATTAATGAAAAGAGTTTTTGCTTGTGTGCTTAAGATGAGCCTATACGGAGAGTGATTTTTCTTCCCGAGAAGGGTTTGGTGTGAAGACAAGGGTGTGAAGCCTGCAAATCTATCTATCTACCTATCTATCTTATTATATTTGCTTGCGTGATTCTACAACCCTAAATCGACCATCAGCTTTTGAGATCCTAAACCCTAGTTTTCCCTAAACCATTGAATCGACTTGATTCAACAACCGTAGCCCCATCAGACTGTTAAGCCCAACCATATCAAAATAACCTAAAATCAGAGATTTCATCATTGCATTGTGAGCGTCTTAATCTGGAATTCTAGAGTCCTATCTCTAGGAACGATCCACGCTGCAACCTAACGGATCTAACGCCTGGACTGAACCCTGCCTGAATTATGCGTGATTCTCCCATGGAATACTACGAAAGCCTGACGTATTGGTTATATTTTGCAAGTTTTATTCTTTAATTTAATTCAGTTTAATTTCGGCAAAATCAATCATCGCATTCACATAGTTTAGGGTACCGTCCTACGTCATAAACACACATATGCCTAGACTTAAAGAATTATTATTATTAAATTTGGAGACATTAACTTCTTTGAAAATGTATCATTGTTTAATACAAGGAATAGTTGGGGGTTATTTTATTTTATTTTTGATAACCTGGGTAACTGGGCCCACTTAGAGCACCCGCCCAATCCCATGGGCACATGCGCACCCCAAATTCAGCATATATATGTATATGAGATTTATAGTATAGAGGGTATAGGTGAATATATATATATATATATATATATATATATATATATATATATATATATATATATATATATATATATATATATATCATTTTAAGAGCTCTATATCTATATAAAGCCTGTGGAGACCCTAACAAGGCTATTTTCCCTAAATCTCTCACTCTCTCTTCTTCTTCTCCTTCTTCCTACCTAACCCTAACCCTAGAAATCAAACCCTGATCTTAATACTAAAAGTTCAGTTGGTACCAGAGCCACAAATCATGATATGAAACCCTAAATCCCTTATAAGCCACCTCTCTCTCTTGAGATCAGCATGACATCATGCTGGCATCAGCCAAGTCAAATTGTTGAACTGGGATGATGAAACAGCACACATACTGTAGATCGGTTTGAGATCTTCTACAACTTTAATGAAGGCATTTAAGGGTTTCAAGCGACCAATTTGGAGTTTCAAAGGGATTTGTCGAAAAATCCTGACTTCACATTTATTGAGGCGGCGTACTCTGGGAATTGTGAAACTCAAGTAAATCACTTTGACTTGAATTGGTTTTATCTTCCTCCTCTATCAATATATGAGCTTGATGATTTGGTGAAGATTTGTGAGAGAACTGCCATTTTTCCTCTTCCCCTTTTCCTGTCTTTTCTGCTTAAACTGGCTATAACTCCATTTTGAATCATAGTTTACCTGGTTTAAGGCATGCAAGAGTTGTCTTTTCTGCTTAAACTGGCTATAACTCCATTTTGAATCATAGTTTACCTGGCTTAAGGCATGCAAGAGTTACTCTATTATCTCTCCTTATTATTTTGATTTCAAGTATTACATTTGCCTCCCATACTTCTTTCATATTAAAATTAGATGATAAAAATTGTTTGAGAGCATTCACAATTTCTATATTTGTACCAATTATTAACTGATCAACCATATATAAGAAAGTAATAAGTCCAAATGTATTTTCTATTGTACGGGTCCCGCATCTTTTTTAAAAGCCCAAAATAAAATCAGTTTCATAGTAAACTTGTATGGTCTCCATTTGATCCAAGTCGGCATCCGTATCCAGAGGAAAATAATGTAAATCAAAACAAGTATGCTAGTTTTATTGATAATTAACAGCCTAAATAGCATTTTCTGAGCTCCATTTTAATCTGAAATATGGTAGAAAGTTGTGCACTAGATTCAATTAATATAAATAACTTCTAATAAAACAAAATATACGAAATAGCCTCTGATGCACAAATTGATCATAATCTTGTTGTGATAGGTTTACCCCAAGGCATACTCGCTCGAGCGGGAACCAAATCCACTCAAGCGATGTGAGAACTCCGAGAGTAAAATCTTTCGGGTCTAAGTCGCTCGAGCGACTTTGGTTTTTGCTCGAGCGACCCGCGACGTCTAAGTTACGTGCAAATTCGATTTTTTGAGCAATTTTTCTTGGGTTAGAAGTAGAATCCAGGTATCCTATATAAAGGGAAAGCTCATGGACTAAAAAGGGGGCTTTTGGAGAGAGTTTTCAAGAGAGAAAACTTGGGTGAATATCTTGGAGAGTCAAGGTATTGAAGAATTGCTTGGGGATTGAAGTTGTTCTTGTGCCGGGATCGTTACTATATTTCAACAGATCTCTTATTTGTTCTTTGAAGGACCACGTCCTTAGTTTAACAACGGGTTTGTTGTTGAAGATTGTATTTGATCTTGTTTGAGTTTGCACTAGAGAGAAGAGAGTGTGTGCGTTATAAACGTTCATAAATAGTGCATATACTCCCATGGACGTAGTCCTCGATTGGGTAAACCATGTAAATCTTGTGATGTGTGTGATTGTTCTCTTGCATCTTCTTATTTTTCCGCATTCATCGCGATCGGAAGTTCGTTAGTGTGGGTTAAATTCTTAACAAATCTAACAATCAAGCATTGACCATCCAAACTAAATTGTGCCCGAACAAAAGAAATGAAGTTGCATGGTCTATAAACACACCTGCCTGTTTGGATCTTTAGAGCGCTCAGCCGACATAAAGGCCATAGCCATGAAGTAATCATCCCATGACAAGTACCTGATAGCAATGGCATTTTTTATTTTTTACAAAATAAAAAGTTCCAAAAATAAGTAAAAACAAACAAAAAATAGATAACATAAGAAAGATAATGTAAGAAGCCGAATCAAAATATAAGACCAATGGATTGTTACTGGTCTGATCTACGAACAAAAATTTTGAAAATAAAATAAACTATAGATAATAGATTATATGTCTAGCAAAAATTAGCAATGAATTAAAAACAATTCAAAAATAACGAAGCGTTTACGCTTACCCTTTTCGTTTGGAGGGATCAAAAGGGTTTTGAATAAAATAAGAGTTTCGGATGAAGTCATTTTGAGAAGTGGAGGGGAGGCGCTTTTTTGAGTTTGAAAAAAAGATGAGTCGCAATTGAAGAGAAGGCGGCAGCAACAAAGGTGGCCGTGGAAACGAGAACGAGCTCTCTGGTTTTCATGGTTCTCCAAAACACAAAGGCTTTCGATTAGCTCAGCCCTAGCTCAAGTGACTCCTCCTCCGCCCAGATGATAAAAAAGGCGGGAACAATCTATTTTTGGATGACAGGTAGATCGTGTACCTGGACGGGCCCACCTGCACTATCAATGGCCAAGTGGAACCGTGTAGAGGCATATTTTGAAGGATTTAAAGGCTCCTACATTTTCCTTACTTTCCTAAATCGCATAATGTCTCTCTCCCACGGTTAAACACCAAATGTAGTTTGATCTTAAAATAAAAACTTTTTTATCTAACGAAATTGAAGTGTAATTTATCATCATGTCAGGTGGCACAAATATGATCAATTAAAATTTTCACTTAGTAATATATCACTAAAAAATGTCACCGCCCCAGAAACATGCATATAAGTGGATATGGATCATCCGATTGATGAACATTAATATCACTCAATAAAATTAAAGACAATGGGGACTATCACAAATTAGATGATTCAAATCTCGCTAAAAGACCATTTTTGGCCCTATTGCCCATCAATGTATAATCTATCATTTGAACGGAATAGATTACCCACATACTAAACCATTGACGGTGTAGTATAGGTTGAACCGAAATGTTTCGGTTTCGGTCCCTACCGAAATCGAGACGAAAACTCAAAATTTCAGGTCTTAAAAGTACTATGTGGAAGATTTCGGTTTCAGTCTCTGATTTTTCTATCCTTGGTTGAGACAACGACATAAATCCTAGAGGATAGCTTTATTTACAACGCAAGATAGTTCCTTCTCGATTTGAGGTTTAGCATGTAAATGTTTGTTTGCTTTGAATCTAAAGATCGTTTTTTTTTTCCAATCTTTGACACAATATATCTTGAGATAATTGGTCTTCCATCAAATGATCAGGTTTTGATTCCAATTGGAAAGCATTCCAAAAAATAAAAAATAAATAAATTTTATTTATAAATATAAATTTATATATATATATATATTTAAAATATTAGAAAGTCACAATTTTTTTGAAAAATCCAAAAACTATCCGCAAATAATTTGCGAATTTATGTGATCAGACAAATTTTCAAAAATTTCGCAAATAATCCGGGATTAGTTTGGGGGACATTAAATTCACAAATTATTCAAGTTTTAAAAAAAAAATGGGCGATTTTTTTTACTATGCTTCTAGCCTACAAAGTTAGACATGATGAAATGTTCTTAAAAAATGTGAAAAAACAACAATAATATTAGTCAGTGTATTGTAAAAAGTTTTGATCCTCATGTCAAGCCACTTAAAAATATGAAAAAGCAGTAATAAATTTTTTGAGTTCAACATATGAACTAATTTTGGGCGTATATAATATATCACTAATTTCAAGCTTTTAAATTTACTGACAATAATTTCAAATTATAGACTACTTTACAGTCCTTACATCAACCTGTTTTTTCTAGTTTTCTTTTATGATCAGACTTATAAATTGGAAACTAGATCAAAGTTAAATTATTGGATTTGTATTGCACATGCACTGATCAGGCAAAGAAAACCTAGGCACATCATAATGAATCATATTAGAAGAGTAATTTAAAGTGTAGAACATTGATGAATCAAATTAAAAGAGGTCAATCTTATGCTAGAAGTGATGAAAGATTTGTTAAAAAGCCAATAAAAAAAAAAGAGATCAATGATATCTAGATGTCGTTGTGAACAAGAAAACTCAAGCGGATACTTGTGTCTCTCGAAGTTTCTAGATCTTTCTTTCTTCTCAAGTAATAAAATCATAAAGTAACAAGTAATATTTGTATCAACCCAAAACCAAACCTAAACCAATAGACTATAGTTTAGTCCTTAAGCAAACTCTAGGACTCATAACAAAAAAAATCTTACGCTAAGAAAAGAATCCAGACTATCAATCTAAGAAATGTTGATTTTACATAAAATACATCTAAAAAAGTGGCCCGAAAACTAAGCGTGGTGCTTTTCAGCAGGAGTGCTCTAAAGTTTTAGCCAGTGACAATAAAGCCACCCTATTCGAAATTATGGCCCACGTTCCACATGTTACAAACATAGTCACAAATTGGGGTTCGGCAATGGTTCGGCGAGGTTAAACTTCGAAAATTTTTGGAAATTTTGGAGAAATATATGGAGGAAAAATCGGTAAAAAAATTTTAAAAATAAAAATAAAATAATTTAAAATTATAAAAGGAAATAAAAAAATATTTTAAAAAACTAATTTGTCACATTTTTTTGAAAAATTCGAGAATTATTCATGAATTTATGTGAGCTGGCGGATTTTCGAAAAATCCACGAATTGTTTGGGATTAACTCAAGAGACCTTAAATTCGTAAATTTTTAAAAAACCTAGTGATTTTTGTGACTATAGTTACAAAAGAGCTATTATAGGGCTGTCAACTGGTTGGGTCGGGCCAAGGTAAGCCAGTCTACCATTTGCATATCAGACTCTCCTGAAAGGAGGAGCCTTGTGCACTAGGTACAACATCTCATATAGCAGATGATGCATCAATTGCATTAGGGAGGGTTTTCATCAAACAGTTTCACATGTCCTGTTAACTTTGTTTGGCTTAGACTCTTTGACATAAGATAAAAAAAAGGGTCAAAGACCTCTATTAATGCCCGCACAATCTCTGAAAGCGCCCACAAGTGTAACCCCTTTAAAATCATTCATTGCTTCCGATTAGATGATGGATATCACATTTCACCCCAATCTTTCATTATTTCACACAATGGGTCTTGACTTCTCAAGATCCTGTCGCACCTATCAGGCAATTAATTTTTTATTCCATATGTAATAGATGTCGAAAAAAATGCCCTTAAATCATACGACACACAACATGTTCAAACATGATTTTAGGGATCCAAAATTGTGTGGCACTAATAGAGGTACCAAATAATGCCACGTGTTTAAAGTTAGCGATCCTTTTAAAATCTTAAGTTGGATCAGGTCGGTAGCAACTCCCACATCAATATTTTGAGGAGAGGATAAAGAAATCCAGCTAATAAACGAATGCAACAAGCATCTCTACTAAAGTAACAGAGGGGTCAAATATGCTTTACAATTTTTTCCTGAATAAAATTAGAACACCGCGAAAAATCGCACAAAAATACAAAAGCTACATTGCCTTCGCCGAGACGCCTCTCGAGTGTTCTCTACTCACGTGGCCATCTTAAAAACCACCAACTCGATACTCATAAATAAATCAATAAAGAATTCATTCTTCTCCCATCAGCTTCTGAAAACTTAGGACTCAGGAACCGAACTAGGGTGCATAGGATAAGGCGAAACCAAATGGGACCGATCGTGCTTTCTCAGCTCGCAACGGGCCTTGGGGTGCTAGCGGGCGCGGTGTTGGTGAAGACGATTTTGGAGCAAAAGCCCATGGCCGGGGGTTGGCCCAGGTGCCCCAGATGCAACGGTACGGGACGTGTCAGCTGCCTCTGCGCCCGCTGGTCAGACGGAGACGTCGGGTGCCGTACCTGCTCGGGGTCGGGCCGCATGGCGTGTTCAAGCTGCGGCGGCACGGGTACCGGTCGGCCGCTACCGATTCAAGTTAACGTACCATCTAAGCGACCACCATGAAATCTGTAATATGCATGTATATACGTTTTTTCTTCTGGCTTTTGTCGTGTAACATATGATTATATACCGAGCAGTTAGAGAATGGGAATTTGGATGTGGAAACGAAAACAAATGAAGATAGGATTGAGAATGAAGACTTTGGGGTTATTTTCGGGGTAATTGAAGGCCTTATAGTTATTTTTGTTGAAATTATATACTTGGTATGTGCCATTAAAATTAATAGATAGGATGAGATTATGATGACGACGATGATAAAGATAAGAAAACTAAAATCTCCGGATTGTGATGATTTTTTTTTATTTATTTTAATTAAATTCATAATAAAAAAAATGTGGAGATGTAAAGCCTCTTTGCTTGAGTTGTTTTCCTTATTTTCCCTATGAAAAAAAGGGTAATGGCACCTCACCTTTGTTTAAATGTTCCCATATCGTTAAATTGGACTGATCTATCTTACAATCGAACTTTATCTGTCTTACATCGCCATGTGGCGTATATTTGCGAGCAATCTAAGTTTACCCAAGTGGCCATCCATCATTTGAAAGCAATTATTGGCATCAACTCTCACATTGGGGAGTACGGCTAATTTCTCTTAAATACTTTTTATTTGCTTTTGGAAAAAAGGCAGAGTACGCCTTCATTTCAAGTACTTGTTTTTTCCCCGATAACTTAAGGGTATCCCAGGCTTATGCTCAAACTAATCCATAAGGGAAGTTTTAAAATGGTGGTTAAATGATCTTACCACTAATAGTTTAAGATATGAGTGATCTATATCATCAAAATGATAGTTCATAAATTGAAGTACAACAAGCCCAAAAAATAGTGTTTAAATAAATTTAAATCATCGAATCTAAGAACTATAAATCAACCATCGCTTTTAGCTTTACTAGCAAATATTAAAGTTTGTAAATCGAATGATTCAAATCCACTAAGATATGTTATAATGATAGATTGCCACTTGAATAATATAAAGTAATATACATCACATAGTATAATAATAAATCACATTTCAATTGCGTGAGATTAAAAGTCTAACTTTAATGGTATAAGATCATTGAAACTCGTGGAAGCCATTATCCCTTACGCCTTACTATTATTACATTATCCCTTACGCCTTACTATTATTATTATGATGGTTTAAAAGTCTAGAACCTTCCAACAAAACACACATCACTTGATCTCGAGTGACTTTTGGGGTTTGTGTCACATGAATCAACATCTGACCTATTTAATAGTATGCCCATTGATCTCTATCTTGCATGAAACATCTAATAGGCACACATCCCCAAAGTGATCGTGGTTTCCATGTGGAATAAACATTTGATCATCTTATAGGTGGGCCATCATCTCAAGATATATATTGTGACGAAAAATGATATCCAACGTTTGATTCAAAGCAGCCAACAATGTTAATGGTGGGACCATCAGTTTGCGGGGATCAAATGTACCCAAAGAGGCATAAGTGGGAGAGGTTTATTTTGGATTGGGTATTTATTTTCAACCCAAGATTTGTCCTTCTCAAATTGAGTTTCACATGCTAAAACCATTGATTGCTTTGAATCTAACGATGGAGATCATTTTTACGTCCCAAATCCCAATCTTTGACACAATAATTGATATCTTAGTCTTAAGATAAGATAGTCATATTTTTATTCCCTGTGGCACATATGCTGAAAAGTGATGCAAATAACATTTGATCTACTCCGATCACGTTATTTTTTTGGAATGTGTGCCAATTGGAATCAAAACCTGATCGTTTGAAGGTAGACCCATTATCTCCATATATATTGTGTCGAACATTGGGAAAAAAAACGATCTCCATCTTTTGAGTCAAGGCAGACATCCAGTTACACACAAAACCTCCGATTGAGAATGATCAATCTTGACTCTTGAGTTGTAAATAAAGCTACCCTTTTAAGATTCATGTCATTGTCAATCATTTTTGTCTCATCCTAATCTAGGCCAGGTAAAATAAGTGGGTAATCCATACCATTGAAGTGATAGATCAATATTTGGTGGGCAATAGGCCCAATAGTGGTATTTTAAAGCAGTCTAATAGAGTGTAACCTTTATTTTTAGTTTTAATGTCTGATATTAATATTCATCAATTCCATGGTTTATGTTCACTTGTAGGCGTGTTTCTTTGTGGGTAATCTATACCATTGAAGTGATAGATCAATATTTGGTGGGCAATAGGCCCAATAGTGGTATTTTAAAGCACTCTAATAGAGTGCAACCTTTATTTTTAGTTTTAATGTCTGATATTAATATTCATCAATTATATGGTTAATGTTCACTTGTAGGCATGTTTCTTTCGGTTGTGACATTTTGTAGTGATATAAAATGGAAAATTTAAATTGATCACATACATAAGTCACATGGCATGATGATAAATCACACTTCAATTCGTTAAATTAAAAGTCTAATTTTAATGGTTTGGCTTTAAATGATAGTGAAGAGCCATTATACTAAATAAGAAACTTTTGGGTTAGCTCTTTTGGGGCAAAGAGCAACTCTTTCACTTTTTGGCTCTAACAGAGAGCTACTTTTACATTTAGTAATACAACTCTTTGCCTCATTTGCTTTGACGGAGAGCTTTCTTAAGTAATAAAACAGCTCTATGCCTGCTCTATCTAAGAGCATGTTTTATTTGCTCCGACAAAGAGCAAGCAAAGAGTTGCTTCCGCTCTTATAAGAGCTAACCCAAACACAACATTAAAGGAAATTGGTAGTGCAGGCGGGGCCCGTACAGGTACACGACTACCATCATCCAAAGAGTAGATTGTTCCCGCCTTTTTTATCACCTTGGCGGAGAAAGAACCACTGGAGCTAGGGCTGAGCTCATCGAAAGCCTTTTTGTTGTGGCGAGCCATGAAAACCAGAGAACTTGTTCTCGTATCCACGGCCACCTTTGTCGCTGCCGTCTTCTCTTCAATCGCGACTCATCTTTTTTTCAACTCAAAAAAGCGCCTCCCCTCCAATTCTCAAACTGGCTTCATCCAAAGCTCTTATTCTATTCAAAACCTTTTTGATCCCTCCAAACGCAAAGGGTAAGCGTAAAAGCTTCGTTATTCTCGAATTTCTCAATTGTTATTAATTCATTGATAATTTTTGCTAGACCTATAATCTGTAGTTTACTTTATTTTCAAATTATTTGTTCGTAGATCAGACCAGTAACAATCCCTTGGTCTTATACTTTGATTCGGCTTCTTACATTATCTTTCTTATGCTATCAATTTTTTGTTTGTTTTTACTTATTTTTGGAACTTTTTATTTTGTAAAAAATAAAAAATGCCATTGCTATCAGGTACTTGTCATGGGATGATTACTTCATGGCTATGGCCTTTCTGTCGGCTGAGCGCTCTAAAGATCCGAACAGGCAGGTGTGTTTATAGACCCTGGAACTTGATTCTTTTGTTCGGACACAATTTAGTTTGGATGGTCAATCCTTGATTGTTAGATTATGATCAATTTGTGCATCAGAGGCTCTTTCATATATTTTGTTTTATTAGAGGTTATTTATATTAATTGAATCTACAGCACAGCTTTCTACCATATTTCAGAAAAAAATGGAGCTCGGAAAATGCTATTTAGGCTGTTAATTTTCAATAAAACTAGCATACTTGTGTTGATTTACATTATTTTCTTTGGATACGGATGCTGACTTGGATCAAATGGAGACCATACAAGTTTACTATGAAACTGATTTTATTTTGGGCTTTTAAAAAATGTGCCGTACAATAGAAAATACATCTGGACTTATTACTTTCTTATATATGGTTGATCAGTTAATAATTGGTATAAATATAGAAATTGTGAATGCTATCAAACAGTTTTTATCATCTAACTTTAATATGAAAGAAGTATGGGAGGCAAATGTAATACTTGAAATCAAAATAATAAGGAGAGATAATAGAATAACCCTTGCACGCCTTAAACCAGGTAAACTATGATTCAAAATGGAGTTATAATCAGTTAAAGCAGAAAAGACGGGAAAAGGGGAAGAAGAAAAAATGATAGTTCTCTCACAATTCTTCACCAAATCATCAATCCCATATATTGATAGAGGCAGAAGATAAAACCAATCCACATCAAAGTGATTTATTGAAGTTTCACAACTCCCAGAGCACGAGGCCTCAATAAACAAGAAATCAAAAATTTTCAACAAATCCCTTTGAAACTCCAAATTGGTAGCTTGAAACCCTTAAATTCCTTCATTAAAGTTGTAGAAGATCTTAAACCAATCTACAGTATGTGTGCTGTTTCGTCATCCTAGTCCTCAAAAATTTGACTTGGTTGATGCCAACATGACGTCCTGCGGACCTCAACAGAGAGAGGTGGCTTATAAGGGGTTTAGGGTTTCAGATCATGATTTGTCGCTCTGGTACCAACTTGACTTCTAGTATTAAGATTAGGGTTTGACTGCTAGGGTTAAGTAGGAAGAAGAAGGAGAAGAAGAAAAGAGAATGAGAGATTTAGGAAAAATAGCCTTGTTAGGGTTTAAGAGTCTCCACAGGCTTTATATTGATACCTAATGGCTAAAGAGCTCTTAAAATGATGTATATCTTCACCTGTACCCTGTATACTCTAAATTTCATATAAATCTATATACACCAATATTAATATTCCCCAACTATTTCTCGTATTAAACAAAGATACATTTTCAAGGAAGTTAATGTCTCCAAATTTAATAATTATTATTCTTGAAGTCTAGGCATACGTGTGTGCGTGTGTGTGTGTGTGTATACACACACACACACACACACACACACCCCTTGCTATTATTAGCATATCGAACAAATGCATATCAATTGCTATAGGCCTTAACTTTGGTCTTTTTTCGTTAATATGACATTAACTAGGCAACCCTAAGTTTTAAAATAGTCAAGTTCAATTTTTTTTCCTTATCTCCCACTGAGTTAGTTTAAATTTCTTACTAGTTACCCTATTGAGCATATAACATCCAATGTATAAAGCTTTGCCTTGAAGATATGCCAAAACTTAAAACATGGTATTCACCATTTCTATTTGTTTTCGTTTTTTACACTCAACTACTATACTTCATTTCAGAGTGTAGGGAGCCTAACTTAATGAATGATATTGCTAAATTTAAACAATAATTGAAATTCATTAGGCATGAGCTCACCTCCTCAATATATTCTAAGGTTAATCCAAGAGTTTAACTGGTTTCTACATTTGATTTGTAGATTTTAAACATGTTTGCCGCTTTATCCTTTGACCTTAGAAGTATTGTTATCAAAAGGAGTAGGCGAGGCTAGGTGAGGGACCGAGGGAGGCGTTGCCTAGGTGCAATTTTTTGTGCATATATATATATATATATATATATATATATATTTCATTTCTTGGAAAAAATTAATAATATGTAATATTATATAATTATATGATTAAAAAATATAAAACACATATTTGTTACATGAGTCAATCGAAATAACATTAGTCAATCATAAAGAGAGTTAAACTTTATTGGAAAAAAATACATTCATCACAATCATCATCATCATAGCCTTATCCCTTTATTTGGGGTTGGCTATGGAGTCCTAGTTCTCCACTCGTTTATGATTAGCTAAGCTCTTTGTAACTTCGCAATCGTTCATATCCCTTCTCACGTCTTCCATCCAAGTCTTCATTGGTCTTCCTCTTCTCCTATATAGTGCTTGTAGTGTGACAGCCCGAATTTCGGCACTCCGAAACCCGTGCCATCAGCACGATCATCTTGACCGTGCCCCTTAGCTAAGCACGGAACATTGGCATATCAAGCATACAATGAAATAATAAAGGAGCTGCGGAAATTAAATCTATATTAAGTGATTCTCCAAAAGACAGTTCTACCCTCATGCCTCTGCATGAATGGAGAACCGATCCGAACCATCGATGATAGCAATCATCACGGATGGTTCGTCCCAAAAGAATAATCCCAACTCTATATATACATGGTTTAAACAAAATCAAGGCTTGACATACTAAGCCGTACAATTCTCTCTCAAAAAGCCCACAAAGTGGCACAACGGAGTCCTCTAGAAGAAGTCCTCAGGAGGTGGCTCCAACTCTTCGCCGGCCGCAAGGTCCGACTCACCTGGGTCAGCTTCTCCTGAAGCCTCGACAGCTGCTAGTAGTGGACCTGCGACGTATAGTCTATAGGGCGAGCTACATCCTAGCTCAATAGGGAACAAAACACAGTTGAACATATAAATTATCACTCACATATATTCTATGATATGCCATGCATGATGTGTCTATGCAGTTATTGATGAAAACAGTTAAAAATCATTTCATTTTTACTGTTGATTACTTAGGTTTTCATTTATTCATGAATGATGCTGAAAAGGCCTAAAGCAAAACTTAAACTTTCAACTTAAGTAATCTCCGAGCAATATAGCATCGAGCCCCGATGAGATACCCTTCATCGTCATCTATATAGACACTTTTAGCGTATTCCCTGGGAATACCATATAGTACCCAAGCCCCTTTCCCCTGGGGAATGGTGGCGGGGTTTCACTTGTCTCAAATCAACACCCACAGGGTGTGTTTATCGCGTACCTGATAAGCTCCTGACCGGTTTCTTGCCATTACGATCGGCCACGGATATCCTGCCGTGTCGTGGATATCCCGCCACGCTTCGGGGTACCCTATCAAACCTCAAATAACAAAAATATCGGTGCCTTACATATAGTTATTCACCGTGTAAGTGTGCTATCTTATATCAGTTAGGCCCTATCAAACATGATTCAATCTTGGATATATCCCTGGGATGTATCCATTCACTCGCATCACACCTGATGCTCTGATCTCTTTATTTCTTCATCCCCTGGGGATGACTCATTATAATTACTCTTATGGATGTCACACACACACACTTTTCCCAATTCTTAAGAAATAAAACATTTGAATTGAATTCTATATCACTACATATATGCTCTTGTAAAATAAAGTACATGTTCAAGGTGTTCCCTACCTCAAGTCTTTGTTTGCTCAACGCATCAAGGTCTCACGTGGCTCCTTGTGCACTAGTTCACACGTACCACCTATGGTACCACATAACAGGTGAAACACATCACTAAAGATGCAATAAAGGAGGTCCAAGATCCTCCATGAAGCTTAGAGTCAAACTCAAAAGCCAACATAATTTATCTCAGTCGATTAATCGAACTCCAAAATCGATTAATCGAACCTGATTCGATTAATCGATTTCCAAAATCGATTAATCGAAAGTCAATATCGATTAATCGATTCTCAAATCGATTAATCGAGATTTTCATTCGATTAATCGAATCCTAATTCGATTAATCGAAATTCTCTGCTCAGCCAAGTCGATTCTCAATTCGAGTAATTGAGTTCTTAACATCGATTAATCGATCCCAAATCGATTAATCGAAAATTAAAATCGATTAATCGAAATTCCATTTCGATCAGTCGATTTTCTACAAGTCATTTCCTCCAGCCCCTGGGGTCCACTGGAGGTTCCCAGTCGATTAATCGATACCCAAATCGATTAATCGAAATCCAAAGTCGATTAATCGAACTCCAATTCGATTAATCGAAATCGGGGTCCACTGACTTTTCAACTTCCTGGCCAATTTCGATTAATCGAAACCCAATTTCGATTAATCGAAATTGTCAGATTCAACCCCCTTTTGGCTGTTCTTCTCAATCTTTTTCCACACTTTTTCCTCTATTTTTCTAAACCATTTACCTATGATTTACACCATTTTCAACTACAATCTAACCTCTACAATCTATGCATTTTGTTCACAAAAGTTTACCTTGGATCAATCTCAAATTGATTTCAAATCAAGTGGTTGGAAGGCTAGGGTTCCAGCTTTGGCTCTAACGGATTCCTTGCGCAGAATCAGCCTCTTTAATACTTGAATCCCCCTTCCAATCACCCACAAGGACTCCTTGCTTTATCACCCTCTTTACTCCTCTCTCTCTCTTCTTTACTCCTTCAACAACCAATTTTCTAGGATTTTAGGGTTATTAAACCCTTTTATCTATATCCCTCTTTGTGTGTTGAGCACATATACCGCAGTAGGTGTAAGCGACTTCAGATTTACAACACACACCACATAGCTACACAAACCATCACATCTCATTCGTTCATCACACTCAATGCTAATTATTGAACTCCTAATTGGTCAAACCTGTGACCGATCGGGCACGGATCCCGAGGTTATAGTTTTGTGTGATTTTTCGGGCTATTACATGTAGAGTCTCAACCCTTTGTACAAGGTCTGCTCTTGGCTTCTGATGAACATGTCCGTACCACCTCGAGTGACGCTCAACAATTTTTTCGTTTATAGGAACCACTCTCAAAATTTCTCTTAGGTATTCATATCGTATTTTATCATTTCTTGTTACTACACATCCATCTCAACGCATGCATATCAGCCATATATACTCCATTTTTTGTCATTTTTTCGTAGCCCAACATTCCACACGATATAATATGGCAGTTCTAACCCCCGTCTTATTTGATTGTAAAGTAGAGCCTAAGTAGCGAAATTTATGGCAGTGTGGCACTGAATGATATTCTATTTTGACTATATCTTCCTCTAGTCTATCGTGTTCACTAAATTTGCACTCCATGTATTTCTTTGTTCTGCTAATTTTCAAACCCTTTGACTCCAAGTGTTGGTGATGTAACTAATGTAAATATTCTTGCATGTGTGTGGGTGTATCTAGTCGTAATAAAGGTGTGTGGAGTAAGTGAGTAACTTTCTCTATTTCCCCTATTATTGTGTCATTGATATCCGTGTAATAAGGAGATAATATATAAGCTCTTAATACAATGAGAAGTGGACTAAGGATTGCCACTTTACTTTAATTTTCTCTCTTCTTTCTTCTTTTTCCTTACCTAACTTCTTTCTCTTTCTTCTTCCTCCATACCTAAACCTAAACCTAACTTCATTAATATACTTGGTATCAGAGCAGGTTTTCAAAACCCTAGTACCCACTTGTTGACGTCATTAGTTGATATCGTTGCCAGTCACCGGAATTGATCAAAATCGATGGGGTTTTGATCAGTTTTTTATGGTGAATATTTTTCTCTCCTTGGTCGAGTGCAACCGAGGACCGAATGTCAGACTTTGAGCAATCATCTTCTTCATCTTCTCCAAAGTGCCGCGGCTGCCGCCTGAAACTAGTTTTAAAACCAGTTGATATTCATTCCTTCAAATTCAATGGTTTAAATTGCAACCCTAATCCTCCCAAAATGATGTGAATCTTGGTCACAATATGTGTGGTTGGTGGGACTAAGATTGTGGGACACAAATGATGCTAAGAATCCTCCATGAGTCACCGGAATCTTCACAAGTCACCGGAAAAGTTAGGATCTGCCTTTCTTCATCAGATTGTGATTTTTTGAAGCTGTTTTATGCCTTCTTTGCATCCCTTATTATTGTTCTTTCATGTGTTGTGATTATTGTTATGGTTATGCAATGCGATTTAACATGATGAAAGTAGTATGTGGTTGTAATCTGTGTAGAAGTGGTTGCAGAATTACTATGTGGGTTGTATATCCCATTTATGTGTTCAGAGCTGTTCTTAGCAGCCTGGCTGTGGCTGCTGTTTAGCTGTGGGGTACCCCAATTTGGTGGCCAGAATTCTTATTTGCGGCCATAGTGTTGTCTTAAGGTTGTGGTACCTTATTGTGGGTTGTGGAACCCGCTTTGTGATCATAATTGTTATTTGCAGCTATAGTTTGGTTGTATTCCTTTGTTAGTGGAATATGGATGATTCAAAAGGTGTCCACAATTAAGGGGGAGATAATTCCCACACGTTGCAAATTACTACCATTAAATTTGATGGTGAAAGCTATTTGGAATGGTCACAGTCGATTGATATGTTCATCGGGGCCAAGAAGTATGGGTTCATTTTAGGAACCATACTTGCTCCAACAAAGATTGCTAAGAGTTATGAAGATCGGAAGAGTATTGATCTTACGGTGATGATGTAGTTACATCACTCCATTAGTAAATCATTTCTGTAGTGCAAAACTTCCAAGGAATTATGAGACGTGTTGCTAGATGCTTATTCACAGAAGAGGAACTTGGCCAAGAATTCCAAGTGATGGATAAAATTAGTGGACTACGTTAGGGTGCTAAATCCATAAATGATTATTACACAAAGGTGAGAAGTCTTTGGGAAGACTTATCTCAGTATGAGGTACAAGTGTGCAAGGCCTGTACCGATAGGATTTGCGCTGAAATTGAACAAAATAAGGTCTTCGATTTACTAAGGGGAGTGAACCCCTAGTATGAGAACATTCGGTGTAATGTTCTTAGAAGAGAAGATTGCCCTTCTTTAGGCATTGTTTTTGCGCTACTCCAAAATAAAGAGAGCCGTCGCCAACTTCACTCACAGGATAGCAGTGGACCAGAGCGGTCGACTTTCCCCTCATCTTCTGGTTGTGGTGGCAGCCGATCTGGTGGTTGAGGAGGAGGTCGCAACCTTTCCAAGGAAGAAAGAGATAAGTTGCACTACATACAACTACTTATGAGGGGGCCCTTTTGTGACAATTTTGAATGCCTCACCTACGATCACGACAGCTATCCCACCTACTGACATGCTGAGTCTTTAGAAAGAGCTCCAGGAGATTCAGAGCCGTGTCCAGCATATGATCACTGACGGAGAATTTAGATCCGCATGTTTGGATCGTGGCCGAGCCGATCGAAGAGAATCAGCAAGGAAGAAGTGGACCCATGAATGGGCTTTCAAACGGCCTTGAAGCAAAGATCGAGTACACATTTCGATTGATCGAGTACCACTTTCGATCGATCGATTGAATTTCGATCGATCGAGTGTCACTTTCGATCGATCGAAATCGCGTAGCGTGATTTTAATTTTTAATTGCGAACTTAAAGTTTCATGGTTAAACTTGTCTTTTATTATTTAATTGTTTTAGGGTTTTCTTTTGTTTTATGACCTACTATATAAGGTCTTTATAGCTTTGTAATAGACAATTTTTGAATAATGAAAATTGAGAGCTTGCTTTTGTACTAACCCTAGAAAAATTTGAGATGAGTTTTCGATCGAAGGAGTGATTCTTTCAAAACTTGAAGAGTGAGCAATCGTTTCTCGTACGACTTGGTGCGAAGCCGACGTACAGCCTTGGTGGGAAGCCTTGGAAACCCGTTGGTGCGAAGCTGACAAGCCTCTCTAGAGCGAATCTAGAGATCTCCTATCTTATTCTTCTTTTTATTTTATTTTAATCCAAGGCTTTAATACCCTAAACCCCCTTCCACGCGGGATTATGCTATTTTAGGGTTAGTGAGCGTCCTCGTCTTGCGTCAACCACTCCTCAGGGACAAGCCTCCTCTCATGTGGCCTAGTCAGGTATCTATGGGTCCGCACATGCAACAACTTCTTCTGAGTCCTCCTGGATCATTGATTCTGGGGCTACTGATCACGTTTGATATGTCAAATTTGTTTCATTCCATATTTTATGTATTTGATTCTTGTCATATTCTTATTGCTGATGGCTCCCTGGTCTCTACCAAGGGAAAGGGAACTGTCTATATAGATGATTTGCCTCTTGAGTCCGCACTCTTGATTCCAAAAATGCCAATAAATCTGCTATCTGTCAATAAACTCACTAACACTTTAAACTGCAACATAACCTTTTTTTCCCGCTCATTGTAGTTTTCAGGACCTGACGTCGGGGAGGATCCTTGGATGTGGTACTGAGAAAAAGAGACTATCAACTTGAAGATGGAAAGAAGATAGTTTTCCTAGTGCATTATATAGCTATTGCTAGTTTATCTATTGTTGAGGCCCACCAATGGCATGCTCGTTTTGGCCATATGCACATAAATCATTTAAAGCTTTTATTTCCCAAACAATTTTCTAGTTTTGATTACTCTTTTAAGTGTGAAGTGTGCCAAATGTCTAAACATGTTCGTACATTGTATCCTTTAAATACAACTAAAAGTAATGTGCCTTTCGAGATTGTTCACTCTTATGTGTGGGAGCCTTCCCCGATTACTGTTTTGTCTGGTTATTACTTTTTCACTTTTGTTGATAATTGCACTCGTTTTACCATGGTTTTCTTGATGCGTTCTAAAGATAAGGTGGCTTCTATTTTTCCTCTGTTCCATATGTTAGTTCTCACTCAATTCAGTAGGTATGTAAAGGTGTTAAGGATTGATAATGGTGCTGAGTATACCTCCATCATCTTCAATCTTATCTCCAATCCCATGGCATTGAGTGGCAATGAACTTGTCCCTATACTCCACAACGTAGAGGAGTGTTTGAAAGGACAAATCGCCACCTTCTCGAAGTATCTCGCCCACTTTTACTCAGTATGAATGTGCCACAAATATTTGTGGGGGGAGGCTGTTCTTACGGCCACATATCTTATTAATCGTATGCCTTTCCTTGTTCTTGATGGAAAATCTCCTTTTCAGCTTTTATTTTTGAACAAGGATCATTTTTTGGTTACTTGTCGTATTTTTGGTTCCTTGTGCTTTGCCCATGTGCCTTATGTCCACAGGTTCAAACTTGATCCCAAGGCCACTCGATGTATTTTTGTTGGGTACCCCTCTTCTCAAAAGGGGTATAAATGTTTTGATCCAATCTCCCGTTGCATTGTAGTTACCATGAATGTCACCTTCTTTGAGGTGACACCATTTTATGTTTCCCAGTATCCTCTTCAGGAGGAGATAGAGTCCAAAGTTGATGGAAGAGAACACTGGTCAGGTTCTCCCAATTATTGATATGGATGAAGATGGAGACAATAATTGTAATGAAGGTGAAGAAGTTGAACCTCAGTTTGATAGGTTCGGGAAGAGATTGGTTTATGAGAGAAAAAAATTTCAGAAATACTGGCAATGAGCAAACAAGAGATATGGATCAAAGTGAAGTGCTTCTGTCTCCGATCACGATACAAGATCCCTCCCTCGATGATGGTCCTCCCTCTTCTGATTTGGATCTTTCTATAGCCGTTCAGAAGGAATTAGGTCTTGCACCCATCATCCAATCACTAAATATGTGTAATATGAAAATGTGTCTACTTCCCATTGTTCCTTTATTTCTTCTGTAGATGCTATTTCTCCTCCTACCTTTGTTTCAAGTGCTTTGTTACAACAACAATGGAAGGAGGCCATGGTCCAAGAAATGAGGGCTCTTGAAAAAAATAGAACATGGGATGTGGTGAATCAGTATAAACCAGATGGTGTTGTAGAAAGGTTCAAAGCCAGATTGGTGGCAAGCAAGGAATTGATTATCATGACACTTTTGCTCCCGTGGCAAAGTCAAACACCATAAGAGTTCTTCTGTCTCTCGCAGCATATAAAGGGCGGTCTCTCAATCAGTTAGATTTGAAGAATGCCTTTCTTCATGGGGGTCTCAAGGAAGAAGTATACACAACTCTTCTTGCCGAGTTTGTCAAAGAAGGTGAAAAGCACAAGGTTTACAAGCTTAGAAAATCTATATATTGGTTGAAGCAGTCACTTCGAGCCTGGTTCCATAATTTAGTGAAGCTGTAATGAGTTACGGTTATAAAAGAAGCCACTACGACCGCACATTGTTCGTTAAGAGAGGAGTGCACATCACCGTTATTCTAGTTTATGTGGATGATATCATTATTGTTGGGGATGATAGAGAGGAAATATTGTGCTTGGAAGATCACCTTCGCAGTTCCTTTGAGACTAAAGACTTGGGTCCACTTAAATACTTTTTGGGAATCAAAGTGGCAAAATCTGATAAGGGATTGCTATATCTCAGAGAAAGTATACTTTAGATCTGCTTCACGAGACAGGAATGCTTGGATGTAAACCTGCAGTTAATCCTATTGAGCAGAACCACAAATTGAATGGACAAGTTGGTGAACTGCTCAAGGATCCTAAGGTCTATAAGAAGCTAGTGGGAAACTTGATCCATCTTACCATGACTCGTCTGACATTGCGTATGTCGTGAGTGTTGTGAGCCAGTACATGCACTCATGTAGAAAAACTCATCTTGATGTTGTCTACAGTATCCTTAGGCACTTGAAGGGTAGTCCTGGAAGAGGACTACTGTATAAAAATCATGGTCCCTTTGACATTGAGATCTTCACAGATGCTGACTCGGCTGGCTCTCTTGACGATAGAAGGTCCACTACTGGGTACTGTACCTTCCTAGGTGGAAATTTGGTAATATGGCGATCAAAGAAACATGTACCCAATTCTAGTGCCGAGGGGGAGTATCGAGCTATGTCTCAAGGAACTCGTGAGGGTATGTGGTTGAGGCATATCCTGTGTGATATGGGAATCTATGTGTGTAAGGACCCGATTTGAACCCAGGTCAGATAGTTTATTTTAGTTAATTATTTAATGCCTTTAGGGCTTTGCATTTGTTTTGATAGATGGGAGTTCGGGACATATAAGACTTTAAAAGGGAAACTTTACACCTTGTTAAGTTGTGCTGGCTTCACATAGAAACCTAATACATGCTCTACGTATATACAACAACTAGTGTATACATGCTTTACATAGGATAAAAAGCTGGTTTAACCTTATTGTAGAAAGTTTGGAATCCACCGCCTTTTAAAGTTCTTTGGTGGTTTAGTTTTGGCATGGGTTGTAGGGATATACTAGAGAACATGAATATAATATAGTTTTGTGGCTACTAGCATATGTCTAAGAGATGGGTGTTGGGCAATCAAATATAATAATAGATAGGTGCTGAGTGTTAACATATAATATTCTCTAATATAATACTATATAATAATAGCATATAATACTATGTGAGAGAAGAGTCCTGGAGGGTCTAGAAGGGGCGATGCCTTGGGGCGTGGAATTGGCTTAAACCTAGAGACAAAACAAAGACAAAAACAAAAGAAAAGAAAAAGAGAAAGACAAGAGGGAATAGCCTGAGAAGAGAATAATAGCCTGACAGAGTTAGAGAGAAAGAAAAAGGAGAGTGAGAGAGAGACGTCAGAGAGAGAGATAAGAAGAAGAGGAATTTGAGGATCGAAGAAGAACCCTAATCTACCCTCTTTTCTTGAGGCAAGTATTTTTTTCTAAGAATTTGTGGTCAAACCCTAGCCTGGAATTTTGGGGCAAGTACCCTAATCGAGTTTATTTTGATAAAACCTAATTAGTTTATGGTGTTATTATTTTGTGGAGTCGAGTAATGTGTAACTCAAATTGCATTTCTCTGTCGAAAATTGGTTTACATCTGCAGGAATCTAACAATTATTTTGAATTCGGTTTACCTGTGAATTGGAGATTAATATTTTGTTTGCTTTATTTGTTTTAGAATCTGTTGTTTTTTTTTGTTTTAGCCCTATTCATAAAACTCAGGAATCTGTATAAAACTCAGGAATCTGTATATCTATTGGGTTTTGTTTTGTTTACCTACTGATTTGATTTAAACGTTTGCAACAAATTTGAACAAAAACCTGAATTAACATGTTTGGTTCCGAAATTTGGATGTCACCATTATTTCCTGATATTTTGATATTTGTCCATCTGATATTTAATTAATGCTCTTAGCTTTTATGGAGCAAAATTAACACCCTGGTCAATGGCGATTCTGATATCTGATCTGATCTGATCTGACTCTGTTATCTGTTCTCTATTGTTGACTGAATGAAGAACTGAGAAAAATATTCAGTTGCGCTATTAGCTATAAGTAACCTCATAGTTATATATATGTATTTGTATGTTAATGTATCTGTGTTAGAGATTTGTTTTCAACCACATACAGTTCTGATTTCAAATGAATTATTTGATTAGCTTGAAAAATTAAACAGACATGTTAATTGGCATTTTGGTAATTTGACACTATTGGCATGTTAGTGGTTTAGTCATTAGTTATTAGAATTAGATACTTGCGGAGCATGTGGATTAGCTCTTATGGTGGTGTTAACCACCTTGCAGATAATGGGATGAGAAAGGAGGAAGAACTGTAGCAGAGTTCTCGGCAGTGTTAGTTGGTGAAGACTTTTGTAAGACTTCTGTCTTTTGTAAGATGATCTATGTATAGGGTATGTTCATAGTGTATGGCCTGTAGTAGTGTCAAACTTTTTGTATATAGTCGGTTGGGCCTTGTTGTAAAAAGAGAAGTTGTGAGATGAAATATAGTAAATGGTTTTGACCAGTTCTTGAGAATGAAAGAAAAAGTTTCTGTTGTGTTTTGAAATCTAGTTTGATGGATAGCTGTAATATATCCCTTGTTAGAAAAAAAATTTATTTCAGGTTTTTTCTTCTTGGTTTTGTCTGATCTATTTGGGTCACGGCTCGAGATCTAGGTACGTGAATTTTGGGTCGTGACAATGTGTCCTTACCCATGATTCTTTATGGTGATAATGAGGCATCACATCATATTGCGAAGAACTCTGTATATCATGAGAGAACAAAGCATATGGAGGTTGATTGTCATTTCATCAGGGAAATGGTTGAATTCCAGGAGATCTTTATCCCTCAAGTTCGCTCTGAGGATCAGTTAGCTGACATTCATACAAAAGGTGTTGGAGGCAAGCGTTTATTTGACGTCACCTCCAAGGTGGGCATGATTGACATATATCTCCAACTTGAGGGGGACTGTTGGTGATGTAACTAATGTAACTATTCTTGCATGTGTGTGGGTGTATCTAGTCATAATACGGTGTGGAGTAAGTGAGCAACTTACTCTAATTCACCTATTATTGTGTCATTGATATCTATGTAATAAGGAGATAATATATAAGTTCTTAATAAAATGGGAAGTGGACTAAGGATTACCACTTTACCCTAATTTTCTCTCCCCTCTTTCTTCTTCCATACCTAACCCTAAACCTAACTTCATTAATCTACTCAAAGCTTTTCTCCACAATTTCGGCTTATCATTTATTTCTTTCCTTGTTTGGGCAATTTAATACTACGTTGTCTGTAAATAACACGCACCGCGAGATCTCTTGTATATCTATGGTAAATGCATCCAAGGTAAACAAATAAGGATCAAGGTAGATCCTTGATGCAGCGCAACTTCGACAGGGAACTCACTCGTCCCTCCGCACGTCGTTCTTACACTAGTTACTTGACTCAGGACGGTGCCCTAAACTACGTGAATGCGATGATTGACTTTGCCGAAATTAAATTTAATTAAATTAAACAATAAAACTCACAAAATATAACGAATACCTCAGACTTTCGTAGTATTCCATGGGAGGATCACGTATAATTCGAGCAGGGTTCAGTCCGGGCGTTAGATCCCTTAGGTTGTAGCGTGGATCGTTCCTGGAGATAGAACTCTAGATTTCCAGATTAAGGCGCTTACAGTGCAATGATGGAATCTCTCGTTTTGGGTTATTTGATATGACTGGGCTTAACAATCTGATGGAGGCTATGGTTATTGAATCGGATCGATTCAATAATTGAGGGAATACTAGGGTTTAGGATCGCAAGAGGATGGTGGCTGAATTAGGGTTGTGGGATCACACAGGCTGAGAGGATAAAGCAGATAGATATAGGATAGATTTTGTGGGCTTCACACCCTCGGCTTCGCACCAAACCCTGCTCGGGAAGAAGATTACTCTTCGTAGAGGCTCATCTCAAGCACACAAGCAAAAGCTCTTTTCATTAATCATCAACTAATTATATTGTTTAACTTAAGGACCTTATATAGGAGTTATTTTAAACGAAAATAAAACCCTAAAACAAATTCTAAAAGGACAAGTATGTCCCTGAAAATTAAGTTCGAAATTAGAAAAATTACCAAAATAAAAACTGCGCGATTTCGATAGATCGAAAGTGAAGTTCAATCGATCGAAATTTAAATTCGATCCATCGAAAAAAACATATCTCAAAAATTCATTGCTGAAATTCGATCGATTGAACTGAAACTCGATCGATGGAATGGAAATTCGAACGATCGAGTATATAATTCGATCGATCGAATTATATACTCCAGAACTATATAATTCCCTCTGCAGTTCGATCGATCGAAATTGGACTTTGATCGATCGAATGTATATTTCGATCGATCGAAATTTGCAGTATTCTCCCAATTCGCCAAATTTCGTCTCTTTTTTCCTAGTTCTGATGTCCATTCCGCTTCTTCCGACGTTGGTATACACGAAACGGTCCATATCCAATGTCTACTATGTCGGCGTCCCCGTCAATTCTCCCGGGCCGAAAAGGCTTCATCACCGATGAAGCGGCGTAGTGATAACGCTCGAGCATGTCGGGGTCCAGGCGTCGCACTTCGTCTTTAGCTAACCATGAGTTCTCGGAGTCCGGCTTTCCCAACCACTCGACCAAGTACTTTTGAATTCCGCCCCCATAGGTGGATATCGCCAAATCATCTAATATCCCTTCGATCTCATCTCTGCGCTGCTTGCGTGGGGAAGGGAAGGGTAGGGGTTGTAGGGTGGGGTTTGCATTTGGGCTCAGGGCTGCTTGGAAGGGGTTGTGAGGGGGTGGGGCTGGAGCCAAAGAAGGAACCAGGTCCTCCACATTGAATGTAGAGCTGACCCTTATATCCGGTGGAAGCTCGAGAACATATGCATTACGTTCGCTCCTTGCCACAATTCTAAAAGGCCCAGCACTACGGGCTTGAAGTTTCTTTGCTGCTCCTAATGGGAACCGCTCAGGCCCAGCCTGGAATTCTTTGAAGCGCCTATGCGCATCCGCAGATATTTTGTATTGCTCATTGCTTGCATTAATTCTTTTTTTAATTTCGGCATGCAATTCATGTATATGCTGTGCAAATGAATCGGCTGACTCAGAAACTCGATGGGATGCAGACATGGGAATAAGATCAATGGGTGTTCTAGGCCTATGACCAAGGACGACCTCAAAAGGACTCATACCTAGGGACCTATTGACTGAATTGTTGTATGTAAACTCGGCTAGAGGCAAAATAGAATCCCAAGTCCTAGGGTGATCACCAACAAGACAACGGAGAAGATTACCTAAGCTCCTATTGGTGGACTTCGTTTGGCCATTTGTTTGAGGATGATAGGCCGAAGAAAATTGGAGCATGGTACCTATCATGTGCCATAAAGTTTTTTAGAAATAACTGGTAAACTTCACATCTCGATCCGACACAATCGTTTGGGGTAACCCATGTAGACGCACAACCTCCCCGAAAAATAATTTGGCTATGTGAGACGCATCGAAGGTTTTAAAGCATGGTATGAAGTGGGCCATCTTGGAAAAGCGGTCCACTACCACAAAAATTGGAATCATGCTTCCGTTGGGTCTTTGGAAGTTCGAGCACGAAATCCATAGAGAGGTTTTGCCACGGGGTGTGCGGCACGGGTAAAGTGGTATATAAGCCGGTATTCTGTTTGATATGCTTCGCAACTTGGCATGTACGATACTGTTTTACGACCCTAGAGGCATCTCTCACAAGGCTAGGCTAATAGAACCTATCAACCAGCGCACTGGTTTTATCGCGCCCAAAATGTTCGGCAATCCCTCCGGCATGTAACTCCCAGATGAGGAAGTCACGCAATGAAGTACGAGGGATGCACAAACAATTCCCTTTGAACAAATACCCATCCACCAGGGTATACTCGGAGTTAATGTTGTTCGGATTTCCAAGTAAAGCAGTGTATTCTGTCCCGAAATCTGGGCAATCAGGATAATCTTGTTTTAACTGCTCAAACCCGATGACCTCGGTGCTTATAGACTGCAAAGTCGCCACTCGACGACTAAGCGCATCAGCAGCCTTGTTCTCGGCACCAGCCTTATGCTTCAAGACAAATGTGAACCCTTGAAGGTACTTGACCCATTTCGCGTGCCTCGGGTTCAACTTTTTCTGGGAGGCAAGAAAACGTAAAGCCTAGTGGTTAGAAAACAACACAAATTTCTGCGATCTCAGGTAATGTTCAGAGATCGGATGACCGCATAAAACTCCTTGTCATAGGTGGAGTATTTCTGCTTTGCCTCATTGAGTTTCTCACTAAAATAGGGCACAGGGTGGCCTTCTTGGCTCAACACTTCGCCTATGCCTACACTCGACGCATCACATGCTACTTTACAGACTTTAGAAAAGTCTGGTAGGCGCATGACGGGTGCAATAACCATTCTCTTTTTTATCTCGGCAAAGGCCCTCGTCGCGGCTTTGCTCTACAGGAACTCCCATTTTCTCATGCAATCGGTAATTGGAGCCATGATGGTGCTAAAGTTTTGGATGAAGCGACGATAAAACGTGGCCAAACCGTGGAAGCTACGGACTTCATAAATATTCCGGGGTTCGGGCCACTCCACAATGGCTTTAACCTTCGCAGGGTCCGCAACCATCCCGTCTACCGAGACAACGAATCCTAAGAATACTACAGAGTGTTGCATGAAGGTGCACTTCTTGAGATTAGCGTATAACCTTTCTCCCCTTAAGGTTTCGCAAACCAACCTTAGGTGGATAATGTGTTGCTCCTTGTTTGGGCTGTAAATCAGGATGTCATCAAAATACCCGACAGGGAATTTGCTAAGGAATAGCCTCAACACTTGGGTCATGAGCCTCATAAATGTGCTCGGGGCATTATAAAGCCCAAAAGACTGTCTTTGGTCTTGAAGGCGATTTTCCATTCATCGCCAGGGCGAATTCGAACTTGATGGTAGTTACTTTTAAGGTCTATCTTAGAAAATATAGTGGCTCCAACCATCATGTCAAGCATGTCATCAAGCCGCGGTATGGGAAACCGACATTTAACAGTGATCTTATTAATCGTATGACTATCCACACACATGCGTCATGTACCATCTTTCTTAGGCGTGAGTAATGCTGGTACAACACAGGCTCAGACTCTCTTGTATAAACCCCTTTTAAAGGAGTTCACTGACTTGCCAAGTCAACTCGGCGTGCTCAACCGGATTCAACTTGTAGTGGGGCAGGTTCGGTAATGTAGATCCCGGAACTAAGTCAATTGCGTGTTGAATGTCACGCATGTGAGGAGTTCATTAGGTAAGTCTTCGGGGAAGACATCCGCAAATTCATTCAGGATGGGCTCTACCTCCTTAGGGTACTCACAGATTGACTCAGAAGCACTCTCAACAGTGACAACGATATACACGACACTCTCATCTTTCGATGCCCTCTCGAACTCTGAAGGGGTCACAATGTTGATGGCCTTGGATTGGCCACCCTTCTTCTCAACTCTATTGACCGATGGTGCTTTGGGAGCCAAAGGGTTAAGAGTGATTTTCTTGCCCTTGTAAATGAACGTGCAAATGTTAGATCGACAAAAAATGGTCACGTTCAAATCATAGAGCCATGGTCTCCCTAAGATAATGTGGCCCACATCCATCGGCACCACATCGCACCATAAGGTGTCGGAGTATGAACCCAACTGTATGGGTACACGACTCCTCTGAGATACGAGAGTGGATGAAGAGTCAACCCACTATCCACGATTACTCTATAACTCTTTGACCCACATGTGGCAAAGGTGTGAAAGATGTTCTCCCTTCGCCAATCCTTCTTTTCATCTCGTTGAAGCTGTTCAAAGGCGCACCTCACAACTAGAGCGCGACCCATGTCATCACCTTCCTCGTCACTAGGTGTGGCATTCGGCTCAAAAACCTCTTCCTTATAAACTCCTTCACTTTCTTCTCCTTCTCCGTCGATGAAGAGATTCCTTTGTGCGTCCCTTGTGAGGCATTGAGCGGCAAAGTGTCCCAATCCTTGACACTTATAACACTTGACATGAGACCCACTCTTTGAGGATTCTCCGGCTACACCCTTACCTTTGTCAAACCTCACATTGGTAGATGTGGGTTGTGTAGGTTTGGTAGGCGGGTTTCCAGCACTAGATCTCACTTCGCCGATACGGAGTTGATCGGAGTGAAAATCAGATCGCCTAGTTACCGTCATTTTCAAATATCGTTCAAGGTCTTGAACGACGGTGTAACAATCGGTGAGAGTCTCCACAGAGTGGGAGACTAACTCTTTTTGTAAGTCAAGTCTCAATCCGGTGCGAAATCTGGATAGAGTGACTTGAGGGTCTTCAGACACCTTGGCTCTCATCATGAATTCCTCAAATTTGCCAATGTAATCCGAAACGGGCATATTACCTTGGCGGAGATTTTGCCATTGGTCGAGGAGACGATGGTAGTATGAAGAAGGAACATACTTCTCTGTAAGTCGTTCCTTCATGTCCTCCTAATGGGTAATGGGAGTACAACCAACATTCGTTCTGATGCGTTCAACGTCAAAAGAGTCGGGCTTGGCCTATGAGCTTCATCTTAGCAAGTCTAATACATCTCTCATCGCTCATGCCAAACCACTCGAAGTGCTGGTCTATATCGGATAGCCAATCGAGGAAGACTTGAGGGTCTAATCTTCCATCGAAAGTTGGGAACTTAACTCGAACATTTTTGAGGAGTCTCCCTTCCGGGTCGTAGTCATCTCCATGATGATCTAACCTATGGTCCCGGTTACGATTATGTTGGTAGCCATTTCGTTCTAAATGTGGACCATTACGCTCACGGGGTGGTTCGAAGTACTTATCACCCTCGTCTAATCGATTGATTCGGTCTGACAACCTCTCATTGGATGTTTCGAGAGTCCTTTGGGCTGTCTCCAAGGCAGTCATTCGATCATTGATCGATTTTAGATCAGTCCTCATGCCGTTAAGAGCCTCGGCAATCCCATTCATGTCCATGGTGATACGGGTCACTAATGACGGGTTCTATAATGGAATGCAAAATAAACACTTTGACCAAAATAGAAATAATATGCGATGAAATTAAAGTGCAATGAATGCAATGTCACACAGTATGCCCTAACCTAGAACCTAGCGCTCTGATACCAAAACTGACGCAGGATGGTGCCCTAAACTACGTGAATGCGATGATTGACTTTGCCGAAATTAAATTGAATTAAATTAAACAATAAAACTCGTAAAATATAACGAATACCTCAGACTTTTGTAGTAATCCATGGGAGGATCACGTATAATTCGAGCAGGGTTTAGTCCGGGCGTTAGATCCGTTAGGTTGCAGCGTGGATCGTTCCTAGAGATAGAACTCTAGATTTCTAGATTAAGGCGCTCACAGTGCAATGATGGAATCTCTGATTTTGGGTTATTTGATACGGCTGGGCTTAACAATCTGATGGAGGCTACGGTTGTTGAATCAGATCGATTCAATGATTGAGGGAATACTAGGGTTGAGGATCGCAAGAGGATGGTGGTTGAATTAGGGTTGTGGGATCACACAGGCAGAGAGGATAAAACAGATAGATAGAAGATAGATTTTGTGGGCTTCGCACCCTTGGCTTCACGCCAAACCCTTCTCGGGAAGAAGATTCACTCTTCGTAGAGGCTCATCTCAAGCATACAAGCAAAAGCTCTTTTCATTAATCATCAACTAATTACCTTGTTTAACTTAAGGACCTTATATAGGAGTCCTTTCAAACGAAAATAAAACCCTAAAACAAATTCTAAAAGGACAAGTATGTCCCTGAAAATTAAGTTTGATATTAGAAAAATTACCAAAATAAAAATTGTGCGATTTCGATCGATCGAAAGTGAAGTTCGATCGATCGAAAGAAACATATCTCAAAAATTCGCCGCTGAAATTCGATCGATCGAGTATATAATTTGATCGATCGAATTATATACTCTAGAACTATATAATTCCCTCAGCAGTTCGATCGATCGAATATATATTTCGATCGATCGAAATTTGCAGTATTCTCCCAATTCGCCAAATTTCGTCTCTTTTCACCTAGTTCTGATGTCCATTTCGCTTCTTCCAACGTCGGTATACACGAAACGGTCCATATCCAATGTCTACTATGTCGGCGTCCCCACCATTACTGCTTTCTCATACATGTCTTGTATAATCTTAATATATAAACTTGGGATGCATTTCTTCCTCAATATCCACCATATTATCTGTCTCGCCACTCTATCATAAGCCTTCTCTAAATCAACAAAGACCATATGCAGGTTTTTCCTTCTCTCTCTAAACTTCTCCATAAGTTACCTTAATAAAAAATCGCTTATGTTGTTGATCTTCCCGGTATAAATCCAAACTGGTTCTTTGATACATTTGATTTTTGTCGTAGTCATTGTTCAACTCTTCTCTCCCAAAGTTTCCTAGTCTAGCTCATTAGCTTAATGCCTCGATAGTTGGCACAATCTTGGATGCCTCCTTTGTCTTATAGAAAGGGACCTTAATGCTCTTCCTCCATTTTTCAGACATTATTTTAATATCTTATTGAATAATTTAGTCAACTAGTCCAGCCCATTTCCTCTTTAACACAATTCGTTCTTCTATAGGTATCCCATTTGGTCCTAATGCCTTTCTTTTCTTCATCTTTGTTAACACAGCTTTTACTTCATATTTTAATATTTCGTTGATCATCCTTGCTTTGGTTCCTCTTCTTTATTCACTTCTTTCTCATATTCCGTGTTTAATGGATCTTTAAAATATTTTTCTCATCTAATTTTTTTTATCTCATCCTCTTTTATCAAAACCCTTGATCATCATCCCTAATGCACCTTACTTGGTTGAGATCTCTTGTTTTCTTTTCTGTAATCTTGGAAAGTTTATAAATTTCTTTTTCTCCTTTTGTGCTCAACCTAGTATATAAATTGTTGTACGCTTCATACTTCAGTTTACAAACCGCTTTTGTAGCTTCTCTTTGGTAAGCTTATATCTTTCAAGATCATCTGAAGTTCTTGTTCTTTGTCATTCCTTAAAACACTTCTTCTCAGCAATTGCCTTTTGAATGCCTGTATTCCACCACCAAGTTTCTTTTGTATTCCTTTTTTTCCTTTAGATTTCCCGAGCACCTCCTTAGCAACTCGTTTAAGGCACAACATTATTTTTAGCTGAATTGATACATTATACGTGAATTAATAAAAAAAAATCATATATGCATTGATGACCATCCATAATCCATCAACAATAAATGTAACATAACATTCTAATTCTACAATTCTAATGCAAACTATAAAGGTGAAAGGACATACATCCATTGATAAAATTACAAAAATGCAAATCCTGGATTGAAGGATAGATATTAAAAAACGAGGTTTAGCATGATTTTGAGAAAGTTGAATTTCTCAAAATCAAGTCGAGTGACCTCCACTGATTCATGTGATATGATTTGGTTCCTATTATGGTTGATGTGCCTTGGGGTGGCAACGACCGGACTCAGTTCGGGAAATCTTCATAAATGGGCTTATGAGAAATACAAGCATACCTATTGCGAGCCCTACCCTTTGCCACGCCTACTATTGTGCTCTTTGTTTTATCCTGAAGCCTGACTTCTTCAGTTTGAAGTCGCACAAGAAGAAATTCCATTGATAACTCCTTAGTCTTATGTCTACAGTAAATTCTAAAGTTCTTCTGAGATGGCATCAATTTGGTTATGATTGCAACAACTTGAAACTGCTCATTATTGACCATGCTCTCAAACAAAATTCACGTATGATGAGTTGGAGTTCATGTCTTTGCCTTATTATTGATTTGACATCTGCTATTTGAAATCTTAGCTTATGATATATTTTGGTGCCTTATTTCTATTCCAAAACATTCCAAATGCTCTTTGTAGTCTTTTCTTCACAATAAAGATCATAAAACATGTTGGTCATGATGTTCTCTATATTTTCCCTTACATAGAAATTGTTGCTTTGTATTTTGCTTCCCTGATTGTTTCAGTTCATGCTCCTCTTTGTTCAATTCCTCGAACATAGTGTAAGCAACTTTTGATCTCATCCTATGTAAACTATGTCAAATCTGTTATTGACATTATTTTGATGAGGGTGATAGAAGAATTTTGATATTTTGGATTAAATTAATCAAGGCATAGTATGGAAATTGAAAGGTAGCTTCAATTTTATGTTAACAAAATCAAGTCGAGTTTGACTAACAGGTACCTGAAAACAATAATCAGCAAATAATTTTTTTTTTTTTTTGCCAAATAGTAATGCCCGATAACTAGTGATATGGAGTTGATCCCTATGATTTTTTGGAGAGGTCTTTGGATTTAAAAGCTTCTTAAGGGATCTCCCTCTCATAGAAATAATGAATGCCAGCTTCTCATATTATTAGCTCTTTTGGGCTAGACACATGGGTGCATTCTAACTCACAACACTCAAGTAGTATGTGTGGTTGATGATGATTGATAAATTGAACACTCAAGAAGGCCCAATCCGTAGCGACTCCAAATTTTTGCACCTTTGACTTTTGACTTTCACGAGTTTTGAACCATTGAAATCTTAGACCCGTCAACTTTTAACCATTGTCTTTTTAATTTAAGACTTTAATAAAAATAAATTAACAACTTTTCCTATGTTCATTTGTTCTTAGTCAATTTTGGACTCATTGACTCATTGTGATATGCTCGTCGATACGATTCCAACGATCTATAATTTGTTGAATTCTGACAAGAATATAAAAAGTTACATCCGTTTTAAGAGTTGAAACACGTTAAAGGATATAACTGTAATTTCGGGAGAGAAACGCCATGTACTTCGGTGCTTACACAAAGCGCTAGAACGAAACCGTTTGACAACCTATTCACTCACGCATTAATGCTTTCTTGCGAGATTTTGTGAGTGAAAAAAATCCTACTTTCTTATTAAATCTTTTACGAAAAGCCCTAATTTGGGTTAACTTAAAACTTTTACTAGCATTATAAATAAAACCTTAAGGGCTCTCCATTTTCCACAACCAAAGTTATATGAGAGTTTTCTTCCTCTTACTCATTCTCTTCCCTACTCAAGAGAAAGATATGAACCATCCATCTTTGTAGGAGAAGATCTCTACCATTCTCTATTTGCTGAAGGGATTATTTACCATCCGTTCCGGGCGATCACCACCGGACTCGTGCGACCGATACTAGGAACAATCATAGCTGTTCAATCATATCACTCCTGTGCTTTCCACTGTACGATCGACAATCGAGGTGGGTGCCGTCACATCGACTCCAATCTATATGTTTTCCCTGTAATTGAATTAATAATTTAATATTTTATGTACCGATTTAAGAAAACTTAAGAAAATTGTAAATAAGGGCTCCTGGGACCCTTAATTTGATCGTGCGGATCAATACGATGACCCCATGATCAAAATAAATTTCGATGAAGATAGGGTACAACCTCACCTTCAAAATGAACCGGGTATTACTCCGGAAAAATGCCTCGAAAGGCTCTGAAAATCGAAATGACAACTCTCACGACTTTTCGGACAATAACTTAAGACTGTGAGTGTATGGTCTTTCGAACCTAATTTTGAAACGTATTTAAAAAAACTCATATTTATTTTCTGTAAATTAATACCTTGTAAAATTTCATTGAGTTTCGATAACGATAGACTGAGGGTGCAGTGTAAATCGAACCGTTGCCCTAAGTGCACTATCAACAAAGATGTGTCGATTTTATCATGTTTCGTACACATCTAAGGTGCGTCACTTAATATAAAATTATTCATATTTAAGTGCCACATAAATCCATCAGAAGCAATCGAAATAGTTATAGAATCAATAGTATAATTGTCTCTATTTGACGGTATTTTAAAAAACTGCACAAAGACCCTTATTTATTGATTAAAATTTGATTGAAACAATTAACCTTTGATCTCATGGTCAAAACGGTCGATCTGGGTCTCGACCCAAACAGAGAAGATGATTGTATCAGTGTTCTAGGGACATCCACCGAAGAAATTGGATTGATTTCGATTAGAGGTCCGGAAATAGTCCTGTGATCTTAACTAACGGTCTAAAAATTTGATTGCTCGTACGAGAGTCGGTTTATAACCAAAATTTTCGTATGAGTAGTCGAAATTGATCAACTTGCCACGATCTACATATTGGTCCCAGACCTGAAAGGTTTTGGTATTAGTTACGAAAAATATATTTTTAACCCGCGAATTTTCGGGATTATGTGCACCAATCGATAAGGACCTTTAAAGTAAATTGGATATAATCTTTTATTATTATTAACTCGAACTAATTAATATTAAGACCAGTGTTTGGACTTGAAAATCAATCATGTGAAAATAATACCTCTCAACTTGACCTTGAAAGCTATCGAGCTAATTGAATAACCTTTAAATACAAATTAATGAGTATCATTGGAAAGGTCTCTTTGATAACCTTCCAATGACACCGTATTATTGAGAATTAAGAGGTGTTTGAAGACTTCGCATGGATATAATATATCTAAACTACTTAACATAAATTAATCGATAAGTTTATATTAGAATATTCAATAATTAATACAAATATGATATTGCTTGAAAGACTTAGTAAAATGACCCTTGGGGGTGCATATATGTACAAATAAAATCTCTTGTTGTTGGAACTGTATATATAGAAAAATATAAATAAATATATTAGGGTCACACAAATTCTATGTAGTTATAATATGATATTTAATTGCGTAGAATAACTAATGCATAGACTTTTATTAGATTATTTGCTATCACACTTTTAATTTCAATTTACTGTTATCATAAGATTATCCGCCTACTTCTGTCATTTTGTTGGATTCATTATGGTCATGCTATATTCCTGCTCAGCATTCATGCATTATATGGAGATTGGATTAGGACATTCTTTGTTAAGTATGGTCGTAGCACACTGTATCTGTCTGCATGCCTTTACATCAGTGTGGTTACTATCATCGTATCGAAATGACTCTGATGTCGTATTCACATGCCTCACAACACATGACGGTATGGGACACCATGTTGAGTGGGTGAGTGTGAATTCTTCATTGTGTCTATTAAGATGAGATTCATGGTCCTATATCACACTTGGGTCCTTAAACACTGAATTGAAATACTACTCTGTTCCTGATTCTGAAAACTCTGTAAATTTCTTTGATATTCTGAATAAAACTCTGATACTAAAAAGAACAATGTGAAAGCCAACAAAAGATTATAACCTAAATACTACTAATCTACACATGTCGTATCTTACGCCAAGTCACCGTAAGGGCTCAATGGGCTGCTTCGAGAATTATACTGTTACTGAGATAGGTCACTGACACCGTAATAAGCGGTGGTTGATAATCTGACACGATCCTATCGTGTGTCGGGCTCGAGCAACGACTCTGGCACAAGTCAAAATTTTAAAACTGTAATGCGACCATGTGGTGTGTAGACATGCGGAAGTTTAATAATGAAGGATAACTTTGTAAAAGACAATTCTGTACGACCGATCTGTAGAATATAGAATTTAGGTTCAAGTACGTTAGTTGCAATTATGACACTTTGAACATGCATGCATCCTATCATATTTCATGCTACCTTGTCTTATATATATATTTTTATAGATTGGGGTGGATTGATTGTGTTATCCATTGGGTGACGATTTATCGTTACTCAGCCCACGTGGCCCTTATTTTTTTTAAATTACTACGAGGGAGACATAACTGCCGATGATCCAGTTGCTGCACATGACGATGGAGATAGAGTAGATGATGGTATATTTCCCATGGATGAGCTGGACCTGGAGGATTATTATGAGCCCTGAGAGCTCATAAGAGATTTTATAGTACACATTAGTGGACATAGTTATTACTATTTCAGTTTCAGACATTTATTTAGTTGTTTAGTTATTTTATGATTTATGATTGGCTGGGGAGTCGTTTCACCTCAAGCCCACAGACATAGTTGGATTAGTTTCGTGATGAATAGTTATTTTTACTTATGATTTATTTAGACGTGAACCATGTGGATGCTAATGAAACAGAATTTAATATTTTTATCGATAGCTATGTAAATTAATGTAAATAGAAAAGAAATTATTCCGGTTCACAAAATTATAAACTCACAATGCAAGTGGTTGGAATAGTTCTACTTGTCCGCTTATAGCATTGATGTGCGTGTGGGTTATGACACTGAATTCTAGACCTTCGAGATAAGGGTAGTATTTTCGGGTCATGAAACAATCCTTGGATCAATAGTTCTAGAGCAAGTGGGGTGGGGTTTGTAATTCAACTAGAAGGTGCAGTGCGACAAAACCTTGAGCCTTGAGGTTGCAGTTTCAATCCCAATGTACCACAAAAAATGTTCTGTGGTAAATATATATATATATATATATATATATATATATATATATAAATTGAGACAGTAATAAAGATTATATTATAAAGAATCAAGAAGTACAAAGGAACCATACTTTGGTGGGTAGCATGGATCAAAATGCCGGAAAACCGGTACGTATCGTCCGGTCAAAAAACCGGTACGAACCGGACGATACGTACCGGAATAGTAACTTATCGGACGATACATTCAATGTATCGAAAGGAAACAAGGAGGATACGGTATATCGCGCCTGTTTTGGGTAGTTCCGGTATTAGGTATACAAAAGGGCGATACGGTATATTTAATGTACCGTATCGTCCACCTCTGATACCGATACGTATCGGTATCGGACGATATTTTGATCCATGGTGGGTAGTAAGGAACTACCCAAAACAGGCGCGAAAAAACCAAAACCCCCTAAAAGACGAGATCTCACCCCTAGGACTTGAGCTGGTTCGAAAGGAAACAAGGAGGCTCCCCATTGCCAGGCAGCTGAGGCATGATCTCTGAGAGCAGCAATCCTCCCTGAGTATAAGGAAGTGCTGAAGCCCTTCATTGAACTCCACCATCTTGCTAGCGTTCCAACTAACCACCGAGTCTCTGATCATCTCTGAGAGCAGCAATCCTCCCCTCCCAAAGCATAAGGAAGTGTTGAAGCCCTTCATTGAACTCCACCATCTTGCTAGCGTTCCAACTAACCACCAAGTGCTGAAGCCCTTCATTGTGGTAAATATTGCTTCTATCCTATTAGACTATATTACTATTTGACTAGGAATACCAAGTTATTGATGACAAGTGGCTTCCAAACTTTGAACTCCCAACCTTTCAATAATATAGTTATTGATGACAAGTTATTATATACCAGGTAAACTTTGAATATCAGGTTATAATAAAGGAGAAAATGAACATCAATGAACAAATAACATAGAACAGTGTATCTGCTCACTAGTCATCATTGGGAGATTTTGCCACTGGTTTCTTCAATATTGTGCCTTTATATATGGTTGTCTGAGTTTCATTCCTTTTTTTAAAAATTGTTCTGGTTACATTCCTGTTCTTCAATTATAATCTTTGGCTATAAACATTGTTTTTGGATTTTTGTTCCTCTTTATGTTGTCTTTTGATGTAGTCCTTCACATTTTTATATTGAGATATTATCTAACATTCTTATTTGTTCTAAAGCACTTTTCTGCATCCAAATATATTGCACTTATTTTTTACCTACATTCAAGCCAGGAGATTGGAATCCAACTTGCCTGTATATTGCTTTTGTAGGTTGGTGCATGCTTGGTCAGTGAGAAAGGAGTAATACTTGGTAAGTTTGAAAGTTTGGCATATGATAAAAGTTTTCAAAACTGGATAGAACCAGACTGGGAGTCGGACCCCAGTCTGATTTATTCTGGTCATTGGTTACCTGAATCCATGCCGGACTGCTGAACCCTGTGGTTTGACTGTTGAATTGCATGGACCGAACGGTTTTTGCAAATCAGCAGCAGTTTAGTGTAGAACTATTCTTAAGCTAACAGATTAAAAATCAAAGTTTTCTGGCTATATAGTAGCCTAAAACACCTATTGTTTTTTGGTGATTTTTGAAAAAATACAAAAAAAACTTTTAAAAACTCTTTTTTGGTTGAGCTTGTCTTGAGGGGACAAAGAGAGAGCACGCCGCCTCTGGCCCAGTAAGCGTGAAAGAAAGATAAAGAAAAAGAATACATTTTTATCAATCTTCTTTCTTCTTCTTCTTCTTCCTCCTTAATGTTTTTCTATTTCTTTCCTCTTCCCCTTTGTTTCCCCTTCATTGTTCATGGTCTCTTCTATCTTCCATTTTAGACTATGCACTTGTGTGAGCATCATCTCTAACAGAGAGATACCAACATCTCTTTTGGTTGAAGAATCAAGAAACACCCTTCACCATATAAAGCAATTATATCTCTTTCTATTATGTTATATTATATAAATAAGTACAGTAATGTATAAATTTTAGAAACTATATATATAAATGTTTTCAAAACTGGACTGGCCCGGCACACAGATTGGAGTCTCACTGGGACCATTACCTCTTCTGGTCCGATCCAGTGTAAATCTGATTGCTTACGTGAAACCGTGCTGGACTGCTGAACCGTTTGATCAGACTGTTGTGGGCTATTAAACTGCATGGACTGGACAGTTTTAGCCACAGTGTGGCAGCTAAGTGCAGAACTAGTATTTAGTCTAGGAGATTAAAACCAAGTTTACTGGCAAGATATTAGCCAGGAAACACCTATTTTCTGGTGATTTTGACAAGAAAAAAACAGAAGAAACCTTGTAAACACTTCTTTTGGTCAAGCTTGTCTTGACGCACACGCGGGGTGGGGTGAGGAGGGAGATCACACTTTTTCTATCTCCAGCATGGTGCACGAGAAATGAGGCAGCGGCTTTTTTTTTCTTCGTTTTATTATACCTATTATATATATATATATATATATATATATATATATATATATATATATATATATATATATATATATATATATATATATATATATATATATATATGTGTGTGTGTGTGTGTGTGTGTGTGTGTGTGTGTGTGCAAACTAAGCCTTCCCCTGCATATTAGGGTGTTCGGCCATCTAGATTAGGAAATCACAATTTGTGCATCTACGAGGAGCCATCATCATTGTCGATGGAATACAAGCAAAATCCTGAAGGCATGAGTAGACTGATGAATGTAGCATTATAGTTAGAAAGTGAGCAATAGGGTCCACCATTGCAAGGAATTCCTTAGAGGTGAGGTTTGACCGTAGTTACCGAGGAAGCTGTTCCCCTCACAAATATCCATGCATCTCACTTTCATTTGTTAATTTTTTCATGCATTTGGGCAAATAATCTCACATCTTGTAAAATAAGAAGTTTTTCACACACTTGTTTCAGGCATTTGGGCAGCTATAGTTTTAACAGATTGAGGTTATATAAATATTTAACCTGGTTTTATGTGCAACATTGTGCTTGTAGACTCTAGAGGGGGCTGCCCATCCGACAATTTTAAAACTTAGTGATAGAAACATCTAGACACACTTACTAGAGAATTTGTTTGTTAAAAGTATCTTATGGTTCCTTGATCTTAAGAAGTATTGGACTGTAGTCATGTTGTTTTATATATGTATGCTCATATTAGAGCAGAATGAGCAATTCTATATGAAAGTGGATTTATAAGTTGCTTGTTATGGCAGTCATCTCAAACTTAGATGGAATCAAACTTGGGTCCAGGATTCCAGATACTGTATATTCTTAGCAAGAACTCCTCCATTGCCGGTCCCAAGCCCAAATAAGAAAGGAGGAGGGTTAGTGTTAGGTTGGCAGCCAACTGAAAACCCCTGCCAAATCCCTATGATGAGACCTATTACAAACACACGTTTTGCAGCGTCCCTGCTAGCAACCCACTGCAACGGACCTCGGTTGTAGTGAGAAGTAGGCATTGGTTGGCTAGGGTGTCCCCTATTTTAAGAGACACACTGTAATAGCTCTCAGTTATGGACATAAATAGACAAGGGTTAGTTAGGGCGTCCCCTGTAAGTGATGCACTAGAACAAAATCTGATTGTAGTGAAAAGTAGGCAAGGGTTGGCTAGGGCGTTCCCTGTTAGTGACGCGCTACGACGGTGCCCAATTGTAGTTAGTAATACGCAAGGTTGGCTAGGTCGTTTCCTGTAAGAGACGATCAACAACAATGTCAAATGGTTGTGAGTAATAGGTTAGGGCTCCCACATTGACATATCTGCGGGGAAGAAGGTCCGGAAGTTGGGCTTGGGCTTCTAGCACAATGGAAGGTTGACAATATTGCAACTTCGAGGTCACAGGTTCGAGGCCAACCTACCTAGAAAATAAAGAAAGAAGGTCCAAGGGCTACGCACGACTTCATGGAATGTAAGTACACTAAAGAGTGTTGAGCTGATATATGTCACGACTCATGAGAAGGAAGATTAACGTAACGTGCTTGCAATAGATAAAGTAGAAAGGAGAGAAGGCTAAAGACCTTGGAGATGGGTTCAAGATTTACTATGTGGGAAGATTTATTCTCAAATTGGGGTAGGCATCCTAGTGGATAGAGATTTGAAATATAAGATTGGGAAAGAATGGTCGGATTATGATGGTCAAAATCATTTTGGACAAGGAAATATTATATGTTATTACTTATTTGTTCCTATGCACCCCATGTTGGACTATGTGAAAATGTGAAACACGAATTTCTGCAACCAATGGATTAACTAGTACGAGGAATACCCAATAGTGAAAGCATAATGATTGTAGGTAATTTTAATTGACAGAGGGAGGGTGAGAAACAAATATTAAAAGATACCTTGATTTGCAGTAGCTTTTGACTTGGCAATAGTGAATACCTTTTTCAAAAAAAGAGACGGGCATCTTATAACCTTCAAGAGTGGAGCTAACAGAATTCAAATAGATTATTTCTTAATAAGGCGAAGAGAGTGGGGAAACTGCAAGGATTGCAAGTCATTCCAATAGAGAGCCTTACGATGCAACATAAATTGATAGTTTTTGACTTTTTAATCAAGAGCCAAGTGACTAAAAAATGGCAAAGGATCCCCAAAAGTAAAATGATGGGAATTTAAAAGGAGACAAAATTACAACTTGTAAAGGAAAAATGAGTGGCCGAGGAGTATAGTGGTGGGAAGGGGATCCAAATGAGATATGGAACTGTAACGATCGAGATTTTCATGTTTAATTAGTCATTAATTATTTGCTAGATTTATAGTTATGATTAGTTTGAGTGATTTGATGCATGTAATTAGTTGTTTGCACATGAAAATAATGTTTAATTTATTTAATAATGACCTTAGATAATTAATTAATCTAATTAATAGACCATAAAAGCCTTTAAATAATTAGTTACTTTAGTGTGCCAATAGTAATGGTTAATGGACTTTAAAATATGTTAGTAAATTAACATAGCCCAATAGAATAATTATGACCCATTAGTAAGGCCCGTATGTAATTTTAAAGGCTCATAGAATCACTTAAGACCCATGTAGGAGATTCTAAATAAAGTTAGATCTTAAATAGGAAACCTGAAATTATTATAAACATAGGTATTATGTTTAATTTATAGAATTTGCAGAACTTATGAGGACCCTAGAGTGTTAGAGAGAGAGAGAATAGAGTTCTAGAAAGAGAAGGTGAGTTTTAGACGAAGGAAAGAAGAAGAAAGAAAGGGAAAAGAAATTGATAGAGAAAAGATTAAAGGTAAATTTTATATCTTTAAATATAAAAAATCACGATTTTAAAAAAAGAAAAAAAACTTTTTTCTTTGTTTCTTATTTTATCCAAAATTTGATAGATCTTCAATATCCTTAATAATCTTTCAAAACTTTAGCATATCTTTAAGAAGACTCTTTTTATTAATTTTAAGGTTTATAACTTTATCTTTAAGACTTTTTAAAATAAGGCTTTTTCAAGAGACTTTTAAAACTTTGAGAAGACTTTTCAAGATAGGACTGAGAAACATCAATAATTCCAATACCCTGGAAAAAGACTTTTTAAAAAGACCTTTTACAAGAATTCCTTTCATCAATCAAGATTTCAGAGTTTTTTTTAGAATCTTTATTTTAAGACATTTTTTAGAATTTTTTTAAAGGCTTTTTTTAAAAGAATATTTTAAAGGTTTTTTTTTAATAATTCTAATTTTCCCAAGGCTTTTCAAAACGATTATCAAGTAGGCATCTTCAAGATTCATTAAAGCCTCCAAAAAGTAGAGAACACAAATCAAGAAAATCAAGAAACCATAAGGTATGAAAAAGTCATAGGGTTATTAATGCTAGAAATAGATATCATGCTAGGATGAGGTTATATCCTTTTCAAATATTGAAAAAGGATGTTTATTTTATTTTATCACCATATGCCTTAATGATTAATTATAGAATCACATGATTTATACCATTGTTCCTTAGCAATTTCACATGTTATGTACTATGCTTATGTCATGTCACTCTCATATGAAAGTTATGTTAATGTTCATATTATTTAGTTGATTCCTATACTTCTGAATTTAATAAATTTGAGATTATGATAATAGACCATACTATGGACTAATAAAGTGGAATATTGCATGACGTTTTTACCGAGGTTTCTTGCATTATATTTATTGTACATCTCATAGCATATGAAAGTTATAAGGTTCATGATTCTCACAAGACTAAACCATGATACCATGAATGCATTAGACACCATGAACGCTATAAGTTGATTTACATGTACTATTTAAAGTTAATGATATGATACGATGAAAAATACATGAAAAGCATGACTTTTTTTTATCAGTAATTGAGATTATATTGATAACCACCAAGGTGTGGAATAAAACAATACAAAAACATGACAACCAAAAAGAAGACGACAACAGAACAAGCAGGAAGGTACACTAGGAAAAAAGATAAAAAGCCCCTAGAAATGTAGCAATCCTCAACCCACTCCCTCATTAACCCGGGTCCTAGGGATCAAATTCTTCTCTGATCATATCGCTGCCCGTGGGGTCCCATAGACATCAGATCTTTGACAGCTTTCACTATTATCCCCACTGGTTTACTTTTTTGCTCGAAGATTCTCGTGTTCCTCTCTTGCCAGATACACCAAATGACTGCAAAGAAGGTCACTGTCCATTTCTTCCCTATCTGACCTTCTAGTCTATCCGCATCCCACGCCAAATAATGAAGGTAAGGTGTGGCTGGAATGAACCAGTTCATGCCAAACAAGGTCATACTAGCATTAATGACTTAATGAAGACATAATGCATACTAGCATTAATGAATATGTTAAGAGATTTCTGTTGCCTCCCGATGAAAAAATATGAAAAACATGACTTAATGAAGACATAATGCATACTAGCATTAATGAATATGTTAAGAGATTACCGTTGCATGTCGTAACCAACTCGGATCCAATGAGCAAGTAATCTAAGAAATGAGATGGTGATTATGTGTATCTAAGAAGAGAAGACCATGTAGAAGCCCCATACCCAATTGATGTATGATAAGGATGGAGATTGAGACGACGGACCAAAGATGAAGAATGATCATGATGAATGAGATTCATGTTGCATTGCATTAAACATTAATAATGAAAATTACCACACGAGAAATTAAGAAGAAACATGAATAAGTCACATGTTAAGTATCAATGCTTATTCTTAGTTATTGTTTTATATTGCTCATATACATGCCATTATCTCATTACTTTTGTTTCATATTATTTATCATTATTTGTTCGTATAAGGCTTGCATACGGATTTTTTGTATTAGCGATCCTATGACTGACCCATATGGAGTTCTTTAAGACTCACATCTTCATTATTTACAATGGGATGGCCAGGAGATGAGTTGATCACATGATACGAAGATACTGATATAGAGATCCATGACGCTATTCGGGATTTGAACGAAGACAGTTTTGAACGTTAGGAGTTTATTTATTTTGAGAGTTAAGACTTTTATTTTAGATTTTATTAGAGCTTTATTTGAGATTGTTGAGACCTTTTTGGTTTAGTTTGGATTATTAATTTCATTATTTATGAGTAGTTAATTGATTAATTTTAATCAATTTGGTTTTTAATAGCTCATATTACTTATGAATGAATGACAATTTATTTTATTGTTTATATTCTGTTGTGGTATAGTTCGAATCATTATGTTACTATTATATTTTATCTTTTGTCCCTAGTTATGTATGTTACGTAGTGCGACATCTTCAGATGAGTACATAGATCCGGTGTGTGACTTTGGGACGTCACATGAACAACTGGCATATATGCCTTAAACAAGTTGCTAAGGAGGTGCTCAGGGAATCTAATGGAAGAAAAAAGGTGTATAAAAATAAACATTGTGGTGGAATGCAGCCATTCAAAAGTCAATTGCCGAGAAGAAGTGTTTAAAGAATGACAAAGATGAAGAACAACAAATTATCTTGAAAGACAAACTCGCCAAAAGAAAAGCTAAGAAAGCGGTGAGTAAAGTTAAGTATGAGGCATGTGACAATTTATATACTAGGCTGTGAACGGAAGAAGAGCGATATTTATCAACTTGCCAAGATTAGAGAAAATAAATTAGAGATCTCGACTAGGTAAGGTGCATTAGAGACGAAGATTAAAGGGTTTTAGGAAAAGAAGATGAGATAAAAATAGATGACAAGAATACTATAAGGATCTATTAAACATGGAATATGTGAAAGAAGCAAGGATAAAAAAATTGGAAAAACGATACGTATCGTCGTGAATTAATTTTTTTTTCAAAAAAATCTTGAAAAATATTTAAAAAATCAGGAAAAATAAATTTAATTATTTTTTATTTATTTCAACTTTTTTAAAATTTATTTAAAGCTTATTTAATGCATATTTCATAATTTTATCAACGCAGAACCTAAATTATATTATACATGACTCATGATCAAAATTAGAAGGTATATTGTACATGAAAAACTTGCTGTAAAGTTACATTTAATTTTGTAGTGGTTCTTGGCCTCTGTGATCATCATTATCGGTGCGCGAGCTTTCCCTATAATATTGGCCATATTGATACCCATGATCATATGTGTCCCATTGAAACTGAGGCATTAGTGACAAATATGGCTCAGCGTAATAGGTAAAGGTCGCTCCTCCAAAAATTTGACCAACGAAGTCATAGGGCCCAGGGTAGGTTGGTTGAGGCCGGTAGTATGGGTACTGGTTGCTGAATCTTCGGTGTTTTGCAAACTAAATCCCCCAAAGCTAGAAGTCATATAACCCATATCATCTTGTGGACTTTGTGATGGTGGTGGTGATTGGTAAGATTTTGACGCTCCTCTTCCTTCAACCCTTCCACCTCTAAATGTAGGAGTGTCACACATTGTTACCGGATCATCATCCCATGTGACGATACCTCCATAACAATAAGAGGGATCAATATCTCCCCCATCATCGTCATTATCACTACAGGGCTGCGTCTCGTCATCAGATCCAACCAATGAATGACGATTCAATATTCTTTTCCGCCTCGATGGTTGGGAAGCCTGCTCCTCCGCTACTCTTTCAGCATTGTCCAACCATGCAGTGCTCTCAGTATCCAACATTAGCTCTTCTCTCTCTTCGATCTACTGATTTCAAGGGTCATCCTCTGTGAATATATAATCCAACTGAATGAGATCAAAATATTCACTATATGTAAGGTAGAATATGATAAATGAATTAGTATATGCCTCATAAATTACATCAAATAAAAATTGTATGAACTAAGACTTCATATAATTGCTTATCACGGTTGGTCCTCTGCATATTCCTGACCCTTAATCGCATGTTATAGTAACATTAGACTAACTTTTTCAATCGTTCCATAGTTAACCTATTCCTTGTCTTCGTGTGAATGAGAGAGAAGGTGCTCCAATTCCGCTCACAGTTGGACGAGAAACATGTTTGCGATAAAACCCGCATTGCAACCTGCCTCAGTATTGGGCCATCACCTCCATAGTGCATCCACCAATCAACGGGTTTATCGTACTTGATTTGGGATTGCGCCAACGAGGTCCCAAATGACCCATGTCTCTTGCAAAACCTGTCAATCTACAAAGATGGAATACAATAACCCACATATGAATAAACATATCATATGACACTTGACTTATTAGTTATAAGGTATGATTACTCACATCTCTTATGGCTTGACCTTGGTCCGCCAACTCAGGGAGCATTTGTTGGATCACATTAAGCAAACCGCTGTACACTTCATCGATCTCACTCAACTCGAAGCGTTGTGTATACTGGAAGACCGGATTCAAGTAGTGTGTTATACATCAAATATGAACAATCTCATCAATATATGGAAACAATGAATAATATGAAAAATAATAAATACATAAAAATCACTACATAAGCAATTTAACATGTTATACCTGCGGTATGCAAGTATTGGTGGAATTGTGCATCTCACCTCTTATCGATGATCTCCCAATATCGTTTATATTTTGTAGGGCATTTAGTTTTAATAGCCAATTTTGCTTTATCCATTGACTCGTCAACATACCCCATTGTTGATTTTTCATCACCATTTACCAACCTCAATACTTGCACCAACGAGATAGTGACGGCGATCAGGTGGTCAATATCTACCCAAAACTGGGGGCTGTAGATCAGGTTAGCAACTTCATTGCAAGCATATCTCTTTGCTCGTGGGAATTCTAACTCATATTTTCTCCATTCTTCGGAGTTGGCCATGCTTTTTAGCTCATGCCTATGTCTAGCCATACTCTGTAGGGCTAGAAATTGTGTCGCAAACCGTGTAATCGAATGTCGGAGCAGCTCGTTCTTGGTGAAGTCTCATCAAATTCACCAACTTGTCACTGTTGTATAGGTAGGAAGTAATCGTTCTTCCCTTCTGGATAGTTGCCTTTGCTTCTCTTTCCCAAATTCTCAAGAATGAGGTCCACGCAATGAGTGGCACACGAAGTCCAGTACAAGTGACGTCTCTTCAACATTAACTGTCTTCCTGCGGCTTTGTAATTGACAGCATTGTCTGTTACCACTTGCACAACCCGCTTCTTTCCAACCTCTTCATCTACCTTATCCATTATTTGGAAGAGGTAATCAGCCGTCTTCGTGTGTTTAGAAGCATCAACTGATTTTAGAAATACTGTCCCGGTATCGCTGTAGACTAAAAAGTTGATCAAATTCTTCCTTGTGAGACCAGTCCATCCATCGCACATAATTGTGGAACCTCTCTCATCCCATACTTCGTGGAAGGTCCACATAAGCTCCTATCTCCTTGTACTCATCATCTAGTAAGGGCCCAGATACCTCGTATGTAGTGGGTTTTTTAACTCTTGAACCAGCTTCTGCACTTGTATCAATCATACTTTTGAAGTACGGTGACCCCACAACCTTACTCGGAATGTGGTTGTATATCAGGAACATTGCAATAGATTTTCCAAGCTTCTTCTCAAATTTTTTCAGTGAGATAGCACTCAATTTAGTTTGTTTGGAGCTTTTTGTCTAATACATGAACATATCCATGGGACCTGTAGTACAACCTATAGTAGACGGCCTGGTCTCCCTCACAGATGCTGACCTACGCAACCCGACAGTCTCATTAATATCCTTATCATCATCAACTATATGTGGCTTGTGACTAGATCTACCACCAGCAGCAGGCATGGATGGGCCCCTCAACCTGGACCGAAATCAATAATCGGCTTCTTCCTGATCTCGTCATTGTTGTGCTTCTCTAGCACTCTCCCTCATGACTGTCACTGTCTGCTCATCCTCACCATCCTCAGGTCCAAGTGCAGGAAACTCTGGATCTCCCCTCCTTATTCTCTCATACATTTCTCTATTTCCATCGGTTTCTGTTTTTTTCTTTCCCTTAGCCGTCTGTAAACTGGCTCTAACATCTTCTTTCACTTCTCTGGGTACATTGAGACACCCTTTTGTCTCTCCCTTAATGTGAGCCAAATGCTCCTTCAACCGTGTGATATTTTCTCCCAGCAATTTTTCCCTACAAAGCTTGCATTCTATTCGAAGTCTATCACCATCTATTGTTGTGCCCTATTGCCAGGCTAGATCTGATGATCGTACCATATTTATTTTTCACCTGCATGAATGAGCAAACGATTGGATTAAATTAAAATATTTAGATTACACTTGAAAATAAAATTTATTTGATATTATTCTAATTTTAAAAATTTTATATTACATTTAAAATTTTATTTCATATTATTGTTATTTTTAAAATATTAGATTATATTTTATCAAATTTATATGATATTATTCTAATTTTTTAAAATTTTAGATTATATTTTATCAAATTTATTTGATATTATTCTAATTTTTGAAAATTTATTTGATATTTTTCTTATTTTTAAAATATTAGATTATATTTTATCAAATTTATTTGATATTATTCTAATTTTAAAAAAATTTAGATTATATTTGAAAATTTATTTGATATTATTCTTATTTTTAAAATATTAGATTATATTTTACCATATTTATTTCATATTATTCTAAAATTTTTGAAAATTTTAAAAATTTTATATTACATTTGAAAATAGTATTTAGTTGATATTATTCTAATTTTTAAAATATTTGAAAATCATATTTATTTGAAATTGATGTGTCACATGCATCATGGGGTATGTGTGACATGTGTAATTGATGTGTTACATACCCCATGACACATGCGACACATGTGACACGTGTAATTGATGTGTCGCGACACGTGTGTGGCACATGTGACACATCAATTACATGTGTCGCGACACATGTGTAATTGATGTGTCACATGCTCACATGTGTCACATGCCCCATGCCACATCAATTACACGTGTCACATGTGTAATTGATGTGGCATGGGGTATGTGTCAGATGTCCACACATGTGTAAATGATGTGTCACATGCTCACATGTGTAATTGATGTGTCACATGCTCACATGCCCACATGTGTCACATGCCCCATGCCACATCAATTACACGTGTCACATGTGTAATTGATGTGGCATGGGGTATGTGTCACATGTGACACATCAATTACATGTGTCACATGCTCACATGTGTCACATACCTCATGCCACATGCGACACATGTGTAATTGATGTGTCATGGGGTATGTGTCACATGTGTGACACATGTGACACATACCTCATGCCACACGCGACACATGTGATACATGTGTAACTGATGTGTCATACATGTGTGACACATCAATTACATGTGTTGCGACACATGTGACACATGTGTAATTGATGTGTCACATACCTCATGACACATGCGACACGTGTAATTGATGGGACACATGTGTAACTGATATGTCATGGGGTATGTGTCACATTTGACACATCAATTACATGTGTCATGGGGTATGTGACACACATAAATCCCATAATTATTATCAAATTGACCCATATAAACTCCAAAATAAATAAATTAAATTATAAAAAGACCTACATAAACCCCATAGTTAGAAATTGACCCACATATTATTTAGTAAATAATTTTATAAATCGACCCACATAAACCTCAAAATTTGACCCATTATAGGCTCAAATTAGGGTGGTTTAACACAAAATCCCCCTAATTTGAGCTTAAAAATTCAAGATCTACCATATTTAAGGGTAGATCGTAAATAAATAAATCCCCTAGAATGTAGATCTAGTTTTTCACTAGATCTACCACATTTATGAGTAGATCTAGTGAAAATAGGTTAAAAAATACAAGCAAATAAAGAAAAAATAACTTATATGATGGAACACGATACCTATGCGATGATCTCCGACGAAAACGTGACGATTCTGAGCTTTCCGGGCGGTCCATCTAACTTTTTCTCTCTCGGTTGTTAAGCTTGAGGAAGAAGAGAAAATGGGGAAAAAAGGGGGCTGAAATCGCATAAAACCCCCCCAAACTCGCATGTATTAAGTGGCTGGGCCCACAGCCAAAAAATCGAAATTATCGTCCGATAATTTCAATGTATCGGACGATACGGGTGATAATTTGCCCGTCTCATCCGATAATTTGAAGGTTTTAAGGGGTTTTTGAAAATACTGAAATTATCGGACGATACGGGCGATAATTTGCCTATATCGGACGATAATTACATAGTTTTAAGGGGCATACGATACAAAGCCATTGTATCGTATCGCCTAGGTCCAAAACCGATATGTATTGGACGATACGTATCTGTATCGGACGATACTTTGACCCCTGGAAAGAAGTAGATCAAGAAGAGGAACCGAATCAAAGAATGATCAATGAAATACCAAAGCTGAAGTAAAAACAACCTTAAAAATATGAGAAAAGAAAGGCATTAGGATAAGATGGAATACATATAGAAGTTTGGATCGTCTTGGGAGAAAATGGACTTAAGAGATTAACTAAATTACTCAACAAGATATTAAAAATAAAGAAAAATACCGAGGAATGACAGAAGAGCATTGTGGTTCATTTCTATAAGAACAAAGGAGACATAAAAAACTGTGCAAATTATCGAAACATTAAACTAATGAGCCAAATTATGAACTTTGGGAGAGAATAATAGAACAAAGACTAAGGCAAGAATCAAATGTATCAGAGAAAAAGTTTGGATTCGGGAAGATCAACATCAGAAACTATTTTCATAATATAAGTCAACTTATGGAGAAGTTCGGAGAGAAAAGGAAAAACTTCCATATGTTGTTTATTGATTTAGAGAAGGCTTATGATAGAGTGTCGAGACAAATAATATGGTTGACGCTGAGGAAGAAATGCATCCCAAACTTATATATTTCGATTATCCAAGACATGTATGAAAAAGCGGTAACTAGTGCACAAAAAACATGTGGAGAGACGAGTGAGTTCCCTATTGGAGTTGGGCTGCATTAAGGATCTGCCTTGAGCCCTTATTTGGTTGCCTTGGTCATGGATGCATTAACCATAGACATGCAAGGAGAGATCCCTTGGTCGGATAATGTAGAATTAATTTCCCAAACAAAGAAATGAGTAAATAATAAGTTGGAATTATGGAGAAACTTTTTGAAGTCGAGGGGTTTGAAAATTAGTAGAACAAAGATGAAATATATGGAATGCAAATTTAGTGAACATGATAGTCTGGAGGAGGATTTAGTTAAAATAGAAAATTATTAGTACCACATTGCCATCGATTTCACTATTTAGGCTCTTCTTTAGAATCAGATGGTGGATTTGAAGAGGACATCTCAAATAAGATTAATGTAGGCTGGACAATCAAGCAAAGTATTGTATGACCCAAGAGTTCCAATTAGATTTAAGAGACATTTTTATAAGACGACTTAGACTTGCCATATTATGTAGTGCAAAATGTTGGGCAATGAAAAAGTGAGAAGAAGATAAAGTACATATGGTCGAGATGCATATGTTGAGATAGATGCGTGGACAAATAAGAAAGGATAAAATTCAGAACGAGTATATAAGAGTAAACCTAAGAGTCACATCTATAAAGAAAAAAATTACAGAATGTCGCTTGAGGTAGTTTGGACATGTTCATCAGAGGCACAAAGCAGCCCCTGTACAAACGGTTGAGAATCTACAAGCTCAAGGAAGTAGGAGAGGTGGAAGACCATTGAAGACCTAGAGGGAAGCCGTGAGAAAGGATATGAAGGATTGCAAAGTTACAAAGAGCTAGGATTTGATTAGAAACGAGTGGAGAAAAGGACTCGTATAGCCGACACCAAATAGATGGGATAACGCAGTGACAATGATGATATATAATCTTGGCAAGAATAAGTCTTTCCTAGTCTTTCTTTTAGGGGTGAGATTAGTGGAATGTAACTCCTTACAAAATATTCTAACACAAAGCTGCACTAAAAATATCATATATTCTAGAGAGTCTGGTAGAGAAGTAGCTTCAAATTTCCCAGTCTTCTCAACCAAACCACAAGGCTTTCGTCTTCCTCTTGCTTTATTGCCAAGGTAGATAGTGTGGCACAAGTTGAAATTTCTGAAATAGATTATCAATTCTTTCTTTTTATCCATATGAAATTGTGCATTTCTATCAAATAAAGGAAAGTAAATTCAGGATATGCATATATTGTAATAATATTAATAGTTATTATTATTATCTTAATTTTTTTCCCAAGGTAGGTAGGCAACATCATTATGGTACCAAATGATGCTTGTTATATATTGCTGATGATCCTTATTGAGTGTTCATTTAATTATTGTAGTATGTTGGATTGGTCATACAAACAACCCTTGCATGGATCTAAATAAGTTTATTCTTTGTTTATCGGGATTCATGCAATTCTAATTCTCGCGTTTATGTAGCCAGGCATTGGCTATAATGGATTTCCAAGAGGCTGTTCGGATGATAAACTTCCATGGGCAAAGGTTGGTTACTAATCACTAATCTATGTGTGGGCGCGTGTAACCTGTGATGGAACTTTTGGTTACTATAAGTCTGGTTATTACAGGCGTTCAGTAAAATCTTTTTCTTTCTTTTCTGAATCAGAAATCTAAGGCTGGAGATCCATTGGAGACAAAATATCCGTAAGCCAAAAATTTCCTTCCCTGCTCATTTGTTTTATAACCTGCCCGTAGCGTTTACCTCCCCTTTGGTGTTTATATTGATTGCAATGAACTTTTCTATTTCCTCTAATCATCCATAGAGGTTGCCGAGGTCATATAGGCTGGCTATTGCTTTATAAAACTGAAACAATACTCTTTTATCATACTTCATATTGACTTTATGCACTACGTACCTTAGAGCCTATAATATCTTATTTCTCATCTTATATTATTGCCCTTTCTCATCTTATGTTATTTCCATTTCTCATCTTATATTATGTACAGAAGGAAAAACCGTGGTCAGCTGTAGCTACACAATTGTACTTATTGTCTATTTAGTTTTATTTTGAAAAGTTAGAATTTTGTTTGATCTATTTCCCTGCTTTTGTTCAAATTCAGGTATTCAATTTTGTGATAAGTCATTGTTGGTTCTTCCTCTTCTCTTGCAGTTATGTCTGCCATGCTGAAGTTAATGCCATTTTGAATACAAACCATGCATCCGCTGCTGGTCAGGTCACTCCCAATCATTGCTCTTGCTTGACTATGTTTTAACATTTTTTACCTTTTAATGTTACTGTAAATAACAAATTTGCGTATAATATAAATCTAACACAAATCAATCATAACACAGTTTCCCTCACTATGAGAGAGTTTTATTGAAAATGACGGACTTTACACTTCCAGGTATCTCAATCAATTCCTTATTAATTACATCAAATTAAATACCTCTGATTAAAAGCTACTAAAGAACAGTAAAGTAATTACATCTCTGAAATAAGCAAAATAAATCTTAAGTCTAAGTCTTCATTAATATCTTCGCCTTCACGGTACGAGATGGACGCGCAATATGCTCTCTGAGTCATAGACTCAGGCGATGTGAAATAGAAGACGTCGGATGAGAGATCCCCTTCTCTGAAAGTTAGACCCATCTGATCGATAGGCATGATCAAATATGGGCATGAGGAATTTGTGGATGAGTCTCATAATGAATTCATGCTCACTTGCCTGGAAGACAAATTCAAAGATCGGGTCCATTTTCTAATGTCTAGTTATCCAAAGAATTAACACGTTTGGTTATGGGGTATCTAATCATGGGTCGGATATCATCAAATCCTTAAGATTTGATCATCATAGGTTATGTTGAGGATTTCACCATTAGATCATGTAATGATCTTGTAATACGATCATTTAACGTAAAGTTAATGAATCCACTGTTGGATTTGACCAAAATCATGAGATTTGATCAATACATGATAAATCCACTGTTGATCTTCTTACGTTATCATATTATAACCGTTTGGCTAAAAGTCAACGAGTCTACCGTGGATTTGACCAAAATCATATGATTTGGTCATGTAACAAATTCATCGTTGGATCTCGTTACGCTTTCATATTATGATCGTTTAACCAAACGTTAACGAGTTCACTGTTGGACTTGACCAAAATTATAAGATTTGGTCAACATGTAATAAATCTATCATATGATCTCGTTACGATCTCGTATTATAATCGTTTGACTAAAAGTCAACGAGTCCATTGTTGGATTTGATCAAAATCATAAGATTTAGTCAACATGTAACAAATCCACCGTTGGATCGCGTTACGATTTCGTATTATAGTCATTTGATCAGAAGTCAATGAGTTCATCGTTGGATTTGTTCAAAATTATAAGATTCGGTCAGCATGTAATAAATCCACCGTAGGATCTCCTTTTGATATTGTACTATGATTGTTTGACCAAAAGTCATCGAGTCCACGTTGGATTTGACCAAAATCATAAGATTTAGTTAACATGTAACAAATTCATCGTTGGATCTCGTTACAATTTTATATTATGATCATTTGACCAATAGTCAACAAGTTCACCGTTGGATTTGACCAAAATTATAAGACTTGGTCAACATGTAATAAATCCACCGTAGGGTCTTGTTACGATCTCGTATTATGATCGTTTGACTAAAAGTCCAACAAATCCTTCGTTGAAATATTTATCCCACGCAAGGGTTGCATAAGCGATGGCCTAAACAGGGACGACCCATGCAGGGACGGCCTAGGTGGGGACAGCCAACGCAGGGACAACCTAAGCAGAGATGGCCTAAGCAAGGACGACCCAAACGGGGACGGCTTAAGCAGGGACGACCCATGTAGGTATGGCCTAGGCGGGGACATCCCACACAGGGACGGGTCACGTAGGAATGACCTAAGAAGGGACGGGCCACGCAAGGACGACCTAAGCGGGGACGACCCACGCAGGGATGACTTAAGCAGGGACAACCCAAGTAGGGACGGCCTAGGCGAGGACAGCCCACGCAGGGACGACCTAAGCAGGGATGACTCAATTATTTGTATATAAAAAATTAAATTTTACCAACATTATAAAAGAATCTCCTATCTCGAGGCTGAGATCCAAACCCTACATTTGAGAGAGTGATGACCTGAATCGCGAGAGAAATTCTAATTTCGAGACATGCTTTAGATCTAGTAAATCTAATGGTTATGAGTCGTTGTAGATGAGTATTTCGGGTGTTGAAGTCCAGAATAATTCTTTAGATTCATGATTGCAACCCATACAGGGATGGCCCACGTAGGAGCGGCCTAAGCGGGGATGACGACTCACATATGGACGACCTAAGCGGGGACAACCGATGCAGGGATGACTCAATTATTTGTATATAAAAAATTGAATTTTACCAACATTATAAAAGAATCTCCTATCTCGAGGCTGAGATCCAAACCCTACATTTGAGGGAGTGATGACCCGAACCGCTAGGGAAACTCTAATTTTGAGGCATGCTTTAGATCTGGTAAATCTAATGGTTATGAGTCGTTGTAGATGAGTATTTCGGGTGTTGAAGTCCAGAATAATTCTTTAGATTCATGATTGCAACCCATACAGGGATGGCTCACGTAGGAGCGGCCTAAGCAGGGACGACGACTCACGTAGGGACGACCTAAGCGGGGACAACCGATGCAGGGATGACCTTGGCGGGGATGGTCACGCAGGGATGGCCTAAGCAGGGACCCAATTATTTGTTTATCAAGAAATTGAATTTTACCAATGTCATAAAAGAATTTCCAATCTCGAGGTTGAGATCCAAACCCAACATTTGAGGGAGTGATGACCCGAACCGCGAGGAAAACTCTAATTTCGGGGCATGATTTAGATATGATAAATCTGATGGTTGAGTCGTTATAGATGAATATTTTGAGTGTCGAAGTCTGGAATCATTCTTTAGATTCGTGATTGCCATCCATACGAGTTATCAGATTTGTGGTTGCAATCCGAGCGTACTAAGAGTTAAGCGAGGGGTTGTACCCACGTAGCTTAATTATCTCAAAGTGGGTGCGTGCTAAACGTGTAATCCCAAATTCTAACCTTAAATCATACTTGGGTAAGAGTTGTAACTCTTATCCTAAGCGCACCACATTTAGGTAAGGGCCGTAGCTGTTATCCTAGATGCACCCGTATCGAAGACAATCCGAATTCAGAATTCAATCTGGATTTATCTCTCTCGTACACTCTAAATAAAAGTCAAAGGGGAGAAGAAGAGAGATCGAAAAAAATCTTGGAGATACCTTAAAGTATCATGGCAAAAGAATCTAAGTCGGAGAAGTCTTCGGCAGGGTTCTCGCGTAAGAATTTTCGGATCCTCAGAGCATGAGAAGGGATATGCTATTTATAGATTTATGGTAACGGTTACGGGAAGCTATAATCCTACGGTTTCCGCAAGTTTCACAAAACCAAGGATTTTGAGGGCTGCATGGGCCTCTTTACTCGAATTGAGAGAATAATCTTCTCGAGATATTTGGCCTACGCAGGTGATTATTTGCTTAAGTGGAGAAAAAAGAGGACCCAAGTTCGAAGGAGATTGCCCACGCAGGTGGCTGCGTGGGCTATTTTGAAAGAGAATAAGATATAGAGAGAGAAAATAGAAGAAAGAGTGTAAGAAATAGGATGACCTACGCAGGTGGCCTTGCGTGGGCCATAAGAGGAAAAGAAAGATAAAAAGGAGAGAAGAGTGAGATAGCCTACAAAGGTGACCTTGGTGGGTCATATTTCAAGAGAGAAAGAGACAAGAAGGAGAGATAGGAAAGAGATGACCCACGCAGGTTACCTGTGTGGGCCATATTTTGAGAGAGAGAGAGAACGAGAAGTGAGAAAAGAAAGGAGCAAAAGAAGAGAAAAAGAAAAGATGGCTCACGCAGGTGACTCTGCGTGGGCTGTTGGAGAGAGAAAAAGGGGGATGGCTTGCATAGGCCATCAATGAGAGAGAAAGAGGGGATGGCCTGTGTGGGCCATCAATGGGAGAAAAAAAGGGGGATGACCTGCGTGGCCATCAATGAGAGAGAGAAAGGATGGTCTCTGCGGGCCATTGAGAGAGAGGATGGCTTGCGTGGGCCATTGAGAGAGAAACATGTGCCTCCTCAATTGAAAATTAAAAAAAGAGTTCTTTTGACCTTCAAAACTGAGGTCAAAATTTGGGTACCACTGACACATCTTGGTGCATTGAATTCTCCCTCCTTTGACCACATATTGGACGGTGAATATGCATTGTTTGATGCCTAAATTTTTTGGGTGGCCCCTGATCGTCCTTACGCAAGTTGTTGTACAATCCGATCCGTCAAATGGATGCCACATGCACCCCAAGTGATTCGAATATATATGCGAAAGGTGAAGGTACTCCACGTGGAGTACCCTTCCCATACTCCAACATCCACATGGAGGTCCACATGGCCACCCTAATACTGTTTTGGTGCCACATGGAGCGTCAGCAGCATGTATAGATCAATTTCATTTAAAAATTGATTCAAAACTGATAAAAGTCAAATTTTGACTGTGATTCAAGGATCTAGATTTTTCAGTCCAAAAAATACATAGTAGAGATGTTATTTTAGATTTTTCTTTTTCAGAAGTGATTTAAACAATGCTACCTTGTTCCACGTGGCATCCAAAATATGCTTTGACAGCCACGTTGACCTCCATGTGGATGCTGGAGTACGGTGAGGGTACTCCACCTGGAGTACCTTCCCGTCTCCCTATATATATATATATATATATATATATATATATATATATATATATATATTCTAGTCCTGGCTGACTATTATCTGATCTCTCTCAGAAGTTCCTGAACTACATACTACTGCAGTATTTTAAAAAAATGGCAATTCTAAGTTCCTAACTACGAATGTTTCTCATATGTTGGAGATACGATGTTAAGGACAGAGTATGTTCCCACACGAATATCCATCTAAATTGACTGGAATGTCAAATAATATTTTTGTGGTCGATTTTTAATATTTTTCAGCTCCATTTTTCTGTTGACTAATCCATGTGATATGAGAGGAAGAAGTTCAATAGCAGAGAAGAATACCTTACTTCAACAACTGTTTACTACCAACTATCCAAAATATAGAGCTGCAAACAGCTAGAATAGGGTAATCGATCCCTTGATTCAATAACAAAATTCTGTACGAAGTCTCATTGGTAGCCCATTAATAACAATTTTTTGTTTTCTAAAATAAGATTGCTACGTCTAACAAAATTGACCAATAATAAATGAAAATGAAGTAAATAAAACTAAATAGAAACTCAATTGTCTGAACTGGTCAAATCCCATTGCAGCACTTCAAATCTCTGCATCTTCTAGATCTTCAAAATGTCGCAACCCATATGAAGTCTCTTGGTACTAATCTTAATTACCACCGACCATCGAAAATAAATATTTGGAATCCCTTTTGGAATATGCTTTGATAGCTGTAATACGAAGTTCCGACCTCCTTTTCTTATTCTAAAAAAACCACAAATTTCTAAAAATTTAGTTTCCTGCTTTGATAAGACTCGCAGAAGTTTTAGGAGTGAATTCTCGGTTCTGCAAACTCATTTTCACGCAGATGGTTAGAAGATTTTGGACCCTCTTAGATTTAATATCACAACAGATTTTGTAGCGAAATTAATTCCCAGTTTCATAAAAACTCATGCAGATTTAGTAGGATTTTGTGCAATTTCCTGGCTGGGCTTTCCTGCAGAAAACAGGGAGTCTTAGCCCTCTTAAATCACGTGATAAGTGACCCGCTACACCAGTCACATGAGCCTGTATTATCAGCCCATTAAGGTCCTGTTCAGAACTGCAACTATTCTTCTTAGTTTTCTTCTCTTTTAATCGTTGATTCACATCGATTCCCTCCCGGTTCAAAAAACTCGTCCTCGAGTTTGGAAACACGACCACCTATTCCAATGAGAAGAGTCGAACAATTGTGGTTACCTCTTTCATACAGCAACGATTCATGTTGAGGCAAAAGCGTAATACATTTACCATCCTTGGTAAAAATATATGCATTTTTGGCCCTATAAAACATAACATCCCGATCAAATTGCCATGGCCGTCCGAGCAATATATGACAGGCATTTTTTGGGATAATGTCACCACACCTAATCATTGTAATCCTTCTCGATTGAAAACTTGATAAAACATTGACTCTTCATCGTGATCTCTCCACCCTTCTTGAACCATGCTACCTTATATGTCTCATCAGGTCTTTCTACTGGCAACTTTAATCTTTCAACCATTTCCTTTGATACTATGTTATCGGTGCTGCCACAATCGGTATGATAGTGCAACAATGTGTCATCAGTAACTCCTCACATATGTTACACAACCCCCCCACCCCGCCCCAACCACCACCACCCAATTTTCGACATCTTTTTCATACAACCACATGTCCGGTATATCACCATGTTCACTCCATGTAATATTCAGGTTGCTGATGGGTCTCTTGTCCCTGTAATGGGGAAAGAACATGTAAATATTGCTACTCTCCCTCTTAACTCTACTCTTCGCATTCCAAAGATGCCCCTTCAGTCTTCTCTCTATTAGCAAAATCACAAAAATCATAAACTGCAGTGTAACTTTTCCCCCTTCTCATTGCCTTTTTTCAAAATCTGCCTAGGGGGAGGACATTTGGTTGTCGGTATGAGGAGAAGAGACTCTACATATTTGAGGATTAGAGGACTCTGAGCTCTACTACAGCAGCTGCCACTATATGTTTGGAGATGACACCTATGACATTGTCATCTTGGACTTCTACCACTTCCTTCCTTGCATCTTTTGTTTCCAAAACTGTTTAGTTCTTTTGATTATAAAATTTTTCAATGTGTAGTCTGTCAGTCATATAGACATTGCAAAACTATATATCCCATTATTAATACTGAAAGTGATGTTCCTTTTAAAATTGTTCACTCTAATGTTTGGGGCCTTCCCCTGTCGTTGCACTGTGTGGATACTGGTATTTTGTTTCTTTTATTGATGATTGTACCTCTTATACTATTTTGTTTCTAATGAGAACCAAAGATGAAGTTAGTTTGATTTTCTCTATTTATCACAAGTGGGTTCAAACTCAATTCAGTCTAGGTGTGATGATCTTACGATTTGACAATGGTGGAGAGTACTTCTCCTAGTTTCTCCAACCTTATCTTTGCACTCATGGAATTGACTGGCAATCTACTTCTCTTTATACTCCACAACAAAATGGAGTTCATGAGAGGAAGAATTGGCACCTTCTCGAGGATGTTTGATCCCTTCTTTATATGAATGTTCCCAAGCGTTTATGAGATGTTATCCTTACCTTGTTGGAGTGGGAGCGGATTAGATCATTTTAGCGAGCTTTTGTTGTTGCTCGTTTTAAGCTATGATGAGCATCCTCTGTATTTTTTCTTTTTTGTTGTTTTTTGTTTCCTTTGACAAAGCATCTCTCTGCAGCCTTGTCTGATTTCCTCTACTTTCGTTTTCCTTTAATGCATTATAGTTTTAATTTGATAAAGAAATTCTTCTGGACTAATCTGTAGTGATCCAATGATATATTTGGATGACAAATGACTTCAGTTTGTTTGAGTATTGGCCTATAGTTTTGTTTTTTTTTTTGTTGGCTTCGAGTTCAGAAAAAAAATCAACTTTATTCTTTATATCACTCAGTTGATGTTTGTTACATGGTTATGTTGCTCTTAAGGTTTTGAGTAGCAATCCGATGAATCTCATAATACTCTGGAGAAAGTCCTTTTTTGCTGTGATTGAATACTGTACAATTGCTCCAACTTCATTTGAAAGTACTTTCTTGCTAAATCCCTTGGACTGATTTGTGGCAAAGACGTACTTGGATTATGTTTACCTGCGTTGAGGTGAGGCAATTCATTTAAGTTTCTAGGATAAGGTAACCAGCAAGTTACTTATCTCAAGATTCAACAGTCTACAATGATTTGTGTTGAAACACTAACAATAATTTTTATGATTAAATTGGGAAATTCTATTAATTAAGCACATTCCAAAACACAATCTCCATTTAATCTCATATCCGAGATCACAAACAGATCTAGTAAGAGATGTTTTCTAATAAGTAACTTGCTGGCCATTAGAAAATGTAGTTCTTTGCAATTGTTCCTCATAATATGGAACCTGCAATGCAATGTTTGGCTTTACTATTAGGTATTGGTCCGAACTAGAGTAATTGATGACCAGTTTAGCTATTAGGTATTGGTCAGGACTAGAGTAATTGATGACCAGTTGAGCTAAGTTTCTAGGATTCCCTGATGTTGGCTCAGCCTTTGTCATGATAGTATCTTATATTTGCATTCAGTTCAAAGTAATTATGTTTGAAATGTCTTACGCCGTTTCTCTGCATTCCACGTTCTTTTTTTTCATATATGTTCTAATGCACTCGTTCATTTAAGGTTTTTTTTTTTGTCGTGTGTGTGTGCGGTCATGCATGCATTTTTACTATGGTAAATGTATCTGGAATCATTAGCGCTTGGTTTTACCAGTCCTAAAACCAATGCTTTGAGTCTCTAGATCTATACCTGTAAGTTGACGATTGTTTATCCGGTTGAGTTACAACTTACAATATTTTCATGGCAAACCGTATCATTTCATGAGTTATGTCTGCAGATTGTTGTCTTTATCTGATATGTAGTTATTGATGCTAAAAAAATGTCCTCTGATAATTTGTGCAGAGGCTATATGTGACAATGTTCCCTTGCAATGAATGTGCCAAGATTATCATCCAGGTTAGGCACATAATTTTCATTGTTCACCACGGTAGTATCTTCTTTGTTTTACTCTACTATCTTCTAGACCTCAGGTCTTATAGAAGTACTGGCTACTTTTAAGATGTTTTCGATGCTTTTTCCTCTTCATGCACCTCTTAGAATGTGCTAGTTTTGTTACCTCGTTTACATGCTAATTACCCTCCAGCAATCTTTTTCTTCTTACCAACAAACTATTTTGAAGAATGTCATGTGGTTAGAAATTCCATGAGATATATAGATCCAGGAATCTAACTACTGGTAATTATGATACTCTACTCTTTGGGGACGACAGTGTTACCCAGGCACTTCTACTTTTGGACATTTTTTCCGTGCCAACACTTGGTGGCACTTGACACTCCTCAACAGGACACGAGACTTCTAGAATATATGAAAAAATATTACCTGACACCATCAAAGTTAGTCTAGTTTCAACATGGCAAAAAGAATTGCCACTTTAGGACAAAACTGTAAAGTTACTAAGTTATAAATGAAAAGGCTTGGATGCTTGAAAACCATTATATGATACGTGAGGTTAGAAAATTTTATATGAAAAGACTTCAGTTCTTGAAAACCATTTATATCAGCTAGAATATTTTAAGTTAAATTCATGACTTACATTATCATTATGTATACTTCTCATTTTTTATCAGTAGGTTTCTCTATTAGCTCTCTAGAATATTCAGATTATTCAATTTTATTTTATTATATATATTCAGATTATTTAATATTTTTATTTTTTAAGGTGTGCTGCCGTATTGAAAATTTTAAATTTGTCATGCCGGACACTTAAAACACCTTGACACATGGCGCATGTGCCACTGAGTTGAGGTATAACTGGGGGACGGTCTAGCTCAATTTGGAAGTTGCTCTATATGGATATATACTTGGGAAGTTAATTCAGAAATGTAGCCTTTTGTTGGAACAAACCTAAACCATCAGCAGTTTGGAGTATATATGATTCAAGAATCCAAGAAATTTATGAGAGACCTTTCACGTGAATTTTTTCAGAAAATTCTGATATGACTATGGAAATTTAAAAAGCCTGATATAGAAGTATGATTGTCACAGTTGCTAATAAGAACACACACAAACACACAAATCTGCTTATAATAAGTCAAGACATATGGTAACTTACAAATCATGAATTGCCAGATCCAAGTGTTTATTATTCTCTCGCATATGTATGAACAGGCACTTAATCCTTGTAGAGGTAAAATGACAAGAAGTTCAGATACTACTTGTTGGACTGTGATGCGATGTGGTAAACGTAGACACACTCACACACACAGCATATTGGAAATTCTATAGATTAATAAGCACAAAAATGGCAGACCAAAGAAAAAGATGACATGAAAATTTTACATGGTTCACTAAAAATGGCTACGTTCATGGGAGAGGCTGTCAGCTTCACTATTTCCAAGTAAAATACAGAGCTTTTTATGGCTCACATACAAGAGAACTGTAAACACTTCTGTGGAAGGAATACAAAACCTCACAACTCTCTTTCTCAGAGTTATATGCTCACGCTCCTCATTGATTATGTAAGTGAGCATACATTTTTATAGAGGATGTTGCAAGTATGTTGTAGTCGATCATCGTCGATCGCATAACCATCAATTGCTACCAGAATTTGTCGTCATTCCCAACTGGTTGGCCTCTCCTCGGTTGATCAATTTTCAATCGCAATTTGATAGTCTGACTCTTCACTCAATCGATCTCTGGATCCCTGGACTCGGTTAATCTTCAGAGTAGTATCACTGTTCTGATTCATTTAGTATGGAAAGTGAGACACTTAACAGCAATCCTTTCTGTTTGCTGTTTCTAATACTTTTCATTTTAGGGGTAAGTGGGCATTGACCCTTTGACTTTAATGTCACATGTTCTCTATGCTATTTATATATTCAATTGCCCATATTTTGGGATCTTTTCCATGTCACTTCTTACTTCAGATATAAACAAATTCACCCTTCAAAAGGCTTACTATCTTTGTTTCGTTTGATTAAATATAGAGTTCCCACTAATAGAACATTGTGTTTCTTAATCTTTATTATCTTATAAATTACCGTGGAACCTACAATTTAGGTTAAATGAATAGATGGAGGTGGAGTCTTTGTGCTTGTAGCGATGGCATCAAATGTGAGACTCTGAGAACATGGGTGTTCAAACCTCACCCACTCAAACTAATTGATCCATCTGCCATGTAGTCTAGTTTCATGAGGATTGAAGATCAGCAGGACTCCTCAAACCTGTCTGTTTCACTTTGATTTGAAGGCGAGTTCAATGTCCCAAAAAGAAGAATAAGAGGTGCATTATGATGACATTAATTCCTAGACCCTATTAAACAGAATCCTTTTGCAGATTGCGGATTTTGGATCTCTGAGGAAGAGTTTTTTCCTCAAATAAAAATTTCCACCTCACAATTTTACTGCTATGAGATTGATGTTACTCTTCACTCTCACAGGCAGGTGTTTCTGAAGTCATCTATTTTGTGGAGAAGAGGTTTAGTAATCCAGAAACTGCATATATTGCTTCTCACAAATTATTATCAATGGCTGGTGTTAAGGTAATTTTTCCTCATCTTTTGAATTATATTTCAGTGTGCTGCTTCTGTGGACTGTTTTTGTATAACTCCCTTCTAATTGGCAGGTTAGGAAGCATCAGCCTCAAATGGCACAGATATTACTCAAGTTTGAGGAATCGTAGGAGTTGAAAGTGTTCTGATTTGAATTTCCTAATTATGTGTAAGATAATATCTCAACTCAGTAATTGTCAAATAAAAGGTTCCTGAATTGTTTTCACACTCCTCCAAACATTGACTATTTTCTTTGAAATTTTTTGTGCATATCTTAAACTTTGGAGTTGAAGGAATACTTTGTAATGATAATTATTATTTATCTATAATGAAATTGCATTGAAAAGGGGAAAGAAACTTTTATTAGCAATGTCCAAGCAAGGTGTCTAGGGGGCTCAAATCAAAATAAATATGAAAGAGGCAATACCTCACAAATGGCTTTCAATGGATGGAATCAGTAGTTTCTAATTAAGTTCGAGGGGTTTGGTGAGCTGGCCAGGTACCTGCCTTAGGAAGCGGGAAACCTGAGTTCGAATCCCCCCCCTTAGGCTATCCTAGGGATTGATATCCAGTGCTGACCCCGCATGTGCTAACTTGGGCGCGCACGTGCCCTTGGGATTAGTCAGGTGCTCTAAGAGGTTCAGACACCCAGGTTATCAATTTTTTTTTCTTCTAAGTAAGCTTTCCTCATATCAGCCTTTGCAAGGGAGTCCGTTATGGAATTGGCTTTGCTATGGAGATGCATGAAAGAAATGGAGAGCTTCTACAAAAATTGTGGCTTCTTTCATCCAATTTGAAGCTGAAATGCATAGTGTAGCTCAATGCTCATCCAACCCATTATACTCAATGAATTTCCTATAGTTTGAATGTCCAATAGTAATCATTGTACTTAGCCTCTCGGTAGGGCACTAGTTTGTATTGTTTTTTTTTTCTCTTTAATATATTTCCTTTACTGATAAATAAAATAAAATTTGTAGTATACTTGTTCAATAAGACAAGAAGTTGTCATTGATTATAGCGGTTCTTGTGTGTAGTAGAAAGAAAATCATATTACTGATGTGCCAGTAGATTTTCTTGGACATTCTTTCTCTGCTTTACATGTGTGTGTATGTGTCCGTGTGTGTGTGTGTGTGTGTGTGTGTGTATATATATATATATATATATATATATATATATATATATATATATGCAGCGTCAAACTAAGAATAAAAAATATTAAAGTTTGCTGTGCATTGAATTGACTTATAGCTATTAAAGTACCTTACGTTGATTTCGTTTATTCCCAAAAAATTCACCTTCCAATACCAACATTGCAACTCCGTCTGGTCATTGAACATCTTGTTTATGCAATTAATTTATTGTTGAAATGATACCATATGTTAGTCGTTGGTTAACCTACATTTCTACCATTTTTTTATCCAAATACCCTTCCACCTTTATATTCAATATTCATGTCATCCATTTATCCTTAGAATGCACCTATCCATTGTGTGGAACATTTGCAGCCTAAGCCACAACTTATTTCCAAAAAAGATTCCAACTGTTAGAAAACGCATTGCACCCTTTAAACCTTCTCTCCATTTCAAATTACATTCATTAATTAAAAAAACTTGACTAAAACAAAGAATTGATACAAAATGGCTCTAGAAAAACTGGGGTAAGCTTTTAGAAGCCCATGGACAGTGTCATTATGCCTGTTTAAGTATGGGCATGGACTAAGAAGCACATATCCTTAACGCTTTGGATTTATCGCAAGGGAGAGGAACATATCAAATCCGTCAACTCGAATGGCTTCTGCGAACACAAATTAATCTACTTTGACCAACATTGATTTAAAATGAAAAGTTATTAAGAAGGTGGCTACGTAACGACATGAGGAGATACCACTACGTAACATTTTATACAGCACTTTCAAGGTCTCAACACTATTTTGAAATACATGAACAGAAACATGGTACATGTTCAAATGATACAGAAAATCTAATCAATCACACTCTCTTCAGTTCCCATCCTCAAGATTTGCAACAAGATTCTCCCCCATCGATGTTAATTTCTTCCATGCTTTCTTCATTTGGAAGTGAAAGCCTAACACATGCAACAGATGTTTGCAGTTATACACAGAATCACTGGAGCTGCACATTTTCTACATATACATAAGTGTATTTCTATCTATACCGCCAAGTGTATCAAGCATGCGTGTCTAAATAGTTATATGCATATGTGCTGATAACTGCATAAGCTTTTTTTTGTATATTTTCCATGCAATTGGACTTCTACTAATGCATTCAATATACAGCTTAGTAAAAGGTACCGGGCCTGAGTTCCAGTAGCAGCACTAGGATCAATCTAAAACTGACAGCCTTAGTAAATGCGTTGATATTTTGAGATCCAATGGTCAAAAGTGAACTTTCCCTAATTTGCTAACTAATAGATAGCACTGCATTTCCTGAGATTGACCCGAGCGCCATCGCTGGTACTTGGATCGGGTACCTAATACCAGCTCTTCAATAAGTATGCTCTTATCCTTTTACATAAACAAATGCTTCATCTGCTATTCCAAGTGTAAGAATATACTTGTTCATACATCTGAAATATGTTTGAATATAGGTATCCATGCAGACATGAGTTTATGCATTTATAGTGGAGCTCTATTTACAAATGTGGATGCACAATGCGTGAACTACAGATATGTATCCACTTGGTCATGGTGCTTCAACTAATATGATGTATATGTGCACAAATCCATAGTTTAAAATACCGGTTTTCCGGTATGTATCATTCCCAAAAGTGGTATGTATTACCCGATCCGTACATGTTCTGAATGATACATTAGTATGCATCGTCTGATATGTTACATATATATGTAATTCACATGTACGATACATTCAAAGTATCGTACAGGTGACCTCCAAAACTGATACGTATCATCCAGTACATACCAGTTTTGGACGAGATTTTGAACCATGCACACATCTATTTATGCATATGTTTGTGCACACTGAAATGTAGTGGAATTGAAGTTGGGGGTTGCACTTACAGCGAAAATAGTGGCGTGGCCGGGGTCAGCAAGGTGGGCAAAGAGGTTGTCGATGGGCCCAGTGCCAGTGTATTCAGCTTGGAACCATGCACCTATCACCGCCAACATGGCCAACCTCCCATTTTTAATCTCCTTTGTCCTTAACTCCTTGATCTTTTCAGGTGAACCACTCCCCCAACCTAAGGGGTCAAACCAGAGGCCCCCGGGGTAACCGACGTCGGTCCCCGTGAGTTTGTTGTTGGGGAAGATCGGGTCTGTGTTCACGCACCCAGGTTTGATAATGTCGGCCCACCGTCTCCCCTCGGCCCACCCGATGAAGATGAGCTCAACTATGAAGAGGGTGGTCTTGTCTGTGAAGTACTCCAGTTCTCCAGCAGTGTACCATGAAGGGGTGTTTAGGATCCCTATCTTTGTTAGGAATTCAGGGATGAAAATACCAGCTGCTCCTAGCATTGCCCATCTGCAATGCACAATCTCTGATTGCACGTTCCATTTTAGGGTCTCTGGATCGGATGCTGTTGAGATCCATAGAACAAAAATTTGAGCTGATTTGAAGTATTTGTAGCAAATGAAACTTATGATTGACTCTAAAATTATCATTAACATACTAAAGAACTGGAATTTTTTTATTTTTATTTCTCCCCTATGAATATTATTACTACTTTACTATTAACACAAAAAAATCTTAGGTACCCAAATTTCAAATTTAGTGATGCAAGACTATTCAATTGTTTTTTTTCATCTTTAGATGTTTACATCATGGCTGTCGATGATATTTTCACATGAAACAAGCACCTAAAATACCAAGTCCTTGTCTTAAATTGTGTGCAATGGCCAACAGTGTGTGTTTATATATAGTGGCTGCCCTATTATTATTATAATTATTATAACTATTGTTATTGGTTATTACTTAAGTAAATATATATCACGTACTCTTGTTAACTATTACTATTATTATTATTATTATTGTTGTTTTTTTTTGTAGTTTATGCTTTATTAACATCATCATTATTGTTAATAGCGATGGGCTCAAATCAGATGCATCATTAGGCAAATAAGGTTACTTAGGCAACCTTTTAGCCTTAAAACTTTCATAATGTGGTTTCCACGAACTTGAAGGTCCTTGATACCTCATTGGTTGTTACTATTATAACAACAATAATAATTATTATTATTTGTACACCGTATCTTCAGCTTGAACTCACCAAGGCCAAGAGGATCGAATCCGAAATCTCCTGGGAGGCTGCACAAACAGTGAATTAGAAGTAAAATTTGAGAGCTCTCTTTGAAGGGGCATAAAACAGAGAGCAAAAACACTAAAGGGAGTCACGGCTACTAAACCTGCCATCTAGCCATGGAGGAGGAACGCTGCCAGGGAACCATATGGGCCTTTCCGTTGCGGCCGCTGCTAAAACAGAAAGGCTTCGCCGTCCTACTTCACGCCCCATCAACTTCCCCGCTCTCAGTTTTCTCCCTCCAAGGAAAGAAGCCTTTGTTGCTCCCAACCCATTTCCGGTCTTCTGAGAACTGAATAATATCACAGATCACATTGTTAGCTATACCAAGCACTTCAGTGAAAAAACAGAAAAAAAACCATTTCATCTAGAACGCAAATTTGTACACATGGCACAACGTTTTTCATCAAGTTCATTGATCGATGCAATGTAGATGACCTTAGATGATCAACCAAGCTGTAATCTGTCATAAAAAATGCATATATCCTATGATTAAAAGTGGTCAAACGCGCCATATAAACGAACAATCATCACCCAAAATGTCTTATCCATTCAATTTTTTGCCATTTGACCTCTGTAATTACACAGTAGAGATGGTGCGGTTGATCTAATTGTCGTCTACTTTGCATCGACTGGTCCACCTTGAAAACCGTAGTGCCATGTGCGCAAAATTGTATCCCATAATCTAGATTATGGACGAGTGTGGCTACCCAATACCGGCTCTTGCATGAATAACGCAATACACATTTTTTATACTAGGGAGCCATTACTTGGACACGAGAAGTTGGCCCTTGCACATAGTTTAAAAGAAAAACTTGGTCTTTGATGGACCCATGCGATGTGAAAACACCATCTAAGCTGTCTGATTTGAAGGCTATGATCTAAAGATCTTACATTCAAAAAAAGATGGGCATGAAACACAAACTTTGTCATACAATTAAATGCAGTCAAAGGCTATTATTTGATCAACAGTTGATTGCATTGAATCGTATGATAAAGATCTTGTCCCGTGCCAATCTTTTTCATCACAAATCTGTAGATCATAGCCTTCAAATCAAAGGAATTACATGGTATTTTCCTATAGTACGTCTCCAAAATATCAAGTCTTTCTTTCAACTATATGCAATCAAAACATCTCGTGTGCAACTAATGGCACACTTTTTACTATGTTAGGAAAAACCCCTAAGCCTCAGCTATCTAATTGATTTAGGGTAAACCATTGACTGCTTGGAATCAGCTGATGGAGATCATTTTTCACCCAATCCATACAATGAATCTTGAGATCATGAGCGTTGACAGCCTATCATACAGTCAATTTTTATTCCACACGCATAAATCCTTAAAAAGCGGCCCTAAGATCACATGACACACATTATACTCAAAGGTGCTTTTAGGGCCATTTTTGGGTTGTGTGCCATGTCGGATAAAAAAGAGACCGTTTGATGGTATGCCCATGGTCTCAAGATCCATTGAGTGGAAGTTGGGGGTTAAAAAACGATCTCCATTGTCTCATTCAAGACAGTCAATGATTTTCAGAGGTAGGTGTCCTCAGTAATCCGTCAGGTTATTTTGGTGGAGTGAACATAAAGATGAGAAAGGTGATGACACTTAATGAAAAATACTACTTTCCTCTCTATTCATTTGCTATACATATTGCATAAATAGACTTGCCTGGCAACAGCTGCAATGGCAGAAGAAGCACAAACAGATGCCATTCTGCCAAAGTTTCTCCTCTTCCTACTTGCCTTCTTTCTGGTGGTTTGGTAGTGATGTGTGAAATCTCAAGTGAGCGTGGTTAATGTATGCTGGGGGACTCGGGCTTATCTCAAGAGATAGGAGGAGGGCTTTTTGATTCGCCCATGTTCTGCCACGTGCCACACATAATCTTGTATTCACTCCTCCACCTCTTGATGCTGGTTGACATGGATGAAACAAAAGCTTGTGGCTGACATTTGGCGTGTTGAGGTTTTTGTGTTGCTACGGGAAAGCTTAAATTAAAATTACGTTAATGTCCCTCTATTCAACAAGAATGACCGCAAAATCCATTTGCTCCTTTATCTTATACGATATAGTGATGAACGCCACATTTACTAGGCAGAATTGGTACATGGAACCCAATGCATAATAAAAAATTTGGTCCCACGCTTTCATATATTTATGTGACAGGGTCTCACTTCTCTCTCATTCCCTGAGCGGGTTGGGACCCTTAAAAGAAAAAGCCTACCTATGGTTTTGTACATTTTAAAGGGTAAAAATGCCCTTTTAACTTAAAACATATACACACTTTTTAAGTGAGACTGAGAATAATAGCTCTCGTATGAGGCCACGACCGACTGATCGGCCTTGTATGAGATGTGAGACCGATCGGTTGTGGTCTCATAGGGGTCCTGATCGATCTCAAGCCATTTTTGCCCCTTAAAGTAGACAAAATACATGTGTAAATCTTTTTTTAACAGTTTAAGGGTCCAGACTGGCTTAGATAAATAGTGATTTGTTTGATTATGATAGCCGCAAAGGTCAAACATTTTTATTATTTTGAACTCAGATGATTACAAAATTACAACAAGAGTTGCCTAATTCAGTCAATCGATCATGAACGCATCGCAGTTTGCAATTTGATTTCGTGTAGTTAACCTGTTAGTAACTTCATAAAAATGTTGTTAAATAATTTGAACTTAAGCTTATTTCGGTTGAGGGATTTAAATAATAGGTTTTAAAACGTTAATTTGCTATAAAAATTATAGTTTGTATATATTCATGTTTTCATTTATAACTATTGCCACCTCGCGACCCTAGTAAACTTGGTTTCAAAATAGAAGGGAGGAACCAAACAGAAATGGGTAGACCATTATTCACACCTTGTGAACTGTAACCTCACTCATCTCCCTGGCAAGAAAATACATTGACCACTTCGAATCATTTTTTGTTCCAATTCTCCACAAGATGGATAATGAGATAATAGGTGTACCATCAAACAGTCGAATGTGATTTGACTGTCAAAATCCCTAAAAGTGCCCTTAAATCACATAGCAAACATTTTGACTCGACAATTTATCTAAATTCTCTATTTGAGGTGCGTGCATTTTAGATTTTTATTTGTGAAAAATACATGATTTTGAAATCATTCTCTTTAAGTGTGTTGTTAAAAGGCATGGTTCAATGATCTTAAAAAAAAAAAACATGGTTCAAACTTCAGACACCCAATAATTTGACACGACTTGAAAGTCAGCCGTGTCAAATACATTCGAAGACCTGAAAAGCATAGTCACCAAATCAGGCAATAGTTCGGTAAGGTGAAAATTCGGAAAAATCCGAGAAGTTCAGGAAAATATTCGGAGAAAAAATAAGTGAGAAAATTTTTAGAATAAAAATAAAAAGATTTAAAATTATTTTAAAAAAAATTAAAAATTAAAAAAAAAATTCGTAAGTCACAATTTTTTTGAAAAATTCAAGAATTATTCAGGAATAATTCGCAAATTTTTATGATCACGCGAATTTTCAAAAAATTCGCAAATAATTCGGGAGACGTTAAATTCGTGAATTTTGCAAATTTTTCAAAAATTCAGCAAATTTTGTGCCTATGCTGAAAAGAACTCGATTTGGTCCGACTCGGCAAAAGGTGCCAAATCTAAAAATGCTCTTAATTTTTCTTTAAAAAATATCATTAGAAGGAAAATCAAGAAAAAAAAATGAGGAATTCAAATTTTATATGGTATTATTGTATTACTGGCTAAAATTGCCACGCATGTAAATATGGGGGATCAATTGCCACTGGCACTGCCAACAGACAACAGCCAACCGCCAACCTGGTCAAAAGTGTACTTTCATGAATTGGGCTAAAATTTGTATTAGGTACACACGCCATGCACATATGTTTCTTAAATCAACAACATTATAAAAACTAACCTTGTGATGGAATAGCTATAACAAATTGATATCAGCTCTGACCTCAAAAGAAGTACAACATTATGACCCAAAAATCTATTGATATATTTGACACCATGACCATCCCTGAAAAACATGTGTGGAATTCCAACTTGTCTTTGACACAAAATGCTCGCACACATGTATACCTCAAATTCAAGGAAAACACAAACACTACCAACTCACTGCGATCGGGAAGATCGGACTTGTCGACCTCACAAATGCTTATCGAAGAAATCCTCTGAGAAGTCATGACAGGAGCAAACCACATCCTTCATTTTCTGCCAAGTTACAGAAGAAATAATATCAAATGAAGTTGGGAACTTTGATTTTGATGAATAAGTAGACGAGTTCAATTGATCCACAAGCCAAGTGGTAGGCAAAAGTAAACACCAAAACATTCCTTTTTCACTATATTGTTTATACTAAAGTACGAAAACGAGGAGGTGGGCACTAATGCCATTCAAACGAAAACATATAAATATTTCTCTTGACTATATTTATGTACACAGTATGAACGGAAAGACAAGTTAGGTTAAATTTAAAAAAAAAACTCTCTAGTTGTGGTTGCAAATGCAGCTGAGCCATGTCCGCTCCTAAATCTATCGTGAACATGGCTAGTTTTAGGAGTGTTTTTTTCATCTCACTATGTTATGTGAAAATGACTAAAATTTACCCGACGAGCCTAGCACTTCTCTGGACTGAAGTGACCAAACTCAAGCAACCAATGCTTATGATAAAAAAGCATCCCATTAAGACTCACATTCCTGAAAGGAAGCACTAATTACGGTTAAGAATGAAGTTTTAATAATAACAATTTCTAGAGTTCAAGAAGGTATGAGGTAAGTGAGTGCATCACACGGACTAATGGCTATAAGGAGATAATAAGCAGCAATAAAAGCATTCCTGAAACAACTTTTTCCTAGAGATGGAATCCCCAAACATTCATCACTAGTCAGGTAGAAAGAAGTGCAGCACTAATTGGTGCTAGGTAAAATCAACAGAAATGAAATCAACGGAAAGAAGTGCAGCACTAACTGTTTCTTGTTCCTCACATTTAGTCCCATCAGTTTTTACTTTTATTGGTAATAATCAAAATGATGCAATAATAAAACAAAGTTTAAACAAAAATAAAAGGACTCCAAACCAAAGAGGAAATTGACTTAACAGCCTAAGCTATACATGATAAAGCCATTGCAATCAATAGTCCTAATCATTCACGAATCGGCTTTCCAATAGTGATTCTTCCACTCCTACCCCCTTGTTTGCTGAGTGGTCCATTGCTTTATTTGCTTACCTTAGAACATGATGGAAAGTGAAATTTCCTATGGAGCAAAGGTTGCTTATGCAGTTGAACAGATTTGAAAGCCTCCACGGCAAATCTCCATTCAGATGCCCATCTAATGTTGCTACAAATAGAGAAGAAAGTTAGGGATAGGTCAAGTTTGATGGTGGAGAAGGAGCAGAGAGAAATGAAGAGAGTTGGAGTGAATTAGGGTTGTAGGACCTTACACATTCATTTATTAGTGTACGTACTATATAGTACTTATTAAAATGAGTAAATGCACATCATACAATGACTACAGACACACCAATATCCCCCACTCAAGTTGGTGCATAGATATCAAACATGCCCAACTTAAATATAAATTCATGTAATCTTGACCTTCCAAGAGCCTTTGAGACTATTAGGCATTGTTCTTGATAATTGACTAGATGAATGCAATACTCATTGGCTTCAGCTTTCTCTCAAATGAAATGACAATGAACCTCAATATGTTCAGTCTTTTCATGATAGACTGGAGTCTTTGCTACGTATTTTGCAGCTTCATTGTCTCCAAAGACGTTCATAGGGATTTGTGCATTGATTCCTAGGTCCGCATGAATACATTTAATCTACATTCCTTCCTAGGCCCCTTGTAACATGGCCCCATATTCATCAGTCTCAACACTTGAATTGGACACCATGTACTATTTTTTAACTCCTCCAAGCAACCAAATTGCCCCTAATAAAGGCACAACATCTTGCGGTGGACCTCCTATCACTAACAGATCATGTCCAATCATCATCTCTATATACCTCTACATCAAAAAGCCCAGTATTACTATATAGTAGTCCCTTCCCTAGACTAATGTTCAAGTATCTAAGAATCATGTACATTACACTTAAATGTATGGTCCCTGAAACATGCATCTGTTGACTCACAACGCTCACATCATAAGCAATATCTGGATGGGAGAGTGTAAGATATATCAACTCTCCAACCAACCGCTGATACATCTGAATATCCTGAAGTGGCTCTCCATCTTCTGAATTTATTCCGTGGTTTGGATCCATCGGAATATTTGAGCATTTGCACCCTAATATACCAATCTGGTGAAGCAAATCCAATGCATACTTCCTTTGAGAGAGAATGATACCCTTCCTTGACCTTACAACTTCAATACCAAGAAAATACTTTAGAGGACCCAAATCTTTAATATCAAACACCCTGCTCATATTCTGTTTGAGTCTCCTATTTTCTTCTCCATCATCTCTCGTGACAACAGGGTCATCTACATAAACAATCAATGCAGTGGTCCGAACCATGGTTCAAAATCCCGGTTTTCCGGTACGTATCATCCCAGAAGTATCGATTCTAGACGTTACATTGGTAATTTGTATGTATCGTCCAATATATATATATATATATATATATATATATATATATATATATATATATATATATATATAGGTCGATAAATACCGGTGACCTCCGAAATCGACACATCGATTTCATTCGAAATTTGAACCATGGTTCGAACACCCTTCTTTACAAATAAGGTATGATCACAGTGACTTTTGTAGCCAAACCTGACAATTGCATCACTAAACTTCTTGAACCAAGCCTTAGGAGACTGTTTTTAACCCATAAATTGCTTTTTTGAGCCAACACACGTTACCATTTCCCCCCTTCACGAGTAAAACCAGGAGGGAAGGTGAAATATACCTCCTCTTTAAGATCTTCATGGAGGAAGACATGCTTAACACCGAGTTGGTGAAGTGGCCATCTTTTATGGGATGTAAGTAATAAGATGAGACAAACAGAATCCAACTTGGCCTCAAGCCCAAAGGTATTCAACACCATAGGTTTGGATGAAACCCTTGGCCACCAATTGAGCATTGTATCTTTCCATAGATTCGTTTGACCAATACTTCTTTGTGTAAATCTACTTGTAACCAACAATTTCATTCCTTCTGGCAACATAGTCACTTCATAAGTATTATTCTGCTCAAGTGCTTTCATCTACTTAACCATAGCATCTCGAGGCTGAGACATGACATCTAAAAGTGAGAAATAAATTTCAAAGATGAGATAAATAAAGACTGTAAGTCAGATAGAACATTATAAGACATAAATTACAGATAGGATGGAAAGTGCATGAACGTGACCGTTTCCGTAATGCAATAGGTAGGTCCATGTCAGACATAGGAGACACAGGAGTTTCACTTTCTTGTGGACTAGTGACGCAGGACAACGACCCTCAAATCCGTGAATGCTCATGATATGATGATTTGCCGAAATTAAACTAATTAATTGAACAATTAAATCACAAATTAAAGCGATACCTTGGGGTTTCGTGGGATTCCGCTTGGGGGACTATGCTTTGGTTCACGTAGGGTCCAATTCGACGTGTGGGATCCGTTAGGATGGCGGAAGAGACGATCCGAGAGCTAGAACTCTTGCTTCGTCTAGGTTGGGGCGTTAGATTGTAATTCTTAGTGGAATCGGTAGCTCCTCACTAGGGCTTTTGAATCGAATCGGTTAAATGGCTCAAATCGAGCGCGCTCGAGTACAACAACGGTTATGGATCGATGGGCTAGGATTGGATTCGACCCATAACGATGGACATCAATATTGCTCTAGATCTAGGGTTTGAGATTTGAACAATCAAGTAAAAGGAAGATTTGAGATTCAAGAGATTAGCAAGATAATAGGAAGATAGAAGATCAAAGTAACATGGGCATCTCACCCTTGGCCTCACACTAAACCCCTCTCAAGGAAGAAGGCTTACTCTTCAAAGCTTCTCTCAAGCTCAAATGCAATGCATCATTTCATTAATTCATCAAGTGCCACAAATGGCTTGCAAATTGGGCTTTATAGCCATTTACAAGAGAATAAACCTAAAATAGAAAAGTACTAAGTTACCCTAAATGGTAACTTACAAAAAGGACAAAAAGTAAGGATAAAAAGGACAATTACGTCACTTATGATGCTGATGCGCGGGTTTTCACGGACGTCCGTGGTACACTACGGACGTCCGTGCTCACTAAGCAGTAAGCACCTCGAAATTCGGACGTCCGTTCTGTAGTCACGGACGTTCGTCACCTGTTGATGCCTGGTGCTCCCAAACTGAGTTCTAGGGCCTCCCCTTGGTGGTTCTTGACATTCCTTGGCCCTTTAGTCGCTTCTTTCGCTGTTGATACACCTTGTATGACCTGGACCCTAGGTCTTTGTTGGTGGCGTCCCTGTCAATTCTCTCATACCCAAAATATTTCATCACCGATGAAACTGGCTCGTAACATCGGTCGGTGTCGGCGTCGGTGTCCCCATCAATTCCCTTGGACCCAAAATGTTTCATCTCCGATGAAACACGCATGTAGTATTGGTCAAGTGTATCGGGACACAAACAGTGGAACTCCTCGCAACTAGCCCAAGCAATCGGTGTCGTATGATCCTCACCTCGGTTGATTGTGTCGGGGCGCACGCGGTAAACCTCTTCTCAATGAACCCAACAACCCGGCTTGCCAACCCATTCTACTAAATATTTTTGAAGCTTCCCATCAACTCTTCCGGACCCGAAGGACTTCATCACCAAAGGAGTGTGATCGTGATATCTGCCGAAAATATAGGAACTCAGGTGGCGAACTCTCTCATGGCTTGCCCATGCACTCTTGAAAATCAACTTACTAACCCTCTTCATAAAATAGCCTTGAAACCCTCTGCCATCAGGGAATGCCACAAGACCATCCAAGATCTTCTCACTTATCTCATTGTTCCTCTTGCTCAAAGGGGGAAAAGATAGGGGTTGTGGGATCGGGATTGGTGCACAAAGAAAGGACATTTGAAAAGGAGTTTTAGGAAATGGGGTTGAGCCTAGATGATGAACTATGTCTTCCACATTGAGTATATATCTAATCCCCATACCTTGAGGTAGCTCAAGCACATATCCCTCAGGTCCACTCCTTGCCACCATCTTAAAAGATCCAACAACGTAGGTTTGGGACTTCTTCACGATCCCCGATGGGAATCATTCAAGCCTAACCTGAACCATTTCATGGCCACTTATTTGGATTTCCTTGAAACTCATAGGCAAATCCACCAATAATTTGAAACCTTCATTGCACCAATTAATTTTAAACGTAATTTCAGCATGCAAAGCGGAATGAGACTCAAAACTTGACTCACAACAAGACTGTGAATGTGAAGCAGTATGCAACTTGAGACTATGATGTGTATGTGCATCCATGGACTCGACACTCTCATGTGCATGTGACACTAACGACTCACGTGTAGTGGACTCTATTAACACTAGTGACTCATGTGTGATTGAATCAAGTGACACTAACGGCTCATGTGGACTCAACTCAACGGACTCCAATGACTCATGAGTAAGTGACTTGGCCAGCTCGTGTGAACTCGGTTCGACCAACACCAAAGACTCAAGTGCACTCGACTCTACAAATAAGGACTCGCGTACAACTGACTTCATGGACACTAACAAATCATGTGTAAATGGCTCGGTCGAATCGTGCGTGATTGAGTTAGTTGGCTCATGTGTGGGAAACTCCACATCACTACTCACAAGGGAAGTAAAGTCTCCTCAATGCAATCTAGACTTTCTTCGATTTCCTTTATTTCCTCTTCACTGACCACGGTACTAGGGTCATACACATCCTCTCCCACATTCACATTTTCCGGCTCCTTAGAACGCTCTCTTTTCATCAATAAATTTTGAGCGGGAAATTTTGTGGGGCATTGGTATGCAAAGTGTCCAAATCCATGACACTTGTAACATTTGTTGTGACCACTAGTTTTGGGGGTGTCATTGATCGCTCCTTCCCCGGTATCAATTTGGAGATTTGTAGAAGTACTCGCGAGTTTCAATGGTTAAACCCCAGAATTAGAGCTCTCTTTAGTGTAGATGCTCCTAGACTCAAACTTGTGAAAATCACGACACTTATCCATTTTAGCTTCCAAACACCATAGAAGGTGGCGGTGCGTGGAAGGAACATACTTCTCGATGAGTCGCTCATTCATGTCCTCCCATCGTGTGATGGGCTTACTTCAAAGTGACTTGCGTTGAAACTCCATATTTGCCCAATCAATTTTAGCACGGCCCACCAACCTCGTTTTGGCAAACTCGACCTGACACCCGTCCAACACATCATAAGAGTCAAAGTACTCTTCTATGCTAGACAACCATTCCACAAAGGATTTAGGGTTTGCCATACCCTTGAAATCCGGGACTTCAACTTGAATAGACCTTATAGGTCTATCAAGATCATGTTCGGGTTCACAATGATGGGAGCCCCTAAGTCTAATTTCATCATGATTTTCGGGACTTCGCCTATGATTTGGAGGGTAGCGGTTTCCTTGTTTGGCTAGTTCCCTCTCATTCATCACGATCATCGTGGCTTGGATGCTCTTAATAACATCGGCAATTTCACTCGTACCCATGGTGGCCACGACACACTAAACACGTGTTTTATAACGAACAACAACTATGACCCACAAGTGAATGAGTAATTTTATCAAAGACAATATGTGCACACAAATGCAACTACACAAACGACATCAAAATGACATACACATGTGAACCAAAATGACTAAGGACTTTTTTCAAACACTAGACGTGCACACAAATGACATTAAAAGGACATACACATGTGAACCAAAATGAATAAACACTTTTGTCGAACACAAGACATGCACACTTGATGAACATAAATGAGCTTAAAATTTAATGAAGTTAAAATGACACACAAACATGACACACAAATGAGTAAAGAATTTTATCAAACACACGGTATGCGCACAAATGCGTACACTAATATGGACACACAAATGAGTGAGTGATTTTGTCGAACACGTGACGTGCATGCAATTGAAAACACAAATGGGACAAAACGCAATAAAATTAAAATGACATGCAAGTATGCAACACACATGAGTGAGGAATTTTGTCAAACACACAATGTGCATGCAAATGAACACACCAATGTGAACACGCAAAATGAATGAGTGAATTTTGTAAAATTCAATGAGTGAGCAATTTTATCAAACACGTGACGTGCATGCAATTGAATGCAAATGAAATGAAATTTAAAGAAATTAAGATGACATGCCAAATATGCCCTAACCTAGAACCTAAGCTTTGATACCAAAACTAACGCGGGACAACGACCCTGAAATCAGTGAATGCCCATGATATGATGATTTGCCGAAATTAAACTAATTAATTGAGCAATTAAATCACAAATTAAAGCGATACCTTGGGGTTTCGTGGGATTCCGCTTGGGTGACCATGCTTTGGTTCACGTAGGGTCCAATTCGACGTGTGGGATCCGTTAGGATGGCGGAAGAGGCGATCCGAGAGCTAGAACTCTTGCTTCGTCTAGGTTGGGGCGTTAGATCGTAATTCTTAGTGGAATCGGTGGCTCCTTACTAGGGCTTTTGAATCGAATCGGTTAAATGGCTCAAATCGAGCGCGCTCGAGTACAACAACGGTTATGGATCGATGGGCTAGGATTGGATTCGATCCATAAGGATAGACATCAATATTGCTCTAGATCTAGGGTTTGAGATTTGAACAATCAAGTAAAAGGGAGATTTGAGATTCAAGAGATTAGCAAGATAATAGGAAGATAGAAGAAGATCAAAGTAACATAGGCATCTCACCCTTGGCCTCACACCAAACCCCTCTCGAGGAAGAAGACTCACTCTTCAAAGCTTCTCTCAAGCTCAAAATGCAATGCATCATTTCATTAATTCATCAAGTGCCCAAACGGCTTACAAATTGGGCTTTATAGCCATTTATAAGAGAATAAACCTAAAATAAAAAAGTACTAAGTTACCCTAAGTGGTAACTTACAAAAAGGACAAAAACTAAGGATAAAAAGGACAATTACGTCACTTATGACGCTGATGCGCGGGTTTTCACGGACGTCCGACCTGGGGTTCACGGACGTCCGTGGTACACTACGAACGTCCGTGCTCACTAAGCAATAAGCACCTCGAAATCCGGATGTCCGTTCTGTAGCCACGGACGTCCGTCGCCTGTTGATGCCTGGTGCTCCCAAACTGAGTTCTAGGGCCTTGGTGGTTCTTGACGTTCCTTGGCCCTTTAATCGCTTCTTTCGCCGTTGATACATCTTGTATGGCCTGGACCCTAGGTCCTTGTTGGTGGCATCCCTGTCAACTAGTCTCTGGAGTTGAAGTTTGGTCCAAAATATGAGAGACCGGGATTGTTCTTCCTCCATGTCCTACAAGGAATTTTCCAAACTTCCCTCTTACACCATTTTATTTGAGTCATTGGTTGAAATATTTGCTTGAACATATTCTTCTCCATTTCTTTGCTCATCATGGGGAACATTTACTTGTACATCTTCATCCTAGCCTTGCAAAGTGCGTTCTTTCTTTCTACTCTCCCCTGAAGTGGGCAATTCAAAGAATGTGACGTCCATAGACAAATCGTTTACCAAAAACTCGATCATAACAGTTACGCCCCTTTTGTGATGGGGTATAACCAATGAAAATGCACCAAACAACTTTAGCATTTGATTTATCACAACGAATATCAGGAACCTGGGACAAACATAAATATGCAAAGGCCCTAAGAGGAACCAAAAAGGGGGGATGATGGACATAACAAGCGAAAAGGAGAGTTGCCTTTAAGGACAGGAGTTGGCATTCTATTAATTAAGAGAACAAGTCGTGAGGACAACTTCATTCCATAACTTCTTTGGCACATTCATCTAAATTAACAAGGCCCGAGCTACCTTGAGAAGATGACAATTTGTCCAGTCAACCACTCCATTTTGCAGTGGGGTGTTGGGTAAGTAGTCTGCCACTCAATACCTTAAAAACACAAAAAAACTCTTGAAAAAGTCCTCAAAAGATTCGGTCTAGACCCAATAGGTTCCCAAGCCCCCATTTGATCTCATGAAGGTAAGGAGTTTCGAAAATCGTGACTGATGAAGACCCTAAAGATCCATTCAAAAATACCTAAAACAAGCTCAAATAAAAAATTGTCCAGTTTTAAGAATGATCCGCTCTAGATTCCAATTCCATCCAGACCAAAAATATATATTTATGTTCAATTTGACCTATACTGACGTCATGCTTGACTTCAGTAAGTGTTCGAGTCTAGAATCAGTTGCTCTGATACCAAATTAGAGAAGAAAGTTAGGATTAGTTTTGGTTAGGGCTTGGCGGAGGAGATAGGAGAGAAGAGAATTGAAGACAATTAGGGTTGTAAATTAGATATTTTCCCCAATAATAGTCACACTAACAGTTACTTGAATTATCCTCTAACATTGTCAGGACATTTGAAATTGACTTGAGAGCCTTCAAACCTTTCTAGCAACCCCAATGCTAACCGTTTCACAAAAAAAAAAAGACAACTTCTTCAAGGAGACCCGCATGAATCTGTTGTCAGGATAACCCAAAAAAACATTGAGGCACCGTTTGAAGCATCCAACTATGGATTATATCTCTTGACATTTAAATGTTTAAGCTTTATTTTCCTTTGTTTTTAGGGCACTGCTACAAACCCTCTTTCCTATCTGTTGCCCAATTAGAAGAATCTTTTGAGCATTTTGGTCTTTTAATTTTTAATAAAACAAATCCTGTGCACCCCACTTCTTTGATTGCCATCTGCATTATTCCAAGCTCTAGGGAGCAAGACACCAAATACAAAGAAGTTAAACCTTTTAGATTTTAAGATAGACTTGTATAGTTGCACTGCATCTAGTTGTGAGTGTGCAACTAGATAGTTAGCGAATTACAAAGTGTTATTTTACTTATGTAGTTGCCTTTTACATACTATTTGAAATATGACATATACTAAAATTTATCCAAAATTTTGTAGGTGCATACAAAACAAAGAAATGGATTGGAGCAAAAAGAGTAAATGATATCGTCTACATTCAATATAATTAATGTCCCAAAAGTGTTCCTAAAACACAAAAATATGAGTCCAATTGTTCTCAGTGAAATAGATGATTGCAATGAATAAATCATGGTTTTAAAACACATAAACTCAACTCGAAAATCATCTGAGTAGAGTCAACTCGGAAACTCGATCCGACTCGGGTTATTATATATATATATATATATATAAATTTAAAAATTATATCAGATATGAGGTCATGGGCTGCCCTAAAGAAGATGCAATAAAAAATAAAAAATCATATCAGATAAACAATCATAAATGCAATAAATTATATCAGTTCGTATTCGGCCAATTTGAAGGCACCTGTGGCTTATAAATGCAATAAAAAATAAATAGAAAGAAGAAGAGTGAGCCACTGAGCTCAATCTTCTCAGCCGAGAGCCCAAATGAATGCACTTCTGAGAAGAATGAGCTCATGGGCGGCCGAGGGCTTCTTCTTCTTCTAAACTCACCTTTAGGGCACGAGAGGGGCGGCCCAGGGCTCCTCCTCCTCCTCCTTTCTTCTTTCTTTCTTCTTCTTCCCGTGTCTCAGTCTTTCATCGATTTCGAGCGCTTCTTCTTCTTTCTTTCTTCTTCTTCTTCTTTCATCTTTTTTTCTTTCTTCTTCTTCGTTCATCTCAAGTCTTTCGCCTATTCTGTCGAGGGCTTAGGGCTTTAATAAATAAAGGGCTAAAAAGGGGTAAAATTACAAGTAAGCCCCTTAAAATTCTTTAAAACCCCCGCCAACCACTTAAAGCTTTAACACTTAAGTGACTCGCCAAGTCGATAAACTCGCCCGAGCTTTCAAGTCGACTTGGCGAGTCGACCGATCCGATGCCCAGATCGAGTATATATACGAGTCGACCCGAAACTGGGTCGAGTCGACTCGTCGAGTTTTAGTACCATGGAATAAATCATTGAACAACGGGCAGAAAGGGAAAGAGGATGAGATGATCTTTACTGGAGAGGACATTACTTGGTTGGATGTTGATATGATCACAAGGCATCCACAAATATCATCACAAAAGTATATGGCAATAGATCTAGATGAGTAGATTGATTCCGAAGAAACTGAGGAAGAAGAATAGTACGCAAAGGAGAGAGATGATTCCAATGATGATGGGATGACATTGACGGAGGAAAAATAATGGAAAATATTCGATGTTTAAACTATAATTTTAATTAAGATCTGAATGTTTAAGTTGTGTGTGCTTTTGGAATTTGAATTTTTACGTGGGAATGTAGGTTGTGGTTGTGGTTTATGTTTTTGTAAATTAAAACTGAAATTGTTGGGTTATGGGTAATTATCAATGTATGTGTCATTTCACCTTTGAAGTTTGCACTTCGTAGCAGAAATGAAGTGAAATTTTACATTTCATTGTTACGGATGGTTATTGTGGAAAACTAGAGGCTAAATATGATGACAAATTAAAGAAAGACATACCCATTTAGGATTTATTAGGAGAGAGAGAGAGAGAGAGAGAAGAGGGGAGAAGAGAACAAAGAGGACATAGATGCCTTAATGACTACATTGTTGCTATCACAAGTTACATCATAAAGCTCTTATATAGAGCTGTCCAAGAGACGGGAAATGTTATCTACTCACATACAATATATCCAACACTCCCCTCAAGTTGAGCATCACGATGCTCAACTCCAATGGAAGAATAAAAGATAAGCCCCTGAACAAATCTCTCCCTTACACCGATAGGGCCGAAAAAAGGACCATAAGGTCAATAATAGGGGATACATATCATAGTAGCGACAAAGGTCATAAGGCCGATAAAATGGCTGCATATCATAGTAGGAAAGGGCACTCATTATTAGTGTAAGGAGGGAGAACAGGCAGCAGAAGGATGTGTTAAACACGATGCATACATACACAGATAGATTTAGTATACAATGAAATACTAGACGATAGAGATATCACGCATTTGAGAGAGGTAATATGAGTCTTCACGGTAATGAGCATCAGTGAGCTGCACAGATCACAACATCAGAAAAAAATCGTCATATCCGAGTCCAGCAGCCACACAAACAGGTGCATATATATTCTTAAAACTATCTCCAAGAGCAACAAGCACGTTAGAGAACAACACAGAAATCCATTGTCTTCATACAACAACAGCAACCTATCAATATACCAATAACATCAAACAGTATAAACTGACAATTTCAGTAACATATAGAGCAAAACTAACAGTGCTTCACCAATCACAAGGCTCCTTCATCAATCAAAAGGCAGACATGGACCAGAGGATATATTGGCTAAAACTTGAGCTGTGCCATCAGACATGAAATACAACAAAGACATACTCCCAAAAATTAGGAGCTGAGACACAAAAATCACTGAATCACATTAATACAACTCCAAATGTGATCAGACCAGCCCTAAAAGCATATGGATAACTGATGCATACCTAATCCATTAGCAGGGGAAAAAGGTGGCACGGAACACAAGGGCCTAAAAAAATGGAAGATAGATCTGGGATTTAAAATTCCTTTGATACTCCACAAAATAACCTCAAATTGTAGAATAAGATGTCTTAAATGCTCCTTACTTTTATATTACATCACAAAATATTACACACACGCACCCAATATTAACTACGACACACTTCAGTGACCAATAGAACCTACATAGATCACTACAAGTGAACTAACACTCCCCCTCAAGTTGGACCATGATCATGCATGCCCAACTTGACAATAATATCCTATAGAACCGTAGGACGCAAAGGCTTGGTAAAGACATCAGCCAGCTGTTGAAAAGCAGGACATCACTAAGTTCCACAATTTGATCCCATACTTATTCTCTTATAAAATGAATGTCTACTTCTATGTGTTTTCTCCTCTCATGTAACACAGAATCAGAGGCAATTTCATTATCACAATGAAGTGGCATAGTTCTAGTGATGGGAAATCTAACCTCAGTCATGAGATATCTAAGCCAAAGAATCTCATAGTCCGTGAGCTATGGCACGATATTTTGCTTTTGCACACACCACATTTTGCTTCTTGCTCTTCAATGCAAATAAATTTCCCCTCAAAAGGTACAATATCCAAAGGTAGACCGCCTATGGTAATAGCGCCAGTCGACATCCATAAACCCTGAAATATGAAGATGATCATGAGCCTGATAAACAATTCCACGTCTTGGATTGGTTTTGATGTATCTCAAAATTCGATGAGCAACAATCATATGAGGAGTACGAGGAGCATGCAGAAACTGGTTGACTAGGCTGACAGCAAAAGTAAGATCCAGACGAGTCGGAGTAGATAAATCAAGTGACCTATAAGTCACTGATACTCATGAGGATCATAATGACTCCCCTTCTTTCTCATGAAGAGAGAGCTTGGGATCTATGGGAGATGATGTTGGTTTACAATTGAGCAAACCAGTGGCACTGAGAAGGTATAAAGAATATTTTCTCCGAGAAAAGAAGATACCTTTCCTTGAATGAGCACAATCTCCAAACGCAAAAAGTACTTTATCGTCATCATCATCATCATCACAGCCTTATCTGATATATTTGGCGGCACGCCCACATCTTCGATGAATCATTTACTTCAAAATTCCTACCAAGCTCATTTTTCACATAGGAATGAACACATGAATATCTCCTAGAAGACTAATGCCATCAACATCAACAAGCAATATAGTCCGACCTGCAAGACTAAAGTGAACAAAAACAATGTGCTCTGATTGACTTCTGAAACCCCATCTCCAAAATAGCACCACCAAACTGATGAAGCCATGGACTAGGCAACTGCTTCAATCAACAAATGGGTTTGCGAAGCCGACATACATTCTCTTACTCCCTTTGCAGCAGCCAAGAGAGGTTTCTTATTATACATTTATCCAGTGAGAAGATCATGCAAAAAAGGCCTTCTTTACATCTAATTGGTAGAGAGGCTAATTTTGTTTAGAAACAACGGATAAGAGAACCATAACTACGTGAGCTTGGAAACTGGACCAAAAGTGGCATCATAATCAAGATTGTGCTAACACCCATTTGCAAGGCAAACCTTGTATTTGGAAATTGTGCCTAAATGATGCTATCAAGATTATGCCTCGCTGCAAACATCCATTTGCACCCTACTACAATCTTCCTTGGAGGAAGTGTTCCACATCCCATCTGTGATTCCTCTGGAGGGCATCGATTTGCTTTCCAATGAGAGTGAGCTAGGGCAGCAATAGCATGAACTGATCAAGGAATAGTGACAGCATCAACCTTATTAAGAAAGCCCTTATGGGCAAAAGAAAGAGGCTGATAAGGATATGGGGTAACACACAGGCAAACCCCTTTGTGAAGAGCAATGGGAATATTTACAACAACGTCTGAGTCAGTAGAAGTACAAGAAATAGTAGAAGAAAAACGAGGAGAAATAATACCTACAAGACGTGCCGCTGAGGAGGAAGGAGGTTGTTACATAGTAGAGGGAGGGTCATGCCATTTTTTACGTTGGCAAGTGAGATACTCCTTGGGCTGTTGTCTAGATGGAGATAGCTCAATAGTAACAAGGACAGAAATAGTATAACCAATAGGAGAATGAATCAAACGATCAATAGAAAATAAGCAACATCTTCAAAGAATGAGACATCCATGGAAGTATAAATCCTATGAAGACCTTGCATCATAGCATCTGTATCCTTGAGTAGAATAACCAACCCAAACGTTTGATCGTCTTATTATCTTGTGATGGTGTGGAGTCGTGGACTAGGATATTGAGCAAAGTAAACACATCTAAACATACAGGGTGTCACATGAAATAAGGTCCCCTGAGGATGTAAGGCTTGATAGGGAATACCGCTGTTTTAAAATACGAATAGCAATTAGATTGATTAAGAAGCAAGTATTGAGGAGAGCCATAGAGCAATAAGACTTCGACACATGCATACCTCATAACAAGGAATGTGTCACTCGAATGAGATGTCGATGATTACGCTCTGCAACACCATTTTGTTGGAGGCTGTAAGGGCATGACAACTGATGAGATATACCATGTGCACAAATATATTGGTCAAAGGTGTGAAAGGTAATACTCTCCATCATTGTCAGTACGAATGGTCTTAATAAAACATTTATATTGTCTATTCACCATAGAGTGGAACTTCTCAAATCACAAATCCCACATTGAAAGTTAACTTGCGTGCACAATTTTTTTCTAAACTAGGAACAAAATCACAACGTTCCCCAATCTGGCATGCCATAACCTTAAAGTATCACTAGCAGCAACGACGAAAGATGAGAGACTAAAAGAAACACTGCAAACAAGCTTCATCTATAACAATAGCCAAAGTTGCCTGACTATAGACTCTAGCATTAAAAAATAATATAGACCACCTCGCTCTATGCCTCCATTAACAACCCTTCCCATAGTTAGCTCCTTCAAAATACAATGAGCAGGATAAAAAATAACACAACAATCTAATTGTTTTGCAAAACAACTAACATAAATCAAATTAGTACAAAAATGAGAGACATATAAAGTATGAGGTAAGGAGAGTGAAGGAGATAAAGGTATGATGGTATCAACATCAAGACAGGGGTAAAGGAACCATCGACAAGTTGAACCTAGGTTGAGGTACTAAGAGGGGAATAGCTTGGGAAAACCATGTAACTCACTATTCATATTATTAGTAACGCCAGAATCAATGACCCAAAGAGGTGAGTGTGAAGAGGAGGAGGATGCAAATTCTAATGTACCAGAGGGTCTGGGTCAAGGAGTAGCACTAGATACAACATAAGTTGATGCACTAGGAGGATGAGTCTATACCTCAGCTCGAACCATCTCTAATATGTCAGCACGTAGAAAACCCAAAATGTCAGCATCCATAGGAGGCACAAAACCCGAAGCACTGTGAGTCGATGGTTTGACAGAAAGAAATCAACATGTATCTTAAACAGTGGTCACGATCATGTCCAACTTTACTGCAATGACTACAAACAACATAAGAACGTCCATGACCTCTACCTCCTCTACCACTACCATGACCATGGTCAAACCCTCTACCATAATCGAAAGAAGAATGTAAATCATTGATAAAAACAGTACCCCAAAAGGATATGAACCATGGTTTAAAAAATCGGCGAGTCGACTCGGCTCGATTGGGTTCTGAGTTGACTCGGCTAATGCTGTGACTCGAGCGACTCGCCAATCCGACTAGGAAACTCGATCGAGTTTGCAGACTCAAGAAGAAGAAGAAGAAGAAGAAGAAGAAGGAGCAAGAGCAGGAGCAGAAGAAGAAAGAAAGAAGGAAGGAAGAAGAAGAAAGAAGATTAGCCCTAATCTCATCTCTCAAGTATCGACCCTAAAATCTCATCGCAGCCCTCAGCCGGTTAGCCCCTCTCGTGTTGTAAAACCTAGGAGGAGAAGAAGAAGAATAATAGCAGCCCTCTCGTGCCCTAAAATTTGTAAGAGTTTTTTCACTTTTATAAGCCACGGGATTTGAATCACATCCCTCCTAAAATTTGTAAGTCTTTGTTTTTTCACTTTTATAAGCCACACGATTTGAATCGCAGCCCTCTTGTGCACCATCTAAGCCACACGATTTGAAGACCATGATGTAAAGATCTTCAAGGTCAAATATTGGCATGAAATGTCTGATTGAAATCAGTCAAATGGTGTTCCACGTGGCTCAAAAGTCTTCCCTTTTAAACATGTGCCACGGAACATCATAGCCTTCAAATCATATAGCTTAGATGGTGCAAATTTTAGCATCCATTTACTGTTTTTTTCACATTCTGTTTGGCTCAGATTTTCTTTTTCATCTATTAAATATTTAAATTATATTAAATAACCCGAGTCGGAGCGAGTCGAGCAAGACCGATTTTCCACTTTGACTCTGCTCAGATGATTTCTGAGTCGAGTCGAGTTTCCGTGTTTTAAAACCATGAGATGAACAGTAGGAGCCATAACAGAAAAACGCTGCTTGTCAGAAAACAAGATCCCATAAACAGTGTCGAGGGATCGTAGAGGAATGTGTAGTAAGAATCTGAGTCCAAGTTTGCTCGCCACACACACACACACACACATATATATATAGGGTAATGATCCTTATATATGTGTGTGTGTGTGTGTTGATGCTCATGTCATCGAGTAAAAATGGAGGTAATATCCTCACTAATTGAGAAATGGGCTCATAAAGAACTGAGCTTCCCCCACTTCTTCTAGACATATCACTTTGTCCACACTCAACGATACCACGAGTAAGTTGATAAACCCGAGTATCATCCTCAGCAGGGGCAAAGGTCTCTCCAAGTTAACTCCATAATAAGGCCGCTGACTGATATAACATAAAGGCTCTTGAAATATTTGTGTCCCTAGAATTAAACAACCATCCTAGAATGATGGCAATCAGCAATATCGGGGATCCAGTTCTAGGCTTAGGAATTGACCTTGTAAGGTAACCCATTCTATTCGTATATTGAACATATATGGCAACAGCACGCTTCCATTGGAGAGAATTGGAAGAGTTCAGCTTAACAGTAGTTATACTTGAAGATAGAGTATCAGCACCCATTCTAATATATTTATCACCATGGATCAAAATATCGTCTGATACCGATACGTATCGGTATCAGACTTGGACGATACGGTACATTCAATGTACCGTATCGCCATTTTGTATGTAGATGCCCAGATGATACATTCAATGTATTGTCCGGTATTTTACTATTCCGATACGTATCGTCCGATACGTATCGGTTTTGAGCTCGGACGATACGTATCCGACACCCGAAATTTTGACCCATGTTTATCACCCATTATACTTAAAAAAAACTGGGCTCACTCCCAGTGAACAGAAGAACAAGTGATGATAATACTGATAACAGTACTAATAATAAGATGAGTTCATATGACTGATTAAGGTTGAAGTTGTCTGCAATGAGCTGCCTGCCTTGAGACGCACATGGATATCCAAGCTCCCTAAAGTCCGTGCAGTCTCTAGGTGTAGCTCAGTGCATAGGAGAAGGTCTGAGCAGCTCATTATCTGCAATGAGTTCATATGACTGATTCTACAATGAGCTGCCTGCCTTGAGCCATGTGCTGCATAGACCTTGAGACATGCGTGGATATCCATGGTCACTAAAGTCCTTGCAGTCTCTAGGTGTAGCTCAGTGCATAGGCCAAGATCTAGGCAGCTCATTGTCTGCAATGAGCTGTCTGCTCATTGTAGACAAATTCAATAAGGTTTTATCCTCACAGCTGTGTGCGTTCGACATGGCAGATTCAAAAATATGGAATCTCTTTGGCACATAAGTAATCAGAATTCACTAGTACTAGGTCTCCCTCAAACTCTAGTCACAACTCACAAAGTTCAACTAACACAACATTCAACATATATAATCAATCAATGCCAATTTTTTATTGATTGAGATATATTAATTAGAATCCTAAATGTCAAATGCAAACTTTACAACAAAAACTATTACAGTATCAGTAATAGATCATCCCAATATAGAGTACACATATGAAAGAAAAAAAGTGAAAAATCGGTTGCTTTTGCTAGCCAACCCCTCAGGAGACAATCTATATCCAATGAATCTCACCGGACCTTGGGAACACATAAAAATTGATTGTGAGTCCCAACTTAACCCTTTTTGACGCAAATCCAAAAAACCACCAACACTATTACTAAGGAGAAATATAATAATCATATGCATCTATTTAAAATAGATTACAGGGTTTGAAAAAACACTATGCAATGTGATATATGGAAAGCCCTAGGAATGTTCTTCATTAGATTTGACACATCATTGGCTAGTCCAGACTAATCAATCTCCCCTATCCAGGCTAAATCTCTAAGTTTAATCTTATACAGGGGATAGAAAAGATAACTTGGATACAGATCTATATTCTTCATATTAAAAGATGGGTACTGAAGGCGGTCAACAGAATTAATAAAATAGGTGTTTTGTGAATGGAAACACACCTTAAACATTTGTATGGCCCATGGAGCTGGATGAATACAATCAATAACTACGTGAAAATAAATTAGCATGACCCACTCTTTTCGTAGTTTGTAAGTGGCTCTTCTGGCCTTGGTGAATAATATCTTAGCAATATCGAAAATATTAAATTTCTTAATGTTATATCTATATACGGAGTTCGATTGCAAGACGATGCAAGCTGGTAGCTAGAAGATTTCATTAGATTTGCATGGAAAAAATGAGATCCAGCCTGAAACTATGACAAACATAAACCACTTAAGAAAACAATAATTAAAGATTTTTTTCCTTACTTGCTCCGCTCCCTTAGGAATTCACAACATGAAATGATGGAATAACTTTTCTACTTTTCTTTCTGCTGCCATATGTTTGGAAAATGCAGGGAAAATGGCAGTCTTACATATTTTCATAAAAATGAAACATGAAATGATGGAACTAATCTCATATTGTTTTTAAAAATGACATCCACAACAGTTATCACCCTCCAAATATAAAGTTATAAACACGCTTGCAATGTGACATCACAAATATGATGCAGAAATTAGACCATACAGAAAGTAGTGGATGTGGACAATTAAGCACAATACAAGTACCCTGTGAAAGGAAAAAAATTAAAGACAGTTTCTTACTCAGACTATGATGCAATTATATGTGCTGCAAAACTGGAGCAAAGATGCTTTATTGGCTGGATCCAGAGATTCTTGTATGATCGCAGGGTATTTTCCGGGGGTCAGAGCAGAAAATCTAGCCAAGGCCGTTACCAAATATTCTTTTGGATCCTTTATTTCCTTCAACGGGTCTTCCTCTTTTTTCCCAGCATTGTGCAGATGAGCAAAGGTTGCAGTGTAACCCCCTGTCTCTCCGATATCTGGCACTTCCGGTTCATCCTCCACTCGGTCCTCCTCCGGACGGGATAAAAGAGTAACAATACTGTCGAGCAGCTTTCCCCATAACACAGCCCCTGGACCATCCGATAGGCTAGGGGATTCGCAAAGCAGTTTGGTTGAAGCAACAGAAGTCAACTTCACTTCGACCACTCCCGTGATCAGTTTAAGATTCGGTATCCAGAACTTATCAAGAATCTGGCCAAATAAATTAGCCTGCATCGCATTTATCGTATCTACGAGAGTGGCCGGCCCATGTTTGACCAGAAAAAGTGACATGTATATCACAAGTGACTTTATGTATTTGACAGTTGGCTGGCTCTGCAGCCTCATAAAAAGAGCACTCCAGATGTGAATAACGAAATTGTTTAGCACATCATAACTGAGATTCTCTATAACGGTGTTGAGAACGTAGAAACCTAGTTCCTCTGTGGTGGATGATGAGACCAGCTTATCAAATATCCCAAGCACTTCACGTAACCTACCCTCTCTACTCAGCTCATGCGGGGACTTCTGAAGGTATGCTCGAAGCAATCTCACAAGGGCTGGGACATTTGCGGGTTTTTTCCAAGTGTCCGGTATGAGAAGATGTGAGAATAATTGCATGTAAGTTGCAGGAATAGGTGGCCGATTGATCTCGACAAGCTGAGCCATGAGTTGAAATGCATAAGGCCAGAATTCAGGGACATTTGTCAAGATGAATTGGTAAACAGGGAAAAGGCTGGCTTCAAACGATGATATAAGAGACGGGTCCTTCTCGCATGACCTCTTGACCAAAGAGGCCACGGCTTCAAATAAGTAATGGTTGAAAATGGGGTTCTTCGGGTTCTTGCAAACCTCACCGAGAACAGCCGTAAGACCAGAAATGCAAGCGGCAGCTATATCGGCGCCGACATCAGCAATCCCTAAAACCCGCATGATGCACTTCATGATATACGGATTTTCTTGAGATTCCGGAAACTTCAAAGCATTATATAAATGGGTCATCAATATTGGCACGAAAGGGTTGATATCTGCCGAAGTGTACCTTGCGTGGCCCTCGTCCTTGACCAGTAAGTGCTTCTCGATACAATTTGCAGCGTACGAATGGACTACGTTGGACTCACAGGTGAGAAACCGAATCACATCAGGCAACAACGCGACTGCGACGGGTTTTGATATCTGCATTCGGAAGGTGGTGAAGAACTTCAAAGCATCAGCTTTGAGCATCGGGAATCCGTTCAAGTCCTGGCTCTTCAATTCGGGGACAATAACATTAGCGAAGAAGCTCTCCACGTCAACTAAATCCGTCGTAACCGAGTTCCTTCCCACCTGCCTTGTCACAAGAGAAACAACTAAATATATAGCGCAATCTTTCTCCCTCCAATTCTCAACTGGGTTAGCCGCGAAAGAACCCAACATGTTTTGTATTTGAACCGAAACCATTGTGTTGACCTGCTCTCTGTAATTTGTAGCAAGACCTTTAAGGAGCTCGCAAGCTATCCTTCTCCTCGTATCGAGATCGCTCCCTTCAATATCCCTCCGTATATATTCAACGTAGTTCATCTCGAACAGCTCTTCTTCCTCATCTCGAACCTTAACGTTCGGAATCACGATACTCTGGCAAATCTGCTGTAGTATCTCCGGACCCGCAAACAATGTATGGTGAACACTTGTGCTAATTGTGGTTAGGAACGTAATAGCCTTAATGGTTAACCTATCGCGACTTGAAGAGGCCGACGAGCTCATCAACAGACCCCAAACCGCGGAGGCGAAGTTTTCCAAGTACCCCTGGAACTCCTCCTCGTTCTTCTCCATGTACAGATTAATGTTCTCGCACACGGCAGCACGGACATCGTCGACCAAGGTGGCACCCGAGGGAGTGCTCTCAAGGACCGGGTATGCGGTGGTGAGGTAGGTACGGAACTCAGTCATCCACTCAGTCATGTGGTCTTCGAAAAACTCAGGGAGCTCTTGGAAATTTAACGAGAAGAAAATGCGGCAGCAGAGGCGTTGGGATTCGAATAAAGGGCGGAGGGCCTGTTCAGAATTCATGTTGGAGGCAATCAGTGATGCATTTTTTAGGAAGATTTCAAGGAGCGGAGCCGCGAAGCCATCGAGACAGTACTTGAGATCGAGCAGTAGATCATTTGTTTTGTAGGCGTATCTGAACTTTTTGAAAATGGAGTTCGCCGTGCCGAGGATGCCGTTGATCACGGCGGGGTCGGAGGATCGGCTGAGCTCGGAGACGAGATCGGGGAGAAGGGACAGCCAAGATTTAGGGAAATCGTGTTTTCCAACGAGGGATAGGGCTTCGCTGAGCTGACTTTGGATGCGGGGGGTGGAGGAGAGCATGAGTGGGACGATTAGGGTTTTGATCTGGTCCTTTTCGGGAGTAGAGATGGGGGTGAGGTCAGTGGGAGCCCAGCGGGATCGGACATGGTTTTTGAAGGTGATGGCAGCGGCTTGGCGGATTTGGTCGTCGAATGAGGGACTGGAAACGACGCCGAGGACCGCGAGAGCAAAGCCGGGCGCCTCGGCGGCTTCGGAGAGGTACGACTCGGCAGCCCGCCGGAGGGCGGGGTCTGGAGATAGGGTTTGGAGGAAGCTTTGCGCGAGGGTTTCTAGGGTTTGGTTGTTGGCATCCATTTGAAGAAGAGAAAGTGTCTATGGAAATTTGTAAATGAGAAATAGAAGTTATTAGATTGAATAATACCTGAGAAGAGGAGATGGATTTCGACTGCTTGGAGTGAGGCTGCTGCTTCTTCTCTGCCAGGAGGAGACTGTGAAGTAATTGCTTTCTTCCCACTGCGCTGCGGGTGTGATATGTCTAATACTACCTCCAAAACGGTGGATTTGAAGTGGTGAATGTAGAAGTACGATATTAGCCCTGGACTATCGTGGATTTACAATTTGGATTGCCTTTGCGCCTACAGCATTAGTGAGGGCAATTGAATGCTAAGAATCACAGTAATAGAGATTATTGCTGTTCACCCCATTCCTTCGTAAAATGAATCTATCATCAGATGGGAAGTTCGTAGATCCCAATTAAATAGCCCTAAAAGGCTAAAATTACATAACACATATCACATTCAAACTTATTTTTAGGGTTATATTTTTGGAATTTGTGTCATATAGAATTATAAACTGATCAATCTTATGGTAATATCATAGTGTCAAGACCAACTTTGTAGAAGATTAGAGTAACAACCGAGCTCTATCGTCCGATTCTAATAAGTCAATAGGTACTAGGTGCCTTTAGTAATTGTATAAGCACGGACAAAAGTACGCTTAGGCTTTGTTTGATAATATGGAAATATAATTTCATGGTGAAAATGAAATTTAGTTTTCAATTGTTGTTGTTCGATAGCTATTTAAAGAGATGAAAATGAAATTAAGTTGCCTCACATGGAAATTGAATTTCTATACACCAAATCATTTTAGGAGGAAATCATTTAAATTGTTGAAATTGAGTTTCCTACTAACAAAATAATAAGTTTTTGTGATTGCAAATCTAAAGTTACTTGTAAAAACTTAAAAGCAAAAAAAAAAAAAAAAAAAAATTTATTAAAAATTAACTTCAATTTCTATGATCATCATATCGGCACGATCACTATGACCACCACATTATCTACATCATACTTTTTTTAACTAATATTTAACTTTGGTTAAAGTTTGAATTTTAATCAAACTTTAATTGGATTTATAAGTTATATAAAGTTTTGACTTTTGATCAAACTTTAATTACTGAAATATGATAATAAGTTGTAAGTTAGTAATATATTATCAAATTTTTAAGAGTCAAATGTTGACTTAAGGTCAAACTTGAACTTTTAATTAAAATTTATTTTTTATTAAACTTAAACTCTAATAATTTGATGGCAAAAATAAGATACGGCCGTTTTGATGTATAATTTGATACTAGATTCTCAATTATATTAGTCAATAATTTGACCTTTAGTCAAACTTTGACTTTTGATCAAACTTTGACTTTTACACAAATTTTATTTTTAGTCAAACTCGAAACCTACTTATAGATAGAGTCTACTACTACATAAATTTATATCGTATCAGTATAATTTTTTCATGGTCAAAGTTTGACTTTTAGTCAAAGTTTGATTTTCTATATAATGTTATAAATTTTTATTAGTGAAATATTATAATTAAAAATATCTATCATTATTTTAATTTATAACTTGAAAATACATTGCCTCATTTTTATTGGTCAAAGTTTGACTTTTATTTAAATTTTGACTTTAGTTAAAAGTTGAGAAGTGTATCTTGACAGTAGATAATAATTATTACTGTTGTTATTTATATTTTGATAATGTAAATTTTAATCAGTCAAAGTTTGATATTTGATCAAACTTTGACTTTTTAACACAATTTAATTTTTTTGAACTTCTGTATCCCCAATGAGATTATCATTTATTTAATTTATTACTTTCTAGTACATTACCAAATTTTATTTTACTTGTTTTTTATATTTGGTCAAATTTTGACTTTTTAAAAAGTTGATATTTAGTCAAAGTTTTTACTATCATAACCTAGCAATAGATACGAATATTGTTATGTTAATTTGTAGGTTGGTTGTAGATTGTCAAATTTTTTATTGATCAAAGTTTTAAAAATTAGTCAAAGTTTGACTTTTTTAAAAAATTAAATTTTCTTTCAAGTTTAAAATTTTAATTTTGTTTCAATATATAATACATACTAGCGTTTACTATATAACTTTGTATTTTAGTCTTAAAATTTTTTATTAATCGAAGTTTTACGTTTGGTCAAAGTTTGACTTTTTTAAAAAAATGGATATTTGATCAAATTTTGACTAGTGTAATATAACGATATATATGAATATTGTTATATTAATTTATAGTTTGACTTTTATAACTTATTGGTACATTGTAAAATTTTCTCTTTGTCAAAGTTAAAATTTTGGTGTAAGTTTGACTTTTATAAAAATTTAATTTAATTTCAACGTATAAACTTATATTAGATACTAGCATTTATAACTTTGTTATTTAGCTTTACATATTTTTTTTATCAAAATTTTAAGTTTAATCAAAGTTTGGCTTTTAATTTGAGTTTGACTTTTCAAACTTTGACTTATATAACTTAGTAATAAATAGTGATTACAATGATATTAATTTGTATTGTAATAGAATATCATTAAAAAAAATTATTGGTTAATATTTGACTTTAATTATGATTTTAATAATAAATGATCAAAACTTAAAAATTAATTTTCAAAGATATTAATCAAACAAGAGAAATCATTTCTCAAATACACTAATCAAACAGTGAAAAATTCATTTATAGAGGAAATCAATTATGAAATTGATTTCATTTCTTCTTTGAAGTTTCATTGCTATCAAGCAGGCCCTAATCCTATTTAGGGTTAATGGTTGTCAACACGTCGGGTACACCCAATACCCAACCCAAGTTTTAATGCAATTTTGGGATTATACACACATTCCAAAAAGTGATATGTAACACATCACCGTTTTAAATAGGTCGATTATACAATACCGATTCAAAGGTAAAACGTATGATATATGCATATCGTCCCAATGGGCTGAGAATTCATTTTGGAATCATAGTGGACCATATCTGTGCCAACTCAATAGCCTGCCTTAATCATACTCGAAACTTGGCTTGACTTGGACCCTTGATCCGACGTGATGACTTGACTCGATCAGACACCATGAGCAGACGAGTCTAGCGATGCATGACGTGTGCACCACCCTAGGAACATGTCCCTTCAAGATTTGATTGGTTTAGATGGTTGACCTATTGACCCGTCTCAAAGATTTGACTCGTTGACCCAACCCGCCTGACTTGTCTCACCCAAAACGTTGGGTTGGGTCAGTCATCGGATCGGACACGAAATGCTCAACCTGAAATTTGGGTTGGGTCAATGCCCCAAAGAGTCGGTGCAAGAGATTATTGTCCTGCCCCGACCCATTGGCAGCTCTAGGATTAATGGACGAGTCAGCATTGGGTATGTGACCCGAGAACCCACTCTGCCATGTTTTCCATTAAAAGCAGTCAAATGTCATTTCAATTAATGATATGATAGATGTACTCATTAATTTTAGACGACATTTGATTGCTTTGGATGATATTGTAGAGAGTTTTTTTCCCACTCTTACATTAAAGTCATATAGATCATGGTGCTCTTATCATAAGGTACATATGATACTTCCACAAAATCTGGCATTTTAAAGTGTCACCGAAGTACTAAGCTCGCTAGCTCTAAAATATGTGATCATTAATTTTAGATGACATTTGATTGAGATTGTAGAGATAGTTTTCGTCTCAAACTTTTACGTCGAAAATGTTTCGATTAAGGAGAACCTATCAGATGGTAAATGTGATGATTCCATAGGGGGCACATTTTAAAATGTAACTTGATTACCGAGACTGTTAGGAAAGAGGCCAACTGCAAGTGGCTGGATTCACTGGCCGCTTTTTGGAACCCATGCATATACTTCATCAGGTCTGCGTGTGATTTAAAATCTACATAGCTTCTTTGCGTGTGAAGGGTGATTTGGACTTCATGGTCTCATGATTTAGGGTGTAAAAGATCAAGATGAAAAACATTTTTGTCGTGTGATTCAAAACAGTGTACGCCAAACGGTGACCATCAAAAATTAATGGCGGGAAGTCAGGATTTTCTTCTTTGATACCAAATCAGGATACAGGGAAATTTCGTCGAGCCAAGAAAAATTTTTCAAGAAAAAAAGAAGGGAAAGAAAATGGGCAGCCAAAATTTTGGTTTGACCAGACCCATTGACTACTTTGACCTTGCCCAATAGAATTTGGTGTCTATCACTCATTCCAGCCTAAGCCGGGTGGTTAACGCTCTACTTGGTTGGGATTGGACCTTTGCTCCAAAGGTGATGACCTCAAGCATGTAGCGTTGAAGGCAAGAGTTCAAATCCCATTCGTACCTATGAAAAAATCTATTTGGTGCCATTTCATTTTGGTTTACTCTCTATGGAAGGCTGGTTTGGCTAATAAAACTACAGCTGGCATTAATTGCTTGACCTGAGAATTGCGGATGGTGTTTGGGTCAATCTCCCTTCACCAACTGTGGGAAGTGCAGGGATCTTTTTTAGAGCAAAATTGAGATATTTTTGAAACGGTTACTTTCACTGATTTACATGTGCATACATGTCTGTTCACTTCCCGAGGCTCACTATTTTGATTGAAGGAGATCGATCCAAAGTGGTGGTCGGTTCGGCCATTTGGGTACCTGATACCCGATGATGCAGTATGGGTACCAGTACAGGTTACTGAGTGTCATGACAACAGTGGTTGAATTTCTTAGATTACAAAATTAATAATTAACTCCTACTTAGGGTTGTCAATGGGTCGCGTCGACCCAATATCCAACCTGCCTGACCCGATTCTTTAACATTGTCGGGCACATAAAATTGACCCGTCAGTTTGGGTTGGGTCAGACATGAAGCATCCAACCCAACCTCCAGGTCCAACATAAAAAAAATGACAAAATAAAGGCATCTTAGGAGATTTTGAACTGGGTCAGTTCAGGCCGGGTTTTCAGGTTTAGGGTAGGTTCTGATCAGGTCGGGCATATACCCTTGACCCATGGGGAAGCAAAAATTTGTAGCATGGATGAGCCAAACACAACCCTTAGGGCCTAAACACTTAAAATAGTCACGTGTAAATGAGCGCTGCTCTGCAACTCCACTCCAGCTCGCTACCTTCTCCCTGCCAACTCTCCCCTGGAGCAGGTTTTACTCACTCTAACAAAAAACTTGTTTGTCACTGAAAAATGAAAATAGCTATCCGCTGGCACCAGTGAGGCGGAGAGTTGATTTATCAAATGAGCTCCCGGGCCCTAAGAGCTCCCTACAAGAACCCAAGGCCACTCTTTGACCCTGGGGAGCTATGCCAAATGCACCCCAAGACACTTAGCCAAAATATTATACTTATGTGAGGCTTGAAACTATTTGATCTTGGAAGTTTAATAAGAATCGTTGCTTATATCTAATATATGATTGTAATGACCTGATTTTTTTTTCTTTATTAATGTTGAATAGTTGACTTTTGGATGAGAAACTGAGATGATGGAAAAGTACCCGAAACTCATCACTTCAGGTACGTAATTTTCGAGGACGAAAATATTATAAGGAGGGGAGAATGTAACAACCCGAATTTTAAAACTTTCTTTTATTGGTGTTAGATTGTGCTTTATACCTTGCATAGTGTTAGTGCTCTACACCGGATCCTACACTAGTTGAGAAAATATACATTTTGATTTTTAAAGAGGTATTATCTTTAAAATTGTCTTTATTTGCTACGTGAGTTTTAAACCTTTATTTTAAACTTTGAATTAAAAGCCTATACACCCTTATTTGGTGCGACCGCTTAGCACTGAATTAATGCCCATATATTATAAATAAGAAAGTTACGGAGAACCCTAAATCATTATTATAAGAATTCTTCTTAAAAACCCTAGCCGTCACTCCATCTTCTTCTCTATACCCTTCTTATTCTTTAAAACACAAATCTCTTTTAAATTTCTTATGTATTCTTCCATAAAAGAACACGTGGTGTTTTACGTAAATCAATCATTAATCGTGGAAGAAGGCGAGGCGTAATCATGGGCGGGATCATCGGATCGTGTGGCGCCAATCTCTATCGCCCTAATGTCGTGTCGATCACATCGGTCACGCTTCAAGAGGTGGGTACCCATCCATCCATCTCATTCTTCTCGGATCTAAATCGTGGGATACGTTCGATCGCGTATCGACGGACTAAATAAAATAAACTTTATTTCATTCTTTATAATATTATTTTAAAATGAGTAAAGTGGTTAGCATAAATATGATTGCTTATAATCTAATCTTATTGATTTTGCCCTAGATGTGATTGCTTATAATCTAGTCCTATTTATTTTGCCCTAAATGTGATTGCTTATAATCTAATCTTATTGATTTTGCCCTAGTTGTGATTGCTTATAATCTAGTCCTATTTATTTTGCCCTAAATATGATTGCTTATAATCTAATTTTATTGATTTTGCCCTAGATGTGATTGCTTGTAATTTAGTCATAATTATTTTCCTAATTGTTAATGTTATTTTTTTTTTTTATACTTTGTTATTTTAATAATTAAAAATAACACGAATGATTAATACTCTATTCCATCATCCCTCTAGTAAAAGACATTTTATGGACATTATAAAATCGTGAATCTGAGTTCAAACTAAAAATCTACGCAACCATGATTTAAACCTATAATTTCCTTAAAAATTTTATAATATTTTATATTTTTTAGAAACTAAGCATTTGTATATATATATATATATAGACCCATGACCTATTTTAAACATATTTTCAAGTCCAGCGTTTACAAAAGGTCTCATGTAGTATCTAAGACCTTGTTTTAAGGAAAGAGATATTACATAGATTATTTTAACATAAGACTCTATATAATAAAAATCAAGAAGTGACTACATTTATATTAGCAGGCAACAATAAATCTTGCGGTTACTTATCAAAACAAAAAAATATATACATATATAATTATTTCCCAAGGCTATAATTTTCAAACGATATAAATCATGTAGGCGTGATCAAATTTTAATAAGTAATATTATTATTAATATCATGAGGTCTCAATTGAGTATTGACTCTAAAATTAGAGAGCCTACTGCAGGATCACCTTATAATGCCAGCGATGGAGTTTGAATTTTCTCCCATGGGAGGTAATATATATATATATATATATATATATATATATATATATATATATATGGTCGATAAAGAGGATGAGTTAGCACTAAATAAGCAACTTAAGCGTTAGACAACTTCATACTTAGGTTGTCACGTGGGATTCTGATGTTGGAGGTCTGTGACCCATCTGATGTTGGACTGCGACCGATCTGGTGTTAGTCTTTGACCCATCTGATGTCGGACTTTGACCCATCTGATGTTGGACCTTGACCCATCTGACGTGGATCGTGACCCATCTGATGATGGACCGTGACCCATCTGACGTGGATCGTGACCCATCTGATGTTGGACTTTGACCCATTCGATGTTGGACTTTGGCCATCGATTTAGATCATTATCTGATTTCATTTCATAGGATGGTATTAAATTAATTAAAATATCTTTTACAATATATTATGATATATTTAAAGAGAAAGTGATTTTAGATAGTAATATAAAATTAATAAATATTATATACTTATATTTTATTATCATATAAAATAAATGTACTTGGTTACTACCTTATTTTAATATTATAAAATTATCTTATAAGATATATGAGTAGTAGTATCCCATGTAGGCCAATTATTAGTTTCTTTTTTATCGATGGATTGATCTATTAAAATCGACCAATCAATCATGAGCCCAAACGACAACTTACACCTTATTAAATCGATCTATCGATTTTCATTTTTCAATCGATCGATTCTCATCCAGAATAGGCGATTCACCAAAATTTCACTTTTACACAACCAAAAAAATTTAGTGCACTTGCACTTTACGATCGATGGTCGTGATGTACTTAACTTTAAAAATAATAATATTTAATTTAAGCATTTAATAATGATAAATAATAATATTTAATTTAGGCATTTAATAATGATAAATAATAATATATAAAAGTCTCGCTTTTATCGCTTCAACGCGACCACTTCGATAACATAAAGTGTTAGAACTTCGATGTCTTTATGAAACCGAACTCTGACCTTTACAATTATCGAAATCATACTATAACCCTAATACATAATTATATTGGTGTGGTATGTAAATAAATATAAACATAAATATAACCAAAATCTAAGTGTAACCATTACGCATGTGTGATACTTTTGTATTTGTAATTTAATCAATTTATACGAGTTAGGATATGTTAGATCATGATGCGAGAGTGTATGAGATCATGCCTATGCTTGGCGTGGTGATTATTTGAGATGGTATCGAGCGAGAAATACCGTATTCATATGCCTTACAACTCATGGTGGAATGGGACCCATGATCGAGAGTCGAAGTGTGAATTGATGTAACCGTATCACGGTGGCATATCTGTGACCCGATCACCGAGTTCAAATATGATAGTATGAGTTATAAGTTAAGTTATGAGGTTCGACCATAGGCTTTGGGCATGGTGAAGTTTCTTCTACGATCCGTGAAACTTCGAAATATTGGCGTCCGTATACGGATACAGCGCCTCTATGATGATAGTATGAAATTTTGTCACCACGAAGTACATCAAGTTCTCTGGAACCTTTTTCTTGGGAAGCGTAAATTAGAAAAGTTACCTCACTATAGTTTGTCCTAGGATTAAGTATAAGAGTATGAGATAAGATAAGCTGTAATCTGATGCGATAATAAGACATCATTTGTGTGGGCGAAAAAGATAAAGAACTTAAGATCTACTTATGCGTCTTAGTTCCTTGCGATGCCGTAAGGGCAACAACGTCTTCGGAATGAGCGGATCTGGGAGAGATTATGAGTATGAGTGTGTTATGAGTGAGTTTGGCCATTATGTCTCCCCATTGGTGGATGGTGGAGTATGAGTATGACACTAGAGCGTTATGATATGGTGGTATGATACTATGTTGACCCTCCATGGTAGCTCGGCGGCTGACTTCGCGCAGTCGTTTAGGATTTCCGCGAGTATGTTCACGCTCATGCGATGTCTGCAGACATATGTGCGAGAATAATAATAAGGCGTGGTAGGATATGTTATGAGATATGGTAAAGATACGTTAGGATATGAATTATGCAGATCATAGTCTTGTATTTATGATATGAGCTTTACAATATGCATGTGATTTTGTCATTCTTTTACTATCTGCTTTGACATATATATTTATCACTCAAAGCCTTTGCACCACTGCACAGTAGTATGGGGTGGATTGGTGTATCCCTGAGTTCGTGGTGGTAAACTCATCCCGAAATAATCTAACGATTCGCGTGATTACGCTAGTGGAGTAAGGCGTCGGTCATCAGATCCATTGGGTGATTTCATTGATCATGAGTGTTGAGTGCAGGGAGACTCGGTGTTGATTTCGATCAAGAGTCTTTGGATATTGATCGTTCACGGACTTGGTAGTAGATTGGATCCCTATCATTATCATTAATTTTATGATTTCCTTTATCGGATTGTCTCCAAGAATTATGTTTATTGGTAGATTTGTTGATTCTATTGCATTTATTCATTATTTATGGCTACTTTTATTTCCACCTTTATGTATTTGGCTTTCCGGATTTACGTGGAACCATTATTCTTGTGAAACTACGATTAGGTGTATTAGCTTAGCATATCAGGATAATATGCGGGTCATAACTTCAATTCTAGGCCCTCGGGATGGGGGTAGAATTACGAATTCGTGACGATATATATATATATATATATATATATATATATATAGGTAGATAGAAGGATGAGTTAGCAGAGATCGAGGCTAGAATTAGAGTTATATATATACCTCTCTCATATACCATATATATCATATATATATATATATATATATAATTGAGAAGTCGAACTAGTAGATGAATCCAAAGCGACATCAGATCTGTCACAGTCAGTGATGATCATAAATCCGCGTCGAATGATCAATTATAATCAGAACGTCGAGATGGGTCATGAACCAACACGGATCGATCATGATCCAACATCAGAGATAGATCCTGATCCAACATAAGATGGGTCACGGACCTCCAACGCCGAGAATCCCACGTGACCTAAAGTATGAAGTTGTCTGGCAAGTTGCTTATTTGGTGCTAACTCATCATCTCATCGACCGTATATATATATATATGTATATATATATATATTACCTATGGGAAAACATGGACTGAAATTTATAAGGTGATAGTGGTGAAGGCTCTAGTTTGAAGAGTCGTCTAAAATTGAGCTCGTGATAAAGTCTTACTTTGTTAAATAAAGACAATTTTAAGATAATACTTTTAAAATTATTTTTCAAAATTATTTTCTCAGTGTAGGATCCGCTGTGCAATCTAAATCTTCATGTCTTAAAGTTTAAAAATTAGATTCATACTAAAAAGCTTGGATTTAGTGGTAAGAATCATTCCATGGACATAGTTTTTCTGCTGCACAAAGGTCTTAAGAAGTTCACGCATTAGGACACCTTGGACAGGTGAAAAATGTTTGCCATGTGGTATTATATGGGAGAAGATGAGGGCTTTATCTTAGGCGGAGGTTACGGGGCCGTTTTTTTTCTGGGTTTATTTCAATTATGATCCCTTTGCTCAAGGCTGGATTTTTGTTTTTCTTTCTTTCCTTTGTTTTTTCCTAAAGTGAGATGCAATTTTATTAGATATAGTCCGGAGTTTGAAACCCACCTCCTATTGGCCACCTGTAGGGATTTATCCCGACTTATTAGGTACGTGTGATGCCCAGGTGTTGCACATGCCCGGGGACTTAGCCGGGTGCTCCAAGAGGCCTGGATTCCCTGTCATCGAAAAAAATAGATATAAAAATTACACGAGAAGCTGATAGCTAACTAGACGCTGAGACGAGCTTTGGCATCGCCATTACCCTCAGACTAGCTAGGAAGAATGACCCTAGGCCAAAGGGACCCCTCAAGTTAATACAATCCCCAAATTAACACGCCTTACAAATGGACTAGCCTGCACAATTCTTAGAGACGAGGGTTGCGTTTGGCAAAGAGAAAGGGAACTTGCTAAGGTAGGTAAACCCTGCTCTGGCAGGGAGCTAGCAAAGAGTTATGCCAAACACAGCCAAAGGCTCCAAGAAGAATCTGGTCATTGATGGCATTGGAAAGGGCCCGAAATGGCTGGGAGGTCCTCCAAAAATTGGCATTTCTTGTAAACTAAATATTTCCTTTTGCTGTACTTCAATCCTTCCCAATTATGCAGTTTTCGGCCCGCGGGAAGCAACCTTTGATTCCAAAGATCTGGAAGAAGTAGGACCAGATAGAGTAAGCCGCAGTACATGAAAGGAGGAGATGAAGATAATTTCCTCATTATTCATCTACACGGTGCAACAGTTAGGGATAAGCATTCTCCGACGTTTCAAGTTGTTATTTGTGAGGATCTTCCCCGCAAGCAACACACCAATTGAAGACTGGAATCTTCGGAGGGGCCTGCAACTTCCACAATCTGAGTCTATGGCAGTTTTTGGGATTGCTCTTTGGAGGCAAAGAGCAGCTCTCTGCTATGGCACAGAGCACTTTAGTATGGGACTGTGTTTGGTTGTAAGTGCTCTTAGCTCTTTCAGAGAGTGAAAGAGCTGAATTTGGGTCTCTTTAAAAGAGCAATTTAAACCTGCTCTTTTAAGTAGGATGCTCTTTGCCTCCCAAGAGCAATCCCAAACACAGCCAAACCCTGATGAACAAGAGCCTTCTAGTGATGGAGGTGGCTGTGCTTAAGGCTGATTTTTTACCCTTTTACTGAAATTCTTCAATATATATATATATATATATATATATATATAAGCTGGGCTCGAACTTGTGACCTTGAGGTTGCTATACTGTCAACCTTCCTTTGTGTTGAAGTCCAATCCCTCATTTCTTCAATTCTGTGCCCACTGCCCAAAAATGTCTCTCTATTGACGGAAGAGAGCTTTTGTTAAAACACTATTTTGCTGGTTGGATTTTGGCCAACTATTTTGGGACAAGTGATATTTGGACTTGTGATTACCAAAAACCATTCTGGAGATTCAAAAGGAAAACTAAGGATTAGGGATGTAGCAGCCAAGGCTATATGATGCATTATTGGAAATGGTAATGCTACTAGGTTTTCGAAGGATCAGTGGATTGAAGTTGGATCTCTTCTAAAACAATTTGAAAGATAATACTATGCTTCATTTGAACTTAAGCGAGAAAATAGATTTTGCGCTTGGATAGCCATTAACAGAAAACTTGTAGCTATTGAGAATTTAAGGAAGAGCAGATTCATGTTGCTTCCATTATGTTGAGCTAAAGTTGAACCGAATGATCACTTGTTTGTCTCTTGTGGTTATTCGATGGTTTATAAACGGCACAAGAGCCAGGCAATTTGATACTGATGTCACTTTTTCGGATGTGTGCTGTGTGGAATTAACATACCTACTATTTGATAGCTGCGTCATAATCTTAAAGATATTTGGTGTAAAAGACTGAGGCGGAAAACAATTTTCATCATTTTCAAAGCTGTCAAACACCATCTAAAATTAACGGCTGCCATATACCATAAATTTTAGATGGTATTTTATTGCATTGAATCAGACAATGGAGACAATGGAGAGATTTCTTTCCTTCCAATCTTTTCTAAAATAAATTTTTAGATTATGAGTGTCAAATCACACGGAATACATGATAGTGCCACATGATACAAATCCCAAACTCACCCAAGTGCTAAAAGCGTCGGTGGTCGAGTACATGTACCTAATACTAGCTCAAAATTGAAAGGAAGAGGGCAACCATAAGTAAAAAAGTGGTATCTGTCTTCTAGTTAAGTATGAGTAAACCATTTTGACCTTGGGATATGGAGATCTTTATTAGGTAGACTTGGGATTCAAAGAACATAGGTAGTAAGCTAGGTTCATCAAGCTTTCACTTTTTTCTGCTATATGATGCTAATGGAATTAAATTGGCGCATGTTTAATACTAGCTGCTCCCATGAATGGTGTTAAAATCAACACAGATGGATCCCTTGCACATCAGGCTAGTTATTGGAGGAGATGTCAATAATAAAAATGACATTTTTTTTTCATAGCAATGACATCATACTCATTTTTCTTCGGTCCAAAATTTTGGTTTTGGTCCCCTCCGAAATCGAAATGAAACCCAAAATTTTGATCCTTGCCCGAGAGACAGGGAGAGGGTGATGGAGGGATTATCTCCAATTCGGCCGGAGTAATCCTCGAATCTTACAACTTTCCATTGGTCAATGTAGAAACAATGAAGCAGAGGTGTTGGCAGCAAAGTAGTATTGGTTTTTAGAAAACTGGTCTGGTGATCACTAAATCATGCATAGCATTTCCACTGTCTTATAACAAAATTGGAAGGTTGACAATATTGCAACCTCAAGGTCGAAGGTTCCAGCCCATCTGACCTTAAAACAAAAAAGAAAAATTAAAAGGAAAATGGAATCTCTGACACATGGAATAAAAAACTGACTGTCTGGTAGGTGCGCCATGATCTCGAGATCTATTGTGTGGAAGATTGGATGAAACACGATCTCCATCATCTAATCTGAAGCAATGAATGGTTTTCAAGGGATTTGGGATGTGAGCGCTTTCAGAGAATGCATGCGTGCAAACAGAGCTACCCTATAGTTAGGGATGCAAGCTCGATGTAAAGAACAGAAACCGATTTTTTCAGTTTTCGATTCGGTTCAATTTGATAATTTATATTTTTTGAAGCCGAACCGAAATGAATTGGTTTCGGTTCTGCTCGATTATTATTTTTTTGAAACCGAAATATTTCGGTTTGGCTTTGGTATTTTTACTATTTTTTTATATTTTTAATGTATTTTCTCGATTTTTTCGATTCCTCTTCAGTTTTCTCATCATACCCCCTCAGTTTTCGGTTTTTGCCACCCTAAACCTAAACGGAACCAAAATGGAATCGGTTCCATTTGTTTCGGTCTGAGTCCATTTTTGGGCCGATTCAGTTTGCTCGATTTTCGGTACACGATTTGGGGATTCAGTTCATCGCTTGCATCCCTAGATATAGTGTATAATATAATGAAATGTGAGGTTTTTAGATCCCACACTAGTAAGCATATCATGAGAGCAACAATGTTGAGGCTGATTTATTGTCGAATATCGGATTGAAAAGAAACTGTGATAAAATCTGGATGGCGGATATCCCTCCCCAACTCCATGATGTAATTTCATCTAATTTTACTCATTAATGAATATATTCGTTATAAAAAAAATAAAATTGTGCCTAGATAAACGACCCTGCCATTTGTAGATGGGTACCCTTATAACCCCAAAAGAATACTTTCTCACCCCACCTCTTCTAGTCGGGCATGCATTGATCATCTTTGAATCAGATGGAGGTCGTTTTTCGTCCCCATCTTCCCCACAATTGATCTATAGATCATTGGCAAATATTAGACTGTTAGTTTTTTATTACACATGGCACACATTTTAAAAAATGACCCTAAAATCATGTTTGAACGTGATGAGTGTTATATAATTTGAGGATTGCATTTTTGGGATGTGTGCTATGTGTAATTAAAAACTAACCGTCGGATGGTAAGCCCATGATCTATAGATTCATTGTGCGAAAGATGGGGATGAGAAATAATTTCTACCATATGATTCAAAGGTGGTCAATGTATGCCGGCTGGAGGAGGTGGGGTGAGAAAGCAATCTTTTGGGGTGAGTATAACTGTATCCTTTGTAGAATTGTAGTAGCCACAAAATCTATGGAGGTATACCTTTGATCATAAGGATGGACTTAGACTGCTCCATGTGCACAACTCCGATTTACTTCCTACCAGCCCATTTCTCTCTCCCTACCAAGTGTTGTGATTTTAAATGGTATTATAGATCGTTCTACAAGATTGGTTAGAAAATTATAAAGAAGAAATATAAATTAATTAAAAGAACTACCACAGATTTAGCACAAGATTTAAACTAGCTTACGAATTTTCAAGAGTGGGAAAGAAATAAATAAATAACAATGTACTGATATTTAATGCAAGATATAAAGCAAGGTTTGGGATGCTAAATCCTCTCATCCATGGTCTAACATTTATCATCATAGATCTAACTGGTTGAAATTCAAGAGATGCAAGACACAAGATTGTTGTTCTTTCAAAACCGCAAAAGAAATCGGCAAAACATTCACCGTAAAAGAAACTTAGTTCTAATGACGATGAATAAATGTCGCAAATATTAGCAATAAAGAACCCGATGTAAATTCCAAATCACAGATCCGCGTCTCAATACATTAGTCTTTGCCATAAGGAAGAATTTCGACAAAATTTTCTTAATCAGCTGATCCTAAGTGATTATTGAGCCATCTGGTAGTGCATTTAGCCAAGCTTTGACTTTATACTTCATGGAGAAGGGAAACAACCTTAGCCTCACTGATTATTTACTGAAATTCTAGTACACAGATGAACAAACTTTAATAAAGTCCTTGATGTGCTGGTACGGGTCTTCCCTTTCCATTCCATGAAAAATTGGGAGAATTTGAATCACGTTAGTTCGGATTTCAAAACGATCACCGGTTGTGGTGGGGTAGGTAATGCAAGATGGGGTGTTGGTAGTGATGGGGGCAAACAACTCCCTAAGAGTTGGTTCTTTCTCATTTTCGTGCGGGGCTTCTCCATTTTCATTTGCAGCCATATTGGTTTGATAGGAAATTTTAACCTCAACCTCAACTTAATGTCTTGCCATATTGTAGAGACCCTAAGTTACCACAGTTTCAACAGTTCCAACACCATAAAATTGATTGATTTTCCAAAATTTTTTTTTTTTTTTTTTTTTTTCAAAAAAAATTTCTAATAATTTTTTTTTTTCAAATTTTTTTTTTTTTCAAATTTAAAATTTAAAATTTAAAATCAAAATCCAAATTCAAATTCAAAGTTTAAAAGTTAAACTTCAAATTTCAAAATTTTAAATTTTTTAAAATTTTAAAATTTTAAATTTTTTTTTTTTTTAATTTCTTATTTTTTTATTTTAAATTATATTATTTTATTTTATTTTTTTTCCAGATTTTTTCAAATTTTTTTTTCTTCAAAATTTTAAATTATTATTATTATTATTTTGTCAATTTCAAATTTCAGAAAAAAAAAATTTTAATATTTTAATTTTTTTTTAAAATTAATTAAATAATTTTTATTTTTTTTTCAAAATTCAGATTTAAATTTAAAATTTAAAATTTAAAATTCAAATTCAAAATTTAAATTAAAAAAAAAAAAATTTTAATTTAAAATTCGAATTTCAACTTCAAATTCAAATTCAAAATTTAAATTCAAATTCAAATTTAAAATTCAAGTTTCAAAATCTAAAAGAAAACCTATAAATCTTCCAAATCGTAATAAAAATCCTATAAAAGAAAAGAAATGAAAGAAATAAAATTCTACCAATCCTATAACTCCTAAAAGGCAATAACTAAAGATCCTAAAAATAAAATCTTAAAAATCCTAAACTATTCTAAAAATTCTAAAATAACTTACAAATCCTAAAAATAGTAAAAAATCTTATAAAAGAAAAGAAAGGTAGAAAAGAAAATCCTACAAAAGAAGGAAAGAAAATAAAATCCTACTAATTCAAAACCAAAATCAAAATTTAAATTTAAATTTTAAAATTTAAATTTCAAAATTCAAAATTTTTAAATTCAAAATTCAATATTCAAAATTTTGAATTCAAATTTCAAAATCTAAAAAAAAGAAAAAAATTCCTACAAATCTAAAAAAATATCCTAAAAGATTTTTTATATTTTTTTCAAAATTCAAATTCAAATTAAAAAAATTTTAAACTAAATTTCAAATTCAAAATTCCAATTCAAAATTTAAAATTCAAATCTTAAAAAAACAATAAACTAAAATTCAAATCCTAAAATGATAATGAACTAAAAAGCAATAAACTAAAAGATGCCTACAAATCCTAAAAATCTTAAAAGACAATAGGTTAAAAGGAAATAAACTAAAAAAAAAACCTTACAAATCTATAAAATCCTACAAATAAATTAAAAGGAAATAATTTAAAAGAAACTTACAAATCTTAAAAATCCTATATAAGAAGAGAAAGAAAGAAAAAAGAATCTTACCAATTCTAAGATCCTAAAAAAAAACTCTTTAAAAATCCTAAATTAGAAATCCAAAAAATCCTACCAATCCTAAAAAAAAAAAAATCTTACAAATCCAAAATTCCAAAAAATTAAAATTTCAAAAGTTCAAATTCAAATTTCAAATTTCAAAATTCAAAATTCAAAAATTCAAAATTTATATTCAAAATGTAAAATTTCAAAATTTCAAATTTTTTTTATTAATTTAAAAATAAAATAAAATTTACTAGTGGAAATATTGATTTAAATCTAAAAAAATTCTTAAAATTAACTATCTATTTCCAAAATTTTTGAAAATGTCTATATCCAATCTCCGGCAGCGGTGCCAAAAACTTGTGATTTTAAATGTGTTTTAAACTCGCAAGTGCACGAATCAGATTATAGTTAGTGGGTGCAGAGTACGAGATCGTTCCCACGAAGATCGATTAGAAAATTATAAAGAGGAAATAACAATTAATTAAAAGAACTACTACAGATTTACCACAAGATTTAAACTAGCTTACGAATTTTCAAGAGTGTGAAAGAAATAAATAAATAACAATGTACTAAAATTTAATGCAAGATATAAAACGAGGTTTGGGATGCTAAATCCTCCCATCCATGGTCTAACATTTACCATCATAGATCTAACTGGTTGGAATTTAAGAGATGCAAGACACAAGATTGTTGTTCTTCTAAAACCGCAAAAGAGATTGGTAAAACATTCACCGTAAAAGAAACTTAGTTCTAATAACGATAAATAAATGTCACAGCCGAAATGAACAAAACATTTACCATAAAAGAAATTTAATTCTAATGATGACAAATAAATGTTACAAACCAAATGAACAAAATATTTACCGTAAAAGAGGTTTCTAATGACGATGAATAAATATCGTAAATATTAGCAATAAAGAACCTGGTGTAAATTCTAAATCACAGATCCGCGTTCATGGAAAGAGTATGACTAAATCCCATACCTTAGAAATAGTGTTCGGTATTTATATAGATCGGTAAGAACAAATAAGCGATAAAATCAAAATGCCCCAAACATTGAATTCCAACAACAGATCTATGAGAAATAAATGAAACCTAAGATAGAATTCATTAGATCTCAATCCTCAAAAAAATTTAGCCACACATACTAGAAATGAACAACATAATTGAAAGACAAATTGAAATGAACATTAAAATACCGTAAAAGATGTTTCACAGAAATCCACAAAAGCTTTAATCCAACCGGTACAATCATTCTTTAAGTGCAGAAATTAAATTAATTTAGGTTCTAGAACTAGGAAATGAAAGAGTCGTATTTGAAAAATAAAAGGGAAAGCTGGAAGAAAGTTAGAAAAATTCTTAGAAAATAAAAGTTAAAAAACCGTCCCTAAAATCAATTCTCCAGTTTGCTTAAATAGGGTCTCAGCTCCAGATTTGAAATTCAAAAATCAAATTTGAATTTTAAATTTCAAGGATTATTAACTCTTTTGTTCCAATATTTCAACGTTTGTTGTTCTTATGCTCTTTTATGCTTCCAAATGCATCCAATGGTCAAATATTCCTGAAATAATTAGAACTTCATAAATATATCAGATTGCCCTCATCGGATGACTAAATGTAGGCTTAAATGGGTAAAATATGATTATATTTCACTACTCATCACTAAGGATCAAAATTTTGGGTATCATTTCAGTTTCGTAGGGGACTGAAACCAAAATTTTGGACCAAAATTTCGGTCTAAATTATCTTTTCGGTGGGGACCGAAATCGATAATTTCAGCCGAAATTTCGGTCATTTTGGCCGAAATTTTGATCCTTGCTCCCTACCGACGTGTGATATCATCTCTGAAGATCAATCATGCAACATGCCAACCACTACTAATTTACTTACTTTAGATGTGCCTTGTCATACCTATTGGTAGACTAAGGTACTTTTTAGATGTGCCTTGTCATGCCTAATAAGTGGTCTAAGTTCGTTCTCGAGTATCTTGTCATGCCTAATAAGTTGTCTAAGCTCTAATTAATGTGAATTGAGAACAGAAGAAGTCATTTGAGTGCAGGTTTCTGCGGCTCGATATTTGATTTACACACCAATGGGAAATATTATTTTGGCCACAATCTTCCACAACAGACTTGGATCATGTCCTACCTATCGGATGATTATATATTCATTCCACGAGACACACATCCAAAACTAAGTCCAATTATGACGTATTATGAGAAGGGTTCTCATGTCACTATGGCGACCATGGCATACTATGAGAAGGGTTTTCAGATCACTTTGGGGATGTGTTTAATGTGAAATCAATATCGGATTGTCTAATAAGTAGGCCATGATATCGATTCTATTGTGTATAATATTAGAAAGAAAAATGATTTCAATCATTTGATTCAAAATTGTCAACACTTTTGATTGTGGAAACCCCAAGCTTGCTTTAATTTTTTTATAAAATACGTAGGTGTTCAAATGTAGCTAGCCTTTTTGTTCTTTTATTTATTTTGTATGTCTTACTTAAATTAAAATAGTCATAATTTATGTCTAAATTAATATAAGATAGGGATCAACTCTCCTCACCTTTTGTCTAAGATAAAATCCTCACCTTTCACTTTTAAGTTATATAGTGCCATGTGGCGTGCATTTTTTTATTGATCCAAGAGGCGGAACATCTTCCTACATTTGTGAAGCTAAAACTTTCAAACAATTATTTATATTCTAGTTTACAGATTGGATGATTTAAATCTTCATAAAGGAAGGGCACATTGCCTTTCAATGTATGATCCAACACTTTGACCGCATGGATCACCAACACCTGAAACTGAAACTATTAATAGTGTAAGATCATTAGCGGTCATGAGAGTCATAGTGACAAATTTCACCGAAAAGGGAGTCGAACGAAAATTTCTGAAAAGCTGTGGTATCTTTCGGTAGTTTCGGTATTTTTTGGTGAATTTTAAAAAATTTCGATAAATTTCAGTATATTTTTTTAATATTTAATTAATTTATTTATTTTAAAAATATGTTAGTAATTATATATATATATATATATATATATATATATATATATATATATATATATATATATATATATATATATATATATATATATATATATATATTGTAGTAATTTTTAAAAAAATATTAAATATATATTTTTATATATTTTTAATTTCCAAAACTTTGCCAAAATTAATTCAAAATGTATCAAAAAGATTCCCACCGAAAAATTATTGAAAACGAAATTTTGTCCTTATAATGAGAATTGGGTCCTTTTGTTTTCCTTTATTTCCCTCTAAAGGAGTCGGGTCCTTTCAAATAATTGTAGCATCCTTATGTAATCAATTGTACCTTGAAATATAGCCTTATTCAAGGTCATTTATTCTAGTAGCACCTATGCCAACGGTTCTATAAGCTCAATAATGAAGCTTAAGCTGGTACATGACCCGTTATACAACCATTAGATAAGGATCAAATGGTGGCCTGTCAATGCAAACAGCTGCTTTTGTTGACTGAACTGGGGCCCACCATTAGATCGTGTTGACTGAGCTCGGGCCCAACATTACTACTTTTCTCTTAGACTTAGATCTTCTTCTAATGATAAAACAACTACAATCCACGTACATGATCCTTTGGAGACTGTATATGGTACACGGGTCGTGTGCTGCTGGCTCTGCACTATCATCTCAATCCATCTAAATCGTCAAGACTCAAAAGCAAGCCGTAGATTCTGCATGCCTTACAATTACAATTAGCATGTTTGAATGAATTAGTAACCTAACAATACTTTTTGGCCGCGTAGAGCCTGTATAGATGACGGTGTATGAAGCATGAACCTCGTATTCAATTAAGCAATCATCATACTCCAAAACACATTAAGCAAAAACCCATCAAACACCATTTTTGTTTTCCAATGAGCTTCTAAACGCGCTTTGTGTATATGTGCTATCCAACGTGCCCAGTGGTTATTCATGTGCTAGGATTGAGATATTATTTGTTTATTTACTTATTTATTTATTTATTTATTATTATTATTATTATTATTATTATTATTATTATTATTATTATTTTGACAAATTGCGAGATAATTCATTAAAAAATGGAATGAGAGGGAGGCTGAGCAAGGAGCTCAGAATAACCCCAAACAACCCGAGCTACAAAGCTATATAAAAATCAGCCAATGCCAATGGGGCCAATATATAATATTCGTGCCTTTGGGTGGTTTGGAAAGAAAGAAACACAAGAATTTTCAAAGGAAAAGAAACTGATAGCAGAAGGTTGGCCGATAAGGTGCAGATTAAAATCTTATAATGGGCCGAGACTAAGAAGGTGCTAGCTCCGTATTCGATTCAAAATTATATCCGAAACATAGAGGAGGTGGACTCTAGCAGAGTTCTTTTGTTACAAGAGTAGTTATTGGGTTTTAGATTGGTAGTTGGTTTTTCGAGGTTGCTGCGGAGTGTTGGTATTTTTGTTTTTCTTTTAGTCCCAGGGTGCCTTTGCAGGCTTCCTGTTGAGTCTCTTGCTCAATAGTGACCCTAGCTTTTGGTGGTTCTTTTCGAGTTTGGAGTCCTCAGCTTAGAAGGTAATGGCATTGCTGAAGCTCCCTTTGAGGATGTTGCTTTTGCACTTTTTCCTTCCGATTTTTTAGTGATAAGGTGAGGACCCTTAATCCTCAACTTATTTAACAAAAAAGAAAAAAAGCCTTGCCTTCTTTGCGAGCTTATTGGCCACTGAATTGGCCAATCGAGGAACCGAAGAAAATTGAACATCACGAGCAGCTAAAATATTTAGCGAAAGAATCCACACAACATTTTAGTATAATTTCCATAAAGCTTTCGATTTACCACTGATCAAAGCAAAGACCACAGATGAATCACCTTCGATATGGAGAGAATGATGATCCTGATTGGTACATGAATGAATTGTGTACTGCCTGCGGTACGTGGACCGTGTACCTTGCACAAACACTTCCTGTGTGCTGTCTGTGGTACTTGGACCGTGTAGCTTGCACAAACTTTTCCGCCAAATAACATGCAAATCTAGATTCCTTGCTTTGCAAATTGCAACTTTTCCAACCAAGCATGTGCAACCCACTTAGATATCATAATTAGTCGTCGGATATAAACATGAACAACTGGAAAAGTTGATGGTAGGAGGGAGGCACATCTCTGTCTCCTTTCAAGCGTCAAAACACATGAGGTGGGGCCGGTCAGATCTTGACCTACCCACGTCTGGTAATGTCTTTGAGAGATGTGCACCATGTTTTTGGCCAACTTTTCAACGCTTTCAAACACGGTTTCAACAACCATGAACTAAATGAGCTATGGAAAATGTGCATCATTGACTTGTCTTGGAACCTAACTAGCTAGGTAGAAAGTAGAAGGCCTAGCTCTCATTTTAATATAACTAGACCTAGAATTTCACCTGCAATCATGAGTCAAAATCTCGGGTTACCGATATGTATCATCCGAGCTCCAAAATGATACATATCGGTATCGTCCGATACCGAACGATACATTAAATGTATCGTTTGGTATCTGCCATACAACTGAACGATACGGTACATTAAATGTACCATATCGTTCAGCTCCGATATGTATCGGTATCGGACGAAATTTTGATCCATGCCTACAATGATCTTCAAAAGTTTGATGACGTTATGAATTTTTGTTACGGTAGCACTTTTGCAACAAAAGATTCTTGCCTTGAATCAGATGTTAGATTAAGTTTTGGGTTCTAATCTTATATACATTAGATCTTAAGATCATGGCTCACATATCAGACGGTTAGATATTGATTTCACGCAGCACAAATCTGTATAGTACCTCATGATCACGATCACTTTTGGGATATGTCCCACATGTAATCAACATTTGGCCATCTAATATGTGGGTTCATGATTTCAAAATATAAAACTTTATCATTTGATTCAAGGCAATCAATGATGTGGGTGTCAAGACCCAGAATCCTTACCCGATATCGAGGGCCTAGAATTCTGTGTTATAAATAAATAACGAAAACATAGACAATAATAATGAAATACTTAATCCTAACTATGCATCTAGGATAACAAATCAAAATCAATTTTAGGTAGGGTAAAACGGTCTCAAGCGTAAACTCACACAATGTATCAAGGTTTAAACAAGTCTCTCAATAAATAAGGAAAAATTAGAGTAAAAGGGTTCTCAATGCTGGTAAAAATCTGCCGGGTCTACGTTCTTATCAAGGTGGTAGCCAACATCTTCGTTTATATGAGCCGTCTCCGGATCAGCAGCTTCCGTATCATCAAGGACGGGATAAGCAGAATCTTCACCTTAAACTGTTAGATTTTGGGAGGGGGGTGAGTTTACTCAGTCGCGTAAACTCAGCGGGTTGTATAATCGATCCACCATAACTTACTCAGGTGGTCATATGCGCAATCGCTTGAATTACGGTGTATTTTAAAAGTATAACCAACATCTTAAATAAATGAAATAAACTTATCCATAATTCATAAACTATCATAATCAAGGCTGAAAAATATACTAATATAACATGAAGAGTGCATGATGCTTCTATTTTCTTATCTCTTTTTCTATTTGTCTCATCAACTTAGCATACGTGATATATCGTAAGTCTTATTAATTACTCCATACGCCTACACAGCATACTTCGCATCTTATCTTATTTAAACGATCTGTGCCAGGATCGCTGCTCGAGCCTATCACGCGAGGTCTACGTATAGATAACCATCTAACCTTCATATCATAACATAAACCATCATCCAGCCAGATGAGGTTGCCGGCATAGTAACTACGATGTCCTCTTAGTTCGAGACAAGGCTATAATGTCCTTAAGACCCATCTTGGCTGCAAACGTTAGGCCCTTACGGTGGCTCGTAAGGTATGACACGTGTGAAAACTTAATTCATATTTAGCTGGCCTTCACAGCATATCTTAACATATCATAATATTATTCGGTTCTGGGCTTAGGTCTCCGCCCCGATTTCATATTTGCGTGGGCTTAAGTCCCCACTTTCTCAACATACATGTATCTTAACATATTCTTTTATCATTTTGTTCTTAAAACTTAGTTAGAATGGGCCACGGTGCGATAGACTTCACTAAACCACGCTTTCTAAGGGACGGGTTCCGTAGTAACCTGGATGTACTTCGTGTGGTATCTCATACTATCATAGAGGGGTTGTATCCGTACATGGATGTCGACATTCTAAGTTCCACGTGATCGTGAAAGAAATCCCACTGTGACGAAGGCTTATGTCATCTGTCATATCTTATTCTTAACTTATATGCGTATGTCTTATCGTGATTTTTTTATATAATGAATGTCATATGATAATGGTGAACATATATAAGAATGAATTATAACATAAACCTTAAACATTTCATATTTTTGAAGAAAATTAATAAATAGCATAACATACGAAATATTAAAGTAAAACAGAAAATAAGAAATATTTAACTACATTTATTTTGTAATAGAGTTGAAACTATACTTCATTAGGGTTAATTGTATCCATAAAATTTGGTGATTGACTGTTATAGCGATCCGACATATTTTAAAATTCTAAAGGAACACATGTGCCAATTCAAGGATTGTATGAGGCTTAAGAGAGGTAATAGAATGGTAAGTATTGAAAAACGTTAATATTTGACCCCTTAAATTTATAGATTATTATTCGATGCAAGCTATTTAATATATTTTATGTAATTTTAGCGATTTATAAGTTTGGAGATAAGTTGAGCATAAGGTAGCCCAAGAGTTAAAAAAAATAATGTCAAACCTGTGCACCTTGGATCATCTAAAACGTATTCCGATTTGCAGCTCAATTTTGACCTAACAATATTAAATTCGTGAAATTGCTATTTCAGACAAAGTTGTAGATCTCGTTGTCTTCTTTCTAATACCATAAGAATCACTTCAATCCAAATTCGGAGTAAAAAGTTATGGCCAAAATATCGAGGTTGTGTTTGTTGAAGAGTTTGGCCGAATTTCACGGAAATCTGGGAAAAACGATTCTATCGATTTTGGGCCTAATTTCTATGTTTTTAAGACCCGAAATTTATCAAAATTTAAGGAAAAATTAAGGTTTTATTTTTTAAGAAATAACTGAATAATTTAAGATGGATTTAGAGGAACCCACCTGTTGAAGCATGATTCGAACCCTACGATAATTTTGGTTGATGGAGATCGGATTCGAGAGACGATATGCCCGAGTCTTTTCGCGAGAATTCCTTTCTTATGATAGATCGGTCACGGCGATGAGAAAATTAATGGTGTAAGATTCTCTAATAAGATAAAAAATCGATGGAGATCCAACGAGGAATTATAAAAGTTGACACTGTCGGAGCTTTTGCAGAGAAGAGGGAATAGAGAGAGACAACTAAGAAAATGAGTAAATATATATTTAATTCCTTTTCTAGGTTAACTCTAATTAAGACTTTCCATATAAGATTTAATAAAAATAGTAGTTTTTTCACGCAAGTAGAATTCATATGTGAATTGAAAAGCTTAAGAAGAGGTTTGTTTCAGCGCTTTGTATAAGCACCAAGGTAAATAGTGATTCTCTCCCGAAATTACAGTTGTGCCCTTTAACCTGCTTCATTCTTCAAACGGGTATAACTATTTATATTCTTATCGAAAATTGACAAATTATATGTCGTTGGGATCGTATCGGCGAGTACTTCGCAATGAGTATAATATTGATATAAAAAATATCATACTATTTCTAAAGTGGGTAGATTCCAGTGTAGAGCGTTAGTACCATGCACTGTGTGGTATATCATCTAATACCATTAAATAAAGTTAAAAAATCTGGGTTATTACATTATGTTCTCATCAAGGTGGTAGCCGACATCCTCATTTATATGAGCCGTCTCCGGATCAGCAGCTTCTATATCATCAAGGACGAGATAAGTAGAATCTTCACCTGAAACTGTTAGATTTTGGGAGGGGGTGAGTTTACTCAGTCGCGTAAACTCAGCGGGTTGCACAATCGATCCACCATAACTTACTCAGGTGGTCGTGTGTGTAATCGCTTGAATCACGGTATATTTTTAAAATATAACAAACTTCTTAAATAAATGAAATAAACATATCTATAATTCATAAACTATCATAATCAAGACTGAAAAATATACTAATATAACATGAAGAGTGCATGATGCTTCTATTTTCTTATCTCTTTTCCTATTTGTCTCATTAACTTAGTATACGTGACATATCCTAAGTCTTATTAATTACTCCATATGCCTACACAACGTACTTCGCATCTTATCTTATTTAAACGATCTGTGCCAGGATCGCTGCTCGAGCCTACCACGCGAGGTCCACGTGTAGATAATCACCTAACCTCTATATCATAATATAAATCACCATCCAGCCAGATGAGGTTGCCGGCATAGTAACTATGATGTCCCCTTAGTTCGAGATAAGGCTATAATGTCCTTAAGACTTATCTTGGCTGTAGACGTTAGACCCTTACGATGGCTCGTAAGGTATGACACGTGTAGAAACTTAATTCATATTTAGCTGGTCTTCACATTGTATCTTAATATATCATAATATTATTCGATTCTGGGCTTAGGTCCTCGCCCCGATTTCATATTTGTGTGGGCTTAAGTCCTCACTTTCTTAACATACATGTATCTTAACATATTCTTTTCTCATTTTTTCTAAAAACTTAGTTAGAATGTGCCATGGTGCGATAGACTTCACTAAATCACGTTTTCCAAGGGACGGGTTCCGTAGTAACCTGGATGTACTTCATGTGGTATCTCATACTATCATAGAGGGGTTGCATCCGTACATAGATGCCTACATTCCAAGTTCCATGTGACCGTGAAAGAAATCCCACTGTGACGAAGGCTTATGTCATCTGTCATATCTTATTCTTAACTTATATGTGCATGTCCTATCGTGATTTTTTTATATAATGAATGTCATATGATAATGGTGAACATATATAAGAATGAACTATAACATAAACTTTAAACATTTCATATTTTTAAAGAAAATTAATAAAGAGCATAATATACGAAATATTAAAGTAAAACAGAAAATAAGAAATATTTAACTATATTTATTTTGAAATAGAGTTGAAACTATACTTCATTAGGGTTAATTGTATTAATAAAATTTGGTGATTGACTAGTATAGCAATCCGACATATTTTAAAATTCTAAAGGAGCACATGTGTCAATTCAAGGATTGTATGAGGCTTAAAAGAGATAATAGAATGGTAAGTATTGAAAAACGTTAATATTTGACCCCTTAAACTTATAGATTATTATTCGATGCAAGCTATTTAATATATTTTATGTAATTTTAGTGATTTATAAGTCTGAAGATAAGTTGAGCATAAGGTAGCCAAAGAGTTTAAAAAAATAATGTCAAATCCGTGCACCTTGGATAATCTAAAACGTATCTCGACTTGCAGCTTAATTTTAACCTTAAAAATATTAAATTCATGAAATTGCTATTTCAGTCAAAGTTGTAGATCTCGTTGTCTTCTTTCTAATACCATAAGAATCACTTTAATCCAAATTCGGAGTAAAAAGTTATGACCAAAATATCGAGGTTGTGTCTGTTGAAGAGTTTGGCCGAATTTCACGAAAATCTGGGAAAAACGATCCTATTGATTTTGGGCCTAATTTATATGTTTTTAAGACCCGAAATTTATCAAAATTTAAGGAAAAATTAGGGTTTTATTTTTTAAGAAATAACTGAATAATTTAAGATGGATTTAGAGGTACCCACCTGTTGAAGCATGATTCGAACCCTACGATGATTTTGGTTGATGGAGATCGGATTCGAGAGACGATATGTCCGAGTCTTTTCGTGAGAATTCCTTTCTTATGATAGATCGATCGCGGTGATAAGAAACTTTAATGGAGTAAGATTCTCTGATAAGATCGAAAATTAATGGAGATCCAACAAGGAATTGTAAAAGATGACAATGCCGGAGCTGTTGCAGAGAAGAAGGAATAGAGAGAGACAACTGAGAAAAAGAGTAAATATATATTTAATTTCCTTTCTAGGCTAACTGTAATTAAGACTTTTCGTATAAGATTTAATAAAAATAGTAGTTTTTTCACGCAAGTAGAATTCATATGCGACTTGAAAAGCTTAAGAAGAGGTTTGTTTCAGCGCTGTGTGTAAACACCAAGGTAAATGGTGATTCTCTCCCGAAATTACAGTTGTGCCCTTTAACCTGCTTCGTTCTTCAAACGGGTATAACTTTTTATATTCTTATCGAAAATCGACAAATTATATATCGTTGAGATCTTATCGGCGAGTACTTCGCAATGAGTATAATATTGATATAAAAAATATCAAACTATTTCTAAAGTGGGTAGATTCCAGTGTAGAGCGTTAGTACCATGCACTGTGTGGTACATCATCTAATACCATTAAATAAAGTTAAAAAATCGGGGTTATTATAGTGGGCGATAGAATCATTAATTGCACGAAAAGAATATTTAATTACAAGCATCGCTACCCTTTCGTTATAATAATGCTTAGTTTGAAGTACTGAGGTCGTCACCTTGCCTTTCAGACTTGGCATTCCATGACTTTAACTACTTCGCATTAAGTATATGATTGTGCTAATAGACTAGTGTACATGTCACTTGAGTTCAGCCCATAGGTCAAAAAATCGTCTGATACCGATATATTGTCCGATATGTATTGGTTTTGGACTTGGGCAGTATGATATAAAGGCATTGTATCGTACCCCCTTAAAAATAATGTACTTATCGTCTGATACGGGCAATATATAGCCCGTATCGGACGATACGGACAATACATTGAAATTATCGGACGATAATTTCAATGTATCGTCCGATAATATGTATATATATATATATATATATATTCATTTTTTTTTCGATTGTCTACACAATCGATGGTGACTGTGTGCAATCGCCATCGATTGTGTAGACAATCGAAAATAAAAAATAAAAAATTTCTCACATAAATAAAATTTAATGTATCAAACCGATACATTCAATGTATCGCCGATACACTGAATGTATCGGCCGATACCCGATACGTTTCGTCGTGGAGGTCAGGACGATACGCATCGATTTACCGATATTTTGATCCTTGGTTCAGCCTCGTGCCCTAGTTTTGGACATTACGGTTTTTCAGCATGAGGTCATTAGGTACTCAATGCTTACCCAGCAGAATGAAGGATAAAATAAAATAGGGATAATTAGAAAAACAACCTTGAAAAATAAACGTTTTAGCAAAACAACCCCGAACCTAAATGTTTTAAAAAAATAGTGCTTTCACGGTTTTAGGAACTTCAAAAATTTGTGAAAACACCGTTTTTAAAATTATATTTTTTAAAACGGTGCTTTCACGGGTTTTTGAAGTTCTGAAAATCGTGAAAGTACTGCTTTTTTAAAAAGATTTAAGTTCGGAGTTATTTTGTTAAATTGTTTGTTTTTCAAGGTTATTTTTTCTTAAGTGCCCAATAAAATACTATTACCTAAACCGATTTTTTGTGCTACTTGGCATGCATTTGGTGGTCACCAATGGATCGCGACATGTGATTTATAAATGTTGCCAATTTTCTAATCAACCATTCACCTAAGTTTATCAGTGGTGCGCGTATGCATGCTTCGTAGTGGACTTCGAAGCTTTTTTATTTTTATTTTATTTTTATGGGTAATTAAGCTGGGATTGAACTGTTAGAAGTTCCTATTTTGGTGGCCATACTATGGTCAAACCCGTTGACCGGTGAATGGTATAAGATCAACCTTAAGATGTACAATTGCTATTCTGGTGAGTTTGAAGAGAATAGGCAACTGCTTATTGTGTCTTTCAGTTAAGGTATGATTGTGATTTCTAATCACACTATAATTAGCAATTTCAGTCCTTAATGGGATAGGACTCTTTGGCTATAAATATAAGGGGTGCCTGGTCCCAACGATAGCTTGACATAATTCAATCCTCCCTATTGGCGAGAGCATCCTCATTGTGTTAGGAGACATTGAACGCGAGAACATCGTTGAAGATCGGTAACCAACCATCGATGGCTAACGCTCAAGGTGCGCATATTTATAGGTTATAAATTTATTATTTTTGATTGATCATGCGCCTAGATCTTTAGGCTTAATTTTGGATGGTCGGATCGTCAGATCCATTTAGATTCCATCAATTGGTATCAGAGCCATGATTGGCGTTATGATCGGTCACAGCATTAACATATGAGTTCAAGCGTAAAATAAAATTAATGCGAGCAATGACGTGTTTGCGTTGCCATGTTTTAAATTGGCAAGCAAGTGCGCCGTGCATGATTTTCTGTGGCAAGGAGGGTTTTCGAAATTTTATTTATTTATTTATTTTATTCTTTTTAATGGTGTTGTGTAAAAAAAAAATTTTTTTTGGGTTTTGTGGAATGATCGTGGCCGGTGGCCTTTCATCCGGGCCTGGCCGACTTTGGCAGGCGATCGTGATCTGCCGGACCGGCAGCGCCGATCACCCGATGGGCGGGTAAGCCCGTGCACAGTCTGTTGTAACTAAAAAAAAAAAAAAAAATTTCAGAAGAAGAAGAAAGGGGATGGGGGTCAGTTCTTGACCTGCCCACTTCCCTTTAGTCCTTGTGGCTGCCCAGGCCGTTTTGGCCTGACCCGTCTGGCCTATTTGGCCCGACCGACCCAGTCTATACAGAGACCCGTCGGCCCTTTGGACCATGGCACGACTGCATGGACCGCATGGCCCTCTGGACTATGCGAAACCTGGGACTATTTGGACACCGGCCGTTTGGCCTGGCGTCGGCCTATTGCACTGGCCCGACCCTCGACCATGAGCCTATTTGGCCCTGACTGACCCATTTGGCCCCGGCCCGTCAGCCTATTTGCACCTGGCCCGACCGCCTCGACCAGCCTATTTGGCCCCACGACCGTTTGGCTCGGCCTGTCGACGTGGACCAACCCATGGCCCTAGGCCCATTCAGCTCTTGGCCTATTTGGCCCGAGTCCGCCGACCCACTGGGCCCTTGGCCCACTCGGTCACTAAGGCCCATGGACCGGTTTTGGTACCCGGCCCAACATAACCACCCTATTTTCTAATCTTCTCGGGCCATTTCTGGGCTATTTATAGGTCCGATTTTCGGACATTATATATGAATTTTGACTATCTCGGACATTCCGGATCCGTTTTTGAGGTCTATTTTTAATAATGAGCTCTCTATTATAATATTTTCATGACCTGATGTTATTTTTTCTATTTTTTAATTGTGTAATCAATTTTTGTTCAAGTATCATTCATTAGAATTGGGTAATGGAGGTTGTGCTCTACCACCATGGCTGGTACTTACACATTATAATGCTCGTTTGTTGTCTATTTTGACACCTCCTCATAACACGTTTTGTGATCTTCTAAAATATTATCAAACCTAATATGACAACATGACTTGGAAAGATTCTTCTGCCCAACGGTGATGACCTTTCCTAGTGTCGTGGTTTTCATAGTGATGTTTAATTTTGTCCAAAAATGTGTAACAAATCCAGTGAAAGTGTATAGTGAATGTTGGCGTCACAACATAAGGGATTCTTCTGCCCAACGGTGATAAATCACTTAATGTTATATGATGGCTGTGTTTCACTATTCATTATTTTGTGTGTGTGGGTACTGCTAGTGTGTTGTGACTCGACCCAACGGAGGGTCATAACGACGCAATTAGTACCACAATCATTAATATAGATTGAGGAAGCGACTAGTGTGTTATGGCTCGACCCAACGGAGGGTTATAATGACACAAATCGTTTTTCAATAAAACCACATTGGTTTTAATTTTTATATTCCTTGACATATTTTAATTTTCGCGTCACATACTATAATTATAACCTTGTGAAATTGATAGTTATTTCGATTGTATGTGGACATAATAAAGCCCTTAATTATTGTGCAGCATTGAACCCATCTATCATAACCAGTATGATTGGTAGAATTGAACTTTTGAGTGGAACAAATTATAAGAAATGGAAGGAACAAGTTGCAATTGTTCTAGGCTGCATGGATCTTGACTATGCTATACGATCTGATAAACCCAAGGTGCTCACCGCTGATGCCTCGGCTGAGGATCTGGCAGTGAACCATACGGATTTAGAAAAATGGGATAGATCAAATCGTATGAGCCTCATGATCATAAAGAGTTCCATTCGATGCGATTCGGGAGGTATTCTCGACTTACACCGCAAAGAATACATGTAAGCCATTAAGGAATAATTTCAAGGGACTTCTAAAGCCCTTGCCAGTAGTCTAATTGTTAAAATGGGAAACATGAAATATGATGGTCATAGCGGCATCCGGGAGCACATTATGAAAATGAGTGGCATGACAACTCAATTCAAAGAACTGGACATGGGTTTTTCTGAGGGTTATCTTGTTCACTTCATTATGACTTCTCTTCCTGCGCAATTTGGCCCGTTCCAGATCAATTATAACACGCAGAAAGAGAAGTGAAAGATGAACGAGCTAATCGCTCACTGTGTCCAAGAAGAAGAACGACTTCGGGCTGAAAAACCTGAAAGTGCCCATTACGCCGCTCTTGGCCCATCGAAACGAAATTTCAAGAGAAAATCGGGACAATAAAAAGGAAAGAACGTGAAAGCTCCTCCACCGGAAACCAAACAAGGAGAAGCTAGCACATCTACTTCTGGCATCAAGTGTCACTTTTGTAAGAAGAAGGGACACATTAAGAAGAATTGTCAGAAATACAGAGATTGACTAGTTAAGAAAGGTAATGACCTAGCTTTTGTGTGTTTTCAATCACTTTATGTTGATGCTCCACGCAATACTTGGTGGATAGATTTTGGTGCAACTATTCACATAAGTAATTCAATACAGGGATTTCGATCCAGCAGGAAGCTAAGTAAAGGCGAACGTACCATCAAACTCGGGAATGGAGTAGAAGCATACGTGGAGGCCATTGGGACTCTCCGTCTCATTTTAGATAGTGGTTTCATTTTGGATTTAGTTGATACTATTTATGTTCCCAGTATCACTAGAAACCTTATCTCAATTTCTAAATTGGATTCATTAGGTTTTGAATTTAAATTTGGAAATAATATGTTTACTCTATTATTTAATTCCGATATTATAGGTGGTGGCTCATTAGTGGGCAATCTTTATCAGTTGAACTTGGATTCATCTTACGCCCAATCTTTAGTTTCTATGCATGTGATTGATAAAATAAGTAAAGCAACGAGCACTCGATAACTCCTCCATTTTATGGCATAAACATTTAGGCCATATATCTAAGGATAGAATGGAGAGGTTAATTAAGGATGATATAATCGATGCGCTCGATTTCTCTGATTTCAATACTTGTGTTGATTGCGTTAAAGGGAAACTCACAAAGACTAATAAGAAAGGGGCCCTCAGAAGCACGAGTTTGCTGGAAATAGTCCACACTAATATTTGTGGACCGTTTTCAACTCCCGCTCTTGGTGGTCAAAAGTATTTTATTACCTTCACTGATGATTATTCTCGTTTTGGTTATATATTTCTCATTCGAAATAGAAATACCCTGGACATGTTTAAAATCTATAAAGTCAAGTTGAGTTACAACTCAATTCAAGATTAAAATTGTGAGATCGATAGAGGCGAGAGTACTATGGTAGCTACTCTGAAACAGGTCGCAATCCAGGACCCTTCTCCCTGTATCTACAAGAGCATGGGATTGTCGCTTAATACACCATCGGGAACACTGAATCGAGCGGTGTAGGCGGCGCAAAAATCGTACTCTTATGGATATGGTGAGAAGCATGTTATGCAACTCTCGTTGCCTATGTTCTTGGGAGAAGCCTTAAAAGCATTGCATATCCTCAATCGAGTTCCTAGTAAGGCGGTTCCCAAAACTCCTTATGAGCTATGGGTAGGCGTAAAACCGACTTTAGGATATTTACATTTGAAATGCTTTGGTGAAGCAAAGGTGTACAACCCACAATTAGGAAAATTGGACCCTAAAACTATAAGTTGTCATTTCATTGGTTACCTGATAGATCAAAGGCTCTGATTTTATTGCCCCACTCATAGTACGGGATTGTTGAGACTAGACATGCAAAATTCTTTGAGGATCATGAGATCAGTGGGAGTATAGAGCTTAGGAAAATCACTTTTGAGGAGAATCGGGTTATAATTCCTATCCCTTTTATCCAAGAAAAAGTGGCACCAACACCAGTTTTTCAAGCCAGTGTTGATGCACCTGTGGCTATACCTATTGACACACCCCACATTGAGGAGGCTCTTGCTCCCATGGCGACTGCCAATGATCTACCATTGCGTAGATCAGAGAGAGCAAAGAAGCCTGCCATTTCTGATGACTATATAGTTTACCTAAATGAGAGTGAGTTTGATTTTGGAAAGGAATCAGATCCTGTTTCCTTTAGCCAAGCCATGAAGAGCGACAAATCCACTCAATGGCTCGAAGCCATGAAAGATGAGTTGGAATCAATGAAACATAACTCGGTCTGGGATCTTTGTGAGTTACCTAATGGAGTCAAGCTCAGAGGTCAGAAATGGGTATTTAAAACCAAGCAAGACTCCAAAGGTAATATAGAAAGATACAATGCCCGATTAGTCGCTAAAGGTTTCACTCAAAAAGAGGGAATAGACTATAAAGAGACATTTTCTCCTGTCTCTAGAAAGGAATCCTTTCGGATAGTCATGGCATTAGTAGCTCATTTTGACTTAGAATTGTATCAAATGGATGTTAAAACTGCTTTTCTGAATGGCGACTTGCATGAAGATGTCTTTATGACATAACTTGAAGGTTTTCAGGTTGAGGGGGAGAGTCATTTAGTTTGTAGACTCAAAAGGTCTCTATATGGTTTAAAGCAGGCATCTCGACAATGGTACTTAAAATTTCACGAAGTCATTTCAAATTTTGGTTTTAAAGAAAATACTGTGGATCAATGCATATATCTTAAAATCAGTGGGAGTAAGTTTATCATCCTTGTTTTATACGTTGATGATATCTTACTTGTGAGTAGCAATTTGGGCATGTTATATGAGACAAAGAACTTTTTATCAAAGAGTTTTGATATGAAAGATCTTGGTGAAGCTTCCTACGTGATAGGAATTGAGATTCATCGAGATAGAGCCCGTGGCATATTGGGATTGTCTCAAAGAACTTATATTGATAAAGTTCTTAAAAGGTTTAACATGCACAATTGTTATCGTTGCCCATTAAGGGTGATAAATTTAGTCTACTTCAGAGTCCCAGGATCGATCTGGAGAGAAAACAGATGGAGATAATTCCCTATGCATCGGCAGTTGGGAGTTTCATGTATGCACAAGTCTGTACTCGTCCAGATATAGCGTATATAGTTGGCATGCTTGGCAGGTACCAATGTAATCCTGGTTTGGATCATTGGAAAGCAGCTAAGAAGGTTTTTCGCTATTTACAAGGGACTAAGGGACACATGCTCACATACAAAAGGTCGAATAACCTTGAAGTTATTGGTTATTCAGATGCTGACTATGCTGGGTGTCAAGACACTCGTAGGTCCACATCGGGTTATATTTTTATGCTTGCAGGTGGACTTATATCTTGGAAGAGCGTTAAACAAACGGTGACTACTTCGTTCACTATGGAAGCAGAATTCGTTGCCTGTTTTGAGGCAACATTTGAGGCGATATGATTGAGAAATTTTATCTCAGGGCTTCGAGTTGTTGATACTATTTCAAAGCCACTAAGAATCTTTTGTGACAATTCCGCTGCGATTGCTATCTCTAATAACAACAAGATTAGTGGGGGTTCCAAATATATTGATATAAAATATCTTGTTGTCAGGGAGAAAGTTCAGAATCAAATTGTATCTGTTGAAAAGATAAGTACGACACTCATGTTGGCTGACCCTCTCACTAAAGGTTTACCTCACAAGCTCTTTTTGGAGCATGTTGCGCGCATGGGGTTAACGGATAATTTTGATAGCCTTTGAGAGAGGATATATGCGAGTGAATACATTTGTTTAAATTGATTCAGAAATAAAACTTATTTATTTGCTTTTCCATTTTTATGCAAATAACTCCTTGGAATATATGGTGCCAGTAGATGGCAATAAAGTAGGACCAATATTAGATTGAGTTTACATGTAATCACCATTCAGTTTGTAAATTTACAATCTATGTAAAATCATACTAGTTGGAATCCATGTCGGTGCTGACTTCCAATACAGTAATTAATGAGCGGTCATATATCGATGATATGATATATTGACTACATTGATTCTGTGTTGAAATTCTCACTGGACTGGACTGATAATAAAGACTTTGATTGAAATTGATTGTGACTTACCATTCAAAGAAAGTTAGCTAACATTGGGTAATCGGGGTTTATTGACATAGTTTGGCCAAGTGGGAGACTGTTAGAAGTTCCTATTTTGGTGGCCATCACTATGGTCAAACCCGTTGACCGGTGAATGGTATAAGATCAACCTTAAGATGTACAATTGCTATTCTGGTGAGTTTGAAGAGAATAGGCAACTGCTTATTGTGTCTTTCAGTTAAGGTATGATTGTGATTTCTAATCACACTATAATTAGCAATTTCAGTCCTTAATAGGATAGGACTCTTTGGCTATAAATATAAGGGGTGCCTGGTCCCAACGATAGCTTGACATAATTCAATCCTCCCTATTGGCGAGAGCATCCCCATTGTGCTAGGAGACATTGAACGCGAGAACATCGTTGAAGATCGGCAACCAACCATCAATGGCTAACGCTCAAGGTGCGCATATTTATAGGTTATAAATTTATTGTTTTTGATTGATCATGCGCCTAGATCTTTAGGCTTAATTTTGGATGGTCGGATCGTCAGATCCATTTAGATTCCATCATGAACCTGTTTGACCACGAGTTGCAATATTGTTAACCTTACATTTAAGCTACTGGCTTAACCCTAGAAGCTTCATTCCACAATTCAGTTTACATATAATTGTTGCTTTATTTGCATTGCAGTCCAAAAACCCTTTGGCCCAACCCACAAACAAGTTACATTGACAGATTTGCCGCCCATAAAATTTCAGCTACAAACCCCACAAGGGCCACGACTCACTCATAAGATGTATTAAAAGATTTGTGAGCTGCAAATATAGTCACTCAATTACAAAACTAAGCCTGCCAATGGCATGGGTTGGCCCTCTACATGCCCCCCAAAGTAGGACTTTTGTCCTTATAACCCTGATCCGGCACAAAGCAGGTCGTGTTTGGATTATAACTTAATACGCCCAACGGCCCAGGCAATGCCCAGCTCAATTATATATATATATAATCTTTTATATTTATTTAAATATCTAATTACTACTTTTGTATCATAATCTCTCTACATGTATAACTTATTATTTTAGTTTCGACGAGTTTCATATAATAATACGGTAAAAGAATATAAAAAAATTATCTACAAATATAGATGACGGTTAGATATGAGTGTCCTCGCAATGCATGTGTTCTTCATTCTATTTTTACTATAAATTTATTTTAAATATTATTCTTTTTAAAATTATATAAAAATAAAATTTTGACATGCAGCCTTGCACTAGCCCAGCCCAGTCCGGCCTATATGGGTAAGTAAATGGTAGCCTGGGTGACCTGTGCTGGGCAAAAATTGATCAGGTCCGGCCTTAACCTGGCCCATTGACTGCCCTATTTGAAATCGGTTGTGTGCGCCACTTGCCACTAAGGTGCCAAAATCAGTATCGCACTCGGGTATCGGTCCACAGAGGGCCGATACGACTCAGCCAATACCTATGTATCGGCCTATTTAAAAGGAAAAATTTGACGTATCGGCCGATACCCAATATGGCCCCATATCAGGCAATACCGAGTTGGGATACCGATACATATTTAGGCCGATACATATCTGTTTACTGAGAAATCGATACATATCGGTATCGGCTGATTTTTGAAACCATGCCACATGACCAACAAATGCATTTGATCAGCGAGCACGCACGAAATGTGATTGAAGCATCATTCGCCTCAATTTATCTATTTTTATTTTTTGTAATGAATCATTAGCCTAACGGCCTAAGTTTATAAGTGTGCATAAGTGAACGCACGCCTATGCAACGGACTCCATAGGTGGGGGAATGTTGATCTGACGATAGGGTTGGTAGAGTCTACAAATCTAGAAATTGTATGGTTGAAATACATCCTCCACCTTTTGTAGATACGTGCGCCCTTTTCTTTCTTCAATGACTTGTAGGCTTGTAGCGAGTTTCATTTTCGGCCCCCCACGTGGCTTGTAAAACGCAAAATTGCTTTTGAGCCTTGACAAGATGAAAACCCAACACAGACGATGTTATGATGAATCCTCAAATATCCCACATTATTGAGATACCAACAAATTTCTAATTTTGTAGGATTGATTCCAGTTTCTCCCCCCAATATTACGGCCTGTTTGGACAGTTTTATAAGCCTGCAAAGCAGCTACCCTAGGACAAAAAAATCTTCAAATTATTATTATTATTTTATATATATATATATATATATATATATATATATATATATATATATATATATATATATATCTATTGATGAATTTGAATTATTTATTGAAAAAATTCTCTGAATAAGTTATCAAACCTTTTGCCAAATACTTAATATGTTGATTCTCTGAATTTTGAAATTTTTTGTATTTTTATTTTCATGACACATACGTTAATCATACTTCCTTATATATTAAACTTATTTTTTTTGTAATAAATTATTATCATTTTTTAAAAACTAATTTTTTTTTTTATATTTTCTCCAAATCTTTCTCAAATTTCATCCCAATAGGAACCCAATGGAAGGATTGTGAGGACAATTGTGAGGTTCAACGGTTGAACCTATTTGGTGTCCTACTGGATCTGCAATCATTGGACATGAGACTCTCGAATTCCATAAGTTCCAATTTTATGTAAGCCAAGATTCTCTCATCATCTAATTACTACAGATATGGTTAAACAACTAATCAAGTTGAATCAGGTGAGACCTTTGACGATCCAGACCCACATGCTACAATATTGTCTGATTCTAAGATCATTGTCCGATTTCCAAATCCAAACTTGGTTATTATAAAACTGCAACGAAAGAAACAAAACTATTGTCTGTTTAGGTATGGGTATTTGTACCCAAAGGTTTGGCCTATTCCACTTATGGTTCTACGTCAACCGCCTTGAATCAAATTCTCAAGATAGGGGTGTCTTTGGTTCGGTTTGGTTAGTTTTGGATCAAAATCACAAGTCAAATCGGTCCTAATCAGTTTCTAGATTTTCAAATTAAACCAAATCGTCCAACTCTTAAACCAAACCAACCCGATTAAATTCGGGTCGGTTTAGTTTGGTCGATTTTGGTTTTCCTATAAGTTCTACTTGCACATCAAAATTTTCTCAACTTCTCAATTGGTTTTCCTATAAGTTCTACTTTAATGCTTTAGGATTTTGGAATAAGCTAAAGACAACGGTAGAGTTTTATATAAAAATATGTATTTTACTTAAATGCCCTTTAAAATTAATCAAAACTCCCGCATATATATATATATATATATATATATATATATATATATATATATATATATATATAATTACTTACGAACTACATTCGGCTCGGTCAGTTTCGACTTGGGGAGGCTTGAAACCGAAACCAAACCAAACTTTTCGATTTTCTTTTTTTTCAAACCAAACCCAAACCGGTACCCATCCAAACCGAACCAAACCCGGCGGTCTGGTCGATTCGGTCCAAAAAATGCACAGCCATAATGGAGATCATTTTTCTTCTCAATCTTCCTCAAAATAGATCTCGAGATCAAGGCTCACCTATCAGACCTTACATGTTATAATTCTATAAGGAAAACATGAAATCCACATTTGACTGTCTGATAGGTGAGCGAAAATCACAAGATATATCATGTGAAATATTGGGCCTAATAAATGGGCCAAAATCCTAAGATCTAATGTGTAAAATATTGGGATAATAACTAATCTCCAATGTCTAACTCAAAGCAGTGAACAGTGTTTAATAGTGGAACCATCAGGAGGAACCTGAATCTTAGTTGTAAATATCAGTTCTCTCTCCACTGTTCAAGAGTCCATTAAGATTTAAGAGGCGCTACACATCAAAGCGTGGATTGAAGGCACTGAACCATTGGAAAATAATGCAATCTACATTAGAACGGGTTGCTCGAATGGGCTCCAATTTTATAGAGATATCGTCTGATTTAACATTTTGTGGACATGATGTCTTGATTTCCTAAAATTCAAAGCGTCATCTTTCTCAAGTAATTTATTGGCTTGCCAATGGGCATCTCATTAACAATGTCACAAAATTCTTCGAATATTTAAAAAAATTATTAAAAATTTATGACTTTAAGGTTCTATGCAGTAATCACGAATTATTCCCAAATTTATAAAAATTCGTATAGTTTAAAAAATATTTGTAAATTTTACAAATTATTCGTTAATAATTCAATATTGTTTCAATAAATCGTGACTTTTAATATTTCTTAAATTCTTTTTTATACTTTTTAATCTTATCCTTTATTTTTTTTCTCCGATATATCTCCAAAATTTCCCCCCAAATTGCTGGACTTTTTCGGGTTTTAACCTTACCGAATTTTTGTCGAACCCCCTGACTCGGTGATTATGATCTTAAATAGAATTTTGTACAGTTGAATGAGGGGTGAAAATGGGCTAACCCTTTTTGGTACTGGGCCGGCCTACCAGCAGCGATATGCCCATCGGGATAAGATTTAATTCATCCAATATATATATTTTTAAGCAATTCATCTAATCTTTCGGTCGGACATTAGTTTCGATTAACTTAAAATCTAGGCTCATCTGACTAGCTAGTGTGCATGTTTAACGGGTCAAATTGAACCTTTTTACCGAATTGGGCCAAGCCAAAGCTTTCGCACTTACTTTATATAGAAAAAGCAGAAAGAATCACTATTTGGGTCGAATATGAAATAGCCCACATATGCCGTTATGATAAATTTCATATTTTATATTAGATATATCGAACATATACCTAATTTTTTAAAAAATATTAATGATGCCTCTATCATTTGTGAAAATACCAAAAATATCCTTATCTTTAATGGTGGCCCAACGGTAGCGTCAAACTGAGACCAAACAAAAGGTTGCCAGGTTGGGTGCAAACATGGGCTTGCAGGATGTTGGCCACTTCGGATACAAAAATGCATTGCACGCAAAAATCTTCTACTATAAATCAATCCGCGGCCAACGGGTCCGGTCAGTGTCATACCAACCGGCCTGACCCAAGTTTTTTACTAGGTAGTAAGCACATCAACTTGACCCCTTGGGTTATGTTTGGTCAATTGAAAGGCCAGGTCGGGTTGACCTGTCCTAATATTTTACATATAAATTCACGTAAAACAAGAGTATTTTAACCGGGTCAAGTTTTCAGGCCGGGAATCGTGTGAGTCGGTTTTTCTGGTTGGGTCAGGCAATTTACTCTTGACTTGTCTGGTCGGGGTACACCAACAGGTCTGGTTGGGCATACTCTCTCTCTCTCTCTCTCTCTCTCTCTCTCTCTCTCTCTCTCTCTCTACTATATATTACTACATAAAATAAGAGTATTAGCGATAGCCAAAAACTGTAGCTATTACAAAAAAATTGTTGCTATTAGTCATGTCATTACAAAAAACTGCCGTTATTAGTCTTGTTGCTATCAAAAAATATCTTAACAGCAAATTCATATATATATATATATATATATATATGCCACGAGATTAGATTGAAATTAAAAACAGAAATGATTAGTTTGGTAACACATGCTTGGTGAAAGGGCCCTCCTTCATAGCAAGCCATCGTTCCACATCTTCGACCTTATCTCCTCCTACATTTATAACATATATCTTTCTATCTATTTCTAAGTTACGAAAACAAGTGTCCCACACATAACTCATTGACTTGACTTTGGAAAATTCTGACATGCAACTTGCTTTCCAACTTGTTCCATGCCAATGTGCCCACTAACAAAAGTTACCCCACGACGATTATTCCCTTGGCTTGCTTATTAAAAAAGCAGCCTCCTCTCGCAACAATGGGAGCATGTTAGCAATTGCTTATAGGTGTTCTCTAATGTAAGCATTTAAGGGTATAATGGCATAAGAGATTGTTTCGTAGCATAAAGCCTCAATTTAGTGGAGAGAATTCCCTTCCATTTGATGATCACTGAGTATGTCTCTTTATACAAGAGGTACAATCATATCTTTTATAACTTCACATTTTCTATTTTGGAGAGATTTTGATTAATAGATAATTAAAATTTTAACTTTAAGCATTTAATTTAAATTTGATAAGAGCTAGGGCCATTCGAATTTGGATTCGGTGGTGATGGAGGCTTGTCATTGATACACATCTGCAAGTGAAGCCTCCCACAAGTGTAAAATGTCAGCCACTTGATCGTTGATAGAGATGTAAATATCGAACATCGAGTTCACCCGCTTAACATACAATTTCAATATTGTGTTTCATGTGGATGTGAAATGGGATTGACTATAAGATTTGTAGCACAAATGTTGTCGTACCCTAACATTGGGCTCTTAGTTTGTGGACCCAAGTTCAGTGAGGAACGATTATAGCCACATGATTTCTATTGTTGCATTGGCAAGGCGCCAATATTCAAATTCAGTACTCTCACTCAAAAATCAAAATTTCGGCCGAAATTATCGGTTTCGGTCCCTACCGAAATGATAATTTGGACCGAAATTTCGGTCCAAATTTGTATGGGACCCAAATTATCGGCCAAAATTTTGGTTTTCGGCTGAAATTTCAGTTCAAATTTTCGATTTCGGTCAAGCCCGAAACCGAAATTTTACCCGAAATTTTGATCCTTGCTCTCTCTCTCTCTCTATATATATATATATTCAAATCCAGTACTGGATCATGGACCATGGGTTTGCTTTTCGAGAGCACCAGGAAATGACTATATATTCAAATCCAGTACTTGATCATGGACCACGGGTTTGCTTTTCGAGAGCACCAGGAAATGATGTTAGGTCACAGAAAGGTAGTGCAGCTACCAATTGACTTTTTATCATCCATACATCCTGCCCAATACACGTTTAAGAATGCAAATAATTGGAAATAATATGATTTCCAAAATGGTGAGTCACCATTGTTGACTAATGTAGTTCTGAGATAGGGGAGAATTACTTCTACATGGTATATATCTCAAAAACTATCAAGTCTTCCTTTTAAACTATGAGTAATGGTATAAATCTCGTGTGTAAGTAGTAACTCCCTATTTTTGATCTACAAACTAGAATTGTTGGGCCATGTGTGCAACCGAGGAAGTTGCATCATTTGCTTCTTGTTGCTCTTCTACTATGAGAAGAAATCCATGCAGTTCATTGTACAGTTCATTGAGGAAGATGGCTTCAGCACCAGTTACATTCTAGATTTTGAAAGGATCATACTCTAGGCGTCGTATAAATATCCAAGATTAAATCCTCATATGCAACTGGAGCAGTTGCGCGCAATGGCTAGTTTGTGTACTAACGTTTTGGGTTGTTGATTCAGGCTGTCTATAGCATTGCTCTCTGCTAACCCATGCCATAGTAGGGGTCACCAACTTTAGCAGGTTCCCATTCTCTTTGCTAACATTCTGCTACCTACTTTAGCAGGTAGCCCTTTTCCTTGATAACTCCTTGCATAGTAAGATTTTATGCAAGATTCAGTAGTTTTACCCTCCTCCTTACTCACTCCTTGTTAGAACAGATTTTATTTGCTTTGGTAGGGAGTTAGTAGAGGGCATGGAGGTTGTTGTTAGAGCAAATAAGCCCTTCTTTGCAGAGAAGTAGAAAGGAGAATGAGAACCAATTAAAGCAGATGAACTCTGCTGTGACAGGGGCTAGCAAAGAGCTATGCCATACGCAGCCTCAGTGACCCCAATAAGATGCTCAATTATTTGGTAATAGGATATTTGTTACGAAAGACAAACAAGAAGAAAATCAATCACACAAAAAACACAACAATTTTACAATGTTGTGCGGCAATGGTGTCCACGTCCATAAGTTTCGGAAAAAGGTTATCAAAGCAGTCAGTCGAAAAAAATATTAAATACTCTACCTAAGTTAGGGCTAACATAACAAGTGAAATTACTATTATATCCTTGACAATCTAGATTGGATCTTATGTAACCTCCACATAACAACAGTATCTAGCCTCTTACAGCACCCAACTAAGTCTTCGGATACGATCAACACTTACATGTCACATGTATTAGTGCCAGGAAGGATAAATCCCCGCGAGTGGTCAATTAACAAGGTGTGGGACTCGAACTCAAAATTTTCACTTTTTGAAGCGTGGTCCTGGCCCCTTGGTTAAGTTGCATTCATAATTGCATGAAACGCGCACGGATTTTGCACACAGGTGGTCTCGTGGGAGGGCAGTTCATACCACTTGCGAGATTGACAAAATAGCGAAGTGAAAATGGAGTCGATGGACATCCTCACCCTGAAAAACCGACCGACTTGACCTCAACCTGGAAAAGAGGCCAAACGTGACCCGACCCCTAAACTGACCAGCTGGTTCAAAATGTCCTAAACTCCCCTACCCACTTTATAGTATATAATATCGATTTGACCCAGTCCGACCCAATTTGAAATATCTTAACCCTTCTAATTCCTTTATATTGCAAATAAAAATATCTGATTGACCCGATTCGACCCGAATGCCGGATAAGGTGTTTCATGTGCTACCAAATCTTACCCGACGGGTAAACTTTAGTTATGCATCTCATCAGATTTGAAATATTGGTTTGGCTGGCTTAAAATCAAGTCCAAGGATCAAAATAGCGGTTTCGTTTTTGGGCATGACTAAATTCGAAAATTTGAACAAAAATTTTGGCCGAGAATTTCCCCTCTATATATATATTTGGATTGAAATTTTGGTTTAAATTATCGTTTCGATGGGGACTGAAACCAAAACAATTCTTATGGGCTGAAATTTTGAACTATGATGAAATCTACCCAACTCATTGACAGCCGTAGTTATTGTATTTGTTTTAAGATGCGCGTAGCCAGGGAAAAACTACCTATGGTTGATTTTATACGTTCTTTCCAATAAAATATGAAAATGAGTCACCTTTTATAGGAACATGGTAATAATATCTCCAGGTGTTCCGATCATTGTTCAAAATTTCAGCCGCAATTTGAAGATTTCGATCGAAATGTTTCGGTTTTGGTTCCCAAGAAAACCGAAATGAAAACTTAAAATTTCTGTTTTTTTTGTACTGTGGGGAAGATTTCAGGATTTTCGGCAGAAATTTTGAAATTTTGGATCAAAATTTTGGTTTCCATTCCCACTAAAACCGAACTGAAATCCAATTTTTTTATCCTTGGTTCCGATTGCTGTGAGATTACAAGATTTAGACTTGTGGTGTTAAAGATTATATGGGAAAATTATTTTATTAAAAAACAACAGTCAAATGCCATAAAACCAACGGCTAAAATAGGCTTCTGAGACCGCTCATGTGAAAAGTGTTTGACCATTCCTAAGGTCACCATATATAATTTTTTTCATATAATTTTAGACATCATAGATCTTTTCATCCACTGGCAAACCTGATGGAGAAAAAAAAGTGCCACATGTCCATTTCCTTAAAGAATTGTTGGGGGATAAGGGGACGCAGATGATAAAAGTCAAACGGACCTAATTTAACCTCACAAAATTAGCCTATAAAATGAGGTTTGCCCAAGATTTAAAGAGTTTAAGAAGGGCCAGCTCACACTCGATATGGGATAAAATCTAACACGCTCTCCCGCACAGGTTGACGAGATTGAACCAAATCATATAGATAAGAAATAAGTATTGTGTGGAGAAAAAAAAGGCTCTGACATATACCATGGTAAAATAGCCAAAAGATTTATAAGATGTCGTTTTTGTATATTGGGGATTGGGCAAGATGCCTATCATTTAATAAAGATTACTTTTAAATTCACATACCCGCGCCCAATCTTTGAGTTAACCCATACTTAAACTCGTTGATTGCTTTGGATAAGATGGAGAGATTGTTTTTTATCCCAATTTTTAACTAATGGATCTTGTGAACGTGGGCATACCATCAGACACCCAGTCTTTTATTTCACATGACACACATCCCAAAAGTAACCTTAAAAGATCACGAGGAACTCATCACGTTCAAATATGATTTTCATTTTACTTTTTTTAGATATGTCTCATATGAAATAAAAAATTGACGGTGTGATGATACACTCATGATGTCAAGATCGATTGGGAAGAAAAAATGATCTCCATCGCCTGATTCAAAATAGTCAATGGGGGTTTCAGTGTGAGTGTACTCCATGATTCAGTAACCAAATTTAAAGGTACTCTTCAATCATCCTAACTGTATGAAGACTGACAATATTGCCCCCCTAAAGTGGCATCATTTTGTAGTACACCCACAATTTCAAGACCCCTTGCTAGGAAGGGTTGGGTGAAAAATGTTCTCCATATACTGATTCAAATCAGTCATGGCTTTCATACGTAGGCGCCCTCAATAATCTGGTAGGTGCGAATAAAGGTACCTAGCTATACAATATATTGCCCACATTTGCCAAAGATATATTGACCTGAGCACCCCTTGCAGTGCCCAGGTCAGCTACCTAAAAATAACTCAATTATATATTTTCAATATTCTTCTAAATCATGATGCAGGCCCCCCTTGGGGTTGTCAATGCCCAAAACAAAGGATGAAATTTAAAAGGATCAAAATAGCATCACCAGCATAAGATCGTCCAAATAATGGAGAACCTTTTATTACCTTGTTAATCTAATCCTTAAAAAAAACTTACTTTCACATATATCAGAGCCACAAAAACCCATGAAAAAAGCTTTTTACAGGATCCGTGGAACAGTACTAGGGCCCATTCTTAAGCTTCAGGAGTTAATCCCATTGTACAATGATTGTAGATGGAATCATGGAAACGGCAAGTTTAATTCAAAGAGAGAAACTAAGTATTTTTCTTTGTGGGCCACTTATATTTATTTATATATTATAAAACAAGGTCTTCCTTTGAGGTGGTTGATGACTGATGATACCCAATTAATTTTATGTCATTCTGCACGCTGCAGAGAGTTGCTACCAATAAGTCATCACATGTTATTTATTTTCTAAATCAACGTCGGCCGGTGGTTCAACCCTCAACCTCACGTGTATCAGGGCCGTTTGTTACATTAATGCGTGAATCACTAGGTCTCAAAGTCGCCCTTAGAATACTATTTACCACCAGGTGACCTGGTTTATGGGTCATTTTTAGGGTACATGTTTGCCACATGGAAATATCATGTTTCTTACTTGAGTTGAAAACTGTTATTCAAAGATGAGTATCTTTATGGAATCTTTATTGAATCACACGTTAGATCATTTTTTGGCTATTTCACACAAACGGATTTTGGACCTGATGATCAATTTTCTTTTTCATATGGTATACACACCAAAAGGTCACGTCAAATTATATTTGGACGTAATGTGTGACATCTGCTTTTTCACTTACCTTTATTAAGATGTGTGTCACGTGGAATAAAAAAATGGGTTAATTGCTCTACAGCCCTATGTATATTTAATATTTTATGTAGGTTTATTTCTTTTTGGTTATTCGCCATTCATCCAAACATTGATGTCTCGGGCAACCCTAAAGCGGGGTAACCTAGCTACACAATTTACTTAATTGAGTAAGTTTATTTAATCAAAATACGAAATTTGCCCTCCTTTGTTGGAATTATGAACACCATTGGTTTAAATTTTGCCTCATGCATACGAGATGCATTGAGCGACATGTCTCAACTCTTGCATCTCGGGGCTTAGCGGGACAAGATTGATATGTGTTTCACGACATGATGTTAGAAAGTGTCTCATTTAAATTTTGGTTTGTATAGGGTAAATTTGTTCATGCCTACAACATTAAAAAGCAAGTACATTCAAAACCTACTTAAATTCGTTGATTGAATGAAAGTGGACGATTGAGATTGTTTTTCACCCCAATCTTCCACACAAGGGATCTTGAGACTATAGGGGTACCATCAGACAAGAGGCCCTAAGCTCACATGGTATATATCACACTCAAACATGATTTTAGGCCAAAATTTCTAATAGCTGAACCTAGTGGAATGAATAAACGACTGTCTGATGGTAAGCTCAAGGACTCAAGACCCATTGTGTCAAAGATTGGAGTGAAAAAATGAAAAGACCCGTATTTTAAACTCGAGTTAGACTGACCCCGTGTGTGTATTCGGCTCGGCAACCGACGTCACCATTTGTTTTGAATTTTTATCTAGATGTAATTGTGCGGACAGATTTTGATTTAGAGCCCATTTGGACCCTCGTGCGAAAGTTGTGCACCGACCTCGGTGTGGCCGTTCAACACCGGGCTTGAGTTTTAAAATTAGAAGTGTATAATACATAAGAGGTGTGTGTGTGCTTAACTTTGTCAGCAATCCTATTATAAGAAGGAATTGCATTCCCGTATTATACTAGGTTTTGTTAAGAGAGGAAGAGACGTGAGTGCCGTGAAGAACCGTAGTCGTTTGATAGTTATCCAACCGTGTGAAACTCCGTCTTCTCTCTTCTTCAATCATCGTAGGAGATCAATTTAGAAAACCTCCTCCTCTATAACCCTCTTTATTGAAAACCCTTGAACCTTAGAAAGAACTTGAATCAACCTTGGATTTGTAGTTGGCGTTTGGGAGAGGTTGAGATCATTGGGGACGTGTTGGAGTTGTCTCTGTGAACTCGTGGGATCGATCGCTGCGCGAATCGTCGAGGAAACCCGTCGGTTTCGTTCCGAAGCTCCATTCGCGTGACTCATTTCTAATCTAGGAATCCTTAGATTAAAGGTACATTTTAATTAAACTTTTTTATTAAAATCATTAGATTAGTCATGGGTTTTGCTTTGGGATGTATGGGTTTCGATTCGGGTGAAAACGAAAATCACATATCAGAGTTTCGCCGAGCGAGCGAGCTATTATCATCGCTCGAGCGAGGATACATTAAAATACTCAAAAGGTGTTCCCTGCCTCGCTCGAGCGAGCTTTTGTCATCGCTCGAGCGAGAAAGTTCTGAAGGATCTTGCTCGAGCGAGCTATTATCGTCGCTCGAGCGAGGTATTGCCGAACTTCAATTTTGTCTTAGTATTTTAGTCATAACTATTTATCCCGAACTCCGATTGAGTCGATTCGTTTTGTGTTGGAAAGCTAATGGAAAAATCTACAACTTTCATGTTTTGACTAACTCGTGGATCAATCGTCTTGATGGTCAAAAATATATGAGAATGTTACATCAAATTCTAGGATTAGCGCAACTTGCCTGTTTTGACTTATTTTTGAGGAAACACTTAAATAGGTCTATATTATTAGTAATTAGAGTTAATCTTAATGCATAAACGTATATTGTGATGTAGATTGAGGGCGAGAGGCCATCAATAGGACCTTGCTTGACTTCGCACTCCGAGTTTTGGTAGGAGAATCTCATCATTACAGTATTTTATTTTAATTCGCATGGATATTTTGAATTAAAAACTTTGAACTTGCATATGCCATTGAAATCACATCTGTAAACTGAAATTGATATGAATGACTGAAAATCTAAATCTACCTGAATCCTGAAACCTGAATCTGCTTAAGCTTTGAAAATCTGAAATCAAGAACCTGAACTATGTATAAGAGACTTGGATCTGATTTATATTAGTATCTGCATTTGTTTTATGATTGACCTGAACGACACTTCAAAAATTCCTGAACAATTTCCTGGCACAAGTTTTCCTCATTACGCAGGGGCTTGTGCATCCTGAAAAAGGGTTCATGAACGACGATGGTAGGTAGGGGTTCCCATCGGCTATATTCCTGCTCTCGAGATATAGTTTACTCGGGAGGTATTTTAAATTGAGGATTAAGTCATGAATTACTGAACTTTGCATATAGAAGTTAGAGAAACTAAGACATCAAACATCAGACTGTTTGAAACTGCCACACATTTAGAAATAAATCTTACATATGATTTTCGCACCTAAATTCAGTTTATTATCTGTTTATATGTTTGACAAGCTATATTCCGATATTTGTTTTGAAATCATGTTAGTTAAAGTAAAATGTCGTAGATGTCTTTCTTCTACTGAGCTTTGTTGGTTAGCTCACTCTGACTATACGTCAGCAGTTCGTGGACGGGCTATTCGTATCGTGAGACTTGAGGTTCCTCCTGAGGAGTTTTTCCAATATAGAACTTACTGATTTTCTTATTTGTGGTGAGAGTTAGACTTGAATTTGTGAGCCCATTTTAGTTGAATATCATAGTTTTATACTTGACGTTGATTTTCGTTATGAGCCATGTTTCGATGATGGTCGGCAATCATCGGTGGTTCTTTACTTTTAATTGCTTCCGCTTTTATTTTAGCTATGGATATTTATTGCACTTTATTCTGATATGTGCCCTGTTTGTCCGGCTTATCGTTTATTCGATAGGTTGGCGAACCGGCCTTTCCTATACCTGAGGGATTGGAAAAGTCGGGTCGTCACAAAAAATGATCTCAATCGGCTGAATCTAAGAAGTCAATGGGTTTCAGACATAGGCGCTTCCAGTTAACTTGTAGGCATGAACAGATGTACCCGATCATATATGGTGCCACCTTGAGTAGTTTCACTAAAAATAATAAGGGATAATAGCTACTGTCAGCCATTTAAACATCAAAATGGTATTTAAATGATCTTACACTATTATTTTAAGATTTTGAATCATACACCATTAAAGGGTGGTAACAATTTTGCCATGTGGCATGCATATATGAGCAATCCAAATTCTCAAAGGCCCAATCATCATTTAAATGTTTCTTATAAAAAAAAATCATGTCTATAAATGATTGTGAACCATCCGTTTGATAAACTTTAATATAAGCCATTAAATTCAAAAACAACTAATATTAGAGTGTTCAAATTGGATGGCTAAAATATGTCAATGAGTCTAATTTTTAGACACATTTCCCTTTAATGTATGATCTATCACTATAGTGGTATTGGATTACTCACATCTTAAGCCATGATTGGTGTAAGATCACTTAAACATGGTGTTTAAATGCCAGTCAGAGTGTCAATGTTCAAAAATTGAAGGTGAAAAATAGAATCCATGAATATCATGGGCAAAACGGTAATTTGCTTGTTAACTCAACCACACGGCATATGTCTTTACCTTATCTCTTCGTCCATCTTTGGATGAATCTTAAATAATGAAAAGTGAAGGGACCTATATATAATTTCATAGAAATATAAGGACTACAGTGCAATTAACCTATAAAAGATTGTCCGTTCGATAGTACGGCCAAGGTTTTTGATTGTACTCTTACCTTAGGAAAGATAATGATTAAAACTTTTTGGAGAATATAGTTCTCCCTCTTCTTCAATAAAACGGTGGGGACCTTAATCTCATTTATTCATCAAACAAAAATTATGGTACAACCATGCCCTCTAGAGTCAAGATCATGGATCAAAATTTCGACCGAAACGTTTTGGTTTCGGGAATGACCAAAACGATTCAGTTACGGGCATGCACGAAACCAAAATCCAAATTAGCAGAAATAAATGTATCGCTAGGGGGGGGGGGATTTTCAGATTTTGGTTTCGGTCATATCCTAATCGAAATTCAACATGAAATTTGTTGTTTCGCTCTAACTTGGAGAGTTTGAATTGTAGTTGGACTCCAACTTGGAGGTTGGCTCTAACTTGGAGGTTGACTCTAGCTGGTAATAGCCTAGTTACGTTCAGACTCTACATAAGGGTAGTTTCTCTTAGATCAGAAGTAGAATTTGTGTCTTCTATATAAAGGAAAAACTGTTCGCCAAATTATAGAGTTGAGATATCATTGTAAAGCTTTGGAAAAACTATTTAGAGTTTTTAGAAGAGCATTGGTGAGACTAGAGTGTTCTTGTATTTTTGTGTGATAATCAATATATATAGTGGATTATCGCTGCCCGTGGACGTAGGCATATTGCCAAACCATATAAATATTGTCTCTTGTGTGATTGTGGTTGATATTCTTCTATTTTGCGTTCTTATTTAATCGCTCAGCGTGAGATCGTTTGTTAGTTTGTGAGCTTTCGCACAACAAAATGGTATCAGAGTTATTAGATTTTTGTTCTAAGATCAGAGATGACATCAAAGTCCGCAAAAATTTTGAACGCGAAGTTTGGGGTTAAAAAATTTGACGAAAAGATTAATTTCGGCTTGTGGCAAGTACAAGTTCGGGATATCTTGATTCAACAAGGGTTGCACAAGGCATTAAAACGGCGTTTGGGTAAGCCGACGGATATATCCAATGATGATTGGAAAGAATTCGAACTTCAGGCGTGTAGTATGATTCAACTATGTCTAGCGAAGGAGATTACGTATAATGTGATGCGGGAGAACTCGGCGGCCTCACTGTGAGCAAAATTGGAGAGTCTCTACATGACGAAATCTTTGACGAGACGTCTATATTTCAAGAAGCAACTATACAGGCTGCATATGAAGGCAGGTACTTTTCTCAACGAACATCTTAATGAATTTAACAAAATAATATCTGAATTATTAAATGTTAGAAGAGGTTAAGGATGAACCAAAATCCTATTACTTTTGTCTTCCCTCCCCGATTCCTATGAGCACCTTGTTATTACGCTGTTTTATAGAAAGGATACTATTGAATTGAAGTCTGTTACTGAGGCATTGCTTTCTAACGAGATGAGAAAGAAAGGTTCAAATAGTGATAGACAAACAAATGACTTGTTGGTTATGGAGAGAGTAGATGACCGTAAATTCGGAAGAGATAGATCAAAGTCCAGATCTAGATCCAAAAATAGAAAGACAATAGAATGTTACAAGTGTCATAAAAAGGATCACATCAGAAGACATTGTCCACTATTACAAATAAAGAGGGACAATGCTCAGGATAAGAAACAGAAAAGGGTTATTAATGAGGCTAGTATAGCTGAACAAGTTCCAGATGATGATGGAAACGTATTTTTAATAGTTTCAGATAAATACTAGCATAATGCACTGATACTTGATTGAGGGTTCTCCTACCACAGGTGTCCAAATAAAAACTAGTTCGCGTCTTACAAAAAGGTGGATGGTGGAACGGATTTGATGGATAACAATATGACCTATGAAACAGTTGTAAATGGTAGTATCAGAATAAAGATGCACGATAAGATTGTGAGAACATTAATCGATGTACGTCATGTTCCGAAACTGAAGAAACACCTCATATCGCTTAGTATACTATACTCAAATTGACTCAAGTTTGTATCTCAAAGTGGAGTTTTGAATGTGACAAAGTGATCTTTGGTTATGATGAAAGTGAAAAAAGTTGGGAACCTATTCATTCTATCAGGGAGTATACTGATAAGTGGAGTAGCAGTATATACGTCAGATGATAGTGGTTTGTCCTCTATACAATTATGACACATGTGTCTGAGGCACATGTTAAAAGAGAGATGATAGAGTTAAGGTCGAAAAAGTTAACTTTTGAGAGCATTATGTCATCGAAAAATAGTGTAGGGTTAAGTTCAACACAACGGTTCACACTAGAAAAGGCATACTGTATTATATATATTCAGATGTATGAGGGCCTTCAAAAGTCGCCCTTCTAAAGGTGGTATCAAGTACTTCGTCTCCTCCATCAATGATTATTTTTGGTATGTATGAATCTACATAATGAAGAGTAAGTATGAGGTATTGAAAATCTTCAAGAGGTTAAAAATATTATTTGAGAGCCAGACTGAAAGAAAAGTCAAGAGGTTGTGAACCGATAATGGTGGTGAGTACACTAGTGGACAATTCCAGGAGTTCTGTGAAGAAAATGGTATTGCTAAGCATTTCAAAATGAAGAATACACCGCAACTGAATCGGATAGCAGAACGTATTAATAAAACTCTACTTGAAAAGGCAAAATATATATTTTCCAATGCAAGATTGGGTAGAGAGTTCTGGGCTAAAACAATAAGTATAATGTGCTATCTAGTAAACAGATCATCCTCTACAACAATAGAGTGCAAGACTCCGATTGAGATGTGGTCAGAGAAGCCTACAGATTACAGTGCATTGATGGTTTTTAGTTGCGCAGCTTACTATCATGTCAGAGATAGTAAAATTACCTAAGGGCTAAGAAAGTGAGTTTCTTAGGGTATACAAATGGTGTGAAAGGATACAGGTTATGGTGTCCTGGATAGAATAAGATTGTGATCAACAGAGATGTGGCCTTTGAAAAATCTGTTATGCAAACTTCGTAAACAAATCATTCAAATTAGAGAAGAGGTGGCGAAAGATCAATTTGAGATAGGATTAGAAACTCATACAATTATTACATCAGAGGAAAGTTTAGAAACAGTTGAGAGAGGGCCAAAACAATCCTTACCAGATAGAAGACTCAAAAGGAATATTCGAGCACCAATTCACTATGATTACGAGGATATAATTGTCTACGTATTCACATTGGATAGTAATGAGTTGTCTTCATTCTAGGATGTAATCAGTAGTAGATGTGCACTGGAATGGAAGACCGCAATGAGTTAAGAGATGGATTCTCTTTACAATAATCAAACTTGAGAATTGACAGAGTTAGGGTTTAGGGAAAGAGAGCGAATGAGTGAAAGTGGGTTTATAAGAAGAAAAAGGATTATCCGAAAAGTAGTGGTACAAGGTACAAAACACGATTGCTAGCAAAAGACTATGCACAAAAGGAAAACATTGATTACAATAAGGTGCTCTCACCAGTTGTGAAATACGGTTTAGTCCAAGTTTTATTGATAATTATAGTACAATTGGATTTAGAGTTGGAGCAACTCGATGTGAAAATTGTATTTTTACACGGTGATTTGAAGGATGAGATTTATATGAACTAATATGAAGGGTCAAGTCTCATGGAGTAGAGATGTTAGTGTGCAAACTGAATAAGTCCTTGTACTGGTTGAAACAGTCGTCGAGACAGTGGTACAAGCGATTTGGCACATTCGTGGAGAGCCAAAATTATATTCGAAGTGAATACGATAACTGTGTTTACTTCAAGAGGTTAGCGGATGACTCATTTATTTATTTTCTCTTATATGTTAATAATATGCTCATAGCTGCAAAGAACATGATGATTATCAACAAGTTGAAATCTCAACTTGAAATAGAATTTAAGATGAAGGAGGATCTTAGCGCAGCGAGAAAGATTTTAGGGATAGAGATTCAGAGAGAGAGAGAAAGAAAGGATAGTTGTGTCTGACACAGTTGAATTATTTGGAGAAGGTACTCTCTCGATTTGGTATAGAGAACTCAAAGGCTGAGAGTACTCCATTAGCAGCTCACTTCCGTCTTTGACTAGTATGTCTCCTCATACAAATGAGGAGCGTGAGTCTATGACTTGTGTTCCCCATGCGAGTATGCTTGATAGCTTGATATACGATATGGTATGCACTCGACATGATATTTCGCAAGCCGTTAGCGCAGTTAGAAGGTATATGGCTAATCCAGGCAAAGAGTATTGGCATGCAGTAAAATAAATTATAAGGTACATACGTGGTACCAAGGATGTCGGGTTGGTTTTTTTACAGTGGTACAGATTATCAATTATGCGGATACATATATTTAGATTATGCGGGTGATTTGGATAAACGTCGGTCTACAATAGGATATGTGTTTACGCTATCAGGTGATCAAATTAGCTGGAGTTCGATGTTACAGGATACAGTGACTTTGCCTACTATAGAGGCAGAGTATATAGCAGTAATAGAGACAAGAAAAGAAGTATTGTAGCTTCAGGGCATAGTTGGTGATTTGAGGATCACATAGGAAAGTGTGTCAATGTGTTCTGCGATAGCTAGAGTGCTATTTACTTAGCAAATAATCACGTGTATCATACTCGTACAAAGCACATTGATACACAGTATCACTTTGTACGGAAACTAATCAATGATGGCGAGATATTTTTAAAGAAGGTGAGTACGAAGGAAAATCATGTGGATATGATGACAAATGTGGTACCGATAGTCAATGTTAAACATTGTTTGGAGTTGATCAATGTTCAGTAGGTTTGAGTACCCTCGGGGCACTGGTAGCAGCGGTGATATAAGAATAGTAATGATTGAAGAAAGAGCACATGGTGAAACTTAGAGTCAGGTAGAGAATTGTAGTTTGGCTCTAACTTTGAGAGTTTGAATTATAGTTGGGCTCTAACTTTGAGATTGACTCCAACTTGGAGGTTGAATTATAGTTTGATCCTAACTGGCAATGGTCCAGTTATGTTCAAACTCTATATAAGGCTAGTTTTTCTTAGATTAAAAATAGGATATGTGTCTTCTATATAAAGGGAAAGCTTTTGGTCAAATTATAGAATTGAGATATCATTGTAAAGCTTTAAAAAAATTATCTAGAGTTTTAGTGAGGCTTGAATGTTCTTGTATTATTGTGTGATTATCAATATAGTGGATTATCGTTGCCTGTAGACGTAAACATATTATCGAATCACATAAATATTATCTCTTATGTGTTTGTTGTTGATTTTCTTCTATTTTACGTTCTTATTTGATCATTCATCGTAAGATCGTTAGTTAGTTTGTGAACTTCACCGTAACAAAATTTTGATCCTTGGTCCGAATCCCTCGTGTGAAAAATTGATCTCCTTTGTCAGACTCGTAGGTTTAGAAGCTTCTCTTCTAAATGCATTTAACCTATGTCCGTTGATCAGCCTCGTTCAACCATGTACATCTATAGTTTTGAACCTTTTAACCGTTGGCTTGATGGCCCATTGTCCATTTAATCCCCTTGAGATCATGTCTTCTAATGTCTATTCTTAATAAGCAATACCATTTATTTAGTCATATTCCATTTCGTTGAAAAGTGCCGTCGGATGTTTGCTACACATAACGGTCCTCATAAGCGACTCTTCAAAGCGTCTAACCTTATCTGGTTTTGAACGGATATATATTCCCCCAAGCATAATTGCGTGAATCTAAAGTTCTATGAATTAATCACGAATTTATGAAAAAATTACCAATTTAAAAAAAAAAATTCAAATTTTGCAAACAATTCATAACTGATTCAAAATTTCTTTAATAAATCATGATTTTAATTATTCTTAAAAAAGTTATACTTTTTCATCTTATGTTTTTAAAAAAATCTCGGATTCATCTGAATTTTTCTTCTATCTTACCCATTTTTGCGAAAAAAATCCGAGTTTTAAACCATGCCAGATACAGCGGAACCCCTGACCATGCTCCCAAGTGGATTAATTCCTAATACATTGGACCGTCTTCATCCATAGTAAGTCGCAAAACCGTAATGGTTTTTGTAAATGACACTCGAAGTTGACCATAACTGCTCCTCGTAGACAAGTTCACCGCTTTTGGCCAACTTTTGGCACCATCAGTCTATCAACCAGTTCATAGGTTACCCATCTATAGGTCATCTATGCCTAAAAACTACATTAATTAAATTATAAGTTTCCATCCATAAATAGGTCAACTGCCTGCATTCGGTTGGTCTATAGAGTAATCGTAATAATCTGCCAAAATTTAGGTTGATCCGACGGTTGTTAATGTTCTATGAGGACTTGAAGGTATTCAAAAGAGTGTACACTAAGGATCGAACACCAGATGTGACTATAGGTGCCAAAAGAGACCGTGTCTTTATCTAAATGACACTCAAAGTTGACCTTTTAGTGCAATTGACAATCTTAATTTTGATGTGATATGTATCTAAAAATGACCAAAGTTTCACTTAAGAAGGGGAAGCTGAGCTCGCTTCCTACCAATAAAGTGGTAAAAAAAATACATTGATTTTGATAGTTTAGAACTGTGTTAGTTAATTCGCTCATTTACTTGCTAATTATGAGTTAAGTACAATGAACCAATTTGGAGTGTAATAGTTTAATTGATTTGCATTTCTTTAATTAACACGTGCAAATTTATATAATTATGTAAGAAAGGAGCATAGTGACAAATTTTGTTCTCATCAACATTTCGGTAGGGGGTCATTTCGGATAAATTTCGAGAACAATTCGAAAAGTTTGGGAGAAACTTTGGAGAGTATAAAAAATATTAATATAAATTAACTTAAATTTCATAAAATTTTATTTATTATTTAAAAAATTAGAAGAGATTTATTAATTTTGGTGAAATTTCGTTAATTTCGTCAAAATTAATTAAATTTCAGCGATTTCTGAGAAATTATCGAAATTTCACCGAAAGTTTGCCCTACTCCTATCTCAATAAATTTCAAAGAAATTTTGGAGAAATTTTTCACTATGGAAAAGAGTGTAAGTTAATATTAATTATAGAATTAATAGACACTTTTAAAACTCAATATTTTTTTGATAAATCACTTTTAAAATTCTTCTAATTACCCCTAGCAAATTAATCAAGTTTGCTTGGTAATGCTAAATTCTATATTGGGCGAACTAAGTAATTTGGGTTAAAATCGATATTGTCAAGTGGCTTAGTTCAATAATGTCTGCCCTACAATATAAAGATTACAATATAAAAAATTTATAGTGTTAAAGACTGGGGCACAAAAAAAAATCATTAATTTACCGATAAATAAAAAACACAAAAGAAGGCACGCACATTAATTTCTATAATGTAACTCAATGCATTCAACACCTTTCATATCAGAATCACATGTAACATGCACCAAAAATTTACCAGTGAGTCACGTCCCTCCGGGCGCTCAAGTCGGGTACCTAATACCAACTCCATCAAAAACAGTTTAAAGTTCAAACTAGCGTCCAAATTTAGCTAAATGTTTATTTGCACTTTGGAAAAAGTAAAAGAGGGCGCTTATTAAGTGTTGAAGCCTCTAAGGGCCATTAAATTACCATAATAACAGGTGGAGGTAACTTTTGGTGTGGTTAAACTTCACTTCCCATGCACGTAAAGGAGATAACGAGTGTGTCCCGAATTTGGGAGGCAAAAGCGTACTTCTTGCTTGCACGGTTCCGCTGCTACGACGAATGATGAAAACACAAATAAAGTGATGACTGTCTGTATTAGCGTAAAAGACAAATAGCCTTGAAATTCGAAAGCAAGACCAAGACCGCGCTACATTTTTTTTCAGAGGCATTGGTGTAATTAAAAAAGTTTTAAAACTGCTTACTATTTTAAATCATACTCACCAAGTTGGGGTCAAATTCAAAAAAAATTAAGAGAAATAATTAAAAAAAATAAAGTTAAAAAGTATAAAATAAAATTTTCAAAAATATCAAAAGCCATGATTTATTGAAATTTTTTTAAATTAATAGTAATATATTTTCAAAATTTGCAAATATTTTAGAAATACATAACTTTTTTGTAAGCTCAAAAATAATTTGTGAATTATTCGTAGAACCTTAAATTTACTAATTATTTATTTATTCATGATTTTGTTAAATATTTGAAGAATTTGGTGAGTATGATTTGAATTAGATGACGAAAATCTTTTTCATCCCAATCTTCGATGCAACAGATTTTCAGTCTGTCGGTAGCCTACATTTAAGGGTGAGATGCTAATTTCATGACACATGACAAAAAAAGTGAACGTAATCACAATTTATCATCAAATGAGGTTCTTGTTTCTTTTTGGGGATCTACGCGGGATGAGTAAACATCTAATCATTTCATGATATCTCATGATCGTTCGATCTATTGTGCGAAAGATTACAATGAAAATTGTTTCCATCATTTAAACAGTCTTAATAATTTATTTTTTATCATATAAGTGAGGTGGCCAAAATATAAAGTGGTGTGGTATTAGTAAGTAGTAACACCAACCCCGTAACAAGATATAATAGTTTCAGGAAATGTGTAAATGGATCCTGAAAAGTAGCTGGCAGAAGAGACGTACATGCGAGCTAATTTACGTTAGGTGGCACGGGATGGCGTGTTCGACCATCGGTGGGTCCAAGTTTCAGTCGCATGGGTTTATCCTGGTGCACCAGGTTCTGCACTCAGTGGCATCTTTCCTGGTCAACGGTCAAACCAGCACTGATTCCTACCACTGACTTACCATTGAGAAAAAAAGACCTTTAGGGAAATTTACCATATCGGCCCTGTCAGATACGCTTTTTACGTCAAAAGCCCTGTAATTTCACCTTTACCCAAATCAATTAGCTCCAAGCCTAGCCGACCCTTAGGTTAGCAAAATGCCCAAATTACCCCATTTCTTTAACGCACAAAAACATCTTCTTCCTTATTTTAATCTGGTACAGTTTTTAAAAGTCAGAGGTGGTAAAGGTGACGACGTCTTCTCCTCAATCCAAACTATTCCGATCTGCTATTTGGATCAACCTAGATATACCTTTTTCGTCAGAGACTGTAGCAGATTAGAATAAGGAAGAAGATGATACACTTATATAATTTAAAATTTTAAATATTTGCATTTTTCTATGTTTACGCGATGTGAAACGAGATTTATTAGATAACTATTACGAGCTGCTATTTGGATCGATAAATCGTCCAGGTTGAAGGCTACGATATAAAATCGATGGTTTAAAATAGATATGAGAAAAAGCGATATCGACTCAGCGATCGATATCAACTCTGTACATATCAGTCGATCATTTTTAAAATTAAATCATCGACTCTGTACAAAGAAATCATCGACTATCTGAATCGCCATCGATTATATAAAAAATAAAAAAATAATAATAATAAGTAAAAATTATATAATCGATGACGATTCTGTACAGAGTCGTCATTGATTACATAAAAAAAAATTATAATAATAAATAAAATTTTTTTTTATATAATCGATGACGATTCTGTACAGAGTCGTCATCGACTCGGTACAGAATCGTCATCGATTACATAATTTTTATTTATTATTATTATTATTATTATTATTTTATTATTATTATTTTTTTAATGTAATCGATGGTGACTCTGTATAGAGTCGATGGCATTTATGCAGTCGATGATCTTAAAATGATCGGATTATGGAGATTTAAAATCAATTTGATCGGTACCGACATATAACTCTTTCTCATATCTATCTTTTAACCATCGATTTTATATGTAATCGAAACCAAACCTTTATTTGCAGCCAGATATTTTATTTCTATACCACCAAGCCGGCGGCCATTTACATGATTTAAACACTAGCCACAAGAAAGTAGAGAAGAGCAAAACTAATTAAAACACGATGAAGGCTTGAAAATGAACATAAAAGATTGTCAAGCTCCGATGAACTTTTTTCGATAATTATAGTTACAGAACAAGCTTGTTAGAACGACAAGAGAATATGACCTATAAAGTCGACCCCAAACTATAAATAAGATTAGATGATGATAATAATGATAATGATGATAATGATAATATTAATGATTATAATAACTAGGGTTGGGACGGGTTTAAAGTTTACGGTTTGAATCTTAGAGTGGATCTCATTTTCTATCCTTAATCTTTAGCACAATAAATCTTGAGATCAGTCCTATCATCGTAATGTCTGATAAATGTTGATTTCTCATTATATACATACCAAAACGTGACCTGAAAATAACATTGATGATATGCTCATCATGATCACACACTTTTGGGATTTGTATCATATGAAATCATAATCTAGCCGCTGATCTTATAACAATGATCACAAGAACTATTGTTGTTGAAGATTGGATGAAAAGAAGGAATCTATGGTTGCAAATAACCGTACTCTAAAAGTTTTGATGGCATGCTTGCGTTCTCTCTTCAACTGGAGGAACTTAGAAGTACACGTGTAGGGTAAATGCTTATCATCCATCCTAAAGCTAGATATCAGATAGATCAGTTGATCAACTCTTGCGTGATGTTATTTACGGTTGAGATTCCACAATCACGCGTACCTTGTGTTTGTTGAGGATTAGCAAGGGGATTATAAAATATCACGTGTTTAAGGAGTTGGATGCTGTTAGATGCGTCATAATCAGCAACCGTTTTCCTACTTAAAACGATCAAATCAATAAAATTAGTCAATCTAATAGCGTCTAATCCTCAAAACGAATATTGATCGATTCAATAATTATCCGAAGCTATTACTTGCACTAGAAAATTTGGTGCTTGTATCAAATTTTAAAGAAAGACTTGTGCGTTTGGGAACCTCTGTTATTTGAAAACACTAATTTAAACTGTTGGATTTGAAGTCCATGATTCAACAATATTAAGTGTAATTAGGGCGAAATATAATCTTCATTATGTGATATATAGTAAAACACTATTATCTAATTCAACAATTGTCTCTAATAGATCATACCAATTAAATATCTTGTTTTGCTCTAATTTTATTCACTGAAGATCCACGGATCATGAACTTCAAATCAGATGGCACAGATTATAATTTTCATGAACTTCAAATCAGATGACACAGATTACAATTTTCCATGCCACGTGTCTTTAGAATATCAAATCTTTCTTTAAGTTAGGTGCAAGGGTCCAAAATTTCAAGTGCAATTAATGGTTCCCAAGGGCAGTTTGGGCTGTCCACGGGTCGGGTCGATCCAATAACCTATAACCTAACCGTTCATAGGGGCAATTTTGCCATCTGGGCAACCAACTGGTTAATGTAAAAATAACAATCGTCGAAATCGGTCGGGTTTGATCTGGGTGCGGTTTGACCGAATCTAAACTTTTGTACGGATCCGTATAAGTGAGTAGCCAAAGAAATCACGGACTCCTATTTAAAAATTGATTATTTTTGCTTTGAATTTTAATTTAACTGAGGCGAGTTGCTTCCATCTTACTCATCCTTCCATCCTCTGGATCACGTGCGCTCGCACGCTCATCTCGAGTCCCGACGCACCAACAAGCCAAGTGCGTTAAGCAACATCCTCCTCTCATCCTCCCAAATCCCAAGTAGCATATTATTAATACGCCAGAATAAAAATGAAGAATGAGGCATGTAGCAATATTATTCTTATTTTATTTTTTTATTCACACTTGTCACCATTCAAATAACAACATTGCCTTTAACTTGAGCCTTTCCTTTTCTTCCAAATATATTTTGTTCTTTGGTTTTAAACAACTAAATAGCATATTAGATTAAGAGGAGGCGCTTTTTCTTAAAATAAATAAATTAGGGTATCCCAAGCTTACAACTAATCTTTAGAAGTACTCACTCTCATTAGGCCACAAGTTTGCTCTTTTGAGGCAAAGAACATCCACTTAAAAGAGCTAGCTTAGATTGCTATTTTAAAGAAAACGAAAGTCAACTCTTCCACTCTTTGAAAGAGCTAAGAGTATTTACAAGTTATAATAAAGTATTAAAATTCTGGATTTCGTTTCCGTTTCGTTGGGGACTGAAACCGAAAGTTTCCCCCTAATACAAATATACCAAAAATTTTGGATATCGTTTCGGTTTTGGTGGGAATCGAAATTTTGATCCTTGGTTACAAAAAAATACATTCTCATACAAAAATACTTAGCGCCAAGGTAGACAATTGCTCTTTGCCTCTAATGAGCAATCTCAAACACATCCTTACTTTACGAGACATCCTACTACCACAGAAAGACTGATTTTTTCTAAGCTTGTAGCATGTGTAAGCAAGAACAAACACAAATATAGATAACTTCCCAATTGATGATTTCATAGGCCCCACTCGACTTGACCCCCCTAGTGATGATTTCATCTCGATTTGCATATGAGATAAAACAGCTACTTCCTAAGGGTGCAGCGACAATTTTCTTATGGGAGAGGCTGATGATCTTAAAACGTAAATAGTTATTTTATCGTAGATTTGGCTACTTCTACATTATAGATTTGGGAGCTTAATTATACATAAAGAAGGTTATTTAAGGAGCCTATTCTATATATTTTCGAAAGCAGCCGCAATATGCTCTATGTAGCTCCTTCAACTTCTATTTTCACCTGAATACTAAATTTGTGCACCCTCAAGGCCACATCTGATTCCGGTGAGCAATCGAACAACTTAATATAGATACCTCTTACTTTATTTTTTCTCTCCACTTAAATTAAGTTGTACTTTTTTTCTTTTTATCTTTTGTATTTTTGTCTCTCTCTTGTGACACTTTTTGACCTTTACTTCATTGTCAATGGTTGCTTCTTCCCTCCTTCCACCGTTTCTAATTTGGAGGCATCTCAACTTTTAGTTTGGGTACTTCTATCCGTGCCTACCAAATTACTGGTTGGCGCCTATGCTAAAACACGATGATTGTTAAATCAAACGATCGTAATTGTTTTTATTCTAATCTTTGACACACAATGGATCTTGAGACCATGGGGTGTTTAATAAGACAGATCAAGTTTTTTATTTCAAGTTGGCACATATCCCAAAACCCATAAATTCTATGGCACACATCATGATCAAACATAATTTTAAGGCAACTTTTTGAAATTTATGTCATAAAATTAGAAACCTAACGCGCCTATGATTTCAATATATCCATGGTATAAAAATTTGGTAAACCCCACCATTAATTTGATAGGCATGAATAACGGTACCCGTTAGTTTTTCCTTATTAAGGTAGTTTTCTTGGGGCATTTCGGTCCATAGAAGACATCAAAGTACATTTCACTAAATAATCTTTAAACTCAAGTTACTTACAATAAACATTTAACTATATACAAACCCGGTCGAGTAGTTCTTATCAACACTATATATATAATATAATATTAAATTAAATAAATACTGATTAACTGAGTTAGATTCTCTAAAAAAAAAACAACTGAGTTAGATTTTCCTTAGGGAGAAAGGAAGAATAAGGAATGAGAAGAACGGGGATCACGGCGCCAAGGTGGTCGAGCCCCGGCTCGGCCACCCCCTTGCGTGGCTCGGAAAACTGAACCAGGGTGACTTACCGTGGGTTCAAAACTGTTGACCACTCATAGCACTTTAGCTAACACGACGCCGCTCGTAACGCCACGTGTCGGATTAACGCTAGAGCCGTGTCCCTCCCGCAGCAAACAAAGCACTTGTCTGCCGACTCGCCAGCAATACAACTGTGGGGATGTGGGTCCCACTTTGGCTAACCGTCGCTCCAGATATTGATGAAAGGAGGCGTGGATTTTTCTGGAGCCCACCTTTTTAATCGCAACAAACCAACTAACCGTGAGATTGCCAACCTCATCATCTGCCTCGTCCCCATTTCCCCAACCTCTAACCAATCATCCTTCTACCCGATTTCGCCTGTTTTGCGTGTTCTGGCTTTTGTGCTTTTTTCTATAAGGACGTGTTCTGGGCCTTCTGCCTGCTCGCTATTAGTTAATTGATGTAGATATTGCGAAAATAATAGGCTTTAATTATAATTATTTAATTTCAAATTTTATCTATAAAGTCGTCCTCGGCTCTAATATCATTTTGTAACGTCCCGATGTCACTTGTCAAAATATTGTCCTCTTTGGATGACTCCACATGGTCCCACCAGACTTCTCTTGTCTCACCAATAGTTCTTTTGTTTCAAAGTTTTTTTTTTTTGCTTGGGCCTATCGGAGTTTTTACAATGGCTGATTGTAAAAATCTTAAGTCGTACTATCGTATATCATGATCCTTAAAAATATCTTAAGGCACTATGAGCGCCTTAAACAGTGGAAGGAATCTCAAAAACATAAATAAGAAAGACGCATCAACGCCCATGACAATCATCTTATTCCAATTATAAAGTCTAACATATATATTTTTTTATAACATGAAGTTTAACATATTTAAAATATTCTTAATAAAACTACTAGTCAGTCATTGCCTCATCCATTTAAAAATAATATTATATTAAAGAAAATAAATTGTTAGGCTATGAAGCTCTCATCGCCATTCATCTCAAACTCCTGAACACCTCGTGTAGCCTCATTACCAAAAGCTCATACGTTATCCTCAGTTATACCTGTCTCATTTAGTCACCCACATCAATAATGAGTATAAGTTTATACTTGTATGAAGCAGTCATGCAATCCATTAAAATATAAGATATCAATTATTGCAATGTAAACATTTATATAATTCATAAGTGTGTGCTTGTGATATGTATAATTTCAATAAGTTAAAAGGAACTGAAATGTGACATGAAAATCATTATCGCATCAGCTTATCTTTTCTTTTAAGTTTCTCCTTTAGCCGTTCCTGTTAGGACATTGACTTTTAGACACTGTCTCTATCAAGACATTGGGTATAATAAATCTTTATTCATGTGTCATTAGACTCCGTCCCTATCTAGACATTGGGTCTAATAAGTCCTTATTCTTGTGTCATTAGACTCCATCTTTATCAAGACGTTGGATTTAATTGATCACATGTTCATTACTGGTTAGACTCCATCTCTCTCAAGACGCTGGGTCTAATCCAGCCTGATCTCTACTTATCATTTCATCATGTTCATGTGTTTTAATTATGCAATCCGTGAACCATCATAAAACATTAAAGTGATTGTGAATATAATCATTGAGCATAAACCTTAACATTTAATTAAACTATTGTAAAAAAATTGAAAAAGAAGGACATGGACATCTGTCCTGAGTCCAAATTTGTGGAACTTGTCCACTAAGAATCGATCGATCGATTTCTCTCCGTAAATTTTCAAACAATTATAGTCAAACTTGATCGATTGATTTTGAGACTCGATTGGTCGATTTCTCTTCGTACCTCCAATGAATATATCCAAACTTGTAAACCATCTCAAGAGTCATTTTGTAATGTTTTTATATAGTTGTCACTCTCAAATGTTTCTTATATAATTATTTTAAATTTGATCATTACTTGTTAGTGAACACTTCCATCTCAATATACTCATTTTGGCCACATATACATTATCTTTTGAAAGTTTTACTTACCCACTTGTTAAAAGACAACACTTCTCCAAGTAAATCTTGTGTCTTTATTTGGTATCATTACAAAAAATAAAACTATTAGAGGCAGTTTTTTACTTGAGGCAGCCCCTATTAATAAAAAATCTATTAAGACTACTAGCAGTAAGGATATTAGCAGCAGCTTTTTATTAACGGCAGTAGTTTTTGACTAATTATCTCTGAAATATAATTTAAAAAAAAAAAATTATCATAGTAGCTATAAATTTTTCGTCAAATAAAGCAAACGAATAAATATCTGAATACTTTTTTCAATTTTTTTTATTTATAAATTGACTCTTCACTGTGGGTGACTAATTATATGCTCATTCTACTGATAAATACCTTCTTTCGTTAGGGACAACCATTTGAGTTCTCGAATAAAAATGCGATAACCTTGTACCTCTCTCACCCACCCCTGCGCACTCTAGCAACTTTGTCTTTTCTAGTTTCTCTCTCCTGACTGTTGGCATTTGGGTTGCATGTCTCTCAGTCATAGGTTACCATTAGATCAGCATTGCATGGGTAACTATACAAGGACTTCTGTTGTACAGCTTAGAGAGAGGAGAGAGAGAGAAAAAAAAAAAACCTTTTCCTTTAAGTAATACAGCAGCTAACCTTTTTCTAAAGTCCATAACCGTAGCAATGCCTAAATAACAGACACGTGTAATTTCGCTTGAAAATTACTCATATTAATCTACAGAAAAAAATAAATCTGCACCAGATTGGTATCTATTTTTTCACCACATTTCCGGTCGAAGGAAGCGTGCGTAGGTGAGATTTCTGAATCTCTTAATGCCACTAATTAGTTCACGTGCTGCGTTTGTTTTTATTTTTAATCTCATCGCGTATTTCGGAATCTTTCATGCCACCAAAAATTTAAATAAGATTCAATTCAACATGTGGCAATTAATAGACGCCATCTACAATACGCCCTATGGTTTAATTATTACGCCCCAAAAAATGGACAGGAACCATTGTTTTAACGAATTTCAGAGTTTCTGATGACAGTGATTTTCAGATTTTGATAGATGCACTGGCGAAGAAACTCTTACTTGAAGATGCCTCTGTCAGTTATGGATGGGAATTTGTATGCTCCAAACTAATAATAAAACAAAAATACGCAAATTTAAATTTCTTGTCATTATGTGTAGCTCTATATACACCTATCAAAATTCTAAAAGCACCAGGTGATGTCACTCTAGATGGTTTTGTGGGTGCTTTTAGAGTTTTGGTTGATGCAAAATAAAGGTACATTTTATTTATTTTTTCGATAATTCTAGAGGTACCCTTCTAATATTTAAGAATATAAAAAAATTATTTATTTTTTCCTTATCTTATCTCCAATTGGATTGAAGAGATTTCACTCCAATTTGACACGTAGAGTACATCTTCGTCTCTTATATCTGCAGCCTCCAGAATTCCCATTATCTTCACCTTCCTGTTAAAGGTACTAGAATTGGCCTGTTACCTTAGCCAAATGTATATCTCTTTTGTCTGGTAAGCCACTTGTCACCAACTGATTGATTGCTAGTGGGTACCAGAATCCAAACATGAAAATATCACAAAAAATAGCCTTAGTAACAAAGCAGCTTTTGGTAGGTGCGAAAGAGCCAATCTTTAATCCGAAAAGTTAACCCAAATGGAGTCTAGGATTCTAACTTCAAAGTCAAGCCTTAAAGGTAAAAATATATAATAAAAAAAATTAGCAAGTTTGCCGTGATTATATGAAATCAAAGGCGATTTTGTCGCTAAGCAAGAAATATATGAGAGTTATTGCAATCCAAAGAAAAAAGCCGTCCAATCAGGAGCATAAAACCAAAGAGAATCGAAGCAAAGATCTTCGAGAAAAGATAGAAAGCATAGAAAATCCGAAACTACTGTGTATCTTTTGACCCAAAGTATCGGATCAGGTAGCTACAAATCTTAAGGCGAGTCACAAATATCCAATCAAGAGGTGGTGAAATCTAGCAAGTAAACTCGGGTCAACTGTTACCCCAGGTCACTTCTCCTTACATACAAAATAACTTTATTTAAATAATTTTAAAATTGGCGTCGGTGCACGGGTCTATTTCAGTGTCCTTTTAAAGTCAAACGCTTATTCTCACGGATTTCACGCCTCTAAATCTTTCTATACGTATTTACTGTTGAGCGGTTTGAGAGGGTCAGATTGACCCAATGATCAAAATTTCGACCGAAATATCGGTCATATAATATATGGGATTGAAATATATGGGAAATGACTGAAATTTTGGCCGAAATTATCGGTTTCGGTCCCCACCTAAACGATAATTTGGAACCGAAATTTCGTTCATATAATATATGGGATTGGAATTTTTGGTCAAATTATCGGCCGAAACTTCGGTCCAAAATTTCGGTTTCGGTCCCCTCTGAAACCGAAACGAAACCCAAATTTTGATCTTTGGATTGACCCATATATTCCTCAGTGCTAGAGGGCATTTGCCTTCCTAAACTGTTCAAACCAACAGCAATAGACCTCTTAGTCCTAGTCAGGGGCTCAGGGCTCTCAACGAGCCGAGTTCGAGCCGAGCCTGGTCAGCTTGAATGTTGGCACTTTTATTTTCGAGAGAAGTTCCATCCAAGGTCTTCTTAATTCGAGCATAAAATTAATCAGCTCATAGTCGGCTCTATTGAGTTGGAACCGAGCTTGGCAAGTTCCGAGCTTAGTAATTTATAATATTATTTTTATTTATATTTCTTATTATCTTTTTCTTCTTTTTTTTTCATTATATTTTTAATTATCAATATTTAAATAATTAAAATTTCTAATTTTCTAATTAAAAGTATCAAATCAAAGTATTTCGTTTCACATTAAATTAGCATGACCAGTCATACAGAGAAGATTAGAGTTAGCGAGTAGGATTTGAGCAAATACATTTAAGTATTTGTAGGCAGGTTAGACGTTTTATTTGATAGCTTACTAAAATACCTAAAACCCCTAATCTTTACTAATGATTAATTTCAATGATATTTTAGTAATATGAGTTACATATATTTATAATATAAATATTTAAAAATAAATATTATATATCGATTATCGAGTTGAGTCGAGACGAGTAGAGCTATAGACTACCCAGCTCATAGTCAACTAGTTTTTAAATGCGCTCTTAACTCATAATTTGGCTCGACTCGCGAGCCAAATTCAAGGTACTGGCAAGCTTGTTTTTTTTGAGTCGAGCCGAACGAGCTCATGAGTTGGCTCGTCTCGGTAGGAGCCCTACTCTTAGGTCTAGTCAACCAATAGCCAGGAGTAAGGACTACCTTATTGAATGTTAGAATAGTTGACTTGCTTTAATTAGAGGATGGAGATTTTTTTCCTATGCCTAATCTCTACATCAAGTGGGATGTCATAAGAGGCATGGCTGACCTCAGAACTATAGTCAAGCTATCCCTAATTCTAACAAGAGAAACATACAGCTGAAGGACTTGAAGATGTAGTAACAAATCTGCAATTGGCCCTGAGATTAGTGTAGAAGAGAGCTGATGATTATGCCAGGACTGCTGCAGCATTGCAATAGACCCTATCTGAAATAGGTGACAGAGACTTAGCAGCTGCTGCTGCCTCAATCTTCACTGCAGCAGCACCTCCTATGGCACCTGCTCCTCAACCTCAAAAGCCCAGAACATTAAAACCTGTAATCAAGATCAAGGAACCAGCCTCAAAGCCTGAACCCACTCCCAAAACAAGGAGCAACACTAAGCAGAGGAAGACTATTCTAAGAGATCTAAGTCCACAGTTGTTGTTCTAAAGAAAGAAAAAGGGAAATCTGTTCAAGAATAAGTAGATGTAGATTCAGATGATTAAACTGTGTACATGTAATTAGTTAGGATGTTTTTGCTTCTTAGAATCTTTTGTATTTATTTTCACCTGCATTGTACATGTTATTGTTTTATGAATGAAAGTTATTTTTGGTATCTTTTGTTTCAACCTTGTGATGTGTCCTAAAATTTGTACTCGCAAGTGCACAAATCGTGATGTAGTCAGTGGGTGCAAAGTACGAGATCGTTCCCACGAGGATTGGTTAGAAAATGTAAAAACAGAAATATCAATTAACTAAAAGAATTTCCACAAATCTTTCACAGTAACTAACAATCTAGGGTTCTGATAAATAAAATAAATGCTAACAGATAAATACTAAAGGAATCTAAGAATTAATTAAAGATAAGGATTGGGATGTTAAATCCTCTCATCGTGAGTTTATTATTTACAAAATATTAATCTGTGGATTGAGATATGAGATCCTTAACAGATTTCTCAAAAGAAGCACTGCCCTATACACACGTGAGTTCTAAAATATAGATCTGAGATCACAGAGATTTATGATTAACATCCCATGAGTGTATGATTAACACTCACACCTCAGACAATATTTAGAACCCAATCTCTAGGGTAATTTCTAAAGTACGATCTAAGATCAAGGAGATGTATGATTAACACCCACACCTCAGATCGTGATTGGAACTCACCACTAGGATAAAGTCATACTATCAATCCGAGATCAAGGAGATGTATGATTAACACCCCATGAGTGTATGATTAACACTCACACCTCAGATGATGGTAAAACTTCATCCCGAGATGGGTGATAATTAGGATAAAATTACTATTGCAGATCTGAAATCATAGGGCATGATTAGCTCTTAGATCTCAGACTGAAATAATGATTTCATCATTTTTAATGAATATTAGGGTCTTAAAAAGCATCTGACATCTCAATCACAGATTTATATTAATATCAATGAATACCTCGGATAGGGTTCATTAGATCCCCATCCTTAATGAAAATAGCCATACATAACTGAAATAAGCAATAAAATAAATGCAGAAGTTGAAAATGCCATTAAAATACCGTAAAGAATTATCCACAAAAATTCACGAAAGCTTTAATCTAAAGTACGTACACCTCCTTCTTCAAAGTGGGTCCAAATCAGAAAACTAAAACTTATCTTCCTCCTCAAAATGAATATTAAAAAGGTAGTTCAAGAAAATGAGACTCAATGCCTTTACACTTTGAAATGCAGAAAACTAAAAAATAAAAAAATGCAAAAAAATGAAAACTCTCTAAAAAAATAGAACTCTCTCAAAAGAAGAATGCAGAAAAATAATAGAGAATCAGAATTATCTCTCCCAAGGACTCTCCGAATGAATATATCTCCAAGAATATCTTTTTCCTTAATTGCCAAAACAGAAGCCGCTTTTTCCACCAAGATTTTATTCCGTAAAAAGAGTACAAAGATTCTCGCGGCCAAACAAAATTCCGAACTCAAATTCAAATTTGGTTGATCCATCGACCAAAGAGGGTCGATCGATCGATCGACCATACCAGATTCTGTTTTGAAATTCCAAATCTTCTGGATCAGGTCGATCGATCGACCAAAAAGGGTCGATCAATCGACCTCCCAGATTTTCGTGAACTCCCTCTACACTTTGTATTCAGACACTGCCTCGGTATTTCGGCCATAACTTTCTATACCGAAGTCTGATTGAGGCGATTCTTATGGCGTTGGAAATCTGACGACGAGCTCTACAATTTTTATGTTTTAACAATTTTCTGAATCTGATGTCTTGAAGGGTAAAATTGAGCTCCAAGGCGGGATAAGTTTCGCATGATCCAAAGTAGCACGAATTTGACGTTATATTCTGAACTTTTGGGTTATTTCATGCTCAACACATCTCCAGGCCTATAAATCACTAAGACTATATAAAACATGTTAAATGGCTTTCATCGGATAGCTAAATGTAAGTCTTTAGGGGTGAAATATCATCATATTTTACTGCACATCACCTTGTTTGGTTTTGTTTATTTATGCTATTTTTAAATTTTACTAGCCTTGTTTTGTGTGTTATTTTTACTAATGTACCATGTTACACATATCCCTCAAACATTGAGGACACTGTGCCTCAGGTTTCGGATTGTTGCAAGGTATGTCAATGAAGTATTTAACTTAAGTGCAGCAGAATCAAGTGAGTAAGATAGAAATAGAGTTAAATTCACCTAAGAAACTTTAAAAATGAGGAAATTTAAAATTTTGCATGCCTTTTGGCATTAAAAGCTTTTCAAATTTAACATTTACAGGAGGTGAACACTAAGAAAACTCATTGGTGTCAGTACTTAGTAAACTATTAAGGAGAGAAAAAGGTGAGAATATGCCCATGAGTTCAATGGAAGACCATACCTAGTGAGATTTGGGCTTACAAAATTTTTTTCTCTTTGAGGAGTGTCTTGGGCAATTCTTCTTGCTCTAAGGACTGACTGAGTTCATGTTCTTACTAGAAGTTAGGCATCTCTAAGTTGAAACAGTTGACAGTACCACCCATAACATTTATGAAAGGATCAAGATCTTCTTTTGGATAGTTTGAGCTTAAAGATATCAAACCTAGTAAACTACCCTTGTGTATACACCTTTTGAGTCTTGATTTTCAGTTTTCTTCAAAATACATCTGAGTATTTGCACCTAAACCTGTAGACCTTATTCAACCCTACCCCCACTCTGAGAATTCATAAGGTAAAGGGGGAGAAGTTGAAGATGGACAAGCTAGGGTCAACATTTGGTGAAGGGAGAAGAAACACAGAAGGAGGACAGCAGTGTAGCAACTGAAAAGAAGGTGACATTTCAGAAAAATAAAAATAAAAAGAAAAGAAAAATGCATCCAAAAGAAAAAATATATATAGTAAAAAGGGAGAGAAAAGCCAAGAGAAAGTTTTATTGAAAAAAGTGAAAATAAGAGGAGAAGCTGGCCACTTCAAGTCTGAAAAATATCTAAGAAGATGAAATATACTGAATTCAAGAAGGTGAAGTCATGAATCACCTCCTTCATCTGCTGATTTCTCAATTTTACAACCTTTTCACCCTTCCATTCTTTGTAACCTTCACCCATAAGTAATATTACAACCCAACCATAAGATCTTGTGATCCTAATTGGAATGAGCTGTTATGTGGAGCTAAGGAGTTGTCCAATCTATGATGAGAAATAATTAATGATGTCAAAATTTAGGAGCATTGCCTATGCTCATGCTTGCAGGCTCATTTGGGGACTGTAACTGCTCTTGAGTTTGTGTGAAAATAAAAATCCTCAAATTTATTTGTGAGAGACTACCCTGATAAGCATTGGGTCTGACATTGAATGTATTGGATATTATTTAACCATAATTTTTGAATTGATGGTGAGTTCAGTACTGACATACACTTACTGTTTTTCTTGTTGTAAGCTGATTGAAAATGATGTGCATGCATGTAAGAGTTTTTCATGATTAAATGGTTTGTGCATTTCATATATTTAAATTCCTCACATTTTGAAAATAATCAAGGGTGGACTGATGCTCTGTTTATTGAAAACTGATTTGATAATGTGTGCACTTGTGTTAACTGTTTTATTGAGAAGTTTGTGGGTACCTTCACTGAAAACCCTCAGGAGACTTCACTTCTCCACTAGGAATCACCTAGGGGTTTAAAAGGCGTTATGCATAAGCTAAATGCATCCATGCTCTCTAAGAAAGTAACATTTACATTCTTAGAATAGCTGTTTAAATTTTACTTTGTTCAAGGACTTGCAAAGATTAGATTTAGGGGTGTATTATTCACTAAAAAATACCACTTTTTGCATCTTAACCTAGTCTTTACTACACCTTGCAGTTGTCTAATAATCCTCTGTTTAGTATGTTTTGTACTTAATAATAACAGCTGCAACTTAGTACAAAGCCCAAGTATTTGAAGCGAAAAAGAGAGAGAATGCATGCTAAGATGTGGAGCTGATGCAAGGACAGATGTAACACTATGGTGGTACACTCCATGGTGACTATTTTGCATGCAAATGTAGAAACAAGAAGTCCAACAGATGAGAGAAGAATGGATATGAGTGTTTAAATTTGTAACAACAGCATCTGCACTGCAGCAGAGGAGCAGAAGTGTTACCTCGCGCAGTCAGGAGTGTTGCCTCGCGCTGTTTAAATCTGCAGCAGTCACCACGCGAAGTCAATACGTGCAGCACAAAGTGAACTCGCGAAGAACTCGCGCGCTCAGTGAAGGATTAGCCTCAAAGAACTACTTCGTGCAGTAGTCGCGTGCTTCAATTGCTCTAAACACTCCAAGACCTCGCGAAGCACTCGCACACTAGAACCTTCAGAAATCCAGCTCGCGAAGCTCTCGCAGGGATTAAGTTTCAAATTAGCCGCACGCGCAATCTCACGAGATCTATTTACAAAAAAGACTTAAGCAAGTTCGCACGTAGCCCAAGAGGAGAGAGAGCTCCAGAAATTCTCTCATGCAGCTCTTGCGTGCGTAAAAGCCTAAACCTCCACTGCGCTACTCACTACACAGGGAGCCTGGCGAAATTTTAATTCATCTTCGCGAGACCCTCGCGACAGGAATTACTTGAAGCTCCACTGCGGGAGCTCAGACAAATCATTGCAAACTCTTCCTCACGAGGGCATTTCAGAGCAAAGTAGCTGCGCACCGAGTCAAAGCCTTATGCACGAGCGATAAGCTTTCCTAACCAAATCTCACCTCACGAGCACTCTGCAAACTGCACGACTGCATGAAAAAATAAAAGCTAGCCCCGCGAAACTCGGGTTCTCCACTTCTCATTCCATACTCAAGGACCTTTTGGGGATTTCCCCAGGTCCAGGAAATTTATCCCGAGGCCCTAATCTCTATGCACGCATCCTGAGACATCCAAGAGTTATAAACAAGACACGTCTTCCATAAAATTAGGGTTTAATCTCCTTTGGCCAAGGAATCAATGACTGAGTATATAAGCCGTAATTTAAACTTAGAAAATTTCTCTCCTTCAACTTCAGTCAGCTGTGAGCTCTAGCAGATTAGGGTTAGAGTTAGATCACCTTCTTTTTCTATTTTTCTTCTTCCTTAGTCGAGTACTTACTGCCTATAATCTCTGTAATCAATTAGGCATAGCTTAATTCACTTTTTGTAATGGGTTTTGTACACATTGAGATTTGTTGAGGGTTGTTCTGCACAAGGCTGCTGCCTTGAGGACATTTCATTGTAAGTGTTTGTTTAATCAATGAAATATCTATTTTAATGTTTATTCAATCTGTTGTTTTCCTATTTGTCCATAGTATTGTTTGATCTGTGTCATACACGTAGGATTTTGCTGATTTGAAAACTCCATGAAAGCTTGAGCTTGTAGCCCTGCAATCATGGTGGTAGCAGCAATTTTCATGTTCCATCTCAGAACTTTGTGATTTGAATAACCTCTGTGGATAGCCTGTGATAATTTGAGGGGAAAGACTATAGCCCTAGGGTGATTCCAAGCTATAGATCTGAGAGAGATTCTTATCCTCTACACTTGAGCTTGTAGCTTTGTGAGAGGTTGTAGCAGGAACAAGCTTCCCTCAGTTGTGGATGACCAATATTCGATGTTAGATCTGATTTCTCTGTAGAAATTGCAGACTTGTGAGTTGAGTCATTGCAAGCCTTTTGTAGCAATGATCAGCTACATTTATGTTCCCAAATAGCCTCTGAACAACTGTGGTTTCTATTGATTTTTCAAGAGTTATTTCCTCTCATGGATGTCTGAGCTTGTAGCCTGATAAACATGGTGTCTGTAATGATTTTGGTGATCTGATTTGACCCATTGGTTGGAGGACATCTATTGGATAATTTGTGACCATTTAATTGGACAAGTTATAGCCTTAAGATCAGTCTATTCCCTTGGATCAGATTGATTTTTTGATTTAACTCATGTGATTTTATCCTTTTTATTGGATAGTTTGTGACCATTGAAATGGACAAATTATAGCCTTAAGAGACTAGATCAAACCATAAGAGTTGAGTTAGATTCTTCTTCCTTGCAATGTGCTTGTACCTATCTGAAGGGTTGATGTAGAGAAGTCTCTAAGTCTGAGTTACATAGCTGAAATAACCTTAGCTTAATTACATACTTCTTATCAATTTTATCTTTATTTCATCATACACTATCACTACCTTTTTTATAACCCTTTCTTTATGATATGACTGCACTTTCTTTTTCTTTTTTTAGTATTAGTTAGTGTAGTTGTGACACCCAACTCTCTTTCTCTAGAATTGTCAGATCTGTAATCAGATCTGGAGGCCTACTAATATAACCCATTTTGAGTTTTAGATTAATTTCTCTATGGGACAAACTCTTACTTATTCAAAACTTGCTACAACAATCTTATATCTTGCAGGATGTGTATTCTATACTTGTTGTTTTAACCAATTTCTATCTCTTTACTTTTTGATTTATTTTTTTTCACCATTGTTTTCTCATCAATAACAAACAGTAAGCTACCATTTTTTAAGAAAACACCTATGAACGTTTTCTCAAGGTACGCCCAAGATCAAGCCCACTTTTCGAATCGTATGACAATAACAAGGACCATTCTTATGAACCTTATATCGTATTCAACTTGTTTTAAAACCTCTGGATTGAAGAGATTCTTCCATGGAAGTATCCTCATATGCTAAAATATGAAGGTGGAAGCCACAAATGTCAAGATTCCTAAGGGTGTTGACCCTTATCGTGTAATTTAAGTAGTGTCGAATTTGAAATTAATGTTGCAGTGCTCAATGGTGTAGATTTCTAGGGATCAAGTAGGTAGCTCAATGTAAGGTGTATGATGACCCTGCCGTGGGCCAAAGTTCAATCCCGTCTTACCTACCAATTTTTTTTGAATGCAAGATTTGGTGAGTGACCCTTGCACCAAGTCCATTGCACACATTTGTAAGTCAAAAATATTAATGAAACCCCAAAATGGTCGAATTTTAGGAAGCAAATATTTATGAGGACACTGATAGTACATTTTTGACTTTTCATATAATTAGTAATCGTAAATACGAAAATATTTGTACATCTTTCAATGGTTGGCAGAAGGAGGCTGACCAGTCCACTGCCTTGGTGCATGGATCCCTAACTACGGCCAAAAGAGTAATTATAATGTACATGCAAGGCGGAGCCACATAATAGAATTGTCGTTTTCAACATTTCGAAAATTGTTAATGCCCTATGGGCAGTGCACATGGGCCCGTTTATAGTGCAATGTGACCCCTAATAGCCCAAAATAAACACAATCATCTATATTAAGGTGCATAGATCGATGGTGAACAATTCGAAGTGATTTTTACGCCAATTTGAATTTACTATATGAGATACTGCCGTTATGGATCAAAAAGAGGGTCTGTCATGGGCTAATGGCACAATCTATAGATTGTATATGGCTGTAAAAATTGGTAACACTCAATCCGACTTTTGTATCAGGTCAGGCGCATAAATTTGACCTGTTGGGTCGATTATGAAGCATCATATTGGACCTTTAGATCGGGTAGGGTCTAATTCAATGATCGAGTCGACCCAACTTGATCCGCTGTTTTGTAGGTCATATCAAAGTATCAGGGGAGGTTCAGGGATTTAGAATTGGGCCGAATCGAACCCGGCATATACCTTCGACCTATCAAGTTGCAGTGTTTGGTTGTGAGCATTGACCCATCAGGTCAGATTAGGCTATGACCTTTAAATTAGTTAGATACATTTGGGCTCAATCTGACCCTACCCGACCCGACAACCCTGGACCGTAATCTATAAGACGTTGACGTTCGCTCGCGGTAGATACGATGACTGATTTGGGGGAGCATTGAGTGAGAAAATAGAAATTGTCCTTTCATGGTCAATGGTCCCCACGACAGAAGGAATCGTAAAATTGGTCCACGTGGCAAAAGAAGAATAGGTTGTTGGCTTAGAGATCCACGTCCTCCATAACTTATCCTTATATCAACTTACTCCTTTTTATATCAATTTACTTAGATTTTTTTAAATCCGAATAATTCAGTAGCTGTAGAATGTTTTTTTCTTTTATTTTTGTCCGTCGATTAAAAAAATGAATCATGCGCTCAACTGCGTCACGTTTTGACGCGACACAATTATTTTTTTAATACCGACGTGACACCATGCCGGCGCTCCAAAATTCTAGAGGAGAAGCAAAGGGCACTCTTTATAAAATTGATTTCTAGACTAATTAGATTTCGTTACTCTTCCTTACTATTGTTAAATGTCAAGTCCTCGAGGAAATAGGTTTTCTCGTTTTGATTACATTGAATTGTTGACTACACAAATCCTTATCGTAAATCAGCACATTATAATTGGTTCAATCAACCATTCCACGGATCTCAAGGTGGAAGTGGACGATAGTTAGGAGGCACTTTCTTAAAATATTAAGTTGGAGACAACTTACCTATCATCATTACGTTATATGCCTTCGTGGCACATATGTTTGTGTAATCAAAGTTATTAATGGGTCGCTTATATATTTTTAGCCAGTGTTATAGTATGGGCAATTTTTGATTGACAATTAAGCTGGCAGCTTATGTAGCCTAATTGGCTGCACTCACAATCAAAGGATCAAAATTTTGGTTTTCGTTTCAGTTTTGGAGGGTATCGAAACAAAATTTTGGACTGAAATTTCAGCCAATAATTTTAATCCCATATATTCTATGGCTAAAATTTTGATTATTGCTCACAATGGGGACTCAGTTATGAATCATTGGATTAATTTTCTTTAATGTGAATTGATGTTTATATTTTCATAATCCAATATAAAGCTTGTGAGTAGGAGCAAGTACATAAGAGAAAATTTTAAATAAAAAAAACCGATCTTCATAAAGGTGTGAAAAGTTTATAATCTCGATTTCACACAAATAGTATTTGAGATCATAAGCTCATCCTCACGTGGTTAGTTGGTGATTATACATGGCACACATCTCAAAAAGTGATTGGAGTCATGACATACAATCAAATGTGATTCACATTCCTTTTTTGAGATGTCTACCATATAAAATCAACATCTAATCATTTGATTGCAAGCCTATGATCTTAATATTTATTGTATAAAAAAATAGGGAGAAAAATAATCTTCACCATCTAATTTAATTCATTCCATATATTTTTCCTCTACATAAGTGAGGTCCTCGTGATATAAATTGGTGGGGCAGTAACGCCAACTTTATTTTTTATGGTAAAGCATAATATAGTAGAGACAATTGCTATCTGATGGAAATACTTGGATCAATCTAATATGATGCTACATGGCAGCATGAGTCATAAAAGTGGCTTGTAATGAGGACCATCTTAGGAGGCTTGTTAGAGAGTTGGTGTCTAAATAAAAATAACAAATTAAAGAAAAAATACTCTTTCTGCATGTACAAAGTGAAAAGGTTTGGTATTACGTGTGCGTGTTTGTGTCCCATTTGCGCAAGTGCACCGCGTTTGTGGTGCAATTGTTATCAAAGTCTGTCCGTGGGACCCATTAAAGCCAATATATATGTCATGCGTTCGGCCATCACTTGTGTGCTCGAATCACGCTAAGGTTTTTAAACCCTGTTATAAATTATATAAAAATTCTCGCCTATCCAATGGATTATGAATAGGTTCAGGGATTTGTTTTATTTTTTAAAAATAAAAAATGACTGCCACACCGATTTATAATACACCCTAATTAAGCAAAGAAAATATTCTTCTATTGCTGTGAATGAGAAGACATTGTTATAAAATTAAAAGAAAATAAAGGCAAACTAAAAAGACTATCAAATATAAAAATATTTTTTCAAGAATTATATATAATTTATTTCTTTTAAATTATTTTGTATTTTCACGAGACTCTTTTATATAAAATTACAATGTGAGAATGTAAAATATTGAGAGGATATAAAAAGTTAGGAAAATACATAAACATTGCTATAATTCCAAAAGAATTACTTTGTAATAGATAAAAATTTCAATAGACTATATAAATGTCATTAAGAATTACAAAAGTTAAAAATTTAATAATTATCTATCATAAAAAAATATATTTATAACACATAAATTATTTTTTATCCTAATTTTTTAGGGAATACATATAGAGATCGTGGGCCTATAACGTTAGATGTAAATTTAACGTGACAGACAACTCCAAAGGTGAATTCACATTCACCTATTAAAAGTGTGCCATTTGTAATCACCAGCTAACTATTGAATGGTTATGTTGGTTTAACCCACATAGTAGGGACTAGGGAGGTTTACGTAATTAGCAATCTATTAATCCAGTAAGGTTTTCTTAAAATGGTTTCAGTGACGGTTGCTATAATGCGCGTCGTGCAAACTGGTAAGAATATCAATACGAGCTAGTTCTTCAGTGGAACGCAGGCTTTATAGAAAAGACTTAATAAAGTACATAGCAGAAACACGAAATCCACTCGCGTTGTTTTCCGCCCTAATTCCTACCCAACTCGTGGTTAGGTTTTAACCGTAGTTAAAAGCTAAAAGCAATTTGGTGCGCGAGTGACGCGTTTCACGCACCGTAGCCTTCGTTAGTGGCCACCACTAAAAAGGAGGAGAGAGCGTGCGGCATTTTCTTTTGCGAAATTTATTTGATCTACCCTGTCATATAGATCTTTTAAGTGCCCTGTATTTTTACCTTTACCTAATAGTCAAGTCATTTTCAGCTAGCACAAAAAATCCAAATACCCTTTCTTACACTTTTTTTCGTTCTACATGATTTAAAATTTTAAATATTTATATTTTTTTATACTTATGTGATGTGAAACTGGATTTATGTCGTCTGATTTGAAGGCTACATAATAAAATAAATGACGTTAAAGATAGATACGAAAAAAAAACGATATCACCTCTTAAATTTTTTTTTTTTTTTTAATAATCGATGTCGACTATTAACACAATCGGTATCGACCATTTTAAGAGATATCATCGACTCTGTATAGAATTGCAATATATATATATATATATATATTTATTTATTTTTTATAAAATCGATGACAACTCTGTACAGAGTCGCAAAAAAAAAAATTTTTTTTTTTTTTTTTTTATAAAATCGATGACGACTCTATATAGAGTCGCAAATTTTTTTTTATAAAATCGATAATGACTTTGTATAGAGTCGCAAAAAAAAATAAATTTATTTTTTATTTTTTATTTTATTTTTATTGATTTTTTTTTTTTTTTTATTTTATTAATCGATGGCATCTGAGTACGCAGTCGATGATTTTTTTTATAAAACAAATGCGATTTCTAAATGGCGACTCTTAATAATGCAGTATCATATTGATAAGTCGTCGATTTACTCTAAAGTCGGACTCTTAAAGCTGATGGATGCAGCGTATGCTCGATATCACATTTTTTTCATATTTATCTTTAGCTATCGATTTTATATTGTGACCTTCAAATTAGATGGCATAAATCTCGTTTCACATTGTGTAAATATTTAAAATTTTAAATTATATAGGTGTATTCTCTTCTTCCTCATTCTAATCTGATATAGTCTCTGACGAAAAAGGTGCATATGGGTCGTTCCAAATAGCAGATCAGAGTAGATCGGATTGAGGAGAAGACGCCGTCACCTTCGCTACCTCTAACTTTTAGAAATTGTAGCAGATTAAAATGAGGAAGAAGATGATATTTTTGTGTCTTAAAGAAATGGGATAATTTGGACTTTTTGTTATCCTTTGGGTCGGCTAGGCTCCCAGCTGTTCGATTTGGGTAAAAGTGAAAATATAGGGCCTCTGATGTAAAAGGTGTATCTGACAGGGTCGATCAGGTAAATTTTTCTTTTCTTTTACACCTAATTAGTCATCAAAAGTTTGCGTTCCCATTTAGTGGGGTACTGGTATTTGCCGAAGATTTTATTTTTCCTATAAGAGATTATCATCATTTGAAAAATTGTTGACTAACTTAAATCAAATTGCCTACATAATTTTTCATCCAAATCTTCTATATAATAAGATTAATATCTCTAAAAGTGACCTAAGATACCCTCTCATGATAAGCCTATTATTACGGTCACGTTCGGGAATGTGCCCCACGTGGAATCAATCAATATTTGACCGTCTGATGGGTGGGGCTTAATTTCAAGATCTATTTGATCAAATATAAGATGAAAACTAGTCTTTATTGTCTAATTCAAGGAAGTCAATTTTAATTGCAAAAGGCCTTTCTTGAAGAGGCTGAATCTTCGACTGCAAATACCATTACCTTTTTCCGGACGTGATGAGTGGATTTTCTGTGAAAAAGCATCCAAATGACCAACTAGTCACGAGGAGAGGAACAATGTGCTTCACGAGATTTTATGTCATATATTTTCAGGAGTTGGTATTACATATGGGAACTGTGCACCGTGGGAATTATATCAGGGATCAATATTTGAGAAATTTGTCAAGATGCTCCATCATCTGTGACATTCAATTTGAAGCCTACGATCTAAAGATCTGTGGCTTAGAAGATTGGTTAAAAACACAAACATTTCTATGATATATCAACTCCTTTTAAAATAATGGCTACCATATAAATCTCCCAATCATGTATCGGCAAAAGTCATTACTTAGTTTGACATAATAGAAATATCTTTTCATCCTAGCCGTCGACATCATAGTTTTGGAAACCATGATCTTCTAAGTGCATAACACACATGTTTGGAGTTTCATATCCTCAATTTCAAGCACTTCTATATGAGTCCAATGTTAAAAAAGAAAGAAAAGAATAATGATCAACATTAAATTTATCAGATTGAACCCAATATTAAGAAATATCTTACTTTTTGGGATGATCTTGGCATAATGTTTAATCACTGGAAAACAATTTGGCCTATGCTCTCATTAGCCCATTTTTTAAGGGTTTAATGAGTTTCATTCTATTTGATTTCTGGCGGGTTTGAAGAGGGGTCGACAAGAGTTTCATACCATTAGCTTCAATAAGAAGTGGGTGGTAACTAATGTTAGTAGTTTATATTTTTCACCGGCTCTAGAAGAGAAGAAAGAGGAAGGAAAGGAAGTAAATATTGGACGACTTGTTGAAGCTGGGCAAAAACAAGCGAAAAGGCGTAGTGAGTATTAATTAATATTCTCAAATAACAAGTAGTGCAAGAAAAGATGAAAATAAGGCTTTATTCATTCGCACACGCACATAAAGGTAGGTGCAAATAAAGGTACACATACTATTATTCTAGTCAGATTGCATCATTGCATGTAAGGTGGTCAGAGGGTGGTCAACGGGCCGAATTTGGGATTAATTGTCATATCATATTAGGCCGAGCCCAAGCTTGACCCGATCCCACCCGCAATGGGCTGGGTATGAGCAAAAGTAGGTAAGCCCAATATATAAATGGGCTGGCCTGTCCTAACCTGATTCGTAAGCCACGCCGTGTAGGACCTAGTTTCAAAACCCCAATTAAAAAAACAGCCCGTTTAAACCAGGCCTATTTGGGATGTTCTTTATAGATTAATTTCCAAGGCAGTTTGCATCTCGGCCCGACCTGCTGAGGCCCAATTAGTAATTTGGCCAGGTTTGGTGTAGCTCCAAGAGGCCCAATTATAATCAATCAATTTAAGCCCCGGCCCAAACTTGGCCTCTAGCATACTAGGTGGAGTTGGTATAAGGTGCATAGACTATGCAACAAAAAATGGTGTATATTTCAATCCTTCTCTAAACTAGTCAAACGTTACGAGATGCCCAGATATTTATGGGCATAAAGTCAGTGAAAGTATACTTCTTGACCTGTTCGCTTCGTGAGATTAACCTACTTTCTCTCTTCGGGCCGCGCACCTACTACCAACCCTACTGAGAAAGAAAAACAAGTCATACGTTAAAGACAACGATCAATTTTTTTTCCCTTTTCTAGGTTCGAACCTGCTACCTTGAGGTTGTCATATTTACTTACTCGGTGTAACATTTTTTTTTTATTTCAATGAAGTACGCTCGCACTCTATAGTCAGCGTAACATTTACATACACAACAAAAAATAAGACTATTAACCTCAAGGGGTTAGGTGAGCTGGCCAGATACTTTCTTCTAAAAGCATGAGATCTGAGTTCGAATCCCCTCCCTCCCTTGAGGCCACCCTAGGGATTTATATCTCGTGCTGACCATGCATGTGCTGAATTTGGGGTGTGCATGTGCCCCTGGGATTAGGCGGGGGTTCTAAGAGGCCTAGATGCCTAGGTTATCAAAAAAAAAAGAAAAAAAAAAAAGACTATTAGCGCAGCCAAAAACTGCCGCTATTAATAAAAAATATGCCGCTAACAGTCTTAATAGATTTTTTATTAAAATAAAAAAACCGCCGCTAATATATAATCTTATTTTTTGTAGTGATATATAGGTCTTGGTATTTGGTGACAACCTTGGTCATTAGTGCATATGCATTACATGATAGTTTTCTTTTCAACAAATCTAAGCTGATCAATAATCACGATGAAAATTAATTAGGAAAGTAAAGTATACTTACATGTGTTCTAAGCTTTCTCTTTCTAGTTATTCTTTCATTTCTTCTCCAACCAAAGCTATCGATCTCCGTGAGAGAATTTGAACTCACGTTACCTCTCATCTTCTCTAAGTTTGTCTCTATATGAAACTAGACTAAATTAAGAGGAAGAAGGGAACACTAGTCTCCTAATCTCGTACGTGGTGTTTAACGCACATGTTTGCAACGTGGCCGATCAGTAACCTTTTACCCGCTCTTATATGCATGTTTAGGAGTTGATGCACATTTATGTACAGTGTGTACTACCCAGAAAAATCGATCGAAGCGTGGATTTTAGCCCTGTAATCGCAGTGATTGGGGCCTTAGAGCTCCTAAGTTGCTAGATTGATAGCATTTATTCGAATGATCTATTGAGTGAGTTTTAATGGTTCACACACAAGTTAAGATTAATAGTTCAACCAAATAAGTGACCATAAGATTATATATCTAACAGTTACTTTAAGATTATGGTTGTGTTTAGTATCGCTCTTTAGAAGAGTAGACAAGAGCAGCTGCTCCTCCTTATTGTAAATGAATATGGGGAGAGAGAAGGATTGAAACAAGAAAAATGGGGACGCTGCTCTTTGAAACATGAAAAATCCTTCTTCAAAAGAGCATGAAAAATCATGCGCTTTTAAAGATGGTTGTTTTTCTTTTTTCAAAGAGCAACCTCATTTGTATCTTCTTTCAAATCTCTCTCTCCCCACATTTCCTGACAATAACAAAAAGCAGCGATTGCTCTTTTCTACTCTCCTAAAGAGCAATACCAAACGCAGCCTATATATCTAACATTTACTTAATTAGCGCTTTCTGACACTGAGCATAAGAAAAAGAAAAAATAATTGTCCTTGAATACATGAAGTTGCATGTATTGCTTGTTATGGATAGGGTAAGTAAATTCCAATGCAAAATTTATCAAACTAGGGTGTACATTTGGAATTAAGTACTCAAATATACTATATTACATAATAATACCAAATGGGGCATCTACCTTATAATTATTAACTTCATTTTTTTTACCAAAGAACATGATATGATGCAACTTCAAAACAGGTTGTGTAGATCAATTTAACAAAAATAAATGAATTAAAACTAAAGTATAGATTGAAAGTTAAATTTTAACTGTAATTCAACGGTCTAAATTTAAGCCTAAAAATACACTTTTGAGAATTTTATAAATATAGTTTTTTTATAAATGACCTAAACAACACTTATCTTTCTTCATTTTTTGTTATTCAAATTGACTATGTTTTACAATTAAAAGATTAATTTTTATTAAAATAATTTACCCTTTCACCACAAAAACATTGGTGCATTGACAGTTTTTTTTGGGATTATGGTTGATCAATCTTGTGTAAGTTATCATCGCACATGATCCTTAAACTAGGAGCCATGTGCCATCCAAATTACTCGAGTGTAGAGTTAAAACTCTACAAAAGTAAAGGGCCCGATGAGATATTCGCTGTAAAATATTTAATATGACATCACTAGTATTACCAAATCATCAACCTTTACAAAGGGTCTCTTAACCTATGTATCTTGTGAAAGGCTAGAAGGCAATTTATAAGCATTATAATCTTATGATGTGAGTGACGAGAGTCAATACCTTTCTAAATATTAAAACATCATATTTCGATTTCAAATTCATAATACAATGTGAAGTAAACTATCTACTTTCATATAACAAATATAAACTAAGTAAGAATATTTTCTAAATATTAAAATTCATTGAAATAGCTTATATAAAATTAGTCATATCCCTTTCTCTTTCACTAAATTATATCATTTCAGTTATATCTATTTTTCTTTTTTTTAATAACAAGGTATCGGCTTCTTAGAGCTCCCGACTAAGTCCTCGATTACCTGAAATTCCTGCATATCACACATGTCAGTTAGTAGGGATTAAATCCCCACGAGTGGCCAATAAGAGGTGGGATTTGAACTCGAAACCTCTGATTAGAAGAATTGTGGGCCTGGCCACTGCACAAACCCCCGTTGGTTACTTCAACTATATCATTTCTACGCAAAATGAGTGATAGATTTTCTATGAATAAAATTGCTCTCCATCATTTTTTTTTGCTATCCATTATGTTATGGTGAACAAACATAAAGTCATGAATTTAGTCATAGTTGGCTTCTTTAAAACCTTCATATGTGAAGTTGACCGTCCATTATTTTCCAAATAACGCGCCATCTCAGGTGGGCCAAATTTTATATGTGCCAACTAAATGTTCCAAACCTTCATAGCATTATTATTATTATTATTATTATTTGATGCACTAGGTATCCTAATTTAGGCTTGGACTAGTCCCTCCGGAGGTTAAATATCAGATTAAATTGGTTAAATATTTGTTAGAATAGTCCTACATTGTAGGTGGGCTTCAAGGTCTTGGGCTATATATAATATAGGCACTTCTCCCCTTACAAGCCAATTTTGTAGTAGAGAAATATCTACTCTTATATCATCATAGAAATTCCATGGGCCTAACTCAACCTCACAAAACGAACTTGAAAGGTGAGAAGTGCCCATATTACATATAGCTCAAGACTTTCAAGCTTACACACAATGTGGGACTATTTTAATAATATTGAATCATATCGGGTCATATTAGCCGATATGATTGACAAAATACCAAAATACCCTAGAACTTGGGGAGCAAATCCCAGTCGTGACAAAATACCAAAACTACCCTAAAACTTGGGGAGCAAATCCAAGTCGTGAGGTTGCCACCTTCAAAACATTATTATTGGCTTTCCTTCTCGGGAGCCAATGGACTGAGCTCGAGCCTACAGTTTCATGGATTTTCTCCGGCAATCCTGACATTTTACTACCCCTATTCATAGACCAAAAATCAGATCAGTTAGGACAGTTTGTAGCCATCTGTTCTGTCTCCTATATTTTTTGAGGTCTTGGAATCGGTTTAAGTGCTTAAGCGATTTGGGAAAAATAATGCCCCACAAATGAGATAGATTGAATGGCCTGGATCTATTCATATATATGTTCTAAGATGTATAGAACAGATGGTGTCTTAGTAAAATGACCTTCGAAATTGACTCAGATTAATAGAGGGAACGGTTATTTGCCGTCAAAGATTCTTTCTATGCGATTAAGGTTTACATGTGCAAAAATCATTGGCCCTTTGAATCAGGTAATGGAAATCATCTTTCCTCCTTATCTTCCATACAGTAGATCATGAGATCATGAGTTTACCATCAAACAGTTATAAAGTTGATTCCATGTGACACATTCCTAAAGGTAACCTAAAAACTTTGTTTGATGGTACACCCATAATCACAATCACTTTTTGGGATGGTTCCACGTGGAATTAACATTTGACTGTCTCTCATGATCTCAAGATTTATTTTGTGAAAGATTGGGGCTAGTTTCATTCAAAGCAATCAACAAATTTCACACATGTAATCCCTAATTATTAAGCAAGAATCTCTCTGATTGCAAATAACATAACCATTTAAAAAAAGGGAACCAATATTTGTAGCCGCAGATTCCTTCTCTGGAGTGTGTGGTTTCTACCTAAAAATGTTGCTTGCCTTAAATTAGATGATGGAGATCGTTTTATACCTTAATCTTTGGAAGAATAGATTTTGAGATTACATCTCAATTATTAGCCTATCATATGTTGATTCCACATGGCACACATCACCAAAAGTGACCCAAGAACCCCTCTCATTACAAGCCCATGATTGGTCACTTTTGGAAATGTGTCCCACATGGAATCAGCACATGAAAAAAGATCTATTTTGTGAAAGAATGGGATGAAAAAAGATTTCCATCATTTGATTCAAGGTACTAAGTAATTTTTTTTTTTTTTTTGAGATGAAGGTAGTAAGTAGTTTTAGCACCCCAAGAATGGTCACTTTTGGAAATGTGCCCCACATGGAATCAGCACCTAGCCATCTAATTTGTAGGCCATGATCTCAAGATCTATTTTGTGTAAGAATGAAATGAAAAAAGATTTCCATCATTTGATTCAACGTAGTAACCGTAGTTTTAGCACCCCAAGCTTTGGAAACTAAAACCTCAGTTGACACTGGAACACGGAAAAAACATTGCCGATACACATAAATCTTTGGCTGACACTGGTACACTTGAAAATCGGTCCGCCAAAGCAGGACCAAAATCAGACCAAACTGACTCAAAATAACAAAACTAAAATTGATTCCCAACCGGGTCGGTTTAGGGTTTTAAGTTGCTGGAGCCGAAAACTGGTCGGTTTGGGTTTTGGTTTAGTTTTGACTTTCCGAGATTTAACCGAATAAGAACTGAACCAATTTGCTTCAGTTCAGGTTAACGGAATCAGAAATCAAAATTTTCGGTTCAAGTTCGATTATGTTGACCAAATCTGAACCCTATTGATATGTCATATATATATCAATATATCAATAGATGGAGGTGTTTGGAAGCACAAATTGGTGATAGAATCCTTTAAATGGGGATTCTAAATGTTTACTATCTTTTGATATTGGCAAGGAAATAAATCGGAAACCAAAATAACTTGAAATCGGTTGAGAAATAGCTCAAATGATATATTCTCTTCTCTTGTGAAAGCATAGGTTGTAGGTTCTAATCTTTCTGTGGCCCCTTCCCATTGTTTATAGGTAAAAGGGGATCCTCTTTGTGTGAGAGTTTGCACCGACATTACTTCTAGGCTATTTAGGCCGTCTCAATAAATGAAATAAAAAAAGCTCGATCCATTACTTACTAGTACTCATATATATATATATATATATATATATATATATATATATATATATATATATATGGGAGTTGATTAGGTCCTTCAATAGACGGCGATGACCATCCTCCAAAATACACATGAAACTCTACGTGGCACCTAAAATATTGGAGCTCTACCTAGCACCTAAAATACTGTTTGGGTGTCAAGTGAAGCATAGGTGGACGGGTTAGATCAATATTAAAAAAAAAGAATTTTTGATTTTTTTTTTTAAACCCTCAAGTCAAAATTTGATATGTTTCATTGGTTCACATTTCATGATTCAAAAAATACAGGGTAGATATGAGTTTTCAATTCTTTTTTTTCAAAGATGATCTTAGATAGGTACCCAAGCTACACGTGGCATTGAAACAATATTTTGGGTGCCACGTGGAGCTCAATGCGGAACCTTAGAGGATGGTGACGGTCTTCCTGGAAGATGAATACCTTTTCGTATGTATATATATATATATATATATATATATATATATATGGCCGTTTCACAAGTGATATTTTAGCCAAAATTCGAAACCTGCGACTTATTGAGTAAAAAACAAATCTTCTAAATATAGAAAAAGTTTAATAGCAAGTAACGTTTTCCTACTCCAGATGCAACTGACTTAATTGTCAACTCAAAACTTGGGATCTCAATGGACTGGCTGGCGCTGATTTCTGGCCCAAAGCCGACCCAAGAATAGCAGCCTTTTTTGTGTGTAAGCTCGGCCCGGGGCTCGATTGAAGCTAACAATGATCCAACCCCGATTAAATCGAACTAAGCATGGGCTAGGTACCACAACACTTAGCCCCAGTACCTAGCCCGGGTTAAACCGGGTTGTATGTTGCTAGGTACCCCAACAGCCGACCTTATATATTTACAGATATAAGTTTGAATTAATACACATTTTATTATAATAATCTGAGGTTACATCATTGAAAACAGTTGGGCCTTTGATCACAAGGAAGTGGACATTGCAAGCCACATATCTTTATGACTAAGTGACTAACACAGATTTCCATGCATTAAAAATTAGTGTAGGGCACTTAGTCACAGAGACATATGGACTGGTATGTCCACTCATGATGTGTGGACACCCATTATAGACTAACAGTTTTTGAAAATAGAAAGCCAGTAACCTCGCCCAGATCTGGTCCGGCCTGCTAGGCCTGGGCTTGGCCCATTCAGAGTCCTACTCAAACAAACACCATCGGTTGATGGCAATATCGTCATTACAAATATCAAGCGAGAATATTTCTGTAATTTTATCCAATTACAAAAAGGCCGCTGCAGCATACGACGAACAGTAACAGAACCCTAACCTGACTCAACAGTTTGACCGTCAGTGGTTAGGTTGACGGGGCCGTAAATCCCTACCTGAGTTTGTTACATAGTTTTCTTTTTATCGGGGGGTTAAAAAAAAAAAAACTGAAGTTAGTTGCCCAAACAATAAATTAACCGCCTTCAAACTAAGAGAGAGAAAGAGAAGAAACGTTAAATAGCTCTGTGGAGAGGAGAGAGGAGAGAGGAGAGAGGAGAGAAAAGGTTTGAGCTTTGAAAAAAGGCGTGCAGACGGGAGAGAGAAAGGGATTACGAGCAGAGAAAGCAACGGCGAGAGGAGGCTAAGGACGAACGGATCCAGTCAACGCCGTTTGACCGGTAAAAGGACAAAAGTTACCGCTGAGGATTGTGTAAAAAGGTACAATTAGAAATAAAAAATTGTTTCTTTTTTTTTTTCCTTTATTTGTTTATATAATAATTACTGAGAGGTAGAGAGGGTATTTATTTAAGCTACCTGTGTCTCTTCGCTCTCTAAGCAGAATCGTTTGGTTTTGGTTTTTTTTAAAAGGCCATGCGAACGAGGAGGGGGTTCTGTTACCCTGAAATCCAACTGCGGAGAGAGGAGGAGAAGAAGAAGAAGAAGAAGAAGAAGATGGCTGAGAAAAGGAAGAGAGAGTTCGAAGATGTTGGCCGTAAAAGAATAAAGACGGTGCCTGAGATTGCCGGAAAAGATGATTTCTTTGATGGATTGCCGGACGATCTCATCGTTTGCATCCTCTGCAAACTGAGTTCCACTGCTGGATCTCCTTCGGATTTCGTCAATGTTCTTATAACGTGCGTGGCTTTTTTCTACGACGGTTTCTGTTGATTTATTGTTTTTCAATCTTTCTCTAGAAAAGCAAAACAGAAAAAAAAAATTATTTACTGTAGGTTGGGATTTCTCCTTGTTCTTGTGAATCGCGATTGTTCTGTTTCTCCGGGAGGAACGATCGATTGATTTGTCGCCGTCGATTCGATCGACGACCGTAGAACATTGATCAGGAATCTTTTTTTTTTTTGTAAGATCTGCATCGTCGAACTGTTAAAACGCAATTTTTCTGAGTCTTTTTTATTTTTTCAAAACCTTTAAACAGAAATTTTCTCTTTTATCTTTTTATTTATCTGTGAAGTGAGGCCTAATACTGACGAGTATCCTTTTCTTTTACTTTGATTTTATTTAAACAGATGTAAGAGGCTAAACGGATTAGGTCTTCGTCCTCTCGTCCTTTCTAAAGCCTCTCCGACGTCCTTCGCAGTGAGAGCCAAAAACTGGTCGGAATCTACACACCGGTTTTTGAGACGATGCGCCGATGCCGGAAACATCGAAGCTTGCTATACACTTGGCATGGTCAGTCTCTCTCTCTCTCTCTCTCTCTCTCTCTCTCTCTGTTCGCTCTCTCTCTCTATTGCTTCCAATTAAATAATCAATTCGAAATATTTCTCTTCCTTCGCGCAGATCCGTTTCTACTGCCTGCAGAGCCGAAGCAGCGGCGCATCACTCATGGCCAAAGCGGCGATCAACTCGCATGCCCCTGCTCTCTACTCGCTGGCTGTGATCCAGTTCAACGGCAGCGGTGGCTCTAAAAACGATAAAGATCTCCGCGCCGGCGTCGCGCTCTGCGCTCGAGCCGCCTTCCTTGGCCACATCGACGCTCTCCGCGAGCTCGGGCACTGCCTCCAAGACGGCTACGGCGTCCGCCAAAACGTCGCCGAGGGCCGCCGATTCCTTGTCCAGGCCAACGCCCGAGAACTTGCCTCCGTACTCTCCGCCACCACGACATCCACACGTCCCTGGCTGACGTGGCAACCACACCGCCACATCATCGGCGCCGGCTGCCCCCTATTAAGCGACTTCGGCTGCAACGTGCCAGCTGCGGAGGCGCACCCAGCGAGCCGGTTCATGGCCGAGTGGTTTGCCATTCGGTGCGGCGGAGCACCACCGGGTCAGGGACTCAGGCTCTGCTCGCACGCCGGGTGCGGGCGTCCCGAGACTCGGAGGCACGAGTTTCGTAGGTGCTCGGTGTGCGGGGCAGTGAACTACTGCTCGCGTGCCTGCCAAGCCCTCGATTGGAAGCTGCGTCACAAGGTGGAATGCGCACCCATGGAACGGTGGCTCGATGACGACGCAGACGCTGATGCTGACGGTGACGGAGTAGATGAAGATGACGAAGTTGTTGAACGGTGACGGTAGGAGTTTTCCGATAAAAATAATTATTTTTTAAAGTCCATTAAAAGATGGTTGGAATGGAGGAGGTTTTGTCTTCTTTGTATAGTTAATTAAGCTTGTTGGGAGGGGCTAACTTTTTTTTTTTTGTACCATATAGAGGAATCGGTTGATTCAATTTCGAGGGGTCTCTTTTTTTATTTTTATTTTTTTGCCATTTTCTTTTCAATTCTCTCTCTTGGGAATTGGTAGAGGCAGAGGATGTTTTTGAAGAAAAGAGGAAAGCTTGATAACGACGGGCACTTTCGGATTTATTATTTACTTTGTTTTGCGTTTCCCAATCTCTCTGCTCTCTCTGCTCTCCTCCCTCTATATTTATTTATTTTTATTTTTTTAGTTTCCAATCTGTGGGCCGGTGCTTGCTAAGAAAACATTTAACCCTAATCCAGCCTTACATGTGAACCACTTCCACTTGGATATCAATCTCAACCATACATTTGTTGTCAAGATTGGATAGGCATCGGCTAGCTGCGAAACTGATAAATGAGACAATTCTCATTGATTATGGACGATACATATGTATGCACCGGCCTTTTACACATCAATCAATACATATGAGCTGATACATTTATAGATTTATCAATCGGATTTTGGACGATATGTGTCGGTATCGGACTATATGATGACGTGGTTTGGTGATCTATTGTTGATTGTCTATATTAGCCTTGTTCTTGATCGAATGGTTATGTCGGGCTTTAGGTTGGAGATTAGATTGCAGGTTGGAAAAGAAATTGATTTTTGTTTTTTGGGTATAGATTCTTTGGAAATTTTCAAATAAGGCTCTTTTCACCCAGCAGGCATTAGGGATGCAAGTTTTGAACCCAACACCGAAACTGAACTGAAAACCGGGGCTCCCGAACTGCATCCGAAACTGATTCAAGCTGAACTGAACCCCAATTTGGTTTGGTTTCAGTTTGGGTAAACCGAATTAAGTTGAGTAAACCGGGGATAAGTTGAGTAAACCGAATTAAAAAAAAAACCCGAAGAAAACCAAAAAAATTATATTAAAAAACTAAAATAAATAGGTATTTTACCTACACTAAACCGAATTGGTTTCGATTTCAGGAGACAAAAAAAAAAATTGAGCCGAATGAGTTTTGGTTCGGTGTCAGTTTGGGGTGTACCCTACTGAACACCCGAAAAATTGGAGTTCCGTTTCGTACACCGAACTTGCACTCTCGAATATATTCCACCACGACTCAACGTCTCTACATATCCCATAGTAGAAATTTGTTTGACAATTATTTCCTTTTTCCTCCTATTGAGAATAATAGCACCTAATTTATGTGAATATATCAGAAATTTAAAAAGGCGGACGATGGCCGTTTTAGACCAGTGAAGTTTTTTGAGTACGAAAAATACATTAAGCTTTTTTATAATTAATTCATTAAAATTGAAGCATTTATTCTCAAAAATAAAATAAAATTTAATTGAAGTATTTTGTTTAACTGATAAGCTATGTAGCAAATATCTCTCTATTGAATGTAGTCGATATCTTGACAAATTTATATGCAAGCGCCTTCCTATCAACAGTCAAACGCATAAGTTTAAAATATGTAATTATTTGGTTAATTTTGGCTATTACCACTAACATTTGCCAACGGCAGCGCCTTCGTATCAACATTCAAGCGTATAAGCTTAAAAATATGTAATTATTTTGTTAATTTTGGCTATCATCAACTACACTCCGATTGTGGACCGCACTCCAATTAATCTAACGGCACTCCCAACATTAACAGAACTCATCATGTTATGGTTTTTTTTATAAGAAGGTTTGTTCTTGTTTCTCGTAGTCATTCTTGTTTCAAATCCATATGTGAAGTGTCTTGAATCTTTTTATGTTCTTTTTTTTTCTCTTAAACTCAATATATTTGATGTATCTAGGATTTATCTTTCGTTTTACAATTTCAAACATGTGGAAATTCTAAGGTTTGGTTCTTGATCTTTAAATATGTCAATGGATTTCAATCCTCGTGGGTCCTTATACAACACTCTTGGGATTGAAAAGCTCTCCCAACACTTCTCTCGTGCCAAATTGGTTTGGCTGGAATGGCAGCTATAAGATCCTATCCTGCACATGCCATTGTGATAGGAGAAGGAAGAAGGAAGAAACATTTGCCAACCGTACTCCATCATCAAAGTTCATATTATTATTAAGTGACCAAAGTTTATACTAAGTCGGGAGTTTATTTTGTCTAATGTTGCAGTGGCAATAACATCCCTTAATTTTAGGTCCTTTACTGAAAATTAGAGAACCTTCTCCAATGAAAATGACAATTAATCCTTTCAAAAAACAAAAAACAAAAAACAAAGAGACAATAGCTTTTGTTCTGCAATGAGTGGACCAGTGAACGTAGACAATGAGCAGGTGGAGTGCAAGCCGCTTACTGCTTGGATTCTCATGTGGATCTCCATGAGCGTGCCTCTAGGTCCACAATGCACACCATGCATTCACTGTCTACAATAAGCCGTCTGTTCATTGCAGCAATGCTTTTGTTGGAAATATGCCCAATAAATAGAAATAGCTATTAGGAGTGATAGCTTGGTTGCTAGATTAACTTTCTGGCTATTCTTCTTAGGCTCAGTTGTACCCTTGAAAAAGCAAAAGAGCGGGGAGAGAGAGAGAGAGAGAGGATTGAGAGCAACAGACTAAATCCCGTGGGCATGTGCATAGGGTTAAATCCCTGTGGTGACCAACAGGGGTGGGATTCGAAGTCAGGACCTCTGCTTCTTGAGCCGTGGTCCTGGCCATTGTGCCAACCTCCCGTTGTTTAAGGCTAGCAGGATTTCCCTTCCTACTAGACGATAGAAATTTTGTAATGCTCTAGATCACAAATGACATAGAATCCAATAACAATGAATGGTATAGCACAATGGAAGGTTGATAATATTAAAACTTTAAGGTTTTCAAGCCAGCTTACCTATCAAAGAAAAAGCCATACCGCCATCCATGATTTTAAATATCAGTCATATCGGATCCATATCAACCAATATGTATCGGATTATGTCCCATCAAATACCATATACACCACCGATTTTATGACCAAGGGAAAATCGGGTCAAGAAGGTCAAATCTCTAGGTCATATCCGCCCATATTGATATGAATTGGATACATATCGGATTTGAATTGAATAGAATAGCGAAAACGTCCTTTGGACAATTTTTATTTTATTTTTAATATTTTAAATATATATAAAATGGAAGTTACTTTAACATCGACTGGTATTTCTTATATATGCGATACATATTGGCCTGGGCACCAGCCGATCTGCTGGTATGTATTGGTCTTTAAACCCTTGCAGCCACCAATGGTTTAAGAAGAGGATTATGGTTTTCTCGCTAAGAGAATCTTAACAAATTCACCCCATAGTGACAAATTTTGTTTTCGGCAACATTTTGGTATGGGGTCATTTCGATTCATTTCGGATAAATTTCGAGAAAAATTCGAAAAGTTTCAAAAAAATTTCAGGGGGAGTACAAAAAATATTGAATATAAATTATACTTAAACTTCATAAAGTTTTTATTTAATATTTTAAAAATGAAGAAAATTAGAAAAAATTTATTAATTTTAGTGAAATTTCGTTAGTTTCGCCGAAATTAATGAAATTTCAGTGATTTCGGAGAAATCATTGAAATTTCGCTGAAAGTTTCGCCCGACCCCTATTTCAGTAAATTTCGAAGAAATTTTAGAAAATTTCAGAGAAATTTGTTACTATGATTCACCCAGCCAAAGAGGTTTATAGAAGAGGCTGTGACATTGAATTGTAATTTATTTTTTAAGGGTTTAGAAAATCATATGGCAGGGCTATTAAAAACTTCATAAAGTTTTTATTTAATATTTTAAAAATGAAGAAAATTAGAAAAAATTTATTAATTTTAGTGAAATTTCGTTAGTTTCGCCGAAATTAATGAAATTTCAGTGATTTCGGAGAAATCATTGAAATTTCGCTGAAAGTTTCGCCCGACCCCTATTTCAGTAAATTTCGAAGAAATTTTAGAAAATTTTAGAGAAATTTGTTACTATGATTCACCCAGCCAAAGAGGTTTATAGAAGAGGCTGTGACATTGAATTGTAATTTATTTTTTAAGGGTTTAGAAAATCATATGGCAGGGCTATTAAAAAGTGTATCCAAAATTTAATTGGGGATCTCATAGATTCTTAATGGATAGTTAGCCAAATAAAAATCAACTTTTCCAAGATCAAAGGTAATTTAATAATTTTAGATATTTACAGGTAAAATTAGAATGCTAAATTATTTTCAGAGTACAAAGGACAGTTTTACTAATCCAAGCTGTCCAATCGTGTTAAATTGTGTACCTAAAAGATATGCTTATTGGAGGATGAGTACCATCAAATCTGAGCATTTCAATATGAATCCTATGTTTATAAATGAATAACATTTTATATTAAAATTAAATTTTGAAATCGAATGGTTAGAATTCTCATATAAGCTTGGACAATTTGAAATATTTGCCAAAATAGTTAGCCACATTGGTCAAGAGAGTGGGATCATGAGGGATTTTTTTTTTTTGAAAAAATAGGAAAAAAAAGAGTGTGGGACTTTGAGGGATTTATTTTAGACCTAAGGTGATCTCTCATTAACCTTTATTATTTTGGCCTTAAAATCTTTGTCGCACAAGATCAAGTTCTTTCGTTCACCGGAAAGTTAACTAAATAACTTACACGACCCATTTGATCAAATTGCTATGCATTAGGAAGTTTTATGCGTTTGATTAAATGAAATTTAGGTTTCGGCACAAATATAATAAAATAAATAGATTTATTAAAAGGAGCTATTACTTGCACACACTTTTAAGTGATTATACCGGATTGCACCGAATTTAAAAAAATGACTTGTAAGATTGGCGACCTCTACTATGTGAGAACACCATCTAAGTTGTTTGATTTGAAGGCCGTGATTTAAAGATATCAATTGCAAAAGTTTAGAATAAAATATAATTTTCATTATTTGATTAAATAGAGTCAAAGGCTATTATATAATTCAACAGTTGACTACAATAGATCATATGGCAAGTACTGTGTTTTGCTCCAATTTTATGTATCAGAGATCTATTGATCATGAACTTCAAATTAGACGGCCCATATTGCATTTTTATATATCACATGTACCTAAAATATCAAGTCTTTCTTTAAATTTGGTGCAATCACTTGAAAAACGTATGCAAGTAATGGCTCCCTTTATTAAATTTTGTTTTTTTGGGCAATGGCTAGGTCCAATCAAGTAGAATTGAAATTTTCAATCTTATCACATTTGCTACCCTTGGAAATAGGAGAATCTTGACTGTACACGTCATGTTATAAAAAGTGAAAACCAAAAAGTTAAGATTCTCTTATGATTCTCTTATTTACAAGGAGAACAGATGAGATTGTATTGAAAATCCAATTCTACTTGGTAGGACGTGACTATTGCCTTTTTTGTTTATCTTGCTGTCTTTGTTACATTGAGAGGATTGGGGGCGTTGGTGGGTTGGAAGAAGGCTTTGTTATAACTAGACCAAAACATGTTCACACACAACCTACTAATTTTTTTTTTATTGGTTTCGCTGTAACTTCAAATACCCTTTCTCAAGCGAGCAACCCATTTGAAAACATAGGTTCACATAACCCATTAACAGCTGATTAAATTGAAAAAAAAAAACATAGATTTCACTCCGTAAACTTTACATGTGAGAAAAAAACATAGTACTGTGGCTTGCACTTGGTTAAATTTGTTTCTGTTTTATGGGGGATGAAACGCAAACTAAAAGATGAGCCTATATACATAAAAACTAAGTTTTGGAATGGCAATTTGGAATTTTATTTTTAATTTTTTTTAATGAATATGTAATTTGGCATTTCAGTGCCTCATGGAAGACTTTCGACTTTCGGCAAAAAATTTATGGGTACCTTTATTTGCACTCACCAAATCTTGAAGAGTACCCACATCAAAATATTTACTATTTTGATTCAGATGATGGAAGCAATTTCACTTCCCAATGCAATGGATCTTGAGATCATAGGTGCATCATCAAATGGTCAATTTTTTATTTATATGACACTCACCTCAAAAATTATGTTTGAGCATGGTTTGTACCGTGTAATTTTTTTTATCTTGTCTTTTGTTGTCATGTGGAAGAAAAAAATTGCCCGTCTAAGGGTACACCTGATGATCTTAAGATCCATTGTGTTGAAGGTCAGAACTAATTTACATCGTTTGATTAAAAGCAATCAATGTTCTTCTAATTAGGTGCCATCAAAGATTTGGGGGTGCAAATAAAGGTTTCCAAATTTTTTTTACCTATATCCATGGGTTTTACTATTAATTTTGGGAGAATTTCTCTAATTTTTCAGTGAAGTCATAGGATGCTTTTTATGAGCATACAAATGAGTTAAAGTACAGTGAGGGCTCAAGCATAGGACACCCTACGTTACCAAAAAAAGAAAAAAAAAGAAGAAAGTGAAACTGCATTTTTTACCATTAAGGAGTTTGACCCGTTTACCTTTGAGAATGATCGGCTCGGCTACTCTATACCAACTTTATTATGGATAATTGGATACCAACTCAGAGGAATTGATTGAGGAAACCATGCCATCTTATTATGGGATATCCATATTGCAAAGAGTGGACTGACTCTCATGCTCGTAGGAATCGTTAAGTTTATTGGAGCCGTTTACCCATAGAATTCCATCAAATGCTAACTTTTGGCGACTCTAAGACCCCTAAAAACTGTGATGGTCACCTTTCATTGATCCATAAACCCTTAGGTAGTATGCCTTGAGATCTGTGAAACTTTATTTCCCTCAGATATAATTTTAAATATTGGTCATATCTAATTTGGAGTTAGACCCTCTACGATACACCATACAGTATACACCCTTGATATAATATAACCTCAAATATCGGTCAAAATTGGTTCATATTGGGCCATATTGGCCGGTATCGGGTTATATCAGCAGATTTGTATCCCGTTTTAAATCGGATGTAATATAAAAAAAATGCCCAAAATTACCCTTTGGGCATTTTATTATTATTATTATTATTATTATTATTATTATTATTATTATTATTTATTTAGTATTATGAAAATAAAATGAAACTACTTTAATGCCGCCTGATTTGATCTCTAAATCCCTGCTCTCAGCATGCTGCAGCTCTAAGGAGAGTGACTTGCTTGTTGGAAACAACATTACATAAAATAGTGAATAAGCTATAGGTAAAGTGTCTGTTAGAATTGTCCCACATCGTTTGTGGGCATGGAAGTGTTGGGCTATATATAATTTGGGCACTCCTCACCTCACAAGCCGGTTTTGTGAGGTTGAGTTAGGCCCATTGAATTTCTTTCATGGTATCAGGGTAGGTATTGCCAATAAGTATGGGGGCGTGTTAGAATAGTCCCAAAGTGCTATATATAATTTGGGCACTCCTCTGCCATCACAAGGAGCTATGGGAAAGAGCATCTCCAAAGGAGCTCTTCAAATCCAAGGTATCCCCAACAAGTATGGGGGCGTTGGATTTCTTTCATCTGCCATCACAAGGGAATGAGCTATGGGGTGGCACCTCAAATGGCTATTTTAAGAGTCTCTTGTCCCCTTCAACCCACTTGGTCAAATCCAATGTTGAATTGAAGACTTGGTTTCACTCTTCAAACTCGAAGAGTCACTATTCACTCTTTAAGTTCTAATATGTTATTATTTTATTAGAAAATGAGAACATTAATTATAGAGGAAATAATAAAAATATATATAATATTTTGGATTTGAAGAATATGATTGTAAAGATCCACCATCCTTAGCTCTTTAAATTCAAACCTACTTTTTTCAAATCTAGTCCAACGGCTAATTTTGAAGAGCTCCATTAAAGATGATTTAATGCAAAGAGTCATTGCCACGTGTCATGACCGGTGGCACCTTGCCTAAAAATACAATTGGCAGTCTTAACTCAGTCTTAACTCTTCATGGTGTTATTTGGCGACAAATAACACAACGAAGAGTTTTGCTACTTATGTACGTTTTTTAGAATGTAGGCACAAAAATGACCATATCTCATGTTGTCTCTTTAATCAAGAACTCTATACATAAATGAGTTCCTTGCATTAGAATCGGACACGTGGAGTTATTTGACTCCACCAATGAACTCTGCGTCTATTAAGTAAACCTCAAAGCTTGTTTCTACTTTTAGTTTCGTGAAGTTCAAGCATTCCACATATTCCATGATAGAAATCCATTTACGCATGAATTTATAATTCTTATTATTATTATTACTTTATTTTATTTATTTTCACTTTGACTAATCCCTATGAGTATTTCACGATTTATATAGTTTCACATGATACCTGTCTATCATAGAAGAGAGTCATTTGGAACTCAAGACTTTAGGGAGTAAACCCAAGTGGCCAGACCGCAGTTACGACCCCTTGGTCGGTATTATGCATGTTGAAGGATACCATTACGTGAAGAGTAAGTCTACAATGAGTGTTCACCCATCATGGGTGGACATGGCAGTCCAAGCATTGAAAGTTCGTGGATGTCATGCAGTCATATATATATAATGGGTGGACATGGCAGTCCAAGCATTGAAAGTTCGTGGATGTCATGCAGTCATATATATATAATGGGTGGACACCTATTGTAAACTAACTCTTACGGACGACAGAGGCAGTGCCGCATATAGTAGAATGGGTCAAATCGTATTTTAATTACTTGGTTCTTTGCCTTAATTCGTGCCATATAATGTGATCACATGGGCAATCTTGTTGCTAGACAGATGGTCGCTTATGTGGCTCGTTCCATCCGTTAACCTTATTGCCTCAGTTCTATTTCCCCACAAAACCTTTTGTGCTTTGATAGATGGATGAACTTTTCATAAGTAAAATTGATCTCGCTCTTTTAATCACCTTACGTATAATGGTTTATGTGTATTTACAACATATAAATGTATAAATTATTGTTCTTCACACCGTTTGGATGAGATGTTTATGGCAATAAACTAACATTTTTAGTCACCAAATTGCTCCAATAGATTAGTCACATATCATAGAGTTCCTAAAATCTATAGAACTCATTATTTGACAGGTTGTAAGAGACGCTTAATAACTTGTAAATTAACCTTATGATGCTGACAAGTAGAGTTAATCTCATGTTTATAACGTTTGATCGATGAAGCATCAGGCATCACAAGGTTACAAAAATCATCTTAGCCAAAGAGACTGTTAAGAACTGACTGTGACGTATTTTGGGGGCTTTGAAATCTGTAGAAACTGGCTTCCAATGAGACTTGCGTGGCTAAAAGGCGCTACATAAGACAATCTCTATGTTGATGACGCGTTTAGAAATCATCAATGGATCGTCATATGGATCATAAGGTTTTGGAAATCATTTTTTTTTTGAAAATCATTTTTGTAATGAACATTCGGGGAACTGATTTTCACATATTTTGGGGCCTTGAAACTTGATAGAAAGGGTTTTGATTGTGCTCACACGGCCAAAAGGAGCATCAAAAACTTATGATGCATCTGAGGAGAGAAATCTCTTTCAAAAGAAGTCCAACATCTTTTGACTATTTGTCGCGAGCTAATTATCATTGCGTTGGGGTTAAGTACTTAGTTAGAAGGATTCTTGATTGCTAAACAACATGTTTATGGTTGTAAACAAAGAGAGGGCATTGTAGCATAGGGAATCCAAGGTTAACAATTATTATTGTTACATACTTTTGTAACTTTTGGTGGTCAAAAAGGTTAGAGAGACATGGAGATTTTAAAGCAGGGTGATTTTGGCCCATTTAAAAGCAATCACATGTGAGAGAGCTGTGCCTTTGCTTTATGCACTTTAGGTTTAGGAACATGGGTGATGGCCTTTATGGCTTTTTGTTGAGAAAATGGAACTTTAATTTCTAAAGCCGCCAGGCTGGTTCGAAATAAGTTCAAAGGGATTGATCTCATAGTAGTCTTCCTAACCGAGAGCTCAGTGCACCACCCTAACCGGATGCATACCTAAGCGCCCGCTGTGTTTGGACATGTAAGCGGATTAGATTACGAAAACGATGTTGCAACAAAGTGAAGATGAATTGCAATTTCTTTTTCATATATATATATATATATATATGTCATTTGAGTTGGGATTAGGTATTCGACTAGAGGGTCAATTGGCTTTGGGATCAATCTTGCTTTGAAAATCTTTTTTGGGGAATGCACAAATATTGTTGAGTGTCAGAATTAGCAAATACTTTCACGGATTTGTATGCTCATAAAAATTCGGGCTCTCCTGAAGGTTTGACCATTTCATAAAAAGAGATTGACCCAACTACAAAGGTTGGCACTGGGGTTGTGTACCTAATACCAACTCATGTCATCTAGTATTTCTTAGAATTTTGCCTTTGCCTTAAAGTCCAACTTAAAAGAGTTAATCATGATTTGTGGCAAATTGTTGACGACAAATAGCTTAAAACATCTCAACTTTGTCTTTTTCAATTTCGTTGCGACATCATTTATGTAATCTAATTAAATGCGTTCAAACACACCTAAATCATGTCGATTGTGAATTAGGTCGGCCGACCAGTTTGCTTGCAACTATCTCTAGGGGTGGCAATGGGCTGGGTAGCCCGGCCCAGCGCGATTTACGGCGGTTTCAAGCTCAATAAAGCTTGTGGCCGGGCTTGGGGCTTGGGTTAATACTTTAATCTCGACGTTTATAAAGGCATGGCATGGGCCTCTAGGTTCGTTTTTGGGCTCTTACTGAGTTTTGCTAGTAATATTCAGGAAAAAAAAATCCTTAAAGAATTACAGATTTTCAATTTTTAAACTCTATACTTTCGTGAAAATAGATATTAACGTCTTATCATAGAATTGGTATATATTAGTTTTTCTATTTTTATGAATATAGAGCTATTTTTGGTAAGTCAACAAGTAATTTATAAGCACATAGGTTGGGCTGGGCTTGGGCTTGGGCTTTGAAATGTTATGATGGATTGGGCCTGGCTTAGGGTTATAAGCCCATTAAGGGCTCAAGCTGAGTTGGGCCAAGTTCAAAATCCGTCAAGCAGGGCTTAGGTTTACCATAGCCTTTCCCGTTGCCACCCTACCTATCTCAGAGGGGCTAGTTGTTTCATTATATATCTTGGAGGACCTATATTCAACTCATTTGAAATTCGCAAATGTTGCAACTTGTCAGGCAGCCAAGCCCTTAAATTGGACCCGACTCTCCTGACTTTCATTTAAACACCAAAATGGTGTTTAAATAATCTTACACTATCAATGGTTGACAATGTCGGTGATTTGTAATATTGTACCTCAAAGTAATGTATCATAGGTTGAAATGCAACATGCCCACAAATATGATGTTATAGGGAGATTTAAGCTATCCAACCTGTTCACTCTAATATCAATTGTTGTTTTCAAGTTGAATGACTGATATTAAGTTCATCAATCGGATGGTTCACTTCCACTTATAAGCATGTTTCTTTGATGTAAGATATGATTCAATGATGGATAGCCACTTTGACAACTTAGATGGGCCACATACGTGTGCCACATGACATATAATAAATAAATCACACTTTAATGGTGTGAGATAAAAAAAATGTAATTTTAATGGAATAAGATCATTTACACACCATTTTGGTTTTCAGAGCCATAAACACTTCCACATTAAAGAAGGAAAAGCCTACTTTGGTACTGTATTCTCAGTCATTATGAAGAGTTTCAGGTAGCTGCCCTACAATTTTATGGCACTACTGTAGGGCATTAAGGAAAATTTGTACACAAGTCTCCTCACACAGCGGTCTCCTAAATCTAGGACAAACTAGTTGTAGTCTTTGAAGGACCCCTGTCATGCTCTAATAGATATTATAGATGATTTAATAGGAGAGCTAAATAAGTTGGTTGAACTTGATGTCAAATAGGGCTGAAAATAAGTTGGGTTGTGGTTCAGGACGAACCAAATTACGGTCTTTCATCAACCTAACCCAGCCCTACCCAAGTATGTTCAAACCTCAACCTGAACCCGATCCGACCAGATTAGTGTAGGGACTTCGGTTTGGTCAGGTTCGGGTCGAAAAACCAGGACACAAACCTAATTTGTGACAGTTTATACCACTTAACTTCTTGTTGAGACAGTTTAGGTAAACTCTTATAACAAGGCTTCTTAGACTTTTTAACTCTTTAAGAGTTTACCATAGCTTTGAACAAATTGGGTGACTCATATTGGCTCTAATTTGTTCAAAGCTATGATAAATTCTTAACTCATTGTAAATTCAAGCTGCTACTTCTAATTGCAAACTAGTCAAGAGTTTAGGCAGAAAGAGTGTATAATATTTAAGGAATCTTTTTTTGTCCTGTTAAGTATGAATAGGTTTATTTTTTGTTATAGAAGTTACTTTAGGCTCTGTTTGGCAACCCTTTTCTAAGCAGCACATTTGAGGTGTTTTAAAGAGGTATGTCATATATTGTTTCTCAAATATTACTTTTAAAAGAGTGCTATCACTGTATGAGGCAACTTCTCAAGAGAACATGACTAAAGGTGGCTAGGTCCTTGGGTAAATGTACTCTTCACCCAACATTTTTCTCTTTGAGAAGTATTATTTGGAGAAGCCCAATTTAACAAACCTTCTCCAAAAAGCATTTTTCAGGTGCTGCGAAGGGGTGATTTATATGCTACTTCTCAAAGAGTCTATCACATGTTGGAAATGACATTGTTGAGAAGCAGCCTTAGGTAACTTCTCAATTGAACACCAGAGGTGGTCAAGAAGGCAATTCACTAGTTTCCAATATCGAATAGGGACAATGATATTTTAACCGAGTGGGGAGGTCACCCAATCTCACTTGAGTTGTGCATGTCACTTTAAAGCATGGTCAACAGATATTTAATTTGGGCCCGACCTCCATCAATGCATCACTTTTGTGGTACCCAAGTTGTTTAGGACTCGTTCAGATTTTTCAGTTTAAATTGGTGCTATGTACTTGAGAGGGCTTGTTTAGATCATGGCTTTTTTACTTTGATGATGCTACTTGAGAGAAAATTTTATCTAGAGACTAATATGTTTTATCTTTTATTTCCATTTTATTTACTGGTAGAGCATTAGCTTAATTGGTATATTCTTCTCTTGTAGAAGCAAGAGATCGTGGGTTCGAAATCCTACGCCTACTCTCGCTTTGTGTGTGGGTCTCCTCTCAGTGTGTTACGCTAAAAGTTGCTCCTCTTTACATGCAAGTTTACACATGTACTACATCGAGGTTGTCTATCCAACCTATATGGCAACCTAACATGGTGGATAGCAATATTTAAAACAAAAGATTCTTTTCGTGCAACTCATAGTTCCACTGTTAACTGCCTTAAATCAGATGATGGGGATCATTTTTTGTCCCAATCTTTCACACAATAGATCCCGTCATCTTTCATCCCAATCTTTCGCACAATAGATCTTGAGATCGTGACCCACCTATCAGACGGTACCTGACAAAGTGTGTACCATGAGAAGAGTTCTTGGGTTAGTTTAGGGTGTGTGTTCCGGCACACATTCGTGATCACGGTGTACTATCAGAAGGGTTCTTCGGTCACTTTTGGGGATGTATTCCACATGGAATCAACATCTGACCGTTTGATAGGTGGGTCATGATCTCAAGATCTAGTGTGAAAGAATGTAATGAAAAAACAATCTCCTCATCTGATTTAAAGCGGTCAACGGTGTTAACGGTGAAACAATCAATTGCGCGGAAAGAATCTTCAATTGTAATTTGTAAATACCGCCATCCTTGTTTGGTGGTAGTGGATGTCATGGTGGAGGCGGTGGTCATAATCGTGACCATGGTATGGTGATAGTAATGTTGTTTTGTGTAGTGGTGGTATCGGTGGTGATAGTGGTTTTGGTGATCATGGTCTATTGTGGAGTGGTTGGTGGAGAAGGTAGCGGTGATAATAGAGGTGGTGGTAGTAGCGGTGGTCCTAGTGGTTATTGTAGGGGAGGTGGTGGTGGTGGTGGTGGTAACGATGGTGGTGTGTGGTGAGGAGGTGGTTTATATGTAATAGGGTGTTCTGCAAATACCCCTGTGTTATGCTGAAATTGTATAAAACTCCACAATTATGCCTATTTACACAAAACCCCACAATTATGCCTATTACATTGCGCCCATGTTTTCTTTATATATACCTCTGCCGATAAACGGCAGTTAATTAGGCGTCATTTATTCGATTGAATGACGCCTTTGCCCTTAGTGAATATTATATACAAAATTATCATTATATTTTTTCCAACTTTGATCGCATTTTTAACAGCCCTGTCCAATTTTTTTGGGTGGAACATAATTGATGCCCTCTAAGTTACCATGTCACCCGATTTTTGGGTTGGGCAACCACATGGCGCTCACTTGGCTTGTGGGTAGTGCTAAAATGCGCTATAGAGCTGGGTCGGTGTCGGTGTGGTTCATAGGTCGGGTCATTATATATATATATATATATATTATAGGTTTAGTGTTTGAATGCTACACTAGTGCTCCAATCACATGCCACGTGATCAAATATTGGGTTCCGCCTAGCATGCTTGGTATATTAATTTTTTGATATCTTTGACCACATTTTGGATGGTGGATAAGATATTTTTTCATTTTTTTAGGTGGGATGGATTTGATTGATCTTGTACATGTTGCCTCGACAATAGATCTTCAGATTAGGTACCACTTGGCGTCCAAACGGACCCGATCTTTGGCTAGTGAGGTCAGCGACCTGACCCATGACTCACACCGACCCGACTAAGACCCAATCCATTGAAAATTTTATTAATCAATTATCCTATAAAGACTACACATTATATACATAGGTCTGGAATGTTACCAACGGGGGTAGCATTTTAGCGCTACCCACGAACCAAGTGAGCGTCATGTGACACTCAAGCCAAAAATTAGGTGACATGGCAATTTAGAGGAGATCAATCATGTTCCACCGAAAAAATTTGGGTAAGATCCGACGCTTATCTACCGTTAAAAATGAGGTCAAAGTTGAGAAAAATGCAATGACAATTTTGTAAAGAATATTCCATAAGGGTAAAGGCGTTATTCAATCGAACAAATGACACCTGATTAACTGCCATTTAACGGCAGGGGTATATATATAAAGGAAGCATAAAAGTAGGGGGTGCAGTGTAAATATACATAATTGGGGGAGTTTATGCAATTTCTGCATAACACGGGGGGTAATTTGCAAAAAACCTCTTTCGATATAGTTGCTTTTATATACAAGCCTTCAAATCAACGTGCACATATTTACTAAAATTTGTCAGCCAATACTAACCCCCACAGAAAGAAAATCCTGGCTACGCCCTTGCAACCTGATTTGACCTGTCGCCTAAACCGAACACTTGATCTGACTTGATGAAAAAAAGGGTTTTTTGCAAATACACTGTATCCTTTACTTTTATGTTTCCTTTACAAATATTCCTCTGCCGTTAAATGACAGTTAACTAGGCGTCATTTCTTTGATTGAATGATACCTTTATCCTTAGTTAACATTATATGCAAAATTGTCATTGTATTTTTCAAAGCTTTGGCCGCATTTTAAATGATGGATAAGCATCGGATCCTGCCCAAACTTTTTGGATGGACCATAATTGACATCCTTTAGGTTGCCATGTCACCCAATTTTTACGTAGACTTCTTAATGGAACTCACTTGATTCGTAATGATGGTAAGGTCGAGATGGTACCAACGGGGGTAGTATTTTAGCGCTACCTACGAGCCAAGTGAGTGTCACCCAAATCGAAAATCGGATAATACGACAACTTAGAGGAGATAATTATGTTCCACCTAAAAAATTTGGGCAGGATTCAATGCTTATCCACCGTTTAAAATGCGATCAAAGTTGGGAAAAATATAAAGTCCATTATATATATAATATTAACTAAGGGCAAAGGCATCATTTAATCGAAGAAATGACGCCTAATTAATTGCCGTTTAATGGCAAGAGGGTATTTGTACAGAAAACATAAAAGTAAAGGTATAATGTAAATAAGCATAATTGATGGGATTTTATGCAATTTTAGCATTATATGTGGGTATTTGATCAAAAGTCTAGTGAGTGATTATGTAATAACTATTGTCCCTTTTCTTTGTTATGTGATGTAATTCTCGATTCGGGCTAATTGGATATGGTGGTGTTGTCTTCACAAAAAAGGTGGTGTTGTCTTCACAAAAAAAAAAAAAAAAAAAAACGAAAAAAAAAAAATGTAAATGAGGCTACAGACCCATACTGCTGTATGTGACTCTGCCCTTATTGGATTGTATGAGTAGGCGTGCACCATATACTTGAGGCATATGTCATTTTGTTTATTGGACAGCAAAAATTTTAGCCCGGCACACGACAATCCTCCCTACCTTTGAGGCACGGGTCGAGCACCTACTATCAACGCGTCTTAGAATAGATGGTATTAGGTGTCTTGGCCAGAGCACCACAATCGTTCTCATGATAATCTAGGATGTCCACGTCACACTCGTTGGGCAAGATTTGGTATGAGGTACCCAGTGTTGGCTATGTTCGGGTCAAGCTCGCCCCCAACTTTTGAAGATGAAGGGTATTTTGAGAACTAACCAATTAGTAAAAGGGTACCTTTATTTTGAATGGGGCTGTCAACGGTGTGGTCGACCCGACCCGACCTGATATTTAACTGAGTCGGTACTTAAAGTATCCTTGTAGCGTTGGGTTGGGCATGAGGCTTCCAACCCATTGAGTCGGGTCGTGTTGACCCCGTTTGACCCGCCATTTTATACTTACAAATAAAATATCTTGTTAGGTTCTTGTTGTGGTCAGTGGTAACGGGTCGATTCTCGAGTCATCCAGACAGAACCGACCCGTCTGCACCCCCTATATGTGATATTGTGATAATAAATGCTTTGATTTGACGATCGAGATCTCAAGATCAATATAAATTTGTGAGCAGGAACGATTACCACGTGGGTAATGCTCCGGCCCGGCCGCATAGCACCAACTCGGCCTTGAAGTCTTGTTTTGAAAGGCGATGATAATAGAATTGGAAGCAGCAAGAACTCAGAGAAGGTAGAAAGGAAGATCGCCAACAAGGTCTCTCTCTCTCTCTCTCTCTCTCAAATTTATTTGGATCCATCGATAAAGGATTCATCTTTACGCTTCGATTGGCGTAGGATACTTGATTTTCATATTTATGTAATAACGAGGTTTCAAATTGAATCTCTATCCTTCTGCAGGTCATTCGCTTGATTGATTCGTTGATAAGTCCAATTTTTCCATGGATTTGAGGGTTGTCTGACCATTACTCTCTCTCTCTCTTGACTCTCTTTCTCTCTCTCTCTCTCTTTCTCTCTCTCTTTTGGGTTTTGGTTCATAAACTACAAATCTAGGGTTCTTGGGAATTTTTATCTATCAACTGTACCTTCTCATTTGTGCTATGATTCTTAACATTCTTGTAGACCAAAATTTTGCAACAAGGAGATATAAATTACATAATTAACTTTGTTGACGTTTTTTGGCAGGGCAGAGACAGCAGGCAGTTTGGAGAGAAACGAAAAGAAAGGCAGATGGCATTCATTATGGAGTTCGCAGAGAATTTGATACTAAGGTCAATGGAGGATCCGAAGGAAAGGGATAGGAGATTTAGGGAACACGTATATGCAGTGAAGGAGCGGTGCAACAAGACCAAGGAGATGTGGAGCCTCCCCATCCGTCCTTATGGATTCTGGACTTTCGAACGGCACAACGCCCAGCTTGCATGGGACGCCCAAATAAGCCAGGTTCCAGGGCGAAGGGACCCCTACGACGATCTTCTCCAAGATCCGACTGAAATCGCCAACAACTACAAATGAATGAACGGTTGGATTCTCAACTTAAGTCCCATCAATTGTTGTTATCGTTGTGATTACCATAATTTGCGTATATCTTTACATTATTTGATAGGAACCTATGTGTTACGACCCCAAAGTCCTAAGGGATTAACTTTCCGCCCTACTGACGTCTAGGGCCTAGGCATTTTAGGAGTATGGGTTAGGACTTTAATAAATGGTATCAGAGCTAGCACCCCATCTTGAGTTCAAGTCCCGGAAGGGGTGACCAGGCCCCCTAGGCCCCAAAGAGAGGTACCAAAGTGAAAGCCAGCACAGAGTAGGTCACTGTGGAGTCCCGGAAGGGGACCAGAGGAAAACGCTACTTGGGTCCTCCAAAAGGGGGTACCGGAGTAAGAGCGGACACAGAGTGGGCCGCCCCAGACTTCGGCCGCGGAGTGTAGTGGTGTGTTATGATCCCAGAGTACTAAGGGAGTAACTTTCCGCTCCGCAAATGCCAAGGCATTTTTGGAGTATTGGTTAGGACTTAACATTCTGCCCTGCTCATCTTTTGCTTCTTCTCTTTATAGCAATATTGAGGTGGATGGTGATTAGTGACTCCCTGAAATTGGGGACTAATTCCCTTTGTTCTTTGAATGTATGGATTTAGATTTCATCCTATTGCATTTAGAAAAATGTTGTAGATTGATTTTTGACAGATTGAACCTAGAATGCCAGTTGAGAGCTGTCTGACATTGACAGCCAAAAATTAAAAAATTTCAATCGATTCTTATCAATGAGGGGCGAGAATTGTACTTCTCATTGTTTCTTCTGTTATTTACAACTAATATCTCCTATTTTACTGAAATTTTATTGAAATGGCGGTCCATTGAAACTTTTGGCGAAATTTCTCCATTTTCGAAAGTTTTCAAAATCCACCCAAACTTTCCGAAATTTTGGTGAAGATTTTAGAATGTTAGGACTTATGAAGTTGGATTCACAGGTTAATTAAACTTTCTACTTTATAATGTTCTTTTTATGATTGTCAATTTGTAATGCATACAAATAGTGAATTATTTGATGAGCCTATTTTATTGCTTAAAAATATCACTCTTAACTTTAATATATATTTTTTATCTAAAAAAATTGTATATTTTTAGATTTTATTTTATAGTACCCAAATTTCCCCAAAAATTTCTCGATTTTTTCCCACATTTTATCCAAAATGAACTCAAACGATCCCCCCAACAAGATATTTCCGATAATGAAATTTGCTACTATGCTTCTATTAGGATTATTTGCATAACTCATATGTGTGTTAGACCTCTTTCATCCTTGAAACTCTTTAACTCTTCCATGACCACTAACTGTTTGAGCATTGGAAGTAAGAACTTTATGATGTAGAATGATTTTAGGGTGGTGGAGGGAACAAGGATTTTCATTTTGTAGAAGAGGTCAACTAACAGATGCCAAAGGTAAGGTTTCACATGTCAATGAAGTCAGTGTTTGGTCGTATATGATCAGGTACACGCATTCTAACCTATTTTGGTTTATATTCATTGAGAGGAAGACCAACTGTCATTTAAGCACAATTGCTCCCAACGTGGTTTGACCAGTAGGCAATGTTGGATTATCCTCCTGACCATTTTGAACTTCTCTGAGTGTTTGGGTTGGGCATGGAATTGTTAATTGTCAATACATTTGAAAGAAGCCTAAATGGCATGAAGAATTAATGTAGTCTTAACTTGAATACATGTCTCTTAGGACAATTATAATTTGGCAAAGCAATATTGCTTGTCCTTGCTAGCCAATATTTCTAATATGGAACCTAGGACCCACTTTTATTTGACTTTAACTCATTTGATTCAGTAGTAGGCTGGGATCATGGGATCCTTTTCTTTCAGATAGGGAGCTGTTACACAAATGCGTTTTTAAGTAATTGCCCCATAAATCCTATCTCTCTCTGTATGGAGAAGAAATCATAGAAGGAAGGGGATTCTTATTTGTACAAATGGTCTTTTGAACTTTGATTTTTGATAGTCTACAAATGGAATTGGAATGTTGTTTGCATAAGCGCTAAGGTAGGAACCTTAATTGGATTAGATATAATTGCTAAGATTCAAGAATACTTATTTGCTGGCTGATCCTTTGGTTTTTTGGATTTCAAGCGTAGAGGTGTTAGAGATATTAGTACATGGATAATTGGGTTGCGGCAGCTTTACATTGTCTTTGGCACTTCGGAGGGGGGAAGAAAATCACGTTAGTAAACAAAATTGCAATGGGTGTTCAGTGAAGTTGTAATAATTGAAATTGGGTGGCGTTCACCATTTAAATTGTGTAGAGTTAGTTCTACTAATCATAAAAGTTTATCCCTGTAAATTAAATATCCTAAATTTAAATAAAATAAATAAATCTCCTAGATTTATTAGCAGGTTATCTCCAATAATTCCTTTTTTGCAAGTAGAGAACTATGAGGTAACTCCTCACATAGGGTTGCAAACCAACTTCCGCAATCAACTATGAGGTAACTCTTCACATAAGGTTGGAAACCAAGTACCACAATAGAGAATGTGGTTGAACTTTGAAGGAATATGACAATTGTTTTATGCATAGGCTTTTATTAATCAGCTTTTCTCCATCAGAGTAGCCGTTATGGAAAATTTCGTGGCTCCCTTTATATGCAATATGCATTAACATTTCTGAGATTAGATACATGACTTGGTAGTCTATGGTTTGATGACATCTGTAGAACCGCTTCATCAAATTATTGAAATTTTTGCTTATTTAATAGTTTAGCAGCATTGGTATCTTCTTATAGTTCTAGGCTAGCATCTACCAGTGGTTTTTCTTAGTTATCTTTTGTGGCATGGGAGGAAGTACAAGTAGGGATACTACTTTATAGAATGGGCATTGCTTGAAGTGTGCAAACGTCATATGACAGTATAAGAATTCTGCAGCACAGACTAGAGCCTAATCTTTGTTGTGGTGGATCCATAGTTCAAAGTTAGTTTTGGACTCATATTGGTAGGTGTAACAACTGCCCCTGAAAACCGAGGCTAGTAAACCTTTGGCCCAAAATCCAACCTCTTAAGAGACCCGAGATCTGGGCACCTTTAAAATATGGGCACCCAATTAAAATTTTGGGGCACCCCGACATAGGAGGTACCTCATCATTTGAACTTTATGTGGCACCTACATTTAATTAGTTATATAAGTAACACCTCTAAGGGCACCCACTATTATTTTCAAAACCCTTAAAGGCACCCACCATCCAATTATTTCAAGTGGTGCCCAATAGTCCTCCACTTTGTTTAGTCAAAACCGATGGTGATGATCTAGTGATCATTATCAATGGAGGTGATTTGATGATACCCATCCGATGGGCCATCTATGGGTTGGTCAAATAATTGACTTAGTTTTGAGGGATTAAGATGCACTTACACACTAATTACTAATTAAGTGTTTAATGGTTTAATATGGGATAATGGCAAATCTTGTAATTTATCTAAACAAGAAGGGCTATTTTGTGTAATTTTTATGGAATGGAATTTCTAATTAAATTACAATTAGAAGTTCTAAGCAATCTTGCCCATTGATGGAGTTGACCAACCTTGACCCCAGCTTAGACCCTTGGATTTACCTAGGGCAAATCTAAGGTGAGAGATATACCTTAGTGCATGCAACCACCTATTTTGGAAGAATCTTGACTTCTCATTGGAGCTAGGACTACAAGATCCTACAAAGTCCAATAGAGGACCAATCCAAAAGCTACATGAGAATCAAAGTGGGACCCACACCTAATTTTTTATTAAAGAAAATAAGTCAAAATTCGAATTTTGGACCACATGCTTATCTTTCTTGCATGTTTTCACTCTTTTGGGAAGAAAAATATAAAAAGTGAAGTGCCGTATGGCATGTGTACTTGGGACACTTATAAATCTAAAAAAGAAGTGTAAAAAGTTCTCAAAAAGTCGAGAAAAATAGTTCCCAAAGAGGCAAAATGAATTTCATCTTCTTCTTCCTCTTGCCATCTCCATTAAAGACCTTCCAAGCTTGATGCTCACCATCCAACCCTTAGAACTTCAATCCACTTCCATAGATTGATTCTCCTTAGCTCATCGCCTCATATAGTGTAAACACACACTCATCCAAGCCCATCTCCTTGGTCAAAAGATCATAAATCAGCAAGTTTAATCTTGGATTGCTAAGGTAAAATATTGACCAGGTTCTATGAACCTCTAGTAATTTCCTTGTAGTTTAATCAAATTATTTTGATTTTTCCTATTTTATTTTGAAGGATTGGTGTAAGATGGCCTTTCATGTGATCCTAATGATCATGCATGACCATCAATGAACACAAATCAATGATCATCAACCATTGTGATAGATGACATCCATCCACTTGTCACTTGTGCGATGTAGATCGCCTATTGCGAGTGCATGGATCACATTGATGACCATGCATGATCTTAGGCTATCCATCCACATGATGTTGATGGTGTACATTGGATATTTAAGGTTTGATTTTGATTTATCAATGCAAAAGATCATTGAAAAACGATTTGAACCGTTGATTTTGATCAATCTTGAAAACGATTTGAGATAGCTCTTTCGATTGATTTTAAACGATCTAGGGCCATAGATAGTTCAATTTAATTGAATGGACATGATTTTGATCAATGAAATTTCGTTTGATCATAGTACCTTCACTGATTTTGATAATTTGATTGTAAGAATCGATGGTGATAGATGTTTTTGAAACGTTTTACCTATTTACCGAATTGCCTAGTTTCATGCTATATAGTTGATCGATGTATAACACTTGCACATGTTGGTGGATTATATGATTCTAATATCTAATGCATATTGTTAATCTATGTTATTTAGATGCTTTTAATGAATATTGATCATACAAATTAGTGGTGTTAGATCATAGTTAATGATGGACTTGATGCACTCTTGTTAGTGTTGTTTAAGTGTCTTATATCCAGTGATAGTGAGATGATCATTAAAAATGTTTGTTATCTTAGTTTATCGCATTGTATACTCACTAGAATTATTGATTTTGTTAATGATTTTGATGATCGAATTGAATGGCAATAGATGCATAAATGAATAGCATACTAGTTTACAAAATTGATTCCATTGTCACCGTTGGATTAGATTAAAAGTGATAGATGATCTTGATAATGGAATTGAAAATTTTGAATATGATGATAGATATTGACCATAATATTAGATTTAGAAAAATGATGGAATCGATGTGTGGTGATAGATGTTCTCCAAAGTCCAAACACATTTCACCATTCACTGTTTTGAAAATAGCAAAAAATCTGTAGATTTGACCAAATTGAAGTCATTGATTTTCTAGGAAAAAAAAATGTAAAAATCACCCAAGATGTATCAAGGGGTCTATTATGCCTCAGCCTCTGAAAAATCTCAGCCACAGATTTGGAGTAGTTTGACTTGCATGAATTCCGGAGTGGAATTGTGCAAAACTGTCCTAAAATACACAGAAAAATAGCCCAGCTTGAGGCTAACATTTCATGTGCAAAAATTGATCCCTAAAATTCTATCAAAATTAGAGAACATAGCCCCTAACTCGATCTGGTTTGACCGGTAGAAAATCCGGAAACCGAGGGCGCGAAGACTATTACAAGTGGCACCTGTTGTAACCACAGATGGACATCCGATCGGAGGCCTTAAATACATCACGAATCTGGTACTTTTAGTATCAGGTATATAAAGGAATATTATAGATTAACAGAGACTTTGAAATCTGGTTTGATGAACGAATCTGTTAAAAACTCATTCTGTAAATCGATAGCCATGATCATGCCTGATAATATTTTTGGTTGTCATTACTTGTAAAAAATAAGTCTATTAGTCCTCTTTCACTGAGTTTTGGAATCATTCGAAAACTCGATCGGGATTGGAAATGGTGACCAGGGTCCGAAACCCTTATCGAAAATTGTTAAAATATAAAGGTTTAGCCAAAATCTCGACTTTTCCTTGAGTTCCGTGATGAAGTGATCACTGATATAGTCTCAGTCGCCACTGATGACCCTTGATTAAAATATCTAATGGTTGATCATAAGTTTGACCAATCGAGATGGGACCCGTAGAGGCCCTAAGACCCGATTATTGAGATTAGACCAATTAGGGCCTAGAAACCCGGAATGGCCTGACCCATGTGCCCAAGCAAATAGTTCAAGGTGACTTTTAGGACATGATGTCCTTGTTTAGAAATTGAGTGAGCCACTGCTATTGGCACCCCGCAAAATTTGGAAGCACCTACACTTAAATATGAACTTCCCTAGAAAATCGGATCCCTTTGGATGTAGGACCTGGAGTGACCGATATATGAGGTCTAAGGCAATTAATAAAAAAATTGGGACCAAATGTCCCTATTTTGAAGCTTTGTGGGCCATTACTATTGACACCCATTGAAATCTAGACGCACCCACATCGAAAATTGTGGAGACATCTTAAAGACTCAAACTAATTGTAAATGAGACCCTATTTGGTCCAACTTACGAGGCTCAAATGAACAATGATAAGTCAAATGAGGGCATGATATCCTCATTAAATCTAGTAGTTCCTTTGTTATGGACACCTGTGAAAATATAGGAGAGTTCTACACTATACTCTCTCGAAATCTTAATATTGACCCAACCAGTGGACCCAATTAGGGACCCGGAATAAGTAATAAACTATTGAGACTTAGTTCCCCTGATTGATAAATTGGTGTGCCCCAACTAACGACACCTCAGTCAAAATTAAATAGACACCCACCTTAACTGGTACCTTAATTTGAAAAATTAAGGGAAAGTACTAGATATGGGATAAGAGAATGAATTTTTAAATATTATAGTCCTGGTCAAAGCTTGACCAATCCTAAAATAGATGGCACTAAATAGACCACCATTTAATCCATTTTTGGTGAAAACCATAGCTAAACACTATCTGTGTGCAACTAGTGATTGACATTGATTGTGCGTTAATGATTTTGAAATAATTGGAGAGATAGATCTCTCTTATAATCCTACTGAATTGGTTATAAATATAAGTCCCCGATGGACTCTGAATTATGGTAACACTAAGTATTGTGTAAACTGATTTAGAAGATCAGTATGCTTAGTAATTTTGTGATGTATATGAATTTGAATCATTAATAATAATGATTGTTTTGATAGAAGTCAAATACTGACTCTAGGATTTGAATTAATTGGACTGTTAATCCTTGATTGAACCCGGAACTTGATTGAATTGTTGAACTATAGTATATTAGAATTGAACCCGAAAACCGATTGAATTATTGATTTTTGATATAGATTGAGATTAAATCCAAAGACTGATTGAATTGTTAATATTTGATATATTTTGAGATTGACCTGGAAATTGGCTTTGAAATAGTAAAATGCCCGTTGAAAATGATTGGCGAATAATATCGAAAGAATACCGATATGAAATTGAACTAAAACATATTGAATAAATTACGGGACTAACAATATTGAAAAACTTTGAAATATTGAATATTGAACACTGAATATTGAATCAAATATTGAATATTAAATATTAAACATCGAATACCGAAGATCGAAAATTGAATATTGAATATCGAATATCGAATATCGAATATTGAATATTGAATAACTGATATCGTAGTTGTCATAAGCGATCGCTTAAGCGATTTTATGTCATCAAATCGCATAAGCCATGATGGCTTATGCGATCAATTACTAAAGTATGCGATCGCATAATACTCCAAGCACTTAATTTTTTTTTTTTTTTTGCTTTTTGAGGTCCCATTGCCTCTATAAAATGGTGGGCTGGGTCCTCTATTCACACAACTATTTTGGCTTTAACTTTCTCTCTAATCTCCATTCTTTACTCCAAATATCCTCCCATCTTTCTTATCTAATTTATTATTATTATTTATTTTATGCTTTGTAATCCTTTTTTTAATGAATTAAATTGTTATAAACTTAGTTATATTAAATTGTCATAAACATCATTTTGCTTATGGAGCCGGATCAAATGCTAGGGCTTGTAGAAAAGCTATTCCGGAAATTCGAAAGGAAATAATGGAGTATATGGACAAGCGTTCTAGGCAAAAATATGATCAAAATATTGTTTTAGAAGGCTATATGGAAGATGATCATGATGATTATGAAGATGATAGATCTACACCATCAACGGCCTAAAGTAGACGATACTGGTACTCAGTATCAAAACTAAAGTTATAATTTTGAATATTAGTATGTAAAACTTTTTTTTAAATGTAAGAATGTCTATTTTTCCCTTCTAGAGACTTGAATACTTATTGTTATTTTATTTATTTATTATTATTATTTTTTTCTGAAAAAAAAAAGTATGTCATGGCTTAAGCGATTAAGCGATCCGCTTAAAGCGAAATGGAGCCAAATCGCTTAACATCGCTTAAGCCATTTGACAACATTGACTGATATTGATATAGAAACCTCACATGCTAACCGTTGTTCTTACGAATAGGCTTTAAATTGGCAACTCGAAAGAGTTTGGAATGTTAGTAGAGGATTGAGTCGTAGCTGGACTAACAGGGTCAATATGATCCTTGCCTTGATTGACTAAATGGCGAAGAGTGTCTGCCCTTGTTTGTACGACATTGACAATTGATATTGATATCGGACCATGGTTGGTGTTAGTAACTCACCGAAAAAAATAAAAGACATCAATAAATCACCAAACCAACTAAATTAAATTATTTACTTAATATTGTTAATTTTGTGATAACTGAATATATCTGAGTAATTAATTAAATAAATAAACCTTGATTAAATTACAATGAGGCAACCTGATACCCCTTGATGATATTGATAGAATGGTAAATTGATATCCGAATTTGATACGTTCCCGTTGATATGGATAGAATCGCTAATGATAGAATGAATTATTGAAAAATCGAACTTAATGTTTCTTTGTTGATATTGATTATTGGAAAGGATGTCTTGAAAATAGGGAATTAAACAATCATTGATCTATATTGATAGATCCTCTAACGTTATCGTCATTGTCTTATTAGTGCTAAATGAGTCATTATTTGATAGATTGATAGATTTGGAACTTAGATATAAAGATATTGTATTATTGATCAGATAGATAATTGAAAACATTGGTTGAATAATGAGAATTTATTGATAAATCTAGCTAATACAATACTTTATTAAGCTTCACCGCTTACGTTGTTTCATGACAAAAAATTTTAGAGATAAGATAGCGCTCACCCAGTCAGAGTATGATAGAGCGGCTAGGTAGAGATTTAGAAGCATCCATCGAGCTGAAAGTGTTCGACTCAATTCGTCTATGGAGTTACCAGTACATACGTGGGTGAACCATGTGACACATACGCTGAATCTTGATTTTGTACAGTTGATTTACTTTTGATCCGGACCAGTTTTTGGTTTGTTGTTTTATTTAACTACTGGTCTTATTGTATATATGGACTTTGAAATTACTTTTATGGAATCAATATTTCTTTTCTTTTTTTAAACTTGTTTTTCCACAATAAGTAGAATTCTTAAAGAGCCCCAAAATTTCCTATGAAAAAAATAATCGAATTTGAAAAGCGACCAGGTTAAGAAAATGAGATTTTCCTCAATAAATAAACTTTATGTATTTTTCTCTAATTTGTGAAAAGATATTGATATTGAACACTGATAATCGAGGTGTGTCGCGTCAACTCGAATCGTGGATCGGAATGTGCTGGCCTGAGAGTGGCCCGCTGTACGAGGTCAAGGGCTCGGGGCGTGACATACAGGAAGTGGTATCATAGCTGAAATTTTTAAAATTTTGAAAATTGTTTGAATTTTTTTTTATTGATAATTTTGATACAAAATAAAATACATTTATTGATGATTTTGAAAAGATGCATGTGCACGTCAATGGATAACTATACCATCCATCATACCTATTGACATTTTATGACCTAGTTGTCATTTGATGGTAAATTAGGATTAGAGATGTCGAGGAAATATGATTTTCCTTTTATCTTGTTGAATCACTCTGAAAATTTTATCATGAATAAATTAGAGTAAAATTAGAGTAGAATCTGAATGATATCTGAATTTGAATTTATATTCTTTTTTGCAATAGTAGACTAGATGATACTAGTAAACTTAACTGGAACAATTATAAAAAAAAAAAAAAATCTTGAAAATACGTATTCAAATCATAGTGACAAATTTCGTTTTCGGTAATTTTTCGGTGGGGGGTCCTTTCGGTACATTTCGGATTAATTTCGATACATTTCGGATAAATTTCGGGAAAGTTTCGGGGCTTAAAAATATATAAAAAATATATTTAATATTTAAAAAAAAAATAGCAGTTGATCCAAGTGGCCAAGCACTAACGCCGAGCTCAAGAATAGAAGTATAGAAGACAAATTGACAAAGGGTACCGTTATACTCACCCCAAAAGGCTGCTTTTTCACCCCATCTCCACCTGGCATGCATTGACTGCCTTTCAATCGGATGGTGGAGGTCATTTTTCGTCCCCATCTTTTGCACAATAGATCTATGGATCGTGAGCATACTATCAGACAGACGGTTTTTTATTACACATGGCACACATCTCAAAAAGTGTTGCTAAAATCATACTTGAGCATGATGGGGGTCATATGATTTTAGGGTCACTTTTTGAGATATGTGTCTTGTGTAATACAAAACCGACCGTCTAATGGTACCCCCACGATCCATTGTGCAGAAGATGGGATGAAAAACGATCTCCACCATCTTATTCAAGGGCGGTCAAAACATGTCGGCTGAAGGTGGGGTGAGAAGCAGCCTAGAGGGGTGAGTATAATGGTACCCACAAACTGCAACTTCCATTTAGTCCCATATCGGTGGCTAGAGAAAACTCTTCACTCTAGCCACCTATATAATGAGTTCTACGTTGGTAACTTTAACATGCAATCCATTATGCCTTGTGGTGAGCGAGAGCCAACTAGTCTTTCGCCAAAAACAGGAAAAAAAAAGTCTAAAAAGAAAAAAATCGAAATTTTCGAAATTTCTAAAAAAAAAAGAAATATATCGAAATTTTTGAAATTTAGACAATAAATACCGAAATTTCTCTGAAATTTTCCTTTGACCGAAATTTCTCCAAAACTTTCGTTGGACCCCCATTTCGGCGAATTTTACGAAATTTCGGCGAAATTTGTCACTATGATTCAAATGGATATGTACTTGATAAGAAGCTTTGTTTGTAATGAAAATATCTGTACATAATTATTGCTCTTATACATAAATTGAGATGAATGAGATACCTTTGAATATGGATTGGTATGTAGAAACTCTATTAGGAAACATCTAAGAGACACCTAAGTCAAACACCTTAGAAAGGATGTATTACCCCTAATTCTGATTTAAGAAATTGATTTAATTCAAGGGGATTGTGTTTTTGAATCCTGAGAAAATTGAAAAAGATGTACTAAGTAAAAGACTTATGACCCCGAAATATAGAACCCCGACATTGAACTTTAAAACTTGGGGAGTTAGAAATGGTATAGCATAGATCCACCTACAAGTGATCTAGGAAATAATCTGATTCAACCCTTCGAGAATTGATCCGAATAATATTATTGATAACCTAGTGAGACCTAGAGAGAGAAATTGTCTAACTATGAACTTAATTGAGATATTCGAGATTTGAAATTAATTAAGAGGGATAAATATTTTCAAGAATTTACCCCTGCAGTAAATTTGTTAGAATTGAGGAGATATGACTTCATATTTGAGGTATGAATTACTTGACAAAATAGAATATCTTGTCTCGAATTGATAACCGTAATAAATAAGGATTGATTTTAATTAACAGAACCGGTATATATGATGGTAATTTGAATTCTAAAACTTAATTCACTATTATGACACCAATAAAATATTTTAAATTGAATCTTACTAGAATTCGATTAGATCAATAATGATATGACAGATCTATAACTTTGCCTTGATCCTGTAAAGATTTAATCTTACTCATAAAATATGAAAAGTCCTTGATTCTCCGAATTTTATCAATCTCGGTAAAGTAAGTTTTTTCTATTCTCGGACAGTCTATGTCTCCGATTCGTTTGTACCTTTGTCTTCAATGTATCTCCGATCTCTTTAAAGATATAGTAAAATACAGTTTATTGTTCTTTCCTATCGGATGCATATGCGGATTCGTGTATGTATTAAAATTTCTTTCTTTCTTTTGACGCTCCTATTTTGTTGAATTTGTGGATGCATACACACATGCAACTAATGAAGTTCGTTGATTCTTTTGAAAACCTATTGCTACGATTTTGATTCAGTCTTTTAAGACACTCGACATGAAATCCTTTAATTGCTTGATCGTTCTTAGTATTCTTCTTGCAACCTATTAGAAAAGGTGTCCTGAATCTGTAATTCTATGGAATCTTGAAAATCTGAAATTCTGGGCAACCATCATTCGGGTGATGCCATCATGATTATCACTTGGATACTTCTACTATGAAAATAGCAAACATTATTATAATTGAAAAACTCACTTCGATACTTGAGAAGAAAAGTATGTAATATATTGAAAAATAGTATGCGTAAATTTCGAACTACGACTAGTTTTGTTAACTTTATTATTTTGTACTTTAATGCTCGATGCAGTCGTTTTAATTAACTATACTTACTGGTTTGGACCACCGAAATGAAAAAGGTCGAACTAACTTAGGTTTGAGAAATACTAAAAAGCATACAGAGTCGTATTCATGACTATATCGAACTCATCAATTATGAGTATCAGGCCTCTTCAAGTCCAAGGATGAGACATTTCTGTTTATCTTTGATTCCGAGGACTGAATTCTTTTAAGGGGGGCTAATGTAACAACTACCCCTGAAAACCCGGGCTAGTCAAACCTTTGACCCGAAATCCGACCTCTTAAGAGACCCGAGATCCGGACACCTTTAAAATATGGGCACCCACATTGATTGTGGACTCCCAATTAAAATTTTGGGGCACCCCAGCATAGGAGGCATCCCATCATTTGCATTTTATGTGGCACCCACGTTTAATTAGTAATATAAGTAGCACCTTTAAGGGCACCCACTATTATTTTCAAAACCCTTAAAGGCACTCACCATCCAATTATTTCAAGTGGCACCCAATAGTCCACTTTGTTTAGTCAAAATTGATGGTGATGATCTAGTGATCATTATCAATGGAGGTGATTTGATGATACCCATCCAATGGGCCATCTATGGGCTGGTCAAATAATTGACTTAATTTTGAGGGATTGAGATGCACTTATATACTAATTAAGTGCTAATGGTTTAATATGGGATAGTGGCAAATCTTGTAATTTATCTAAACAAGAAGGGCTATTTTGTATAATTTTTATGGAATGGAATTTCTAATTAAATTAAAATCAGAAGTTTTAGGCAATCTTAGCCATTGATGAAGTTGACCAACCTTGACCCCATCTTAGACCCTTGGATTTACTTAGGGGAAATCTAAGGTGAGAGATATGCCTTAGTGCATGCAACCACATATTTTGGAGAAATCTTGACTTCTCATTGGAGCTAGGACTACAAGAGCCTACAAAGTCCAATAGAGGACCAATTCAAAAACTACATGAGAATCAAAGTGGGATCGACACCTAATTTTTTTATTAAAGAAAATAGTCAAAATTTGAATTTTGACCACATGCTTATCTTTCTTGCATGTTTTCAAATTTTTTGGGAAGAAAAATGTCGAAAATGAAGTGCCACATGGCATGTGTACTTGCGACACTTGTAAATCTCAAAAAGAGTGTAAAACGCTCTAAAAAAGTCAAGAAAAATAGCCCCCAAAGAGGCAAAGAGAATTTCATGTTCTTCTTCCTCTAGCCATCTCTATTAATAAATAGACTTTATGAATTTTTCTCTTATTTGTGAGAAGATATCGATATTGAACACCGATAATTGAGGTGTGTCGAGTCGGCCCGGCTCTTGGATCGGAACGTGCGGGCGCGAGAGCAGCCCAACGTACGAGGCCAAGGGTTGGGGGCATAACAATAGGTTCTGAAATTGAGATGTGCCATGTATCTCCAAGACATCATTGTGCTATTTGACTCAACCTGACATATATGTGGCTGGTTTAATAAATATTTAAAAAATTTAAAATAAATGATCATAAAATATTAGAAAACTCAAAAACTATTAATAATTATTAGAAGGGATACTATCATCATCGCCTTTTCCCCATCTATTTGGGCTTTTCCCCATCTATTTGGGCTAACGCTTTGTGAGGGTATTTTTTTCACTCAATTCTTTTCAAGGTTAAACTCTCTGTTTTAGTTTTCCACAATTCTTCATGTCATTTCTCATTACTTCTCCTTAACATTGTATTGTCTTCTCCTTCTCCTTGTGCTTCTATTGTTTCTTTCATATAGGGGTTGTTTCAGTTTGCCATTGGAGATGCCCAAACCATGTCAATCAACATTCTTTAATTTTCTCTTTCATTGGGGTCACTCCTGAATTTCCTCTTTTGTGTTTGTTCTTAATTTGATCTTTTATTTTACTCCATGCACCCACCTTAGCATACACATCTCAGCCATATGAACTATGTCTTCTAGTAATTTCTTCGTAGTTAACACTTCACACCATACAATAATGCAGGTCTTATCGCCATTTTGTAAAATATCCCTTCAATCTAAGTGGCACTCATTGATCACACAAAACACCACCCGCCTGTCCCCAATGTGCCTACCTTGCATGGATCTTGTTTGAAATGTCCTCCTCGAACCCACCATTAGGATATTTACATTAATTATATAATTATAATTACTATTTTACTCCTTAAAAGTGATATATTGATTCTATTTCCTGAATGTCTTATATCAAATAAATATTATAAATTGATTAATCATATATTTATACCCTTTTAAAAAACAAATATTGTTATATTTATCATAAATATTTGGTAATAATGTATAGCTATGTTGTAAAATTATTATATAATTATGTTATAACAATCCATTACATTAGTTTTTCAGTTCTAATTTATATATTTGCTAATTTCTCACATAACAGTGGCATGCTTAGCACCCTTAAAATTTTTAAATATGTTTTGTAATAGTATTATTTCTAAGTTCTAACTTTCTACAAGAAGTGACAAGTTACGCATATGTGAGAAGGCAAGTGTTAAGCTTATAGCAAGTAATAATAAGTTTGCAATTCAATTTATCATAAATTTCATAAGATAGGAAGATACAATACATGATACATACACATTACTTATCATTTCAATGCAAGGACTCAATTCAAATGTTTGAACTGAAGTGTCACCTCTGTAACATCCTTCTCCATGGATGTGTGAGCGTTTTAACCTCCACCCTTTTAGAGGATATACTGTATCTCGTTGGACTTAGCTACATACTTCCATGATGAGGAGGAGAGATGATTCAATGGGTGTTGTCATTAGAATCACCTCTATTCATTACCTTCTATGGCTGATATTTGGAAGGATGAGAGCCGCAATCTGAGTGCCTCCATTTCATTATTTAAAGAGTGTGCCCCCTCCAGCTGGTCTCAAATAAATAGAGGAGGCACTCAGATTGCGGCTCTCATCCTTCGACCCATCCAAACATGTTCTGTTCTCTTTGAAATGGCCGCTACAAATCAAGCCGCGAGGCTTGACAAGATTGAATCTGATCAATCTGAGGTGCTAATCCTTGTGAATTTTGAGAGGGTCATGGAGTTTCCAGTGAGTTGTGTATTCTCGGCTGATTTGTAGAAGTTGGGATCTATAATCTATATGCTGATAATCAATGCTAAAAAATAGTTGGAAAATGCAGTATGTAAACTTCTGAAAGTAGTTTCATTTTATTTGCTGTGGTTTTGAGGGAGATCGGTCATCCATGTGGTTTCAGATGCATCATTTTTTGTCGCTTGAATTGCTAAATGTTATAACTATGTATGGTTTCGTTACCAACAGTGCTGAGGTGTTGAGGTTGTAGCTGTTGGAGTTTGTGCCCTGAAAAAACCAGTCATTAACTTGGCTTTATTTTGCTGACCTTCAGTGACCGTTTTTGATGATATGTCCTTACTTGTATAGCCATCCTCCCTATGCATTATCACATACTATGTGTCATTGATATGAGTTGGTTCGAATTTTTCAGTAGAGTTACTGTGTCTTTAGGGAATATTAGTAGGCATTTAGGAGGTCTACATGATTTCTATTAAGATAAATTGAATCCTATTCCTCGGCTAGACTTAACTTGTCGCTTGTCAGTTCTATGCAGACATGAAATTATCCTTTGCTTGGGACTAAGTCGAGACAGCTCATCCATGTGTCATGGCTATCCTATGAGGAGTGCACCATTCTTGAATGGCATGGATTTGTCTAGCTCCATGTGAAACTTGTTGTTCTTGCCATCATAAAAATGGACACTTTAGTACTCATGGGACAGATCGCTGCATTCACTGCCTCAAGAACTCACTATCGTTGTAGGAAGTAGTGCATTCCTTTACTTCATTAAGTCCTTAGACATCAGATTTTTTGAAGGAGCATCTTGGGATAGGGTGTTTGAGCTTTGATTCACCAACGATTGATGATGTTGCACCAACTAATATATCAGTACGTTGGGCTCACTCATTCAATCCCGAAGACACCAAGGAAATCAATATGAAATTTATATGATTATTTATTATGTATATGGATCATCTTAAGCCATTGAGTTAATCCAATGCTTAAATATGGGCACAATCATCTTTTAAGATGCTTTTGAGTCATTGGATTTCGATTAATGGTGAAAGATTGACGACTTAAACACTGTAGTAAATAGTGAGCATCATCTACGGTGTTTTAAGGTCACGGTTGATGGAATGACTCAATTGAAATTAGAGATGAGTTTATGGGTTATTTTATGTGATTTTTTATGTAAATAATAGAGGGTTAAAGATATTATGGGACATGCTTAAACCCTAGGGCTCTTTTTTTCTATTTATATTCCCTTATGATCCAATTCTAACATTAAGTTGTGACCTTCTTCTCCTTTCACAAATTCACATATTTTGAGGTGGCCAGAAGAGGGACCCATAGTTTCTTCTTGTTATTAGGTTGTTTGCATGAGGGGCATTGAGAATGTGTAATTGTGGAGATCGACGGATCGCAAAAGCTTTTTGGTGATTGTAACAAGAACAAACATATATTTTATGTAACGTATTTCCATTTTTTATATTCACTTCCGCATTGTTATATTTGTTTATGATTAATCGAAGGAAAATCGCATGGTTTCATGTTCTTGGGATCGTCCTTCGACCTGATATAAGGACTTGTCTCCCTTGTGGATATGAGGCCAAAGAGAATTTTATGGGGCTGTGCACAGTTTGTGCACAACCAACATAAAGGTTCTCGGAGTTCAGCGCTTGAGGAATCTGGTTGAAACCTGACCGTCATTTGAATTTGATTGAACTCCTGGTCATGGAATCCAGCTTATCGCTGGAAAACAAGCACCAATATTTTTTGTTATTAAAAATTAAACAAAACGGCCCATTATTTTGTTGGTGTTGAAAATAAAAAATAAACTTATCATAAACAGATCCGCACCAACATTAGATTGATGACATTCCCAAAAAAATGACACAAATCCAAGAGTTTCAACGAAAAAATATTAATAAAAAATAAATAACATTAGATCGATCATGAACAATCATCACCATTATTGAATGGATGAAAACATCATTTAATCATAGAAAAGATGCATTGGAGCCTCTGATACCAATGTTAGGGTTTCGTCGAAGGACAATCTCAAGATCATGAACTCATGCGATTTTCCTTCAATTTCCTCAGGTCCACATTCCCAATGCCAACAACATATAGCAAGAAGAGACTATTGATCCCTCTATTGGACACCTCGAAATACGTGAATTTGGGCAAGGAGAAGGGGTCAGTTTAGGGTTATGAATGGGACCATAAGGGAGGATAAGTAGGCAAAAAGAGCCTTAGGGTTTAAACGTGTATCATAACATCTTTAACCCTCCATTATTTGCATGGAAAATGACATAAAACAACCCTAAAAACTACGACTAATTTCAATTAAGTCCTTCCATCAACCACGTATGACTAAAACATCGTAGACGGTGCTCAGTATCTACTACTGTGCTTAAGTTGTCAATTTATCACGATTAAATCGAAACCCAATGGCCCAAAAACATCTTAAAAGATGATTGAGCCCAGATTTAAACATCAAATTAATTCAATGGTTTAATATAGTCAACGATGTATTAGTTGACACAACAATATCAATCGTTGGTAAATTAAAGCTTAAATATCATATCCCTAGATGCTCCTTCAAAAAATCTCAAGTCTAACGACTTAATGAAGTAAATTCATGCACTCCACGCTACAATGATAGTGAGTTCTCAAGCAGTGAATGCGGTGATCCGTCCAATGAGCACTAAAATGCTCATTCTTGTGAGGACAAGGACGACAAGTTCCACATGAAGCTAGACAAGTCCATGTCATTTAAGAATGATGTGCTTCTCAGATAGCCATGACACATGAATGAGCTTTCTCTACTCAGCCACAAGTTGAGAACAATTCTAGGTCTACATAGAATTGACAAGGTCCAAGTACCAAGGAATACGATGCAATTTCTCTTCAGAGAAACCTCATAGACCTCCAAACTGCCCACTAAATGTTTCCTGAGGAGACAGTCTCTCTACTAAGAGACCCAAATCAACCACTTCAGTGATATATAGTATATGAGAATGCTCACGAATGATGATTATACAAGTAAGGACATTTCATTGAAAATGGTCAATGAATGTCAACAAAAGTCTACCAACTCAATGATTGGTTTTTTAGGGTACAAACTCTTAACAATAACTGTGTGAAAAGTGTTGTTGAACTCTTGAGGAGTTATTTTGGTTGAAGGAAAAAACTTGTGTTGTGATGGTTATGCCTGTTATTTGGGGATGCTTATTGCCTTAGTGCAAAGTTTTGTCGGGCCTATAGTTTGAGGCCTAGTAATTGTCTTTGTTTGTGTGAGTCGCTTGGTTGTTGTTCTTGGAAGAGGACTATATTCTACATCAAGTGAGTCGATGCTGTTGGAATCAAGATTGATGAAGAATTCCTCTCAAGTATGGTCAGTACATCTAAACATGGTTTTAAAACACGAAAACTCGACTCGAAAGTCATCTGAGTAGAGTTAACTCGGAAACTCGTTCCGACTCAACTCGCTCCGACTCGGATTATTATTCATATATATATAAAGGCTTTACTGTTATGTCATGTGGGACACATTTCTAATCAATTTAAATAATCCATGTTGTAGTCCATCAATGGAACATGTCTCAGCCAAACAGTCTACCATTGGAACATCAAAATGGTGTTTAAATGATCATGCACCATTAATGGTTTAAGATGTTGGTAATCCATGCTGTCAAATTGATAAATAATACATTGTGGGCGCAAAAATCACAATTTTTGAGAAATTTGAACCATCTGATTTGTGTACTCCAATCCAACCGTTGTTCTTAATTTTTAATGGCTGATATTAATATCCACCAATCAGATGGTTTATATCCATTTATAGGCATGATTCTTTGACTTTGAGAAACGTTCCAATGGTGGATTGCAACTTAGATCATTTAGATTGATTACATATGTGCATACATGACATATTAGTAAACCGCACTTTAACGGTGTATGATCAAAAGTTTAATTCAATGGTGTACGATCGTTTAACACCATTTTAGCTTTTAAATGTCAGTCACAACCTTCACCGGCCTCTCTAGACTGTCATTTAACCCCAGCAAGAGAGAGAGAGAGGGGACAGAGAGAGAATGCAAGTCAAAGACGAATTCTTGTGGCGAAAGAGGAGTGGAGACGAGATCTTAGGGTTGCCGAGCGGGTTTTCTTCTTTTTCTTCTTTCTTCTTCGTAAGGGTTAGGGTTTAGGGTTTTTGCGTTAGAGGATTAGGGTTTGTTTTTCCGTTAGCTTTTCTTTGAGATTTTAGGGCACCAGAGGGCTTCTTCTTTCTTCTTCTTTCTTCTTTCTTCTTCTTTGGTTCATTATTTATAAACACTAAAGTCGACTTGCCGAGCTGACAAACTCGGTCGAGTTCCTAAGTCAGATCGGCGAGTCGACCGAGTTGGAGCCTTATTCGAGGCTATAGACGAGTCGAGCGACTCGAAACTTGGTCGAGCCTAGTTGACTTGCCCGAGTTCCGAGTCGACTTGTCGAGTTTTTAAACCATGCATTCAAATTCTTGATTGGAAATTTTCCTTTCGATTATCAGGGTGCCATTAGTCATGGACCTGGTGATTGACAGATTGATCATGAATTGAAATCATAGCAAAGTAAATACCTTATTTTTGGAAGATTGCTCTCATTAAGCATATATTTCTTCTATCCCCATATACTTGATGTGCCTTATACTTGGATATGTAGGGGTGAGTAATTATTTCAAAAAAATGAAGTGTGATTTTCTGTGGTGTGGCTTGCTGGTTTGTCATAGGATCCAACTTGTCGATTGGGAGGTGGTATGCAGGAGTTTAGTGAGACTCTTTTAGGTAAATGGTGGTGGACAAGTGGAGCTGAAGGGGAGACTTTGTGGTTTACTATTCTAAAAGTAAAGTATGGGGTTAATGAAGGTGGTTAGGAGGTTAATGGAGCTTATAGAGTGGGGAATCACATCTTTTAAAGAAATTTGTTCCTTGATTCTCTTATTTTGGGGAATTATAAGTATCAAGTGGGCGATGGAACTGCATCCAACTTGGGAAGACACTTAGTGGGCAGTTGCTGTTTCCCACCAATCATTTTGGATGGATTTTAAGATTAGTGTTGGAAAAATAGAAAAGTAGAGTTGTTATAATGGTACGAAGAGGGATCTGGGTAATGGAATATATTCTTGTATATTCTTGCGAATGCTTCTTCATGAGGAGGAAAGCTTCATTTTCATGGAATTAGTGGGCATGCTTGATATTATTTACATAGTGGTTCAATTGAAAGCTGTGGACTAATCCATTAGGTCGTTTTCGTTGAAATCGTTCGACCTTTCATCTCTCTAATGGTTTGGAAAACATGGAATCCCTCCCCCCCTCTCCTGGAGTTCTGTGTTTTTCATTGATGATTATCTATGATCGACCATCTTTAAAACAGAGGTATGCCAATGCCCAATCCTTTCTTTTTATCGTGATTCTTTCTTTTGGTGGTGTGGTCTTAGACCTAGTAGTTAGCCCCTTAACTTTTTTGGAACAAGAGATTACCTTTGGCAACAGCCATGATGATTGTTGTAAAACTACTTGTCCAGGAGAGGACAACCTGTTTTCCCTGCTATTTTTTTTGGTTTGAAGATGGAGGTCCTATGGTTGGTGAAAGCAGACACAATAATTTGCCTCAAGGACTTCTTCATGAACACCGCCGATATTTATTCTCCCTTTCGTTGATCCTTTTTGCCTTGTGATGGGTTAAGAGTGCTCTATCATTCATTATCTTTGGATGGGACATTGGACGAATCATGATCTGCAATTTGCAAAGAAAAATGGAACAATAAGTCTAGTGGATTAGAGGAGTGGCTCCCATATTCCTGAGTCTAGCATTTGAGGATTTTTTTGGCAAAGTTTGTGAGACTGTTGGTGGTTGGTAGGCAGAGTTAATTGGCGTTAGAGCCTATATGCCATGGAAAGTCTTCCCTGTTGAGGACTTTAGATGGAGATTATTGTCATCACCTTATCAAATGTAGGTTGACATTTGTAATATAACTTGCCATAGGGATCGGTCGGGAAGGGGCCATTGCTTGGTGTGATAGTAAAAGGTTTGGGCTGTCAAGCATGAAAATATGGATCCAAGTCCAGAGAGCAGCCAGTTTGTGCATAACAAGCCAGAGTTAGGTCTTTATCCCGCCCACCCCTCCCAGCAACCTGTACGTATCGGACCGCAATGGGGAATGGCCCTTTTTTGGGGATCGGCCAGGAAATTTGCAGCCGCCTGTCAACTTGATACTAACTCTTTTTCATCCAGGCTTGGGACTGCCATTGGTGGAGTGGGAATTTGGATGGAAAGAATAACTAAATTTTTAAACAAAAAAGCTTACAATTGAGTAGAGCGTATTTTAGGATAGTCATCAATTAAAGAAAGCTTTGAAATTTGACTAGAGATTGGAGTAGCCGCTGCTAATGAGCAGTTAAAAATAACTAGATGGCAAATGTGTCTGGATAAATAATTCTAAAGATCATGGAGATGCCGTTCATAATATTTATCATTCAGTTGATATTTTTTTTTAAATGTTTTGAAGTTATTAATGTCCTTACCTAATACTTATCTGAATGCTAGTTTGGAACTTCGGAATTACAGTTTGAAAAAATGTATGTTACGGTTTGTTCTTTTTTTTTTTAATAAAATAAAGAAATTTAATTTAACTATTTTAATATCAAGTGTAAGTGCTCTGCCTTTCATCTTTTGCAGGAAACTGTGAAGTCTCTTAAAAAGTTGAATAAGTCTGAAGGATGCTTAGCTTCTTGATGCATATTTGCGATGAAACTAAAATTGTAGCTACTCCAACCAGTTATATAGGGAGTCCTTTTGGGAACTGGATTAAGGATGGTATTACTATTTTGAACCTCGTCTTCCTTTTGGGAACTGGATTAAGGATGGTATTACTATTTTGAACCTCGTCTTCTTTTAGAATCTCTAATCAGATACTTTTGTTGGTTAATAAGTGTCCACGTCCAGGTGGGGATCCTTTTAAAAACATTTACTTTGTTATCTGCTTTTATTTGTTGTTTCTCTAGGTTTGGATGGCTGCAATAAACATGTCAAAATCATGGAGGAACCGTTGAGATTATATATATATATATATATATTAAAAACGGTGTTTAATTAATGGGCGCTCACTTTATGCCCAAGGATGAGAAAGCCCTCGTTTTCCCCGCGTTTTTGGGCCACGTGGGGGCGTTTTTGGGCCACGTGGGGACGTTTTTGGCGATTCCATATTGTCGAAGTAGCTAAATGTAGAGGATTCATGTTGAAATTCTTGGATTCGATGGCATGGATCCTCGGGCATACATTTTTGGGCTACACGTGGTGGCAGATGTTTTGCCACTCAGACAACTTGAATTGGTGAAAACTTACATGGCACATAGCTTTATGGCTTAAAAGTGAAGGCGACTCATTTTATCTTTGGCAGACATCCGAATGAATGACTAATCATGGGTGTACCATGAAAAAGGTTTCTGAAGCCATTTTTGAGATGTGTGCCATGTGAAATTAACATTTGACCAACCGCCTTATAGGTGAGCCATAATTTAACGAATCCTCTCTCACTAATGAGAAAGCCTCCATTGAGGTTCTTAGAGGAGAGAAATCTTCGTACTCTCATCTATAAGAGTATGAGGTTGTAAATGCTTTGTGCATGTTCTGGCCATGGTACTCCTTGGGGCCTCTTATGTCTTGCCTCTTTGGTTCCAAATAGGAGTATTGATCGACAGAGCTGGGACAGTGGATTGTGGATTCCATGATTTCATGGATGATGGGTCTAAAGAGCTGGGACAGTTGATTACACTATCAGTTTCTAAAAGATTGGCCCAAAAATGATTCCTTCGACTGATTGAAGGCAGTCAACATATTTTAACCTGTGAAAACCTTGGTTGTGGAGACCAAATTTTCATCTGCAAATACTGGTACCCAACTTTAAAATGGGTTGCAAAAACCGTTTTAAAAACTGAACTAGGGAACAATTCTGGCCAAGCTGCTTGGACTGTTGTTTGATCGTTAGGTGGACAGTGACAACTTGAACAGAGAAATTTAACTAAAAAAAAAAAAAGGCTTTGGGAAAAATACACCCTCCTGTTAGCCCGGTCACATGCCGGGTGGCATGATCAACCCACGAAATATCCCGTTATGGGTTGATCAATGAGGAGACAAGCAATTTAAAAAATTATATTATTTTTTGAATTTTTTTGCCCTCAGTTTGATGGGTTAAAGATAAGGTAATGCCCTAAAATTTTGGTACATTAATTTTCGCCGAACTTTGGCCAAATTTGAACAGGTGGTCTAAAAAGTAGAGTAAAAAAATTTGCACTGCTCCAAGCGCCTTCATGCACTTCATGGGCTGTTCTAGTCCATGATCAGGTTCGGTATTAAATTGTTTTGTAAAACTTCAAGGCTTTGGTCAAAGTGGTCAACGGTCACAAAAATTCTTCTTTTGTCGTTTTTTTTTCTTTTTTCCTCAGCGAGTTTGACGAAAGCTGTAAAAATAATTTTTTTCTTTTTTTCTTTTTTTTTTTCCAAATTGATTTTGCCTTTATTTTTTTCTCTAAGCTTTAAAAATATATTTTTTTTCAAAATTACTCTAACCATCCCTAAGTACTCCATGTGGTACCTAAAGAGTGCTTTGTGTGTCACGTGAAACTCTACATCTTGAAAGACGAAACCGGCCCTCATATATATATATATATATATATATATATATATATATATATATATATATATATATATATATATATATAATTGGGGAAACGCATCCAGACGTAGCAGCCCCGGAGAGCTGCAACTCAAATGCCAAATCACATGCCAGATGGCATATCAATCCAAAACAATACCCATTTTAGGTTCATGAGCAAGGATCAGAATTCCGGATTTCATTTCAGCTTTGGTGGGGACCAAAACTGAAATTTTGAATTTTGGCCGAAATCTGCTACAGTGCCTGAAAATAACGAATATTTCAGTTTTCATTTCGGTTTCAGTGGGACTAAAACCGAAACATTTCAGCTTAAATTTTGAACCATGTTCATGAGTCATGGCAAATATGATTTTAAAGGAACAAAAGTTATTTTTTGACTTTTTTCCACTCCATTTGATAGGTCAAAGATAAGATAATGCTCAATCATCTTAGTGCATCGATTTAGGCACCTTTGACCACATTTTTAACGGTGGTTATGCATTGGATCATACCTAAATTTTTTGGATGGTACCTAATCAGTCTTGTCTAAGCTACCGTGATGGATGCCTCACGGTACCTATCTAACATGGACACAGCCCTCAACGCTACGTCAGGACATATAGTGACGGGACTCACATATATTATATATATGAAACCCAGTAGGGATAAATAGTAGAGGATGGGTGTAACTCACGATCACATGGCACGTGGCACATGATCACACACGGTTCATTGAAGTGATGTACAATATGGATCCTAACGAGAGGATTATATAAGGAGCAGGGGATGGTAGGTTGTCATCCTTCCCATTTCAAGCATATAATGGTACGATGATAACGAGGGTGTCTCCTGTTAGCTCTCTCTTGAAGGTCCATCACTTGTCCAACGAAAAGTATCAACTGTTCAACGTCTTTCAGATCTTCTCAGCAAAATTTTGAAAATCTTCACCTTGTTGCAGCATCATTATAATTTAAATGTAGATTACGTGTCCAAACAAAGCCTTATATTACCAATATAATTTCAGATAGCCATTACTGCCTACCAATAAAATACAATAAACAGAAGAAAATATCGAAAAACTAAGTTTTCCATCAAGTCCATCAAAAGCTCAGGTCGAGTCACCCCGACCAAGTTTCGGGTAACTCAATCGAGTTTTCAAACTAATGATTTAAAGACCACATAAAGTACCAGTGCCTTTTCACAATATTTACAATTCATATGTAAGTTGCCCCTTCCTTCTTCGTTTTTCAGGCGGCCAACCAACATTGCACGAAAGCCCGCTTGACTGCATAAACAGTAGGTGTGCCAATGGGCCACGCTTCGATTTACATTATTGTGAGTTTTTAATAGGCATTACAAGAGATTTTTTTGGCCCAAGCACAGCCCGTTACCGACCATAGTAAATAATACCATTAACATTACATTCTGGACAAAAGGTTTTAAGCTGCTTTGGGCATAAGAAACAACTGATTTGCAGCTGAGCTATCATCAACTTCTACAGCCATCCAGTCAAGCATCAGCCCCTGCATAATGATATAAAAAGTGGTTCTTACTAAAATCAAAGGTTTTCAATGTGCCTCCAATTTGATTGGTTTGAACAACATTTGAGAACAAAATCGCCAAATAAATTAATAAATCCTGAGAAAAGATAAATCGCTCGCCATATAAAAATCCCACGGAGAAAGAAGATAAACAAAGAAGAAATGTCGTGGTTGAACTTGGGTTCCTATTCATGAAATGCATTCCCTACTGTCTAACAACAATCTATGATTTACAAAAGAAAGATACATTAGGCCTATCTTTCTATAATGTCAAAACTCATTTTCAAAATGTTGTCAAGTATTGTACTCTCCTTCAATTAGAAGCCATAACTACGGGTGTCAAGGGGCCTATCTTTCTATAAAAGGAAAAAAAAAGGAAAGAAAAACAGGCCTATCTTGGGCCCGCATTTTTAATGATTTCCCCATTAGGCCTGCATGGGTCATTTATAATAGGATTCTCTGGCCCGAGCCCAGCTCATTGCCACCAAGTTGTAACTCCGAAACACCTGACTATTTTTCATTCACTATTAAAAACTACCTTCAGTCCTTTCGTCTTGCCGACTCCCTCTAAGGTGCTTTTGTACTCATTTTGTATTTTGTTTTTAATATAGTTGCCTACTTAACCGATTAAAACAAATGAAATATTTCTTATTCGCATTTTGCAGAGTTGACCTCAAGACTATACCTCTAGTTTTCTTATAAGGTACTTTTGATCATGGTATCAAAACTCGCCTGATACCGACACGTATCGGTTTCGTCGAGAACCAATACTGATACCACCCCGATAAAGGTATTAGGGTGGTAACGGTATCAATTTGGTATCGGACCGATACAGATCAGTACCAGCCGATACTAACCAAGACAACTCTTTTTTCTATTTTCTTTTACTTAAAATTTTTTTTTGTCTAATACGGTATCGGCGCCTATAGTATCCGTATTGGCCCAAGATGGACCGATACCCGATAATGATACTGACACCTTGTTTTTGATTCACCATCTTAGGAGTAGGTTTTGTTTCTGGTATGACTTAATTTCAGTAAAATTTGAGAGCTTTATAAAAATATACGGTGTCTCTGACTCTAGAAAATGAAAACTGAGACATATCACTAATTATATTCAAACAATAAAAAATTTATTCAATTCTTTTTTTGGTCAAAGTTCCCATCATGCATGTTGCCCATAGTTTAAACATTAAAGTATCAGTTGTACCAATACATATTGGCAGCATTTACAGATTTCTGGCCTGACAGATACCGATAAAGGTGCATGGGTATCCCCCATGTTTTGGAAAATGCATCAGTATTTCCTATTTTCCATGATATTTTTAAATAAATAAAAAATCCTCGGTGTCAACTGATATGTATCAGCCAAGAGGGAGGCCAATACAGCCTTTGATACTGAGATTTGAAACCTTGGCCATGCATTTAGCATACAGTATACACAATGCAGTTTTAATTGGACAAGAGATGTACATGCAAACAATATAGAACCACATACCTTTCCTTGTCGAATGATTGTTGGAGAACTACGAGTCATATCAACAACTGTTGATGGGTCAGCCACTCTAATACCACCATCGACAACAAAATCAAGACCCTGAAATAAACGAAATACATCAACTCGTGAGCTAGGAACATTTTCACGACTCTTCCAAACATGGTTGTCAAGGCCACGCTATGGCCTCGCCATGGTGAACGGCGATGAGAAACGCCGACATCATAGCGTCGCCATGGTGGAATAGCACTATGAGATCGCTATGCACGTTATTTTATTTTTGGATAATAAAGTATAATACTTATAAGTTATGACATTTTTATAATATATAAGTTACAAAAGTTAACTTAGTCACAAAACTTCAACTTATAAGTTACAAAATTCTCTCTCTCTCTCTCTCTCTCTCTCTCTCTCTCTCTTCACAACAGCTACCAACACCAACGTCGCCGAAACCCAAGAGTTGGCGACACTACTGTATGTGTACTTAATATTTCATATTTTTTAATAATCTATATTTGTTGATATTTCATATATATTTATTTATACTTACCATGTTGCAAATTTGTTGATGTTCTATATTTGATTTGTATTTATTGATATTTGTTAATTCCTAGAACATGAAATCCTTAATATTAGAATCAAAGTATGATGTTTTAGTAGTTGAATTCTTTTCCTATATATTTTTTTCTTATAGATAAAATAATTTTTTTTTTTAAATTACAGTAATAAATAACCTTGCCATGGCTTCGCTATGGCGTAGCAAGCCTCTTTGCGATGACGTCGCTACACCGCCTTAACTACCTTGCCTCCAAAACCCAAATGCATACATAATATATGGGGAATGATAACCTCACCATCTTCATTGTGAGGTTAGCAATGTCCCTGGACCAAAGTGCTCTCATGGGATGGCATTTTGGTAAATAAAACGTGTTCAACAATTCAATTAGGCTGGTGTTACTACCACACCACTTTATGTTACAGCCACCTCACTTAAACAAAGGAAAAATCCATCGATTATTTTCGTCACAATCTTCCACACAATAGATCTTGAGATCATAGGCCTACTATTAGACGGCCAGATGTTGATTCTACATGGCACACATCCCAAAACTTTATCCCGTCACAGCAAAATAAAAACCCTGATATAAACTAAATACACCACTCATGTGCTAGAAACATTTTCATGACTCTTATCGAATATAGAATCCAAATGCATACACAGACCATATATATATTTTAATTTTTTATATGATTTCGTCAGTAATTAATATTAGTGTTCTTAATTCTAACCTTTTAGCATAACCGAATGATAATTTAAATAGTCTCCATTACATTTCTGATACAAATAATATCTGTCAGTTACAAACTAGTTAGTCAATATGCTATTTTAAAACCTTAAAACATCTACAAACTCCACCAGAATTCTTGCAATGATTTTCCATACCTCTGGTTCATAAATATCAGCAATTATAACAGGGTCTACCATCCATTCATCTTGTGTAGGCCACTTCACACTAATAAAAAATAGCGTACTATGAGTTAGAAAAACAGTGAATCTACGTAGAAACCAAAGTATTAAGCCACTAAAAAATTGGCATGCCAAGTGCTCATGATCCCAGAGTTCCCAACCGACCTTGTGCATATTAAAGGTTCATCCAATTTTTCCAATATGGCCTGACAGATGGCATCATCAGGCATGCGAACGCCGACATTTTTCCTTGATGCATATTTAGCAGAAGGTCCATATCTTGTACACTGCTTTGGCAATTCTTTGCTTGCAGGCAAGATGAAAGTGTACTGTTATGACAAACAAAAAATTCTGTCATATGGTCATCTTCTTTGTTTAGAGAATTTTATATCTCTATTGCAAGTACTTTAGGGATTAATAATTGTCCTTACAGGCCCAGGTAAGCAGTGCTTAACAGCTCGAAAGATATCAGTTTGACCTTGGTTATTACCACGGGGGAATCCCATTGTGTAAGTATCTATGTCTCGAAAAGAACGACATAAAATACTGAGGGGCTGCATAAGTGGCACAATTTCATAAGAAAATCAATGTCAAAACAAGAGGTTTTGGTATATGGTAACCGACCCGTTCCCATGTGACACTATGGGAAGGAAACGAGACACATATCTGGTGGGTCGAAGATTGCGTAAAATAAAATAAAACATCTCCATCGTGTGATTTTCCCTTCATTATAAAGGCATTTGACAGATTTGGATCACATAGTTGAGATGTTTTTCCGATGCAATCTTAGACACCACAAATCTTTAGATAATGGTCTTGGCATCACATGGCACACTTTTGGAAAAATAATGCCACGGGTCCAACAAAGTGACAGGTCCTCAATCTTGCTTGGGAATTGGTCGATTACCATATACAAACTCAAACAAGAGATAACAATCACCACCTGCGATATTCTCTGTAAGACAAGAACATATCTAAGCATGTCTTACCCACTATAGCAAGTTCAAAACCAAACTGAAGCTTATACAGTCTAAAGAATTTACTAGAGCAGCAATATTTCTTGCCTTTGAACTTTCTATATCTTTAATTCTGAAAATGCAAAAACAAAAGACTATTGTCAAAAAAGAAAATACAGAAAATTTTAAATAGTAGACCAATTCCAAATTCAGCAAGCAATAGATGAATAGAACTATAACCTCTCCATTAATTAAGATAGATATTTCAGAAATCAAATCTTAGACACCAGAGCAAGAAGACAAATATGTTACCTACGAAGACGTTCAATGGCAGAATGGCTTTTCAGATCACAAACAATAGCATACCTAATAATGCAAGCAAATGCACGCAGAGCCACGATTAGAAAAAGTTGCTGTTTGGGGCTAAGAACCAACCTAAACTTAGTCTCAAATCTTAAGGAAGTAATCAGTAAAACAAGATAAAAGGGAAGAAATTCTTTGGAGAAGAATTAGATACTCTAACCACAGTTGTACATAGAGGAAAGTTTCTGAAAAACAGAATATATATTTCCACACGTGGGAAATTGCAGAAGGGACGCAGATACTTCACATGATTTTATATCAGCAATCGGTGTTTGTTGATCAGTTATTTTTCGTGAATAAGTTAAAATTACTGTAAATATAAACAGGGAGCCACTACTTGCAGACAGACACTTTGCCATTCAACAGATTACCAAAAAAAAACTCTAATTTTTAGTTTTTTCAAATTCCTACCATACCATTACCAGTTACACATGCATATATCATACATATGAGCCACATCCCAGTGTCGTCCACAAACACCCACTGTTTCCTTTGAACATAAACACAACTACTGCAACACCGGTTTCAGCCTCCTTTCCATTCCTCTTTAAAACGGCTCCCACTACACCAGCCTTGTTTCCATTCAAACTAAAGGATTTCATCTCTATCATTCTTCCATCTCAAAGAACAAAAACAAAACAAACATAGAAAGTGCAGCAGAAAGAAGGCGTCCATATCCACCACAATGTTAAAAATGCAACAGAGTCCCTTCCTCTGTATTTCTCCGAGCTTCAACAGCTACCCCAACACCAGATTAGCAGGCATTGCTGCTAGAGTGTGCCCCCCCCAAAAAAAAACTAGCTTCACAGAGGAAAACCCCACCGAAATAGAGCTCCATCGATCCACCGCCATAAGTGGCCGAAGAAGATTACAAGTCCGACGACAATTTCGGATATCTGCTGATGATATCTTCTTCAAAGGCCATATTCATTCAATCTCCCCATTCTTCAACCAAAATCTCATCTTCTCCAACAAAGAAGATATGCCTTCCCCTACGAAGCTCTTGATCGAGGACCGGGATCCTCTGTTGTCTTCCTCGTCTGAATCTGACAAAATACACTGAACTCCAGATCTTCATCACCCTCCTTTTGATGGTTTTTCTCTCTTATTCTTTTAGGAAACTCTAGCTATATACGTAGGTCAAAGATTTTGAATTCCGGCGTCACCAGATCGAATCTCTGGTTATACTTTTGAGCAACTCAGAAGATGTCTGCAATTTTTTTATTTATTTTGTGCGCAATCAAGTATGATGGGCAATGGAATTTTTTTTTAACTCTGTGCAAAGTAAGAGTTTCCAAGTGCAAGTAGTGGCTCCCATATAAATACAGTACATATTTACTGGTGTAGAGATACTTTCAAATAATCAGAGCAGTGGTATCTGGATTCTGGACTCTTGCACTGTTTTTTTCAATAATTACTGAGCTTTAAACCTTGCACCTAACAACTTTAGCAGTGTATGCGTGCGTGTGATGTTTATTTTTTATTATCAACCTTTTCTTATTTTTGACCAAGTTAATTGTGGGTTTCCTAAATCCATATTTTTTTTTGTAGCTTGTGATGGCCACAACGCAGCTTGTATTAATATATTTTGATCGTTCATGATATTAGAATCAATTGTGCACATTTAGCACTGTTTTGGTCATCAATCACATCTGATTTAGAATTTTAGCATTAGGATTGCAGAAAAATTCTGCTCATATACGCAATTGAACCTAAATAATACCCACATGCAATGCACATGCTTTGCTACTAGCGTCAGTGTGTGTGTGTGTGTGTGTGTGTGTGTGTGTCTCTCTCTCTCTCTCTCTCTCTCTCTCTCTCTCTATATATATATATATATATATATATATATATACGGGTAATGATCACTTGAGTCGAGCGGGTGACCGTCAGATCACGTTGTGGTCAACGTTTGACCGTGATCTGACGGTCACCCATTCAAGTCACTCATGGCTCAAGCGTGACTCGGGTCAGGTGACTGTCAGATCACGTTGCAGTCAACGTTTGACTGCGATCTGACGGTCACCCGCTCGAGTCACTCATGGCTCAAGCATGACTCCGGTCAGGTATATATATATATATATATATATATATATATATAAGAATGGGAATATACATTGGAGCGTAGAGTGAAAACGCTACACTCCAATGCTAGATCATGTGGCATGTGAGCACAAGTTGGCCTACATCCTCTAAGGGTTCACCAGTCCCTCAAGGGTTGTTTTTTTTTTTTTTTTAAAGAAAGAAAAGGAGATGTTTCCCTTCATTTCAGGGGTCAAAGATATGGTTTTTTGCCCCAAAAATACTTTTGACTGTTAAAAATATGGAAAATAAAAGTACAATATACTAAATAAAATAAATAAACAAAAATTGGAGCAACATACACACTGTCTGTAGGAATGACCCCCACTGCTCCATCTTTTAGAAGTCTGACAACTGGTTCCAACTTCCATGTGTCTGCTCCTAAAGAGTCAACTTTGATGTACATCATGCCATCACCCTGAAATGGGCCAATCTCCGTAAAACCAAACTCGCTTTCAACATAAAGCGTTATTCTAAAAATATTTCAAGGATACATAGTTGCATAAATATTATTTTTAAATGGAATAATGGCTCCTGACCGACCTTTAAACGTTAAATCGGTGTTTAAATGATCTTGCACCATTAAAAGTATACTTTTTCTCACACCATTAAAGTGTGATTTATCATTATGCTATGTGGTGCACATTTATGACCAATCTAAATTGGCTGCATGGAAATCCATCATTGGAACATATCTCAGCCCAAAGAAACATGCCTGTAAGTGAATGTGAACCATCTGATTGATGAACTTTATTATCAGCCACTAAAACTAAAAACAACGGTTGATATTATAATCAACAAATCGGATGGTTTAAATCTCCCTAAAACACCATATTTGGGCATGTTGCACTTCAGCCTATGATCTATCACATTGATGGAACGGATCATCCACGTCTTAAACCGTTGATGGTGTAAGATCATTTATACATCATTTTGGTGTTTAAATGACGGTCAGGAGAGTCTGGTCCTTTTTAAATAGGCAAAGGATCCAATGAGATGATATAAATCACTGAATTTTGTGAATTTTGTGAATTTGTGATGACTCTCAAACACAATAAACTCAAATCTAATTACAGCAAGATTTGGGAAACTGGAATACTTGGCTGCACAACAGCGTCATATTCAACTACAATTATCAGCCACATCGCAATCTCTTTAAATTAAATCTGAGTTAAATTTGAAGTGATTGCATTTTGAGAATTCAAATATCTCTCTTCCTCCTACTCTCTTTTATGGCCGTCAAACGAGCCATTCTATTTTACACTTTTGGCATTTTACATGGACACATACCATAATTTCTTTGCCAATTTTGCAAGTGTTTATATGCCCAAAGATAATATACACCAAAAATGACCAAAACTCCTTCATCATTTTAGAAAGAGTTTAAATACCCTAAACTCTCTCAATATAGACAATACCAAAATGCCCTCGTCATTTTGAAACTGAGACCCGTCTCTGTAGATAGAGTACAAGACTTCTGATGGTGACAGTGAACAAAAATAAGACTATGCAATACACCCTCATGCTTGCAACAGCAATATACCCTTATTAAACTATAACTTTTTTATTTTCATTTCATGAAATGACTTTTATATTCTTAAAATGACCAAACTCTTAGAACAAAAGGTGTTTTGTGTAGTTTAGTCATTGAAGACTGCCATTTATGACTTCAGTAACATTCTAGACGTTATGTTTATTAGTGGGTAAATAGTTAAGGTGTGTTGGTCAACTGGTGTGAAATATTTGACATGACAATAAACCTTTTAACCAAGCTAAAATCTGAGAATCTACCCATATAACTACATAATGAAATAAAATCGATTGACAACCAACCAGAAACTCTCCGCCGCGAGTGAATGCCACAAGATCATCCGAGATCTTCTCAATGACCTCGCTACTCATCGTGCTCGGAGGAGGAAAAGATAGAGGTTATGGGATCGGGATTGGTGCACAAAGAAAGGACGTTTGAAAATGATTTCTAGGAAGTGGGGTTGAGCCGAGATGAGGAACTAGGTCTTCCACATCGAGTGTTGAACTAACCCCCATACCTTGAGGTAGCTCAAGCACATTAACCTTAGGTCCACTCCTTGCCGCCATCCTAAAAGATTTGGCAACACGGGTTTGGGACTTCTTCGTGATCCCCGATGGGAATTGTTCAGGCCTAACCCGAACCAATTCATGGTCACTTATTTGAATTTTCTTAAAGCTCACAGGAAAATCCACCCTTAATTTGGAATCTTCATTGCACAAATTAATTTTAAGCATAGTTTCGACATGCAATGCGGAATGAGACTCAAAACTTGACTCATAACAAGACTCGGAATGTGAAGCGGTATGCAACTCGAGACTATGATGTGTATGTGTATGTATGGACTCGATACTCTCATGTGCATGCGACGCTAATGACTCACATGTGGACTCTATCAACGCTAATGACTCATGTATAGTGGAATCTACCAACACTTCATGTGTGATCGAATCAAGTGACACTAATGGCTCATGTGGACTCGACTCATGGGTGAGTGACTTGATCAACTCGTGTGTGCTCGATTCAACCAACACCAAAGACTTAAGTGCTCTCGACTCTGCAAACAATAAGAACTCGTGTACAACTGACTCCATGGACACTAACAAGTCATGTGAAAGTGACTCGGTCGAATCGTGCGTGAGTGACTCGGTTGACTTACGTGTGGGTGACTCAACATCACTACTCATAAGGGAAATAAAAGCTTCTTTAACACAAACTAAACTTTCTTTAGCTTCTTCTATCTCCTCTTCACGCACCGCGGTACTAGGGTCATACACAATTTATTTCACGTTTACATTTCCTGACTTCTCAAAGCTATCTCTTTAGTCAATAAATTTTGAGTGGGAAATTTTGTGGGCATTGATTTGCTAGTGTCCAAATCCGTGACACTTGTAACATTTGTTGTGACCACTCCTTTCCCGTTGTCGATTTGGGGATTCGGAGTAATAATCACGGGTTTCGATGGTTGAACCCCGAAATTATATCTCGTGCGAACAATTCCTTTCCCGTGATCAATTTGGGGCCTTGTAGGAGTATTCACGGGTTTCAATGGTTGAACCCCGGAGTTAGAGCTCTCTTTAGTAGAGGTGCTCATTGACTCGAGTTGGGTGTGTTTATGACGCTTATCCACAATTAGCTTCCAAACACAGTAGGAGGTGGCGGTGCGTGAAAGGAAAATACTTCTCGCTAAGTCACTCCTTCATGGCCTCTCATCGTATGATGGGCTTACTTCGAAGTGACTCACGTTGAAACTCCACATTAGCCCAATAGGTTTTGGCATGGCTCACCAACCTCGTCTTGGCTAACTCAACCTTACACTCATCCAACACATCATACGATTCAAAATACTCCTCAATGCTAGCCAACTATCTCACAAAGGATTTAGGTTTCACCATACCCTCAAAATTCGGAACTTCGATTTGAATAGACCTTAGAGATTTTCTACCAAGATCATGTTCGGGTTCACAATGATGGGAGTGTCCCTTAACTCCAACCTCATCGAGACTTTCAGGATTTCGCCTAGGATTTGGAGTGTAACGGTTTCCTTGTTTAGCTAGTTCCCTCTCATTCATCGCGATCATCGTGGCTTAGATGCTCCTAAGAACATCGGTAATCTCACTCGTACCCATGGTGACTACGACACGCTAACACAGGTTCTAAAATGAACAAACAACTATGAACCAAAGGTGAATGAGGAATTTTATCAGACACAAGATGTGCATACAAATGAATACATAAATGTGAACTACACAACAAGTGAGTAATTTTGCCAAGAACAACATGTGTACACAAATGAACACACACATGGAATTACACAATAAGTGAGTAATTTTAACAAACACAAGATGTGCACACAAATGAAATAAAATCAAATGAAAGCGAAATGACACACATATGTGAAGCAAAATGACTAAGGACTTCTGTCAAACACTAGATCTGCACACTAATGAACGTAAATGAAATAAAATGCAAAAAAAGTTGAAATGGCATGCAAATATGCCCTAACCTAGAACCTAAGCTTTGATACCAAAACTGACACGAGATAACGACCCTAAAATCCGTGAATGCTCATAATATGCTAATTTGCCGCAATTAAACTAATTAATTGAGCAAATTAATCACAAATTAAAGCGATACCTTAGGGTTTCGCGAGATTCCACTTAAGTGACCATGCTCGGCTCACGTAGGGTCCAATCCGATGCACAAGATCTTTAGAAAATGCGGAAAGAGCGATCCTAGAGATAGAACTCTAGCTCCTTCTAGGTTGGGGCGTTCGATCGTGGTTCATGGTGAAATCGGTAGCTCCTTACTAGGGCTTTTGAATCAAAGCAGTTAATGGCATGAATCGAGCAGCTCGAGCCTAACAACGGTTGTGGATCGACGGGCTAGGGTTAGATTCGATCCACAAGGATGAACATCAAAGTTGCTCTAGATATAGGGTTTGGGAATTAAGACAATCAATAAAAAGGGGATGTAAGAGATTAATGGGAAAAATAGAAAGATCAAATGGGAATAAGAAGTAAAGGAGAAGATCAAGGTAACATGGGCATCTCACCCTTGGCCTCACACCAAACCACATGGGGAAGAAGACTCACTCTTCAAAGCTCATCGCAAGCTCAAAATGCAATGCACTTTCATTAATTTTCAACCAATAATCCAAATATAGCTTACAAAATGGGCTTTATAGCATTTACAAAAGGAATAAGCCTAAAATGGAAATGTACTATGTTACCCTAAGTGGTAACTTATATTGGACATCAAAAGAAAACCAAAACAAAAATATAAAAACGTAAAACCCATCACTTGGCTCGCTCGAGCGACAACCAAGGGTCGCTCGAGCGAGTTCCACCTGAAAGTTTTCAGCGTGAAACTTGATGCATTCTTGCTCGAGCGAGAATGGTGCTCGCTTGAGCGACTTTGGCAGGACTCACGGGTTGATCCTTAAGGCATCTCTGGTGTCTCTTCGATTCCTCCGTCGCTTCTTCTTCCGCCGGCACACCTGGTATGGCTTGAAACCTAGGTCCTCTAGGCGGCATCCCCATCAATTCCCTTGAATCCAAAATGTTTCATCTCCGATGAAATACGCATGTAGTACAGGTGAAGTGTATTGGACCTGGTTCTAGTCCCCTTATCGCCTCTTCTTGAGCTGAAAATCCGTTGCGGCCCCACATCCAAGGCTCTCGATCTTGGCATCCCCCGTTAGTCTCATAATATAAACAGAGGATTTGTCATCTAAAATCTTTGAAACCATACAGTTAACAACAAAGTGTAATATCCTAAATTTTAAAGCATGACTAATGGATGAAAATGTGTTTTCCTTTCTTAATTAAAGTTTAAAAACAGTTTAAAATTTTTTCGTAATGTTTTTTTAGCATCTTGGTGTGTTTTTTTTTCCTCGAGGCAATTTGCTATTTTTATAAAAAGGGGGGGGGCCGGGGGGGGGTATGTGTAAAATAGACATTTTACCGCGGGGACAGGTTCTGTATTCTGTAAAATGTCTAGGGGCTTAACGGTCTTTTCACAACTAAGGGTATATTTGGAAATTCAAAAACAGGTGAGTGTGTGCAACTAGTAAAATATGTGTAACCATTAAAAAAATAGTGTGCATCTAGTAAATGGGATACTTGAGGACAGTGGTGTATAGTGTGTACAAGTAGTCAAATATGTATGTGTGCAAGTGTTAATTATGTGGGGTGCATCTAGTATGGGATGAGCAAGAGTAGTGTGTGAAAAGTGTTGTGATATATGTGTGCCATGTGTAAGTAAACAATGATATGAAAATAAGTGAGTGACATGCGCATGCACGTGTGCCATGTGTAAGTGATCAAAGATATGCAAATGAGTGACATGTGTAGCATGCACATGTGCCATGTGTAAGTAAACAAAGATATGAAAATATGTGAGTGACATGTGTAGCATGCATGAAATGCATGTGGTATTTGAAAATGAACAAAAATATGAAAATTAATGAGTGACAAGTGTAGTATGCATGTACAAATGGGTGGCAAGTGTGAAGTGGTGGAAATGTGTGAGTAACATGTGGTGCATGCATGTAAGGCATGTGTGACGTGTATGGTTGTCAAGGCTACGCTATAGCCTCGTCATGGCCTTGTCATGGCGAATGGCGATGGGAAACGCCATATACAATCAAATAGCCATGATGGCTAAATAGTAACACCATAGCGTTGTCATGGCGGAATAGCATTATGGCATCGCTATGTACGTTATTTGATTTTTTTGATAATAATGTATAATACTTATAAATTATAACAATTTTATAAAATATCAATTACAAATATTAACTTACAAGTTACAAAACCCCAACTTATAAGTTATAAAATCCTAGACTCTCTCTCTTGTCACAACAGCTACCAACACTAGCGTCGATGACACTACTGCATGCGTGCTTAATATTTCATATTTTTTAATACTCTATATTTGTTGATATTTTATATTTATTAATTTATACTTATCATGTTGCAAATTTGTTGATGTTTCATATTTGATTTGTATTTATTGATATTTATTTATGCCTAAAACATAAAATCCTCAATATTAGAATCAAAGTATGACGCCTCAGTAGTTGAATTTTTTTCTTTCTATATAAAAAATAATAATATTAATTAATAGATAAAAATAAAAAAAATTATAAAATAAAATAATAAACAGTCTCGCTATGGTCATGCCATGACATAGCGAGCCTCTTCGCCATGATCTTGCCACATCACTTTAACTACCTTGGTGACGTGTAAGTGTGAGGAGGGGGGATAGTTATAATAAGAGATAGAGAAAGAGAAACCTAGCAGACAGGAAAGCAAGGCAAGACAGAAGGCCAATTCCCAAGTCCGCTCCCTAAAGGCGCCCCTATTCCCTCTAAAGCCCAACACAGAAAATGGAATAATCGAGTTTCATTGCAGACAGGAAATGAAAGACGTATTGATTGAAGCCTCCACTTGCGACTTTCAAGGGGACGACTAGTCAACAAGGATTGGCAAAATCCAGGGGGATCCGTTATGGACGGGCACATAATCCATCATATAAGGTATTGGTATTCTCTTAAGGGCTGGTGGTTTTTTCCTTTGGAGAAAAGATCAGTCTAGGTGAGAAGTACTTATGGACAAGCCCTAGAGTAAGCGGAGGCTTCACTTCAATGTTTCCGGGAGTTGGCTTTTTTGTCTTCGCCTTCTGCTTGAATGGGGACAGGATTCAAACCTGTAATCTGTCATGGGCCTTTTCGACGGTCGACCAATTCCTCTACACCTGCTTCAAAGATAAAGAGGGTAGCAAGTGAGAAAATGATAAGAGAGAGAGAGAGAGAGAGAGACACACACATAATGAGAAAAAGGAGGAAATAGGAGAGAGAGAACTAGAGAGAGAAAATTAAGAAATAAAGAGGAAGAAGGAAGAAGGGCAACTCCTACCCTCCTCCAGCCCCGGATCTGAGTACCTTTAGGCAAGTTCTCCTCCCTAATTCTGTGTTTATTTAGTTAGTTCCAAAAGATGATATCTAGCTCAAAAGGCATAATTTTTATTTCATCCTTTTTATCCATAATTGTTTGTTCTAAGCATGGTCTTGTTTTCAAATTTGAAGACCATCATGGCTACCATATAAAATCTTTCTATTACAGCACTAGTATCATAGTGTTGATTTTGCTTCTGTTTTATGTATGTTGCATTTTTATGTGATGAAATACTCTGACAATGTACTATATGTTGCACGTGATGAAACTCCATGAACATGTACTACATGTATGTAATAAAACACTTTGATTATGGACTACATGTTTAGTGCCCGAAAATATCACAATTTGATGCTACATGTTTATGTTAAACCCTAAAAAGGACTTTTAAAAACGAGAAATTTTTCCAACAAAGAGATAAGCATGTGTTTTCTAAAATCATTAAAGAATCATATATTTTACAAAAAATAGTTTGAAACAACAATATAAAGAAAGGACACGTGATTCATTTTGCAAAGAAGTACTTGAATCAACAAGAATAATAATAAAAAAAGACACGTGATGAGATCATTATAGTTATCAGTCGTAAACCCACAAGCCAAGGTGTCAATTTAACGCATGATGTCCAATTGAAAATAAGGAAAACTTTATTTACTATATGTTATGATGATCCTTTAAAATTGATGAAATACCATATGTTCTGGTGAAAGCTAGAAGTTATACATACATGTGCTGATGTGGATTTATCCACGATATGCAAGTGATGTGAGGTAACAACTACACGTGATGATGTTGATTTATCCACGATGTGCAAGTGAATTGGCCAGTTAAACACATGACACTGAATGAAAATACCGGTATATTATATGATAAATCAAGTGATGTGGGCATCTGGTATTCGTGGACAAAGGCCAAGTAACAGTGGTTTTAACCATCACTTAGCCAATCGCTAAATGTCAGTCCAGCTATTTAAGTTATTGATTTAAGTGAAGAAAAGGGATACAAGTCAAGTGAAGGATCACTATAACATGAATAAAATTCACAAGCATGTGACGGTAATTGTATTTGAACTCCTAAAGGTAGTTATGAACTCCTTTCACATGATATTGATTCTTATACTTTTTAATATAAATCTAGTCCTTATGGTATGCCTATTTTCATTCAAGTGATGCCGATTCTTGTTTTCTTGATGCTCTTTCATGTATTTCCTGACCACACGCTATCTGACAATCACGTGTTATAACCCATGTTTCTATTAGCATTTCACAGTCTGTCCTACTCCTATCTCCTCCCTAATTAAGTAAACCTGAGGATTAAGGAAGATAGGACTTGTTGAGTTGTGGATTGTCACTCATCCCTTAATTAGCTACACAGAGAACCTTTCATCTTAAAGGAAAAGAAAGAAGCATAGTAAAAGGGATACTTTCATGAAAGTTTACTTGAAGAACGACATAAAAAGTTTTACTTTGTATTAATCATGTTGTCAAAGGAATAGATAGTCGTAGTTGATGCGGACTCCAGTGTATCTAGTTACAGTTATTTTGCCTATCGTGTATTGAAAACATTGAATTTTGAATGAGAACAATTTTTTTCAGTCTTATTTAAATCAAATTTTTTTACTGCATTGTCATGGTAAATACCCTTTGTTGCCAAGTTCTTAAGCACCCCGAAATTCGTGTTAGGATTTTGGGGGCGTTACTTAAAGTAAGCAGTCACAATGGTCATAGACAAATGTGATTTGGGTACATTTATTTCTATAAGAAGAGAAATGTGACCTCCATAAGATGTCTATTTTTATGCTCAGCAACTCCTTTTTGTTGTGGGGTACAAGGGCATGATAACTGACACGCGGTACCATGCTTTTGGAGATATTGGGTAAAAGACCGAGAGACATTCACCCCCATAATCATATATGAGAATGTGAATACCACACTCAAACTGAGTTTGGATCATAGCATGTAACAAGGTAAACACATGAAAAAATTTATCCTTCGATTTCAAGAGGTACACCCAAGTAGTGTGTGAACAGGGATTCCTACTCATCATGTGATCAAGTGATGGAAACAAAGAAACTTTATGACGAGGAACAAACGCTAAAATCCTAATATGCGATGTGGGATTAACTTTTAGAATGAATTGAATAGCGGAAATATACAAAATCAAGCAACACATAAAATTAATTCAATGAAATTAATAAAACAATTAGATTAATCCATTTTAGCGTCGCATGCGTAAAAATTTTCCGATCTAGAAAAGCGGCTCCGATGAGGGAACTCAAGATTCGTTCTAGTTTAGGGCATCATTCAACAATCGCAATATCGTCTTTTGACTCATCGGGGATTTTAAATGAAATAGGGCTTCAAATAATTTTCATAAAAGGGAAAAAACTTGGGATTTTGGGTTTTTATCAACGGAATTAAAGAAGGATAATACTTGACAATAACTAGAGAAAAGATAAAATAAAAGGATAGATTCCAAGGCTTCACACCAAGGATTTTCCAAAGCTTCACACCACGGCTGTACGTCGACTTCTCACCAAGTCGTACGAGAAACAATTGCTCACTCCTCAAGGTTTGAAGGATTCACTCCCTCGGTTGAAAACTCTTCACAAGCTCTCTAGGGTTTGCACAAAAGCAACTCTCTTTTCATTCAATAATCAAAAAACTCACTAAAAAGTCATTACAAGCCTCTATATATAGGCCACCAATAGTTTATTCGAAATAAAGAGTCCTAATACTAATAAAACACTAAAATAGGCAATTTTCGCAATATTTAGAAAACCCCGTCATTAAGCGTACGGGCGTCCGTGACCTACAGACAGTGAGGGGGAAAAATCACGGACGTTCGTCGCTGTTTCACAGACGTCCATCACTATTCATCGTGAACAGTAATTTTTTTTTTTTTTTTTTTTTTTGCCGTTCCCCGTCATTCTCCTCCACTCAAAATGTTTCATCACCGATGAAACACGCACGTGGTACTGATCCAGTGTATTGGAACTCGTACAGTGGAACTCCTTGCAAGTCATCCGTTGACGTTTTCTGCCTCCTTTCTCTTTATTCTTTCATCTGCCTTCCTCTGTGTGATATCCCCATCAATACTCCCAGGGTTGGAAAAACTCATCTCCAATGAGTTAGGGAATCTACGGATGTCACACTTCGGGAGCTCAATTCTTGGTTTGCCTTTCCACGTTGTGAGATACTTCTGATTCTTACCTTCATTGGCATGGAAGCTTGAAAATTCTATGAGCTTCTCATTCGACCATTTCTCATATTGCACAGGTAAGGTAAGGGATAGAAACTGGGTAAATGAGTGCGGTTGGGTTGAGTGCTCAATAAGAAATGGATCAAAGGGTAGGGTTGTGGGATCTAGAATAGGCGTAAGATCCGTTACGACAACTATCGGAAAGTTGCTCTTGTCTAGAGGAAAATTTAGACCTTCATCCTTACTCCTTTTCGAGATTGGAAAAGATTCCACATGCTCAGAACCATCAGGAAGTAATACAAAATTGTTAGCATCAAAGACATCAAATATATTCAATGTGTTAGTATGATCACACGTATTTCCAATGTCCAATAAATTCAAATTGTTAATCTCATGCAAATCAGAATGATGACATGCTCCTACCAACTCTAATGACTCACTTGAGATGGACACATTATCAACACCGTCCTCAGTAATAGGAATTGTCCTAATGCAACCTATGGCTCTGACCGGAACCTCACCTTCCTCATCACTTGGAGTGCTACATGGTTCGTATACTTCTTCTGGTATCTCGTTGTCCTCTTTCTCAGTATGCTCCTGAATGATCAAAGTCTGACTCTTACTAGGACATTGGGATGCAAAGTTACCAAAACCATGACACTTATAATATTGCTGCGGGGCATGCTTAGAACTTTCGACCATTGGCCCCTTTCCTTTGTCAACTTGAGAAATTATGGATTTTGAGGATTGACTAGAGGCATTATTTCCCTTTTCGATAGGGTTAGATTAATGCTCAAATTTGGAAGACTTAGATCGGCCATGACTGGAGGTGTCGAGATACCATTCTACTTCTTCGACCCTAGCAAAACATTCCTCGAAATCTGCAACGGGATAAGGAATGAGTTCCCTCCATAACTCTGGTCAAAGACCCATTCGGAATCGGGAGAGGGTAACTTTTGCTGGTTCATCGACATCGGCCTGGGTCATCAGGTCTTCAAACCGCTCAATGTACTCTGTGACTGGGGAATCTCCTTAATGCAATGACTACCATTGATCAAGAATATGTTCATCATATGATACGGAAACGTACTTTTCGTGCAGTTGGACTTTCATTTCAGCCCACGTAGAAATGGAATGAAGACCCTGGATTTGCCTATGACGCTCTACTCCCAACCAATAAAGTCTAGCTTGACCCATAAGTTTGACTTTGGCAAATCTGACCTTGCGCTCTTCGGACATGGAATACCACTCGAAGTAGTTTTCCATACTGGCGGCCCACTCAAGAAAGACCTTGGGTTGTCTTTTCCCATCAAAAGTAGGGGCGTCAATTTTGACAGATTTCATGACCTTATCGTCCAGATTGACTTAGACCTCACGTCGGGGAGGAACATCTCTCCTACGGTCACGGTCGTTGACTCTATTGTGATTCTCAGCGATGAGCTCATTGATCTCTTCAAAACGGGTTTCTAAAGCCTCATACCTAGCTTGTTGATCAGCAATGTGCTCAGCCATCCGGGTTTGACTAGTGGTCACCTTAGATGCAAGATCTCTAATAAGAGCTTCTAAGCTACTGATATCTATGATGGGATTATGCAAAATTAGATGGTGTAAGATAGATCTGAAATGGAAAGAAATAAACTCTAAAATCTATATGATGCAGAAAACCCTAAACTAAGACTGTGCTTTGATACCAAAACTGACGCGGAAGAAACGCTAAATCCTAATATGCGATGTGGGATTAACTTTTAGAATGAATTGAATAGTGGAAATATTCAAAATCAAGCAACACATAAAATTAATACAATGAAATTAATAAAACAATTAGATTAATCCATTTTAGCATCGCATGCGTAAAAAAATTTCGATCTAGAAAAACGGCTCCGATGAGGGAACTCAAGATTCGTTCTAGTTTAGGGCATCATTCGACAATCGCAATATCGTCTTTTGACTCCTCGAGGATTTTAAATGAAATAGGGCTTCAAATAATTTTGATAAAAGGGAACAAACTTGGGATTTTGGGTTTTTATCAACGACATTAAAGAAGGATAATACCTAACAATAACTAGAGAAAAGATAAAATAAAATGATAGATTCTAAGGCTTCACACCAAGGATTTTCCGAAGCTTCACACCACGGCTGTACATCGGCTTCTCACCAAGTCGTACGAGAAACGATTACTCACTCCTCAAGGTTTGAAGGATTCACTCCCTCGATTGAAAACTCTTCACAAGCTCTCTAGGGTTTGCACAAAAGCAACTCTCTTTTCATTCAATAATAAAAAAACTCACCAAAAAGTCTTTACAAGCCTCTATATATCAAGGGTCAAAATACCGGATTTCCAGTACGTATCGTCCTGACCTCCAGGACGATACGTACCGGGTATCGTCCGATACATTCAAAAAATCGATTTTTTGAAAAACAATCCCAAAAAAATCCCAGAAAATCCCAAAAAATTTGAAAAATTATATTTATTTATTTTATATTTATTTCAACTATTTTTGCTTTTATTTTTGACTTATTTGATGCATTATTTAGATGAATATATAAGTAAGATGCCTATTTTATAACTTAACCCAAGTCACATGCCTATTTTGTAACTTATTTTTGTCTTAAAATCATATTTTTGACTTAATGTAATAGATCTTCTAACATTATGTTCGACCAGCTGATAACATGCCTATTTTATTAACAATATTTCATAATTTGATCGACGCAGACACGCAGTCACGCATAAAGTAAATTACAATGTATATTGACAAAAATAAATTATATATTGTCAAAAATAATAGCTATGTTGATAAAAATAAATTTAATTGTACATGAAAAACTTACTTTAGAGCCACATTGAATTTCGTGGTGGTTCTTGGCCCTCATGATCATCGTCATCATCAGTCAGAGCTTTCCGGCCTTTGCCTATAATGTTGCCCATATTGATACCCATGATTATATGTGCCCCCTTGAAACTGAGGCTCAATGTAGTACGTAAAGGCCGATCCTCCAAAAATCTAACCAACGAAGTCATATGGCACCGAATAGGTTTGTTGTGGCTGGTAGTATGGGTTACTAGTTGCTGAATCTTCGGTATTTTGCAAACTGAATCCCCCGAAGCTAGAAGTCATATAACCCATATCCGTATCATCTTGTGGTGGTGGTGTTTGATATGATCCCGACGCTCCTCTTCCTTCAACCCCTCCCATTCTAAATGTAGGAGTGTCGAACTGTGTTAACGGCGTCGAGTCATCGTCCTATGCCGCCATATCTCTATAAGGATCAGAGGTACTAGCTTCCTCCCCTCCACCACTAGTGCCAACGTCCCCTCCACCATCATGCCCTCCACCATCATCCTCACCACTCCCACCATCACTACCAGGCTGCGTTTCGCCATCAGATCCAACCACTGAATAACGATTCAATCTTCTTTTCCGCCTCGGTGGTTGGGAAGCCTGCTGCTCCGCTACTCTTTCAGCATTGTCCAACCATTCAGTGCTCTCACTATCCAAGACTGACTCTTCTCTCTCTTCGATCCATTCATTCAAAGGGTCATCCTCCTCGAATATATAATCCAACTGGATGGGATCAAAATAATCACTGTCTGCAAGGTAGAATATGATAGATGAATTAGTATAATATGTAAGTAAGACTTCATATAATTGAGGATCTAAGACTTCATGTAATTGCTTACCACGGTTGGTCCTCTGTATATTCCTGACCCTTAATCGCATGTTGTAGTGGCAGTAGACTAACTTTTCCAATCGGTCCATAGTTAGTCTATTCCTTGTTTTAGTATGAATGAGAGAGAAAGTGCTCCAATTCCGCTCGCAGTTGGATGAGGAACACGCTTGCGACAATACCCTCATTGCTACCCGCCTCAATATCGGACCATCACCTCCATAATGCATCCACCAATCAGCAGGTTTGTCATGTTTAATTTGGGATTGCGCCAACGGGGTCCCAAATGACCCATGTCTCTTGCGAAACATGTCAATCTATAAAGATGAAACACAGTAAGGCACATATCAATAAATAGATGATAATATCACATGACATTTGACTTATTACTTATAAGGTATGATACTATGATCACTCACATCTCTTATGGCTTGGCCTTGGTCCGCCAACTCAGGGAGCATTCTTTGGATTACATTGAGCAAACCGGTATACACTTCATCAAGTTGTCATTTCAGCGTCACAGATATCGAAGGTCGATTCAAGTAGTGTACTACACATCAAATATGAGTAATTTCATCAATATATGAAAATAATGAATAAATAAATAAATATCACTACATAATTGTGCAACATGTTATACCTGCTGCATGCAAGTACTGGTGAAATTGTGCATCCCACCTCTTGTCGATAATCGCCCAGTATCGTTTATATTTTGTAGGGCATTTGGTTTTTATAGCCAATTTTGCCTTATCCATTGACTCATAAACGTATTCATCGTTGGTTTGTCATCACCATCAACCAATCTCAACACTTGCACCAACGGGTAGTGATTCGGCGATCGTGGCTCAGATTCCGCCAAAACTGCGTGTTGTAGATCAGGTCAGCAACTTCAGTGCAAGCTAGTCTCTTCGCTCGTGGGAGTCCTATTTCATGTTGATTCCATTCTTCCGACGACACCATGGCCTATATCTAGCCAAACTCTGTAGGGCTAAGAACTATGTTGCAAAACGTGTAATCGCAGGTCGGAGCAACTCATTGTTCGTGAAGGCTCTCATTAAATTGACCAGCTTGTCACTGTTGTACAGGTAGGAAGTAATCGTTCTTCCCTTTTGAATAGTTGCATATGCCTTGCTTCTCTTTCCTAAATCCTCAAGAATGAGGTCCACGCAATGTGCGGCACACAGGGTCCAGTACAGGTGACGTCTCTTCGCCATTAGTTTTAATCCAGCGGCTTTGTAGTTTGCATGCATTTATGCCATGAACTACCATATCCATTAGTTTAAAGAGGTAGTCGGCCTTTACGTGTCTGAAGCATCAATCGATTTCAAAAATCGCTCTCGGCATCAGAAACCAAAAAGTTTATCAAACTCTTCTTTGCGGGACCAGTCCATCCATCGCACATAATTGTGCAACCTCTCTCATCCCATACATCCTCAAAGCTCTGTACATAGGCAGTTATCTCATCGTACTCATCTATTAGTAAGGGCCCAGATATCTCATATGGAGAAGGCTTTTTAACTCCTGGACCAACTTCTGCACTTGTATCAATCATGCTTTTGAAGTACGGCGAGTCTACTACTTGGCTCGAAATGTGGTTGTATATAAAAAACTTGGCAATGGATTTTCCAAGCTTCTTCCCCATTTTTGCAAGTGAGATTGCACTCAATTTGGTTTGTTTGGAGCTTTCAGTGCGATACATGAATGGATCCATATGAGTACTCACTTCTAGTAGACGTACCATAATCCCTCCCAGATGTCGACTACGCAACCCCGCAATCGCTTCAACATCCTCATCAACATCAACAACATGTGGCCTATGACTAGATCCACCACCGGTAGCAGGCATGGATGGGCCCCTCAACCTGGACCGAAACCGATAATCGGCTTCTTCCTGATCTCGCCGCTGTTGTGCTTCCCTAGCACTCTCTCTCATAGCTCTCGCTATCTGCTCATCCTCATCATCCTCAGGTGCACCTGATGTAAACTCTGGATCTGGCCTCCTGATTCTCTCATACATTTCCCTATCACGATCGGCTTCAGCTTTTTTCTTTCCCCTTGTAAACTAGCTCTGATATTTTCTTTTACCTCTCTGGGTACACTAGGACACCCTCTTGTCTCTCCCTTTACATGAGCCAGATGCTCCTTTAATCGTGTGATACCTCCTCCCAGCAGTTTTTTTCCACAAAGATTACATTGAATCTGGAGTCTATTACCATCTATTGCTGTACCATATTGCCACGCTGGATCTATCGAACGTACCGTATTTATTTATTTCACCTGCATGAATGAGCAAACGATTGAAAATAAACATCTAATTTACACTTAAAAATAAAATTTACACTTGAAAATAAAATTTACAAGAGTAAACATCTAATTTACACTTGAAAATAAAATTTATTTTTTAATTATTGCTATTTTAAAAATATAATGTTTATTTGATATTATTATAATTTTTGAATGTTTATTTCATATTATTTTAATTTTTGAATATTTATTTGATATTATTATAATTTATGAATATTTATTTGATATTATTATAATTTATGAATATTTATTTGATATTATTATAATTTTTAAAATTTTATTTGAAATTTATTCCATATTATTCTAATATTTTATGGGGCATATCCCATAATATTAATTATTTTAATTATATGTGACGGTCACATATAATCAATATGGGTCACATATAATTAAATTTATTATTAAAATTAATATGGGTCACATATAATTTAATATGTGACCCATAAATTTAATTATATGTGACCCATATTAATTTTAAGTTTAAATTATATGTGACCCATATTGACCCCATTATTTTATTAATTATATGTGACCCATATGATATGTGACCCATATTGATTATCGGTGACCCTTAATTATAATTATTTATATTATTTTTGACCCATCAATTTAAATATTTTAAATGGGATCACATATAATTATTTTTGACCCATTATTTATATTATTTTTAATTAATTTAAATATTTTAAATTATTTTTTCCCTCTTCTTAATTTAAATATTTTAATTATTTTAAATAATAGTAATTATTTTAAATAATAGTAATTATTTTAAATAATATTAATTATTTAAAATAATTTAAATAATTAATATTATAGGTAGATGATAAATTTTAAAGGTAGATCTACCTAATTTAAGGGTAGATCTACACTTATATAAGGTAGATCTGCCCTTAAATAAGGTAGATCTACACTTATTTAGTGTAGATCTACCCTTATTTAAGGTAGATCTACACTAAATAAGTGTAGATCTACCATTAAATAAGGTAGATCTACACTTATTTAGTGTAGATCTACCCTTAAATAAGATAGATCTACACTTATTTAGTGTAAATCTACCCTTATTTAAGATAGATCTATACTTATTTAGTGTAAATCTACCTTAAATAAGGGTAGATCTACCTTATTTTAGTATTTAAAATGAAATAAAACGATAGTAAAATGATAAGCACGTACCTTCCACGTTGATCCCGTGATTTTTTGTGTGATTTGGCGCCGATTTAGGGTGTAGATAATAGAAAAATGAGAGGAAAAAGAAGGAAGAAGAGAGGAAGAAAGAAATGGGGAAAAAAGGGGTTTACCCGACTAAAGAGTCGGGTCTATGGGTGGGGCCCACCAAAATGTCAAATTATCGTCCGATACGAACGATAATTTGAAATTATCGTTCGTCCGCATTATCGTTCGTATCGGACGATAATTTCAACTCTATATTTTTTTTTTAATTTCAGCCAAATTATCGGACGATACGGACGATATTTTGTCCGTATAGGACGATAATTTCGTCATTTTAAGCAAGGTACGATACATAGGGTATGTATCGTACCGCTGACCTCTAAAACCGATACGTATCGTCCGATACGTATCGGTATCGGACGATATTTTGACCCATGCTATATATAGGCCACCAATAGTTAAAATTCGAAATAAATAGTCCTAATACTAATAAAACACTAAAATAGGCAATTTTCGTAATATTAAGAAAACCCCGTCACGCGCCCACGGACGTCCGTCACTGTTCATCACAGACGTCCGTCACTATTCACGGACGTCCGTCACTATTCATCGTGAACAGTATTTTTCATTTTTATTTTTTGCCGTTCCCCGTCACTTTACCAACACTACTGATAGGTGTGAAAAATCACCACTGATGTGAATATTACAAGCCATAGGGGACTGCGACGATGATGAAAACAGGGATTCCTACTCGTCATGTGATCAAAGGCACCCAAATCAATTATCCAAGAAGGCGACAGAGATACTGAAGAGATACACAAGACAAACATACCAGAGGTTCTACAGCCTAAGCCCTGAGAGAAGCCAACTTAGCCATAATCGACGAATCAGATACTAAAATCACTATCTTTAATCGGCAGTCTGGCTCTTAGAACATTTCCAAAAACATCAATAAACCAACAATTCTCACATCCATCTAAATAACATCACACAATCTGCCGATAATGCAACGAGTACAGGCATTCCCCCTGAACTGAACATTCGTCAAACCATATTTCATACCATCCAAATCTATCACACAGTCATACCAAAAAAATCCAGAAGAAACTCCATAGTCTGTAATCTGAACATATACACCTCTAATTTTGAAATGGCAGTCAACATATCTTAACGGACTTCACATATCTTAAGCGATTCACAAATGAAGTTCAGAACTCCTAACAGAACTAGTGCATGCTACAATCTGATACACAGCTACCTAAAACCAGCCCTAGCTAACACATTCTACATGATCATAAAAGAGAGAAGGACTTCATATATCTTAAGGGACTTCACAAATGAAGTTCAGAACCCCTAACAGAATTAATGCATGCAGAAACAGGCCCTAGCTTCACATTATACGTGATCATGAAACAGAGATAGAACCAGAAAATTCGTAGTAACTAACTAAGTACTCCCCCAAATGCCAAAAGATCAAAACCAGTAGGTGTGCAGCTTAAAACCAACCTAGAACCAAAAGATCTTGATAACAGATTAACCAGTTTAGCTTTCAGAGCCCCCAAAAAGCGTGAAAATCCTTTTTCGTGACAGTAGCTAGATAAAAAAACACCCAACAATTCTTCTTGGAATCCAGAAAGAGCACCATTAATGCACTCCCACAGAAAAATTGATGCACATTTACCAGACCTTGATAAGATGAAATCTTCACAAATCCTAGGGGGCTAGAAAATGTGAAAGCCTCGTTTCGCTTTCAAATGAGGGAAAAAATCTCAAAACTGAATATAAAGATAAGAATGCAACACAGCTAAATAAAGTAGACTAAATATCCCACAGACGTAATCGATTTCTAACCAAAGGACACATTCCATTGTAGAAAAATGTTGATTTCAGCATTGTATCATGCTGACATCAGCAAGGGTAGATTGAGGCTCGCTCTGATACCGACTTGCTTTTACCTCAGGTATGATGCATTTGATAAAGCAACATGCCAGATAATGTTTCATTGTCTCGGAATCTTCTTTCATAGAATTAAGGTTGTTGCATAATAGGCTAATATTTATGATCAGAGCAAACAAATATGGGCTCAAGGAAAATCCTTGAAGCAATCCAACTCGGACAATGAACTCACTCGTCTATCCACATGTTATTCTTACACTAGTTATCACTCTCTTATACATGTGTTGATAATCTTAATATATAATTTTGTAATGCATTTCTTCCTTAGTGTCAACCTGATTATCTATCTCAGCAATCTATGATAAGCCTTCTCTAAACCAATAAAGAGCATAAGCAAGTTTTTTCTTCTTTCTCTGAACATCTCCATAAGTTGCTTCAATAGGAAAATAACTTTGTTGTTGATCTTCCAAGCATAAATCGAAACTAGTTCTCTAAGACATTTGATTTTTGCCTTAGTCTATGTTTTACCATTTAATACCAAAGTTTCACAGTCTGGCTCATTAGTTCAATGCCTCAATAGTTGACACGATTTTGGATGTCTCATTTATTCTTATAGAAAGGGACTACAATGTTCTTCCTCTATTTCAGGCATTTTCTTCATTTTAAATTCTTATTAAATAAGTTAGTGAAAAAATTCAGTCCATTTTCATCCAACACAATCCAAACTTCTATAGGTATTCCATCTAATCTTAATTTTTTTCTTCATCTTTGTTAAAGCTACTTTTACTTCAGCTTCAGATATTTCATTGATCATTCCTTCATCATTGTTCATCGCTGTCCTCGGTTCAACTGTACGGCACTGTTCTAGAGTCTTGATTATATATATATATATATATATATACAAGGCCTGGGGATATGGGCTTGAAGGCATGGTACATCCATGCATTTGAACCAGGTGGGGTCCACGTAGGACCAATCTAAGGGATAGGGTGCCACGATAACTTATCCAAGGAGGATCAGGTCCATTTAGAAAAAAGTTAAAAAGGATGGATATCCACCGTCCAAAATGTGGTCAAAGGGGAAAAATTCAATGATCCAAGATGTGTGCGGCGGTACCTACACTTTGACCCCGATTTTGATCACCAACAACTTTTTTTTATAAAATCACATGCTACATGGCATATGATCCCAAAACAGGTTGTTTTGGGATCACGTGCCACATGATTTGGTATATATATAGGCGGTCGTCATGCTGGCAATTTCTCGATTGGTTGGCTAAAATTGATGGTTATAGATGGAGCGATTATGATCTCTAAGTATAAAGCATGTTCCTTATAAGAATGTCTAGGCACCATGTAATTTTGTTACATTTCTTAGCGGTAATTACTTCATTTTAGTATTCAGAAAACAACAACTAAAAAAGTATATAATCATCCAATCGCGTATGCAAATCCAACTTTAAAAAAATAAATAGAGAATAACTTATATATATATATATATATATATATATATATATATATATATATATATATATATATATATATATATTTTTAAAAGACATATAATCAAAATCGAACAATTATGAAAAAGGAAACCAACAAATCAGTAATTGCAAAAACAGAACACGGAAACAAATTAACACATACAACAGAGCCGCAGAGTTGATGTCTAAATATATAATACACTAAGGAAGGATGAAATGGAATTAAGTACCTTTGAGAGGCGAGAAGCAGAGTATTTGAGGCGTTTAGGACTACGCTTCACTGCCGATATAATAATACAGAGGGAGGGTTTTTGCAGCGCGGAGGCGTTGGCGATGCAGTGGAGTGGTTGGTGGAAGTTTGCGATAGAGCGGCGGAAGGATAGGTGAGGAGCTGCGACGACACCGCAGGTGATGGCTTTAGACGCCATCTCTATGTGACTCGCAAGTGCCCATTAAACTCTTTTAAAGTCTGAAAAGTGCATTGCAAAAAAGTGACTGGAGGGGATTTTTACTATCGTGCACCGCACCGCATGACTATATATAATATTCTCTTTGTTAATAGTCGCCACAACTTTTTTATCAACAGTCGGCACATGTCCGATGATTCCCAACTGTGCCTTGTTTTTTTATGGAAACCTATTAGATGGATCGTAGCTTGAAATGATTAGATTTCGTTTCGATGTGGCTCATTTACTGTCCATTGAATGGTCTAGATGAATGTTACTATGCCCACTGGTTTGCTTGATTCGAATCTAGATTTGGATTCCACGGTCTTTTGATCTTTTATCCATTGAACCAAGTTTTGAAGGGTAGATTGAATTTTTTAATAGGGCATTGGTATTGCTAAGGAACGTGCAGCATTTATTTACCAGGTGTTCTAACGAAAATACAACAGTGATGCTATTACAGAGAAGAAGGATCCCAGCGCTTCTAAAGCTCGGTGTCAGCAGTCCTCTAGTGGGGTATCCATGCTCGCACTGCGCTCCTTGTAGTGGGTGTCAGCACTCCTCTAGAGGGGCATCAGCACTCCTATAGTGAGGTGCCAGCACGGGGGTGTCAACACTCGTCTAATGGGATGCCAACACTCCTCTAGAGGGGTTCCAAGTTATTGATCAAAATGGACCATCTAGTGATATGCCCATGGTCTCAAGATCAATCTTATGAAAGATGATGATTAAAAATGATCTCCATCGTGAGATTCCAAGCAATCAATGATGTTAAAGCAATTAGAATTGCCTAAGACAATAAGCTTGATTTTATCACCTTTGATAGACCTTAGGGTATTTTTGTCATTTTACGTTTGAGAGTATTAGCTCCGACTCAAACTGGTGGGTTGCGGAAAAGGTGAAACTATAAGTCCACTGCTATGCTGGTCAATTAGGGAAATTTCCCTTACCAAATCCTAATGCACTCATTCTGACTTGATCACACAGTAGCAAAAACTCAAACATCTTTTCATGGCAAAAATATTAATTCAATAGTTACTCTATTGAATAAGATGATAGAAATCATATTTTGTGCCAATATTTTGCACTCAAAATTTTTACATTATGGCCTTCAAATCAGACTGCATATATGATAATTCATATAGCACAAGTCCCCAAAGCACTTTTGTATAGCTATGTGCAATGGCACAAATGTCGGGCAAGTAGTCCCTCCCAATTAAAATTCCCAATGATTGAACCTGACAATTACCTATATTTATAAGAGTATCTCTATTTACACTCACATATTCTTTCCATCCACCCACATAATATTATTACTGTTTACGTGAGTGGATGGAAAGAATATGTAAGTGGAAATAAATATTACTACTGTCTCACCTTATTTCCACCCACATATTCTTTCCATCCACCCTCATAAGACATATTCTTTCCATCTACCCCACTTATGAGGGTGGATGGAAATAATATGTGGGAAATAAAGGTACTCTATTTATAACAGGTGAGATTTATAAAATTTATTTTTAAAAGAAAAGAGACAAGAAATTATATGGCTAGGCCTAAAAGATTTGGTTATTTTGCTATGAAACATTACATTATCATTTTAAGTTCGGATCACATGGATTCCTTCCCTGCTAGCTGTACAAGATCACAAACACAACCCAGTACAAAACATTTAGTAACAAAAGTAGGAAACACACCAAATCCAGCACCCAACCGAAATCCTCAGTCAGATTTGGTTACTTTACATGGAGCCTCTTGGTGCACTGGGACTAGCGGCAGAAAGTGGGAGACTGTGTAACCCTTCTGCCCCAAACCTGTGACAACTTTATTATACTTAACTGACCAGTGAGCAACCGTTGGGACCGTCATTTGGGCCACCATGTGGAAGAGTGGCACCTGGTTGAGTGCTGCCCAGATTTTTACTACCTGTTCCTCTACAAGGGGTCCGTATTGGGAAGCCACATGGCTCACCGCTGCAGAAAGGCCACCAGTTCGAGTATCAGTTGCAACCATTTGGATCAGCTCTAAAGTTTCTGAGACCATGCACCGAGTTTGGAAGAAAAGATGCTTCAGTAATGGTGGTGACCACTCATCCAATTTGTCTGCAGCTTCATCTACCTGAAACACCAGAATGGGAGTAGAAATTTGGGCGGTATTATTAGAGCAGTCCACTAAACCACCACTAAATTGAGATATCTAAATTGTAATCACAGTTACCAAGTTTGAATTCAGAATCATTCGGTGGGATGAATTTGGGAAAATGTTTGGGGATAATAATAAACTATTAAAATATAAAAAATTTGTATATTAATCTATTTAAAGTAAACAAGATGTCATTAAATAATAAAATGTGTATTATGTAATCCACATCATTAACAATTTATAATTACAAAAAAACAATACGTACTATTATTAAAGCAATATCACAGTGATAAAGGTTTCGCGAAATTCGGCATATTTGAAAAAAATCGGGAAAAAATCAGAGAAATAACGAATGAAGAAAATATTCAGTAAAAAGTTAGGCAGACCACCTATTCGGAGATTTTTTCAAATTTTTGAATAATTAGGGGAATCTTGTGACAGATTATAACTAAGTGTATTCTAGAACCATAATAAATGCCTAAAGTCTCAGAGAAGACTTCATAAATGGCAAAGAAAAGATCACCTTAATGCCGTAAAAGTTAATAGCACCTCACAAATAAGACTCCCCGTGCACAGATAACTACCAATCACAACTTCAGAAAAATATGATCATATCAAACATGTTCTTTCAAAGAATTCGAATTTATATGCAACACAGTTGAAGTATTACAGCCATAGAAAATTAAATAAATAAACAGATAAAGAATATTATAAAGGATAAGTACTTAAAGAGGACCCCAAACTCCAAACCTAAGGCTAGAGAATTTCAACTAAGAAACAACTGCTAGTGGGATTATTCTTCAAAAGTCAAAACATCATGGGATAATGGGGCCTCGCTTATATCATAGATAAATCACCCAAAAGTGTCTTCTTATGTCAGGTTAATCCAAGCCAGCCACATAACACAACACTGGGTGAACTGATGTTAGCCTAAAGAGGGAGCCTCATCAAAAGATTTGAACCATTCAATCCAGGGAGTTTAATATAGGCTGTTGTTCATATTTAACGTAGGGTCCATTAGTGAAGTTCACAAGGAGTGCTCGGATTGGATGGTACGAATCTTCTTTTGGCTAAGTGAAGTTCAGAAAATATCCAACTACTTGGAGGAAGTGGATTGGTAGAAAACAAACACCATATGGCACCCAGTGGTCTGAAAATATGCCATTGAGGGGGTCCATCAATTGATGTAGGTGACCAGATTCAATCTAGACGCTGAATAAGAAATAGAGGATACCAGGGGTACCATAAAATAGAGATATCATCAACATCATTGATCCCTGATGCATATAGGATTGTCAACATGCCTAATTTGGTCTGAATAAGAATACCAATATCAACCAAAAGGGTCGCAGAAATTGCAATGAGGAAGCAATTCCAATTTTCAAATTAAGTATATCGCCAAAGAATAAAGGGTTGCTGCCTATGCTGGCTTACTCCCCTTATCTCCACTTTTTAAGGTGCCACCATAGCACTTATTTCCTCTATCATATATATATATATCTCAAGCTAACGGTGTGAAAATGAATGGGGTGAATTTGAAATGTTTCACCATTCCTTTTAAACCATAGACCACCAGTGGATCAATGATGGTCAATGTTTATTTTCTAAAAATTTCTGGTAGGTAATACCGGATTGAACTTAGGCCTGACTCTGTGGCACCCAAACACCAATTTTCGGTTTCACAGACTTGAGCACACTGTCGACCCATTATCATTATTCAAAAAAAAAATAAAAAAAATCATACGCATTGACCTCCATCAATCTAACAATAATGAACGGTTTAAAAATAAAAGGTAAAATGTTTACCATTCATTTAATTCCCGTCACATCGACCATGAATATAATTTTTTTTATATATTCTAAAATCCCTTAGAGAGGGGAAGACCCTGAAGGAGGACAGGTGTTGCATGGCACCTGAAATAGCACTATACACTGGGACCAAAGTCCAGCTTCCCTAACGTGAGTCATTTAATAGCACACAATACACCAAACCTACACCAAAGTACATCTCTAGATAATCTTCCACTTCCACTAACATTTGATGAATTCTCTGGCATGCACCCTTATCCCAATTCAGTTTTTATAACTGCTGGATCATGGCGTTGGTTCACCTTACAGTTCCTCAAATTGTTTCCACATAAATCACATGTTATATTTCATCATTTGGACATTATAAATATTACTCGATGCACACCAAGGAAATGTGTGAAAGAGTTAATTTCAATTACTTCATTGACTTATTATAGTATCAGAGCCCAATTGAGGTAACTCTCCCAAATTCGAGCCTCTTCTTATCATCATGGCACACCAACTTCTTAGTAATATCTCCTACCCTATTTCAATCCAACTTGATCAAAACAACTATCTCCTCTGGAAAACCCAATTCCAACCCATCCTTCGAAGTCATGATCTAGTTGGCTATATTGATGGCACCCTTAAATGATCACCCAAACTTCTCCTTCATGAACATCAACTACCCACAACCACTACTAATCCCCGCTATGATGAATGGAAAAAGAATGATCAATTCCTTCTCAATTGGTTGATCACAACGTCAGAATCTGTCCTCGCTCAAGTTGTTGGACTCCACACGTCTCGTGACGTTTGGACCGCGGTGGAAAAGAAGTTTGCATCTCAGTGTAGAGGGCATATTATGCTAATCAAATAACAATTGCAACCTGCAAAGAAAGGATCACTTTCAATTTATGATTATCTCCAAAACATCAAGACCATCAACGACAATCTTGCTGCTATCGGAGCTACAGTTGACTATGACGATCTAGTCCTTATAATTCTCAATGGACTCGGTCCTGAATATGTGCCATTCAACACCACCATCCCTACACACACCAAACAGTCAGCTTTTATATACTCTACAGCCTTCTCATAAGTCAAGAAATCATCCTCCAACACTTACCAAAAGAAACATCAAACACTACTCCAACTGTAGCATTTATTGCAAATCGTGGCATCCAATCTTTTTGAGGGCGATCATTAACACGCATGAAGCAGATTTTAGCTACTGATTACCGTCAAAATCTGACTGATCAAAAACTTCCGGGTCCGTGTCAGACAGAGTAGATCGAATTTGGTTTACATCATAACCTTATGATGGCTCTGAGTAGAGTCAATCCCAAAATTATATCATTCTTATCACCATCACAACGTAAACATCCTCATTTACAAAGGATATTACTTCAAATGAAACTGTGACCTCACCGCGTGAAACTGTTACCTCCCCATCTTCTCCAGCCGCAAGCATTGACGGCTTTGAATTAGACGATGGAGATCATTTTTCGTCCCAATCTTCCACATAATATATCTTAAGATCATGGGCATACCATCAAAAGCTCAGTTTTTTATTCCATATGGCACAAATCCCAAAATGTGACCACAAAATCATGCGACACACATCATGCTCATCATGCTCAAACGCGATTTTAGGGTCACTTTTAGGGTCACCTTTTGGGATGTGTGCCACCTGGAATAAAAAACTGACTCTCTAATAGTATGCTCATAATCTCAAGATCCATTGTGTGGTGGGATGAAAAACAATCTCTATCATCTGATTCAAAGCGGTCAATGCATTCCGGCTGAAGGAGATGGGTGAAAATATTGTTCCAGCTATAATCCAAGATCCCAAACATCTCAAATACGGGAATTTATATACATCTACAAGAAAGAATTTATATACTAACCTAAAACTCGAGGTGACCATACGAGATTTATAAAAGTACGCACTAAAATCTAAAGTTTCTCTAATCATCTTCCAGGAAAACACAAATCAAATCGACGTTCACATACCAAACCCTAAAAAAACAACCCACACCTTTAAAGTTAAAATACAGAGAAATAAGCCCATTATTACTGTTCAACTATAGGAATCATACCTTCTTATCAAGGAAGACAAGTAGATCAAACGAAAAGCCTGTAAATTTACGGAAAACAGGTGTTACTTGGCTCTCAACTGTCTCAAATCCAGATCTCATAGTCCCCGCATTCTCCTTCACGTACGCATAGAGATTTGACAAGCAGACTACGGCGTTAAGTGCTGCGATCTTAACGAAACCTAGATGTTTCAGTTCTTCATTTTGATTCTCCATTAGTAGCAAATTTGTATCTACAAACAGACCAAAAAATTTATAGAAAGAATAAAATTCAAGAAAGCAGTAAATAAGTTTATATGAAAACGCGGTCGCAGAGCAACTTTGTGAACTTTTACGTACCCTAGCAATCGATTGTTTAGAAAATTTTATTGGATTTTGTAATCTCTACAACTCAACATGAGTTCCGGTGCAGGGAAAGTGGGAGGTCATAATCTCGGCAAAAGCGAATGTGGACAGAACATTCTCTAACGGGTCCTCATTTCTCACACTACGCTGTTAAAATATTTGAATCTAGAAGTTTCGGGCGTTTTGCGCGGCGTCTCCCTCAGCAGTCAGCACCCAACAAAATGGAACATTCTAGGTCGAGTGAACCTAAAACGGAGCTTAGGTTATCTATTTTTACATCGTTGCATATATTTTTAAAATTGTGTTTCAATCACGGAAAATTATAAATAACAACCAACAACAGATTGCTTATGTGGCACGATGCAAGTCGATGGCCTGACATGGCTGGGGCCCACTGTGCTTGCATGGCGCCACATAAGGGTTTCATTGAATTGTCTGCTATTTGCGGTTCCCAATATATCAGTGTCCTTCAATCAGATGGTTGAATACCTCGGATGAGATACGGTTTTAAGAAATTTTACCAGTTTAGATAAGAAGATTGACCCGTTTAGGCTTGAGGGTGATTGTGCCATTAACCATGCACCTCGTCGCCTGAATAAACGGTTGATCCGGTAAGTAGAAGGGGTTAGTACATGTTTGTAGTGATTTGAGGAGGATAGATTGGTACGTTTTCCTTGAGATTTGATCCACCAATGACTACCTACTCCCACCCGGTGCTTGAGCCTTGCTCGTTTACATCAGGGAGAGAGATTCATAGAGAATATGGGATAGACCTAGGGCTGTCAACGGGACGGGTCGGATTCGGGCCGGGTTTTTCATCCGGCTTGTTTATATTTTTTTTTTTAATTTGGGCTCGGTCTGGCCCAGCCCGTTTAGCTGCCGGGCCGGGCTCAATCTGTTTCTATAATTTTGGGTCCGAGCCCGGCCCAATTAGCTATCCGGGCCGGGTCAAATCGGGCCGGGCTTCTCACCTTTTTAAAAAAAGAAATTAAGTTTTTTTAAGGATATCAGTTAAACGGGCCGGGCAGGGCCAAGACGGACCTTAAACTTTGAAGCCCAAACATGGACCCAATTATTATCTGGGCCAGACCGTGCCTCAACCCATTTAATAAAACTTAAAATTTTTGGGCCCAAACCTGGCCCATCCGAGCCGGGCCCGGGCTGAAGCCCGGCCCGTTGACAGCCCTAGATAGACCCAAGAGAATGAGTTCCTATGGCTAAAGCCCATCACCTTTGCATCATTAAGAAGGAGATGACACCTCTGCTTTAGGTGGTCAATTCGGATTATTCTCCTACGCCAGTGGGTTTGTTGGTGGTAAAATGGGTGTCATTGACCAATCTATTTGGAAGAGTTGAACTCACCCAATAGGGCTTCAAACGCATATAAATCAGGTATGAAGGCCTCTAAGGTGTGCCTTTCATACCTAACACTTGAATTTTCACGTTTCTTTTAGACGGCTCACGCTTCCGACGTATACGTGTGAAGCAGATAAGAGTTTCGATTGGAATAGTCTCCCTTTCCTCAATAGCAAGAATTCTTTTATTGATAGTAGGTAATGATTCATTTCGTGAGGCTCCACTCATCAGGGAAAGGTATTGTTATGACCCGAGTTTCAATAACCCAATTATAATATAATAGTAGATGAGGTGAAGCATCAAGTTCAATATGAGTGTTCCACAATTTTAACTTTCTCAAAAGAAAAGAAAAATAATTTTAAATTTAGAATTTTGTATTGCTAGTACCGATTTTCCTTTTTGTCTCTTCCTCTCTCTACTTAGCAATTAGACTCTATTTAGGATTCTAATTTGTGACAAGATCTCTTTGCCATTGTAAACTCTCTCTCTCTCTAGCCACTTTCCCAATCTAAATGAAAATTGAATTCGGGTGTACACACATCAGCACACTAAATATGAATTTGAACACCTATGTGTACGTATACTTATTGCATACGACTATATACTCGAGCCTGACTAAAAAACCCAAACCCAAAATTGTTAGATGTGGCGCCATAGGGTTTGATGGTGATGCAAAATACCCAAGCTATCACCCCAATTCCTGTCATAATTCACTCTCAATTAAAGGAACCCCCTAACGTGTAACTCTCATTCCTATTTCCTTCAACCAAACAGCTCACCCGACTAGTTTTTGTACTACATACACAGGTATAAGTAGGGCTCTCAATGGGCCGGGTCAGCTCGGATTTTGGCCTGCAGCCGACTCGAAAAAGTGGTATTTTTTATTAAGCAAACCGGCCTGATATCCGGATCGGGCTAAGCATGTTGCAACTTGATATATCCTGCCGGTCAGTTGAGTATTGCAACATTCTCAAGATTTCAACCCATAATTTTTAACAAAAATTTTAAGTTATTTTTTTTTTCTTAAAGAACCTCATCTAAACGGGCTAGGTCGGGCCTTAAACTTTGAAGCTCGAATCCAGGCCCGTTTCTTATACGGGCTGGGCTGGGCCCGTTTATTAACTTTCTAAAAAACTAGGCCCGAACCCGGGACGTTGACAACCCTATATGTACCTGACCCTCTATAATGATAATATAATTATTTAATTTTTTAACCTTCTTCAAACTTTTATTAGAAAAAATATTAATAATAACCCAACCCAATTTTATTAGAAAAAACAGCCCCAAAAAATAACCCAATCAAATTTTATTTTTTAAAAAAGTCGGAAAAAAACCCAAAAAAATACCTAAGCTCAGCCCGGCCCGGTAAGGGTCGGGCTTAGGCTAAGTACATCGTAGCTCGGGTTAGGGCCAAACTGAAAAAAATGGGAACCCGGCCCGAGTAGGTTAGGGTCGGATTGAACCCCAACCCGACCCTAATCCGACCCATTGAGAGCCCTATGTATAAGTACATGTGGCCCACTTGGGAACCCAAATTCCAGCACATTAACTCCCTTCCTCATATATATTTACATAAAAATATGCTATCTCTTAACATGCGGTTGCTGTATATCCAAGCCCTACACCTAAACCTTAGCAAGTATTGGGGTCCTAATACGACTCCTTCCTATTTGATATGGCACCTTGCGATCCAGACTCCCCAAAATCTTGATCTTCCAAGTCAACCCCTTGCAAATTTACGAGGTCGCATTTCCTTATATGATAAAGTCTTAAGATCTCGAGTGCCCATCTCTAGCCCTTCATCCCTTTCACCAACGGTTAAAAGATCCTCTTATAAGATCTCTTTCGGCATGCACGAGAACCCTAATCCCTCTTGTCTTTCTGCTCTTCTCTAAAGCGTAACCAAACATCAACCAAAAAGCGCTAACACAGACTTACATCTCTCTTCTTTTTCTCGTCCAACCATCACACAACTAGGGCATTTTTACATGCATCCACCACCTTCTCTTCATGCATATATACACAGAACCTATATCTTTTGCCCAACATTGATAGTTGAGGACACTTACAACCACACAATGGTCCCATATGTGTTTCCCTCTTTACGTGATGGCTCTCAACTCCAAAAACGCAGGAGAATAGCCAGGTGTTGAAGAAAAAAATAACAACAATAGAGCAGCACAAGCCCAATGATGTGTACCACGTCGATTTCAAGGCGTGTATGTTAGATATCTCGCCCATGAAATCTTTACTCATTGTGTCTTAATTTTATGTTTAGAAACACATTCTATAAATTATTAATATGGGCGAATATCATAGAATGCTAATACTTTGTATTCTATTAACAAGACCAATCGTAATGGATACTGAGGATACAATAGATGAGATTGTGATCAAAAGAAGGCGATATCGGACCCTAAAGCCAGATCTATGCCAATTCAATCGATTAAAAGCTTTTACAAGGTGGATGCCTTCCTATCCATCAAAATCTACGCTTTTATATTTTTTGTGATGATTATATGAAAACTGCAATTTTCCATTCTTAGGTTTTGTGTGGATTCACAAGACAGTTATGGTCAAGGGTTGACCCTATGGTTGAACTCATCAACCGAGAACTATAGTATACTATATCATTCCACATGACACACAAGTGTGCCGGTAAAATAGATCCTAAGGACTAAAAATCGGGTACAAGAAAAAAGCCTCAGGTTAAGCATGGGTTGCTGCCTTGTTTTGTTTCATTGCGCACTCGATTTGGAGGTCTTCGTTTGACCATTTCAATCTTAATGACTTTATTAGTTTATAACCTAGATCAAATCGTGGACTCCCCATAAAATTTAATGCTTTTTACATCTAATGACTCACATTGATTTACTTGTCTTTATTTTTCATAAATTTTAGTGCTCCAAAAACTCTTGAATATATTGACTTTACACTTAGAATATTTCCTGCACTTATTTTAAAAATATGCACATACATTGGCCAAAGGGTCCAGTTTGACCTATTAAATTGAGCGAACCACAGAAATATGAGTCGAGACCCGTGGATCTAATTAAAAATCATTTGGCCATCTATTAAATCGATGGTCAGATTTTGATTATAATAAACAAATATCGGTCTTTACACCACCTAAAGTGGTGCACATAGTCATAAAAATTCTTGCACTTTATGCATATGGCACCTTAGTCTAGGGTCTGATTTGACCCTTTTAGATCTCAAGTTTTATGTCAAATTGGGACAAGAGACACTAAGAAGGATCCCCATAAATTTTGAATATCTTTCCATCCAACGGATAGTTTTGTCTGAAAACATATTTAGCCAAATTAGGCAGCTGTACAAGTTCTCAAAAATGATGAAGGGCTTTATACACTTAGACACCCAACATCAAGGGACAAGTTTGACTCTCTACCCGACCTCGAAAATAATCAAACTAGTGAGGGGCCCGAATGGAAACCCACCTTTGAAGATTATAAGAATCTTCTAGATAGGTCTTAAAATCACGTCAAGATGGTGTACATCACTCGATGATCATATAATGATACGTCATTGATCAAAATCCTAGACCATTCAGTTAATGGTCTAAATGATCAAACCAATAGTGACAATTATATGGTATCTAAACATCCATTACACTGATGACGTTAGTAAGATTAGATTATATATTCTAAATTCGATCACGTTCACCTTAAGATGTGTGTATTGAAAACTCAACGATTTATAAGTGATTGAGTCATATCGAGACTAAATCTTATCAGAATCACGTAAATGACAAGTCGGTTTTCATCAAATAAATAAGATCTATTTGATGAGACTAGTCAAATATCACCTTGTGATACGTATTATAGTACTCACCTACTTTCATTATAGGTCGCCTTCTCTCTTAATGATGAGCGAGACATTCGAACGAGTAATATTAGTTTCCTTATGGTTAGATATTTTCTTATTATATATTTCATTTGTATTGTGTAACATTCATCACTTAGAAGTACGTTAGGGCATATGTATGTTAAGAAAAATGAATAAGATACGACACACGACTTTTAAGCCTTCGTCACAGTGGGGTTTCTTTCACGGTCACGTGAAACTTAGAATGTAGGCATTCATGTACGGATGCAATACCTCTATGGGAGTATGACCTATCACACAAAGTACATCCAGGTTTCAGGTTACTAAGAAACCCATTCATTGAAAAAGCGTGGTTTATGAAGCCTATCGCACCATGACCCATTCTAATTAAGTTTAAGAAAAGATGGAATATAAATATGTTAAACTACGAGATATTAAGAAAGTGGGGATTTAAGCCCACACAAATATGAAATCGGGGCGAGGACCTAAGCCCAGAATTGAATAATGTTATGATATGTTAAGATACGTTGTGAAAGCTAGTAAAATACGAAGTAAGTTTTTACACGTGTCATGTCTTGTGTGCCACCGCAAGATTCAACGTCTACAGTCAAGACGGGTCTTAAGGACAATATCTTACGACAGTGTCTCGACGTAAGGGGACACTGATTTTTATGTACGCAACTTTATCGGGCTAGATAGTGGTTTATATTATAATATGGAGGTTAGGTGATTATCTACACGTGGACCTCGCATGATAGGCTCGAGCAATGATCCTGCCACATATCATTTAAATAAGATAAGTAAGATATGAAATACGTTGTGTAGGTGTATGGAGCAATAATAAGACTTCTGATATGTCACGTTAGTTAAGTTGACAAGACAAGTAAGAAAAGTGATAAGCATTAAAAGCATCATATCCATTGAAACTTGTTACATTCTTTCAACTTATTTGATATTAAATGTTTATGAGATCTTTCATTATATTTTTTATATGTATGATTATAATAAATTCACTTCCACTTACAAGGTTACACCTAAGATCACTTGGGTAGATTGTGGTAGATCAGTTATGCAACCCACTAAGTTTACGTGACTGAGTAAACTCACTCCCCATCTCAAAAACTAACAGTTGCAAGTGAAAATATGGATTACACTGCCTGTGGACTTGATGCGCTAGTAGACTATGCAGTTTATGAGGGTGATGATGTGGAGAACCAATTAGACGACATCAGGTATGTATTAAATATTTGAAAAGACTTTTTAGTAATTGATCGTACTTTTATTTATGGTCATTTAATGAAGGAAATTTTGATATGAGAAAAAAATTTGATTCACGATCTTTGAAAGCCCAATTTTATATAAGATCTGGTAAGATATGTATGTCCGCTTATCGCCTTAACAAGCGTGCGAGGTCATGACATGGGATTCTAGGCCCTTGAGATTGGCTAAGATTTTGGGTCATGACAGGTATTTTTTTTAAATGGTAGTCAAATCAATAGAAGTTGTTATGAGAGTCATTATTTCGATAGAAGTCATCTTATAAGAGTTTGTATTGGAAGTAAGGGGTGGTAGAGCCCGTTGTGGGAGCAAACCCTCCACTCAGGTTCAAGTCCTTAAGTAGTGGAAATTGCATTATGAAGACTCGCCTTTGTTATGGCTCCGGTGGGTTCCCTTAATCAAGTCACTGTTAATGATAGGCGCAATCCAAAAGGTGGAAGGTATATGATACCGAGCCTATGGATATCAATTTTCCCGAGGTTGTGTTGATTTGACTTGTACTTGGTACAAAAAAGCCAAATTTTGATTGAGCACTGTGATGGCTTCAAGGATGGTTATTTAAATTGATGAACATCATAATGTACATGACCGCTTAAAATCGAACAACATTAACTATGATTAATAGATATTTCTTGATGTCCATAATTTTCTGAAACTTCGCTTGAGTTACTCAAAACTTGGTCAAGTCAACTTGATTTTGACTAAGTTTAGAGAGAAAATTATTAACAGTAGGCAATTTTTTATAGACAATTTTGCAAGCAGCTTACTTAGTGTGACATGACTAGCCGTATTGCTTGGGCCCACTGCACGTGCAGCTAGTCACATCGCATCACATAAGTTGCCTGCATAATTGTCTGTAAAAAACTGTCTACCATATAACACTATCCATTTTCAAGTAACCTTGAACACTTCCTTTTGTAGTTTCTTAGCATTTCCTAAACATGTTAGGAATTCGAGGGATTCCTAACAATTTTGAGTTGACTAGGAAACTAAAAACATGTCTGGTTGAGATGTAGAATTCTACATTTTTAAAGCTTATTCCTAAGCTTAACAGAGGGATACTGTCACGACTTCGAATCCTACCCGATCTCAAGGGCCTAGAATCCCGTGTCATGACCCCACACGCTTGTTAAGGCGACAAGCGAACATACGTATCTTACCAAATCTTACATAAAATTGAGCTCCCAAAAATCGTGAATCAAATTTTCATCTCATATTAAAAATTCCTTTCAATAAACTGATAATGAATTTTGAGTCCAACATACAAAATGACTATAAATTAATGCACAGCCATCTATTGAAAAGTCCCTTTTAAAAATTTAACACATACCTGACATAGTTTATCTGGTCATCCACGTCATCACCCTCATAAACTGTATAATTTACTAATGCATCAAGTCTACTGAGGCAGTATAGTCCATATCTTCACCTGTAGCTGTTAGTTTTTAGTGGAGTAAGTTTACTCAGTCACATAAACTCAGTGGATTGCATAATCGATCCACCACAATCTATCCGGGTGATCATGGGTGCAACCTTGTGAGTGAAAGTGAAACCTTTACAATTCTATCTAAGCAATTTAATGAAAGTACTCATAAATATTTCGTAACAATAAAACTGAAAGGACGTAACTAGGTGCAATGCATATGATACTTCTAATGCTTACTACTTTTTTTTACTTGTCTTGTCAACTTAACTTATGTGGCATATCGAAAGTCTTATTATTACTCCATACGCCTACACAACGTATCTCGTATTTTACTTATCTTGTTTAAACAATCTGTGTCAGGATCGCTGGTCGAGCCTATCACGCGAGGTCCACGTGTAGATAAATATTTAACCTTCATATCATAACATAAACCATCATTCAGTCCGATGAGATTGTGCGCATAAAAATCAGTGTCCCCTTAAGTCGAGACACTGTCGTATCATATTGTCCTTAAAACCCGTCTTGGCTGCAGACATTGGATCTTGCGATAGCATGCAAGACATGACACGTGTAGGAACTTAATTTCATATTCAACTAGCCTTCACAGCATACCTTAACATATTATAATATTATTCGGTTATGGGCTTATGTCCCCTCCCCGATCTCATATTTGTGTGGATTTAAGTCCTTACTTTCTTAATATCTCGTAGCTTATCATATTTATAGTCTATCATTTCTTAAACTTAATTTGAATGAGTCACGATGCGATAAGCTTCACGAATCATGCTTTCCAAGGGACGGGTTCCACAGTAACCTGAATGTATTTCGTGTGACATCTCATACTATCATAGAAGAGTTGCATCCTTACATGGATGCCAACATTTCAAATTTCATGTGACCATAAAAAAAATCCTACCGTAAAGAAGGCTTAAAAGTCGTGTGTCGTATCTTAATTCTTTTTCTTATCATACATATGTCCTAATGTATTTCTAAGTGATAAATATCACACAATACTAATGAAAAATATAATAAGAAAATATCTAACCATATTACTCGTAATTCGAACGTCTTGCTTATCATTAAGAGAGAGAAGAAAGCGACCTATAATGAAGGTACGTAAGTGCTAGAATGCGTATCATAAAGTGATGTTAGACTAGTCTTATTAGATAGATCCTGTCGATCTGATGAAAACGGACTGGTCATTTGTGAATTTGGCTAAGGATGAGCTCCCGTGTGACACAAACAAGTTTCGATCGTCGAATTTCTGTTACACGATTTTCGGGATATGTACACCTTCATAGCATGGGTAGTAAATGCCTCTAAATAGATTTTATAAACTTAGGAGGTGGGTTGGGCCTATTCCAAAAGTTTGAGCTTCTACTTCTCAGGAATCTTTGACTTAAATTGAGTATTTTGGCTCCTTGAGTATTTTGGCTCATCTAGGGTCTGAAGGTCAAATAGGTCAATTTGGTGAAATCCATGGACTCAATTAATGATTTGTGAGCCTTATAGGATTCATATGGTTAAGGATATGAACCTAGTTTTAAGGTTTAAGGTCCCTATGTCTCAATTTGAGAATTTGGCTATAACGTGTATTTTCAAGTGAGCATGTGTACTATGCCAAGTGGCACAAAAATTGGGGTTCATTATCTAAGATAACAATTTGACCATTGATTTAGCAAATGGCTAGATAATATATAGTTAGTTAGGCCCATGATTTGTTCAAGAAAGGGAGTCAAAGTGCACCCTTTGGCCAATGTGCACCTATTTGCAAATGTAGGAACAACATAATTAATTTAAGTGTTAATACACTATTTTCACGGATTTTTAAGGCATAGAAAATAATTAAGATCACAACATCATGAGCAGTATGAGTCGTCTAGATGGATAGACTACTAAGAATTATGTGGGTCTTGCCCACTGATATAAATCTCAAAATGGTTGAGATCATCGAGATCTAAGCGGTCAAACATGAATTATTAGGCCTAGTGCGCATAAACAAAAATAGCGCATCAGCTCATACATTGTCTGGGCTTTTTGTTGTGTCCGATTTATTATCCTTAAGGTTTGTTGTGCTGCCACGCTTGTGTGCAATATGGAAGAGTATAGTACCCTATAGTTCTCGATCGATGAATTCAACCATAGGGTCAACTCTTTGATCATAACCGTCTTGTGAATCCATACAAAACATAATATTGAAAAATTGCAGTTTTCATATAATCATTACAAAAAGTGTAAAAGCGTAGATTTGGATGGATAGAAGGGCACCCACCTGTTGAAGCATGCCCGAGAGTTCACATTGACGCAATTTGGATCCGACGATTCATTTCGGCTTGAGTTCTGAGTGGCTTGAATTTGATAGATCAAATTTGAATCGCCAGTTCGGATCGGCAATGAATTTTTTCAAGTCGTGCGCGGTACTCATTGTGACACTACATGGAGCCGACGATGTATGGAGTGATTGATTCGAGATATGCGATTTTTATCAATTGCAATGGGAAGAATACGATGAAAGGAATAAACTGCTGCTGTGCGGGTCTTCACTGATATATATATATATAGAGAGAGAGAGAGAGAGAGAGAGAGAAGTGGAGTGCTTGGGTCATTGTGTTTTTAAGGAGAGAGAGGGGAAGGGAGAGAGAAGATGGTTGGTAGCTAAATAAGAGGGCTTCAAAATATATATAAAGAGGGAGAGGGAGAAGGAGAGAGGGAGATAAAGAAGAGAAACGAAAGAGAGAGAGAGAGAGAGGGGCTGTTAATTCGGGATGTTGGTTGTTGAATTAAGTGGGTCGGTGGGTATAGAGAGAGGGAGAGGGAGAGAGGGAGAGAGGGAGATAAAGAAGAGAAACGAAAGAGAAAGAGAGAGAGAGAGAGAGAGAGAGAGGGGGCTGTTAATTGGGAATGTTGGTTGTTGCAATTAAGTGGGTCGGTGGGTATAGAGAGAGAGGAGTAACAGTAGGGCTGGGAGAGAGGGTTTAATTGAGGCTTGGTGTTTGGGTCATTGGTAAGGAGGGAGAGAGAGAGGATATGGGAAGGGGGCTGTTGAGTTAATGAGAATAGAGGTTAGGGAAGGGGGCTGTTGGGTTAAGGGAGAGAGAGAGAGAGAAGAGAGGGTTTGAAAATAAAAAGCTTTTGGTTTTTATTTATAGAGAGAATCGTCACATTAAAAAAAGCAAGAATCCCAAAGGTCTCTAATTCCTTCGAATTTTAGGAGGAAGGGTTTGCTTTATTTTAGGAGGGAGGGTTTGTTTTGATGTTCGGCACTAACATTATATGACAGTATATGAGGTATCTAGCACCTCATATACATATATCAATATATATATAAGTGTCAGGGTTTGGGCTTAGGGTCAACTTCGAATCCGGGCTTTGAGGATTCGAGTCGTGCATGGATGCACACGGCTGCACACCTCATCGTTATTTATTATCATATGATTACATCTATTATTATTATTATTGTTATTTTAAATATACAAAAGGACAGGCTTGAGTTCGAAAGTTGGGTCGTACAAAGCATGAGTTCATATGCTCTACTTAAAGATGGGTCCAAGTCCCATGACAAAAGTTAAAGGTTTGACTAAGGTCAATTAGTCAAAGGTTACATTCTCGTCAAAGATCAACGATTAAACGTTAATAAAAAATTAGGATCATTATAGATACAATTGATAAATATTGGCTCATTGCTTTGTATAACTTCCTATAGAAAGCAATATCAAAAATCCTATCCACTCTGTATAGTGGAGTTCATTATAGATTTTGTCAACAGGGAGAAAAATTAGTAAAAAAATTTTCCTAGCTCATACGCTTGCGCAAAATTTCACCGGAAATTTTATAAGGGACTAAAAGCCTTGCAAGTGATTTTTATTATCACAAGGGAAACGTTCCTAAGTTTATATATAATTTCTTTTGTACTAGTCCAAGCATTTTTACGATGAAATGAATAAGCAGAAATCACTCTCTGGTCGAAATAGAGACTCGTAATATCTGATCTTTACTGCGAAGTGAACCTAAAACATTTAGGTTCATGGCAAGTCGTACCATGAAGAAAATTATACAAACTATTCCATTTTTTTAGCGTAGGCCTTTGGTGTGTCTTGGGCTATTCTCATAGCCAAATCGCACCATACAAAACGGATTAAAGAGACAATGGAACGAGTTGAACTGCCTCCAGATGCAATTTCGAGCATTTGTTCTAGAAGGTTTTATTTACCAACCTAACACAGGAAAACAAAGTGAACACATAAAAGCTCAAATGACGGATTTTTTTTTATAATTCCCCTGCCAGCAGTTTGACTCTGAAGCCTGAACAACTCTCAAGCTGCTTGAGATTTTTGGCGCTTCGCGTACTGAAGGATGGGCTCTTTTACCTGCCACAATAGTCAAAAGTATTTAGCATCTTATCTTTTGCATTCATAAAAAGGTAAATGTTTTAAAAGTTTTCCAATTATTTCTAAGAGTTTATTATAGTCTAAGCCAAACTTGCCAAGAATACCTACAACTCTGTATGAATGGCCAAAATAGAAATGCCCTCAAAATGATGTTTTTTAGGAATATGGGGTGTCACCGACGTCAACCAATAGTGGCCCATAGAAGGTTCTTTTGGTTTCAGATTCCTATGAAAAGTTGGCATTTTGGCGTCAGTGAGAAGGACAGTGTTATATGGCAGATGGGATCAACGGACTGCTGATGTGGCATGATGCAAGTGCAGTGGGGGCCAGCATTGCACGTCGGGGCAGCCACTTATTTCGCGCCGCCTAAGCATCCATTGAATGGTCAGTTGTTTCTTGTCCGTTCATAATAATTTTCCCACTGAAAATATTTAAAGGTCAACTTTTGATGGATTCTGGCACCAAAGGTTGCTTTTAAACTCTTGTCTATTCACCTCGGTGAGGAGAGGAAGGACCCTTGAATTGAAATTTCATTAACCCACAATTAAATTGGACCCTTCTAAGGAATACCAAATACCAAATTCTGTTTTGCCTTTAAAAAATTTCACTCTAGCTAAAGAAAATTTTCTTATCATCAGCAGGTGAAATCGTCTCTAGTTTAATCACCATCATCTGATTGCGATCAGACAGCTATGGGTTTGTGGGGTCCATAATTCCGTCAAGTTATAACTATATCTTGATCAGGTGGTGAGCCCTATGCAACAACACCATCCATTTGTCATCAGGCAGATTTTGGTATGATTATAGAGATTAATCAATTTAGATGACTCGCTTTTGATTCACAGAGGATTAAAGGAGATATTAGAACGTTACATACCGTGCTTGCTTTCCTGGACCGTTTATCTTGAGTGGAGCGACTGCACATGGTACCGTCGACTTCGTCAAAAGGTCGGACTTTCCCACATACTCCATGCTCGTGTCTGGGTACAACACTCTCTCTAGAAGCAATTGGCCGCTAAAAAGAGAAATGTAGTTCATTAATGCCAGAATCAAAATAAAATTTCTAAATAAAAACAACAAATCCATAGGACAATTGCTGTAAATCATGTGGGGTATTATTGTAAATAATAAGTCAAGCATTTGTGTTCCCTAAAGAGGGTCAAACTTCATAGGAAAACTAAGGGCTTTGTAGAAAACACGAATTACTTGTAAAATGTTTTAGCATGCAACAGTACTTTAGAAAGTTGAAATAAATAAAAAAAGTTGAAATAGATAAAGGAAAAGGGTTTGTAACAATTTTTGGGACTCAATTAAAAACACGATATCATTTGTGTTATATGGCACTTGGTAAAAGGGTATTTCCATAATTTCAGTTATAGATGTTTCTCACATGCATGTTGACCGAATGACTATTTAGAGACCATGGAAATCGAGATAATTCATTTTGTACGAAATCTTTGTCAAGTAGTAGAATATGCTAAAAATTTCTTCAAGTCCTATTTTCCTAATTTTCTCAAAATAGTAATTAAAGAGAAATCGAAACATCCCTCACACAAACACATCCACTCCATTTAGGTCCTTGGTTAAGGCAAAGAAATTTTAGAAACTTGATTAGCTTTGTCATTTGGAGTCAACATTTTTTACTCGCCCACAAAATCATATCGTCGTGACGACTGACTGGTGATACAATCTATCATGCTTGGACGGAGATCCAACAGTGATACAATGAGGTGCCTAACACTTGTGAAGTCGAATCAATGAGACTGCTACATCACATTTTGGTGCTACGGAATTACATGTTACCACTTACAACTATAATATAATGTTGGGCATCTCCATCATATCATACCTCTTTAACCACTAGTTATCTTATATTGAGTTTAGGAAATCAATCAAACACTTAAAAATTGGTTAAAAGGAACGAAACCATGAGCATGACCAACTAACCTCAGGCTTGCTCAAGGGGGTATTGCCCTGGTCAAGCATCTTTGCGCACGAAGTCTGCTCGCTACGAGCCGATCCGTTATGAAGTGTGTCGGATCTCCCTCTGGTGCGCGTGAGATCAGATCCAATAGAGTGGAGCCCACCGCAGGTGGATAAGTCTGAGATTGCACCGAAACAGTTATCAAAACCAATATTCACAGCCATGTTGTTGATTATATTTGAGAAGTAATGAAAGAGAAAACATATTCTACAACAGTGTCAGGGTGATTTTCGATGTGTTACTTACCAGTTGAAGGAAAGCCTACGCCGCTGTGTCTGTTGGGTGGACCATTAATTTCCATTGCCTAAATTTATCACATGGGAAGATCAAATATAAAAAAATTTCCCTCAGAGGATCATAATATCTTGTTAATTACTTGACAGGGTCCAACAATTGGTTATTTTTTTAGGCATGGCATAGACCCTCTTTGGTATATAATTAATTGTTGGACCCTGTAGGTAAAAAGTAAAAGTTTTGGACCCTAGTGGTTACTATACATATGGATGGTTTATAAAATATGATTTAGTACCAACGGTTTGTCCTCTATGGTTTTCTTGACCTCAAGGAGCTTCCTATTGGTTGATTCGGAGTGAATGACTCGCTTACCTGCAACCAATAACGCTAGAAGAATCAAACATTTAATAGAATAATGAAGACCAGATGAATGTTCACGGCCGTTTCAATCTATATATGGTGCCTTTGTAGTTAGGGTCCAGAAGAAGAGCCGTGGTTTTGTTATTAATCGGAAATTTATGATAATATTTACTTAGTATTAGGTAGTATTAGGTAAGCAGCACAAGTGCCAAATGACTTGGGTCCCCTTATGATTTTGAGATATATGTTACGTGAAATTAACAAGTGTGATTTGTTTACATTAAATCAAATGATGGACAATCTTCTACAAAATTAATCTTGAGATCATGAGTGACTTCACCCAAAGCACATAATATTTCACACGGGACGCATCCCCAAAAGGTGACTGAGTACTAAGGGCATCCATGCTCAATCCAGATCAAGGTATCAAAAATCGGCTAATACCGATACGTATCCGTTTTTCGGTAAACTGAAACGTATTGGCTGATTCGTATCAGTCCTCCATGGACCGATACCCGATACCGAAACTGATTTTAATACCTTGATCCAAATTCCAAATACCTTATATTAACTGAGAACTATAAGGAGCATTCAAGAGGTTAAAAGGGGGATTGAAAATTTTAAGGGAGCAACTGCCTTGACTGTGCAACTGTTAGGGCCTTCTTTCGGGCCAAAGCTTTCACGCATGCCTAAGAATTAGATTTGGACCAGACCAGATTCAGGCCTAACTACTATAACATTCTAAAAGATACGAAGCATCCGAGCCCATCAGTCGCAACACGTTATACAACTTTGGGTCGATCTTGGGCCTAGCTAATATTTTATCCCTTGATTATTGAATGGGTTATATATGACAGACCGCATTCAACGGAACACTTACGTGGCGTGATGCAAGCGCAGTGGGTCCCAGCAATGTAGGTCAGGCCAGCCACTTGCATTGCGCCACATAAGCAGTCCGTTGTTGGTCTGCTGTTTGAGGTCTGCTCTATAATTTTCCATGAAAATTGGGCCATAGTCAACCGAGAAGATGGGGAACAGGCAGTCCACAGCTGGTATTACGTCGATATACCCGATCACAGCATGCACGCGACTCGTATGGACTGTGAGACAAACACGATTTTCCCTGGTTTTCAACTTTGTGCACGTCTTTACGTCTAAGCGGCTTGCCCGTAAATGGACATTAGCCCTAAATATGACAGATTTCATCCTCCACCAGCATGGAGAGGTTTTATTAGAAAAAAAAAAAAAAAAAAGTTATATTGAAGGGACGAGAAACAGCAGACCATTATTCAATGGATGCTTACATGGTGCGATATAAGTGACTTCCCCAACTTGCATTGTTGGCCCCACTGCACTTGCTTGGCAACACATCAGCAGTCCCTTGATTGAACGGTCTACTGTTTTTCGCCCCATCCGCCATATAAGATTGTCCAAAAAAATAAATTGGTGGGAACAAACGGACAAATTGGAGTGCTTTAAAATTGTAAGTTTCCCATTTTTCTCCAACTTATTTGTTCTTTTATCTGTTCCTATATTTAGATCAAGGGCAGTGTTATATGGAGGACAGATTTTATGTAGACAAAGTGCAGGCAGCTGATGCTGTGCGACGCAATTGGCTGCAAGTGCAGTAGGACTCAATTAATGCAGATCGGTGCAGCCAATCATGTTGTGCCACATCAGCCGCCTACACTTTGTCCCCAACAAATACATCAGCCGCCTGCACTTTGTCTGCAACAAATCTATCCTCCTTTTGTAATTTTCCTTAGATCAAAGGATTTAGTGCTTTTCTATGTACCGAGTCTTCTGTTTCCTCTTCCTCCTTCAACAAATCCGTCATGCGCCATTTTGTCGATCAGCTTCCGAACTGTGGTTTGGTTGGCTTCCCCTTCAAACTTGTTCTGCAGCTTTACTACCGTCACGTAATCCCATGGAAGAGCAAAATACAGTGCCTGAGATCAAGTTGAGAAGATTTCAGATTGGCCATTTTTAAGGTCGATTGGCCGTAATTTAAAGTGGACATAACCCGTTCACCTTCATGTACATGTAATCTTCGTCAGTATTTTTGCAAGCTGTTTCGGCTGGTAGAGTTTCTTGGGCATCCACTTCTTCCTTCACGCCATTGAGTTCGGAATCGAGTTTCTGCATTTGAGTTTTTGTTAGCGAAACGGCAAATTCAGAGTCAGCATTAAGTAAAAGTTCATCCGATGTCTCTGACCTTTTGCTTGTTTATTGTGTAAGTGTCCCTACCCGCTCTTGATAGTATACCTTCTTTGAGCAGCTTGTCCATTAACTCTGAAAATTAATCACAGGCGGACGAAAGATTTTTAGCAATAGGACTAGAAAGATGGCTGTTTGATTCTTTTTCGTAACGGAAAACAGCCATTCGTTATTCGGCTCGCATGTGGTCCTCTATCTCCACTTACCTTCAGTCAATGCCTGCAAAATCATTTCCAACAAACTGACATTAGATTCACGGCATTACTGACAAACGTTGGACTCTCAGTCAAGGATCAAAATCTCGGATTCGATTTGGGTTTCCGTCATGACTGAACCCGAGATCATCCTGGTTTTTGGTCAAACTTTTGGAAGTTTCAGTTCTTTCATTTTTTACTGAATTAAAAAAAAAAACTAAAAAAATCATAAAAATTTCTAACAATTATTTGGGAAAATTAGATTCATATTTTAGGAACTCAATTAAGTCATTTAGGTTGTGGGTAGGGTATCAGCCTAATTTATAATCGTGTGTCGTCGGAACTGGCCCATAACCAGCCGGACTTAGTAAATGGCTTGGGCCAGGTCATATACAAATCGGCGTACTTACCTTATAGCCCATTGAAGGTTAGGCCCCAGGTAATGACAAAGAAACAGAGGAGAGCAGCAAAGAAAGAAGAAGAACAAACTCAAATTTATTCACCACACTTACTCACTCAACATTGCTTCAGTACATGCATATTTATAGCTCTACACAGAAATAGAAGACAGTTAGTTAGTTACTCTGTTACAACCGACTACAGTTAGTTACAGCTAGTTTTGTTCTGCTGGCTATCTCTAACAACCTGCTGAGCTGGTCTTGTAGTTAACAGGTCAATACCCCCCCGCAAGCTGATGGGAGAATCTCGAACCATAAGCTGGTATTGTAATTGACGAAAGCGATGAGTAGAAAGAGATTTTGTGAAAATGTCTGCTAGTTGATCGGTAGTGGATATGTGTTTAACCTTGTACTCATTATTGACAACCTTCTCTCTGATAAAATGATAATCAACTTCAATGTGTTTAATTCTAGCATGAAAAACAGGATTAGAAGCCAATGCAATTGCTGACAAGTTATCACACCAAACAATAGGCAATTCAGGAAGCGGAATACGCAAATCTGAAAGTATCATCTTAACCCAGGCCATTTCTGCAGCTGTATGTGCTAATGATCGATACTCAGCCTCAGTAGAAGACCGAGAGACCGTAGGCTGCTTCTTAGCACACCGGGAAATTGGATTTGATCCAAGAAATAAGCAACAGCTTGTGGTAAATTTTCGATCTATCACATCCCCCGCCCAATCAGCATCAGAGTAAGCTTGAAGAAGAAGAGATCCCTTTTTAAAATGCAACCCAAGATGCATAGTTCCTTTAAGAAAGCGTAAGACTCTTTTGACAGCAACAAAATCTGAGATGAGAGGCTTATGCATTTTCTGACATAGTGAATTTACTGTGAAGGCTATATCTGGCCTTGTAATGGTTAAGTACTGCAATGAACCTACAATTTGCCTATAAAAAGATGGATCTGAAAAAGGTTTGAGATCATTGTTGTTCCCATCTTTCTTAGTGGACATAGGAGTAGTACATGACTTGCAATCAGTCATAGCAGCTTTAATAAGAATTTATGAAGCATATTTTGCCTGTGACAATACAAGACCTGAAGATGTCCGGATGATCTCAATTCCAAGAAAATAGTTTAGACTTCCAAGATCCTTCATTTGAAACCGGCCTTTTAGTCGACTAAGAAGCATAGAAAGTAGAGAAGGATTGCTGCCCGTAACGACTATATCATCTACATAGATGAGTAGTATGATGATATCTTTTGGAGTATGTAAAACAAACAAAGAAGTATCAGCTGTACTATATTTAAACCCAAGCTGAAGCAAAAACGAAGAGAATAGCTCATACCAAGCCCTTGGTGCCTGTTTCAGTCCATATATTGCTTTATTGAGCTTGCATACATATTGGGGAAAATCAGGATGAACATGACCTTGTGGCTGCGCCATATATACTTCCTCATGAAGCTCTCCATGCAAAAATGCATTTGATACATCTAATTGGTGTAAAGGCCAGTTGAAATGTAAAGCTAAAGACAATACAATCCGAATAGTTGGATGTTTGGCAACTGGACTAAAAGTTTCAAAGTAGTCCACTCCCTCTTGTTGTGTGAATCCTTGAGCCACTAACCGTGCTTTAAAGCGAGCCACAAATCCATCAGCGTTCTTTTTAATTTTGTAGACCCACTTGCAACCTATAACATTTCTGTGTGAAGGTTTTGGGACCAAAGCCCAAGTCCCTTGATCAAGTAAAGCTTGAAATTCCTCTGACATAGCCTTTCTCCAAGACATATGTTTGTAGGCAGCAGTGAAAGAAGTCGGTTCTATTTGATCTGTAGTAATAGCAGTTAAAGACAATTTCTTGTTTGGTTTAACAATGCCATTTTTCGATCTGGTTACCATAGAATGAGAAGGAATTATGGGAGAAGGAATGGACCGATGAGGGCTGGAAATATTGGTAGAGGACGAGTTAACAAAAGGAGCATTGGTAGCGGAAGAGTTTGAAGGAGATGAAAGATGAGACGCAGTAGAAGTTGAAGAAGGTACTGAATGTGAAGAGATAAGGAGTAGAAATGTTAGGATGAGAAGGCACTGAAATGGTAGGAGACGAAATAGGAGGATTGTGAGAAAGAAGTATGTTAGAAGGTAAGATAGAAACAGAGGAAGACCTAAGACTAAAGAGAGATGGAGTAGTAGAAGGAATAGTAGAGCTGAGATTTGAAGAATGAGTGGGAGAAAAAATTGTTGAAGAAGGACCAGAGACTGATGATGGCACATTTGAGGAGGCAAATGGAAATTCTGTTTTCAAAGAAATTAACATGTCTGGACACAAATATAGTATGTGTATTTAAATCGAGACACCTATACCCTTTGGAGGTTGAAGAGTATCCCAGAAATACACACCTCTTAGACCGAGGAGCAAGTTTGTGAGGGCTGTAAGGCCTGAGCCAAGGATAACATGTACATCCAAAGGTTTTTAAGAAGGTAAAGTCAGGTTTTGTTTGAAAAAGTATTTCAAAGGGACAAGCATTCTTCAAAGTTGGACTTGGCAGTCTGTTTATTAGATAAACAGCTGTGAGTGAAGCTTCTAACCAATAGGTTGTTGGCATTGAGGCATCACTTAAAAGAGTAATAGTGGTTTCTATTATATGTCTGTGTTTTCTTTCAGCAACAGAATTTTGCTTAGGTGTATGTGGACAAGAGGTTTGATGAACAATCCCATGAAAAGCAAGAAAAGTAGTCATCTACCTATTTAGAAACTCACCCCCATTATCAGACCTTAAGCATTTTATTTTGTAAGAAAATTGATTCTCAACTAAACTCTTAAAGTCAACAAGCATACAATATACATCTGACTTCTTTTTCAAAGGAAAGATCCAAGAATATCTAGTGTAATCATCTACAATCAACAAATAGAATCTAAATCCTTGAAATGAAGACACCGGAGCAGGTCCCCAAAGATCAGCATGGAGCAACTCAAATGGATGAGCAGTAGTACTAGTAGAAGAAGGAAATGGTTTCTTGTGCGCTTTACCCAGCTGACAAGCATTGCATAGAACCTGATACGGTAAGTGGACTAGTACATCATAGTTAGTAGCCAAAGTTTGAAGAGTTTGGGCTGAAGGATGACCAAATCGCCTGTGCCAAAGGGTTGAAGAATCTTTATTGCATATCATAGCAGTAAAAGATGGAGTACGAGAAGGGAGCAAAGGATAAAGACCCTTGTTACAGGGGCCCTTGAGAACAGTCTTGTGGGTATGAAGGTCCTGAATGCAGAAGCCTTGTGAATCAAAAGTCAAGGAGACATTATTGTCTTTAGCCAGTCTATAAACAGAGAGTAAGTTATGAGATATACCTGGTACATGTAGCATGTTTGACAGATTCAAGGGTTGTTCTGGTGTTGGCAGAATACCTGATCCATGATGACTTATGGGTAAAGTTACGCCATCTCCAACAGCTACCGAATCTGCCCCTTTATAAGCATTCTTGACAGCAAGATATGACAAGTCATTTGTGACATGATTCGTGGCTCCAGAATCAAGATACCAGTTGGATGGTGAAAGATTGTAGGGAGGTGCTGCAGCAACCAAAGCAGTAGGTCCAGCAGGATGAGTTGATGACCCCATTTGGTGATGATTAGGCCCAGGAAGACGATACCAACATTCAGTTGTTGTGTGGTTAAACTTTCCACAGATCTGACAACAAATTCTGTCATAAAAAGTTCGATGAAACCTCCCACAACCTCTGTTAAATTGATAGCCTCGTCTGCCATGACCTCTATTGAAGAAATTAGCACTGTTGTATTGAAAACCACCTCTTGTAATTTGAAAGTCACTTCTGTTTCTCCCTTGTGAATGAAAATTTCCAGAATTGAGAGATGTAGCAGATAGAGCAGTGGTAAGATTGGTGACATCTGGAGTAAGATTGTCTCCAAGTATATGAATTTCTTCGGAACCAAGCAGGGATACAAGTTCTATGACACTTACTGGATCTGATCTGGTCCTTATAGATGTCTTAAACGAATTGTAATCACTTGGTGAGCCTTGCAAGATATAAAAAATTTGATCTTCATCGCTGACTTGTGCTCCGGCTAAAGCAAGTTTATCAGAGAGATCTCTGATCTGATCGAGATACTCAGTCATGGATTTATCTCCTTTCTTTATATTGAACAATTTCCCTTTGATCTCATGTACATGAGATCTAGATAAAGCTGCAAATCTAGCAGCTAATGCATCTAACACCTCATATGCATACTGAAAATTGATGATTTGAGGAAGAATAGAAGGTGAAATTGTTGTAGAAATACAGCTCAAGAGATGACTATTGATAGAGTTCCAGATCAAGTACTTGGGATTTGTAATTTTCTTACCTGAATCATCTTCAATTTCTAATTGTGGACAACATATTGTTCCATCCACAAATCCAAGCAATCCATTTGCACGCAATCCATTTTGAACTTGTATCTTCCAGACTAAGTAGTTTGTAGCATTGAGCTTGATATTGATAAAGCTATGAATATTTGAGACAAAATAGAGCAGATTCTGTGAAATCTCACTTGAAAAGCCTTCAGCTGCCATGAATATTGCTCAGAGGAGCTTTTAAAGCTCTGATACCATAATGACAAAGAAAGAAGAAGAACAAACTCAAATTTATTCACCACACTTACTCACTCAACATTGCTTCAGTACATGCATATTTATAGCTCTACACAGAAACAGAAGACAGTTAGTTAGTTACTCTGTTACAACCGACTACAGTTAGTTACAGCTAGTTTTGTTCTGCTGACTATCTCTAACAACCTGCTGAGCTGGTCTTGTAGTTAACAGGTCAATACCAGGCTGGCCTAGCATATTCTACGTAAAAGTCTCAATTAGTTGAGTTCGTTCTTATACAGACTGGAGTAACCAGCCCATATCTGGCCCGATTTACTATCTATCTAGACTAACCCTTTAATGAATCCAGCCTACTTACCATAGCCTATACCTGGCCCATATCAGGCCAGGCCGTTGAGACCTCTAGGCGTGATGTGAAGCACTTTATAACCACACAAATTCACAAAAATGTGACTTCTATTTATTTCAAGCTGGGAGAGATCCCAAGTAATGCAGTAAAAAGGGAATTCTTAGAACGTGGTGATGCCAGTTACGCCCAATTAATTCTTTTCTTAGAGAGAACGTGCAACATCCAACAGCATATGAGCTGCTCATGACCTTAAGATCCGTTTGTAGAAAGCCATATAATATTAAAGGCCATATAAAATTAACACTAAGCTCGATGGCAGCTGTTAACTTTTTATAGCATTTGACTGCATTAAATCTGGCATACCATCAAACGGCTCACATGTTGATTCCACCGTACACATCCCAAAACGTAACCAAAGAATCAAGTGCATAGGCATTGGGAGAGTCGGTGCTCTACAATTTTAGTGGATGCAAATAACGCCTCCAATTAGAAAAGGTACTCATTAGGAGTACCTTTAAATCCACCCACAAAATCTTTCGCCCACGATATAACACATCGACTGTATTGAATCAGACGATGGAGATTTTTTATCGTCCCAATCTTTCACGCGATCGATCTTTAGAATATGGGTGTACCATCATACGGGTTTTTTATTTCATGTGGCACACACCCATAAAAGTTACCTTAAAATCAATTTTAAGCGTGTAGGTGATGTTATGGTCACTCTTTTGAGTGCCATGTAAAATAAAACACTGAGAGTTTGATGGTACGCCGATAATCTCAAGATCCATCGTGTGAAAGATTGGGAAGATAAATGATATTCATCATTCGATTCAATTCAGTCAATGTGCTTCAATGTGGGTGAACTTAAAGATTCGGTGAGTGGATTTAAGGGTACTCATTAGATAAACGGTAGAGAGCTTGAATGGAGAATATTGAATTATCTAATGGTTGACTTTACCACTGATATATCTGGAAAATTCGAAAGAACGTCCGTGAGATCGACGGTTTCAGTGTGCCTAGAACAAATCCATTCCCTCACTTGAGCCAACTTTTCCTCTTCGTGCTCAGGATCTTCAGTATCATCTGCAAATGCAATTAAATATGAATTTCCAATTAATTACTAGAGGATTATAAGTTTAAAACAAACACAACAAAAGGCTCAGGCATGTGGACAAATGTTTTTAAGTGCATCGCACCATTATAATATGAGTTGGTAGAGGGTAACAGATTCGTTCACTCTCTTGTGAACAGGAAAATCTCCACCGAACCGTGGGAAATGCACAGCTCTTTGGAGGTAGGCTGCATATGGCATATAGCTGTCTGCTAGCCCCTGTCATAGCAGAGCTCACCTGCTTTAGCAGGTTCTCATCCTCTTTATTAACATCCTGCTACATGCTTTAGCAGATATCCCTTCTCCTTGATAACTCCTTTCATAGCAAGATTTACCTGTTCAGCAGTTCTACCCTCCTCTCTACTCAATCCATAGCAAGGGCTAGCAAAGAGCTATGCCAACAGCCCAAAAGTCTAGGTTTAACCATTTTCACACAAAGATTCACCAATTCACTCTCATGAGTTTGACCCATTCACAAGACTGGCCTGGTTATCCCAGGCCAACTCAGCATAACCGTGCACCATTGAAGTCGAAATTGGCGCAGCTGTCACCCTATGTACTGCCGTTTTGCTAGTGCAGGCAACTCTGCTTGATCAGTGATGGAGAACTTTTGAATCAAATTCGACTAGTCCAATGTTGGTGCAACCGTGCAATTAGTACTATTAGACCACAATGGAAAGTGGATCACTTTCCATTGCACCGAGGTTAAAGAAAGACTTTGTATTTTAGGGACATGTGACTTGTGAAAACACAATCTAGGCCGTCTGATTTAAAGTTCATGATCTATAGATCCTTAGTGGATAAGATTGGAGCAAAACACGATATTTTCCATATGATTTGTCAACCGTTGAATCAAATAATAGCCTTTGACTATATTTAATCACATGATGAAGATTATATTTTGTGCCAATCTTATCTACTAAGGATCTATAGATTATGAACTTTAAATCAGACGGCTCAGATTGCGTTTTCACATGTCAATGTCCCTAAAATACAAAGGCATTTTTTAACCTCGGTGCAATCACTTAAAAAAATGAGTGCAAGTAATGGCTCCCATTAATTTAATAGTGTATAATTTCTTTGTTAATTCCCAGGTTGAAGTAGAGTTATTTTTCAAACTAGTATTTTTATTCTCAGTAAATGGGGACTAACCGTCCTGAGCAACTCCGTTATCGTCATCTGACCCTTGTTTGCCTGCCAACAGAAATTAGTAAGTATATGGATTACCTATGGGTGCGATTGAATAATGAAATTGATTACCTATGGGTGCAACAACGTAATTATCTTCTTGTGAATGGTGAACCTGGTGCATTTGCCAATTGACACTAATAAATTTTAATCCTTTACTCAAATATTATTTGGGGTTTCAAGGAATCTTTAAAATGTGGATTAAGAAAGAAAATTGTAACATCGCACCTCGCTATCAGTTGAGGAAGAATCATCTCTTTGTGGCGAATCCGCTCCCAAGCTCACCTCTTCGTCTCCTTGCATATCCTCGTTCTCGTCCTCGCAAGGATCCAGAACGCTTTTGACCTGCAGACATAAGTCAAATAACATAAGGTGTGAAGCCTCAAGGGGTTAGGGGAGCTGGCCAGTACCTACTTCCAAAAGCAGGAGACCTGAATTCGAATCCCCCCTTAAGGCCACCCTAGGGATTTATATCTTATGTGCCACTGGGATTAGTCGGGTGCTCTAAGAGGCCCAATTACCCAGGTTATCCAAAAAACCAAAAACATAAGCCGTGAAACTTCTCGTCAACTTTCCCTCTCTCTCTACCTTGAGAGCTAATATGAGATGCTTGCTGTTAACGCTCCCAACTTCCATTTTCAAGGGATTTCTCGACCAGGTATTGTTAGCTTCTTGCTCGGAGCAGCTTCTGAAAAACGGAGGCTCGTAATCTGCTGGCTGCAGGATCAACCATAACGTAATGCTATTTTAGGTCGGCTCATTAAAAGTTTCCAACATAAAAAAAAGGCTACGAGGGCATATTAATGAGCTAAGGGAACATTGCATACCGTCACGTCACTGTAGTACAGAAGCTTCATTAAAATTGTGCGCTGAAATGCATAGAAAGAATTTTTTTTCAGGGATTTAAGAAGCTATAGCTCAACATCTACTCTAAGTTAGCACATTGCAACGGTTGGTCCTTTAGTTTACCTCTTCCGGCATACGATCCAGAGTTCTCATTAACTGAACAAGGGTCCTAACCATTTTACAAGCAGAACTCCTGAGAGTATAACAGGTTTTAGACATGTTAGAAAATACTTATCTTTATGAATCCCCAATTGATTTTCAGGAACGGAAAACAGAAAAGATTCGACAAAGAAATAAGTGCATCACATAGGCAATTGCCATTTCATAGAAATCAGGACGATTTGATGATGAAACCATCATTAAAACAAAAATAATTCGAATCAAATTTAAATACGTAATATGGTATGCTGTACAAGGAGATATAATAATAATAATATACCTCATTTGATTGGGAGTAATATCCATAGTGTTGGACTTGAAGGTCGCTCCCTGTTTTTTATTTCCGCTGCGATTGATGTTCATGGATACCTCTTCACTGTCGGAACTCGAATAGCTAAAAGAAACTGCAAAGATCATATTTTTTAAAGAAGTTCAACTTTAAAACAACAAAGAAACTGAGCTGGGATGCGGAATAAAATTGTCTTACAAACAACGGAAGTATCAAGTTTGAAATTAGAGAAGTTCATCTGCAGTTAATTGGTAAATATATGGATTCTTAAGAAAAACATATCTACTTTCAATTAGGGAATTTTTTCGATTTTCGATAAATATGCTGATCCATTCATGGCCCCACACAGAACCCATCTGGGATCAAAGATGACCAGGTACCACCCAAAAGATTTAGACATGATCCGATGTATATCCACCATTAAAAATATAGTCAGACATGCTCAATTTCAATACACAGTATTGGGTGGGCTTTACCCTACCTTTTGACCCATCAAGTAAAGGGTAAAAAACTCTTAAGAAAAGATGTCTTCTTTTTTAAATCATGTTTTACATTGCTATCAACACAAAAGGAGTGTTATTTTGGGCTGAATCATTTTTTGAAAAATGCATAGACATTGTTTCTTAAAGCTGTTTGAAGTAGGCATATTTTCCTAAAATTAATTGAAATTAGGTATTTTCTCTAAATATATTACGACCTTTGGTCGGCCATGGATAATGAACAATCCATCACATCGCATGTCAGCAAAAAGTTATATTTTTTATTTTTTTTATAATATCATTAGACATAGACAACCTAAAATTGCTTTACATATGAAATCATAGAGAGTATTATGACAGTTGAGGATCATTACTTTCGAGAATAAATCTCACAAAATAACACTCACCTTATTAATATAAGGTAGGAAGCAAACATTGAGTATACCAATTGAGCTACCACTCGATCGGTTGCAAAAGGCTATATTAATTCTAAAACAATATTTTAGGAGACTTTAGTTTGTTACTAATAGGTCATGGGATCGAGTGTTGGCATCTCCCTTCTGCAATAATCGAATGTCCCATAGGGTGTGTAAATCGTAAAATACTCATTATACGGTGGAGGCAAGGGCATCACTTAGGGATTAGTCCAGTGTAAGCTTGAGATTATCCTAAATTATCAAAAAATAAATAAATAATCTTTTACATTCTACTAAATTACACTCTCCATTGTTTTAATGAAAATTTTAATAAAGCCAAAGTAGTTAGCAATTGCTTCGTTAGAAAGTGAGAGATTGATCTATCTTTCAAATAAACATCCGTGACATCATTTCAATTCAACAAATCCGAGGCCTGTATTAGCCTTTTTGTCCAGTCTATGAGAAGTTAATTGAAAGTCATTAGGCGGGGCAAAACTATTTCGGCTGCGGGCAATGGCCAGGTCCAACAAGTTGAACCAGCCCTCTAAAATAGGATAATTTCCTATTATGAAAGTCAAGATTCTCTTACTTTCAAGAACTCCAAATCTGATTCAGCCAAGTTAGACTTGACCATTCCTCTTTGGGTGCTGAATCGGAGATATTCCGATTATTTCACGTCTCGAAGTAATTGAGTAAAATACTCTGATTAACATCATCATGGCTACTAGGGGTGTCAATTTTGCTGGGCTGGCCCACAGCCCATTTTAGGCTAGGTTGGGGTGAGATGGTAGGCCCACCCAATCAGTAATAGGGTCTAGACCGACTCTATTATTGAATGGTCACACCCGGCCAGTTTCAAGGTCAGAGCATCCCAACCCGTGTTGGAATGGTTCAAGTGAAGGTAATAGGTCCACTACTATTCAGGCCAAGATCCGGCCCTTATTAAATGGACCCACGTTAGGCACAATTAAAATCGATGGCATTCATGGCCCGGCCTACTGACTCGTCCTACTCTGTTCAACCTTAAGAGCAAGGGCTCTCCTTCAATTAATGGCCTTTTAACCATGGAATTCCATGAAAACATGATTTTAAAATATTGCAATACCATACAATTATGGAAGCTATTACTTGTACATGTTTTTTAAGTGATTGGACCAAAGTTAAAGAAAGACTTTTTATTTCAGAGACATGTGACATGTGAAAACACAATCTAGGTCTTCTCATTTAAAGTTCATGATCTATAGATCCTTAGTGGATAAGATTGGAACAAAACACGATATTTATCATATAATCTATTGTTGTCAACTGTTGAATCAAATAATAGCCTTTGACTATATTTAATCACATGATGAAGATTATATTCCGTGCCAATTTTATCCACTAAGGATCTATAGATCATTAACTTTAAATCAGACCACCCAAATTGAGTTTTCACATGTCACATGTCACAAAGTCTTTTTTCAACCTCAGTGCAATCACTTAAAAAGCGGGTGCAAGTAATGGCTCCCTACAATTATTTGTTATGCCTCGAATTCATTTAAAATCAAATTGTCAATGAATTTTTTGGCTAAAATACACTTAGCACTCCAACTTTCAATGATGTCAAACTTGGATGAATTTTTTTGGCACAGGGCATAAGAGCACAAATTCGTTTACAATGAGCCTTCTTATTGCTAACTCATCAGAACAATGAGCTGAGTCTTGTCAGTTGAGCAAGAACTTTTGAGCCGTTTACATATCCTACAATGAGTCTCCACACGTTTGTATAACTGGTCGACGTGCACAGACCTCCAATGCATAAAAGTTCGTGCAAGTCAAGCTGGATATGATAGTGAACACTCATTGTAGACTAACTCTTACATATTTCTAGGCTTTCTAAGGTTGGGCTCATCTCAAAGCTTATCGATGGGCTCATTACCTGCAATGAGCCATAAAAAACAAGAGAAAAGTACCAAAACAAGTCCCATTTATATTTTTATTATAAAAAATGTCGATTTTTTTTTTTTCAATTATGAAAATGCACCCTATATAAGTCAATGCAGGCTCATAATCGTGCGCATTCTTCATGCACGTGTGAAATGCCTAATATAAAAAAAGTAAAAAAAAATAAGAATTTATTAGTAATGGCAGTATTGTAATTATTCAAAAAAATTGATCAGTACCCTAAATAGGTTTATCTGTATGGGTCCTGCTTCAAGTACATGGGGGACACCATTTCGGTAGAAAAAATGGCAGTTGCTTTTTTGTGATAGAAAATGGCACAGGCGTTGTTTTGTTAAAAGCCCAAAAACAACAGAAATCTGTGCACTTTTCAAATGTCAAACGTTACCTCATTGTCCAAGATGAGGTGGCTCATTGCAGACAAATTCTTTGTGCAAAGCCATACAATGATAGCCAAACAAGTGTACAGAGTACTTGGCGGGGAAATTAAAACATAGGAAGATTTAAAGGATCTTGATATCTGTGAGGGTCTCAAAGTCAGGTCCAAAAATGAGATGGAGGCCGCGCACCATATACGAACGAATAAGATGCACAGCCCGCAATCTCATCCCGATATTTCACGATAAATTTCAAAGAAAACGGATTCTAAAACGCACAGGCATATTCTTCTATCATCGGACCGTCGTTCGCTTCGCAAACGCTGAACAATAGTGTTTTCAGGTACTTCTTTTGCAACGCATCATAAACACCTGACATAGCAGAAAAAATCAAGCTCGCCATACTAAATTCAGTTAAATTAATGCTAAAAATCTTCCATATTTAGAATATTGTTTTAAAACAATCGATCAATAATGTTAACGGATCGATCCATCTCAGTTACCTTTCTCCATCCAATCGATCAGTCTCCGAGACTCGGTGTCCATAGGCATGAGCTTCTTTATCTTCATCTCTGTACAAAGATCGCAAAACTCTGTCTAAATCCTGCCGATTTGTGTCATTTTAATGAAAAATCAAAAGAGATTTACTGCGGAGAAAGATCACCTAGGGCTGGAACCGACTTGTCGTTGAAATATTTCTCAGGAAAAAGACCTCTGATGTAGCTGATGTTGAATATGGCAATGCGAAGCAGATTTCTCGTCTGTTCATCGTAAAACCATCGGAGAAACGTGAAATTAACAACTGTTTTCATTAAATAAGCAGAAAAGAGCACATCTATCGATAAAATACGATCAAATAATGTAAGGAGGCTTCAAATAATTTGCAGTTCAGATCTGACCATCTGATTTTAGTACTAGATAAATCGATTAATTTTACTCTGCTTTACGAAATCGATCAAATAAAATTAGCTCTCCTACGTTCAGTCATCGAACTACTTTTTAATTGAAAAAAGCTTTCTAGTCGAGAAATGCGACGATTGGAGGTCGTTTCATGAGCATAGAATGCAGATCTAGCTCTGATGAAACTTTCGACGCATCAGATATATCTTCGATTTTTTTAAGATAACGAACAGAAGTCATTTCAATCGGCATGAGCTTCAGATCTAATAAAATTTGCGGCATAAAAGGCTTTTTCTCTCATTTCAACCGACTTACAATATCTGAAACAACCTTAATGGAATCGATTGAATAAACGTAGTCTAAGTTTATTCAATGAAATTGAGCATAAAATTCAAAAGAAACGCAAATTGCTTTAGCTGATCTTTCAAATTTCACGATCAATCGAATTCAAAAGAAACGCAAATTGCTTTAGCTGATCTTTCAAATATCAAAAGCAAAATTAAGAACAAAACGTAGAGTATATTACTAGAAGCAGGGAATCCTGCTCGGTGATTTCGGCTTCCTTCAATTTCTGAGCTACAACCTAAAACACAGAAAATGACAGAAGATGAATGATAGATCGGAGTTGAACCAAACGAAGCATTAAACGATATGAATTATAAAAGGATTTTTCGCTACTCACCATCTCTTCGGTTTTTTGAAGAACAGAGCGCTGGAGGTGAAAATTTGATCACTTGCACTGAAATTTTGAAGAATGAGAAGACTAGCGGGAAATTTGGGTATTTAATTATTTACATAACGGGTAGCTAACCATGGTTGAGATAGACAACCGTGGTTAAAAATAAAATAGCGGGAACAGTTGGAACGGACGAAAATCACCCGGTCACTGAGAAGGCTACCTTCGTTGGTTAAACGATTTTGCCACCATGTGGGTTAGCCAGTTGGGCTGTTCGAAAACGGGTCAGATCGGGTCTCCAGTCTAGGATTCTAATAGTGTTTAAATGATCTTAGTACCATTAAAATTAGACTTTTAATCTCACACCATTGAAGTGTGATTTATCATTATGCCATGTGGTATATATTTATGATCAATCTAAATTGCCCAAATAACAATCTATCATTGGAATATGTCTCAACCCAATGAAACATATCGATAAGGGGATTTGAACCATCCGATTGATGAACTTTAATACCAACCATTAAAACTAAAGACAACGGCTGATATTATGGTTCATAGATCGGATGGTTTAAATCTCCCTAAAACAATATTTTTGGGCATATTAGACTTCAATGTATGATCTATCACCAATATTTTAAACCCTTGATAGTTTAAGAATTAAGATCATTAAACACCATTTTAGTGGTGCCCACATGTTGGCTGGGGTGAATCTGCCAACGTATATGGACCTTCCGCACGATTAGCCTCGAGTCTATGGACTTGCATCATATCTTTCATGGATCAAAATCTCATTTTTTCGATACGTATCGTCCAACCTCAAAACCGATACATATCGAACAATACGTAACGGTTCCGGACGATACTTTCCGATTTTTTCCCTATATATATATATATATATATATATATATATATATATATATATATATATATATCAAAACTGATAGTTTAAAATTATCAGACGATACATTGAATATTACGATCGATAGGGGGGCGATAAAAACTCAAAATATCGTATCGGTGAGGTCCAAAACCGATACATATCGTCCGATACGTATCGGTATCGGACGATATTTTGACCCATGATACCTTCAATTTGTTATTCCACGTGGCACAAATCCCACAAAGAGTCAAAAATTATATTTGAGAATGTTGTATCCCAGATCATTTTTGAGCCACTTTTTGGGGATTTGGAAATCAATCCCTCGTAATTTTTGAGCCACTTTTTTTGGGATCATTTGGAACCAATCTAAATTGTCTAAGTGTCAATTCATCATTGGAACATATCTCAACTCAAAGAAACATGGCTATAAGTGGACGAGAATAATATGCTTGATGGACATTAATATCAGCCATTATAATTAGAAATAATGGCTAATATTATAGTCTACGTTTCAGATGATTTAAAACTTCCTATAACACTATTTTTAGGCATGTTGCATTTCAATCTATGATCTATTAGTTTGACGGCATAGATCACTCACATCTTAAATTTTTGATGGTATAAAATCATTTAAACACCATTTTGATGTTTTAAATCATAAGAGTCGGGTCCTTTAGCTATTCATGGGGTGACCAAATTGAATGTCTTTCAAAAATAGATTAAACAATGTATAAAATTATGTTTAAATGATCGTAAACTACCAATGGTTTAAGTTGTTCGTGATTTGTACTGTTAATAGTGTTTTTGGGAGATTTAAAAAATCAGAACTGCTGATTATATAACATCAACTGGTGGTTTAATGGGCGATATTCAAGCTCATCAATCAGATGGTTTACATTCACTTATAGGTGCGTTTTTTAGGATTAAGATATGTTCATATGATAGATTGCCACTTGGATAATTTAGATTAGATGTGCGCCACATGACATAATGATATATCGATATCAATGGTGTGAGAAAAAAAGTATAACTCTAATGGTGTAAGATTATTTAAACATCGTTTTTGAATTAAATGTCCATCATCAGTCATTTTCCCTAAATTCTAACAGATTAGACGCACTATGACTTCGCAGAAGACCGGCCGAGCTGTCCTCATGTTTGAGTAAAGGGTTAATGGCTCCGACCGACAGTTAAACACTTTAAACAGTATTTAAATGATGTTACCCTATTAACTTAGAATATTTTGTCCATTATTATGTCATGTGATAGACATGGACATTTGTGATTAGTCTAAATTCTCCAAGTGACAATCTATCATTGGAGAATGTTTTAGCTAGACAATTATGCCTAGTGGTGTTAGCGGATCGGATCGAATCGGTTTTGGGGCAAAATTGAAACCGAACCGATAACTATCGGTTTCTATTTTATGAAATCGAAACCAAACCGATAAGGTTCAAAACTGAAACCGAACCAATAACTATCGATTCAGTCGGTTTTCAGTTTCTAAACCTTAATTTTTTATTTATTTTTATTAAAAATTCATTGTCAATTTATAAAGGTTAGACTATTGAAGACTCTGTAGGTTGTTACTTATATCGCTAATTCGCTATTAATCATCCAAAAGTAGGTGATTAGTCAGATGACTAAGAACATTTCTCAGAAATTAATGCACCAATTGGACAGTCAAGATCAATGGGTATTTCCTATATAATTTTATTTTAAATAAAAAATAACAAATATATGAAAAAAATTAAGGAAACCAAAATCCCAAATGCAAAACCCCAAAACCCAAAATCACACATTCAAATACATTATACAGAAATCACAATTAAACAAAATGAGGTCTTAAAACCCCATAAATACACATCTTTTAAACCCATTACCACTCCCAAAGCCTTTAACTTAAATAATTCTTCCAACAACAGAAAAACACATGAGAATATAAGATTTCAAAGTGGAAAAACAGACTTCTTTGTTTGCAACCTAAGTTTTGTATATACCATGCACTTAGGCAGCCGAGTAGCACCACTATCGGTTTCTTATCGATTCAGTTTCAATCTTTTAACGTTAAAACTGAAATCGAACCGATAACTATCGATTTCTATTTTTCAAAACTTATGCCCACAAGTGATGTGAATCATTAGATTGGCAAACTTTATTATCAACCGTTAAAACTAAGAACAACGGTTGGTCTTAGAGTACACAGACTCGGATGATTCAAATCTCCCAAATAATGTGATTTTTTGGGCCCATTGCCCTCCAATACATGATCTATCATTTTGATGATGTGGATTACCCCCATCTTATACTGTTAATGGTGTAAGATCATTTAATCACCATTTTGGTGTTTAAATGACCTCATGAGAGTCAGGTGCATGAATAAGCGATGGACAGCACACCAAAGCCTTTTAGAACCTTTAAAATCTGTGGAGGTACACTTTTGACATTGTAGATGGACGAAAGGTGATATTTGCACCTAATACAAACTTATTCCAAACAATAGCAATTAAAAATGGCTTATAGAGGGGTTGAAATGCAATTAGGGCCGTTAACGAGCCGAGATCCAGCCAGTCCAGCTCTAGCTCAGCTCAACTACGCCAAGCTCTATTGAGCTCAACAATTTTATATGTATACTAACTCTCCCGGCGTGAATCCGTTGTGTTCAGTATTCCTTAGTCTAAGGGGATATATTTGCAATTGTAGAGAGCTGTAAGAAAGAGAATGAAACAAATGAGTCCTGTAAGTAGTAGCAGATTGGGTTTCCGGTTTGGCATAAGCACCTTTGAATCCACCCACCGAACCTTTGAGTTCACCCTCGGTGAAACACATTGAGTGAGTAGAATCAGCCAATGGAAATCATTTATCCTCCTAATCTTTCACACGATGAATTTTGAGAATATGGGCACACCATCAGACAGTCAGTGCTTTATTTCACCTAGCACACATCTCAGAAAATAACCTTAACTTCACATGCACGCTCAAAATTAATTTTATGGTCACTTTTATGGGAGTGTACCACATGAAATAAAATACCAACCATATGATGTCACGCCTATGGTCTTGATCCATCGTGTGAAAGATTGGGGTAATAAACAATCTCCATTATATGATTCACTGCAGTCAATGTGTTTCAGTGTAAACGATTTGTTGGTGGATTTAAAGGTACTTAGAAATGAGTAAAGAGCAAGGATTTTGGCAAAGTACTATTTGCTAAAGTTCGAAGCATTCAAGGTTTCTAACTATTACATTTAAAAGCATATTAGTAATTTTAATGTATATTATTTATTGCAATTAACTATATCTATTATTATTCTTATAAAAAAAAATAAACACCATATCTATTATTATGATCGAGTGAGCTACAGAGTGCTCAGGTCTAGCTCGGAAATTGAGCTTTGTTTTTTGAGCTTCGCTCAGCTCTGGAGCCAAGCTATAAGAGCTCGTACCTCTTATTGTCGAGCTGAGCAAACTCACGAGCTGGCTCGGCTTGTTCGCAGCCCTAAATGCAATGGCACATTGCCATTCCCAAACGATATTGTCATCACTCCATATTGGACATAATTTTTTCTTCAATAAACGAACTTCATAGCAGGTAGAAAACCACTGCTTCCCGGTCTGTCCTTGACTTATGAGAGAGAGAGAGAGAGAGAGAGAGAGAGAGAGAGAGAGAGAGAGAGAGAGAGAGAGAAAGAGAAGCAGAGAATAACAGACTAAAAAATAAAAATAAAAAAGTCATCTTTGATTTTTGCTCCTATCAGGAAGATAAGATTCCTTCTAAAATTGATCTTCTTGTCCCTCTTATCTGAGAACCATTGCAACTTGGGTTCAATAGATTATATCTATTGAGAAGTTGAGCACCATTGAGATCAATCTCTCACACTGTCAGAAGTTGAATTTGCACGTTTCAAGGATTCTGAAATATAGCTGTTAGCTTCCCATTACAGCCCAAGTTGCAAGGTTCTTACATCTTTGATTTTTGCTCCTATCAGGAAGATAAGATTCCTTCTAAAATTGATCTTCTTGTCCCTCTTATCTGAGAACCATTGCAACTTGGGTTCAATAGATTATATCTATTGAGAAGTTGAGCACCATTGAGATCAATCTCTCACACTGTCAGAAGTTGAATTTGCACGTTTCAAGGATTCTGAAATATAGCTGTTAGCTTCCCATTACAGCCCTTTTAAAGGTTCTTACATTTCTTTTAAATGAGAAACGCCAGTGATGGGAGTCGAAGTCTGCCACTTTTCTTCCACTTGTTTCTGTTTTTGCGTCAAACATGAAGCAAGAAAGTAGAATGTTATATCATATTGAAAACACAGAGATCATAACAACAGTAGTTTGTAGTGTTATATTACTGTGGGATAAGAGCAGAATGGCCAATTGGATGCCAGACATCTCCCCAAAACGGGCAAAGCATCGCACCGAAGTACAGATGCAGATTCGGTGTACTGAACCAAAAATTTCGGCTTCAATTCAGATCAGGCTGAACCGAAACTGAACAAAACCCAAATGTATCAATTTTTCCAGTTCGATTTTGGTTTATTATTATCATTTTTTATGTATTTTTCGGTTTTTACGGTTTTTGGGGTTTTATGGTTATTTCATCCTACCACCTTGGACTTCATTTCTTGCCACCCAAAACCGAACTGAACTGAACCGGTTTTCGGGCCTGTTCGGACCGGTTCATCTTGCTTGGTTTCCGCTTTGGTTTCGGGATTCAGGGAAAAACTAGCATCCCTAAACCGAAGTACCATCTGATCTAAACCCGGCATCATCATTATATATCTTCCTGACTAAAGGAGTAAAGGTTTGATTCCTAAAAAAATTAGTAATTCAGCTGGGGTGAGTTGTGTTTCATTCGGATAAATTCAGTAAAAGCATTCACTAATCAAAAAAAATAAATAAAACTTATTAAGAAAAATACAAAAAACACATATCTCAAATTATATAATGTTAAAACTGATGTTTTGAAACAATAAAATAGGTGCATTATATAATATACAAGCATCACAAATTCACAATCCAATAAAACAATAAAAAATATGACTAAGCATGTATCACAATCATAAAAATCAGAGAGTTCCTGAATCAACTGATTAATTGACGAAAGGTCCAGCAAATCACTTATTTAGAAATTCTTCCCAGAATTTGATTAATTGGGAGAATTTTGTGACAGTTTCCACAGTTGAGTGGCTCTGAGAATGACCTCATCTTTGTACATTCTTTGCCTTTTAGTGCATTCTCTTTTTTAAGTTATATATTAAATATAATAATAATAATAATATTAACTTTAAAGAATTTGATAAAATAAGGGGGCAAAATAAATAACTTTGCAGAACACCAGTCTCAATATGTTAATTGCAGTTCCAATCCACTTTTTTTTTTTGATAGGTAAAGAGAGATATATTGAAAACAGCAAGACGCTGAAGGACAATACAACGACACGATCGAAAAAACAGAGAAAAACGAAAAGGAAAATAAACAAAAACAGGCCCAGCCATGGACAAAACCAACCCCGACCCCGGCACCCGCAAGCAAGTCAGCTCAGCCAGGATCCCATAACTGATGGTCCACATAAGCTCCCCCCTCGCTCGCCACCCATAACCATACAAGGTCTCTCACCGCTCTCATGATCATCCCCACCGGCCTACTCTGTTGCTCAAAAATTCTCAGGTTCCTCTCCCCCCATATGGACCACAACACCATGAAGAACGCGGCCATCCAATACCCCTTGCAATGATCCTTGACCACCGCAGACTTCCATATGACCCATTGACAGTAGGGAGTGGAAGGGGTAGCCCAGGCCATACTAAATGCCTTCAGCACAATGGACCACAATCCCCTAGCCACCTCGCAACGCAGAAACAGATGAGACGCGATCTCCTCGGCCTTGTTACACATGACGCACCAGTTTGGGCTGGCCATCCCTCTCCTCATCAGTTGGTCATACGTCAGGATCTTCTCACGTAATAATGTCCACGCAAAGAACCGAATCTTGGGAGGAATAGGCTCCTTCCACAGGCTCGCTCCAGCATACCGAAACAAGGGACGTCTAGTGAGCATGCGATAATAGGACCTGACGCTGAAAAGACCATTGATGTTATGATTCCATAGCATCTAATCCAGCCCATGATGGTTCCGTTTAGCTTCGCAGAGCATACGCAACAGCTTAGCAAACGTAGTCACCTCCTCATCCCGTAGGTATCTCCAAGTGACAACATCCCACTGCTCACCCCCCTCCGAATCCGAAACGAACTCCTCAATCATACCATGCGGGTTTACGGAGATATGATAGATATTTGGGAAGATATCTTTGAGCGGTCTGTGACGGGGGCACGCGGCGTGGCCATCCGGGTCAGCCGTAGGGCTACTTTTCCTCTCCAAGTGTTGAGTATGACTGGTGCGTCAAGGCCATGAGGGCGGCACCGTATGTACTGGGTTGAGCCACGTTGGCGTCGCGGCACGTTGGGGTGGAGGGTGAAGACTTGGTCGCGACATGATCAGTTGGGCTAGCGTTGCGGGGCGTTGCGGGGTGAATAGTAAAGTATGACAAACCAAGGGGTTTGAGGTCCTCCCGCCATTTCGCCTAAATTACTATTTTACCCTTATATAGGGGGACATGAGTTGGGGTCCCCTGACCCTACACGTGCACTAGCCTCGTGGGCTTATGTGCGTGCATCCAGGCCACGCTTAGGGCGTGGTCGTCCTAGCTACGTCGTGTACTAGGGCCATCGCGTTGGTGGTTCCCAACCACCTTCGAGGTGCGGGTTCTAGCCCAAAGGGGGTTTGATGTATGCTCGTCGCTGCCTATCGTTATATCTATCGTCGTTGCATGTTGCCTTACGTTCATCGTTGCCTGTTGCCTTGACAATCGTCGTTGCCGGCTCTAACCTGCTGCGTTGCTTCGCAGGGCGAAGTCCGAACGTAGAGGTTGAGGTGAAGCTTGAGTAGGACAAGCCTTCCACCCTTCGTAGCATCTGGGAATCCGCATCGTGTGCCTCATTTGAGAGAAATAGGCTGACTTAGCGCAGCGGGCGTTAAGTGCCGCACGGGCTGACACTGCTAGAAGAGTGACCCCGTGACATTTGGTATCAGAGCCACAGTGATGGCTGAGATGGAAGGGACCAGCGAGGATGTAAGACGACAGACAAGAGAACGATCAACAAGGGAACGACTAGATAGTTTGGAAGCTCAATCAGACCAGCTCGAGTCGGTAGTCTCGGTGATGACACTACATGGAGAACGACTGAATAGGCATGAAAGGATCAATGCCGATGTGGCTGAGACCGTAGAGCAATTGGCAGCAGAGGTACGAGAAATCAAGGTCACGTTGGAGGAGGTAATGCGTGAGATGAGCGTCTGAAAGCTCATCTGGCAATGCGCAGGGTGCCAGGACGCCGACACCTCGATTTAAGTTCCCAGCGAGACGTTCAAGGGCTCCCATGGCGAGGCGCTCGAGAACTTCATATGGGACGTGGAGTACCTCGAACGTCAGGGGACCTCGATGCTAAAGTTAAGCTAAGAATTGCATCGAGATACTTGGTCGGTGATTCCAAGTTATGATGGAAGCACCGAGTGTCAGAGGTGCGCATGGAGAATGGTGCAGTCGATTCTTCGGTCGATCTGAAGAAAGAGCTGCAGGCTCAATTTCTACCTACTAACGTCGGATGGTCAGCATGAAAGGCATTATCGATGTTGAAGCATACGGGACCGTTGCACGAGTACATTAAGACTTTCACGAGCCTGATGTTAGACATTGATGAAATGAGTGAGAAGGATCGGATCTTCTACTTTATAGATGGCTTGGCGCCATGGGCACAGCGGGAGTTGACTTATAGAGGGTTGAAGACCCTAGATGAGAATTTGGTCATGAGCGCTAATCGAACTAACACCGCTTTGAGAAAGAAAAGACAGTCCAAGCATCCACTGACAATGCTGACAAGCAGCCAAAGAAGCAGAATGATACAGGACATGTGCGATTTGGTCAAGACAAAGGCAGTAGGTATGAAAAGAAGAGAGACGAAAGGCCGACCAAGAAGGGCTGCTTCCTGTGTAATGGGCCACATCTGGTGCGAGATTGTCCAGAGAAGGCTGCCTTGAACGCGATGGTCGCAGAAAAGGAAAAGAAAAAGGTTGATGATGAGGCGCCCATTGCTAGAGTAGGGGCGCTCCGACTAATTGACTGTTGAGAAAGAAGTACACCGCGGTCTTGTTGGTGTGGGCCGTGGGAAGACTCAGACACCAACTGTGTACAGATTTTGAAGTGTGCAGTTTTGGGCATGTACAGTTTTGCTACCTAGAGTGAAAGGCGAGTGTGTCGAGGAACCGTGGCGGTGACATCTGATCAACTTGAATGTGCGTCACAACGAGGGACGTTGGACGATTTTGAGTGGAGGAGGATGATGACGAGGGCACGCGGGCTATCCTCAGCCGTAGGGCTACTTTTCCTCTCCAAGTGTTGAGTATGACTGGTGCGTCAAGGCCATGAGGGCGGCACCGTATGTACTGGGCTGAGCCACGTTGGCGTCGCGACACGTTGGGGTGGAGGGTGAAGACTTGGTCGCGACATGGACGCGACATGGTCAGTTGGGCTAGCGTTGCGGGGTGAATAGTAAAGTATGACAAACCAAGGGGTTTGAGGTCCTCCCGCCATTTCGCCTGAATTACTATTTTACCCTTATATAGGGGGACATGAGTTGAGGTCCCCCGACCCTACACGTGCACTAGCCTCGTGGGCTTATGTGCGTGCATCCGGGCCACGCTTAGGGCGTGATCGTCCTAGCTACGTCGTGTACTAGGGCCATCACGCTGGTGGTTCCCAACCACCTTCGAGGTACGGGTTCTAGCCCAAAGGGGGCTTGATGTATGCTCGTCGCTACCTATCGCTATATCTATCGTCGTTGCATGTTGCCTTACGTTCATCGTTGCCTGTTGCCTTGACAATCGTCGTTGCCGGCTCTAACCTGCTGCGTTGCTTCGCAAGGCGAAGTTCGAACGTAGAGGTTGAGGTGAAGCTTGAGTAGGACAAGCCTTCCACCCTTCGTAGCATCTGGGAATCCCCATCGTGTGCCTCATTTGAGAGAAATAGGCTGACTTAGCGCAGCGGGCGTTAAGTGCCGCACGAGCTGACACTGCTAGAAGAGTGACCCCGTGACAAGTCGCAGGTCAGCCCAAGCATCCTCCCAGAAACGGATGCGAGAACCACATCCCCAACTAAATCGTAGGCCCCTGGCGAATAGATCCCAGGTGTTGCAGATACCTTTCCACCAACTAGATCCCCCTCTGACCCCCACGATATTTATCCCCCAGCTGCCGGAGGTCGCCCCGTACTTCTCCACCAGCACGCGAAGCCATAGGTTGGCTCTCTCCTCCACCTTCATTCCACAAGACAAAACTAACTTGAAACCATAACAATCATCAAACCTTAAACATATGATTAGGAGGCAGGCATCAAAATGTAAAACTTAAATTGCAACTGTAAGATTCTTTAATGGATTAATGGCATTTGACAACCCTTGTACGCGCCATGGCCATGCAACTTGTAGGCCACGTGGCATAAGTGCTGGGCATCCAAACCATCATAGTGGCAGCATATATTATGAGCTACTCTTGCCCCAAAAAACACGCTGATTGGGAGATTTGAACCGTCCGATCAGTGCACTCTAATATGGATGACTATCTTTTTTTTAGGGAGCCATTACTTGCACACACATATTTGGCACAAGCACACAATTTAAAAGAAAGACTTGAGATTTTGGGGACCTTGTGCCATGTGCAAATACCATGTGAGCCGTCTGATTTGAATGCCATGATCTAAAGATCCTTGGTAAAAAATTAGCACGAAAAACAACCATATGATCACTACAGTCAAAGATCGACCACTGCTGCATTGAATCATACGTTGGAGATAGTGTTTCGTGCCAATTTTTGCACCAAAGATGTGGAGATCATGACCTTCAAATCAGGCGGCTTAGATGGTGTTTCCACATGGCACAAGTCCTCAAAATACCAATGTTTTTAAAATTGTGTGCAAGGGCCAACTTTGTATGTGCAAGTAATGACTCCACTTTTTTTTCAACAGTAAAAATTAAAGTGCACCAATCGACTGGTTTTTTTAAATACTACAAACAAAATAATACAAGCTATAACACTATATCTACAACCTCCCTTATAAAAATTAAATACTACAAACAAAATAATACAATTTACAAATATCAGTTGTACCAATTTAGCATCACGAATACGATATGTATCAGATATGATATGTATCAAAAAAAAAAAAAAAAAACGATATGTATCAGATATTTATGGGCTAATATTTTAAACCCTTGTAAAAAAGAAAAGCAATAACACTATATCTACAACCTCCACACTGCTCACTTGAAATGGAAATGATATTCCAGTTTGAGTGAGCACTTGGTTTGAGTACCACCCTTTGAGGACTCACCCATCATTTCCATTTCGAGTGAGCACTTGGTTTGAGTACCACCTTTTGAGGACTCACCCACCACACCTTTCCCTTTATCAAACCGAACATTTGTAAAAGTGGGTTGTGTCGGTCTGGGAGGTGGGTTTCCGGCACTAGGCCTTCCTTCTCTGACTCTATGACTACCGGCATGCAACTCAAATCGTCTCACCGCCGATATCTTCAAATCTCTCTCAAGGTCTTGCACAACGTTATAACACTCTTCAAGAGTTTCAACGGGGTGAGAGATCAACTCTTTTTGGAGGTCCAATCGCAACCCGGTGCAGAACCTTGAAAGAGTGACTTAAGGATCCTCCGATACATTGGCCCTCATCATGAACCCCTCAAATTTGCCAATGTACTCGGTTACGGGCATACTACCTTGGCGTAAGTTTTGCCATTGATCAAGTAGGCGGTGGTAGTATGATAAAGGAACGTACTTCTCCGTGAGACGCTTCTTCATGTCCTCCCAACCGATAATGGGAGCGCGATCCGCATTTGCACGCATGCGCTCGACATTGACCTAAAATAGTCAAGTTTGACCAATGAGCTTCATTTTCGCAAGCCTAAAACACCACTCATTGTCCATGCTATACCACTCAAAGTGGTGATCCATATTGGAGACCCAATTAAGGAAGACTTTAGGGGCCATTCTTCCGTCAAAGGTCGGAAACTCAACTCGAACATTTTTTAGGAGTTTCTCATTCGGGTCGTAGTCATCTCCGCGATGAACTATTTCCCTATGATTCTGATATCGTCCCTCGGGCCAGCCGCCACGCTCAAAACGCGGACCGTTACGCTCATCGCGTCGGTCGTGAGGCTCCTCATCTCCTTCCAACCGATCCAAGCGGTTGAGAAGCATCTCGTTAGAGGTAACCATAGCCGTTTGGGCTTCCTCCATAGCATTCATCCTCTCATTCATAGTAATCAACATGACTTGGATGCCCTTAAGAGCATCAACAATCATATTCGAGTCCATGGTGGCCACAACACTCTAACACGGGTTCTAAATGAACAAACAACTATGAACCAAATGCGAATGGGGAGTTTTATCAAACACTATGTATGCATGCAAGTGAACACACAAAATGATTGGGGAATTTTATCAAACACCCGATGTGCACATGTGAGGAACGCAAATGAAACAAAATTGAAAGAAAGTAAAATGGCATGCAAAAGATGCCCTAACCTAGAACCTAAGCTTTGATACCAAACAACGACCCTAAAATCCGTGAATGCCCATGATATGCTAATTTGCCGAAATTAAACTAATTAATTGAGTAATTAAATCACAATTTAAAGTCATACCTTAGGTTTCGCAGGATTCCGCTTAGGTGACCATGCTCGGTTCATGTAAGGTCCAATATGAAGCGCGAGATCTGTTAAGATGGCGGAAGAGGCGATCCGAGAGATAGAACTCTCGCTTCATCTAGGTTTGAGCGTTAGAACGTAGTTCTTTGTGGAATCGGTAGCTCCTCTTTAGGACTTTGAATCGAAGTGGTTAATGGCGCAAATCGAACAAGCTCGAGTCCAACAATGGTGTGGATCAACGGGCTAGGGTCGGATTCGAACCACAAGGATGGACATCAAGGCTACTCTAGATCTATGGTTTTGAATGCAAAATATTAAAGAGAAAAGAAGATCAAACAAGAGCAAGGATTAAAGGAGAAGATCAAAGTAACATAGGCCTCACACCCTTGGCCTCACACCAAACCCACATGGGGAAGAAGACTCTCTTTTCAAGCTCATCTCAAGCCAAATGCAAAACATATTTTCATTAAATCAACAAGTCCCAAAAATGGCTTACAAAATTATACTTTATAGCATTTACAAAAAAACTAATCTAAAATAGAAAATATTATGTTACCCTAAGTGGTAACTTACATTTGGACACAAAAAATGACAAAATCTAAGGGCAAAAGGATAATTACGTCACTTAAGCCGCTGGGGCGGAGATTTTCACGGACGTCCGACCTGGGGCCCACCGACACCCGTCGACTACAGACGTCCAAAGTGCACTATGAACGTCCGTGCTCACAAAAATAGTGAGCACTCTAAAACACGGACGTCCGTAATGCACTTCGGACGTCCCTGCTCACTAAAACAATGAACACCTCAAAATCGGGACGTTTGTCCTGATCCTACGGACGTCCATGGCCTTATGAGGTTTGGTGCTCTCGGGCTGACCTCTAGGGCCTTTCTTTGGTGGTTCTTGGCGTTCTTTGGCCCTTCAGTCGCTTCTTCCGCCGCTGATACACCTTGTACGGCATGAACCCTAGGTTGTTGGTGGCGTCCCCGTCATAGCTATTCTAAACATTCCATCAGCCAGTGAGATGATCACGACGATCTTGATGTGGCCAATTTTTGTTGTGTAGGAGTCTAATGTGTGCCAATATGTCTAACTCGGCAACCGATAAAATCAGGAATCCTGAATCGGTTGCAGCTGCCGATCCTAAGCTCGGATGAAAAAGGACGAGGATTAGTGTCAGGTTGACTGCCGGCTGTAGGAATCACGTCAAATCCCGATGGCAGCGAATCATATTACAAAATTTCATAATAAAAAAAATAGAAAACAGAAATAGAAAATGGTTTACCACATTATCTTAACAATGATATAAATTTACTGCTATTATAATAATTATGTAATTGGTGGATGCCTACATCCAATAACTACCATAATAGCAAATATATGTAAATACATATATTATGTGTCCAAAGAGTGACATGTGTCCAACTCAAACTCGACAATCCAAGTGAAGAGTCTAGGGAACACTGGTAATACACTCCACTGGAATATTTAGGAAGGCACCGGAAGATGTCCCAAATTCGAAATTTTCGTCAGATTTATTTTTATTTTTATTATCGGTAATTGCTTATAATTTTATTTAAAAAGCAACAAGAAGCTGGACGAAAACAATAGACACAACCACACCGACCAAAGGAAAAAAGAAAATAAAGACAACAAAAGTGAAAACAAGCCGCAAGGTAAAGATAAGGGCATAAAAGACTAAAAGAACCTACTAACAAAGGGCTGAAGAGGGAATAACTTGTTTAATTATTTGATGCAGATCATACTTTGTTAGTGATTTTAACAATTTCATCATCGCATCTTTGTCAATAACCTTCAACTTGGGCAACGTTATATATATATATATATATATATATATATATATATATATATATATATATATATGGGCGCTAGGATTAGGACATGGTCGTAGGGTTGAACCCTATGACGGCGTATTTGGATACCACATGGACATGGCACAAGGTCAATCGAAGACGATCTAAAAAATAAAAATCAAGTCACCGTTACTTTCACACCGTTGATCAAGGCCATACATAATTTTTTCCTAAAACCCACTAAGGACTTTATTTATTTATTTTTTGGAGGGGGAGGGGACTGGTGCCATGTGGCAGCCCAACCTACGTATGGTTCAATCTCTACGATCACGTCAAAGGGGCATCTACCATATATATATATATATATATATATATATATATATATATATATATATATATAAGGCAAAGGGGAAAATGCGCCTTGATATGGGCGCGACACGTAGCGCCTCTTTTGTGAAGTGATGGGTGGCATGGGGCCCACTTTACTAACTAGAGTTAAATTTTTTAAATATTTTAAAAATTATATTCCTTTTCAGCCGTCATTCTTGACTTTTTCAGAAGCCCTTTTAAAATCTTTCTTTTCTCTCTTCTTTTTTTTTAAGAAAGTGTCAGATTTACTTTTTCAGGTATATTTTACCCAAAAAATATGAGCGCCCTGTAGCGAAGCGCTAGCACCTCTGCAGAGAAGCGTCAACGCCTCATTTTAGGGGCGTCGACGCCTCTAAAACAAGGCATCGACGCTTCGTTTTAGGGGCTTCAGCGCTTCGTTTCGGGGTGTTGGCGCTTCACTCCCGGGGTGATAGGGCTTCGTTACCGTGTGCCACATTTTTTGAGTAAAATATGCATGAAAAAGTAAGTCTGACACTTTCTTGGAAAAATAGAGAAAAGAAAGATTTTAAAAAAGTCAAGAATGACAGCTGGAAGGGTATTTAACTTTTAAAAGTGTAACCCTAGTTAGTCAAGTGGGCCCCATGCTACCCATCACTCCACAAAAAGGGCGCTACATGTCGCGCTCACATCAATTGGCGTAGAGATATCTCTACGCCCGAGCGCATATCCCCGACCCTCTATATATATATATATATATATATATATATATATATATATATATATATAAAGGAGTAAGCTAATGTCCAATTCAAGCACGGGACGCTAGCAATTCCACAATCCCATTTTTTTCCATCAAAGCGCTAAAAAGAACAATTTTTGTCCTTCAGCTAGAAAGCAAAGGATAAAAAGGTAAATATGGAGTGGCATTTTTGGAAATGCCATTGTGACTTTGTATTTATAAAAATGCTATTCCCTTATTACCTTTTTGTCCTTTGCTTTTTAGCTGAAGGACCAAAAATTTCCTTTATGGGAAGACTTAAATGGAAAGATAGTCATGGAGCATGCTAATCAAGATGTTCAGCTAACTTTAGTGTATCATCATCATCATCATCATCATCATCATCATATATATATATATATATATATATATATATATATATATATATATATATATATATATAATTATTTTTATTTTTTTTATTATTTTTTTAATGAGAGAGGTGTCCAGTTCTCTTGAGCGCAAAAACCCAGCCCCGACTAATCCTCCGGGTCCATGCAACCCCCGCAAGTCACATGGGCCGAGTAAGATGGGCAAGGCCCAGCATGTGTGTGTGTGGGGTTTGGGCGGGTGGGGGTTAAGCTCAAAGTCTGCAGAAAGAGGTTAGAAATGTATTTTTTGGTCTTACAATAAACTGGAGATATTATGGTTAATACTTAGGACGCTATTTGTGTAAATAGCATGGAATCCAAGGTAATTTTTGTTAGTCATCATTATTTATTTTCAGAACTTACCTTAATTTTTATAGTATTTACACAAATGTTATCCTATGGATTTACTATAATATCTTAACTTTATCACAAGTAGATAAAAAAAAGTCACTTTGATGAGGATATTTTCAGTCTAAATGAATTTTGTGGACATTTCTAACCTAAGAAGGAAGAATGAGACATCAGTGTTGCTCATAAAAATTAACTTCATAGTGAAGGTTATGATGTTAATATTATCCACACAAAATTTGGGCACAAAATAATCCTATAAAATGTTACGAAACAACTACCCTTACAGTAGAATGGGGGTGTTTTCGTAAAAACAACAATTTGGCGTTCTTCAAATTACAAAGATCAACATCGACATTCTACAAGACACCATTTTACAAAACAACGATTCATAGATCACCTTATCATCCCTATGTAGTTACAAACTATATGAAGGGGCATTTTTAATCACCCTTTGAGTTGTCTTTTACAACTTTATAAGAGTAATCTATGTCTAAAATATCTGTGAAAAATGGTAGTGTTACAGTAAAGGTTGTGAGTTTAACATTCTCCAAAATTTCATCTTTTTAAAATTACCCTTAAAAAATGAGTTTGTTATGCCTTGTAACTAATAAGATCAGAAAATAAAGGTAAGATGGCCGTGGCATTTTTATAAATATCAAATGCTGGCTTTTGTCAGTCAATTTACCATTACCCCCTTACTTTAGTAATTACAAGACAAAAAAATCATTGTTTGATAGTAATTTTAGCAAAAAAATAGAGATAGAAGAGTGCTAATGTCCAATGCTTGTATCGGTCATCACCACCTTTTCCAAGCTTTTTGGGGTCAATTAAACGTGGATTTACAAATATGACTGGCCATGACAATTTGACAAGATTTTTATAGTCACCCGTCTACCTGGCACTAATCCTCCTCCTTTTTTCATCCAGACTTGGGACCAATATAGGTAAGGAGTGTGTGCGTGTGCAGCTATCCATGTGTGTGTGTGTGTGTGTGTGTGTGTGTGTATGTACATGTTATATGTTGATAAAGAAGTACGAGCACTTTTTGTAAATCAATGCATAGCATGAATAAATGCCATGACAATTAGGGCGTTCTCTGTAGCTAGCATATTAATTTTGCAAATCACATAATTTTCAAGGTATTTAACACTTATACCTATGCCACAATGTTGGTTTACAATAATTTCCATATTTCATCCGTATAAAGGCAAAAAAGAAAACTTTTGAGAGACACTCCCATCCAAAAAAATGTAGAAGTTGCTAACATCCAAGCGAAGGCCTGGAAATTACCATAACACATGCGTATGCCATGGAGGGGAGGTTCAAACGCAGACTTCTATAGATGCTAGGGTCAATGAAAATGAGAAAGTAAACTTTTCATTGGATTTGACGGCTAGAAGGCTATCATAGGCTTGATCATCTTATGGCGTCGGAGAGAGAGTTACTCCCACATGCATCTATGTATATAATATAAACAAGCTTGCCTTACTCAAGTTCTAGAATAGATTACCTGGGAGCGACTAGTACTCGGATCATCGTATGCTCATTCATTTTTGCGAAGTAAAAATAAAACAGGACACTTCAAATACAATCAAGCTATGTTTATGGGAACTTCCTATACACGCTCCGACAAAAATGGCCCAACCATTTCCATTTAAATTTCTCTAAAAGGAATATAAGACTAATTGCAAGGAGAATCAAGATAAAAGATACAAGACCACTCACCAAAGACCAAAGTAATTAACATTTTCAGCATAACTGTGCGCTTAGTACTAATTCTAGGAATTTGAATTGAATTTGCAAACCTATCTCAGAGGAAGAGCAAACAAAGCTATTGTCGTATTAATGGCTTAGTCCATGTGAAAGATAGTTTGTCACTCCTTAAGTAGGAGAAAAATAAATAATCCAATATATCGGTATGGCCAATAATTTTATGTAGTATTGGTATATATTGTTACTATTAGTATTTACCAGGAATATTAATAGATAATATCAGGTATCAGCCAAATAAGAGTTGATAACAAGGGAAATTTTTATTTTTCTTGATTTTCCTCCATGTTAATGTCATTGTGTATATATCATAGTTGCCATGAGTTGGTAAGGGGAACTGGTACGGATACGGGTACTAATACGTTTAGGTGAAAAAAGTTTCAGACACATTTTTTTATTGATACGTCTTCAATACGATGTTGGTACAATATAGAAACGTAATAGATGTGTTATAGGTACAAAATAGATACATGGATACAAGACAGATTCATCATAGAAACACAAGTTGTGTGACATAGATGTGAAATGGATGTGACATATATGATATTAGTATAACATTGGTGCTTCTTTTTTGCAACTATATATGAGAATTATTTGTATGTACTAATATTTATAATTTTAAATTTGATTTTAAGCACATGATTCATTGAATTCATATATCAATGGGTGTAAAAACACATGATTAAATTTATATGTTAGTAGTATATAATCATATATAATATAATATATCTAAAGTACTTCTTACAAAATATTACTCAAAACATATCTAAAGTATACATATAATTGTCAATCATATACACATGAAGCTCATTCCACGATTTCATGCTTTATAAAAAGAATGATTTCAATGTCCCTGAAAATCCGTAAAAGTCATGTTTTGACCTAATCTAATGGCTCTAAATGTGGCGACCTAGACCCACATGCCACAATATTGTCTGGTTCTGGGCTAGATCCCCGCCCCGGTTTTGTTTCTGGGATGGGCGTTACGTTTCGCCGTCCACAGCCAAAACGTGTCATGACATGCAGCGTCCACAATCACATATAGCCCAAGGTTTGGACTTTTCCCTATCCGATGTGGGACTATTACAATCCCCCCACCTTATAGAAGAGCCGTCCTCGGCTCTGATACCATTCTGTGACGACCCAGACCCACATGCCACAATATTGTCCGGTTCTTGGCTTAGGTCCCTGCCCCGATTTTATTTCTAGCATGGGCATTACGTTTTGCCATCCCCACCCAAAAAGCGTCCGCAATCACATATAGCCCAGGGTCAGGATTTTTCCCTATCCGATGTGAGACTATTACACTAAAAAATTGTTATATGGAAGAACAAAATTAATTTCATAAAATAAGTTTTTCGTTTAATTGAAATTAGTTTCTATATAAATTGAAACGGGTTTCTTTTTAAATGAAACGAGTTTCAATTATATATTGAAACGTGTTTCGGAAACATTTTAGAAAAGTTCCAAAAGAGTTTTGTAACAATCCCCGATACTGGTACGCATGGGGACGGTACAATAGGTTAAAACGGGTTTCTAGGTAACTATGGTATAAACTATAAATACTTTTTTGAAATAGAAGAATCATCAAGAATTGTTCAGGCCTCAAGGCATCCCCTTGCAATACACAACGCAAATTTTGTATCATAGGGCAATGCCCTAAACAATCATTGTATATAATTTTCCTTCAAGGCGAGTCGCGTATTCGTACAAAGAACAAAAGAAAAAGAGGAAGTGTGTTGGTATCTAAAACTACTTCTATACTACTTCGAATCGCCACTTGGAGTTGCAATTCAATCTAACTCGTTATGGGAGCTGTTGGTGGAAAGGTTTGAAATGAAGCTTTTTTATAAATAGGTTTGAGAAGAAGCTTGCTATGTGGAGAAGGAACTATCTATGATTGGGGATAAAATTATACTATTTAAGACAACCTTATTGTGCCTTCCCTTATACTCCATGTCTCTTTTCTAGATACATGAACAAGAACCCGATGATTTGGAGATAATCCAAAAAAATCCTTCTGTGAAGGTAGAAGGCAAGTTCACAAGTATCATTTCATGAAGGAAGAGTGCATCTAAGAAGGAGGTGACCTTGAAACCATGGTTGTCAATCTCTTATGATACATGAGACAATACGCAATACGATACACGATATTATAGAAAACGATACGTATCTATGATGTGTATCTATTTTTAACCGTATCTTACGATACACGTTACGATACATTAAGATACAAGATACATGTGAGTTCAATTATAGCTAATTTTTTATTTAAAAAAATTATCACTTACTTATCCCATCTCTAATCTCAAAAAATTATAAATAGAAAAAAAAAAAAAAAAACTATAAGAATAAAGAAAGAAGAGTAAGATGTCTATTATATGATTTTCTTTTCTTTTCTTTTCTTTTTAAAGATTTTTTGTATATATTTATAAATTTTTTCTATATTATAAAAATCTAAGTGTATCTTACGATACTCGATACGGTACGATACATGATACAAAAATTCTTGATTACGATACACAAGACGATACAGGATTTGACAACCTTGCTTGAAACCATTAGACTAAGAGATATATTTCCCTTCTTGGCAAATGACATTGAAGTTTGAAAAGGAACTACAATTTTTGTGGAAGAAAATCATTTGCAACAAATATGGGTGTTGTCTCTTTTGGGTAGATTGTGCCAAGAACTTGAGGTTGTAGGTCCTTTTTGTAGGTATTTGCATAAGAAAGAGGTTGTAATTCAAGAATTCTTTAATTGTTTGGTGGGGGAAGTTGTATGAGATATAGTGTTTAGAAGGAACATTAAGGATGATAAAATTGACTCATGGGTCGAGGTTGTCAGGAACTTGTGCTTCGGGCATATGAGGGATCATTGGTAAGGTGGTCTTGGTTTTTCTGGACGAACTAGGTTAGGTTAGAGAATAGGAGTAGATTAAACTCATTACTCATTAGTCAAGAAAAAATACCAAGGACTCGAGCTTCAGGCATATAAGGGGCAATTGGTAAGGTGGACTTCAGTTTTCTGGAGGGATTAGGTTAAGTTACCCAATAGGGTTAAAACATAGGAGGATTTTATGGTTGAGACTTTCTCCTTTTGTAGGTCTTTGCATAATGGTCATAATTAAAGATTTCTTTAATTGTGATGGTGGGGAAATTGAATGGGATATAGCGTTTAGAAGGAACCTTAAGGATGGGGAAATTGACTCATTGGTCGAGATGTTGGAGTGCTATAAAATGATCAATGGTCCTAGTAATAATGAAGATAGTAGAGTGTGGGAAAAGAAGTTCAAGAGTTGTTTTACTTCTAAAATTGCTTTTAAGATCATCACCAGAAAAGTTGGGGTGACCTCGCTAGGTGCTGGAGTTTGGATTGGCCTTGTTCATCAATGTATAAACTTTTTTATGGGATCAAAAAGCGATCAATGTTCCTAGTACTAGGGAAGAAAATAGAGTGGGAAGACAAGTTCAAAAGTTGTTTAACTTCTAACATTGCTTTTAAGATCATCACCAAAAAAATTGAGGTGACCTCACTAGGTGTTAAAGTTTGGATTGGCCTTGCTCCTTAATGTATAGATTTCTATAGAATTTCATTAGACAGCTACATGTAATAAAATGTTGACCAAGGACCACGTCAACCATCAGAAGATTCAATTTCCAAATCAGTGGATTTTTTGTCAGAACATACAAGAGTTAAAGGGCCACCTTTCCCTACATTATTCAATTTTAGAGAAACATAATATTTCGTCCTCAATCTTTTTATCAAGCTAGTGTTTACCAAAAAAACAGTAGAAATCTAGGAATGTTGGTATAGTGTGGCGATTGGCATTAAAGGACAAACTTTATTACAGATTCTCCTCTATGCCCTCATGTAGGGAATGTGGACTGAAATAAATTGTAGAGTGTTCCAGGATAAACCAAAGACCATGGAAAAAATGGTCGAACTAAGGGATTTATAATTCAATTGCGGTCCATAAGACAAGGGTTTCGAGGCATAATTATCAATATTTTAAGAGAGAATGAAAGATTATGGTATACTGTACCAAAAGTTAGGAGTTAGTTATAGCAAACAATCAAGCTCAATATTGACTTTGATAACAACTCTCTAAAGGTAATTTTGGCCCATCCATAGGAGTTATTTATAGTCATCAAGATGTCTGGGACATACTTGGGACTTCTCAGAATCATATATAAAAATGAGTGTGGAAGCTAAAGAACTTTTGCAGGGAATCCATATTCTAAATCCCATCTCGAAGGACCCACTATTGGGAAGGGGATTCTAAAAGCAGAATTAGTTGGATATCTACGAAAAATGATGGTCCTTGGATATTTTCCTTTCTCCCCATTGTGGCATTAGACCATATCAATGGTCTAAAAATCTTATTCAAACACATTCTGAAAGAGGAAGATAGCATGGTGGATTTTTTAGCTAGAGATGAAGTTATGAAAATATCTGCATATCTCGAGGATAGTTTGCTTCTCCCTTGATCGCATTTTTTTCTTTTTTCCTTTTTTCTCATTGAAATTTTCACTTTATTTCAATAAAACCACATTCATCAAAAAAGAAAAAAAAAACTAAAATATTCCCTTTATAAATAGTGAATCAAAATACATAATATTAATAAAGAGGACATCAAAATTCAGCATAGTCAAGAATACAAACTCAACATTTCTCAGTTCCTTATATGTCTATTTTATTTTATACAACGTGCTTTTTTTTCTTTGCAGTATTGATTTTGGTCCCAAATGGAAAGCCCGTATAGAAGTTACGCAAATCTCTTATCCATGTAAACTATCATGGCTCTCTTAATTCAGTATCTAAAGTAATAAGAGATAGAATTATGCTATTCCTAGTACATCTAATCCAAGAACGCCAGACTTATGCTTGAATTTATTTTTTTTGGGCTCAGTATCAGCATAAAATTTTCTTTTGGGGGGTCAGTATGCGCATAAGTTTTTGTAAGCTTGACTTCATTCATTTATGTAGTAGTTTGCAGCTTCGTTATTATTTTGCTTACACATATTTCTTAACAGGTAGCTAACAGCCAATTCTCTTTATATACACTACAAAAAGTCACTTATTTGAAAATAAATATTCCCATCAAAGCAAATGATGCTGAAATACCAATGCGAGGAAAAAAAATCATTATAGCAAGAAACGCTTACCTAAGAGAATAGTGCAAAAGAAAGCCCTCAATCAGAATCTTCACGATCCATTCCAAAATACTTATTGCACAATTTTGCAAATATCTTCATAGTCGACTGCCGGAAGCACCCGACCATCATATATACCCTTCTCAATCTGGACCTTAGCACAATAGTTATCAGTGTCGACTGATAACATCCTCGCACTCGATCCACGATACGCTCCATTCACTATCCTCACGAGGCCTCCGATCTGCGGGATCACCGTTTCAAGCTCCTCCTGATCAATCCTCAGCACATGTTTGCTATCAAGCATCTCAATTTCTCCAACATACTTGTCAATAACCTTGATAGCCACCCCCTTCTGTTTATAATACCCTTTATCAGCCAATGCTCTACTCATGACTTTTACGACAATTCCTTCACAGAGCCAATAATCTTTTCGATTACTCCGTTCCTTTTCCTTTTCCTGCTCTTTCATCAAATCGTCGAGAGCCGACCCCCTGCCACTGCCTTTTACCGGCTTACCCCCACTCTTAACATCATTAGAATCCTTCTCGCTCTTAATTTCTTCAAAAACAATTTTGGACTGCTCGGAAATCTCAGTAGTAACCAATTTGGAGGTTGAACCAAGAGAAAATGCAATTTTCCCACCCTGCTCCGATTTTGGCACAACCAAATCAGGCAATGCCGGGCCATTTTCAGCCAACACCGGGAATAACTGTTCAGCCCGTTCGATCTGTTTCATGATTGCCCGCTCTTGTTTCTCCTCTTCCACAAGATCTGACTTCAACCGCTTATTCTTGAGCTTTTCCTTGAAAAGGGTCTCGGAATCTCGATCTATATAAGTCATGAACCAACCTTTCGGGGTCTCTTCAACCTTGCATTTCCCAGTGCGGCCCAAGTACTTCACGAACTCCGTGAGGGTCGCCCACTCGGTCGAATTCATATGGACATGGTGGCGATCAGCTATGTACTCATTGTAGACCACAGTAGCAGCGACGCGACTGAAACGGTGGCTGCGCCGCATGTGCTCAAGGAACAGGTTCTCAAATTCTTCGGAGTACCCGTCGATGATGCGGTTAGGGTTTTGGCCAAAGACTTGCATCTGGCGTTGGTGGCTTTCGCTCATACAGTGGCATTTGAAGCCGTTCTCGTCTCGGCACTGCTTCTGGCACATCTGGCAGTACCACCGCAGTTTCTGGAGCCCCTTCGCCTTAATTCGATTCGCGATCGCCTTCGGTGTGAGGAAATCGTTCTTCCCCATTGAGAAAACTTCGATCTAGATTAACCCTAGATTTTGGTTTATAATCCGTAAATCTGCCGAATCTCCGCCAACGCAAACTAGAAACCTTAGCTCTATGTCAAAATCTCTCCCTTCTATGGGGTTACCGATGAAGAAATTACGTAAATAATCATCGAAGAACTGTTAATTAAAAGATGAAATAATTAACGGAACCACCATAAAAATTACAGCTTCATCGAAACCAAAAATATAAAACAGATCTTCAATACAAATATGAAACAAATCACATTAACAAATTCTTCATCTTTTTTAAAGGTTTGTGTGTAATGTAATCTGTTAAAGAAAAAAAAAAATTAGTTATTTTTTCTATAGAAACAATATTGAGGAGCACGCATGGTAATTAACAAAAAGAAATGCAAAAACTTATGAAATTAGAGTGTTACCTTTCAGAGTGGAATCGAAAATGCTTGAGAGAGAGAGACTACGCTAGGTCAGCGAGTTACCAATAGCGATCTGGTCAGCCGAACATATCACCGACCCTCACGACCTGGGTTTCTTACTCCGTCGTCAACATATCCTTGACCCGTTGGGTCGGGTCCTGCAGTCAGCACTCTACCCAACCCGAGGGTCCAGGTCTAGTCAAACAAAACGTCAGGTTGAGTTGGATCAGGCAAATTTCAGGCTGGGTTAGGCCTACATAAAACTAAGGGGAAAAGGGCTTTTGAATTAAGTCGGGTCTTCAGGTTAGGCGTCGAGTGCAGTTCGGTTTTCGAGTTGGATCACACAAATACTTTAACCCATCAGGTCGGACCTTTCCCTTGATACATCGGATCAAGTCGGGTCGAGGTTCAACATCAAGTCAGGTCTGGTACATGCCCTTGACCGGTCGGGCAGCCAAAATTTTTGCGTGATCAGACTCATTTACAGCTCTATCAGTGACTAATCACTCGAGAGGCTACTGTCCACCGCTAGGGGCGTTCATGGGTCGGATTGGGACCTAGTTGGAGGCCCGTAAGCCTTAATGAGTTGGGTCTTATTCTTGACTCATACTCTTCTGTGAACCAATTCTTGGTCCTAGTTGCAATTTAAAATTATGTCCTTTCATACCATTTAAATAAAGACTCAGTATTTTGGGGGCTTGTACCTTGTTTCAACACTATTTAAGTCATGTGATCTGAAGGTCGTGATGTGATTTGAAGGCCATGATTTAAGGATCTTTGATATAAAAGATAGACACGAAACGCAATGTCTATCACTTGATTCAACCCAATCCAACGTTAATTTACGCCGAGCAAGTTAAAACAAATGATAGAAATCATATTTTTTGTCAAAATATATCACCAAATATCTTTAAAGTTGTGATGGTCTCACATTGAATAGGAAAAAGTCCTAACCCTAGACTATATGTGATTGCGGATGTTACATGTCATGATGTATTTTGAGTGGAGACTTAAGTCATGCCAAAAATAAAACGGGGCAAAGGCCTAAGCTCAAAACCGAACAATATTATGTGAGCCTTGATCGTTAGAAGAGCATAACTTTCAAATCAGATGGCTTAAATAGAGTTAAAACGTGACAAAGTCTAAAAATATTAAATCTTCCTTTTAAATTATTTATAACCGCATAATTTTGAAGAAAAGTTGGACCCTTTGACGATTTGCAACAGTATTTCTTATTTTGGGAGAGAAAAGATATGGATAAGATGTCTTTAGAACTCTTTATTCCCCACGTATTAATAAAATAAAAAAAGAACTCTTATATCCCTCCCCTTACGATGGTAATGGCTTTACTTTCTTTTCCTCTAACTATTTATATGTTTCAATCTCGCCAATTGTCAATTGCATGTCCAAAAGTTTAACAGAAGTTTGAATAGTTGACGATTCAGGAATCTCTAAATCTATGCTTATTTATCGTCTACCCATTAAGAAATCTCCGAATTTATACTCATTAAAGGCAAGGATCAAAATTTAGAATTACGATTCGGTGGGACCGAAACCAAAATTTTGGCCAAAAACTACAAAAGGGACTGAAATGATTAAAATTTTGGGATTTTGTTTCAGTTTCGGTGGGGACCGAAACCGAAATTTTGGTCATTTCAGCCAAGATTTTAATCCTTTATTAACAGTCTTCAAAGCTTTTTCGCCGCTTGCAATGCTTAGCTATTTGACTAGTAATTCATTGGATTCACATTATAGCCTTTTATATGAAACCGTGCACAAAGAACTCTATGTCGCAGGGGCAGGTTCAATCCCAGTTTACCTATCAAAATGAATAAAGAAATCATCCACAAAGAACACATGCTAGAGGCTCTATTATTCCGACGAAGTGGCAATGGATAAGGGATGAGGGAAGCGGGAAGTGACATCCTCCACTCTGAGATGTGCACAGATTTTTATGCTCACCAATTTCTGCATCTCAAGTTCCACTCACTACACAGGTAACAAGACACGCTCATTGCCTGCAATGAGCCCATTGTACACAAATTTTTAATGAAACCTCTCATCTATTAAGGGGCCCGATGAAGGTCCCTTAAAAATAAGGTTTTTATGATATTTTGCCGAAAATTAGCACTATAGGGTAGAAAGTAGAAACTATTGTTTATTGACGGGTGTGAGTGAGCACGTGTGTGTGAGAGATAGGAGTTTTGGCGTGCTTGCCAAGTACCCGCTCGGGAAGCGGGAGACTTCAGTTCAAATCCCCCTTGAGTCCACCCTAGGGATTTATACCCTGTGTTGACCTGGCATGTGCTAACTTGGGGCGTGTACCTGCCCCTCAGCTATTAAAAAAAGAGAAAAACAGAGGGGAGAGAGAGAGAGAGAGTCTAAATTACATATGATTAGGAAAGTCAAAAGTCAGAAAACTACAAACAATCCAAGCACTTTGAGACTTTCCTTCTTAAGGGAAATATCTTTTATTAAAAGTTTAGCAAAGGAAAAACAGCAGCAACTACCTTCTCTCGAAGATTGAATTTCTTGGCTATCAATGGCCGAACATCTTCGACTCCGACTAAGCTCTCCAAAAAAGGAAGTAATGAAGGCAGAGCTTGATCTGAACGGTCATCAAACCAGCTTTCGATGGGAATCCCATTGTCTACTTGGAAGCCAAATGCCTGTTCCCAAATAACAACAAAAAACTGGTGAACTCAAAACAACTTTTCAGATTTTCTTTCAAGCAAGAAAAATACGTATATATAAAAATTGCATTCCTTTTCTTTAGTAAAGAAAATTCAGATGTTCGGGTCCAGACAAAATGATTCACGCCTTCCTTTTGCTTGGAGGTTAAACCGTGTGAAACATAGTGAACAAAGCTTAACCAGACTGTAAAAACATACAGGCTCAATGGGGACGAATGAAAACCTCCGACAGGGAATGGGATCAAGTCCATGATCTCTAGCCTCTTCCGTCATAACCAGAGTTACCTAGTTCGCTATTTAACCGGCAAATCGTAAACCGGTTCGCTCCTGTTCGTCACTGGTGGGCAAACCGTCCTACTCACACTTCAATTTTATTTTATTTTCCCACCGATGCAAAAAATAACACCAAGAATGCTCGAACCCATCCCACTTTTTTCAATTCCCAGAAACCTTACCAACCATCCAAGCTGCTTGTCAGTGCTGACTTGATGTATAAACTTTCATATAAACAAAATCCGATTTACATTTAATGTTTAAACTTAAAGCTTTATAAAATATGTTACAGTTTTTATCCATAACTCATCCTACCCTCAGGGAACCAAGTTCGCTTGGATGTAGCAAATGGCGAATTATGAACCCGAATTCGAACCAAGCGAATCAGGTAACACTGGTCATAACTGATACAGCATAAGGCTGCCCTTAATCAGCTTTCCTTAAAAGACTGATACAGGGGCCTTTTTACAGTATGGCATGATATTATAAAAATTTCAGAAATTTAAGTTCAGTTTCACCCAAGAACTATGAGAAAGAGGTGGTAGCTCCCGCTAAAATAGTTAAGCCTCGGGAGATGCACAAGTATTTATGAGCACACAAATCAAAGAAAGTACATTTCTAACAGTGCATACCCAAGCATTTCCTAATATTAGCAGAGGGAGATTGACTCAAGTGGCGCTCGGATCAGATACCTGATACAATTCTCTAATGCTTATCAAATTGCATACGATGAAGATATAGTGCATGCCGTAGCTGAAGACAATACCTGTGGGGAATTGTCGATAATGATCACGCGTGCCAGATCACGGCCAAGAACTGACAGATCCTTAAGGTAATTCCCCTCCACAAAAACACAGGACTCGCGGTAAACCCGGTGACGGAATATCTTCCGTTTCGGATCCAGTACATTGAGAAGCTGCTCTGCGTAGATGCTTTGGCTGGCTGTAAAAATGATAATTTCAAAGAGGCTAGCAACCCTTTCCATGAACTCCTTAAGATGAGGGCGACATCGTACATAAACAGTGTGCTCCTTGAGATTAAAATTTACAGGAAACGTAAAATCGGCATCCTCACAGTGTTCAAGAGTGGAGTGCACTAACGTTTCTGCCGAGTTAGAAAAGTTGAAGTCAGTAAATAATTCAAGTTATTAGCAAATACTTAAAACTTCATTTCACCAAGGCTACACCTTTTAGCCACCTTTTCCCGAGAAAACACGACTTTGACAACTTCTAGCTCCATAAGTCACATCACGTGCATAGTCACCAAGTCGGGGTTCAGAAATAATTTGGTAAGGTTAAAAATCGGAAAAATCCTGCAAAATTTGGCAAGTTCGGGGAAATATTTGCAAAAAAATTGGAGAGAAAATTTAAAAAAAAAAAACAATAAGTTTAAAAAGTAAACCATATATTTAGAAATATTAAAAATACAATTTATTGACTACAGTTGGGAATTATTCGTGGTTTATTCACGAAATTTTCACGACACGGATTTTTTAACAAAATCATGAACAATTCGGGAGTAATTTGCAGAACCTCAAATTCGTGAATAATTCACAAATTTTGTGACTATGATCACGTTAGATTTGGAGACTCCAAAGCATTTATCCATAATTCAGACTCTAAATGTCATATTATTCCTTTGAACTTAATGGTCAGTAGCATAAGATGCCACTGACTGTATAATTCAGACTCTAAGTATTAGTACTTCCCTTTGGATAAAAACTATATCCGAGGACCACAATTTTAACAAGTTACAGCAAGCAAAATGAAAGAATAATGACCAAGATCTAATCCTTTAGTCCAAGAAATGCCAACAGTTTAGGAAAGCTAATATTATAGATTGTAGCTCAAAATGGAATAGCAGTTTTTACCAAAACACTCTGTACATGAAGTTCAAATACGAAAAAAAGTAACAATTTCTAAATCACTAATACGTCTCACAATACGGGTCTACACGGCCCGTATTGTGAACTAAATCCAGCTTCGGTGGGCGGCCCCGAAGCATGTATTATAATATCGACGCAGTTCCACTGAAGTAGTCCTCACGCTTCAGTGGACTTGCCCCGAAGTGGATTGAATTCGGAGGGAACCAATTGACAGGGCTAAACACGCTTCGGTAGGCTGACCCCGAAGTAACCCGGATTCAGCCCATGTTGCAATCTTTTGGTCATCTAGAAATACCCTCTATTTTTCAGTAATTAAAATCGGCACAGGCAACCTTTTAGTAAAAAGCCAAATGGAATAAGTATCTTAAGCAAATTCCTGCAACCTATAAGCTATATTTACTTTACTTCTAGTGTGAGGTTTAGGGTTAGGTTGCTAGGGTTATCGTTAGATTGGTAGAAGAGAATAATTGAGAAAAAGAGAGAAAGAGAAACTAAGAGAGAAAAATGACCTCATAAGGATTTGTGCCCCTACAGATCTTTATATTAATTCTCAATGACTAAAATACTTTTATAGTAATATACAACTACTCGAACACCCGTAACCAACGTAACTCACACACACACACACCAATACTTATCATGCCTAGTTTGACAAGGACACTCTGAAGTTGAGAGGGACCAAGCACCTTAATGAAAATATTCACCAATTGTTCCCAAGAGGAGACCTTAGGAGTGTCAATGATGTTGGCTTGATTTTTCCCAACAAAAAGTAACCGTCGACTTCAATGTCCCTCGTTCACTCATGAAGAACAGAGAGAGTAGCCATATCAATTGTAAATTGATTATCGCAATGCAGAGGCATGGGAATGCATGGAGATCTGAGCTCAATGACAAATGAGTGAAGCAAGCTCACATGTGCCATGTGTCATAGCTCTATACTAAGACTCAACACTAAATTTGGAGACCACATCTTACTTCATACTTTTCTTCAACATCAGGCTACCTCCAAGAAAGAACAATAGCCAGAGGTAGAAGACGATTAGTGGGCACTTTCCTATATAGTCCGCATCACTATAATAATACATCTGCTGGCACTGGAGATGACAAGCGGAAATCTTGGGGCCTTCTCCCAAATACTCAAATGGGAGTTGATATTGATTGAGTTCATCCCAACGCATCAGTCATGCATATGATTCAATGCAACCCATAAGTGTGTAGTGGTCAAATGGAACATAAACATATTGTAGATAGGTTCCTCCATTATTAAAAATTCACCCTGTATAATTGTCAATCTCCCATCACACATAAGAGGGATCCGGAGGTGAAGCTATCGGAATGGATCAAAGTATATGGTTGAGCTACCTACGGATGGCCAAATAATAATTTATAGACTGCACACAGTAGAAAGTTAATGCCATTCAACTTCACACGCATAATACCATGAAAAGCAATTCGATCTGAAGATCCACTAACAACAGGAGTTTTAGGTTCCATACTTGCCACCAACAAAAATTAATAGTGGGCAAAACCTCCACTATAACCCAAAGAGGAAGAAAGGGAGAAGGAAAACTCTCTACTCACCTTAAAGAAAGAACTAGGTGTTGCAGTCTACATTCGCAAAGAAAAACAATGAAAGAGTTCACATCGTTCACCATGGGATTCATCACAACCAATACCCATATATTGGCACAAAATACATCATAACTCCATCAATATGAATATGATCACAACCAAATCAAATGCAGAATCATAAGAAGTGAGAAACGATGCAACTTGTACCAATAAACCACCAAACACTAACATGAATCAATGGAAAAACAGATTAGAAAGGAGAAGACGTGAAACACGGTGATATAAGAAAAACTCCAAAATGCTTGCATGCAAGATCGAATCACTGAAGCATTATTAGGGCTTAATTGGGGATGCAAAACTGATCAGAAAGCACTAGATCTTCCTCTCTTTTTTTGAGTCCACAGACAACGTGATCATAGAAAAACATGAAAGAGAAGATTTTCTTTCAAAGACAAATATCTGATCCAATTGATGTGGAGATGTCTTGCATTCGAGGTCAAAAGGTTGACCCTACTGATGTCAGCATGACATCATGCACACGTCAGCATAAGAGGAGTAATGTCAGTAATGGGAAGATGTGGAGTCAATGGCTCTGATACCAACTTGACTTCTTGCATGAGGTTTAGGGTTAGGTTGTAGAGCTGGGTTAGAAGGAAGAAAGAAAGAAAGAGAGAAAGATGACCTCATTTGGATTTGTGTACCTAGTAGTCCTTATATTAATAGTCAATGACTAAATTACCCTTACAGTAATCTCTATCTACTCCCACCCATAGTATACATTGTATCTCATTACTCATATATTCACAAACACCAATATTATAATTGTGAATTGTGAAACACATCATGCATCAAGACATCGCCAAAACAATTCTTTGGCAAGGGTTGTAGAGTTCAAAACTGTCTGGACTTCCTCCATTGAATCAAAAAATTCTTATGTGTTGATGCTTAAACATACATTATCTCTATCTATTTGCTGCATGCCAAAATTATACTAATGATTTTTGTAAAACTTATTGCATAGTTTAATGTTGTTTCGATTGTTTTTCCTGATCTTGGAAAAGTGCTCCAATTTTTGTGAATTTAAGATATCTTTGACATCTAGGCTTCAGAAAAAACTATCCTAAACGGAGTTGATCAGTTTTTTGTTTGTGGAGTTATTTTTTGAATCCAATGGCTATTTTTAATTCTGTAATTCTTTTTCATCTCACCGTAGGTACCATTAGACACCATCCGTCGTGCTAAAATGCGTTGATCTGAAGTCTAAAGTTTTGTTGTTTTGCGAACATCTGAGGTATTTTTTCCTCTGTGTGAACTTTTTTCTCATCACTGCAGAGATCATGCTGGGGCCAATGAGGTGTTAGACGATTGATTCAGCAGTAGATTGTTGTTGGTACCCTTATTTTGGTTGTTATTCACCTTTTCAAATTGTTTTAGAGCATCTACTGAATCTGATTTTGCCTGAAACCGGTCATAAATCCTCCTATATGTCTAATTGCCTGCAGTTATTTGATCTGGCTGTGATTTTTGGAGTTTTTTTTATAGAGCTTTGGATAACTAAAACAGTGTTACTTTTGGTTTCAAGAGAAGTTTGAAGATGTATTTACTGTTTTCTCAATGAGATTGAAGAGATATTATGTTTCTCTTCTATTTAAATATTGAATTATGGTTACTCAGGGATATTTAAGCTTATGAGGATATATGATGGTTGGTTTCTATGATATTTTGGTGATTGTTATTGGACTTTAAAGCGTCGAGATTTTATATGTTAAGAGTTGAAATTAATTGGGCACTTTTCATTTATTTGGGGTCACATTTTTAGTGATCCACAATTTAAATCTACTAGGGATTGTCTTCACAAGCTTGATTATTATTTTGGTACATGCGCTTTCAGTGTGATTGGTGAACATGATAAAGATCACTGTTATGGTGTGCAGGGGTATTTGGATAGCCCCCAAATTTATTCATATGCGTGTATTATCACACACCTTCATTTGATACATCTGCTCGGGTAGCTACTCCATTGCCACCTCCATCTTCTTGGATCACTGACTCAAGTGCTATTGATCATATGACATGCAACTCTCAGGGCTACTCATTATATTCCCTACATCTACATCTGCACAGGTTTACCTAGCTGATATTTCCACCACTCTTATTATGAGGGTAACCAATCTAGTATCTTATTCACTTTCCTTCTCTAATGTGCTCCTCATCTCTTTACTAATCTTCTTACAGTTGGTAGTCTTTCTAAGCAGTTAAATTGTTCTATTACCCTTCTCATTATACTGTTCAGGATCTTGCTACCAACTAGAACTGTTGGGGTGTGTGTGTGTGTGGGGGGGGGCCTTGTCGCTAGGTCTATTTTTTATATCTCTTCTACTTTATCATTTCCAATTGTTACTAGCCCTGATACTCTTTCTCTCTGGCATGCCAAACTGGGACATATTGATTTTCAGACTTCGGGATATTTTATTCATTCCTTTAAAACCATTTGCAAGTCAATTCAGTTTTAATATGATGTCTGTATCCTTTCAAAACAGATTAGAAAACTTTATCCCTCCTGAATCCACAGGTATTTTTCTCCTTTTAAGTTATCTTTCCTGAATGCACAGGGGTCCATCTTCCATTACCTCCCTTGATGGTTTTCAATATTATGTATTTTTCGTTGATAATTACCCAACATGCTACCTGGGTTTAGCTCTTGAATCCAAAGATCAAGTGCTCTCTGAATTTCAGGAACTTCAATCCATGATTCGGAATCAATATGGGGTTCCTATTAGAACCCTCCGCTCAAATAATGGGGTTAAGTACATTACTCATTATTTTGTTCGTTACCTACAAGAGTATGATATTGTCCATACCCTCTAACAAAATGGAGTTGTTGATTGCAAAAATAGTTATCTCAACGTTGTAACTCGTTCTTTAGCGAGTATGCATATGCCTAAAACTCATAGGTCGTTGGCGTTACTTATTACATGTTTTTTTATTAATTACACCCCTTCTCAAATTTTAGGTGGTCATACTCCTTTTCTGACTTTATGTATTTAAGGTTCCAAGTTTCCTATTGAGCATCAGGTATTTGGGTGCACTTCATTCAAGAGCTTCGTCCTAGCCGTAAGAATTTAGATGACAGGCCTATTCGTTGTGTTTTTAGAGGTTATTCCAGTAGGCCTATTCGTTGTGTTTTTGGAGATTATTCCAGTACATCTAAGGACTATAAATGTTATGATCCCAAGTCTCGTCAATTATTTACTTCTATGGGTGTTACCTTTGTTGAGCAAGTGCCACATTTTTCTTCTCATCAGTCCAAGTCAATTTTTATCCTTACACTTGTCAATGGCATCACTGTCTCTCCTATTACTCTGCCTGTTCATCAAGTTTCTCCATCACCTACTTCCACAGCCGCTGCTCCCTCTCATGTCCAGCTTCCATTACAAAGCAAAAGCAGTTTCGCACTTATGTTTGCAAGCATCAATATGAGCCTCCTCGATCAGGCCACAGTCTCAGCCCTCAGTGCAACTAGATCCAGTTGGTAGTTCTCCCCTCATGCATTCTTCTATAGCTTCACTTACAAATCATGTTCCTTCATTGACTAATAATTCTGATTTTGATTTACCTAACTCTTCACAAGGGAGTTATGTTCATGTGTTACACTTCATCATCAAGTTATGTATGCGTGTTAGCAAGCTATATCTTCTTATAAGGCCTTTCTCTGTACTGTTGAGTGTTGATACTGTCATCATCCGTCACACTGTCGATACAGTTCTTTCTTATCCTGGAGACCTGGACGGGAATCTGCAATGATAGACGAAATGAATGCCCTTGAGAGTAATCATACTTGGGGATTAGGAAATTGTACCCCTTCCTTCGGTACAGAAGATTGTTGGATGAAAGTAGATCTCTGTAGTAAAATTTTAAGATTTAGATATAAAATTATTATACCACTACATAATTTAATATGAAAATCAAAATAGTATTAATAATTTTCATATAATTAAAACATATTTAAAAAAATTGAAAACATTTATAACGATAAGTATCAACGAATTAGCAAGTATTGACAATACCTAAGGGATATTGATATACGTGTGTATCCATATCGACTGAACTAAAATATGCATCAATATCAACAAGTTTTTAAACCATGGTCTAGGGCACTATGAATTAGATTTTACTTGGAATTGGATATTTGGTTGTTCGTTCCCTCCTTTTTTTCCATTTCTCAATACCAGTTTCCAATCCCACTTGAGATGCTAGGCACAGATTAAGTTCCCTAGTCAACGCCCTAGCACAGCCCCATCTATAGCTTGAATCAAGACAAGAATAACCAAAATCTTTGATAAATACCTTTTGTAAATAAGGCTGAACCTCTTCGTAACCACTCAGACAGTCAAATAATCCCACACATTCTGGATTTTGAAGCACTCAAAAGCATGCTCAAATAAATTTAAATTCTACAAGTATCTCAACCATCCCACTTTGTTCTCTTTTGAATCCTCCACTAAAATTTTCATCGTCCCCTATTCTCTACATCTTCCAATAGAGGTTAGCATCTTCGAGCTTTCTTCATATAGTCTCAAGGCATACAAGTAAATGACAAACCAACTTGTGCCATCAACATAAGCACAAGCACATCTAGGGACATATAGTCCAAATGCTTAGGTTCCATGTTCTTTTCTGGAGAAAAATTTTCATGGATCACTGGCTTCTAGACATATGCTATCTTGGCACTCGTCACTATCAATGAAACAGCTACTTAGTGGGATTTCGAGGGATGCAAAATGAGCATCAAAGCCTAGTTTGTTTGCATCCAAACAAAATGTGAAATTGATGCAGGTGTTTTGTCCTCAAAATTAATGTTACCAATCTTAAAAAGCTTAATTACTGGCCAGGTAAAATTCAATTGTAAGTTCATCAAAACAATATAATCTACCATAATATTTGTACGTATGGGACTAAGATATAACACTGCTGCACTAGCACTCTACCAATTGCCAACTTATGGTCTGGAATTGTTTATTCATTACAACATAGGTCAGCAACATCAGAATACAGCCATCACAACTGCATGCCACCTAACAAAGAATGACTCTGTTGACATTTTTCATTTAATTTTTCAGTTATGTTATTATTTCTTTTGGCTAATATCTCATCATTATGAGAACAGCATATGTGGATCCACAAATATGACTTGCCATCTTAAACAGGCATTTGTAATATTTTTTTACCAGTGCAGCTTTCTATGCGATAGGATTTGTTCATAAATAACAAAATCATCCAAAATATTGTTCACCCCAACTCACAAGTAAAATACAACACACTGTTCATCTTACTGATGTACATGGTTCCTATATTTTATTTTCATTTTTAACTATATTTTTAAGCGTGCGTTCGAGTCAATACATGCTGGGGACATGGAAACCAAAGTTTAGATGCAATCATAGACAGCAAGTTGGAATCCATCTCTCATTATGATCCCAGAATATAGTGACCATGCTATTCCTGTTAACCATTTTGCTCTAGATCTCTGATAGCCTCTTACAGTTTCAATCAGATTTTTTTGTTACCTTGGCCTATCCCGGAGTCACAAAGACCAGCATTATATCGCTTGCTTTTTTAGGTCCTAGTCTCCGTTGCCCTCTCCCTGAAGAGAACAAAACAGTTAACAGCTGTCAAGTGCCTAAGTTGCATATTGGAACATGACCTCCATGATAGAACAAAGAACCTTCAGTCATTCAGTAAATTAAAGTTTGTACGAAATACAAAGCTTGAACCATAAGCTTCCCATAATAAAATATTTCCAGATCGCCCATCTGATCACTGGCAAGAAACAAGAAAAAAGCAGAATATACCAAGATTTAATAGAGAACATTTTTCCATTTAGCCAATATTATTCACAGAACATGACTATTCATTAATAGTCAATCACCACATAAAACATACTTAAATTGAAGTGAAGAAAATTTTCATAGCAGCAACTTCTAAATGGATGGTTTCAAAGCTCCAAATAATTAAATGAAAATAAATCTCCTTAAAATTTTATGGCATATGATTTGGGTAAAACTAACTTGTACAAACTGAGCTAGCAAATCAATCAGAAGGTTAAAAGTGCATCATCCACAGAGTATGGGCCAGGCTGAATTGATAGACTCTTGCAACAATTGCATTACTAAACAACAAATATAAAAATAAAAATAAAAGCAATAACTGATACTGTAACTGATACCCGATGTATCTAAGTTTCAGAAAAACATATCAATCATGCTTGCACAGTGTGAATGTACACAAAGGGAAAGCAGTAATTAAATTTTGGAACTCATTTTTAAACTAGATATTAACCCCAGGCACACATCAGATTCCCTACCATATTCATATTTCAATTTATATAAAAGGGAAATATAATCATTAAAAAAAAAAAAAAAATTAAAAAAAGCAGAATAAAGTTTCTCACCATCTAAATCCAAAACAAGAGTGGTGGGAGGACAACTCCGTGTTTGCTTTGGTAGTAACATGGGCCGAAAAGTAGGAACTACTGTCGACAAGTCGGGCAAATTCCTTATGAAAAAGTACGGGTCAAAATCATCAATTTCGTCACCTTCGTCACCCTCCGTACAAACTTCTGTAGACATTGAATCTTGATTTGGCTCATCAATGCACTCTAACTTTGAATGCTGCATCGCAAGATATATTGCTGATACTTCAGAAGACAGGTTGCCCGCAACTTTATCATCTTCATCAGAGTGTGAGACTGCAAAATTTGCTTCAGCAGGATTCGTTGAATCCACAGCCACCGGATCCACGTTCATATCATTAGGATATGTTGTAGGCACTTCTATACAAGACTTCTGGCCACATTTCTTCTGTTCTTTCTTTCCAATCAAATTGGAGGAGTCTAAAGTACCAACACAGTTCACCATATCAACTTTTGATTCTTCAACTGCACAATTTTCATGGTTTGTCTGGTCTTCACTACTAAAATACTTAATGAAGTCCACTGCTCAAAAGAAGATAACATCACATACATCAACATGCCAGCAAAAATTAAACCGCATATAGCTAAAACATATTTGTCCAGGTATACTATTAAAACAAAGTTTCCGCATGCTCAAAGAAAGGTACTTAAACCAAAAGTAAATAGATTTCACCTTTGACAATCTAATAAAGATAATGTATATCAGGTAGGGACTGACTCTCCTGACTGTCATTTAAACACCAAAACGGGGTTTAAATGATCTTACCATCAATGATTTAAGATGTGGGTTATCCAAACCATCAAAGTGAAAGATCATAGATTGAAGTGCAACAAGCCCAAAAAATGGCGTTTTAGGGAGATTTAAACCATCCGATCTGTTGACTATAATATCAACCGTTGTTTTTAGTTTTAATGGTTGATATTAAAGTTCGTCAACCAGATGGTTCATATCCACTTATCGGCAGATTTCATTGGGCTAAGACATATTCCAATGGCAAATTGCCACTTGGGCAATTTAGATTGATCATAGATGTGTGCCACATGGCATAAGATAAATCACATTTCAATGGTGTGAGATAAAAAGTGACATTTTAATGGTGTAAGATCATTTAAACACCATTTGATGTTTAAATGTCAGTCAGTAGCCATTATCCCTATCAGGTATAGACACTATAAGGGAAGGAAACCAATCAGCATTCCCAGATATCCTAGACACAGATACAGGTATACATGCTATAGAGTATAAAATAAATATTCTATCCATAAATACATACACATACTCATTTTTTTTTATAACAACCCATTCATATTTCTAATGACAGAATAGTAACAATATGACAATTTGTTTGGAAGCTATGAATTTAATACAAAAGGATAAAGTAGGCTAAATACTAGTGTTCAAAAAACTGAAATCGGATCGTAAACTGTTCCTAGGGTCAAATCAAATGGAATCATAAAACATATTAAACTTTCAAATATATTGAAATGAGACAGAATGAATTGCACATTGAAAGAATAAAATAAAAAAGGCCACTACTAAACTTAATCATATTATCTGTGTTCAAGGCAAGACCCATGACAAAGGATCGTAACTTATATCACAACTTCAAAAATCATCATCATCATAGTCCTATTTCTTCACCCGTTTCTGATTAGCGCTAAGCTCTATGTAACTTTGCAATCCTTCATATCCCTTCTCACGGCTGCCATACAGGTCTTCATTGATCTTCCGCTTTTCCTACGTCCTTGTGCTTGTAGAATCCCAACCTTCTGTATAGGGTCTGCTTCTGGCCTCCTATGAACATGCCCAAACCACCTCAAGCGAATCCCAATAATTTTTTTCCTTTATAGGTGTTACACTCAAATTTTCTCTTATGTACTCATTTCATACATTATCCTTTCTTGTTACTCCACACCAATGTTCTTAAAATCATCGGGCGATCGAGGGGATGTTCAGGCGGAAATTGCTGGGCAGCACCCGAGCGGACGCCCCAAGATCTGAGCGGCCACTATATATATATATATATATATATATATATATATATATATATATATATATATATATATATATATATATATATATATATATTGCACTCTACAACTTAGGGTAGGTTATTTGAATTATTTGCGCCCAATTTATAACTGAGGGTTGTGTTAATTGCACCCAAGAAGGGTTCTTTGCTTATTTGCACCAAATTTCTAACTTAGGACGGCATTAGTTGCACCCAAGCATTGTTGTCAAATGGCTTAAATTCGCTTAAGCGATTTGGCTCAATTTCGCTTAAGCGAATCGCTTAAGCCATGGCATACTTTTCTTTACATACTAATATTCAAAATTATAACTTTAATTTTGATACTGAGTACCAACATCACCTACTTTGGGTCGTTGATGGTATAGATCTATCATCATGATCATCTTCCATATAGCCTTCTAAAACAACATCTTGATCATGTTTTTTCCTAGAACGCTTGTCCATATACTCCATTATTTCCTATCGAATTTTCAGAATAGCTTTTCTACAAGCCCTAGCATTTGATCCGGCTCCATAAGCAAGATGTTGTTTATGACAACTTAATATGACTAAGTTTATAACAATTAAATTCACTGAAAAAAAGATTACAAAGCATAAAATAAATAAATTAGATAGGAAAGATGGGAGGAGATTGACAGTAAAGAATGGAGATTAGAGAGAAGTTAAAGCCAAAATAGTTGATGGCATAAAACCGCTTAAGCGATCACTTATGACAACTATGCACCCAAGAACACCCACAAGATCTATTGTGTGGAATAGCAGGGTGAAACACGACCTCTGTCATCTGATTTGACGCCATCAATGGTCTTCACATGTCACATGTCCCTAAAATACCAAGTCTCTCTTTAAAGTCGGTGCAAGGGGCCAACTTTTTGAGTGCAAAGGCTCTTTCAAAATCTGTCAAGTAATGACTCCCAAGAAAAAACATTTGAAATTAAAAAAATTGGGGACTCGGGTTAGGCGGGCATGGGGCGGGCGCCCCAAATCCGGTCCGCCCCAGGAGGCACCCAGGCCTAAATCGTGGCACTCAAGCGGCCGCTCCGGGAGACTTTCAGAGCAGTGCTCCACACATCCATCTCAACATACGCATCTTGGTCACATATACTCTATCTTCTTGTCGTTTTTTTGTCCCCCAACATTTCGCACCATATAATATAGAAGGTCTAACTGCCATCTTATAAAAACGTTCCTTCAATCTAAGTAGAACTCTTGAGTCGCACAATACTTCGCTACCTTGCCTCCATTTCATCCAACCGACATTAATCATATTTGAGAAGTTCCCTTCAAGTCCATCATTTGATTGTAATGTAGAGCCTAAGTAGCAAATCTATGGCAATCGCACTAAACGATTTTCTATTTTGACTAAATTCACCTCAAGACTATCTTGTTCATTAAATTTGCACTCCAAGTATTTTGTCTTTGTTCTGCTAATTTTCAAACACTTTGACTCAAAAGCTTTTCTCCATAATTTCAGCTTATCATTTATTTGTTTCCTTGTTTGAGCAAATATTATGTCGTCTGCAAATAATATGCGCCATCGGATCTCTTATTGCATGTCTATGGTTAACGCATCAGTGACCAAGCAAATAAATAACGGCTCAAGGCATATCCTTGGTGCAGCCCAACTCCGATAGAGAACTCACTTGTCTCTTCACACGTCGTTCTTACACTAGTTACTACACTCTCATACATGTCTTGGACAATCTCAATATATAAATTTGGGATGCATTTCCTCCTCAACGTCCACCATATTGTCTATCTCGTCACTCTATCATAAGCATTCTCTAAATCAATAAAGGTTATATGTAGGTTATTCTTTCTCTCTCTAAATTTCTCCATAAGTTGCCTCAATAAGAAAAAACGCTTTTATTCTTGATCTTCCCGACCTAATCCAAACTAGTTCTCTAATACATTCGATTCTTATCGTAGTCGTTGTTCAACTATTCTCTCGCAAAATTTCATAGTCTGGCTCATTAGCTTAATGCCTCGATAGTTCGCACAATCTTGGATGTCTCATTTGTTCTTATAGAAAGGGACCACAATATTCTTCCTCCATTCCGTAAGCATTTTCTTTATTTTTAATATCTTATTGAATATTGAATATTTTAGTCAACAGTTCAGTACATTATCTCCTAACACAATCCATACTTCTATAGGTATTCCATTTGGTCCTAATGTCTTTCTTTTCTTCACATTTGCTAAGGTCACTTTTACTTGAGATTTCAATGGTTGGCTGATCATCCCTTCGTTTAGTTCCTCTTCTTCATCCACTTCTTTCGCATATTCTGCATTTAATAGATTTTTAAAGTACATTTGTCATCTATTTTTTTATCTCATCCTCTTGTACCAAGACCCTTTGATTTTCATCTCTAATGCACCTTATTTGTCGAGATCTCTAGTTTTCCTTTCTATATTCTTGGCAAGTTTATAGATTTCTCTCTTCTTCCTTTGTCACAGTCTAGTATATAAATTGTTGTACGCTTCATACTTAACTTTACTCACGGCTTCTTATATTCGCTTTTGGCGAGCTTCTAAACTTTCAAGATCATAGTTCTTATTCTTTGTCATTCTTTAAAACACTTCTTCTCTGCAATTCCCTTTTGAATGTCAGTATTTCACCACCAACTTTTTTTTGTACACCTTTCTTTAGATTCCTCGAGCACCACCTTAGCTACTCGTTTAAGGCATAGTGCCATTTTTTCCCATATCTCATTTGGATCACCTTCTAGGCACCATACTTCTTGGTCACTCATTTTCCCTTTAAAAGTTGTCATCTTTTTCGTCACTTAGCTCTTGATCAGAACGTCCAAAACTACTAATTTATGTTGCTTTGTAAGGCCCTCTCATGGAATGACCTTGTAATCCTTGCAATTTGCCCACTCTCTTCTCCTAAATAAGAAATAATCTATTTGGGCTCTATTCTCCACTTTTAAAAGTTATAAGATGCTCATCTTTCTTCTTGAAAAAGGTATTTGATATTGTCAAGTTAAAGCTAATGCAAAATCAAGGATAGCTCCCCCCATTTTATTTCTTTCGCCAAAACAATATCCTTCATGCATCCTTTCATATATGTTTCTCATCCTCCCTACAAGTCCATTAAAATGCCCTCCAATCAGTAAGCTTTCATTATTGGGTATGTTTTGTACTAGTTCATCCATCGATTGCCAAAATTCTCGTTTTACGTTTTCACCCCAACTTGAGGTGCATAGGCACTAATAACATTTAAAACTTCTTTACTCAAAAAGATTTTAATTATCATAATCCTATCATTCTTCCTCTTGGCCTCCACACATTTATCCTCCAAATCTCCACTCACTACGATGCCTACCTCATTGTGAGAATTACTCATCCATGAATAGTAAAGCTTAAACCCATTTCCCAGGTCCTTAGCCTTCTCTCCTTTCCACTTTGTCTTTTGCTATCACCTTAGGTTAATCTTCATTTTTCTCATGACATCTATCAATTTGGCACTCTTCCCAGTTAACGTATCCACATTCCAGGAAGCCAGACGAAGCTTCTGAACATTTTTTGCCCGCACACATCTATTTTGATGTGGGAACCCTAACCTACTAGCCAACCCTTCCCTATTTCTCACTATAATCAGGCTACGTCGTAGCGCGTCGCTTACAAGGAATGCCCTAGCCAACCCTTGCGTACTTCTCACTACAACCGGGTTCTACACGTTCCTTACAGGGGACACCCTAACAAATCCTTGCCTATTTCACACTACGTCGTACATCTGTTAAAACAAGGGATGCCCAAGCCAACCCTAGCCTATTGCTCACTACAACTGGGGTCTGTTGTAGCACATCGCTTAAAACAAGGGACGCCCTAGCCAACCTTACCTATTTCTCATTGCAACCGGGATCTGTTACAATGCATCGCTTAAAACAGGGGATACCTTAGCCAACCCTCGCCTACTTCTCACTACAACAACAGTCCATTACAGCACGTCGCTAGCGGGAGACGCCGCAAAACGTTGTACGTAATAGGTCCCATCATAGGAATTTGGTTTACAATTGGCTGCCAACCTAACACTGACCCTCCTAGTAATGACAAAGGGTATGAGAGAAAAGTTTTGCATAACCTTAATTCTACCATCTCTATCTTCTCTCTCTTCCTCCTCTTACGTTATATCTCCTTGAACACCCTAATTTCATTAATTTCGTCTGGGCATCAGAGTAACAACCTTTCCCGAGCCTGTACAACTGCTAGCATCACCCCTCTTTGTTGACGGCAGCATGACGTCATGCTGACATCAATACATGTCAAAGTTTGATCATAAGTTCACAAAAGTTGCAACATTTTGATCAGTTTTGCATATGGCCCAACTTTAATAAAAGGATCGAAGTGATTTGATATCTAGGAGGGGTTTCGAAGCCATATTTGTGGGTTTCCTATCTCACAATTTTTTGAGCATGTTGCTCTCTCTGACGCGTAAGATCCCATTTGAAGGTACAAAAATGCATCACAACGTCTCCTTGTTTGAGTCCATGACCTTCTCCTCTTTGTCCCAGTGCCTTCTTCAGGGGAAGATTACTAAAGGAGAAGAGAGCATTGTTGTGTTACCATATCCCACAGAGCATGAAGATGAAGAAAATGAAAGTGATATGGAGGAAAAGGATAGAACAAAGAGAAGTGCCTATATTTGATAAGCTTGGCAAAGTGAAAACATTTATAAGGAAGAAGCTACGCAGCACCTACAAGTTAAAGAGTCTCTCCCTCAGACTACGCAGACCCCCATGTTTCTGATCTCAATGTTCCTATTGTTTTACATAAAGCCCCGTACTCTTCACACTATAAGAAAGTTTCCCCTGCCTCAGCCATAATGGAAGAAGGGTATGATACGTGAAATGAAAGCATTGGAGCCGAATGCCGCTGGGTAACTTGTGAAATTTCCTGAATAAGCACTTTGAATTTTACCACTTAAAAGGAGCAGAGATGTAATTATTTACAACTTCTAATAAATATGTAATTGAGAGCATGGCCATGACTCTCCTTTTAGGGATTGACATAATCAAAATCCAGGATGCATACTAAAAGGACAAGAAACAGAAAATTTAAAAATTTATCTGATATATATATGCTATATATATGCACGTGCATATGCAAACTCATTTAAACAAACAGTTCAAAGGGTTGTCACATCAATCCAATTTGAAGTTAAACATCATGCTCTAAAAAGAAATGGGGAGTAACACAGAAACGTCTCTAACTCAAAACTCTCATAACACAAAATAAATAAAAGGTCAAGATAGTGGTAAGAAATACAAATCTGACACAGTTTACTACCTCTATTAGGAATCCCCCCACCCACATCTTTGGAAATATGAAAGGAAGGGGAAAATATGGTTTCCAGTACATGATTGGAAGTTCTCTCAGCACCTCCCTGCAGTATCATTCAAGCAAAAAATATTACAATAATATTCACACAAAAAAAAATTCGGCATGCCATGGGCATCTACAAACTATTCAGGTATTTAAAAAGATTAATTCTTGGCATGACTATGCAATGAGGTTCACCTTATCATCAACTGAAGCCCCATCAATTCCATCAGAAGCCAAGCAAATATCCTGAGGCTCATCTCGTGTCAAGAGATAGCTAGCATTCAATTTCTTTTCAGCTTCTGGATCTTTATTGGTCTTTGAAAGAATCCCAGCTGATAGTTGGACAGAAAAGAAGATGACAATTACGTTCCCTCTACATGAAACAAATCATTAAATGCATAACAATGATACAAATTATTTTGAATAAAGTACCCAACCCTTAGATTTGATAAAAGACAAACCATTAGCATTGTAAACAAAAAGCAACCATTTTGAGGAAACACTAATTTACAGTGTAAAAGATTTTGTCTTTTGGGAATAGGTTCACTAGGAGTTTCACAAGCATGAGCCATAGGGCCTCTAACTGATCAACTCTGCGAGATTATAGAAGCCCGACAGGTACAGTAACAAGAAATCAATGTGTGTGTGTGTGTGGGTGGGTGGGTGTTTAGGGGGAGGGGGGGGGTGTGTGTGTGTGTGTGTGTGTGTGGATGGATGGATGCATGAGTATGTACCTATGCAGGCAATTTTTATGTTTCATTTGATTTTAACTTGGACAAATGGGATTGTTAAAAACCAAATGCATTGGATAAAAACTTGGCCCTGTGGTTAACATTAGATTCTTTCCATACCATGCAAATTTAGAGAAGGATAAGGATAAAATTACAGAAGAGTTTACTTATCAGCTAAGTATTGCATTCAATCCACTAACTCATATATGTGTCCTCACTTGAATTAAATTAAGGACGCGATTTGGAGCGGCATTCTATGAAACTGCTTTGGTTCTAATCATTGTGATAATGACATATATTGCTTGAATTGAGAAAGAAATATTTTAAAATGTGTAGCTTAAAAGAAAACATGTAAACCCAAGATAAATATCACTTTTCCTTTGCTTTAGATTTGAATGAAATCAGACAAAAACGGTCCTTCACAGCCGTGTTAGAAACCAGATAACAGAGATGCAAGATAAAGTACCATTTCTTTGTTTTCTGGCAGAAGACGTGATCAGCTCAGTAACTTTACTTTCTGCAATCTGAACGTGGTCAGGCACCTTCTTCTGTGGTCTACAAAATTTGGGACTGGCAACCCCTCGAGAGCCATTTCTTGTAGGAGGCTTCTTCTTTGTTTGCATTTTTTCAGTCGGAGAAAATGCCTGATGTTGTGGACCCTGTAGGAGTTAGTAAAATTCACTTCGCTCCAACAGAGCAATATCGGAAATCAAGAATAGCATCTGCAACCCAAGAGTCTGCAATACAATGCAGTTTTCAAAACCCCAATCTGTCGATGACTTGGAATCTAAGGATTCCATAAACTTGATAAGCAACAATCACTCTTTAGGCATCTGAAAAGAAGTAGGCCACAGAATATAATAACAATCAGTGAATACCCTCCTCAGAGGCTGCAGATAGTTAACAATTGAGCTAGGGCTGTCAATGGATCGCCAATAAGAAATTCGCAAATGCTCAACCCGACCTGATGGTGCACCAGACCCGACCTGACCCAACCGGTAAGAAACCCCATATTTTTACACTTTTTCCATATAAAATATCGAATCGGGTTGGGTCAGGTCGGGTCGGCCTGACATGATTTCTTGGTCTCAACCCGAAGGTCGGGACAGATGTCTTATGCCTGACGCAACGCAACGGGTCAAGTTTCCGACCCGGTAAAATATTGGGTGGTCGGGTATCCGGACAACCCGACCCATTGATAGCCCTAAATTAAGCTCAAAAAGGAACATTTGTATTCGACAATGTGCTGCAATATGCACTAGTATAGGAAAAAATTTCAGATGTAACATCATGGAGAAAGCCACAAAAGAATTGGATGAACTCGGATATTCAACGCAAACCACTAAAGAGAACTAAATAATAAGAAATCACAGGTAATAGTAAAGTTCACTAAATCTTGAAATCGTTTAGGATAAGGTACTGCAGTAATCATTGACAGCTTATAGCTATAGTTATAGCTTTATGCTTCACAAACAAATTTACTGTGAGAAAAACAATAAAACTAGAATAGGTTTTTTTTTTTTTTTTTTTGATAACCTGGGTATCCAGGCCTCTAAGAGCACCTGCCTAAGAGGCCCTATTATTTTAGTCGTATTGTGGTCATATACCAATGAGAGATTCAAAATGTTCGTCACTAAACCCAATCCAGTCTGCTCCTAAGCAGGTCATGAATCAAACATGAACACACTAGGTAGGGCTGTCAACGGGCCGGGCCGGGCAGGATTTTTCTATAGGCCCCTTTTTTTAAGATATAATGAGAGCCCGAACCCGACCCGATATCTAACCGGGTCGAGCCGGGCTAAGCCCAGTTTTTAAATGTTGTAGCCCGAACCCGGCCCGGTTAGCTATCGGGGCCGGGCCGGGTTTCTAATATTTTTTAAGAGCTTTTTTAAAAAGTTTTTTTTTATAAGGGCCTCATTTTACCGGGTTCGGGCTTACACTTTGCAGCCCGAACCCATTTCTTATCCGGGCTTAGCCCGGCCCGTTTATTAAATGACTTAAAATATTGGGCCCAAACCCAGCCCATTCGGGCTGGGGCCGGGCTGAAACCCTGCCCGTTGACAGCCCTAACACTATGCAAACCAATCGGAATAACCAAATTTTGGCAAAAACAATTCCACGATTTAGAAAACCAAAAAAATATATATACAATGTGATGCAGTCAAGAAAAGAACAAAAAAAGAATGAAGGTGACCAAAGAAGGACAAGAAGAAGAATAAGAAAAAGAGAAGAGAGAAAGAAAGAAACAAAGCCTTGAGGAGAGGCCACTAGCATGGGTCAAAATTTCGGACAAAACCGATACGTATCAATTTCAGGGGTGCACGATACGATAAATATAGTATTTATCGGGCACCCCAAAAAATAGGTAAGTTATCGTCCGATACGGGCAATGTATCATCCGTATCGGACGATAATTTCAAATTATCGGCGATAATCTGAAATTGTCATCCAATAATTTCATATAAAATTTAAGTGACGGACCTTCGTAGCCTCAGAATGGACGTCCGTGGCTTCAGAACGGAAAGAAAAAAAGAAAAAAATATATTGTACCAGACCCATACATTGAATGTATCGGCTGATACGCCAATACGTATCATCCCGGTCCTGGACGATATGTCCCAGAATTCCGAGATTTTGATCTATGGCCACCGGACCTCGAAATCAATAAATAGCAAGCATGTTATGTTACAGAGGCAAGCTTGAAATTAAGGGGCCATTAAATAGGGTGATCAGGTCCGCAAGAGTAGGTATTAGGTAACCGACCTGTTCCAAACAATGATTTGGAAAGGGTCACTGATTGCGCAAACTTGACACTATTTTTCATCAAGTGTGCCACCTGATGCAAACGCCACGATCTGAAAATCTGGGAATTGGAAATTGCATCAAAAATCAAAATACAATCTCTATTGTGTGACCCAAAGCGGTCAAATGCTTTTAAAATGAATGGTCACCATACAAAATCTCCAAACCTGTTCTAGGCATTATTTTAAAAGCATTTAACCACTTTGAATCACATGATGGAGATTGTGTTTTGACGCAAATTTTGACACACCAGATCTCTACATCAGGGTGGTCACAACAGGAGGGCATGCTTAAACATGTACCTGATTTGGGGATTTGGAACGGGTTAGTATATGAGCTCTTGCAATAAAGACCCATTTACTTGCTCACGATTAGGCACATGATCACTTTAAGTGATCACATGCCCTATTATGTGATTTACTTAACATATGACCACTTAAGTAATCATGTGAAGGTGGTAAGACTGAGATAAGTCCCAGAAGAGTAAAAAATCACGACCCCTTTGTTAATACCTTAAAAGTGTTATCTATGAGTTGTCAACGCAATGAGGCACATGTTAAAGAGGATTCCCAAATGAAAATCACGAGATTTCTGTTATGAATCGCAGCTCATTAATTTCTTTATTTCGCAGCCTTTATTTAGGAAAGTTAACTAGACATAAAGTGTCATAGCTAAAATAGGGTTTCTTGATATTGATGGTGGTCCGCTAAGCCTTATAAGATGTCATCGAATATTTTTTATGTTATATTACTGAATATTATTTGATGTTTAATAGATAACAATGGGTTAGTACTCTTCTTTATCTTGTAGCTTATATTTAGGTATTTCGTTTTCTTTATTTCGTATGATTATTCCTGAAGCGAACCAAGGTTCGCATTAAAATGACGATGAAATAGTGAACCGATAGCTACTAGACCAAGAAACTAGTGTTATAAGCAATGCCAAGCTGTGGGTAACAACGAAAAACGGAAGCAGGAAGTGAAGCGAAAAAAAGACAGAAAATTCCTCAATTTTTACATGCATAAAAATAAGGGTTTTTTGCATATACCCCCCCCCGTGTTATGCTAATATTATAAGAACCCTGAGTTATGGGTATTTATTCTGCAGCCCCTACTTTTGTGTTTCTGTTTCATATAACCCCCTGCCGTTAACTAGCCGTGAGTTAATGGACGGAAAGCCTATTTTGCCCTTAATGAAACCAATATTTTAAAAATACCACCATTTTAAAAGGCCCTTCATTCATCTATATTTACAAGTCATGCCATTAAAGTTTATCACCATTCTAAAAGGCCCTTCATTCACCTTTATTTACAAGTCATGCCATTATAATTTACGATTATTCTAAAAGGAGTACCTTTAAATCCACCCACAAAATCTTTGGGTTCACCCACGCTGAAACACATCGACTGCATTGAATCAAATGATGGAGATTTTTTATCGTCCCAATATTTCATGAGATCGATCTTTAGATCATGGGTGTACCATCAGACGGTCGACTTTTTATTTCATGTGGTACACACCCCTAAAAGTGACCTTAATATCAATTTTAAGCATGCACGTGATGTTAAGGTCACTTTTCTGAGATGTGTGCCACGTGAAATAAAAATCGACTGCCTAATGGTACGATCATGATCTCAAGATCCATCATGTGAAAGATTGGGAGGATAAATGATCTCCATCGTTCGATTCAATTCAATTAACGTGTTTCAGCGTGGGTGAACTTAAAGATTCAGTGGGTAGATTTAAAGGTACTCTTCTAAAAGGCCCTTCATTCACCCATCAGATTCAAGACTCATCAGATGGGTGATTCCCCCATTAAAGCATGCCAACGTTTGAACGAATACTCAACCAATGGAGGATTTGTAGCAAACGATGCAATTATTCTTTAAAAAATAACCTTCAATCTACGTGTTCCACTCAAAATACTCGTCCCTCCAATTTCCTATATGATTCAATACCCATTTTTAGGAATTGGATTCCCTAAATGCGTCTGCTTCCATCCACCGAATCTTTGAGTTCACCCACGCTAAAACACATTGATTGCATTGAATAAGACGATGGAGATCGTTTAGGCATACCATTAGACGATCAGTGTTTTATTTCGTGGCACACATCTCAGAAAAGTGACCTTAACATCATGTATACGGTTAAAATTAATTTTAAGGTCATTTTTTTGGGTGTGTACCACATGAAATAAAAAATCAACCATCTGATGGTGCCACCATGATTTCAAGATCCATCGTGTGAAAGGTTGGGACAATAAACAATCTCCATCGTCCGATTCAGTGCAATCAACCGTCTGATGGTGCCACCATGATCTCAAGATCCATCGTGTGAATGGTTGTGACGATAAACGGCCTCCATCGTCCAATTCAATGCAATCAATTGTCTGATGGTGCCACCATGATCTCAAGATGCATCGTGTGAAAGGTTGGGACGATAAATGATCTCCATCGTCCGATTCAATGCAATCAATGTTTTTCAGTGTGAGTGAACTCAAAATTTTGGTGAGTGGATTTAAAAGTATTCTTTTTTGTAAGGGGAGGGATGGATTTAAAATTACTCTTACCATGTGTAGAGGGTGGCAATTTAGTAATTTAATTTTAAAAAGGATAAATATGGTATTTAGGCTATTCTTTAACTGCTGGTTAACCATTTAAAGTAACATCCGTTAAAGAGGGTGTTTTATAAACACCAAAATGCTAACTCCGGGGGTTTAAAGCAAATAGCTATAACTAGGGGGGATATTTGTAATATCAACATAACTCAGGGGGGTATTTGCAAAAAACCCTAAAAATAATTAACCATATGCATGAAATGAACGCCTTAAGAAAAGCGAAATGTTGACATTTTGTAGGGTAATTAGTTTCCTGGTTACTTTGGGTGAACCATTATAATACAGGACATACTGACATAGCATAGAAAAACATTCAACGCAAATGATTATTCAATAGGAAGAGGGAACTTGAGGCCCTCATGAGTTGGAAGAACAGCCTGTCGCCGTAATATCTCCATGCCAGTGGGATTGGTTTGTGGTTCATGCCAGAGAAAACGTTTGTGACGGTTGTTGTTATCTTTTGAGAAGGCTACAAAATCTTCGGAGCCAAGTGCTTAAAATTCACAGATTAGGAGTCATTAATTAGGGTGGTAAGGAGCAAATAGAAGAGATCCTAAGCCTAGGACCACCTTCAACCGTGATCCTAAGCCTCTTGAAACGTATATGGACCAAGGGGACATTGCATATATCAATCAATTCTAAAAAATAATTGAAATTTGACCTCCACGGTGTGATTTATACCGCTTGATATTTAGACCGTTCAATGTAGTCAGTTTTTTACTATTTCCAATGAGATAAGTTTTCAATTTTTTTATTATTTCTGAAAATGATCTACTCAATGCCCTCTTTCTCCCCGTGCACCCTAAATCATGATTGGATACCACGTAGAACATGAAATGGGTGGGACCAAGGTTGAAGGAATTCTTAGAGACCACGAAATTGGGATGTTATATTTTATATATATATATATATGTTGAAGGAATTCTTAGAGACCACGATATACACACACACATATATTCAATGGTTCCAAGCCTCTTGGACAGGTGCCACGTGGTGTCCAAAACCTTGTTATGGCGCCACATGGAACAAAGGGAAATTATATAGATCAACTTTAAAAAATAAATATATAAAATTGAAATCTGATAATATTCATACTTCTTACTTCTTAACTTTTATAAATCAACAATAATGTTCATACTTCTTAATCTAGATTTAATTTTGACAGTTTGCCATATGCAAGAGCAATTACATTGCGGTATTGGGATATATGTATGTGAATGTGTGCGTAGCTTAGTGGTGTATTAGATATAGTATTGGGTGTGTATGTATTGTAAGGGGAATTTTAGTCTTTGTTTGTTTAGTATAAAGACCAGGGACACCAACCCTAACTAGGTCATCCCTCTTATACAACATTTTTAGTACTTGGAATTTTCTTATTTGAAACCCCTATCTATGAGTGTCGAAGGGTTTTGTGTCCACAAGGATTTCACATTTCTCTGTGACTTGGGGCATTGTGACTCGTGAGACGAAATAGGGGCCCGAGATCTATTTGTGTTGATTCAGAATAGCACTATTTTGTGATATACTGCAGCATTTTAGAAGTTTGAAGTTTTTATGTTGCTTTTGTGAATCTCGTGGATTGATTTGGTAATTGGTAGACTAAAGTATTTTGTGGGTTTGGACTTTGGAGATTGCTCGTTCCAGGAAAGGCATATTTCTTTCAAAGAGAAAATATACTTCATATCCTGTAAGAAATACTAGGATGCTTGATTTGTAAGCATGCATCATCTCCTATGGATTCCAAACTCTCTCTTCATGAGAAAGAGGGGGAGTCGCTTTCTAACCCTCATCAGTATCAGAGACTTATAGGGTGGTTGATTTGCCTCAAATTGATCCGTCATGATCTCACTGTTGCGGTCAGCTTGGTTAGTTAGTTTATGCATGTGCCTCGGGTCCCTCATATGGCTACCCTCATCGGATTTTGAGAGATTTCGAATCTAATCCAGGACGAAGAGTTCTTTGTCATTCTCATAGTCATCCCCATATATCTGGGTATATTGATGCAGATTGAGCAAGTTCTATTACTGACAGGAGATCTACCTTTGATTATTGTGCATTTCTTGGAAGTAATCTATTGGCATGGAAGAGCAAGAAGCAACATGCGATCTCCCGCTCTAGTGCTGAGGTAGGATATTGTATTATTGTTTATGGTGCATGTGAGATGTTGTGGCTTAGATATCTCATGAGTCGGCTTGGATTTCCTATTATTGGGTTTTTGCCACTTCGTTGTGATGATGAAGTTGCTGAGAAAATTGTGTCAGATTCGGCTCTTCATGAAATGACAAAACACATAAAGTACGCATTCATTTTGTAAGAGAAAAAGTATGGGATCGGTCTTTGGTACTTATTGACATAGCGTCTTCTCAACAGCTTGCGGATGTTTTTCCAAGCCTTTTGGGGCCTACAGTATTGCAGGATATTATGGTCAAGCTACGCATGCATGATATCCATGCTCTAGCTTGAGGGGTAGTGCTAGTATGCTAAGATGTTAGTATCTATGCACATAGGTTATTCCGGTTATAAGTGGTGTCCTAACTCCTATACATAATATTGGGTGTATTTACAGTTTTAGAATTAATATAAAAGCTAGTGAAGAGCATTTCCTCATTAAATCATTACTATTATTTTCTCCTACTCTCTCTTCCTCCTTTAACCCTAAACCTAAAACCACAATCTAAACCCTAAACCTAATATTCTCACCTAACCTAATCTAACCCTAAATCTCACCTCCTTCTCCGAGAGGAATATTGGTGACCCCAGTAGAGGGGCTACCGCATGTCCTCGACAGTTCATATGTCCTCCCTTTCTTTTATATTTTTCCTCTCCCTTACCATAATGTTAATGGGTTTCACTGATATCCAGTTGATGAGATATATGTTTCATGGTGTAATTTTCAGAAATTTTGGTTGTTATAGCAGAGTTTTTCTAAGTTTTCTTAGCAAAATTATTAGAGGTCATATAGTCGTTTTCATGTTCTTAGGGATAGCTTCCAAGTTTTAGTTAATTTCCAAACTCTATTAGGATTGGGGTTTTTGAGATTTTTGTAGTCTTTAACTCTTTACAAATGCAATAATGCATATTATGTTATATGTAATATAAGGGAGCTTTTGGTTTTGAAATGAATCAATGATATGATCCGTGTACGGTAGTCACTTGAAAGTAGAGGAAGGCTGAAATTAGTATTTTACAAGGGTTTAATTAAGGAATATCCCACCAAAATTCCTTTCCCAGTAACCCTTAACCCTGCAGAAAAACCTAGTTATAATCACAGCTAGTAGGGCATCAAAAGGCTTTAAATAAAATATTTCACCTAATTCTAAATTAAATTCCAGCACTATTACCTTTAAATAGATTTTTACAATGCAGAAAACAAGAAATCCTAGACTAACTACAATTCCTAATTTAAATAAAGAAATTCCCTAATTATTCATCAGAGACAAAATAATTGTTATTTTGGATATTTTCTTTGAGAAACCCTTGCCGAAAGTTTGCAATGTTTCGTACATCAAAACCCTCATCGATGATGTCATTTAAATTTCTAAAAATCACTAGAAACCATTCCATCAGCAAATAACTCTCGAATCATTCCGTCTTTAGCTAATTCGTATACCACCCCCTAAACTCTAAATCCTAAACCACCTTCCACAATGCATGGACCAATGAAGTTGAAATCGTGAAAGACAGAAGAGCATTCACCTTGGAGAATGGCAGAACTTACACTTCATTCAAGTTGCACCTACTGATTGTACCAGAATTCAGAAGTTGTGGTCAAACCATGTGATCAGATGTGATTCCACTAACAGCTACCTGCCTGGGGAAACCACATGAACCCAGTGGAACTACCCGTTCTCCAGTAATGGAGGCTGTGTTCAGCTAGAAATCGCTAAAACACAAGCCTAAGACCCTGTTTGAACAGCTCATTCCTTCATAACGGCATCCGCCAAAACCAGTGCTAAAAAAAGAGCAAATTTTTTCTACTATGGACGCATTGGCCTTTCAAGTCTAAAACGTCAGTGATGCAAACAAAGTCACTAGACTTTTCATTTGTCCAAACACACCACAGGTTAAATACCCGGACTGCGCCATTTGGAAAATGGAACAATTCAGGTTAAAATGAAATGTCGGAACGGCCCCTAATATCATGCAAACACCATCTCCGCTCAAATCAAGCTTTTTAGAGCCTGCCAATTCACTATTCCTAAGCGTTTCAAGTTCTGAGCCTTTAGACAGAGTGAAGACTAAAGTTTTCTAATCATATATATGGGATAAGGCAATAATGGCGATGATGAGGACGTAATCTATACATATGTAAATCTAACACCGTCCAATCCATGATAACTGTTGTTGCTAACTAAATGAGTGACGAGAGAATCAAATGTGAGGATTCATTTTACTGATTCTCAAAGCGTTTTACAGCACATTCAGGAAAAGAAACCCTAATCACTCTAAACAGCTTCCACAATCCCTATCAGACAAACAAATAATAAACCCTAATCACTTGGACCAAAAAAAACAACAAGTAATCATTTAAAACGATATTAAAGCAATTTAGATAATATATATATATATAATAACAGAAATTTAGTAGAGATTCATACCTGAATGAGAATTAATACACGAAGCGCCGATCGATGGTGTTTTACTGAAAGCGGAGAAGCAATGAAAAAGGGACCCCGCGTTCTTGTCGGAAGCAGAGAGAAAACGGACGGTGGAGATACATAAATTAGATAAATTGTTGTGGAGGAAATATTCTATGTTTCCTGTAAGCACTGTAATATGATGGTATGCAATGATAATACCTTTGATGAGGTAAGATAAAGGTATTTCCATCACTGCTGCACCGTAGATTTTGTCTTAATATACTAAATTATGCGCCAGTATCCTCATTTATACTCAAATCTAAACATCCAGAACATCATCATCATTTATTTAGAGCCAATTTTGCAAGTTTTATTTCTCTACTCAGTTTTCCAACGCTGGCCAAAATTTAAACTCTCAATTACTTTGAAATATTGGTCAAACGATGGATGGATATTGGCCATTGACTAAACTCGTCGCTTATTGAATGCATTTAAAAAGTCCCATTTGAACATAAGTATGATCATGGATCTGTGAATTTTCTAAAGATAATTATGGACGGTCTAGATGGGATGCAACCACCATCCTTGATTGTTACGAGAACATTGAGTATTTCCTCTTTCATTTATTGATCCCTGCATCACTGCATATTAAAGATGAGTCTATAGCATTTCACGCGGTTGTCCGGCCGGGAAAATCAAAATTTGGGAGAATCTTTTTGAAAATTTGAAATCAGAGGTGCGGGATAGAGTTCATTTAACATCGTTTGAATTTGAATATGTGCCCATTTCACGCGGTCTCCTGCTGTGGTCACCCTTGGCTTGTGGTGGGCTTTATAATAAAACAAAATATTTGTAAGATATATATGGAGGTCAAACCAAAGGTCATGCTACCGAGAGGCATTACTTGGTAACGCTCCCTACATTGTGAGGCTCCCCAGCCTCTCCCAAATAAAAAAATAATTCTTATAAGCTAGCTAAAATAATTAAGGAAAAAAAAATAGCTAATTTTTTTTTTTTTCAAAAAGCCAAACTTTGTTGGAATTCAAAAGCACCAGAAAACTTGCTTCCATGAGTTGAAAGATTGCATTGAATCAGACAACAATGATAGATTTTCAGTGGCACAAATCTCAAAAAATGGTCCTAAAATTATATTGGAGCATTATGTCTACCATGTGATTTAAGGTCAAATTTTGGGGATACGCACCATGTGAAATCGAAAATTGAGTATCTGATAGCATGCCCATGGTCTCGAGATCCCTCCTTGTATAGAAGATTCGAAAGGCATAGCTCTCTACTAGGCCGTACCATGACAGAGTTCACCTGCTTTAGTTGTTCCTACTCTCTGCAAATGAGGATTTATCTGCTCTAGCAGCAGCCTTCCTGCTCTCTAACTCTCTATCAGAGCAAATAAAATTTGCTCTAGCAAGGAGTGAGTAGAGAAGAGGGTAAAATTGTTGAACATATAAATCTTGTTATGTAAGGAGTTATCAAAGAGAAGAAGTACCTGCTAAAGCAGGTGAACTCTATTATGGCAAGGGCTAGCCGAGCTTTTAACTCGTTAAAATTCAGCTCCTCAGGCACATATAATGTTGCTTTCAATTTTGATGTCACCGTATTGAAATTCTAACAGTCGGGGTCAAACTGCCCAACTTCAATGCAATCTAAAAATCAGGCCTAAGGCCATTTCCATTTTACAATCAAGTTTGGAAATCACACCCAAGCTAGCTTTCGATTCAAAATTCAAGCTTAGCAACCGGATAGCGTGCAAGGCTTAGCAACAAGATGGCGTGCAAACCAAGGGCTGTCAACTGTTCCGGTCGACCAGATACCCGACTGACCCAAACCAAATTTTTTATCGGAATAGGATATAAACTTGACCCATTGGTCGGGTAGAGCAAAAACATGGTTTGCCATCCCACCTAATCCAATATTTTATATAAAAATTACAGGAAATAGGAGTTTTCTACCAGGTAGGGTCAGGTTTTCGGGTCGGGCATTAGGTCAGCTTGGGTCGAGCATGTTCTGTTCTCATTGGGAAGGCAAAATTTGAACCGACGTGACTGACCTGCTTACTGCCGTAGGCGAGCCTCTAGCCCATGGCTGATTAGTGGCCGGCCCTTAACCTATCTGGATTTAAAAAGTGGATGGTTGACTTCCACATTAATATTGACATCATGCTCAAAGGATGATACAGATGAGCTCCATAGCCTCCATCAAGGATCAAAATTTGGGTTTTCTTTTCGCTCCTATTCGAAATCGAAAATTTGAAATTTCGGTGCACATTTTATTTTATTTTAAATGCAAATTACTGATTACTGAAGAAGCAAAATACCAGTCAATAATTTTAAATTATCGACCAATAATATGCTATCTTCAATCCGATACCGAAAATATGATAGTTTCGTTTTGGGGGCCACCGAAACTGATGTATTTTAGCTGAAATCTTAAGGCTGAAATTTTGAATTATGACCTCCATAGTCATTAGTAATCACAGCCTAAGCCCAGACTATTTCCAAACAAAGTAGGGTCCCAATTAAAGCCACCAAGGATTGTAGACTTGTAGCAGTGGTTCACGGCTTGGCTTTGCTCCCGGGGTTGTGAGTTCGTAAAGTGACTCCTCTTCCGCTTTAACAGGATGGGTAAGGTGCATGAAATACTTGTGGGGTTTTTTTGTAAATACTCCCTTGAGTTATGTTGATATTACGAATAACCCCCCAGTTATAGTTATTTACTTTAAACCCCCTGAGTTAGTATTTTAGTGTTTAAGGGATGCTACTTTAAATGATTAATCAGCCGTTAAAGAATAGCTTAAATATCATATTTATCTTTTTTTTTAAATTAAATTACTAAATTACCACCCTCTACACGTGGTAAGAGTAATTTTAAATCCACCCCTCCACTTACAAAAAAGAATAGTTTTAAATCCACCCACCAAATATTTGAGTTCACTCACACTGAAAAATATTGACTGCATTGAATCGGACAATGGAGATCGTTTATCGTCCCAACCTTTCACACAATGGATCTTGAGATCATGGTGGGACTATTACATGGTTGACTGCATTGAATCGGACGATGGAGATCATTTATCATCCTAACCTTTCACACGATATATCTTGAGATCATGGTGGCACCATTAGACAGTTGATTGCATTGAATTGGACGATGGAGGTCGTTTATCGTCCCAACCATTCACACGATGGATCTTGAGATAATGGTGGCACCATCAGACGGTTGATTGCACTGAATCGGACGATGGAGATTGTTTATCGTCCCAAGCTTTCATACAATGGATCTTGAGATCATGGTGGCACTATCAGATGGTTGATTTTTTATTTCATGTGGTACACACCCAAAAAAATGACCTTAAAATTAATTTTAACCGTATACGTGATGTTAAGGTCACTTTTCTGAGATGTGTGCCACGAAATAAAACACTGATCATCTAATGGTCTGCCTAAACGATCTCCATCATCTTATTCAATGCAATCAATGTGTTTTAGCGTGGGTGAACTCAAAGATTCGATGGATGGAAACAGACGTGGTTAGGCAATCAAATTCCTAAAAATGGGTCTTGAATCATATAGGAAATTGGAGGGACAAATATTTTGAGTGAAACACGTAGATTGAAGGTTTTATTTTCAAGAATAATTGCATCGTTTGCCACAAATCCTCCATTGGTTGAGTATTCGTCCAAACGTTGACATGCTTTAATGGGGGAATCACCCATCTAATGAGTCTTGAATCTGATGGGTGAATGAAAGGGCCTTTTAGAAGAGTACCTTTAAATCTACCCACTGAATCTTTAAGTTCACTCATGCTGAAACACGTTGATTGAATTGAATCGAACGATGGAGATCATTTATCCTCCCAATCTTTCACATGATGGATCTTGAGATCATGATCGTACCATCAGGCGGTCAATGTTTTATTTCACGTGGCACACATCTCAGAAAAGTGACCTTAACATCACGTGCATGTTTAAAATTGATATTAAGGTCACTTTGAGGGGTGTGTACCACATGAAATAAAAAGTCGACCGTCTAATGGTACACGCATGATCTAAAGATTGATCTCATGAAAGATTGGGACGATAAAAAATCTTCATCGTTTGATTCAATGCAGTCGATGTGTTTCAGCATAGGTGAATTCAAAGATTTTGTGGGTGGATTTAAAAGTACTCCTTTTAGAATAGTGGTAAATTATAATGGCATGATTTGTAAATAAAGGTGAATGAAGGGTTTTTTAGAATGATGATAAACTTTAATGGCATGACTTGTAAATATAGGTGAATGAAGGGTCTTTTAGAATAGTAGTATTTTTAAAATATTGGTTTCATTAAGGGCAAAATAGGCTTTCCATCCATAAATTCACGGCTAGTTAACGACAGGGGTTATATGAAACAGAAACACAAAAATAGGGGCTGCAGAATAAATACTTATAATTCAGGAGTTTCTTATAATATTAGCATAACACAGGGGGTTATATGCAAAAAAACCCATACTTGTGGCATATTGGGGCGAAGCATCTCTTGGAGATTAGTTCAAAAGTAAGCTTAAGAGACTCTTTAAGTTTTAAAAACAAAAAAGGAATCTTAGCCTCGGGAGATAAAATAATTCATTGTACGTCTTCATTGACTCAATTACTGTCTCTCGTAACCTCGACCCGACTTGATTATAACCTAACCCAATTCCATAACACTTCGGGCAAGCATGATTGGATTGGGATACGAAGTTGGGAGTGAGTCATTTCGGGTATAAACCTAGGACCCGAACCTGACCCATTTAAGAAATTGGTCAATGTTTTCAACTCGATCTGACCTGCCAAGTCAGATTTTGGATTTGAGTCCCACCGCTGGCAAGTCATGTGCTTAGCCTGCCGGTCAACCTTGCCCATTTGTAGCTCTACGTCATTGCCCCAAGAGAAGGCTAAGGCTGTGTTTGGGTTAGCTTTATGCTTGCTCTTTGTCAGAGCAAATTTACATAGAGCAGACAAAGAGCAGTTTTGTCACTAAATATAACTCTCTGTCAAAGCAAATAGGGCAAGAAGTTATGTTACCACACATGAAAGTAGTTCTTTATCGGAGCCAAAGAACAAAAGAGTTGCTCTTTGCCCCGAAAGAGCTATAATCCAAATGCAGCCTAAGTTATTTTTTTTTTTACAATATAAAACGGGAAGGCCCAAATTGAGACTAATGGGACGAAAATACTAAATTTTCCTCGGTCTCTCTTGGAGTCCGGTCTCTCTTTTGAGTCCCTATATTTTTTAAGTAGATACCTTCATTAATAACTCAAGATTCTTCCTTCTCAATATATCTTTAGCTTTTTTCGCCCCAATCTTTGAGATCATGGGCTTCTTATTATAATGGTTAGTTTTTTATTTCAAATGGCACATATCTCAAAAGTAAAATTGATCACAGGCATATATCAAATATGGTTCTTGGAGCACCTTTTAGGATATGTGTCATGCAGAATCAAAATTTGATCATCTAATTGTAGGATCATCATCTCAAGATCTATTTTTGTCAAAGATTGGCCCGAAAAACAATCTCTAGCATCTAATTTAAGGTAAAAACTGTTTAGGCACATGAAACCCAAGTTGGAATGCAAGAATCTTGAGTTGAAAATAAAAAACCCAAACCTCTCTTCACCTGCTCCCCACTAGTATTATAATAATTAACCCTTACCACTATAATTGAGTTGACATATGTATGTATGCATGCCTGTTCCTAAGTTCTGGAGGCTAAGGCTATCATGGTTTTAGTAGCCAGGTACGTCATCAAGACGCGCGGATTATGAATGAGGGAACCAACAGGTTGTAGGGTTTTCTGTCATTATAAGTAGCTTTTAGAAAAAAAAAAAAAAAGTAGCTTTTAAAAATACTAGTGGAGCAATAACACGTTGAGGCCACATAATCAGGGTAAAAAGGCCTCTTCCTTTTGCTTAGGAGTGGGCAGATTTGGATATAGAAAAGCCGCTTCTTTAGGGGCAAGTCACAACCAAGCATGAAGTATTGAATGGTGGAGTTAGGGACACTTGGCAATTGGCACCGTTGCCGTAGGGGCGGAGCCACATAGAGTCGGGGCGGAAACCTTATTTTACTCTTAAATTTGTATAAGGTATACTTTTTATACAACCTTCTTTTATGTATAAACTCTCAATTCTATGATGTATAAGCCCCTAAATCGATAACAAAATAATTATTAAGGTTTTATTGATCAGTGCTATCCCCCATCAGCTGAAAATCCTCGCTACTCGTCCATGGGATCAGACTTTAAAGTTTTATCCTTAAGACCGTAGTCACCAAGTCATGTTTGACAATAATTTGGCAAGATTAAAATTCAACATAATCCATTAAGGTTAATTCTTAGTTTTGTTTTAATCTAAGATATAGGTTTTGGATTACTTTAGTTTACAGTGCTAATATTATTTACAACAATAATATTATTTTGTACCTAATTTGTGAAATACTCGTTGCACAATGGGGGTGAGGGCATCCTTAAGGATTAGTCCAACCATTTGCATGGGATATCCTAAGTTATTCTTGTATATATATATATATATATATATATATATATATATATATATATATATATATATATACAACTCGGCCGATACCGATACGTATTGGCTTATTTTTATTTTATTTTATTTTAAAATAACATAGAGGTATTGGCCGAAACTGTATCTGCTGATACCCGATACGAATCGGCTGATACGGGCCCATATCGGCCGATACCGATACGGGCCCATATCGGCCGATACCGATACCGAGTTGAAATACTGATATGTATTGGGGCCGATGCATATGGATTTGCCGAAAAATTGATACGTATCCGTATTGGCCTATTTTTTATGCCATGGTTATAACCTCATTTGTCATCTTATTGATCCAAGAATATTATAACATAATTATTTTTTATTTCTTTTTGAATTTGTAATTTATAATTATATATTTATAATATATATATATATATATATGATTTTTAAAAACATAAGCTACTTTATTATTATTTTTTTAAAAGAAGCCCTATGTACTATCCAGACAAGGGAGCTTTGGCATTGCCATCACCACTGAGGAGAGGAATCGCAAATAGGACTTACAAAAAATATGGAAAAAATTAACATCTTCTCAGCTAAGGAAGAACCATTGAGTTGCCTCTAAAACGTCTGCGGGCTAAGCTTAGCAACTGCGAGTCTGCGAGAATAGAGAAACTGAACAAGAGCTTTCAATCTCTGCGACCGCCGCATGATTGCTTTCTCTGAATGTATGGTTGATCCACCAGGTGTTGTTAACCAACATTGTTTTTTCATAATAAACCTGTATATTCCAAGGGAATTTGCCACCAACCAACGCATTGTAGAGCAACTTCGAGTCTGTTTCAATAATGATTTCAGAATGAGTAGCAGAGAATTTGAACCCCATCCTTTAAGCCCGTGAAACTCTATGTTATATTCATTTATTATATAATAAATATTTTAAAGAAAATAAAACTTCTTTTTTCATTTCTTAGTTTTGTGGGTTGGTTTTTTAAGGCAATAGATGTTCCCAAATTTTAGCATTATCGTGGTGATTCACGTTTAGACACATTAGCATTTTAGGCGTGTACACACTTTGGACGTGCGCATTGTCGTAATGAGAGGTTTGACTTTTTGACCAAATAGATCTAACGATCAGATTATTCATGGGCCGGATTGGGCCTAATAGGTCACTAATCATGGGTCAATTTAATTCTATTGAGTCAAACGGATTGGTCAAATATTGACCATTGTACCTAACCGTTGCATAACCGCTTATAAAGGTGTGCAACTATTCGAATTTGAATTCGTAAAGGTGCAACCTTTTATACAGCGATTGAAATCTTTAAAAGATCTGAGTCATCCAAAATATGATTGTTGGCCCAACAATCATATTGAAAAGTCTATATAAGGAGACCTTAAGACACAAATTTACATACTTGAAATCCATGGAATTTTTGCATATAGTTTGATTGAGAATTCTCTTATTTTCTTTTTAGTTGATACTTCATCTGATTGAGTTTTCTGAGGCGATCCTCTACTGTTGCAAAGTAACGAATCGCATCCAAGAGATTGGACTCGTTGTATCCTGAAAACGTCTCACTGAAACCCTTTTGTAAACTTGAGAATTTACTCGAGTGGGGATCGGAGCGAATAACGTTTTAAAGATAGCGACACCGCGCCTCTAGGTCCAATTTCTCTTGCCCAATTAATAATTTTCAGATTTTTTCTTAACAACTCGGCCTCATTGTTAGTAGCATTGTTATAATAATTGATAAGGGCCTCACAAAAATACCCATCGTGATTCCAAAGGATGCCCTTCGCCCGACCTTCCCAGATTATAAAGAGTCGCACCCTACAAATTAAGCTCGAGATAAGATTTTCAAATTTTTACATCATATACTTTTTTTCATTACATTATATATATATATATATATATATAATGTTAAAATCTATGAGACTCGTTGAGTCTCAGCCAAAAATTCATGTTTATTAGAAGATTTGGACCATTTTATTAGACTTTAATTTTAATGTTGTGAAAATAGTGACTACTAACTATTAATGTGGACAGATTGGATGGTTTAGAACCACCAATGTGTAATTTATGGTTCAAAAATTCATCCCAAATATGAAGATTTGGATCAAAATGCTTTGATTTTAATTAGTGCCCACCGAAGTCAAAAGGAAAACTCAAAATATTGGATATTTTTGTAGGTTTGAAGATTTCAGCCGAAATTTCAGTTTCAATCCCCACTGAAACCGAAACGAAATCCGAATTTTTGATCCTCATTGTAATTATCTTGGCACTTGCTTCTAACTTGTAAGTGGACACATAAACTAATATGTAAACAAGCAATCATTTGATAGGCAATTTTATTTTGGGTGTAAATTAAGATTAAGTATAAGGTAAGCAACCTTAGCACCAAGTCAATCCCTTCCCCAAAGGGACATTGGAAAAGATATATTTGACCCTAATAAATACAAGGGTACCTTTATTTGCACCCACCAAATCTTTGAGGGCAATTACATGAAAATCATTGACTACATTGAATCAGACAATAGAGATAATGTTTCATCCCAACCTTTAACACAATGAATCTTTAGATCATGACCTTACCATCAAAAGGTCAATATTTAATTCCATGCGGCACACATTTCAAAAAATTGACCAAAAATCATGTGATATACATCACACTAAAACGTGAATTTAGGTCACATTTTGGAATGTCTACCACATGAAACTAAAAACTAACCACCTATGGTAATATCAACTTCCGTTGTGTGAAAGTTTGGGCCAGAAAACGTTCTCAATCATCTGCTTTAAAGCAATTGATGGCTTTTGACATAAATGCCCTCAAAGATTCGGTAGGTGCAGGTTCAGGTAGACAAAATAGAACAGATTAACACTTGTAAAGGCCATTACTTTATATACAAATTTTACCACCGTTCACCATTTGTTACATGTAACGGTCAGTGGCTGAAACCAATTTAAACGTCCGACGGTACAAAGTTACGGCGAACCACGCCACACTTCAACGGTGTTTTCATCTCAAGCGAGAGGCGAAGACACTCAGATAGATCAACAGAGTAGACACTGGTCCAAGTGAACTGATGGAGCAGCCGCGCGACCCACAACTGAACAGTGGCCCAGCCAAGTGCCTTGCCAGGGCACGCCCTACGGCCGGACCCAAAGGGTGCGAGCCGTAGGTCCGAACCCATCACATTGACCTCCTCTTCTAAGAATCGCTCCGGTCGAAATGCCCATGCGTCCTGCCAAATAGACTCGTCGTGTGTTATGGCCCACATGTTCACCATCGCCGTAGTGCCAGCTGGCACAAAGAAGCCACCTATGTTGACATCGTGTACTGCTAAGCGGGCCCATGAGAGCAGTGGACCTGGCGGGTGCACACGAAGGACTTCCTTGACTATGGATCGAAGATAAGGGAGATTGGGGAGGTCGGAGTCCCGCACGTGCCTTGAGTGTCCGACGCACGTGTCAAGCTCATTTTGAGCTTTTTCTTGGATGTTGGGATGTAGCACCATCCTCGCCATGATCCACTCGAGAAGTATGGCAACTGTGTCGGTTCCTCGGAATACCATTTCCTGTTAAAATACGGTCAGTGATTATAGTGCCTTAACAACTTGGGTATGCTTTCTAAGGTCGTGAGTTCGAGTAGTGATTATTTTATACGATAATAGGATGTCCAGTAAGGTGCGTAATCCGTGAAATATCCATGATATGGTTGGGGGTCAGGGCATCTAATGTAATTTGTGACATGGCAGGGGCGATGACCCGAGGACATATGTTAGACTATGTTTGGGTTAGCTCTTATAAGAGTAAAAGCAGTTCTTTATTTGTTCTCTGTCAGAGCAGATAAAATCTGCTTTGAGATAAAGCAGACATAGAGTAATTTTATCACTTAATACAGCTCTCCGTCAGAACAAATAAGACAAGAAGCTGTGTTACCAAATGTAAAAGTAGTTCTCTGTCGGAGCCAAAAAGTGAAAAAGCTCTCTTTGCCTCCAAAGAGCTAGCCCAATCGCAGCCTTAGGGATTAGTCTAAGTTTATGATTGGGATACCTTAGGTTATGAAAAAAAAATGTTTGACTACCATGCCACTGTTGTGCTGTCCATGCCATATCACAACTCACCAGATCAGATATGTTATGATTTCCCATTAATCCCACTTACAAACAGTAAACTGATGTAAGGGGAAAAAATTGTTTTAAAAGGAGTTTTGTTTTAAAAAATATACTTTAGACTTCCGTGCATGGGTACCATCATTCATACGACTGTAAGTTTAATCTTTCCAACGACCAATTTTTATATGTATTTCCAAAATTACCGGGTATACATCACGCTCAAACATGATTTTAAATATACTTTTTGATATGTGTCACTTGGAATAAAAAATTTGACCCTCCGTGATCACAATTTGTGGGAGTTTAAGATGAAAAACGATCTCCATGGTATAATTCAAAGAAGACAATGCATTCTGAAATCTGAATGGAAGAGATGGAGTGAGGGTAAAGTTTTATGGGGTGCAAATAATAGTGCCAATGTGTATTTATGATAAGTAAGTAGTCCATGCACCAAGGGTAGTGCACAGGTCACTTTCCCTCTGCCAAGCTGGTCAAACCTCAGGAAATTGACGGATATTTTATTGGTATAATAGTATGTATACAAATCAGTCAACTTTCATTAATTTCACACCTTTTAGCCGCCATATCTCATGACTGTTACAGATTTTCAGGCCCTTAAACCTGTTAATCAATTTTTCCCATTTATTCAATGGCTGATCAGTGCCCTTCGTTTCATTTGTGAGATAAGAAGCAAATAAATCCTACCAACTTCTCATTATTTTATTTTATTTTGTTTTTTAAAAGTAAACTAATATAAAAATTCCTTACCCAAAGAACAGCAACCATGTCAGAATCACTCAACCTGCCTTCCTCGGGCAACCCAAGCAACACGCTAAGAAAATCTTCTCCCATGCACTTCCCCTCTCTCTTCCTCTCTTCTATAATCTGACCTACAAAACCGTTAACCTTAACGGCCAACCGCCGACACCTTTGTCTGACACCAAAGAAATCCGTGAAACCCAAAAACAGATAATCCTCCCAATTAAATCCCCCAATCAATTCATACCCTTCCTTAACCATCTCGCCCAATCCACTACTCTCTAACCAATTAAACTCCCCAAACACACTCCCCACCACATTACTCAAAGCAGCGTTATGCAAAATTCCCCTCAACTCCACAACACCTCTCTCCTCCATATCCCTCCAAACACCATCCAATATCTCACCGGCCAACCGTTGCCGAAGATCTTCAAGACCACCGATTCTCTTCGGCGAGAACATGTAGGTCGCCGCAATCCTGCGCAGGTTCCGCCAGTACTCGCCCGAGGGAGCAAACCCAATCGCCCGCTCGAACATTAGTAGTCGGACGGATTCTCTGATCGGACGGTTAGAAAAAGCCGGCCCGCAGAGGATTTCCTTGGCAGTTTCAGGGTGGCTGCTGATGACCACGCGTGTTGCGCCGAGCGTAAAAGCCATGAGGCGGGTTGCATTGAGAGAGGCTGAGATGGAGGCTAGTTTTTGATGAGCTAGAGGACCCATTAGAGGAATGCTACCCAACAGTGGCCACCCAATGGGACCTCGAATTTTTTGAGAGATTTTGAGGGTTTTTGGACATAATTTAGAACTGGCTACAACTAGGAAGGTGATGCAGAGAAAAATAGCGAGGAAGAAGAGAGAGAAGAGAAAGAAAAGGAGAAGAGCTGGTTGAGCTTGGGTAGTGACACCAACGAAGGGAAGGAAGAAGAACAGATTAGCTACTAGGAGATTCATCTTCACGTGGGATGTGAAGTTTTTATTCACTGGAATTGTGTAGAAGAATGCTATTTTCCCTCAGAGAGTCGTTCCTATAAATAGGGAGTGGAAAGGTGTTTGGTTTGCTGGATGCTGGATGGTTCGTTTCAGGACTGCAGTTAACGGTCCACGTACAGTTAATTCAACGGACTGCTGATGTGGCGTGATTTATGGTCAGTGGAGCCAGCAATACACTTCAGAGCAGCCACTTAAATTGTGCCACATAAGCGTGTTGGAATCCAAATATGGATCCATCGATCCATTTATCTATAATTAAGCCGTTGGATCTAGGCGCATGATCAATAAAAAATAATAAATCAATAATCTATAAATTAAATATATGTGCGCACCTTGAGTGTGAGTCATCAATAGTTAGTTGCCGATCTTCAACGATCTTCTTGCGTTCAATATCTCCTAGCATAATGGGGATGCTTTTGCCAATAGGGAGGATTGAATTGTATCGAGAAATCGTTGGGACCAGGCACCCCTTATATTTATAGCCAAAGAGTCATTTCCCATTAAGGACTTTAATTTCTAATTATAGTGTGATTAGAAATCACAATCATACCTTAATTAAAAGACTCACTAATTAGTTGTCTATTCTCTTCAAACTCACCGGAATAGCAACTATACATCTCAAAGTTGATCTTATACCATTCACCGGTCAACGGGTTTGACCATAGTGATGGCCACCAAAATAGAAACTTCTAACAATCTCCCACTTAGTCAAACTATGTCAATAAACTCCGATTACCTAATGTTAGTTAACTTTATTTGAATGGTAAGTCACAATCAATCTCAATCAAAGTCTTTATTATCAGTCCGGTTCAGTGAGAATTTCAACACATAATCAATGTAGTCAATATATCATGTCATCGATACATGGCCGTTCATTAGTTACCATATTGGAAGTCATCACCGACATGGATTCCAACTAGTATGATTTCACATAGATTGTAAGTTTACAAACTGAATAGTGATTACATGTAAACTCAATCTAATATTGGTCCTACTTTATTGCCATCTACTGACACCATATGTTCCAAAGTTTTATTTGCATAAAAATGGAAAAGCAAATAAAGAAATTTTATTTTTGAATCAATTAAACAAATGTATCCACTCGCATATATCCACTTTCAAAGGCTATCAAAATTATCCGTTAACCCCATGCGCGCAACATGCTCCAAAAAGAGCTTGGGAGGTAAACCTTTAGTGAGAGGGTCAGCCAACATGAGTGTCATACTTATCTTTTCAACAGATATAATTTAATTCTGAACTTTCTCCCTTACAACAAGATATTTTATATTAATATATTTGGAACCCCAACTAATCTTGTTATTATTGGAGATAGCTATCGCAGGGAAATTATCACATAAGATTCTCAGCGGCCTTAAAATACTATCAACAACTCGAAGCCCTGAGATAAAATTCCTCAACCATATCGCCTCACATGTTGCCTCAAAACATGTAACAAATTTTGCTTCTATAGTGGACAAAGTAGTCAGCGTTTGCTTAGCGCTTTTCCAAGATATAGGTTCACCTGCAAGCATAAAAATATAATCCGATGTGGACCTACGAGTGTCTTGACACCCAACATAGTCAGCATCTGAATAACCAATAACTTCAAGGTTATTCGACCTTTTGTATGTGAGCATGTATCCTTCAGTCCCTTGTAAATAGCGAAAAACCTTATTAGTTGTTTTCCAATGATCCAAACCAAGATTACATTGATACCTACCAAGCATGCCAACTATATACGCTATGTCTGGATGAGTATAAACTTGTGCATACATGAGACTCCCAACTGCCGATGCATAGGGAATTGTCTCCATCTGTTTTCTCTCCAGATCGATCATGGGACTCTGAAGTAGACTAAAATTATCACCCTTAATGACATGGGCAACAATAGCGGAACAATTATGCATGTTAAACCTTTTAAGGACTTTATCAATATAAGCTCCTTAAGATAATCCCAATATGTCACGGGCTCTATCTCGATGAATCTCAATTCCTATCACGTAGGAAGCTTCACCAAGATCTTTCATATCAAACCTCTCTGATAAAAAGTTCTTTGTCTCATGTAACATGCGCAAATTACTATTCGCAAGTAAGATATCATCAACATACAAAACAAGGATGATAAACTTACTCCCACTGATTTTAAGATATATGCATTGATCCACAGTATTTTCTTTAAAACCAAAATTTGAAATGACTTCGTGAAATTTTAAGTACCATTGTCGAGATGCCCGCTTTAAACCATATATAGACCTTTTGAGTCTACAAATTAAATGACTCTCTCCCTCAACCTGAAAACCTTCAGGTTGTGTCATAAAGACATCTTCATGTAAGTCGCCATTCAGAAAAGCAGTTTTAGCATCCATTTGATGCAATTCTAAGCTAAAATGAGCTACTAATGCTATGACTATCCGAAATGATTCCTTTTTAGAGACAGGAGAAAATGTCTCTTTATAGTCTATTCCCTCTTTTTGAGTGAAACCTTTAGCGACTAACCTGGCCTTGTATCTTTCTATATTACCTTTGGAGTTTTGCTTGGTTTTAAATGCCCATTTACAGCCTACAGGTTTAACTCCTTCAGGTAACTCACAAAGATTTCAGACCGAGTTATGTTTCATTGATTCCAACTCATCTTTCATGGCATCGAGCCATTGAGTGGATTTGTCGCTCTTCATGGCTTGGCTAAAGGAAACAAAATTTGATTCCTTTTCAAAATCAAACTCACTCTCATTGAGGTAAACTATATAGTCATCAGAAATGGTTGATCATTGACAGTCGCCATGGGAGCAAGAGCCTCCTCAATGTGGGGTGTTTCAATAGGTATAGCCACAGGTGCATTAACACTTGCTTGAATAACTGGTGTTGGTGCCACTTTTTCTTGGATAAAAGGGATATGAATTATAACCCGATTCTCCTCAAAAGTGATTTTCGTAGGCTCAACACTCCCACTGTTCTCACGATCCTCAAAGAATTTGACATGTCTAGTCTCAACAATCCGGGTACTATGAGTGGGGCAATAAAATCGATAGCCTTTTGACCTATCAGGGTAACCAATGAAATGACAACTTATAGTTTTAGGATCCAATTTTCCTAATTGTGAGTTGTACACGTTTGCTTCAACCAAAAAGCCTCAAATATGTAAATATCCTAAAGTCGATTTTCTTCCTACCCATAGCTCATAAGGAGTTTTGAGAACCGCTTTACTAGGAATTCGATTCAGGATATGCACCGCTGTTTTCAATGCTTCTCCCCATAAGAATATAGGCAACTTAGAGTTGCATAACATGCTTCTCACCATATCCATAAGCACTATACCGCTCGCATCAAGTGTTCCCGGCATGGTGTATTGAGCGACAATGCCATGCTCTTGTAGATACAGGGCGAATGGTCCTGGATTGCGACCTGTTTCAGAGTATCTATCATAGTACTCTCCGCCTTTATCAGATCTCACAATTTTAATCTTCGAATTGAGTTGTAACTCAACTTCGACTTTATAGATTTTAAACATATCCAGGGTCTCAGATTTCTCATGAATGAGAAATATATAACCAAAACGAGAATAATCATCAGTGAAGGTAATAAAATACTTTTGACCACCAATAGCTGAAGTTGGAAACGGTCCACAAATATCAGTGTGGACTATTTCGAGTAAACTCGTGCTCCTGATAGCCCCTTTCTTATTAGCTTTTGTGAGTTTTCCTTTAACGCAATCTACACAAGTAGTGAAATCAGAGAAATCGAGCGCATCGAGTATATCATCTTTAATTAACCTCTCTATTCTATCCTTAGATATATGGCCTAAACGTTTATGCCATAAAATGGAGGAGTTGTCGATTGCTCTTTTTCGTTTCTTACTAATTTTATCATTCACATGCATAGAAACTAAATATTGGGCGTAAGATGAATTCAAATTCAACTGATAAAGATTGCCCACTAATGAGCCACCACCTACAATATCGGAATTAAATAATAGAGTAAACATATTATGTCCAAATTTAAATTTAAAATCTAATGAATCCAATTTAGAAATTGAGATAAGGTTTTTAGTGATACTTGGAACATAAATAGTATCAACTAAATCCAAAATGAAACCACTATCTAAAATGAGACGGAGAGTCCCAATGCCCTCCACGTCTGCTTCTACTCCATTTTTGAGTTTGATGGTACGTTCGCCTTTACTTAGCTTCCTGCTGGATCGAAATCCCTGCATTGAATTACTTATGTGAATAGTGGCACCAGAATATATCCACCAAGTATTGCGTGAAGCATCAATATAAAGTGATTCCAAACACACAAAGGCTAGGTCATTGCCTTTCTTAACTAGCCAATCTCTGTATTTCTGACAATTCTTCTTAATGTGTCCCTTCTTCTTACAGAAGTGACACTTGATGTCAGAAGTAGATGTGCTAGCTTCTCCTTGTTTGGCTTCTGGTGGAGGAGCTTTCATATTCTCTCCTTTATATTGTCCTTATTTTCGCTTAAAATTTTGTTTCGATGGTACAGGAGCGGCGTAATGGGCACTTTCAGGTTTTTCAGTCCAAAGTCTTTCTTCTTCTTGGACACAGTGAGCGATTAGCTTATTCATCTTTTACTTCTCTTTTTGCGTGTTATAATTGATCTTGAATAGACCAAATTGTGCAGGAAGAGAAGTCATAATGAAGTGAACAAGATAACCTTCAGAAAAACTCATGTCCAGTTCCTTCAATTGAGTTGCCATGCCACTCATTTTCATAATGTGCTCTCATACGCCGCTATGACCATCATATTTCATGGTTCCCATTTTAACAATTAGACTACTGGCAAGTGCTTTAGAAGTCCCTTGAAATTGTTCCTTAATGGCTTGCATGTATTCCTTTGCATTGTACGAGTCAGGAATACCTCTCCGAATCGCATCAGTAATGGAACTCTTTATGATCATAAGGCTCATACGATTTGATCTATCCCATTTTTCTAAATCCGTATTGTTCACTGCCAGTTCCTCAGCTGAGGCATCAGCGGTGAGCACCTTGAGTTTATCAGATCGTATAGCATAGTCAAGATCCATACAGCCTAGAACAATAGCAACTTGTTCCTTCCATTTGCCATAATTTGAGTCACTCAGAAGTTCAATTCCACCAATCATATTAGTTATAGAAGACGGGTTCAATGCTGCACAATAATTAAGGGGTTTATTATGTCCACATACAATTGAAGTAACTAGCAATTCCATAAGGTTATAATGATAGTAGTGACGCAAGAGTTAAAATATTTCAAGGAATATAAAAATTAAAACCAATGTGGTTTTATTGAGAAACGATTTGTGTCATTATGACCCTCCGTTAGGTCGAGTCATAACACACTAGCCGCTTCCTCAATCTATATTAATGATTGTGGTTCTAATCGCGTCGTTATGACCCTCCGTTGGGTCAAGTCATAACACGCTAGCAGTACCCACAAAAAAAAAAATGAATAGTAAAATACTACCATCATACAATATTAAGTGATTCATCACCGTTGGGCAGAAGAATCCCTTATGACGCCAGCGTTCACTACACACTTTCACTGAATTTGTAATACGGTCTTGGACAAAATTAAACCTCACTATAAAAACTACGACACTAGGAAGGATCATCACCGTTGGACAGAAGAATCTTTCCAAGTCATGTTTTCAAATTAGGTTTGATAATATTTTAGATGATCGCAAAATGAATATTAAAAGAATAAGCCAAGTCCAATTCGTGTTATGAGGAGGTGTCAAAATTGATAATAAATGAGTATTATATTGTGTAAGTACCAGCCATGGTGATGGAGCACAACCTCCACTACCCAACGCTAATTAATGGTACTTAAAAAAAATAAAATTTTGATTACACAATTAAAAAATAAAAAAATAGCATCAGGTTATGAAAATATCATAACAGAGAGCTCATTGTCAAAAATGGACTTAAAAACAGGTCCGGAATGCTCGAGAAAATCAAAATTCATATATAATGTCCAAAAATCAGACCTATAAATAGCCTAGAAAAGGCCCGAGAAGAATAAGAAATTCAAGCCGACGGGTGGTCTGTGGGCAAAGTAGGTTGGGTCGGGTTGCTGGGTCGGGCCAAGGCTGAGCCCAGGCTGGGCTGGTTGGGATGACCCGATCCGTCCAAAATAACCCTAAACCTCCCCCCCACAGTCACTGTTCATCTTCTTTATTATTTTATTTTATTTTATTTTTTGGGTGACCGCAGGCGGGGTCCGGTGGCGCTTGCTGGTCGGACCTGGACGGCGATCGTCGGTCTGGGTCCCGGTCGAAAACATCCACTGCAGATCCGCCCAAAGAACCCCTAATTTTTATTTTTATTTTTAGTATGTGAATTGCAACAGTGCCCCTTCCTTTGTGGTCACTGGACCCACGGTCCGTCGACCATCCATCGGCCTTGGTGTGCATTCGACCGATCTTGACCCAAGTTTTGAAATTTTATTTTATTTTTGAAAAAGTTGCCGGAAGCAACACAAGCTCCAAAGGGTCTTAAGCTTACATGGGGAGCACCAAACATTGTGCTCCCTTTACACAGGCAATAAAAATTTTCATGAGAAACATTGGCTTAATAGGCTACAATCACTGTTCATCGTCTTCTTCAAAACTTTGAAGAACCAGAGACCTTAGGTCTCTTTTATTTGCAACCACAATTAAAAGGAAGGGTATAAATAATTTATTTCCTTCTAAAATAATATTATCGTCTGACTAGAAGGTTGTGGGTCGTCCAGATCGACGGCCTTGAATATAAAAGGTACACAACATGCGAATATTTAACTCGATGTTTTTAACCAATCATACGGCAAAACATGGGCTCTGATACCAATTGTTGGAATCCAAATATGGATCCATCGATCCATTCATCCATAATTAAGCCGTTGGATCTAGGCGCATGATCAATCAAAAACAATAAACCAATAATCTATAAATTAAATATATGTGCGCACCCCGAGTGTGAGCCATCAATAGTTAGTCGCCGATCTTCAACGATCTTCTCGCGTTCAATATCTCCTAGCACAATGGGGATGCTTTCGCCAATAGGGAGGATTGAATTGTGTCGAGCAATCGTTGGGACCAAACACCCCTTATATTTATAGCCAAAGAGTCATTTCCCATTAGAAATCACAATCATACCTTAATTAAATAGAAACTGCTTACAGCCTATTCTCTTCAAACTCACCGGAATAGCAACTACACATCTCAAAGTTGATCTTATACTATTCACTGGTCAACGGGTTTGACCATAGTGATGGCCACCAAAAAACTTCTAACAAAGCGTCCGTTGAATGACTTGCTATTTCCGGTTCGTTGATTATAATTTTCTGTTTTAATATAGGGTTACTTTAGAAAAAACATGCCTCCTTTTCCTCTTTATAGGAGGACAATAAGCTAAACCTGTTAAATAGTAGGCATGCTTTATACTATTTGCGTTCGGCTTTGTGTTTAAGTAGGATGATAAGCTAAATCATTTAATAGTTCTATTTCTCTACTATTTTTTATTAATGTTAAACTCTTGGTAACTTGGTAAACCTTTATGTCCTTCTCCAATGGCGGAGCCACGTTGTTCAATGGGGGGTCCCAGGATCCCCCATCGCAAGTTTTTTTTTCTTTAAAATCTTTTAAGTTCCATCTTTTTAGGGGGAAGATCTTTTAATAAGAATCCCCCAAAATTTTCGAAACTTCTTAAAATATTTTAAAAACTTTTTTATCCACAAATTTTTTAACAGAAATAGACGCCCAAAATTCTCTCTCTCTCTCTCTTCCCAAATATTACTCCTAAAATTCTCTCTCTCCCCAAATCTCATCCCAAAATTCTCTCTCGGTTCTCTAAGCCCTTTTTAGGGATAATGACCCATAACAGATATTCATACACCAAATAGTGTTTAAACAATCTTCTATCATTAAATTAAAAATTTTGATCTCACACCATTGAAGTGTTTTTTACTATTATTACTATCTTATGGCTATAAGGGATCCCCCATCAGAAAAATTCTGGCTCCGCCACTGTCCTTCTCACTACTTTCCTCCATATCTTTGATGGTCTTCGTTTCCTTCTATATTCTTAACCCTTAATAACATGTCCAATTATATCACTTCAAGTTGACATTTGGTAATTTCTTCCTTTATGGGTGTCACTCCTAAATTATTTCCTCCATACTCGATCCGAATCTTATTAGTACTTATTGTTTAACTCATCCATTTCATTATACAAATCTCAAACAATTAAATCTAAGGCTATGTTTGGATTAACTCTTATAAGAGCAAAAATAACTTTTTGCCTGCTCTCTAGCAGGGGAAATAAAATCTGCTCTAGGATAGAATAAGCATAGAGCAATTTTATCACTTAAAACAACTCCCTATTAGAGCAAATGAGACAAGGAGCTGTATTACCAAACGTACAAGTAGTTCTCCGCTGGTGTCAAAAAGTGAAAGAGCTGCTCTTAGCCCCAAAAGAGCCAACCCAAACGCAGCCTAAGTGTAACTCTTATATATGTAGCATAGTACAACGTCTTATGTGTGTCCATATATTATTTGGAATCGGGTTAGCTCGGCCCATCCTAGTTTCTCAAGTAGCCACGCCAAGTTAGGCAGAAACTCATGGCTCATCGAGTGCCCAAAGGTTGGGGCGAGCAAATTTTTACCCTAGCCCATCCTGACTAGGCCCATTGATTGTTTCAGTATAATTTCAGGGGGAAATTTACCTAAGCGGCCCTGTCAGATACGCCTTTTACATCAGAAGCCTTGTAGTTTCATCTTTACCAAAACCGACCAGCTCCAAGCCTAGCCGACCCTTAGGTTAGCAAAATGCCCAAATTACCCCCTTTCTTTAACGCACAAAAACATCATCTTCTTCCTCATTTTAATCTGATACAATTTTTAAAAGTCAGAGGTGGCGAAGGTGACGGCGTCTTCTCCTCAATCTAAACTATTTCAATATGCTATTTGGATCGACCCAGGTACACCTTTTTCGTCAGAGACTGTAGCAGATTAGAATGAGGAAGAAGAGAATACACCTATATAATTTAAAATTTTAAATATTTACATTTTTCTATATTTACGCGATGTGAAACGAGATCTATGCCGTCTGATTTGAAGGCTACAATATAAAATCGATAGTTCCAAAGATAGATATGAGAAAAAGGCGATATCGACTCTGTACATAGTCAGTACCAATTATTTTAAGAGTCGTCATCGACTCGGTATAGAATCGTCATCGATTACATAAAAAAAAAAAATAATAATAATAAAATTTTAGTCGATGACGACTCGGTACCGAGTCGTCATCGACTCTGTACTGAGTCGTCATCGATTACATAAAAAAATTTAAAAAAATTAAATTTTTTTAAAATTTTTTTAATTTTTTTTAATTTTTTTATTTTTTATGTAATCGATGACGACTCAGTACCGAGTCGTCATCGATTACATAATTTTTTTTTTTTTATTTTTTTTATTTTTTATGTAATCGATGACGACTTTGTACCGAGTCGATGACGACTCAGTACAGAGTCGATGACGACTCTTAAAATGATCGGTATTGACTATGTACAAAGTCGATATCGACTGTATACAAAGTCGATATCGCCCTTTTCTTATATCTATCTTTGGAACTATCGATTTTATATTGTAGTCTTCAAATTAGACGACATAGATCTCGTTTCACATCGCGTAAATATAGAAAAATGTAAATATTTAAAATTTTAAATTATATAGGTGTATCCTCTTCTTTCTCATTCTAATCTGCTACCGTCTCTGACGAAAAAGGTGTATTTGGGTCGATCCAAAGAGCAGCTCGGAATAGTTTGGATCGGAATAGATCTCGTTTCACATTGTGTAAACATAGAAAAATGCAAATATTTAAAATTTTAAATTATATAGGTGTATCCTCTTCTTCCTCATTCTAATATGCTATAATCTCTGACGAAAGAGGTGTACCTGGGTCGATTCAAATAGCAGATCGGAATAATCTGGATTGAGGAGAAGACGCCGTTACTTTCGCCACCTCTGACTTTTAAAATTTGTACCAGATTAAAATGAGGAAGAAGATGATGTTTTTGTGCGTTAAAGAAAGGGGGTAATTTGGGCATTTTGCTAACTTAAGGGTCGGCTAGGCTTAGAGTTGGTCGGTTTGGGTAAAGGTAAAACTACAGGGCTTCTAACGTAAAAGGCGTATCTGACAGGGCCGATCAGGTAAATTTCCTAATTTCAGGAGTGAAAAAGTGGCACTGGTCAGGATCAGTACTGGTTGACCCTGATATAGTATTCAACCTGATCTATAGCTCTTGGATAGAATAGAATCTTGACTTTCACGATTTCCATTTTAATAGGATGGAAAGTAGCCAACCAATGTAGCCAACCGGGATGAACAGGTAATCCGGTTGAATCAATTGAAATCACCATCAAGGTATCAAGTATCGGCCAATACCGATAGATATCGGTGATACATATCGTTTTTTTGGCAAACCAATACCGATATCAGTATTTGTGTCGTATCGATATCATATCGGCTGATACGGGTCACTGTCGGCCGATACAATTGTTTATTATATATATATATATATATATTTTTTTTTTGTTTTAAAAAATTCATATTTGCCAAACGATATCAGTGAGACTAATATCGTGTTTGATACCTTGCTCACCATTGACCGTAAAAATGTTGGTCGCTTTTCGGAGCTGACATAATCCATTAGCCAACAAAATCTAGGCCGCAGCCCGTGGGAACCACGCCTCCTTAAGAACTATCCTTATCACGATTTGAGGTTGCAAAGATCTGGCTTTTCGTTATTCCAAACAACGCATGGACGCGTGCCTTGGATGTCCTTTAATGTTGGCTGTCAAATGGATATCTGGTACCTGTCTTGCCATGTGCACTCGAGTTGGGCCTCAAAGGTTGTAGGCCCTGCAGCGTGCTTTTGCCGAAGTTCCACAATAATTCGGCAAGGTTAAATTTAAAAAATCTAGAGAACAATTTTGTAAAATAAAAATAAATTAAAAGTAAATTTAAAATAAAAACCTCATGTTTCATTAATAAAAGGGAGTCATTACTTGCACACGCTTTTTAAGTGATTACACCAAATTTAAATGAAAGACATGCAAGTTTGGCAACCTATATTATGTGAAAACGCTATCTAAACGGTTTTATTTGAAGGTCATTATTTAAAGATATCAATTGTAAAAGATTTTATATATATATATATATATATATATATATATATATATATATATATATATATATATATATATATATATATATATATATATCATATGACAAGTATTGTGTTTTGCTCCAATTTTATGTACCAGAGTTCTATTGATCATAAACTTCAAATTAGACGGTCCATATTATATTTTCACATATCACATGCCCCTAAAATATAAAGTCTTTCTTTAAATTTGGTGCAATCACTTGAATTATCTGCAAATTATACATAAAGCAAACTTCTGAAAATCAGAACAACTTTTAAAATATCGTGATTAATTTGGTAGAGATTTACATTCGCAAGGAGAATTTGGTGACTACGATATGCACCATCCCACCGTCCTCCAAATTATCACTAGAGCCAATCGAACTAGATGGAAGGAGCTAACTGAAATATCTAGACCACAAAATGTAACAGTTTATACTTAAAGAAAACTAAAAAAAGGGGATAATGGCTCTTTCCTAAAAATAGTGTATAAATATTTTTATATTATTAAAATTGAACTTTTTATCTCACACCATTACAGCAAGATTTATCATTATGCACGTGGCGCATATCTGTGATCAATCTAAATTGTCCAACTGGCAATTTATCATTGGTGCATGTCTAACCTAAAAAAAAATGCCTAGAAGTAGATGTGAGTCCACCATTAAAACTAAAAACAACGGTTGATACTATAGGCCGCAGGGTGGATGCTGTAACTCTCCTTAAAACACCGTTTTCAAGCCACTTGCTCTTCAATCTATGATCTATCACTTTGACAGTACAGAACACCCACATCTTAAACCATTGATGATATATGATCATTTAAAACGCATTTTAGTGTTTAAATGATGGCCAGGTGAGTCGTGTCCTTAAAAAAATGGCACTACTTGAAAAGTTGTTGAAATTAAAACTCTGTCCATATAACGCGTTCAAGAGGGTGACAGAGTCAGGAGATTGGTAGTCACTTGTTGTCGCTCATATGATTGGTTCAGGACTTATCCGACGTGTCTACCCGTACAATTTTAGCTTTATTGAGAAAGTTTTACAAAAAAATAGATTATCATGATTTTCAAGGTCCCCAAAAAGTCATTTGATCAATAGACGAGGGAATGGGGAATTTGAAATTACCTTAAGGGTCTGTTTGGCAATTTTTCGAAAAACATAGGAAAAGATTTTGTAAATCCAATGGATTCTAGCTCTTTGGGAATTCATTATTTTTCAGTGTTTGGATTGTGTAATTGGCACATAGAAAATAGAAAATTATCATTATCGATAGTATATCTCACACACCCAATAAATTTAATTTTCTATTGTGAAGGAAATTTCGTGAGAGAAAGAAAAATTAGGAAAGAGAAATGTGAGCTTAAGAGAGAGAAAAAAAATTAAGAGAAAGAAATTAAAATAAATATATAGAGAGAGAAAATTTAGGAGAGAGACTCGGAGAAAGAGATATCTAAAAAGAAGAATGATAATAGAGAGCTAAGAAATAGAGAGAGAGAGAAAGAGAGAGAGAGAGAGATTTAATATTTATTTATTTATTATTATTTTCAAGTTTTTTTTCTTTTTTTAAAATTTTTAAAATTTTGATATTTTTGATATTTAATTTTATATTTATTATTTTTTTACTTTAATTATAAAATAAATAAATAAAAATTAAATAAAAAGTAAAAAAAAAATAAAATAAAATCACTCACTCACTCACTCTCTCTCTCTCTCTTTCTTTTAATAAAATAAATAAAATTAAAAAAAATTAAAAATTAAAAATTAAAATTAAAAAATTAAAATAAATAATAAAAATAAAAAATAAAAATATTCTTTTATTTATATTATTTTATTTTATTATTTGATTTATTATTATTATTATTATTATTATTTATTTATTTTATTTTATTATTTGATTTATTATTATTATTATTTATTTATTTTATTATAATATATTTTTATATTTATTTATTTATTTTATTAATTTATTTTTGTATTTTTATTTTATTTTTAAAAATTTTAAATTTTTGTATTTTTATTTTTATTTTTTATTTTATTAAAAAAATTTAATTTTAATTTTAATTTAATTTTAATTTTTTAATTTTTAATTTTTAATTTTTAATTTTTAATTTTTTAATTTTTTAATTTTTTAATTTTAATTTTAAAATTTTTAGTTTTATTTTAATTTATTTTTAAAAATTTAAAATTTAAAATTTTATTCTATTTATTTTTTTAATTTTTTTATTAAAATTTTTAATTTTTTAATTTTTTAATTTTTATTTTATTTTAATTTTTTTTTTTAATTTTATATTATTATAATTTTTTTTTTTGATTTTTTTTAAATTTTTTATTTCTTTTATTTAAAAAAATTAGTTTTAATTTTTAATTTATATATTTATATATTATTTATTTTTAAATCTTATTTTATTTATTTTATATTTTTATATTTTTAATATTTTTCAAATTTTAAATTTAAATTTAATTTTTAAAAATTTTTGTATTTTAATTTTTAATTTTTAATTTTTAATTATTTTATTAAAAAAATATTTTTTATTTTTGTATTTTTTGATTGTTTTATTATTTTTAATTTTTTAATTTTTTAATTTTTTAATTTTTATTTAATTTAAATTTTTTAATATTTATTTATTTATTTATAATTTATTTTATTTTTAAATTTATTATTATTATTATTTTTTAAAGTCTTATTTTATTTATTATTTTTATTTTTATTATTTTTTATTTTATCTTTATTTTTTTTACTTTTAAAAAAAAATTTAATTTTTTATTATTTTATTTTAATTTTTATAATTTTTTCAATAATTAATTTTGTTTCAATTTATTCATTAAAAAAGAGAGTGAGAGATAGAAGAGAGAGAAAGAGAGAAATCGAGAATGACAAAAGTTTTTCGATGAAATCCTCTTATTTTAAAGGGATTTGTCGGTTTCCAATGGAAAAGAAAATTTTGAATTTTCCTATGATTTTCAGTGACACAACTTTGTTGTCAAAGATAGGAAAGTATCACATTTCCTTTTCTTTTCCATGATTTCTTTTCCTTTCCCTCTATCCAAACAGGTCCTAAGAGTCTCCCAAAAGTAACGCTCACCATCTGAGAAATATTTATAATTAAAATTATAAAATTATCTGTCTACAAAATGTCCTATAACAAAATGATATTAAGTATTTAATTGGAAAGACGGGTGATTCAATGATTTTAATTATAAACGTATTGTATACGTTAATACAATGTTTTATTGGGTGCCCAAAAAATGGAGATGCCTGTTCTTTTCTAAAACTTTTTGACGTAATATAATATACAACTTTTTTTTTTTCTCTAACTTTTTGCTTTGTTGTTGCTAATAAAGATCGAAAACATGTATCACTTATTAAAAAGTGTCTTCATAGCAGCTTTTGGTTGCACGCAATTTTCTTGATTTTGTGTTTTGTGTTTTTTTTTAACATAAAGAAAATAAGTGTTTTCTAAGCATACACCAACTTTTTCTATACTCTATTTCCATTTGGGTTCGCAACATTAAAAAAATAGCGTCAGCAATCAGCATAGCAGCCTTCTAAATCTGTTATGTGCATCGGCATGCCTGGACGACACGCATGGGAGCACCATGTACATAGCCTCTAATCTCTATTACTGTGATCGTGCTGTTCCATCCATTAGGTAGACTCCTTCTGTATCCAATACAAACCATAGATGTGAATGGGCAGTGGTGATCAACAGGACATGCATAATTGGGACGACCCAGACCCATATGTCAAAATATTGTCCGATTTGCTCGATTATGGGTTTAGGTCCCTGCCCTAATTTTATTTCTGGCATGAGTGTTACGTTTCGCCGTCCCCACTCAAAACGTGTCATGGCATATAGCGTCCGCAATCACATATAGCCCAGCGTCAAGATTTTTTCCTATCCGATGTGGGACTATTACAATAACTCTTCCGATTAGACCCTTAGACTACGTTTGGGTTAGCTCTTTCAGACTAAAGAGCGGCTTTTTCACTCTTTGGCTCCAGCGGAAAATTGCTTTTATGTTTAGTAACACAGATTTCCACCCCATTGACTCTGACAAGGAGCTGTTTTAAGCGACAAAAATTTCCTCAGCCAAAGTAAATTTTATCTGCTTTGGCAGAGAGCAGGCATAGAACTGTGTTTGATCTTATAAGAGCCACTACTGAAAACAACTCTTAATAGTCTTAATAATGTTTTTATTAATAGTGACAATTTTTTACTCCTTTTGAAACAAAAAATCACTGCTATTAGTCTTATTTTTTGTAGTGAGCTAACCCAAAAACAGCCTTAGGTCATCATATCAGACTGTTTCGGGGTTATGTCGGTATGGGCAATCTAAAATGGGGTCCCACTCCCAGCACTTAACCCACCTTGGTATGCCATAGAGATGTGCTGGATAGTGGGTACTTATTTAGGCCATAATAGCGTGAAGAAAGTGAGCATAAGCTTCAATAAGGTCTCCATCCTTCATGTCACTATCTTTATTACATGATTGTGGTAGCCACTTATCCATATGCGTGATAGAAAAGACGAGAAACGTGGGAAACCATAGCGCACAGTTTTTTTTTTTTTTTTTATCACTTCTCCATGACAATCCGCCACATGACCTTTAATCTCAACCATGGTATCAAAGTCTCAATTTTAATGGAAAAGTTTAGATTAATCACAAATTAACACCCCTTTTAGGTATTTTATATTTTACGAACTTGGTCAAGTGGATAATACTTTTTCATTTTTACTATAAAATCTCTTTCTATATGTCTATGATAATACATTTATGATTAGGGCAAATAAATAGGGGCTCAAGGCAAATCCTTGATGAAGCCTAACTCTACCAAAACAATCACTCATCTCTTCACACGTCATTCTTATACTAATTATCGCTCTTTTATACATGTCAGAGCAACCACTTAAAAGAGCATGTTTAAATTGCTCTTTTAAAGAGACCTAAATTCCGCTCTTTCACTCTACGAAAAAGTTAAGAGTACTTCCAACTAAACACACTCCCAAACTAAAGTGCTCTCCACTAGAGCAGAGAGCTGCACTTTGCCTCCAAAGAACAATCCCAAACACAGCCTTAGATAATCTCAATAGAGATCGAAAGCAATAGAAACTATATGCATTTTTAACTTTTTCTCTTTGAACATTTTCATTAGTTGCATTAATAAGAAAATAATTCCTCTTGTTGATCATCTCAACATAAAATCAAAATGGTTCTGTGATCCACTTGATTCTTCTCTATATAGTTGTTCTCCTATTTTATCTTAGAGTTTCGTAGTATAGCTCATAAGTTTGCTATGTTTGGGTTAGCGCTTATAAGAGCAGAAGCAACTCTTTGCTTGCTCTCTATAAGAGCAGATAAAATCTGTTTTGACATAGAGCATTTTTATCACTTAAAATAGTTCTTTGTCAGAGTAAATGAGGCGAGGAGCTGTGTTACCAAACATGAAAATAATTCTCTGTTGGAGCCAAAGAGCAAAAGAACTGCTCTTTGTCCTGAAAGAGCTAACCCAAACGCTAGCGTCTCGATAGTTCTCATACATTTTCTCTATTTTAGTATCTTATTGAACAATAAATAAACATAAAAACCTATTTTTTTTTCGAAAATCAAGTTAAAATAAAAAAACAACTAATTTTCATTTTTAATAAAATAAAATTAGAAAGAAAGATATTCTAAAATTAAAGCCCAAGGTTTAAAAGTTATAAGCATATAACCCCTTTCACACTGCCATATGTCCAATTTTAGTGTTTTTCTAAGCTTTTTTTAATAATATTTTTTGTAAACGTGTTACTAGCTTTTTGCGATACATACCAATTTTTGCAAATTTTTTCACTCACTACGATCTCACGGACCTCCCCTCTGATAAGCTATAACAAGAAGCAGTCATTTCTTTGCCGGGATTCCTTTCTCATTCAACCCAATGGGTACTCTTTGGATGGTCAATAACGTTATAAACCAAGGAATAATGGCTTCTCGCCTACGTTGAAAAAACAAAATGGGGTTTAAATGACCTTACAGCACTAGAGTATACTTTTGACCTTATGGGTTGAAATCATACAATATTGTTATACTATGTGGCATGCATGTGTGATCAATCCTAATAGTCTATATGATAGTTCATCATTAGAACAAGTCTCAAAGAACATAAAGGGGGTTAGCGGAGTGGCTTGGACCACACCTCAAGAAGCAGAGGCCCTGAGTTTGAATCCATCCCTTGTTGGCCACTCGCAGAGTTTTATCCCTACTAACTAGAACATGTTATGTGTGGGTGTTGCATGTATCTAGGGACTTAGCCTACCTAAGAGACCGAATACCCCATTATAAAAAAATATAAATAAAAAGTCTCAGTCAAAGAATCACAACTATAAGCAGATGCAAAACATCCAATCAGGAAATTTTAACATCTGCGTTTAAAAATAAAAAAATAACCTTTGATATTACAATACAAATATTGGACATTCAAATCTCTAAAATGGTGTGATTTTTGAGCCCACTCTCCATTGCTTTAACAAAAAAAAAAAATAGATTGCTCAAACCTCACACCTTTAATGATAGAAGTTTTAAAGAGACACATGGTTAGGAGAGTCAAATCCTTTAAACAACGGTCCACAAACATTTATATTAATTAGGATCTTTAACCACTCGGGGGTAATTGGTATAGTGGCCATGACTATGTCTCAAAAGAAACAAATGTTTTTAGTTCAAATCTCACCCTTTATTGGACGCTTGCAAGAAATTATCCCTATTGATTGGAACGTGTTGCTGCTCCACATACCCGGTGACCTGACCTAATCGAGTGCTCTAACAGGCCTGAAACCTGGATTATATATATATATATATATATATATATATATATATATATATATATATATATATATATATATTGATTGATCAATTAGGCTACGACCCATTGAAGAGCCAACCAGTGATGGTCCACAAACATTTACATTAAGTAGTGGATTAGGATTTTTCGAAATGACTTTGTGCCATTTGCTATCATCCTTAAGTTGATAAAATTTTTCCTCCTTAAATTGCTTACGAGATAATGCCCACTCAAGCACTCTCCCTCAATTAGTTAAAAACGGCTCTTATAGGTACGGTCTCTGGTTACGTTTTAGCACAGTCAATCAATCTGGATCATCCGATCTTTTAACAAATTGTTTGATGATGAGTAGCTCAAAAAGTGTGAGAAACGGATAAATCGACTTGTAGATGACATCTAACCATAGGCCATCTAACCATAACCTAAATTACAGGCCCCAAAGGTTTATGCATCAATATTTTTAATTGTTTATGTCTCTGATAGCTCTATTTGCACCCACGGAAAAAATGAACCCACGTAGGATATTTAGAGGTGCACATGTTAACAGTGCAAGGTGGGTGCTCTTATAGTATCAAATAGCGCTATCCTATATCTTTTATAATTGTTTCCCTGATGCTAGTACTAGATATGAGATTTCAAACCATGCATCAAACGGTGAGCGATTCATTAGAGTCGAAACCTACCGATGCATGTGGCAGATCTTTTACCTAACATCATAAAAAACCAGGACGTTGTAGGGCAAAGCCTCTAAGCCGCTACTAGTTCGTACCTACGGGTGAGTCATGCGCTCCCACTCGAGGATCGAGTGTCACGACAACTTGCACAATGTTGATTAGGTATCATCTAAAAAATAAAAAAGTATATTTATTTATTATTAGATTAAAGTGTAAAATTTTAATGTACCATGTTAAAGCAACAAATCCATAACCTTTTCCTTTTTTTTTGATAAATCACGTTGAGGTTGGAGGGGCCTCACCCTTATCATAAAAAGAAACGAAAACACATGAACATGGCCTCAGCCAAGGCTACAGGAGCCAAGTGAGCCAGCAGCTCACCCAAGGCAACCTGGGACCTAGCCTAGAAAGGATCCCCAAAAAAAATACAAAAAATTAGAAAAATAGAAAATCTGGATGGTCACCCATAGAGACAAGGTTTCAATTCCTCATATAATCCTGAATGGAGTACGGATGAAGCATGCTCAAACTCTTAGCATTGCAGGGATTTGATCATGATTTGTTTAGATAAAGAAGAGGCCGTCAAGAGCTTGTTGTTGAAGATTTTGTTATTGCGTTTTTTCCAAAGCAACCAGAGAAAAGCGAACAAGAGGAGACCCTAGACTCCTTTGACTCTGAGGGAATGGCCGGGAATAAACCAAGATCCGACTAGCTCCGCAACCGAGAAAGGCAAGACCCAAGATATTCCAAACCATCGGAAAATAGAGTTCCAAATTTGAGAAGAGTAAGCACAGTGAATGAATAAGTGGGCGCTGTTTTTCAAATCCTTGAAGCATAACACACCTATGTTAGGAATTTGGAAACCTCTGCTTTGAAGGTTGTTCACAGTAAGGATTTTATCTATAATAGCGAGCCAAACGAAGGTGATGGATCTGAGAAGAGGCTTGGATTTCCATGTCCACAACCACGGGAACCTTGGGGTGACAGGCGTGGTAAGAAAGCGGTAAAGGGATTTGACAGAAAAGGAGCCTTCTTTACCAAGGGACCAAATCAGACGGTCTGATAAATTTGGCTTAGGAAATGGAGTGGAATCCAGCTCTCCCAGCAACTCCGCCAATTCCCGGATCTCAAAATCGTATAATTTGCGTGAAACTGGCACCTTCCAAAACATATCTACCTGTTGGCTCGACACCGCGACGTCCATTACTGAGACATTCTTTGAGGTAGCCACAACAAATATCAATTTGAACAAGTTCTGCATCGGAACTTTATACTTCCATACATCCTTCCAAAAAAGAGTATTTGCCTCATTTCCCACGGAAATGCTAGCACCCAATCTGAAAATATTTTCCCTATCATTGATAGCTCTCAAGATGCCTGATCTCGATCTCTTAGGGGCCTCTTTGATCTCCATATTTAGCAGCTAGAAGATGGTGCCACAGACTTTCCGATTCCATATGGATCCTCCATAGCCATTTAGCTAGGAGGACATTATTGAAGTCTTTCAAACAGCTAACTCCCAAACTACCGTCAACTAAATTTCTACAAATAAGATGCTAATCGATCAGGTGTACTCTGCCTTTCTCGATAGTCCCTTGCTAAAGAAAATTCTTATAAATTTTCTCTAATTTTTGTCTTACCCAGGCTGGACAAGAAATGGGGACATATAAAAGACCAAGAGCGTCGATAACATCGATCTAATGAGAGTGAGACGACTTGCCAATGAGAGATATTTTCCTTTCCACCCATCTAACCATTTAGTCGATCTATCAAGTAAAACCTGCCATAACTTTTTACCAGAGAGATGGGGCCTGACAGGAAGGCCTAGGTATATGAAGGGAAGAGAAGCAACCCAAACCACTAGCCAGAAAATCAATTATGTCTTGATCCCAGCCGATTCCAACTAACAAAGATTTTGCTAAATTAACCTTAAGGCCAGACACCGATTGAAAGAGGAGCAGAATTTTTTTTACCATTATTAATTCCTTCGGGCTTCCATCGACAAAAATGACTGTGTCATCAACATAGAGGAGGTGGGATACAGGCAAGATGCCTCTAGCTATATTGAAACTTTTAAACAACTTCAAATCTCTAACACGGTTGAGGAGAGCATGGAGACAAACCCATAACTTCAACATGTGATTTGAAGTGCAAATACGTTTGAAAACTATTTCCCCCTAAAAATATAGGGGGATTGGGTGACCGCACAGAGTAATGAAACTTGCATTACGTGCCACACATTACGTGCCACATATCACGTGATCTGAAGTTCGAACGGATGATTCACGCAATGACCATAGTCATATAATCATCAGACCGGTACTTCACATGTCCCTAGTCATGTAATCAGATGCCACATGACAGGGAAGCCAACTGACAGGAACTAAATAACTTACGAGTCCACAAGACGATGGTACCTTAATTTGCTCATATCTAATACGCTAGTGTCAGTTCGTTACATGTGGCAATAGTTAGGTCCAACCAAGTTGTACCGCATTTCGAGTTTAACTCATGGATCAAAAATTTAGCCGAAATATGAAGATTTCGGCTGAAACACATCGGTTTTGAGCATGCTTGAAACGAAATCAAAATCGAAAGTTTCCTCTAGATTTGTGTGGAGGGGAAAATTTCAGCCAAAATTTCGGTTTTCGGCCAAAACTTTGATTTTTAGTTTCGGTTTTAGTCATGTTCGAAATCCAAATCCAACCCGAAATTTTGATCTTTGATTCAACCACATCTGCAGTCCTTGAAAATAAGAGGATATTGACTGCACCTTATTCTATAAAAGAAAAAAAAAAAGTCAAGATTCTCCATATTGAAGGACTGCAGATTTAGTTTAACTCGAACTCCGATCCAACCATTGAACCTGACCATTCCCCCTTTGTCAATTACAGAGAATTATCCATAGTTTAGTACACAACTTAATCATGCAATCAATTCGGATGCAACAACCAATTTTTCTTTAACAAGATATCCATTCGTACGAAAGAAAATTAATTACCTATTTGTAAGTCTTTTGTAAATGATGAAAAATCTATATCTAATGCTTGAAAGTACTCCGCAAGGATAAACTATATACATAAATACCACCAAGTAATAAAAAAGACATTGCCCACTCACCTAAATAGGAAAAGTGTCATTTTCTTTATATGTAAGCCGAGTTTGAACTTGCATCCTTATGAGGAAACGTGTCATGCTTCATAGGAAACTCAAATTGTTTGGGTAAAATATTACAATAGTGAGGGCTCGTTCACTTCCTCGTAATCTCCTCATGTAACATTTACTTTACATGTAAAATGATACATATTTTTTTACTTGTTAGTGAAGTACAATTTTGGTGTAATATGATTGTTCACTTCACCCTAAAATAAGAGTGTAAAATCTACTTTATGGACTCTTATTACTTTACATTGAAGTAAATGGCTTCTGTAATTTTTCTTAGGTAATCTTGAATAGCATAAATTGTCATGCCCATTCATTTTATGCCTCCTCATCATGCATTGTAAAAATGCGTGTTTTAATTAGAAAATTTAGGTGAGTGTCATCCCTCTCCTTTCAATTCATTCTATCAGTTGCTATTAGCCTGATTAGCCTTCCTTATTGTCATCTTTACTTTAGTAGGCAATGTTGGAGAGCAACATCGAACTCTACAGCCATTTTCTTTACAAGTCTAAGATTGAAGCATAAAGCAGCTTCCAAGAAAATCATTGATATTTCTAGTAGAAAATTAGGGAAAAATAGATTACCAACTATCAATAATGCTTGAATCTTGTTTAGATAAATTCATTTTCTGATAAAAATCTTTATAAAAAAATATAAGAACTTTCCAAAAAAACAGAGCCATGTTAAATGGTGAATATATATATATATATAACACTTGATTTAGGGCACCTGGGGGGAGAATGGGAGCCAACATATGATCCCTAGTGAAAAAAAATCTCCATTAAAAAATAAACAGATAAGGGTCTTCTAGGACGAAACTATACACTGATCACAAAGCTTCAGAATGTCCACCATTAATTGGTTTCATCAGCTCCTCGCTCTTGCATTCAACCCAAATGGGGCTCAGATTCATCGATTTGGTAAAGGTTATGGAAGATTTTGGCAATCTTTGGTACTGTCACCGCCGATTGATGAACCAGTCATGGTTTGTGTTAACGCACTACTATTTTTTGCAATTTCGAAGAAGAGGAGTGAATGTTACGGTGCATTCACTCACTTTAATTTGGTAGAGCGTCTTATATTGGGGCATTTGAATTAACCGTTATACATTTTACCTCCAATAAATAAGTATTATGAGGGCCAGCCTTGTAAGCCAAAAAAATTGCAAGTAATATTTAGCGGCACAAAACTCAAAATATTACACCCAAACAAGCAATCAATATTGACTTTTTTGCGACTAAAAACAAGGATTGCATGTAATATTTCAATATTATAATGAATTGAACATGCCCTTAGTAATGGCACTTAGCCAATATAATAGGGACTTGTATAAACTCTAAAGAAATGAAGGAAAGTGAACAAATCCTATTTTGAAACCAAGATATATGGCTTAGGGCATGTTTAAGACTACCTCAACAACTCTATTTTTTACGCCAAAAGTTGTTCGTTTTACCGTATTTTCTCGTGAATTGTGCCACCAAAATTACCTGTAATTTCTTTGACTTACGAGGGGTATGGCTTGTAATGCTAAAATATTGCTTGTAAAAATATAACGGCTATAATAACAGCTCTATTTTTTACAAAAAGTAAACTTTACGAGCTTATTTTACGCTGAAACGAGCATGTTTTTTATATGAGAAAAAGTAAATTTACATGTAATCCAGTCAACATTACTTTACAGAGAAAGTAATTTTTACTGGAAAGCCTTTACAATGAACCGAACGTACCTTAAGACTCCCTCATCTCTCTCTCTCTCTCTCTCCATAGCTCAGTCTCCTTTTCTTTCGCTCTCCCTCTCTTAGCTCTCCTCTTTGGACAAATAACTGGTTGACATCTATAAAAATTTTGTAATACTTTTAACCTCTGCAATCATTGCAAACATTTCATTAAGCTTGCTCACCATTGAACCAATACTCAACGTTTAAGAAAAAAAAAAAAAAACAATCAGTGGACCCATTTGCCTATGAATGATTAAAATAAGCTAAGTATATATATATATATATATAAATTCAACAATGCCTAACCCAATCTCATAAAATCGGCTTCTAAGGTGAAGTTTGTCTAAGATATAAAGAGCCCAAGAAGGGCCAGCCCACAGCCGATGTGAGACAAATCCAACATGCTCCCGCAAGTGTTGGCGAGATTGAGCCAAATTACATGGACAAGAAATGAGTGACGTGGGAGAAAGAACAGCTCTAATATTATGATAAGAAATCCAATGGGCTTAATTCAACCTCACAAAATCAGCTTGTAAGGTGAGGTTTGCCCAAGATATAAAGAGCCCAAGAAGGGCCAGCCCACAGCCGATGTGAGACAAATTCAATATATATATATATATATATAAATGCCATACAGCTCTACTCTTGTATATGAAAAACAAGATAATGATGGTTTAACAAATAAATATCGATAATAATAGTAGTAGTAATAATAATAATAATGACATGGTGTCTATCATATAAATGGTACGGCTGGACCATTTTCTTAAATCTTATAATTAATGTGAAGACCCAGACCCACGTGCCACAATATTGTCCGATTTTGGGCTTAGGTCGTTGCCCCAGTTTTATTTTTGGCATAGGCTTAAGTCCCCACTCAAAACGCGCCATGACATGTAGCGTCAATAATCACATATAGCCCAGGATCATGACTTTTTCCTATCCAATGTAGGACTATTACAATCCCCCCACCTTATAGAAGAGCTTTCTTAGGCTTTGATACCATTCTGTGAAGACCCAGACCCACATGTCACAATATTGTCTGGTTCTGAGCTTAGGTCCCCGCCCCGATTTTGTTTTTGGCATGAGCTTAAGTCTCCACAAAAAATGCATCATGATATGTAGCGCCCGCAATCGCATATAGCCAAGGGTCAGAACTTTTCCTTATCCAACGCTTTGTGTAAGTACCGAAACAATTGGTGTTCCTCTCTCGAAATTACAGTTATACCCTTTGACTTGCTTTATCACTTAAAACGACTGTAACTTTTTATATCCTTGTCAGAAATTGCCAAATTATATATTGTTGGAATCTATCGATGAGCACTTCGCAATTAGTTTAATTTTGGTATAGGAAAAATCACAAATTTTTGAAAAGAGGATAAGTTTCGGCATGAAGTATCAATACCGTATACAGTGCAAAATACATCTAACACCATTAAAATAAAATAAGAAAATTCGAGTTATTATAATTAATCAATGAAGTTAAATTAAGTTCACCGTGTTCCATTTCAAATGCTTAATTATTGAAAAAGCTAAATAAATTAATGCAAAGCCAGGGTAAGAACCTATGCACAATTGTATTTCTTCGTGTTTCAAAGTTATTCCCTTAATAGTATATGAAGTTCATGCATGCCTTTTCAATTGCTGGGGAACACATTTTAGTCTAGAAGAGCTTCAAGTATGGCTTAGGAAATAACTAGTTTACTTTATACATTATTTTCAGCCAAAAAAATTAGAGTTTTGGCATTTTGTGTTTTATTTTTTAAGTATGATTTTCATGAAATCAACTTTATTAAATATGTAGATGTCACTAATTGTAATAGTCCTACATTGAATAGAGAAGAGTCATCACACTAATAAAAGGCTACAAGAAGGCTATTTTTAATTTTTAATGAAATAGAAGTGGACGGCTGAGTATATATTAAGTTATAAATACTCAATCTAGATTATTATTGCTTTTTTGTATCGGTAAGATTAGGGGGGTTTGGTCAGGTCAAATTGGTTGAACTTTAAATGTGGTTCAACCAATTTTGAGCCCATTGGATGTTAAGGAATCGTAACTTTGATTTTTATTAGTTTACATACATCCGACGGTTTTAAAATTAGTTGAACCATATTTAGAGTTTGTTCAACCAGATGGACCTGACCATAGCCCAAAATTATTATATCTTCCCGTAATGAAATTTTAAATTTCCATAAATTTCAAGGCTAGACCTTTAGTTGTTTAATCTTGAGATTTGTAAATTTCTCTTCTTTTAAATGTCCAATCTTTAGGTGTAGTTGAGGCACATCTCCCGACACCAAATTGATCAAGAGTTGGAATGCACTCAACCATGTAGCATTGAGAACAGGGGTTCAAATCCCATTTGTATATATATATATATATATATATATATACACAGAGACACAAATGGGATCTAAAGATATAGATTAATCAACCACCTGAGCTGTTTATAAAGTATAGATTAATCAGCCACCTAATCCAAGTTGAAGACTACATTATCCTAGATACTTGAAGGTTCTTTAGACCATATCCTCCCACCTATCAAAAAAGAATGAGAGAGAAAAAAAAAAAAACTTTGGGAAGAAAGCGATGGCCATTACATATGAACTTTATATTTTTCTATGCACGGTCTTTCCTTTTCCAGCAGGCCAAGTGTATACCTCTCGTGTAGCCCATTCTCCTTCACATTATTAGTGTTGAAAAGATTTGGATATATGTTGGTTGCTGACCATTTTTAAGATTAAAAGTGGGGGATGCAACCCCCAGTTTGCTAGGAATTAGAAAATATTATCTTGGTTAATCAGTATCAAGGTTTCATGCAGTTTGTATTAGGCGTTGAGCAAGCACATGTGATATACCATGTTTGATACTGATCATGCACTGCTGTGTTGAATTGGTAAAATTGATCCTAGCTATTGGAGCAGATCACTTCATTAGGGAAAAGTCCAAGAGATGGATGTTGACATGGCTTACGATAATTGGATCCATAATAAAGCTCGAGGGGTTTGGTGTGATGGCCAGGTAGGTATCTATGTTAGGAAGTGAGAGACCTGAGTTCTAATCACCCTTGAGGCCACTCTAGGGATTTTATCCCATGTTAACTCAATCTGTGCTAACTTGGGGTGCACTCATATACGAGGCCCCGAGCATCCAGGTTAACAAAAAAGAAACTGGATCCATTGTTATTTTTGATTCAGCAATCATTCAGAGTTAATTATGATAAATTCTGTAATGCGTTAATAAAGTAATTGGGGACTGTAAAAAATTTAATTATTAAAACATACAAAAATATTTGTTAAAATAATATTTTTAAATATTAAGTGTTTTACATAATCTGCATGCTTTACCAATTTGCAATGATAGAAACAATACTATGTGTGATTAAAGCATGTATTACAATAATAAAAATTTTAAAGAAAAAATCATCAAATTAAAACAATAAAATAAAGAAAAATTCGGAGAATCAATGACTCAAATGAATATTCAACAAAAAGCTCGGTAGACCACCTATCAAGAGAATTTTTGTAACAGATAATGGATCTTTCTGTTTAGTTTCCCACTTCTGCATGTTATACTCATGTTGATATGGGCTGTCAATGGGCGGGATTGCTCCGTGGAGCTTTTGGGGCTTCTGTATTGCTATAAGAGCATCTCCACTAGGAGAGTTATCCCATGCGCCAAAGCTATAATATCCAATTATCAAAAAACGTGCTAAAGCAGAGACGCTATCCCACCATCTAAAATAATATATATTTTTTAAAAGATAACTCTCTTTTTCTCTCTCCCTCTCTCTCTCTAAGCTACTAATAAAATAATAAAATAAGAATAAAAATACAGTTCCTTTAAATATATCAACTGAATCTTGAAATACACCCATGTTAAAAATTATTGATTGTTTTATATCAGACGATGGAGATCATTTTTCCCTCCAATAATATGGATCTTGAGGCCAAGAAGATACTATTAGACGGTTAGATTTTTTATTCCACTTGACACAGATTCTAAAAACATGGCCCTAAAGTCATGTGAAAAACTAATCGTCTGATGGTACGTTCATGGCCTCAGGATCACTTGTGTGGAAGATTAGAGCAAAACACGATCTCCATCATCTGATTTAAAATATTTAAAAGTTGAGTGTAGGTAGGAATGCAAGTTTTGAACTGAACACCGAATCCGAACCGAAAACTGTGGTCCCGAATCGGACTGAACTGCACTAAAACCCGACACAAACCGAATTGAACCCCAATTCAGTTCGGTTTGGGTGGTTTGAAAGCGAAAAAAATTGAAAACCCAAAAAAATACCCTAAAAAAATAAAAAAGTAGGTATTTTACTTACACCGAATCAAACCGAACCAAATTGGTTTTGATTTTAGAAAAAAAATTTGAACCAAACCGAAATCTGATTCAAACCGAATTGAACCAAACCCCAATTCGGTCTTGTATTGGTATGAGTGGCTTGAAGTCGAAAAATACTCCAAAAAAAATAAAAAAATACCCAAAAAAAATAAAAAAGTAGGTATTTTACTTACACCGAATCAAACCAAATCGGGTTCAATTTCAGAAAAAAAAAATTGAACTGAACCAAATGGGTTTCGATTCGGTTTCGGTTTGGAGTGTACAGAACCGAACACCGAAACTTTCAAATTCTGTTCAGTTCGATATACTGAACTTGTATCCCTAAGCGTGGGTAGTAAAATATAATAAAACAAGAATAAAAAATAATATTTTAAATAAATGAATAGCTAAAATAAAGTTTCTGTTGAAGTAATTTTTATTATAGTAGTAGCTAAAGTACTCAGTAGCTAAAGTGGTGTTTAGCTACCCAAATTTAGTTCTCCTTGTTGAAGATGCTCTAATTACTTTTTTTTTTTTTTTTTTTTTTTTTTTTTTTTTTTTATGGATAGCTACAATTATTTTTTACTCTTAATGCTAGTGCTACTTGGCAGCAATCATCTTAAATCATGGGGTTTGATCTTGAAAATTATTCTCTTCAATGCACATATGCAGCCCTCGTATATGGGAGAATTTTGACTTTCATGATTTTCAACTTTTTCTAAGATAATGTGCAGTCAATATTCTCCGATTTCCAAGGGTTAAACTTGAAATCCAGTTCAACTTGGCAGGACCTTACCAATGCCTTTCGCGGTATTCGTGCCCGAATAATATGAAACATTTTGTAGAACAGTGTTATACAGTGACAGTTTTACAAGCAGCTTATATGGTGTAATGTGACTGACTGCACACAAGCACAGTAGCCAGTCACATCTGCCTGCAAAATTATTTATAAAAAATTATCCATCATTTATAATTTTCCCCTTTTGACACCTTGTTTCGGGCCAGTATTTAAACAAGTTCAGTAGACGCCTAGTAGCAAAAACGAGACACCCACCGATCTTGATATGAAAGAGACGCCCACTCAAGCCAAAAACATGTGAACACTGCTTAACACGTAGAAAATAAAAAAATAATAATTCTTTTTTATCTTTCCGTACATACAAGTTGAGGGAATTCGCTAGAGCCCTTTTAAAGTATTCTAATATATATTTCATTAATCCCCTTTCTTTAGAATATATTATAGCTTCCGAATCTCGAATGCTGCCATTATGAGAAAGAATTCATGCCTATAAAGAAAAAGAGATCCTACTAATCTCCAAACAAATGACCACTTATAGAAGTGGTGCCTAATTAATAATGTATATATAAAGGTGAGGATAGATGCCGTATGCTTTTAAGCGCACAACTGCTGCTCTATGCAAATCTCGCAACAACTCTCTAAAATGATTAATCGATGAAGTACAAAATTTCACACCGCCAAAAACAAGTCTTTAAAATGATTGATCAATGAAGTACGTTTGTTTGTATTTTTTTTTGCCATCCCCACACCGTTCAAATAAAAAACTGATAATAATAAATTTAATCTATGACTAATAAAAATTTTCTTAGTTTTGTATGCATATAAACTTGTTTTAGCAGCTTTTAGGTGCACATGAACTTTTCTTAATTTTATATTTTTTTTATGAAATAGAAAAAAAATTGTAAGCACACACCAATTTTTGCTAGCTCCATACAACTTAATTTTGTTCGTGTGAGTACAGTGCGCAGAGCACCCCTCTTGTATAAATATCAACTGATCTTGGTAAACACATGACAGCCCACTTTAATATATATATATATATATATAAGCCGGTACCACCTTTCATGAGAGGACAGTCACCGTCCTCTAAGGTTTATGTGAAGGTACACATGACACCCAAAACACTCTTTGATTGCCCCGTGGAGCGGATGGATGATTTAGATCAATTTAAAAAAAAAATTGATTTTTTTTTTTTAAAAGCATAAGTTAATGTTTGATTAGTTTCAATGGTTTACATTTCATGGCTCAAAAAATACATGGTGGAAATGAGTTTTTCAAATTTAAAAAAAAAAATTTATCTAAACAATGCACCCAAGATCCATGTGACATTGAAACAATGTTTTAGATGTCACGTGAACCTCCACTTAAAACTTTGGAAGACGGTGACCATCCTCCCACAAAGGACAAACACCTTTTCCTATATATATATATATATAACAAAATCATCTAATCATCTTTCGTATGCCATGATGCATCTTGAAACTTGGCGGCCAATGATTAAGAGAGATTATGGAACAGTTTAGAATGCCAAGTAACCCACTCCTAAAAGCATGTGGCATTGTGCCCCGCAAAATGGGACTATCATTATTTATGGAGCGAAAAGCAAAGACAAAGCTTTGAGTAAATATTCTTAAAGTGGGGAGGAGAATGGATGGTGGGCGTGTTTTCCCTTTTCTATCTGTTTATTGGAGCCATGCTTTTGAAGAATAAGACACCCCATTGATATATGAATGTGAGGGTATATAAAGGATTCTGTAAGTGCCAATCAATTTTATTTATTTATTTATTTATTTATATGTCAAGGAACCACGTGTCCTCTCTCATGTATATGCCAATATACCTAATCATTAAAAACTGTACATGCCAATATAATTGGTCCCCAGAGGTTCATCCAAAAGGTCCCCATCTTACTGCGCGCTTTTGTGTGTGAGAGAGAGAAAGAGCACCGTCAGTTGAGCGCTGGTAATGGGCGACCGAGCTGGTCAACTGCAAGCGAGCCATATATCGTGTTGACCTTGAGATGTGCGTGGACTTAGTAAGGACGGAAATCCATTTCCGCATGCGACTCCAGAGCATTGCTTAAAATGGGCAGGCCTCATTGTAACCGGTCACAAAAAAGGAAATTTTGTTTTTTTAAAAATGCATTTCAAATGCATTTTGTGGAGCAAACATACAAAAGGGTAAAATGTATAAAACATGTTTGAACAGTTTTTTTTTTAACCATTTATAATATATATTAATTTTTTCTTTTTCTATGTATTCTTACCTTTTTTTTCTGGATTTTCCCTTGCATTCCTATAGTCCGAACGTTTTTTCAAAATTTTAGAGGAATGCACGAGCAAATGCACATGAGAGAACGCCAAATTTGGTGGTGGGATATTGGCTAAACAAGAAAGCAAGTAAATGAAATTTGGAACAAGGGAAAAAGGATTTACAATTAAGGGGTTTGGAGATGAGCATAACTACGGGTGTAAATGGATCCGATCAGGTCGGGTTGGAGATCAACCCGTTTATCTAAACACTTGACACGAAAAGAACCTTACCAGTTTATCGAAACCCTTGACCCGAGCCAAACCCGACTTGTTTATTGAAACCCTAAACCCGAGCCTGACCCATTCCAGTTAGAAAAAACTTGAGGTACCTGATCGGGCAGGAAATTACAACCCACTAAATGGGTTGGAAATTTGAACCCAAACCCGACCAATGGCAGGTCGAATAGTTGCACCCCTACACCTCATGAAGACAGAAAAGACGAGGTAAAAGATTATGGATATGGACAGTAGAATTTTTTCTGCCAAAATAGAAAATCATGTAGTATTCTGGTATGTGGCTTGATCATAAGCAGTGCATTTTGGGTATATGAGGATTTTTTATCATAGGTGCAAGGTGGGTAAAGTGACGACAACCGAGTGTTGTGTGGGAGTGATCAACAAGTATCACTTTGATTTAAGGGGAATTTTAGTAGTGGTAGTCAAAACTACATTACTGTATAGCACAGCATCTAGGGCTATGAAGAAGGGACAGATGCATAGGGTATAGATGAGATGTGCAGATTGGTGGAGCAGCAAGAAATGATTAAATAACAAGGGAGCTAACCCTTGCACACGAGATTTGCATCATGGCAGATGATTACAAAGAAACATTTCATTATTTTTGGGATATGTGCAACGTGGAACATCATAAAAGACGTCGGATTTGATGACCATGATGTCAAGATCTTTGAGGCAAAAAATTGCCACTAAACATGGTCTTTATCATCTGATTTGTCAGAGTCAACCATTGAATTAGACAACAACCTTTGAATGTATTGAATCAGATGATAGAGATCGTGTTTCGTGCCAATTTTCGGCCTCAAAAAATCTTTACACCATGGTCTTCAAATTAGACGGCTTAGACGGAGTTTCACATGGCACAAATCCCAAATATAACAGGGTCTTCCTTTTAACCATGTGCCTCGATACAAATTTCGTGTGCAAGTTTTAGCTCTCAAATAACAAATTAGTATGTAAAAAGAGATTTAGGTTAACCCTAACATGAAAAAACCATCGTATCTAATTTGAGATAGATTCCTCATGTCCATCGAAACTTGAACTGAAAAAAGTCGATGAACCTTATCTCTGAAAACCAATAAGGATCTAAGGGCACAATTCGAAATATCGGCCATACCCAATGCATAGGGTTAGGGCCCTTCTAATATGATATAAACCACGGATTCAACATCTTTTAGTGCACCATTAACATTCCCATAATTAATGCACAACTTTTTCTTGAATCAACAAAAAAGATTAGGAATCAATTGGATTCCATTATCCATATTGGAATTGGGATCAGGTTTTAAGTCGATACTTCCACATCCACATATTAAGGGTAATGTAGGAGTCATCTCTATATTTCCCCGGCGGTTCTTTAGAATTACCACTGCTTAGCTTTACGAGCCAAAGTTCTAGCACATAAAAATCGAATGATATAATTTATACAAACTCTATTTTTTTAAAGATCCATTATGATAATGAGAGATTTCTGCGTTTTATCTTTTCTCCCACCTTCTGAAGAATAAAGCATAGGTATCTTCTCCTATCATTAGAAGTTTCGGAGAGGTAACTATCTCGGTGTCATATAAAATCTTTGAAAAATGAAACTTAAAAAAGAGCTTCGTTTAGAACGCCGACTTTTCCACAAATACAAGAACAAGAGTAGGTCTTTGATCCACTAAAAATATCAGTCAATGGTGGCCCATATCGGCAGATATGTATCCAATATGAATCGGGCGTAATATCAAAAATGACCCTTGTGCAAAAAAAATTTTAATATTTAAAAAAAATGTGCTTCAATATCGCCTGATTTGATTGATACACATTCGATATATCTGATACGTATCGGTTTGAGACCTGGCCGATATGCCAATACATATCGGTTGCTAAATCCCTGCCTATGGGGAAGTTTGGTGAACAAATATGGAAGGCAGTGTGAAAAAGCCTACATCCTAAATATAAATATAAATGATCCCAAATAGATGGGATTATGTGTTCTCTCAAAAAAAAAAGAAAAAAAAAAAAGATGGGATAATGTGATGCTGCTGATTGCTACTTCACGTTTAGATGTATCAACACTACAAATCTTCAAGCTCTTTATCACCATGCAAATAAAATTTTATTAAAATGAAATAGGAAGGTGCTAAGGAAAGGTTGATTAGAAAGGCCAAAAACATCAAGGGCTAGTTCCGATACACACGGCATATTTGGATGAAATGTATTCTTAAAAATAACTTCAAATTAAAGTTACTTTCTATTTTTATGAAAGTAAAAGTTAGTTTGGTCAAATAAAAACAAAAAAAAGTTAGTTTAATAAAATACCTCCTTACCACCATCATATTACACTATTCAAAGTTTGAGTAAAAGATAAATTTTAATTAAAAGTCAAACACTGACTAATTTTTTTTTTGATAATTGGCACGTTTGATTGTCATTAAGGACGCATTCTTTCTATTATAACTGTATCGTTGACCTTAAATGTTTGTTTGATTGGTCTATGATAAAAAAACTTTTACCATTTTATTTGTTACGGTTACGCATTTTGACATAAAATACATGAACTTTGTATGCCCTCGTCGTTACGTGCGACAATGATAATTAAAACACATCGTTATAGTTACTTGCAATTAAATGTACTGAATAAACTATTAAGTTATAAGTTAACACAAAAAACTCACTATTCACTACCAAGTTACACTAGTCAAAATTTGAAGAAAGTAAATTTTTTGACCAAAAGTCAAACTTTGACCAATAAAAATTTGTAGCACTTTGTTACAAATTTACACAACAATAAGTACTATTTATTGTCAGGTTAAACTAGTCAAAGTTTGAATAAAAATCAAACTTTGACTAATAAAAAATTGACAATGTGCCGCTAAATTACAAATTAACATAGTAGTAGTCACTATCCACCGTTACATTATACTCGTCAAAGTTTGACTAAAAGTTAAACATTTATTAAAAAAGTTCTAAATTTGACAAATAAAAAATTTGACAAGATATAATTAAGCTACAAATTAACACACTAGTAAGCACTATCTACTATGAGGTTATGATAATGAAATTTTGCTAAACAGACAAACTTTGGCCAATAAAAACTTATACTACCAAGTTACAAATTAACACATTAATAGCCACTAGCTATTGTTATGTTATATTAGTCAAAGTTTGACTAAAGTCAAATTTTGGTTAAAAGTCAAAATTTGACCATTAAAAATCTGGCAATACACTGCTAACTTACAAATTATTACAATAGTAACTACCATTCATTATCCGATTTTTCTAATTAAAATTTGATAGAAAGTCAAATTTGAACCTATAAAAAATTATAATAACAAGCTACAAATTCACATGGGAGTAGCCACTATCCATTTCCAGGTTGCACTAGTCAAAGTTGATTGAAGTTAAACTCTTACAAAAGTGAATATGACCAAAAGTTTAATAATCATTATCTATCGTCACATTATCATAGTCAAAGTTTAATAGAAAATTAGATTTTGACTAAAAGTCAAACTTTGACGATTAAAAATTTATTATCAAGTTGTATAAATATATAGTAACCATTACTCACTCGAAATGCGCCGGCCTCTAGCCAATAAAGATATTAGTTACTGAGAGGGTGAACGATCTCTTACTCACGAAGACGCTTGTCTCATGTCGTTAAGACATCTATCCCCCATCCAGACACTGAGAAAGACAAAGTGAAGGTCTTATCTTTTGCTCATACATCTGCTGATATGAGCCTCAGTGTGAAAGTTCATTCCTCGGATAAAGGTACATTTAATGACTTGCTATATTAACATATAACTTGGTAGGACATTTGTAAATTTTTTACTAGCCAAAGTTGAACTATTAGTCAAAATTTGATTTTTTATCAAAATTTGACTTTTTGTTAAACTTTAACTGTTATAATCCAACGGTGGATAATGGCTATTGTTGTTTCTTAAGTTTTTAATTAGTAAAAGGTTTGACTTTTGATCAAATATTCACTTTAATAAAAATATGACTTTTAGTCAACTTTGACTAGTGCAATTTGGTAGTAGAAAGTGACTACTCCTATATAAATTTATAACTAGTCAGTGAAATTTTTTATGTCAAAGCTCGACTTTTTATCAAATTTTGACTAGAGTAACCATATAATGAATAATGTCTACCATTGTTTTAATTTGAAAGTTAGTAGTACACTATCATATTTTTAAAGGTCAAGGTTTGACTTTTGACCAAAATTTGACTAATATAATAGGATAGTAGATAGTGATTTCTAACGAGTTAATTTGTTAGTGTTAGATTTTTTATTGGGCAAAGTAGAACTTTTTGCCAGTTTAACTTATGCATAAAAAATTAGCTGAGTCGTGTAACTTAGTAGATAGTGACTCCGACTATTAATTTGTAACTCGCCAGTCTAAATTTTTTCTGTAATGCAACCTGACAGTGGATAATTCTTATTATTGTATTAATTTGTAGCTTGGCAATACATTGTCAATTTTTTATTGGTCAAACTTTGACTAATATAACCTAATGGTGGATAGTGACTACTGTTATATTAATTTGTAACTTGGCGGCACATTATTAGATTTTTTATTGGGTAAGGTTTGTTTTTTATCAAATTTGTATTGGTCAAAATTTGACTAGTATAACCTGAAAGTAGATAATAGATATCATTGTGTAAACATTCAACTTAACCTTGCAAAGTTTTATTGGTCAATTTATGACTTTTTGTCAAGATTGACTTCTTATCAAAGTACTTTTTTTTTCAAATTTTGACTGGTGTAATTTGACAGTGAATAGTAGTTAGTACAGTGTTAATTTGTAACTTAACAGTATATTTGACACGTTTGATTGCAAGTAACTTCAACGGTGTGTTTTAATTATCGTCGTTACATGTAATGAACGAGGGCATTTGAGGCTCATGCTTCGTATGCAAAACTGCGTAATTGTAAGGAATAAAATGGTAAAATGCATTTTTTCTAAGACCAATCAAACAAACATTTAAGGTCAATGAAACAGTTATAACAAACAAAACGCGTCCTTAGCAGCAATCAAATGTGCCCATTATAAAAAAAAATTATTAGTCACTGTTTAACTTTTGATCAAAATTTATCTTTTAATCAAACTTTAACTAGTGTAATATGATAATGGTAAGGATGTGTTTTACTAAACCAATATTTTTTTTGCTTTTTCTTTATATTAGATATTTTATCAAACTAACTTCTATTTTCATGAAAGTAGAAAAGATAAAAAATAACTTAAATTAGAAGCTATGTATTGAAAATACTTTTGATCCACAAAATCTTCCCCCCCACACCCCCCCTCTACCCCCCAATGTTAATTTGGAAGTCAGCTCTCAAATTTGCCAACCGGTGATTTTATGACAATCAAACCAAAGTATAAGTGAGTTAGAACCAAACCAGCATATGATTCTGCCTGCCCATTTCCCTTTGGGTAAGAAGTTCTCTTTGAAATCCTATCATTAAGTGAGAAGCTAGATCTTTTCATTAGTCACCTATGTTGTGTTCCTCAAAGAGATGAATATCTCATTTGCTACAAGGATATTGGCAACAACAGGCAGTTGTTATCAAGAAATCAACCAGAATTTAATAAAGAAAACAAACGCTCCATGTATAATTATAGACAATTATTTTCCCAATTAATCAATTTTAGTGAAAAAAATAAATACTAAACTAACAACGTATCCACGGATCTATAACTACTGGCTAATTATTTGTGCTATAGAGCTCGAGAAACTCCTGATGTAATTGAATCTAGAAACAAAAATATGTGATTCTGGAAAATTTACCTTAATAATGCGGATGCAGAAGTCGGATGTTCTTATCTGGGAGGTGGTAGAGGGACATGAGATTTTGCCATCCCCACCCATGCAACAACAGCAACTGCAAGGACTATCCAACCAAATACATCATACTTGAAATCGTTGCTTTTGTTTTTCTTGGAACCCTGAAAATAGAAGAATCAAGCCACAGAATTATAATTTCATGGATGCTTGAGCTGAACTTTAAGACCAAGATTTAAAATAAAGAATCGAGGGCCCATCAAGTAGGTACCTAACAAATTGCATATGCCGACAGAAACAACCGTCTCAAGGAACTACATCAATAGTTATATTGAATATGTAACATTTATATTGAATACATAGGTCAAACGAAGATTTTGGTCCAGTGTTCGAATCAAGGTTACCTGATTCGCTCAAGGTGGTACCGATCTACGAACCGGTTCAGAGTTCAGTTCAGTCCGATTCAAGTAGGCAAACCGGACATTAACCACTCCGCCACCCCCCCGGCGCTCTTACAAAACTTACTACAAACGAGGAGACAACCATTGCCAGGAGCAGCATGTGCCCAAACCAACTCTGCTGCTGTTAACGTTCAACATAATTTTTCATATATATCGTTCTCAGGTGTTCCATCATGCCAACCATCTCATGTTGGTTGTCCTCCATAGACACAAGTCGTGCTTCCATTCTTGGACCTAACATGCTCCAACTTGCTAACGCATCCCCTTCTAGACAAGTGTTCCCCAACCTTGTCCCTCACTCCTTCCAACTCTTGGGAGCATCTACCATGGTTCAAAAATCTCGCCCGAAACTGGTCAGTACCAGTTTCGGAGGTCACCGGTATGATACTTTGAATGTCTGTACCGGTGCATTACATAGATATTGGTAATGTATCGCATGATACATACCAATGTATTGTCCCGGGCCGGTAGGTACCGGATGATTCGTACAAGTTTTGGAGCTTGATAATACGTTCCGGAATACCGGTATTTTAAACCATGGAATCTACCCTCCTGTTGTAAGCAGGAATGATCACCTCTGATACCAACATCATGCCTGCTAGTAAAACAACCTAGCTTTGATAGAAATTGTCACAGGGAGGCAAGTTTGCCTAGTCCTTAGCCCTGTAAGACACTCAAGTAGCTCCCCCAACTATGCCGAGTCAGCTTACTTTGTCCAACACTTGGTAAAAAGAAGAGAATATAAGATACTTGAAGGAAATGAAGAACACGGATAACACCATGAGAACTTATAAGAGAATAAAAGAGATCTCAATTCTCAAATGCTTGAGGGTGTCCTCCAAGTGGGGAGGTCACTCGTATCTATAGGCTTGGAGGCTAAGCATCACCGGTTAAGATTGAGCCGTGTGTCTAACGGTTGGACAACCATCTAGGTATTGTAGCGTATTCTCCCAAGTCTCATAGAGTGGCTTTCTAGAGATTAGCCTAAAGAATGTTTTAAACATTTATCTAAATTCTAAAGTGTTCTGCTATATTCTTTATTAAAATATTTTATACCACTACTATATACAACTTTATACAACAAATGGGCTTAAATTTTGCATGAGTAGCCTCCAATTTTATGCTAATTGATGTAATATGATAAAAAACAAAGGTCAAGATCAAGTTTTCTCCAGAATTTTATTATTCTGCACAATGCTAAAAAAAAGGCCAGAAACTCCTCACCCATCAAAGTAGGTTACAGTGCATATCATTTAGTTGCATTCCATTACTTACTAGCTTAGTTACCGGAAGTGCTAGGAAGCGTGTGTAGGTTGGGAGTGGGAACGTCAACAAAAGCCTAAAATTACACTAGTTTATGGTCGGAAGTGGGAGCGGGAGCGACACACTAAGTGGAAGATTCCTGCAACTAGGCTTACTAGAAAGACTACATTTTTGCATCCCTCACTATCAAGAAAGAATTACTTTAGAACATATCATTTATTCAGAGATGCATGCATTTGAGCAATTACAAGAACTTTTGAATGCTTCCTTTTGGGCCCGACTCTCCTGACTGACATTTAAACACCAAAATGGTGTTTAAATGATCTTACACCATCAATGGTTTAACAGGTGGGTGATCTGTACCGTCGAAGTGATAAATCATAGATTAAAGAACAACATGCCCAAAAATAGTGTTCTTGGGAGATTTAAACCATCCGATCTTTAGACTATAATATCAACCGTTTTCAGTTTTAATGGCTGATAATAAAGTTCACATCCACTTATAGGCATACTTCATTGGGCTGAGACATGTTCCAATGATAGATTGCCACTTGGATAATTTCAATTGATCACAGTTATTCCCTACATGGCATAATGATAATCACACTTACGATGGTGTAAAATTAAACGTCTAATTTTAATGGTCTAAGATCATTTAAACACCATTCTGGAGTATAAATGTCGGTCAGGAGCCATTATCCCTTTTTTTATCGGTAAGAACTTTTGAATGCTCAGAGAAAAATATATGTACACATGTATTATAAGGGGGGGAGTTAAAAATATGATAAATTCAGCTGATTCTTAAATACAAGTTACAATTTCTACTGCATCAAGTTTCTACCTTTGCAATTGAAGTAGTGGATCCTTCTACTGCAGCCTGTTGAGTGAGCCCGTGCTTATGGATATCTAAATGCAACTCAGGAGCCTAAAAAATACAGGTGAATAACAATTTCAGTATCGGAGAAGTAATACATAATCAAACGGGGAGATGTGTGTGTGTGTGGGGGGGGGGGGGGGGTATCCTACTACCATCTATGCTGAAGCATAGGAAAGTTTCATGTGGATGCCATTCATTCAGTGCATGTGCCATCAATCAGAACTATCTAATCAATAAACAACCTTTTAAATGTGACTGAACCATATTACAATAGTTAAACTACTGTGATTTCGTGAACCTACTGGACTATGGAATCAAAGAAGTGCCCCCATCGATTGGATATTTGAATTGACAGGCACATTCAATAATTGGAAGATATCCATATTGTCCCTCAAGCATGGAAGATGATTGCACCCCCACCCCTTGTTTTAGAATGTCTTCGGAATGAACATTAAAAAATAATCAATCTAGCAAAAGCAAAATGCGTATTGGACTTTATTGGGATATATGCATGTGTATACGTATGTAGCTTCGTGGTGTGTTAGATATATTATTAGGTGTGTGTAATGTAAGGGTATTTTTGTCTTTGTGGTTTACTATTAAGGCCCTCCCTCTCTCTCCTACCATCTTCCTTGCACCTAATAATCTAACCTAGGCTTACCCTTGAAATTCAAGTTGGTAGCTGAGGTCAGCAGGACAAAGTTAGTTTACCTCTTTTGACTAAATTTTTTTAAACATCTGAACCCGGAATACCATTCTAAACATCTTTTGTGAAGGCCTCAACAACTTTTGCTGAGTATTTGTGAATTTCAACGCCATTTATGTGACTTTCTTGGCTCACAGTTTTCTATGCATTCACAATTCTAAGCAGAATTAGAGGATTCACATGTTTGGACTGGAATTCCATAGACTATTACCCTCATCAAGGTTTTTGAGATAAGTGTTTGGACTGGAATTCCATAGACTATTACCCGCATCAAGGTTTTTGAGATAAGATCTCATTTAACGTTTTTTCCCCTTGTTTTTCAGATTTCATGTGAAATAGAGGATTCACATGTTTTTGGGAGCTACTGAGAATCAGCTACTGACCTGCAAGTTTTTCTTGATGCCGGTGGGTTGGTCTGCTGTGTAGATTTCACCTATTAAATCGCAGATGAATTGGAGTTTCTATTGAAGAGATCTCGCGATATTTCCCTTTCTCATAGTTTCCTTTTTTGTGGCTTGAATCTATAGTTGTGATGCTTCTGAGTTCTGATCAGATTTCTGTTGCATTGTGATGCTGAAACAGATTGTTTTTTATGATATTATATTCATGGGGTAATTGTATCCTATATTGGTGCATATTTGGTGCGATGCGAACAAATTTGAAGTGTTTTATGTACACTAGTGGTTGTTGTATACCTGGAGATTATTTATGGTTTGGTAATTTGAAAAGGTTTATGCTTCCTCTGTGCTGAGTTGAAGCCTATCCAACTCTTCTACCTTCTTTCAATTTTGTGTAGGTTTTTCCCACATAAGGTTGGCATCAGTATTATCCGAGCAAGGCTGAGAGTAAGATGTGTTCCCTAGTCACTAACCTCACTTGTTTGTGTTATGGAGGTCTTTCCCAAATCAATCAACTTTAGTGGAGATATTTCCCCATATTTGGATTCGATTTACTCCTTTTCATTCCTGTTGGAATCCATGACGAAATCTAATTTAATGGAAGATTTATATTCTTTACAATCTCAGTTTACTGCATCTGGGGGAAACTTTGTACTTCTCAGAGTGCTACTTCTACTTGACCACCCTGAGCTTCTACATCATCGACATCTCTAGCTCTATAAGTTCCTCATTCTTCTGCCTGGATCATTGATTCGAATGCCACAGATCATATGACTGGTGAGCCACATTTATTCACTTCATTCGCGTCTCACTCACTATCTCGGCAGGTACGATTGGTCGATGGTTCATGAACTCCAGTTTCCAGTATGGAGAGTATATCCCTCTCACCTGATCTCTAACTCTTACAAATGTCCTTCTTGTCACTCGTCTTGATATAAACCTTTTAGCTGTGCATCATTTAACTATGTCTCAAAATTGTGCAGTTACTTTTTTCCCTTCTCATTGAATTCTTTATGAAAGGGATGGTTTCTACGACTTAAGTGATGATAGGAGTGCTGCCCTTACTTCATGCGTACATGTCTTTCATTCATAGAGTCACGGTATATTTACCAAAGACAATTTGAGCTTGTGGCATGCCCGTCTTGGACATGATAATCTACAACGTTTATATTTGTTAATTCAATCTTTCGAACGTTAATTTATTTCCATTATATTTCAGTGTTACAAGTGTGAGCTTTCAAAGCATACTCGTACTTTCTTTCCTCCTCACATGCATCGTAGCGATGGCTTGTTTGATATCATTCATAGTGATGTTTGGGGACCTACCCCTATCACTTCTTTTGATGGTTTTCGTTATTAAGTCCCATTTATTGATGATCACTCACAGTGTACTTGGGTCTATCTTCTCAAGAGGATATACTTTTTACGTGTATCAGTTTTGCTACTATGATCCAAACTCAGTTGGCAAAACTTTAAAGCACTTCAATCTGATAATGGTGAAGAGTACATTTCTATGGATGTCAAATCATATCCTGAAAAGATGGGAATCATGCATCAACTTTCTTGTCCTTACACTCCGCAACAAAATGGTGCTACAGAGCGTAAGACTAGGCATCTCATGGATATTACAGAGACCTATTTCTGGGATGCAAGTTCCCCAATCTTATTGATCTCATGGCTTCCTTACTGTTAAACATCTCATTAATCATACTCTTAGTTGAAATTGAATGGCAAAACTCCGTTCCATCTTTTCATGCATCAACTTTCTTGTCCCTACACTCCACAACAAAATGGTGCTATGGAGAGTAAGAATAGGCAGGAGATGAGAGTTCCCCAATCTTATTGATCTCATGGTTTGCTTACTACCACTCATCTTATTAATCGTACTCTTAGTCGAACTTTGAATGGAAAAACTCCATCCCATTTTTTTATGCCAAATGATCTTTTATTTGAGAATGAACCCAAAGTATTTGGGTGCATTTGTTTTGTACAAGATCTTTGTCCTCAAAGACATAAACTTCATTAGAAGCCATTTGTTGTGTTTCCCTTGGATACTCTGCTTTTTGTAAAGGTATCGGTGTTATGATCCTAAGTCCAGGAGAATGTTTGTTTCTATGGATGTTACCCTTTTCAAAAAGTTCCATATTTCACTAATGCTTCTCATATACAGTTGACTAGTTCATCCTCTACTCAAAGGGAATCATCTATAGTCTTTCCTCTTCAAGTCTTCTCTCCTCCTGCAAGTTCTTCTGCAGTTCCTTCTACCTCTACGCAAGGGTGGTTTCCCCTCAAGCATGGTTATCAATGTCGAAGCAAGTCAGCGCCTTATACTCAAACTATGATGTCACCTGACCACTTAGGCCCAGGTCCTTCTGATCAGTGTTTCAAAAATCGGCTGGGGAGGACACCCGGATCGGGGCCCCAGCCGATTCGATTTAGCTTGGGGCGGCTCATGACGTGGTCTGAGGCTTGGGCGCCCACCCAGCCTGCCCGGGGGGTCCAAAAGCGAATCGGGGCAGGGAATATATATATATATATATATATATATATATATATATATATATATATATATATATATATAGCTTCTCTTTTTTAAACCCTTTTCATTTGCAACTCGAGGGGCGAGGGTTTTAGGGATTTTGTTCCTTCTTCTCTTCCACAGTCGGTCACCGACGGCACCGACAACCACCAGTGACCCCCGGCGAACGTCCGGTGAGTTATTATTTTTTATTTATTTTTCATTTTTTTCCTTCTTCATCTATCTATTTTTTTTTTTTATGCATCAATCATCTGTTCTTCTTTTTTGAAGCACAAGGATCAGATGATCCTCTCGCCGGCGCACATCAATCCCTCCAGCTCCGACAAGTTTTTTTTTTTTTCTTCTTCTTCTCTGACCTCTGTATTATTTTTTATCTTTTTTGGCAGCAATTGTTGACTTTTCTTCTTGAATTTTGAAGCTCCGGCAAGCCGCGTCACCCTCCGGCTCCGACAACCCTCAGGCACCGGCAACAACAGGTATTTATTATTATTTTTTTGTTCTTCTGGTTGTTCTTTTTTCTGATTTTTTTTTTTTGCATTAGTTTCTTCTTCTTCTAGCATGCAGCAATTGGCTGCATTAGTGCGGCTTTATTTTTTTTCCTTCTTTCCTGTAGTGATAGTAATCAGTATATATATGTTTGTGAGACTGTGTGCCAGTGCCACAATGTATATATATAAATGTGTGTGAGACTGTGTGTGTGTGCCACGGTGTCAGTGGCTAGTGTGTGTATATATATATATATATATATATATATATATATATATATATATATATATATATATATATATTTTCAAATAATCTTATTAAACAAATAGGAAAATATTATGACCTTCTCGTGGGTGGTTACTAAATACTAATACCATTTAAATGAAAGTGTTCAATGTAATCATTAGGAGCTTCCAATTGTTTATTTTTCTTTTATGGGTTACATATTGTCATATTGTAACGAGTTGCGTTCATGTGTTGTGAGTTGTGACCGTATGTACTGTGTATAACTCTAATATATATATAAATATATAATTATATATATATATATATAATATATTAATATATGTATACTTATATTCAAATAAAATTTGTATATATATAATATTTGAGAATATATCACTATATCTACTTCAAAATATATATTAATATATATAATTGTATTGAAAAATAATAATTTATTTTGATGCTCTAAGCATCTAATAGTTTAATCTAATGTTCTGTTTTTTATAGATATAAAATTGAATGCATATATTAAAATATATACATTTATGATTAAATAAATATATATATATATATAGCAACCGCCCGGATCTTGGGGCGCTCGCCCGGGCGCCGCTCAGCGATTTCCGCCTGAACATTCCATCGACCGCCCTACCCCGCCCGACGATTTTAAGAACATTACTTCTGATAGGCCTGCACCATCTTCTCCTTAGCTTCTCCTATTGTGATTCCTTTTCTTCGGTTGTAGATGACCTCTCTCCTTATTGCACTCCGTAAAGGTTAAAGGAGTTGTGTCATTGTTCACTCTATGCCCAATATGTTTCTTACCAGGCATTCTCATGCATACCGTGCCTCAGTGGCCAAAGCTTCCACTATCTCCATCCCCACTCTATGGGTGAGGCTGTTCGACATCCCTATTGGTCTATGACAATGAATGAAGAAATGAAAGCCCTTGAAAAAAATCATGGAGCTTCTGGACGCTTGAAATTCGACTAGCTGGCTGTAGATGGGTGTTTGCAGTTAAATTCAAAGAGGACAGTACCGTGGAGCATTATAAAGCCCGTATTGTGGTTAAAAGCTTTACTCAAATGTCAGGATTAGAGTTCACTATGGCATTTACTCTTATTGCTAAGCTCACTCATGTCTCTAGCGCAACTTTCTATCATTGGCCCTTGTTTTAACTAGACGTTTAAAATGCCTATTCTCATGGGTATCTAACTCAACTCAAGATAGCCCTTCGGGTTCAGTTGAGGGCATAGCTTGGATGATTTACGGTAGGTTTTCTTACTAACAAACGAGGAGGGGACTGGCTAGCTCGTGACTCGAACTACGCCGATGGATAGACTCCTGTAGCCATACCCTATTTGCTTACTTGAACAAAATAGAAATCTCTTTCTAAAAGAAATGAAATGGCTAATTCCATGATAAAAGTGTTTTTCACAAGGTACAACTAGCAATTCCTATTTATCTGTTACGGAATCAACCATGGATCAATTCCCCTTTCATCTGAAAGTATTGATTATTTGAATGAGATTTATATGGATCCCCCACCTGACTTTCGACTTCAGATGAAGTATTATAAGAAAGATAAAGTTAAGATAACAGAATTAGGGTTACGGTTATGTGAGGAAGAAGAAGAAGAGTGGAGGAATATTAGGGTGAGTTGTTGTAACTCAAACCTTGTTCTATTATTAGTATTTTATACCAAATACATACGATCTCACGTATATCGAGAACAAGAAATAAATAAACTAGGGCTGGCTGATCACATACACGATTGGAGATGCCACATTTCATATAGTAATGTCATGGTTCTTTAAACACTTTCTTAGACATGTCGAATCACCAATAGACACATCAGACATTTAATTCAAAGTTTATAAAACATCAAAACTCACCCTTCTCTCGATTTTTGTCAAGAAGGGTACTAAGTACCAATACGAAAACAATAAACACAACCAACCATGACATTGAAGCAAAAGTTAAAAACCAACCCTAGAGACCAAGAAAGAAGAATAATGAAGGGGTAAAGGAGAAATAAAAACCCCTAATTTGCATTCTGATACCATGAAAATTAGAAAGAAAGATTCGGGTTTCATGTGGTTCATGAATATTGAGGAAGAGAGAGAGAGAGAGAGAGGGAGGGAGAGATGAAATAGAAGAGGAGCGTAAGAAAAATTGAGAGAATAGAGAAGACATGCAGTTGTATGTCACGCCCTCTCTATGCTTCCTTTTATTTAATTTAACAACTCAAACATATTACAAGTATGCCATCCAAACTACTTCCTCTATCGTCATTAATGAAAATATTAATCACATTCTACCCCTTCTCACTAACACCTAACATGCAATTGTGAAACAACGAGAGCTATCTCTAAAAAAAGAAAAAGAAAAAGGGAATTAATCCTTAAACAGACTTGAATGACTAGTGGACATTATGCAAGGCGATACTAACAAAACAAATTTTGCAAGTCTTAAACCCACCGCCTTGCTTCAGCTTTAAGTCAAACCTTCTCACTAAGAGGTTATAGCGTCCTGCAATTTGGCCACTTGTACACCCAAGTACGTGTCCATGTTTGGCGTTAGGTGCATGTGGTTGGCAATGTATATGCCACCCACTTGATTCCTTGCATCTTAGACCCCTAGATTAAAAGCTAACACACCATTTCGGCGTGCACGGTGCACACTGAACCAACCCCACTATAAAAGTCAAACTCTTCTCTTTGTTTCATTTGCTTGAAACGTTAGAGAGAGAGAGAGAGGGAGCTTAGAGGAGAGAAAGAGAAAGGAAAGAGAAGAGTTCTCCCCATTACCCTCTTCTTCATGTGTGTGGATCTCACCCTCAATCTCCTTCATCTTCTTGGATCCACTACGAGAGGGCGTCGATTTGGACGCGGCTACGATCACGAGCTTGAGAGAACCCTCAAACCCTCTTTTGGTTTTCCTTGAAACCCTCAATCAAGACCTTTTTCACTCAAGAAAACTTTGAGTTGTCGTATGCATCGTGAGGATTCGATCTACGACTCCGTCTGATCGCGAGTGAGAAAGGGGTTTCGATTTCAAACCATCGGACGAACGCGGGAGCGTGAAGCGTCGATTTTGGGAACAATCATCGGAGATGTTGTGTGCCCGATCTAAGAGGTAAACATCGTAGTAATTCATACGATTTGAAGTTCTTAAGGTCAATTTGGGTAAAAAATGGTTGAGTTGATCCCACTTTTGGAACCTAGAGTGTCCAAAAATTTCGACCCTGAAATTCTCTTGACAACTCGCTGTGACAACTCTCACAGTGCGTTGTCATCAATAACAGCACGCTGTGACAATTCCCACATGTGTTGTCATAGGAATGACAGTAGTACTTCTGAGAAGACGACCTCTCCAGCCAAGGCACGTTGTCATTGTATCACAGCTCGCTGTCACTATACCACAGCGCGCTATTGACTCCACAACAAAACTAAAACAAAAAATATAAACCACATAGCTCGCTGTCAGGGAAACCACGGAGCGCTGTGAATAGAAGAAAAATGAGAAATGGAACTCTACCACACCCCGCTGTCACACACAACAGCGAGCTGTGAATACAATAAAGTGAGAAATGCTTAGATTGATCTATCAAGCATTGACGTATGACTACTGTGTGCAATGTAGAGAGGAGAGAATCGATATTGAGCAATAGGCACCATCGTACTTCCTTCTAGCAAAGCTAAGGTTCAAGGCGGGGAAATTTCATTGTACAATTGCATTATTGATTTTGATTCATAGATACATGATATGATGGAATGTTTTGCATGTTTTGACTCGTAAAATTAAATGATTTGAATTTTGAAGTCTTTAAGATTTGAATGTGAGATTGAAAATGAACACCGTATGTGAACTCTGAATCCGTTAATTTCCACAATTGCATTGTCTTGAACTTTGAATGTGTTCCAAATTGATGTGTTATGTGATTGAACTCTAAGAGGAGTAGAGGCTCCAGAGAGGGGTAGAGGCCCCAGGGTTTTTACCTTGTGCCTGGAAGATTGGTTGCTCGATGCCCAAAAGATGGATTGCTTAGGTTCATGAAATTGTTATTGACTGATGTGTTGTCACCGATGGGTTCCATTACTGATGTGTTTCCTATTGATGAATTTCGTCATTGATGTGTTCCGTTTTCGTCTATATATTCCCTTCCTGACTGACTCTTTAGCAATTGTTTTGAATACGAAAATGAGATTATTGAAACTTTGTTTTAACAAGAACTGCAATTGAAACTCCGATTTGATTTTTGAATTGATTTTTGAGTATTGTCATTGAATTCCATGCCTCTTACAATAGAATGTGATTGATATTGATATTCTCCATTGAGCTTTGTCTGTTAGCTCATCCCAACTATACATCACAGGTGTAAACATTGACCAGGACCCAGAGTTGGAGACTGATCCTGAGTACATACCGGAAGAAGAGGATCTTCCGCCAGAGGATTTCTTCCCATAAACTAGGGATTTGACTTGGCATTTTGAGATTGTACATGAATAGAACTAAGTTTTGTATAAACATATTGTACGCCATTGTTTAGGTGATGGACGGCTTTGTTTAGGGGCTTTTAAATTATGTTTTATATAGAAATGGAGATTTTGCTTCCGCTATGTATATATGATGTATGCTTGATTTTCGCATTGATGCCAAAGATAATACTGTATTAGATTGTGATCTGCGATCTGGCGGCATGGATTTTGGGGTAGAAAATTCGGGCTGTCACAGAGGTGGTCCAAAAAAAGTTCAAAACAATATTTCTTACAACCAACCACTCACTCGGAAAAAGGGAAAAATAGAAATTTCTCATGTGCAGTCCACTAGTTAAGGAAAAAGGTGAGAAATTTGTATTAGTAATAAGTGTAGGTATGATCCAATATCATAGAAGTATTTATAAATTATAAAGTAAATAAGCAGAAGTTGTTATTACCACAAAGACCACCCTTTTCAAAACATGAAACCCACCAAAAGAATGGAACAAAAAGTAGCTTGGCTGTCAATCACAACAAATAGAATGAAAAAATATATTTATACCTTGGCTGTCATTTCTAGAGACTTGAGATAAATCTCATTGCCTGGTTCCTACAAAAAGAAACCCTACTCAAAGTTATATATCCCTATATGGTTGGAAGTAAATGGGCATATGTTTAAGTATATAACTGCAGAAGAACTTTAAGGAACCTCATGATAATATAAATACCTCATCGACTGCCTGCTGGAAAAACTGAGACGCTTTATCAAAAAGAAGCTTTGCTGTTTCATGATCAGGTGTGATGAATGCGCAGGATGTGTAAGCATTTCCTAAGCACCATAGGGCATCATGTTTTTTTGGACTAATTTCCAATGCCTCCTCTAGTTTCATAATGGCCTCTTTAAAGGAGAAAAAAAAGTTAAAATCATAAACGCATGTTTATTATCATAAGTCTAGGGAACTCTAAAAATTTCGAGAAACCGAGAGATGCAACTGTGCATAGTGAATGAGATGCTAAACAGAGAGAAAAGTGAGGAGCAATCAAGTACAAAAATGGCTCATAACCAATGTGGGACTAAACCCACTATACACGATAGGAACATTACAAGCAATAGAGGGCCAAATGTGCACCAAGGTTGACCTGGGTTCCTGGAAGAGGTTCAAATTAAAATGTAACAAAGGGGAAGTAGTAACACCCAAACTAGGGCTCCTGTGTGAGCCGGTTTTTGAACCGGATCGGGCACATAAACTTGACCCGCTGGATCAGGTCAGGGTGGGTCGGGCAAATTTTGGTTTGACCCAACCAGACCCTATAATATTTGTCCATTTTTATATGAAACCAATGCTGTCAAATGGCTTATGCAATCGTATAATGACATAATATTTATCCTTTTTTATGTGTATCCAATGTTCTCAAATGGCTTATGTGATGCACATAATGGCATAAGCCATGGCAAAATTTTATTTTTTTTAATTCAAAAAAGAGAATAAAATTTGAAAAAAAGGGAAGTTTGTTATAAAAAATTAAAAAAAAAACTATATATGGCTTAATTATATTACTATTTAGAAGTTTCACACATTATTTATGGTTATTTAGATCCAATGTATGCACTAATTTTAATTTATAAATGGTTTTCGATATAGTATTAAGCAGTAGTGGACACTTTGGAAGTTAGTATTTATATTTCGTGTTTACATTCATCATTCATCAATCATTGTTCATTAACATAGTTATAACCTTATTTTAAATATTTATATAATTGTTTACATTACATGTTTAACTCCCTAATCCATGAAGAGTAAATGATAAAAGGTGAAAAAAAAAACATAAACATTTATTAATTTGATTGTAATTTATAAATGACACATAACATACTATAATTTACAACTTTGAAAAAGTAAAACTTTATAAGTGACAACTATACTAAGTTACAAGCTCACAAATTTACAAATTACTATTTATATGTGCGGACTCATTAGTAATGATACTGTGCGCTGACCATATACTCTACAAACTTGGACTATAACCCATTGTAGCACATCTTCACCACCGTTGGTGTCATCATCACTAGCATCACCGCCATCATCTGAACCTATACCATGTGGTCGATGTGTTTATGTAGCGATAGGTAAGCTTCTTTCGTAGCTAATAATCGCCTTCACCCCATTCTATATAATATTTTAATGTTATATCATGATCTTGTTTTCCCTTGAATGCTTTACCCAAGTACTCCATAATTTTATTTCTTATTTCGGGAGTAACCTCCTTACATGCCCTAACATTTGATCTGGATAAATGTGCAGGGTGCTGCTTGTGTGCTTGTGTCAGCAAATGCGAACTTGCCTTACAAAGCCATACACGCTACACAGTATGGAAGCCTTCTCCGTAAGACTTGTGTATTGTCCATACTACCGACATGGATCATTAGACTTAGGCCTTAGAGAATCGACATCTAATGAAGAAAACAGGATGATGTACTAGTAAGATATATATTCATATATATTTAATTTAAACAAAAAAAAACATACCTTAACACACTAGCTTGAATCTTGAATTTTGATTCTTAATTCTTGAACCTTGATTCTTGATTCGGTGAGGGCTCCTTAATGTTTGAAGATGAAAAAAAAGTAAAGGTAGATGCTTCTCTTATGCCTTGAAATTTTTTACTAGTTGGCCTATAGGAATGTGTGGAGGAGACTAAGAGAGAGAGCAATATTTTATGCCTTGAGTAGTTGACCGTTGGAATGCTTGAAGAAAATAAGTGAGGAAGAATATAAAGAGAGCTTAGAGTAGTTGTGAATCAAGGGTAAAGAGCAAACTTTATTTATAGGCTCAAACAGACCAAAGACAAAAAACAAAATATTAAATATGTCCCAACAGTCATATTTTTTGACCGTTGGAACAATATGCCATCGCATACTGAGTATGCAATAGCACACTTCACAGAGAGTGAATTAAGTATGCCGTCACATACTTTTGTATGCAATGGCATACTTCGCATAAAGTGAGGTAAGTACGTCGTCGCATACTCTCGTATGCAATGGCATACATACTGTGGATCACTTAAGCCAATATGGCTTATACGATCAACTCATATGGGATTGCATATGCCAATACTGCATGTATCTATTAGGTTATATATATATAGCTTCAGGTCGAATCGACATGTAGGGAATTGAGCGAAGGTTATCGTCAAGAGGAATAATAGATGCAATCGATTTTCAGACAAGCCAAGTATAGAAGTTCGCAATGCATGATTCAAAGTCAACAATGTACGTTCGAAGTTCGCAAAGAATGGATCGAAGTCTAAAAAATGCTCTTTTCAGAATTGTGGTCTAAGAACAAGCGTGAAGTATCTATGATGTCATTGGTTCGAAGATCGAATTCAAAGTTCTAAACTCTTGTTAAATGAAAAAACCGCTAAGAACAAATATTGTTTGTTCAAAGCCAAGAGTTGAATAGTGAAGATAGTACTGAGAGCAGACCGAAACGTATTTGAACAAGCAAAAATGAGAGGACATGTAATATCCCGAAAAATTGAGCGTTTAACTTTGACCTCGAGATCCGTGCCCGATTAGTCGTAGGTTTGACCAAGTGATGGTCAAACATTGAATACATGAAATGATGAATGAATGTGTAGTCAATATGACTTAAGTATAGTGTATAGTGTGAATTAGTGTCACGCGCACCTATCTCTGGTGTATGTGTTTAACACACAAGCAGGAAAGGGGATAAAAAGGTTTAACAAACCTAGGTTTTCATTTATTTTGGTTGTTGAAGAGAGAGTTAAGAAGAGAAAGAGAGAGGGAGTAAAGAGGAGTTATGGAGGCTAGATGTTAATGCAAATAAAGAGGAGGAGTTAGCATTGATTGCCGGATTCAACGCGTTAGGATCGTTGAAGCAAAAGCTGAAACCCAACAAATCAATCCTTTAAGGGATTTATTGAGGTGAGTTTTAATTTAAGTTAATGCATAGATTGTAGATGATTAAATTCAGTCAAGTAGGGTTAAAAGGATAAATTAAGGGCTTAGAAAAGAAAGGGAAAAGATTTGGAAGAACAGCCCAAAAGGGGGCTGAATTGGGCCAAATCGATTAATCGAAATTGGGATTCGATTAATCGATTTTGGTCTGAAAGTTGAAAAGTCAAGGATGCCCGATTTCGATTAATCGAATTGGATTTCGATTAATCGATTTGGAAGGTCGATTAATCGATTTGGAAATCGACTAATCGACTGGGTACCTCCAGTGGCTAGAGAAACATGACCAGGGGAAATCGACTAATCGAGTTGGGAAATCAATTAATCGATTTTGGATTTCGATTAATCGATTTCGGGCTTTCGACCACTCGATTTGAGAATCGACCTTACTATGTTAGAGATTTCGATTAATCGATTTGGGATCGATTAATCGAATCTGAATCTCGATTAATCGATTTTGAGAATCGATTAATCGATTTGGATTTCGATTAATCAATTTTGGAAATCGATTAATCGACTTTGGCAGCTTTATTTAACTTTCTAGTTTTACTTTGAGATTCATGGAGGGTCTAGGACCTTCTTTATTACATCTTTAGTGATGTATTGCATGTGTTGTGATGTACCATAGGTGGTATGTGTGAAAGCGAGCACAAGGAGCCGCGTGGGACCTTGATGCTTGGACCTTCAGAGAATTGAGGTAGGGAACACCTTGAACATGTACTTTAATTGCAAGAGCATGTATATAGTGATATATTTATCAGAATTGAAAATGTTTTAACTATGAAAAGCTTTACGAAAATGGGTGTGTGTGTGTGTGATACCAAAAATGTGATAAAGGCATCTGTGTGATGCGAGTAACTAAGATCAAGTAATCTAATGAGAATGAGACATCCCCAGGGGATGAGAAAGTAATAAAGACATCAGTGTGATGCGAGTAAATTAGACATCCCAGGGATGTATATGTGATTGAATAATTACTGTTGAGGCCTAACTGATATAAGATAGCACTTTATACGGTGAACAACTATATGTAAAGCACATGTTATTTTTGTTATTTGAGGTTTGTTTAGAATACCCCACCGACGTGGCAGGAAACCCACGACTGACGCGGCAGGATATCCGTGACCGGTACGGCGACCAATTCGTATACCAGTGCGGAGGTCTATCCGTACACAGTAAGCATATCCCAGGGATGTTGAGTGAGATTTAACCCCGCCGCCTATTGAGAAAGGGGCTTGGGTAGTATTCTCAGGGAATACATTTTTTTACAACTATCTATTTAGGCGACGATGGTGGGTATTCCATCAGGGCTCGATGCTATATTGCTCGGGGATTACTTAAGTTGAAGATTTAAGTTTTACTTTAGACCTGTTCAGTGTCATTCATGATAAATCAACAGTAAAATAAGACATACAAATTACCAGTAAACTTGAATGCAAATCACCATCTTTTAAACTGTTTTCTAGCAAATGCATAAACATATCATGCTTGAATATCATGGAATATATGTGAGATTTTGATTTATATGTTCATTGTGTTGTTCCCTATTGAGCTAGGATGTAGCTCACCCATGTAGACTATACGTCGCAGGTCCATTGTTAGCAGCAGTTGGGGCTTCGGGAGACGTAGATCCGGGTGATTCGGATTACGTGTCTGGAGACGAGTTGGAGCCTCCTCCCGAGGACTTCTTCTAGGAGACTCTGTTGTGTACTTTGACAGAGAGTAGTTTTAGAGAACAGATTGTACGACTTAGTATGTCAAGCCTTGATTTTTTATGAACAATGTAATTAAATTGATTATTTCTTTTGGCGAACCATCTGGGGTGATCTGTTTATCACCGATGGTTCGGAACGGTTCTCTGTTCATGCAGTGGCATGAAAGTAGAACTGTCTTTTGTTGTGTCAGATGGGCATGTTACTTTTTCGCATTATGCAATTAACTGCTTTATTTATTTATCCTTGCTTGTTATGCCAATGTTCTGTGCATAGTTTTGGGGCACGGTCTGGAGGATCGTGCTGATGGCACGGGTTTCGGGGTGCCAAAATCCGGGCTGTCACAAGACAGGTCTTCACAAATAGAAATAAACATTATCATTCAAATAACATTCAAAGTATATGATTATTTGAGGTCCAGCAGTAGATTCCTTCGTAACCAATTGTTCAGAGCAGTCATTGGTCATTGGAAGCATAGTAAAAAAAAAATCGCCAATTTTATGAAAAATTCGTGAATAATTCGCGAATTTTACGTTTTGCGAATTATTCACGGTTTTTAAAAAACAAAATCGCGTGTTTTTAAAAAAGTCCCGAACCATTCGCAATTTTTTCAATAAATCATGGTTTTACTCTTTTTTTTTTTTAGCTTTTTAATCTTTTTTATTTTTCTATTATTTCTCTCTCAATATTTCCTTGAATTTGCCAAATTTTGCCGGATTTTTTCGAATTTTAACCTTGCCGAATAATTGTCAAACCCCAACTTGGTGCCTATGATTGGAAGTACAGCTGAGATCGCGGGGCCTCATTGTTTGAAGTCACAGGAATTCGTTGCGAACGCACATGCATGTACAAGTGCATAAGTCTGACTAGTTAAAAAGTGAAGATTTGTTTAATTCTCTCAGTGAAAAGAAGCACATTTAATGTTGAATCCATCACGTCAAATAGTTAACAGCTAGTCAACCGATCTAAGAAGAAGGGTTCGGCAGGTTCCCATTGGTGCCATCTTCCTACACAAAATAGTCGATAATGCAAGAAAAAAGGATACTTTAAAAGAGCGAGAAGAATTATAAAGAAGTAGTAATACTGAGTGTAAGTACTTTAGTGGTAACAAGGTAGGAGTTTGATTTCACAAAGTTAAGGTATATATTTATTTGAAATTATTACATTTAACATCGATAGTTCATAAGAACGAAGAACATATTAATGTGGAATGATGTGTCTCGACGTGTGATTTGTTTCCAAAACCCTCAGAACAGACCGCGCTTCCTTTGCTCCCCCATCTTCAAAATCTGTCTTTCTTTTGACACTTCTGTGTCTGATGTATTTTGTTCCAAACCCCTTTCATATCTGTCTTCACTTGGTTTTGATATTTTAGCAGCATCTCCCTTTCTACCTGCTTCTCATCAATCGATGTTATGCTTCGAAGCACGCTCTTTGACAACAAGTGCATTTCCTTGTATACTTGTTCTTGTGTCTTCGCTCTCTTTTAGTTGTAACCTTCAATCCTAAACCTTTTAAAGTCTTAGCTTGTGCAACCAAACATATAGGAATCTCACATTGAACCCCAACATATTCAATGCCTTCAACCTATTATTGATCTTGAAGAGTTGGCAAATGCCAATATCGGTCATCAGTCACATAATGGCCTAAGTCATGATATACCGCAGCCATGGAATCCCCCGAAGATTTTCTGGCACACCCTTTTCCATTAATTGCACTGGTCACATCTCTGGCTTCTAAGGAAATTTCACCAGATATCTCCAAAATTGTTGATACACTGTTCTACATGACCACTCACATCCACAAGAAGTTTCTCATCAAAGCCTCTTGTACTGTTCTCGAAGTCCTCTCAAGCTCACACATACTTGACAGCCCTTGCATAATCATCCATTATATTAAGCATGCCCGGCTATGAACAAACTTCACAAGACTGCCTTCACGACCCTCGATGTCCGCTGAAAGCTCCTGCTCCTCGGGCCTCATTTGTCCCTCGTTGAGCTTAAGCATCGGTGGTGGCTTGTCCCATCAAATCTAGCAGAGGCTCTTTTTTACGACATCATCATCCAGATCAATCATTATAGGTTATCATATGGAGAAATCACCGTCGGATTCCACTTGCTTCAAAAGCCGGTCTTGTCGAGTTGGCATATCAAGATGATTCATTCTCTCCATTTCATAGAGTAACGGTTCATTTTTCACTTCGATTGAGGACAGCTGGGTACAAGATCAACGCATTTATTGGTCACAAACTTCCCGCAAACTCACGACGACTTCTAGATGTTGTATCTGTTGTACTGAGGTGTAGCGATGACAAGATGCCTCGATTAGAAGGTCATATGTTTCTACTTGAAGCAAAGGCGTACATGGCACTCTTCCAAACTATATTTCGGCCCAAAGTAGTAATGTGGAAAGGACTGGTCATACCCGCTCGGTTGGCAACTCTCAAAGGGTTGTAGTGGCGGCAGTCCCACATACTCGACCATTCACCCTTCAAATAATGTGTCGTTCAATGACTTCCATGTGCCATGAATTGAAGGATGGTAGCTCATTCGAACTCCCATAGACGTGATTCCTTTGTCAAATGTAAGTAATGACCGCCAAGAGTGAAGTATACTGGAAGTACCTGGTGACCTCTCCCCTCATAGGCCGGTGAAGATGTCACTCATTTACCGCTGAAGCGGGTGGTCGTCCATGATTTGATTAAATGGTGCGAGTAAAACGTGGCTAAGAAGTAAGTCAGAAAGCCCACCAAAATTTTATTTTGACTTAGTGTCGACGACGAAATGAGTTTAAACCATCTATCCATGCTAACCACTTCATCTACTTCGACCACCTTCTACATGTCTTGCAAAGTGCGGAAGATCTGCAAGTTGTTGCCACTGGCCATGTCAATTTCGGTGACTTGAATACCAAAAGGGTTCACCCCGACCATTATGTGACAGTCCGTGGGAGTAAAAGTACATTCCCCAATTCCGAACAAAAAATGTCCATCATTTAGTTAGTAGGATAAAAATGACACTATTTAAAAAAGAGGCACAAAAAATTTAGCTAAAAAAAAACAAAGAAGGGTATTACATTTTTTAATTAGTTTTGAAAACAAAGAAACCCCACGCCTGCTATAATCTCTCTCTCCCCCACCTGCATCACATAGCCAAATATTTCAGATATATCAATTATAACCTATATATTTTGTCATCTAAAATTATGAGGGACTTTTTAGTAATTTACTACGTTACCCTTTCGCATAAGTCGTATGTGTAGTTTCACCCCATTCCCAAACCCCACTGTTATATATATCTCCCACTTGAAAAACACGATCACAATGAAGTGGCGATATGGTGATTGGTGATCATGGCTCAAAATCTCGGATTTCCGAGACGTATCGTCCAGCCTCCAGGATGATACGTATCGGTGTATCGGCTGATAAATTCAATGTATCGGCTATACATTGAATGTATTGTCCTGGTACAAAATTTTTTTTTTTTTTAAATCCCAAAAAATACCCTATTATTCTGGGAAAATATATTTAATGGTTTTCTATTTTTTTCAAAATTTTTTAATATTACTTAAGGCTCCTTTGAGGCATATTTGGGAATTTAATCCCATGATGATGTGTCACATGTTGAGTACATGTAACATACTATCATATGATGATATGTTGCATGCAATGTTGCGAATTGCATGTGACATATCATGTTAGGAATAATAATTATTTAATATATAATAAAAATATTTAGCACATGTTAGGAACAAAATATTTAATAAACTAGTTAATATATTTAACACATGTGTTAAAATAAGAGTTAATATATAATAAACATATTTAATAAACTAGTTAATATATTTAACACATGTTAGGAATAATAATTATTTAATATATTTAAAAATTTTAACACATGTTAGGAATAATATATTTAACACATGTTAAAATAATAGTTCATATATAATTAAATATAAAATATTTATTCAAATAATAATCAAATAAAATATTTAACACATGTTAGGAACAAAATACTTAATCTAGGTTAATAATAAACTACCCAAAAAATTATTTAATGAACCTATGCTTGTAGATCTAGGTTAGGAAATAAAAACCCTACCCCAAATTCGTTTTTTTTTTTTTCAAATTCTAGACATTTAGCCCCTCAAATTTGGGAAAATATAGATCTACCATATTTATGGGTAGATCTATATTTTTCCACCAAAACATAAAAGCAAATGGACAAAAAACACACAAAATTATAGGGAAAATACCTTTGTATGGTCTCCGGTGAGTCGGTGGCGTTCTCGTACGATTCCGGATTGTAGAGATTGTAGATCCGGTGCTTAGAGGGAAGAGGAGAGGAGAATAGAGGAGAAAATAGGAGAAAAAATAAAGAAAAAAGGGAAACCCAAGCTTAAAGGGGTTTCCCTTCGTTACTTGAAGCTGGGGGCCCCACTAGACAATAATTTGAAATTATCGTCCTCATTCGATAATTTGAAAGTATTGTTTTATCGGACGATACAGATGATAAATTGACCGTATCGTCCGATAATTACAATGTTTTTAAGGGGGGTGAGAAAAAGACAATTTACCGTATCATCCAGGTCCAAAACCGATGCGTATCGGTATCGGACGATATTTTGATCCATGTTGGTGATTGAAGAGTAAATTCTTCAACATTTCAACAAACCCTCTCCACATACGCACAGCTCTCAACCACAATTTCTGTCAAATCGGTATGGTGGTTAGACAATCAACATGGTGGCAATCGGAAAAAACGAGACTGTCGGTTGTAAAGGATGCCAACTTAAAAGTGCTTCCTAAATACCTCACTCTTTATTCCTGCGAAAGCTTCCATTAAAGTGAACAAATTTCTCAAGTGGCATATCAAGCGACATTGTAGGTCGCACATGATGCCAACTTCATATTTCTCACAGTCCTAGTTGTATATTTGGCATGAACGGAAGTTTCAGTCATGGAGGGTTTAGATATAGATTTCATGATAGAGATATTTTTATAAGATTTTTTTAGCCAAAGATGACAAGCTATTGAGATTAATAATACAAATAACAATAATAATTATTAATATTATTTTTTTTTCCTTAACAATATATATATATATATATATATATATATATATATATATATATATATATATATATATCCTATACTTAATCAATCTTCTATACATATAGATATCAGCATATGAGTTAAAATAATAAAAAAGATGTTCAATGATTCTTTCGGCTTATGCCCTCCCTCCCTCCACACGTGCATCCTACTAGTATCATTTATATATATATATATATATATATATATATATATATATATATATATAGGGAAAATGGCATATGATTCAAGTAAATTGTGATGCGAGTCCCCAGGCAGTACACGTCGTGTTAACGTGCATTGCCAGGAGCATGGGATACTCAAGTCACTTGGTGACTCAAGCGAGAGGAGCATCAGCCATATATTGATACATATATATATATATATATATATATATATATATAGGGAAATGATTATATGACTCGAGTCATGGGAGATAAGCCCATGACTCGAGCTCCTATTGGCTGCATGTCACATCAGGTGACTTAAAAAATCAACCTGATGTGATATGCAGCCAATGATAGCTCGAGTCATGGGACATAGTCCCATGACTCGAGTGAGAGGATCATTGCCCATATACATATATATATATATATAGAGAGAGAGAGAGAGAGAGACGGGACGCTACCCACGAGGGTAGCGTTTTGGTGCTACCTTCGACCCAGCTTTGTGCCATGTGGCACCCAACTCGAGAATTGGTTACCACTACAACTTGCCCAAGGTCGATCAGGTACCATCTAAAAAATAAATAAGGTATTTTTTCCACCATTGAATATTAGGTCAAAGTTGGAAAAAATCCAATGCATCATGTTTGGGTTGTGACCACAATATTTGACGTATGATTTAAACGGCAAAAAAGTCCAAATAAGAAAAAAAAAATTAAAATCCTAGGGGACTGGCAAAACCCTTGAGGTGGTGCAACTCGCAAACAAGTGGCACGTGATTTAGAACTCGAAGTGGCATGAAAACGCTACCTTCAAAGATACCGTCCCTTTTCCCATATATATATATATATATATATATATATATATATATATATATATATATATATATATATAGAGAGAGAGAGAGAGAGAGGAGGCAGTAACCCTAGGCTAGCTACCTAGGGTTGAGCCCTATGCTAGTGCCGTTCGGATGCCAAGTAGCACCTAATCCGAAGTTCCGGTGCCGAGGCAACATACACAAGATCGATCAAATCCGTCTCAAATTTATTTATTTTTAAACATCTTATCCACCATCCAAAATGTGGTCAAAGTTGGAAAAAAAAAATCAATGTGCCCAATATGATGGTCGGAACCCAATATTTAACCACGCTTTTGAAGGCCAAAAAAGTGTTTATTTTTTTTAAATCACATGCCATGTGGCACAAGAACCCAAAACGGGTTTTGGTTTGGGATGACATGCCATGTGGCATGTGATTTGGGGCCCATGACCTTAGGGTTCAACCCTAGGTCACTAACCTAGGGACTTCTTTACCATATATATATATATATATATATATATATATATATATATATATATATATATATATATATATATATTGTGATCTACGATATCATATTGCATGTAAAGCAGAAACCAGGTCAACTGGAACTTATTGAAGCTGACAGCTGTAAATGAAATGGATATAAGAATTTCAATTTCTTTGTAAAGCAGCTAAATGCAGGCCACAGTATGAGAATATATGGCATAATCAACCACCATTCACAACACGCAATCAGAGATGTTGAAGAAGGCATTGCCAGTATTTCTGGAACACCTCCTGCTGTAATTATTTCCCAAAGAAGGCAGTTTCTACGGTTTAGAATAAGGAGACTACTATTGACTGAGAATTTTTGGAATCGGGAATTCTTCCACTTAATCTCAAAAATTAGATAGAATAAATTAATAGAAGAAATTAGGAAAGGGGACTGACACGGGACAATGACCCTAAAATCCGTGAAACGCCCATGATATGCTAATTTGCCGAAATTAAACTAATTAATTTGACCAATTAAATCACAAATTACAGCGATATCTTGGATTTCGCGGGATTCCGCTTAGGTGACCATGCTTCGGTTCACGTAAGGTCCAATCCGACGCGCGGGATCTGTTAGGATGGTAGAAGAGGCGATCCGAGAGATAGAACTCTCGCTTCGTCTAGGTTGGGGCGTTAAATCGTAGTTCTTCGTGGAATCGGGAGTTCCTCGCTAAGGCTTTGAATGGAAGCGATCAATGGAACGAGTTGAATACGCTCAAACCCAACAATGGTCGTTGATCGACGAGTAGGGTCGGATTCGATCCACGAAGATGAACATTGAGGGTATTCTAGATTTAGGGTTGGAGATTAGAACAATCAATAGAAAGGAGAAAATGATTGCAAGAGATGAGGAAAGATAGAAGATTCAACCAAGAAACAAGAAAAATAAAGAAGATCAAAGATAAATAGGCATCTCACCCTTGGCCTCGAACCAAACCCCTCTCGGGGAAGAGGACTCACTCTTCAAGCTTCTCACAAGCCAAAATGCAATGCATTCTCATTCATTAATCATCAAGTGCCAAAAATAGCTTATAAAATTTTCTTTATAGTAACTACAAAGGGAATAATCCCTAAAATGGTAAAGTACGAATGGTAATTTACAACTAAACACAAGAATAAATTTAAGGACAAAAATGACAAATACGTCACTTAAGCCGTTGGAGCGTTGATTTCCACGGGCGTCCGTCCTAAAGGCCACGGGCGTCCGTAGTGCCCCACGGACGTCCGTGTTCAAAAAACAATGAGCACCCTTATTTCCGGACGTCTGTCTTGACCCTGCGGACGTCCGTCGCTTGATGACCACTTGTGCTTCATGGGTTGATCTCTAGGGCTCTTCCTCGGTGGTTCTTGATGTTCCTTGGCCCTTCTGTCGCTTCTTCCGCCGCTGATACACCCTGTACAGCCTGAAACTTAGGTCCACTAGGCGACGTCCCCATCAATTCTCCCATACCCAAAATGTTTCATCACCGATGAAATTGGCTCATGGCATCGGTCGGTGTCTATGTCCCCATCAATTCCCTTAGACCCAAAAGGTTTCATCTCCAATGAAACACACATGTAGTACTAGTCAAGTGTATCGGGACCCAAACGATGGAACTCCTCGCAACTAGCCCAACAATCGGTGTCGTATGATCCTCACCTCGGTTGATTATGTCGGGGCGCACGCGGTAAACCTCTTCTCGACGAACCCAACAATCTGGCTTGCCAACCCACTCTATCAAGTATTTTTGAAGCTTCTCTGCAAGTCTCCCAGTCCCGAAGGACCTCATCACCAAAGAAGTATGATCGTGATATTTGCCGAAAATATAAGAATTCAGGTGGTGAACTCTCTCATGGCTTGCTCATGCACTCTCGAAAATCAACTTACTAACCTTCTTCACAAAATAGCCTTGAAACCCTCTGCCATCGGGGAATGCCACAAGACCATCCAAGATCTTCTCAATGATCTCATTGTTCATCTTGCTCGGAGGGGGAAAAGATAGGGGTTGTGGGATCGGGATTGGTGCACAAAGAAAAGATGTTTGAAAATAAGTTTTAGGAAGTGGGGTTGAGCCTAGATGAGGAACTAAGTCTTTCACATTGAGTGTTGATCTAACCCCCATACCTTAAGGTAGCTCAAGCACATATCCCTTAGGTCCACTCCTTGCCATCATCCTAAAAGATCCGACAGCGCGGGCTTGGGACTTCTTCACGATTCCCGATGGGAATCGTTCAGGACTAACCCGAACCATCACATGCTCACCAATATGGAACTCCTTGAAGCTCATAGGCAAATTCACCCATAATTTGTAATCTCCATTGCACAAATTAATTTTAAGCGTAATTTCGGCATGCAATGCAAAATGAGACTCAAAACTTGAATCACAACAAGACTCGAAATGTGAAGCGGTATGCAACTCGAGACTATGATGTGTATGTGTATCTATAGACTCGATACTCTCATGTGTAGGCGACGCTAACGACTCACGTGTAGTGGACTATCAACATTAGTGACTCATGTGTAGTGGAATCTACCAACACTAGTGACTCATGTGTAATCGAATCAAGTGACACTAATGGCTCATGTGAACTCGACTCAACAGACTCCAATGACTCATGGGTACTCAATTCCGTTGACACTAATGGTTCTTGTGTAACCAGCTCGATGGATTCACATGTACTCGACTCAATGGGCACCAACAAGTCGTGTGTACCCAACTCTAAGGACACCAATGACTCATAGGCAAGTGACTCGATCGGCTCACGTGGGGGCGACTCAACATCATTACTCATAACAGAATTTAAAGTCTCCTCAATGCAAACTAGACTTTCGTCCGTTTCTTCCATCTCTTCACTCATCACGGTACGAGGGTCATACACAATTCCTTCCACGTTCGCATTTTCCGGCTCCTTAGAACTTCCTTTTTTAATCATTAAATTTTGGGCGGAAAATTTTGTAGGACATTGATAAGCAAAGTGCCCAAGTCCTTGACACTTAAAACATTTGTTGCGACCAGTAGTTTTGGGGCTCCTATTGAGCATGTCAATCGCGGCGTTGATGCTCCTAAGAACATCGGCAAGCTCACTAGTACCCATGGTGATCGCGACACATTAAACAAGGGAGCTACGATGAACAAGCAACTATACACCAAAAGCGATTGAGTAATTTTATCAAACACGAGATGATGCGCACACAAAAGTGACCACACAACACATGCGTAATTTTAACAAAAACAAAATGTGCACACAAAGGAACACACAAATGTGACCACACAACAAGTGAGTAATTTTAACAAACACAAGATGTGCATACAAATGGACACACCAATGAATACACAAATGTGACTACACAAACGACATCAAAATGACATACACATGTGAACCAAAATGACTAAGGACTTGTCAAACACTAGATGTGCACACAAATGAACGCAAATGACATAAAATCAAATGACATCGAAATGACATACACATGTGAACCAAAATGAATAAACACTTTCGTCGAACACAAGACATGCACACTTGATGAACATAAATGAAGTTAAAATGACACACAAACATGAAACACAAATGAGTGAGGAATTTTACCAAACACACGGTGTGCGTACAAATGAGCACACTAATATGGATACACAAATGAGTGGGTGATTTTGTCGAACACGTGACGTGCATGCAATTGAACACACAAATGGAACAAAACGCAATCAAATTAAAATGACATGCAAGCATGCCCTAACCTAGAACCTAAGCTTTGATACCAAAACTGACGCGGGACAACGACCCTAAAATCCGTGAAACGCCCATGATATGCTAATTTGTCGATATTAAACTAATTAATTTGACCAATTAAATCACAAATTAAAGCGATACCTTAGGCTTCGCGGGATTCCACTTAGGTGACCATGCTTCGGTTCACGTAGGTCCAATCCGACACCCGAGATCCATTAGGATGGCGAACCGAGAGATAGAACTCTCGCTTCCTCTAGGTCGAGGCATTAGATCGTAGTTCTTCGTGGAATCGGGAGTTCCTCGCCAGGGCCTTGAATGGAAGCGATCAATGGCACGAATTAAATACGCTCAAGCCCAACAACAGTCGTGGATCGGCAGGTAGGGTCGGATTCAACCCACGAGGATGAACATTGAGGGTATTCTAGATTTAGGGTTGAGGATTAAAACAATCAATAGAAAGGATAAAACGATTGCAAGAGATGGGGGAAGATAGGAGATTCAACCAAGAAACAAGAAAAATAAAGAAGATCAAAGATAAATGGGTATCTCACCCTTGGCCTCACACCAAACCCCTCTCGGGGAAGAAGACTCACTCTTCAAGCTTCTCACAAGCCAAAATGCAATGCATTCTCGTTCATTAATCATCAAATACCAACAATGGCTTACAAAATATTCTTTATAGTAACTACAAAGGGAATAATCCCTAAAATGGAAAAGTACGAAATTACTCTAAATGGTAATTTACAACTAAACACAAAAGAATAAAATTTAAGGACAAAAAGGATAAATACGTCACTCAAGTCGTTGGAGTGCTGATTTCCACAGATGTCCGTCCTGAAGGCCACGAACGTCCGTAGTGCCCCACGGACGTCCGTACTCAAAAAACAGTGAGCACCCTTATTTCCGGACGTCCGTCTCCTGATGACCACTTGTACTTCATGGGTTGATCTCTAGGGCTCTTCTTCGGTGGTTCTTGATGTTCCTTGGCCCTTCCGTCGCTTCTTCCGCCGCTGATACACCCTGTACGAACTAAAACCTAGGTCCTCTAGGCGGCGTCCCTATCAGGGACTCTATTTATAGTCTTTCCTTTTAACAAACCTACTCTAAATAGGACTTAAAGTCCTAAGTTATGTCAGACACCTAATATACTTAGGCATCTAGGTGCCTAAATATCGAACTTAGGCACTTAGGTGCCTAAATATCGTACTTAGGCACCTAGGTGCCTACATATCGTTGTTAGGCACCTAGGTACCTAGATATCATAATTAGGCACCTAAGTGCCTAGATAATAATACTTAGGCACCTAGGTGCCTAGATATCGTAGATAATCGTAATTAGGCAGCTAAGTACCTACATCTCACAATTAGGCACCTAGGTGCCTTCATAATATACTTAGGCGCTTAGATATCGTAGATAATCGTAATTAGGCACCTAGGTGCCTAAGTATAGTGCCTAGAAATCATATTTAGGCACCTAGGTGCCTAAATATCGCAATTAGGCACCTAGGTGCCTAGATAATATACTGAGGCACCTAGGTGCCTCGAAATAATACTTAGGCACCTAGATATCGTAGATAATCATAATTAGGCACCTAGGTGCCTAGAAATCATACTTAGGCACTTAGGTGTCTAGATATCGCAATTAGGCACCTAGGTGCCTATATATCGCAGTTAGGCACCTAGGTGCCTAAATATCATACATAGGCACCTAGGTGTCTAGATAATATACTTAGACACCTAGGTGCCTAGATATAGTAATTAGACACCTTAGTGCCTAGATATCGTAACTAAACGTGATTAGGCACCTAGGAGCCTAGATATCATAATTAGGCACCTAGGTGCCTAGATAAGATACTTAGGCACCTAGGTGCCTAGAGATCGTGATTAGTCACCTAGAAATCATACTTAGGCACCTAGGTGCCTAGATATCATAATTAGGCACCTAGGTGCCTAAATAAGATACTTAGGCACCTAAGTGCCTAGATATCGTAATTAGGCACTTAGGTGCCTAGAAATCATACTTAAGCACCTAGATGCCTAGGTGGTTATGAGTAAGACTTGCGTACACGAGAATAATCTTTTCTCAATCTGCGTGAAAGTGAAAACTTACGCAACTCTCACAACCCTTGATTTTATGAAACTCCGGTGGAAACCGTATGATTATAATTTCCTATAATCGCTGCCATAAAGCTATAAATAGCAGATCCGTCCTTATTATCGAGGATTTGAAATTTCTGACACGAACCTCTGCTGAAAGTATCTCTGACTTCTCTTACAAAAGACTTTAGGGTATCTCTGAGATTCTTGATATTCCTTTCTTTTCTTTTCTTTTTTTTTAAAGTTGACAAGAGGAATAAGTCGGGGTTTAGACACTTAGGATAAGGGCTACGGCCCTTACCTAAAAGTGAAACACTTAGGATAAGAGTTACGGCTCTTACCTAAGTAGAATCTATGGTTACAATTTGGGATTACGCGTTACGACTCGTACCCAATTTCCTGTGTACTTAGAAATAGTTAAGCCACGGGAGTACGGCCCCTGGCATAACTCCTAGTACACTCGGATTACAACCGCAAATTCGATACTCATACGGGTTGCAATCACGAACCCAAAGAATGATTTTGAATTATGACATCCGAAATATTCATCTACGATGACTCATAACCATGAGATTTACCAGATCAGAATCGTGTCCCAAAATTAGAGTTTCCTTCGCGGTTCGGATCATCACTCCCTTAAATATAGGGTTTGGACCTTAACCTTGAGATCGAAAATTCTTTTACGGTGGATTATTTGACTTTTGGTCAAACGATCACAATACGCGATAGTAAGAAGATCCAACGGTGAATTTATTACATATTGGCCAAATCTTATGGTGTTGGTCAAATCCAACGGTGGACTCGTTTGACTTTTGGTCAAACGATCATAATACGAGATCGTAATAAGATCCAATGATGGATTTATGACATATTGACCAGATCTTATAATTTTGGTCAAATCCAATGGTGGACTCATTGACTTTTGATCAAATGATCTTAATACAAGATCGTAATAAGATCTAATGGTGGAATTATTACATATCGACCAAATCTTATAGTTTTTGTCAAATCCATTGGACTCATTGACTTTTAGTCAAACGATCATAATATGAGATCGTAACGAGAACCAACAGTGAATTTATTACATATTGACTAGATCTTGTAGTTTTGGTCAAATCTAATAGCGGACTCATTGACTTTTGATCAAACACGAGATTGTAATGAGATCCAACGGTGGATTTATTATATATTCACCAGATCTTGTGATTTTAGTCAAATCTAACGGTGGACTCATTGACTTTTGGCCAAACAATCATAATATAAGATTATAACGAGATCCAACAGTGGATTTATTATATATTGACCAGATCTAGTGGTTTTGGTCAGATCCAATGGTGGACTCATTGACTTTTGGCCAAACAGTCATATTACGAGATCATAAAGAGATCTAATGATAAATTTATTATATATTGACTAAATCTTAAGACATTGGTAAGATCCAACGGTAAAATTATTACAAAGACATAATCTATGATCGCCAAATTTTAAGGAATTTGGCGATATTCAACTTACGATTAGATACTCTATAACTCCTCTGATAGCAGTTACTAGGAGGATGAATTTGGTATTCGAATTCATCTTTGAGACCAGAGAACAAGAGTTCGTTTTAAGGGTCGTTCATGAGGTTCTTGCTTCAATAATGACTCGTGCTTGTCGATCAAATAGAACCGGCTTTTGGAGGAGGGTCTCTCCCATCCGTCGTCCCCTATTTCATATTTCTCAAATATCCAATTAAGATAGCATACTATGCATCTATCTCGTGACGGATTAAAGATGTCGATGAAGACCTGGACTTAGAATTTAGTTTGTTTATTTCAGAGATGTAATTACGTTAATTTTATTTAATATCTTTTAATCAGTGGTATTCAACTTTGATGTAATTAACGGGGAATCGATTACGATACCCGGAAGTGTAAAGTTCGCCATTTTCAATAAAAAAAACCCTCTCCTAGCGAGGGAAAATTTGTTATGATTAATTTGTGTTAGATTCATATTCTATGCAAATTTGTTGTTTATAACTACATACATGAAATTTGAGAGACAAGCATATGTCCTGCTCTAATCATGATGATGACCAAGTTCAATGAAGCACCACTAACTGCAAATTGATTTAGCGAACTCATTAGTCAACTTTAGATATCGCTTGATGTCATTGAGAAAGCAAAGTAGACTGAATAGACTGCAAACCTGATGACCATGAAATAAATACCAAGGATTGTTGACATGGTGTTACATGATAATATGGTGATAACAGCACACTTGGGCTCATAGTGACCAAATTCTCCGATCTTTTGAAAAAATCGTGACTTTCAATAATTTTTCACAAATTTCCTATTTTTTGAATTTATATTATTTTTCAATTTTCTTTTAACTTTTATAGTTTTTAATTAATTTATAATTTTTCTTTTTTTTTTCCAAAATTTGACCTTTTTTCCGAATTTTAAGAATTTTGCCGCATTTTTCCAAAAAAATTTCAATCCGATTTATTCCTAAACCTCAACTTGGTCACCATGCTTGTGATACAGATAAAGGTATAAAAGGCCAATGTAACATACCACGACAACAACTGTTACATCTACAAAAGGGTCCACCATTGAATAATTGAATCACAGTTGGATAGAAATCAGATTATTACAAAGCTGTTACAACCATATTATTACTCGACATATATTATTTTCCTACCACAAATATTGTTGCTACAAACCAAACACCAGAGAAGAAAAAACTGAATTGAACCTATATCGAGTTTTTTCCCCTACAATCTCCAAACAATGCAAAAATGAATGGATCAAGAAACTAATACCTGCAAGAATCTGCGAGGATCCAGGGCCATCTTGAAACTGTGATAATTCGATAAGAGATCCTCCCCACCTGGTTAGGTTCTGAAAAATGATATAACAAATCAAAAGCTTATAAACTCCATTACACAACTTAAAACAAGCGAAGAATTTTTTACGGATAATAATTTTTTTCTAAATGAATTACAATATATTTTCAGAGTCTACGAAATCAAAATGTTTGAAAATCTAAAATCAATAAATAGGTAAATTAATCAAATAAATAATTTTCTTAGTCTTTTTATGCTAGTTTTCGAACCTTGAAGTAGAAATTAGTATGAGATAATAATAATTAACAATAGAGTTGATGTATAATAGTTCTTAGGACCATCAAATATGCTATTGTCCCCATCTCTATCAGAAATGGGGCATGTGCTCCTCCATTTAAATATTCAAATCAAGAAGTTCCCTCTTGGATGGATTGTTGGAAATAGTCTGTTAGGAATGGTGTGTTAATGTTACATGAGTCTAGTTGAGTTAGTGGGGTTAGTCCTACGTTGGTTAGAAATGAGTTCTGTATTACGATTACCCTCTATATAGAGGCTATCTCATGTAACTCAAGACATCTCAATATTAACAATGTCATCTTTTAAGTGTCCTTTCATTTTGTGCTTTCCAACATATTCCTCCTTTCACCTCGATCATCCACATTTGGAGTTCAAACTTAGTGTTGTTATAGTCATTTTTATTTTTGTGTTTCTTATGAGCATTGTCGTCCCTCCTCACATTGGTGTCTATCCATGAAATCTGGATTTCTTTTAGAGGGAGAGGAGAGGTGAAAGAAAAAATATATTGTATGGTGTTGAGCATGATTATGTAACTTGTGGTTTTAAGTTATAAGGAGCAACTGCTCCTATGATATGCTCGAGCAAGGGCGGACCCACTTAAAGCCTACCGTGGGCATATGCCCACGACGAGTTTAGAAAAAAAAAAAAAAAAAGTTTAGTTTCATTTCACACTTATTACACATATTTTATTCTGTTTTTATTCATGTAACTATGTTGCATCCCTATACCCTATCTAAACTCAAAAGCAAATACAAAAGCAACTTCTCCAGCATAAAAAGTAAAAAAGCCCTTACAGGCTTGAACTCTCTCCCTCGGCCGACTCATCCCTCTTACTCTCTTAGTCTCTTACTTCTTAAATATCTCTCTAAGCCTCCAACGGAATGGACGCCCAACGGCGATGGCCGACAGTCAAAGTGCGATGGGCGAGGCAATTGGCGATCGTAAGCACGTGATTGCTTCCGGTAAACAATCAACCCTATTTATCCTTAAACCTAATCTATCTTCTCTCTCTCTCTCTCTCTCTCTCTCTCTCTCTTCTTCATTTTTAAGGATTTTTTAGTTTCTTTAAAGGCTTAAAAGAGATTTAAGTAACCCTAAAAAATCCTATTTCAATAAACTCATATTGAATTTCTAGTTCTACCCTATTTATTTAGGGTAAACCTTAGATTCTTCTTAGGAATATCCAATCAAGTATTAATAGTATTTTAGAAACTTTCTCTAAACCCCATTTTAATTCATAAAAAACTCAATTTCAATTCCTAAAAACCCCTATTTCAATTCCCCATTTTAATTCATAAAAAACCCAATTTCTATAAACCTTATTTCAATTCCCCATTTTAATTCATAAAAACCCAATTTCAATAAATATTTCAATAAATCTCATTTCAATAAACCCTATTCCTAAAATATTTCAATAAATCTCATTTCAATTCTTAAAAAATCATATTTGAATCAACTCCATATGGTCACAAATGGGATTGTATCCTATTTATTTAGGGTAAAAATATCTAATCAAGAACTAATTTCTTATAGTTAGCAACTAGGATTGATGCTAGTTTTTTTCTTTCTTATTATTATATTTTTCTTTGTTCTATTTTATTTTAGTTTAATTCATTTTTGTTTACTTATAGGATTTTTCTAATATTATTATTTATTTATTTGTGAATTAATGTGATAATTACTTATTAGGGGGTATGATAAGAGAAGAAAATGAATTAAAATATTTATTTATTTTTCTAATTCTTGTAGTTAGCAACTAAGTTTTTTTTTTTTTTGAAGAAAAGACTTATTCCAAACCATTAGAAAAATTGTTAGGAATCATGTATTCATATGTAACATTTGATTTTGTGATTACAAAAAGATTACAATAAAATTGTAAGAAAACACTTCTTTAGTTGAATTTTTGTGTGGTTCAAATATTTTTGTGTGGCTCAAATAGTTGAGTTTCTTAATATAAATTTGCTAGGGTGGATTTTGGTCTCTCGAATCAAATGATATAGATGGAACTAATAGGATTTAAAACTTATGCCTTCGCCTTTTATACCACGTTGCTCTTAAATTCAAAATTATGATATTTTGAATTTTCTCTTCTTTTTTGATTTCTTTTTCTTTCAAGCAGTTATGGATAGGTTTTTGAAAAGAAAGTCTAACCTACCTGATTCCAATTTGGACAATGGTGATCGTGATCAAGTTAGAAGAACATATTTACAAAGGGGTCCTTGTCAACCTTCTAATCACACTTTTCCCTTTACTAAATTCGGAGATGCATCCCGACGTTTTAATCCTAGTTGATTTGAAGAGTATGGATGGTTAAAGTGTAGCATTTCAAAGGATGCAGCCTTTGCTTGTATTGCTACCTTTTTAAAAAAAATCATGGAGAGCAAGGGGGTAGTGACACTTTTGTGGCTAAAGGATTTAAAAACTGGAAGAGGAAAGATAAACTTACCGAATATGTTAGGAAATCCAATAGTGCCCACAATGAAGTTTATATGAAGTGCGAAAATTTATTGAATCAAAAGCAACACATTGGAACGTGTATATCCAAGCATTCTGACCAAGCAAAAATTGATTACAAAGCTCGTTTGGTTACATCAATTAAGTGATTTCGGTGACTTTTAAACCAAGGACTAGCTTTTCGTGGCTACGATGAATCGGAGAGCTCAAATAATCGAGGAAACTTCCGTCAACTTCTGTAATATCTTGCTGAAAATAATGAAGACGTTGAAAGTGTTGTGTTACAAAATGCTCCCAAAAATCTCAAGTTGATTGCTCCAAAAATTTAGAAAGAAATTGTATGTGCGTGTGCAAATGAAACTATAAATGTTATCATCAAAGATGGAGATTCTTTATTTTCTATTTTGGTTGACGAATCTCGTGATATATACATTAAAGAACAAATGGTTGTTGCACTACGTTATGTGGATAAACGAGGTTGTGTGATGGAGCATATTATAGGTTTCGTACATGTTAGTGATACCACGACTGCCTCACTTAAGGAGCAGATTGACAAGTTATTTATCAGGCATAAGCTGAGTAAAAAAAGTTTGAGCGGTCAAGGATATGATGGGGCTAGTAATATGCAAGGCGAATTTAATGGTCCTAAAGCGCTCATCGTGAGAGAAAATGAATATGCATTTTATGTTTATTGCTTTGCTCATCAACTTCAGTTAATGCTTGTTGCAGTTGCTTCAAATCATAAATCAATTGCCTTATTCTTCAACTTGGTCTCTAATATAGTTAATATGGTTGGAGCCTCATGCAAACGCAAGAATATTCTTCGAGAGCAAAAAATGAAAGAAATTGTTGAAGCACTTGAAAGTGGTGACCTATCAACTGGGAGGGCCTTAATCAAGAAACTAGCCTTAAAAGGCCTTGTGACACACGTTGGAGCTCGTTCTACGGTATGGTGCTAAGTCTAATTAGTATGTTCTCTTATGTTAACACAGTACTTGAGATTATCAATAAAGATGCCTCATGTTGGCTACAAAGAGCCAAAGCAAGTTCCTTATCAGATATTATGCATTCTTTTGATTTCGTATTCAAAGTACATTTAATGAAAGAGATTTTGGGGATCACCGATGATCTAACGAAAGCATTGCAACGAAATGACTAAGATATTGTGAATGTCATGACTTTGGTTAAATTATTCGAGCGAAGATTGTAAGAAATGAGAGAATGAATGGGATTCTCTCTTTAGTGAAGTTTCTTTATTTTGTAACAAACATAATATCATTGTTCCGAATATAAGTGATAAGTTTGTACAAGGACGATCAAGTCGTGGAGCTGAAGAAATCAATAATCTACATCACTACCGTGCTGAATTGTTTTATATTGTCATTTATATGCAACTTTAAGAGCTTGATATTCGTTTTACAGAAGCGAGTAGTGAATTGCTTCTTTTTATGGCTTGCCCGAGTCCAAAAGATTCATTTTCATCTTTTGATAGGCAAAAATTGCTTCGGCTTACTCAATATTATCCAGTTGAATTTTCTGCGAGAGATATCTTGGCTCTTGATAATCAACTTACGACGTACATTATGGATGTGTGCTCGAACAATTAGTTTTCAAAATTGAAGGGGATCAGTGATCTTGCTCATAAGATGTTGAAACGAAAAAGAACATTTCGTATCAATTAGTTTATTTACTAATAACGTTGGCATTAATCCTTCCAGTTGCCACTGCTACTGTTGAGAGAGCATTTTCTACAATGTATATTGTGAAGACTAGGTTTCGTAATCAAATGGCGGATGAGTGGATGAATGATTGTTTAATCACTTACATTGAAAGAGACATTTTCAATAGCATTGATAATGATACGATCATCAATCACTTCCAAAACATGAGAAAGCGTCGAGGACAATTGCCTTAAGAAGTGTCCACTAGAATTTTTTTTGTTATTTGAACGATATATCATTGTAAAGGTCAATTTACTAAGAGTTACTTTTTGTAAGTGAATGGTTTTTGGATACCAATGATTTAATGAGATATGCCCACCATAGAGAAAAAAGTTAATTAATGTTATGCCCACCATAGAGAAAAATGTTAGGTCCGCCACTATGCTTGAGTGTTGTCATGCCCTCCTTCATATTGCTATGGGTCACGGCTTAGGCCATGTGGCTATGTTGTTAGTGCCACAAACATTTTGTAGGCTAAGCATTTAGCCACTTGTTTGGATCATGACCACCTGGTTTGAAAGTGTTGCACAAAGTTGTTGGTGAGTGCAGGTGTTTGCACCACATTGTTGTTTGTCGTTCTTAGACGCCGAAGCGAGTTGTTGTGTTGTGACCATATGAAGTAAGGGGGAGATGATGGTGTAAACATGTATCTGTCTCTATAATTGTTGGCAAGTTGGGCATACATGTTATGGATGCTCCAGCTTGAGCGGGAGTGTTGGAGGTAGTATATCAGGTATTCTGTATTAGTATTATATGAGTCTAGTTGAATTAGTGGATTTAGTCCCACATTGATTAGAAATGAATTTGGTATTATGGCTGCCCTCTATATATAGAGGCTATCTCATAAAATTCAAGACATCTCAATATTAACCACGTAGTCTTTCAGTGTCCACGCTCTCTCCTCTCTCTCTCCACCTCTTCTCTTCCATCTCTTTCTCTAATAAACCCTAACTAGGATATGCTTCTCTTTTGTTAGTTTATCATTATATTAGATTATTGGGTTAGCTATATTAAGTTTATTGTGTATCGTACAATAAATGAATACAATTTGTGTATGTGTTCCCGGGAAACCTATAAGACACTTCTTCTATTTATTCAATTCCATTGATCAGGAGCAATCGAAAAAGCCAGACTAGTGCGCTATCTCTTGGAATCCTGAATATGGTGATACCACCGATTTCATCTACATATGCCTAACCCCCATCAGTCACAGCCAATGTAATAAAATGGCATATGCAACCCTATGCGATGGCATAGGGCCATCGCATAAAAAAAAATTTCCAAAAAATCCCAAAAATCCCCAAAGTTCTCATATTGAAAAGTAATATGTTTGTGTTAATTTTGTGCTCTATTAATTTTATAGTATCTAGAATGAGAAATATAAGTATATAACCCATAAGTTAGAAGGGAAAATATAAAAAATAAGTCCAAACAAATGGTACAAAAATAAAGTGGATCATACAAAAGAGAAGGAAAGAGACCCAAAACATACATTTGAGAGTTGTGGTATGCATTAGGAAAAGAAATCCCTTATTTATAGGGCTTGGGGAAACCTAAAAAGCCCAAAAAAAAAAAAAAAATCAATGTTGGAGAAGTATGCCATGGCATACACTGTATGCGATGGCATGCTTCCTAGAACGCATATGTCATCATAGCATATGCAATCCACCCCTTCCTGATGGCATATGCGATCGCACATGACAACACTGGTCACAGCTTGGATCGCGGCCCGAATATTGCACTGATTGAGAAATCACAACCGCCAATTGCTTTCTTTTGAGCATTCAATAGACTTAAGTTTGAATAAGGTGACTGGGCAGTGCATCGGCAGCAGAGCACAGGTCATCAAATTCTGTACATGTGGCACACCTAGCTCACCAATTGAGATGCCCAGGTGGCAGGCCGAAATGTAGATGGGACTCAGCCAAGAACTAATTCTTGTTAGAGGTTTCTAACCATCAGATAAAAGTATTTTTTGACTTTTTTGCGCCTCAAAGTGCACTATTTCCCATGTGCTAATTAGCAATCTCATAGTATCTGGCCCATACCATAGAAATCATTCTGAATCTAGTCTAAATAATGCCCATCTGTGTTACAAGTTAGAAAATGCACTACAGGTCCCGTGCACCGAGAGCAACTCATAAAAATACATCTCAAAAAAATAGTTAAGGAATGGTTTTGATTAACAGGAGGATGGAATTTCTAATGTAAGACTAATTCAAGAGGTGCCTAAATAATTAGCAGTAGAAATCATTGTCCCCGTGTATAGTTGGACACACCGTCATCATTGATGGTGAAAGAGACCCTATTACGAGGTGATCTATCAGGAAGAATGATCCTCTGTGGATGATAAGGACCTAACTAATACACCAAAAATGCCTAAGCGTTAATGGAGCGGAAAGTTTATGTAAACCAACCTACAAAATACAACAAAAACAAGTAAAACCAGTAGAGAAGGGAAGAGAAAACAATGGAAAACAGCACCAACATAAGAACGCATTGGAGAAATAGCTTCTCTAGAAAGAGAGTCTCCAAATAAACTTCTATTCATGAATTCCAATAAGTAATGACAATTTACATATCTGCATAGTTATAATACTAGAATATAACTCAAAGTAAAAATTATAAACGATCGCCAACCTTTTTAATGGGTAAAAAAGAAAATTTTAGTCAACAAAAGGAAAATAAATGGAAATCATACTTGTGCTTGTGAGGCACTGCAGAACACGAACATCACCACTCAAAACAAAACAAAAAAGACTACAAGACCAAACCTTAGGCGACGAGACAGCCAGCCGCAGCCCAAGGCCAAGGAACAAGAATGACGTTGCTCACCAAAAGGTGCACCCACTCATCCATCACATCATCCCATTTCTCTCTGACTTGGCATAACTGAGACTGCCCCTTCAACATACTCAAGCGAACCCATTCCAAAATACTATCCTTGACAAATCTCAGCACCTGCGCAACACCTCTCCGCGTCTTCGAAAGATTCTATCATTTCTTCCAACCAAATGGCCCATACTAATGCCACATGGTCCCATCCTTTTCTAGCTTCCAAACCCATTTGTCATATCCTTGATGTTTAGGAATGCAGCCTTGGAGTTCACCCAGAGGATTTGTAAATTAGTGATCTCCACCTCTCTCCGATTTCTTCGCAACCACACATCCCAGACATAGGTCTCTCCTGTCTCCCACAACCCATATCTTTAACAATGGCCAAGTCAAACAACGACTTATGAAACAACAATCCATCTCCGACCCACAGGATCTAACCAGAATCTTATCCTTCCCCCATTACCCCACTCCAATCTAATGTATTGCTCAAACATCTCCTTCACTGAGCAAACACTCCACCATACAGAGCTCCTATCCCTCATTCCAAGGAAGATACTCCAACCTGTATCAATAGACTTGCATTTAGATCTTAAGGCCCTCATCTTAATGGATCCCTCCTTCGCCCCAATCCGCCATAACACTTCACTATCAAGGCCCAGTTCAACCGTTTCAACCTCTTGATCCACACACACCCATCGTCTTTCGCAAAGTAACAGCTACAGGGCTCTTAAAACATTGACATATAGAAAACATGAAGGTTTGACAAAGTAGCTTTATAAGGGTAAACCATCCCTATTGATAGCAGGTTAGCTTTCCAAATGGCCAATCTACTCTCACACCTATTCACAACAGATTGCTAAAGAGGTAGAGCAGGTATCCCAAAGCATAGGAGAAGCCTAACTAGGTTGTTGGTCACGACTCTGAACTACAACCAATATAACATACCCATCCCGCTACTTGAGCTTCTTCCATCCTTTACCCAATGAGCTTAGTTTTAGGAAGGTTGATCTCCTAACCCGAACACACCTCAAAGCATGGAAGGGTGGCCTATACACATCAAAGCTCCTCTTTAGAAAACCACTGAAGATCATGGTATCATCTGCATACTGCAAATGGGTAATGAACTGCGTCTACCAAAATTAACAGCTTCAAAGAATTTCAACTCCATAGTCGTATCCAGTAACTTTCTAAGTGCTGCCCCAAGAAAATTAAGGAGAGAAGGAAATAAAGGATCCACATGCCTCAGCCACCCTACAACTTTTGAAATGCCATATGAGAGTGCAATTAACAATTATAGAAACCAGGAAGCCCACTGGACTCTGTCATAAGCTTTCTCCGTATCCATAATTTTCAAATGCCTGAAGCGGGGGGACGCCCAGGGCCTCTATGGGGCTCAGGTGGTGCCTAGGCAGTAATGGAAGAGAATTTAAAAATTTTATATATTTGTAGTATAGCATCCATGCAAATTGTAGAACGAAAATAAAACAAAAAACAATGATAATTATGTCACACTGCCACCTACCAAGCAAGGCAACAAAATAACTAACAAATAACAACTAGTCAACTAACATATTCAATATCATCATCATCATAGCCTTATCCCGTGTATGTGGGTTCGGCTTTGCGAATCCTATTTTTCCACTTGTTTCTGATTAGCGCTAAGCTCTCTATAACTTGAAATCCTTCATATCCCTTCTCACGGCTTCCATTCAAGTTTTAACCGGTCTTCCTCTTCCCCTACGTCCTTGTGCTTGTAGTGTCTCAACCCTTCTTACAAGGTCTGCTTCTAGCCACTAATAAGCATGTCCAAACCACCTCAAGCGACACTCAACAATTTTTTTCCTTCACAGGTGTCACTCTTAAATTTTCTCTTACATACTCATCCCATATTTTATCCATTCTTGTTATTCCAAAAATTCATCTCAACATAGCATCTCTGCCACATGTACTCTATCTTCTTGTCGCTTTTTTGTAGCTCCAACATTCCGCACAAAATAATATGGCAAGTCTAATTGTTTTCTTATAAAAACGTCCCTTCATTCTAAGTGAAACTCTTGGGTCGCAAAATACTATGTTAGCTTTCCTTCAATTTCATCAAACCTGCATCAATCATATTTGAGACGTCCTCTTCAAATCCACCATCTGATTGTAAAGTTGAGCCTAAGTAGTGAAATCTTTGGCAATGTGGCACTAAATGATTTTCTATTTTGATTAGATCCTCCTCCAAGCTATCATTTATTTCTTTCCTTGTTTAGGCAATTAATACTACCCATCCGCAAATAACATGCACCATGGGATCTCTTCTTGTATATCTAGGGTTAATACATCCACGACCAAGGCAAAATAAGGGCTCAACACAGATCTTTGATGCAGCCCGACTCTGACAAGGAGCTCACTCATATCTCCACATGCCGTACATGTCTTAGATAATCTCAATACATCAACTCGGGATGCATTTCTTCCTCAGCGTCCACCATATTATCCGTATCGACATTCTATCATAAGCCTTCTCTAAATCAATGAAGACCATATGTAGGTTTTCCTTCTCTCTCTAAACTTCTCCATAAGTTACCTCAATAAGAAAATAGCTTATGTTGTTGATATTCCGGGCATAAATCCAAACTGGTTTTCTAATACATTTGATTCTTGTCCTCGTCGTTGTTAACTATTTTCTCCCAAAGTTTCAGAATCTGGCTCATTAGCTTAGTGCCTTGATAGTTGGCACAGTCTTGAATGTCTACTTTGTTCTTATAGAGAGCGCCCACAATGCTCTTCCTCCATTCCTCAGACATTTCTTCATTTTTAGTCTCGTATTGAAAGTAAACCAGTTCAGATCATTCTCTTCGAACGCAATCCATACTTCTATTAGCATTCCATCTGGTCCTAATGCCTTTCTATTCTTCATCTTTGCTAAGGCTGGTTATATTTCATATTCTGATATTTCATTGATCATCCCTTGATTTGGTTCCTCTTATTCATCTACTTCCTTCGCATACCATGCTGAATAGACCTTTAAAGTATTTTTTCCGTCTATTTTTTATCTCATCCTCTTTTACCAAGATTCTTTAATCTTCATCCCTAATGCACCGTACTTAGTCAAGATCTCTAATTTTCTTTTCTCTAATCTTGGCAAGTTTACAGATTTATTTCTCTCCTTTTGTTACCATCCATTTATATAAATTGTCGTATTTAACTTTGCTCACAGCTTTCTTAGCTTCTCTTTTGGCAAGCTTATACCGTTCAAGATCACTTGCAGTTCTTTGCTATTCTTTAAAACACTTATTCATGACAATTTCCTTTTGAATGTCTGTATTCCACCACCATATTTCTTTGGGTAAAGGTAGCCTGGTACCATGAATCCAGGTAACTTACCTGATCCCACACTAATTTGCATCCATTTGGCACCCAGTCACATGATCGGATGCCATGGATAGGAGCGGCTTGATAATCACATTTTTTTTGTGAAAAAAAAGTAAAATATAAAATCATGCGGTCAAAAGAGTCAATTGCACGTAAAATGAACAGTCAAAAGAGTCAATTGCATTTCTCAACCGTGATGAGAAATGAACGGTAAAAGTAAATGTGATTTTACCGTTCATTTTACGTGCAATTGACTCTTTTGACCGCATGATTTTATATTATTTTTTTCACAAAATAGTTATGATCATCGAGCCACTCCTATCCATGACACCCGATCATGTGATTGGTTGCCATGTGGCTGCAAATTAGTGTGGGACCAAGTAAGTTTCATGGTCCATGGTTTCAGGCTACATTTAATTATTTCTTTTTGTACACAATTTCTTCCTTTCAATCCCCTAGGCACCTCTTAAGCAACTCGTTTAAGGCATAGCGTCATTTTTTCTCACATCTCATTTGGATCACCTTCTTACCACCATACTTCTTGGTCACTCATTTTCCCTTTAAAGGTTGTCATTTTCTCTCCTTTTAATTCCCACCATATTATTAATTCAAGTAAAAGGTTAAAAAAAACCCAACTAACATATTAACAAAGTAAAAAAGTTAAAAAACCAAAGTAAAAATATTAATTCAAGTAAGCTTCAACTAAAATAACCAACAAATAAAGTGACAATGTGATATTAATATTAACATTCAAATAGGTCTCGTTCTTTTCACAAGACTGTGTGAGTAACTAAGAGAAGAGTGTTGAGCTTACGGTTTATAACAGAGGGAATTAGGGCTTTAAGTTTTTTTTATAGGTAAGCTAGGATTGAATGGTGACCAAGAGGTTGCAATATTGTCAACCAACAATTTGGTTGCAGGCACAACCCCTCTAGGGTTTTTAAATTCATATGGAGACAAGAGTTTGGAATTTGTATTAAGCTTAGATACAATTTTAAATAATGTAAGGCTTAAGTTTATTTACTTAAAAATAATAATAACTTAAAAAAAGAGGTAGCTTTAAAACTCGACTGTCAGTTGGAATAGTCATATCATATAACTCTAAAAGTTCATTATACTGACCTTGTTGCTCCTCTTCTCAAACCCAAACAGTCTTGAATTGTAGTTTGTCCTTCCATTAGACTAATAATTGTGTCAACAATATCTTGTCTTTAGTCTTTTATGGAAACTTCATAGCCTGTGATGTTGGAACCATGTCATCTAACTCATTTGCCTCCAATGCATAACTGATAGTCGATTCATTACCATTTTACTCAAAACATTTTCACATCCAACAAGCTCTTGGGCTTTTGTTATGTCTGCTTGGTAACAATAATGTCACAAGTTGGTACTAACGTGGTCCGCCTGCCAACTTTAGTGGAAGTGTAAATATTGGTCTTGTCGCAATGAAGCATGTCTCGATAGCACTACCACAGCCAAGCCAAAAGAATGTGGTGCATGTCCAAAGGAATGACGTTGCACCATACTTCATCTTTGTAGTAGGGTCTAATAAAGGACACCAAACACCTAAAAGTCAATGGTACTTTGCACCCTTTCTTGAATAATTGTATACGGTATGGTCGAAGATGTTGCTCTCCCTTTAGGCCTTGCTTTATATTCTCCTTAATGAGGATTCTAGCCGTGGCCTTGTCCTCCTTCATCACCCCCTGCATAGTTTTCCTCATACACTTTCATCATTTAGTTCAATGCGCTCATTCTGGCATTGTGGGCATTCATATGCCCGATGCCTGACACCTGAACAAGGCATTACCTTGAGTCCAATTATTGGTTTCACCACCAATTTTATCACTTACGATCCTCCTTGCACCACCATTATTGGCTATGATTATGCTGGAATTTCTTGTTGTATTCCTTTAAATAGAGTCCTCTGCTTTAAGAGTCAATTCATACGCATCCTCTACATCCCATAGGTGTTGGATGTTAATCTTATCTCATTCACTTGTAGCTCTACATCCCATAATCGATGAAATTCCTAAATATAGGACATAACATTCCTATTTTGTTGTTCTAGATTTTGGCAGTGTCGTGAAAATTCAACAGTTTATGATGTCGGCATGAATCTGATCCATAGATACTTCATCTATGACCAGGAAGCAACATTTTCATTTTCGTTTCTGACGCAAGAGGATTGAAGTTCCGCCCACAAGCGAAAAGTGTATCTGATGAACCGAGATGCCACCAATTTTACCCTTTTAACAACAGATCCATCAAATAATTCAAAATTTATATCCACTTTTTTATCCAATCAAGGAAGGTATCCACATCCGATGGTCTGCTGAATTCAGAAATTTTGATCCATTTTAGACCATTTGATGACCTTCACGGTCTCATCTAGATTTGCTTCCATAACCATCCCCATCATAAAAATCAAGTCTATCACGTCCTCCTTGATTTCTGTAACCACCTAGGCCTGCTCAGCCACCATTGATATCAAGCTCATGGTGATGTTTACGAGTATTTTTCCCGGTTGCCTCTACAATCCTGAATGTCAAACCGGTGACTAATAGACAATTCTGCAGCACTCCTATCTAAAGAGATATTCGTTTCTTTACCTTGAGCAGTTCGAGTTCGACTTCCACCAGCAACTTTCCACTCAAGCAACTGTAAAAGGTATGGCAAAGCATGGTGACTTGCTCTAGTTGATTGGTGATGTTCTCCACGGTTTCCTTCAATCGATCCAGATGAGGAACAAAGACTGTGTTGTTATTTCTCGTGTTCCTACGTCTCGACGATAACTTTTCACCTCAAACCCTGATTACAAGGCAAGACGTGCTCTGATACCAAATAATATAAACCAACCCACAAAATATAGCAAAAACAAGGAAAATTTGTAAAGAACGGAGGAGAAATCAGTAGAAAAACGATCACATTACAGAAATCACTTCTCTAGAAAGAGTCTACACAATCTTTCATTCATAAACTTCAATAAATAAGTAAAATTTACAAACCTGAAGTATTTATAAGATCTAAAACATAATTGGAAGTAAAAAGTTTCAACTACCCCAACTTTATAACTAAGCACCTACACAAATTAAGTGAAATTCCCATACTACCCTTAAATTATTGATGAACAGCTGTTTTGCTGAAAATTAAACTAAAGCGTCTTTCGAACTCCGACATGGCAAGTTGGAGATAGTCAGTGCCGTAAAAGTCAACATGTCTTGAATTTTTTGACCAAATAGCGAAATCGGAGCCACCATTGGGATCAAGAGCTTGAACATCATCAACTAGTGCATGTGGCTCAACCCAGACTCACAAACTTGTTGAGCATCGACCTGGATTTCCCGCCTGAATTGCCCCTCTCGCCCACCCCATTGTAACGTATATTGCATGCAATGCTTTGATTTGTTCTCGAGATTTTGTCATATTGTACTTTATCATTGATTACATCACCAAAATCACGGTTCAAGGGTGCATCATAAGTTAAACCCTTAATACTTTGGGGTTGTAACACACGAACACTTTCCTCAAGAGCCCACTCTGTGACGGCTTTCACTCAGATACCTTTTTTGTGGGGCCCAAATTGGCCCCTTAGGGACTCATCCATGATAGCACACTCTGTAGCCGCTTTCACTCTACACCCCCTTTAGGGCCCCTAGGTATCCGTTCCTTCCGGTCCCCCTTCTAGGACTGAAACTCAAGACATGGAGACAGCTCTAAATACCATTTGTTAAAGACCTAATATGGCGAACCGAATTTTTTCATTGACTCTTTGACTTTTGGTAGCCTCAAAGTTTAATGATAGTCAACCACATGACAGTTTAATCAAATAATCCCCACGTTGCCAGCGAATGGTAAAAGATGGAGGTAGACTGAACTTGATCTTGGCGTTTAACACTAAATTAACTCTCTTACTTTAATTAAAAAATATTATTAATTGATCCTTCGATTACAAAAGATGGCCTTATTAACACATTCAATTCTAGAAAACGTTTTGAACCCATACTTAAATTCCATTATGTGGGCTTAAATAACAAATTAATTTATGGGGACTTTTCATAGTCTTCTTTCTCTATATAAGATAGGACTAGAGAGATGTTCTTCATCTCTACATCTTCTCTCTATTGTTTTCTTCCCATAGGAACACCTACCATTGGAGCACCATTTAAAAGGAGGAGAAGAACGTTGATTGGGAGCCCAAAGGACGCAACATCTCCAAACCATTGGATTCAACAAAGAAGGCAAGTTACCTTACCCATATCATTTAAATCTAAATAATAAATATAATTGTCTTTATATGAATATCACATGTACTGGATATAGATCGTAAACCATCACATAACTCTCATATGTATATTTTCATATCTTTCGTTACATCATGAATACCATAGTGTAGGAATTTCATAGTTGTCGCTTATTGTACAAAGGTTCATATGATTTTATTACATAGTTAAGAGTTTCGAGATAGAAATGTAGTTTTGGTTTTTGAAAAGATGATTGAATGAGCACGTATATGAATTTTTGAATGAAATTTCAAAAGAAATGAACACTAGAATATTAAGGGTGTCAAAATGATGACTGACATGAAAAAATGATTTGAATATATATATATATATATATATATATATATATATATATATATATATATATATATATATATATATATATATGCGTGTGTGTGTACCCATATTTTAGTAAGATTCCCACAGCGTTGCGTGATAATGAGGAATGTAGAAATTATGGCAATAAAAAACAAACACGACAAGCAAAATGCAAACACAAGATTTGCGTGATTCGACAATTTGCCTACGTCTACGGGTGATGATGAGTCCTTTCACTAATCTGTGAAAAGTAGGGTTACAAATTTCTCAAATCTCACCTCACTCAATACAGAAATCGAGTTTCCTTCAATATAACTCTAATCCATCATTAGAGTTTATATCTAATACATAGTATAACCGCCCAATATAGAATATGACGAATCTGTTGATCAGTACCGTCCAACCTGTTGATCAGTACCATCAACATAATTCAACGAACGGGGCCACGAGTGTAGTTCTGTAACGGGAAGTAAACCCCGTCTAACTGGATTGGCAAAGTATACATTGGGAATGTTGTAAGATAAGGAACCACCCTATGTGACTAGTGTCCAAGATGAATAATACTATGAATGCACTTGGATCAGTGCTATTATTATAACACTTTTACAATATAAATAGTGCAACTATTAGATTAAGTTAAACTCTTTTTCCACATTGCATTGTCTTGTAATTGCTTAAAAACGTATTGATATAGAACTGCTATACTTTCCTTGATAGTTTATAATGTGACCAATGTTATCCCATGATCATAATAGTTGACTATTCCCATTTATGTTCTAAAAATTGTAGGTGTATGTTAGATATAATTGGGGGTCATTTGCTGAGTTGCATCTCATCCCAGTTGCCATTAAAATTTTTAAGAGATCGAACTTTGCGACTTAGGAGCTGCTGACCAAGATGACCATAGAAGACTTGTTGGGTTAGCTTTAGATTAGTAACTTGTAGTTGGTTAAATGTAATAAATATACTTTTGAATTTCATTAATGAGAAGGGACATTTGAGCTGTGTTTATTAAATGCGTTCATGCACCTAAATGGGCCATGTACCAGATTTCGGGGCGCGACACCAAGCTATACACCAAAAATGTCTAGACGTTAAGAGAATGGAAAGTTAAGCCCTTATTACTTTGGGGTCCTAATGGAGGACAAGCTCCATTGTTATATAACACTAACTAGTAAGAAAGTACCTCCATTGTATTGTAAATTTTCTAATTTTAACAATAGTTTTTGGTTTGAAATTTGTGTGCTTGATGCCAAGCACCTTGGTCTTACAATGCAATTCGATAAATACTTCTAAAAGGTCGTCTTCTTGCCGAAAGGGCACTGCGTCTAGCTGTGTCTCTTTTGAAAGGCTTTTGTGCAAGGAAACACGGATACTCCATTTTTGAAAACGTATCCGTATCATGATACCTGAGGGATATGCATGCATGAGTATCTTATGCATTTCCAAAATAAATTAATTAAAAAAGTAAGAAGAACAGACTGAAATAGAACGAACCTACTTGGGAGCCTACCAACGTGCAGCCTACCCATTCGTCTTATGTTTACTAACCTAAAATATGTAAAAAGTTCCTCTTCTTCTTACGTTTACTAACCTAAAATATGTTAAAAGTAATTCTTATATGCATGTATCCCCCACGTATTGTATCTTTATTTTTTTGAAAGTGTCGTATCGCCGTACCCGTGTCCCGTATCTGTATCCGTATCCGTATACGTGCTTTTTAGGTTCTTTGTCTCTTTAAAAGAGCGTCGGTACCCTTGAAAGAGGTGCTTCAAGGTTTATCTATTTGGGTCAGTTGCAAAGAAATTGAATGCAGATTTCCAGCTAATCTGTAACAACTCAGATTTTTTTGACTTTATTTAACGGTATTAGATGATGCACCACACAGTGCATGGTGCTAACGCTCCACACCGGAACCCTCTCACTTGTAGAAATAGTCTGATTTTTTTTATATTAAATTAGACTCATTGCAAATTACTCGCCGATACGATTCCAACAATATATAATTCGTCAATTTTCGACAAGAATATAAAAAGTTACGCCCGTTTGAAAAGTGAAGCAGGTTAAAGGGCATAACTGTAATTTCGGGAGAGAATCACCATTTACTTTGGTGTTTATACAAAGAGCTGGAACGAAACCTCTTCTCAAGCTATTCAAGTCACGTATGAATTCTCCTTGCGTGGAAAAACTATTATTTTATTAAATCTTGTACGGAAAGTTTTAATTGGAGTTAACCTAGAAAGAGAATTAGATATATATTCACTTTTTCGCTCAGTTGTCTCTCTTTATTCTCTCTTCTCTGCAAAACCTTCGGCAGTGCCATCTTTCACAACTCGTCAGATCTCCATCGATTTTTCGATCTTATCAGCGAATCTTCTACCATCAAAGTTCCTCATCGCCGCGACCAATCTATCGTAAGAAAGAAATTCTCGCGAAAAGACTCGGGCATATTATCTCTTGAATCCGATCTCCATCAACCCAAATCATCGCAGGATTCGAATCACGCTTCAACAGGTGGGTGCCTCTAAATCCATCTTAAATTATTCAGTTATTTCTGAAAAGAAAACCCTAATTTTTCCCCCAATTCTAACTAAATTCGAGTCTTAAAAACATAAAATTTCAGCCTAAAATCAATAGGATCATTTTTCCCATATTTTCGTGAAATTCGGCCAAACTCTTCAACAGACACAGCTCGGTATTTTGGCCATAACTTTTTACTCTGAATTTGGATTGACGTGATTCTTGCGGCATTGGAAAGAAAAGAATGAACTTTACAACTTTGTGTGAAATGGCAATTTAACGAATCTAATGTTTTAAAGGTTAAAATTGAGCTATAAGTCGGGATAAGTTTTAGATGATCCAAAGTTGCACAGATTTGACATTATTCTCTGAACTCTTGAGTTATTTTATGCTCAACTTATCTCATGACCTGTAAATCACTAAAACTATATAAACTATATTAAATAACTTTCATCAGACAGAAATCTAGAAGTTTAAGGGGTCAAACATTAATGTTTTTCAACACTAATCATGCGTTACCTCTTTTGAGGCTCCTACAACCCTTGAATGGATACGTGTGTCCCTTTAGAATTCAAAAATATGTTTGATTGCTATACCAATCAATCACCAAGTTCCACAGACACAATTAACCCTAATGAAGTATATTTTCAACTCTATTACAAAATAAATGTAATTAAATATTTCTTATTCTCTGTTTTACTTCAATATTTCGTGTGTTATGCTTTATATTAATTTTTTTCAAAAATATGAAATACTTAAGGTTTATATTATAGTTTCTTCTTACGTATGTTCACTATTATCATATGACATTCATCATGTAGAATATCACGATAGGGCATACGCATATAAGTTAAGAATAAAATATGACACATGACATAAGTCTTCGTCACGATGAGATTTCTTTCACGGTCACGTGAAACTTATAATGTAGACGTCCATATACGGATGCAACTCTCTATGATAGTATGGGATGCCACATAAAGTAAATCCAGGTTACTACGGAACCTATCCCTTGAAAAGCGTGATTTATGAAGTCTATCGCACTGTGACTTATTCTAACTAAGTTTTAAGCAAAGATGATAAATGAATATGTTAAGATACATGTACGTTAAGAAAGTAGGGACTTAAGCCCACGCAAATGTGAAATCAGGGAGGAGACCTAAGCCCAGAACCGCATAATGATATAATATATTAAGATACGCTGTGAAGGCCAGCTAAACATGAACTAAGTTTCTACACGTGCCCATATCTTACTAGCCACCGTAAGGGCCCAACATCTGCAGCCAAGATGGGTCTTAAGGCCATTATAGCTTTGTCTCGAACTGAGGGGACATTGTAATTACTATGCCGACAACCTCATCTGGTTGAATGGTGATTTATGTTATGATATGAAGGTTAAATGATTATCTACACGTGTAACAAGTCGTTTAAGTAAGATAAGTAAAATACGAAGTACGTTGTGTACGCGTATGGAGTAATAATAAGACTTACGATATGTCACGTATAATAAGTTGATGAGAAAAATAAGAAAAGAGATAAGAAAATAGAAGCATCATGTACTTTTCATTTTGTATTATACACCTTTCAGTTTGATTATGATATGCTATGAGTATGGGTAGTTTTGTTGTTTTATTAAAATACTGGTTTTATTTTCAAAATGCACCACAATTCAAGCGATTGCACACACAACCACCTGGATAAATTATGGTGGATCAATTGTGCAATCCGCTGAGTTTACACGACTAAGTAAACTCACCCCCCTCTCAAAATCTAACAGTTTCAAGTGAAGACTCTGTTTATCCTGTTTATGATGACACGGAAGTTGTTGTTCCGGAGGCGGCTCATATAGATGATGACGTATGAGAGCTTAGATCCGGCTGACTTCTATGAACCTTGAGCATTATTTAGTTCTAGACATTGGATTTTATTTCTTTTGAGAGACATATTTTAGTCTTTAGTACTTTGTGAGTTTACGTTTGGGATCATTTTTCTCTACGTAAAACTTGATTTATTTCATATCTTAGATGCATGATTAGGAATTGTCTGTTTATTATCAACTATGATTTCCGCTGCTAATTTATGAGTCATTTATCATTTAATGTTATCTTAAAAGTTTCGATCTATATGCTAAGTCAATTTATAGATTATGTGATGTCCGCTTATCGCTTTAACTACCGTGCGGTGTCATAACGCGGAATTCTAGGCCCTCGAAATCGGGTAAGGATTATGAGTCGTGACAAAATCTATCACAAAAATACAGGTCTGATTCATTGTATACTGCAACAAATTTTCCATAACCCATTTTCGATCATGATTTAAAGATGGTGATATTTCTCGGGCCTCAGATCTCCGATCCCTGTATTTGATTTATATTTTTGTCAATTATATTTTCTATTTCTCCTATTTTGGCCAACACATTACACCAGATATAAGGATAGTTCGACGGTGACAGTACCATGTTAATATGATGCGAATCACCATAAAATCACTCCTCAGAAATCGATTCACTTTCTGCACTTTGAGGGAATGAAGCGCGTTTTGGTATAAGGGAAATTTTATATTAACAAAGACAGAAAGGAAATGAATCCATCACCGTCCGATCAAAGTACGAATTACACACAACAAAAGTATATATGAGAGGAGAAATAAAAGAGATTAGAATACCGACATCTGCGTCGAGAGGATTCTTAGCGTAGTTGGCCTCTGCCGTCTTTCGAGCTTCGTCGAAAAAGAGGAGACGATCCAATTCTGAAGACATGTCCATCGTCACAAGAGAGAGAAACCGTTCCGGACTTGAGACTAACACTTAAAAAGAGCTTGAGATGATCCAGTAGCATAAATACCCTAACAATGTCTCACGTGAAAAGCACGTGGAATGTTAAGCAAACGAGGGTAAAAAAAAGTAATAAATTAAACGGAGTCATTACTTGCACGCGGTTTTCAAGTGATTGCACCTGATTACACCAAATTTAAAAGTAAGACTTGCAAGTTTGGTGACCTTTATTATGTGAAAACACCATCTAAGCGGATTAATTTGAAGGTCATAATTTAAAGACATTAATTACAAAAAATTAGAACAAAATATAATTTTCATCATTTGACTAAATGTAGTCAAAGGCTATTATATAATTCAACAGTTGACTATAATAGATCATATAACATGTATCGTGTTTTGCTCTCATTTTATGTACTAGAGATCTATTAATCATGAACTTCAAATTAAACGGCCAATATTGCATTTACATATCACAAGTTCTTAAAATGTTAAGTCTTTCTTTAAATTTGGTGCAATCACTTGAAAATCGTGTACAAGAAATGACTCCCTAAATTAAAATATATATTTAATTCGATAGTCCAAATTTTATTGCTAAAAACATATATGGTAAAGATGAGCTCTCAATTTTATTTTTTCAAGGATGATTTAAGAACATCTCCTATAGTGTATTTTATATTTGACTTGGCACTACAACGACTCTAATTTGAGATAGATGGGAAGTATTGTACGTAACATATCTCATATCCTACATGAATATAGGATATTAACTTGGCATCATATATATATATATATATATATATATATATATATATATATATATATGATTCTAAGTTAATATCCTATATTTTAAAAATAATATATTTTATTATTATTTTTTTATTTTTGTAAATGAGGTGTCCACTACCGACTAAAAAAAGATAATTTTTCTAAATTTGGGATAAATGATTAAAGTGGACCATATCCCGTATTTTTTGCATTTCAAATTTAAAATGGGATACACCATTAAAGATGCTCTAAGCAATGCACTTGTGATCCAATTGACATCAAAATAGTGTTAAATAGTGCCCTATGGAGCAAATACCACACATCTCACACAGCAAATAACTGAAAAAGTAACGCGAGTACGCAATCACTAATGTTGATGCCACTTATCCAATCAGTCTCACTAAGAAAATCCTGGCTCCGTAGCACATGGAGGCACGTGTCAATCCAAACGACATTAGTAGATAAATAAATTATATAAAAAAAAAAAACAATCGACCACGGTGAGAAGATCATTAATAGTCAATGATATAAAAATGGTGAAATGATTTAGGAACCTCTATTTGCAGCCACTTATTTACTGAAAGCGCCCATATAGTGAAGATGTGTTTAGGTAATAGCGCGTCTTCGTTAGTAAGCACTTTCAGTAAATAGGTGGGTGCGAACAGAGGTTATCAATAATTGTTTGTTTCATTGTTTGTTAATCACATTAGAAGTATTTTTTTATAAACCTCTACAGAGGGTTACCCTGCATAACGGCTATTTGTCGTGTGGATTATATCCATCTGATCTGCCACAATATGTTCCTTAGCATTCTCATTCAAGCAGTATATTGTCTAGCTATCACATCAGTCATCACACAATATCCACTAAGGTAGCTCTAGTCCCACCTACAGAAATAATGAGGGCATCGCATCTATGCTGAAAACCATTGACAACTTTGAATCACAGGATGGAGATCATTTCGTCCCAATCTTCTACACAACGGATCATGAGAACATGGGTATACTATCAGGCAGTCAGTTATTATTCCACATGGCACATCCCATGAAGTGTCTTGAAAATCATGTTTGAGCCTGAAGTATGCCCACATGATTTTCAGGTCACTTTTGGATGTATGCCATGTGGAATAACAAACTGACAGTCTCATTGCATGCCCTAGATCTCAAGATCCATTGTATGGAAGATTGAGACGTAAAACCATCCGTTGATTCAAAGCAACCAATGGTTTTCAGCATAGGTGCCATCAGTAATTGCATAGTGGTGTGAATAGAGCCATCCTACCAAATACCACAATTCCCTTAAAAGTTTCCTATTTAACTAAATAAAAAACTCCATCTTAACAGTGAAATTCACAGTTCACCCAAAGCATCAACAACCTACTCGTATAGAAAGTAAGAAAAAGCATCTTAGAATGTCATATTATTACATTGTAAGGAATAATTTTATGATGGCAGCCCGATGGCATCCTCCTAACATGCTCCATACCACAGATGAAACTTCACCAACAAAAGCTGTGTCCTGTAGATGATGAAACCATTGGCAGATCTTCACTTATGGTGATACAGTATAATGACAACTACCCCCAGAGAAAACGACACCTTCAAGGCATCAGTTGTCTTTCCTTACGTCGATCTCAAAGTGAAGCTGAAACAAGAAACGATCGGATGCGCTGCAACAACTCAGCCTTTACGGCGTCTGGTACCGAGGCTGCACTAAAAAACGTGGCACAATTATTAAATCGCAAAAACAATTACTTGTTGGAGCACCAGGACGCTGGGGAAGGATGTAGCGTTGGATCGCGCAAGGTCCATCCATTACTGTCTTAATTAATGAAAATATTTCCTCAGATGGTAATGGTAATCTTATTGGCCCATCACATTGGTTGACTACCACATGGATGGCCGTGATCGAGGTACAAGTACCATAGTCAATACTTGCAAATTTTACTTTGTTATAAATAATATTTTCTTGGCTACCACCATAATACAACGGTTCTGTGGACCATACCATCATTCCTCATTAATCCATCCCCAGGAGAAATTGCATTTTAAAGAAATGAAGGCAGAATTGATTTCTGCCTAAAAGTTAGAATTCATTTCCATGTGGGGGGGGGGGGGACATGAATCCAGCACCCAATAAACCAAACCAAACAAAAAACAGAGAAAGGGCTTTTCTTTTCCAACAATTTCAGGCTATCAAACAGAATCTTTAAGAAAATGAAGTCTAAGAGTGTAGTATTCCAATCAGATGGAAAGAATACTCTCGGACCATATAATTTTTTTTCTTGGAAGTGGAACTATATTTTAAAAAAAGGACTGTATGATGTCAAATGAGGTATTTAACAACACAACTACAAAAAGGAAAGAGAGAACAAAGAAACTAGTTGAAAAAAATATATAAAGGCTTCAGATGGAGCAGCTGGGTTGTCACAGAAACTCTCCTAACAAGTCTTCACTTTTAACTACAGAATCTGAGATACCCCAGCCAGCCAACTCCATTGATATAGATATCCAAGCAAACATATCCACCATAATTCTCCTTTCTGCCTGTTGCACCAAGCTTCTTTTCCCCTCAAAATTCTTGCATTCCTTTTCTTCCAAATTCTCCACCACACAGCCCGAGGGGATATTAACCACAAATGATTTTCTAAAGGGTTAGACATCTCCGCATGCCACCCGCTAGCAAGTCCTTCTTTCTTTTAGAGAAGCAGTACGAAACATTGAATTTCAAGGAAAGCCAATTCCATATGACTCTCTCCATTGGACACCAAATAAGGTGATTTACCATTTCAAGCCTAGTGTTGCACATTAAGCATCTTAGACCCCATAGGTACTGATTGATTGATTTCAAAAAATGTTTTGGGAGAGTATTATGGCTGTCTGGGATAACAATGACCAAAATAGGTATTAGATGGAGGTCAACACAACTTTCATTTCCTTAATTCCTAATTGGTCGGAAGTCCATAGATTATGTCAAGTTTTTCTAGATGTTCGAAGTAAGTAGCATTGCTATCGCAAGGATTATTATAAATGGACGTCAAATCCTAGACGCTCTCTTTGTTCATGACTGATTTGATTATTGTCACAAAGCAAGAAATCTGGACTCATTTGCAACTTGCAAGGTGGATATGGAGAAGACTTACTACAATACAGTGAATTGGTATTGACTTCATACTAGCTCTGCGGATGGATGGGTTTGGAACAGATGCAAAAGGGGCAGACAACAGGTGAATAGAAAATACCTAGTCAACTAGAATGATGTTTGTTATCCAAAAGATATGGGATTGTTGGGTAAGAGGGAGCTCAACGTGACATCTCTGGCTCTTCAAACAAAATAGTGGCTGTGGAGAAGGGTTGAAGAGGAGGAAATTTGTTGTCATGTGTGAAAGGGAAGTACCAAGTCATTAAAGCGAGTTGAGAAATTCTTGTGGTAGGAAGAAGTTTTGGAAAGTCATCTCTAAGCCTAGGGGATCAACATAAATGTGGAATATGGTACTAGAATGATATGTTAGGTGGGTGGTTGATGTGGAGATGTTTTTTTAAATACTGAGTAGGTTTGCTTTATGGGTTAAGGGAAAAGTCTTCAAGTGTGGCATGTACCACTAAAATGCAATCACAAGGACCATAAATTAGCGTCCTACATTGAATTTTTGGCTTGTTTGGAGACTGTTTCTGTTTCCTTATTAGGGCACAATTGTAGGTTTTGGGCTTTAGAACCTAGTGGGGACTACTCAGTAAAATACCGTTTGCCTTTCTAGAAAGGATTTGTTTTACCATCGGAATGGGAAATAGACTCTAATTGTCACTTAAGTCCATCTCCAACACTTGTTTCTCCTTTCCCAGTAGGTCCACCCATCCCAGCTCACAACTGCATTGGAGATGATTTGAGCTGAGATCTTATTGAAAATAGTCATCTAAACAAAACCAAGCACTGTAAGTAATGGATGCCAAATAAGATCAAATTCCTTTCCGAGGAACTATAGAAAACACAACCAATCGTGAAAAGAGAAACATGATTTTACATTACAGTCCTTGGTAGGACCAAAGCCCAAAGCTGACGATCCTCCTCCACAATGTATCAATAAATCGTCTCCAAGCAAGACAAACAAATATAAGAAACCACCTAATCATCCTTGAGACTTAATCTAAGAGGAACACAGCACATTAGAGACCCATCCCTCTTCCATTCAAAGAAGAAAAGCACACACCAACTTTACTTGTCACACTCACCAACTTATAATTCGAATCAAATTGATTTTCATAAGATCTCCTGCACCATCAACCCCTCTGAAATCTTATGTTAGCAACCAGGTTTGTTCACGCGAGCCATTTTTGTCTACAACCAGGTTTCGACACCATCACTGCATTACCAATCCACTATTCGCACAGATTGACACTCACATAAATTGAGTAAAAACAGAGGGTTGTGATGGCATGAAAAACTCATCTAAGTAGTTGATCATGATTTGATAAAAGAGGAAGATGATCCATCGAGAAGAAAATAAAACACTAATTAAAACATACCTCGACAACATACATCAAATTTGCTATCTAGAGTTCAAATACCCTTTCAAACGTGCAATGAGTTGATTCTCGATAAATATCATAAATTGTTTCATCACCGTCATCATCATAGCCTTATCCCATCTATTTCGGGCCAGCTTTATCAGCCCTATTTCTCCACTCCTTTTTTATCAGCACTAAGCTCTCAGTAACTTCTCATGGCTTCCCTCCAGGTCTTCACTAGTTTTCCTTTTCTCCAACTTCATGTGCTTGTACCCTCTCAACCCTTCTTATAGGGTCTGCTTTGTCCATTCGATGAACATGTCCAAGCCACATCAAGCGGCATTCTGAATTTTTTCTTTTATCTCATGTAGTTGTTCCTAATTTTATCCTTTCTGCCTAATTTTATCATTTCGTAGCCAACATTCGGCATCATATAATACGACAGGTCTAACAATCGTCTTATAAAAAGTCCATTCAATCTAAGTGGAACTCTTGGGTCACACAATACTCTGTAAGCTTGCCTCCATTTCATCTAGATTGCATTAATCCTATTTGAGAAGTCCTCTTCAAATCCACCATATAATTGTAAAGTAGAGCCCAAATAGTAAAATATATGGCGATGTGGCACTAAATGATTTCGATTTTAATTAAATGCTCCTCCAGCCCATCATGCTCACTACATTTACATTTTTTCTTTGTTATGCTAATTTTCAAACCCCTTGGCTCCAACGCTTTTCTCCATAATTCAAGTTTATCATTTAGGTCTTTCCTTGTTTGGGCAATTAATACTACGTCATTCACAAATAACATGCACCAAGGAATCTCCTCCAGCCCATCATGCTCACTAAATTTACATTTTTTCTTTGTTCTGCCAATTTTCAAACCCCTTGGCTCCCACGCTTTTCTCCATAATTCAAGTTTATCATTTAGGTCTTTCCTTGTTTGGGCAATTAACACTACGTCATTCGCAAATAACATGCACCAAGGAATCTCTTCTTGTATGTCTATGATTAATGCATCCATAATCAGGGCAAAGAAATAAGGGCTCAAGGCAGATCCTTGATGTAGCTCAACTCTGACAGGAAACTCACTGGTCTCTTCACACGTCTTTCATACACTAATTACTTACATGTCTTGGAAAAGCTCAAGATATAAATTCAGGATGGAATTTTTCCCTGGTGTCCACTAGATTATCTGTCTCGGCACTCATTTAAAGGTATTTAGTGACTAAACAAAGCAACTAAGATCCCCACTTAATATATATGCCTATCTACCTAAGCATTTAAAGATCTTAATTAACATCCACTTCAACATAAAGTAATAAAGACAAATAGAGTCAAGTGTAACAATTTTTTTTGCAATTTCTTTCTCACTGTAATTCAACCTTTCCAATAGTTCAATGTTCCCCTATTTTTCCTCTCTTTCGCTCTTCCTTATCTCAACCTCTTTTAAGATCCAGTTGTTGAAATAAATATCCATGAATATATCAACAAGTAGAGAGAGTATGCTCTATCCTTTGTGTCTATCGGTGGGTATTTTTTTATTTTTGCAAAGGTTTTCACTAAAGTGGCCACATGAGCAACTTGATGTGGTCAGGTAACCAATAAATTTAATTTAGTTGCCATGTGATCGTTGAATCTGTACAAGTGACATTGGGGGGGGGGGGGGGAGGGGGGGAGAGAGTCCCTCTTGTTTTCCACTAAGGTGGCCACATGAGCAACTTGATGTGGTTAGGACTGTCAGGTAACCAATAAATTTAATTAAGTGGCCATGTGATCAATGAACATCGGGGCTCTTCTGCAAGGCCCAAGTTCTTCCCTTTGGGCTTTATTTTGAGGTCCATTGCCTTCTTTCTCATTTTATTCGTCTTCTTTAATCTATCCTTGCACATCCCTTGAGTTTGATTTGCATTCATTCCCCCTAGTTGGAATAAACTCATCTTAAGGTTTCATCAATCACGTCTGCTCGTCCTTCTAATTTATCATTAGCTGCCTTAAAAGTTGACGGTGTAGGCCCATCATTACTTCAATCCATGCATCACAAACTTCACAACACACTGAACCTTGCTCGATGTTTCCCTTTATCCAATGGCTTCAGTAAAAACCACGATATTCATACTAAGAATGAATCTTCATGCCTTTGTTACCTTGAAGGTATCATCAATCAATTCCAGAATTAATTGTTGATCATCAATGGCTGGAGAGCCTGATGTGTGATAGTCATCTAGATGAAGTTTGAGCCAGTGATTGACCTTGATAGGCAGAAACGGTTAGAACATCTTATTTTCGTGTCGAAGATGTGGGTTTGATCCAATAAGGGATAAGTACTTATCCTTGGTCGCTTGTACCTCCATTGGACTCTTGATCAATAGTTGTGATTTGATTAGAAACCCCCCACATCCAACTTCATCTACATCAAATCATTGATCACCGTTTGGGTTGATATGAGTCTTCCATCGGTCTATTAATCTTCCATATGAGTTGATCTAATACATCTCTATCGTCCATATCCCAAATTAGTCGTTGATCTTCCACAAAAACTTGTTTGAAGCATCTCAACTGTCCAAACAACAATACGGCCGATGACCTCTTGCTAGGATGCATTTTAGCCTATCTCTATCATATAAAAACACAATCTAATTGTTGATTTTTCATGATTGTTTTGAGTCATCTAATAAAAGGCCATTATCCAGTGTTGGTCCCATGCATACGAGATGTTGGGAGGGGTGAACGGAATACAGAGTTATAGACCAAACTTTTGTTTTTTACACACAATGGCTGCTCTCTGGACTTGAACCCGCCTCTTTAAGCTTGAAAACCCAAGCCTTTTACCATTGCACCATGCCAATATCCAGTGTTTAGTCATCTCCACTACTTCAACCACGATCCAACTATAGACCGTTGCGTATTTTGGAATGTCATGTGAGGACCGTAACACTTGATGAACAATTGCCTCTTGATGCAACCAAAGCCACATTAGTTGATCCAATTGTACTCGGATGTATTGAAGAAAGCCTTTACAATCATTCTGCTCTCTTCTTCATCTACATGATGCAACATGTCGAAGGAATAACTTGCTCTGATACCACTTTGATGTAATTAGAGGAAAGTGATAAAGAAAGAAGAAACAAAATGAAATAATCAAAATATAATTTAACAACATAACACCCCATGAATAGAGAAAGCATCAAACTTGATAACTAGGGTTCGAAACTCATGATGACTTAATGCTCAATACAATATCATGACAACTTCTATCCCATGTGTAGGTATTTACTTGAAATAAATCTCCAACTCTAGTTTCTAAAGAATTAGAAATCCAAATTAACATCCAATTGTAACATATAAGTAATAAAGAAAATTAATAACAGCCAATACCTCATGAGCTTTTGCAATTTCTCTCTTAGTGTAACTCAATCCTCCAATAGAAAGACTTCATTTCTTCCCCTATTTTATCTCACTCTTTCTCCTCCTTTTCTTAACCTTTTTAGGAACCGATTCTTAAAATAATTATCCAATGCAATACCGAGAAATATAGAGTATACACTCGTCTAATTTATAGAAGAGATTTTTTTCTCTCCTAAACTTTAAGTGAGAGAGAATGCTTTCCTAATTGTCACACAAAGAGAGTTCTTTCTCCTTTTTTTTCCTTTTCCCCCCATAATGGCCCCGTGAGCAACTTAAGGTGGTCACATAAGAAAAAATCAAGAATGAGGCAGTTGAAGGAGGGGAATAGGAACATCAAGTATTTCCAAACTGGGGAGAACCGTGCTGGATGGTGATCAATTACTGTATTCATGTGGGCTCTTATTCAAGGCCAAGTTCTCTCCATTTGGGCCTTTATTTTTAGGTCTGTTGAATTTCTTCTTCATCCTCGCTTTCTCATTCCATTCTTTTTCTTTCTTCTATTATCCTTTAATCGCGCATTCCTTAATGTTGCTTCACACCATATCATTAACGTCTCCCATATATCTAGGATCAACTTTGTCAGTTCTACTATTCCACCCATAATGTTAACGTTAAAACCTATGTCAGTCCACAGTCCTACTATTCAAAATATCATCCTTGAACCTGCGATCCTATCGCATAGTAGAGCCCAGAGACTGATATCTATCCTACAATAAATGGTTTTCTATTTTGACCAAATCATCCTCCTTTCTCATGTTTGCTAGTGTACCCATCTTGCGTTGATCCTATTTAAGATATCATCCTCAATCCTATTCGTCCAATTGTACAGTAGCACCACCCAAACACTGAAATCTATCATATACAAAGCAGTTTTCTATTTTGATCAAAACCCTCCTCTCCCCTGTTCGTTAAACTTAATGCATTTCTCCGTATATTCAAACTATCAATTCATTTGCTTTCTTGTCTAACCAATTAGCATTCACATCATCAGCAAATAACATATACCAGAGGAACTTATCTTTGATGCAGATTCAAAATATGGTCATGAAGAAGAAGGGAGAAGAGAAAAGGAAGGAGAATAAAAAATAATGGCAGAGAAACAGAAAGAGGGTGGGGATAGATGATGCACAAAATCGGGTTAAAAAGAGGAGCTGTGTGGGGAATGCACTGGTCAGTGTACATGGTAGCGGATGATCAAGGACGATATGGACTAATACCAGATTAAATGAACTGGGGCTCAAGCATTTGGTTTCAGCTTTGTCTTGCACAGGTTCGAGAAATAAGAATCAGGCATCATGTGCTTTATGGACGAATTTTATAGGAAACAAAAGAGATCAAGAAAGTGTCGATAATGCAACCAAAGAGCAAGTGAGGTCTTGCAAAAACGGAATTTATAATTAGTTGTACGAACTTGGGACTACTTCATATATTATGTATATAATATACATATATATAACATGAAAAAGGCAGCTGAATATTACCTCTACCCTTAGGAGTGATGACATGTACAAGGTCATCCACAGTAACATTATTTCTTCCTTTCTTCCTTGCAAAAGCCCTTTGAGATGTTGAGAAGAGGTACAAATAAAATGTTAGTATCACCATATGGTTTGATATAAACATGAAAATCCCTTATTTTAGGGAAAAAAATAAATAGAAAATTAATATAGAAATAAAGCAAAAAAAGGGTTAGTAAAATAAGTAAGAATTCAAACCCACTAAAGCTATTGATCTCCTTTTATTAAGGATCTTGATACCTGCATATATATAAAATGATACATTCAATTAAACGCATTGCAACTTGCAATAACTTAAGCAATGACCATGATGATGTAACATTAATTAATTAGCAACTATATGGACCAAAACCAAAAAAAGAAAATCAATGAAATTATAAATCATGCATGTAGAAAATATAGGGGACTAACTTCCAAATATTGGCTGGAAACTATGATCATCTTCAGGAAGTTAGTAGACAAGTGCCTTGTAACGACATTAAGATATTATTGACACCAACCTCTAAAAAAGGTAATTTCATGAGACAAAGGTGTAATACCCACACAGATAACCAACGAAATGGAAAACTGATATAACTAAAATTGAGGACGACCACTAGGTGTTTGAAGAAGAAAGTAATGGGAAGAAAAAGAAATAGGGCTGCAGTTTTTATCCAAATCCAAAGGGGGCTCAGCCCTCAATAATACAAAAAGATATAAATAGATAAAAAAAATGTGGGATTTCAAGTGGGATCAACTATCCACACTCATGACATAACCTAGAAGGAGGTGTCATCCCTCTGAAATAAGCATGCGTGGTACGATTGGGGGATCTAGAATACCCAATAGGTGGCCCATCAAATGAAATAAGCATGTGTGGTAAATGTAATAGAGATAGTCTAAACAATTTATTTGTTTGATGAAGACTCTTCCTGTAATCTTGGTCATACGATTGAATCTCTATTTGTTCAACTAAGTACATAATTGATCAAGCGTTAGGAGAATGCAATCAGTAGGGTGGAATAAGACCCAATTGGTGACTTGTTGGATAAAGGACTAAGCATGTGGAAGGGATAGTGCCCACCAATGAGGTGAAACATGCATCATGTAGGATATATGCATTTACAGTAAAACTTACGAGAAAATACAGATTGCAGAAAGAAATATAGAGAGAGAACCTGCATAGATCTTTCATCTCATCTCTCCACCCACATTCTATAAGCCTTTCCCTTAAAAGCTCCTTCAGTTTCTCTTTTTCTCCGCTTTCGATCAACTAAAGAACACCACGAGAACCCCCAAAACGAAATAAATAAATAAATAAATAAAAATCAACCCATTACAAAAAAGGGAAACCAATTAAATAAAATCCTGTATAGATACGAAATAGCAGAAACACATAAACCCAATTCCAGAGTAGTCTATCGGTTGGGCTCTTCTGAATTCATCAAAACACTCAGGTTAATTAAAAAACACCAGGAGAGCCCCAAAAGCTAAATAAATAAATCAATAACAATAAACCTGAACCCTGGGGAAAAGAAAAAAAATCCTATGGAGAAGCGAAATTGAACAAACACATAAAACCCAATCCATATAAATCTAAAGGTCCGGACTTTCTGAGTTCATAGAAACAATCGAAATAACCAATTTATACCTTGTACTTATTTGATCTTTTGTGGGAGTGAGGAATTTAACGTACCTTGATGTTGATGATTTCTTGAAGGCTGAGTTCTTGTTCCGGATCTTCGTCACCATCTGGAGTTGGGGGCCGATTGATAGAAGACCTCCTTATAAAAGAAAACAATAAAATAAACATTAAATTAAAGGTCTTGGTGCCTTTTTAATGAATTTTTTCGTTACCGATAATTGAAAAAAATAAAGGTTTTAGCTTTTTTCTTCTTTATTTAAAAAAAAATGATTTAAACCGCATTTGTAGCTGAAGGAAACTCACATTATAGCAGGGAACTTAGCAGCGCCGATGGGCTCTCTGTCTCTGCAAATTCGTTCGTCAATAACCAGTGAGTTAGCGGAGCGAAAAACATATATAACCGGGGGAGATAATAATTTACCTCTATTTGCACCCACAAAAACTCTTTAATAATGGGAACGAAGCGAGATACCTTTACCCCGTCCTCTTGTGCGCCCGTGGCATCAGTGAGCACAGATCTGAGCCACTCATCATGACATAACATTAGTGGCAGGAAATAATGGTTTGGGTCGGGTCCATATTTTAATGGACAAAAGACTCACATATTATGGGTGTACATCTAATGTGATTTTCCGATCGCTTTTCGAGATGTGTGTCACGTCGGGTTCAGTCAAAATTTTAATTACCCAAATATGAAAATTGCAAATGCCTGAACCGTCTCGATGGTGCATCTGACCCCATGGCGCACTAATTCAACCTGAAAACTTAACCCCACTAGTAAAAAAACTCGATGTATAAAATATCAGGTCCGGTCAGATTGATTAAGAGGCTGTATCAAATCGTTAAAATTGTCTAAGTGGCATTTTATCGTAGTAACATGTTTAAGCCCAAAGAAACATGCCTTTAAGCCAATGTGAACAATCTGTTCGCTGAACTTTAAATTCAGACATTAAAATTTAACAACAACGATTATGTCGGATGGCTTAAATATCTCTAACACCATTTATGCATCTGTCATATTTCATTTTATAATCTATTGCTTTGATGGTATACATTACTCATATTTTAAACCACTCATACATCAATAATGATATAAGATGTGGGTAATCTATATATATACTATTATGAAAGGACAATGTGCCCAAATATCACTCATTGGTATATTTTAATTAAGCATGCCATCCGTGCGCTCTAATATCAGCCACATTTCACGGCTGATATTAAATTTGACCAACTGACGGTTCTCATTCACTTACAACACAAACTTTTTAGACATGTTTAAATGATTCTATACTGTCCCTCCATGGTATAAGTTACAAAAGCCTAAAATAATGGTGTAAGATCATTTAATATCTTATGGTGTTTAAATATCAGTCAAGAGCCATTTCTCTCTTATTTTTACGTGACTTTTTTTAGCAGTGTTTTATTTTTAGTTTAGGTATCATTATTTACACACCGTCCAAACTTTGATCTCACCCGTCTCCTCCAGTCGACATGCATTGTCCGCTTTGAATCAGATGATGGACATTGTTTCTCATCCCAATCCTCTCAAAAATGATTGTGAGAGAGATCACTAGTGTACAATTAGAGGATCAGTTTTCATTCCATGTGACGTACATCGCAAAATGTGACCCTAAAATTTTGTTTAAGTGTGATATTTGTCATGTGATTTTAGAGTCACTTTTTGATTCAAGTCAATAAAAACTTGACCGTTTGATGATACACCAATGATCTTTAGATCAAATGTGTAAAAATTTGGGATGAAAAATGATCTCAAGGTCACACTTTCACTAGGTGTAATTAATGGTACCCTTTTAATTTTCCAAATTTTTTTTATCATCGAAGGTATACCTTTATGTACAAGCCAAGATGAAGTATTTACAACCCAAGATTCTTCGATTTTTTTTTTTTAATACTACCATTCAGTCGAGAAAGCTTCGAAAACCGAGAAGCAGGCATGCATACACATATGACAGTTGCGGAGCAACGCGAGAGAGCACCAACTATAGTGGTAAGGGTTAACTAATAAAATCCATACAAGGGTGGGAAGCATCGTAGAGGACGCGAATCGAACCCACGAGGGAAGGTACCAACTAGGCTAATGCCTCTCTAGTCTTCATCTTGAATTGTAAGTAAAATATCTTTACATAATTTTTGTTAGGCATATTTATTTTATATTTTTTAATTTTTATAATTTTTTACGAAAAAGGGGTACCTTTAAGTTGCATAATTTTTATCCTTTTTATTTCTGCCAATTGAGAACAAAGTGCACATTTTAATATGATTTCACTTCCACCTCATGCATCAATATGCAAGCCGCTGATTTGCTTTTATTTTAGAGAAAAGTACAAGAAAATGCCCCTCCACAATTTTTATCACCAATTCAGTGAATTTTTTTTTTAATTACTAAAAAACTCCCCTGCAACTTTTAAACGGCCTGCATTGATGCACAATGCAAAAGTATTTTATAGAATAACCCTTCAATGTTTGAGTGTCTTCTCCGACAATCCGGCGATCATGAATCTGAGTTGCCGGCAAATACCAAATAAAGGTTTTTTTTCCAGTTAGTGAGAGAGAGAAAGAAGAGAGGATATTCCATTGTCTAGTCTCTTTCTCTCTCTATAATTAAACCCATTTTTTGGTTGGAGTTTCAGTGTCTTCTCCGGCAATCGTGAATCTGGGTTCATGCTGGTGAACGCTAAATAGAGGGTTTCATTTTTTGAGTTAGTGAGAGAGAAAGAAGAGAGAGGGTTTGTCTTTGCCTAGTCTTTTTCTCTCTCTACAATTAAGCCTTTTTTGTCTAAGTTTTAATTTTTGAGTGTCTTCTCCAGCCATCCGAAGATCGTGAACTCGGGTGCATGCCGGCGAACACCAAATAGAATAGTGAGAGAGAAAGAAGAGAGAGGGTTTGAAGGATCAGAGAAGAAGAGGGTTTTGCAGTGTGGACAGGTGTCTTTCTCTCTCCTGTTCTTCTTCTTACTCTTCTTTTCTCTCCTCTTTCTCTCTCTTCTCACTCTTTGAATGAAGCGAGAGAGACATTATTAGTGATGTGCAGTGAAATGTGATGATATTTCACCCCTAAAAATCTATATTTAGTTGTCCGATGAGAGCTATCTAACATGATTTGTCAAGTTTTCTAAGTTTCAGGATAAAGTGGTCATTAAACTCATCAGGAAGCACAAAATGGCGAAAAAGCAGAGAGGAACTACGGATGAAGCAAAACAAGACCTTTTGACTAGGTCGATCGATCGACCCTTGTTGGTCGATTGGTCGACATAGTCCGGAAGATTTAAAATTTGAATAATAAAATTTAAGTTGGTCGATCGATCGACTGCCTAAGCCAATCAATCTACCAAGTTTGAATCTGAGTTTGAATTTGAATTTGACCGCTCGAATCTAGATACTATTTAAAAGGGATAAAATCTGAGGATTCAGGGACGACTGCCATTTTTGCATTATTATTATTTTTTCTGTTTTTGAGTTCTGTAAGGGCACTGGTCCTAGCTTCTTTATGAGTTTTTTTTTTTAGTATTCATCTTCGAGAGGAATAGATAGATCTTAGTTTCTTCTTTATCCACTTTCAAGAAGGAGTTGTGTGCGAACTTTGGATTAAAGCTTTTTGTGGATCTTGCTAAAGCCCTTTACGGTATTTTAATGTTAATGATGATTTACTTTTCAATCATGTTGTTTACTTTTATCATGTGTGACTAGTTTCATTAAGGATGGGGATCTGATGAACCCCATCCGAGGTATTCGTTTATATTAGCACAAATCTGTGATTGAGATATTAGATCCTTTTAAGGGCCCTAATATTATTATTGATATGAGTATGATCTGGCTGTGGTCTGAAATCTAGGAGCTAACCATGCCTTATGATTTCATATTTGTAATAATGATTTTATTCTAATTGTTACCCATCTTGGGGTGAAGTTTCACTGTCATCCGAAGTGTGAGTGTTAATCATACACTCATGGGGTGTTAATCATACATCTCCTTGATCTTAGATTGATAGTGTGACTTTATTCCAGTGGTAAGTTCCAATCACTAACTGAGGTGTGGGTGTTAATCACACACTCATGAGGTGTTAATCATACATCTCCTTGATCTTAGATCATACTTTAGAAATTACCTAGAGATTGGGTTATGAGTATTGTCCGAGGTGTGAGTGTTAATCATACACTCATGAGGTGTTAATCATACACCTCCGTGATCTCAGATCTATATTTTAGATCTCACGGGTGTTCAAGGCCAGTGCCCTTTCATAAGACATCTTTTGAAGATCTCATATCTTTATCCACATATTTGCATTCTGTAAATGATAAACCTACGATAGGAGGATTTAGCATCACAATCCTTATCTTTCATTATTTGTTAAATCTTAAATTCTGTTAGTATTTATCTCATTCATTAAAAGTGATCAGAATATTAGGGTAGTGGTTACTGTGGTAAATCTGCGATCCTTCTTTTAATTAGTTGCTATCTCTTTTCTGCATTTTCTAACAATTCCTCGTGGGAACGATCTCGTACTCTGCACCCATTGATTACATCACAATTCGTGTACTTGCGAGTACAACTTAATTATCACAACAATTAGAGAAACTGATTTTTTAGGGCATTAATGTAATTTGCTAACTCTGCGATTCGGCGATCGTGAACTTGGGTGCATGCCAGCGAACGCCAAATAGAATAGTGAGAGAGAGAGAAAGAAGAGAGAGAGTTTGACGGATCAAAGAAGAAGAGAAATTTGAAGGATTCGAGTATTACAGTGAACGGGTCTCTATCTCTCTCCTGTTCTTCTTCTCACTCTTCTTTTTCTCTCTTCTCATTCTTCGAATGAAGCAAGAGAGACACGAAGAGAGTTTTTAGGGCATTAATGTAATTTGCTAGCTCTTAGAGCATCTCCAACAAGGAGAGCTAAATTTGGGTAGCTAAACACCACTTTAGCTATTACTACAGTTAAAATCACTCCAGCATACACTCTATTTTAGCTACTCCTTTCTTCAAAATATTATTTTTCATTCTTGTTTTATTATATTTTACTACCCACACTTAGGGATACATGTTCGGTATACTGAACCAAACCAAACCCGAAATTTTTGGTATTCAGTTTGGTACACCCCAAATCGAAACCCATTTTGTTTGGTTCAATTTTTTATTTTCTAAAATCGAAACCGATTTGGTTCGGTGTAGGTAAAATACCTACTTTTTTATTTTTTTAGGGTATCTTTTTAATTTTTCGGGTTTTTTTTCGGCTTCAAGCCCCCCAAATTGAAACCAAACCGAATTGGGGTTCGGTTCAGTTCGGTTTGTGTCAGGTTTCGGTTTGGTTTTTTTTTTTCTAAAACCGAAACCGATTTGGTTCAGTGTAGATAAAATACCTACTTTTTTTTATTTTTTAGGGTATTTTTTTGGTTTTTTTCGATTTTTTTCGCTTTCAAGCCACCCAAACAGAACCGAATTGGGGTTTGGTTCGGTTCGATTTGTGTCAAATTTCAGTGCGGTTCGGTGTAGGTAAAATAACTTACCTTTTTTTTTTTTTTTTTTTTTTAAGGGTATTTTTTTGTTTTTTCAGGTTTTTTTTTGCTTTCAAACCACTCAAACAGAACCGAATTAGGGTTCGGCTCGGTTCAGTTTGTGTCGGGTTTCGGTGCGGTTTCGATTTATTCTTATTTTATTATTTTACTACTAGATAAGAAAGAGAGAGAGAGAGAGAGAGAGAGAGGAGAGAGTGAAAGAGAGTTATCCTAAAAAAATATTATTTTAGGGTTTAGCTACTGCTACTGTAATAACTAAATTTAGCTATTACTGTAGCAAATATCTATTTTAGATAGTGGGAGAGCATCTCTGCTGGAGGTCATTTTTTGCTATTTGGATAGCTATAATGGCTTTGGTGCATAACGTAGCTCTCTTGCTGGAGATGCTCTTAAGGGTGTATATATAGTAACGATACAAAGGTCATTATCCAAATGCATATATATGCACAAATTGCTTGGAACGCCTGCTCAAAAGGTGTCGGGGCTCTCCGTTATAAATAACGGCACCCGATTAGTGGGTTATAAAAAACAGCACATGCCTTTTTAAGTAAATCGTCTTTTAAATAAATGATTGTTAGTACAAAATAGTTGTGGATTTATTAATTCTTGGCCTTTGGCTTAATCCCTTTTCTACTACGTGCATTCCACTGGCTTCTAATATTGGGAGTGAAGTGAGATAACTTTGCCCCCTCCTCTTGTGTGCACGCGGCATCAGTGGGCACATATCCGAGCCACTCAATATGTCAAAGGCTACTCCTTTAACCTGATATTTGGTTGTAAGGCTGTCGAGGGGTTAGGTCGGCCCGCTACCCCTAAGCTATTCCATCTACCCTCATTTTCTTCCTTATGTATCCCTATCCTTACTACTATATGAAAGCTAAAATAGTTTCTCTCAATCTTTGTTTCCACACTTGCCCCTATATACACTCCTAAGCCGTGACAATAAAATTAAAATGGGTATCATTATTTACCATCCAAAAAATTGTAACTTCATCTCACCTCTTTCGGCCTGAATATATTAATCGCTTTGAATCATACGATGGAGATTATTTTTTGTCTCAATCTTCTATATAGTTGATCTTGACATCCAGTTTGTACCATCAGGTAGACAAATTTTTATGTCATTTGACACAACAAAAAAAGTGACTTTAAAATCAAATGGCATACATTACTCTCAAACATGATTTTAATATCATTTTTAAAAAAATCGACGGTCTAATAATACTCCCATGATACCAAGATCATTTAGGTAAATGATGGGGATAAAAAATGATCTCCATCTTTTAATTCAAAGCGGTCATTTCATTCCTACTAGACGATATTGACGAGGTCACAATTTTAAGGGTTGCAAATAATGATACCCAAATAGAATCTCTTTTCCAATGGGATTACATAAATAATGGTATCAAAATAAGTTCTCTTTCTTTCCTTATTTTTAGCACCTTCAAAGAAACTCATAAAGTTAAGAGAATTAACAATTTTACTATAAAAGTTATCTTTCCTTTATTATTTTCAGCAACTTCAAAGAAATCCACAAAGTTAAGAGAATTAACAATTTTGCTATAAAATATTTGACTTACTTTAAATTATGTGGCATAGATCACATAAAAATAGCCAAAAAATTAAATTTGAGCATGATGTATGTCATGTAAATTTAGGGCCATATTTTGTGATCTGCACCTTATGGAATAAAAAAATGATCGTCTAATGGTAAGCCAATGATATCAAGATCCCTTATGTGGAAGATTGGGCCGAAAAATGATCTCCATAAACTAATACAAAGAGTCAATGTTTTTTTGCATAGGTGCCCTCTAAGATTCCGCGGGTGTTAATAAGGCTACCAAAATAATAATTTACTCGAAAGTTGAAACCATCTGAGCCACGATTAATGTACCCCTGATCAAATCTTGTCATCTTACATGATCGGATTACTTGCACTCATACGCATGTTGGTCGTAAGACTTAGGGGAGCACTTAACTTTATATGACTTAGATAAACATATGATACTTCTACGTAGGGCTTTCAACAGATTGATTTTTTTATTTAGTTAGGTACTAAACTTGGGTTATTCGGCTAAATCAGGCATAAAGTGTCAGACACAATCTATAGGTATGGTTGGGTCGGGTTAAGAAAAAATTTGGTCGACTAAGCTCAAGTTACAAGATTTTATATAATAATAATTAATAATAATAATAATAATAAAATAGAGTGTTTTCAACTCATAAAGTTAAGAGAATGAGCCGAAAAATGATCTCCATCAACTAATACAAAGAGTCAATATTTTTTTGCATAGGTGCCCTCTAAGATTCTGCGGGTGTTAATAAGGCTACAAAAATAATAATTTACTCGAAAGTTGAAACCCTCTGAGCCACGATTAATGTACCCCTGATCAAATCTTGTCATCTTACCTGATCGGATTACTTGCACTCATACGTATGTTGGTCGTAAGACTTAGGGGAGCACTTAACTTTATATGACTTAGATAAACATATGATACTTCTACATAGGGCTTTCAACAGATTGATTTTTTTATTGGGCTAGGTACTAAATTTGGGTTATTCGGCTAAGTCAGGCATGAAGTGTCAGACACAATCTATAGGTATGGTTGGGTCGGGTTAAGAAAAAATTTGGTCGACTAAGCTCGAGTTACAATATTTTATATAATAATTAATAATAATAATAATAATAATAGTAATAAAATAGAGTTTTTTCAACCAGGTCAAGTCAGGTATGAGGTCGGGTTGGGCATATACACTCAACCCTTCAGATTAAGGTCGGGATAGGTGTCAGGTCGGGTTTGGTCGACTAAGCTCGAGTTATAAGATTTTATATAATAGTTAATAATAGTAGTAATAGTAGTAGTAAGAATAATAATAATAATAATAATAATAAAATAGAGTGTTTTCAATCAGGTCAAATGAGGTGTCAAGTCGGGTTGGGCATATACACTCGACTCTTCAGGTTAAGGTCAGAATAGGTGCTAGGTCGGGTTGGGCATATACCCTTGACCCTTTGAGTATTAGGTGGAATCAGGGTGCACCATCAGGCTAGGTCAGGTCAGCATATGCCATTTACCAATTGGACAGTCAAAGTTTTAACACGACCCATTGACAATCCTACTTTTAAGTTCTAAATTATATGTTTATTTTTATTTTTTAATGTTATTTTAACATAAATATGATTTATATGATGATCATGTGAATCATGTGGCTTTAAAATAATGACATGCATATAAAATTAAGGTTAGAGATTTTATATATGGGACGCCATTTTGACACCATGTACTAATACATGTTGCAAGTGATTATTATACATCTTTTGTCAAATTTTTGAGTTAAAATTTTTATTTTGGCACCATATGTAATGCACATGCATTTTTATGAGATTTATAGTTAATGATTCTAAGTTTTTAACTATATAACCAATAAACTGATTGAATGTCAAATGACATGAGGTAGTCTACCAATTGCATGAACCAAATTCTTGTACATGTTCCAAAAATTAGTAAGCTACATAACTCTTTGCCCTTTTGATGGTATGCCTATGATCATATTTTTGTGTGCCTCATGGTTTCCAGTTATTTTTTGGGACGAAAGATTAAAACGAAAATTGAACCGTTCTATTTACAATGATCGAATTTTTAATGGTACTATGACCGATAACCATTAACTATTGTGAATCAGAAGATAGAGATTGTTTGTCGCACAATCTTCCCAATAATGTATGAGATCATGGGAGTACTGACAATCAACTTTTTATTTCAGGTGTTGCACATTTCAAAACGTGATCGAAAATCATGTTTGGGCATAATGTCTGTCATATGATTTTCAGTTACTATTTTGGGATGTGTGTCACGCAGATTAAAAATTGACTGTCTAATGGTACACCATTTACCTCAGGTTCATCACATAGAAGATTGAATTGGAAATCAATTTTGAATGACATCATAGCCGAATACCATTGACTATTTTGAATTAGACAATAACGGTCGTTTTCGTCCAAATCGTAGATCTTGAGATAATGAGTGTACTGACAGTTAATTTTTTATTGCATTTGGTACACATAAAACATCCTAGAAAGTGATCAAAAATCACGTTTGAGTATGATGCGTGCCCCATAATTTTCGATCATTTTTTTGGGATGTATGCAATAAAAATCATAAATTAACCGTCTGATGGTACGCCATTGATTTCAAGCTCCATTATGTGAAAGATTGAAAAGAAAATTGATCTCTATCATCTGGTTCACATCAGTTAATGATTTTTCGAATGAAGTGCACTTAGAAATCTGATTGGTATAATTAGAGTTATCTTTTAAAGGAAAGACTTGGTATTTGAAGGACTTATGTCAGGTGAAAACTTCATCTTAGCTATCGGATTTGAAGGTCATGTTCTAAATATGTTTAATGCAAAAGATTGGTATAAAATAAAATTTCTATTAAATAATTCAAAGCAGTCAAATATGTATGATAGAGATCGAAGATCTTTAGAATATGATATTTAAATAAGAGGAATTTAATGGTATCTTCACATTTATATTAACATGTGCAACACACGTGCACTTTTACTAGTATATATAAAGGTAGTTTTGAATCGGGACGGATTAGGTTCCACCAAGTCGCGTTGGATTGGACCAATGATTATGGTCGGGTCAAGTATAACCCTTGATCCATCAAGATGGGTTGAGTTTAACCATCGAATTGGGTTGGGTCAGACATATATCCTGGACCTCGTCGGCAACCAATATTTGGGTTTAGCCCGACTAGACCCATTGACACCTACTTGCTAGTATCAGGCGAGACACGTTTACGTCCGAGGCTCATTTGAAGCCAAAGCTGACAAGACAAATATGCAATAAGATGATATCAATCTTACTACTATTATCTTACCACTATATAAAAGCACGAATGATTAAATCTTATTTCCGATAATTTTCCAACCAGTCTCATCAAAATAAAACTCCTACCATATCTAAACTATCCCTACAAACATCCTAATCCGACCTAAAATCTCTCAATCTCTCACGGTATTCGTCATTTCTAGCAAAATAAACTTTCTAAAATTATATTTTTGAATAATTTAAGAAAAATATGAAGAAACTCATAAAAATCATGTTTAAAATCGAAACTCATGAAAAATAGTCTTTTAATCACATTACTAAAGTTTTGTTTTAAAAAAATGCAATTTTGTTATTTACAAAAAGGTCGCGGACTATACGCCCAAGGTAGTGATTTCTCTACGCTCACTATTAGGTAGCCATCATGTGGTGTCCATCGCGATGATCAGGTGCAACGACAACTTAGGCATGATAAATCAGATCCGATTCAAAAAAGATTTTTTTTTTTAATTTTTATGAATTTTCCACCATTAAAAATATGGTCAAAGTCGTAAAAATCAATGCACCAATGTTTTAGAGCGTTACCTTATCTTTGACCCATCAAGCAAAGGGCAAAAATGTTAAAACATATTTTTTTTTTTAAATCACATGTCTCATGGATGATCAACCCAAAACGGGATTTGCTCTGGGTTGAGCATGCCACGTGGCATGTGATCTGGCTACTGGGAGCACAGGTTATTCTGTGCGCGTGAGCGTATGCTCTCTAAATCCTCTTTAAAAAAAGTACAATAAAAATGTACTTAAAAAAAAATGCCAATTTTGTTAATTATGGTGTGAAATAGAAAATTTTCAATACCATTGTTTCACATTTTCCAACATTAGACCTCTAAATTTTACCTTTTGCATAATAGACTAGCTTGAAGCGAAGTTGAGTTAAAAAGTCATAAATATCTTTGAGCGGTTCTAAACGTCTTAGCATCATTGATTGCTTTGAATCCTATGATGGAGATTATTTTTCATCCTAATATTTAACGAGATTTATCTTAAGATTAAGAGCACACTATCAGATGATCAATTTACTAAAAAAGATGGAGTCACTATAAAAGAGTGTTGGAGCTCCTTTAGAGGAGAGCTGACAATCCCAAGAGATAGCGCTCGACTAGAGTAGTGTTGACGGTCTGCGAAAGGAGAGCTCGAGGACACCGTTGGATTGGACAAGGTGGAGTCAGGTCGAACTCCGAAGAGAATGTTTAGCTCCCTACAATTCGGACGACGCGCGAACGCACGGGCACCAAATACAAATTCCTTGTAAAAAGCGCCCTAGAATATTTTGGCTCCCGAAGCAACACAACTCTCTGCTCCTCCGTAGAAGATGATGGAGGTTCAAGAGTCTCCAGATCATCAAACGGTTCAACCAAAACCTCATGTTCCCGATTCGCAGACGCAAGAATGGGAGGCGAAAGCGGGCGCGTGGCTCTCAACTCGACCGAAGCGCAGGTACGTGAATACGGAGGAGATGGATTCTTGGATCGAATCGAACCAGGCATTCATACCCGAAGATCTAAAAAACTTGTCTCGATCGCAACTCTATGGGCGTATTCTCTCTATTCATAAGCGCATTCGAAGATCTAATCTGGTGGGCGACGCGATAATTCTAAAGGTAATCTATATTATGGATTTATAATATAGATGCCTTTGATGTTGTTGTTGATTTTTTCTGCGAATCCAAGTCCTTTTCTTGTTCCGATTTGATGGTGCCGACTTGATACATTGTAGAGAAAGAAGATATCTAGTATCTGGAAAACGGTTCTCAAGTAGTACAACAAAGTCACACTAGCCCAAAAACTCACAACCAAATAAAGAAGTAAGATTTAAAAAGATTTAGATATGGGGAAGAAAATATACTTATTGAAAATCCCAAGAGTGGCTATTCGAATAAATCTAATCTATGTAGCGATTATGAATCACAATGACAAAATATGCACAACGCACGATCTTTTATGTGTAAAACCTAATCAATGGGAAATACCATGAGACCGTAGTCCGAGCCACCAAATCCAATATGAAATAAATGATTACACAGAGTTACAAATGATATACTGATTCAATGCACATGCCCTATGAAACTCCTGTGCAATCAAACGATCCATCTCAAATTGTCTCCATACCTTCCGAATTTGATCGCCCTTCTCCAATTGTTCATGAGCTCACAATGATCCACCATAAATCCCTCAAGGCTACAATCTAAGCTCCCAAATCCCTTGGGCAAGGTAAAAAAGACCAAAGTCACTTGGGCAAGATTAAGAGATGTCAAGGGGATGAATATCTTTGAAAAGTTTTAAAGATTAAAATCAATTTTAATGGTTTTCAACGAGGGGAAGGTAGAGGGCAACTTGAATGATGAGAGAAAAGACAAATTGGATAAAGATACACAAGTAAGCTCAGGTGAAAATCCCTAAAAATGTTCCTAACAAGGTGTAGATGGAAAGTACAAAAAGGTCCCTTGACATTCGTATTTAAAGCAAAAACACCTATTTGCGCGTTTGCGGCTCGCCACGGAGGCCACACGGTGTGCTGTTGTTAGCGGCTTGCCTTGGTAGCCCAGTGGCGCCCTGCGGTTAGTGGCTCGTCATGACATACTCCGCGGGTCGCAAAGTGCGTTTCTGGACTCCAAAGAACATAGCCGAACAAAAACAATTTTCTAAGGATTAAAATGCAGTTTATGCTAATTTCAAAAACGAAAAACACATTTCAGAGAATAGGGTGTGTGGATTCAAGGCTCCTGTCAGATCCATCTTCACAAGAGCAACCACATCTTGGCATGACTCCCGTCTAAGGGAGATCTACACGAATTTGGGCATAGAATGTGACAACAAAGATCTAACATTTGAAACAAAAACATTTGATAAACACCACTACTTGCACAAGATAATGGATAATAAGATGGTCAATATGGGTAAATGGAATGGTTAGATGAGAAGGAGTCAAGGAGGAGAGTGGCATGTGTCATCGAACATGTTCAAGTGGGGCCACACGAAATTACAAGTAACCTCAGTACATCACTCAAAATAAAATAAAAACTAAACTAAATATTTCTAGAAAATACTCTTCAAACATTTTAACATATATCATTTCACATTGAATGCAGTTACTCTTCACTGCTTAAGTTTTTTTTTATAAGAATTACTTGAATACGATGTGTCAACTACTCCAAATCATTTTGGATAAAGAAATACTAAATTAGTGCATATGCAGCTCAAGTTGGACTATGTGAAAGTGTGAAATAGGAATTGTGGGCAACTGACAATCAATGGATGAACTAGTACAAGGCAATACCTAGTAGTGATAGCATAGTGATTGGAGGTGACTTTATTGGGCATGTAGGGAGAGTAAGAAACAAATATAAAATGATACATGGAGGATACGATTTTGGTGAAATGAATGAGATGGGAGGAGCTATCCTTGATTTTGCTGTAAATTCTGACATGGCAACAACAAATACCTTATTCAAGAGGAGAGGCAAACATCTTATAACTATTAAGAGTGGAGCAAATAAAACTCAACATATTATCTCATAGTAATGCGAAATGAGTGGACAATCTGCAACGATGCAAAGTCATCCCAGGAGAGAACCTTATAACGCAATATAGATTGATAGTTTTAGATGTCTTAATCAAGAGCCAAGTGTATAAAAGGTGACAAAGGATTCCAAAAAATAAAATGGTGGGACTTAAAAAAGAGATAAACAATAATAAGCTTTAAAGGGAAAATGAGTGACCGAGAAGTTTGGTGGTGGGAAGGAGTTCCAAATGAGATGTGAGAACAAATGGTGCAATGCCTTAATCGGATTACTAAGGAGATGCTCGAGGGATCTAAAGGAAGAGGTGTACAAAAGGAAACATGGTAGTGAAATGTATACATTCAAAAATAAAATGCTTAGACAAAGAGTTTTAAAGAACGACAAAGAACAAGAACTACAGATGACCTTGAATGATATAAACTCACCAAAAGAGAAGCTATGAAAGTTGTGAGTAAATTTAAGTATGAGGTGTAAGACAATATACTAAGCTGAGAACAAAATGATGGAAAGAAATCTGTAAACTTGCCAAAATTGTCCAAGACATGTTTGAGAGGGCGATAACTCGTGTAAGAAGTGTAGAGAGACGAGTGAGTTCCCTTCAAAGTTGGGCTGCATCAAGGATCTACCTTGAGCCATTATTTGTTTTCATTGATCATGGATGCGTTAACCATAGACATACAAGAAGAGATCCCTTGGTGCATGTTATTTGTAGATGACGTAGTATTAATTGCTTAAACAAGGAGAAATACATGATAAGCTTGAATTTTAGAGAAAATCTTTGGAGCCACAAGGTCTGAAAATTAGTATAAGAAAGGCAATATATTGAGTGCAAATTTAGTGACATCATAGCGTGGAGGGTTTAGTTAATATAGAAAATCATTTAGTGCCACGTTGCTATAGATTTTGCTATTTAGGCTTTACTTTACAATCAAATGGTGGATTTGAAGAGGACATCTCAAATAGGATTAATGCAGGCAGGATGAAGGCAAACAAGCGGGTGTTGTGTGATCCTAGTGTTCCACTTAGATTGAAGAGACATTTTTATAAGATGGTTGTTAGACCCGCCATATTATACGATTGTTGAATGTTGTGCTACAGGAAAGCTATAAGAAGATAGAGCACGTGGTTGAGATGTGTATGTTGAGATAGTTGTGCAATAACAACAAAGGATAAAATTTAGAACGAGTACATAAGAGAAAATTTGAGAGTGACACCTGTAAAGGAAAAATATACGAAATGTCACTTGAGGTGGTATAGAGTCTTTAGACATGTTCATCGGAGGTACGAAACAGACCCTGTATGAAGGGTTGAGAAGCTAGAAACAAAAGGAAGTAGGAGAAGATGAAGGCCAGTGATGTTATGGAGGGAAGCCGAGAGAAAGGATATGATGGATTGCAAAGTTACAGAGAACTTAGCCCTGGTTAGAAACAAATGGGGAAATCAGACTTGCAAAGCCGACCCTGAATAGATGGGATAAGGCTATGAGGATGATGATAATTTGGGGATACGAAAAAAGCGAGAAAAAATTAGAGTACATGGGACCAATATGCATATGTTGAGAGAAGTAACAAAAAGGAAATTTTTTGGAATGATTACATAAGAGAAAATTTGAGAACAACACTTATAAAGGGAAAATTACTTGAATGCCGCTTGAGGTGGTTTGAACATGTCCATCAGAGGCCAAAAGTAGTCCTTGTACAAAGGGTTGAGACGCTACAAGCACAAGGAAGTAGTGAGAAGCAACATGAAGGATTGTAGAGTTATAGAGAGCTTAACGCTGATCAGAGTAGAGATATAGGACTCGTAAAGTCGATCCCAAAATAGATGGGATAAGACGGTGGTAATGATGATGATTAAACTAGTTTATGGAAGTTAAAAAATGAATGTGAAACCTAAGTTGGAGAGGTGAAGCTGCCTTCTATGTTACATATTTTGGTGGTCATCTAATTTTTTAAATGTGTGTGTGGGTTGGGTGTAATTCTAATGTTGATACAATGTAGCAGCCAAGGATTGAAATCTTCTGTTCTGATACATATCACTACATATTGGTTTGTACAAATGATACAAATCCTTATAGGTATACTTTTACACATTGTATCGTCTGATAGAAGCTTGTGTCATTTGTGCTGAATGATACCCATTGTCTTTTTCAATGACTGATACACACATAAACGCATATATATATATATATATATATATATATATATATATATATATATATATATATATATATGTATATAATTATCCAATATATTTATGAAAGGGAGGTAACCTATGTAAGAATTACATGTGGAGAGATGATGAGTTCCTTGTCGAAGTTCGACCACATCAAGGATTTGGCTTGAGCCCTTGTTAATTTGCCCTAATAATGGATGCATTATAGACATACAAGAAGAGATTCCCTGTTGCATGTTATTTGGGAAGATGGTATTGATCTCTCAAACAAAGAAAAAAATAAATGATACGCTATAATTATAAAGAAAAGGCCTTAGAATCAAGAGGTTTAAAGATGAGCAAAATGAGGACATCATATATAGAGTGCAAATTTGATGATTATGATAGTTTGGAGGAGGATTTAGGTGACTTAAAATAGATAATCATCTAGTGCGACATTGCCATGGATTTGTTATCAAAGTTGTACTTTATGATTAGATTGTATATTTGTGGAGGAAGTTTCAAATAGGATTAATCCAGGTAGAGCCGTCAACGGGCTTCGGGCTGCACTTTGATAGGCCTGATTATCTTTTAACCCAAAAACTTTGGCCCGAACCCGGTCTATCTACAAGATCGAGTCGGGCTCGACTTGAGTGCTTTCGGGGCCCAGGCTTTTTATTTAAGCCGAAACCCGACCTGACATAGGTTCTAGTCTGGTTGGGTTTGGGCCAGCCCGACCTTTTCCCTCAATATAATCATGCTTGGTCGGGCTTGGGCCAAGTTTTGGTTGGCCTGATTATTTTTTACCCTAAAAATTAGGTTAGAACTCAACTCATATACAAAATGGGGCCAAGCTTAGCCCAATGATTTTGAGCTTGGGTCTTTATTTAAGCCCAAAATTGACCCAACCCGAGTAAGCCCGGGCCGGTCTGGCCTGAAACCCGACTTGTTGACAACCCTAAATGCCAATTGGATAAAATGGAGACAAAAAAAAACCCAAGAAGGGTATTGTGCGACCCAAACAGTGTTGTCAAATGCGACTGCATATGCTGTCCCATTTGACTGGATTGCCTATGTCATGACGGCATATGCGATCCACATCAATATGCGATCGCATATTGTCCCAACGGTCATATTTATGATAGTTGGTTTTTTTTTTTTTCCGAAAATGGGTGCCCCTCTACCTCTATAAATAGAGGGTCTCTCTTCCTCTCTTCACCACAACTAATTTAGAGGCTCTCTCTCTCTTGCATGCCAATTCTATTTCCAATATCTCTTTCTCTTTCTCAATTTCGTAAGTTATAATCTTCTTCAAGCAAGAGGAGGGGGGTCCCTTCCATGGCTCCACTGACACTCTAAAGTTTCCTTCGAGGCTCCTACTATCCTTCCTCCATCTCCATGCAAGAAGAGAAGCATCAAATCAAGATAAAAAAATCAAGATTGAAGCCTTTTCTTTTGTGTGGGAGGTTTGAGTATTTAATGTTAGCTTTTATTTTAAATTTTACATTAAATTCTCCTTTATTTTCCAACTTCTATAATATATACTGTTATTATTATGTATTCGTTCATGTCAAATGATCCTCTTAGACCGAGGTTTAATGATCTGAGTTGGAAGTATGGACATTATAAAAGTCCTACGGAGAAGTCCAAGATCCAATGTACCTTGTGTCCCTTTATTAGCATAGGTGGAATATCGCGACACAAGCAACACTCAGCATGGCAACCCGGATAGAATGCTAAAGCATGTCTAAATGTAAATCCCGAGATTGTGAGGGAGATTTTACTGTGGAATGATAAGATTTCAAGGACGAAAGATAATAATGATGTAATTTTAAAAAACTCTCGGTAAGGGAGTAGTCAACATTATCATTATGAGGAGAGGATGATAGATCCACTCCCTCCACCACGATCTGTAGTAGTAGACCACCAACTCTACCTCTTAAAAGAGCTCGTGGTAGTGATAGTGGTTCAAGAGGCCGTGGTATGGAAAGATTTTTCAATGTTAGACCACATCCCAAGGATGTGGTCGATGCAAGAGACAAAGGTGGACCGGTCTAAACTACCTTAGAAAACAGGTTTAAACATAAAGATAGACCAACAACTATTCAATATGTGACTAAGTGGAAGTACCAAGCCGTTATTGCCTTTAATATCGTCAAATTAAAGAGTTTCCGAATTATGGTTGAAGCTCTAGGACAGTTTGGTCTGGGACCTCAACTGCCCTCATATCATGAAATGAGACACTTGCTTTAAAAAAGAGGCCCAAACGATCAATAGTTTTCTAGCCGAGTATAGAGAGGACTAGGAAACATATGGTTGCATGATTATGGCGGACGGACGGACGGATAGGGTCGGTAGCAAGGATCAAAATTTTGGCCGAAATGACTGAAATTTCGGTTTTGGTCCCCATCGAAATCGAAACGAAATCTAAAAATTTCGGGTTTTTTGTATGAGGGGGTAAATTTCGGCAGAAATTCAAAATTTCAGTTTCAGTCCCCACCGAAACCGAAAAGAAATCCGGAGTTTTGAGCCTTGGTCGGTAGGTCACTAATCAACTTTTTGGTTAATTGTCCTACATGCACTATGTTCCTAAAGTCGGTGGACGCTTCTGCCGAATCCCACACGACCGAATATCTTTTTGGCCTCCTAGATGAAGTTGTGGAGGAGGTTGGAGAAGAGCATGTTGTCCAAGTTTGTACGGATAATGCTGCTAATTAGTGGTTGTGGGTAGGCCTCTTATGCAAAAGCGACGCCACATATATTGGACCCCATGTGCAGCCTATGGCGTTGACTTAATTCTAGAAGACATAGGCAAGGTCTTCATTAAGACTGTAGCTAAGGCTAGGAGAATCATAGTTTTCTTCTATTAGCATGCCCAATTACTCCACTATATGCGCAAAACATTGGGTGAAAATACTTTACGACTAATCGTCAACCGCTTTGCTACAACCTTCTTAACTCTACAAAACTTATGCGGTAAAAGAGAACAATTACGAAGCTTTGTAAACGGCGTCAAATGGAGGAATGAGTCATGGTCTAAGAAGAGCGAGGGAAAGTGGGTTGCCCAAACCATTCTTACACCAACATTTTGGAATAGTGTTACACAAACACTAAGATGCCCTCAACCATTCGTAGAAGTACTACAATTGGTTGATGGTGATGAGAAGCCCCCTATGGGCTATATTTATAGCTTTATGGAGAAAGCTAAAAGTTAAATCAAACAGTGCCCAAAAAGCCCGACTCTATCAACCTATTATAGATATCGTAAATGAGAGATGGGGTCTCTAAATGTCATCCCCATTATATTCGGCCGCGAATATCCTAAATCCCACGGTATATTTTTCAAATACCAATCGGAATGATGCAGATGCGACACATATTATTGATTTTCTTGATGTGCTAGAGAGAATGGTTCCAAACAAAGATGAGCAAGATGGGATACGTAACCTATTCGACCGCTACAAGGGGTCGGTGGGAGTATTTGGAAGGGAAATCATCGTCCGACATAAGGATACAAAAATATTGAGTAAGTGCCTAATGTGTAAATGCAATCCTCCTTCATTTATTCATTTTAAGGCTTTAAACTTTTAAAATGATAACTAATTTATTCAAATAAATGTGTAGCCGATTGGTGCACCACTGATGGAGTGGATCCGTCTTTGAAGAAATTGGCCATAAGAGCAGTAGGCCTTATTTGTTGGACATCGGCATGTGAGCATATTTGGAGCTCATTTGAGATGGTAAGTATCTTGTTAAATAGATTTTACTGTCTTTGTCTCAAAAATTTAGCGATCATTAGAAATTTTGAGACTAAATCTTAACATATTTTTAATGTCTTTGTTTTAAATAGATTCATACGAAGAAGAGAAACAAACTTGAACAATCCAAACTCAATGATTTGTTCTTCGTGCAATACAATCAAAAGCTTCGAGAACGTTTTCACAAAGCAAGAGAAATTTCGAGATTTTATGATCTCATTTCGATTGATGAGTTGCCCGCGGATGATCCTTGGGTGGCGTATGCAAGGTATGAGCTGATCTTCATGGGTGAAGAATTTATATGGGTCGAGCTGGGGAGGCCTCCTTTGGTGGTGAAGGAGAAAACCCTACTCGACGTAAGAGATCGGTGGAGGGAGTTCTTCAAGCTAAAGAAGAAATGAAGAAGATGAAGAAGAAGAGGATCCAGTCATCCAGATGATATAGACTCCATCTTGGTGAGATCAGATGAAGATGAAACGGAGGAAGAGGAAGTAAGATTGAAGAAGGTGATGATTCGGATGATGACGACAATCTTAGTGATAATAATGACCATGCCGGAGGTGGAGGAGCCGATGAAGTACCACGATGGGTTAGAGAGCAATGTGTAGAGTACATAGTCGAAGGACAACACAACCCTTAAAATGAATTTTTCAAAAAAAATTTAGTTTTCATATAGTTGATGTATTTTTTGTTATTTCTCTTAATAAAATAAAAGCTCATTACCTTTATTAGGTGAGTTTTTTTGTATTACAAAGATCACAATGTGTATTTTACTTGTAAGACCTTATATTATTCCCGTATAGTTTCAATTTTTTCATATTTTTTTACTTTTTTTTTTTTTTTTAAAGATTCGATTTTGAATATGCCATTGCATATGCGATTCTGCGATCGCATATGCCATGGCATAGTCAAAATCGCATATAACCGCATATGCCATTTGACAACAATGGACCCAATGATTCCACTTGGATTGTAGGGACGTTTTTATTTGTAAGACTCGCCATATTATGTAATGTAGAATGTTGGGCTACGAAAAAAGTGACAAGAAGAAAGAGTGCATGGACTTAAATGCGTATGGTAAGATGGATGTGCGAAGTAACAAGAAAGTAAAAGGAAATTTAAGAGTTGAACCTATAAAGGAAAAAATTCGTAATGTTGCTTGAGGTGGTTTGGACATGTTCATTGGAGGCCAGAAGCAAATTTTGTACAAAGTATTGAGATTTTACAAGTACAAGGAAGTAGGAGCATTGTTGTGAAATCGCATATGCCATGATATGCGATTTCACTGGGCAATCGCATATGCCATGATATGCGATTTCACTGGGCATTCGCATATGCGATTAGCTAATCGCAGATGCAATCGCTCAATGATTTTTGATTTTTTTGAAAAAAAAATCTTTTTTTTTTTTTTAAATTCGAAAAATATAGGAAGGTCTTACAAGTTAAAAACATACGTTGTGGTCTTCATAATGCAAAAAAAATCCATTCAATAAAGGTAAACTTTCATTTTATTTAGAGAAATAATAAAAAATATAGATTAACTATATGAAAACTAAAAAAACTTGAATATTACATTCTAAGGGCTGTATTGTCCTCCGACCATGTACTCTATGCATTGATCTCTAACCTATTGTGGTACTTGATCTGCACCTCCACCTCTAGTATGATCATCATCATCACTAACATTGCCGTCATCATCTGAATCATCACGTTCTTCAATGCATTCTTCCTCTTCCGCCGTTTCTTCATCCGATCTCACCAAGATGGAGTCTATATCCTCGACTTCCTCTTCTTCTTGGATCTTATCTTCTTCATTTCTTCTTTGATTGGTACTCCCCCCACCGATCTCCTACATCGAGTGGAGTCTTCTCTATCCCCACCAACAGAGGTTTCATCCACTTGACCCCATGTAAGTTCTTCTCCCGCGAAGACTCGCTCGCCTCGTGCACTCGCTATTCAAGAATCATCGATGGACAAGTCGTCAGTCGAAATGGAATCATAATGTCTCGAATTTTCTCTTGCTTTGAGAAAACGTTCTCAGAGCTTTTGGTTTTATTGCACGAAACCAAATCATTGAGCTTAGATTCCTCAAGTTTGTTTCTCTTCGTATGAATGTATTTAACACAAAGACATTAAAAGTTCGTCAAAACTTAATCTTAAAAAAAAAAAAGCCGAATCTTTATATAAGTATAATAGCGAACAATTAAGAAGACACTTACCATCTCACATGAGTTCCAAGTACGCTCACATGCCATTGCCGAACAAGTAAGATCAAGCACTTTAATGGCCAATTTCTTCAAAGCCGGATCTTTATTGTTCAAATCCACTCTATATGAGGTCCACCAATCGACTACACATTGATTTGATAAATTAATTACCATTGCAAAAACTTAAAGCCTTAAATGAATAAATTAATAAGGATTGCATTTACACATTAAACACTTACTCGATATTTTCGTCTCCCTATGTCGGATGGCGATTTTCCTTCCGAACATCCCCAACGACTTCTTCTAACAGTCCAATAGGTTACTTATCCGATCTTGATCATTTTTATCTAGAACCATTCTCTCTAAAATATCAAGAAAGTCGATCATATGTGTCGCATTTGCTTCATTTTGATTGGTACTTGAAAAATATTCCGTAGGATTTAGGAGGTATGCAGCCGAATGTAACGGGGATGACATTTGGTTACCCCATCTCTTATTTATTATATCTATCATAGGTTGATAGGTTCGGGATTGATTTTACCTTCTCTATAGCCTTCTCCATAAAGTTATAATTATAGCCCATAGGGGACATCTCATCACTATCAATCAATCATAGTACTTCTACGAATGGTTGAGAGTCTCTTAAGTGTTTGTGCAACACTATTCCAAAACGTTGGTATAAGGATGGTTTGGGCCACCTTCTTTCCTTCGCTCTTCTTTTCCCATGGGCCATTCCTCCATTTGGCTCCCGTTACAAAGCTTCGAAGTTGATCTCTTTTCATGTATAAGCTTTGTAGGGTTAAAAAGGTTGTAGCAAAGTAGGTGACAACAAGCTGTGAAATGTTTCCACCTAATACTTTGTGCATATGGTGGAGTAGTTGGGTAACTACTCTCCTAGCTTTAGCAACGATCTTAATGCCGAAGCGTCCATATGAGAGCAGTTTAAGTCTTAGACCAAATTGTCCTAGAGCTTCAATCATAAGTCGAAAGCTCTTTAGTTTAAAGATATTGAAGGCAATACCGGCTTGGTACATCCACTTGGCTACATAATGGATAGTTGTGAGTCTTTCGTTATCTTTAAACCGCTTTTCTATGGTAGTTTGGACTGGCCCACCTTTATCTCTAGCATCGGTCACATCCTCGAGATGTGGTCTACAAGAAAAAAATCTTTCTATACCTTTACCTCTAGTACAACTACCACTACCACGAGCTCTTTTACGAGGTGCAACCAGTGGTCTACTATGGGCCGTGGTGGAGGGAGTGGATTTATATTTATCCTCCTCGTCCTCATCATCATTACAATGATGATGTTGGCTACGCCCTTCCGCGTAGTCTCCTAAAATCACATTATCATTATGTTTTGTCTTTGAAGTCCTATCATTCCATTGTAAAATCTCCCTTACAATCTTGGGAGTGACATTAAGACATGCTTTATCATTCGATACAGATTACCACGCTAAGTGTTATTTGTGTCGCGATTTTCCACCAATGCTAACATGAGGACACATACAACATTTAATCTTGGTTTTCTCTGTAGGACTTACCTTATGTCCATACTTCCAACCTGGATCGTTAGACCTCAGTCTAAGAGGATCATTTGACGTGGACGGAGACATAATGATAATATAAAATTAAGAGTTAAAAAAAGAGAGAGTTCTTGATGTAAAACTAAAAATAAACACTAAAATAAGATACCCAAACCTCACACACTAGAAAAAGATTCAATCTTGATTTGATGCTTCTCTTCTTCTTGGAGATGGAGGAAGGAGAGTACGAGCCTAGGAGGGAGCTTTAGAGTGTTGGTGGAGACGTGGATTAAAACCCCCCACCTTTCTTGCTTGACAAAGATTAAAACTAAAAAAAAATAAAAAATTTAGAAGAGAAACGAGGATGGTAGAAGAATGAAGATTAAGAGAGAAGAAACTCTAAATGAATTGTGGTTTAGGGTGGAAGAGAGCCCCTCTATTTATAAAGGGGCTCTAAATTTCGAAAAAAAACTCCAACAATCATATTTATGACCGTTGGAGCAATATGCAATTGCATATGCGATGGATCCTTAGAATCTCATACACGGCCACATATTCGCATATGCGGTCTCATTTGACAACAATGAGTAGGGGAGAGTAAGATAATGAAGTCCTGGAAGGAAGCAGTGAGAAAGGATATGAAGGATTGTGAAATTACGGTGAACTTAGCGCTAATAAGAAATGAGTGGAGAAGTTGAACTCTCGCAAAGGCGACCCCTAATAGATGGAATAGGGCTATTATGATGACGATGTCATATATATATATATATATGTGTGTGTGTGTGTGTGTGTGTGTGTGTGTGCGTATGAAATGATATTCTCACTCGAGTAATAGACTCATGGTATTATTTCCCATATGTCGAGCTGCTATTGGTTGCAACGACTGCCTTTGAATTTTCAAAGCAATTGATCTTGACAAATAGCCAACAAGAGCTTGAATCATGTGATTATATTGTATAACTCAACACTATGACTCGCGTGAGGGGTCATTTCCCTATATATATATGTGTATATGTGTGTGGGAAATGATCCTCTCACTCGAGTTTGAGATATAATCACATGACTCGAGCTATTATTAGTTACACATCAACATCAACTGCTTTGAAAAGTCAAATGCAGTTGTTGCAACCAGTAGTGGCTCGAGTTGTGAGATATAATATTATCCATGGTGGCAGCCAATGACCACTAGTCCAAATTGAGATGTGCTATGTATATCAAGTAAACAATCCAAAGAACCCAAAAAATTACTAAAAACATAAAAAACCTTAAACAGTTCATTGTAGTCGACTCCCTTGATAGGAGTAAACCAATTCAGCAAACTTGTTTTAATCCAAGTCTCCAAGTTAATTTTCAGTTTGGAAACAGGAGAGGTCCCTTGGGTTTAATAACTAAAAGACTGTTAAGGCCCTAACCAATACACATTAGTGGAGCAGGAAGTTAATTCCTTATTACTTTGGGGTCATAACACACCACCACGCTCCTCAGCCGACGTCCGCAGCGGCCCACTCTGTGGCGCCTCGCACTCCGGTACCCATTTGGGGCCCTAGGTAGCCCTTTCCTCAGGTGGCCCCTTCCGGGGACTCACGGTGACCCGCTCTGTGGCAGCTTTCACTCTGGTACCCCCTTTTTGAGGCCCTTAGGTTGCCCTTTCCCTAGGTCACCCCTGTCGTGACTCGAACTCAGGATGTGGTGCTGGCTCTGATACCATTTGTTAAGGTCCTAACCAATACTCGAAAAATGCCTAGGCGTTAGTGGAGTGAGAAGTTAATTCCTTGTTACTTTGGGGTCATAGCAAAGACATGGTGACTCATTTTTTTTTTTTTTGTGTGAGAATTGGACTACTCACGATGGAATTGTAACTTTATCAGTTTTGATTTTAGTTTTTGGAATAATGCCTGCTTTGCTCATTTAAGAAAGTTCAACATGATATTAACACCCCTTCACAAATTATATTTTCTCAGTACTCATTTCCTTTTTCATTGCAGGAAAATGACACTAGCCAGCCTGAGATTTCACAACCTTTGTTTCAACGAACCAACCAATGGAAACCAGTGTATTCCTGGTTAGAATCATTGAATAGAAATGAGGTCCTTAAAGCTAGAGAGATTGATGACTGGCTATTGGAAAATTCTGATATCAAAGATCAGTTATATTCACGGCATTCTCGTAATCATATGGTCCACTACGTCCAGAGAATGCATCTAAGGATGTTGAGGAGACAAGACAAATTGAAGAAGGTACTAGTTAAAAATATTTTATATATCTTATTTTACTTTTTCAGTGAAGATTCCTTGTAGCTTTATACTACAACTCGTATCTGCTGTTCTGCTCCACATTGGCTCCTATCACACTCTAAATATATACTTCTAATATAGTTTCAAATGGTGGATCAAAGTGCTCTAAAGGCTTTTTAGCTCTTATTATATATACTGGTATATTTTGTGGCAACGCAAATGCCGTGGCAGATTCTCTTACGTATCATTTAATGGCCTCAGATTAGGCTATAGCTGCATAAGTCCTCTACTTAGAGAGAGCCACTCCCATTTCATAGTTTTGCAATTCTCAGATACTTTAAATCTATAATTGTGTTATTTTTTAACCTTTGCTGTTGTTCCTACTTTTTCACCTGCTGCTTATTATGATTAAGGTTTTGGGCTTTCTTTGATTTGCTTTCATTTTGATGCAGCATGCATTCACTACTGAAAGAGCAGCTTTCAGTTCTGCTATGTACCTTATCTTGTCCATTTTTTCCTTTCCCACAAATGAATTGCATAGTGTATTGATAGATGCAATGCTTAATAAGTATGCACATGAGACACATCTAGTTATACCTGTATCATGCTTAATGAAGTGTATAAACTTCCAATGGATGCATGGGTGACTGTGGTCTTACTCTTAACAATTATCAAACCCATGTTTAGATTTTAAAGCCCATTGGATTCATTAAACCTTTTTTGAATGCGGCCAACTCGAAATGGTTTCTTTTTATTTTATCCATGTATGATAGCTTCTTTCAATAATTAATTTCGGAGGTTCAGATTTTTCACTGAAATGCAATTTGCAATATTTGTTGTTTATTGAGACAGGGCTCCAAACCATTCACCACAAGAACTCCAAAGAAGGTCCACAATAATGCGGTGACAACTGTATCAGTTCCTCTTCCATGTAGGACTCACTTTTATTGTCTCTAATTGCATTTTTTTCACATTGAGTTAATAATGTAGGAGGTTGAAAATGTTTATCTATTTATATATTTATTTCTAGTGGTCCATTCTCGTTTGATTCTTGTGACTGTATCATTGCATGCCTTTTTACTGGTCAGTGGGCTCGAGGTAATAGTATATATTATTCCTAACTTTGTCTTCTGGTCACAAAGCCAGTTTGTTAATAAACTATACAATGTTATTATTTAGTAATGATTTTTTATGATGATGTTGATGATGATAATGGGATCAAGATTTCCAAATATAAATTAATTTTTGAGGATTTGATCTCCCTAATCTCTATTGGGATTTTCCATATTTGTTACAAATATACTGACCTTGCTGACATTGTGAACCTTAGCTTAAATCTGGCCTCTACGACTAACTTGCCTTCCCATTTCTTACATTTTGTCCTCTGGTAATCTCTAGTTTCTCCTTTTGTAATGATTATTTAGAAATGATTTTTTATGATGATGATGATGATAATGGGATCAAGATTTCCAAACATAAATTAATTTTTGAGGATTTGATCTCCCTAATCTCTATTGGGATTTTCCATATTTGTCACAAATATACTGACCTTGCTGACATTGTGAACCTTAGCTTAAATCTGGCCTCTACGACTAACTTGCTTTCCCATTTCTTACATTTTGTCCTCTGGTAATCTCTCTCCTTTTGCCTTTTTTTATTTTTTAATTTTGATTTTGTCCTCTTAGTGAAGCTACCCTTTTGAAAAAAATGAAAAAGTGAAAGACACAAAGAAAGAGCTCCTGCAACTCGCAAACAACTAGCAAGAGAAAAACAAGAACTAAAAGGGAGAATGCAGGCTTACACCAAAAGGGGGCTTCTTTACCCTTCAATAAAATGTTGAAAATTTGTACAAATAAGAGTATACGATGCTGCAAATTCCTTCTGTTCTAAATAAATAACAGTCCTAACGAAAGTAAGAAAAGAGTCCTAGCCTAACTTGGCTAAAAATAATATATAAATAAGTAAATAACAGCCCTAGCCTAACTTAACTACTCAGCTCACCAAGTCTTAGCCTAACTCAACTAAAAAAAGCCTTAATATACTATTATCTTATTTACTGAAGTAGAAGAATGCTTCAGGTTTTCTTCCTCAATGCAGTTGGTGTGAGTCCCACTCGCGCCCCCTTTTTTCTCCCCCTCCCATGCAAGTGAGATCTCAAGGAGATCCCATTTTCTCTTCTTTCTCCCCATTCTAATTTAGGTGAGAGAGGAGATCTGAGGCAAGTGGGATATTCTCTTGGGGTTCACCAAAAGGCCCCCATTGTTTACGTGATCACTTAAAGCGATCAAGTAAGGATTTTGTTTCCCCTGGCAAAGGGCTCCTAGTCTTCATGTCCCCCCTCCCCCCTCTTTCTCTCTCATGGTAGGCAATAAAATCTGAGTATGGACCTTACTACAGCCATGGCTGAACGCCGTCCTAGTACCTGTGCTTACTGGTACCAGCATAAATTTTGAACCATGACATTCTGGAAAGTGTAAATATTTACAGGAACATCATTAACCATAACATATGTAGTTGGATACAATTCTTACAAGTAGTACAAAGAAATTATTTCTATCAGTTACTTGCTAGGAAATGTCCTGACGATGAAGCCAAAATCACTGTATATTAGGTGTTATATGTATATAACATTCATAAAATCATAAAATAAAAGAAATGTTGTATTATATATATATATATATATATATATATATATCTTTGTTGTTTCTCTGTTGTTCGGCGATCATTCGGTTTCCAGGGTGAAGGCAATGGCGAAGCTTTGGTAATGGGGGTGAATATCATTTGGCCCTTATGCTTCGATGCCAATAAAATCGCTCCGGGCCTGTTTGGATATTGTGACTTTTTAATTCAAGGAAAGTTCAATCCAGAGACAAATTTGGTTGAAAACCATTTATTCTATGAACTATTTTGCCTACTGTTCGGGTAACATCTGGCCTTTCCAGTGACTAATAAGCTTGTTGTTTGGGTAACATCCGAAACTTCCCAGTGACTCATCTGTTTATTGTTTGATGGTGGTGACGGTCATAATGAAGAAGGTGGCGGTGATGTGGTTATGGTAGTGGTGAGGGAGGAAGTAGTGGTGGTAGAGGAGGGAGGTTGTGGTGGTGGTGGTGGGGTGCTGGTGATGGTTGTGGAAACTACATTCATATTAGGTTGGTGGTGATGGTAGTGAGGGTGCTATTGATGATGGTGGTGGTGCTGGTGGTGACAGAAATTGGGTGGTAGTCTTGGGTGGTAGTGGTGGTGGCTAGGTGGAGGAGGTGGGGTTGTTGTGTTGGTGTTGGTGGTGGCTGTATCGTGGTGGTGGTGTTGGGGTGGTAAGGTGGCTATGGTGGTCAGGTGGAGGAGGGTGTTGTGCTGGTGGCGACGATGATGGTGGTGCTAGTGGTGGTGGAGGTGGGGGGTAGGGGCGACAATGGTGACATGGAGGAGGTTGTGGTTGTAATGGCCGCAGTGTTGGTGATGGGGTGGTGGTGATGGTGCTAGTTAGGGTGCAAGTTTGGGTACCAGAACTGAACCAAAACCAAAATTTTCGATTTTCGGTTCAGTTCAGCCGAAACCGAACCAAAATTACTCAGTTCGATTTATTTATTTATTTTTTGAAATCGAACCTGAATTGAAACCTGAAAAATTCGGTTTTTGGGACAGATACTCTTCGGATGTGAGATCACACCCTCAATGCACGGGGGTGATACACCGAGAGTATTCCATAATCTAAGAGATAGGGGAAGATAGAACGAGATACTCGCTGCACAAAAGACATGTCCTACTTACTTCCTCTTGAACGGTGTCACTGGATATAGTCCGAGCTGTCACCTTGGACCATCACCAAGATTCACCTCAAATCCAGGTAAGGCCTCAACTGACCACCCTCCGGCGGGCAATCAGAGAGTTTCCAGACCTCACATGACCACAAGATCAATCTAACTTAACATATCATCCATTTTTCTTATTCATTCTATACTTATTACAACTTAATTACATAACAATCCCAAAGAATGGGTGCTTGAAAAATTTATACCTTACAATAACCCAAATAATTTTAGATAACAGGCTCCTTCTCTGGCGACGGCGATCAGAGCCACCTTCAATACCTTCGAAGACTACTTCCTTTTACTCCCAGTCTCACTTTTTTCTTTACTACTTTTGAAAATTCTTTGCCCTCCAAATAAAAATGTCTTCTGATACTTTCAAATCTATATTTATAATGGGCGCCAATTCGTTCCGGAAGAGGATTAAGAGTTGTGTTATTAGAGTTTAGGAAGAATTAGGTTTGGGGTTAGAGAGAGAGAGAGAGAGAGAGAGAGAGTCTAGTATTCCTTAAGAAGAAAATTACACTGGCACACCAGCACACCACCGGTGATTTACACACACCAACATGGCAAAATATAAAAACACTATCACTCCCCTCAAGCTGGAGCATGTATATCAACCATTTCCAATATGAAAACATCCCCAAGAACACCAGGCCCCACGACCTTGGTCAATATATCTGCAAGCTGCTGAGAGGAGTCAACGTCAACCAACACTAAGGACTTGTCCCACACCTTTCATATACAATGAATGTCAACCTTGATGTGCTTTGTCCTCTCATGAAGAACCGAATCGGAAGCAATTCTTTCAGTGGCCGCGTTGTCCCAATGAAGAGGTATAGAGCCACAAATAAGATAACTATGCTCGGAAAGAAGGGAAGCTAACTTCACAAGTTCCATTTGCTAGAGCTTTATACTCAGCTTCAAAGCTAGATTTAGACACCACTGACCGATTCGTAGTTTTCCAGGCAACTAAGTTGCCTCCTAGAAAAACACAAACTTACGGTTAATAGTTCAAAATTTGAAATGTATCATACTATTTGTACATGTATTCTTCATTCTGTTTTGCTAATTTCCCCTGGTTAGTTTAGTAATGAGCTAAAAGAAGACATTGCATATGTGTCCTCCAATCAAGGTATTCCTCATTCTTGGTTGCTTGTGAACCTGATAAAAGCCTTTTTATTTTGCCATGCATTGATTTTTGATCGCATTCACCTTGTCTATATAATTGCAATCACTTTTTTCTTTTGATTTTGGGCTGTCTTTTGGATGTAATGGCATAGTCACCGAGGTCGGTGTTTTATGTAGAAAAAACGGCCAAAAGCTCCGATTTAAGGGTGTGCTGAACAAATTGCTGATTCAGCAAGTTGCCAATTAATCATTGATTTTTGGTATTTTATCGAATTTTCCTGAATATAACTGAGATGGATCACGCATTTGAAATGGATAAAGGTAACCTGGTACTAAGGACCGGGTAACCTACCTGGTCCTACATTATTTTGCTGCCACATGGCACCCAATCACATGATCGGGTGCAATGTAAAGGAGCGTCTCGATGATCATAACCAATGTGAAAGAATAATAATGATAAAGTAGATAAAATTGGACGGTCAACAATGTCAACTATGTGGAAAATGAATTATGAAACCAAATGTGATTTGCTGTTCATTTTCCGTGCAATTGACTCCGTTAACCACATGATTTTATATTGCTTATTTTGATTCGTTTTTCTTAGTAGTTATGATCATCGAGCCACTCTTTTTTGTGACATCCGATCATGTGATTGGTTGCCACGTGGCAGCAAACTAATGTGGGACTAGGTAAGTTACCTGGTCTTTGGTACCAGGCTACCTTTATCCAGTTGAAATATATTATGATATCTTTTTAGTACTTACTGTTTTATTTTTTATTTCCAAATTTTCCCAAATTCGTCCGAATTTTCCTTAAGTGACCCCTTACCGAATTATTGCCGGATCACGACTTCATGACTATGGATTGGTACTGTTAAGTTTCTTCTCTTGTAATTCAAGAAAAATTAATTCTGAGTTTGTACTAGAGCTTTGTGGCCATCTAAATCAGGTCGAATTTTTTGCAGGCAATTTTTCAAGCAATTTTGTAAGAGTTAATGAAATATCTATAGCTAAGAAAAATGAAGCTTTTCTCAGATATGAGCATATATTTTTTTAAATCTTGAGTTTGTACTAGAGCTTTGTGGCCATCTAAATCAGGTCGAATTTTTTGCAGGCAATTTTTCAAGCAATTTTGTAAGAGTTAATGAAATATCTATAGCTAAGAGAAATGAAGCTTTTCTCAGATATGAACTGTAAGTGAAAAAATCGATATCTTACTTTTATTTAGTTATCACTGATAATGTTTGTCACACACTGCTTTGTTTTGTATAGTTATACAGAGTTGAAGGACCAGTTGACCAGCCTCCTCTCAAAACCTAAGCAAGCAATCAACTCGAAAGTGTCTGGTCCACCCATCCGTACTCTGACAAAAATCTGCGGCAACTACTAATCATGATGGTTTATCAGTTACGAGCAAGGAGGAAGGAAATATCATGGCTCCGAGTTGATTCTGGTAAACAGCATGCCTTCAAACCTAGTTAGAGTCGAAGTTGCGCAGAACTAACAGATGTAATTACCATTAATGTTGTCAAACCTAGACAATGACAATCATTTACATGCTTTATAAGAAATTCCGAAACAAGAAGCTTTCTCTTCGGAGCTTGTTATAAATGTTAAAAAAAGCATCGTCTTTTTCCATTAACATTGCATGCCTAATTGAAAGGATGAGGAGATGCGGGGCCTGAAAATGTTGAGGAAATCATCAAGTAATATCCTCTTTACTGGGAAGAAACATATTTGTATTGGATCAACATCTTCTATGCTTGGGCATGGTTGCCTTATGAAGGATATGCCTTGTGTAAGGCTGTCAATGGATCACGTTACCCAGGGCCATAATTGAAGTCGGTCTGACCAGACCTTCAGGTGCACCCTGCACGCTTCGCCCTGCCAAGGTTATATGCCTGACCTGGCCTGAAAACTGGGTTGGATGAAAATCAAAGTTGACCTGATCCGATCTGATCCAAACTTATATGCTTAAAATCGGTTGTGAATGTTGCGTTGGGTGAGAGAATTGATGGTTGGTGAAGGATCCTTACGTAGAAAGCCTCTAGCTTCAAGGAGGAGCACGACCGAATTTCCCATTCTGGTTTTTTTTTATAAATTCCACGACAGGGATAGGCAAATGTGCGTCCGCCGTTATCAGCCGTCCAAATTGTTTGATCAATGTGACGATGTCAAAATGGCCATGACGGTGGGATTTTTCTTGAGGTTTTCGTTTTACCGTTCATTTCTTATGTTTGGCTTTTGTCCAAGCGAGTTGTGTTATTAAATTATCTCATTGACATAAACCATTTCTAAAGTAAGCAAAAGAATGCAAGAGAAATTTGAAATAAAATTTGGTTAGGAGAAGGTGGTCATTTCTGTGACCATTGGAGAATAAATCAAAATATCGAGTAAACTTGGGCCCTGTTTGGACAAGTTACTTCCATAAAGCACTTTTCAAGGTAACATATTAGTTGAAAAACACTTCACCTAAAGACCTTAGCCCTGTTTGGCCACCTATCGTAGATAATGGAGAAGCAGCCTCAGGATCCTTCTCCAAGCGCACATCTTTTTCAGCTAGAGGTAAGGAAAAATGGTCTAAAAGCACAATTCACCCAATGACCTAGCCAACTCTATGTGAAATGGTGTTGTTCAGAAGCTGCCTTGTGATGCTTCTCACACAACACCATTTTCAGCATATGATTGACCTTTTTGAGAAATATCATTTGAAAAGTAGCATATGACAACTCTTTAGAACACTTGAAAAGTGGTTTTTGAAAAATGATTGTCAAACAGAGCCTTATGGATTAAAGGGAATACCCTGATAATTTTGAGATAATATATGGGTACCTAACTTGAGAGCCATTACTCTTGGTACCTTATGTCATACTGAATCATCATGTGTTATGAGTGATTTGATGCCCATAATCTTAAGATATATTTTGTAGAAAATTGGAATGAAAATAATTTTCATCGTTTGAGTAAATGCAGTCAAATGTCATCTAAAAGTAATGGTTTGTTAGATTTATCTGGTAGCCATTAATTTGATGGTGTTTGACAACTTTGAATCGAGTGATGGAGATCATTTTTTAGCCCAATCTTTTACACTCACTATCTTTATATCATGGCGCATCTATCAAATGGAACATATGTTAATCTCATATGGCATATATCCCAAAAAATGATCGGATACTAACCATTTTCTTTGTGGAACATGACTTGCTCCCTTGCAAGAAAATTCGCAGCTGCCCACAACGATTCACACGAGGGAGGTCTAAGTCCAAACCAAGCCATGACTCTTTTTTGAACTAATCTATAAGGATGCCTTACTTCAGGGAGGGGCATCTTGTTATCACAGAAGAGGAGACTCTACTCAAACTAACAACCTTTGGGAGCAAACCCAAGTCATCAACATTCTACAACAACCCATGATTCATCTTTTCTTTATGGATAGTTTAGTGTAAACATGGTCTGATGTTTAGGTGCTCCCAACTGCAATAAATCGTTAGCTATGGATTCTTTAGAAAGTGGCAAAACAAGTGGATGGTTTTAGATATAACGTTATGTTTATCAAGTGGCTGGGAAAAGAGATCCACTTTATAACTCTGTGGATAGTCCCATATCGTTAAATCAGATACTTTATTTGGCGTTATGTTAAAGAGCTGCGAATATACTATTGTCTCTTCGGAGACATCCGATAAAATTGGAACGATACAGAGAAGATTAGCATGGCCCCTGCGCAAGGATGACACGCACAAATCGAGAAATGGTCCAAATTTTTTTGACTTTTTTTTTTTCCTTCTTCCAAACACATTTTTTCTACTCTCTCTCTCCAATGGCGCGATTTCAGTCGACGAAGAAGAGATCCAGAAATAGGGTCCCAGATTGCAGAGGTGCTGCCTCCGTCTCTTCCGAGATCTCGAAGCAGACGATTTTAAACATCCACTCGATAAACAGGTTAGATTTTACATTGTTTAGTAATTCATCGTTTATTCAAATATCTCGCGGGAGTTCTATTCATTGTCGTAGGATTTAGGAATTGATCTGTAGCTTTTGGGTTCGAATTGCAAGTTAGATGGATGATTACTGATTTTTTTTCAATTATCATTCTCGGTGTCTTTAGAGCAGTGTTATGTTTAGAATTACTGTCACTGTAATTATAGTGACCTCACATACCTTACCTCTAATATAACTATATAAGATAGAAAACCCATGCCTCCAGATAATTGTATACTTAAATTTATTTTAAGTAATTTCAACTTAATTTTGAGAGTTGTATTTTCTTGTTCTGGAGTCTGGACCCTAGTCACCAAATCGGGTGTCCGGAAAAAATCTGAGAATTAATCACAATTTATTGTAAAAGTCGAGAATTAATTGCAAATTTTGCTACTTTAAAAAAAAATCCATTTTTTGGGGTCAAAATTGCGATTAAAATTTGATTTATTTGTTTTAGGAATAAATCACATTTTATTCGCAACTTTTCAAAAAGTTACCAAATTTGGTGACTATTATGTGGGGTTCGGAACTGGTAGAGATATGATATCACAGTATTGTAGCACTTGGGTGAACTGTGCTGATGGGATTCAGCGTGTTCATATGTTTGTATGAAACTATGGATAATAATATCTAAGATCTTGGATATGATGTCATTTGCTCTTAAAAAAGGGGCGAACGTAAGAACCATTCATGACCTGAGTGGTTCTTATAGTTTGCTTATGATTTGGTGCTCTTTTTTTCTATTATGAATTATTTTTTATATGCATTTTTCATGTTTTTATTTTGAGAATACATTACTTCTGAGGAACATTTCTGGTGTGAATGAACTTGACAAAGCTTTATGAGGTAACAACAATTAGATGCAAAACCCTCTTAATCCGTGCAATTCACATCTAGTTATATTATTTTTGTGATATAGTTCACAGATCTGTCAAGCTTTCTGTACATAAATTATCACAATTTAACTGAGCTTCTTGAGCAGCTGTGTCCATAGTATACGACTACAGTTTAAATAATATTATCCACATTCTGAAAGTTTTATATGGGAATTCTATATAGCAATGGAAGTATGACAATATTGCAACCTTGAGGTCCTAGGTTCAATCCCAGCTTACCCATCGGTAAATTAAAAAAGGAGTCCCGAGTGAAGCGGATTTTGATAAATGCGCCTAAATGCCCCCTCCCCTCTCACTCTCTCTCTCAAGAAAAAAGGATGGATTCTCTTCTTTCAACAAAATCATACTGGTAGGATAGCCCAGAATATTCTATGGGAGATTGGAAACATTGAAGTGTGGTGATGATTTCATATTTGACCATTCGGGTGTAGTCCTTAGTGACTGTTTTCTCTGGCCGGATTGAGTTTTATGCCTCCCTAGAAGCCAAAATGTGGGTTGCTCTTGTGAGAATCCACCTGTTGGAGCTACCTCCGCTTCTGATCTCCACGAGGGTGGAAGGTGAATCTGTGTCATGAGATGGTTTAGAGGGTAGAGCACAACTTCAGCTTCTTGATGGTTTTGAGGAATCAATCGATTTTTTGAAGGCCTCCCTCTCTCCTTTAGTTGTATCTTCTTTTGCATTTCTTGGTTGGATTACCTTCCTTATGGCCTGCTCCGTGCTGCATCATTTCTTCTTTGTAGCTTTTGTCTTCAGCTTTGACTGCAGCACAGGATTAATGGAGCATTAAGAATAAAGGGAAACCATCTGATCAAACAAGGGACTGCAGGTGAATGCAGGAGCACTACGAGGGAGCAGCATTCGCTTCCTTCTTCTGAAACTGGATTTCTTACGTCCGTTGTTTGTTTATCTTTTTCCCTTTGAGAGTCATGTGAAACGAGTGGCAGCTAAGAGAGCAGTTCATGTCCAAAAGGGTCACCTTTGTAACAAAGTAGGAAGAGGATTTCCAGTTCCATGGGATGGAGTTCTTAATATTGTGCTTGGTCAAAATAGAAGGATTACTTCATCAACTTAGTGCAGGAATGTTGTTATAGGTGGCGGGTTGATAAAACCGGACCTATATACTTAAGTATGTGACACATTGATGTGACACGGGCACTAATTGAGATCTGGAATGTCTAGGGTTTTCGAGTTTGCATGACCCCCCTCTCTTGCCAAGATAAATTTAGTGGCGATCGTTTAGAATTAGGGTTTGGTAGAAGAAATAGATGAGATGAGAAGAGAAGAGGAGGAGATGATAGAATATTAGGGTTGTGATTTGGGATTAGTCAGACCACATATTATTATTATTATTTTTTTTTATAATTAAAGCTGAGTGGAGGGATAAGGGACCTCGCCCTACAAGTAAAGAACAAGGCAAAAACACATACAACAACAAGGAAAACCAACCTCAAGGGGTTAGGGCAGCAGGCCAAGTACTTGCTTCCATAAGCAAGAGACCTGAGTTCGAATCCCCTCATCTCCTTGAGGCCACCCTAGGGATTTATATCCCGTGCTGACCAGACATGTGTTAATTTGGGGTGCGCACGTGCCCCTGGGATTAGGCGGGTGCTTTAAGAGGCCCGGATATTCAGGTCTTCAAAAAAAAAAAAAAAACAAGGAAAACCACCCAGTTGCTAAGAGAGCTTCGACAATGCCATCACCCCCTAAACAGCGAGGGACGCAAGCCACAAAAACATAACTAGAAAGCCCAAGGAACAAAAACATAACTAAAAAGCCCTAAAAGAAAGCTCAGAGAACAAGATGTTCAAACTAAGAATCCAAGGGAAGGAAAACTTGCAAGACACAGACCTAATGCAGAGCCAACATAAAACTACACCCTCCATCAATGCCCCCTAAGTTAGAAATACAGTCCCTAATCGAAAACGGCTAAATAATCTTTTGCTCTGAGGCCACTGCAAAATTTTAATTTGGATTTTTCCAACGAGCATCGAAATCTGCATCTCCTTTCCTTAAAAAATTATCTTGTTCCTTTCTTTCCATATCATCCATAGAACCGTGAAAGGAACTAGACTCCAGATTTTGCCTTGTCGTGAGCCTCCACAACTATATTGACACGCTTCAAGAACTGAACCGCATGAGCTCGGCATAGCCCAAGACACTTTGAACCATTTGAGCAAGAAGCCCCACATAACATAAGCTGAATCACAATGGATAAAAAGATGAGCAACATCCTCTTCAGCCCTCTTGCACATGACACACCTATTTGCCAATGAGAAACCCCTAGAAATTAAATTATCAACAGTTAAAATCTTATCAACCACTACTTGTCAGGCAAAGGTGATAACTCTATTAGGATTTTGACTTCTAAATTCGCAGCCACGAGAGATTCGAAGTAACAGCTCCCGCTAATTTCTTGTACTCCATATTAACCTTGAATTGTCCATTCGAGCAGTCAATCCAAGAAGGAGAATCATACTTCGAGGGGTTGAAAGAGAGGAACAAATTAAAGAGGCTTAGAAGGCTGGTAACCTCACTAATCTCAACTTCATAGAGCCTTCTTGAAGTAACTAAATTCCAAAAAATCCTACCTTCGGAATCAGACTCTGCCATCTCTAAAACTGACGCTTGCTGGTTAACAGAGATCCTATAAACATTAGGAAAAAGGGCTTTAAGGGGCTGGGCAAGCAGCCAACTATTATGTCAAAAGGGTCTGACCACATACTATTAATATATCTCCCCCTTTACAATAGAATCTCATGTACCTTACTAACACTCGTATTATCTATGTTATACCTACTATGACACCGACACTAGTACACTAGTGACACCAACTACATGGGCACTGGAAGAGATGAGGAATGACTAAGAAGGTGGAGCCCTTGGTTCCAACGATAGTGAAGGTTAAGGTACACAGGTCGAGTTTTTAGTTAGTCATTGAGGTCCCCTAAGGGACATTAAAATGCAAGAAGACTGAGGAAGGCCACAAGGGCTGGATGATCAGTCAGTACTTGGCATTAAGGAAGACAATGGCTGTGTTGACCCATGAGTTCTAGTTCTGCTTCAGGTCAAACAAAGACCTCTATGAAGGTGAAGGATATATTTTTTTCATTACGGGAGAAAAAGCTATTAACTGAAAATTTTCCATGGCAAAAATTTTATTTGGGATCATGGATCAAAATGTCGTCTGATACCAATACGTATCGGTATCGGACCCTAACGATACGGTACATTAAATGTACCGTATCGTCTTATATATATAATATATGTAAATGCCGGACCATACATTGAACATTCAATGTATCGTCTGGTACAATACTGTTCCGGTTCGTATTGTCCGATACGTACCGGTTTTTTGCTCGGACGATACGTACCGGTTTTCTGACATTTTGATCCATGTTTGGGATGAGGCGATGTTGATAGTTGTTTTTATTGACATTTGGTACTGGAATTTTTTGTGACTTGGAAAGCAAGATTACCAGTGACAGCTTAGGTTCATACGTTATTGGAGAAGTTGATCGGGTTACTGACTTCTCCTACCTCTCGCACCTTACATCTAGTAATTCACCTGACCATAATACGTCTCTGTGGATGCTCTGTAGACTGTCTACAGAGAAGATGAATCGGATTTAAGGTGGGTATGATAGCTTTAGTAAAATGGTTTTTATACAAACATCTGTCGATAAAGGGTGATCGGGGTACTAGACAGCTGTTGGTGATTTGGGTCAGTAGTTGAGCCCAAATCATAGTGATACAACAGGCCCTATGAGTTGGTTCTCCTTGGGTCCAAATCTCACGGGCTTGTACCAACAGTTATGTTTCACAACACAACATGCGTATCCTTCATCTCCTGTACTGTTGGAACTCTTATGGGACTATTTCTAAACCCTCAAAAAATGCTTCTTAGAGAGAACCGTAGCTGGAGAACGTGAAGACAACTGTGGAATCTGCCGTATAAGATGTCCATACTCCTCCTCCTCCATTGGTTCCCTTTATTTTAATTATATCAAAAGGAAGGTGATGCGGGAACTTGCTAAATGCAATGCTAGGGCTGAGATTAGGATTAAAATTAATGTAATCAATTAAAAAATAACAATTTCTCATAACAAATTACCACGAAAATTCTAGAAATTCAATTAGGTGATTTAATTTCGGCTCAAAATAGCGTTACTTTCGTGTACGTTCCCTATCGCGGATCTAGAAGACTAGGGTTCTTATGAACGGCTAGATCTCCGATAGTTTTAGGGCGTCGAACGAACTCGCAAGCGGGTTCTCTCGATACCAAACGAAAATAAAAGGCTAATAAAATTAATGATGAACAAAATATAATTAGGATTACGCTACTTACGCAAACCGTAGAACTAAAGAAGATAGAGATGGAAGAAGAGTTGGCCTCGCACCAAACCGCAAGCGGGAATCGAAGAATCAGTCTCCGTTTTGAGAGAATCACACCCTCACGAAAGTTAAAAACTCTCAATTTTGCATAAGCAATTTTCATTAACCAAAAAGTAATAATAAAAGTGTTTACAAGCCTTTAAATAGGCTAACCAATGCATAAAATTAGAAATCCTAGTATAACTCTAATTCCTAATTCAAATAAAAGAAATATTCTAATTCTTCTAAAACAATAAAGTCCTAAACAATAAGGAAACTAATCCTATTTCTAATAAAAGAAACAACTCTTACTTTCTAAAATAAAATAATAAAAGAAACTAATCCTAATTCACTTAGGATTCATGAAATTCGTCACTTTATGTGCAGCCTCCAAAAACTGACTATAACTTCTTCAATACTTGTCGGAATTGCTCAAATTTTGGCTCGTTGGAAAGCTACTTCGATAAGCTTTCAAATATGATCAATTTCGTATCAATCCGACTTCGTTTGACACTTCAAAATAGGCCAAACATAAAAGTGACGGGATCATAAGTTACTCTTCTTTTGATAAGTTACGTTTCTCCTTTCGCCTTCGATATGTTATGGGCGGGGTGCTTGAATCGGATGTCCCCATCAACTCTCCCCGGGTTAGACGGATTCATCCCCGATGAATGCTGGTAGTGATAAAGGTCCAAAAGATTCGGATCAAGCTGCTGAAATTCCTCCTGTGTAATCCAAGCATTCTTTGTGTCGGCCTTGTTCTTCCACTTGACCAAGTACTTCTGAAGTCCCCCATGGTTGGTGGATACAATCTGATCTTTCAGCACATCTTCGATGATCTCACAGATTTGCCGAGTAGGTGGGGGTAACGGTGTGGGAAGGGGAATAATTGGGTCATCGGATGTAGAAGGCTCAAAGGAGTTGGCAGGGATGGTTGAAGGGCCATGGAATGGAACAAGGTCCTCCACATTGAAAGTCGTGCTAATCCCCAATTCCGGCGGAAGATCTAAGATATAAGCATTAGAACCGGCATGCTTCAAGATCTGATAGGGTCCAGCACCACGAGCTTGTAACTTCTTTGCAACTCTTTGTGGGAATCGCTCGGGTCTATTCCGAACCATCACAAAACCACCCTCTTGGAATTCTTTGAACCGTTTATGAGAATCTGCAGAGAACTTGTATTTTTCATTCTTTAAATTAATTCTTTTCTTAATCTCAGCATGCAACTCATGAATGCGATGCGCAAATGTGGATGCAGATTCTGATGACCAATGATGAATGGACATTGGAATGAGATCTACTGGTGTCCTAGGTTTATACCCATGCACAATTTGGAACGGACTCATACCTGTGGTTCTATTAACCGAATTGTTATATGCAAACTCAAATGACGTGTAAGATGGAATCCCAACTCCTAATGTGCTCGCCCACTAGACACCTTAATAGATTTCCTAAACTCCTATTAACAACCTCGGTTTGCCCGTCAATTTGGGGATGATAAGCAGATGAAAATTGTAGTCGAGTCCCCATTTTGTGCCATAGTGTCTTTCAAACATAACTGACAAATTTAACGTCAGCCGTGACACTATCGCCTTTAGGCAAACCGTAGACGAACGACCTCATTAAATAACAGGTAGCAATGTGACTAGCATCGAGGTCTTCGCATAATGAAGTGGACCATCTTAGAGAAACGGTCCACAACAACGAACACCGAATCGTGCTTTGAGGGTTTTAGGAGGCCTAACGCGAAGTCCATTGATAGGTCTTGCCACGGTGTGTGGCACCCTGCAAAGGTGTATACAATCCTGTTCTCTTTGCTTTGCCAACCGGTAAACACGACATCGGCCGATAATTTTGGCAACATCTCCGTGAGATTGGGCCAATAGAATCGGCCTTCCACTAATGCGATGCTTTATCATGACCTAAATGGCCAAAGAACCCTCCCGCATGTAATTCTAAACGAGAAAGTTTCGCAAAGAAGTGCTGAATACACAATCGGTGTTTCAAGAACAAATACCCCTCCTGTAGGGTATATTTACTCCCTCTGACAGGTTGTCCACTCACAAGTGAGGCATGCTCTTCGCCAAAATCCGGACATGTGGGGTAATCCTCCACGAGGCGTTCGAATCCGGTTACCTCAACACTTAATGAGTGCAACGTCGCCATTCTACGGCTAAGCGCCATACCACTCGATTCACCACACCGGCCCTATGTTTCAGCACGAAGGTAAACCCTTGAAGTTGTTCAACCCATTTCGCATGTCGTGGGTTTAACTTCTTTTGAGAATTCAAAAATCGTAGGGCTTCGTGGTCCGAGAACAAGACGAATTCATGTGGTAGTAGATAGTGTTTCCAATATTTAAGGGATTGGACTACCGCGTAGAATTCTTTGTCGTAGGTCGAGTACTTCTGCCTGGCCTCATTTAGCTTTTCACTGAAATAAGCTATCGGATGGCCCTCTTGGCTCAATACTCCTCCAATACCTATGCCTGACGCGTCACACGCAACTTCAAAGACCTTAGAGAAGTCAGGAAGGCGCATGACAGGAGCTTCCGTCATTCGAAACTTAATCTCCTTGAAAGCCTTAGCCGCCGCAGGTGTCCATTTAAACTCCCCTTTTCTGATGCAATCGGTGATAGGGGAAGTTACCGTACTGAAATTACGGATGAACCGCCTGTAAAATGTGGCTAACCCATGGAAGCTACGGACTTCATGAATGTTCCGAGGTTCGGGCCATTCAACAATAGCCGTGACCTTTTCGGGGTCCGCAGTCATTCCATTAGAGGTCACGACAAACCCTAAGAAGACAACGCGATGTGACATGAACGTGCACTTCTTCAGGTTCGCTTACAACTTCTCTTCTCGGAGAGTCACACAAACTTGCCTTAAATGGTCCAAGTGTTGTTCCTTGTTGTGGCTGTAGATGAGGATGTCGTCAAAATAAACAAGGAACTTGCCGATGAAAGGCCGTAACACTTGCGTCATGATACGCATAAATGTACTCGGGGCGTTCGAAAGCCCAAAAGGCATGACAAACCATTCGTCCAAACCATCTTTGGTTTTGAAGGCAGTTTTCCATTCGTTCCCGGGACGAACTCGAATTTTATGGTATCCACTCTTCAAATCGATCTTCGAAAAAATTGTGGCACCTACCATCATGTCTAACATATCGTCCAATCTTGGTATGGGGATCCGATACTTGACCGTGATCTTGTTAATCGCGCGACTATCCACACACATCCTCCAAGTTCCGTCTTTCTTGGGTGTGGGAGCAGTACGCACGGCTACGTGACTCAAGCTTTCCTTTATGAACCCCTTTTGGAGAAGCTCATCAACTTGCCTTTTTAACTCCGAGTGTTCGGATGGGTTCATACGATAGTGGGGCAAGTTGGGTAAGGTAGCTCCAGGGACTAAATCGATGGCGTGTTGGATGTCCCGTAGAGGTGGTAATTCATTTGGAAGGTCTTCGGGAAAGACACCCGCAAACTCACTCAAGATTGGTTTGACCACTTTTGGAACCTCAACGCCTGATTCTTTGGACTTTTCAACTGTGACAAGGACATAGACGATGTCTTCTGTCTTAGCGCCTTGTTCAAACTCAAGAGGGCTAACGATGTGAATGGCCTTAGATGTCGTCTCTCTCTCTAATAGGCCTTTATCACTTGACTTTGTTGACTTCACTGTGGGTGCCTTTGGAGGTAACGGATTAAGTTGTATTTTCTGACCTTTGTGAGTGAAGGAACACACGTTCGATCGACTGAATAGTGTAACATCCATGTCATACAACCAAGGCCTCCCAAGGATGATATGCCCCACATCCATGGGCACAACATCACACTACAAGGTGTCCTTATACGATCCGAATTGTATAGGAACCTGACACATTTGTGAAACAGGGATGGATGATGAATTAACCCATGCAATCTTATAGGGTCGTGGGTGAGTTACTAAGAGCCCTAAACGAAACTGTACTTTCAGAAACCACATTGGTACAACTTCCACTATCAACAAGGACTCGACAGGCTTTTATTCCACACGTGGCTATAGTATAAAAGATATTATCCCGTCGCCAATCATCACTCTCCTTTGATTGGGCTAGAACACATCTAACCGCAAGAATCCGCGAGGTATTATCCTCCCCAACGGGATTGGAGACATCCCTAAGACACGCCATTGTTCGTTCATCTACACAATCTTCTTCATCACTAGGGAACGACTCAGGCTCGTACACTTCAACAGTACCCTCATTATGCTCATTTTCGGTGTCCTCAGCTATGAACAAATTTCGGGATGGGCATTGTGCTGCAAAATGCCCGATGCCGTGACACTTATAACATTTATTTTGACCACCACTCTTGGGGCCTTCGAGCATTGAACTCTTACCCTTATCGACTCGAGTTACCGGTGTAGTAACGGGGTTGGACCTAGCAAACGGGGCACTAATGTTGGGCTTTGACTCAGGTGCATTGAACCGATAACTAGACTTATAACTAGATGGAGTACTAGTTTTGAGGTATCGCTCTAGCTCTTCGACTCTAGGGAAACATTCGTCTAGATTATCAACAGGGTACGGAATAAGTTCCCTTTGCAGTTCTGGGCGAAGGCCCATTCGAAATCGGGATAGGGTAACCTTTTTCGGTTCAGTCACATCGGCCTGGGTCTTTAGTTCTTCGAATTTATCGATGTATTCAGTGACCGATGAATTTCTTTGACGCAATGAATGCCACTGATCAAGAATGCATTCCTCGTAGGATAGAGGAACATATTTATCGTTCAACTGGTCCTTCATCTCTTCCCAAGTGGAAATGGGAGTAAGACCGTTGGATTGTCTCCGGCGCTCTAAACCCATCCAATAAAATCGAGCTTGGCCTGTAAGTTTGACCTTTGCAAAGCGGACCTTTCGCTCTTCGGACATGGCGTACCACTCGAAGTAGTTCTCCATACTGGTGACCCACTCGAGAAAGATTTTAGGTTGCCTTTTCCCGTCAAAAGTAGGGGCATCCATTTTTACTGATTTCATGATTTTATCGTCCTGTTCGGTGTGAATTTCGCGACGATGAGGAACTTCTCTCCTACGATCATGGGTGATGACTCTATTGGGGTTTTCGGCGATGAGCTCATTGATTTCTTCCATGCGGGTTTCTAAAGCTTCATGCCGGATTTGTAGGCCTTGCAACTGTTGTTGCACCTGATTGTGGTGTTCATCCATCCGGGCGGTCATGTCTCTAATCAGGGCTTCTACCTTGTTGGGATCCATGATGATGCAAGGAAATTTCAGACAAAGACTAGACTAAATTTAGACAAAAAAAAAAAGACGAAAATTTTCAGACAAAAGGTAGACGAAAATTTTCAGACAAAAGCCAGACAAATTTTTTTAGACAAAATCCAGACGATTTTTAAGACAAAAGCCAGACAAAAATTCAGGCAAAAGTCAGACGAAAATGTTAGACAAAAGACAGACGGATCGGATTTTTTTTTTTTTTTTTTTTTTTTTTAAACCAAAAAATTAAAAAAATAAAAAATAAAACCTATATGAGCACTAAAACCCTAAAACTAAATTGATGCTCTGATACCAATTTGATGCGGGAACTTACTAAATGCAATGCTAGGGCTGAGATTAGGATGAAAATTAATTTAATCAATTAAAAAATAACAATTTCTCATAACAAATTACCACGAAAATTCTAGAAATTCAATTAGGTGATTTAATTTCGGCTCAAAATAGCGTTACTTTCGTGTACGTTCCCTATCGCGGATCTAGAAGACTAGGGTTCTTATGAACGGCTAGATCTCCGATAGTTTTAGGGCGTCGAACGAACTCGCAAGCGGGTTCTCTCGATACCAAAATAAAAATTAATAAAGTTAATGATGAACAAAATATAATTAGGATTACGCTACTTACGCAAACCGTAGAACTAAAGAAGATAGAGATGGAAGAAGAGTTGGCTCGCACCTAAAGCATGAAAGGAATCAAGAATCGCTCTCCGTTTTGAGAGAATCACACCCTCACGAAAGTTAAAAACTCTCAATTTTGCATAAGCAATTTTCATTAACCAAAAAGTAATAATAAAAGTGTTTACAAGCCTTTAAATAGGCTAACCAATGCATAAAATTAGAAATCCTAGTATAACTCTAATTCCTAATTCAAATAAAAGAAATATTCTAATTCTTCTAAAACAATAAAGTCCTAAACAATAAGGAAACTAATCCTATTTCTAATAAAAGAAACAACTCTTACTTTCTAAAATAAAATAATAAAAGAAACTAATCCTAATTCACTTAGGATTCATGAAATTCGTCACTTTATGTGCAGCCTCCAAAAACTGACTATAACTTCTTCAATACTTGTCGGAATTGCTCAAATTTTGGCTCGTTGGAAAGCTACTTCGATAAGCTTTCAAATATGATCAATTTCGTATCAATCCGACTTCGTTTGACACTTCAAAATAGGCCAAACATAAAAGTGACGGGATCATAAGTTACTCTTCTTTTGATAAGTTACGTTTCTTCTTTCTCCTCCGATATGTTATGGGCGGGTGCTTGAATCGGATGTCCCCATCAGAAGGCCTCACATCGAAAAGGGAACCAATGGGAGGCCTCCTCCATTGGTTCCCTTTCTAGTGGTCATATTGTGCCTTTCCCCTCTTCAATCTTTTCCCAAGCAAGGAGGATAAGAGCAGTATTCAGTATTAAAGTGCAAAAAGGAAAAAAAAAAAAAAAAAGAATTTGACGCAAGAAGAGAAAAAAGGGTGGGGGTGGGGGTGGGGGGGAGGGGGAGTGCAGCTGCTGGCTAACTTACAGTTTCCTATGTGGACACCTTGATATGAGAGTGCTTAAATTCTTTTATTTGTTATTTAGGAAGGTTGGTTTAGTTAGTAGATTTTTTATTATTTTCCTTAGTCATCTTCTTTTTTTCTTCCACATGTTACCAATCTCTGATCTAGTCCAATTCACTTCTTCCAATTGATTACACATCATGTTAATTTCACGTGGCCCAAAAAACACATCCATCATGGGATCAGTGCCATCCAATCGAAGCACTTCAATATGGACCCTGCATTGGATATGAACAATGGACTCTATCAAAGAGCCCTGATTGAATGGTTAGACTCCTTTGATGTATCACTAATTTTAGGCTAACATGACCTCATATCCCATGATGATTTGCAATTTGGACAAATTGGGTTGGTCAAGGATGTGTGCCACGTGGCAAAAAAACTGCATGAGTGAGCATTCCATTTCTTGATGCAGATGATGTCGCATTAATCCTATTCATATATGATTTGTGTCCAAATCTGGTCTTTGTGTAATCCAATCTTAAACAAATTCTAACTCGCATGCACTTATACCCATAGTCTCCAAGTCGGGTTCGGCAAGGTTAAAATTCAGGAAAATCCGGCAAAATTTCCTAAGTTTGGGGAAATATTTGGAGGAAAATTGGAGAGAAAGATAAGATTAAGTATAATTTTTTTAAAAAATCACGATTTATTGAAAAAGATGTGAATTGTTTGCAAATAATTCGCGAATTATCCGCGATTTTTTAAACTATTTGTGAATAATTTGGCATTAATTCGCAGGCAAATTTGCAAATTAGAATTTTGATATTCGGAGAATTTGGTGACTATGCCTATACCAACAGTCCAACACAGACATGTACTCGTGAATCGTGACAGAAACCGCAGGGGTACAGAGACACACTGGCACTCATGGTTGTCACTCTGGTTAATGCACATCTATGCAGTATATATTTATAAATTTAGAGTTCCTATTGTTTAATATGCTGATTATGGTTTTCATAAAGTTTTCTAATGTTTAATTTTGGTTTTCAGGTTCTGTACCACGACTTTGCAGGATCCATGCAAAATGGTGTCAAACACACCCATTTGACTAAAAGATAAATTGGTCATATTCAGAAATTTTTGGTTCATTATAACGGCCGTTCAAACTACGGCATGGCATGAATTAAAAAAAATTATACGGAAGATTTTATGTTCTTTTTCACTCACAAATTTCTGGAGATGTTAACTGTAAAATGTAAATATTCTCGAGGTATTATCTGGGATCTTTGGCGCAGAAGTAACAGATGTAATTATTGTAATATTCTTAAAAGCTTTCTATTTGTAGTCTGTTATATTGTTTTATAAATGTAAAAAAAAAAAAAAGAAGCATTGTCTTCGGGAGATACAGGGCGCGAAAAATTATACGGAAGATTTTATGTTGATGATAAGCTCTGACTACTTACACACTAGATTAGCACTGTTGCACATTAAAAGAAAGACTTGTTATTTATGGGCGCTGTGCCATTTGGAACATCATCTAAGCCATCTGATTTTATGGCCACGCTGTAAAGATCCTTTGTACCAAAGATTGGCATGTAACACGATCTGTATCATCTGATTCAAGGCAATCAGAGCTTATCATCTGATTCAAGACAATCAAAGCTCGTCATCTGACTCAATGGTTGACTGTGTTGAATCAAATGATAAAGATTGTTTTACATGCCAGTTTTTGGCACCAAAAATCTTTACAGTCGTGGCTTTCAAACAAGACAACTTTAATCGGTTTTCATGTGCACAGGTCCCAGAAATACCAAGTCTTTCTAAACTATCGTGCAAATCTCGTGTGCAAGTAGTTGCTCCTATCCCCAGTCATACCTTATCTATAGGGAAGAAACATACATTCTTGTATTGGATCAGCATCTTCCATCCTTGGGTCTGCTTGCCTTGCGAGTGGTCTGCCTTGTGTAGGGATGTCAATGGATTGAGTTAGACCAGGTCGGGCCATGATTCAATTTGGTCCAGCCCGAAATTTCAGTTCACCCTACCCGCCAAACGGGCCAAGGTTACATGCCCAACCTGACCTGAAAACCTGGTCTGGTGAAAATCATATTTGACATGATCCTACCTAATCTGACTCAATCCAACCTTCAGTTCACGTACTTCATGGCCCAATCCGACCTGAAGGGACATGGTTATATTCTTGACCATGTTTAAAATCGGTCGTGAGGGCCGACTTGGGTGTCAAAGTTGATGGATGGTGAAGGATCGTTACATAGAAAGCCTCCTCCTTCAAGGGGCAGAACCACCAAAATCTCTTGATTGATGAGATAGCAGGCCTAAGTGTTCGTATCTTCAGTTACTAAACTACCTAAAGAGGGGATATTTGCACTAGGAGGTATATGGCTGTTTTTTTGGTATAAAATTCTATGTAGAAGAAAGTGGTAAAACTTAACATTTGTAATAAAAGATCATTAGGTTCTTCTTTGGCATCAAACTACATCTCTTTGACAAAAAGAGATAATGGCTCCTGACCAAACATTGAAACACCAAAATAGCTTTACACAACAATTCTCACAGATATTATTGAGTTCTGAATTCCCACACGTCACTTCAAGAAGCCGTAAGTACCAATGGTTCTTGTTCCTTCCAGCTTACCATTTAGTTATTTATTTGAAAAGAGCTAACAACCCCATTGGCATCCTCAGTTTTAGGGGTGTCAATGTGAAGATATTGGAAGCACGTGTACATGAACAATTGAGTCGAATAACCACCTTCCTCACAAAAAATAAAAATAAAAATTGAATAACCACCATATTTAAGGTGAAAAGGTGCATTGGTCAGAATTTATATGGTTAGAATTGTTTTATCCATAGCATTTTTAGAACTATCTATGCTCACATGATGATCCTCCAAGTAGACGCAAACCCAACATGCTCAACTATCTATGTTGGCTTCACATGATGATCCTCCGAGTAGTCACAAACCCAACATGCTCATGTGAACGATCCACAAGTTCGTCTTTTGGATGGTCTATATCCCACACAATCACATCAATTTAAGACTTGTAGGTTCTAACCATCCGATGACTCATCTCTTCTTTATGGATAGTTTAGAGTAAACATGGTCTGATGTTTAGGTGCTCCCAACTGCAATAAATCGTTAGCTATGGACTCTTTAGAAAGTGGCAAAACAAGTGGATGGTTCTAGATATAACGTTATGTTTATCAAGTGGCTGGGAAAAGAGATCCACTTTATAGCTCTATGGGTAGGTAACACACTTAAACATAGTCCCATATCGTTAAATCAGAAGCTTTATTCGGCGTTATATTACAAAGCTGTATACTAACTATTGTCTCTTCGGAGACATCCGATAAAATTGGAACGATACAGAGAAGATTAGCATGGCCCCTGCGCAAGGATGACACGCACAAATCGAGAAATGGTCCAAATTTTTTTTGACTTTTTCTTATATTACTTCTTTTCACCCCGATGCGTCAGAGAAAACGAAATGGCGGCAAGGCGTTCCCATAACTACCGGATCCGCATTCAAAGATTACTCTCTAAATTCTAACACAATTTTTTACTTCTCTCTCTAATGGCCTCCGTCTTCGTTCCATCTTCCTTTCTCTCTCATAACAAATTCACACCTTCTCATATCGATTCGATTTCAAATTTTAGACCTCAATTCGTTTCCTGTTCTCTGGGATTCCAGACGAGGAAGAAGAGATCGAGAATTAGGGGCCCAGTTTGCAAAGCTGCTGCTTCCGTCGTCTTCCGCGATCTCCAAGCAGACGATTTTAGACATCCACTGGATAAACAGGTCAATTTTATTGTTTTTATCATCTTCAATTCAGATTTCATGCGGAGTTCTCTTCATTGCTTTATGGATTGATGTATGGCTTTTGGATTCGAATTGCTTATTAACTGGACGATGATTGATTATTTCTTAATTATCGTTGTTTACTCTTGGTTTCTTTAGGGCAGTGTTTATTTTTATAATTACTTGTCACTGTAATTAAGTGACCACACATTCCTTACCGTCTAATTTAAGAAAATTGTATAATTAAAATTATTTTAAATAATTTTAAAGTTTTCAACTCAATTTCGAGAGCTGTGTCTTGTTTCTGGACTCTGGAGCCTAGTCACCAAGCCGCAGTTTGGGAATATGTGGGGAAGAGGAAAATTCAGCAAAAGATCAAAGTTTAGTTAAAAAGGGGGGAAAGCGGGAAAATTAAAGAAAATAAGAAAAATACCGAAAAAGTTTATCGCCATTTAACCATGAAATTCACTACTATTAAAAAAATGTGATTTTTTTGAAAAAGTTGTGATTAAAACGTGATTTATTCATGATTTAGGAATAAATCATGTTTTATTCGCAATTTTTTCAAAAGTTTGCCCAATTTGGTGATTATGATCTGGCCTGGTAGAGATATGATATCACAGATTCACAGTATTGTAGCAATTGGGTGAACTAGTTGATGAGGTTTAGTGTTGTTCATATATTTATATGAAACTATAGATCACATCACGATTTAAGGTCTTGGATATGATGGTGCTGAGCAGCATGATGGTGCTTCTCATTTGCTCTTATAAAGAAAGAATCGTTCATGACCTGAGTGTGCCAAAGAAAAATATGCAGTATCATATACTTTGCTTAGGATTTGGTGCTTTTTTGTTTTGAATATACATCTATTTTGACATGCATTTTTCATTTTTTTCAGAATACATTACTTTTGAAGACCATTCCTGGGCTGAATGAACTTGGCAAAGCTTTATTAGGTAATGACAACAAAATTCAAAACCCTATTAATCAGTGCAATTCACATCTAATTATATCGTTTTTGTGATGTATTCCATAGATCTGTCAAGATTTCTGTAAATTGTCATCACTATTAAACTGAGCATCTTGAGCAACAGTGTCTGTGTCCATAACATAGGACTATAGTTAAAATTATATTATCCACATTCTGAAAGTTGCTATATGAGAATCCCATATAGCAATGGAAAGTTGACTATTGCAACATTGAGGTTGCAGGTTCAATCCCAGCTTACCCGTCCCAAAAACAAAACAGGCGATTTCTGTTCCTGGCAAGTGGTACTTTTTTTTTTTGAACAGTAGTAAGGAATTATCTGAAGGGAAAACTAATATAAAACAAATAAAAAATAAATAAACGAATATAAGAAAGGAATTTAATAAAAATGAAACAAGGAAAAAGTACATAAAGGTAGTAAGGAAAAGAAAGAACCCAAAGAGCCTACTCTCACACGAACCCAGTAGCAGTGGCAGCCCAGGACCCCAAAAATCTATCCCCGATAGAGTTTCCTGCCTCTCTAGAAGCCAAAATGTGTGCTGCTCTTGTGAGAATCCACGTTCTGTTGGAGCTACATCTGATTCTGACCTCCATGGCGGTAGAAAGCCCTTCTGTGTCATGAGATGGTTTAGAGGATAGGCTCGGTTGCAGCTTCTTGATGCTTTTGAGGAATCAATCGATTTTTATTTTTTTCAAGATCTCCCCCTCCTTTAGTTGTATGTTCTTTTGCTTTTCTTAGTTGGATTACCTTCCTTTTGGCCGGCGCCTTGCTGCATCAATCTTCTTTGTAGGGTTCTCATGGCATGACTACTATCAGATAATAATTGTTGAAATATTAAAATACAATTAAATGTGGATGTTTTCAACATAAAAGATTGTTTACTTTGTTTTTGGTCATAGGTTTGTTTAGAACTTGAGGGTTGCAAATAAAACTTGCAATTTGCTTAGCAAAAAAAAAAATTGCAGTTTTTTGTACTGTTGTGTTCAATTTATTATTCTTATAATTTTGGTTTCATTCTCTTTTTTGATAATGTAGGGTATTCTACTCATCAAATGTGCATTTCAACAGGATTTGCAGCTGGGCTTCTATGAGAAACTACTCCTATATTCCAAATTCAATGTGCATTTCAACAGGATTTGCAACAGGGTTTCTATGAGAAACTACTCATATATCACAAATTTATATGTCCGAAGATGTCCCTGCATACATTTTATTGTTAATTTGCAAAATTTTGAAGTAGGTGACTAGTCTCCCACCTCGCATGAGTTTCTGAACCATGCTAGTATCTAATCTATGCACCTGCCACTTCTATATGCATACAATAAGTGCGTGCATGTGCATAGAAATGCCAATCAAATAGGTACTACTGATCCAGGGGGGATCCAAGCAGGCATTTCTAGCATTACCACCTAGTGGGTAGTGTGGCCGCTTCATTATCAAAGGCATTACTGCCACCTCTTAAGCTATAGAGTCTTGTGTGGGATATCTATTATAATTCTGGTACCAAAATTTTGAACTTTTTTAGACTCCTAAATTAGGAATCATAACATCTGTGTATCCAATGTAAACTTTAGGAGGCAGTGGTTGATTTGACAGATGTTTAAACCATGTTTACCCAATTTGCTAGGGACTTTGAAGTTTGAACTGTTCCCTGGTTTGGTTCCGTTCGGTTTAGCTGAATCAGTTTGGTCCAGTTCATCTGGATCGGTTCATCGATTTAAACTTACAATAAAATTTGAAAACCATATTTGATGTGATTTGATCCCAGATCTCCTATGTTATGACTTAACCAACAAGCTATTAGTGTTGGCATAAAAGTATATCATTAATAGAAATATTTTAATATTTTCATTTAAAACTCATCAAATGTAGTATATTTTTATATAAAACTCATCCTACACATAGTGAACTGGTTTCGCTCGAGAGTGGTGAACCACAAATGCCAATCTGAACTGAGCAAACCAACAAACCTAGAAACATCGGTTTGAAATATGCTCCATTGTAACATTCTAATGGACTGATTGCAACTCTTTAGTGTCTGTGTGTCACACTCTCTTATGCATAATAGAGTTGATACTCTTAAACTCAAAACCGTGAACATTATGTTTTCCACCCTTCTAACTAGTAAAGTAGTAATATCACTTTATGTTCTATTTCAATGAAAAGATTGTTTAAAATCTTGTTATCAAAGCCTGTATTATTCTACTTGATAACAAGACAATATGTGCCAGTTTTGTCCAATACAAATTTCCATTGAGTGATACACCTATGAAATACTCTTATTGGTTGTTGTTTGATACCAGCCTGTTGGGTATGTATTACTAGGCTTTGATACGAAGACGTAGCAGACGAGGATTTTAATCCGTAAATGGAAACATGATTGTTAAATTTGAGTTCTAAGTAATGTTGAAGATTTACTAAAGCATTTGCTACAAACATATCGTAATTGCAGGACCAGTTGCAGAACAGGTTATGCTTCTTGAGAATATAGGGACATCTGTTCTTGTTGCTGAAAATCAGGTTATTTGACACTTTTAGCAGAAAATATGTATGGGATTGGTTGCATTATTTGTTAGCTTACCTCTTTGTGACCATTTTACAAAGGCACGGGCATACTTGCTTTCAGGAGTTTGGGTGTGTACGCATGCACGTATCCACTGCTTCCATGCATTAGTTATGGGGATCCATTACAACCTTTGTTATGGTATATGGAAGTATCCTTAGAGGTGATGAATAACTTCATTTAAAACCTACCTGAGGAGATCCCAAGGGATTATTATTGAAGCTTTATTTCTAGGAGAAAAATGCAATTCTGTAGTCCCCATAACAAATATACAAAAGAAGTCTTATATTTGAGTGGGTGGAGGTCAAACTTTGACCACTTTTTTGAGGAGAGAAACAGTCGTAAAATTAAATAATTTTTTTAGATCAGATACAACGTGGCTAATGATCCCAAAATCGGTGTTTGTTTTGGGATCACATGGCATGCGATCTCGGCACTAGTGTAGTTCAAACGCTACACCTCTAAGGCAGCTACTCCTTATATATATATATATATATATATATATATATATATATATATATATATATATATCATTTTATTCACATTATATAGAAGGGTCAAGTACTTTCACCTACTCATTTTTGGCTTTTTTCCGTTAAACCACTATTGGGAAGTTTGAAGACTTGAGTGCTATTAAGCCCATGTAGTCAGCCATATTCAGATTCATTGATTTGCCATAAAATAAGCTTGTGTGAAGGCTTAACCAATTACAAACTAAGATTAGCATGCATTTTCCATAAAATTAAGCTCTTGTGAGGCTTAACCAATTACAAACTAAGATCATGCTTATGGTGATGGAGTTCCAGAGAAGCTATTTCCATTTTATGCTGTTCTTTTGTGTTAATGAATGCTACCCTCATACTTGTATTTACCTTCTTCAATTTTTGTTGTACTCAGCTTTCTGATCTCCATAAATTAATGGTCAATGCTGCAAAAATTCTTAACATTGAGGCGCCAGATTTGTACGTCCGCCAAAATCCTCTTCCAAATGCATACACTTTAGCTATCAGTGGCAGAAAGCCATTTGTTGTTGTGCATACAAGCCTTGTGGAGCTTCTGACCAGAAAAGAGCTGCAGGTCTAGCCTTTTTCTTTTCATTCTAAAATAGATACTTCTGTACTATTATAATAATTTATCATGTCATATTTCTAATATTTCCAGTCTTTATCTCAAGGATAAGTTTGTGCTTGGGAAAGAACACTAAAGTACTGATAGCATTTGAAAGGTGCATGCCAGAGGCATGTGGACGGAATGTCCTATATCACATATTGAATCAAAGAGAAAAAATCACAGGTTTAAAATGATGAGTTCTTTCTACTTCAAAGTTACTTAGTTCATTAGTTTGCTCTGTTCAAATTTGGGTTCGCAATTCCCAATTCACTACTATCAAGCGAACCCGATTCGCTAGGTGTAAGATGAGTTTTGAAAGTGTTTATTAAATTTATACTCTATAATAAAAGAAATTGCAAATGACCTCTTACTAATTGTAAAACTTCAAAATCATAAGGTCTTAGATTCAAATCCTCTCTTTATGCTAGATTTTAATAGGTAAGCATGGAATTTGAACCCCTGACCTCAACGCTACACGTTTGGGGCATCACCACTGGGGTAAAATTTTGTTTTAATACAAAGTAGTCTTAGCATTAGCCCGTCAATTTGCTTGTCATGTCGAATTGAACTGGAGTGAACTGCAAATTGGTTCGCTGTACCGACTTCGCAATTCGCTAAGTGAATGAGCGAATTAAGTAACATAGGTCTAGTTTGTGCAACTTTCACGCCTTCTCAAGAAACTTGTAAGTTCAATTTAGATTATTGTTTGGGGATTGCATGCTCCAATCTGTGCGGTTTGAAATAGAAATTAGAAAGAAACGTTCATGTATTTATTTCTATATTGAAAATAGATGAAAGATCCAGCCTGCTTCACAAAAGTAGATGAATCTGTGCTAGAGATTGCGTATTCCGAGAACAGAAGAAACTCACAGATCTTCTCATACTAAGCTCTCAAAATTTCCTTCAATCCATATAATGCCTTTTGCACACAAGGTTTGGCCGAGTCTGGTCTACAAGTCTTCACAACTTTGACGGAAATCAGCTTCTCTACAAGAAAGAGCATTTCCTCGTAGTCTAAACTATACTACCATGCAAATCCTCGCACCAAAACTCAAGTCTTGCCTTATAGCTCTCGGTAGTGCTGTCTGACATTCTTTTTATCCTGTATACCCATTTGCAACTAATGGGCGTCGTCCCCAGAACAAGATCCCACATCTTGTTCCTTTCAAGGCACTCATCTACTCGAGCCTGGTGTCCTGCCACTTCTTATGTCTCTGAGCCTCCTCACAGCTGCTAGGCTCAATCTCCTTGATCATCTAAGGCATACGTGCAGCACAACGGTATATGGGTTCTCAGGTAACCGAGAGATAGGATACCTTGATGAACACATCTCTTGATGCTTAGGGGATGTTGTCCTCGAACATCAAACTGAGTTAATGAGGAGACAATCTGCATTATTTCTAGTGAATAGTGATTGATGCACATGTTGACTCGTCAACTGTGTGCGTGTGTGTCCATAGTCTATATGCACACACACAGAGGCATATATATGTGTGTGTGGAAAATGGTAGCTATTGGGCCCTTTCCCAGCCACGAATGCTGGGGATGGGTCCCTCTTCGGGTGCCATGTGGAATCCATTCTCCCTAGTGTTCACCCATCGTTGCAGTTTTGAAAAAAAATAATAAATAAAGATATGTACACCACAATCTTATTGTGAGAAAATGAATGGTGAAACGATCTGTTTTTTCATCACGATGTTCATGTTAGGGAAACTCCTAGGGGTTCAATATCTATCCTTGTGCTTACCAGAACAGATGCAAATGATGTCTTGGAACAAGGTATCAATATTGGTATCGGGTATTGGTCCATCTTGAACCGATACGTATCGACCGATACGCATAGGGTATCGATCGATATATATTTCTTTAAGAAAAAAAAATAGCTTCAAAATAATAGAAAAAAGGTTTGTATCGGTCAGTATCAGCCGATACCACCGATACGGACCCGTATCGATCTGATACTGATACTGATACGTATCGGTATCGGCTGAGTTTTGATACCATGGTTTGAATCTCCTTAGTTTCCTGAGTTTTTTTAAGAGGCACCCAATGATGGCAGGAATTTTACATAAAATGTGTTTCAACTTTTAACATTATGAAGTATGCTGCTACAATACTGATGCTAACTTGAATGTTTAATTTCACATATTACCCTATGGGAATAAAATCCTATATAGTTATTAGGTACTTGGTTATTTTATTTTTTAAAATAGTTCTCACAGTGCATTTAAGTGTAAATGAAAGCAGTCTGTAACATATCTTGTCCAAAAGATGGCTTATATGGAGGCTGTTTTTGAGCCGTTTTGAGAGTCATTCGATGTTGAAATAACCATCATATGGTCTTTAAGAGGTCTGTACTTCATCTCACGTAATTGTTTGCAACAAATTGGTTTATTTTCTTATAACATTCAAATCGATAGATTGGAGATAATTTTATAATATCAACCTTCCAGTTGTTTCAAGAGAATCCTTGTAAATGTATCACATGGTTTAACTTGTTTAGTAGCTGGAGTTTCTTTAATAGTGATGTCTTGTTAACTTGCTGACTTGCTTAATTTACTTCTTGAATAGGCTGTCTTGGCTCACGAGTTAGGTCATTTGAAATGTGATCATGGTGTATGGTTGACATTTGCGAACATTCTTACACTAGGAGCTTATAGTGTACCCGGTAACTTGTTTCTTTAACAGCAGAGCTTAAATGAATATGGAGTTTTGATGCCAATTTTTTATGCGTAGACTGGCTCTGAATGATTATGCTGTTCACAGGGCTCGGTGGGTTTATTGCCCAGAGTTTAGAAGAACAGCTATTCCGGTGGATTCGAGCAGCAGAGCTCACCTGTGATAGGGCAGCTCTTCTTGTTGCTCAAGATCCCAAGGTAGACTAAATTAAAATCCCAAAGAACTAGTTTTCAAGAGAATAGAATATTCTAACATCTGCAAATTACTACAAAACTTGAATTCTGTTTTTACCTGATGGGTATAACCTCATAACTAAAGTGGAACATGCCTAAGTAAACTAATACCTAATTTAATTCAAAGAAGACTGGCCGAATAGTTCTTAGGAATATGATGAATGCAATTACTAGGGTGTAACTTCTGCTATTATTCCGCAGTCAGTGCTGCAAAGCATAGTCACAAAGTGGGGAGTTGGCAATAAATCGGCAATGGTCTAAGTAGGCAAAAATTGGCCAAAATCGGTCAAAGTCGGAAAAAAATCGGGAAAATAAAAAAGTTAAAAAAAATGTAGATTTTTTAAAAAATATATCATAATATATTTCAAGTAAAAATAATGATTTTGATGAATAAAATAAACAAAACCTAAAGTTTTTTTATGAACAAAATAGTACAAAACCTAGAAGTTTTTTTCCCTTCAAGTATAAGTGAAGAAAAAAAAAAGACAACGTCACAAATATCGCCTATTAAACGGCGATGTAGTTGGGATGACTGCAAGTCGCCGACTTTTTCTGATTTTTTAAAAAAACGACGGGAGACTTTTGTGTCTATGCTGCAAAGTAGTTCCAGCACCTAAAGTTATTTTATTTATTCTCTGTCCAGTTACTTTCCACTATATTGACTGGCATCCCCTAACTCATGGTCATCTTCGTCTCATGTCCTATCAAGAGGTGGTCATCTCCGTCCTGATGAAACTAGCTGGAGGATGCCCATCTCTTTCGGATCAACTTAATGTGGATGCATTTTTGGAGCAAGCTCGTTCATATGACAAGGCTTCTTCAAGCGCAGTTGGGTGGTATATAAGGTATGCATAAGACTACAGTGAAATTTAGAGCAAGGTATAAAATATTGGTCTTGGCTCACAAATAGACTACCTGAATTTGATGCATGTTATCTAAAAATATATTTACTTGATTTTGAAGTGATTTGTATGGGTTAAAAAATAGAAAAAAGAAAGCAAGAAATTCTGGGTAGCTTATGCAATACAGCATGAAAAGGGCATATATGTACATGCATGAGTAAACGCATAAATATGGCATATATATACATGTATGAGTAAATATTAGGTGTTGCCTCACTAAGATTGTTTACACAACAAAAGAAAACTGATGCTGAAAGTTAACTGATCTTGTTTCAGGAATGCTCAGACGAGACAGTTATCTCACCCTTTGCCCGTTTTACGTGCACGGGAAATCGATGAGTGGTCAAGGAGTCAGGAGTACAGATCTCTCCTGACTCGTGCAATGTCACTCAATGGTGCTCACAACGCTTCGCTTTTGCCTGATAATAGAGGATTAAAATCCACAACAGCCTGAATGTTTGTAGATTCAACGGTAAATCTTTGAACATATCTGCTTAGTATTGACAAGCCTTTTTCTCTTTATTTCAATATTTTATTATACATTTACTTTTGATTTTTTTTTGTGTATTATCGTTTCTCTAACCATAAAACTGTAATATATACATACTGAGATAAGGTGCTGAAAAATGCAGGGGGATAGCAGGTGAAAGGACCCCATTTGGTGGTTGATCCACTATATCTATTTTTTCTCACTGTAAATATTTTTACAAAAATGATAAATTTACTACTGTCATATGCATATTCGCTGCCCTGGGCGCTGAAAGTCATTGTTGTTTTGATTGATCCTTCTCACCCAATTGGATTGTTGTATAATTACGATATTGCATTTTGTAATTATTTTCTTAAATTTGTCATATATAAAAAATCTTATGAAACCACTTCTTGCTTAGACACGAGGTGCAATATTACTTCATTTCGGACTGATAAAAACTGATTACAAATGGCATCACATTACATTTGGTTTGTGTTAAGCTGCAAAACCCACCTACATGTAATTTTTACTGGTTCTTGACACTTGGTGGCACTTGGATACTCGTCAACACACATGGAAACGTATGGCAAATTTCTAGCAGATACCATCAAAGTGTGCCTAGTTTCAAGATGGCAAAAAGAGTTACCATTTTAGGAAAAGCTGTGTAAAGTTAGTAAAGTATAAATGAAAGGCTTGGGTGCTTGAAAACCATTTATATAATATGTGGAAAATTTTAAATGAAAAGACTTCAGTTCTTGAAAACCATTTATATAATCTACAATATTTTAAGTTAAATTCATGACATACATTATGTGTACTTTTCATCCTTTTATTGGTAGGTTTCTCTATTAGCTCTCTAGGATTCTCTTCAATTTATTTTCCTGCATATGCGTAATTATTTAATATGTTTATTTTTTTAAGGCTGTGTCGATGTATTGGAATTTTTAGAAATTGTCATGCCAAACACCTAAGAATAAGGGAGATGCTATGATCAGTTTGGTTTCTCTGACCAACCCCTAACCTACACACCAATTAATGGAATTTCTTGTCAAACACCAACTTTTGCTATCCACACACCAATTAATGAAAAAGTAATAATATTATATTTTATTTCCTGTAGCTAATAAAGATCCAAAACATTTATTACTTAGCAAAAATTGTGTTTGGGTACACATCAAATAGAATAATTTTTTCTATGAGCACACCAAATTTATCTATCCGTACACATACACCACTATTTGCTTGAGCATATAGGAAGAAAAAGTGGTGTGCTCGTAGCATCCCCCTATTTAAAGAGCGTGCACGTGTACACTATTGGTGATGGATCTGTGTTGGTGCACGGGCTTGTTCACGGAAGACCAGGTAGATGGTCGTGTTGTTTTGACTGAACCAACGTTCATGTTTACGAACACAAAAAACAAAGTGTCACGCTCTTTCTAAGATATCGGAAGGTAGACAGCTTACCATATAAGTAGTTGAAAATGGCTGTTCTAGATTCACTTGGAGATTTGAGTCTGTTCTGATTTGTCTCTTGTATACCATCTTCTTTTTTGAAAATTGTTTCTAGTATACCATCTCTACCGTTGATCTAGATTTGGGTGCATAGGATAAGGTGGTTTTGCATAAAGAGGTGCATGGTTTGGTTGTCAAGTCTGGTGAGAATGGAGAAGGTTTATGGTTTGCTGATGTTGGTTGGTTTGGTTGTTAAGTCTGGTGAGAATGGAGAAGGATTATGGTTTGCTGATGATGGTTGTTTTTTGGCTCGAGTTTGCAAGTTTTGGTGCACCTTTTTCTATAAAGTACACACCCATTGTCTAAGATTGCAATCCGCAAGGCTACCGTGGGGTTCTATGATGAAGATGCCTTCATTGAAGCTACGCCTACAGTTATTGGTATAAGGGTAATGTTGGAATGTTATTTTATTACTTTAATTTTGTTTCCGATATTTTATTTGCAACTCAGAATTCTTCCTTCTCAACCCGGGTTTTATTTACACACGCTAAACTCTTGACTGCTATGAATCAGACTGATGGAGATCATTTCTGTTCCAATCTTCCACACGATAGATCTTGAGATCACGAGCCTAACATCAGACTGTGAGATGTTGATTCCGCTTGACACTTTTGATGGTACACCAATGATAATGTTTATTTTTGGGATGGGTACCATGCAGAATCAACATCTCAAGATCTATTGTATGGAAGATTGAGACGACAAATGATCTCCACCGCTTAATTCAAAGCAATCAATGGTTAAGCATGTGCATACTTGGTGAAGGAAGAAGAAGAAAGAATATCGGTTTGCAAATAAAGCTACCCTTTTATTTATTAAGGAATTTATTAGAGGGAGTTGCTATTGCCACAACAACTTCTTCTATGTACACGCCAAACTACAGTATGATTCCTAAGGGTTTTCTTAAAGTTTGATGTGTGCATAGCAAAGCTTAGTGCATGGTGCTGCAATGGCTGTTTCACCAAGGTGGCATCAAGGATGGTGCAAAGAGCCATGCACCAATTTTTTTTTTATAAAGTCGGGGTACCTTTTGGCATGTCATCGATCCGCAGATCATCAAAATGTAGGCAATCAATCCGCTGGACACAAATTTTCAATTGTTTTGATTGGATGGTCTAAAATTAATGGAAATTTGCAAGCAGGTTTTGTGCATGAAAAGTGCAAGCGGCTGACGAGGTGTGACGTGACCGGTTGCCCTGAACTTGCATTGCTTGGGCCCACTGTACTTGCAACCAATTGAGTTGCACCACGTCATCGCCTACACTTTGCCTATACAAAACCTGCATGGCATATAACATTGTCAAAATTTAATTAACATATTTTCAAATTTTAATTAGCATATTTTCCGAAGGGTAATTGTCAGGTCCTACCAGGTAGAACCTGATTTTCAGTCCTACTCTATTCACTGCCCTTGGAAATAAGAGAATCTTGATCGCACGTCATGATATAAAAAGTGAAAAACCAAGAAAGTCAAGATTCTCCTGTTTCTAAGGCAGCAAATGAGATAGGACTGAAATCTTCACTGCACATCATGATATAAAAAGTGAAAACCAAGAAAGTCAAGATTCTCCTATTTTCAAAGGCAACCGATGGGATAGGACTGGAAATCCGCTTTACCTGGGAGGACTTGACCATTGCCCACCCAGAGAAGTTATGTTAGATTTACTTAGAGCTTCTTGTTGAATGGTACCGCATTTATTACTTACAACATATCGTTGAACGGTCTAGTGATAAGATATTTTAGAGTTACTTGGCACTTATGTTGGACGGTCCAGCAATCATTTATGTTAGATTCCACACCCACCGCTCAACAATTTGCCCTTAGCATGACATTCGTGAGAAAGGACAAACTATAAATATGTTTTGGGGCGTCATTTGCACACGTTTTTCTAGTGAAGATCACACGCTCAGGCACTAGAAATAATTGTCGACTACCTTAAATCGGGAGATAAAGATCATTATTCGCCCCAATTTTCCATTCAAGAGATCTTGAGATCATGACACACCTATTAGACGGTCACATGTTGATTCCACATGGAACACGCCCCCAAATGTGATCATTTGAGATGTGTACTACGTGAAATCAAGATCTAATTTTCTAATAGGTGAACCATGATCTCAAACTCTATTTTGTGGAAGATTGGGAAGAAAAAATATCTCCATCGTCTAATTCAAGGCACTCAACGGTTATTTTATGTGAAAAAGCGTGTGCTCTCTACAAGAAAACAAGCATGTCTTTCAAAGTCTTGATTGACTATCTTGAATTAGATGATGGAGATCATTTTTCTTCCCAATCTTCCACACAACAGATTTTGAGACCACTGCACACCTATTAGACAATCACATGTTGATTCCACATTGCACACATCACCAAATGTTACCATCTAATAAGTATGATTATGATCACTTTTGGGGATGTGTACTGCGTGAAATCAAGATCTGACCATCTGATGGCTGAACCTTGATCTCAAGATCTATTTTGTAGAAGATTGGGATGAAAAAAGATCTCTATCATCTGATTTAAGGCACTCAACGATTTTCCTCTGAAAAAGCGTGGGGTCTTCACAGGATTCACAGGTATGATAAGCCCTCCCATATGTTTTTTAAAGTCTTGCAGAGATTGCTAATGGCACCACACTTTTTCCTTCCCACAGCTATTCCAATACCAATTAACAAAAAACTAATAATAATAAATTTTTGTTACTGTGGATAAGATCCAAAATATATACAAAGAGGCTATTTCTTTGTTACTGTAGATAAGATCCAAAATATATACCAAAGTACCTCCCTCCAATGTGAGGGAGTAGGTCGTCGGTTCTTCTCCTCCACGTTATTTCTCACCCTTGTGTTTGGTGTGTATACATGTCTGCTCCTCCTCGACTCTCGAAGTTGTTTGGGCCGAATGACTATACATTTCTTAATATTTGGGTGCACATAAACATTTCTTAACATTTGTTCCTGTGAAGAGCACACTCTCTTCCACCATAAATAATCGTTGACTGCCTTGAATCAAACGATGGAGATCATTTTCATCCCAATATTCCACACAATAGATCTTGAGATCATCGAACACCTATCAGACGGACATATATTGATTCCACATGGCATACATCCCCAAAAGTGATCATGATCATAGGTTTACCTATCAAATAGTCACTTTTGAAGATGTGTACTACATGAAATCAACATGTAACTGTCTAGTAGGTGCGCTATGATCTTAAGATCTATTTGTGTAAGATTGAGACGAAAACAATTTCCATCGGCTGATTCGAGGCAATTAACAGTTGTTTTATGGTAACAGGTGCCATGTCACCCAAGAAAAACTTGCTAAGTGTCACTTAGTACTCTGGACACTTTCTGAAATGTTTGCCATTAGCCATTGGAAATAGTCATGTGCGCCATCTGCTTGGACCATGATGTAAAAAAATTTGGTGTTAGAAGATTTTGAAGGAAAGCAATCTCCATCATCTGATTCAAAGCAATTTGATACCATCTAATTTTTCGATGGCATTTGACTGTTTTGAATGTAGAAATTGTTTTTCATCAAAATATTTTATAACACTAATCTTTAGAACATAAAGCACCCAATTCATAAAATAAAATAAATACAAACGCAATGCATCTATCACATTTCAGAAGTGACCTCAAGTAAGGGATTTGACTCCCTCACTTCAATGCTACAAGCGAGGGATTACTTGATATTAAAATCCACAGATTGGATGATTTAAATCGCCCTAAAACACTGGTTTTGGGCCTGCTGTACTTCAATTTATGATTTATCACTTTGATGATTTGGATCACCTACATCTTAATCATTGATAGTCTAAGATCATTTAAACACTACTTTTGTGTTCACATGTCGGTAAGGAGAGCGGTTCCCTTACCTTTATGGATAATGGCTCCTATTGACATTTGAACACTTGAAAGGGGTTTTAATGATCTTAAACCATTAAAGTTAGACTCTCAATCTTACACCATTAAAGAGTGATTTTCATTATACCCAGTGGTGAACATCAGTGATCAATCTAAAATGCCAAGGTGGTAATCTATCATTAGAATATGTCTCGATCTGCAACATACCTATAAGTGAAATGCACTCCTTCATGCAGCCAAAACAATGTCCAGGTGGTAATCTATCTTGAGACCATACGCGTACCATTAGACAATCAGATTTTGATTTCATATTCATTAAAAAAAATCATATTTTGATTACATGTGGCAAACATCCAAAAATGTGAATTTAATCATGACCGTCTGATCAAATGTGTGGAAGATTGGGATGAAAAACGATCTCCATTTTCTGATTCAAAGCAGTCCATAGTTTAAGCATGTGAAACCCAAGTTGAAAAGGAAAATTCTTGGGTTGTGTAAATAAGGATGCCCAAACCAAAAATCCTCAAAAAAGAAACATCTATAATAGAGTTAATATTAGGTAGGCAGCTTGAGCATAATTTTTCAGACGGTTGATATTAGAGCAAACATATCAGATGGTCAAAATCTGCCCATGAATATAATTTTTGGACACATTGCCCTTTAATCTATGATCACTATTACAGTAGGGATCATGTACAACTTAAGCCATTATTGGTGTAAGATCATTTAAACACCAGTTTGGTGCTTAAACGACGATGAGGAGAGTCATGCCCTACAATTAAATATGTTCTAATGCACATAATATATAATAGAAACTGATAAAAAATGCAAGCATATTTCATTGATTCATTAAATGCCACAAGCAAATGCACAACTACGAGAGCATGACTCAGTTGAGTAAGGAAAATATCTTCACATAGAAAACTATTGTTTAATTGGCATATTGATACCTGACGCGTACCAAACCATGTCCTCTTTTGCCAATGCATCCCAAACCCGGTACCAGCTGATATTTAAAATTCTGGCAATCAAATGAATTACCGATTATTCTCCTCTCGATCTTTGACGCCTCTGTAATTCCGTGATGGGTGCTAATATATGCTAAATGGTGCAGATTCAAAATAAATATAACCACCATTATTATCATTGTCGGCATCATTGTTGTCATTGCAGTTATGGTTGCACCTCAACGTCCATAGAATCGCCTCCCTGATCGGGATATGAATAGATGGATGCAATCAGATCATCAATTCCAAGGGGAGAATGTCTTGCAGTATACTGAAATAAAACCTGAAAGTATGATCCAAGGCAGAAGTTACAATCTGGAAAAGTCTTGCTACATCTCAAACAAGCTCACTTGTAGGTACAGGTAATATGGATTAAACACTTTTAAAGGCAGAATCAAAGTTACTAATATCTAACAGGAATTATAGCTCATTTACTTAAGTTAGCACTGAGCTCCAACTCTAACCAGGCTTCAAATACCATTTAGGTGCACATAGATTTGGGCCATCCAATTGTTAGGCCAGTTTTTGGATGGCCATGGTCCAGTTCCAGAAACTTCTTAATTGTCCGATCAATCAGTGATGGTCCACAAAAAAGGTACCTATCGTCCATCAAATACGATGGCTAACTAGCTTTTCGATGTTGCCAATTGATAAGCCCATGCACCAGTTTGCGGCTGGAGATGGGAAGCAGTACGATATAATTCCTTGTGCATGAAATGCACTCCTTCATGCAGCCAAAACAATGTTTTTCAACGTGACCATTATTTGTACTACGCTGCAAAAATGAAAAGACACCCAGTACTCCAGAAAGCTTACCCTTTTTTCTAGAGTATTTTACCTGAGAGGGTCTCGAACTACTCCATATTTTATTTGACAAGGCCCAACGTTTCACTTATTACCTAATAGGGTCCCAGACCCTCAACTTTATTATTTTTTTAACCTAAGCAAACAAGGTCCAAATATTTTAAGTGGGAAAAAAAAAGTTAAACGAAAATGACCTTAGGTCCCATATGGGACCGATCGACCGGTCTCATGTTGGATCGATCGGTCGGTCTCATGTGAGACCATTCGGTCCCATATACTGATCAATCCACTTATAAGACCGATCAGCGGCCTCATATAAGAGCGTTCAATCCACTATAAGACTGGTCGATCGGGTCTCATATAGTGAATTGATTGATCCTATGGGACACTGCCCGATCAGTCTTATAGTGAATAGATCGGTCCTATATGAGACCGACCGATCGGTCTCATATTGGCCTGATTGGTCTCATAAGAGACCGATCAATCGGGTCTCGAATGGGACAGGTTGATCAGTGTCATATGGGATCCCTAAGGGTATTTTTGTCTAACCCATTTTTCACTTAAATTGAATTTAAGCACATCTCAAATATTTGAACCATGTTTGCTTAGGTTGTAAAAAAAACGAAAAAGTTGAGGTTCTGGGACCCTATTAGGTATCAAACAAAACATTGGACCTCGTCAGGTAAAAACTAAAAGTTGTGGACCCTCTTGGGTAATATGCTCTTTTTTCTAATAAAATTATAGCCATAAATACATTATTGCAAAAAATTGCTGCAGAACGATTACATTGCACATATATTGGTATATCCAAGATCACCAACTTGGGCCAAATCGTTGTTCAATCAAAGATATTTCTGGATGCAAAATACCTCCGAGTTCCATTCAATGACAACGGCGTTCGCAGAGAAAGAAGGGTTTTGGTAAAAACATGGTGTGTGTGTGTGCATCTTTTCATCAGAGCCATTCAAGGAAGCGCAGCACAGTAAATAAAGTGTCTAATTTGATACTAACCTTTGAATAACTATCTGCAAAAGCTCTTGCACGGTTGACCTTGCCAACATAATGTATATCAGCCATCTCAAGCTTCCCATCCACAAATTTCATGCCACCATCACTAATAGCAAAACGCAGAAGAGTTCCTGGTCGTAAACCTAACTGCATAAAGTTTTAATTTACTTTTGGCAATGGTAATAAAATGTGCACCAGTTTACATTTTTTTAAATTAAAGTATAGCTGTAAAACAAAAGTACAGCAGATAAAAGGCAGGAACAGAGATGCTTTGCCCAAAAGTAAAATATTAAAAAAAAAAAAAAAATTAAACACGAAATATTAGATGCAAAAACAAAATAAAAAAGGATACCAAAAAAACTGTACAATAACTGCCTCAACAGGTTTGCATAAATGGTTACAACATATAATACCTTTTGTAGGAACTCTCCATCTAAGCAACCAAAAACCACAGGAGAATCATCTGATGTACTTACTTTTCCATCATATTGCAATTCCAAAACTACCTGGCCGATTGAAGCAAACATCAGCACATCACAGTAAGTGTAATTAAAGTGAAAAAAAGGCGCTCATACATTCAGTTTTAACTTTTCAGAGACCCCCTCCTTTTTCCTTCAACTGTACTCAAGTCATTGGGTGTATTTACGAAAATTGCCAGTGCATATAGAAATAGATAAGAGAAATTAGAGGCAAAATAGTCAAATGCTCTCTACTGGGCAACAGTAGAAATTTTCAGGTCCTCTCTCATTTAGTAAAGAATAATTAAGAAAATTATCTTAGTGCATTTGGATACATAAATTTGGATTTGCGAAAAGTATTTAGTATCCAAAATTTCAAATGCTTGGATTTAGAAATCCACTGTTTGGATGAATAAACATTGTCTTTGAATTTGGCCCAAAAATGCTTCAATACTTTCTGTGCACCAGGGAAAGAGAGAGAAAAAGTGATAGATGTCATTACAACTAGAGAGAGAGAGTAATAATCCTCCTCTCTTTCTAAATCTTCTCTTCCTAAAATATTACTGGGAAGTGAAACTGTGAAAGAGGAAGGTACTTTAAATGTGCGGATGACATGTGTGGTTTCATGTGTTATAGAGAGGGGTCTTTAGAAATCTAAGTCTATTGCTCTAAAAATTTGAATCTAAGAGATTGTAGAGAGAGAAAGAGGGGTTTTTTAGAAATCTAAATTTGTTTCTCTAAAATCAGAATCTAAGAGCTTGTAGAGAGAGAAAGAGAGAATTATCCCCTTGGTTGCAGCTATCTAAAATCAGAAACTCAAGAGTTTATAGAGAGAAAGAGAGAGAAAATCATCCCTTGGTTGCAGTTATCTAAAATCAGAAATTTAAGAGTTCGTAGAGAGAGAGAGAGAGAGACGAGAGAGAGAGAGGTTGCCTGTTGTTTTCTGTGCTTCCAGAGATGGAGAGGCCTCGTGTGACCTGACTCAATACACTTGAATCCAACTGACTTGGATTTAATTAACTCTTGAGAGAAGTTGTTTCCAATTCCCTGTATTTATACTACCAATGTTATTTGAAATGATGGTGGATTTGCTCAAATTCAAATCTTGGCTCATCCAAACGCTGCATTTGGATTTGAGTGTCAAATCCCAGATTTCAAATCCAAATGCTTCTATCCAAGCGCACCCTTATATACCTCTATCATTCATTTCATGGTATAAAGCATTTTGAAGGTCTCCCACCATACAACATAGCCTCTCCTGTTTTGATCTGATGCCCTCTCGTGTTCAAACAAGGGGGGTCAAGGAAGAAATGGGGTACGAGAGGAGAAGAAAATAGTAATGGAAGGGGATGTAGCTCTAAAACACTCCTCTCCTAAGAATAGAGCAGGAGATTAGTTGTGTCCCAAATGCCTTAATCGTCCCAAATGCCTTAATCTGAGTTTCTCCTTTAGGAAAAGACGTTATTGGGAGAGTTTCTATTGGAAAAGAGTCAATGGAAAATTTACCAAGGCTGATGATGAAAGGGTAAGAAAATTTACCAAGGCTGATGATGATGGGGGAAATCCTATCTAGACAACAGATGAAAGATGTTAAGGAGAGATGGAAGATACCTGGGAAAAATTATCGGGAATGGAATGTGAACAATGTACAATTAATAAATCCGGAAAAAAATGTTGAAAAGGAAGTTCTGGAAAATAGGTCCGAAGCAAAGAAACCTGGGAATTGGAATTGCAGGTGTGACTACTAAACCTAGTGAGCAAGCAAGGAGAAATCGCTTGGTCTTACGCCAGAGAGAGAAAATGGCAAAGATCTATTGAGGAAACAAGCAGAATTCATTGTGACCCCAGATATTGATATAAAGCAAAAAAGATGTGTTGTTGTAGGCTGCAAAATGTTGGTAGAGGATGGTGTGGGAAAAATACTTTTTACAGCAAATAGTGCCTTTTTAATGAATTTCAACTCTGAAGTGGAAATGTGCCACTTGGATGATTGCGTGGAATGAATATATCAATGAAGTGGAAGGTTTAAGTAAAGAGGTGGGAAAATGGATTAGACTACGGAGCTTACCAATGCATATATGGATGTGAATGCTTTAAAGAGAATGGTGCAAGCATAGTGACCAAAAACGTTTTTTTTTTTAAAACAAAAAAATTGCGAAAAAACGTTTTTTCCAAAAAACCCGTATTTTAAGGGGGGGACGTATTTTTTTCCCATTTAAAACCAGTGTTTGGTCAAAACACATTTACATTTTAAATTTTTATAATTCTTTATATTATTTAATTTCTGAAAAATTCCCCTTTTTCCCAAAATTTACCGTTTTTTCCGTATACTTCCAGAGTCATTTTATTCCTGTACCTAGACTGGTCACTATGGGTGCAAGATGATGTGAGTTTCTGGAAGTCGACGAGATGGTAATATATGTGGATTGTATGACCTATGTTAGACTGAAAGTTGGGATGGAGTCTTGGCTGCAGATCCCGAGGTCCCTTCAGTTGGAACTTGGCAGGAAGGTTTCATTTTGTTTATTGAAGGCAAGTGGAGATTAAGAAATGAATGGAGAAGTGGAAGATCTTTCTCCAAGGTGGTTAGAGAATTGCACGTGGAAGAGGGGAGAAATTTTAGAAGTAAAAGGGTGATTGGAGATGGTAGAAACCTGCCGATGGTTGTACGAGAGGGGAATTCCACAGATACGAGAAACAAAGGTAGCGTGGAAGACAAATCTCGTACCATCACTAGAATGGAGTCTCCTGGATAATTGAGTAATGTAGATATAGTTTGGCCAAACGAGGTCAAAGCTTGGAGGGCTAAAGATGTCGGTACTGAGAGGTCACAGAAAGGGGGAAATCGACTTATGTGTAATGATATGAGGCTGCAATGTGGTAGCCAAGGACTGGTAGTCCCGTTGGGAAGTGTTATGGGGATTATAAAAATAGTTCCAATACTAAAAGATAAACAAAAGACGGTTGTGGGAATAACACTACCGATACCACCCTGATATACGTATTGATTTTGTCGAGAACCGATACCGATACACCCTGATATACGTATCGGTTTTGTCGAGAACCGATATTGATACCACCTTGATACAGGTATCAGGGTGGTATCAGTATCGTCCAATACTGACTGATAGAATAATTTTTTTTTTCTATTGTTTTGTTTTTTTCAAAATAAAAATAAAAAATGGCTGATACGGTATCGATTATACCGTATCCGTATCGGCCGATACCCGATACCCGATACCAATACCGAGTTTGATACCTTGGTGGGACCCATGTTGGTCGGGAGTGTGTGTGTTGGGGGGGAGGGGCCACAGAGGGGAGGATACCATGTGAGCATACCTGTTGCTGAGCTGGAACTTGTCCTTTGCTGTCTGTATCAATAACATACTGGCTACACTTCTCATCCTTCCACACTAGTGCTAGTGGTGTGTTACCTGTTTGATAATGTGCATGCCTGAGCATGTAAGCAACGTAAACAGAATTATAATGGAATACTAACATGATTATTTTAACATAGGAAGTATACTATAAGAATTATTTGAGATATATCTACTTCGAAAACATCTTTTTATGTTACGCCCTGTTTGGATAGGGGGAAAATAACAGAAATTGATGGAAAGGAAAGGAAATGTGCCAAATTCTCGCATTTGGCAACAAAATTATGATCGAGAAATAGGCAGAAAATGAAACTGTTTTCCTCACCTTTGGAAACCACAAAATCCCCCTAAAATCAAAAGAGTTAATGATTTCTGCCGGAAAACACACACTAAGTCACGGTCTCTCTCTCTCTCTCTCTCTCTCTCTCTCTCTCTCTCTCTCTCTCTCTCTCTCTCTCTCTACATATCAAGTTTTGATTTCGTGTGTAACATGTACACTAACAATGGTGCTCCCTTTCTATTTTTTGTGTGTTATTACTCAATTGATTTCCAAAGGGCTGGACTCCATCAGATCCATATATCCATTTCCACCATTTTCTTAGAAAATATCCAAACCAGGCCTTCGAGAATTTAAAAATCTAGATCCTTTAAAGTAAAAGCTTACTTGTTGTAAAACAATAGCCCATCTTTATCATAAGGAACAGCACCCGTATATGCTGCATGCATACCCATCTGATCACAGTCATAAACAGGGACAGCACTAAATCTATACTTGTGATATATTGAAGGAGAATTACAAGCTCCAGTTTCATCAAGCTTGGAGTTTAACCAAAAGAATCTAAACTCGGCACTGCAGTCATATAACGAATATCCTCGCCAGCAAACCATATCAATCACGTAGTAAGTTTGATCCAACTGCAAGGCACACCACCTATAATATAATCAGCTGAAAAAATAGGTTAATGTAGCTACCAGGTGAAGAGAATATTGGAAATCTCGTGTCCAATTATCAAGAAAGGAAAAAAAAACTCACCTCATGAAAAATGCAATCCAGGATACAATATGATTGTGCGGGACCCGAAATGTCTTTTTTCCTAGCACCGTTAGGCAAAGCAGATGGGAAATGATGCAATAATGAACCGTTCCGAAGCCTGCTCACGGTTGTTCCATTAGAAGAAACCACAAAACACCGCTTCCCAGCAGGCCTTGGAAAGACATACCTACAATAATTTATGTTTATAGTAAATTTTTTGCTTTCCACTGACAATTATAGAAGTATATTCCATATGTATATATATATAACCCACAGGGATGACTGCCCTGGGTTCGACCCTTAGATCAAGGGCGAGTGGCTTACATTGATTACAACCTCTAATGTTTCAACCCATCCCAGAGGGTTTTAGAAAAACAAAACCAAAAAATACTTTTTAGCCCTTCAAATCACAAGTCAAAGTTTTTGGTTCGCCGCCCAAACATGGGCCATTGAAAATTTCCACCTTTGACCTAAAATTCAATGATAGAAAATAATCATTCTTTAGATAGTTGCTGATCAACCTTGATATGTTAATGTGGCACCTGATCCTCAGGTTGGGTGCCACGTGGCACCCAACTCGTTTGAACCTAGCACCCCGGGCTCGGGTTGAAGTTCAAAATATCGTCCGATACCGATACGTATCGGACGATACATATTGGTTTTGGACCTCACCAATACGGCACATTCAAGGTACCGTATCGGTGCCTCTCATACAAAAATCCAAAATTTCGGACGATGCATTCCAATGTATCGTCTGATACCGATACGTATCGGTTTTGGGGCTGGACGATACATATCGTTTTTCCAAGATTTTAACCCACCCGGACCTCATATATATATATATAGCTTCTATACTAAAGAAGTACCTCCATATAATTTCCTTTTGCCAAATCAGTAAAAAATGTTGGCGGACAGCATAATAAGAGAGAAAACTATAAATTCATAAGAAAGTATGCTACTCTCATCCTTGTGACAAAGATACCATACAAAACATACTCCCACAGAAAATTGGACTTGATTTGGAATCAATCTTATATTTTCTGACTTCAACTCAGAAAGCCTATGAGAAACTCGCCTTTTTACATCAATACACACACACACACACACACACACATACATATATGCAAGTCAATAGTTTAGTTAAAGATTTGAAATAAAACTTGAGTTTTTACTTTTTTTGGATTGGTAGGAGCTTGGACAGGTACCTCTTACCAGTAGTGTAGTAGTCGATCATGTAGTTATTATTCACGCCTAATCATGATAAGAGACAATAAGGTTGTGTTTGGGTTAGCTCCTATAAGAGCATAAGCAGCTCTCTGTCTCCTCTCTGTCAGAGTAGATAAAATCTGCTCTGGCATAGAGCAGACATAGAGCAGTTTTATCACTTAAAACAGCTCCCCGCCAGAGTAAATGGGGCCAGGAGTTGTGTTACCAAGCATAAAAGCTGTTCTCTACCGAAGCCAAAGAGCAAAAGAGCTGCTTTTTGCCCTGAAAGAGCTAACCCAAACGCAACCTAAGGGAACTGAAGAGGAAAGCAATTTTATAATCACTGAATATATTTAAAAAGGGGCAATCATTAACAAAAATGACCAGCATGAGCTCATTATGCCAGAAACTAATTTTCTCTGTGGTGATTTAAAGACTTGGTATCACACCCCCAGGGGAGGAGCCACAAACTTTGGGGAGGGTGATTGGCCAAACCCTATGAGCTGTGCAACGGCCCCCCCATATACGGTTCATGGATTGCTCGGTTCCTTGTAATCGATAGGAATCATGGATCAATCTTCTCAACATATTAAGTTGACTTTGTCAAACGCTGTTGCACCACACTGCCACTTGGCTCCTTAGTGACTTGTTAACCAAAGGTATACCCAGTTTACAAGAGAAGTAGCATCATACCGATTTCGTAATTTCATACTCCATGAATAACTGGGGCAATTATTCAATGCCCTACAAACACATGGCACATTGGAAAACGATTGGGATTTTACGGCTTCTTCTTGGATAGTAAAGAGGGCATCCATGGTTGATCAGTTTCCATCTGAAAACCTTGAGTTCCCCTAGGAGTGTCATTTCCCATAGCCACTTTCATGTAATGTTTGGATTAGCTCATCATCCAGTAATCTACGATGCAGAATATACAGAGCACTTATGGATGAACTTTCTGGATCAGACGTTGAATCTAGATATACTATCAAATTTAAATGACTTTGTAGCTCAACTTGGTGAACTATGCATTGAAAGGCAGAAATATCAGTGAGCTATTTCCTAAAAGTAGAAGGCGAACCCGTAAACTCATTAATAAAGGACTATTAAGAACAGGAAAGCCAAGGATGGTTCAAAATCTCGTCCAAAACCGGTACGTACAGGTTTCGGAAGTCATTGATATGATAGTCTGAATGTATCGTACCGGTGCATTACATATATATTGGTAATGTATCGGATAATACATACCAATGTACCGTCCGGAACCGCTACATATCGGACGATATATACTGGTTTTGGAGCTGGACAATACGTACCGGAAAACCAGTATTTTAAACCATGAGCCAAGAAAATAATATCTGTCGACTATCACGTGCCGCCCTTTCAAGAAAATCCTGTCTCTGCCCCTACACGACCCCGATAATGTTATATGCTCTTATGTCTTTGATGCTTAGACTTTTCAAGACTATAAAATATTAAAATATACCACTTGTAAAACTATTTTACTTACAAGGCTACAATCATCCTAAGTCGCAAAATTACCAGAATGACCCTTCGTATATGGCAAACCAACAATCTCGACCTGATGCAACAATTTTTCCATATCCTAGATTTGAGATGTCTTATGCCACCTTTTTTTGTTAACACATTTTTCTTACCAACTAATATTATATCTTTGATATTAAAAAGCAAAGGGTAAAAGATAAAAATAAGAAACAACAGCAAAAAGTTTCCTAGGTCCATGCATCCGAAATTTTGAATCCACCTGGGTCACTTTTCTCCTATGCACAGTACAAAATCATGTTCGGTTGTAACATTTCGAGAGGGTGACAATACTGTGTGAACATTATTACCGACAATGCACAACATTGCTACCTACATTCACATATTGTTAACCCTAGTAGGAGTAATCTTTTACTCGGTGCACCGCTCTTACTTTGGAATCTCGCTCCCGCTTCTGATCATAAAATAGCTTAATTTCAAGTTTTTTATGACGCTCCTGCGCGCAACCTACTGTACACTTCTAGTAACTAAGTTTTAAGCTTTTAATATATATATATATAAAGATGACTAAAAAATGTTACAGGTATTAATAAGCTGATTTTCCGTTTCACACTGCTGATAAATATAGATAATAAGGGTATAGACCAATATCAATATATTACGTGTAGTAATTACTTGTCTAGAATAAAACCGATGACATCGGCCCAAAACTTGAACTATCTTTTTATCATGCACAAACTCCATATTCTGAATTCCGGTTCTTGTTAGAATAGTCCCACATTGCCTGTGGACTTTGAGGTCTTGGGCTATATATAAACTGGGCAGTCCTCACCTTAAAAGCCGGTTTTGTAAGGTTGAGTTAGGCCTATGAAATTCTACATGGTATCAGAGCAGGTATTTCTCCACTCTACGTCACCCAATTCAATTGTCCACATGATTTGGCTTGGCTTAATCCCGCCAACAAGTGCGGGGGCATGTTAAAATATTCTACATGGTATTAGAGCAAATATTTCTCCACTCCACTCCACGTCACCCAATTCAATTGTCCACTTGATTTGGCTTGGCTCAATCCTGCCAACACGTGCGGGGGCGTGTTAGAATAGTCCCACATTGCCTGTGGGCTTGGAGGCAGAGGCAAAGCCACGTTATGATTTGGGTGGTCAATTGACCACCCAAACTTTCTAAAAATTTGTTACTAAACTTTAGGGGTCCTAATTTATATTAGTGGATTCTCATCCATCCAAAATTATATTGACCACCCAAAATCATTTTAAATCTTCGAGCAAACTTTTTTATTGTATTTATTTTCATTTTTTCTTTGATTTTTTTAACTAAATCTCTAATTCCCCTCGGATCATCTCCTTCTCTTGAGGCTCTCACTCTCTTTCTCAATCTCTCTCAGCCCACCTTCCCTCTTGTTCTCTCTCTCTCTCTCTCTCTCTCTCTCTCTCTCTCTCTCTGATGAAATTGGCGAGTCGGCGATGTAGCCGATTTATCACCTTCTAAAAAAAATGGGTTTTAAAATCCTTATTTTTTAAGAGGAATAAAAAATAAAACATAAGCTCCCAAGATTAGGATTTTCTTTTGAGACGAGGCAGCAGCGATCATCATTAAATCGCGACAACGATCGGCTCTCACCAAACTCGGTATTTCTTCTTCTTCCTTTTCTTTCTTTTCTTCTCAAGTTCTAAAATGCTTAAAGAAGCAACACTTACACGGCTTCCAAGTTCCAACATATATATATATATATATATATATATATATATATATATGATAGTACATTTAACTTTCAATGAATATTAATTTTTTAATATAGTTTATTGAAAAACCCACTTTGACAATGACCATTGTCTGTCTCTATGTGTTGTAAAGGCAAAGTTTAATTAATAAAAAAATCAAAATACTGACAACTTTATTGTCATGTATATTTCTAATATTTTTTTCATAATTCACGACTTTTCCCTTATTTTTCCCCGATTTTGCCGAAGTTTCCCGACTTTTCCCCTTGCCGACTTGTCACTATGATCATGAGTTGAAAGGCAGTGGGCCCAAAACTCAAACTTTTAGAGATTATAACCATCCGATTAGGGCAATCTACAATACCAACTGTTGTGTTTAGTTCTAATGGTTGATATTTAACTTTGGCAATCGGATGGTTCACATCCACTTGTGGACATGATCTTTTGGCTAAAACATTTCTCAATGATGGATTGTCGCCTAAACAATTTAGATTGATCATAAATCTATGCCACACGACATAATAGTAAATCACACTTCAATGGTGTAGGATAAAAAATTCTATTTTAACGGTGGTAGATCGTTTAAACACCGCTTGGTGTTTAATGTCGGTCAAGAACCATTATCCCATGTTATTATTGTTCTCTAGGTATAATATTAGGTTTATGTACTGATGCATATCTATTCTATAAGCGTTTATGATGTGTTGGGCTATGTTTCTTCATTGTTCTCTAAGTATGCTATTTGTAGTGCCTCAAAAAAATTAGGTTCACGTACTGATGCATATCATTTCTAATATGCATATCATCTTTTCTCTTGAACCAGTTAAGTTGTTAAATTATTTAAAAAAAAATATGATCAATCTGCTTCTAGTCCCTCAACCATTGACTCTGTAAAAAAGTATAAACATGTAACAAAGATCAATATGCTTCTAGTCCCTCAACCATTGACTCTGTAAAGAAGCATAAACATGTAACAAAGATTAACTTCAATGAACTTCCACGTGATCCTCCATTACGAAAGCCAATTTCAAGTTATGATCCGAATGACCAAGATAATACTAGAAGAGCATATTTACAAATGCGTCCTTTTTTTTTTTATCGGTAATAGAAAAGTATATATTGCAACGCAGCAAGGTGCTGACGAGACCCAATACAACAGGACACGACCAAAAGAAGAAAAAACCGCTAAGGACAGTAGTGACCAGACCTAGCCATCCGGAGCTTAACCCGGATCCCACACATAAGCATCCCCCCCGACCCAACAGCCCCATTAGCAACCCAAAACCACATCAGATCCCTGACCTGCTTCATGATCAGCCCCACCGGGCGACTTTTCTCATTAAAGATCCTTCGGTTTCTTTCACCCCATAAGGTCCAAAAGACAGCGAAAGGGCCACCCTCCAATATGCAGACATCGGACCATCAGCAAGAGCGCAGTCCCACATCAAAAAAAGAGAGGGGCGACTCCGGCATCACCCAACACATCCCGAAGGACTTAGCAACGATACACCACAGCTCATGAGCCACCTTACAGTGCATCAGAAGATGGGCGACAGTCTCCTCCTCATCGTTACACATAACGCAGCAATTGAGGATATCCTTCCCCCGATGGATGAGCTGATCCAACGTTAAAATCCTCTCTTTGAGCGTTACCCACATGAAGAACTTAACTTTGGTCGGTACGGCTTCCTTCCACAGACCAGCCGCAACAAACCTGATCAAAGGCCGCGAGGATAGCATGCCGTAGTAAGACTTAACAGAAAACAGCCCCGCAGTACCAGCCCTCCATCTGCGTTGATCCCTCCCTTCCCGATTACGCTGAGCACCATAGAGCAGCTGCATCAAATTGACAAACGAGATTACCTCCTCATCCCTCAAGAGCCTCCTAGTATTGACGGTCCACAGACTTCCACCATCGGAGTAGGATACGAAATCGTCGATCCTACCAAGAGGATTCACCGAGATAGAAAAAATATCCGGGAAGGAAAGTTTAAGGGGCTCGCAGTTCACCCCATGGATCAAAATGCCGGAAAACCGGTACGTATCATCCGGTCAAAAAACCGGTACGTACCGGACGATACGTACGGGAATAGTAACTTATCGGACGATACATTGAATGTATCGTCCGGTATTAGCTATACAAAAGGGCGATACGGAATATTTAATGTACCGTATCGTCTACCTCCGATACCGATACGTATCGGTATCGGACGATATTTTGATCCATGGTCCACCCAGTTATCCTCCCAAAACTGAATGTGAGTACCGCAACCCCAACTGAAACATAAGCCCTTGGAAAACAGCTGCCACGTACTACAAATGCCCTTCCACCAAGCCGAACAGCGACGGTGACCGGCCATCGAGATACCCCAGTTACCAACAGAATCGCCGTACTTGTCACTTGGCACCACACGCCATAGGCTGTTCACCTCCTCCTCCCTCCTAGCCCGCCAAAGCCACTTTCCAAGCAAGGCAGTGTTAGTCGACCTCAAGTTGCGGATACCCAAACCCCCATATCTGAAAGGCAGACCAACAGTATCCCAATTAACCAGATGAAACCGACGAGAAGTCCCAGATCCCTCCCATAAAAAGAGTCTTTGCAATTGTTCAAGCCGCTTGATGATTTTCGCCGGGCATTTGAATAGGGACATGTAGAAAATAGGTAACGAAGACAAGACCGACTTAAGCAACACTAGACGACCACCACTGCTAAGCAACTTGCCTTTCCAAGATGACAGTCTCTGTTCGAACCTCTGCACCACCGGGTCCCAATCCCTAGCATTGGGAGACCTCAACCCCAGGGGCACACCCAAATACCGGATTGGCAACTGCCCCACCCCACAATTCACAGCAAGAGCCAGCTCCTCTAAGAGAGCCTCATCGGTACCAATACCCGAAATCGCGGACTTAGCCAGATTAATCCTTTGACCCGAGACCGCTTCATAGATAGAGATAACATCAGCCAAAGCCTTAAATTCGAGAACGTCGGCCTTACAAAATAATAAGGTATCATCCGCAAATTGGAGATGCGATACGTATCTATCATGATTGCCCACATTGATACCAGTTATAAGATTGGAGGACCTGGCCCGATTCAGCAGGAGAACCGTTGACGAGGATGGAGAACCAGGCCGAGGCGTAGCAGCCCTCATCCATTTCCTCCAAGTCTCCCCAAACCCCATCCTGCCCAACATATACTCAAGGCAGTCCCAGCTAACCCGATCGTAGGCCTTCTCCATGTCCACCTTCCAAAGGGCAACCGGTCTGCGTTGAAGCTTAGCCGAGTGGATGGTTTCCTGAGCTACGCCCACCTGATCAAGAAGGTGACGCCCAGCCACAAAGGCCCCTTGGTTGGCCGATATAATGACACCCATAGCCGGCTTAAGACGATTGGCCAGGACCTTGGCGATAATTTTATAAAGGCTGATGGGACGAAAATCAGCAATGTCCTCAGCCCCTTCTCGCTTGGGCACGAGAGTGATAAATGTCGAGTTAAGACTTCGCCCTATGAACCCCGAGGAATGGAATTCCATCATCACCTCCATCAAATCTGCCGTAAGCATCGTCCAAAAACACCTAAAGAATTCCATATCGAAACCGTCAGGCCCCGGTGCTCGGTTTTTAGCCCCAAATTTAATAATCCGCCATACCTCATCTTCCTTGAAAGGCAGCTCTAACGAGACCTGCTCCTCGGCAGCAATGGCCCGAAACGGGAGCCCGCTCAAAACAGGCCGCAAGAAACCCTCATCCGAGTACAGCCCACGGTAATAGTCGACGATTTTGGCGCTCAGCCCCTCCTCCTCCGTATAAGCCACCCCATCGATGACAATTCTGCCCAAGAAATTAGCCTTGTTCCGCGCATTAGCAATCGCGTGAAAAAACTTAGTGTTGGAGTCCCCCTCCCGAAGCCATTTCACCTTGGACTTCTGCTTCCAGCACACCTCTTCCGCCAAGCAAACATTGCTGAACTCCACTTTCTTAAGATACCTCTCCTGACACTCATCCACCATAAGACATCTAGACTCCTCCAAATTGTCCAGATCCTTAAGCCTAGCCAATAGTGTGTCCTTTTTCACATGTACCGTCCCGTACTCTTCCGTATTCCAGGTTCTGATCCTATCTTTAACCCTCCGCAGTTTGGTAATGAAACGGAAGGCAGCCGTCCCAGGAACTGACACTTCACTCCACCATTCCCCCACCCTAGTCCGAAAACCGTCATCCAAAAGCCACATATTCTCAAACCGAAACGGAGACGACCCTTTACTCCGAGAAGCACACGTAAGCAGAAGGGGCCGCTCTAACCGCGCCCACGGGTAAAGATCCATCCATTCCCCACTACACACAAATCTATCGAGCCTACTCATAGAGGGAGAGTCCTGGAGATTCGACCAAGTAAACCGCGAGCCAGTTAGCGACACATCCATCAAACCCCAATCAGCAAAAAAAGTATTGAAATCCCGCATCACTGCCACATCAGGCGCCCCCCCCAACTTCTCCCACCCCCACCTTATAGCATTAAAGTCACCCCCTAAACAAAACGGCAGATCCCATCAACCCGCCAAAGCAGCCAACTCCATCCAGAAATCCGGGCGATCCCGATCATTAGACGGACCGTAAATACCCCCAAACATCCACTCCTTCCCTGAGATTTTGTGCCGGAGGACCACAGCAACAGAGAAAAGGCCGACCTCTTCATCCATTTTATCGAACTGACGATTATCCCAAGCAACCAGAATACCCCCAGAAGCACCCTCCGAATCAACCCCCGTCCATCCCCAATAATTCCCCCCCGGCACCGAGGTGACTTTCCTACTTTCACAAGTGCCCCAGTTGGTCTCCTGCAGCGTAACTACAACCGGCTTAATCGAGGCAATCATCCTCTTAACCCCCGCCCTTTTACCGGCACCCGAAATCCCCCTAACATTTCACGATAGCATCTTCATTACCACCATAGATGGCCCGCCCCAAACCAAGTGAAAGGAAACTAGGTCTCCCCCACCCCCTTCCCATTGGACATTCCCCATTGTAAACGAGCGAGCTCCCGCGCTCCACATCGGATCCTCCTCTTGATCCTCGTCCGGGTGACCAGAATAGACCGGAAAACCTGCCGAGCTCCTCATCGGACTCTATGAAAGACATACCGAGGTCACGTCCCACACAAATCAGCCGCTCTATATCTTCACTCAGATCCGTCACGCAGATAACCCCATCATTCCGGTCGACAGCCAAGATATTCGACGGAGAGGGCACCAGCAAACCCCTCTTCCTCAAGGCCCCCACGTCCTCCTGCCCCCTCTGAAGCGGCGTCTTAGACCTCTGCTCGAAACCGAAAGGGCATCTTCCATAAGATATAGGCGTAGTCTCCATATCTCCCAAGGGCAGAAGCCGTTGAGCCTCATCGTCTCTCCCATCCGACTCGACCAAATCCCTCCCAAGAAGTGAGACTTCTCTGCAATCCGCACGAGAGGGGCAATCAAAATCCAACCCAGACCCAGCAGAGCCCTGGCCCGATTCAAAGGTAGAAGACCCGCTCAACATACTACTAAAGCTCAGGCCCCTCAGGTTCCTGTCCAATACGACCCGGTTCCTAGCCCCAGATGGGTCCTGGGTCAACATAACCAGACGTCCCCACAAGTCAACATCAAGGCAGGTCCAAACGGTACCAACCCTCAAATGGCCCCCCCACCCCTCGCCCCGAATAGTCATAGTCTGACTCGGAACAGCACGTGAGCCCATCACGTGACCCAGCTCCAGCTGGCCGGCAAAGTCAACAGAAGCCCAGCTTCCAGAAACTTCAGGGACACGCGTCGCACGCCCAATAGCTCGCCCCCAGCGCCTACCTTTAAAAGGAAACATCCTTTTGTAAACCCTGAAGGGCTTGAGCTTAACAGAGGTATTGTCGCCAAAGGCAGGGGAGGAAGCCTCCATCACCATCGGATCCCAGATACGGTGACAAACCTCGTACCTTAGCCTAGGAAACTCCACATCCTCACCAACCTTTGTACCTTGCAGCAGTCCTTGGTCGGCGAAACCGTACGAGGAGATCTGAGCCGTTGGAAATCTCGACGGTGGGTGATGAGCGTCAGCCGAAACCGGACCTCTGAAATCCGAGAACAGCGTCGTCGCCGAGGGGACAATAGCAGCTTCCAGTTGCGCCGGCCTCCCGATCTCCTCAGAAAGACTTCCGTCCTCCCCACAGAACGCAGACGCATCAGGGTCGATCTCCCCTTCTTCTAAGACCCCACCCTCCCAAGGAAACTCAGCTTGTTGATCATGAACCCAGACCCCTCTAGCGTCCCCGGACAAGGGGACGAACGCAGGCACGGCCGGAGAACCCTCTATACAATAACTGCGACTGACTTCTGCGCCACCCTGAGAGCCCAAGAGCAAGCCCGGGACCGGGATAGACATTGGATGGAGCGGCTCGTCCCCGGCACCCCCCAAGGTCGAGCCATCCAGCGAGGCCTGTCCCGATTGCAGCATGGCCCCTGGTTTCCGGTACCTGAATGGGTAGACCTGCGGCGCGAATATTTCTGTGGGACAACCGAGTACGTGTACGTCGGGAATCTCGGGCCTCGCGGATTCTTGATGCGCCTAGAATGGAAAGGGAACCCTCTCCACAAGCTCCACTTCTACGAAGATAGCGAATTCTTGGCCGTTGAGGCAAAGCTTGCACGTTCGGGGGATGGCCTCCCAGTCGTCCGCACGCACCAATACCCGAGCATACCGCGTCTCCCACAAGTCGTCAGTGCTTCGGTCAATGAGGATGCACCCCCCACAACAATCAGCGAGCCCCCGAAGGACCTCATTGGTCCAGGCCTGGAGGGGAAGGCCGAATAGTTGAATCCAAAAGCCCCCATCCAGCGGTGAACCTGAGAAAGGTTGATCTCAAGCCCCCACCGAGCACAAACTACCGGCTTGCCGTTGATGGAGGACACCTTTTTGTCAAGGATCGCATTGGTCGAAGTGCTCGAAGGACAACGCAATAAGAATTTCGTGTCGGAAAGAGCCGAAACCGTCGGCCTATTGCCGAACTAGGGGGACTCCTAGGTTCCCGGGAGACCCGAATCGGACGCCCATGGGAGTCCGCAATAGGCCATCCCTGCAACAAATCCCGAAGCTGATGGACATCGACGGAGGCCGGGTGGCCCGGGGACGCCGGCCCCGAGACGACCCGCGCACTCCCGACCATCTTCCCCAACGCCCGCTCCGAAGAGCAGCCTTTACGATGGCATCGGGCTCTCCACCGGAAGTTGAGATTACGACAACGGGAACAAAACCAATCCCCTTCCCGTAAAACCAGGACGTTAGCCATTACATATGCGCCCTTATTAGCCTCGTGATTGTAATTTTCCCCAAACACTGATTTCAGATACGTTACGTCGGTTCAATAAACACAAATATCATTGGGTAGAGTACAACGAATCGCAAAATGCAACATTTTGTTTCTATTGTTATCTGTTTAAGCAAACTATTGGAAAACAAGGAGATAACAACATTCTTGCAGTTGATGGGTTTAAAAATTGGAAGAGATACGAAAAACTTAAAATTCATGAAGGGCAAGCGCATAGCGCTCATAATAAAGTCTATAAGATGGAACAAGATTTACTGAATCAAGAACAACATATTCAGACAGCTTTTAATAGGCACAATGTTCAGATACGAATGGAATATAAAACTCGTTTGACTGCATCGATTAAAACCATTCATTTTCTTCTACGTCAACGATTTGATTTTCGTGGTCACGACGAATCAGATGAGTCGAACCATCAAAGAAATTTTCTTAAACTTTTGAAATTTCATGTTGATGGTAGGGAAGAATTTGAAAAAGTAGTATTAAAAATGCTCCTCGGAACCTTAAATTAACTTCACCTAATATTCAGAAAGATATTATTCATGTGTGCGCAAAAGAAACTACATCATTTATCATAAATGATCTTAGAGGGTCATTATTTTCTATTTTAATCAATGAATCTCGTGATATATCCATCAAGGAGCAAAAGGCTATTTGTCTACGTTACGTGGACAAAAATGGATCTATAATTAAACGTTTTATTGGAGCTTTATATGTTGAAAAATTGATGTTGGATCACTCAAAAAAGCAAACGACAAATTATTTGTGGCAATTGGGTTGAATATACAAAGATTGCGTGGTCAAGGCTATGATGGTGCCAATAATATGTCTGGTGAATTAAATGGCCTTAAAACACTTACCATGAATGAAAATGAATTTGCAATCTATGTTCATTATTTTGCACATCAGCTTCAATTGACTCTAGTTGCTATTGCAAAAAAATATTACAATATTTAGTCACTTTTTAGTGTAGTTTCAAATATTGTGAATATCGTTGGAGCTTCATGCAAACGTAGAGATCTTCTTCGAAAGGAGACTGCTAAATATTTGAAAAAATTTGAAAGTGGTGAGCTTTTAACTGCGAGAGGTCTGAATCAGGAGACTAGTCCTAAACGTCCTAGAGAGACGTTGGAGCTCATATCATCGCACACTATCAAGCTTCACTGAGATGTATTCCTCTATGATTGAAGTACTTGATAAAGTTGGTGGGGATGGCTCTGAATTTGAAACAAAAACTACAACAAATGTCATGTTAGATTATTGGAGTTATTTGAATTTGTATTCAACATGCATTTGATAAAAATAATATTGAGAATTACCAATCAATTGTCCATAGTGTTACAACAGAAGGATCAAGATATTATGAATGCTATGAATCTGGTTAGAACGCTCAAGAAAAGAATACAAGAAATGAGAGAAAATTGGTGGGATTCTTTACAGGCAGAAGTAACCTCAGTTTGCATGGAACATAATATCATTGTTCTTAGCATGAATGATTAGCATGTAACTCAAGGGCGTTCACGTCGTAAAGTTGAAGATACAACGAATCTACATCACTATCGCGTTGAAATGTTTTATACAGTTATTGATATGCTACATCTAGAGTTTAACAACCGTTTCAACGAAAGAAATACCGAGTTGCTTCTTTGTATGACATGTTTGAACCCACGAGACTCGTTTTCCGCTTTTGACAAGGAGAAATTGTTTTGTCCTGCTCGAAAATATCCAATGGACTTTTCTGCATTAGATATCTTAGATCTGGACAATCAGCTTGAGACATACATTCGTGATATGTGTTTTTCTAAAGAGTTTTTAGAAGTGAACGGGATTGATGGTCTTGCTAAGAAAATGGTCGAGACAAGAAGAAATAAAGCATATCCACTAGTTTACTTGCTCATTACATTGGCCTTAACCCTTCCTATTGCAACTGCCACTGTTGAAAGAGCATTTTCAACTATGCATATTCTGAAGAGCAAATTGCGCAATTCAATGGGAGATGAATTGATGAATGATTGTTTAATCACATATATCGAGAAAGATGTTTTTAATAGCATCGATGATGAAAAAATATGAATTACTTTCAGAATATGAAAACTCATAGTGGACAATTGTCATTGTAATTAACAATGATCTATGAAAGGTACCTTTTTTGTAAATAGATAATATACTTTGCTTTTGTTTATTTATATATTTTTAGCATTTGCTTTAAAAAAAAATTTACACAATTTTTCAACATTAATTGATTAGATGACCACCCAATGAAAAAATCTTGGCTCCGCCCCTGCTTGGAGGTTGTGGGACTATTCTAACATAAAGCACACTTTCTCATAAAATATACCCTTTCTTCTAAACTAAATCCTCCCCCCCCCCCCCCCCCCGCCCAAAAAAAACTACTTTCTTCTCTACAATTTCTAAATATTTTGAATCCCGGTTCTAACGCACAGGCATCCCCGACCTAATTTAATCCAAATTACAATTTCTAAATATGCTACAACCAGCAACCCAAATTCAATTTTGCTACTAAAGAATAAATGTAGAGCAATCGAATCAGTTCCAGTACCCCTAAAAAAAGCCACACACACACACACACACATTAATATCAGAGCAAAATACTCAATTATAATCAATATAGAACAATTAAATGGGGCATATAGAAAGTTAGCGAAGTACCAGTCGCCACTTAAGCGCGGGGGAACATCAATCATCCACTCGGGGAGCATAAGCTGGCGCGCAAACCATCGACGGGCTTCAGAGCCTTTAAGCTTCGAGGCTTGGGAGATGTTGAAATCTCTAGACGGAGATTCGGGTTCGGTAACAATTTCAGTTTCGGGTTCGGATTCCGTAACAGTTTCGGTTTCGGGTTCGGGGTTTTGGAGAGAGAGGATGGAGGATGCTAAACTGCGCGCGTGGTGCTGAGAGTCGTGACGGTTTTGAGCTTGCCGCTGCAAAGCTACTTCACGGCGCTTTTGCTGGTCGGACATGGCAGCGCGCTTGAACGGACGACGGAGATCATGGGGTGCCATTTGTTATGCTGCGCACACACTGCTTATTCTAGCTTCGGTCCCCTCAAACTCTGTTGCATTCTCTGCCGTCACCCGTCGAGAAGAATCGACTCGCGAGCTTCAAATTCCCATCGCACTTACTCGTCAATGAAGCATTAGCAGGTGGCACGTGACGATTCTATTTGCTCGCTGACCCATCACAAAACCCTAAAGCTAGTGAACTGCTATTACCACACCAAAAAAAAAGTCATGCCCGTACCGCTTGGTAAAATTACTTCTAGCACATCATCCCCTTCTACGCCAACCGGATTTCTGAAAAGCACAAATGTCCAAAACCCCTTTAAAATCATCGAGATCTTCCAATCAGACGACGGTGATCATTTTTCACTCTAATTTTCCGTACAATGGATCTTAAGACCAATAAACGTTTCACCAAATGATTAGATTTTTATTCTGTGGCATGTATACCAGCCACCCACGGCCAAGTAGTAGCTCCCCACGACTGACATATAGGAGTTTAGGTCGTCAAATAAAGGCATCGGCCCCAGTCCCCCACCCTCACTAGGATTTTGCTTTCTTTATTCATGCCCGCATTGTGGCAGCACTAGTGATAAAGAGGTCGGCTGTTCTGAAGAAGGACGGGCCAGGGAGCTTGTGGGCTCCCCTCTACCGCAAGTGCTTGTTGGACCCCACCTCCATTTCTTGAGAGGGGGTTAGTTGTGTTTCCCTAGCGACCAGCCGCTTCCAAAAAAGGGTGTTTTTGTTGGCGCCCACATCATCTCTGAAAAAGCCTACTCTCTAACCCCCTAAATCCGTTAACTATATCAAATAAGATGATGGAGATCGCTTTCCACTCCAATCTTCTACATGATGGATTTTGAGACTATGAATGTACCATCATACGACCTATTTTTTTATTTCACATGGTACAGATTTCCAAAAAATCTCATTTGATCGTGATATGTGTCATGTAAAATCTCGTCTCGTGTGCAAGTAGTTGTATTTTGCAAGATTTGTTTCATGTGACATAAAAAAATTGATTGTCTGATTGTATGTTCAAGGTATCAAAGATCCATCTTATAAAAGATTGGGATAAAAAATTATCTCTATCATTTGATCTGAGGCAACCAACTAATTTAAAGGGGTTTAAAATGTAGGTGCTTTCAAAGATGGTGTCGGCGAATAGAGGTACCCTTTAAGAAATCGTGTTGGTGCGAATATAGGTACACATTAATAAGGGTACCTCTAAATGCGTCCATGGGTTCTTTGAAAAAAACCCACATCCCAAACCCTTTTAAAATCATTGATTCCTTCAAATCAGATGATGGAGATCATTTTTCACCCTGATCTTCCACACACTAGATCTTGAGATCAAGGCACACCTATTAAACGGTCAATTTTTTATTTCTTGTACACAAATCCCCAAAAAATGGCTCGTAAATCATATTGTACGCATTACGCTCAAACGTGATTTTATGGCCATTTTTTTGGGATTTGTGACGCATGGAATCACAAACTGACCGTCTGATAGGTGTACCATGATCTGAAGATCTTTCGCGCGAAATATCGGGGGTGAAAAATGATCTCCATCATATGATTCGAATGAATCAATTGTTTTCAAGGCGTCTTGAATGTCGGCACTTTTCGAGAACGGTTGGCGTGTTTAGAAGTGCCCTTAATAAAAGGGAGGTAAAACTTGCACGTGAGATTTGTACCATGACTCATGATTAAAAAGAAAGAATTTATTATTTTTTCTATTTGTACCACATGGAACACAAACGATCATGATTTAAAGATCTTTTAAGTCAAGACATTGGCACAAAATATAATTTCTATCATATAATTTTTCAAAGTCAATCACTGAATTAGATTATGGCCTTTAACTAATCAAATGATAGAGATTGCCAATCTTTGGCCTCAAAGGTTTTTTCATTATGATCTTCAAATCAGATGACTTCGATGGTGTTTCTCGGGAAATAGATTACAATTTGTTTTTTATATATGGGTCATGATCTTAATATCTAATGTGTGATTTGGTGGGTGTTAGTAAAAGTACCCAATCAAATTTATTATTAGCAGTTTTTTATTACTGTGCGGTTAACAAAAGTTGGTATGCGACTAAAATTACAGCGCGGGGTAAAAAAGGTGCTGTGCGCGAAGAATAAAGCAAGAGAAACTTCCTACCAAAAATTGCCCGCGCACAGCAGGGTTCTAACTTCTAAGCCGTCTCCAATTCTTGCCGGGTTCTCAGCCTCTCAATCGCCTTCATTTCTAGGGTAGAAGCTATTTTGCCATTTTCTGCAACTGATTTCGAAGAGAGCAGCTGATCAATCCATCAGTTTTTTTTCTAATTTTAGACGCCAATTAGAGAGAGAGAGAGAGAGAGAGAGAGAGAGAGAGAGAGAGAGATGGATCATTCATTATGGGGGCATTTGCCACTGCTGGTTCGATCGAATTCAAAGGAATCTGTGGAGTACATACTCCAAGCCCTTTGGAGAACTCGAAAGACAGGGCTCGATTCTGCCGACAGGGATATCGTCGCACAAATGCTCCAACTTGACCAACACACGGACCTCGATCCCGTAACTTGCTTCCCCTTTTCCTTCACTCTCTTTTACCATTTCGTACCATTGATTACTTGTTGCAGAAATTTTCTCGCTTTCATGTCGGATCAGCTCATCCGACATTGGTATTAATCTAGGATTTTTGAGTTTGGTTTTTCTGGTATCTATATTAAAATTGCTAATATATACTTTAAGGCGTTGTTTGGGAATTTGTAGGGAACAAAGTTACGAAGTGGGAAATCGGGAAAAAATGGGCAAGGGAAAAAAACGTACAAAGGGGTAAAAAACAATGAATTTATTTTTTAAAAAATTGAGGGATCAACCAGACCCCTTTACAGAAAAACCAGATCCTTATTAATAAGTTTATCATTAAAAAATCGTGAAAAAAGAATTTAAAACGCAAAAAATTGTGTTTTTGCTTCCTCCAAATAATCACATTTTTTGTTGTTGAAAAAACATGTTTTAATCGTGAAAGGAATGATTTAAAAAAACTCGCGATTAAAATGCGTTTTTTTCAAGGAATCACCGAATTTGGTAACTATGGTAGGGAAAATGCATTTTTCGGGAAAATTATACACTCTCATTTGTTTTCATCTGTAGGAAAACATATTTGTAGGACTTAGGAAAATCTCTAGATATTGTTTGGCAAAACATTCCAGTAAACTAAATTTGTCCTTATTCAATATAGTTTGCAAAACAAAACTTTGGGACTTAATCACATTTGTAGTGCATGCGTAAAATTGATTTTCAGTAAAAATTTCACTGAAAGCTTATTTTACGCCAACGTGGAAAAATTACACTTTTCAGGTGCGCCCGACAACAGTTACCAAACAATGAAAAATCGTCGAAAATGAATTTTCAGCTCCTTTTCAGAGCAAATGACCTTGATACCAAGTATTGATTGCCTTTTAGAATCATAAACTGTTCATAAGCATGCTTCTTTAGATTCTCTCTCTCTCTCTCTCTCTCTCTCTCTCTCTCTCTCTCTCTCTCTCTCTCTCTTACGCTCTTGCTTTAAGGATATGAAGATGGTTTGTAAAATATAACATTGTCTTTTGGCATATGTGGATTCTACATGCTAGTTAAAAGAAAGAAGAGAAAGAAAAGATTTTTCCCTGAGGCATTAGGTTCAATCCCAACTTACCCAAAAATGAAAAAGAAAGGCGTTTAGGGGTTGGGCATGTAGCTCAGCTGGAAGGTTTACAATATTACAACCTGGATGTCGCAGGTTCAATTCCAGGTTACCCATGAAAAATAATTCGTTTTAAAAGGTAGTTTCTACATGTTAGGTGAAACGCAGTATGGTCTTGTCAGGTGATTCCTTGTCGGGTGATTCCTAGCAATTCCCCAGAATTGCTAGGAATCTTAGTAGCTGATAATCCCTCTGATATCTGTCTTTCCTCAAATTACTAGGGAGGCAATTTTTGTCCTTGAGTAGCTCAATTTTTATTTTTCTTTGTTTTATTTGTTTTCATTCATTTGGAATCCAGGGAATGGTAGCATCTTCTTGCCCGTTCATACGTTTGTGCACGATCAGGACCCATGCCATAGTCGGATTTTCTCCATTTTTGATGGGTTTGCAATCCATGCGTTGGGGAACAACTTTGGTGGTTCAAGTTTTGAAGTGCGGATGGAGAGGCTAAGTATAAGAAGGGCTCCCCACATTCTTACTTGGGCATTGTGACAGTATCTTTCAACTTTGTTGACTTGTTGATCTTATCTTTGGCACCCATTTCTTGTTCTTGTTATGATTTTATCCGGGTCTAAAGCTTTTTTGAGTGAATGGACCGGGTTTAGGAGCTCAAGGCGTATAAGTTAATATAAGATGCTTTAGGAGTACACCAACGATGATGTTCAGATCATTTAGCTGACCCATCTCATTGGTGTTCATTGATCAAGGTTATTAATGTGGTAGGTCACCACTTGGATTGGGACATCCCAAATTTTGCATCGATTAAGCAATCCTAGCCTCAATGAAGAAAGGTGAGTTGAACATGGTTAACGCTTTGTATGTGATGTAAAAATGTGACCACCCTCTTGCTCTTTAAATTAGAATCTGAGTGATTTATAGAATTTTAGTCGAAGACAAAAATGGTATGACACCCAGAATCATTTGGAAACTGGGTGGGTCCCAGCGAAACTCAAGAACACATGAAACACTCGGCAAAGACAAGTTTTTTCTGTTTATGAGGAAAACACTACGAATCTGGGTGATTCCTAGCTCTCAAACGAGGTCACCGTGTTCATATGTGTTCTATAATGGGATATATACGTCCTTCAACTTGTTTGCTGTCTTGCCCATCTGAGTTACATATTGTCACCCTAAAATTATGTCCCTGTTATTAAGATATATATTTAGACCAGGCCCTCACGTACCATCTTATTACAATCAGTTTGTTTTGTCCAATACAAGCTGAGATGAGTTCTAATGCAGGACAAACACTAAACTAATTATGCGATTTGAAACCAATTTTAGATTTTATTGAGCAGCTGAACTTCAAAAAAATCCGTCTAAAACTCATAAAATATTCAACAATTTAATTTGGGCAATTTGAGTAATCTGATTTAGCGTCCGTATGAATATGATCCTTCCCGATCTAGAAAATAGTGTCCAATGATAGACTCTAATTTTGATCTAGTTTAGGGTACCAAGCGACAATCTCTATGCTGTCTCTTGAATCCTTACTATGTTTTGAATAATTTATGGCCCAAAGGGTTTTAATCGTTCAAAGGGAATCAACCGATTAAGATTGGGAATTAGAAATCAAAATCTCTGCCACAATACTAAAAGATAAGATATTTTGGCTTTTATGGATTTCAATAGAAGAAACAAACTAAATAAATTACCTGACGATAAGAAACATAAATAAAAAAGATATAAGATCCAAGGAATTGCTCCAACAAAGATGTTAGCTTCGTACCAAACTGCACGTGGAATCGAAGAATCGCTCTTCGTGGTTTTGAAAGAATCTCTCTTTCAATGAAAACTCATCTCAATTTCTCTCTAATTCGCACAAAGCAAATTTCAAAAATTTCATTAATCAAAAGCTTCCCTTTAAAATTGTGTTTACAATGCCTTTATATAGGCTAAAAACCCTAACTAAGGCTAAGCAATCAAAGTAGAAACTCCTAGTCAAACTAAACAACTAAAAGCGAAAATTGTGGGCCCAAAATACTCCTAGCCGACTAAGTTGTCGCGTCAATCTCTCTCGAGCGAGATTGGAACTCACTTGGGTGAGATTTACCATAAGCGCAGTTGCTCTCGGGTCGATCTCGCTTGTGCGAGATCGGAGATTGGACAGAGAGCTGTTTCTATCCTTTTTCTTGCCTCTTTTTCTTTCTTTTCCTTTGCTTGCTGTGCATGCCTTCCCAAATTGGGGTCTTCTCACGTAATTTATGCGTGTACAATCAGTTGATGTCCCCTTCAAATTCTTTTCACCACTCTACAGTACCAAGTTGTATCGGGCAATGCGTGCATGGGTATTTTCATGCATGGACACGAGGCTATGCATCGTCAGTGTGTTTGCTACTTTGATAGTGTAAGAGTCGTTACCTCCTTCAATAGATGTTGCTATAGATGAGATGTGAAGAGATCAGTTTGGTGTTTATGGAAGTGCTTTCTTTCCTCCAGCATCTAAGATGCTTGATTGGTAAGAGTTCTTATATCAGTTTTGTATGCATAATTGTGCTGGGATGCTAATTTCACATCCGTAGGGGTGCTTCCAATTCCAAATAGCTAAATGGTCAATTTACATGTTACAACAAAATTGTACCATGGTTTGAAACGAAAACTCGATTCGACTTGAAAGTCAGCTGGGTTGAGTTAACTCAAAGACTCGGAGAAACTCGTCTTGCTCCGAGTGTGTAATTTAGTAAATAATTTTGACATATATATATTTTACAAAATTAAAAAATATTTTACAAGGAAAAAATGGAAAGATAAGTTGGTAAAATGGGTAATTTAAGACTTTCTAAAAACATGGTTGTGAAGCCTGGTTGCGTCATCTTAGCGAAGTGTTGACTCGACTCGGACACAACTCGAAATCCTGACGATTCGAGTAACTGGGCCGAGTTACTCGATGGCTCACCAAGGTTTAGAACTATGAATTGTTCCATTCCAGCAGTTTCTCAGTGCTGCAAAAACATCTATGTAGCATCTTATGTTGATAAAGTTGCACCCCTGTGGAGTTTTATTTTATAATTCCACGAGTGCAACATCACATGGAATTTTCTGGTGGTTGTAGACGCTAGACACTTGTGAAATGGCATGATGGTCATCTTATTTGCTATTTTTCTTATTATAGCAACATCCTTTTTGTTATTATTTAAGGACATCCAAAGTTACATTTCCATTTGTTCGATCCTGGCTTATCTGACCAATAAAAAAGAATTAATGGGCCATGATAGCCCATTTACAGAGAGAGGCATGCTGCCCCAATTTCAAGAAAGTGTTTTTGATCGACCTAAGTCATCAAAATGGTAGTTTATATGTTGAACTGAAGTGGGCCCAAAAATTACACTTATTGGGGATTTGAACCGTCAGACCTATGCACTTTAAAATGGGCAGTTGTTCATATTGTTTTAACAGTCGATATAAAGTGCACTGATCGGATGGTTCTACTCCCTTGATAGGTGTATTTTTTGTCTAAGACGCATGCCATGATGGGATGCTAGTTGAAATACTTGGATTGATCATAGATACGCACCACATGGTCTAAAAGTGGGCAGTCATGTCAGTATCCGTCTAAATGCGATCAGGGAGTGAATCTCCAAAAAATTAAAAAGTTATATTGCCAATTGCGATTTCGTTTGCTACCTTTATTGATTTACCTTTCTACTTTGCAGCTTTTGGTGTGCCTACGCATATTGATACGCAAGTGTGTTTATGAAAATATCAATAAGGAAGATATTCAGAAACTATTTCCTCCTGAAGTTTTGCCTGAATTGCAAAGATTGCTTACACTGTTGCTGCAAAAGTTTCAACGAGAGTGGCGAGATGATGCACTCAAGGACCAGGTCCGGTACTTCAATTACTGCTTATGAGTTATGTCTATTTTATTTTTTTGGATACCTTTATTTTCAACCCAAGATTCTTCCGTCTCAACCCGAGTTTCATATGCTTAAACCAGTGAATGCTTTGAATCACACAATGGAGATCTCTTTTCTTCCCAAATTTCCACAAAACAGATCTTTAGATCATGACCTACCATCAGACGGTCAGATTTTATTCCCCATGGCACACATCTCAAGAAGTGATCTAGAACTACATTTGATCATGTTCACTTTTTGGGATGCATGCCATCTAGAATCAAAATGGAACTGTCTGATGGTAGCCAATGTGTGGAAGATTGGGACGAAATCAATCTCCATCGTCTGATCCAAAGCAGTCAATGAAGAAATAATTTTGGGTTGTAAATACAGGTACCTTTTTTTTCCCCTTATTTTGGTGTTGTTCAGTGACATCTGAGATTAATTTCATTTGATCAACAATTCAGGTATCTAACCCCTAAGAAGTATTGAATCCACCCTACACCCGATGTATTTTGCAGTGTAGTTATGAACTCTGTTTTTCACTTACTTGAAGTTGTCAATTCAATGTTTTTAATACCATTAATTCGGCCATCAAATAAACCTCTGCTCTTATATTTACACACTGCATTTTTCTATATTTTTAATCCATGTATATTTGAATGTGTTGATGAAACAAAAAAGGAATGTTGGGAGGAGCTTGATTATTTTTTGAGAAAATATTTACGTCACATTGACCAACTGATGCATTTTCTGGATGAATTCAGAAATCATAAAGAAGAAGCTTTGAAGGACATAATCTTTCTTAGCTTTTTAGAAGCTAGCTTGGTCACATGGACCATTTGGCAGGACTCAAATGTTTTTTCATCGTTCTTTCCAGGTTTCTTTGCCCCGTCTAAAGGCAATGACATGGAATATGGCTCATCAAGCTGAGGAAACTATGGATCATGTTGCTGTTATTAATTTGAAGGTATCTAAACATGTTCTTAAGCTTAGTATTCTAACTACTTTTTTACGCTATTGTTTGAGATTAAATTATTTATGACTATAAATCTGGAAACTATGATTTTTTATTTCAAAGAAAATAAAACTTTTGATATGGAGACATGTAGGGATGCAGGTTCAGTGTACCGAACCGAACTGAACCCGATTTTTCGGTGTTTGGTTCGGAACACTCCAAACCGAAACCGATTTTTTCAGTGTTCGGTTCAGTTCGGTTCGGTTCGGTCGGTTGCACTTGAGATTAAAAGTCAAGATCAATATCTCTTCTATTTTGGCCTACTCTTCATAGATCAATATCTCTTCTATTTTGGCCTACTCTTCATAGATCAATATCTCTTCTATTTTGGCCTATCATCAATTTCAAACCTTCCAATCCCCAAAATAAAAAACACAAATTAATAACATAAATTACCAAATAATAACAACACTTGAATACAACATTAGACATGAGAGAGAGAGAGAGATTCTCCCTCAGCCTCCTCTTGGCCGAGTTCTTCGTGACGCCCATCAGCCTCCTCTCTCACATCTTCTAAAATAAATAAAACCCTTTTAGGGCTAACAGGCGTATTATAATTTATAGTAGGGAGTTGGTGTCATGTATTGCACAAGCACAAAAGATGGTGGTCACACCATCTGTACCATACACTTCACATTAGCTTACACTGATCCAATTCGTCCATGTAAAATTAAAAACCATCGGTAGATGGTGAGAGCATGATCTCAAGATGCATCATGTGAAAGATTGGGATGAAAAACAATCTGCATCGTCGGATTCAAAGTAGTCAACGAGTAGACATCGGTCACTTATCGGTGTAGACCGGTCGGTCAGCGCTGGTTCGGTTTGGTACAAGCGGTTCGGGTCGGTTTGGGCTGGTTCGGGCCGGTTTTGGCCCATTAAGGGGTCGGTTTACTCAACCTACCCATTCGGTTTTTGATTTCCAGCTACCCAAACCGAAAACCGAACCGATTTCAGTTCGGTTCGGTTCGGTTTGTGTCGGTTTTCGGGGCGGTTCGGGAAGGTCGGTTTCGGTGTTCGGTTTCAAACTTGCATCCCTAGAGACATGTAACAACTAACACTAAGAAAATGATTTTTCCACCTGCTGATGAGTTCAAACATCTCGCTTCTTGCCATAAATTGGATAATTTGTTTCATAGTTTGGTGAGTGTAGGACAGAATGCAACGTGACAGTGTTTTTTTATCCATTAGCAGGTGGAAAATCTTAGCATGCATCTATTATGCAGTAATGGTGCTTAATATGTGTGCTTTTCAAAGTCATTTGAATCGGTATAGCGTTGCCTCCATTCATTTTAGATTTGGTATGAGGTACCTGACCCAAGCTTAAGCGGTGTCACTTGGATCAATCTCACACTGCCAACCTTGGTATTTGCACCGAATTTTGTGAGCATTAAATCAGTTAAAGGTCAAAAGTGAACTTTCACTTATTTGCGTGCTCATAAATAGCTGTGCACTCGAGGCTTGACCATTTGGACAAAAAAGACATTGATGCTCGGGTTGGGTACCTAATACCAGCTCTTCATTTTATGCATTATACCAGGCATTTCTTTCACTAAGATATCCCTTTTAACTTACGACATTGTAAACACTGGTTTCACTATCAGACTCACCATGGGAAATTATCTCATCCAAGCCATATGAGTTTGCACTTTTTAAGAAGCCTCCTGACAACCGAGTTTAGAAAATGTTGTTCTAAGCTGACTAGGTTTTTTGTGCTTAGTGATTGAGTGAACTTTGTGCAGCTTCAAGATGACACACAGGCTTTATCAGGCGAAACAGAGGTCAAATTCCAATTGGCAAAAGACACCCTGGAGACAATGCTGAGATCCATGTACCATATAAGGGACCAGTTATCTAACATCGTAAGTATGGTTGCTGCAATTGGGTGGTGATATGTGATCGGACTTGCACAGGTGCTTAATTCATTAGTTTGATGCTTTGGTTATGTCTATTTGATTTACCTTGCCAGGGTGAGACGTCTAATGGACATCTGCAAGCCCAGGGAACAAGTAGAACGTAGCATGTTGAGAGATGCATGGTAGTGGAAAGGTATGAAAAAGTGAGAATATATTATATGTGATAAAAAAATTAATAAAAATAACTTGTCATTAGAATGTGTGCGTTTGTGGCATATTTGTCTTAGTCACTTCCCGTTGCCTCATTTATGCATCCTATTTCCTCATTTAAATGTGATGTGTGTCAACTTGGTAAACGTTGTAGGACCTCTTATCCAGTCAGTAATCAGAGAAGTACTATCCAGTTTGCAACTGTTCACTCCGTTGTATGGGGGCCATCACCTGTGGCATCTTTTCGTTGGATTCCGTTATTTGTCTCTTTTGTTGATGATTGCGCTTGCTTGACTGTACAATGCCATCTAATGATGAAGTTGCTACCATTTTTCCTATATTTCGAAGGTACACACGCAAGATCATGCTACTGTTAAGGTATTACAATCCGGTAATGAAGAAGTATGTACCTAACCAGTGTTGTCAAACGCGCTAGGCGCACCCGAGGCGACAAGGGTCCCTAAGGCCTAGGCGCTAAGGCGTATGGCTTTTTTTAAAGGTGGATTTTAATTTTAATTTTATAGTTATTTTTTATTATATATTAAATTTAATTAAATATTTTATATTTTTATTAATAATTTATGATATTTAAGATTTTAAATATTCTTATAAATCAAGCTTTTTAATTGTTAAATGTAGATACTATATAATGAATAGTAACATTCAACAAATATGAAATAGAAGAAATAAATAAACGTCATATAGAATTAAACATTATTGGCACTAAAAAAAAGTACAATTTAACAAACTAGCAAGTACTATAACTATCTAAGAACGAACTAATGAAGAAACAAAGGATTGGGCATGTACCTCAATGGAAGGTGCAAGGTGCGGGGGTCTTGAGGTTGCAGGTTCAAGAGCTAATAAACTAATAATTGAGTCACTCTTACATAACTTATAAGTTATATAAGTAATAAATTTATAAACTATAACACTCATATAAGGCACAAAAAGCGCAAAAGGCGCGCGCCTCTTACCTGTGCCTAAAATGCAAATCCCAGATGCAGTGGGTGCGCCTTGGCACGCCTTTGACAACACTGTATCCAACACCTTCAACAATATGTTCAGAAACATGGTATTGTGTGGCAATCAACATGTCCTGACACCCCCGAACAAAATGGTGTTGTTGACAGAAAGAATCGACATTTGCTTGAAATGCATGTTACTTGAAGTTGCTCGCACATTGTTACTTGAAATGCATGTTCCCAAATGTTTCTGGTCTGAAGTCATTCTTACTGCAATTTATCTTATTAATAGAATGTCTACTCCAATTCACAATGGAAAGTCCCCCTTCCAAGTGTGTCCTTTGAGCCAATTTTTGATCATTTCACTCAAGGTATTTGGATGTGCATGCTTTGTTTATGTTCCTTGTTCTCATTGTGACAAACTACATCCTAAGGCCATTTGGTGTATATTTCTTAGGTATGATCCCTCAACTAAAAAGCAGTTTGTACCTATGGACATACCTTTTTTGAAAATGTACCTTACTTTCCTTGTGTTAACCATCAGTGCTCTTGTCGGGGGAAGATGTTTTGTAGCGAGGAAAGCTCTGTTTTGTGTTCTTCTGGTTCCTTCACCTCCTACAGTTGTATCTCCTAAGCCTAATATTGAGGCTGCAGTTGTTCCTCCTGATGACACTACTGTTGTTGACCCCTCAGTTGTAGAAAACAAAGGAAGTCCTCAGAAAAGGAGGTTTGTGAAGTTTGATCCTAGATGTGTATATTCGAAAGAAGAATGTTGAGCCCAAGAAGAGTGATGAGCCCACTCTGCTTCATACCGTGGACCAAGATCCATCACTTAAAGCTGGGCTTCCAGAAAGTAATCTCACTCTTCCTCATATTGGGACCAAGGTCCACCCCTTGAAGCTTGTCCTCCTAACAATAGTACCCTGTTGTATCTGACTTGGATTTGCCCATTGTATTGCGTAAAGGAACGAGATCCTGCACCTCACATCCTATTAGCTGTTTGTTTCCTATAATGTTCTCTCTCCCTCATATAAGTTATTCTTTTCATCCATTTCCTCTCCTAAAATTCTTGCTTCTTCCATATTGCAGTTTAGTTGCATGGGTCCAATTCCTACTTCTGACTTTGGAAAACAATAATATCCTAAAAATTATAGTTTAGTGACAAGTGCCAACCACTTCTTGCGTGCTTCTTGCCTCAACAGCTTTTGCATTAATCCATTTCAAGTTAAAAATGAGCGAAAATTCAGAAGCGGCAAAAACTTGCTTCTATATTCTAGCTGTTATGTGAAGTAGTTCCCAAAAATTTGACAGGAGGGCTCATTAGTAAATAGTTCCATATACTAATAGTTTCCTGACGATGCCTTCTGCAGACACTCGGTAATTCAAAGCTCTCCTTACTAGCAAAGCTTCACATGGCAAAATTCTTTGCGCCAATGTATATATTCTTTCGGAAAGAAGCTTGCCCAATCTTTCACTATTCTAAGAGAAAATGAAAGGTACTTTTTGTTAGGAAAACTTTTCAAGTTTGACAAGAAAATCCCCTATACTTTAGATAAATTTCATTTAAGATAAAGAAGCTGTTATCATTAAATAAGAATTTTAGGGGTTATTGAAAATAAATAATATGTAAAATGTAAATAGCCTTATAAATCTCCTTTTAAGATTTACATTCTCTTTTTAATTTTCTAGATTTTTATTGTCTTTTTTATTTTTTATAGGTATTAAATTATAACGAATGAAAAAAAATAAAAATGAAAGCACTTTAACTGTTGGTTCAACTCAGCTGTGTAATTTTAGAAGAAAAAAAAGTGAAAATCAGATACCCCTAGATTCCCCTCCCTTTTTAGGGAAAAAGATCACTTAATAACCGGTTACTATAATTGTTTTACAATTGTAGTTTTTAAGGTTTTTATGAAAGTCGTTAGGAAAGATTTTTATATGGTTAAAAGGTCATACACATATCAATTGAATATGGTGAAAAGGTCTATTATTGTAAACCTTAGCACGCCTATCAATTGAAAAGTACAGGACTATATATATATATATATATATATATATATATTGTCCAAATTGACTCAGCCCGCCCAAAACTGATGGTTATTAGAGGTTTCTAAAGATATGATCAATGCACTTCTCATTGTACGCGATTGCCTATATGCTATTTAGCCGTCCATTTCAATATTTTTGATCAAATTGTAGAAATCATTGGGTTACACAATTTTTTAACTAAATTTAATTTAGACAATGCTGCGTGTACAATATCTATAGGATCAATGAGAATTTTGCCATGCGTACAGAATTATCACTCATGCACAATCTCAGCTACATGTTCCATGCAATCAATTAGAACTCTACAGAAAATGAAGGGTCAAGAGACCCCCTTTTTTTTTCTTCCTTGTATATCTTTCTATCCTTCTACCCCTAAAATCCAAAAGACACTTTCCTCCTCTTTGAAAGGCTAAAATGCCTTTTGAAATTGAATATATGATATTCCTGTTTCTCTGAGTTTAAAGGCACTTTTGTATTCAAATTTCCAAGTAAATATCTTCTCTTTCTTGATAGGTTTCTCTACTTTCTTTCTCACTCCTATAAATTCCTGTTAATTAGCGTAAGGTACCAAACCTTAGCACCAACTGTGGTCATCAGGTCAATCTCAAACCACCAACTCGTTACTTATACTGATTATTTACACCCACTGTCAGTAAATGGTCAATTGACCTTTCACTGATTTTGCATGCTCATATTTCGCAGTGTGGCTCCCAATCCTTGACCATTTTGATAGAAGGAAATTGACCTTTGTGCCACAGCTGGCACTCCAGTTGGATCCTTAATACCAGCTCATTTTTGTTTTGGGAATCTGAAATGCATAAACCAACAGGGGTTGGCACAATGCTTAGGACCATGACTCAATAAGCGGAGGTCCTGAGTTCGAATCCCATCCCTTGTTGGCGGGTGTTGCACGTGCAGGGATTTATCCCTACTTTCCTGGTACATGTGATGTGCGGGTGTTGCACGTGCCCGGAGATTTAGTCAGGTGCTATAAGAGGCCCGCCGGACACCTCGTCATCGAAAAAAAAAAAATCTGAAATGCATATTTTGTGACGCCCTTTCGTCTTTAATACCCATCGGTTTTAAGTAGCTCATAAAGTCACACATTTCGTGGATGTTTCATGACTTGTCATCTTATTCTATAGTGCTCTCCCTCTTCTAAGAAACTCTTCCTATGCGAAACTGTTTATGCAACTCATTGTCCATTTCATCCTTCTCGACAATAAGAGCAAAAATCTCATCAAAACTTTCTCTCTTATGTTACCAACATGTGTCTAAGAAACTCATCCATTTATCTGTTATCTCATACTCAAGCTCAAACAAAGAAGGGAAAGAAGAAAACACATAAAAAAAACCCATGTGTGTGTATACATATATATATATATATATATATATATATATATATATATATATACTCGTCAACGAATTTGTTTTAGCCTTCTCAAGTAAATGTGTCTACTATTTTTTGCAGTTGCGACTTTTGTCGTCCTTGAATTATACGCTACACGGTATGCTTTCTTCTGAAAAAAAGTTGGAATGAAGACGTATTTGGATCCAACAAAGTGCCATGTGGATTGAACGCAGTTCCAAAGTTGCATGGATAACAATTTTGAACCATCTGAAGGTGCTTGCACCAGGTTAGGATGTCTGACCGATACGATATTGGATCAAAACCACCAATCAACTGCCTGCAATAGTAGATCAGGACATCGGGTGCTGGGTTCGATCTATCTGGCAATTTTCCTTGTAGATGATATACATCGATGCCCGTCGATCTTCCTTGGTGCTTAGGTTCGACAGCCTAATACAAACTGTGCATAAATACCTGGTGTTTATTTGATTTTTGGGTCCACTGGTAATTGCTGATTTACCCTTTTGAGCTTTGAAATGTTTCTGTTTGTTTGTCTATAGTTCTTATTGCGGCTGCTGGTTTGTTTAGGAAACTTATCAGGTTTTATCAAGGATCAAAATTCCGCATTTCATTTTGGTTTCGGGGGGGGGGGGGGAACGAAATATTGGTCATTACGGCCGAAATTTTGAACCTTGGGTTTTATTGTCCAAAAACGGAGTTCCCGTGTGGAAGCAGTGAACTTCCTTTAGTGTTTTTTTTTTGGGCAACAGTGGTTTAGCATGCACCATTTGAAAGTGTTAACTCATTTTGACAAAATAGTTGTCTCAGTTCTGTAGGTCGGAATTGATCCATTCAAAATATTGTGTGGTTATCTCAGTTCTATCCGTCCGAATGGTCTCAATAGTATTGGAAGGAAGAAGTGCATATTTATATTCCCTAATCTAAGCTTCGTTTGTCAACACTTTTCTAAAAAGCACTTTTCAGGGGAAATTGTTCTTTGTGAAGCAACATTGACTTTTTCTTTTTTTAATAAACTTATGTTTGAGAAGCAGTAACAGGTTGCTTCTCCAAAACACCATTTTCAGAACCCGGAAACACCTATTTCAGCTAGTGGTGCATGATATTTCTAATTAGTTTCTCTTACTCAAGCATATACCTTCTTCTGAAAAGTACTTTTCATATGCAACTTTGCAACTTTGCCAAACAGGGCCTAAGCTTCAAGAAAAAAACTATGACGTGATCACCTTACTCTTCCACTTGAGAATTTTTGGTTAAAATGAGTCTCTTGCACAGTTGATGCACGCACAGTTGACAGTGTCAATTGCGTGATTTTAAATATCTTATTTATTATAATTATTTTTTCTCCTTTAGGTGTCACCTGATCATGGGATTGATTGTCATGGGAAAGCCAACTGACATGGGACCAAGTAAGTTACATGGTCCATAGGACCATGAAACTTTTGTCCATCCAAATAATAATAATGGTAGATAGACTACCTCTTTAAATGATTTTCTCGTCGATAACGTAGGGTGCCCTAAGCTTGCGCTTGGACTAATCTCTACGAGGTGCCATCGCGCCCTTCATGCCACAAGTATTTCACGATTTACACACCTATGTGGCACCCATTTGTCCTAGAGAGTAAGTATCTTGAGCTCATGACCTTAGAGAGCATACCCAAGTTGTGAACCATTGTGAGAACTTGTTGGTTGGTTTCTTGGTGGGGCTAAATCGTCTAATTCATATGATTTCAACTGTCAAAATGAAAGTGCACCAATTGAACGATTCAAATCCTAATTATTTTATGGCTTTAATATCGTGAGGGCAAATTTTGTTAGACAAATTATTTCGGGTTGCAAGAAAAGATAATGATTGGAATAAAGAAATACACAGATTCGATTCAAGGCATGTTGAGTATCGTTGTCTTTAAATCGAGATTTGTCCCTACCACTATGATCAAGTGATTACCAATAGGTTATTAGTAAATCGGTTCCAAGATATAACAAACCAATAGTGTATTTGTTTGATCAAATTTGGTGAAGATGTCCCACAACACCTCCAAAAGTGAATATCCATCCACTTTTGATATGTGTGGATGGACATTCACTTTTGGAGGTGAAGTCGAAGCTGTTATATAAGTCATCTTGATTTAAAACTATTACTTCTTATTGAAGATGTCCTACACACACCAAAAGTGAATATCCATCAACTTTTCGTACCTTTGATGTCATCCAATTTTAAACCAAAATGTAGGAAACCCGGACATTTAAACTGAAGATGTCCCACAGCACCTCCAGAAGTGAATGTGGGACATTAAAGGATAATTCACGTTTCCACCTAATTTGGTGCCATTGATGTCCCACAACACCTCCAAAAGATGTCCCACTTTTGTTGTGGGACATCAAAGGCATCAAATTGAAGATGTCCCCTAATACCAAAAGTGAATGAATATTCACTTTTGGAGGTGTGCATATGTGTGTGTGATTGATAAGACGTATGACGGTAGAAGCTATAAAATTCGGTGTCCCTTGAGTGAAGGTAACAAGCTTTGTGCCAACACAATATTAAATAAAGACAAACCCATTTTATGCGTTATACGATGTGAGACAAATCCACATGACAAAAAGCAAAAGTAAAAATCATTTTAAAATTATCCAAAACTTGTGGATATGGGCCATCTTTGCGATTCACCATTCTTTGTGGCACCCGTGTCAATCCATCAAAACTTGCGGATGTTGTTGGGCAGTGCGGGATGGATTTTGTCAGTCAATGCGGGAGAAGTCGAGACTGTGATATGGGTCATCTCGGCATGCGATTGCGGCACTTCTAAAAGTGAATATCCAACTTGCATCACTATATCCTTCTAAAACTTGAAGATATTCATGAGAAATGCAAACCATAATCAATAGTACCTTTTAAATATCTAAAAACATGAAAAATAATATTCCAATGACCAGAACTAGGGTCATTTGTAATCTACTTAACTTACTTACCGCAAATGCAATGTTTGGCCTTATACAATGCATTGTATGCATAAGGCTACCAATAACCTTTGCATATTCTAACTGTTGCACACATCTTCCATCATTTTTAGGTAATTTAATATTAATATATAAATGTGTATTGACAGGTTTTAAATCAAAATAATTGAATCTTTTCAATATAATGAGATTGAGTTAAAGTAATTATGTTCTCATTTTTTATAATTTTGATTCACAAAATTACATATGTCTTTCCCATATCTTTTATGTTAAAAGAACTTAAAAAAAAATTAGTTTCCAAAATAAAACTGTTTTAAACCGAAATGGCTCATATAATAAAAATTTCAATCCACCAATAGGTCAATGCGAGAGAATATTTCACATCCAGAAACTATTAGTGATAGAAATATTGGTGTTTACAAATAGTTTTAAACCGAGATAGCCCATATCACAACCTCGACTTCTCCCGCATTGACCTACAAAATTCATCCCACGCTGCCCAACAATATCCACAAGTTGGACAATTTCGATAATTCAAATTTCAAAAGGTGGCAACATAAATTGCATTTTCTGTTAATCGCGCTAAAAGTTGTGTACGTTCTTACAGAACTGTGCCCGACTGTGACCGAATCATCAACACTCAATGAAGGTCGAATAAAATAGAAATGGGAAGAAGACTACACTTGCAAGGGCTATATTTTGAATGTGTTGTCGTATTCGTTATTCGACGTCTATTGCTCCTACAACATGTCGAAGAAACTCTGGAGCGCACTCGAGAAGAAATACAAAACTGAAGATGCAGGGTATAATTCTTGCATAATCAGTCAAATTTTCAATTTTAAGATGGTCAATGATAAATCTATTCTTAGCCAAGTGCATGATTTTCAAGTAGTTATAAATTATGTAATGGCTAATGGATCTCATTTCGATGAGAATTTTCCCGTTGGCGCAGTAATCACCAAGTTGCCTCTATCTTGGAAAGATCACCGAAAAATTCTTAAAATGTAATAATGAGAAGATTTCTATGAAAAAATTTCTCTTTTATTTACGTATTGAGGAAAATGACAAAATCGAAGATTCCATTGATATGACATCAAAGACACACTTGATTAAGTCTAAGGTTGTCAATGAACCGTCCAAAAAAACGGAAGAGAAGATATTCTCACTCCAAAGATAATAAAAAATTTGCCAAGACCATGGTACCAAAGAATGGTGGATGCTACCATTATGGGAAACCCGAACATTTCAAGCAGGATTGTCGTATCTTCAAGAAGTTGAAGAATCAAGTAAATGCAGTGAAAGAAAAAAATAACTTTGTAGTCGTTCTTGCAAAAGTAAATTTGATTGGTGACATCAATGAATGGTGAATCGACACGAGTGTTACAAAACATATCTGTAATAATCGTAACATGTTTGTAACGTATGCCAAATTTAACGATGATTAAGATCTTTTCTTAGGAACTCATCTATGACAAAAATCATAGGGCATGAAAAAGTGAAATTAAATTTCACATCTGAAAAAGTCGTGACACTTACTAATGTGCTCCATATACCCGACATTCGCAAGAATCTTGTATCGGGTAGTTTACTAATCAAGCATGGTTTCAAACTAGTATTTGAATTGGATAAGTTTATCTTATCCAAAAATAGTAAATTTATAGGGAAAATATTTGCCATGAGAGACATGTTCAAATTAAATGTAATTAATCAAATCAATAAACTTTTCGTCTTCTTTCTCGGTCTCTCTTTCTAATTTATGACATGATAAATTATGACATGTTAATTATAGATCTATGAAATGTATGACTGATGTGCAGTGAAATATGATGATATTTCACCCCTAAAGACCTACATTTAGCTATCCGATGAAAGCTATTTAACATATTTTATATAGTTTTAGTGATTTACAGGCCTGGAGATGTGTTGAGCATGAAATAACCCAAAAGTTCATAATATAACGTCAAATTCGTGCTACCTTAGATCATTCGGAACTTATCCCAACTTGGAGCTCAATTTGAACCTTCAAGACATTAGATTCAGAAAATTATCAAAACACAAAAGTTGGAGAGCTCGTCGTCAGCTTTCCAACCCCGTAAGAATCGCCTTAATCTGACTTCAGGATAGAAAGTTATGGCCAAAATACCAAGGTAGTGTCTGAATGTAAAGTGTAGCGGGAATTCACGAAAATCTGGGAGGTCGATTGATCGACCAAATTTGAATTTGAGTTCGGAATTTTGTTTGGCCGCGAGAATCTCGGTACTCTTTTCAAGGAATAAAATCTTGGAGGAAAAAGCGGCTTCTTTTTTGGCAATTAAGGAAAAAGATATTCTTGGAGATATATTCATTCGGGAAGTCCTTCGGAGATTTATTCTGATTCTTATTATTTTTATGCATTCTTCTTTTTAGAGAGTTCTATTTTTTAGAGAGTTTTCATTTTTCTGTATTCTTCTGTTTTATTTTCTCTGCGTTTTAAAGTGTAAGGGCATTGAGTCCCATTTTCTTGAACTATCTTTATTATTCATTTTGAGAAGGAAGATAAGTCTTAGTTTTCTGACTTGGATCCACTTTCAAGAAGGAGGTGTACGTACTTGGATTAAAGCTTTTTATGGATAATATTAAAGCTCTTTACGGTATTTTAAATATTTATGTTAATGTTTATTTACATTTTAACCATGTTATTTACTTTTACTATGTGTGGCTAGTTTCATTAAGGATGGGGATCTAATGAACCCCATCCGAGGTATACATTTATATTAATATAAATCTGTGATTGAGATGTCAGATGCTGTTAAAGACCCTAATATTCATTGAAAATGGTAAAATCATCATTTCAGTCCGAGATCTAGGAGCTAATCATACCCTATGATTTCAGATCTGCAATAATAATTTTATCCTAATTATCACCCATCTCGAGGTGAAGTTTTACCATCATCTGATGTGTGAGTGTTAATCATACACTCATGGGGTGTTAATCATACATCTCCTTGATCTCGGATTGATAGTATGACTTTATCTCAGTGGTGAGTTCCAATCACGATCTGAGGTGTGGGTGTTAATCATACATCTCCGTGATCTCAGATCTATATTTTAGAACTCACGTGTGTATAGGGCAGTTCTTCTTTTGAGATATCTGTTAAAGATCTTACATCTCAATCCAGAGATTAATATTTTGTAAATGATAAACCTACGATGGGAAGATTTAGCATCTCAATCCTTAACTTTCATTAATTGTTTAAATCTCTTAAATTTTGTTAGTATTTATCTGTTTTATCAAAAGTTACCAGAACCCTAGATTGTTGGTTACTGTAAAAGATTTGTGGAAATTCTTTTAGTTAATTGATATTTCTGTTTTTACATTTTCTAACCAATCCTCGTGGGAACGATCTCGTACTTTGCACCCACTGACTACATCATGATTCGTGCACTTGCGGGTACAAATTTTAGGACACATCAATGACTAACTTAGATTTAATTCCTAAATATGCATTTTTTTATAGTAATACTTGTAGTGTATGTGCTAAGACTAAGATTACATACGAAATTTATATTTATTAGATCTAATATATAATGATATTTGTGATTTAAATAATATTCCTACTAGAGGAAGAAAAAGATATTTTATTATTTTTATCGCTGATTTTTTAAAATATGCTAATATCTATTTATTAAATACTAAAAATAAAGCATTTGAAAATTTTAAGATTTATAAAGCTTTAGTAGAAAATCAATTAAATAAAAGAATAAAAGCACTTAGATCTGACAGAGGTAGAGAATACATGTCAAATGAGTTCTCCGAATTCTGTGAAGTTCATAGAATTCGTCATGAGGTAATGGCCCCTTATACGCCACAACAAAACGGAGTTACCAAAAGAAAAAATAGAATATTAGTAAAAATGATTAATGCAATGTTGGTCAATACTAATATATATAAAAATTTATAAGGTGAAGCTTTGTTAATCGCTACACATATTTTGAATAGAATTTCACATAAAAAAACTCTAACTATACCTTATGAACTTTGAAATAATAGAAAATCTAGTCTAACTTGTTTTAAAGTGTTGAGGGTGTAGGACACTCGTTAGATTAGTAGATCCAAAGAGATCTAAGATTGGTGTTCAGACTATTGACTGTGCATTTGTTGGTTATGCACAAAATAGTAAGGTCTACAGCTTTTTCGTTATAGAATACAATGACAATATAGATAAAAATACTATCATAGAATCTAGAGATGTATTCTATGAATCAAAGTTTACTACTTTGACTAATAAATTAAATAGCGAAAGTCAAACTTATAAAGATGGAAAATCTTCTAAATCTAAAGATATTATTGTCTCTTCGACTAATGAAGAAGTCATCATTAAACCTCGAAGAAGTAAACGATAATGATTTGAAACTAGTCTTTCAAAAGACTATTATATCTAATTGATTAAAGAAAATATGAACAAAAGTACTAAGAAACATTTATGTCTAAATGTAGACGATGATCCTATTAGTTTTAATGATGCGATGAAATCTAGAGATAGTATTTTTTGGAAAGAAGTTATCAATGATGAAATAAATTCAATAATGGGAAACAAAACGTGAAAATTAGTAGATTTACCAGAAGGATCTAAACCCATAGGATGTAGATGAATATTTAAAAGAAAATTTAGAACATATGAAACGATAAAAAAATTTAAAGTACGATTAGTTGCAAAAAGATATAAGTAAAGGGAAGGTGTTGACTATTTTGACATATATGCATTAGTTGTTAGAATATTTACTATAAGACTTCTAATTGTCTTAGCTTCTATACATAAGTTATAAATTCATCAAATGAATATTAATTTAAAAGAAGAGGTCTATATGAAACAACCAAAAGGATTTATTCTACTTGTGCAAGAAAAGAAAGTTTATAAACTTATTAAATCTCTATATGGGTTAAAGTAAATACCAAAACAGTGGCATGAAAAATTTGATAATACCATCATTAAATTTGATTTCAAAACTAATGAAGCAGATAAATATATGCATTATAATTTTTTTTTTAAATATGGTGTTATAATATGTCTTTATTTAGATGACTTGCTTATTTTTGAAACTAATTTAGAAGTTATTTTGGAAACTATTTTCTTTTTAGGTTCTTCTTTTAGCATGAAAGACATGGGACAAGTAAATGTAATTTTGGGAATCAAAATTGTAAAAAATTAGAATATGTTAACTTTAACTCAATCTCATTATGTTGAAAAGATTCAATTATTTTGATTTAAAACATCAATTAGAATATGCAAGGGTTATTGATAGCCTTATGTATGCAATACAATGTACAAGGTCAGACATTATATTTGCGATAAGTAAGTTAAGTAGATTTACAAGTAACCCTAGTTATGCGCATTGGAATGTTATTTCTCATGTTTTTAGATATTTAAAAAGTACTATTGATTATAGTTTGTATTTCTCAGAATATCCTCAAGTTTTAGAACGATATAGCAATGTAAGTTAGATATTTGATTTAGAAGAATCAAAATTCACAAGTGGATGAATATTCACTTTTGAAGGTGCTGCCATCTTATGGAGATCAAAGATGCAAACTTACATCACACATTCCACTATAAAATCAGAATTCATTGCCTTAGCGGCTAATGGAAAAGAAGTGAAATTGTTAATAAATTTACTAATAGAAATTTCAATTTTAATTAAACCATTGTCACATATCTCTATACATTATGATAGTAAAGCAAAACTATCAAAGACCTATAGTCAAACGTATAATGAAAAAAATTGATATATTGGTCTAAGACATAGTTATGTAAAACAATTACTTAGAGATTGAGTAATCTCAGTAATTATGATCAGGTCTGCGGAAAATCTGGCGGATCCGTTTACTAAAAGCCTTGACAGAAATGAGATTTATAAGACATTAATCGGGATGAGTTTAAAGTCATTAATCCTAAACAGTCACTTATGATGGGAACCTTACCTAATATTTGTTTAATCAATATTTAGGTTCAAAGGAAAAAACAAGTCGTAAATACGTGGCGGCTAGAGGTCATTACATTAATGAAAAATAAATCTCATATACATCCCAAAAAAGGTAGTGTTTAACCTGTAATGGATAACATGAGGTTGAACATTGTTCTTAATAGTCTTATAACACTTTATATTGAGATGTTAAAGTTACAGAGATATTTCTTATAGCTCTAACTATATAAGTGTGAGGGTAGAGCTGCTTTCAATGAGACATGACTTTATCTCATAAACACTTACGAAAATCATGGTACTAGCATAGGGCCTAAATGGTCTAAATGTGCTAACCTATTTATTTAACATCAAATATGTGAAATATGTGTGTGACATAGTTACAATTTGTCATATAAGATCGTTAGTTCAATACTTAGTTTCACTAAAGACCTTAACAAACCTTGAATTATTTTCACTAAAGTGAAAATTTAAGTCTCTAAGATATTTTTATTTATGCACATATTTTATAGTTTTACTATGATTTAAATTTTTAAAGTAGTGGGGGATTGTTGGATATTTAAAAATTGCGGGGGATCATTGGATAATTTTAAAATGACTTTTACTTTTGCCTTTTATCTTGTGGATTTGTCCCACATCATGTATCCCATAAAATGAGTTTGCCTTTTTTTAACATTGTGTTAGCATGAGGCTTATAACCTTCACTCAGGGGGCACCGAATTTTGTAGCTTCCATCATCATGCACTTCATCAGTCACACATATGTGCGCACTGAGCCTAGCCGGGTCGGGTCGGGACGGGACGGGCACGAGCACTTGTACATAGCGTAATGGTGTGATGCATTTAGTTAGTCTTTTAGACAAAAGTATAACCGAATTTTATCCGTTTGATTTTATTTTTAAATGTTTAATTTTTAAACCCGTTTAGTTACCTTTAATAGATATATATGTTCCAAAAACAGTGTCGCACCTATTATTTTTTATAAAAGGGACCCACGACCCTCATTTCTAATACTATATTTTCTTTCTACTTCTTACTCAATTTTTTAAAAGAATAGTTTCAGAGTTTTTTCCGTGTTAATTTTGTCTAACAGTTTTAAATCGAGATTTGCCCCTATCACTATGATCAAGTGGTCACCAATAGATTATCGACAAATCGGTTCCATGATATAATGAATCGATAGCGTATTCATGTGATCAGATTTGATGAATCTGATCACGCAACCAGAACACCGGAGAACTCTGAAATTATTCTTTTAAAAAATTGAGTAAAAGGTAGAAAGAAAATGCAGTATTAGAAATGAGGGTCTCGGGTCCCTTTTATAGAAGTTTTTGGAACGGACATATCCGTTGACAATAATTGAACGGATATATCCGTTAAAGGTAATTGAACGGATTTAAAAATCAAATATTTAAAAATAAAATCAAACGGATAAAATTCGGTTGCACTTTTGTTTAAAAGAATAACTAAATATACCGCACCACCACGTATACGTGCTTGTACCTGTCCCGACCTGACCCTACTAGGCTCGGTGCACATGTGGGTCACTGATGGAGTGCATGACGGTGAAAGCTAAAAAATTTATAAAGACAATCCCATTTTATGGGTTACATGATGTGGGACAAATTTACAAGACAAAAAGTAAAAGTAAAAAGTAATTTTAAAATTATCCAACAAATTTGTCATTTCATATTGCCGAAAGATGACAGTGGAAGCTGTAACGGCTCTGCGCGGAGCTCGGAATGCAAGAAAAAACTGAAAACTCGAAACTGACCAGAAAATCAGCCAAACTGAATCGGACCGAAACCGATTTGAAATCGCTGATTCTGGTTCTGGATGAGAAAACCCAAAAACTCCGAAAAATAGTTTAAAAAAATATAGAAAAAAACAAATACCAAACTGATCAGAAAAAACCAAAGTTTGTGGGTTTTGAAATTTAGAAAAAAAAAACCCGAAACGGAACTGAATTTTTGGTTTCGGTTTCGGTTTCGGCCGAACTGAAAACGCCATCTTAGACATTTTGAAACTACACGGCTGTCTTTAAAAAAAGGTGAAACTGTAAATTTTCCGACAATGTATTATTCCACATAAAATGCCCCGACACCTCGCGCCTAGAACACACACGCTCTCTCTCCGTCACCATATATAGCTGCAGTTACAGAGTACAAGCGCGTAGTTTTCTTAGTAAACAGGAAACGATGGAGCGCTCCACACCGAAAAGGATGGTTGCAAAGTCGTGCGATCCGAATCAGACGGCGGGAGGAGGCGCTTCCAAGTATTTGGCCTACCTTCCCTCTCGCGGCCTCTTCTCTTCCACCGTCTCCTCTTCAAATCCGGTAATGCCTCCCCGATTATTTTCCCACCTCTATTTATTCGATTCATTGTTCTAAATTCTATATTTCCGGAAACCCTAGATTCGTTTTCTGAATGTTAACAGTTTTGGATATTTAGGGTGTCTGGAACAATGAGTATATGATCGACGATTGGGAAATGATTCTCCAATCTGAGTTGGTGATTTTGTTGTTAATTAGAGATTCCATTTTGTAGAAAAGATTAAAGGCACTTGAAACTTCAATCTATCTAAATTGACGAAACATTTTTTGACTGAGATCAGAATTGAATGACGATGAGGTGTTAAAACCTAGAATTTTTGGGTTTAGAGGCGAACTCCGGATTGTTTGCTGTAAAAAAGAATGATTAAATCTCCAAATCTTTAGGTAAAATATCACATTTCCTTTCTAGACGATGCACATTGAAAACTATGATATGATAAATTGCAAGTAGGGAAATGACAGTTTTCTTGGTTATTGCATGAATATTTAGTGCAATTGTTCATATATCAGTGCATGTTTATATACATGAATCGCCTTATAGCACTGGATGGTTTTTTATTTTGACCAAATCATCCTCCTTTCTCTTGTGTTCATTCAACTTGCACTATCTATTTTTTCATTTGTTTGTAAATTTTCAAATCCCTTAACAAAAAATTCTTTCTCCATAGTTTGAACTCATCATTTTTTTTTTAGTTCTGGCCAATGAGCAGCACATCATCGACATAACCCATAAATCTCCTATTGAATATCCACTTTCAGTTCATGCTATCCAATGTTGTCAAATCGATTCATATCACAATATCGTTTTGGATTTTGTGAATCGAATTGCATCGTTAAATCGATGGATCCTAAGATATTTAATATTTTTTATTAATTAAGAAAAAATTGAAAAACATCTAATAAATCTAAATTTTGTATTATTTGTAAATATTCCCCATAATCACTTATACAACAAGATATTTAATCTCTATTAAATGTAAATCAAGTATATGTGATTGGAAATCTAGTATAAAATATGTCAAAGCATATTAAAGAAGTATATATTGATATAAACATATAAACTACAACAAAACTCTTCCACTTCTTCCTCAACATTAATCATCACCAATCAGTCCTTAAAAAGGTATATAGTAATATAAAATTATAAATGTATCTATAAAAGTTCAATCATCAAGGTTTTTATCCACAATCTATAACATAATATATAAAAAATGATGGGTCTTTCGCTTGAAACATGAACAAAATTTGTTGAGATGTTGTGTCCACCAAAGACCTTCAAACTTCAATATCATGCATCCCTTTGATAGCCCTCAACATAAGAGAACTTTGCAACAAACGAGAACTCATCCCTGCTCATCAAAATACTAACAAAAACAAATGAGCTTTTGAAGAAGGAAATTTTTTTGTAAAATTTTATATTGGAGTGAACTAAAAGAACTTTAACTATATTTCTCTTTAAAAAGGGAAAAAAGTGAAGAAAAACTTGAAAAATAGGATTCACTATTAGGGGTGTATTTGGTTCGGTTTGGTCGGTTTGGTCGGTTTTGGACCAAAACCACAAACCAAACCGGTCTTAATCGGTTTTTAGATTTTCAAACCAAACCAAACCGTCCAACTCTTAAACCAAAGCAACCTGATTCAATTCGGTTCAGTTTCGTTCAGTCGGTTTCGGTTTTCCTATAAGTTCTACTTGCACATCAAAATTTTCTCAACTTCTCAACTGATTTTCCTCTAAGTTCTACTTTATCTCTTTAGGATTTAGGAATAGGCTAAAGACAAGGGTAGGGTTATATATAAAAATATGCATTTTACTTAAATGCCCTTTAAAATTAATCAAAATCCCTGCCTAAATATATATATATATATATATATATATATATATATATATATATATAATTACTTACAAACTACCTTCGGTTCGGTTTGTTTTCGGCTTGGGGAGGCTTGGAACCGAAACCAAACCAAACTTTTTGGTTTTCCTTTTTTCCAAACCAAACCCAAACCGTTACCCATCCAAACCGGACTAAACCTGGCGGTTCGGTCCAAAAAATGCACAATCCTATTCACTGTCGATCTGTGATCACGTGAAACCCCATATGAATCAAATCGTAAGTTTTGTAAGAATCATAGGATTTGAATTGAATTATAAAATCCAATATGTTAATCGTAAGATTTATATAAATTTAGGATTTATTACAAAAATCGAATCGTTGACCTTGGGATTCTATTTGTTAGTAGGAATCACATCGTGAATTGTAGGATTTTGATAACAAGACCAAAGCAAATAAATAAGGACTTAAAGCTTACAGGAATGCAATCCAACTCCAAAGAACTCAGTCATTTCCCCATTTGTTATTGCCCGTCATAGATGTCTGTGATGATATCAATCCATATAGCTAGTTTCCATTTCATCCTTAGCATCTTGTCATAGAGAGAGAATTTATGGCCAATTGGCATACAATCATGGGGATTAGGAGGCATATTAATGCATGAATTGGATGGGGCCTCTGTGTGCATGCGATCATGTCACATGACACCGTTGTTGAGTTATATGGGCACGCAGGCATGCCACATTGCCCCATTGCTAAGACATAAGACATAAATGTGCATTGGTAGTTGATGTGGAGCATAGCTGGGCTTGGTTAGTTTCAACATTGACGATTTTAGGCCATGAGGGCTAGTTGCTTTTGTTGCATGGATTTGGTTATGGGTGAATGTCTAAGTCATGGGGCCTTGATAGTAGCAACAAAAGTGCTTCGCGGGGCCTTAATGGTGGGCATCATAGGGTTAGAGTTCTAAGGTGTGTTGATTGGGGCACCAAAAGCCATGTTGGTGGACATATGGATGTGCTTTTGATGTTCCTTTGCTACTTTTCAAGGATTGACTATTTTCCCTATAGATTTTGGATAAAATCGATGACTATGGAGTGGTGTTACTGTGTTATGTTTAACATAAGTGTTTTGTGATGGGTATAAGTGTGCGAACTTAGTTGCTCTAAAGCCAACCTTTAAGTCTTCTTGAACCTTGGTTGGTGCAAGGAGTAGGACGATGCCAAAGGACTATGGAGTGGTGTTACTGTGTTATGTTTAACATAAGTGTTTTGTGATGGGTATAAGTGTGCGAACTTAGTTGCTCTAAAGCCAACCTTTAAGTCTTCTTGAACCTTGGTTGGTGCAAGGAGTAGGACGATGCCAAAGGGGCATGGCAATTGTGAATCTGTAAACACAGGGTGAGGGTTGATATTGGTATCATGGATAGAAATACATGTTTCAACCTTGACAGGCAACGTATATCTTGGTGAGTGTTGCACTAGGAGCCCCATGCTCCAGCTAGCGGGGCATGAGCATGGTTTAAAATTTTGGAAGAAACCGATACTTATCATTTTCAGTGGTCACTGGGTTGATACATTGAATGTTTCGGCCCATATATATTGGTCATATTGGCAAAATAACCAAAAAATATACATTGAGTATATGAAAACTAAAAAACTTGAAACTTACATATGCGAATATGCGGTCGCATATGCAACAATATGCGATCGCATACTTTCTTGCATCCAGCTTCCCAACATATGCTGTCACATTTGACAACATTGGGCGTGAGACATACTAGCATCATGGTTCAAAATTCTGGACAAACCTGATACGTATCATCTAATATGTATGGTCACTTGGTCGATACATTGAATATATTTGTCCATATATTGGTACGTATCGGTTGATACATACCAATGTATCGTCTAAAATCAATACGTATCGGTTTTGCTGGCCGATGCGTACCGGAAAACCATATTTTGAACCTTGCTAGCGATGAGTTGGTTCGTAGGGAGCAAACAACACATGTGAGTTGCCTTGAGGAACAACACAGTGGGCTGAGCTGTCCTAGAAGCGCTTATGTACTATATAGGGTTGGGGGCTCAGAGAAATACTCTGTGATAGTTTGCTAGATTATCTACCATAGTTCTTGATGCCATCCACACACGATAACTACTTGAGAGCATGGATCAAAATATCGGACAATACCGATACGTATCGTCCGATACGTATCGTTTTGGAGGGTAGTCGATACGATTAAATGGATTTTTATCGGGTACCCCCTAAAATAGTCAAATTATCGTCTGATACGGGCAAATTATCGCCAGTATCGGACGATAATTTGAAATTATCGGACAATAATTTCAAATTATCATTCAATAATATGTTTTTTTAAGGATATCTAAATCAGAGAAATTATCGTCCAATACAAGCAAATTATCGCCCGTATCGTCTGTATTGGACGATAATTTCAAAGATTTGGAATTTGATAGTATTTTTTGAGATTTTTTTTGGAAAAAAAAATGTATTAGTCCAATACATTCAATGTATCGCCGATACATTGAATGTATCGGACGATACACCATACGTATCGTCCTGGAGGCTTGGATGATACGTATCGAAAATCTGATTTTTTGAACCATGCTTGAGAGAGTACTAGTTTCGGCACAAAACTAGCAAAACCTAGGATGATTGAAATTAGTCTTCCAAGGTAGTTGAATGAAGGAATGCCCCACCAAATTTCCTCTGCTAGTGAACCTGCAAGAACGCCTAATACTAACCATAGCTAGTAAGGCCTTAAATACTCAAAAAAAATATTTCATTCAACTCTATATTAAATATCAACAATACTGGCCTTTAAATAGGCTTTTAAATTGCATAAAATTAGATATCCTAGTCTAACTCTAGTTCCTAATTTAAATTAGGAAATTGTAATTTTTCTAAAAGAAAACTAAACCTATTTTGAATAAAAGATAAAAGAAAAATCTCCTAATGACTAAAATGAAATAATAAAGAAACTAATCCTAATTCAACTAGAAAAGTTTTGAAATTCATCACTTTCGGTGCAACCTTTGAAAATCGACCATAACTTCTTCAATACTCGCCAAAATTGTGCACCTTTTTGCTCATAAGAAAGCTACTTCAATACGCTTTCAAATAAGACCAATTTTGCATCAATCTGACCTTGTTTGACCCTTAAAAATAAGCCAAACATAAAAGTGACGAGATTAAAAGTTGAAAACTCTGTGATCATCCGATCAACAACTTTTGAACAATAAATTTTGGATTTCCCTTTTCTTTCTTCTTTCCTTCCAATTCTTTTTCTTCTTATTTTTAGTCTTCTTTCTTGAGGGGGTCTCCAAAAGGCTGTTAAGAGTATCTGGCGGTCACACAAGTTGTTCTATACGTGTTGTATCTCCTCTCCAACTTGAGCGAGCCTTTCTGCGATATCCATAGTTCATCAACCGTGCTAATCCAAAAATTCTTCGATTTTATTTAGAGCACAAAGGCTTATCGAGTTTATTTATAAAGTGTGTGCTGCACGAATTTGATGGAACTTTCTACTTTGCAGCTATTGAGTACTATCATGTATATGTGAACAAACTGATTTTGCGGTCGATTAAAATTTGACACTGCATCAAATCCCTTTCATATGCTTCCTCCAAATTAATAAAAAAACCGTATGCAAGTTCTTTAGCTTTTTCATAATCTTTTCAAGTTGAATCAACGAGAGTGTAACTTAAATTGTTGATTTTCATGGCATAAATTTAATACAGTTCTTAGTATTTGCGTTAGATGCTGCTCTACTCCTCTGAGTTTCATAGTATGATCCATAATTCAGTATCTTGTTAGCTAGCACAATTTTGGATGTCCCTTATGTTCTTATTAATGGGGTCCACGACTCCATGGCGCTCTTTCTCCATGCTTCTGACATTTTTTTTGTTCTCAATATATCATTGAATGATTTGATACCAAACATGCTCTCTCCCTTAGTACGATCCATATGTCTATAGTTATCTCATGCGGTCTTATATATATACCTCTATTATCTTTGTTATGTTGCTTTGCATGTGGAAGGTAGTGATGCAAACTGCACCTTTCTTTCACAAAGAGATGAAAGCAATAAATTAGCAAAACATTAGGTTAAAGAAAGAAAAATTTGTCTTCTTTTTTGTTGAATATTTCTTAGAGACATGAAGAAGACTTATAATAGAGGAAATTTTGGCAATGAGGGGATTTTGGAAATCTGCAGGTTTTTTGCTAAGTCAAATTCCTCCGTTGTGTTGGATATTTAAAACTTTTAAATAGTGGGGGATTGTTAGATATTTAAAATTTTTAAAATTTATGTCTTTTCAAAGTGGTGTCTTTTCAAAAGAAGTGTCTTTCCAAAGTGGTGTGTCTTTTCCGAATGGATGCGTGTAACACCTTTTCATAGGAAAATGGTGCATTAACACACCACTTGATTTCTATTTAAGGAATCTAAAACCATTATTTTATACGCCACAATAGAGTCTTCTGTCTTCTCTCTTGTTATGTCTTTAAAGGTCTTTATCAGAGCGTTCTTGCAATATTTGGTGTTCGGATAGCGTGATCGGATTCACCAATTCTTTCACAAGAATACAAGTCAGTTCGTTGTATCCTGGAACTAGTTTGTCAGTAACCTGTTGGTGACCACTTTATCGAAGTGGTGGGGGCAAATATTGGTTTAAAATTGTTGTATACACACTCACACATTGCCCATTTCGAGGGTTAGAGCAGCATTAGATATTAGTGAGAATAGATAAATAACGAAAAAACAAAATTGGTGCCACTATGCTCACATCAATTCAAAATCCTTGGGTTGGAGAGACACCTGTAACTGTAACTGAATATTTAAAAGTAAGTATACCGTTTTTTAATTCAAAGAGTGCCTTATATTGCAGTCACATCATCATCTCCTACAACTGTCTGTAGCCGATTCTCCAAATTCAAAATTTCAATGACTAATTCAATCTGGGTGAATTGATTGAACTTCATGATAAACGCAAAGCCCCTCGAATCATCGACACACTTGCTAACATAAATTTTGGTTTGAAAAATTGTGAAATGTTGACCCGAAATAATACAGGGAATTGGTCCGAGGCACGAGAAATATCGTTGTCTTTAAACCAATATTTGCCCCCACTACTTCGACAAAGAGGTCACCAACAGGTTACCAGCAAACTGGTTTCAGGACACAATGAACCGGTTGTGTATTCTTGTGAAGGATTTGACGAATTCGATCATGCTATCCGAACACCAAATATTGCAAGAACGCTCTGATAAAGACTTTTAAAGACATAACAAGAGAGAAGAAAGAAGACTCTATTGTGGTGCATAAAATAATGATTTTAGATTCCTTAAATAGAATTCAAGTGGTGTGTTAATGCACCATTTTCCCATGAAAAGGTGCTACACGCATCTCTTCGGAAAAGATACACCACTCTGGAAAGACACTTCTTTTGAAAAGACATAATATTTTGAAAAGACACACCACTTTGAAAAGACACTTCTTTTGAAAAGACATAAATTATAATTCACTTAGACAAAGTGGTCACCAACAGGTTACCGACAAACTGGTTCCAGGATACAACGAACCGATTATGTATTCTTGTGAAGGATTTGACGAATCTGATCACGCTATCCGAACACCAAATATTGCAAGAACACTCTGATAAAGACCTTTAAAGACATAATAAGAGAGAAGAAAGAAGACTCTATTGTGATATGTAAAACAATGATTTTAGATTCTTTAAATAGAAATCAAGTGGTGTGTTAATGCATCCTTTTCCTATGAAAAGGCACTACACATATCCCTTCGGAAAAGACACACCACTTTGGAAAGACACTTCTTTTGAAAAGACAATACTTTGAAAAGACACTTCTTTTGAAAAGACACATCACTTTGAAAAGGCATAAATTATAAAACTTTTAAATATCTAACAATCCCCCATTATTTAAAAGTTTTAAATATCCAACAATCCCCCACTATTTAAAATTTTTGAAATCAGAGCAAAACCAGAAATATATGCATAAATGAAAATGTCTTACAGACTTGAATTTTCACTTTAGTGGAAATAACTCAAAGTTTGCCAAGGTCTTTAGTGAAACTAAGTCTTGAACTAACGATCTTATACGACAAATCAGAACTATTCCACACACATATTTAAGATATTTATTGTTTAATAAATTGGTTAGCACATTTAGGCCATATGCTAGTACCCTAGTTTTCATAAGTGTTTATGAGATAAAGTCATGTCTCATTGAAGGCGGCTCCACCCTCACAATTATATAAGTAGACCTATAAGAGATGCTCATGTAACTTTAACATCTCAACACATTGTGTTATAGCATCTATTAAGAACAATTCTCAACATCCCCTTATCTATTACAGGAAAAACACTACCCTTCTTGGGATGTTTATGAGAATTTAATTCTCATCAATGTAGTACCCCTTTATCTGCCACAGATTTACGACTTGCTCTTCCCTTTGAACCTAAACATTGACCAAACAAATATTAGGCAGGGTTCCTATCGTAAGTGACTGTTTTGGTAAATGACTTTAATCCCATCCTGATTCTTCTTTTAGTCTAATACTTTCCACAATTACTCATAATTGTAATTATCAACACATAAAGTATTTTTTCAGACATTTTTGCCTGAAACCACGTATCATTTGTTTTCTTGTTTATTGAGAAGGAAACAAGTTCCATAGAGAATTTAGAAGTTTTGACTTAATCTTATTAGTACGTCTACCAATGGACCCTTAAGTCACTTCATTTCTCTACCTATTTTTATATAAGCAACAAACTCAATGAGATTTATAGTTGCTCCTTAACATCTCTTGTGAGATCATGACTCCCTTTCTTAAAGGAAAATCATCTTTAAATGATTTAGACCTCCAAATTTAAATCTATTATCTTTCCTAAGATAATTCAATCAGAATCATTTGATCATCTTCAAATGATTCTACCAATCTTCTAGCGACAACTCGATTTAAAAAAAATAAAATTATGGCCATATGATAATTGCTAAAGATTCCACTCATTTGATCATGCCCATTCGATCAAATCCAATCAATGGCCATGCAATGGTCTTAAAATTGAAGCTACTTGATCATGGTTACCCATTGACTATATAATTGCATCCAATGAGTCATGATAAGCCTAAGATCAATACCCTAATAATTTGGCTTACTCAAACACAACCGTTCAGTCATGCCCAAACAATCACCAACAGATGACAGGATCGCTAATCATAGTTGCACGATCATGAATGTGTGTGATCTAATGGGGTATCAATGCCTTTCTCAAAAAATAACATTAGGTCTGTATGGACCCAAACTCAAACGATAATTACCCATAAACACATTATTTTGTTTTGTTGGGAGACCACCATACTTGGTACTTCGTCACATTAAAACAAAACCCAACATTTAGGTCGGTTACAATATGGAATCAACACCCATGTGTTGCCCAATTCAGAAGTTAGATAATATAAAACTTTTCATCAGTGAGTGATTATAGAGGTAAAGCAATGCAGGAGACGATTAAAGGAAAGTATTCCCAAAATGGAGGAATGAACATGGAAGATCAAAGAGGTGTCAGTATGGTTGCACAAAGTGAGGAAACAAAATCAGATTTTTCGGTGCAGGTTGAAGAAGGAGATTTTGTTAATCCTTCAACAAAGAAGTTGGGTTATCAAAGTGGTATTTTGGAAAGCCGTAGGCCTGGTTCTGCTAAATTAGTATATGATCCTAAAGCAAAATTAAAAAATAAATAAATTCACGATTTACACCTCATTGCACAGAATGCTAAAGACATACCTTGGATTGACAATCATCTCTCAGGATCAACACTCTTCACTTTCATCCTTTCAACATTGCAATCAACCGTCGATCTGTTGCCAAGTTCCAATAAAAAGAAATTTTTTTTTCGTCTTCATAAGAAACCCACACCACAAACGACATCTTAAACTCAAAGACCCTTTTCCTTTTGTGTACCAGTATCACAATTCAATCCCCATAGAGACGATTAGTTTGTCCAAATTGGCATCTTCAACTAAGGCGATCCATACTACTTCTCTCGTTGCAAGACTGTGTTATCGATTTCAGGTTTAGAGTGGTTGTTGGCGGCGGCCTCACTATCACTTTAATCCAATTGTCATATGGCAATATTTCTGGCTTTGCTCTGATTTCAAAAATTTCAAAAATTTAAAATAGTGGGGGATTGTTGGGTATTTAAAACTTTTAAATAGTGGAGGATTGTTAGATATTTAAAAGTTTTATAATTTGTCTTTTCAAAGTAGTGTCTTTTCAAAGTGGTGTGTCTTTTCAAAAGAAGTGTCTTTCCAAAGTGGTGTGTCTTTTCCGAAGGGATGCGTGTAGCACATTTTCATAGGAAAATGGTGCATTAACACACCACTTGATTTCTATTTAAGGAATCTAAAACCATTGTTTTATACACCACAATAGAGTCTTCTTTCTTCTCTCTTGTTATGTCTTTAAAGGTCTTTATCAGGGCGTTCTTGCAATATTTGGTGTTCGGATAGCGTGATCGGATTCACCAAATCTTTTACAAGAATACACAGTCGGTTTGTTGTATCCTAGAACTAGTTTCCCGGTAGCCTGTTGGTGACCACTTTATCAAAGTGGTGGGGGCAAATATTGGTTTAAAGACAACGATATTTCTCGTGCCTTGGACCGGTTCCCTGTATTATTTCGGATCAACATTTCAATTTTTCCAACACATTGTTGTTGATTCATAACTCGACTTCTCTCAACTATGCACTAGTCAGATTTTTGCTGCCATTGCAACTTGTAATCTCTGCCACAAAATGAACCTGCTATAATACAAATTTGATGTACCGATCGATCATCTAGCTTATGCAAGAGTTAATCTATGAGTACTCCGGCGGGTTCATGCCTGGTACTCCGGGCGGGTGATTGGATATGTGCTCGGTGTCGAAACGTCAACTTTCGACGCCGGGCGGCTTGTCACCGTTACGGGTGTGATTCTCCGAGAGGATTGGGTTTGGTTGTTAAGGCGGGGGAGGATTGGGTCCCCAAGTCGAGCAAGGTGAAGCTACCAATTCTTACGGAATCGCAGCTGAGTGATGTGCAACAGGGGTGGTCCATTGCCGGTAGGGCTTACGAAAAGGTGAAGGCTATGGCTACAAACCCGATTTGTGGCCAGTCCGAGCTGGATATTGCGGGACCGGTCGGACATGGCCGATTGCATTTTGCCAGGGAGAATGGAACTGTGAAGCCGAGTTTTGGCCAAATAATGTTTGATTCTGCACAGTTCCGGTCTCTTGCAGTTAATCTACATTGTTATTTGGTGATTCTATCTGTTAATAAGGATACTTTGTCTTTATTACATTTACATCAATGGATTAATTATAGGTGGCAAGCTAATTTGAGACTTACGGTCTCCACTATCTCTGCGACTAAGTTTCTTCTGCGGTTTGGTTCGGAGAAGGAGGCTAGCGATTTTTGCCATCTCAAACACTTGGTTATTTAAAATTGTCCAGTGGTTTGCCGGCCATGGGAGCAGACGGTGGGGGATCTTCAGATTGAGCGGGAGAGCCATGGAGTGTGGATTTGCATTTTTGGGCTACCGGTGCATGCGTGGACCATGGAGGTTTTCCGGAGGATTGGTGATCGGTGCGGTGGTTTCGTTTGGGTCGATAGGCATACGGCCAATCTCTGGGATACCAGCCATGCCAGGATCTTGGTTCGGGTTGACTCGCTGGACTGCATTCCCACGCCTGCGAGGTCTTCATTGGCGGCTAGATAGTGCAGCTCTTCATCGAGATCGCAAGACTCGAGCGGGTCTTCCTGCAACATCAGCCGGTTGAAGGATCCAAGGGGCCCCGGGATACTGGCGTCGGCCGCCTCGATGGATCTATAATAGAAGTTCAATCGCTCCTCTATCCATCTGTCCGGTGCGGGATGCCGGCGCGAGACTCGGAGAGGGGCTCATCCCTGTTCACGCTAGCGCTCGGTTTCGGGCCACCTGGGGGCACGCCCTCGTCGGGGACAAACGGTGCGATTCTCGGATTCCCGAGGTTGGCTCATGTTTTCCAGGCAGTTGATGTGGAGATTCTGGTGGGAGAGGTGGTGTCGGTCGACAGGGAATCCTCGGCTGCCGTTGGGGGCGATCCTCTGGCTTGCACACCGTTGTCTTCTCCTACGGCTCAAATTTCTTCGCACGGTGAAGCCGATTTCGTACACCTGCAAGGGCAAGGGGTTGGTGAGGGAAGGGAGATGATGGGGACAAAGGACGACGATTGGTGGCTTACCTGGGATCCGATGGTGACCGAAGCCGCTACTTTCCTTTTCGGTGATAAGGACTCTGGCGGGTGTAAAGGGGTTAGGGTTTATACTCGAAGACGAAAGGGGTGGAGGGTGTCTCGGGGTGTGGGACGTATTGGGAGGTTGACATGTGGATTGTCTGAAGCTTCTCGAAGTCCTTTGGGGTCAAAGGGTGATGGGGATCTGCGATTAGCTGCGCGGGACGCTTTGTCCCCTGTCAACACGTCGAGGGAATTCGGAGGGGGGGTTGGTGTTGGGGGACAGCTGACGACGGGGCTGATACGGGCCTGTGTTTCGGAGGGCCGGGGGAACATCTATATCCTGTCGGGTCGGGACCCCAAGGTTACAATCACTTATCTTTTGGGCGGGTTGGACCCGATAGCCCGGGGATGCTTTTTGAGGGTTTTTTTCGTCAACCACATTATGTCGTTGGAGGGATGTGAAGGAAATAAGTGGGTTGGGTCTACTGGGACGTCTCCGTTCTTTCCCAACCAATGTCTTTCTTCTCCGGCGGCATAGGTGAGTTGCAGACTTGATGGCCAGAGGGACTTGTCGACGGTGACTGCGCATTTGAGGGCTGGATGTGATGAGGAGTCTTTCGACCATCGGATGATGGGGATGTCGGTGTATTTTGGGGAGGAGGTGGGGAGTCCCGTCGACGGGAGAGGCCAGTACTTGGCCTTTGATGATGCAGATGGGATAGGGCTTCAACAGGAACCTGAGCTGACCGAGGATATAGACCATCTGATTGCCCTGGGTCGTAATCTTGGGATGTCGTTCATAGGGCCTGAGGAGGAGTTGCGGAAGGTGTTCCGGACTACTTTGCTAGGCCGTCAGGGGAATAAGCGAAAGCGGCGAGGCGGGGTGCGGGAGCTTGCGCAGTTGGAATGGGGAATGCCAGATGGGAGAGGGCCGGGGGGAGTGTAGTTTGCACTCCGATTGTGGGCGGGCTTCATCTGGTTTGGTTATGAAGATGCTTTCCTGGAATGTGAGGGGCATTTGTGATAGGAATAAACGGGCTGGAGTTAAACATGTAATTGCGAGTTTTAAGCCGACCATTGTTACCTTACAGGAGACCAAATGGGGCAGCAACGATAGGAGGAGGGTTGTGTCGGTCCTTGGCGGTGGGAATTGGGATTGGATTGGGACTGACTCTGTTGGCGCGTCGGGTGGAATTTTGGTCGCCTGGTCTTCGGTGCTTTTCGACAAGGTCAATGAGGAACTGGGCCTGTATTCGGTGCCTGTGGTGCTTCGAGATAAGGTGGCGGGTACTCATTGGATGTTTGCAGGGATTTATGGCCTGACTATGGACCGTGAGCGGGAGGACTTTTGGTTTGAGCTGGCTGCTAGGTGGGACCCGCCCTTTTGCATGGCTGGGGACTTTAATGCGATTCGGTGGGGCTTTGAAAAACATGGCAGGCGTATCCGATTGGGGGTTAATCGACATACTGTTAACTAGTGCGCGATTTACTTGGTCTAACCTCCAGGATAATCCTTCGCTTAGCAGGATTGATCGTTTTTTGTGCACTACGGAGTGGCTGGACATGTTTCTCAGGGCGCGACTCGAAGCTTTAGCTCGTGCCATTTCGGGCTACCAACCGTTAGCGCTACTCACCGAGTCCAAGGGAAAAGGGCCTGCTCCATTCCGTTTTGAAAACATGTGGCTGCTGAATGGATCTTTTCAGGATAAGGTGCATGGGTGGTGGGGTGAACCGGTCAGACCTGGGACTGCTGCGTTTCGGTTCCTTTCCAAGTTACGGCGCTTGAAGGACAACATTAAAATTTGGAACGATGAGGAGTATGGCCGGGTTATGTCAACAAGGAAAGGCTGCTCGTGAAACTGAAGGAGTTGGACCGCGTTGAAGAGGACCGAGTTCTCATGGCTGAGGAGAGAGAGGATAGATATCGGTATAAGACGGAATTCAACAATACGTGTAAGGCCGAAGAACTCTTTTGGATGCAGAAGGCCAAGGTTAGATGGTTCAAGGAAGAGGACGCTAACTCTAAATACTTCCACGCTGTTGCTAATGCTAAAAATAGCACGAAGTATATTGGTAGCATTGTCGTTGATGGGACGTTGCGCTCGGGCGATGACCAGGTTCGTGAGAGTGTTGTGGAATTTTACAAGCGATTGTATACGGAGGAGGGAGGGATGAGACCTCAGCTGGATGAGCTTCCCTTTAAGTCTATCTCGGAGGAGGTGAGTAGGGGGCTTGAGGGATGTTTTACTGAGGAGGAGGTGTGGCGGGCGATAAAGAGTGGGGATAGGAACAAAGCGCCGGGTCCGGATGGCTTTAACATGGAGTTTTATCGTGCTTGTTGGTCGACTTTAAAGGCCAATTTGATGGATGCCATGTGTGAATTTCTTCAGTCTAGGTTTAGTGGAAGGGCCTTAAATTCCACTTTCATTATATTCATTCCCAAAGCTTGTGGGGCTGAGAATATTGCGGATTACCGTCCGATCAGCCTCACCAACTGCTTGTACAGGATCGTTTCAAAGGTGCACTATTATTTAAGGCCTCACCATCAACCTCACCAACTGCTGTCCGATCAGCCTCATCAGGCTGGTGATGAGCACTATTATTTCCTAGAATCAGGGGGCTTTTGTTCATGGTCGACAAATAACGAATCTTGTTGCGGTGGTTCACGAGACCATTCGGCCCATATCCAGCGGATCCCGACTGCGATTTGGAAGGTAGATATGGAAAAAGCGTATGACCGGGTCAATTGGAAGAATATCGATTATATGCTACGTTGTTTGGGGTTCAGTGTGACTTGGTGGAAATGGATGCGGGGATGTTATTCTTCTCCATGGTTCTCGGTGATGATAAATGGTACTCCTGCTGGGTATTTCAAGAGCTCCAGGGGTATTAGGAAGGGGGACCCTCTACCCCCGTTCCTATTTATTCTGGTTGGGGAGGCATTATCGTGACTGATGTCACGTGCCAGGGAGTTGCACCTGATTTCCGGTGTGCAGGTGGGGGCTGTAGGAAGGTACACCTTGCATCTGCAATTTGCTGACGACACGATCTTATTTGGGAAGGCTGACGTCTTTGAGTTCAATGCGCTTGCTGGGGTTCTTTCGGTGTATGAGGCCGTGTCGGGGCAGCGGATTAACTTCCACAAGTCTACTGTCACGGGGATTGGTGCTGAGGATTCTATAGTTCAGGACATGATGGATATGGTCAACTGTGCTAGCGAGGAGTTGCCTAACAAGTACCTCGGGTTGCCCCTCGGGCTGAGGAAGCCCACGGCCTGTGACTGGCTTCTGGTGGTGCAAAGGTTTGAACATCGGCTGTCTTCCTGGAAAGGGAAGCTGCTAAGTAGTGGCGGCAGGTTGATTCTCCTCAAAGCAGTGTTATCTTCGATGCCTGTTTTTTTTCATGTCCATGTTTAGGTGCCCTGTGGAGATTGTCAACCAGTTAGAACAAATCCAACGGTCGTTTCTTTGGGAGGGATCGGGTTTGCAAAGAAGATATCATCTGGTTAATTGGGAATGGTGCCAACTGCCGATTTCTTGTGGTGGTTTGGGCATCCGTAGCCTTAAATGGACTAACCTGGCTTTGCTTGGCAAATGACATTGGAGAGCGGGGAGGGCTGAGGAGAGGGGCAGTTTATGGTGGTTGGTACTGGCCGAGAAGTATGGTACATCTCCAGGTGGGTGGGGAATCTGCCCCACGGTTCACAGAGGGTCCTCTGCGTGGTGGAAAGGAATTTGCAGTATATGGGGAAGATTTGCTAAGGGATTGCGGTATCGGTGGGGATGTGGCACTCGCATCAGGTTCTGGGAGGATGTATGGGTCGACGGGGCTTCCCTTAAGGATGAATTCCCGACAGTTTTCGCCATTTCCTCGAACTCGGGGGGCATGATTGACGAATTTGTGTCTCCCACACAGGGAGGGGCTGTTTGGGAGGTTGGCACAAGAAGGGCGTTGAGGGATAATGAGATTGGGTGTTTCGCGGCTCTAATGCTGCGATTATATGACCTGCAACGGAATCCCCAGGGCCAGGATCTGCGAATTTGGGAACCTAGCAGGGACTATAATTTCTCTGTCAAGTCTTATTATGGGCTGCTGTCAAGGCGGCCACTCACTATTTTCGAAGGATAGTGGTTGTGGAGGCTGCCTATTCCGTTGAAGATTCGATTCTTTGGATGGACGCTTTGCAAGGATAGAATTCTCACCAAAGACTTGTTGATCCGGAGGGGCCTCGATGTACAGATTTCTTGCGTGATGTGTGCCAATGGTGAGGAGTCCGCTGCCCATCTATTCTTGCATTGCAGTTTCGCTTCCGAGGTTTGGACCGTCATGTATAAGGCGTTTGGAGTTAGATGGGTCGTGCCGGAGACACCGTATCAGCAGGTGTTGAGTTGGGCCGGCGCTAGGACTGACGGGGAGAGTGGGGGATACTGGAGCGCGTCCTTGTTTGCTGTTTTCTGGTGTTTATGGTGCGAAAGGAATGCCAGAATTTTCGAGAATAAAAATAAACCGGTGGGGATGGTCGTTAAGGCGGTCACGGATTTGGTGAGATTTTGGGTGATGAGAGCCGCACTACCTTCTCGTGGGATCCGGGTTGAACGCGACACGCGTTGGCTGTGGTTTCGCGGTGGCGTGTGCCGATGTTGTTTTTTCTTTTTGTTTTATACGCTTTTGATTTCTGTATATTGGGATTGTATTGTCGCTCAGCGTCTTGCTGTTTTTTAATATAATCTCTATTACCGATAAAAAAAAAATTGTACTTAGCCATGAAATTTGCTCTACCCAAGTGAAACTATAGATGGAGGAGAAATATTTCTACACAAAAAGAGTGCAAACAATGTTCATTTCATGTCAAAAACTTACTTTAAACATTGAATCTCACTGTAACATTGCCCTGTGCATATATTTCAGTAATAACTCACACAGTGCATGTGAAAATCACTTCTCTTTGGAAAGCTAAACGGACTTTCTACCGGAACCAATTTTGTAACGTTTTGGCATCTTTTGGTATTAAAAAAGGTTTGCGAAGTGTGTTACTTTTACTTTTTATGTTCCAATCTTTTCTTTATTATTATCATGTATCTTTGAGGTTGTTTCTATTTTGCTTCTTTCTGTGGGAATTCCATATTGTCGATGAATTAGAGATTAGAGAAGATTTCATATAATTCATGTTCTACCGTCTCCATGAGGTCTTATACTATGTTGCAATCGCTCATTTTATTGATATTTTAGTTTTACAAGAAATTTGGAACCTTTTTGTAGGGGGGCATGCGGGTATATATTTGTGATCACGACACGTCGCCTCCAGGTTCGTTATGCCATTAATGTTTGAGAAAGCAATTTTATTCATAGCATTATATTTGAACGACATGTTATTTCAACTTGTGGAGTAATAGGAGAAATGTTTATGTTGTACTCTTCTTTGGAATCCCTTGCATAACTTTGATGTTTAGTCATTGTGAATTGGTGTTTTATTCCGTGTGGATACCAAATGAAAGTAATTTTCCGATTAATTTCATTCAACAAGTTCCTTTTTTTTCATGGATTCCAAGTTTACCTTAAACTTTCTGATTTGCTACAAAAGATTATAGTACTTTTTCCATATCGTTCACATCCTTGACAATAAATCATGTTTCTTGTAATGACATTACCGTAATTAGGTCATCGTTTCTTTGAATATAACATGAAATCTTCGAGTATGTACTGGGCTAATGGTTCATATTGTGATGCTGTAACTTAAAGTGTGTTTATCTTTGTTATGATTAGTAACATCAATTCCTTGACTATCTGATAAGATTTTCTAAGTGAAAGCCAATAAAGGGGTAAGAGGTTTCCTAGCCATTCTAGATAGCTAAGGGCCTCTGTGGACAACAAAAGGCTATAGGTTTGCAATGCATTTACTTTTTAAATATATTACATGTGCGATGTGAGTTTGTTTGGTTACCTTCCTCAATATGCAAGTCAAGAGAAATAGGAGTCTGAATATTAGAGTTTGTCGAGGTCTACAAAACAAACTGATGTGGACATCAGACTGCACAAAATGTAGCGAAGGCGCACGAAGAGATTGGGAGCACGCGAGCTTCACGCGACACTTTCGCTGGGCTACTGAAGACTCCATGTGCACATGTGTGACATCTTAGAAGACTCCAAATTGGGAAGATGAACATGGGAGGGCTTGAGGAGAGACGAGAAGCAAAGCTTGACAGATTCGTGAAGATACCTTCATGGTTGACAGTCAAATTCACATGACTGACCGTGGAAGGTAAACTCGTTGCTGTCTGAGAAATATTGTGCAGCGCTAAAGACTTCAGAGAATTCACAATTCATAGCTGACCGTGAAAACATTCACTGTCGACTGTCATCTTAGTCCTAGACTGTGAGATCTATTCAGCCATGGATCAAAATCTCGGAAAATCGATATGTATCGTCCAACCCCAAAACCGATACATATCGGACGATACGTATCGGTTCCGGAAGATACTTTCCGGTATTTTGCAACAAAAAAAAACCAAAAAAACAAAAATAAAACAAACAAAACGATAATTTGAAATTATTGGACTATACATTGAACGATACAAACGATAATTTGATTATTTTTTAAGGGGTCCGAGAAAAACACTATTCATCGTATCGTCCAAGTCCAAAACTGATACGTATTGGACGATGCGTGTCGGTATCGGGCGATATTTTGATCCATGTATTCAGCGCCATCACACGGATTAGATTTAAGATTTTTTTGACTTTTATTGCAACTTTAGTTAGTTTCTTTTATTAGGTTTACTTAATGAAATTTTGGTAACTAAAATTGGAGTTAACTTAGGGTTTTATTGCTTGGTATAAATTATAAAAAGATTATTCTCTAGAAAAAATACCGAGTTTTGAATATTGAATGAATGTGAAATTCTTCTGAAGAGCGATTCTTCGTCTTCCCGTGATGGGTTTGGTGTGAGGCCATTTAGTTCTCTGTTATTCTTCCTCTCTAAGCTCTATCATTGGTGCAAGGCATTTTTATTCTAAATTTCAATTATAAGTATTTTTCCTATTCCTATGATTTTAACCGTTTGGAACCTAAATTAATCATTGAAATTTAGTTTTAATCAACCGTCGATCCTTATATTCTTCAAATCCTAGATTGGAATCAAAAGACACTACGTTTGGTTGTCGTTTCTGTAACAACCCGACCCATTTAGACTATTTTAACGGTTAGATGATGTACGACACTGTGCATGGTATTGGCACTCCACACCGGAACCCACCCTTTTTTAGAAAAATCCCAATTTTTCTTATCACTTTTTCTTAGTCAAATTTGGACTCATTGCGAAGTGCTCGTCGATACGATTCCAACGATATATAATTTGTCGAATTCCGACAAAAATATAAAAAGTTATCCCCGTTTTAAGAGATGAGACATGTTAAAGGGTATAATTGTAATTCGGGAGAGAAACACCATTTATTTCGGTGCCTAGACAAAGCGCTGGAGCGAAACCTTCACAACTTATTCACGCATGAATATCTTCTTGTGTGGACAAATCCTACTTTATTGAATCTTTTACGAAAAGTCTTAATTAGGGTTAACCTAAAACCTTGCTACCATTATAAATAAAACTTTAAGAGCTCTCTATTCTCTACAATCAAAATTACTCTCCCAAAATTCTCTAGCCTTCCCTCAATTCTCACGCTCAACCACTGACAAGAACATCGATCTCTTCAACCCGAACCTTCGCAAGATCAACCGTTCACGCTTCAACAAGTGGGTACCCATTAATCCCCTCCATTCTTCTTAGATCCCATCACATATGGCGCGTTTGATCGCGCACCGACGGGTTTAAACTTAATTAAACTCCAATATTTGTAAATCTGATATATCTGCATAGTTAGTAATTTACCCATCTATTAAAACTACAATTCTATATTCTTGTTTTATTTAAAACTTATTAAGCCCTAAAGTTTAATCTATATTATTGTTTTATTTAAATATGGTATATCTGCATAATTAGCCTTCTATTAAAACTATGAATTTATATTCTTGTTTTATTTAAAACTAATTAAACCCTAAAAACTAATCTATATTATTGTTTTATGTAAATTTGGTATATCTGCATAGTTAGTAAGTTACTCTTCTATTAAAACTGTAAATCTACATTCTTGTTTTATTTAAAACTAATTAAGCCCTAAAATCTAATCTATATTCTTATTTTATTTAAATTTGGTATATCTGCATAGTTAGTAATTTACCCTTCTATTAAAACTGTGAAACTATATTCTTGCTTTATTTAAAACTAATTAAGCTTTAAAAACTAATCTATATTCTTGTTTTATTTAAATCTGGTATATTTGCATAGTTAGTAATTTACCATTCTATTAAAACTGTTAATCTATATTCTTGTTTTATTTACAACTAAGTAAATCCCAAAATTCAATTTATATTCTTGTTTTATTTAAAATTAATTAAGCCCTAAAATATAATATGTTTTCTTGTTTAATTTAAATCTGGTATATCTGCATAGTTAGTAATTTACCCTTCTATTAAAACTGTGAATTTATATTTTTGTTTTATTTAAAACTAATTAAATCCTGAAATCTAATCTATATTCTTATTTTATTTAAATCTGGTATATCTGTATAGTTAGTAATTTACCTTTCTATTAAAACTGCGAATTTATATTCTTGTTTTATTTGAAACTAATTAAGCCTTAAAATTTAATCTATATTATTGCTTTATTTAAATATGGTATATCTGCATAGTTAGTAATTTACCCTCTATTAAAAATGTGAATCTATATTCTTTTTTTATTTAAAACTAATTAAGCCTTAAAATCTAATCTATATTCTTGTTTTATTTAAAACTAATTAAGCCCTAAAATCTAATATATATTCTTGTTTTGATGTTGTGGACTCAGATTTCATACCCGATTTGAGTTCTTGGGCCCTGAAACATCGTTATCTTTTGGCGGAGTATCAAATACTTTACTTTTGATATATTATGACCAAAAATTCATATTACATGATAATCTTAACATTGGGTTTTTGATCGATGGTCAAAATAGATCTAAATTTAACGCGCGATATTTTTTTGTGTATTTATCCGATTATAGCATATTATATATCTATTTTTTTTTTCACATTGACGCGATCTTCGCAATGACATGAAAATTTTAGGATTTCGATGCCACCTGTAAAATCAAACTTGAACCCTTCATGTTTCTCGATTACATATACACTAAACCCATATTATAATTGTATTGATGTGTTGTATATATATATAACGTATCTTTGAATTCAAATCAATTCACTACTAAGATAAGTTTATGTTTCTATCATTGTTATGTGGTATGTTTTATGGATATGATAGATCATGTATGCGAGCGTATGAGATCATGCCTACACTTGGGCGTAGTGATTCACTGATATGATATCGAAGCGGGGATTATATTGTATTCACATGCTTTACAACTCATGATTGAATGAAACATCATGACGAGTAAGGTGTGTGCGAATTCAGTGCAACCTTGTATACAGTGACCCTATCTCTCCTGAGTATTAAATATGATAGATTAAGTTAAGGAATAAGATACGACACTCGACCTTTAGGCCTTAGTTATGGTGGGGTTTCTTTCACGGTCACGTGGAACTCGGAATGTAGACACCCATGTACAAATGCATCACTTCTATGGTAGTATGGACTGCCACACGAAGTACATCCAAGTTACTATGGAACCCGTTACTTGGAAAGTGTGGTTAGTGAAGCTTATCGCACCATGATTCACTCTAGATTCAATTTGTAGGAATATGATATGAAAAAATATGTAAGATAAAATAATATACGAATATAATAAGAAATCGCCGTGTAGGCCAACATAAGATTAACAAACTAAGTCTATACGTGTCGTTCCTTACGTAGCCACTATAAGGACCACAACGTCTACAATCAAGATAGGTTTCTCAGAAGACAGTATGAGTATGTATATGTATGTATGAGTATATTATGAGTTACGTTTGCTGGCTGCCCCTGAGACTGGATGGGGTGTATGAATATTTATGAGTATGAGTACGAGTATATTATGTTATGTTATGGAGGGCGGTATATTATGGTTTTATGCTACTATGGTGACCCTCACATGGTAGGCTCGTGCAACGACTCTGACACAGGGCGTATTAGGGTATAGAAGTAAGAATTTACGCCCATGTGATGTATAGATACATGTGTCGTTGTAATATGATAAGTTACGTTTAGAATTGGAGAGTGTCCAGATCATGGTCTTGTATGTAGGTTAAATTATGAGTTTGATGTTACGCATGATTGATATTTCTTTATTTTTTATATACTGTCATTATTATTATCACTCACGAGATGCACCCACAATACACTTGAGTAGTGTAAGGTGGATTAGTGGTGTATCCATTGAGTTGCGCATTGTTTAGCAACTTAGCCCTCATGGCATTTACTCTTTGCATGTGATTTTATCGACGAAGCGGACGCGGGCTATCCATATCATGTTGATGCTGACTTCATTGACCCCGTAGACGCTGAGTACCAGGAGCCTTGGGAGGGCGACGCTACAGGACACTGGGAGGACCTCAGTGCCGATTACTATCCTAGTGTTGATTATTGATAGCGCTAGTTTTGATATAGAGATTAGGATCTTCAGTGTAGAATGTTTATTTTGTTATTTTGTACAACCATCGTTTATCATTGGGCATTTATTGTTAGCCTCGTACTTTTGAATTATGTTCGACCTTTATTTTTCTCTTGATTAGTAGTTATTTGTAGAATGTTTATTTTGTTATTTCGTACAACCATCGTTTATCATTGGGCATTTATTGTTAACCTCGTACTTTTGAATTATGTTCGACCTTTATTTTTCTCTTGATTAGTAGTGTTCTTTCCTAATTAGGGAAATTTGCACTTTCGGCCCTATACGTTTGCGTATTTGCAGAAACGGCCCTATAGTTTCAATCCTTACATAAATGGCCAGCTCCAAGCCTAGCCGGCTCCACGTCAGATATATATATGCTTCTCTATGCAAGGATTGAAACTAGAGTTTCTCTAGCATTTTTTAACATTTTCTTTCTCTCTTGGATAGCGATTTCGAAATTCGACTACAGTTCGTATAACATAGAGAAATACAACAGGCTAGGTAAGATATCGAGTACATTATCTTTTTAAGTTATTGAATTTCCCAAATTTTCAAAATATTGTAGGTAGACCAAGGCATGTAAGATATCGTCTGATATCTTAAGATATCGGCCGATATCCTAAGATAGGGTTTAGTTTTAGGGTTTTGGTTTATGGTTTAGGTTAAAAGTCCATTGGCCTGATATCTTAGGATATCGTCCCGATATCTTAGGATATCGAGCGATATCTTATGATGGACTTTTAACCCTAAAGTTTTCATTTTTTAGTATTGTAGCGCTAAGTCAAGTATGGCTCTCTATAGACAACAAATTTTCATTTTGTAAATATTGTAGGTTGAAATGGATGTTCCCCTTCTTTGCCATTTTGATTTCGTCCGCGTGGGAGATAATACTTACAACGGAGGACATCGGAGGATTGTCACTGTCACGGAGAACATATCATTTGATGAGTTTATAGAGAAAATGTATAAAGTCAGTCGGACACAACCGGAAGAACATTCTATGACACTAACTGTTTCATTACGCATAGGGAATGAGCTTGTATTTGCCGAATTGTCTGACTCTGATGATCTTATAAACTTATTCAGAGCATATCGTATCGGTGATGGTGTGATAAATATTTATATCGAAAAATCATTAGTCACTACCATAGCAGAAATTTTACCGTCTTTAGAAACATTTCAACCGTTCCAGGAAACAAACGAAGATGATCATGGTGTGGGAACAGAACATTTGATTGAAAATTAAGAAATACGGTATGAAGAGGAGAACATTGTTGCACCGATGATAGTCGACGATGATAGAAATATAAATATAGGATTTCGCCCCTACCGTAAGCCTCTGGAGCAACCCTCTTCAGACATTCCAATGAGTGAAGGCGATGAAGATCAAGGATATTATTATCAAATGAATCCGATGCATGATACATCTCAGTTCAACTTCGATTCGGTAAATCAGTGGGAAACGTTTTTAGTCGGCCTTAGTCCATATCAATGGCCTTCCGAACAAATAGCTTCAGAGCCAACGATAATCGAGCCTTCAACAGAATAACCTCTCGTACATCAAACATTCCCGCAGCGGCCAACATTAATCCAAACAACTGCACATCAACCAAGCGTACATCGACGGGCTCAATCCCAATCACGTAATAACCATCCAGTCGATGACGGTGATAGTGATCCTAAAAATAATGAAGCACCGCCGTCTCCCACTTCGCGTATTGATACTAATAGGGGAATTGATCAACCTCTGGTGGACGAAGACTATCAGCTTAATGACTCAGAAAGAGAGTATATGGATTCAGACGATGAGGAACTGTATGAAGGGGGAACAATTACCATTGGTCAGGCGTTTAGAAATAAGAAATCTTTTCAAAAAGCTCTTAAAGAATTTGCAATGACAAATAATTTCCAGATTAAACCAATAAAAACGAGTCCTTTTCGAGTTACGGCGAGGTGTGTTGAAGTAGGATGTGCTTGGCCAATACATTCATCGAAATTAGTAGGCGTGGACACGTTTGCTGTGAAAACTTTCCACCCGGAGCATACGTGCGGAATGCCAGCTTTTGGAAGCGGACATCACCAATGTACGACATCGTGGATAGCTTCATTCGTGAGAGATACGCTTTTAAAGGGCTTTGACGAGACTCCTGCTTCAATAATTTTTGATATTGAAAAAAAATACGGTATAACAGTAGGTTACTGAAAAGCATGGAGAGGAAAAGAAATTGCGTTGAATGACATTCGAGGTAGCTGGAAGGAGCAATTAATTACTGGTCGATCCAGACGTTTGCATCCGAATTGTGTCTCGAGCCTAATAATGCATTTCAGAGATTCTTCGTGGCATTCGGACCTTGCATTCGAAGCTTTCGTAATACTTTACGCAGAATAATTGTGGTAGATGGAACGCATTTGCGTGGACGATACAAGGGAGTGTTGTTAATAGCTACGGGGATAGACGGGAATAGACATTTATTTCCTATAGCGTTCGGCGTTGTACCGAAAGAAAATGAAGATCATTGGATATGGTTCCTTGATCTATTAGGGAGACGTGTAATCGGTGACTTTGAAGAACAGTTTGTATTGATATCAAACAGACATAAAGGTTTGATGGAAGCTGTGAAAAAAGTTTTTCCTAACGCCTTTCACAGCTACTGTATGCGACACCTAGCTCTAAATCTGTTTGATAAATATAAGGATACAATCTCTAGACCGCTTTTCTGGGTTGTTGCCCGTGCATTTTTGGAAGCAAAATTTAAAAGAATTATACGAAAAATAGAAGATGACGCCCCCCCGGAATGTACAAAATGGATTAAAGAAATTGGTGATCATTTCTGGGCGCGCGCTTATTTTCAAGGGAGGCGCTATGATATGTTGACAATTAATATAGCTGAAAGCATAAATAGTGTGTTGAAAATAGCCAGGGAGGAACCGATTGTGAGCATGTTAGAAACTATTCGCACAAAGGTAGTCGAATTTTATCTTCGTCGTCAGGAGGAAGGAAATAAAATAACACATGTGTTAACACCGATGGCCGAAAAACATATAACACGAAATTCAGGATGGGCCCGTCGAAAAAACGTTATACCATATGGTCGTGATATATTTCAAGTTAAACGTGGTGATTACACTCACAGTGTCGATCTAGAATCGCGAACATGTACATGTAGACGTTAGGCTATTCTTGGATTACCATGTTCACATGCGATCGCCGCATTATCGCGCCGAAACAGAGAAAGAGAGATCCCCCAATTTTGTGAACACTGGTTTACCAATAACTTATTTAGGGAAACTTATAAAGAATACTTTGTCCCGATCGTTGACAAGTGCCAATGGACTTCGCAAAGAGACGACCTTCAAGTTTTGCCTCCCCACAAAATACGTCAAGCCGGCCGTCCGAAAAAAAGGAGAATAAGATCTAAAGGCGAAGTTCGACCACTACGATGTAAAAATTGTAACAAGTACGGTCATAACCGTCGCTCGTGTAAATTTGTCAATATTTGAAATTAACTTATATTACTTCGAAGTTTGAGATTGAGATTAGATTTCCAACGCATTTTATATTTTATAATATAACAAATACGGTCATAGCCTTTAGATTAATTTTAAATCAGCGGCCGCTGACTTAAGATATTAGCCGATAACTTAAATTTGCGTCCGCTAATGTAAGTCATCGGCCGATATCTCAAGTCATCGGGGAAAGGAATAAATTTATTTATTTGACCTTGTTGGTCTGAACGAACCTTGGACTTAGTGGCGATCGAGCTTCCAAATGATCCCATGATCGAAGAGTATTTTTTTTTCTCTTTTTCTTCCCTTCAACATCAACAGATTGGACCTCAAGAAAAGAACGATCAACATCCTTGCCAATATAATCATCTTTAAATTATGATTCTTCGTTTTCTAGTCCACTCTGTATGGGTGAGAATTTACTAATCGAGTTCGCCGCCAATTGTTTAATATTTTTTTTAAACTAATAATTTCCTTTTAGAATTGTGATTGAGATAGATTGCTGGGCTTAATAAATCATTAACTCAAAAAGGATTAGAAGTTGCCAAATTCGCCTCTAATCTATTAGTAAATCAACGGAGCCTTCCTCTCTCGAAGCAATCATGTTTTGGTCAGGATTAGCATTCTCTCCAATATTTGACTCCTATTGAGTGCTTGGAGATTATGAAGTTCAACCCTTTTTTAAGGAAGGTTTAAAATGTTAGGCTGTTTTTGGCATAGAGCCGTACCAAAGATTTCCAGCTTCACAATTATAATCGATCGATGACTTAAGATATCGGACGATGACTTAAGATATCGTCCGATGACTTAAGTCATCGGATACTAATATAATTTAGCGGCCGCAAACTTAATTTATCGGGCATGGTGAAATCTAAACATTAGATAAAAAGTTGTTTATAAGGAATTGTTAGACAATTGATAACAGCAAAAATTTACAATTTTATCAAAAAAAATATTTACAAAAGTCTATAAAATTTTACAAAGATATGAAAGTTTAACTCTTCTTCCCAAACGTGCACATTAAATGTCCGATTTCGGCTCTAAATTGTTGCATATGTTTTTCTTCGAAATCAATAGGCGTAGATTGGGAGAAGTATTTCTATACTTCAAAACGAATACACAAATCCCAACCGTTTCTTTGGATCGGAGAACGACCTTGAGATACCCGCTTTGATTGATCAAAAGTCGACTTTAAAAGCGGTGTAAAGAAAGGCGGCGGAAGGTGATTCAATAGACATCCTTTAGGCGCTTCAAACCTTCTTGAGCACTCTCGGTCTGCTGGATCTATTAACTTAATTTCTCGATCAACTAATGAAATTATAGCCAACGCCCAGTGGCTATATTTTTGGCTATGCATCGGAAGATAAATCTGCACATAAACGGAACCAAAATTTTAAATAATAAATTTTATTTAAAAGCCGTTAACGTTAAATAAAGCGAAGTGTAGTATTAAAAAACGTATCGTTCCACAGTCGACCGCGTGAATTCCGCGGTTATTATTTGTCAGTAGTGGTTCCAGCGGCTTTGAATTGTGACGAACCTTCCATTCACTTATCGAAGTCGCTCAGCGCAGCTATACCTTAATTGTCGATAAACTTTTCAAATTTTTTCTCGTCTGCCATAAACAAGGTTTGAAACAGGATAACGTAGTAAGTAAATAAATTAGAAGAAGTGAATTAAGAGTCGTGATTGAAAAGACAAATAAAATAAATAAACGAAACAATAAATAGTTGAAACCTTACCAGGGTAGACGCAGAAGCGAACCAACTTTTTTCGGCATTGGCTGTAAACATTGAATCGTTTATAACTTCAAGGACTCTCGAGTACGCGTCGATGACTTCATTGTCGAGCCACGAGCGTCCTTTGAGAACCTTTAAAAGAGCAACTGTGATGTCAACACCCATGATAGTATTGACGATCACATTGTCCTCGTTCTCCGGCCAGTTTCAAAAACTGAGCATATATTTTTGTTCCATTGATTTTGGCTCATCCTCCTGCTCCACAACCAATCTTGGTTTTTTTATTATTGCTTTACTGGTCGGAGACTTTCTCTTCTTACGAGCACGCAAGTTATATCCTTCGGCTTCATTTTTTGCAGTTGATAGTTTCACTATAATTGATTTTAGTGATGCCGGCTGTGACTCACGAGAAGGCTACGTAAGAGGAGCACCATCATCACCCACATCCACCAACGGTTGTTTAGTAGGTTGAGGAGCAGTGGGTTTTGGGCAGTAGGTTTAGAGGCAGTGGATGAATGGGTAGGTTGAGGAGCAGTGGGTTTTGGGGCAGTGGATTGATGGCTTGGTTGAGGAGTAGTGGGTTGAGGGGCAGTTGATTGAGGATGAGTGGCGGAAGGAACGAACGTCTCAAATAGCACAGAGGTTAGAATATTATCCTGCATAATTGCAAAAAAAATACATCTTTCAAAAACTTTTATTATTAAAAAAAAAAAAAAAAAAAAAAAAAACAACCGCATTATCGATCGATAATGTAAGTTATCGATCGATAATTTACATTGTCGGCCGACAATGTAAATTATCGTCCGATAATGTAAATTATCGGTCGTTAATTTACATTATCGGACGATAATGTAAGTTGTCGGCCGACAATGTAAATTATCGGCCGATAATTTGCATTATCGGACGATAATTTACATTATCGGACGATAATTTACATTGTCGGCCGACAAGCTAATTTTGCATTAATAAGTAAAAAATTATTATTATTTTTTAAATTTAAAAAGGCTTGGTTTAGTACCTTTGTCAAATGAGAGATGACCGCATTAAGATCCTTCCGTATTGCTTTATTTTGTTCTGTTAAATTTAGAACCTGATCTTGTAGTGACCCTACTTGATCTTGTAGGGTCTTATCTCTGCGGAGTTGTTCAATTGTGAGTGCTTGCCCTTTCAGCATTGTAAATGCACGCCGGACTTCTTTTTTTATATCTTTTACAGCCATGCGGAGCGTATTGCATTCTTTTCTAAGCTCCATTACTTCTTTGTTTAGGTGCGGTTGCCTAACCGGCTGTTCTCTTGTTGGCTGGGGCCTAATATCCGATTTGCCCTTTGGTTCAATATGTTGACGTACAACGACTTCAAAATCGTCGTTTTCGTCGCTGTCATCATCGTCATCCTCATTGTCGTTGTCGTCGTCATCTCGGCTCTTCGGCTTATCGGCTCTTTCTTCCGGACGTGTCGCATAACTTGGGATATCATCATATTCATATATATTTTCTTGGAAGTAAGACTCCTCTCTTTCTTCGGTCTGTTCCTTCTCCCTTTCCATCTCTCTTCGCATAAAAAAGTATCGAACCGATTTATACTGTAATTCGTACTTTAGACTTAAGAAATTTTTCTCGATAAAAATTAGGATTACGGCTGAATTTCGGGCCTTCCCATTTCATTAGCCTGGGAAATGGATCTTTGAGCCTAGTAGGAGTGCTGGAGACTCCAGGAAAGTGCTTAAACGCTCAAATCTGTAAGGCGATAGTGCTTTCGTAGATGTATTGCCCTTTTTCTGACCTTTTCGCCATTTCCCTTCTGCCGCTCGCTTTTGATATGCTATCTAATAAATTATTGTAAACTATCAGGCCCCACGGTAACTTGTTGAACTCTTTAATGTTATTTACTAATTCCAAGTACCGTGTATCCACTTCCTCAAAAAATCATCGTTGGATAAATCAGCACTATCAATAATTTCTTCAATAAGAGGTCTTTTCGCCGGCTTCCCCCGAAAGAATTTGTATCGAATAGTTTGTTCATTTGGCACGGCAACCTTCTCAGACTCAGGTTCCGTCAACATGTTGAGGCTTAAAATCAAGGCTATATCGATCTCTTGCAGGAGTACATTGGTGTTCTTGACCTTGAAAACATTATCTTTAACCCAATAACTTAAAATAGCGTCAACCAAGTCTCCAACGAATCCTAATTTCTCATTAATCCTAAATAGATGACCGAATATTGAATCATCTAGTATCTTCTTTCTCTCTTCATTACAGTGCATGTAAAATTTCTTAACACCAACTCCAGAACATTTCTCGATGGGCTTTACAGTCTTGGTCATTTTCAATCACTTAGTAGGAACTGCAATATAAATAAAACACAATTAATTAACAAAATAAGTGATTTTGAAAAAACTACCGATAACTTAAATTATCGATCGATGACTTAAATTATTGATCGATAACTTAAATTATTGGGCGATAACTTAATTTGTTGATCGATAAATTAAGTTATCGCCCGATAATTTAAGTTATCGATCGACAAATTAAGTCATCGCCCGATAATTTAAGTTATCGACCGATAACTTAAGTCATTGATCGATAATTTAAGTTATCGCCCGATAATTTAAGTTATCGGTAAGTTAGCGGATTAGGTGGGAAACATTGCGGATGACTAAATGTGTTTAAATGTAAAAAAATAAATTACCTGGAAATTTACTGTGACCTTTTTTCCGCTTTGTCGCCGCTCTCTTGGTTTTTTCAGAAAAGTTAAAAGTGAAAGTAAAACTAAAGAGTGAAAAGTAATAAAGTTATTTTATACTTTATTTAAAGGGCGGTGCAAAATTTCGCAATTTGCTTAAAAGAGGCCCTTGCTGACGTGGAGCCGGCTAGGCTTGGAGCTGGCCATTTATGCAAGGATTGAAATTATATGGCTGTTTCTGCAAATACCCAAACGTATAGGGCCGAAAGTGCAAATTTCCCTAATTATGGGTTCAATATCGTTTTTATTCATTATTTATATATGTCTTGATTCTCCATCTTTATATTATTGGATTCACGAATTTTGTGGAACCATGGTAGTGTGCGAATTCTGATTATGTATATGTCTGCTTAGTGTATCTGGGATGTGTGCGGGTCATAACACGGAATTCTAGGCCCTCGAGATGGGGTAAAATTTCGGGTCGTTACAACTTCATCCCTAGATTAGATGGAAACTAAGTTCTACCTTAGAACCCTAGTTTCTGATTTTGTAAGGGACCGTCTTGCTGGATTGAACACTAATCAGAATAAAGATTAATCAATCATTAGAGTAAAAATCCTTAGTAGTTTCAGCAGTTGCATCTAGGGTTTTCTGTTCTGTTACTACATCAGCTTTGGTGTCAGAGCTTTAGGGTTCTAGTTCAAGGTTTACTCAATGTATCCTTCTTTAAGATCAAAGCCTTTCGGGCTCTAGGTTGGGGTATTTGCATGTAGGTGTAGCTCATACTTTCATCCAGGGTGTGCATACTTCAGTTTTTGTTTAGGATCACCACAATGTGCGAGAATCAAATTCTCACCCTCCTTGAGGAATTTCGAAACCGTAGAGCGAACATCGACGTGAACAATAAGGGATTAGATACCCGTGTGGAAGAGCTACATGACTCCATCAATGGAGAACATAGTAGGACCTACACTAGTAGGGATGTAGATAGAGATAGAGATAGGGAGAGGATGATAGCCCCTCCACACCGTGAGCCGGAATAAGACCTCGATGTAAAATTCTTGAAAACTGTTAGGATCGGGGGTCCAAGTTTTTGATGGAAGGATGGACCCAAAGGTCATCCTTGATTGGTTGTAGGATCGACTAGACTGAATGCTGAGTACCCTCTATAGGTATGTGACTTTTTCTGTTACTGGATTTTGGGCTACTTGGTTCTGTTCTTAATTTGGAGTCCTCTTGCTTGCTGACGACACATATCAAACTGAAATGTATTTGATTCAAGTGGTGCTTTCTTTAGTTGGTAACTGAATTTCTAGCTCCCTTTTACTTTGAATTTGTAAATCTCTGTGCGCGTTGTCATTCTAGATCTTGACCTATTACTGTTTCACCGTATATCAACTCTCTGCATGCAGATCATGTACATCTGTTTGTTGGTTATATTTATAATTATGTTATGACCATGGGTAAGAGCTTTTAATGTTGTCGATGCATGTGTCTTAACCTTTTACCTTGACACTAATTCTGATTGTAGTGGTGCTTATAACTGCAATCATTGTATATTAATGCTGGATATTATTTATCTAGTCCTTTTTTAGTGCTTTTGCAGTTTTTTGTGTACGTTCATTTTTCTTTTCTTTAATTTATTTATTTTTACATTTTTATTTTTTTTCATTGCCAAAAGCAACCGTTTTCATGTCTGATGTTTTGTTTCTCTGGAGGCACAATTGGGGATGACGCTTATTTACATAAACATAGTTATTTAGTACAATCTTTGAATATTTTGTTAATTTCAAAATGAAAATTATTGTGCTTAATTTTTATTTATCCAGATGAGCAATTAATAAAGACAAACCAAACAAACATATTGATTAGATCTCTCACACTGAACAAGCAGAAGAGCGATTGCAGTTCAAAAGATGCAAAAAATAAACCCACAAAAGAGATCATGAAAAGCAAAAGGTATTGGCTCTCCTTTATTGGATGAATGATGCATGATACTTTATGTAATTTATTTTTCCTATATATGAATTGGTATTAATCCAAATTTCTAGGATTCTTTGACAGTTTCTAACAATTCAACACTGCAGCAAAACATGCATCCTTTGCTTTCAGGTGTTTAGCTATTTAATTCCATATACCCATGCATGTAAAATGTCGGCATCTGAAAATGGTGCGATGAAATTTTATAACTGTTTCTATTTTATAAATGGTGCTATGGATCGTGTATCAGCTTTTGGAATTACTGTATCTGAAAATGGTGCGCTGAAATTTTATAACTGTTTCAATTTTATAAATGGTGCTATGGATCGTGTATCAGCTTTTGGAATTACTGTATCATACTGTGTAAACAATTAAGAAGTATATATATATATATACATATACACACACACACACACACACACACACATATAGGGTAATGATCACCTGACCCGAATCATGGCATGAGTAGACCATTCATCTCCGCGGTCAATGTTGACCGGAGAGATCTGAACAGTCTCATGGCTCTAGTCATGTGTGACTCGAGTCAGGAGATCATTTCCCATATATGTAATCTAAAAACTAGAAATGAAAGATATAACAGTTAATGATATTTTCCTTGAAATATTAAGTGTCTACGACATTCATTGCATCATGTATGACATGTCACCCCTATGCCCCCTGCTCAGCCTCGCGGTCTGCGGAGGAGCCGAGCAGCGGCGTGGGCGCACACATGCTGTCACTCCTATATTCATATTCGGGTTCAGGCATTTCAAATCTTAAGTCATTTCCCTTTTCATGTAAATTATCACATATATTTTTTTTTCTAAAATATTGCGGGATCGATTTAATTCATCTAATTGCGGAATCGATTTAATTCATTTATCAAAGTAATTTGCAGAAACGTATTTAAATACTCTCGATTTAAATTCCCATTTTCGTTAACCCGATCGGGCAAGTTCGGGTTTACGATTTTATCGTAATAAATTCTACCAAGTGCAGAAATATAAATAAGATAATTCAAGAGATTTTCCCAAAAGTGAAACCATTAAAAGTTGATGTTCATACAAGCCCACTTAACAAAGATGTAACTATTGTTTTCAAAAGTAATAGACTTAAAACAAAAGCAAGAAGGAAAAGTTCATTTCAAAACCAAGAGTGCAGGTGCTGGTAGCTCTATAGGCAAAATGAACTTAAACTGTCAGCTCGATGATCGCTCCTGGATCCATGTCCAACTCCTCTAGCTTTGGCTGCGTGGCTGTTGACTATTCTGAAATTTTTGGGCCATGAAACGACTGTAAGCGATGAAGCTTAATAAAGTCTTAGTTAAATTTGTAATAAGTTTTCAATACAAGTAGTGTAAGAGAATTCCATAGGTGTAAGTGCAAGTGGGGTTTCCAACAATTGTGATTGCATGGAAATAATCAAGATTAAACTAACGCTAGGCAGAAATTCTAAGCTTGATGACATTAACAATTATTATCTGACATAAAGATAAATATTCACAATTCAACATAGACATACAAATTAGCATGCAACATTATTAACTAAGCATGAGAAATTATTCTACATATTAACAACTAACAAGATTTACAAGTTACGTTAAAGTTTATAAGCTTATTTATATGTCAATTTTCTACTTTATTACATCTTGCTGATTTATTTATTGTATTTGTTTATTATTAGTGTCTTTTAATTAATTCGGTATCGATACCAGAACACCAACCATGGTCCAATATTCAAGATGCCAATGTTTGCGCGAACAAATGCTGGCAATCTCCGTCGTTTAGTCAATCAAGACAAGGATCAATGACCATGTTGGTCTAACTAGACCCGATTCTCAGCTGACATTTCAAGAATCCTTTCAAGTACAAGGTGCTCATACAAGCCTGTTCGTGAGAACATAGATCAACTATGTGAGGTTTTCAAGTTCAAGGTAGTATCCTCTTTTCACTTTTGAGATTTTATGCTTCGTTATCAAATAATTAATATTCAGGCTTCAGTATATTCCGGATTTCTATATTCAAGTATACTTCTTTCTAGAAGTTCAAGTTCAAGATCCCCTTTCGGGTTCAAGATTCAAGTATTCAAGTTCTCCTTTCAGGTTCAAGATTCAAGTATTCAAGTTCTCATTTCGGGTTCAAGATTCAAGTACTCATTTCGGGTTCAAGATTTAAGTATTCAAGTTCAAGTTCACATTCAAGTACAAATTCAATTGCAAGTTCTAGTTTCAAATACAAGTTTATGTTCAAGTTCAAGTTCAATATACAAGTTCAATTTCATGTACAAATTCAAGTTCTAGTTCAAGTACAAGTTAAAGTCCAAGTTCAAGTTCAAGCTTGAGTTCAAGTTCAAGTACAAGTTCAAATACAAGTTCGAGTTCAAGTTCAAGTTCAAGTTCAGGTACAAGCATGAGTTCAAGTCCAAGTACAAGTTCTAGTTCAAGCATAAATTCAGGTTCAAATACCAGTTCAAGTTTCATTTCAAGTTCCAATTCAAGCATAAATTCAGGTTCAAATTCGAGTTCAAATACCAATTCAAGTTCCAATTCAAGCATAAATTCAGGGTCAAATTCAAGTTCAAATACCAATTCAAGTTCCAATTCAAGAATAAATTCAGGTTCAATTTCAAGTTCAAATAACAGTTCAAGTTCCAATTCAAGCATAAACTCAGGTTCAAATTCGAGTTCAAATTCAAGTTCAAGTTCTAGTTTCAAGTACAAGTACAGGTTCAAGTTCAATATTCAAGTTCAAGTACAAGCATATCACTAGCTCATATCTATCAATCAGCTTCATTCAAGCAGCCTATTCAAAAACTGAAAATCCAAGTCGAGTTTTCAAGTTCCATGACTTGATCCTAAGGGAGGATATCGTCGGTTCACACTTAGACTAAGTGTTACTTCAGTTTAGAGTCCAATAAGGACTTAAATTTACTATTGTCGATGAAAGAGGTTTGAGTATCTCTAATCGGTGTTTAAGGCATCATGTGTCTGTTTCTAATAATTCTGGGAACTACTTGAGTTAAGTCAACTGATTGACCACTCATCGATGAGTCAATACCTCTTACTCATCCTATGATTTTCGGATATGGGCCTTGGGTCCATTCCATTCTTATTAAAGGTTTATTTGGGTCTTGAGCCAAATGGGTCAAGTATTATTCCACTTATTTTAGTAATTGGGCCTCAGGGCCAACCATCGGTCCATATCAGGTCTTCGAGTCGGGTTTTTGGACTTTAGACGGGCCCAATCCTACGGGTTTAAGGTCCATGGGTCATCTTTCATGTGGTTTGGGTCTTACTAGATCCAAAATTTTAGGTACAGGGGCCATAATTGGGGTGTTGTTATTAATCAAGGGTTGCCTTTAAAATTTTCTTTTAAAACATTTGGGGCTGGGTTCAAGTTTAGAAAATCATTTAAGGGCTTTATCGGGCCATGCGTCTTAACAAAATTTTTGTTTACCAATTTCTTGGCATTTGGACCTTATTGGGCCATCAAAAGATTAGATCGGAACTTTTGAGTTAGTTGACCAAGTCAACACAATTCTCACCACAGGTTTAGAGTTTAGTTTTACAGTAACCATGTGATCGGGTATTTCGCAGATATTCACATTCTCGGGTCAAGGTCCAAGTTTTGACTATGTTCAATAGGTAGCAAATTTTTCACAAGCGTGGTGGACGCCTTGCGGTAAATCGCTTGCCATTTTCAACTTCGATCGAATTTTCAAGTCCTACCAAAACTGGGTGAAAGAGGGTCGATACCCACATCTTTCTCAGGTGGTGGCACTTAAAAATATGATCAGGCTTGATCATGGTTGACAGATCACTGAGATCTGTCCTCCTTTATCAGGTTATTGGGCCCGATTTATTGGGCCTTAATGTCGGGTCTGCAACTCTTACTGCCGATATCGAAATCGGGCGTAGCTCAATGGCTTTTTGAAAAGCTCAATGAGTTGCCTAAAGTTTCTTTTCATATTTCAGGGGTCAAAAGTTGAGGGATCAGGATGAAATCAGGACCATCCGATCAAAGGTTGGGTTTGATGACTGGATGGGTGCCATGATCCACAATTCTGCGTCTCAATTTTCTCGGTGATAATCCTGACCTTGATTTATCCCAAATTTTTTCAAAGGGGTCTTGGGCACGGAAGTCACAGCTCTTCATGGTTCTGATTTCTGGTGTGACAGGGAAACTTTGTTGCCTTGTACTCCGGGTGCCGTAACTTTCAAACCGCTTGGATTCCGGGTCTGAAATTTTAATTGGGTATCGAGAACCTGTTAAAGTATTTATCTAAATTTTTCAGGAATTTCTCGAAATTTATTTCCATTTATTTTGCTCTCTAGTCAAAGAGCAAACTGTTGTGGGCCTTCTATGGGGTCCACTTAGTGGTCCATCTCATGCCACAATTCTCGAGTCTTGGTTTGGGATGATTTCAGGTCAGCCCCAGATCCATCGAGGTCTTGTTTCGAGTTAATTCTATTAGTTTAAATCGGTACAAGTTGCTTGCATGTACTACCCTATTCGTCGAGTATCGATCTAGAGATTTCAAATTGGCTTGGAGAGCCATCCGATCGATCCTAAATTTCCGGGCACGATTACATTTTTCAAACCATTTTCTTTTCGAAAATCAGTTTTATAAAAAATCTCGCTTTTCAAAATCAATTTCGATCGAGTTTCAAAATTTATTTGCTATATGTGCTATAGCCTAAATGATCGAATTTTCGGGTTTTCATCGATAATGATCGATCACCGTTGATCATTCGTGATCGACATTGGTCATGAGCTTCCAAAATTGGGAATCTCATCAGACCATTAGTCCATCAAAATGGTCAAATTTTGATCAAAAGACCGTCTAATGGTCTCGATTAAAGTTAACTATATAAAGAGTCTATGTATCGGGATTTTCCTATCCGTGCATCTATCACCATTGAAATTCCTATGATCAAGTCTCAGATTTCAAGCACATAATTTTTCAGAATTTAAAATTCATCTAATTTCATCATTAGATCAAGTCCTATGATCAAGACAAGCATGCTCTAGGTCTTTATACCAAGCAATTCAAGCAAGTTGAGCAAATTTCAAGATAACCAATTGTGACCATCCGATTGGACATTCATCCAAATTAATATGTGAACTAAAATTTTTTGAGATAAAACCATTTGAATCTCAGTATATTCCAGCCACAAGACATGCCAAAAATTAAATCTAATACCATAAAAATAAAACAAGAATTCCATACTAGATCACATATAGGTTATCTAGCAATCAAGCAATCTAGAACCATTCATTTTGATCATGATTAAATCAGTATATGATGAATAAATTACTGAGATTTCACAGAGCTAATTCATCAAAATTTATCTAACAACAGCCCATGAATTCTATGAGCAGTCTATGCAAAGAAAAAGCATAAATCATACTATACTACACATAGTACTATCAAGCATCTATGACCACTATTTTGACCTAGAAATTCATGGTTAAGATGTTATTTTCTAGAGATCAAAATCAAAGATTATCATCTACAAATCACATATATTCCAGCCATAAGGTCCCTTTAATCTAAATTATATGACATTCAAATAATAAAACCACAAATCTAAAATTCCTACACAATAGTGCATATGGGTCATCTTTGACCAAATCTTGACCATTGGATGGCCTTGCATGATCATATTGATCACATGCCTGGCATCCAAGTGTCATGATCATAATATCATTCCAGAATATTGACAAAATTCAAATTAAAATCACATTTTAATTCACAAAAATGCAAGAAGACTCGAGAAATTTCCACAATGTGTTGGTCTTGACATGTTTGACCAATCTAGACCATTGGATGACCTTGCATGATCATGTAGATCACATGCATGACCTCCAATCATGCTGGTCTAATTATATTACAGAATTTATAAAGTTTCCAATTAAAAAATCCATTCTATTTTGCAAAAGTTCAAGAAAATTCAAAATCTTATTGGTCTTGACATTTTTGACCAATCTAGACCATTGAATGACCTTGCATGATCATGTAGATCACATGAATGGCATCCAATCATGCTGGTCTAACATTATTCCAGAATATTTGAAAGATTTAAATCAAAATCTTAATCTATTTTGCAAAAACTCAAGAAAATCCAAGGAAATTTGAAATTTGATTGGTCTTGACCTTGTGGATCAATCTAGACCATTGGATGACCTTGCATGATCATGTAGATCACATGCATGGCCTCCAAATTCTCTGGTCAAATGTTGCTCCAAAATTTCAAACAAAATTTCAAACTAAAATCAGTTGTATACTACAAAAATTCAAGCAAGATCAAGAGAACTCTACACTAGGTTGGCCTTATCCTAGATGGCCAATCTAGACCATTGGATGGCCTTGTATGATCATGTAGATCACATGCATGGCCTCCAAGGTTCTGGTTATATAATATATATAACCATTCCAGAATTTTAAACCTCAAAAATACAAGAAAACTTGGAGAACAACTATGGACAAATTCCTAGACTATAAGACTAAAATACCACACAAAGGGTAACCAACTAACCAAGACTTTACCTTAGCTAAGATTTCTCTTGCTTGCTGGTTTAGCTCAAGTTGAATGGTGAAAAGTGGTGGGATCAAGCCCAATTTAATACATATGAAACTAAAAGAAGAGATGAGTTGATTGGTGGTGGTGGATTTGAGTTTTGATGGTTAGATGAAGATGGAAAATTCAAGGTTTCAAGGGGCTCTAATGGAGGTTTGAGAGAGGAAGAAGGAGATGAAAATGGTTGGAAATGGAGAGCCCCAAGGGAACTTCGGTTTTTGCAAATGGGAGCGGGAGACAAAGGCTGAAAATTCATGCCATGTGTCCCAAGTTTGCTTCCCTAAGCCTCCCTTCTCTTCCCATGGTATTCTCTCCTCTCTCCTCTCTCCTCTCTCCTCTCTCCTTCACTCAACAAGTCAGCTCTTGTTTTTTTGTGGTTCTCAAGGCCCCTAAAACTTGTGAATTTCAAAAGTCTTAAGTTATCTTGTGGTGCATGTACAAATGTGCATCTAACACCCTAGATTTCTCAAAGGAAAATGTGTGGTGTAAGATGGGTCAATTTTTGGTCAAGTGAACCAAGGGCTAGGATTGACTAGAGATTTGTAATATCCTAATTTCTAATTACTAAAATTAAATAATTTAATTACAATTGCCCTTGGGCTTATTTACAAATTACAAGAGAGCCAGTATTTAAAGCAAGGCACAAACACTCAACCCAAGTGTTAGTGCATTTAATTTCCTTCAATTTTATGGGTCTAGGTTTGACTCAACCTATCAAACAATCTTATGATCATTTTTAAAATCCGATCAGTTGGCGATGATCTATCTCTTCTTCACCACCAAGGCTCAGGCCCAATTCGGGTCAAACCTCGGGTCAGGGTAAGCAGTCCGGGCTGGTTACAAGGCATAAGATGTGGTGTGTGTTTTACTAAATTTCTAACACACCCATCGAAGTAAATGGGGTGCCCTATGGGTGCCACTAGAAATGAGCAATTTCCCATCAATCTAAGGTGGGTGCCTCCCAATTTTTGGTGGACCTGGCCTCAGGCAGTCGTCACCTAGTACAGTAAGTCTCATCAGTGCTCAGTCAACAGTTTGACCAACACAGAAATCGAGGGACAGGTGTTACATGAAATTGTTAAATTAGAATTTAAATAAAATAATTTGAACAAAATAAGCTATTAATTGTTTCTCATAGTGTAGACAGAAATTCATAGTAGTCACATAAAATCATGAACTTTTCCAATTTCCACTATCTTAAAAAAGACCTTATAGTTGTACAACTATAATTTGTAAGTGTCATCTGTCTTCATATACTTGTGTCTTAACACCGGAAGTTTAATGCCCATAAAATTAAAAAAAAAAAAAAAACAAATTTTCATTCTTAACCTCCATCCCCAATATCAACATCACTCTGTAAAATCATTTTCATTTTTTTCTTCTCCTTTCTCTTCCTCTTCGTAGATCTCTTAAGACTTAGTCATTTTTTTCTCTTCTTTGCCTTCTCTTCATTCTTTCCTGCCTTAACCCATTTGATAGAAGGGAGGGTTAGCGTTAGGAGTAAATAATTAATATAGTTTTCTAATTAAAAATAAAATTATAATTGAAATCACATGTATCATTCATATTGTGTATCATACTGCATCGAAATCATATCATTTATCTTAAGATCTATCATGTATCGTAAGATACAGTTCAAAATGATACACATCAGAAATATGTATCCTCTTCTATTGTATTGCATATCCTATTGTGTATCCTACGTTATTGATAACCATGATTAGGATCATCATCATCAATATATATATATATATATATATATAAACTAATATAAAATGGTTGCTCAAGAAAGCCCATGATGATCATGCCACTGGTTACTAAAAACAAAAATGTATTAAGAACAAACATAAATCAGTTTCTTCAATGGTTAAATGATGGTATTAGTGGTACAATTATGACCACCTTTACATAATGAAAAAAGGAGAAAAAAAGCAATAAAAAAAATAAATATCAAATAAGCATTATGGTGTACAGGTTGTATAGGTTGATAAACACTTGATACTAGTAAGTATACGTTGAAACCAAGCTATTCCACTGGTAGAATCAATGCCATGCATGTTACAAGGAATTTAAACTTGTATTGTACGACTATGATTTGCCTTTATGCACTGGTCTCGATGAAATTTTAATCCATCCCTCACTTACAATGTAGCACATAATATTTGATAAAAGAAAACCATGGTTTAAAATCTTGCCTCCGTACTGTACATGCCATCGAACATGTACCATAAACTGGTGTTGGAAAAAGGCTTATGATAGAGTTAGGGTGCTGCCGATGAACCGAGCTTGAGTCGAGCCAGGTCAGCTCTAGCTCTGTCTACCATACAAAACCTGATCTCTAGCTGAGAGAGCAGTGGAGCAATGGTGGTGGATTAGTGAGGTGGAGCACGAGTGGTGGAGCAGTGGTGGTGTTGAAGCCTTGAATAAGAGATAAGAATGTACTGTTGGTTGAGATTGCACTAGTCATGGAGTGACGTTCAATGCTGACTAGATTTGGGAGACAGAGCTTGTAATGTCGTTCATTCGGTCTTCAATCCTCGCAAGCAAATTTTTAATGTGAAATAAAGGGTTTAATGTTTTATGGCTTTTTATAGTAGTAGGGTTGGGGGCCTTTTAAATTTACTAAAATCCCCTTAATAAGTAACTGTTAGACGAATCGAACAATTACATTATAAGGGTATGTGAGTACATAATGTATGGCATATAAGTTACATATATCTATATACCATTATATGTGTGTGTGTGCGGGTATATATATATATATATATATATATATATATATATATATATATATATATATATATATATATATTTATATATATATATATATATATATATATATATGATCACCTGACTTAGTCACGCGTGACTCAAGCAGGTGACTGTCGGATCAACTTGTGGTCAATGTCTGACCGTGATCTGACAGTCAAATCATGTGGTGACTCGAGCCAAGTGATAACCCTATATATATATATATATATATATATATATATATATATATAGGGAGAGAGAGAGAGAGAGAAATATGTTTTACTATATCGAGCCGAGCCAAATTTTAGGTACCTTCTCGAATTTACTTGAGCTTGCAAAAGGTAAGCTCGGCTCAGTTCACGAACCGAGTTAAAGCTCTAACCTTTTGAATCAAGGCGAGTCAAGCTTTCGAGTTGACTCTGCTCCGTGATTGCTCTAGATAGAGCGATGGAAAAATAATTTGGTGGACGGTACGAACTTATATATTGAGATTATCCAAGCCATTATGAAAGGGCAGTAACTAGTATAAGAACTATGTGTGGAGAGATAAATGAGTTCCCTGTGAGTTGGGTTGCGTAAGGGGTTTGTTTTGAGTCCTTATTTGTCTGCCCCTACTCATGGATGCATTAACAATTGACATACAAGAAGAGATTCCATGGTATATTATTTGCGGGTGATATGGTACTAATCACCAAACAAGGGAAGCAAGTATATGAGAAGCTGGCATTATGGATGATGGATTTAAGAAGCTTAAAAATTACCAAAATAAAGATGTTATATATGGAGTGCAACTTTGATGGGAATGATCATCTGGAGGACATGGTTAAAATAGAATATTAGTTAGTATCGGTGTTTCACATTTTAGGCTCTACTTTACAATCATATGGTAGAATTGAGAAGGATACTCTCTGCAGATTGGATAAAATGGAGACACACAATTGGGATATGGTGTGATTGAAGGAACATTTTTATATGATAGTGGTAATAACTGTCATACTATATGGTGCACAATGTTAGGCTATGGAAAGCCGACAAGAAGATGGCATGGAGCCTGAGATGCATATGTTAAGATGAATGAGTGGAGTAACAAGGAAGGATAAAATTAAGAATGAGTATGTAATAGGACATTTGAGTGTTACACCCATGAAGGAAAAAAGTGTGAAATGTTGTCTGACATAGTTTGGACATGTCCACAGAGGTTAGGAACAAGCCTTGTACAAAGAATTGCAAATTGTTATAGCGAGGGATTTAGGCATATAGAAGTTGCTGTACGCTTAAGTGTACAATATCTTGCTTCTATGTACTGCATATATGTTTCCTTTTAATCATAAATAATTATAATTTATTTTTTTATTGTCAAAATAGGGTGTCAAAAATATAAAATAAGATTAAGAAATTAACAATGGCTAAAGAGAGAACAAGGAGCGTTTGGCTAAAAGCAAGAAGCTTTAAGCCAAAAAATAAAAGGGAAATAAAATTCTTACATCATGAACAAAGAATTGCTAAGGGATTCAACTCCTCAGCATCGGGGTTCCCTACTCTAAGCCGTCATCATCATCATCATCGCAGCCTTATCCCATCTATTTGGGGTCGGGTTTGCGAGTTCAATTTCTCCATTTGTTTCTGATTAGCGCTAAGCTCTTTGTAACTTTGCAATCCTTCATGTCCCTTCTCACGGCTTCCCTCCATGTCTTTATTGGTCTTCCTTTCTTCTACTTCCTTGCGTGCATTACGTCTCTCCACCCTTCGTACAAGGTTTGTTTTTGGCCTCTGATGAACATGTGCGAAACACCTCGAGCGACAATCTGTAATTTTTTCCTTTATAGGAGCCACTCTCAAATTTTCTCTGATGTACTCATTCCAAGTTTTATTCTTGCTTATTACTCCACACATCCATCTCAACATACGCATCTCAGCCACATGCCTCTATCTTCTTGTCACTTTTTTTGTAGCCCAGCATTATGACATTTCTAATTATTGTCTTATACAGACGTCCCTTCTTTCTTAGGGAAACTTTTGATCGCACAATACGTCGCTTGCTTTCCTCAATTTCATCCAACCTGAATGACTCCTATTTGAGACATCATCTTCCAATCCACAAATCTGTGGAACTGTGGCGCTAAATGATTTTCTATTTTAATTAAATCCTCTTCTAGGCTATCATGTTTACTAACATAAATCTTCCTGACATAAATCCAAACGGATTTTTTGCCTTAGTTGTTCTTGCCTTAGTTCTTGCCTTAGTTGTTGTTCTACTATTCTCTCCCAGAGTTTTTTGGTATAGCTTATTAGTTTAATGCCTTGATAGTTGACACAGTTTTGGGGTTCCCTACTTGAAGTGATTTTAATAATTCCTACCCTTTCTTGAGGATGTCCACCTCATTGCTGCCCTCTTTAAGTGCATGTTTGAAATTGCTCCTCCATGTTGCATTTAGATCAATTATTACCTTTTTTTTTGAATTTATAATTCTTTTTCGAATACATTCCATTCAGTACTAGGTAGTTTGTACTAGGGTCTCTGATATCAGCTTGAGATGAGGAGAGAGATAGAAGACCTAGGAGTTCCACTTCAGTATATTTGGAGATTTTTTTTTTCAGCATGCAATGAAGAAATGGCGTGATGGTGCTGTTATTTCTAATATCTCGGCCTACTTTTAAATGTTAATCTGTCCAGTTTGTTGCAGCGGAACAAGGAATTGAAAACTGCATATCCAAATCTTGGGATTGCGTCCTTAGAAAAAATCTTGGATGCTTTTAGAGCATCAAACAGTGATCAATGGGGATGGGTTTTGTGGATGTCAGACATTGTCAGTTTCATGTTTGCTGATAAACTTATGAATGATCTCAAGAACACTAGGCAACCTTCTCTTGACCAATCTCAGCTTTCAGAATAGTGCTATTATTTGATAATCAAACTCAATTTTCAGAATTTATTTCTTCAAAAATGTTCCAATGTTGATATGCCATGTCTCTGTCCATCTTTCTATGATTGATATATCCCTTGAATTTAAACTTAAAAGTACAGCTTACATTTGGATTTTATATATCTTATTTTCGGGATTCTATTTGTCAAGTTTCTGATGGTATATTAGATTGAGCTTATATTTTCACTCATCAGTATACCATGATTATATTTATACTTCTCATACTTCCCTCAGTTTCTAATTCCTCATTAATACATGATTTTTCCCATATGATCTTCTCATTCTGTATTTCATTGATATCTGCTTCTTTTCTAGATCCGCTGAAAGAGCTGTAGATGGAAAAACATCTGCTAAGAGACCTAACTTGACCAGTGGATCTGGTAGTCATCGACGAGGTAAGCTATAATAATTTCTATTGCCTAGCAGTTTGACGTAGAAGAGACAGACTGGATATCTGTGACAGGAATTATTATGGACTCATAATTGAATGAAAGATCTCTCAAATGAATAATAATACTCATTATTAATCTGTATGCACATCATGTGTTTAAATCGTTAAACCATATTGAATTTTGAGGTCATGTCCTTTTTTTTAATTTTTTTTTCTTTGAAAATCTTAATACTGGCTACACCACCAGTATAATTTTTTCCTTTAGGTGTTTGGGAAGAGTTGGTTCACTTGCATCTGACAAAAATGTGAATAATGGAAGAAGGGAACTCACTAGGTGGTTGTTGTGATGTTATTTCTCTAGTAATAGAGTATTTACTTTCATAACTACAAAGTTTTGTCAGTTCTATGGGGATAGGAACACAGAGTTTTTCCATCTCACAATTTTATGTAGGAGAGGAAAGAATTCTATTCAGATAAATTCAGATTGGATGTCACGGAGCAATTAAACAAGCAACGGCTGAAAAGACTGCTCCACACAACCTGGAAATAAGTTTATTGTGGCTCCTTTGATCCTTCAGGTAGGAGATGTAAACATTAAAACCATAGTGTGTTACTGAGATACTTGTGTTTGATTTCCAAGAAAAAAAATGGCCCAAATTTCCTGGAAATACGGAATAAGAAAGATCAAGGAGATCATTTGCTCATTTTTCAACACCTAGAATGGGTAATTACTTCTATGAATCTATTTCTCATCAGAAGCATTAATTTCTTCAAGACATGTCATATATCAAATTTTGAAGCTTACACTGTATCTTTCAAAGATTGCTTAAAGGGTCATTAAGAAGGATCCATTTAGAAGAATCCTTGTCCAAATGAAATTTCAAGGACTCAAAACTTATATTAGTGACAGCATATATTTAAATGGAATATCTTAATGATTTGTTTAAGAAGTTTGAAGTAAAATCTTGCATTATTTTGCTTTATTGTAATTATTTTTTAAATAATCTGATATTGGTCATTAATACAATAAATCCTTTAAATGATGACCTTTGCGAGCTATTTTGGTAATCGTTGGCATTAGGTGAGGCTTTGTTGTAAGTGCTGTTACTTTGATAGTTGAGCCAAGCCAAGCTTTGAATTGGTTGCATGCAATAGAGGAAGTAGCGATCTTGGTGTTTCCTTAAGGTCGTTGGACACAATTGTAAAAGGTAATTGTGTTGGGAGCCAAGGAAATCATGGGATAAGAGTTTCGTTCGTTGCAGTTGCGTCTCACTGTCTCTTACATTTATATCAAAATTTAGTTATTTTAGAGTTCAGTGTTGACTTAGGTGTGCATAGGAAAAAATGAAGTAGGACACCTTGGTACTTTAATCCTTTAACTTAGTTTCAAAGGAAATTGTGCAATTATTTAATTCGAGAATTTAGTGTGTTGAGGAGGTTGGATATGCACGTTTTGGAAAAGGTACAACAAGTTCAAGGTAGCTGCCAGCATAGGCAGAAATAAACTAGGACGCCTTGATACTTTTACCCTTTAACTTTATTTCAATGGAAACTGTGCAATAATTTAACCCAGAGATTTTAGTGTGTTGAGGTTGGATATGCAATTTTTGGAAAATGTACAACAATTTAAAGGTAACTGCCAGCATATTTGTTATACATGTTGACTCCTTGGAACTATAATCCACGTGCTGGAAATTGATGTAAATCAATTGGAATTGGGAATTGTGCAACACTGGACTAGATTAGCCTTTGCTGGTACTAGGTTTCTTGTGGATTATTAATTGTTTCTACCAATAGATCACATTATCGTTGTGCAAGGGTATAGGTATTGGGATTTTGAATTACATTTAGAACTACTCAAGTTGGAGCAAAAGAGAGCCTTTGTTTTTTCTTGTGATGTTTACATTTTCCAAAATGATTCTTGTGTACTTCAGAAGAATATAGAAAGCAAGTTTTGTTAACAAGAGAGGATGCAGGATGAGTTGATCACAATATGATAGGTTTTAGCATCTAGGCTCTACTATACTACCATATGGTGGTTTGAGGAGGACATCTCAAACAGGCTTACTGCATAATAGTGAGCAAACTGAAGAGAGGTGAACGATGTGGTGTGATCAATGAGTGCCACTTTGATTGAAGAGACATTATTAGCGAGCTCTTGTGTGAATGATTGCTATGACTCAAGTGGAAGGAATAGGAGAAAGAGGAGACCAAAAAAGACTTGGAGGCAAATAGTGACAAGCGACGTGAAGGATTTGGAGTGATTGAGATTTAACCATAAACAAAAGTCCGTGGAGAAATGGGTTTTTGATTTGCAAAATTGACCTTAAATGCATGGGACATGATGATGATGATTCATTTGTAATTCTAATTAATTTATATGTTTCTTTGTTGATCTTATGCATTCCATTTATTAGGGATCTTAGCTTGTAAATCTAAATCATCTCTATAATATCCTTACATCATTACTTTCTTTGGTAGAGCTTGGTTTACATAAAAACTGACCATCAAGTCAAACATGTAATAAATTTGATCTATGTCCAGTGTAGGCCCTCAGAGCGGCATGGTGCAACACCTCCTCAATTTTACGTTTTGACATACAAGTGCTTAGATAGAATTGCCAATTAAATTCATTAGCGTCCCAAGGCCTAATAAGGATCTTTGACCAACTCCCTTGATGGATTTGGTAGGAGTTGGATGCACCTCGGGGCTGGGTTACCCAATCTTGAGTGATAATTTGGAAGTCTGGCAATTAGTGTTAGAACGGTGTGTGGAAAGATGAGTAAGTTCCTTGTAGGGCTCGACTGCATCAAGGATCTGTCTTGAGCCTTTATTTGTTTGCCTTGATCATGGAAGCATTAGTCATAAACATGCAAGAAGAGATTCCATGGTGCATGTTATTGGCGGATGACGTAGTGTTAATTGCCTAAACAAGGGAAAAAAAATAAATGACAAGCTTGAATTATGGAGAAAAGCCTTGGGGCAAGTTAGTAGAACAATGAGTGAATACATGGAATGCAAATTTAGTGAACATGATAGCCTGGAAGAGCATTTAGTTAAAATAGAAAATCATTTAGTGCCGCAATTGTCATAGATTTCGCTAGTTAGGGTCCACTTGACAATAAGATGAAGGATTTGAAGAGGGTGTCTCAAATAGGATTAATATAGGTTGGGTGAAATGGAGGCAAGGAAGCATAATAATGTGCGACCAAAGACTTCCACTTAAATTGAAGGGGCATTTTTATAAGACGATTAGACCTGCCTTATTATATGGTGTAGAATGTGGGGCTACAAAAAGAGAAAAAAGATAGAGCAGTTTTAAATCTATCCATCAATACTTGTGAAATAGAATTTAAATTGTATTTTATACAATAGAATTTATATTGTATGCTATTTGTATTCTATTTTATACAAATAGAATACAAATATAAATTCTATTTGTGTTTGTATAAAATAGAGTCTGGGAACTCTGTGTATATCAATTTGTGCGTATATACTATGTACGCATAGCTAAAAAATTCAAAAATTTATTCGTGTGTACATACTATGTACGCATAGTTAAAAAATCAAAAATTTGTTCATGTGTACATACTATGTACGCATAGTTAATAAGTCCAGAAATTTGCTCATGCGTACATATTATGTACACAGCCTGATATACAGATTTCTAGAATTTGGTGCCTTTGTCACAGTTTCCCGAACTGCCCCCTAAAATGCTCTCACCGGTCAAAAGAGGTCACCCTCTTATTGTGACGACCCGACTTTTCCCCTTCTTAGATATCTGGGAAAAGCCGTTCGTCAACGAATCCAATGCTGAATAAATACACCGAGCACTGAACTCTCTGACACCACCTGTGATAGCCCGGATTTTTTCTTACCCAAAAATCTATGCCATCAGATCGTATATACACAATCTGATTATAGAAATCTCTTTGGTATCGGGATGCTTTGACACACGTGTGACACGTCAGATCGTATTCTATTTGTATAAAATACCAAAGAGAATTCTCTGATTATAGACTTCTCTTTGGATGTGCGGAGTAACAAGGTAAAATTCATAACAAGTGCATAAGAGGAAATGTGAGAGTGACACCTAGAAAGGAAAAAAAATTATGGAATGTTGCTGGAGGTGGTTTGGACATGTTCATTAGAGGCTAGGAGCAGACCCTGTACGAAGGGCTGAGATGCTACAAGTGCAAGGAAGTAAGAGAAGAGGAAGACCAGTGAAGACCTAGAGGGTACCAATGACAAGGAATGTGAAGGATTGAGAAGTTACAAAGAGCAACTAATAAAAAATGAGTGGAGAAGTAGGTCTCGCAAAGCCGACCTCAAATAGATGGAATAAGGCTGTGAAGATGATGATGATGATGAGGACAAACGCAAGGACATAGGAGAAGAGGAACCTGAAAGATTGCACGGAGTAACAGAGAGCTTAGCGCCAACGAGAAACGAGTGGAGAAATAAGACTTGCAAAGCCAACCCAAATAGATCGGATAAGGCTATGACCTACGACGATGATCAATATATGCTCATGTTTAGTTGCTTTTGTTGTCTTCTCATTTATTTAATAAATTTGGAGATTTTCATGTTAATTAGATTAGAAATTATTTCCAATGGAAACACTAGTTGAAGAAGGAAAAGTTGCAGCTGTAGAATTTTAGTTAAATATAAGTATTACTTTGAATCAGGAGGCATTTGAAAATGTAAGGCCGATCCTGAGATGAGAAGAAGATTTTTTTATAAATTAGTAGTCTATAGATCATGTAATTCAGAATATGGTTAATATACCACTAAAATCGGTCATAAAAAATAGCATACAGATAACAGATTCAATATTGTCACAGACCATCATTTGATACAATGGTTGACTGACGAATCAGATGATAGATATCATATTTCATGCCAATTTTTGGCAACAAAGATCTTTACATCATGGTCTTCAAATCAGATGATTTAGATGATGTTCCACATGGCACAGATCCCTAAAAATCAAATCTTTCTTTTTAAACCACCTGCCATAGTACAAATCTCATGTGCAAGTTGTAGCTCCCTTATTATTATTATTGTTGTTGTTGTTGTTGTTTGTCTATGCGTAAATGCCTGGTTATTTAAGTTAAGAGCATTTATTTTGTTTTTATGGTGCGCAATATTCTAATTTGCTGCTAGTTACTGCAGAGGGATTAAGTCCTCACCTGCGGGCCCTAACTGTAGAAAGGCTGCGTGCCCTTCTAAAGGCGAGAGGTCTTTCAGTCAAGGGAAAGAAGGCAAGATCCTGTGCATCATCCATTGGATTCTTTATATATCATAGTACTTTTTTGACATCTATGGTGACTGACACTTGGCTTCCTGTGCATAGGATGAATTAATTGCACGCTTGAGGACTGATGGGGAACATGGTGACGAATGAAAAGTTGGGGGCTTTGAGTTGTTTTTGAGGTCTCCTAGTACGTACATTCTGAAGGCAAAACTCTGTGCATGCTATGATTTAGAAATTTGCAATTCTGATCTATGGTAAAACAACTTTTTTGTTTGATTTAAAGTGAAGAAACTTTTAAAAAGAAACACTTCATTCCACCTTGTGGTTTATGGACAAGCAAGATGCATTTTGTGGTTTTTAGGGCTTATTTGCACATTAAACAGACTGGGTGAGTGCTGCACTACCATTTTGTATGTTTTGTCGTGTTCGTCAATAAGTCCCGGCAAATTAATGATACAGCTCTTTCTATAAAGCTCTAGCTAGAGAATGGCGTGAATGCATGAAGGTTCCATGGTCTGAATACTATAATTTTGCTTGGGAACCATTATTTGCATCCCCTGAAAAGGTAGGGCACCCACTCCAAAAGCTACCAACTGCTTTGAATCAAATGATGGAGATCGTTTTTGTCCTAATCTTTCATGCAATGGATCTTGAGATCATGTCCATACCATCTGGCAGTCAGTTTTTCGTTTCACATGGCACACATCTCAAAATGTTGCCTAAAAATCAAATGTGATTTTTTAGGTCACTTTTTTGAATGTGCGCTATGTGGAATAAAAAATTGACTGTCTACTGATACACCCATGGTCTCAAGATCTATTGTGTGGAAGATTGGAACAAAAAATGGTCTCCATTGTCCAACTTGAAGCAGTCAATGATTTTCAGCATGTGGCATAAGTAATTTGGTAGGTGCTAAAAGAGCTACCCTACTAACATGTACACTTAGTTACAGCTGCTGCTACGCACATAAGTCTATTGATCACCATTATTTTAAAAGGTTGGCCAATGGAGTATTAGTTTTGTGGTTAATTACTTAAACCATGCAGGTCATTAGTCAGCTTGAGATTGGTAATAGATTTATGTGCATAGCAATGATCGCACCAGCGATAGCTATATATCTATAGATATACTTGGGAGCAAAACTATGTTGCCTCGTTAAAATATAATATTTTTATGGAATGTTGAGTTGGAACTTGGAAGCAAGTTGCAACTTGCATGGTTCACCGGCTTGATAAAAAACAGAAAAAAAAAAACGTGATAATTATTATTTAATGACGATGGTCACTAGGCAAATATGACAAATGTGCATTTAGAGTTTGTATTAAGGGTTAAGATGAGCAATAACTATGACTGCACTTTTGTAATAAGTTCAATCCATCTAGCCACCGCGTGAAAAGTCAATATGTAGATGCATAGACTGGGTTCATGCCTGTGTAATGCTGAAATGTTAAGCGAGAAGTGCCTATTTTAGCCAACCTCCTTTCATTCTAATGGTCAAATCTTGGAGATATGACTACATAAATCAGTAAAAGTACATTTTAAACCTTTTATTGAATCCGTATTTGAAAAAATATTCATGCAACTTTTATAATTGTTTTTTTTTTTTTTTTTTTTTGATATCCGTGAGTGTCTGGGTCAACTTGTGTGCACCTTGACTAATCCCATGGGGTGTTGGAGTTAATGACCGGATAATACTCCAGTGGCCTTGAGGTGCCTTGAACTTATGACCATTGGAGAGCAAACCCAAGGTCTAACCAATTGAGCTACTATTGTGCAACTTCTACTATTTGAGGGACCTTAGTGTGTATAACTAGAACAAATAGTTTATTCTCTTTAAGGGTATTTTGCATATACCCATTATGTTTTGACATATTTATAAATGTTAGTGAATGTTTCACTTATTTATACATAACTCCTTAATTTCCAGTTCTATATTTAAATAACATCTTCAGTTATTGATTTATTAATTGTCGTCTCTAAAAGAGCACAGTGAAACATTGGGTGACATTTATAAATATGCGAAAATATAAGGAATATATGCCCTTCTTTTTGGGGCCTCATGTTTTCCATCGAAACAATCTCTTTTTCTCTCTTAATGAATAGCTTTCCCAAGATAAATCCAAAAAATGGATTGGACTCTCCTAGACTCCTACCATTTTTTTACAAGAAAATAGTGTTTTAATGATCCACCATTAAAATTAGATATTTATATCTCACACTATTGAAGTGTGATTTATCCTTATGTCATGTGGCTTATATTTGTATTTATTCTAAATTGTTCAAGTAGCAATCCATCTTTAAAACACGTTTTAGACCAAAGAAATATGCTTATAAGCGGATGTGAATCATTCGATTGATAAACTTTAAAATCAGCTATTAAAATTAAAAACATCGGTTGATAGATTCAGATGGTTTAAATCTTCCTAGAGCACCATCTTTAAGTATGTTGCATTTTAATCTATGGTCTATCATTTTAATGGTACCGGTCTAAAAAGAACATAGATCCTATGAGGGAAGATGGTTTAAGTTTTTGAGTTAGTGTTGTGTACCCAATGCACCCAATGTTGTGCACCAATGCTTCACCAGTCAGTTTAAATTCGGTTAGCTCTATTTGTACCCACACATTCTCTGAAAGCGCCTACGTCTTAGATCCCTTGAAAATTGTTGATTGCTTCGTATTAGATGATGGAGATCCTATTTCGCCTCGATCCCCCATAAACTAGATCCTAAGATCATGGCGCCCCTATCAGACGGTCAGTATTTTATTCCATACGTCACATATCCCCAAAAACAGATCTTCAATCATGTGGTACATCACGTTCAAAACATGATTTTAGGGCCATTTTGGGGGATTTGTGACACATAACTGACCGTTTGATAAGTGCACCATTACATCAAGATCCATTGTGTGTAAGATAGGGGTAAAAAATGATCTCCATCATCTTATCCAAAGTAATCAATTGATTTCAAGGGTAAGAGATGTAGGCACTTTCAAAGAACCCGTGGGCGCGAATAGGGCTACCCTTTAAATTCCCTTCCGGTAAAGTGGTCAAACCTTGGGAGATACATTTATGAGCATACAAATTAGGGATAGTTTTAACTTCCAATGATTCGGTGTTAAAAGATATGCTTGCAACTTCTAAGATTAGTAGAGATAGATTGATCTATGGACCGAACTTGATGTACGAGTCAAACATCTAATCAAAGCTCAAAACTATTCCGTCCCGCAAGTATTAAGTGCCCCATCATCTATGAAGCTTCTCCAATGCCACATAAATTGTGCAATATTTTTGTATTGGAGATTTTTTTTCTCATTTCTTTTAAATTAGACGGCTTAATTGATGTTTGGATATGACTATCTCTCTTTCTTTATAAGTCGTGTGAGTGAGCCTCCAACGTAGTTATGGTAAGTTTTAATTTTCATTGGGTTGCATCCAATAAGTTGTCTCTACCTTATTATTATTTTTGAAATCAACATGATGGAATTCCTCGTGGACGGTCTTGATTCTAGGCGTATGAGATGAATCACTAAGCATTTGTATGTATGCACGTGTAGGTCTGTAATAGAGCTGAGCCAGTTTGATAACTCGGCTCTGCTCGGCCCGAAAATAAGAGCTTTTCTTTTTAAAGTTCGGCTCTCAAGACGGACAATTTGTAGCTTAAATGAAGAGAGTCGAGCTTGAGCTAAGGCCAGCTTGGCTCAGCTCTATAACTTTATATATATATATATATATATATATAGTAAGTAATTAACTTTAAAAAGGTCTATTTTACTCTTTAAAGTAATGGTTTAAGTTTATAAATTTCACCGAAATTTCATGAAATTCAACGAAATGAAAGTTCAACAAAAGTTTCGAGTTTGATCACTTTTCAAATTTCGAGCATTTCGTCGAATAGGTAGGCACCACACGTGACACTTTTCGAGCATTTCGTCGACAACACTCACCACACGTTGCTCACTAGGTAGGCACCACACGTCTCATTGTATAAGTGAAAGTAGGTTTTATAAGTAGAGTAAAGTTGAAAGTTTTTTTTCTAAACGATGTGGGACTAAACTTGATTGCAATTTGCCAATGGATACACTTCTCACCCCCAAAATGGCTGCTTTTTCTCCACCACCACCTCCACCTGGCATACATTGATTGGCTTTGAATCAGATGGTGGAGGTCATTTTCATTCCCATCTTTTGCACACTGGATCTATGGATCGTGGGTCTACCATTAGACGATATGTTTTTTATTATGCATAGCACACATCTCAAAGGTGACGTTAAAATATGCTTGAGCGTGATAGAGGTCATATGATTTAAGATCTACTTTTTGAGATGTGTGCCATGCGTAATAAAAACACTAACCGTCTAATGGTACACCCACGATCCTTAGATCTATTGTACAAAATATGAGAATGAAAAAAGGCCTCTATCATCTGATTCATAAGCGGGCAATGCATGCCAACTAAAAAAGGTGGGGTGAGAAAGCAGCCTGGTGGGTGAGTATAATGGTACCCTTTGTCAAATTTTCTTCATTAGTTCTATGCTTGAGCTTTGCAACAGTGTTTGGATCAATTCTATTTTTTTTTTAAAAATATTAAATATATATTAAATATATTTTTAATCTCCAAAATTTTTTCAAAAATTTTCTGAAATATATCGAAATTAATCCGAAATGTACCGAAAGGACACTCCACCGAAAAATTTCCGAAAACGAAATTTATCACTATGGCGTAATTGTGTTTAATCATTCATTTAAATATTTTATAGAATGAATATTTAATTGAATAAAAGTTTTTGAAAGTATATGGAGAAGTTTTTTTTATGATAGAACATACTTGGCTTAAAGTTCAACCCGAGCTCGGCTCTAGTTTGGAGAACTAAGCTAAAGATTGAAATTTTCGAGTTTGAAGAGCCTAAAGACGACCTCCAATTCGGCTCGTATAAGGTAGAGCCGAGCTAAAGCTGACCCGAGCTTAGGCTCGGCTCGTTCCGGCTCGGTTGCAGCCCTACGCACGTGTGCGTAGTTCACACCTTAATTGCCAGCAGGCCGGCACGCATTATAACAGAAATAGTGAAATACAATCACATTCGCTCTCCTCCTCCCCACCCCCCCCGTCTCTCTCTCTCTCTCCAACGAACGATCGACATGCCAGGCCTGAGAGGTCCATCCGAGTATTCGCATGAACCCCCTCGTCACCCAAGCCTCCGAATCAATGCTAAGGTATTCAACTTATTTATTTATTATTTTTAAGCAATTTATTTTAGTTTGTTGTTGTTGAGGTGATGGAAAATTTGGTAATTAGCTTAGTTTGAGCTTTTAGATTTGAGAATCCCTCTGGGGATCGGAGTTTGGTTTGTATTAATATATATTTTTTATGTTTTTGTTCTGCGAACGACGGTTTAAAAGCTCAGCATTGACTCAGTTTCCCCGTGGTTTTATGTAACGTCCCGACACCATATGTAGTTATTGTCCTCTTAGGGTGGCTCCACTTGGTCACACCAGCTTTCCCTGGTCCCACACCAGTAGCCCTTTCCTTTCAGAGTTTTGTTTTTGGTATGGGCCGACTCATCGCATTGGCCGCCCTACCCACCCAAAATACGTCTTAACTGGAGTGCGGTGGCCATTACTTATGCCCCAGCATTTCGACCAGTCGTTACAGATGTGCGGCTTTACAATATCCCTATTTTGTAATCTATCCGTCCTCGGCCCTGACACCATTTTGTAATGCCCTTACGCCACATGTCAAGATATTGTCCTCTTGGGGTGGCTCCACTTGGTCCCACCAGCCTTCCGTGGTCTCACCAGCAGCCCTTTCCCCTCAAGGTTTTGTTTTTGGTATGGGCCGACCCATCGCATGGGCCGCCGTACCCTCCAAAGCGCGTCTTAAGAGGAGTGCTCAGACCATTACTTATCTCCCAGGGTCAGGACTAGTCGTTACACGATGTGAGACTTTACCGTTTATGTCCGATTCGATTCTGGAATCGGTTGAGTAACTACTTTTGAGCATTGATGAATTCTAATTTATGAGCTTTTGCGAAGCGTTAGCTAATATAAAATGAATCCAATAAAATTTGGTAATCTAGTTTCACATAGTGAAGCATGGTTCAAAATTTCAGTATCAGGCCCATCTCGTTCAGCTCTGATACAGAGACAATATATTCGACATCATCTGATGCAAACTTGTATCGGGAATACGTTTGAGGAAAAAAAACCTCTAGGTTTTCATTGCGCGGCAGAGGTTCTCCAATACCGATACCAAGACCTTTCAAATGATACATGTTAAGGATCTAACTGATACTCCAAAAATGTCTAGGCATTACTGGAGCGGAAAATTAAGCTCTTATTACTTTGAGATTGTAACACGCCACTATGATCTGCAGCTGACGTCCTCGGTGGCCCACTCTCTGGCGGTTTTCACTCTAGTAGCAACCACTGGGCCCCAAGTAGCGCTTTCCCTAGTCCACTTATGTGACTTGAACGTAGACATAGTGGTAATTCTAATACCATTTGTTAAGGACCTAATCAGTGCTCCAAAAATGTTTAGGCGTTAGTGGAGTGAAAAGTTAAGCCCTTATTACGTTGGGGTCGTAACACACCACCATGCTCTGCAGCCGCTGTTGGGTCTGTACGTAGCCTTGTCCCTAAGTCCCCCCTTCTATGAGTTGAACTTGAGATATGGTGTTGGCTCTGATACCATTGTTAGGACCAAACCAATGCTCCAAAAATTCCTAGGGGTTAGTGGAGCAAGAAGTTAAGCCCTTATTACTTTGTGGTTGTAACAACCTATCGTTTTAAACTATGAAATAGAGTGGGCAAGTAGTGGGTAGGTCCCATTTGAATACTTATTTAGTAGAGTAGATAAGAAGAAAACACTTGTTGCATTTCAACATCTTAGATGTATCGATCAGTTCTATTTCTCTCAAGTAAGTCCACCATATGTTTTTAAATTTAAAATTCCCTCGTCGAAAACACCTGTAAGAACATGGCGTACACCTAATTCAGCTAGGCATAATTTATTTATTATATATAATAACTTAAGGAAAACAAAATAACAAAATGTATCGACCCATTTAAACTCTAGTTTCCCTACTTAGCTAGATGCACCATCTCATTGTTCGAAAGAATTTACTGTTCAGATGGATTAAGTATCAAGTCCCTCGTTGAACTCTCCGCACTGTTAAGAGTTTTAACAAGTCTCTATTTGTTAGGGCTTATCTTTTGGGAAATAGCTAAAAAACAATTAAAAAACCCCTAAAATGTGGGGTGCTATTTTAATCACTATTTTTTGGGATATTGAAATGAGACACACGCCTTGGCACCTTGTAGCTTGGATTAGGTCTGACCATATCTCCTTGTTATTGCTTAGGTGTTCTCCCTTAGGAGCCAGGAGAGGTGCATGGGTGCCTGGTAAGTGTGCCTTTGATTACCATGGGTGTGATACGTTTAGATAAATTTCATAATTAGAGTATATTTTATGAAGTTTAGCAACTTAATTGTTTCCATATTTTTATAGTTACTAGGCATGACTGTTGGATTTGATTGGCAGACCCAAAAAAGGTGTTTTCTGTTAAATCTTTTAGGTTTTTACATCTACTTATGTGAGTAACCTCTGATTTTGTGTGAATGGGTGAACTCCTGGAAAGTTTTATTTTTTATTTGGATGATCGGTTGACCCTCTTGACAGTTTTATTTTTTTATTTCACAATTGCTTGGGACAATTATTTAACATAGGTTTTGGTGATCCAATGTATGATATGCTGTAAGGAGGAGGAGAGTTTGTGCCATCGCCTCCTACACTATGATGTTACCTTCAGAATTTGGGGAGGGGTCTTCTATATCATCAGAGTCTAATGATACGTGATTTGCACTTCGACTGATTTCTTTGTCATTTCAGAGCGGGTCTTTTGGGATTTGGCACCTGTGACGTTCATATGGTTAAATATGAATTGAGAGGAATTCCAAAATATCTAGGGGTTCTAGCACCCAGGGTGTGCCCATGATTCGAAGGATTAGAGATGGAATCCTCAAATGAGCTGGTATGGCTAAGTACTTGAGGAAGATTATAGATGAGACGGTTTGGGACATGTAATGGAAATACTTGTCGGCCACGGCCTAGAGTCCATTTTTTTCTCTATGAAATAATTGCAGCTTTTTCGTGTCGTTTCTCTTTTCAGTTTTGCATTGTGTTTCTGTGGGGTGTCAATTTGGCCAATGGAGTTTCTAGTGAGCACCTCGCATGGCTAGATGTACTTGTTTTCACTGTCTTCTAATAAACATTTTCTGTTGTTATCGATAAAAAAATTAATTACTTAGTATGAAGAACAACTTATATATATCACCACTATCATAGCTACAAGAAGATAGAGTACATGTGGCTGAGATGCATATGTTAAGATGGATATGTAGAGATGATAGAGGTTAAAATTTGAAACAAATGCATAGGAGGAAATTTGAGAGTGACATTTATGGAGGAAACAAATTACAGAATGCCGCTTGAGATGGTTTGAACATGTCCATCGGAGGCCAGAAACAGACCTTGTATGAAGTGGGTTGAGACGTTATAAGCACAAGCAAGTAGGAGAAAAGGAGGACCATTGAATACCTGGAGAGAAGCAGTGAGAAGTAACAAGAAAAATTGTGGAGTTATGGAGAGCTTAGCACTGACAAGAAAAGAGTAGAGAATTAGGACTTGCAAAGCCGACCCCAAATGATCATGGTTAGTGCTATTTGGGGTTGGCTTTGCAAGTCATTGTTCTCCACTCATTTCTGATTAGCACTAAGCTCTCCATAACTTCGCAATTTCTCATGTCACTTCTCACTGCTTCCCTCTAGATCTTTACTTGTTTTCTTCTTCTCCTACTTCCTTGTGCTTGTAGTGTAGGGGCTTCCTCTAATCTTTGACAGACATGTCCAAACCATCTAAAACACCATTGTATAATTATTTTTCTTTATATGTGCTGTTCTCAAATTTCCTTTTTATTTACTTGTTCCTAATTTTATCCATACTCCACACATCCTTCTTAACGTATGCATCTCATACCCATGCACTCTTCTCTTCATGTCGCTTCTTCGTAGCCCATCATTCCACACCATATAGTATGGCAAGTTTAACGCTATCTTATAAAAAGTCCCTCCAAGTGAAGTGGAACTTTTGGGTTGTACAAAATTCCATTTGGTCGTCTCCATTTCATCCAACCTACATTAATCCTATTTGAGAAGTCCTCCTGAAATCTATTGTTTGATTGTAGAGCCTAAATATCGGAATCTATGTTAACATGGCATTAGATGGTTTTCTATTTTAACTAAATCCTTCTCGATGCTATCATTTTCACTAAAGTTGCACTCTATATATCTCATCTTTGTTCTACTAATTTTCGAACTCTTGGACTCTGAGGTCCTTTTCCATAATTCATCATTTACTTGTTTCCTTGTTTGGGCAATGAATACCACATCATCCACAAATAAGATGCACCATGCAATCTCTTATTGTATGTTTATTGTTACCGCGTATCCATGTTCAGGGCAAACAAATAAGTAGTCGACGCAGACCCTTGATGTAGCCCAACGCCGAGAAGGAACTCATTCATATCTCCACACGTAGTTCTTATATATATGTCCTCGTCACTATTGTGGGTGCCTTTCATTTAACAAATGGAGGTCATTGTGCCCCAAATCTATGGTCATTGTGCCTCATTAAAAAACTAGACACTAACTATGATAAAGTTGTCAGCATTGCATTTTGAATCTATCAGAATGTTTGCAGAGCGTAGATTATTATCACTTTTTATTTTCCACGCACTGAAAGCACATTATTATTTTTCCCTGAAACCAACCACACATTTATGACATAAAAATATTGCAACATAACAATTTCCCTGGTGCAGGTGCCTTTTAATGCTGAGCCACCACGTTCTGCTTTGATTTCCTCATATGTTACACCTGTGGATATGTTCTATAAGAGAAATCATGGGCCAATTCCAATAGTTGATGACATTGAGAGGTCAGAGGTCACATCTTTTCGACCTTTTTTTTGTGCATTCTTATAATTTCTGCGAAGCATAGCTAGAAAATTAAAATGACTAGCCAAATCTCTTTGGCAGAGCAGATTCCGTGTTTCTATATGTGGTTTGGTGGAAAATCCTAAAGAGCTTTCTATGGCTGAAATCATGTGAGTAATGGGTGAAATGCTGATATTTTATCTCTGGGTCTGCATTTATAGACACTTGAATAAGGAATTGACATTTGTAACCTACAGGAAACTCCCAAAATACAATGTTACTGCAACTTTGCAGGTAAGTCGTGCGACACATCTCGGTTGAATTATCGACCCGACTCTCCTGACTGTCCTTTAAACACCAAAATGGTGTTTAACTGATCTTACACCATCAATGGTTTAGGATGTGGGTGATCGATACCGTCAAAGTCATAGATCAGATATTGAAGTGCAAGAGGCCCAAAAAAGGTGTTTTAGTGAGATTTAAATTGGTCTTTATATCCACTTATAGACATGTTCTTTAGGCTGAGACATGTCTAATGATGGTTTGCCACTTGGACAATTTAAATTGACCAAATATGTGTGCGTCATGGCATAATGATAAATCACACCTCAATGGTGTGAGATTGTTTAAACACCATATTAGTGTTTAAATGTCAGTCAGGAGCCATTATCTCTTGAATTATTGTTAATTTGAGTTGTTGAAAAGATACCTGTAAGTCGCAATTTCAAATATCAGATCCAGAAATGGATAACATGGAGAGATATGAACACATTTTCTGACCAACTGTTAGTGACACAGTGTGCAGGTAACCGAAGGACAGCGATGAGCAAAACAAGAACAGTGAAAGGTGTTGGTTGGGATGTAGCTGCTCTTGGCAATGGTCCGTCTTTTGTGATGGAGCTGCAGTGAAGTTTTAATTGTGCGGTTTGAATTTCTTGATTACAAAGACACACACACACAAGCGTCAGAATCTGACGTGTCAGAGGGTTTGTCTTAATAAGCAGGAAAATCTGATCCTCCAACTTGTACTTACAATATTCTCTCTCTCTCTCTCTCTCTCTCTCTATATATATATATATATATAGAGAGAGAGAGAGAGAGAGAGAGAGGCCCGAGACTATACATCCGGATGCAACCCTAAGGGCTGCGTCCAGACCATTTGGGCATTATGTGGCACCGATCACGAGGATCGGGTGCCACAACAACTTGGATAACATCGATCAGGTACTACCCAAACAAGTTTGTCCCTGATCTGATGCATATCCACCGTTGAAATTGTGGTCAAAGGTGCCCAAATTCAATGCACCAGGTTAGTGGGGCATCACCTTATTTTTGATCCATGAGATAAGGACCAAAAAAGTACAAAAGGGTAACTTTTTTTTTCAAAAACCATATGCCAAGTCGCTGGACAAGCCATAACTGGGTCTTCTTTTAGGTGTCACATGCCATATGGCATGTGATCTGGCATCCGGGTCCTCCAGATCTGAATCCAGATGCATTTCCCTATTCTCATATATAGAGACACACACACACACACAACACACAGCAGATGACTATTATACATTTATTTATTTCTTGTTCGGTTTATTTATTTATTTTTGCTTGGTGAAATAAATTGTTTTGGCTGTCTTTATACATTTGATATTAATATAAATATATAATCATAAATACATTTTTATTAACGATTTTTTTATGTAATATGAAGATTTGTAATAATTTATATACATATGTTGATTTAATAGCAATTTTGTTAATTGGTATACATATAGAATGAATCAATGAATATTGCAATGTAGACCTATGACGACTCCTATACAAAGAATTGAAATAATGAAGGTGCAAGGAAGGAGGAGAAGAGGAAGACCAACAAAGGCTTGGAAAGAAGTGCCGAGAAATGACATGAAGGATTATGGAGTAATAGAGAGTTTAGCCTTGAAGAACTTGAGTGGAGAAAAAAGACTGGCAAAGCTGTAGATGGGACCAAGCTATAACAATGGCTATGAGGCATATGGAATGACCTGTTGATGTGCATATCTTCTAACTGTGTTTTGTTTTTAAATAAGTATATACACACGTAAATGTAAATTATAACATCTTCTAAAGATGATTTCGCGTATTTTAGGTTTTAAGTCCTAAATGGACAGAGTATGTAAAAGTTCCTACGCTCATGAGGAAACAATTAAGGTTGTGAGAAGGTTTAACATTGATGGATTAGGGTTAAGAGATTACAATTAGGGTTAGGTAGGGAACAGGTAGAAGAATAAAATGGAGGAAAATTAGAGTTTTGAGAGTGATTCCTCACACCGTGCTTATTATACTATATACTAATTACAAACAAGATCCCATGCACATTACATACATTAGACATTATAGGCTACTACAATACATACCCAACATCAACACCCCCCTCAAGTTGGTGCATAGATATCTAACTCGCCCAACTTGGATAGAAGATCACACAGTCTAGTCCTTCGTAAGCCCTTGGTAAGAATATCAACAATTTGTTCCTGTGAGATTACTTGTTGGATGCAAATTTCACTTGAATATACTTTCTCACGAATGAAATGACAATCAACTTCAATATGCTTAGTTCGTTCATGATAGATCGGCGTCTCTGCTATGCGTTTGACGACTTCATTATCTCCAAAGAGAGTCATAGGGACACGTGTTGCCAAATCATTTGAAAATGAACCAGGTGCCGGTGCCCCTTGAATTTGATACCACATGCTATTTTTGCTTCTCTAAGCAACCAATTACCTCCAACAAAGGCACAATATCCTGTTGTAAATCACCCTTCACTAAGATATCTAGTTCAATCTACATTAGTATACCACATTGAAGTGCCCATGATCACTACCCTTTCCCGAACTAGATTTCTTAGATCTGAGAATCTAGTAAATCACATCAAGGTGAATCGTCCTCATGCACAACACTTACTGCATAAACAATGTCCAACCGAGTAATTGTAAGGTATATTAGTGTAGATACCTAGCCCGAGGGCGTAGGGCCACAAAGACGCGAAATTGGATGCTCCACTCGATTTTCAAATACGATTGACTCCCTTGATCTATGATGTTGAGAACTGAGAAAGGGTTCCGATGACGCAGTCGGAAGGGTATTGCACACCTATCGTTCTACAAGGTTCTTGGTCTCTGCTAGGCTTTAGATCGAGTAAAAACAAATAAAGAAAGTAAACAAATAAGTGCAACGAAATGTAAATCTAATCTATGAAAACACAAAAATGAAGACAACTTTGCTCTTTCGTGTTGGTCCATCAGATCATAATATAACCACTATCAAGGTCGTTAGCTCGTCATTTGGACCGAGTCATGGCCAAAACAAAGGTAAAAGTAGAAATGCAGAGTAAATAAACCCAAAAGGGTAACACTTCCTCTTCCCTGAAGGCAAAAGCTCCAACTCCCAAACCCTATGTCCGTGGTGGACCCAACGAAGTAATGGAGTCACTGAGGGAAGAACAGGCGACTCTGGAGGCAACCGTGAGAATGATGGTGCAAGAATAGTAGTGACAATAGGAGGATTAGTCATGGATTATGGAGGGAAGAAACATTCTCATAGAAAGTTGCTTCCATGGAGGTGCAAAAACAATGAGAAGTAGGATCATAACATCGTTACCCCCTTATATGAATGGGAGTACATGAAAATACAACTAATGGATCTATCAAGTTTACGACGAGTAGGACTTAAATTATGAACAAAGCACGTGCAAGAAAACACTTTTGGATCAACAAAAAAGAGAGTTGCAGTAGGTTTTAAATTCTGAAAAGGAGATTGATAATGCAAAACTCTAAAAGGCATATGATTAATGAGAAAGAACGTTGTCAACATTGCTCTAGACTACAAACTAATACATTTGGGTACATCCATGCCCTTGAGAAGAGAGCAGGCTATCTCTATGAGATGTCTGTTTTCACGTTCAACCACTCCATCTGTTGTGGACCATATAGAGAAGAGAATTGATGTTCAATCCCATGTTCGTGAAGATATTGGCCAGAAGAATAAAAAGTATATTCATCGCCTTTATTTAATTATGCAGTGTGCTCAAATTAACAAGGATTTATTTGAAGAGAAATGGCTCAAAAACTAGGGAAGGGGGTTCAAAAAATTAGGGAAAAATCACCATAAAACAGAGGGAGAATAGAACTAGCAGAATCTGCCTTTCATCACCTCATTTGGAGTCCGATGTTTACCCAAGATTAACGTCAACAATGGAAGGAGCCGAGACACAAGGTCACTCGTTGTCTAGCCTTGATACCAAGTAGTTGTTCAGAAAAATTAATATTTAAGGTTTAGGTATAGGTGTGGAGCTAGAATTTTAAGTCAAGGGTTAGGAAAGAAGGAGAAAGAGGAGAGAGAGAGAGAGAGAGAGAGAGAGAAGGTTAGGGAGAAAATAGGGTAATGAGAGATCGAATTTCCTTTTCCATTATCAGTCACCGAGTGGGGTTTCAGGAACGAGTCAGCAAGAGGAAAATTCGGAAAAAACAAAATATTTGAAAGTTCGGTAGGAATTCGGAGAAAAAGCACCAAGTATACAAAATAAAAAAAAATTTTAAAGTATGAAAATGAAAAATATTGAAAAATTCGCCATTTATTGAAGAAGTTGCGAATAAATCGTGGGGTTCACATTTTTGCAAAACGTCTCGGTTTTTTCACAAATTCATGATTAATTTTTTATTTATTCGATGAAATAAAAAATATTAATTGCAACTTTTTCAAAAAGTTGGTAATCTCGATGACTATGATTAGTATATGTACACTTACAAAAGGATTGCATGTGAGGCGCTACCAATGTAATCCACCAATAGAGCTTTTGGGTAGGGGTAGCTTTTAGAGTTGCTGTAGGGTCCCCTGTTCAAGATTGTGATTTGGAACATGTCACCTTTTGGGAGATGTGCCATGTGGAGTCATCATGTGTGTCATTTGATAGAATGCCCATGATCTAAAGCTCTATGATGCTGAAGATTGGGACGAACAAACATGTCTCTCATGTGATTCAAAGCAGTCACGTCCACGCCCTTTAAATGAACAACCATGTAATTGTCTAAATTAATTTTAGCAAACCTAAACCCTATTTGATTGCTCTGAATCACATGTTTTTTCGTCCCAATCTTCAGCACCATAGATCTTTAGATCATGGGCGTACCATCGAACGACACACACGGTAATTCTACATGGCACACATTCCCAAAAGTGACCTATTCTAACTCACTGTCTGGAAAGGTTCGGTTACCCGATATTATAATTACCCAGAAATCATTTTTACACTATCGTAAATCCTTATGCATACCAATACCAGGGATTGGTACGAAACGTTTCGGAAATGTATTTAGAAACACGTTTCAATATTTAATTGAAACTCCTTTTATTTCAAATAGAAACTTGTTAATCTTATAACAAACTCGTTTCGATTTATGTAGAAACTTTTTTCTCACAAAAGAAACTCGTTTCCTATTTATTTGATATTTCTGTCTTTTAAACATGAAACTGGTTTCAACCTTCTACTTAACAATTTGTAGTCATTCGATTAGGTCAAACTATGAATTTCACGGATTTCTAGGACATTGAAATCATTCTTTATAAATCATGACATCGTGAATGAGCTTCATGTGCATGTGATTGAAAAATTATATGTACGTTTTGAATATGTTTCTAATGATATTTTTCAACGTGTTACTGGGATAGTATATTATTAAATTATATTTTATATATACTAATAAATAAATTTAATCATGTGGTTTTTCTCACTTTGCTAGATGACTTAGATGAATCATCTGTTTAAACACTGAAAGTTTAAAAATATAAATATCAACAGGTATAAATATAATTATCTTATATAGTTACATGAGAAGTACTAACATTAAACGAATATCATATATATGTCGTATCCATTTCGTATTTGTCACACGAAAACGTTTCTATGACTCCATCTCGTATCTATGTCGTACCAATATTGCATCTATTTCTTACCTATAACGCATCTATTTCGTTTTTATCTCTACCTATACCATTTCTATTTCGTTTCTATTTTGTACCAATATCGTACTAAAGACAATCAATAAAAATGTACCCGGAACTTTTTTCACTTAAATGTGCAAATACCAGTACCCCTCACCTACTCCTAGAAATTATTCCCTATACTAACTCTAGCCTTTCTATGACGGGATCTCAAGAGACGTAGGTGAGTGAACAAGCAGATAGACTATCCGCTCAGGCAGGGAGATATAGATTTGCAGAAGAATAAAAATGACCTAGATATATTTTATGCGGAGGTGGGCCCTATGCATAAAATTATTCCAGAGGCTTATTCTTGGAAAATTAATTTTACAAGAAATCCATAAAATCAATTTCACGGGTGGGGCCCATGAAGTTTGCCAAACAGTTTTTATTCATAAAAGGTGATGTTATCCCATTTTCTGCATAAGATCACCTTTTTATGTGTTACCAAATGTGCCCTAATAATTTTATTTGCATCTAAAACATTATTTGTATTTTTTAAGAAATTTTCTAAAAAATTTATTGTATCTCTTTGTATCAGTCAATAAGTATTCATTTTGGTTGTGCATATCAGCATGTGCCATCGACTAATTTTTTAATCCTTGGCGAAGAGTCCATGGTATCACTGACAAGCCATTTATCACTTCAAGGTGCTTTAGAGTTATCTTGTGATTTAACACTTAGAATCATGCATCATCATCATTACTATCATTATCATCATCATCATCCTTATCCCATCTATTTGGGTCCGCTTTACAAGTCCCATTTCTCCACTTGATTTGATCAACACTGAACTCTCTGTGACTTCACAGTCCTTCATACCCCTTCTCACTACTTCCCTCTAGGTCTTCACAGCAAGAATCAAATATCGGCCCAAACTGAAAATTTGAATTATCGGCAAAATTTCGGCCAATAATTTGAGGATTTCAGTAAATTTTCATTTATTTTTATTTTTATTTTTTATTTTTGAAAAAATTGGTATTTTGAACAGTGTTCAAATTATCGGCCGATAATTTTGCTAATCCTCAAATTATCGGCCGATAATTTGAAGGTTGGAACATTTTGGCCGAAATTTTTGGGTTATCGTTTCGGGCTTAGCCGAAACCGATACATATCATCCCAATCCTTCACAGGTCTACTGATTCTCTTACTTGTGCTTATAGCATCCCAATCCTTCGCATAGGGTTCAATTCTGGTTTCCGATGGACATGTTCAATCCATCTCAAGCAATATTCCATGTTTTTTTTTCCTTTATAGGTGCTAGTCTCAAGTTTGCTCTTATGTACTCGTTCACAATTTTATCCTTTTTTGTTACTGCACACGTCCATCTTAGCATACCCTTCTCAAGCACGTGCACTCTATCTTCTTGTCGCTTTTTCTTAGCCTATCATCTCGCATCATATAATATGACAGGTTTATTGATGTCTAATAGAAACTTCCCTTCAATCTAAGTGGAACTCTTGGGTCGCACAATCCTCCACTTGCTTGCCTCCATTTCAAACAAACTACATTAAGCTTATTTGAGATGTCCTCCTCAAATCCACCATATGATGGTAAAGTATAGCCTAAATACCGAAATCTTTAGTAGTGTGGCACTAGATAATTGCCTATTTTAACTAAATTCTCCTTTAGGCTATCATGTTCACTAAATTTTCGTTCCATGTATTCTATCTTTATTTTGCTTATTTTCAAACCTCTTGACTCCAAGGCTTTTCTCCATACTCCCAACTTATCCTTCATTTCTTCCCTTGTATGGGTAATTAGTACCACATCATCTGCAAATAACATGCACCATGGAGTCTCTTCTATATGTATATGGTTAATGCATCCATGATCAAGGCAAACAAATAAGGGCTCAGGGAAAATCCTTGATGCAACCCAACTCCGACGAGGAACTCACTCGTCTCTCCACATGTCATTCTTCCGTTAGTTACCACCCTCTTATACACATAGTGACAATTTTCGTTTTCGGCAACATTTCGGTAGGGGGTCATTTCGATTCATTTCGGATAAATTTCGAGAAAAATTCGAAATGTTTCGGGAAAATTTCAGGGGGGAGTACAAAAAATATTAAATATAAATTATATTTAAACTTCATAAAAATTTTATTTATTATTTCAAAAATGAAGAAAATTAGAAAAAAATTTATTAATTTCGGTGAAATTTCGTTAATTTCGCCGAAATTAATGAAATTTCAGCGATTTCGGAGAAATCATCGAAATTTCGCTAAAAGTTTCGCCCGACCCCTGTTTCGGTAAATTTTGAAGAAATTTCGGAGAAATTTGTTACTATGCTTATTCATGTCATGGGTAATCTCAATATATAAGTTCAGAATACATTTCCTTCTCAAAGTCCACCAAATTATCTATTTTTTCACTTTATCATAAGCCTTCTCCACATCAATAAAAACCATATGCAAGTTTTTCCTTTTCTTTTTGAACTTCTCCATAAGTTGTCTCAATAGGAAAATACCTTCAGTTGTTGATCTTCCGGGGATAAATCCAAATTAGTTCTCTGATTCACTTGATTCTTGTCTTAGTCGTTGTTCTACTATTCTCTCCCAAAGTTTCAAAGTCTGGCTCATTATTTTATTGCCTCGATAATTGGCACAATTTTGGGTCTCCTTTGTTCTTATAAAAATTTAGGAGTTTCACCAAAGAGAGTTTTATACTTTATTTATTTATTATTATTATTTTTTAAAGTTCTTAAACGTCAATTTTCATATGCATGCACACCTGGTAAAATGTAAAAGTATGAAAAAGTTCAAGGTGTTTTTTTCATTTGTGTTTATTTATGATATCTTATTCTTAGATGTCTCTTATTTTTATTTTATTTCTTTCAGCGATCTGGGGAGGAGCCAAATTATCAGACGTCCTTGAACTTGTTGGGATATGCAAACTAACTTCAATATCATCATTAGGAGGAAAGCATGTTGAATTTATTAGTGTTGACATGTGTAAGGTGAGTATTAGGAACCTATTTTTGGGTAGGTTTTATGTTGTACATGGAGTTAATATACAAGCTTGGGCAGATATACATGTAGATACAATTTTCTTGTACTCATGTGGGACATTTTTTCCTTTTTATGTGAAAGGAGTTCCTTTGATTTTGTGCCTTTGTCAAATTTGCAAATTACTAGGAGGAAAATGGTGGTCCTTATAAGGCATCGATTCCATTGAGCCAGGCAACAAATCCTGATGCTGATGTTCTACTTGCATATGAAATGAATGGAGAGGTAAAGTATATTTGCCTTCATGGAATATGTTATGATCCTAATTCGAGTCGAATCTGCTCGGTTATTTATTTTATTTTTAAATGTTTATTACCCTTATGGTCGCATAGACTGGATGTTTCAGTTAGTTTTTTATTTCCACAACTGTTGTCCTTCCTATTTATTCTTAACTTTTTATTACATTTGGTGTTTTTATAAAATAACAAAGGCTGCATGCTTATATGCTTTTCTCCTTCTCCCCAACTTGTTCTCATTTTCCATCCATTTTATTTCTTAAAGATTTGTATGAAATAATTTCTGCACTTTTTATAAATTATAAAAATGAAAATTTTCAATTTTCTAAATCAAAACTCTGTAGGCATCTGGTCAATTGACTTGGCTAAATTCTCAATCGAAATGTAATATTTGGACCCCATTCTATTATCTTCTAAAAATGTGCTTTCCTAGTGAGTTTTCCATATTTGAAAGTTTTAGAACAATTTTGGACAATTTGTTTATAGTTAGGCTGTTTTCTGGTACCACATCAGTTAAATAGTGATCATCTATTATATTAATTGCGTATTGATTTGCTTACTGCTATTTCTTAGAAGTTCTTTGTGCGATCTTTTCACATATATGAGGTATCAGGAAGCGAGAGACCTGAGTTCCAATTCCCCCCTTGAGGCCACCCTAGGGATTTATATCCCGTGCTGATCCAGCATGTGCTAACTTGGATTGCACACGTTCCACATGGATTAGTCGGGTGCTCTAAGAGCCCCAGACACCCAGGTTATGCAAAAAAAAGGGTACTTTGGTTCTGAAAGTACATAGATATCTAATATTCTGGCCTTATTATTGGTCACAAAGTGCTTGTGTTGTCGACTTAACATAAGGTACCCTGCACTCAGGTCAATCTCAAACTGACAGCCTTGTTAAAGGTACTGATAATTTTGCGCGCCCAATCAGTGAAAGGTCAAAACTGGACTTTCAGTGATTTGCATGCTCATGAATAGCAGTGCATTTCTTGAGATTTGTCCATTGGAACAAAAGGAGATTGACTGGAGTGTCACAGCTCATGCTGGAGACCTAATTCGAGTGATGGCATGGTTCAATAGTCTCTCTAATTGTATTTCACTGTTATGTTGCTATGTCAAGGTTCTCAACCGTGATCATGGGTATCCATTACGCGTGATTGTTCCTGGTGTTATTGGTGCACGGTCAGTTAAGTGGTTGGATTGCATCAATATAATTTTAGAAGAATGCCAGGTCAGAAAATTCGGAACCCCTAACATATCCATCTCGTTCACTTCAAATGTTACAATATGATCTTATATGGTAACAAAACAGGGTTTCTTTATGCAAAAAGACTACAAGATGTTTCCACCTACAGTTAATTGGGATAATATCGATTGGGCTACTAGGAGGCCTCAGATGGATTTCCCCGTGCAGGTATGTTATCTATGCTTTTTTGAAAAAAGTATAATTCTTTTTCCCAAGGTTCATATATTGTAATAACCAGAGTTATTTATCACTTATACTTTGGGGATTTTTGTCGCGCCGACACTTAGACACCCAATACAACACGATACTTCTAGACGTGTGTGAAAATACCACATAATACCATCAAAATGTTTCTCGTTTTGAAATGAGTCAAACGACAAAATGAACCGTCTTTCTATATGGAAAAAATTGTGTAAAGTTTAATAGCTTATAAAATAAAAGGCTTGGGTCCTTGAAAACGATTTGTATAATGTACGATACTTTTAGTTAGGTTCATTACATACATTACGTATGGTTTCATTACATATCTGTATTGGCTCTCTAAGATTTCCCTTCAATTTTTTTTTTTCTTTCTATATACAGTTTATTTTTATTTTACTTAAGGCCATGCTGCCATATTGGAATGTTTAAAAATTGGCATAGATACATGTCTAGGTTACACATCTTGATGCTTGGCACCCGTGCTACATGTCTAGGTAACACTGGTAATAATTTTTCTTATTGAAAATTTATGAATTTGAGTATGAAATTTTTAGCTTTACTTTTTTGAACTGTAGTTCTTTTCCCCGAGAGTCAAATATTTTAATCACCGTTCTTATGAAAATTTATAAATAAATGCATCCATTTGCAATAGATTTGTCTTTTTGCAAAAAAGCATTTTAAGATTAAATTGCAAAAAAAATAATACTTTCATGTAACTCTATCTTTATGCATTATTAGACATTACTGATTAGAAAAGGAACATGTCCGATGTCCGACACAGGTGCTCCATAATATATCACAACAGTGAATGAATCTCTTATTGTGTATGGAGATTTAGGCTGTGTTTGGCATAGCTCTCTGCCAGCTCCCTGCCAGAGAAGGGTTTACCTGCTTTGGCAGATTCCCTTTCTCTTTGCTAAATCTCTGTTACCTGCTTTAGCAGGTTTCCCTTCTCCTTGCTAACTCCCTGCAGAGCAGGATTTACCTGCTCTAGCAGTTCTCCCCTGCTCTCTTGTCACTCCTTGCCAGAGCAGATTTTATTTGCTTTGGCCGAGAGTTAGCAGGAAGCAGGGCGGTAGCTGCTAGAGCAGGTAAATCTTGCTTTGTAGGGAGTTAAAGTAGGGAGTTACCAAGGAGAAGGGGGCCCTGGTAAAGCACATATATCCAGCTCTGGCAGGGAGCTGACAAAGTGCTTTGCCAAACGCATTGAAGGAAATAAACTACGATTAGCATGCATGAGGAAGCCACCTCTCACTAAAAGGACCAGTAAATAAGAGCATAAAGGTCATCTATAAGCGCCCTCATCTCAGCCTTACAGAAGCTGATCTCCACGGAACCAATCCCCGTTTCGCGTGCCCCAAATTTCATATGTTATACTTTAGCTTCTAGTTAAACACTAAGGCTGCGTATGGCATAGCTCTTTGCTAGCCCCTCCCAAAGGAGAGTTCATTTGCTTTAGTTGGTTCCAATTCTCTTTTCTGACTCTCTGCAAAGGAGGATTTACCTGTTTTAGCAACAACCTCCCTGTTGATGCAAACCTTAGAGCCGCATGTTTGAATCGTGGTCGGATAAAGAGGAAACTTCAAAAGAGAACGTGAACCTGCGAATGGGTTTTTAAAAAAGGCCAGTTAAAGAGCCGTTTGATCAAAAAGAAAAAAATCCAAAATTTATTAGGGTCTTCAACTTTCAATCCCGTCACTTTTATATTTGGCCTATTTTGAAGTGTCAAACGAAGTCGAATTAATGCAAAATTGGCCATATTTGAAAGCTTATCGAAGTAGCTTTTTAACAAGCCAAAAATTGAGCAATTCCGACAAGTATTGAAGAAATTATGGTCAGTTTTCGGAAGCTGCACATAAAGTGACGAATTTCAAGAATCCTAATTGAATTAGGATTAGTCTCTTTTATTATGTTATTTTAGAAAGTAAGAGTTATTTCTTTTATTAGAAATAAGATTAGTTTCTTTATTGTTTTAGGACTTTATTGTTTTAGAAGAATTAGGATATTTCTTTTATTAGAAATTGAAGTTATACTAGGATTTCTAATTTTATGCATTGGTTAGCCTATTTAAAGGCTTGTAAACACTTTTATTATTAGTTTTTGGTAAATGAAAATTGCTTATGCAAATTGAGAGTTTTAAACTTTCGTAAGGGTGCGATTCTCTCAAAACAGAGAGCGATTCTTCGATTCCTGCTTGCGGTTTGGTGCGAAGCCAACTCTTCTTCCATCTCTATCTTCTTTAGATTTACGGTTTGCGTAAGTAGCGTAATCCTAATTATTTTATTGATCTCATAAAAGCTCAATCTATATTTTGTTCATCATTAATTTTATTAGTCTTTTATTTTCGTTTAGTATCGAGAGAACCGGCTTACGAGTTCGTTCGACGCCCTAAAACTATCGGAGATGTAGCTGTTCATAAGAACCCTAGTCTTCTAGATCCGCGATAGGGAACGTACGTGAAAGTAACGCTATTTTAGGCTGGAATTAAATCACCTAATTGAATTTCTAAAATTTTTCGTGATAATTTATTATGAGAAATTGTTATTTTTTTAATTGATTAAATTAATTTTAATCCTAATCTCAGCCCTAACATTGCATTTAGTAAGTTTCCGCATTAAATTGGTATCAGAGAATCAGTTTAGTTTTATGGTTTATTTAAAAAATAAATAAATCATTATTTCATATCCGTCTGGCTTTTGTCTGAAAATTTTTGTCATACTTTTTGTCAGCAATTTCCGTCTTACTTGTCTGAAAGTTTTCGTCTGCCTTTTGTCTGAAAAGTTTCGTCTGACTTTTGTTTGCAATTTTCATCTGTCTTTTGTTTGAAAATTTATGCCTTTTTTTGTCTAACCTTTGTCTAATTTTGTCATGCATCATCATGGATCCCAACAAGATAGAAGCCCTTCTTAATGATTTTGTGGCCGAGTTTGCTGCTAGTCAAGCTGCCTTTCAGGCCCAACTGCAAATTCAACATGAGGCTTTAAAAATTCATAGTCGGATCTCTAAGGGTTTGGATGGAAATAGAGTTAGAGGATACCCTCATCATTATAAACCCAACTATGACCCTACGGAGAAGTTTCTAAAATCCATTCGGGATGAGGTTCTAAATTTTGAAAGATGGATGAATCCCAAAACCTTCATAGAGTGGTTGTTTAGTGTAGAGGAATATTTTAATTGGTATGGCGTACCAAAGGAGTACAAATTAGGCTAGTAAAAACAAAGTTTGAGGGTAATGCCAAAAATTTTTGGATTCGCGTAGAACGTCATACTGAATCTCTTTAAAATAAATATATCTCCACATGGGAGGACACAAACTAGACTTATTGAAAAGTATGTTCCTTTACCAGACCATCACCTTCTTCGGAGTTTGAAAACTAAGAAGGATAAGTGTCCTGATTGCCTTAAGTGTCAAGGGTTTGGACATTTTGCATATCAATGCTCCACAAAATTTATCACTCCGAATTTATTGACTAAAAGAGTGAGTCCTAAGGAGCCGGAGAATAGGGAAGTGAAAGAAGTGTATGACCCTAGTACCGTGCTGAGTGAAGAGGAGATAGAAGAAGCTGAAGAAAGTCTAGTTTGTGTTAAAGAGGCTTCTATTTTCCTTGTGAGTAATGATGTTGAGTCACCCATACGTGAACCAATCGAGTCACTTGCCTATGAGTCATTAGTATCCGTAGAGTTGGGTACACACGACTTGTTGGTGCCCCTTGAATCGAGTACACGTGAGCCCAACGAACTGGATACACAAGAACGATTAAGGTCCATTGAATCGAGTACCCTAGAGTCTTTGGTTTTGGTTGAAGCGAATACACACGAGTTAATCGAGTCGAGTGTAGATGCACGTACACATTTTTTAGGCCCAACAACAAAACCTTTAGACCCATTCCTTAATGCCCATCTGCCTGAGCCCAATCCTATCTACTCGTTGATTTTCAAATACCCGCCTAAACAATATTGATGAGGTTAGATGGGAAAGTTTTGGGAGATCCATATTTTATTACCAAGGTAAAGACACAACAAACATATCGAAAGTATCTTCTTAAGTGGAAAAGTAAACCGAAAATTGACAACACTTGGACTGCAAGGAGAACGCAATCTGAGATACATCAGGCATACCTCATCCAGTGGAAGGGTAAGCCAAATACTAGAACACACATAGATTTGCTCCCAATGCCCATTCATCAAAGGTCATCAGAGTCTGCATCTACTTTTGCATATTGCATTCATGAGTTGCATGTTGAAATTAAGAAAAGAATTAATTTAAAGAATGAGAAATACAAGTTTTCTGCAGATTCTCACAGACGGTTCAAAGAATTCCATGAGGGTGATTTTGTGATGGTTCGAAATAGACCCGAGCGACTCCCATAAGGAGTTGCAAAGAAGTTACAAACTCGCGATGCTGGACCCTATCAGATCTTGAAGCGTGTCGGTTCTAATGTTTACATTTTAGATCTTCCGCCAGAATTAGGGATTAGCACGACTTTCAATGTGGAGAACCTTGTTCCATTCCATGGCCCTTCAACCATCCCTGCCAACCCCTTTGAGCCTTCTACATCCGATGACCTAATTATTCCCCTTCCCACACTGTTAACCCCACTTACTTGGAAAATCAGTGAGATCATCGAAGATGTGCTGGAAGATCATATTGTGTCCACCAACCACGGGGGACTTCAGAAGTATTTGGCCTAGTGGAAGAACAAGAATGATTAAGAGAATACGTGGATTACACAAGAGTTTCTGCATATTGACCCGGATCTCTTAGAGCTCTATCACAACCAGTATTCATCGGGAATGCATCCTTCTAACCCGGGGAGAGTTGATGGGGACGTCCGATTCAACCCGCTTCCGATCAAGGTTCCCTATATATTGTCTGTGATCGCGACCGTGAATATCCATGCCAATTAAAGTTCGAAGTCGAACTTTTTCGAAGTAGAGGGGATTGATGCGAACTTTAGATCCGCTTATTTGAATCGTGGTCGGATAAAGAGGAGACTTGAAAAGAGAAAATGGACTTGCGAATGGGTTTTTAAAAAGGCCAATTAAAGACCCGTTTGATCAAAAAGAAGAAAATCCAAAATTTATTAGGGTCTTCAACTTTCAATTCCGTCACTTTTATGTTTGGCCTATTTTGAAGTGTCAAATGAAATCGGATTGATGCAAAATTGGTCATATTTGAAAGCTTATCGAAGTAGCTTTCCAACGAGCCAAAAATTGAGTAATTCCGACAAGTATTGGAGAAATTATGGTCAGTTTTCGGAAGCTGCACATAAAGTGACGAATTTCAAGAATCCTAATTGAATTAGGATTAGTCTCTTTTATTATTTTATTTTAGAAAGTAAGAGTTATTTTTTTTATTAGAAATAGGATTAGTTTCCTTATTGTTTTAGGACTATTGTTTTAAAAGAATTAGGATATTTCTTTTATTAGGAATTAGAGTTATAGTAGGATTTATAATTTTATGCATTGCTTAGCCTATTTAAAAGTTTATAAACACTTTTATTATTAGTTTTTGGTTAATGAAAATTGCTTATGCAAATTAAGAGTTCTAAACTTTCGTGAGGGTGCGATTCTCTCAAAACGGAGAGCAATTCTTCGATTCCCGCTTGCGGTTTGGTGCGAGGCCAACTCTTCCATCTCTATCTTCTTTAGATTTACGGTTTGCATAAGTAGCATAATCCTAATTATTTTATTGATCTCATAAAAGCTCAAAATCTATATTTTATTCATTATTAATTTTATTAGTCTTTTATTTTCGTTTAGTATCGAGAGAACCTACTTGCGAGTTCGTTCGACGCCCTAAACCTATCGAAGATCTAACCGTTCATAAGAATCCTAATCTTCTAGATCCGCGATAGGGAACGTACGCAAAAATCACGCTATTTTGGGCCGGAATTAAATCTCCTAATTGAATTTCTAGAATTTTTCGTGATAATTTGGTATGAGAAATTGTTATTTTTTTAATTGATTAAATTAATTCTAATCCTAATCTCAGTCCTAGAATTGCATTTAGTAAGTTCCCGCATCACCTATTCTCTACTAACTCCCTACCAGCAAATAAAATCTTCTCTGGCACGGAGTAGAGAGGAGGGTAGAACTGGTGAACAGGTAAATCTTGCATAAAATTTTACTATGTAAGGAGTTATCAAGGAGAAGGGGTACCTGCTAAAGCAGGTAGCAGGATCTCAGCAAAGAGGATGGGAACCTGCTAAAGTAGGTGAACTCTGCTATGGCAGGAGCTAGCAGAGAGCTATGCCATACGTAGCCTAAAAGCCTCACCTCACCAATCCCAAGAAATCATAGCCATGAATCCTCATCTCACTGTATAGTGTATATACACATACACACTACAAATCCCAATGGTCCAAGCCCTAGATTCTGCACTTCAAGAACTTCAGATTAATATAAACAGATAAAGTCTTTGGTTCCAGTTTAGACTGATGAGAAACAGGAATAATCCAAACGAGCTTTACATTTTTTTTTTTTGTTTTTGAGAAAAGCTTTACATTTAAATCTAAATGAATATGATGTATTATATCATGCATGTACAAACGGATTCATTTGAGCATAACCTTAATTTGTCCCGAGCAATGGGAAGATGCGTCCGGATGCAGCCCTCCAGGGCTGCACCCGGACGCCAGATCACATGCCATGTGGCATGATCAACCCAAAACAACACCCATTTTGGATTGATCAGCCGTGGGACATATAGTTTAAATCTTTTTTCTTCTATTTTTTTTACTTTTTTGGCCTTCATTTAATGGGTTAAAGATAATGTGATGCCCAACTAACTTAGTGTATTGATTTTGGGCACCTTTGACCATATTTTTAATGGTCGATATATATTTTTGGGTGGTACTTGATTGATCTTATCGAAATTGGCGTGGCACCCGATCCTCGTGATAGGCGCCACACGGTGCTCAAATGGTTTACCCGCAGGCCTAAGGGCTGCATCCAGATGCATAGTCCCGGGCCTCAAAGATAATTCCTGGCTTTAGAATGTCGTGACTTGTGTTATTTATCGAAAAACAACCACCATGAGGAGTATTGGCGTTGCCTTAAATCTTAAATAACCTGAGTAGTCGCATCCAGTTCCAAGCTAAAAATGACAAAACCCAGCCCAGTTTTGTTGCGAGGAAAGGAAAAACTTGTAATTAGGTTTTAACAATATTTTTGAACCCCTCACATAATAAACTCTTAAATTTGCATACAAACCTGGGACAATCTTTAATCTGTGCTATCGGAGTTGCTGGTGCAAAAATATTGTATATAGACCATTATACACCGTTTTTATTCATGCAGCTTTACCTTTGCATCACGAGGCTCATGAATCTACATTGTAACCAAGGAATCAAGTATCGGCTGATACCGATTCCTGCACACTTTCTTTGTCGCTTTTGTATTGGTAGGTAGCAGCTACGTACGTACTGGACAAAATTTATCAGTTTTGGAGGTCAGCAGTACGATACTTTGAATGTATCCTACCGGTGCATATATATATATATATATATATATATATATATATATATATATATATATATATATATATATATATATATATAGGTCATATTTCTGACTATACATACCAATGTATCATCTGCAACCAGTACATTCTGGACGATAAGACCAGTTTTGGAGCTGGACGATACATACCGGAAAACCAGTATTTTAACCATGATTGATATGGTGCCAATATTGAGATTTAGAATCCTGATTGGAACATAATATTTTGGAGAGATACCCATCAAAGTAGCTGTTGCGAGGCGTAACTTTTCTTATGGTGCTAATGCATTGTGATTTTGGTGGTGTGACAGTGTGCCATTTGTTCCTTGGAAGATGTGGAAGTTGGAAAGCACGGAAAGGTTAGTGAATTCTTCTCTACCAAATACCAGTTTTATTTCTTGTGGTACTGTCGCTCTAAATTTCTAGTAAAGTTTTAGTGACTATTTTGATTAATTCTCATGTCCTTTGCAGCAATTTTTATCAGTTTCTCAGAGGTCATCTGTTATTGTAAAAAGGATTAGGAAAGATGCGGAAGCTCTCAGTGGAGCAATCTGACTAAACAACTAAACATGTTACGAGTAAAAGTAAAAGTGTGAAACTGTAAGCAAAATTGGCTGTGGGGAAAAATTACCTACTAAAAAACAGATCACCTGGCAGTGTATAGAATTTTGTTGTGGGATTCCGTGTCCCCAATGTGAAACATCATGTACAGAATAGTAACATCTGTAGTATGTGTAGGGAATCTGTTCCTCATTGCAATTTTGTTTGCCGATAAAATACTGATAGATATTGAAAAGAGAGAACTAACTGTACAAAAGAAGTGAACAACAAGTTCATACTACTCTAACAGAAACCACATATAGTATAAATGGAGAAATAAGTCATTAAAAATACAAAAGGGGGATAGAAAATCATCCAACTACAACACAAACCTACAACCTTAAATAAAAAGATGATAGTCACCGACTCATTATAATTGACTATAATATGTTTTGTATTAGGGTTAGATGAAGGTGTAGATGCTAGGGTTAGGGTAGGAAAAACAGATCACCTGCAGGATATATAATTTTGTTGTGGGGTTGCTTGTCCTCAATGTGAAAATTCTACAGAATATTAATATTTGTAGTATGTATGAGGAATCTGTTCCTCGTTGCGGTATTATTTATTGATAAAATACTGATATATTGCTCTTTGTTGTGCCGACACTTGTTAGCACTTGACACTCCTCAACATGACACGATACTATACATGTACAAAAAAATATCACCTAATACCATCAAAGTGTACCTTGTTTCGACACGGTGGAATGATTTGCCATTTTTGGAAAAGTTGCGTAAAGTTTAGTAAGTTATTGTTATTTTATAATCAAATTACTAAATTATAATGAAAAACCTTAACTATGTTAATTTTTAATAATTAAATTATTAAATTAAAAAGCTTAGGTCTTTGAAAACCATTTGTACAAAATGAAATATTTTAAGTTATGTTTCATCATACGTTTGTACTTATGTATGCTTATCATCTTTTCATCAACTAGGTATCTCAAGTAGCTCTCTAAGGTTTTCTTTTAATTTTATTTTAATGCGCACATTTTATTTTTATAATGGTCGTGCTGCCATATCTGAATTTTCAGAAATTGCTGTTCCAGATTCCTATGATACCTTTACCCTTCCTGCCCACAAACTTCCCCTTCTAACTGGACTCTATTGAATCAGTTTCCTTCAATGACCTTCAACTCTATAGTTCCTTATTTTTTTTCTTCAAGAATGCAACATTCCCACCACCAGGAACAAGAACACCACATCACATTGGTGAAAAATGTATTATTATAATTATTATTTTCTTTTTTCTTTTTCACTCATTTGAAACGGTATTATACTTCTTTTGGAAATGATGGGCTTTGTTTAGTAACAATGCTGAAAAAAAACGATGTTGAAAGTAAGACGTTTGGGCACCAAAACAAAACAAAAACTTCAACACTGCCTACTGTACCAATGAATTTATCTAACGTATGTGATGCAGATAACTATTAGTGGATATGCGGTGTCTGGTGGTGGCCGTGGGATCGAGAGAGTGGATGTATCTGTTGATGGTGGCAAGACATGGGTGGAAGCCTTTAAATATCAAAAGAGTGGCATCCCATATGTTGCGGATGATATGAGCAGTGACAAATGGGCATGGGTGTTATTTAAGGGAGAGGCCGTCATCCCACAAAACACAGAGATAATTGCCAAAGCGGTATGCAAGCATAGTTTTTCTCAAGAGCGGTATATATATATATATAGGGCCGTGAAAGCCCAGTTTTATGCCATGTGGCCTGAATCTTTGGTCAATCCACGTAGTCTAAGTGTGTAACTAGCAGCACATCATGGGCACACATCTCAGCCAAAGAATCAAGCCACTCGTAAGAATTTGGAGCCATTTTACAAGTGCACTTTAATATCAACCATTGAAAAAATAGGCACAACCTTCTAATGAGCGTGATCTTTAGGTCTACGGTAGCTTCCAATATGAGCTACTATGATGAATTGGATCGCTAAAAGATATGCAACTTGGCCTAAAATTGGTGCGGTCAAGCCTGAGTCTGTAAAGAGGTCATTTCCCATTTATATTATATAATATAGCAATGTTCTAGCATTGAAAACATCCTTGAAATCTCGTTTTTACATGTGTTCATATTTATTTCTCCAGAAAATATTGAAAAGGCTCAAGGGTTTTCAGGTTTCTCAACAGATTTTGCAAGTAAATTGAAGATTTTCAACAATGTTTTGAAGTTTCCTTGAATTTCCCTTATTGGAGTAGTTTTGGTGATGAAAGAACAGATCAAACTGTTAAATCTTTTTAATCTGATTGAAATACCCTGATATCACCAAAATTGCTTCACCTTCTGTGCAGTTTAGATTTCTTTTTTTGGGTATGTTTGGAAACTAAAATTGAGTGGGTATTAACTACCTGACCCGAGTGCAAGCCTTGGCCCTCATGTTGATCTTCCTCATATAGCCTTGGGGAATGCACATATTGTTGAGCAGATAATCAGTAAAAAGTCAGAATGTAATTTCACAGATTTGCATTTTCATAAATAACTGGGTACTTCCCTAGGCTTGACCATTTGATAAGGAGATTTTGACCAGACTGCCAAGGCTGGCACTCTCATCGTGTACCTAATAGTAACTCGATTTAAGAATGGTAAAGCTCTATCCAGTGCTTGGACGTGAGCACCATTGCTTGGGTCTGTCTCCTTATCAAATGGTCAAGCCTTGGGAAGTGCCCAGTTATGTATGAGAACACAAATCAGGAAAAATACACTTGATCTTTCACTGATTTGGGGGTCATTAATATTTGTGCACTCCCCAAGGTTGTCGGAGGGAGATTGAACCGAGCGCCAAGGTTTGAGTACCTAATACCAACTCTAGGATCACAGGCCTGTAAACCTATGGATTATTTAAGTTTCTTTTGTTTCGGTACGGTCTTGATGCAATTTCATTTATCAGTTTAGTGTTTGATGGCTAGACATTGCTCTCCTTTTGATGGTCAGGTCGACTCAGCAGCTAACGTTCAACCCGAGAATGTGGAAGTAATATGGAACCTGAGAGGAATTCTAAACACTTCTTGGCATCGAATCCGAGTTCGGAAGGACCCACATGTTGCACATTCCAATCTATAAGACCCCAAACAACTGATGTAACTTTTTGTGTAGTTTTAGCTTTATTGCTCTGTCTAAAGACAATAAGGGCAAGACTATTTACCGTGGTGGTGACTGAAAAGTACTTTTTTTTTACTGCATTTAGTGGACTTTCATGTTTGCTTGGGAAGTGTGTTGTGGACAGTCTTTGAGGAGCCAAGGGGTCCTGAAAGGTGTAGTTTTATGGCCAAACTATATAGGATGATTCTGAGCCCCATCATAGTGCACCCATGATATAAAAAATTGGCCGATACTTATCCGTATCAGTATTGGCCGATACATATCCAGTATTAGCCGATACGGTATCGGTTTCGGCTGATACCTCTATTTAAAAAAAGAAAAAAGAAAAAGGCTGATATGTATCGGTATCGGCCGAGTTGTATCGGTCCTCCATGGACTGATACCCGAGTCTGATACCCATTTTGACACCTTAGAGTGCACCTTCTTTGCTCTTGCAACGGCCCAGCAGGCAATGCACTCAAAATGGAACATCAGGTGGTGGGTGGGAGCGAATCATTATCACAATGATGCTCGTACTGAGAAATTTCTCCCAAACTCTTCAATCTTTTTTTGAAATTCACTGCAAAAGGGGCCAGGGGAAACTTGATTTCTCTGAAATAGAAAACACCGAAATGTTGATGAAATTAATGAATTTTTTTTAATTGTAGTAATTTTAAAATAATAAATAAGATTTCTATAAATGTTTTTTTTTTTAAAATTATAAATATGAAATATAACTTATAATTATATTCTTTTCTACTTGAAATTTTCCCGAAGTTTATCGGCAATGAACCAAAATGACCCCTTACCGAAACATTGCAGGAAACGAAATTTGCCACTATGATGCTCAGTATAACATTTTACAAATTAACCATGTTATGAAGTAGGGACATCCGTACATGTACACGTACACAGAAAAGTTGGCCAAAGCACACATTTTAAAAGAAAAGCTCGGAAACTCCGAGCCGTCTAATTTCAAGGTCATGATCAAAATATCTTTGCTGCAAAAGTTTGGAGCAAATCATTATCACATATTACAATTATGGTATCAAATATTGGCCCATAGCGATACGTATCAGTTTTTTTCTCAAACCAATACGTATCAGGTATTAGCTCGGGTATCGGTATCGGCCAATATGTATCAGGCATCGGTCGATAGGGTATTGGTATTGGCCGATACCTCTATTTTCTATCTTTTTTTAAAGGTACTGATACAACTCGATATCAGTGGTTTCATATTGGTCCTTCATGAACCAATACCTGATACTGATACCGAGTTTGACACCTTAACTACAATCCATGCAAGATAGTACACCATATTGAGCTAAAATGATACCACATGTATAGAATGAATGACCCCTCGATTCTTATGCCTAATATCACTCGTAAGCCATCGTGTGTATACTGTCCGCTCCGTTTTAAAACCATTAGCAAACAATTATCATCACCAAATTCTCTGAAATTTTCGCAAATAATTGAAATTTTGAGGTTCCTGCGAATTATTCTGCATTTTTAAAAAAATCACAAATAATTTATGAGTAATTCATATTTTTTTATAAATTGTGATTTTTTATATTTTTTATACTTTTTAATTTTATTTAATATTTATTTTTAATTTTTTTCCCCATATATTTCCCTGAATTTGCCGAATATTTTCAGATTTTTTTTAATTTTAACCTTGTCAAACCTGTCAAACTCCGACTTTGGTAACTATGATCACAATGTTTTCAGCCCCCATTTTAGGAGCCTGACGGGCCCTATAATTGTAGCCCAAACCTTAAACTAATTGGACCGGGCTGTGAGCTAGTGCAGCCTTGACACCAAATTTAATGTGGCAAGAATCAAGGCTCCTCAGCTAAATTAGTCAATAGTACGGTTATCCATGTGCTTCTTGCGGCCGATTGGGTGAAATAGGTCACGTGTGTACTTTCATTTATTTTAATGCTCATACTCAGGCAGGGGACAAATCTGCCGTGGTAAACTGACCGGTACCCTTCTTAGGTACAAAGGTCCCCATCTTTTTACGGTCTTTCTAGTCTAAGATTAGAGTTAGAATCAAGTAAGCAGCTTAAGCACTAGGTGCTTTGATATTTAAGTCAATATTCGGGATGTGACGTGTTAAATAATTGAGTCGTATGACAGCAGTGTCATGATTTAAAGAGCTTTAGTGCGAAAGATTCGGAAAGAATACTGTCCCCAGCATGACACTCAAAGTCCATCAAACAAAAAGGAATAATGGTTCTGACCAATGTTTAAATAGCAATATGATGTTTAAATAATCTTATGCCATTAGAATAACTTTTTATCTCACACTATTAAAGTGAGTTCAAATCAAGTGAGTTCCATCATTATGTCATGTGATATATATTTGTGAGCAATCTAAATTGTCTAGGTGACAATCTATAATTAGAACATGTCTTAGCTTAAAGAAACTTGTCTATCACTCTTTAAGTGAATGAGAATCATCCGATTGATGAACTTTAATATCAATCACTAAAATTAGAAATAATGGTTGATTTATAAATCCATGGATGAGATGCTTTAAATCTCCATAAAATACTATTTTTAGCCCAATTGCACTTTGACGTATGATCTATCACTTTGATGTCCAATAATGGTGTACGATGATTTAAACACCATTTTGATGCTTAAATGATAGAGAATTCGGTCCAAATGAAAAACGCCATTAATTGTAGCTTGCCTTTGACCACTTGGTAATGGAGAAAAGAATCTTTTGCAACATAGCTTTTGGGATCCTGGGTCAAAATATCGGGTATCGGATACGTATCGTCCGAGCTCAAAATCGATACGTATCGGACGATACGTATCGGAATAATAAAATACCGGACGATACATTAAATGTATCGTCATGATATATGAATACAAAATAGTGATACGGTACATTTAATATACCGTATCGTCTCAGTCCAAAACCGATACGTATCAATATCGGACGAAATTTTGACCCATGCTTGGAATAATTAGCCTCAAATTACACTTTGTTAGCATTTAGGTTTGACATATGAGAACACGTTAAGTTTATTGTCACGTGTCCACGTAGACCTGCCTCAGTATGGCGACGGTATAAGGACCAGTTTCGGTACGCATCCATGACTAAGCCCTGGATTGCTGATTACAAAACATGTACTCAGTTTCTTTACAGACAGCGGTACACGGCCGTACCTAATGGAATCGTACCTATGAGAAGCACTAATCCATACAGTTTATACTGAAGGCTGTCAAAGGGCCAGGTCTATGGGTCTCATGGGCTGGGCTGCGTTCAGATTAGCCAGATTCAGATTGACTTACTGATAGAGCTGAGCCAGCCCGTTTATGATTGGGCTTAATTACCTTAGCTCAAAGTCGGGCTCTGACGGCCCAAACCATCCGGACGGCACACTGGCTGAATTTTTCATGGAAAGGCCTCTCAATTAGTCGGGCCGGTAATTAGTAGAAACCAGCCCATACCAGACCCGACTAATTAATAAGGCGTGGTTCGAGTCCTTTATGGATTAGGCCTGCTTCCTGGCCCGTCATGAGCCCGGCTCAATATTGTCAACCTTCCCGTCCAGCTGCAGGCTGAGTTGGTACTCGGTGAGTGGGCTGCTCACCATCATGCACTCAATCCCAAACTCAGTAAGGATTAACAGAAAGTGATGTTTAATTAATTTTAGTAGGCTTCTAGATTTAGGATTGTTAAAGGGCTTAGTCGGGCCAAAAGCTAGCTGATTCAACCATTCGGGCCTTTTCATCAAGAAAAGAGAAAAAAAGAAAAACATTTGGGCCTCAGATCTGAACCGATCCTTTGGTGCACCCTCACCCAACTGGACCAGATAGGCAAAGGGCAGATGCCAACCGAACCTAAAAATTGGGCTGATTGGAACCAGCCCAACCCAGTTCAAAAGGCCCATAAACTATAGTTAATTTATCAGGTCAGGTCTAAATCTGCTCAATCCAGCCCGATCAATGGGTCAAGTTTCTATGCCCAATCTAATTCGAAAATTGGATCGTACAGATCAGGTAACAGACCTGAACCGTTGACAACCGTATCTAAATTTCTCCGCAGAGGTTAATATTAGACAGTGAGTGAGCAGCCTACTTACCAAATAAAAATTATCGTCATTTGGAATCAAAGCCTGTTGTAGTGAGTTTGGGGTTATGGTCTCAAAGGATATTAATGTTCATCCAAGCCGTTGAATTTGTAGTAACAGTCAATTAGATCCATCTGGGCTGTTGGGCTGAGGAGTTGTCCCAGACTCCCAATTCGAATGGCCATCCTACCATTGGATATTGAATGGTCCTGACCATCCAAATGATTTGATCCATATAAAATATGACTGTTTTTTTTTAACATTGACCGAATCCGACAAATCTGACCATTCAAATGATTTGAGCCGTATAAAATATGACTATTATTTTACGGTTTCGAACATTCAAATGATTTGAGCAGTTGTTGTAAAAATCATTAACGTGGTTGTTCGAATAATCACGCACAAACCTATAAAAGTCAATTAAAGTGGCAGTCTAATTGAGTAATAAACAAAGAAATGTACGTTCTAATTATTAGAAAAAAAAAAAAAATTAATTAAAGAGAAATGTGCCTACTCTTTAAAATATTAGCTAAAGAGTTAGCAACAATGAGTACCCACCCGCTGTGGGACACGGAGCGTGGCCTGCTTTAATAAGCACAATGGGTGTGGCCACCTATTATAGACCAACTCTAAGAGTTTTATTTGGATAGGAGGAAAGGAAAAAAAATTATGAAAAATAAAAGAAAATATATTAATTTCTTATGTCTGATAGTAAAGTGGTGCCACGAAAAATAATAAGAAAATTTTAAATTTTCTCTTCCATTTGAAATCGACGGATCCCTCTAAAATATGAGGACTTCATAAGAAAATTTTTGCCATTATACTCCCTCTCTTTTTGTTGGGTGAAAACTCCCTCGCTCTTTCTCTCTCCTCAATTTCTCTCTTTCTCTCTCTCTCTCTTTCTCTTTTTTATGAATATATTGAAATTAAATCAAGTAGCGAAAAAAATAAAAATAAAAATAATAAAGTAAAATAAATAATAAATAAAATAATAGATAATAATAAATGAAGAAAATAAAAATAAATTAAAAATTAAAAATTAAAAAAATAAAATCTCTCTCTCTCTCTCATCGAGTCTCGCTCTAGCGCCTAATCTGTCTCTCTTAGCTCTCTCTTACAATTCTCCTAATATCTCTATTACAGTTCTCTAATTTTTTATTTAGTGTATATTGTATATTGCTCTCTTTTTTTTTTCTAATCTCTATTTTTTAAATGTCTCTCTCTTACTCTGTTAGATTCTATCGCCTAAATCTCTCTCTGCATTTCTTTCTGTCTCTTAATTTTTATCTCTCTCTAAATCTTTCTTTTTTCTCTTTTTTCTCTTTTTTTTTCTTATAAAATCCCTTTTACAATAGAAAGTTTGATTTATTGGATGTACAAGATATACATTCAATCTAAATAAAGAAAAATAATGAATTTATATGAATTCTGAAATATCAAAAATCTAGTGGATTTATAAATTCTTTTTCTATGTTTTTTGAAAAATTATCAAATAGACCGTAAGTTTAATCATTTTCTCAGTGGCTTTCGTTTTTTTTTCTCTTCTTGGTATTGAACCTTAAAATATTGCAACTTTCCATCGAGCTACAGGTCCAATCTCAGCTAGAGCTTTGTTTCGTACAAGTTTTCTTTTTACCTTTGGTACTTGAAAGGCGAGCTATCTTACTTTGAGACAAAGCTCCAATATTATGGTGCAAGCTTTCTTTTAACCTTTTTGGCTCTTGAAAGGCCAGCTATCTTACTTTGGCACAAAGCCGTAATATGATAGGTACAAGCTTTCTTTTGACATTTTGGTACTTGAAAGGTCTGAGCTATCGTACTTTGTCATAAAGCCCTAGTATTATAGGTGCCCATTTTATGTTGATGTGATGGTTTTCATGATCTTCTCGCCTACAATCGGACGGCTCCGATGTTGAATCACCCTCTGAGCTGTGTGAGACCTTGGTTCTAAGGTCACATTTTGATGAGAGAGCGTGTATTGCTTAGATTATATTTAAAAAAAAAAAAACTCATTTCCACCATATATTTTTGAAAATTATAAATCTGAAATGATAATTTTATTCAAGCTTTAACAGAAGCCTTACAATTATTATTATTTTAATTTTTTTTAAAAATTTAATCTAACGGAATATGTGTTTTCAGTGTCATATAAAATTGCACGACATCTTAGGGGATATATATATATATTTTGCACCGTTTGATCCACCGCATGATTTGGTTTTATTGGTTGGGTGTTAGGTAAGTTATTGTAGTGTGCTTTTAATCTTTTTCCTGACGTTGGGCGTGGTTAGGGGTCTAAAAGGGCCAGGCCTGAGCCCCGCCCTAATTGGGCCTGGTATGGGCTAAAGTCGGTAGGCCCAAAATATAAACAGGGTCAGCTTGGGCCAGTCTGGTTAGTATGTCAGGCCGGCTTTGAATGAGTCCGAAAAGCCGGATTAAAAATTGGCCTATTTATAATTTGCCCGAACCCGAGCCGGCCGATCATTTAAGATCATCTCTATATAAAGGGCTTTTTGCATATACCCTCCCGTGTTATGCTAATATTATAAGATAAGAAACTCCTTAAGTTATGAGTATTTATTTTATAGCCCCTATTTTTGTGTTTCTGTTTCGTAAAACCTCCTGCCGTTAACTAGCCGTGAGTTTATAGACGAAAAGTCTATTTTGCCCTTAATGAAACCAATATTTTAAAAATACCACCATTCTAAAAGGCCTTTCATTCATCTATATTTACAAGGCATGACATTAAAGTTTATCACCCTTTTAAAAGATCCTTCATTCGCCTTTATTTACAAGTCATGCCATTATAATTTACCACTATTCTAAAAGGACTACCTTTAAATTTACCCACGCTGATACACATCGATTGCATTGAATCAAACAATGGAGATTGTTTATCGTCCCAATCTTTCATGAGATCGATCTTTAGATCATGGGTGTACCATCAGACGATCAATTTTTTATTTCATGTGGTACACACCCATAAAAGTGACCTTAATATCAATGTTAAGCATGCACGTGATGTTAAGGTCACTTTTCTGAGATGTGTGACACGTGAAATAAAACACTCACCGTCAGATGGTACAATCATGATCTCAAGATCCATCGTGTGAAAGATTGGGAGGATAAATGATCTCCATCGTGCGATTCAATTCAATCAGCGTGTTTCAGCGTTGGTGAACTTAAAGATTCAGTGGGTGGATTTAAAGGTACTCTTCTAAAAGGCCCTTCATTCACCCATCAGATTCAACACTCATCAGATGGGTGATTCCCCATTAAAGTACGACAACGTTTGGACGAATACTCAACTAATGGAGGATTTGTGGCAAACGATGCAATTATTCTTTAAAAGAAAACCTTCAATCTACATGTTCTACTCAAAATACTTGTCCCCCCAATTTCCTATATGATTCAAAACCCATCAAATGAAAGATCAATTGGTATTGTCCGATACTTATCGATATAATTTTTTTTCTTGGTATAGGCCGATCCTTAGAACCTGGGTTGCCAAACAAGGCCGATTTTATCAGTTTATTCTCCAGCTTTGTTGTATCAAAGTGGAGTTTATTAAAAGTGATGTCATAACTCATAATGCAGATTTGGTATTTTCATTGTTGGGCTATCATCGACATCACTGACATCAAGAGAATATCAAGTTTATGAAGAGCCTATTGTGTTGAAAACTTGCTCCTTCAACTATCAAGACCCTAAAAATCAGTGAAGACTAGGTTATCAATGGGTCGGGGCAGGCCAAAATTTTGACAACCGACCGGACTCGAGCCCCTATTTAATCTGACCTGATCCAGTTTAAAACCCCCTTATTTCCTAGATTGTATAAAATATCGTGTCCATCCAACCTTTTAGTCTACTCCGCAGAACCCGAGCTTTGAGGCCTAATTATGGATTAAAAAAATTTCAAATTCGATTGATTGCTACCATTTGATGAATCACTGATTATACAAATGATCGGATTCACTATCATATCATCGTTGATATAATGGTAACCATTATATAATAATGGTATAGTTCCTCATATTATTATTCTGTACAAAAAATTTATCTTATTTTATTTTAAGAATCGGATTGTCTAATCGCATCTGTTTCTATCCACCGAATCTTTGAGTTCACCTACGCTAAAACACATTGATTGTATTAAATCAGACGATGGAGATCGTTTAGGCATACCATTAGACGATTAGTGTTTTATTTTGTGGCACACATCTCAGAAAAGTGACCTTCACATCATGTACACTGTTAAAATTAATTTTAAGGTCATTTTTTTGGGTGTGTACCACATGAAATAAAAAATCAATCGTCTGATGGTGCCACCATGATCTCAAGATTTATCGTGTGAAAGGTTTGGACGATAAACGATCTCCATCGTCCGATTCAATGCAGCCAACTGTCTGATGGTGCCACAATAATCTCAAGGTTCATCGTGTGAAAGGTTGGGACGATAAATGACCTCCATCGTCCAATTCAATGCAGTCAACTGTCTAATGGTGCTACCATAATCTCAAGATACATTGTGTGAAAAGGTTGGGACGATAAATGATCTCCATCGTCCGATTCAATGCAGTCAACCGTCTAATGATGCCTCCGTGATCTCAAGATCCATCGTGTGAAAGGTTGAGACGATAAACGATCTCCATCATTCGATTCAATGCAATCAATGTTTTTCAGTGTGGATGAACTCAAAGATTTAGTGGGTGGATTTAAAGCTACTCTGTTTTATAAGTGGAGGGCCGTCAACTCTAATCACGTATAGAGGGCGGCAATTTAGTAATTTAATTTAAAAAATGATAAATATGATATTTAGACTATTCTTTAACGGCTGATTAATCATTTAAAATTGTATCCATTAAAGTGAGTGTTTTATAAATACCAAAATACTAACTAGGGGTTTAGAGCAAATAGCTATAACGGGGAGTTATTTATAATATCAGCATTTCAGTAGGGTATTTACAAAAAAAATCCTATATAAATTATATAGAAATTGTCGGGAGCCCAAAATAAGCAGAACGCCAATTATAATTGCCCCCTCCCCCCCTTCCACCGCCAGCCGGGGTATGCGTATACACCGTTAGCCCGTAATAATCAACAAAAATCTTTACGCAAGCAAAAGTAAAAGAGCGGGAGCCATTACTTGCAGACACCTAATAAGTGATTGCACCAAAGTTTAAGAAAGACTTTAAATTTTAGGGACATATGACATGTGAAAATACAATTTAGACCGTCTGATTTAAAGTTTATGATCTATAGATCTTTAGTGGATAAGATTGGAGCAAAACACAATATTAATCATATGATCTATTATTGTCAATCGTTGAATCAAATAATAGCCTTTGACTGTATTTAATTACATGATAAAGATTATATTTGTGGCAATCTTATCTACTAAAGATCTACAGATCATAAACTTTAAATCAAACGATCCAAATTGTATTTCACATTTTCCATATCCCTAAAATATATAATCTTTTTTTAAGCTCGGTGCAATCACTTAAAAAGCTAGTGTAAGTAATAGCTCCCTTAAAAAACGCAAAGAGGAGTTGCTTGCGACAGAATTTGGTTATGTTTCCCAAAGGTTGTGAATCATAAACGACTCCTTTTCTACGATAAATGGGGCCATGTAAGGTGCTTAAATAGTGAAATAATGGTGGCATTGTGTGGGCAATAGCACCCAATAGAGATACCCTATGTTATCATAGATAAACAATAATAAGTGCAAAGCGTTAAAACAAGCTGACTAGGAGCAATTAATGCATAAGTTTGGAGGCTACCAACACCTATATTTTTTAATTCTTCTGAAATTTTTTATTTCATATTTTTCTATTATGAAAAGGATAAAAAGTTGAAGACATTCTAAGGATATATTGTTGAAAATTATATAAATATAATAAAAATTAGATCGGTGAAATCCAGGGAGCAGCTACTTGCACACACATTTGTGCTGCTGCCCATAGTTGTAAACCAATGACTTGATATTTTTGGAATGGGAGACATTACTTGCACACGGAAATTTGACTTTTGCACCGAAATTAAAGAAAGACTTTATACTTTAGAGACATGTGATACATGAAAACACAATCTAGACCGTTTGACTAAAGTTCATGATTTATATAGGTCTTTAGCGGATAAGATTTGAGCAAAGTACGATATTTACTATATGATCTATTGTAGTCAACCGTCTTTTGGTGGATTGCACAAATTTTGGCGAAAAAGAGATCGAAAAATTGCTTTAAAGAGCGATTAGATCGCTGTCTTTAAGATAATATTTGCCCTATATATGTAACGGGATATCGGTAAATCCGCCTCCAGGATACAATGAAGCCTCGGTGAAGCACTGATCTGCCACACACTACGTTGCACTGTAGTGTGTGACCTAACAAAACGAAGACGCAGAATGCTCTGGTTGGCACCCGAATTCTGAGGGCTCAGATGTAAGATTCGGAAATTGCAAGTGTCTTTGAATCCCTCATCTGGCCTCTATTTATAACTTTCGAAGCACCTTTTCAGGGGCGGTTGTGTCTGTCGGTTGCACAAAAGATGATGGAACTCTCAAACACGGAGATGATGAAACTCTCCAATATGAAGATCACGAAACTCGAGTGCTTTAATGGCACAAATTTCAAACGATGACAATTAAAAGTATATTTTCTACTCACAACTTTGAAAGTCGCATACGTTCTCACTATGAACTCACTATCATCGGGGCATGAAGATGAAACGCTTGAAGAAGGTAGAATCCGTACGAAATGGGAAAGCGACAATTACACTTGCAAAGGCTATATTCTCAACGCTCTTACCGATTCTCTTTTTGATGTCTATCAAGTTTACAAGACTGCAAAGGAGATATGGGAGGCTCTTAAACGGAAGTACAAAGTAGAAGAAGCCGGCGTGCGCACATACTTAGTAAGTGAGTTATTTAATTTTAAGATGTATGATTCTAAATCTATTTTGGAGCAAGTGCACCAGATACAGATTATCTTCAATAATCTTGTGGCGGAAGGAAGCACAATAGACGAAGGTTTTCAAGTCTCTGCGGTTATTGCAAAATTACCGTTGGGATGAAAAGATTACCGAAAAAGTTTGAAACATACGAAGGAAGATCGTACTATGGAGGAACTCTTAACTCATCTTCGCATAGAAGAAGAGGCTCATCTACGTGACAAGGAGGAGGAGAAAACTGAACTTGTCTCCAATGCTCATATTGTTGAAGATGCATCCATGTCGAAAAAGAAGAACAAAGGAAAGAACTTCAAACTAACGCTGATTAAGAAAGATTTCAAGAGAGAACAATACAAGGAAAAGGCAAAGAAGGGTACTTATTTTTATTGCAAGAAATTCGGCCATTTCAAACGTGATTGCCGAGAATTCTTGAAGAGTAAAAATCAGGCAAACATTGTGGGTGAAGAAGATCTTGTTGCGGTGATTTTCGAAGTCAATATAGTAGATGGTGGAAATGAATGGTGGCTCGATTCAGGGGCTACTAGGCATGTGACCTCTGATAGGAATAATTTTGTATCCTATGAGGAGGCTCATGATGGACATGAATTATTCATGAAAAATTCTACTACTACCAAAGTGGTAGGTGAAGGCAAAGTTGTTCTACACTTTACTTCGGAAAAATCTGTTACCCTGAATGATATACTTCATGTCCCTGAAATCCGAAAAAATCTTGTATCGGCTTGTATTCTGAACAAGCATGGATTCAAAATTGTGATTGAATCTGATTCCATTGTACTTTATAAGAAAGAGATATTTGTAGGCAAGAGATATGCCTCTTGTGGAATGTTTAAGTTCAATATCAATGAGAAATCTGCTTTTTCGATTTATATGTGTGACTCAATTTATTTATAACATAATAGATTAGAGCATTTAAATTTACGTTCTATGGATAATATGATTAAATTAGAACTTCTTCCTAAAATACATATAGATTATGACAAAGATAGATGTAGCATTTGTGTTCAATCAAAAATAAGTAAGAAACCATTTAAAAGTGTTAAAAGATAATCTAAACTATTAGATTTAATTCATACTGATTTGTGTAGTTTGAATAACATTATTACTAGAGGAGGAAAAAGATATTTCATCACTTTCATTGATGATTGTTCTCGATTTACATATGTTTTCCTTCTTCAATTAAAAGAAGAAACATTTAGTAAATTTATCTCATATAAGGCCTTAGTAGAAAATCAATTAGATTTTAAAATTAAGGCATTACGATCGGATAGGGAAGGTGAATACATGTCACATGAATTTTCAGATTTTTGTGATAAGTATGGAATTATTCATGAAGTCAGCGCTCCATATTCTCCTCAATCAAATGAAATTGCAGAAAGGAAAAATCGGAGTCTAGTAGAAATGGTAAATTCTATGTTAATAAATTCTGGTTTGAATTCAAATTTATGGGGAGAAGCATTGCTTACTGCATGTTATATTTTAAATCGAATACCTTTTAAAAAATCTTCTAAAACTCCATATGAACTTTAAAAGAACAAACCTCCAAAATTACACTATTTAAAAGTATGGGGTTGTAGAGCATTAGTTAGGGTACCCGATTATAAACGTACAAAATTAGGTCCTAAAGCTATTGAATGTATTTTGTGGGATATTCTACTAATAGTCCTATATACAGATTTTTAGTATGTGAGCATAATAACATTTTTGTAAAGGATTCAATTTTTGAATCAAGAGATACAATATTTTATGAGAATACTTTCTCTACCATTCCTAAACCTCAAGCATCCTCAAATTTAGATGGATCTTCTATTTCTTCACATCTCTCTAGTAGTGAAGATGAAAAGATGGAACTTAGAAGAACTAAGAGACCTAGGAAAGTTACTGATTTTGGTTCAGATTTCTATGTGTATCTTGTAGAAGGAACCAGAAATGAGAAAATTAAAAAATTGAAGTTTATTTTTAATATCGATGAAGATCCTCAAACTTTTGATAAAGTTGTTAAGTCTATTAATTCTGCATTTTGGAAAGAAGCCATAAATGATGAAATGGATTCTATCATGTCTAATAATACTTGAGAATTAATAGATTTACCTCAAGGATCTAAATCTATAGGTTGTAAGTAGAAATCCAAAAGAAAACTTAATCCTAATGGCACTATAAATAAATTTAAGGCTAGACTTGTTGCCAAAGGTTTTAGACAAAAGCATGGTATTGATTATTTTGATACCTAGGGCCGGCCTTGGACTAAGGCCAGCTAGGCAAGAGCCTTGGGCCCCCGATTTTTAGGGGCCCCCAAATCCTATTTGCCTATTAAAAAATAGGATTTTTTTTATATATAAAAGAAAATTCTATAAGGCTAAAGGGCCTCGAATTTAGTTACCTTACTCTTACCTGATACCAATTTTGTGTATTTTCAAGCTAAAATTTTGTTTAGAAATTTCATCATTTTCGTCAGAGTAGTTAATTATTTTCTTTAAAAGTTTATTTGACTGTTTGCACCCACACATTTTCTAAAAGTTCCCTCGTGTGTAGTCCCATAAACTCGTTGATTGGGTCAGATCAGAGTCCGATGGAGATTTTTTTAACCCCGATCTTTCACACAAGGGATCTTGAGATCATATACCACCTATCATACGTTCAATTTTTTATTTCACATGGCACATATGACATATTCCCAAAAAGTGCATCCTGTGTGCAATGGCACACATCACGCTCAAACTCAAACGTGATTTTAGGGTCATGTTTTGGAGATGTGACATGTTGAATAAAAGTAACCATATGATAGGTGGGAGACATGGTCTTAAGATCCATTGTGTGGAAGATCGAGATGAAACACGATCTGCATCGTCTGATCCGACCCAATCAATAAGTTTTAAGAGGATTAGGAAAATCTTTTTTCTACGTGAGTTCAGAACAAAATCTCCATGAAGATTTGACCACTCAAATGATTATATGTATAAGTCTTGTTCTATTGACTTTTATTTAAAAAGTGAAAATTTGACCAAATACTAACTGATCTATTGGATTGGTACCTGTATAAATCAAGTGAACCTTGTTCCGTAGGATCTATAAAAGACAATAGGTATTAGGATCAATCTAGGACCATTTGTTGCATTTATAGTTTCATCATCATCATCATCATCATAATAGTCTTCCCATCTATTTAGAGTCGGCTTTTAGAGAATTAACAGGGTCTTTTTACAACCGTTTGTCAACGTAACACCAACCCCCTCTTTTCTCATCCGAGATTAGGATCGACAATTGCCTCATAAAATTATTTAAAGGCTATTTGATTTGAGAAGAGAAGGCGTATCATAGATGACTTCCTTCAACATTTTCTTCTAGAATTTCTTACACAATCTGAATTTTTTTAGTATTAAATTTTCTTGTTTTATTGCATCTTCCTTTAATATTTACTTGTATTAAATTTTTAGTTACATTTTCAAATTATATATATAGTAAACATGAATATGAGTACTATTTTATGGGAGCCATTACTTGCACACGCTTTTCAAGTGATTGCACCAGATTGCTTCAAATTTTTTTAAAGAAAGACTTGCAAGTTTGGTGACCTCTACTATGTGAAAACACCATCTAAGCCGTTTGATTTGAAGGCTATGATTTAAAGATATCAATGGCAATAGATTAGAACAAAATATAATTTTTATCATTTGATTAAATGAAGTCAAAAGCTATTATATAATTCAAGGGTTGACTACAATAGATCATATGACAAGTATTGTGTTTTGCTCCAATTTTATGCCCCAAAGATCTATTGATCATGAGCTTCAAATCAGACGGCCCATTTTACAATTTTACATATCACATGTCCCTAAAATACCAAGTCTACCTTTAAATTTGGTGCAATCACTTGAAAAATGTGTGCAAGCAATGGCTCCCCTATTTTATTTGTCAAAAAAAATATGTGGCGAATTTTTTATATATATTATAAAGTAATATGAAGTAAGGGCCCCATTTTTGGAATTTGCCTTGGGCCCCCAAAATGTCAGGGCCGACCCTGTTGATACCTATGCTCCCGTGGCTAGGATTTCATCAATAAAGATTTTATTTGCTTTTGCTTCTATATATAAATTTCAAGTTCATCAAATGAATGTTAAGACAACCTTTTTAGATGGTGAACTTGAAGTAGAAGTATATATGAATCAACTAGAGGGTTTTATCATGCACGGATATGAAAATAAAGTTTGTAAACTTATTAGGTCTCTATATGGTCTAAAACAGGCTCTTAAACAGTGACATAAAAAATTTGATAATATTATTTTATCATATGAATTTAAGATTAATGAATCAGGTAAATATATTTATAGTAAAATATTAAACGGTAAAGGTGTAATAATTTGTTTATATGTAGATGACCTCTTACTTTTTGGTACAGATTTAGAAAGTATTCAAAATATAAAAAAAAATTTGGCTTCAAAATTTGATATGAAAGATATGAGAGAAGCCGATGTAATTTTGAGAATAAAATTATTTAAGCAAGATAATAATATTGTTTTATCTCAGTCACACTATATAGAAAAAGTGCTAAAGAAATTTAAACATAATGAAAAATCAGTACCAAAACCTTTTGATCAAAGTATAAAATTAAAATCCAACGACAGCAGAAGTGTATCCCAATTAGACTATTTTAGAGTAATTGGTAGTTTGATGTATGCTCCTCATTGCATTAGACCCGATATTGCTTATGTAGTAGGAAAATTAAGTAGATATACTAGTAATCCTAGTCATGAACATTGGAAAGCAATTAGTAGAGTATTAAGTTATCTTAATAAAACTAAGGATTATGCTTTATATTATGTTGGTTATCCTACTGTACTTGAAGGATATACAGACGCTAGTTGGAACAATGATACAGATGAATCAAGGTCTACTAGTGGATGAGTATTTACTCTTGGAGGTGCTGCAGTTTCTTGGGGATCAAAGAAACAAACATGCATAACACATGCAACTATGGAATCAGAATTTATTGCTCTTGCGACAGGGAGCAAAGAAGCAGAGTGGTTAAGGAATTTATTATTAGAAATTCCTATTTGGCCTAGGCCTATGCCACCAATCTTTTTATTCTGTAATAGTGAAGCTGCACCATCTAAAGCTTATAACAAAATTTATAATGAAAAGTCTAGACATATAAGTCTACGACACAGATATGTTAGTCAATTACTTTGTGAAGGAGTAATTATTATCAATTCAATACGAACCTTTGCAAATTTAGCGAATCCATTTACAAAAGCTCTTGCAAGAGATATGGTTATTAAAATATCGAAAGGGATTAGTTTAAAGCCTAATAGATTACATCACCTATGATAGTAACTCGACCTATTTTCTGAAGTCTAGAAACTAAAGGTTCAATGAGAAAAATAAATCATATGTAGTGATTGCACATTATTAAAAAAAATGTGAGTATACAACACCAACCAACTCAAGTAATGATATGGTACTTGTAACGTAAGGAAGGGGTTGAGATAATTCTCTTAATCAATCTATAACATATAATGTTGAAATGTCTAAGTTACAAGAACATTTCAGATATAACTGACTTATATGAGTTACGAAGTGTGGCCGTTTCAAAGATAGATAAAGGTTTTTCTTGAATACAACTCATGAATACCGGGGTATAAGCACAAGGCTATAAAACGTGTTGGCTGTTAAAATGAAATGAAACTTAGATTACTTATCTGTGTGATATCCGATTGATTATAGAAGAAAATTAGTTCAAGAATTTAGATCACTAAAGTTCTTTATCAACTTTGATGTATTATCACTAAGTGAAGGTTCAATTCCTTATGACACCTTCATTTATGCATATCATAGTCAAGAAGTGCTCAAAATGTTTGGTGTATATATATACTGTCTTTGGTTATCAGATTTCAGATTGACCTATTTAACAAAATAGGGGAGGAATATTGATATTTATTTTCTAAATAGGGGATGAATGTTGGATATTTATCAAAATAAATATTTATTATTATTAATTTAAAAATATTTATTTATTTGCGTATCTTTAAATGACTCCTTAAATTTTGGTTCCATGAATAAAAGATGTTGTCAATACTTGAAACTTCAACCTTCAAGTCAAAATGATTTAAATTTTGAATTAATATTGGAGAGAAACTTTTCCCACCATAAATTTAAAAGTGTTGCAAATGTTTTGTCCCACCTCACTATTTTACAAGAAATATTCATGACTTATATATGGAAACTTACCTTTCATATTGTTTGGCTTAATAAAAGAAACATAGCTTATAGCAGAGGTCGCCAAACTTGCAAGTCTTTATTTTAAACTCGGTGCAAGAACCAAGTTTCCGAGTACAAGTAATGTCTCCCTTTTGCAACCCATGCCCTGTCTAAGCCGTCCGATTTGAAGGTTATGATATAAAAATTTTACCATATAAAATATACAAATATATTTATCCAAATCCTCTTATAAATCATGAATTACGGAAAAATATCCAAACCCTCTTATAAATCATGAATTAGTGATAAATACCCAAGCCTCTATGGAATATCCAAACCTAAACAATTAATTATTGAAAAATATTTTGCAAGATCCCTCGTCAAACTATTGATATTGACAAGATCTCGGATCAACTATTGGAATTAGCATTTTTTTGTTACTACCATATAATGTGTCATAAAATATGCTTCCATCACCAAAATATCATAATGGTCTTCTTTTTCGTTTAATATAGCAAAGTTTAAATTTCTGGCCCGGTTGTTTACATGCTCTGCCAACCGGGTGACTTGGGCGGCCAGAAACGATCCCCCAGGCTCGGTTGTTTGCTTGCTCGGCCAATCCGATGACCAATTGGGCAGCTGAACACCATCGCCCAGGCGTGGTTATTGTTTGCATGTTCGGCCAATTGGGCAGCTGAACGCAATCGCCCAGGCTCGGTAGTTTGCACGCTCAGCCAAGCGAGTGGATATTTGGGTGGCCCAACACGATTGCTCACCAGCTCAGCTGAGTGGGCAACCCATTGGGCGAGTGAGCAACCGATATTCCCTATCAATCACACGCAAATGATCTGAAAAAAAGGGTTGGAAAATCGAGAGAGGAGAATAAAGCCGTCACATTGGCAACCAATATTCCAAGTAGTCCATTGACATGCTGAAAAGTGCCCGGAATTGTTGCAATCCTTCGTGTCACGTCAAATGAACAGTTTTTTCAAGTTTTTTTTATTTTTTTGTTTTAATCTTTCTCTATTGGATTAGGCTTAGACATTTGTGGGTGGTTATTTCTTGTTATGACTGTTAAAAATTTGTTCTTCTTGTCAATCTCAATAGTTTATAAAGGATCTCGCTAATTCCAATAGTTTGCTCTGCGTTTGAATTAGACGTTTGGGTTAGTCGAGACACAAACAGAGCAGCTCTTTCCTTATTTGGCTCGACTGGAAACTACTGTCACCCATGATAATGTAACTCCTCACCCTATTTGCTGTGAGAGAGCTGTTTTAATTGATAAAATTACGTTTTGCTTGTTCTTTGTGCTAAAAGCAAATTTAATCTATTTTGACGCCGCTTCTGCCCTTATCAGAGCTAACTCAAACACATATCTTACAAAATATCCACAACCTATTTAAAGGTAATATTATTACAAAAACTAGAGAGGATAATGCTAAAGAGTCTAACATAATCTCGAATCTAGCTAATAAATAAAAGGTATAATTATCAAAACAGGATTGAAAATATAAAATTTTAAAGTAATAAATCGAAAATAAAAAAGTTTTAAAGTAATCAGGATACATCTTATTTCAATGTCTTTGAAATCCGTAAATACTCAAAATTATATAAAAGTTGATGAAATAGCATAACAGTGCCAAACTTTTATAGCATGAATCTCTTTTCGCTAAGTGGCCAGCTAAAATTAGATCTGATTCTAGCTCTTCCCATACCAGTGTACAAACAAATAGGTTTGCTGTGGAGGCCAGACAATTAGATCAGTAATAAGTAGTATTGATTATTGAAACTTGGACAGTTACAGATACGACAAATCTCATCTACCATCATCGATTCATCACTCGTCCCATCAAAACTTGTCGGGATCACAGTTTACGTCCACCTCTTCAGCTCGTAAAACAATCACCAAGCCGCTTACCTAGCCAACCACGTGTCACGGCAATGCATCTCCCTTCTCAACTCTTTTTCTCTCTCTCACCTCCACCTGCAGTCCACCAGCCATGTGAGCAGTTAGGAGTGGCACGAAAACCGGCGGTTCAGCCCGAACCGGTCTGATCTCGAATCGGCTCAAAATCTTAGCAGCCACATATTTCATCTGAATAAAAGCCAGCTCCTTCCCAAGGCAAATTCTGGGCCCCCCTTGAAACACAGTGAATTTATAAGGCGAAACACTCAATACCTCCTCTCTGTTACTTCCCAACCACCGGTCCGGCTTAAACTCTTCACAATCTTTACCCCACAAGCTCTCCATCCTCCCCATTCCATATGGGAAGTAGGTTACCCTATCTCCCTTTCCTACACGTGTCCCATCTGGCAACGTGTCACTATCTTCTGCGTGCTTCGAGTCCCATGCAACAGGTGGATACAGTCTCATAGAATCACATAGAGACGCCTTCAGAACCTTCATCTTCTTCAAAGATTCGTAATTTAGAACCCCATTAAAACTATTGACTTCGTTGACCACTTGTTGCTCTATATCAGAGTGGCTAGAGAGGAGGAGGAAGAGCCAAGCTAGAGCAGCAGAAGTGGTATCTTTACCAGCCATTATAAAGCTTATAACCATGTCTCTGATCACCTCTTCATCGTGACCACCCAATAACAACCTAGAAAGCAGATCGTTATTTTTGCCTTTAGGTTCGTATTTCTTCTTCTGTATAAGCTCCATCACCGAGCTGCGTACGTGCTCGACCGCGTTTTTAAGCCGCTTCTCGGACCCAACTCCCAGCGCACGCTTGGCCTTCCACACCGCAAACACGGGCGCGGCAGCGCGCCGCGCGCTTATCTCAGACGCCACGTCAAAAGCTCGCGCGAGACCCGACACAGGCAGCGACGCGTCTAAGTAACACGTGTCGGTCCCTAACGATATCTTGCACACGACATCGAACGCGAACCGCTTCAGCAGCTCCTGCAAGTCGACGACCGCGCCGGTAACCCGCGCAGTGTCGAGTATCGGCAGCAACCATTTGTTAGCCACCGTCTCGAGCGTGGTCATCAAGAGTTCTCGCAGAGACCTGGTGCTGAATTCGTGACTTGCTAACTTGCGCTGAGTGTGCCAAAGCTCCCCGTCGACATTAAATATGCCGCAGCCGAGGAGATCGCCGAGGATTTCAGTGAAGGGTTTGCCTTTGGGGAAGTTTTCAAAGTTGGTCTTGAGGACGTATTCAACGTTGTCTGGGTTCGCTGTCACGACGGTTCGCCTAGCGCCCAAACGGTGCACCACGATGGTCTGCGTCGGAGACTTAGCAAGGAGATCCGTGTACCAGTCTAACAGACGGTGGCGATTCTTGTAGAAGGAGATCAAGCACCCAAGAAGAGGGTACGAGGGGGGGTCATAAGTAGAAAACTTTTTCAAATAAATAAAACGCTGTAAAAGGATGAAGAAGACGAAGAAGAAGCAGATGTAGAAAAGGCTAGAGAGCAATAAAAGTGGCATTGGTAGAACTACAAACCAAGAATTCGCCATGAACATGAGGCTTCAATCGCTTGGATTTGTAACAGTTTGTGAAGTGGATTTTATAAGGGTAGGAAGCAGATGGAAAGCCGCATCTATCACTACACCTCAAGTGTTATCTCTACAAGAGTACGTGTTTTTAGGCAGCTCTTAATGCCACACCACTTTATGTTAAAACCACCTAACATAACCAAAACAAAACATCCATTACCACCTAACATAACCAAAACAAAACATCCATTGCCTTGCTTTGAAACGGATGATAGAGATATCTCGCGATCATTGACTTAGCATCAGACGGTCAAAAAGTAGACGTGAAACATGTTTGATTGTACACGATAATCAGATGCACTTTTTGAGGGATTGAAATTAAAATATGAGCGTCTAATGGTAATGGTACTTATGATATCAACATTTTATAAATGTGGAAGGTGGAACCGAAAAAAGATCTCTATCGTACCATTTAAAGCAGTCAAGATCTTTTAGTTTGATTAATGATTCTAGCTTAAAGTAGAGGTGTGGCAGTAACACTAACCTGTTTTTGAATCAAATGAATCGGGTAAAACGGGCTTAGACAAAGATTTACTTAAAATAAACTTATCTGTTGGTTGAAAACATCTAGTGACAACGTGAAATAAGACTTTTGGGGGTATCATCGATACGATGGCCTGCTACTTGAACTTCTCACGATGCTATATGAGCAGTTCACAACCTGCTCATGAGCCTGATTCCCATTCAAATCTAGAGTTCATATGAAATATGTCTTATACAATCTTCGGTTGTATATAAACTTTCAAATCTATGATATAGAAGCTCTCAAATCGATGGTAAAATAACTCTTGATATAATATTTATCATTTGTAGTTCTCACCAACAAAAATTTCTAGCTAGGCTCCTCCAAATAGTAACTCATAAACAATTCAGGAAGGATAGATATTTTTTTTCTATAGCTGGTATAGGGTACTTCACCGGTTTGGGATATAAATAGAAACGGTTTTGTGATAGTTTCATATTGGATAGTACAATATGTGATTGCGGATGATACATATTATGATGCATTTTCGGTGTGGACTTAAGTCATGTTAGAAATTAAATCGAGGGAGGTTCTAAGCCCAGAATCGAATAATATTATGACATGTGAGTCTAAATTATCATATGATTGCTATTCACTTTATGTAAAGGATAAGGATCTCGATTGTTGAAAATTGTATTAAAAAGATATCTTCTTGTTATTAAAAGTTGTGAAACATCACTAAAATGAATTATATTAAATAAATTGCCGTCTTTGGTAGAGCGCGAGATATCGATTAGCCATCAAAATAGATGGGATCCACCAAATCGTTTTAAATTGCATAATTGAGATTTTGATGGCTCTCGATGGGACTCTTTTAATTTGGGGTATTCAGCGGCGTCGCGACGTAAGCGATCCATTGAGTCAGTGACTCAGTGTCCGAAAATTCATCGAGTCAGTGTGCAAAAATGAACTACATAATTAAGATTTATTTCAGTCAAATCTTCAGTGAAAAGAACGTTTTAAAGATATTTGACTGCTACGAGGCGTGTCTAGTGCCACACCGCCACCGAAAACCAATCAGTGACCCGTTCCAATCAAGGGTGGGAGCAGGTACCTTATACTATATAACAGCTCTTTTGACAACTCCTAAGAGCATCTCCACAAGAGAGTTATCACACACGCCAAATCTAATATAGCGTTGCGAAGTATAAATATTGAGCTCTAGCAAGAGCGTCATGTGACGGGGGCATGCGATGTGGCCATTCGAGTCAGTCGTAGGACCACTTTTCCTTTTCAAGTTTTGAGTATGACTGGTGCGTCAAGGCCATGAGGGCGGCACCGTATGTACTGGTCTGAGTCACGATGGCGTCGCGACACGTTGGGGTGGAGGATGAAGACTTGGTCACGACATGGACGCGACATGGTCAGTTGGGCTGGCGTTGCCTGGTGAATAGTAAAGTATGACAAACCAAATGGTTTGAGGTTCTCCCGCCATTTCGCTTGAATTACTGTTTTACCCTTATATAGGGGGACATGAGTTGGGGTCCCCCGACCCTACACGTGCACTAGCCTCGTGGGCTTATGTGCGTGCATCCGGGCCACGCTTGTGTGGTGGTTCCCAACCACCTTCGAGGTGCGAGTTTTAGCCCAGAGGAGGCTCGGTATATGCTCGTCGCTCCCTATCGCTATATCTATCGTCGTTGCATGTTGCCTTACGATCATCGTTGCCTGTTGCCTTAACAATCGTCGTTGCCGGCTCTAACCTGCTGCGTTGCTTCGCAGGGCGAAGTTATAACGTAGAGGTTGAGGTGAAGCTTGAGTAGGACAAGCCTTCCACCCTTCGTAGCATTTGGGACTCCACATCGCGTGCCTCATTTGAGAGAAATAGGCTGACTTAGCGCAGTGGGCGTTAAGTGCCACACGGGCTGACACTGTTAGAAGAGTGACCCCGTGACAGCCATCCCTCCAGCAAGAGCGTCATCCCACAAGCTATATATATCTATTGCTACAATAATAGCTAAATTTAACTATTACTCTAGCATTAGGTATATGTTAAAATAGTTTTTTTTGTTTTTTTAAGAATAACTCTCTCTCTCTTCTCTCTCTCTTATCTAGTCTAGTAGTAAATAATAAAATAAAAATAAATTGAAACCGTACCAAAATCCAAGAGTCCTGAATCGGATCAAACCACACCGAAATCCGACACAAACTAAACCGAACCGAACCCCAATTCGGTTCGGTTTGGGTGGCTTGAAAGCAAAAAAAACTCAAAAAAATTAAAACAATATCCTAAAAAAAAAAAAAAGTAGGTATTTTACCTACACCGAACTGAATCTAACCAAATCAGTTTTGGTCTCAGAAAAAAAAAAACTGAATCAAACCGAAACCCGACACAAACCGAACTGAACTGAACCAATTTGGTTCGGTTTCGGTTTGGGTGGCTTGACGCCGAATTTTTTTTTGAAAAAAACAAAAAGATACCAAAAAAAAATAAAAGTAAGTATTTTACCTACACTGAACCGAACCAAATTAGTTTCGATTTCAGGAAAAAAAAATAGAACCGAACCAAATGAGTTTCGATTCGGTGTTAGAAAAATTAGAAAAAAAAATATATAAGTATCGGTATCAGCCCTCGGCATATCAATACTCGAGACCGATATTGATTTGAAACCTTGCGTTCAAAAATATAACCGTTGTAAAATATAGCCGTTAGAGAATTTGAATTTTTATAAGTTGAGTGTTGGTAGTAAAATATAATAAAACAAGAATAAAAAATAATAGTTTAAAAAATAGAGTAGCTAAAATAGTGTGTCTGCTGGAGCAATTTTTACTATAGCAGTAGCTAAATTGGTATTTAGTTCTCCTTGTTAGAGATGCTCTAAGAAGAAAGCTGGCCACATGGTTCTTGAATATTAATTACATACAATTCAAGTCATGTGTGCAGTTGGGCCATTAGAGTATTTGAGATTTTTTTTTATTTTATATATTTATTTTTATTTTTGTAGTTTCATTGTGGGCCCTTAGATCTTGATAAGGAGGTCGGTATCAGTTTGGTAAACCGAACTCTAAAAACTAAAAACATGCCAAAGAACCAAATTTTGTTTATTTATTTATTTATAATATAAAAAATTTGGCTTCTAGCCATAGTTACAAACTTCGTTAGGGGGTCTTTTCGGTACATTTCAGATTAATTTCAATACATTTCGAAAAAATTTCGGGGATTAAAAATATATAAAAATATATATATTTAAGCAATTGTTCATAGTGGCTAAAGATAGAACCTTAGAAAGGAAAATTGACTAATGCAAATAGAGAAAGTGCATTTGTAAGTTTTAACTAGCTTTAGTCCCACAGTGGTGAGGACAAAATTCTTGAGACTCCAAGCACCTATATAATAGGTTGTGCTTTCTACTGTTTACATAAGCAATCCAAACAGTGGTGTGGTGCGCATAAAGCAAACTTAGCAATCTCCAATTACTATTAAAAAACAAAAAAAAAAATCTGAAATATTCGAAATTTACAAAATTTAGCCGAAAAATCCGAAATTACGGAAATTTTTGAAAAGTACCAAAAATTCTTCGAAAGTTTCGTTTGACTCCCATTTCGACTATTTTTGTGAAATTTCGGCAAAATTTGTCACTATGCTTCTAGCTACTTATTTCTCTTTTTTCATATGCATTTTAATAATTAAGACGAAGTAGCAAGGATCAAAATATCGCTTTTTTGATACGTATCGTCCAGCCCCAAAACCGATACGTATCGGTTTCGGACGATACTGTCCGATTTTTTGCCAAAAAAAATAAATAAACATGAAAATCGATAATTTAAATGATACATTGAACGGTACGGATAATACATTAAACGATAATTTGATTGTTTTTTCAGGGGGGTGATAAATACCCAAATTATCATATCGTTCGCGTCTCATGCCGATACGTATCAGTATCGGACGATATTTTGAGCCATGCGAAGTAGATTTCTGATTTAGTTAGAAAATAGGCTTGGTATTATGTGCACAACTTGTGCATCATCCACGTTGCTCCGATCAATCTCTTGCCACCATCCTTTATAATTGCACAAATATTTTTCACTGAAAAATCAGTGAAATGTCAAAAACATGCTTTCACTAGTTTTTGTGGTCACAGATATCAGTTCACCTCCCATGGCTATGATAACACACTACCAGTGGTGCTCCGGTTTGGTACCCAATACCAGATATTAAGAATAAACTTGAGGGCCCACTTGCACGATACACCTCAATTATGTCGAAAGATTAAGGTAACTTCTCTACTCTCTACGAACTTCCTATTAGAGTAAATAAAATTAGCTTTGACAAAGAGTGAGTAGAGAAGATGGTAGAACTGTTAAATAAATAAATTTTGCCATGTAAAGAGTTATAAAAAAAAAAAGAGTACCTATTAAAGTTGGTAGCGGGATGTTTATAAAGAGGGTGAGAACCTGCTCAAATAGGGAGTAGGTGAACTTCGCTAAAGTATGGCATTAGAGAGAGCTATGTCGTTAGGAGCCGAATGCACTTTACTTATTGGCACCCATCTCTATCCACTGATGGGACTTATGTGTACAACGATCTGGGCCGTCCAATCAACCGAATATATATTTGACATTAGGCAAGAAGTTGCTCTGATTGGATTAGACCATCCATCAAAGAACCCTTTCTCTCTCTAACTTTTTATAAGTACTTTTTGTTGACCATCTAAATGCAAGTAATTGATGACAGTAAAAAATTATCTAAAATTGACCATACATAGATGGGCAGATGGACTAAATTTGTAGTAGAAATGAAGGGTTAGCGTCATCCCTCTCTATGCTTCGAAGTACCATTCATGGTTTTACATATCAACCATATTACATGTTGGCGGCTGTACCCCCGATTTTATGTAAGGTATTGGGTCACTGCTTAGCTGGCTCTGATGTCTCTAATTGATTGGCTTCTACCAAGGGTCACCAAATTGCTTTCTTCTCACGTTTAAACTATATAAGGTGCCAAATGACATGTTCTTTTGGGATCCAAGCTGCCCAAGTGGCATATTATGACCTTTCTAGTTTCTGCAACCCAATAATTTTTATCGTTGGGAGATCGGTATCCATCATATTCAAGCACTTCGATAGAAAACCTTACCTTACATTTAATCGAATGGTATTAACCGTTTGATCAACATCATTTTTTCGGCTGTGTGATCTTTTTATGATATTTAGCAAGTTAGAAAATGTTAAAGTTTACGTTGGATCTATTGATAAAAGTAAGATTCACTCTTACACTAGTGCTAAGAGCTTAGATATTAATATAGTATAACGGTGCCCGACTCCTGCTGCCTCTCCACTACGTTATCATAACCAAACTCGTGATAAAATATTGGTAAAAGTAATAGTAATATTTATTCTCCCCTTGTTTCTTAAATATTAATATAACATTACGGTGCCTCTAAATTACTTTCTTTAAAGCCCCTTAAAGCTAAGTTAATAAACTCGTGCTAAGAGCCGACAACCAAGATTTTCTTTTTCGCTCGTCAATAATATAAAAAATCATATTCTCTTTTTAGGTCTCTACATCACACATGGTAAAAATTCATATATTAATGTTTTAATTAATCAAACACCAACTTGACTCTGATGTCAATTGTCGTTGGATATCTATTGATCCGACCACCCAAATATTTATCCTAGAATATAGGCGCATAATCAATAAAAAATAAAAAATAATAAATCAATAAACTATAACTTAAAATATATGTGCACGTACTTTATCGCAAAGATCGTGATCGTTGATTCAAGTCGACGCAAGTTGAGCAATCTAAAGTTTTTCTTGCAAAAAAAGAATCACATATAACATGAAGAGTCATGTCCTGCCTAGAATACCATCTCTCAAGATATTTTAATAAGAATCACATATAAATAAGAAAACCTTGAGGTTTCCTTCAATTCCCAATATATAATGCCCTGTATTATTTCAAGCAATTCTAATTCATAGTTTTATAAAATCCTACTGTGTGTGGGTCACATAAAATAAGAATTTTGAGATTCCATAAAAATTTCAATAATTTAGTCTCACACTGAGTAAATTATAGAAATGATCAAAATTACGGATTTCGTTTTGATTTTGGTTGGGACCGAAACTGAAATTTTGGACCAAAATTTCGGTCATTTTGGCCGAAATTTTGATCCTTGAATTATAGCCTTGTCGCTCCCCTTAAAGTACCCTCACCCCTCCACTCATTGCCAATTGGTTTTAAGTTTGATTTACAAATTTATCATGGTAATAGAGCAGACTCTACTCTGCTCCTCGTCACCCAATTCAATTGTCCACATGATTGGGTCAGTCCCTCCAACACGTGCGGTGGCGTGTTGAAGTTTGCTCTCACATTGGATAAATTATTGCCTTGTCTATCACCTTATAGTATCTTGGGCCCTTTCACTCATTGCTAATTTATCAAATAATTTCATAATCATAGAATTATACCATCCATTCTCTAGGTGAGGTTGGCTTTTCGATTTTTATTTCTCTACTCATTTCTTATCAGTGCTAAGCTCTATGTAACTTTGTAATCTTTTATATCCTTAGTGACGACATCCATCCAGGGTATCACTGGTCTTCCTCATCTCCTTTGTCCTTTTGTTTGTAGAGACTCAACCATGGATTAAAATATTGATTTCAGTATCGGTTTCGAGCATTACCGAAACAAAAAATTTGACCGAAATTTCAGAATTTCGGGCGATGGACCAAAATTTAGATGCCAAATTTATTGTTATTATTTTTTTCAAAAAACTCTACAAATGGTCTTGAAATTATCGGTCTATAATTTGAACTTCCAATATTTTGGCCCGACTAAGTTATCGTTTCTGTACCGTCCAAAACCGATATAATTCGGCCGATAATTTGAATTATCGGCCACAATTTTAAACCATGGACTCAACCCTTATCGGCCAAAATTTTAAACTATGGACTTAACCCTTCGTATAGGGTCTGCTTCTAGTATCTTATGTACTCAATTTGTAGCTGAATAATTCCTATTGGACAAAGAAGTTCCCAACACAGCGCACACCTAATTTATCTTAGGCCTAAGGTGTAGCGACCCGTGATCTCACAACCTCTTAATTGTAAGATCTTAGACCGTAGAAACATATCAAGGTGATAAAAGCACCTTAAACAGCGGAAGATAAAATTTCTTTTAAATATTAATTAATCAAAATAAAACCCATAATAATGTTCTTATTCTAATAACAAGTTCAGTATGATTAAAGCTTAAACAATCTTAATAAAAATACTAACTGATCAATGTCTCATTTATTTAAAGTCACTAATAACTAGAAAGGAAAACAGCTAATTAGGCAACGAAGTCATCATTGTCATTCAGTCCAGTTTCCTGAACACATCGCCATAGACTCATACATTGTCATCGGCGACACCTGTCTCATCTGATCACCCACATTAACAAGAGGTGTAAGTTTACACTTGTATAGATCAGACATGCAATCCATTGAAGCATAAAATATCAGTCATAGCCATATAAACATTTCGATATATTTCCTGTGTGTGTGCATATAGCATGTATAATCTCAATAAGCTGAAATAAACTGAACATAAATATATATATATCAATATTACATGAGTGTATCTTTTCTTTTAATTTCATCTTGCTTGTCATTTATTGCACGTTAGACTCCGTCCCGCTCAAGACGTTGGGTCTTAATCATGCTTATCACTTGTTTAGTTAGACTCCATCTTACACAAGATGTTGGGTCTAATACATTCTTAGACTCCATCGTGTATAAGATGTTGGGTCTAATGCTTCTTAATCGTGTTTAGTTAGACTCCATCAAGCACAAAATATTGGGTCTAATACATTCTTAGACTCCATCATGTACAAGATGTTGGGTCTAATGGTCGTTGATCATGGTTTGACATTTCATCATATTTTACATGTTTTAGTTGTGCATTATATAGATCATCATGGAACATATAAAATACATAAAAGTGACATCATAATACATAAGCATTTAAGTGCATTTAATCATGGTACATGAATATTAAAGTGTACACAATCATGGTGTATAAATATTACAGTGCATATCATACGATCATAGTGCATAAATATTAATATTTAATGACACTGTTATGAGAAGAACTTGAATATAGAACTTAACTATTCACACTTAATCTATTGCGTTCATGTTTAGGCTTAAACTATTGATTTTAGCTCAATCCATTGATTTCTTAATCCATTGAACTCTATTCATGCTCAATGGATTGATTTCTCAATCCATTGACATAAATCCATGCTCAGGCTCAATCTATTGAGTTTTGCTTAATCCATTGAGTTTTGTCTGTTACCATTTAATGTTCATCCTAAATCGATTGGCATCCAATCGTCAATCAATTGACATAATTATGTATATTTTTTCAAAATAAAATCATTTATTAGTATTTACTTTAATATTCCTCCTCAATCGATTGGCATACAATCCTCAATCGATTAACATAATTCTGTGTATTTTTCTAAAATAATATCATTTAATACTCAATCGATTGACATAATTATATGTACTTTTCTAAAATAATATCATTTATTGGTATTTACTTTAATATTTCTCTTTAATCGATTGACATACAATCCTCAATCGATTGACATAATTCTTTGTATTTTTCTAAAATAATATCATTTAATCCTCAATCAATTGACATTAAATCGTCAATCGATTGATATACTTCTGTGAGCACACATCAAAATACGTCAAATCACATGATAGGATTTCAACCGTCTTCTTCTTAATTAAAATTATCAACATTAAGAATCACCAATCATACTATGCATTCATTTAATCATCCATTCATTATTCATGATAGGATTTCAACCGTCTTCTTCTTAATTAAAATTATCAATATTAAGGATCACCAATCATAGTATGCATTCATTTAATCATCCATTCATTACTCATGATAGGATTTCAACCGTCTTCTTCTTAATTAAAATTATCAACATTAAGGATCACCAATCATAGTATGCATTAATTTAATCATCCATTCATTATTCATTAAATAAACTCACTAATTTATATAAAAATCTATTTAAAAACTAATATTTTAAGTTCAATGAAAAACATGATTTCTCCATACCTAGATCGATCGTATCATCACGATTAGATTAAGATCTCAACAATGATGATGATTTTAGAAGAAGGTGAAGGCCGCTTGAGAATATACGCCAACGTCTCGTCACACTTCCAAAAGAAGGGTTCTAGGAAGATAGATCTAGAATTTCTTCTCTAAGGTCTCTGACGGTTCTATTATTAAGAAGAACTCGGAATAAGATTATAATTTAGGGTTCTCCGTAAGATACTTATTTATTATATTTTAGGGATTATCCAGTGTTAAGCTAACACACCAAGGAAGAGTGTATAAACTTTTACCTCAAAGTCCAAAATAGAGGTTTAGAATATACATAGCAAAGTTTGATCCCTAAACCTCTTATCTAGAACTTAAAGCTTTTAACCAGTAGGCTATTACACAACTTGTGTCTATAAATGACGAAAATAAATATAAGAGCTTGAAAAACTAAAACATGTATTTTTAGATAAAACGTTTTGAAAAGTCAAGGCATGCGAGGAATACGATATTAAACACATACACATATTTTAGGTGTATCAAAGACATAAAATTCAGATCATGACAAGATATTTCTATCATAGTTTTAAGTATTGGCCATATTTGATATATATTGGGGTCGGGTTAAGCTTAGCTGATACGTTATAACCCCGATTTGATATGGGTATAAATATCGGCCTATACTGAGTGATATTTACATCATGCATATCGGTTTATATCTATTAATATCGATTGATATGGTTGATATGTATCCGATACGTACCAAACATAATATACAAAATGCCCCTCGAGTAAAAAATTTCAATTATTTTAATTCATAATTTTTTTTATGATATGAAAATAAAATAGGTATTTTAATATTCGTTTGTTTTGGAAGATTTTTATCAATACGTCACGGCCTATGACCCAGCAGAAATGCCCAAAATGTGTGTTTTAAATCATGTTTAGATTAAATTTCAATTTTTTTTCTTTTTAAAAGGCAATGTTTCCTTAGGCCACATGGCTCCAAAACAAGATTGACACCTCGTTTAGAGGTTAGAATTAGGGTGAGCTTATGATGACGTCTACATGAAACTCTAGAGGCACCCATAATACTAATTTTGTACCCCCTAGAGTTTGGGTACGTTATTGAAATTAATTTTAAAAAAACATTTACAAAATAGTTTTCAAGGCAAAAGTCACCCAATAATTGATTTCAATGGTTGAAATAAAAACTTATTCCACATAGCATTAAAAAAGTGTTTTGAGTGTCATATAAAGCGTAATGTTAAATGACATGATATGCTCATTGTATAATGTTATTAATTTATTATATATAAGAGAGCCAGTTCTGTCCTTCATGGGAGGACCATCTCCGTCTTTCAAAATCCACGTGGAAGTACACATGACACTCAAAATACTCTTTGGTTGCCATGCGAAACACGGATAGACGGTTTAGATTAATTTAAAAAAAAAAAGAAATTTCAAAAAAAAAATTGTAAAAGCATAAGTGGGGGATTGTTATATATATTATTAGTGCAGTAATATATATTTTATTAGATTTATCTCTTCACCGTAAATGTGAAAAGATACAAATCTGGCATCTCTTTATAGTAAATCTGAAAAGGCACAAGTGAAATCGATTTATCTTTTTATGTTCTCTGAAAATACACAAGTTTGGCATCTTTTCACCGTAAATCGGAAAAGACACAACTCTTTGGAAAGACAATGGTTTATGGTTTTCTCTATAAATTGAGATAAGACGTGAAACTATAATAATATCTATTTCTCCTCTTCTCTTGCGTTCTTATTTTTTTTGTAAATCCTTTTGTGTATCAGAAAATCTATATGGCAGGTTCTTTCTCTGAAAAGTGCAATTTAGAAAAGAATATACGATTTTTGGCAAGACGGACTCTGATGTATCCTGAAGGTAGATTCGCTGGATACCCCATTACATCTTCGTTTATTCGACGGAATGAGGGCGTCTATTGTCTGTAAGACAACGTAGTGAACTACGTGTCTCGAAACCATTATCAATACCAATTTTTTAATAATTTAAAGACAATATATCGTTCTAATGGCTCAGAACATAAAATTCATGAATCAAGATCCCATCAAACTTAATCGATTTTACAGGTCAAGTTTCAAAAGATTGTAGTAAAATATACAATTTATCTTGTGACAATTCAAGATTGCTTACGTCTTCACTACACCATGTCCACCAATTTATGAAGCAGAAACAACGGAAAGTACGACTAACGGATGACCAGATGCTCAACTCAAATGACTGAAAGATGATTAAGATTCTTGAGATGACATTCTCAATGCATTGAACAATCGGTTGTTCAACACATTCTGTAATTGCACTACTTCCAAAGATTTATGAGATTCATTAGAGAATAAGTATCTAACTGAAGATGCATGTACAAAGGCTTTTTTACTTTTTCATATTTTGATTTCAAAATGGTTGGAGATAAATTGATTCTTGAACAAGTTCAAGGATTATTGTTTATCGTCGCTGAGATAAAAATCTTATGTATTTAATGAAGTATACTAGACTCAATATAATATTTATAGTGGGGGTATTGAGCAAACAAGAAACCCAGGGTTGGAACATTGGGATATTATTCGTATGACATTAAGATACTTGAAATGAACTATACATTATAGTTTACAATATAGTACCAAATCTGAACTCTTAGAAGGGTTTATTGATCATACTTGAATTTCTGACTCCTCTGATTCAAAATTCGCAAGCGGATGAATTTTTATATTAGTAGGAGGAGCAGTATCTTGGGAGTCTAGAAACAAACATGTTTTCTGATTCAAGTATGGAATTAGAGAGTATAGCATTATTTACGGAAGCTTACAAAAACATTATCCAGAGCTACAGTGTTGAAAATATCGAGGGGGATGGGCCTAAGACTGATATCCTTAAAGGCACAGTAGTTGAAAGTCAACGTAGTAGAGTTGGAGATCTCAAATCCTAAATTAAACGAAATAAGAAATTACTTCGTGACCCATGAAAGTGCACAAAAGTATGTTGCCTATTGGTCATCCTTATGATGTTAAATTTCGTATACATCTCCTGTAACATGAGAGGATGAGTTTAACTCTTAATGATTCTGTAAGCATTCATTTATTAAGGTGATAAAGTAGTTCCAAGAATACCTATAACAGATTCACCTTTATGAGTATGAAAGTGAAGCAGCTTCAACAGAGATTCGATCCTCTCGCTGAGATACTCATGGGATCAGGATTTTAGCTCATTACTGTAAAACACGCGTCTTATGTCACTAATGATTTATGTAATAGTAAGTATATATGTAATTCCAATTTGTTAACAAGTTTTAAGTTCAAGGCTATAAGCTATTTAAAGTTCTTACAAACTTTGAGTTGTATGTACTAGTCAAAGGTTCAAACCGATCGATAGATCTGATGATCCTCAGTATAATCGCTCTTATACACAATTTTTTTTTATTCTGAAACAAGTAGGAGAATGTTCTTCTAAAAAAAAAAGGGGGAGAATATTAGATATATTAGCATAGTAATATATATTTTATGGTTTTAAAATTAAGTCTATAATTATCATTATATAGATTGATAATAATTCAATGGCAAACTTGTAAATATTATCTCGTGTCTTTTCAAATTTGGATATATCTCTTTAGCGTAAATATGAAAAGACATAAGTCTAGTATCTCTTCACAGTAAATCTGAAAAGACACAAGTGAAATCGATTTATCTTTTTACGTTATCTGAAAAGACACAAGTTTGACATTTCTTCACCATAAATTTGAAAAGACACAACTCTTTGTAAAGACACAATGATTCGTAATTTTCTTTATAACTAGATAGTAGGTCCGGGTTAAAAAGACACAACAAAAACTATAATAATATTTATTTCCCCTCTTCTCCTACATTCTTATTTTTTAAAAAAAATCTTTTTGTGTATCAGAAAATCTGTGTGGTAGGTTCTTTCTGTAGAAAGTGCAATCTAGAAAAGAACGTACAGTTCTTGGCAAAATCGGACTCTGTTGTATCCTGAATAGGGCTATCAACGATTTTCTAGCCCGAACCCTAAATCAGGCTCGGGCTAGGCCTAGCCCGATTTTGAAATATTGCGGTCTGAACCCGGCCGACCGGTTAGCTATCTGAGTCGGGTTTCTAATCATTTTTTAAGAGTTTTTTTTTCTTCTAAAGACCCAATTTTTTTGAGGCGGGCCGGGCCAGACCTTACACTTTGCAGCCCGAACCCACCCCAGTTTCTTATCCGGGCCCTAGCTTGGCCCGACCCGTTTATTAAATGCAAAAAAGGCACAAACCCAGCCCGTTGACCATAGTGACAAATTTCGTTTTCGATAATTTTTCAGTGGGGGGTCATTTCGGTACATTTCGGATTAATTTCGATACATTTCAAAAAAAATTCGGGAAAGTTTCGGGGATTAAAAATATATATTCTCAAGCATATATAACAATAGCAGAGAAATAGACAAAGTGCTAGCTTTAGTCCCACATCGTTAAAGCCAAAAAGTGAACTCTTCAACCATCTCTATAAAATTCACACAGCCCATTCACTTATGCGCACAGCCGCGTGGGCTTGGAGAGCAAACTATGCTCTTGCCCTTTAGGCCTTTACTACTATATAAGAATAAAAAGTCCAAAATTTCGTAAATTTTGCTAAAAAAATCGAAATTATCGAAATTTTTGAAAAGTATCGAAATTTCTTCGAAATTTTCGTTTGACCCCCACTTCGGCAATTTTTGCGAAATTAAACGAAATTTGTCACTATGTCGTTGACAACCCTAATCCTAAAGGAAGATTTGCTGGGAACCCTATTGCATTTTCGTTTATTCGACGGAGTAGGGACGTCTATTATCTTTAAGACAACGTAGTGAACTACGTGCTTCGGAGCCATTATACACTACAGCATGTAGTTCCTTCAGGGTTTTAGAAAAAAAATTAAAATTAAAATTTTTTTCTTTATATTTTATGGGTCAAAGATACGAGTTTTTCCCTCAAAATATATTTTATTATTAAACAATTTTGGACGTTGACCACACAATCAATGGTACAAAACAAATATTTATGTTTTTATTTTGGCATATTTTTAAAACACACAAATGACTCGAGTGTAGAATTCAACTCTACGTCTCAAGTGAGGATTCCACTATCGTGTGTATATATATATGAAAGATATTACACATATTACAAATAAATTGAAATTACTTAAGTGCTTGTTTATGCATAAACAAATATACACACCAAATAATGAAGTTGATAGCAGGTCAAGAAAAATATTTCACTACAAAAATAAGGTGTTTCAACGGCACTTGCTGTTAAGGCAATTTTTGGTAGCGACAAGAATAATAGCGGCAGTTTTTTATAGCGACGGGACTAATAGCGACAATTTTTTGCTTAAAAACTGCCGCTAATAGTCTTATATTTTGTAGAGTTTAACTAAAAACAAATTGAAAGTCATAATTGAGATTCCACCTATACAAAGATAATGACAGGAAAGAAAGATTTGAAAAGAGCGATTATTTATGTCCTTAGCTGAAAATTCAGACTAAAAAACCTTGAGCTCCAATGATTTTAATTGTAAACTTTGCACACACTTATTTTATTTTTTCCAAAATCCTGTGTGAATTTTCAATAGATATCTTTCAAACCTATGGGTATAAACTTCTAACATAGTAATTAAATAGGCTGGTGTTACTGCCGCACCCCTTTATAAAGTAAAAATGTTGACTTCTTTGATCGAGATGATAAAAAATTATTTTTCATCTCAATCTTTCAAAAAATATATCTTGAGATCATATGAGACTATTATCAAATAATCAAATATTAATCCCAACAAGTGAAAGTGAATCCAGCGTACCATAAACGTATATTGACTTGAGCATCGAATCAAATAGCCACCTCTTGGATAGATTGCATCCAAAAAATTTCACTAACCCTGCAGCTACAATTATCCGCTGATAAACTTTTGGGTGAACCAGCTAAAATTACTTGGTACAATGATAAAAAGTTTGGGCTGTCAACTGAGTCCCGATCCAAATTAGCCCCATCCATATGCTAATTTGAATTGTCTTATCCGCACAATTTTTGCAAAGAAGCAACCAATCGATTAAGGGGTCGGATCCATTGTATACATACACCCCATAGTTACCAAAATCAGCTTTTGAAACACATTTCTCATGAAATGTCGGAAAATATTTAAAATGCATCTTTTAAAATAATATTTCTACTAACAAATTTTTTGCCCATTTTTTCAACTTTTTTTTGCCTTGGAAGAGTGCACTATCATCTCTGATGGTGCTAAGCATCATGGTGCTGCAAGTCTCATCTTGACAACCAAATTTGGTGGTCTGTACTGCCCTAGTGCACACTCCCAAAGGAACAGATTCTTAGTCATGTGCTTGACATGACATTGTTCTATTATGCTAAAATAAAAAAGAACCGATTCTACACCAAAATGGTGTTTAAATGATCTTACACCATTAATATAATGATTTAAGGTGTGGGTATTCTACACCATAAAAGTGATAGATCATAAATTAAAGGACAATAGACCTAAAAAGCACATTTTTAGAGAGATTTAAACCATCTAATCAGGTGCACTTCGCAGTTGTTCTTAGTTTAAAAGGCTCCTATTAAAATTACAAATAGGATGGTTCACATTTACTTATGGGCATGTTTCTTTGGCTAAAATATATTCTACCAATCGATACCACTTGGGCAATTTAGATTGATTAAAATTATATGAGACATGACATAACACATTAATACTAACCCACACCTGAATGGTATAGCCGTGCAGGATAAAAAGTTTAATTTAGTGGTGTATGATCATTTAAATACTATTTTGTTATTTAAATGTCGGGTCGGAGCCATTACCCCAATGAAAAGGACTTAAATCTCTTGACCATCATTTAATCACGAAAATAGTGTTTAAATGATCTTATACCATCAATGGTTTACGAGGTGGGTGATTCATACCATCAAAGTAAAGATCATAGATTGAAGTGCAAGAGGCCTAAATCTGGTGTTTTAGAGAGGTTTAAATTATCCTATCTGTCTACTCTAATATCATCCATTGCTTTTAGTTTTAATGACGAATATTAAAGTTATTCAATTGGAAGATTCACATCCACTTCCAGGCATTGTTCTTTGGGCTGAGATATGTTCCAGTAATGGATTGCCACTTAGACAATTTATATTAGTCACAAACGTATGCTATTTGAACATGGCATAATGATAAATCACACTTCAGTCTTTCATAAAAGTATGATTTTACTGTTATAAGATCATTTAATTACCATTTAGCCATTGTCCCAATAAAAATAATAGATGATTAAGAAGGATCCAATGGAAACCGTCAACTGGAGTAGGGGGTAGGACCAAGTTATACAAAATCAGCTGATACCGATACGTATCGGTCCTCCAACTTGGTAATGGTATCAGTATCGACCGATACGGGCCCGTATCGATACATATCGATTTGAGCCCAAGAAATGTTTTTTATTTTTTTAAGTTACCGAGTTGTATCAGTATCGAACAATACATATCGGCCAAGTAGTATCTGCCCTTCATGGACTGATACCCGTTACCGACATCGAGTTTGACACCGTGGCTAGGACCCCTCTTGGTTAATCACTTTGTCGTTACAGATTTATTTGCTTACCAGTGACAATAAAAATACTTTCATCATTTATCAAATAAAGAAAAACATACTTTTGTCTCTAGGAGTCGCAAGTGCTAGGGATTAGGAATCGTACCTAGTTAATCATGTTGTCTGTCGAAGTACCCACGGTATCAGTGAGCGTGGACTGGGCCGGGCTTTTGATAGCCCGAGTGAGGCCTGGATTCGAAAGCTCACGGGGCTCAGACAGACTGCAATCGGGGTTGGGCTTTTTATTTTAGCTTAAACATGACCTGAATTGAGATTTGGCCGGGCTGGATTTGGGACTGGCCTTTTACCTTAAATGGGCTTTGGTAGGCCAGGCCCGGGCTCCAGTCGGGTTTTAGTTGGCCCAATTATTTTTTGAGTATCTCTATTGCCCCCCACATAATCTCTGAAAGCATCCATGTCGAAACCCCTTCAAAATTATTAATTGTTTCAGATCAGATGATGAAAATTATTTTTTATCCTGATTTTTCACAAAATAGATCTTAAGATCATGTCGCACTTATCAAATAGTCAATATTTTTTTTTCATATGTCACTGATCCCCAAAAATGCCCATTAATCCTCTGGCAAGGATTTATAGATCATATGGTGAATGGATCATACAATTATTAAAGTTATGATGCGCCTTTGAGGACACTTTTTTTTTTTTTTTTTTTTGTGGAGAATGGCCTTGAGGACTTATATCCTGTTAAAAGCTGACTTACAGGATTTGTAGACCAAACGGTTTGTTTAAGTCAGCTATTAAGGGGGTTCGGTGGCTTAAGAGGTCCTCCATCGGTTGTATAAAATATTAAAATATATATGGTTAAGCATTATTGAAAGTTTGCAACAGAATTTAGATTAAGCCTTGTTTAATAACATGAAAATGTAATTTTACGGTGGAAATATAATTTCATGGTGAAAATGAAATTTAGTTTTCAATTGTTTTTGTTTGATAGCTAATTAAGGAGATGGAAATGAAATTAAGTCGCCCCGCATGAAAATTAAATTTCCATACACTAAATCATTTTAGGAGGAAACCATTTCAATTATTTAAATGACTGAAATTGAGTTTCCTACTAAACAAAATAATCAATTTTTGTCATTGTAAATCTAAAGTTACTTGTAAAATACTTAAAAGCAAAAAAAAATATTTTTTTACCATTAAAAAGTAACTTCAATTTCTATGATCATCATATCGGCACGATTACTATGACTACCACAGTATCTACATCATACTTTTTTTAGCTAATATTTAACTTTGGTCAAAGTTTAAACTTTAATCAAATTTTAATTGGATTTATAAGTTATATAAAGTTTTGACTTTTGATCAAACTTTAACTACTAAAACATGATAATAAGTTGTAAGTAATATATTATCAAATTTTTTGGAGTCAAAGGTTGACTTAAGGTCAAACTTTGACTTTTAATTAAAATTTATTTTTTATTAAACTTAAACTCCAATAATTTGATGGCAAAAAAAAGATACTATCGTGTTGATGTATAATTTGATACTAGATTCTCAATTATATTAGTCAATAGTTTGACCTTTAGTCAAACTTTAACTTTTAGTCAAACTTTGACTTTTACATAAATTTTAATTTTCGTCAAACTCGAAACTTACTTATAAATAGAGTTTACTACTACATAAATTTATATTGTATCAGTACAATTTTTTCTTGGTCAAAGTTTGACTTTTGGTCAAAGTTGGATTTTCTATAAAATATTATAAATTTTTATTAGTGAAATATTATAATTAAAAATATCTATCATTATTTTAATTTATAACTTGAAAATAAATTGCCTCATTTTTATTGGTCGAAGTTTGACTTTTAGTCACAGTTTGACTTTTATTCAAATTTTGACTTTAGTCAAAAGTTGAGAAGTGTATCTTGACAATAGATAATAATTATTATTGTTGTTATTTATATTTTAGTAATGTAAATTTTAGTCAGTCAAAGTTTGATATTTGGTCAAACTTTGACTTTTAAACATAATTTAATTTTTTTGAACTTCTGTATCCCTAATAAGATTATCATTTTTTTAATTTATTACTTCCTAGTACATTACCAAATTTTATTTTACTTTTTTTTTACATTTGATCAAAGTTTGACTTTTTTAAAAGTTGATATTTAATCAAAGTTTTTACTAGTGTAACCTAGCGACGGATATGAATACTGTTATGTTAATTTATAGATTGACGGTAGATTATCGAATTTTTTATTGATCAAAGTTAAAAAATTTAGTCAAAGTTTGATATTTTAAAATTTTTGAATTTTCTTTCAAGTTTAAAATTTCATTTTATTTTAATATATAATACATACTAGCATTTACTACATAGCTTTGTATTTTAGTCTTAAAATTTCTTATTAATCAAAGTTTTTCGTTTGGTCAAAGTTTGACTTTTAATAAAAGTAGATATTTGATCAAATTTTGACTAGTGTAACCTAACGATATATATGAATATTATTATATTAATTTACAGTTGGATTTCTATCCAATAAATCATAATTAAAGTCAAATATTAACCAATAAATTTTTTAATGATATTTTATTACGTTACAAATTAATACATTAGTAATCACTATTTATTACTAAGTTACATATATCAGAGCTTGAAAAGTCAAACTCAAGTAAAAAGTCAAACTTTGATAAAACTTAAAATTTTGATAAAAAATATATATAAAGTTAAATAGCAAAGTTATAAATGTTAGTATCTAATGTAAGTTTATACATTAAAATGAAATTAAATTTTTATAAAAGTTAAACTTTGACCAAGAGAAAATTTTGCAATGTAACAACAAGTTATAAAAGCCCCAACTATAAATCAATATAACGGTATTCATATACATCGTTAGGTTACACTAGTCAAAATTTGATCAAATATTCACTTTTAATAAAAGTAAAACTTTGACTACACGTAAAACTTTGATTAATAAAAATTTTTAAGAGTTAAGTACAAAGTTATATAGTAAATTATTGTATGTACTATAAGGTTACATGTTGAAACAAAATTCAATTTTTAAACTTCAAAGAAAATTTAATTTTTTAAAAAAGTCAAACTTTGACCAATTAAAAATTCGACAATCTACCGCCCACCTACAAATTAATATAATAGTATTCGTATCCATCGCTAGGTTACACTAGTAAAAAATTTGACTAAATATCAACTTTTTAAAAAGTCAAACTTTGATTAAATGTAAAAAAAAGTAAAATAAAATTTGGTAATATACTATAAAGTAATAAATTAAAAAAAAAATCTTATTGGGAATACAGAAGCTCAAAAAAATCATATTGTGTTAAGAAGTCAAAGTTTGACCAAATATCAAACTTTGACTAATAAAAATTTACCTTACCAAAATACAAATAACAGTAATAATCACTACCTAATGTCAAGATACACTTCTCAAATTTTGACTATAGTCAAAATTTAAATAAAAATCAAACTTTGACTAAAAATCAAACTTTGACTAAAAATCAAACTTTGACCAATAAAAATGAGTTAATGTATTTTCAAATTATAAATTAAAATAATGATAAAAATTTTTAATTATAATATTTCACTAATAAAAATTTAACTAATAAAAATTTATAACATTTTATAGAAAATCAAACTTCGATCAAAAGTAAAACTTTGATTAAGAAAAAATTGCACTAATACAGTATAAATTTATGTAATAGTAGACTCTATCTATAAGCAGGTTTCAAATTTGACTAAAACTAAATTTTTGTATTAAAGTAAAAGTTTGACTAAAAGTCAAACTATTGACTAATACAATTGAAAATCTAGTATCAAATTATATATCAACGCGGCAGTATCTTTTTTCGCAATCAAATTATTAAAGTCAAAGTTTAATAAAAGTAAAATTTTAATTAAAAGTCAAAGTTTAGCCTTAAAATCAACCTTTGACCCCTAAAAATTTGATAATATATTACTAACTTACAACTTATTATCATGTTTCAGTAGTCAAAGTTTGATCAAAAGTCAAAACCTTATATAGCATATAAACTCAATTAAAGTTTGATTAAATTCAAACTTTGACCAAAGTCAAATATTAGCTGAAAAGAGTATGATGTAGATAATGTGGTGGTCATAGTGATCATGCCAGTATGATGGTCATAGAAATTGAAGTTACTTTTCAATAGTCAAAAAATATTTTTTTTCGCTTTTAGGTTTTTTACAATTAACTTTAGATTTGCAATAACCAAAAATTATTATTTTGTTAGTAGGAAACTCAATTTCAGCCACTTAAACGGTTGAAATGATTTCCTCCAAAAATGATTTGATGTATGAAAATTCAATTTCCATGCGGGGCGACTTAATTTCATTCCCATCTTCTTAAATAGCTATTAAATAACACCAATTGGAAACTAACTTTCATTTCCATAATGAAATAACATTTCCATGTTATCAAACAAGGCAGGGTCAATGAGTTTGCTTCAAGTGTGGTTGGCCATGTCGGCAAAATTGGAGCTAGGGATGAAGCTTTGAACCGAAGGTGATGCAATTTTTAATTGTAATGTTTTACTCGCAAGCGCACGAATCAGATTGTATATAATGGGTGCGGAGTACGAGATCGTTCCCACGAGGACTAATTTTGAAATATCTAAAAAGACAAGACAATAATTCAAGAAATCCATTAAGATCTAACAGTATTCTACCAGTCTTATGATTTAAGCGATTTGATGATATGATAATTACTGACTACAAAAATAAAACTTAATTGATGATTCAAAAATAAAGATAAAGATGAAGATATTAAATCCTCCCATCTTTGGTCCGTTCTTCCCATAATACAAATCTACGGATTAAACTATGAGATATACCATTGAGAACAAATATCTTTTATGGAAGATAAATGGTCAAAAACCCTGATAGGTTCCACGCTGCATCCCTCCAATCAGGACTTAGATGATTTTCATATATAGATCTGAGATCAAGGGCATGGCTCGGCACACTTGATCTCAGATTCAAATAAAAATCATCCCCAAAGTGGGTAAAAATTTCAACAATAATACCAACATAGATCTGAAATCAAGGGCATGACTCGACACACTCGATTTCAGATTAGGGAGTAATTAAGATAAAATTACCATTACAGATCCAAGATCCAGGGCATGGCTCGGCACACTCGATCCCGGATTATAATCGTAATTAGATCCACACGATGAAAGCAAAAAGACCATATAACAATTATTGGGTAAAATTACCGTCACAGATCTGAGATCTCGGGCAAGGCTCGGCATACGCGATCCCGATTAGTGACGGGGATTTCATCCGTTCTTGATAACATAACAACCATAAAATAAGATCTCATATTTTAATCTTAAATTTATATTATTAAAAGTACATCCCTCAGATGGGAATCATTAGATCCCCATCCTTACGAATTTAGCCACAATATAGCAATTAAATGACATAAATAAATAAGAAAGAGAAAATAACATTAATTTAATGAATTAAAAATACCTCAACTTCAAAAGAAATTACTTTGATCCAAAAGTACGATAGTCTTCAAAAATGAGAATAATGCAGGAATAAACTTGAGCAAAAATATAATAAACTGGAGGAATGAGTACTGGAAATTAAAGGAACAAAGCTCTCAAAAAGGAATAAATAAAAACTCTATATTTCTATGTCTAACTATGAAAAAGAAAAGCAAAAAATTAAAACTCTAATCTCCTATCTCCCTAATTTCTCCTTCTCCCTCGAAGTGTTTGAGTCGCTTTAAATAGATTCTCGGTCGCAGGAGTCTCCCCAGCTGCCAATTTAGGGTCGATGCATCGACCCTACAAAAGAGGCTCAAAATCAGCTTTAAAGTAGTCAATTCCGTGTCAGACTCTCCTTCTCCTCGATTAATCGACCAAAAGGGTTGATGCATCGACCCCCAGAAATCCGTGAATTTTAGCACACTTTTTATATCAGACACTGCTTCGGTATTTCAGCCATAACTTTTTGTCTCAAACTCGGATTGAGGTGATTCTTGCGCCGTTGGAAAGCTGACGAAAAGATATATAACCTTTGAGTTTTGAAAATTTCATAATTCGGCCGTCTTGAAGGTCCAAATGTAGCCGCAAGTCGCACCAAGTTCTCGATGACCCAAAGTTACAGTGTTTTGACATTATTTTCAGAATTCTTGGGTTGTTTTCCACACTTAGCTTGTATTTACCTGAAACACTTCAAATCTAATAATCCTCATTAGATAGCTTTCATCGGACAGCTAAATATAGGTATTTAGGGGTGAAATATCATCATATTTCAGTACTCATCAGAAGGCCGAACTGAAATTGAGGGTCCTGAATCGGACCGAACTGCAGTGAAAACCAACACAAACCGAATGGAACCGAACCTGAATTCGGTTTGGTTTCAGTTTGGGTGGCTCGAAATTGAAAACCGAGGGGTTAGGTTGAGTAAATAAATAAAAAAACCCGAAAAAAAATTTAAAAATATACCTTAAAAAAAAGTATGTATTTTACTAACATCGAACCAAATTGGTTTCGGTTTCAAAAAAAAATAATTAACCGAATGGGTTTTGGTTCAGGTTGGGTTTGGGGTGTAGCGAATCGAACACTGAAAAATTTGGGTTCATGTCGCTACACTGAACTTGCATCGCTAATTGGAGGTGAATAAAGAGAATTGAACAATAAGGTTCAGGGGTCAACGAGTGTCACATCCCGAAATTTTACCCCATCCCGAGGGTCTAGAATTTCGAGTTATGACTCGCACATATCCCGGATATACTAAGCAGACATACGCCTAATCAGAGTTATCGCGTAAATATGGTTTCACAAAATATGTGAAAGCCAACACATAAAGGTGAAAATAAAAGAACTTATAAATACTAGAATAAAAGTAATGAATCTGAATAATCCACCAATAAAATACTAACGAAAGTCAGAGACAAATCCGATAAAATAAATGATAATAATAATGACCAAATCTACTACAAAATCTGCAATGATCAATATCCGGCACTCAGATCGAAATCATCACCGTAGCTACGGGTGTCAACGGGTCAGGTTGGGCCGAGTTCGGGCTGGAATTTCACTCGGCCCGTTTTAAAAAATAAAAAAAATTGGGCCCAACCCGGCCCATTTAGCTAATTGGGTCGGGCCGGGCTAAGCCCGTTTATGAAATCCATAGCCCGAACCCGGCCTAGTTAGCTATTCGGGCAGGGCTTATAGTTTTTTAAAGGGCGTTTATTAAAAAAAATAAATTCAAGCTAAACGGGCCAGGCCGGGTTCAGGCCGGACACTTTGCCACCCAAGCCCAGCTCGATTCTTATTCGGGCTTGGCCCGACTCGGCCCATTTAGCTGAAATACAAAAAACTGGGCCTGAACCTGGCCCATTCGGGCCGGGTTTGACCCGTTGACAACCCTAACCGTAGCCTTCCTGTTACTCATCTCCGTCGCTCTCCCAAGACTCCTGGTACTCAACGCCCGCGGAATCAATTAAATTAGCGTCAGTGGGATCTGGATAGCCGGCGTCTACTACACCAGCGTAATCACCTGCAACTGTTAGATTATCGTGGGATGAGTTTACCCAGTCACGTAAACTCAGTGGATGCACCATCAATCTACCCCATACTACTTAGGTACATTGTGGGTGCATCTTGTGAGTGATAAACATAATATCTCAAAGCCAATAGTAAGAGAAAGATAAAATTATTTGCATATAGTAAAATTTCATAAATGCAAGACTATGATCTGGACACTCATATCCTAATGTATCTCACCATATCTCATAATATATTATATCATGTCTTATTATCATTCTTACACATACGTCTGTATATCGCATGAACGTAACTAATATACTCGTAAAATTCTAAATGACCTATGTTAGAGTCGATGCTCGAGCTATCATGGGAGGATCAACATAATATCATACCACCATATCATAACGCCCTCGTATCATACTCATACTTCACCATCCAGCCAATCGGGAGACATAATAGCCAAACTCACTCATAACATACTCATACTCATAATCTCTCCCAGAGATCCGTCTTGGCTGAAAGATGTTGTTGCCCTTACGGTAGCTATGCAAGGAACGACACATACGGAGACTTAAATTCTTAATCTTTTGCTGGCCTACACAGCTGTGTCTTATTATCGTACTCGAATAATAACTTATCTGATCTCATACTCATATCTTATCGTACTTTTACACTTAATCCTAGGACAAACTATAATGAGGTAATTTTCCTAAATCATGCTTCCCAAGGACAAGATTTCGTAGTAACCTGTATGTACTTGTGTGACAGCCCATACTACCATAGATGGTTACATTCGTACATAGACGCTAATATATAAAGTTTTACGTAACCGTAAAAGAAACCTCACCACAGCTAAGGCCTATGGTTGAACCTCGTAACTTATCTCATAATTTATACTCTCATATTTGAATTCGGGGTGATCGAGTCACCTTATATGCCACCGTATACGAGCTTACACTGAATTCGCACTCACCCGACTCGTCATGGGTCCCATTCCATCATGAATTATAAGGCATGCGAATATGGTGTATTTCTTGCTTCGATACCATCTTAGTGAGCCACTACGCCCAAGCATAGACATGATCTCATACACACTCGTACCTTACTCATAACTCATATAATGTAATTCAAATAAAAACACAGAAAGTCAAACGTGCAGAAAGATTTATATTAGGTTTTCTTATGTTTATATATACATTTATTTACACATATTCCAATACAATATAGAATAGGATAGTCATAAGTGTATTCTCGATAACGGGAAGGTCGGGATTCGATGCTCACGAGGTGTCGAATTCCTAATACTTCGTCTTATCGAAGTAATCGCGTTGAAGAGATAAAAGTGATATTTAGATATATTATTATTTATTATTATAAAATATTTAAATTAAATATTATTATTTTAAAACTTAAGTGCATTACGACCATCGATCGAAAAGTGCAAGTAATTAATGTGCACTAAGTTTTGATCATGTAAACGTAGAATTTATAGTGTAATTAAGGTTATATGTTTGGACGAGAATCGATTGATTAGTTTTGGAATTGATCAATCGGTCTTAATTGTGTTATATAAACTATTCAGTTCGGGTTCGGATCAATCGGTCGATTTTTAAAATCGATCAGTCGAATTTAATAAGGTATATGCAGTCAGTTTCACTTAGAATCAATCGATCGAATCTAAGGTTGATTCGATATAGTATGGTGGTACTTGTGTGTTATAAGGCAATTTATATTAATAAAATAGCCTAATACTTGAGTGTCTTGACATATATAATAATATAATAGCTATATAATATAATAGTTATATAATATAAATTATATAATATTTTATTAGATACTTAACACAAGTTAAAGGAGCTTTAGAACCCCATATGTGCCTTGATCATAATATTATATAAAAACAATGATTGAATTATTATAATTGATTATAATATAAGATAACATCCTTTAATATAAAGTATTATTATAACTGTTCCATAAGGACTATGACTATTCTATACAGTACCATTCAGGCAAGGCTAATGTAATAGCAGATGCCTTGAGTCGGAAGGGTTCAGCTCAGTTGGCTAGTTTGATTTTGGGTTTTTACAGATGGAAGTTATTTGAAGATCTGGCACTATATGATGCGAATATTGAGTCGCAAGCTACAGGAGCCTTTTTGGCAAACATTTCAGTGAGACCAGTGATATTTGAGCATATCCACGAGCTACAGATGAAAGACCCGGCTTTAACCAAGATTCGTCAAGATGTGATCGAAGGCATCAAACCGGACTTCTCAGTGAAAGAAGATGGTTTCTTATTGTTCAAGGGTTGTCTCTGCATTCCGGACAATGCCGATCTACAGCAAACTATTCTCGATAAATCTCACAAGTCCAACTATGCGATTCACCCTGGTAGTACGAAAATGTATCAAAATTTGAAAAAAAATTACTGGTGGAGAGGTTTGAAATAAGACTTGGCAGAGTACGTGTCGCGGTGTTTAACGTGCCAGCAAGTGAAGATCGATCATAAACACCCTACAGGGTTATTACAGCATCTACCTATACCGGAATGGAAGTGGGAATGATTCTTTATGAACTTCATCATTGGGCTACTGCATACTGCAAAGAGGTACAATGCCATTTGGGTAGTTGTCAATCGATTGACCAAGTCAACGCATTTCTTGCCTTACAACATGATGTACACGGCGGGAAGACTGGCAGAGCTATATATGGGCAGACAGAGCGGGTCAATCAGATCATTGAGGACATGCTTAGGGCGTGTATGGTAGAATTGCAAGGATCATGGGATCAACACCTACCGTTGATTGAGTTTGCCTATAACAATAGTTTTCAGACGAGTATTAGCATGACACCATATGAAGCTCTTTATAGACGGTGATGTAGATCGCCTATCAATTGGGAGGAAACCGGTGAGAAATTTATTTTGGGACCCGAGATACTTGAAGATAATGTCACCTATGTTCGGATGATAAGGGCAAAACTCAAAGTGGTTCAGAGTAGAGAGAAAAGCTATGCCGATATCAAGCTAACGAGTGTAGACATTAAAGTGGGTGTACATGTATTTGTAAAAGTATCGCCTATGAAGGGCGTGATGAGATTTGAGAAAACAGGGAAGTTAAGTCCCTACTATCTTGGACCATTTGAGGTTCTGGGTTGAGTAGGGGAAGTTGCTTACTGCATTAGATTGCCACTGCTATTTGATCAGGTACACAATGTGTTCCACGTATCTATGCTCAGGAAGTATCTTAATGGCCCTATTCACGTGTTGAGCGGCCAATCATTAGAGTTGCATGAAGACATGAGCATGATAGAAGAACCGGTGGAGATATTGGATCGAAAGGAACAAGTGTTGCGGACAAAAGTGATTCCATTAGTGCTTGTTCGATGAAGAAATCATCCGGCCGAAGAAGCTACGTGGGAACGAGAGGCCGACGAAAAAACAATATTCGGACTTGTTTGCGACAGCTTGAGAGTCAAAATTTGTATCACCGCAAGCATGTTTGCGGATTTAAACCATATATTGTAATCCAATGTGGACCTTTTGATCAATTTATTCAGTAGAGAGAATTTCAATCTGCATCATGTTCCTAATACAAATGTTGAATGCGTGGTTAGGATTCATCGTTTCCATGCAATGGTTGTGAAGTTATGCTTCACAAAATCGCTGACCAACTGGTCATGTATTATAAAGAAAACAAAGGAGACAAGAAGCAACAATCAATTTTGGAATCTGATCAAAACCGATTAATCGATTTTCAAATCGATTAATTGATTTAAAAATTTGATTAATCGATTTTGGTCGATTAGTCGACTGGCATACGCCAGTGCGTAAAGATTGAGTGGAGGTTCAGAAAATTACTAAAGTGTAATTTCGATTAATCGATTTTGGATTTCGATTAATCGATATTGGAATTCAATTAATTGACTAACACATGTCAGTGACTTGAGAATTTTAGAAAAATTTAAGGACATTACGACTTCGATTAATCGAAGTGAAATTCGATTAATCGATTTGGGTAAATCGATGAATCGATTTGGTAAATCGATTAATCGACTGGCACGCACCAATGAACTGGGAGGCCTAGATATTATAAGTGGCCACGATTTCGATTAATCAAAATGAAGTCGATTAATCGATTTTGAGTTTCTATTAATCGATTTTGGAAATCGATTAATCGATTTCGCGCGGCTGGAGTAAGTTTTTAAAAATCAATTAATCGATTTTACAAATCGATTAATCAAATCGGGCCTATATATATATAACGAGGAGGATTTCTCCCCATTTGAAAATTTTGGGGTTTTATTCTCTTGCGCGCCATTTCGTCGTCCTTCTCGAGCAACCTTACCAACCTAGGGTTTTATGGTTTATGATCGATTTCGGATTGAAATCGTTGTCGTTTGGGATCGAATACCTAAGGTAAACCCTAGATTCGAGCTTTTTCTTAAATTTGAGCCATTAAACCCTAGGTTTTCTTTATTTTTCTCTAACATACCGCCTCGAACTCGCTTGACCACGAAGCAAGCCGCTTCGAAGTTCCCGGTCCAGCGTAAGAACGTCACACCGCCACCACCAACACCATCGCCCGTAAGAACCCCATCCCTATCGTCATCGGATACCACATTCGGTTCGACAAGCGCGTCGTCGCGTGAATCCACACCGACGATACCACCACCGCCCATCAACATGACACAACCAAATGAGTGGTGGGCGGCAAAGACGTTCGAAGATGAGTATATCTTCGATGAAAACTTGTTTACCGACCCCGACGTCAAGGGTGAGACCAAATGGGCTAGGAACTACTTGGTCAAAGCAGGCCTCGGTAACTTACTGACACCACTCCACGGGTGTTATTACCCTTGATTAGTCTGCCTATTTACCAAGGCTTGGCGGAGGGTCTAACCAATGACATAGTTACGACCAAGATTGATGGTCGTGACTACACCTTCCCCCGTCGCCACATTCACGAAGCCCTCGAGTGTTATTTGGACTTCATACCCGAGACCACCCTCTTCCCACCATTTACGAAAGAGGTGAGATTTGAGGAGATTATGACTGAGATGACCAAGGGGAAGAAGGGATCGGAATCGTCCATTAGACAGGTCTATTTGCCCCATTACATTTGGATGTTTGATTCTATAATCAAGTGCAACCTCTACCCGATGCGTCATGATACCGAGAGGGTGGAGTTGGTCCAACAGGCCCTATACACGGCATTCTGTGGCCGTTGGATCGATGCCACCAAGATCGTCCTAGAGGGGATGGTCTATATAAAAGGGAAGTTTATGAAGGGTCATCTACGACCTAAGGAGAAGATGTCGTACGCTTGCCTCATTTCGAGCATGCTGGAGTGCTATTCCGACACTCCAGGGTACGTCATCTCACCCCATGAGGAGAAGGCTACCGACCATATGAAGCACTACTTCATTGCTTCATGGGATCGTAGCTACAGATTGTTGAGGAGGACCCTACCGATTGGGGGCCTAGCACCAGCAGCAGCAGTAGCACCCCCACCACCACATCAAGACTCGCCAGTGGGGGGAGCACCACCCGTCATCCCATCCGCTGAGGGAGCCCCATCTCAGACCTCAGTACCAGCTGGGAGGCAACCCACAGTGCCACCTCCTACCACATCCGCTACGCCACCGTCGCAGTCAGCGGCAACCACACCTACATCCATGTATCGCGGACGAGCGGCTCGCCCAACGCCTACGATCAAGGACGTGTTGGCCCGGATGAAGGCCAACAACCAGATGATGAACCGACGGATAGACTTCCTGATGTGCCACACCATGCGGTACATCTATCCTCAGGACTATCGTCGCCGTCTCGCACAAGAGGAGGGGACTGCTGGTTGGACCGCTTTCCACTCGAGTGCAGCTTTTCACGCGAGTACCCCTGCTACCGACGCGTCTGGCTTGGTGCCACCACAGCCAGCTAAGATGAGCCAGCCTGACCGGCCAAAGCAACCAGCCCAGACGGAGCAGCCAACCCAGACAGAGCAGCCCGCCCCAGCACCAGATCAGCCGAGAGAGGGGACGGCGTGAGCTTAAGACGAGGATTTTCTTTTGTCGCTGATTTTTGGAGTTTTGATTGTAATTAAACGGATGTAAGTGAACAAATTGTAAATTTTGGGAACTGAATAGTGAAATATACATCATCATTTTGGAAATTCCCTTGCATTACGTTATATTCTTGTATTGTATGATATCTAGTTAATTTCTCGTGATCGAGTACGTGACACCACCGTGTGTGGGATACCCAAGCGCCGCACCTTTGAGTTTATTTTCGAGGACGAAAATTCCCAATGTAGGGAGAATATAATATCCCAAAAATTTGAGCGTTAAATAGTAAATTCGGGATTCGTGCCCGACTGGTCGTAGGTTTGACCAAGTGATGGTCAAACAGTGGTCTCATGAAGTGATAAACTAATGTGATGTAAATTTTACCTAAGTGTAGTATATGGTGTGAGTTTAAGGCCACATACACTTATCTCTGGTATATGTGCTTAACACCGAAACTTGAGAGAGGATATAAGGGTTCAATAACCTAGTTTTCATGGTTTGATTGGTAAAGAGAGTTAAGAAGAGAGATAGAGAGAACCAAAGTGAGTAATGGTTAGGAGTTATTGTGGTTGATTGAAGGAAGAGTTTCAAGCATTAATGTCGGATTCAACGCGTGGAGGATCGTTGAAGCAAAAGCTGGAACCCTAACCATTCAAATCAACCATTCAATCAATTAGGAGATTGATTTGAGGTGAGTTTTATTAGAATTAAATACATAGATGTTTGATGGTTAAATTCAGTCAAGTGTAGTTAAAATCATAGAATTAAATGGATAGAAAGGAAAGAAAAAGAGAGAGAAAAGATTTGGAAGAACAGCCCGAAAAGGGGCTGAGTTCTGGCCAAATCGATTAATCGATTTTGGTCTAGAAGTAAAAAAAAAATAAGAATGCCCGATTTCGATTAATCAATCTGGAAATCGATTAATCGATTTTGAAATTCTATTAATCGATTTGGAAATCGACTAATTGACTTAGTACCTCCAGTGGCTGGAGAGATAAGGCTTGAGAAAATCGACTAATCGATTTTGAATTTCGATTAATCGATTTGGGATCGACTAATCAATTTTGGATTTTCGACTACTCGAATTGAGAATCGATATAACCATTTTGGGGAATTCGATTAATCGATTTTGAAAGTCGATTAATCGATTTTGGCAGTTTCACTGGACTTCTTAATTGGACCTTGGGGTTCATGGATGGTATAGGACCTTCTCTATTGTATCTTCAGTGATATATTGCATGTGTTATAATGTACCATAAGTGGTACATGTGAGAGCAAACATAAGGAGCCGTGTGGGACCTTGATGCTTAGACCTTCAGAGACCTGAGATAGGGAACACCTTGAACATGTACTTTAATTACAAGAGCATGTATGTAGTGAAATAGAAATCAAATTGAAAATATTTTAACTGTGTAAATCTTTATAAAAAGGGTGTGTGTGTGACACCAAAAAAGTAAATGGGAATGAGACATCCCAAGGGGATGAGAAAGTGATAAAGGCATCAGTGTGATGCGAGCAATTTAGACATCCCAGAGATGTAAGCAAGATTGGATAACTATGGATAAGGCCTAACTGATATAACGTAGCACTTTTACACAGTAAATAATTATATGTAAAGCATATGTTATTTTTATTATTTTAGGTTTGAATAGAATACCCCACCGACGTGGCGGAATACCCACGACTGACTCGGCAAGATATCTGTGACCGGTACGACGACTAATCCCTACACCGGTACGGAGGTTTGTCTGTACACAGTAAGCATATCCCAAGGATGTTGAGATTAGATTTAACCCCGCCGCCTATGGGAAAGGGGCTTGAATCTTATTTCCAGGGAATACATATAACAACTGTCTATTTAAATAACGATTGAGGGTATTCCATCGGGGCTTGATGCTATATTGCTCGGGGACTACTTAAGTTGAAGATTTAAGTTTTGCTTTAGGCCTAATCAGTGTAATTCATGAACAGTCTGAGAATAAATGAAATATGCAAACCACCAGTAAACTTCAAAGCATAATTGTCATCTTTTAAACTGTTTTTCCAGTAAATGCATGGATACATCATGCTTAAAATATCATGGAATATATGCGAGATTTTGACTTATATGTTCATTGTGTTGTTCCCTATTGAGCTAGGGTGTAGCTCACCCTTTAGACTATACGTCGCAGGTTCAGTGCTAGCAGCGGCCGAGGCTTCAGGAGACGTGGATCCGAGTGATTCGGATTATATGCCTAGGGACGAGTTGGAGCCCCCTCCTGAGGACTTCTTCTAGAAGACTCCGCTGAGTACTTTGAGAAAATAGTTTTGAGAACTCATTGGTACGGCTTGGTATGTCAAACCTTTATTTTAATAAACAATATAATTAACTGATATATTCTTTTTGGCGAACCATCTGAGGTAATCTGTTTATCACTGATGGTTCAGATTGGTTCTCTTTTCATGCAGTGGCATGAAAGTAGAACTGTCTTTTGACTTTATACTTAGAATAGTATTTTACTTCCGCATCGTGTAGTTATTATTCTATTTTGTCTTAATATTGCTTGTTATACCAATGTTCCGTACATAGTCATGGGGCACGGTCTAGAGGATCGTGTTGATGGCACAGGTTTCGGGGTACCGAAATCCGGACTGTCACAGGTTTATAATGTTAAAGTAACATAGTAATTAAGTGATTTATTTTATATGGAGGTATAATAATAATAATAATAATATATTAAGTGCATCATATTTATTAATTTTATAACACCGTATGGGATCGCTTTCTCTTTACATATATATTATATCATAATATAAAAGCTACTTTAAATAGTTTAATGACATCTTCTAAAAGGTGCCTTAAATATTTTCGTATTATTTATTGCATGTCAACGTTAGATACAGTGATTTTTGTTTTGAGACGGACGTTAGATACAGTGGTTGATGGAGGTGTAAATTGGTAGAGCGTGAAAACTAACATTGTTCAATTAACAATTTGTCGCAATATTTTGAGTAGATCCGAGTTTCAAACTACAAATTTTAATCCCTAAGCAATATTATATCAAAATAAATTTATGATTTATTTAATAGCCCGTCGATACGTGATCGAATCATATCCTACGCGACGGGATCTGAGAAGAATGAAATAGATGGATGGGTACCCACCTCTTGAAGTGTGATCAGCAAATCGACGGCAATTAGGGCGATAGAGAGCAGGTCCATGCAATGGCCCGTCCACGATTTCGCCTTCTTCACCTCAATCTTGATGGTAGAAAAATAATCAATGTGATTCTTGTGGAAGAACACACTATATTTTTAAGAGAAGAGATGAAAGGGTTTTTAGAAAATAGGTGGGTGGAGGAGTTGTGGCAGTTAGGGTTTTTGAGAAGGAGAAAATAAAGAAAAGGCTAGGGTTTTTCTTAAAGAAGAAAAGTGAAAAGTCTTATACGTACTTTAATCTTAAATAGAGTTCTCCTAATTAAGTTAGGTTTCGGTGTGAAGCACTAACACCGTGCTTGGTGTAAAACCAATCTAACACCATAAATTTAATTTTTAAAAATAGGGTCGTTACAACGAGTCAAACAAGATCTGAAGATAATCTAATAATACCCTATATACCCACAATGCCCCAACGACAGCGATTGGCAACTGAGGCTTCCACACGGGGTATCAGAACTTATCAATTTTATGAGAGTTTGTATTACGTGCTCCACTCGGGCACGTCCATCAGTGTTAGGGTCAGTCTCTTTCTGCCAGAATAAACTCCTCTAGCGAAGTGTAAAGTTATTTTTGATCACGCAAATCAGCAAAAGAAGGATTTTGAATTTTTAGTGATTTGTCACTCGAAAATATCTGTGCAGATCCCATGGTAAGCAAAGGCGCGTGATGGTGTTTCGTTTCATGATGATCTTAGATAGCTAAAATCTTTATATCATGGCCTTCAAATTAAAGGGCTTAGATGGTGTTTCACATGACACGGATCTATAACATATCAAGTCTTAATTCTTAGACGATGTGCTACAGTGCAAATTATGTGTGCAAGTTGTAGCTCCGTTTCGCAGATCGTGGGGCAAGACCAATGTACAAATCCTGTCATGGATTATTGGCATGGATCTAGGGTTCTCAATAGGCCGGATTAGAGCCGTGCTGGGGTTCAACCCGGTCCTAACCTACCCGGGCCAGGTTCCCAAATTTTTCAAAGCCTAACAGTGATGATCAGCTCAATCCGGCTCCCTACTAAGCCGGGCAGTGGGCATTTTTCCGCATTTTTATTTGTTTTTCTAATAAATTTTGGTTGGGCTATTTTTTGGGGGGCTGTTTTTATGCGTTATTTTTTCTAATTAAATTTGGTTGGGTTTAGGTTGTTTTTTTCTAATAAAAGTTTCAAGAAGGTTAAAATTTTAATTAAATAATTATATTAATATTATAGAGGCTCAAGTACATGTTTTTATTTAAATATTTCATTTTAATTTGTTGCACAATGGTTATAGCGGACAACGATTAATCTTAGTGATTTAAGTAAAGGGAGCTATCTCTTGCGCACATTTTTTAAGTGATTGTACCGAATTTAAGGAAAGACTTGGTATTTTAGGGATATGTGATATGTAAAATTGCAGTACGGGTCGTCTGATTTGTAGTTCATGATCAATAGATACTTGCTACATAAAATTGGAGCAAAACACGATACTTGTCATATAATCTATTGTAGTCAACTGTTGAATGATATAATAGCCTTTGACTCCATTTAATCAAATGATGAAAATTATATTTTGTTCCAATCTTTCTCAATCGATATCTTTAAATCGTGGCCTTCAAATCAAACGGCTTAGATAGTGTTTTCATATAATAAAGGTCGCCAAACTTGCAAGTCTTTCTTTTAAATTTGGTGCAATCACTTGAAAAGCGTGTTCAAGTAGTGGCTCCCTTAAGTAAATTATAGTTAATTAAAAGGAACTTTTTTTTATAACTTTAAAAGGATATATATATATATATATATATATATATATATATATATATATATATATTTGGGTCAGCTTTTGGAACACTCAACTCAAGCCCGGCCCCGATTGATCCGGGTTGTAACATATTTAGTCTAGTCCGGATATCAGGCCGGGTGGCCGGGTTTGGTTGATAGAAAGTACCACTTTTTTGGGCCGGGTGCGGGCAAAAATTCGAGCCAGTCCGGCCCATTGAGAGCCCTACATAGATCCCATTAAAGAGAGCTGATTTTCTATATTTCCAACGCCCTGATGTATAGTTAGTAATCCCTAGCGGTGTAGCCAGTATTTTCCTTCGGTGGGCTTAGTCATGATCCACAAATGATATTAGTTCTTTGACCTTTGATTGAGTTAGTGGATCTAGAGCAGGGATGCAAGTTTGAAACCTAGCAAACCTAAATTTTTTTATTTTTTTTCATGGAACTAGCAAACCTAATTTTAAAAAAATCCGACCAAGCCAAACTGGTACGAATTGGACTGAAGAGTAAAAACAAAATTGAACGGTACGGATTCTGAGTTGGTTCAGTTTCTGTTTTAAGTGGAAGAAACCGAAAAATTAAAATAAAATAACCAAAAAAAACTGAAAATTAAAAATATCAGCAAAAATATCAAAACTAAATAATAAATAAGTGAAACCAAACTAAAACTGATCCAAACCAATTTTTTCCTATTTCAGCTCGGTTACAGAATTTGAATAAAAAAAACCCAAATCGAATTTGATCTGTTTCATTTGGGTTCGGTTCATGCTGAACCGATCCGAAAACAAAAATTTTATTTTTCGGTTCAGCTTGATTAACCGAATCTACATCCCTAGGCTAATCTAAGATGCAAGTTTGGGTACCCGACTGGAAACGAATTTTTTCGGTTTCTCCTGAAACCGATTTCAACTCAAACCAAATTGGTTTCAGGTTCGGGTAACCGAACTTGACCCAGCTCAGAACCGAACCCGACTCGAAACCCAAAAAAATCAGGTTTTTCGGTTCGGTATTGGGTATTTTCATAATTTTTAGCTACTTTTTAGGTTTTTTAGGGTTTTTTGGATTTTTCTTGATTTTCTCATCCTACATAATCTGTTTCGGTTTTCACCAACTAAGACCGAAACCTAACCGACCCAGAATAGGTTCAGTTCAGTACATGTCCGAATCGTTGGGCACGTTCAGACTGGTTCAATTCTTGCAGTTTTCAGGTCGGGTTCGGGTTTCAGGTGGAAACTTCCATCCATAGACAAATCACAATACATCACTTTTCCAATCAGTAGTTAGGCCAGGTCACACCATCTCTTATTCGATCACGCTAGTTGCATGATGTATCTTTTGGGGATCCAAGTGACCCACGTATTAATCTCTCCCACCTTCACATTTTGCTTAATTTCTTCAACAAAAGGAGAAAGGCCAAACGTAAGAGCAGCACTTGTCGTGAGCCGTGGGATTTTCAGACTCTGAGGGATAAAGGACGGCTCATAATCATGGATATTATAGCTATTTGAACTTGTTATCTTTATGGACGGTGGCAGCAATTCTCTTTACAAGACTAGAAGTCTAGAACTAAATAAACGGTCTGGTGGGCCGCCTACCGTTTCTTTAAATCTTTTGATAAGGATATTCAATTAGACACGCGGACGAATCTCACTCCATCCACATACAATATGGGCACGTTGATTGCAAGTAATGCGATGCGTTTTAACTTTTAACCCTCGTCCACGTGTAACTATGGTTTCAAATATCAGAATCGGTCAACTCAAAATCGATCCCAATCAGTTGTTGGTGGATTGGATCATGCCTTTCCAATGCCAAAAAGTTTGAGGGCAAAATAAATAAACATTTTTTAGTTTAAGATGTCATAGAAGGTGTTTATAGCAATCGCTAATGATTCCAATTTAATGTATGAATTTTTCCATTGGCCAAGCATTTGGACAAATTTTATAATCACCTAAAATCATAATTTTTTGAAACATTTAGATAATTTTATGGGGGTTTTACATAAAGGCGTCCTGCGCTGCTTTTATTTCAAAAAAATAAGACAACCACTTTTTGTTCCTTAACCGCACCTCGGCATACGAAGAACAGGTAGTCAATCGTACATATGAATCCAAGTATGGCACAGGTCAATTAAAATCACCTATTACAATTGTACCCTTGTCAAAAACTCCCACTTTAGTTGATCGGTCAGGCGACAACGAATAGAGATCTAACAGTTTAAAATCGTCATAGAGGTACCTAATCTGCCGGAATCTTTATGTAAGGGACCAAAATTAGTTGATTCCTCTTTTTCGGTGAGCGATTATCTGAACGCTAAAAAAAACGGTGCAGGAGAAGTCAGCAAAACGGTGCAGAGAAGTCGCCGAAACGCAGCGAGAAGTCGCTCTAATTGCCGGTTGGATGGGTGCTAAGTTTGATATGATGTCTATTCGTGGTCGGAGAAGACGGCGATAGCCAAGTTCTCCTTTCGCCCCTTCAAATCTACTATGGGGTATATTAGTAATTTCAAAAAATATTAGGAGCATTATAGTCCTTCAAATGCACTTTATACGGGTGAATTTGTTATCAAAGACAACAGTGGTAAACCCACGTATCCACACCTTATAACTACGGCCCATATGGGGCGCTGAATAATAATAATAATAATTCCACCTTTCTTGTGATAAAAATGTTTTAGGAGCATTTTTTTATACTTTTCTCTAATTTTTTTACTATTGCAACCCGTATGCATTATGTACAATAGGGCTCTAAAGATAATTCTTATTGTTCTTCACCTTTTTTTGTCTATGAAATTTGGTGATTCCAAAGAATGCCTCTAAATTCACGTTTTAATGCGATAGTTGCCATATGATTCAAGGGCATTTCTTGGGGATTTATGACACTTGTAATAAAAATAATAATAACCGTATGATAGGTGAGTCACGATCTCAAGATCCATCGTGTGGAATGACTGGGTGAAAAACAATCTCTATCATTTGATATGAAGCAATCAATAATTTTCAAGAGGTTTGGTACATTGGCACTTTTAGAGAATGTGTGGGCGCGAAAAGAGAGGTACCCAATATATAATGACTCTCACTCGAGCCGTCCACATTTGAAATCACTTCAACTCAAATAGGAGCTCGAGTCATGAGCTTATGTCTCATGACTCTAATTAAAAAATCATTCTCTTATGTAAATTTTAACAAGTCCATATCAATTCCAAAAGTGGTTAACAAGTAAGGTCTCAACCTGAAAATGCAATTACGTTTGATCTAGCTAGGGAAATCTTTCAAAAGTCGTTGAACTCTCCATCAAAGGTTCAACCAGTTGGACCTGATCTTTGTCCCTCTGCCAAAATAACATGTCGAAGGTAATCGGACCTGTTAGGGCAATCTCCATCTGCCACAATAGTCAAGTTTCTCGAGGTGCACACTTTGACCTTTTACTAATCTAATATTCAAAAAATTTTGTGCATCTCGAAAGGGTGGTAGAGAGAGATTGGGCAATTACCAAGTCCCACTGATTGATCTTTTTTTCTTATGTTCAATTAAATTTGCAGCCATTGGATATGAGAGAATACTGACTACATTTCATTCATCAAAAATGAAAAACGTGAAAGTCAAGAATCTCTGTAATCTGTTGGGTGCAAAATTGATTAAACATGAAGCAAGGTTCAACCAGTTGGGCCTGACCATTGGGCAGAGATTGACCAACCGCTCAGCAATAAATACCTACCAACTCCTATATTTGTTACCGACCAATTGATTAAGCAACGGCATATGACCGTTATGATTTCAGATTGTTATGAGTCATGACGGCTGTTCTAAAAGCCAGCCCAATTTATAAGGTGTGATCCTATAGTGTACCGCACCTCTAAACAATATGCTTGATCATATCTCTGCATCGCTCCTTAGCACCATCCCCCAGATTTTCCAACATATGAGTCCGGTATTCCAAATGTTACCTGATACTATATTATTTTGCTACTACGTAACACCAATATCCAATCATACGATTTGGTGTCATTTAATACCATTATTAAATGACACCAAATTATATAATTATTTATATTTATTATTAATATTACAATAATTATGAGTATCATTAAATTAAGTATTACATGAGAGCAAACTAATGTAGGATTAGGTGAGTTGCGCCTTAATACTAGGCTATCTTTGTCCGTTGATTCAATTCCATTTCGAATATGATATGCACATATTGTTCATAGAGATAGGGCAGATCACATAAAATGCTGGAATAGTGAACCATATTATCACTCCTCGACACCACTTATAATGGAACGTTAGGCAGTAGTGGGACCAATTTATCAAGGTGGGCCAAAACTTTGTCTCTATATGATTTTCAAGCTCTATGAGTAAAGAAAATTACAATATTACCATTACCGGAATCTTATACAAATATATATATATATATATATATATATATGATAACTTGGATATTTGAGCGTTTTAGAGCACCGATCTAATCTCAGGGGCACATGTGTACCCTAAATTTAACACATATTAAGTCAGCACAAGGATATAAATCCCAAAATAAGAGAGGAGGGGATTTGGACCTCCTACTTTGGAAGCAAGTCCCGGGCCAGTTCACTTAATTTTATACAAATATAATAAATATTATAAATGTGTTCATTCTTTCTTTTTCGTGTGTGATAATTAAATGTGTTATAAAAGAAGGGCTTGTCGACAACATAAGATTATTAAGCTGACAGCTAAAGCCTTTTCGGGTCTAAGAGCTAAAAAGTATCCTTTACTTAGGAAAAATCAACTGACTTTTACAGAGCCAAGTACACGTGATGCCACAAGGCCGATCAAAGATAATAGGTAAAGAAAAAGCGAAAGAAACAAAAAAACAAAGTTGACGATTTTTAATAGCATTGAAACGTGCCGCAGTTTAGATATGGGATTTAAATATCGACCGGCTGGGTCCCATGCCGATATTAGACTGCCCTCTTTCATTTTTAAACTGATAAATAATTTAAAAAATTTCCAAGGATATTTTTGGTACTTTATCCGGTTCATATTTAATGCAATTGATTGAATCGACTAAGTAAAGTTAAATGAATAATAAAATAAATTGGGAGGCATTACCCTATACAGGCCGTATTAATAGATACCAATATCAAATACTAAGTTGGAAACTGATAAGTATCGGTGCCAATACATATTAGCATCGACTGAGTTTTAATACCTTGGATATAGCTTGATATGGGCTGACATAACTTAGTGAAGGCCACTATGAGTAGATATTTGACCCCATATCTAATTGGGGGTATATATATATCATAATGAATGGGTCCTAACTAAGTAGATATACATACGCCGATATGTATAGTGCCAACTTTTAAAATATGGTTGAGGGGATGATAGAATCAAAAGCCTCTCATAAGCTTGATAATCTCACATCTTCAAAAATAAAATTTTAATGTGGCATTCGGAGCGTCATCACTCATTAAACACCTTTTACTTAATTGGTGAAAATTCCTTTCAACTAAAAGAACTTGTATATTTATTTTTTAAGTGAGACCAATCAGTCTCGTATGAAACTGTGATCAATAGCTCTCATATAAAATCAATCGATGACAAACTTGTATGAGACCCAATTCGTTACGGACTTGCACGAAATTGGTCGATCACAATCTCCTACGTGACTAATGTAGTTTACTGAAAAAATAATCATGCACTATTAGTTAAAAGGCATTTTCACCCACTTAAAGTAAGTAAAATACATATACATATTAATTTTCTTCAAAAAAGTTGAAGGATCCTTACTATCTTACCAAACAAAACGATAGACACTCATGCAAAAGTTTTAGATCCTAAATGGATATCCTACATTATGTGAAAAGCCCTATTTGACAATCCTCCCACGGACCTTGAAAATGACCGAGACTAAAATTAAAGAGGTAAAGACACTAAAATTAAAGAGGTAAATGGATATCATCAGTGAACATGGGTGAACGACAGAATATGCTTTTAGTTTGGCGCTTGCATGAATCAATTCTAATTAGTTAAAATGATTGATAAATTTGGGCATTCATCTCAAATTCAATTAGCTATGAATAGAGACGTCCAAGATATTATAAAGAGAGAGATAAGGAAACAATTTATCCGATATGGGACTAAACTTTAATTGCAGTGCTCCGGTGTTGTTCAGTTGTTGGGAATATAGTGATGAATTTATGAGTAATTCTCTGAATTTTCTCTGAAATTAGCTGAAACATGGGTTAGACATAACATTCAACTAAATTAACAAATTTTCATCAAACACTATGATTGCTAAACTGGTTGACAGTATTATATGGAGGACAAATTTTATCAAGACAAGATGCAATTAATTGTAAGTGCCTGTACTTTGTCCTTAACAAATTTCTCCTCCCTTTATAATTTTTCTGTACTTTGTACCGTTTATAATTTTCCCAAACCGGAGATGAGCCATGGCATCCACGAGGTGCATTTAAAAAAAACAAGTAAAAAAAGAGAGTTTGTGTTTTTTTTTTCGTCTCATCACACCCTACACTTTTCAGTTCTTATCCCAGCATTTTGACCGACATTGCGGTAGATAACGTCCTCCAAGTCTTTTTCCTTTGGGCTGCCCTACGGATACTTCTCTCTCCTCATGGCTCGTGGTCGTCTCGAGACCCATGTGCCTCTTTTTTCATTCTCAAACACTTAGTGGCCGGTCACCTATATATACAACCCTCGTTACTCTTCTCTACGCATCAGATTTCAAACCTACCTACCTCTCTCTCTCTCTCTCTCTCTCTCTCTCTCTCTCTCTCTCTCTCTCTCTCTCTCTCTCAATGGCCATGACCTTCTCTCTCTTTGTAAGTCTATCACTACCACCTGTATTGCTATATGTGTTCTTGATAAGATTACTGCACCCTTATCTAAAACAAGGCAAGGTTTCTAGAAATGGCCCTCCCACGTACCCTGTCATTGGGTGCCTGTCATCTTTCTACAAGAATCGACCCCGCATCTTAGATTGGTACACGGAGCTCTTGTCAGAGTCGCCGACCCAGACAATCGTGGTGCACCGTTTGGGTGCTAGGAGGACCGTTGTAACCGCCAACCCAGACAACATAGAATACATGCTCAAAACCAATTTTGCAAACTTCCCCAAGGGCAACCCCTTCGCCGAAATTCTCGGTGACCTACTCGGCCGCGGCATATTCAATGTGGACGGCGAGCTATGGCACACACTGAGAAAATTAGCAAGCCATGAATTCACCACTAAATCTCTCCGAGAACTTGTAGTGAAAATGCTTGAAGAAGAAGCTGATGCGAGGTTGCTGCCGATACTCGACTCTGCAAGTGTCACCGGCGCCGCTATTGACTTACAAGACTTGCTCAAGCGTTTCGCTTTCGACATTGTGTGTAAGGTGTCGTTAGGGACCGACCCGGGCTACTTAGACCCTGCGTTGCCTGCGTCGAGTCTCGCGAGTGCGTTCGATGACGCAGCGGAGATAAGTGCAAAGCGTGCTGCGGCGCCGATGTTCGCTGTGTGGAGGGCAAAGCGAGGTTTGCGTATCGGGTCGGAACGCAGGCTCGCCGAAGCCGTGGAGCTTGTTCGAAGTTCCGTTACGGAGCTCATACGTAACCGGAAAAACGGAAGTCCTACCGAAACAAAGACAGATCTTTTGTCAAGGTTGATATCAGGTGGGCACGATGAAGAAGTTATCAGAGACATGGTTATAAGCTTTATAATGGCGGGAAGAGACACCACTTCTGCAGCTCTAACATGGCTCTTCTGGTTGCTCTCTGGAAACTCTGATGCAGAGAAACAAGTGGTGAATGAAGTTAAAAGCTTTAATGGGTTGCTAAATTACGAAACGTTGAAGGAGATGAAGGCGTTGAAGGCGTGTTTATGTGAGAGTATGAGATTATATCCACCTGTGGCGTGGGACTCGAAGCACGCACTAGATGCTGACTCGTTGCCCGATGGGACACGTGTCAATAAGGGAGATAGGGTCACTTACTTCCCTTATGGGATGGGAAGAATGGAGAAGGTTTGGGGTAAAGATTGTGAAGAGTTTAAGCCGCAGCGTTGGTTAGAGAGCAGCGGGGGAGGGTTTTTGAAGGTTTCGCCTTTTAAGTTCCCTGTGTTTCAAGGGGGGCCGAGGGTTTGCCTTGGGAAGGAGATGGCTTTCATTCAGATGAAGTATATAGTTGCTAAGATACTGAGCCGGTTTGAGATCAAGCCGGTTTATCTAGACCGGCCGGTCTTTGTGCCTCTTCTCACTGCCTATATGGCTGGTGGGTTCAAGGTGGTGGTTCGCCAAAGGAATATGGAATCTATGGGTTCGGTTCAGTAAGCAATATGGTCTATGGTTCAGTGATTCTAAGTATAAGTTAACCTATTAGTTGGGAATAGTTAGGGTGTTCTATATGCAATAGTCATGGACGGTATAGAATGTGCTATATAGCACAAATATCTGTGGTCTTACACCATTAAGTAAGATATTTGAACTTACACAACTAAAGTATAGTTTTCCATATTATTCAAAGCTTGCCTATAAAAAACAAAACACTAGAATGCAAGGATCAAAATTTTGGCCGAAATGACCGAAATTTCAGTCCAAATTATTGGTTTCCGTCCTCACCGAAATGATAATTTGGACCAAAATTTCGGTCAAATTTTACATGGGATCGAAATTATCGGTTTTCGGTCAAAATTTTGGCCAATATTTTGATCATTGAAACATGTGTCAGCTAAAGAGTTATGCCTATTATTTGTGAACTCAAATATCAGCCTATAAAATTTAGAACCATGGTTGGTGTTTGAGTGCAGATCAGGTGGTTCAAATCTCCTAAAAGTGCGATTTTTGAATACGTTTCTCTTCACCATATGATCTATTACTTTGAGAGCATAGATTACTCAAATAATAACTCATTGAAGGTGTAAGATCATATAAACACCATTCTAGTGTTTTTTTTTTTTTTATAGGCAAGCTTTGAATAATATGAGCTTCTCCTTTGGTTTTCTACAATAATAAGTCTATAGAGAAACCAGTTTCTAGTATGGGATGAGTTGCATTCTTCGACTGCACGGATCTCAATTGTGGAATTCAGTGTCTATGACTCGTCAACTAAATTGAGTGGTGAATATATACAGTAGGAATTCGATTTATTAGGAAGTCAAAGAGGACGATTCGGGTTTGACCGATCTTGCTGTGATACAGCCACAAATAATCTTGTCACGTGTATCATGCATGCTTGAATTACAGAAATTTCATTTCCAATTTAGAAAGGAAGCTTCCAAAAAGCCCTTTTTCATAAAATAGTGAGTGAGAAGAAGCACTTTCCACTCAAAGACTTGGTCACCTCATGTTGAAAATGGTGTGCCTATGCCTCTGGGTGCCTCTCCATTTTCAGCTAGAGGTGTTTTACCTTAAAAAAATATTTTTTGAAGCAAGTTTGACAAATAGGGACTGAAATTGCCCTTCATTTTCTCCTATGTACTTTCTGATTATGTACAAAGTTAGTGAAAGGCTAGTTACCAAAACATTTTAATTAGTAAAACTGTTTGACTTTTTTTTCTTGTATCTTATACTTAATTTTACCTTTTAGTTTATTTAAAAGAGAAGCCCACCCAATTAGGATCTGAAAAGGGTCAGGTCAATCTGTTAGGTTTTAGAGACACTGACCTCCGACAAATAAGGTTTGGGTTTAAAAACACGACCGGCTGCTTCGGGTTGGGTCGAAAATCTCGACATCTAATATAAATATGTCGGATTCAAGTTAGCTGGCCCAAACCTGATTTATGACATATATACATTATATTTTCTAGCGGGTCCAGGTCAGGTCCAAAAGTGATCCCTACCCGAAAATGCACTTGTGTTTGATCTCGGTCAAGTTCGGGTTTGGTGCAGGTCCGGGTTTAGTTCAAGTCCAACTAGCAAGTCAGATTTGTCGGGTCTAAGTTAGGGTAACAAGTCGGGTTGACCCCGACCTGAATCCCTAGGTGTTGAATAGACTTTTGAACCCTAGGCACTTGAATAAGGGGTTAAACAGGGGTTTGAACAAAACCTTACTGATGAAATGATCCGACTCTCTGACCATTGCTTAAACACTGGATTATAAAGTAACAACGGCTTATAAAATGGGAAATCCATGCTATCAAAATGAAATATCATACATTGAGAGATATGGGCTCAAAAATTCACTTTTTGACAGATTCAAATCTTTCTATTTGTAAATTTTAATACCAACGATTATTCTTAATTTTATTGGTTGATATTAAAATTCACCGAAAAGATCTTTTACATCTATTTATAAGTATGATTTTTTTATTGGGTATTATTTTAATGATGAATTATCACTTGCGCAATCTAAATTCATGACAGATATTAATAACATCAACAGCCTAAATTAAATTATATGTATTCGGGTGTTTAAATGTCGGTCAAGACTCAAGAACCATTAGTGGTTGAATAGTAGTTTGATTTTTCAATTCCTACCCGGCATTTAGGGAAAGTCAACCCTTGCAGACGTTTAAACTTACACGTGCAAATATATTAATGCTTCTCCAAGGTCGCTGACAGAAGATAGACCCAAGCTCTGTCAGCAATACCTTTTTCCCAACGGTAAAGGCATGGCTTCAAAACCTTATGACGGCTGTTCTAAAAGTCAGCTCAAATTTATGAGGTGTGGTCCTATAGTGTACAGCACCACAGAGCATTATGCTTCCTCCTATCTCTATATCACATTAGGTTAGGTATAGAGATTTTCCAATATATAAGTCAGGTATTCCAATCCCTAATCTTAAGGGGTTAGGCGAGCTGGCTAGATATTTGCTTTCAAAAGTAAGAGACCTTAGTTCAAGTTTCCTCCCCTCTTGAGGCCACCCTAAGGATTTATATCTCATACTGACCCGGCATGTGCTAATATAATGTATTCCAAATCCCCACATTAGCTTCTTATTATACGGCACCCATTCATATGATAGGAGTGGCTCGATAATTATAACTATTGTAAAAAAAATTTAAAGCAAGCAATATAAATCGGTCAACATGGTGAACGATAAAATTACATTTCATTTCACCATTAATTTTCACACGGTTGACACCATTAACCGTATAATTGTATATTCTTTATTTTTATCATAAGCTATAATCATCATGCCGTTCATTTATGTGGTAGCCAATATTCATGTCATTAGGTGCCACATGGTAGCAAATTATTGCAACATCAAATATGCCAACTTTATCCATTCCAAATATGATATTCACGAGCAGCTAACATAAAATGAGGGAATGGTGAATCAAATTTTGACTGTCCAATATAAGAAGGATGCCAAGCAGTTGGGCCTGTCAATGGGTTAGGTCGGATTGGGTCAAGCCAAATTTTGACTGTCCAATAAAAAAATCGTAAATGCAAACCCGATCTAATAAAAATAAAACCTATTTTTATACTTTTAAAATATGAATTAATTGGTCTGGTTGGTCAACTTGAGAAATATCCCACCCAAGACGACCTCTGGGTTGACTTAACTGGACCGCAATCGGTCAGCTGTCTCCTACTTGTAACTGCTCTTAGCTCTTTCAGAGAGTGAAAAAATAAAATTTGGGTCTTTTTAAAAAAGCAATTTAAACCTGCTCTTTTAAATAGGCTGCTTCTTGACTCCAAATAGCAACCCCAAGCACGGCAGAGATAACTTTAGTGTCTCTGGCCATTCATTCCTTGTAGCAACTTTAGACGGGTAAATGCATACAATATTCAAACAAGTTAGATGGGTGTCACCATTGGGCACCCTCAAACAATATTTTTATGACTCCGTCAAACTTATTTCAAAAGGTTAAGCTTTACAGATGTGAATAAAAAGTCACCATTTCTTTGAATGCAAAATATTTATTGAGCTGGAAAATACCGAAAAGATATGTATCTCGTGTCCCAGACCATATAGTTCATATATGTGAAATCTAAAAAGAAATATCCCCCCAAAAATTCATAGAATCACAATGCATAAAAATTTGAATTCTACGTTCAACTTCCTTTAACTCATTCAATTTGTTTTATCAAAAAAAAAACTCAATCAATTAGTACTTCAATGCAATTTTCTCTTATTAGAGTGTACATATTTCAAAATTTTTAAGGAAAATTTATATTTTCGGCCATATAATTTTAATATATATAAGATAGGCCAGTTATAAGTCAAGTCGTTTCCACATCAACATAGCCTTGGTCCTTTTCAAGATTAGCTATTTAAGAGTTTGTTTCCTAACTTTTTTTTAGCGGAGGTTGAGGGGCAACAAATGCGTCAAAAACAATAGAAGAAAAAATATCACCTTACAAAATTTTACACCAAAATCAGGAAAAAAATGACATAAAAATTTGAGGACAAAATAAGGCATATATTTCGCTATCTTACCTTAGTGAGACGCTAAGCTAAGTTAGCAGTTCGCTAAGATAAGTTAGCCAACCGTTTTCTTAAGCTAGTGGCCGCTATCTTATCTTAGCAGCCCACCAAGGTAATTAGTTAATAGCGGTCCGCTAACTTATCTTAGCGCCCCGCTAAGGTAAGTTAGGGTCCGCTATCATAAGATAGCGTCATCTAGCTTAAGATAGCAGTCCGCTACCATAAGTTAGCGGCACACTTATTGAAAAGTGATCCAAGAATCATGTTTAACGTACATCTATGGTCATGATCACTTTTTGTATGATCTGCAATATGAAATGAAAATTTGACCGTATGGTAGAATCGTGATCTCAAGATTTGTTGGGTAGAAAATTATGATAAAAAATTATCTCTATGATTCTCAAAATTTTGATTCATCACTGTAGGGATAAAATACAAAAAAAACTTTAAAACAGGATGCTTAAACGAAGCAATTGTAACCAACACCTAAAAGAAAAGATTTTAGAACATTTTCAAAAATAAAAACAACTATTATTTTTTTCTCCTGTTTTACCACTTATAGACGGCGATGGCTATATGATGATGAAGGGGATTACAAATTCGATCATGGACAACGATATATATCGATAATGTCTATTGAAGATGAAGGAGGTTACGAATTCATGGCCAACTTAAAATAGTAGTCGTTGTTGTCAGATAGCGGCCGCCATCTTACTTTAGCGGCAAGAGAGCAGGCTCATCCGCTAACTTATCTTAATGCACCGCTAAGATAAGTTAGTGGCACACTTAATGAAAAGTGATCCAAGAACCATGTTTAATGTACATCCACGATCATAATCACTTTTAGTGTTATCTGCAATATGAAATGAAAATCTGACCGTATGATCGAGTCGTGATCTCAAGATTTGTTTGGTAGAAAATTATGATAAAAAATCATCTCTATGATTCTTAAAGTTTTGATTTGTTACTGTAGGGGTAAAATACAAAAAAACTCAAAAACAGGATGCTTAAACGAAGCAATTGTAACTATGATTCTTATGTAACCAACGCCCGAAAAAGAGATTTTAGAAATTTTCTAAAAATAAAAATAACTATTATTTTTTTTCTCCCGTTTTACCACTTACATTATCTCTCTATCTAGAAAGCGATGGCTATTGATGATGATGAAGGGGTTTATGAATTCATGGCCAACTTAAAATAGCGGCCACCAACTTAAGTAGTTGCCGCCATCTTAAGATAGCGGCAAGATAGTAGGCTCATAAAGAATGATAACGGTTTAGTATATTAAGATAAAAGTAAAAAAAAAAATTCCTGCGAGAAATGGAAGTTATCGATCGCTATTTCACCACTTTGTCGTCGCTTTCTCAATTTTTACAACAATTAAAGTGAAAAGTAAAAAGTAAAAAAAAAAAAAAGAGTTTAAATATCTGAAGAATTTTAAAAGTCGGGGGTTTTTAGACATTTCACAGGTCTATACTAACGTGGAAACAATTTGGCTTCAAGCCAGCTTATTCTGCATATATTAAAACTACAAGGCCGTTTCTGCGCATATGCAAATTTATAGGGCCGAAAATATATGCACAGAAACGGCCTTGTAGTTTTAATATATGCATGCAAATTTATAGGGCCGAAAATATAAATTTCTTATTTTTTAATGTTACACTTTACATGTTCTTTTCCTCTTAGTTATTTGGTAAAGGATATTGTTTCCTTCACTCGCATGCAGCTTATACATACCACCACATAAATTTTATGTCATAAGCGGCATATAAACTTAGATGAGAGAAACATGGAAACACTTATCTTTACGGGAAGCATCAACTTGGCAAGTGAGAACATGGGCGAAAATTGGAATCCATATAGATCGCAGAGGGGAAATTGTGCCCAGGCGTAGAGATATTTCTGCATCTTTAGATATGGGCACGACACGTAGCATTTTTTTTGTGAAGTGATGGATGGTATGGGGCCCACTTTATTAACTAGGGGTAAACTTTTTAAATATTTTAAAATTTAGTTTCCCTTTCAGTCATATTTTAAAAGTTATTTTCCCTTTCAGCCGTCATTTTTTACTTTTTTAGAAGTCTTTTTCTTTTCTCTCTCTTCTCTCTTTTTTCCAAGAAAGTGTCAGATTTATTTTTTCAAGTATATTTTACTTACCAAAACACTAGCACCTGCGGCACCACTGTTAAGAGGCTACCACACACCTGATATCGAGGCGCTGACAACCCGACACTGAAGTTCCGATGTCTCGTTTTAGAGGCGTCAGCGCCTCTATATCGAGGTGTCGGTATTTCGCTTAAAAAAAAAAAGAGGGAAGGAGGGAGGGGAGGTGCCTCGTTTTAAGGGCGCCAGCACCTCTATATCGAGGTGTCGGATATATATATATATATGGAGGGGGGGAGGTGCCGGTGCCTCGTTTTAAGGGCGCCAGCACCTCTATATCGAGGTGTCGGATATATATATCGGGCACCAGGCGCTGGTGTCGACGCCATCTGATGCAGGTGCCTCGCTATTTGGGTGTCAGCACTTCAATATCGAGGTGCTAACACTTCGCTATCGGGCGCCCATATTTTTTAAGTAAAATATACATAAAAAAGTAAGTCTGACACTTTCTTGGAAAAAAAAAAGAGAAAAGAGAGAGAAAAGAAAGAGATTTTTAAAAAGTTAAAAATAACAGCTGAAAGGATATATAACTTTTAAAATATTTCAAAAGTTTAATCATAATTAGTAAAGTGGGCCTCATGCCACCTATCACTTTACAAAAAGGTGTTATGTATCGTGCCCATATTTATAGGCACGGAAATACCTCTACACCTAGGTGCATATCCCCAACAGGGATATGCACCAGGGATGACTAAAGCCTATAGCTATATGTAGATCAAACTTGCACATATTATAATCAAACAAATAGCAAATATAATCACTTTTATATGCAGGTTGTCTAATCAATAGCTATAGACCAAAAACTGTCTTTACACATTGATCATGGTTTACTTTTTGCTCAAAGATGCATTCTCTTCAAATGTTATGAATTTAAGCAAGAACCAAATGCAATGCAAAGTAATTATGAATTGAGGAAAGACTTCAATTTTGGGATAAAACGAATAATCATATTAAAATGGCATCCGAGGCAAACCTAGTTGAATCAAATGCCAAGATGGTACAATTAGAGAAGAAGAGAAACTCTCGCGCAAAGGAACCAAAGGTCAGTGAGAAAGGCAAATTGAAGTATGGGACATACAGTCATTGGGAAAAATATGACCATTTTAAGTGAGATTAGCGTTATTTTAAGAAATTAAAAAACCAAACAAACACAATGAAAGAAATGCTCATAATAGTTCTGTTAGAAATCAACATAATTAATGATGAAAAAATGGTAAATCAGAAATATTGGGAAAAAAAAAGTTTAAAATTTTAAAAAATAAGAATAAAGTATAAAAAAATAATGAAAAGGTCATAATTTATTAAAAAGTTCACAAATTAATCGTGATTTATAGGAAAAATTCGTGTTTTTTTTCAAATAAAGGAATCTTCTGAAAAATTAAAGTTACAATTAAAACTATTTTATTTATTTTGTAAATGTCGCATTTTCTTCCAACTTTTTCAAAAGGTTGAAGAATTTGGTGAATATCCAGGCAAGATAAGTTTAGTCCCCCCAATATCCAGTGGAGAAAATTTGGTGTGAGGTCAATGAATAAATTCTAATGAACTATGAGCAACTATTTGAACATATAATATGGTCGTTGCCCATGGAAATTGGGCAGTTGAAAGTATATTTCCCTATGCAAAGAGACTCAACTTCTGTGTCCCAAAAGTTGCTCCCATATTTCAAAATGTAATAATATTTTAACAAATTTTGAGTGATATGAGTTAAGGAAACTTTCATTTGCGTCCACCTGCTTCTGAAGTTTCAAGGGAATCCGAGCATGGAAGACTTCGCCAATACTATATAGGGAAATTTATAGAAACAAGATTGGGAAAAAAAAGTTTCTCACTATTATACTGAAATCAAAAGTTTCTCATAATCAAGATGCACCGTATTTCAGGGTCCTCAAAATCCATGAAATATGTTGTTTAGTGCTTAGTGAAATGACCTTGATACCCTGCTTTTTCAAATTTTCGCACCAAAAAAATCCGTGTAGTCCTGATTATGAGAAACATTCCCTTTCAGTATAATAGTGAGAATCATTATCATATGAGTCCTCTTTTTGAAAAGTGCCCTACTATATAGCCAGTGTTACTAAATCCCTCAGTGGTATTAAAAAACTATTTCACACATTTTTAAAAAACAAATTAAAAATTGTCTTGCCTCATCAGAAGCAAAATTCATCGAAGGTAGAGATTTTCGATTCACACTGACCTCGTCGAAGCGACAAAGTTCAAGGGAAAGAATGCATGAAGTCTTCAAAGACCCCAACAATGATCCAACGGAAGCAGCTTTGCGTATTGTCCAGTCAATCACTACTTTTGAAAGCTATCTTAGATAAACCATTTTCGGTTGAAGCACCCTCTGCCTCCTGGCATATGAGAGACATAATTCAAACGTTAAACATTTAGGGACAGCTATATGCACCCATAAAATAAAGGGCACTTTTGAAAAAGGGGACTCATATTGATAAAGTTTCTCACCATTATACTAAAAGGGAAAGTTTCTCATAATCAAGACTGCGCAGATTTTTTTGGTGCAAAAATTAGAAAAAACAAGGTACCAAGGTCATTTCACTAATCACTGAACAATACATTTCACGGATTTTGAGGACCCCGAAATACAGCGCGTCCTGATTTTGAGAAACTTTTAGTTTCAGTATAATAGTGAGAAACTTTATTTTCCCAATCCTGTTTCTGTAAATTTCCCTAAAATAAAAACATGCCATGTTATCATGAATATAGGCAAGTCTAGTGAAAGGTATTTGCAAAAAACAAGCCATGATATCAACATCCATCATATCATTATGCTTTTTTTTTTAATGATTAAAACAAAGTATTACCAACAGTTAACCAACCAAATTATTAGATTGATTTTTCTTTATTTTAAAACTCAAACTATTTGAATCGCATATTTCCACATATCCTTATCCAGTTATATTTTCGACAATATATCATGTTTATTTTTTCCTAATGCAATGGTGTGAAAATTGAGTCTCCATAAATCAAGATTAGATATAAGCATCAAAATTGGGGTTTTCTTCGTTTGATAAGCCAAGCATAAAATTTAAATGTGTATATGAATAAAACAAGAATTAGAAAATATGCACTGTTGGAAGCAAAATTTTTATAAACAAATAAAAATATCAATAGAAACTTTTCATGTACATCAGAATGTTCAAAAGTGTGACATGCAAAAGAAACTACGACCTACGGTATCATATAGGATCACAACGATTAAAACAAAATAAAAAATAAAAAAAATCTAGCTGATAAGCATCATAATAAAACTAAGATATCGGAAGAACAACATAAGCAGTAAAAAATAAGCTACCTGTTACACACAAGTCAATGAAATCTATCAAGTCATTCTATTTCTTTATCAGATTCATAATTACCTCAACATTCTACGAGAAAATCATACATATATAAATACTAGATGCTAATCAGGAAGCTGGTTCATTTTATTAATTCCATAACATGCATCCGATTATTGGACGGCTGGAAACCCTAACCCTAACCTCAAATTCATATAATATATATAATAATATTGTAATATAAATTCAACGAAAACTCATCATATTCACATCAGCCTATCATATGATCTTAAATCTATCATAATAACTCAATCTCCAAACCACTCCTCTCTTATTCATAAACTAAACAGATCAAAATCAAATCACACAAACTGATGCAAAATTGATGAGAATCTAAAACTTGAATATCAAAATTCACACCTACATCAAAAACACTAGTGGATCCGTCTAAAAAACTGTTAAAGCTATCAATAATTCACGTACAAAATATGAATCAAGCACGAGAAATACGAATTCCGATGAATCAAATGCAAAATCTATAAAAGAAAGAATGGATAAAAACAGACCACCAGATCTTCTAAGATTTGAAAAACTGACCTTGTAATGAAAAAATCAGGGTCACCGATTCGCTCTGATTGAAGATCCGAAGATAGACGCTGAAGAGGGTGGATGCTCGTCTGAATTGAATGAGGGGCGCGAGAACTTCTTTCAAGAACTCCCTCTTGCGAGCTTCATTCAGAGATTTGAGGTTGAATGGAAAAAGAGAGAGAAGTTGATATAAATTAACTGGGTCAGGTGTCGATTGAGTGGGTTGCGTGGGTCGGCCCAAAGCAATAATTTTTGCAGTGTAGTTCGCAAAATCTCTATTTTACCCTTTTAAAACAACTATCTTAGGTTGTTGTTATGTTTAAACTATTTTTAACAGCTGTTTTTCTTAAACAAGTGGTGCTGTTTTTTCTCTGTTTTAATTCGAGAAAAAGTCGTTTAATTTGCATATAATTTGTGAATTATTTGGAGGATTTTATTCAAAAATATTGACTAATTCAGATTTTATTTGGTTTTGTTTTAAAAAAATTGAGAATTATTCGCTATTTTTTCAAAAGGTCGGGTTGATTCGGGTCTAGTGCACCATTGGGTGAGGTCAAGTTGTATGGCATGCCTACCACGTTGCTTGAAAGTGGACGGTAAGAGAGCTATCTCAAGGGGACGGTGAGGAGTGTCAAGTTTCCTTTAACGGTTGAGAGTTGAGACAAAATTGGTGTTCGTTGGGCTATATCGGGAAAAGCGTCTTCCGCGTCCATGAAGACTAATCAAGGCCACAATAATTCTTTAATAATTGAAAGTTTGAAACCATGTAAAGTGCCTTTTGTTGGAGGTTTCCAATTTATCGTTGACCATTCTTTAGATCCACCTACTTTGAGATCACCCACGCTGAAATACATTGACTTCAATGAATTAGACAGTGAAGATTATTTATCGTCTCAATATTTCACATTATGGATCTTGAGATCATGAGCATATCATCATACGGTCACTTTTTTATTTTATGTGATATACACCTAAAAAATGATCTCAAAATTAATTTTGAGCTTACACTTGATATTAAGGTTACTTTTTTGAGATTTCTGTCATGTGAAATAAAATACTGACGATTTGATGGTACGCCCATGATCTCAAGATCCATCTTGTGAAAGATTGAATGCATAAATGATCTCGATCATCTTATTCAACGCAGTCAATGTTATTCAGCGTGGGTGAACTAAAAGATTCGATGGGTGAATTTAAAGTTACTCCTCATCGTTAAGCTTTTAGAGAGCCCGTGCCAAGTTGGCTTGATGTGACAAGATGCCCAGCTTCGACGTGTACCTATGCTGAGCAGTTTTAGTCCATTTGAAATCTGGACGATCAAGAATCTACTTGCACGTGTTATCTAAAGTGTTGAGAAATCTGCACGCATCCCAAGTTTTAATACTGCACCCAGATGAGCTATTTTTCAGCACTTAGATGTAAGTGTCACAACCTGAAATTCTATCCTATCATGAGGACTTAGAATTCTGAATTATGACACGCACATATCCCGAATATGCTAAGCGCACTTACACCTAATCAGAATTCTTGCGCAATAATGCTTGCACGAAATCCGTGAAATCCAACAAGTATAGTAGAATATAAATGCAATCATAAATACTAAATAAGTGTGATAAAATTACAGACCTACCAATAAATTATAAATTCAGTCGGAGCCAAATCCGATAAAATAAACTATAAAATCCGCAATACTAGTATCAATAGAACTCAATACCAAGTCTACAATGATCAGCAACCGGCACACGAATCAAGATCAATACCGTAGTCCTCCTGATAACCGGTAGCATCGCCCTCCAAAGACTCTTGGTACTCAACGCCCACCGGATCAATGAAATTAGCGTCGGCGAGATCTAGATGGCTCGCATCTACTCCACCAGCGTAATCACCTGCAACTGTTAGATTATCATGGGATGAGTTTACTTAGTCACGTAAACTCAGTGGATACACCACCAATCCACCTCATACTACTCAGGTGCATTGTGGGTGCATCAAGTAAGTGATAAACATAATATCTCAAAGCATATAGCAGAAGAAAGATAAAATCATATCGTGAAACTCATATCATATCATAAATATAAGACCATGATCTAGACACTCATATCTTAACGTATCTTACCATAGCTCATAACATATCATACTATGTCTTATTATCATTCTCGAACATACGTATATACATCGCATGAGCGTAACTAACATACTCGTAAAATCTTAAACGACTTGTGCCAGAGTCGCTACTCGAGCTACTATGGGAGGGTCAACATAGTATCATACCACCATATCATAACGCTCTCGTGTTATACTCATACTCTATCCAGCCAATGGGGAGACATAATGGCCAAAGTCACTCATAACATACTCATACTCATAATCTCTCCCAGAGATCCGTCTTGACTGCCCTTACGGTGGCTATGCAAGGAACAACTTGTATAGAGACTTAAGTTCTTTTTCTTTTGCTGGCCTAAACAGCGATATCTTATCATACTCTTATACTTAGTCCTAGGACACCTATAGTGAAACAACTTTCATAATTTACGCTTTCCAAGAAAAAGATTTCGTAGTAACCTGAATGTACTTCGTGTGGTAGTCTATACTACCATAGAGGTGTTACATCCGTACATGGACGCCAATATTCTGAGTTTCGCATGACCATAGAAGAAATCTCACCACAGCTAATGCCTATGATCGAACCTCATAACTTAACTCATAATTTATACTATCATATTTGAACTCGGGGTGATCGGATCACCGTATATTCCACCGTATACGAGGTTACACTGAATTCACACTCACCCGACTCGTCATGGGTCCCATTTCACCATGAGTTGTAAGACATGTGAATACGGTGTATTTCTCGCTTCGATATCATTTCAGCGAATCACCACGCCCAAGCGTAGGTATGATCTCATATGCTCTCGTACTCATGATCTAACATATCCTTAACTCATATAAATTGATTAAGTTGCAAATACAAAAGTATCACACATACAGAATAATTTACACTTAGATTTTGATTATGTTTATATCTATATTTATTTACATAACACACCAATATAATTATATAATAGGGTTATAAGTGTGATTTCGATAATCGTAAAGGTCAGAGTTCGGTTTCATAAAGTCATTGAAGTTCTAACACTTTGTGTTATCAAAGTGGTCGCGTTGAAGCGATAAAATGATACATATATAGTATACTATAATTAAATACTTTAAAAAATGAGCAGTCCAATTTAAAGTGGAGTGCATCACGACCATCAATCGAAACATCAATAAATTAAAGTACATTGAGTTTTGATCAAGCAAGTAGAGTTATAGGAGAAAACAATATTGATAATATTGTTTGATGTCTGTTCGGACATAGATCAATCGATTGAGAAGTGTAACTCAATCGATTGAATTTAAATAAGTGCACACAATCAGTTATGTTCAAGATCAATCGATTGAAAAGTGTAACTCAATCGATTGAATTTAAATAGGTGCACACAATCAGTTCGGTTCAAGATCAATCGATTGAAAAGTGTAACCCAATCGATTGAATTTAAATAGGTTCACATAATCAGTTTGTTCAAGATCAATCGATTGAAAAGTGTCACTCAATCGAATGAATTTAAATAGGTGCACACAATCAGTTCGGTTCAAGATCAATCAATTGAAAAGTGTAACTCAATCGAATAAATTTAGGTAAGTGTACTTCAATCGATTGAAACCTCCTTTCATTTAACTTGTCAGAAGCAATTAAAGTACTTTACTTATTAAAATAAACTGTTCAAATCAATCGATTAAATCATGTAAATCAATCGATTGAACTAAATAAAGAAATAAACATTCTCTGTTGTGGTTTTGAAATCGATCGATTGAAAAGTGTATTTCAATCGATTGACTGTCGAGATTTAAAATGAAATAGGGTTCCGAAATAAAACCAAAAATACATCTAAAAAATTCATAAAAATTATATAAAATAAGGATTAATTATTATTTTAATCTTAAAAGCGATTTTATAATAAAATAAATTTAAATCTATTTTAAATAGTCCATCAATACACAATCAAGAGCATCCTACGCGATGGGATATGAGAAGAACGAGATGGATGGATGGATACCCACCTCTTGAAGCGTGATCGGCAAATCGACGGCGATTAGGGCAATAGAGAGCGGCGTAACTTATATAGTAAGGTTTGATCCTTAGACTCGTGTCTATAATCAAGGCTTTTCAACCACTAGGCCACCACACAACTTGTGTCAAATAAAGAAAATTTTAAATATAAAACCTTTTGAAAAATCGAAAGGTATATTTTCTCAATTAAGGTAGGTTTTTGTGTGGAGCATTAACACCATGCTTGGTGCAAAACAGATCTAACACTACAAATTCAGTTTAAAATTTTTAGAGTCGTTACAGTAGGGCTGTTAAAAAAAGATGTAAGGCTGTTAATGAGCCAGGTTGAGGCCCAGCACGAATCCTAACCTACATTGGTTAGGGCGGGCCTGGCTCGGCTTCTCATTTTATTGTTTATTGTTATTTTTTAAAACTCTTGTAAAGAAAAAATAAATCTGTATTTTTAAGGAACTAAATATCTTGTGTCTATCATTTAAACATCAATCGGTGTTTAAATATTTACAAAATTGACGATTTAAGATGTGGATAATTCATATATGTCCACTCAACTTTTATTCTTATTTTTTAATAATTGATATTAAAGTTTACCACAACTTTCGCATCCACTTATAAGAGTATGATTTGGTGGCTGAGAAATATTTCAATGATGAATTACCACTGAAAATTTAGATTGTTGACAAATGTATGTCACATGGCACAATAGTTTACTACACTTTAATAGTGTAAGCTCACAATCTTATAATAATGAATGGTGTTTAAATATCGGTTAAGAGCCACTGTCCCTCGTTTTAATAAGGAAAAAAAAAATTTTACGAGTTTTGTATAAATATTTAAATTATCTAGTCTTAAAGTGATTTGTTTTGGTGAATCTAACAATAATATTGAGGGTTATATTAGTTATTTGATTGTTCAAAAGTGGAGTGCAGGCTGCACGTAGGCGAGACAATTATGTGTACCGTACCACCAGCAGTACATCTGGCTGAACATTGTCCATAGTTTTATTGGTAGTTCAAAAGAAGAAGGCAAGGTAACAAACTTAGTATCGGGTATCAGTCTATGAAGGGCCGATTTGAATTGGCTAATACCGATATGTATCGGCCTTTTTAAAAAAAACTAAAAATTAAAAGTACCAAGTATCAGGTATCGGCTAATACCGATATCGAGTTGGATACTCGACATGTATCAGCTCCAATACATATTGGTTTCGGCCAATGTTTGATAACTTGGAAGAATGATGGTTGAAATTTTTGAAACAACTGGTTGTTGAATATAAAATTGTTGCTCATAGAACAGCTGCCTCGTTGTTAATCTAGTAAATAATAATGGTCAACAGCTGTCCCAGTTTTGAGGGAGAAGCATGGAATATCTATTGAGCCTTATTTTCAGGAAATTGAATGAACACACCCTCGCGTTTGGAGAGAGAGAGAGAGAGAGAGAGAGAGAGAGAGAGTCTCTAAACAAACACCATTCATAATTCGTCCCTAATCTACTTCCCCAATTGAATAAACCAAGAAAAAGAATTTTGCAAATAACTAATCATAGTAACTTGGTTTGGTTTCAGTACCTAATTCGGTGGGTGTACCTGAGAATCGTGAATCCCGGTTTGCAGTTCAATTCGCTCCGTTCGCTCGGATGTAGCAAATCGCAAATTACAAACCCGAATTTGAATCAAGCTAACTCATGAAAGTGGGATGTTTGGGGTTTTACTTGCATTGGATTTCTTAGCTATCATGTTTTTGGTCTCTTGGATTTAGTAAGTGTGGTTAATCAGTAGATTGTTCAACTCAATGTTACCTGATGCGCTGGTAAGGATATTTGCACTATAAATAGCATTGGATAGTCTTACTTTTGATGTACCTCATCTAGTTAGATTTTCTGAGGAATTCTCAAGATCAAGCTCCCAATTACCATTATTCGTCGATGTTTTGATTTGATAACGAACACCTTTAATTTCAAAAGAGGCCGCTAATCGAAAGGGTCACATACAACAGGACCAGCTGCACGCATGCACACACCATAAGAAATCATTATCTGTATTATTCGAAACAAAAAATGTCAAAATTGATGAATTACAATCAAACATTCCATAGCTGATAAGAAACTAAACAATGAAAATGAAATATATGTAAGATCCCCTGTACTTCTGATACAACAAGGTCCGGATTCGAAATAACACAACAAATCTTGCTCCGAGCTCGTGCCCCTCTTACCGGAAAAGGAGGATGGTACATCATATTCTACAACCAATAGGAAGTGAGAGATTTCACTCTCAGACGGTCGCAGTTGATAGGCATCATAATTACCAGGATAACACGCCTTTTTCCCCTTAAATGTTGGGAAATGCACTTCCTGCATTGATTTCTCGGCCTGGAAACCATTATCGGTATTTGAATGTGGTTATTACTCCCCTCAAAAGGGCTGCTGCTTATATGAACGTAAAATCTTTGGTTGAGATCATCTTCGGCCCCACCAATCCTCGATTTTCAACCTCCTACTCCGGTGCACAGCGAGCCTGACACTTGGGAGCTTGTGCTGGACCTGTCTCCACAGCATGTTGATGGCATCTTCCCTCTTCGGTGGGTATTGAAACTCATAATGGTGAGAGATATTTTTCAATCTTGTCCACATCTCAACCCATCTCTCTTTTGGGATTCGACGGAGCTGCCCGACCATGTAATCAGGTTCAAGTGCCTCTTGGATGGAGAAGAATATGGAGAAATCGCGGTAGTCAATCTCGTCCTCATAGGGAAGTTCAATCCGATCGCTCACAATGACGGGGACACAATGGCTGGCAATGGCATCGAATAGCCGGCAGGAGGAAGGAGTGTCTCCTGCAGGGTTCAGACAGAACTTCGATGAACGCATCCCTTGCGAGGACTGGAATAAACATAGGAAAAAAAATATTAAATGAGCCGACAAATGTAAGAATACGGTACAATAATATAGTAAGAGGTTTATGAGGTGCCATATGGTGTCCCAGCACCTGCTATGAAACTTCAATATGGACTAAACATGCAGAGCTAAGGGTGGCAATGGACCGAGCTTTTTCTTGCATCTTTAATCATAGTGAGTAGTGACCAAGTCGGGGTTCGGGAATAAATCTGCTTGGTAGAAATTCGGAAGAGTCAGGAAAATTTCGTCATATTCGTGGAATAATTGGTCAAAATTTGGAAAAATAAAAGAGAAATTCTAAAAATATATTAACTAAAAAACATAAAAAATAAAATGGAAAAATAAAAAAAATACTAATTTTCAGGAAAAATTCTAGAAAAAATCGTGAGATTTCAAATAATTCTTCAAATTTGCAATTTTTGAAATTTTTGAGAATAATTATAATTTTATTCGTTTTTCAAAAAGTCGAGAATTATTCGCGATTTTTTCAAAAAGTCCGGAGAATTTGGTCACATGTCTTTAATAGGCCCAGCCTGTTTATAAAAGGATTTTTCAGCCCAAACCCAGCCCAGTGCCAGCCTTATGCAAAGCCTTACAGGACTAGTAGTTGCCATGCTAGTCAGACAAGTCTCCAACTTCGTAGATGAACATGCACAAGGATAACCAGTATTACCAGAATATATGCATTGGAGAGAGATTAATACAAATATACAACTCGCTAACTTACTGCTTTAATTCCTTCTCCTGTTGCAAAGCTATCTTCGTAGCGTACATCTTCAAGACCTGTTAAAATCTTGGCCAGTTTGGAGCGGACAATTCCTTCCTGCATCGTAGAAAGACCACACTAATCAGTAACAACTCTAACAGGAAGAAATACTCAAAACACCGTTCGAACAGATTGAAGTAGCATACATCTTTCCTGACTGTTCTTCCTCGGAAGAAGAGAAGGGTGGGGCGAGATTCAAATGGGTCTGAAGGATCATCGTCTACATATGAATCAACCACGTGCACATATGGTGCTACCACGTCTTTTCTCAGAAAGGACACGGTTTTTGGATAGCGCCCAAAATCTGCGACAATAAGAATGGATGCGTTCACCTCATCCCGAAGAAATCTGAATGAATTCGGGTGATGCAGGGGAATTACATGGTCACGACCTCCAGACTGCTGCCAATACTTAGATTTCCTCAGAAACTCCAGTAGGTCAATCTGGAATCAAACAATATATAAGACCAGAAATTTTAAGTTTGAAAATTCCAAGAAAAATTGACCCGTCAAATAGCATCGACAAGCTTAGGTCCCTGATAACTGAGATCTTCAGCACACGTTTAAGAAAAGAGTATGATTTTCCTTTAGAGAAGTCAGTAAAGAGTGTGATTAACGATCAGAGACCACTGGACAATATATAAATCTCAGGAAAGTCCCTAAGATTTATCTTGTAAAGGGGCTCTGGATAAATAAAAAAATTGTGAAGTCTCAAGTCAAGATTGTGAAAACCAACAGAATGACATGAGAAAAAGTGAAATTTGCAGCAATTATTCATGTCATGATGTCTAGACACATAGGTCACAACATAATGCATGTAATAAAATAGGACCCGACTCTCCTGACCGTCATTTAAACACCAAAATGGTGTTTAAATGATCTTACACCATCAATGGCTTAAGATGTGCGTGATCCGTTCAGTAAAAGTGAGAGATCGTAGATTGACATGCAACAGGCCCAAAAATGGTGTTTTATGAAGATTTAAACCGTCGGGTCTGTGAACTTAAAGATCCACCATTGTTATCAGTTTTAATGGCTTATATTAAAGTTTATCAATCAGATGGTTCACATCCACTTATACGCATGTTTCTTTGGGCTGACAAGTTCTAGTGAAAGATTGCCACTGGACATTTTAGATTGATCATTGATGTTCACCACATGGCATAATGAAAATCAAACTTCAATGGTGTCAAATTAAAAGTCTAAATTTAATGGTATAAGATCATTTAAACACCATCGTGGAGTTTAAATGCCGGTCAGGAGCCATTATCCCCAATAAAATAACAAGGATGCTATGAGCACACAACTTTTCTTTTTGCAACCAATCATTCATGTCATAGACTCATTGGTTACAACATAATACATGTAATAAAATAAGAGGTTGCTACAAGCACGCCAGTTTTCTCTTTGCACACACCAATTAATAAAATTTCTAGATAGACACCAATTTTTGCTATCCTCCACCAATTAATGAAAATTTTAAATTGTATTTTTCCACAGCTCATAAAGATCAAAAATATATATTAGTTAGCAAAATTTGTTTTTGTAGAAGCTTTTGGGTGCACAGCAACTTTTCCTAATTTTGTGCCCCGTTTTATAAATAAAATAAGTTCCTCACCAACTTTTGCTATCTGCAGACCACTTTAATTTTCCTTTCAGGTGCGCAGGAGTGGTGTGCCGGTGTGCTTGTAGGAAACGTAGGAATTTTTCCTTTTTCTGTTACTCACAAACTTTTGCTATCTGCAGACCACTTTAATTTTCGTTTCGGGTGTGCAGGAGTGGTGTGCCGGTGTGCTTGTAGGAAACGTAGGAATTTTTCCTTTTTCTGTTACTTTTACTAACCAAAATTTCAAAACCACGATAAACCAGTTGATCGACTGTCATAAATTATAGACCAACAAACGAGTCTACTACGGTCATTTTCAGGGGGTCACCTCCTTACAAAATGGTCACATTGACAGGTTTAGCTCCTTACAAAATGCCACTTCGAAGAGGCACTGCCCTCATGAGAACTCACCTTATTCTCAAACCTTATCCCATGTCTGACCCTATTCGCCTACACATAATCCTACATAGGATCCAGATGATCGACTGTCTTTTGTAAGCATATCCTACTACACATAATCCTAAAGGATAAAACAAGGAAAACTGTCCTCAACTCCTCATAGTAAAATTTGACTGATTAATATTAAGTGTATATCATGGCTCCAACATCATCCTCTAGATCTATGGGAAGAAACAAAGACCCTGCAGAATACTCTTAACACCCAAAGTAAAAAGTCTAAGAAATTTATTTTTTTCATTTTTATCGGCAATCAAAAACGAAAATGCACTAAGAAAAGCCCCTATACTGTAGATGACTGATGGTAAGAATCTTGTCACGCCTAGCTGTCCAACTTACATAAGGACACGGAGCAGAGCCGATATTTTCCACAAACATGTCCAAAGGTGATAACCAAAGGGCGTCAACAAATGAAACTATAAAAGGAGCGGACTGAAAACCTACACCCATCTACATTCTCTTGTTCGGCATAGAATTAGGGACATAAACCCCTGAAAGCATGCCCAACAATTTTGCAAATGAGTTGCATTCTTCATCTCTCAAATTCCTTCGGAGTCTCATATTCCATGTGACATCACCATGATTTCGTTCAACAGTTCAAGTACATTGGTAACTAGCACATCTTAGCAAACTGCAATTTCATGTGTATTGAGAGAAAAAAATTTGTCCTACCATTGATTTTTCCGAAGCATAACTGTCCTCCTATCTCCTGCTATAAACATTAATTGAAATGGACCTGGTTCTACAAACCAACCTCCACGGCCCAGAGCAAGCCCCCTTTACTTCCTGTTTTCACTTCCCAATTATCTCTGACATCATATTTGCATATCAATGCCTTAACCCATATTGTGTTTTCTTCCTCCGCTACTCTTCATAACCATTGCCCAATAGTGTTGAATTCATTTCTTTAATCTTTGAATTCCAACACCTCCCTCTTTCTTTGGAAAGCACACCACATCCCACTTTAAAGGATTGAACTTCCTACCAAAGCCCTGACTACTCCATAAGAAGTCTTGTGCTTGTTTTTGTAATATATTAAACACACCAGTCGAACATTGAAACGTGGCCAATGTAATACGCCAGGAGATTAGACATTGTGGATCTAATAAGGGCTACTTGGCCGCCACTGGAGATATTGTTGCTTCGATAAAACCAATTGGTGTTCAAACCTTTCCCCCAGTGGATTCCATAACTTCTCTAGATGTTGGCCGATAAAAAGAAGAAACCAAATGTATGTAGACAGTAATGTTCCCACAAGCAGCCCAAATTCTTTATCATCGCATCATTCACTAGATTACACAATACCTGGCTTTTCTCAATACTAGTTTTTGACCAGTTATAAACTGATAAAATTGTAGAATTGCTTTGAGATTGGCCATCTCAGAAACAGAAGCTCCACAAAACATCAAAGTGCCATCAGCATACTGTAGATGTGTAATGGATAGACCATTAGGGACGATCCTAAAGCCTGCAATCAAACCCATATACCTAATGTGTCCCATGAGTTAACCTAAGCCTCTGCTACTATATTGAAGAGGAAAAGGCCAAGAAGGTCCCCTTGTAAAAGCCCTCAAGAGCTTTTAAAATAACCAATCGTCGCACCCTTCACCATGATAAAAAATTAAGGAATGGAATAGCATGCCTTCATCCAAGCTCTAGAATAAGAAAACAACTTAAAAATTATATTAGAGCAGCCACTTCAAGGGGGCAACCTCCTCATAAAATATACCACTTTGATGAACAAAATGCCTTACTGAGAGCCACCTATAGTGGGATGATCCTTATGGAAAGTTTGGAAACTCACATGATTCTCCAAGCATATCCTAATTCTGGCCCTGTTCAATTAAGTGATACACTACATAAGGCCCAAAATAATAAGACATGCTTATCGGAACTCAAATTCGATTAATCGCTATTCTTATTCTAATCCTTACTAATCATTACAAAGCAATACGAAAATCCAAATGAAATCCTAAATAATGAATACCAATGTAAATTTTTTAATGGGGGTGTCATGAGTCCCATAACTCAAAACATTTCCCCATCTTAACTAGATCTAGTCCTAAAATTTCATAAATAACTGCTCAAGCATATATTACAAATTCTGTTCTCCAGATCCATGGAAAAACGTAAACTTTCCAATTCCATGAGAGCTTCCAGCATGGGGAAGGAGGTAGTGGAAAGAGGCATTTTGAAAGGGAGCTGCCGCTTATAGAATGCCGACTACACCTACACAGAGAGAGTTGGCGTCAAGAGTCGCATAGTGAACAGGGAGGGTAAATTTGAAAAGAAACCACTTCTTGATCCGATATCGTGAGTTCCCCTTTATTGGCATGAGATTCAAACTTACTTCACTGAAACATTCATTCCTCTCATAAGCACTCTATATTTGGATTTCGCCTCAATTAGCTTATGGGTTCTCAGGTTAGTATAGTTCTTTTATCAAAAAAAAATATGACGGCCTTCATTGAAGCCTACGTGAGAGGAGAGGGAGAAACCCCACCCCCCCCCCCCCCCCCTCCCCCCCTCTTCACCTCTCCTCCTTGTCAGTCGAGTGGACGCACTGCAGAATCCTTGAGTTTCCCCGAAACAACATTCATTCCAAATCCCTTATCTTATCCTGCTGATATAACTCGCAGAATTATTGACCAGTGGAACAGGCAAATTCATTCCTTACTAGCATTGAAAACCACAACTTTCCCGGCCCCAACTCTTCCACTTTGAGAAAGCGACTTCTTTATAGAAATCTATTTTGAGGGGGGGTACCACTGTTTCGACACCATAAGAGCTTAACTTTCTGCTCCATTAACACCTATGTGATTTTGGTGTCATGGTGATGTCCTTAACAATTGGTATCAGAGTCAGCACCACATCTTGAGTTGAAGCCCTGGAGGGGCAACCAGGAAAAAGGGCTATCTGAGTGCCCACAAGAGAGCGCCACAATGAAAGCTGCACAGAGTTGGCCGCTGCAGAGGACGGCATTGAAGTGTGGTGATGTGTTATGACCCCAAAATAATAAGAGCATAACTTTCCGCTCCATTAACCTCTACGTGTTTTAGGTGTGCTGGTTAGGAGAGATCAACCAATGTTACCAGGTTTGCCGGTATGCACGGTTCCAATTCAGGTTCACGGTGCACAGTTCACCACTATCTAGTGAACTCAGTTCGTTAAGGGTAAGCTGAGTTTTTGACAAAAAAAAAAGTAATAATGACAAAACTAAATATTTACAATAATGTTGATTTTTGTAACAAATAAATGCTTTATAGTGCATTGGTTGAGTCTTAGATTTAAATTAGAAAAATGAGACTTAAATTTAAATCCTTATACCAACATATTCATATTTTATTTGTCTAAATCTAATTCACTTCCTCACCACACAACTCCATAACCATACTCGCCAATTCTCGAAATCAAACCGCAAATCCACAATTGTAACAATTCAAGTAAATAAATAAATAAATTTAATGAGTCAAGTAAATAAACAACATTCTTAGTCTACAATCATAATAAAATCAAACTTCCGCACCTGCAATTTCCGGTCGATCTCCGTTTCGGGATCGGTCATGTTGTGGCCATGAGTATTGAAACTCAGGGAAGAGAAGAATGGCACAAAAAATGTATCCGCCTTCGCCGCATCGAAAACCCTAACCGCCGCTCTCCCCTCCTCCTCTCCCTTCTTATAAAGAAGCGACGCCATCATCCAATACTCGACGCTGTGCTGCTTCTTCAGACCTGAATTCTGCGGCCATGGAGGGAAATTAAGGTTTTCTGTTACGGTTTCTTGATCCGAATCCCGGTGATCGAGCATTCCGAAGTTGAATCGACGCGGGAGATCGTACATGAAGACCCTGAGAGGGGGTTCCCTGTTGCAGAGAAGAGAGGGTGGTTGTGATGGGGGGGAGACAGTGAGGAAATTGGATCTGAAATCAACGGTTACGAGGAAGAGAGAGAGGGAGATCAGGAGGAGTACGATGGAGACGAGGGGTACCAGAGATTTGGATATCGTCATTGTTGGATTTCTTTTTTCTCCGGTCTTCATTCCGTCTTGTTTTAGATTAGAATGCAGTTTCTGGTTGAGTTGGGATTAGGTGGTCGACCCATGCACTAAGGCTGGTACACGGTTTACTAATTTGGTTTTGGGCCCCTTCAATAATGCAGGACACGTTATTCGCCAATTGTAGACTGGGCATCAGTACGAGATGCACATGGGTCGGGTCAGACCGTCAGTCAAGAGACCCGACTCAACACGAGTCAGGTTAGGTCGGGTTGGATTGAAAATCCCGACCCATTTATAAAGCAAGTCAGGTTCCAGTTGAGCTTTCTTGACCGGACTTAACCTGATTCTCTCCCTTCACCAACGGGCAACTGTCTTTTGATAAGTTAGTGACTCCGCATTAATTAAAGCAAAAAAGAAAAATAAAAAAACTATGGTGCAGACGAAGAGTGTGGTTGAGGGCTACCATGGAATCTGATCCTAGGTGTTTGGCCAGGTCCTACCAAGTAGGACCCTAAATAAGGTTCTACTTTATTACTAATCATCCAAAAGAGAAGATATATGACCTTAGGATAATCTTGAAAACTAATAAATGCTTGTTAAAGAAATTAAAGAAGAGATAAAAAGTGACGTCGAGGAGAGTGAAAGATGATATCCACCGATTTGGTTAAATAACCAATAAATCTAAGAGAAATTAAAGGAATAAGAGAGAGAGAGAGAGAGAGAAATTGATGAAGAGGAGAGAAGAAGTAAAAAAATCCAACCGTCCCTCAAACCATATTTTGGGTAAGATTTAAGAAAAAAATAAATTAAATTTTGTATAAGATTATGATAAAAAAATAAATTAAATTTTTGTCTTCATTCCAACGAAATAATAGCTTTATTTTGGATAAGATTTTAGGCAAAAAAAAATATTCTGACTAATATATTTTGACGAAATTACAAAAATTTTGGTAATTTTCTTTGTTATATTTATTTTTTTTTTATTTAAATATGTTTGTAATTGTTTTTTTTAAATATGTTAGTAGTTTTTCTAGAAAATATTAAATATATTTTAAGTTTTTAACTTATATTTTTAATTCCCAAATTTTCCTGAATTTTTTTCGAAAGTTATCGAAATTAATCTGAAATGTACTTAGAGGACCCTCCACCAAAAAGTTACCGAAAACGAAAAAAAAAAAATGGGTTAGAAAGAAGGATATATTTTTACCGAAAGTTACGAAAGTAAAACAAGATTTTTCTTTATAATTTTTCTCGAAATATAATAATCGGTATTTTTTTTTTTTGCCTAAAATCTTATCTAAAATAAAACTGCTATTTCATTGGAATGAAGAAGAAAATTTTAATTTACTTTTTTTACTATAATCTTATCCAAAATTTAATTTATTTTTTGCCTAAAATTTTACCCAAAATATAGTTTGAGAGAGGGATGGATTTTTTTTTTTACTTTGTCTCTCCTCTTCATCAGTTTCTCTCTCTTACTCTTTAAATTTCTCTCTAACTCCTTTAATTTCTCTCTCACCGATTTATTGGTTTCCACGAATGAACCCCAACGCATTTAACCAAACGAGTCTCTTTTGGATGGTTAGAGATAAAATAGAACCCAATTTAAGGTCCTACTTGGTAGGACTTGGCCAAACCCCTCGGATACTAAGGGCATGTTCGTTAAGCTAATCCCTTCTCCCCTTATATCAACTTTACCTGTATTAAAATACTATTTTTTATGGGAGCCGTTACTTGCACAAGTTTTTCAGGTGATAGCACCCAATTTAAAGAAAGACTTGATATTTTAGGGACATATAATATGTAAAAATGCAATATGGGCCGTCTGATTTGAAGTTAATGATCAATAAATCTCTGGTACATAAAAATGGAACAAAACACTATACTTATCATATGATCTATTTTGGCCTATGATCTATTGTGGTCAACATATCCTTTGACTCTATTTAATCAAATGATAAAAACTATATTGTGTTCAAATCTTTTACAATTGATATCTTTAAATCATGGCCTTCAAATCAAATGACTTAGACGGTGTTATCACATAGTAGAGATCACCAAACTTACAAGTCTTTCTTTTAAATTCAGTACAATCTGGTGCAATCACTTGAAAAGCATGTGGAAGTAATGGCTCCCTTTTTTTATTTGTAAAGAAGTATAGTAGGTGTAAAGTGATTGATCCCTTCATCTTAAAAAGAGGGTGTAAAATCAATTTTAGGGGCTACTATTCATTTTACCTTGAAGTGAATGGCTAGTGTAATATTACACACTCCATAAAATTGTGACTTCACCCTAAATCTTTTCGTCAGCATATATTGACCACCTCTGAATTAGATGATAGAGATCGTTTTTTGCCTCAATCTTTCACACAATGAATCTTTAGATCATGAATGTACCATCAGCCAGTCACTTTTTTATTTCACATGGCACGCATCCCAAAAAGTGATCTTAAAATCATGTGACACATCACATTCAAACATGATTTTAGGGTCACTTTTTGGGATGTGTGCTACGTGGAATAAAAAAGTGACCGTTTGATGGTACGCCCATGATCTAAAGATTCATTGTGTGGAAGATTGGTCAGAGAAACAATCTCCATCGTTTCATTCCAAGGTGATCAATGGGTGCCAACTACAAGAGATGGGTTGAGGATGCAATATCGTTGGCGGTAAACAAATGTTCCCATTTAATTTTAGTTGGCACACCTTAAGTTCAAAGATAAAGTGATTGTTACAAATTTTACTTGCAATAAATGAACATTACGAGCAACAGCCTCATAAGTAAAAAAATATTGCAGGTAAAATTTTGGGTAGAAAACACAAAATTATACTTTTTGCAATAAAATGGGGCGGTTGGATGTAATATTCACATATTAGTGCGAAATGAACGTGCCCTAAGAGACATGGAGTGACCTGATGTTGCAACTTACTACTTTTGGCTTTTGATAAAGAGATCCACTTCGGTCGCACACGTGGACAGGCTCTCTAGTGAGTGACGTCCCATTAGATAGTGGACAATTTTGTAGGCAGCTTATGTGACGTGATGTGATTAGCTGCAAACATGGTAGGGTCTAAGCACTATAGCCAGTCAAGTCGCACCATGTAAGTTGTCAACAACTTTGTCTATCAAAACCCGCCCACAATTAAAATTTTTCCAAGTCCCATTTATGAAAATTCAACATTTTGAGTGCCACGTGAAACTCATGTGCATTACTTAGCTTTTAGGTTAAACATTGCTTACTGCTTAGTTCATTTTTAGTTAATTTTTTAAACTTATCTCCATTATCTATTATTAAGTCTTGAAATTTAAATCATAGAAATTAGTCTGTTTATTTTTTAAACTTATCTCCATTAAAATTTGCGTACTTTTTTTCATCTTTTGATTTTTAGCCAAATTTTTTCTCCTCTATAAATCTTTAGATCATGATTTTCAAATCACACGACCTACGTAGTGAAACCATGTGACAGTGACACATGTCCTAAAAAAATGACCAACTATTTTATTAGTAAGGTGGGATTGAACCTGACACCTAAAGGTTGCAATTTTGTCAACCTTCCATTGGGCTTTAGGCCCATCCGATGTCACTTGGGCTCAAGCCTGTTACTTGATACCAACTCAATTTATTATATCAGTATTTTAGCTCACATTCTGAGAGCTCAGCTACAAATGGGCCGGGTCGGGTCAAGTTGAGTTGTGTTAACCGTTTAAGGTCGACGCATCTATCTAAACCCTAAACTTGAACTTGACTTGGCCTGTTTATTGAAACTCTAAACTTGAGTCCAATCTCTGACCCCATTAGCAAAAACTCGGATTGCGTCGAGTGAGAAAACTAGGTTAATGTTGGTGATATCATCTAATCCATATTTGAGATTAATAGCTGTATTCCCAATTTTTCTTTTATTTCGGGGACAAATGTCATGTGAAAATATCATATAAGCCGTCTAATTCAGTGGTTGACTCATTTCAATCATAAAATAAGACCAAGGGAGCTAAAACTTATACAACAATTGTATCATAGCATATAATTAAAAAGAAAGAATATTGTTTTTGAGATTTGTGCCACATGAAACATCATCTAAGGCCTCTGACTTGAAGAATAAGATGTAAAGATTTTTTAGGCAAAAAATTAGCACGAAAAGTGATCTCTACCATCTTGATTTGTGAGGGTAATCATTGAATCAGATTATAGCCTTTAACTGTATTGAAACAAATGATAAAGATCGCATTTTGTGTCATTTTTTTGCCTCAAAAACCTTTACATTACAGTCTATAAATTAAGCAGCTTAGATGGTGTTCCATGTGACACGTATCCCAAAATAATAATCTTTCTTTTTTATCAAAAACCCCGATTCAAATCACGTGTGCAAGTTACAGCTCCCTAAGAGTCATCAATAAGAGTAAGCTACGAAAAAGTGACAAGAAAATGGAATGGATATAACTTACCGTCCCAGTTAAGACTGATATTTGGTTTGAGAGAGACGACTCCAATCACGATGGCAAGGAGATCCAAGATGTAGCTATGAGATGCCACATTGACCAACAGGGTCATGTTAGATGTAATGCCATTTCAAATTGAGCAACAGCATGTGTTATTCACACCTATTTTTCCTGTGAAGAGCACTCGCTCTTTCACACGAAAAAATTACTGACTGCCTTGAATCAGACAATGAAGATAGTCTCGTGCCAATCATCCATACAACGGATCTTGAGATCATGGCACACCTATCAGATAGTCATAAATTGATTCCACATGACACATATCCCCAAAATTGATCGCAATTGTGAGCATACCTATCAAAAGATCACTTTTGGGGATGTGTACCACGTGGAATCAATATGGGGTCGTCTGATAGGTGCACCATGATTTCAGGATCTATTATGTGGAACATTGAGACAAAAAACAATCGCCATCATCTGATTCAAGGCAGTCAACGATTTTTTATGGTGGGAATCCGCGTGTTCTTCACAGGTTTAATAGGTGCAAATAACGCCACCGTAGTGTAACACGTCAATAAAAATGCCGGATACCTGAAGGATATAGCATACTAGTCTCATTTTATATCATTTCTTTATTTCACATACTCCCGATAAAAGTGTGTGCATCACATCCCAACCACCAAATGATGGAACCTCCTTTACCATCATCACTACCATCAAATTATGCTTAGCTCAGAGACTCAGACCCCTTTTTTTTAACTTAATTGAAAAATGTCTACACACTCAAAATCCACATCAGCTATAGTGCATTAGTGTCTTGCCAACTTGTTGTGTAAATAAACAATAAAATAAAAACCTCATTGTCCCACCACTTTTCTCTGGCTTAGAACTTTTTATTCCGATTCCGATTTACCCTAGAAAGAATTTAACAACCACCACTCCATATGGAAATCAAGTGGTACATATGAGTCAATCAGATGATTTCAAAACTGAACAAAGATATTTTCAACAAAGAATCAGAAAAAGAATGAAACAAATTTAATCATGATCAAAAATATTGGTTGCAGAAACTGCCGTAAAATACAATAGCGGGCATGTTACTTTTTGAAAAAGGGAGAACTTGATTACATGCCCACAAATAAACCACCATAATTCTGAAAAAAAATCTAGAAAAAAGGAAACCAACCATCAAAGACAAAATTGAAATTCTGATTCAAAGACTAAATAGTTAAAAAATCTTCTTGTAGATTACACATCTCAGTGTTGGTACTCTTAACTCCCATCAATTTCTTCAAAAATCTCCCAAAAAACTTGTATCACAAGAGGCCTACACAATAGTCAGACAAATGAGTGGTTAGTAAATACCCTCAAAAGGTACGTACCAACAGTTGACTATTAGACATCACATCCCCATCGAATTCTCTTCCAGCTTTGCCGAATCTATCCTATAATATTCCCCTACCATTTCCTTCGTAAGGAGCATAACACTATCGTCAATGAAAACAACTGTTAATATGAACCTTCAAAAAGGTCTCAACACCATAATAATATGTCCATGTTGGAAAGTCAACTGTGTCATCAACAATAAAATAAAAAAACATGCCAGTGTTGGTACTCGGCAATCTTGTGTGCAATTTTTGCTGCTATTTTCTGTAATGCACGTTTACGTTTTGCTACCTGTCCAACTTGCACGTTGAAGTTTTAACAAAAGTAAAGCTTTGGGTTCAAAAGAGTATGAACAACGCGCATCACGTCCTTTATGTGGTACAATAATAAAACTGAAGAGTTCTTAATTTTAGTTAATTTAGAATTCCGAAAATAATAATAACAAAAGAAAGGTAAATGATACAGCCGTGGCTTGCTCAAACTATATTTGAGAAACAGAGGAGCAAAGAAAAGTAGCCCACGGGAACGGGAAAATAACAAGTGGAATCACAATCTCCTAAAGTTTGGACTGTCCAGCACCAAGAAAACATATAGTAGCAGTAGTATAAGAGGGGACAAATCCCCTGTTTGAATTTATACGGCACACAAAGCTCAAAAATAAGGTTCAAATCTACCCTAGATTCTACCCATCATGTAGTAAATAAAAATGGTAAATAAAAGTATCCCAACTAAAGCTAAACAGGTTCTTAACACCCATTTAGGAAACTTCAGCAAGTTTACCTCCTATTAAGAATGGTTATAAGGAAAGATTCTAGACAGTTCTTTAAAAAAAATGGTTAGAAATAAAGATGAATTATAATATCTCACCTATAAAATTGGTGAGAAATAGCTTGCTGTACAAGAAATTCTAAATATACCTGCCCCATCTCTAATTTTTTCCGCATGAAAATAATAGAGAGATCACTCCTGTTGGATTCACTCAAGGGTACCCCACTCGAAGGTGTCACATGACCTAGGTTTTGATCCCCGGCATGAGGGCTAATCTTAGCCCTCTCGTTTTCCTCTAGTTTTCTCTACACTTTATTGCTACAGTTTGTCCTCTTTCTTGTAAGACTGCTGCATCAACATTACTGAGCTGCAAAGAATCAACTCCAATAAAAAAAAATAAAAAATAAAAAAGAATCAACTCCAACGAATTGTTCTTAATGAACATATCCAACAGCTCATTGACCGTCTTCTGTAATTCGATTTCTGTGATCCACGTATTCTCGCAGGTCACTCTTTTCATTGGAATTGTTGATGTTCTCCATTATAAGGACTTATTGCCCAAAAAGGTACAATATGTTGAATTTTATCCCATTTCTTTGGTGTCAGCTCTTTCTTTTTTTCTTCAGATTTGCTGGGATTGAAACTGCAACCTTAAGGTTGTGTCTTCGTGTACCTTCCAGTTGAGCTACAGACCCAACCCCTCTTGAAATCAACACTTTCAATTTGATGGCTTGATTGGATGACCCTTGATATCTCCATCGTAGTCGAATATATCAGCAGCAATATTGAATATCAGTATGATGTCCAATCTGTCAGAAAGCTCAACTTAGTAAGTGAGGGGGTTGATCTTCCTCAAGATTCATAATTTTTCAATCTCTTATGCGTTTTTTTGTAGGTTATGCTTGAAAATTGCTACTTCCGCAAGTAGACCATGACTAGATGTCCTTCCTCATAAACCTCCACATGAAAGTGTTCAGGTCAGCAAAAGCATTGATATCGTTACCTCAATTTGTTTTGAACGAGTAATGGAACCAGACTAAAGGCATGATTCCATGGATGCAGGTGGTTGCCTGTAAACCAAATTTCAAATGGTGACTTCCTCGTTGTATGGTTACCAAATTGTTGTAAGCAAATTCAGTTTGGGTATACCTAAATACCGTTGAGACATCATCTCAACAATGATGCTTTAGAGGACGTTACCAAGGATTAACAAGCTCAAATCGACCATCAGTTTGCAGCTAATAGATGCAAGAAAATTGCAGCTTGGTTCCTAATCTCTTCCACAGCGTCCTCCAAAAGTGGTTTACAAATTTAAATGTCTAATCAAAGGTGATCATCTTAGGAACCCCACGTAGGTATACAACCTCTTTGAAAGAGAGATTGACAATAACCGAAGCATCTAACAATCTTTCTACATGTAATAAAGTGAACCACTTTTAGAATCTACCAATTACAACAATAATTGAATTCATACCACGTTGCGTATTTCAGAGTCCCAAGACAAAGTCCATGCTATTCACACAAGTAATGGAGTATATACTGGGTATTATAAGAATGCCCCTTTGCCATTTGATAGGTTTGATATCACTCCAAAAAATATTTCTTTTCATTACGAAAATCTCCATGTCTAGTGCCATGTAGTTTGGTAATGATCTCTCTTAAGGAACTTTTAGGTGTGCACAACCTAATTCCCAGTGTTACCTTGGCACTTCTACTTTTGGGATTTTTGTCGTGCCGACACTTGGTGGCACCTGGCACCCGTACCGACACTCAGACACTCTTCAAACAATATGAAACTTCTAGACAAATATGAAAAACCCCATATTACTATTAAAATCCTCATTGTTTTGGCAACGATAAAATGAACTTTGTTTCAAAAGAAAAATGTGTAAATTTTAGTAACTACTAAAACAAAGGTTTTGGTCGTTTAAAACAATTTTATACTATAACATAATTTTATTTAGGTTCACAACATATACTATGAATCTTTTCATTACATATCCTAATTGGTTTTCTCACATTTCCCTTCAATTTTTCTCTATATATGTTCTATTTCTTAAGGCCGTGGAGCCGTATTCAAATTTTTAGAAATTGGCATGCCAAACGTCTATTGGCTCCTAGACACTTGGCACCCGTGCCACATGTCCATGTAACACTGCTAATTCCCCTAACAAGGAAACAATCGTGTAAGATGAATTGACCTGTAGAATATCCATCTTGAGCGCAACACTATAAAATATAGCTAAAATATGCATCGTCATTATAGAATTTGACAGCATACCACACAACCTCTACGATTAATGTATAAAGTAATGTTTGCTTCCTACTCGATGCATCTACAAACCACTTTTGAGTGTCGACTTTGAGTGAAATCAGGATGGCATTTAATGGGATCAAAATAAAGTTTTGATGGACTCTTTTGTTAGTGTGTTAAGATGGGTAGGTGTGCTATAAGTTAATGTTGGGCGTGCCTGAAGGAAGTAGAGTGAGTTATAGCAGTACCCTTTTTCTATTTTCCGTACCACCGATATACATAGGATCTTGTACAAAGTATATAAGCTAATAATAGGAGGTATGAGAATGGAACTCACAACCCTAATTCTTCCCATCTCTTCTCCCTGTCTTTCTCCTTCTAACCCTAACCCTAAATATTAATTTCAAGTATTATTTTGAAAGCGTCACCTTCCTTTTGCTGACGTCACATTGACGTTGTCACAATCAAACTGTTGACCTCAGATGGCAAAAAAAATAATTCAGACTTGATCAGAATTCTAAGGTGAACATATTTATACCGGAACTTATTTTATTTGAAGGCGGTTTCCATATGGTTCAACTAGTTTTTCTACTGATCAAGGGTTTTACGATTTGCAGGACTCCCTGTGCCTGTCTCTGTGAGATTAAAAGAGGGGTCAAGATTGGTATGGTTTGGATTGAATAGTAGGATTGATCTGTAGTGAAGTTTAGAAATTTGGAGATCGTTAGAGGATGATTTAATGAATTTACCAAACCCTTTGTTTTCATTGTTTCAGGAGAACTGGGCCTCCAGAGATCCTTGCCATCGATTTGTTGGGATTGTGTGTAGGGATTGGATCGGTTTTACAAGATCTATCATTTGAATGCAGTCTTGGATAGATTTTGGACATGGATTGTGTCTCGACGGTGAAATTTGTTTGTTAGTACAAGGTCGAATGACCAGTATAACATTGTGTAGTTTTGTTCCTAGCAGTTTTTGCTAGTAGCAATTGTTGGGCTTGTTTTTTAAAGGCTGTGTAGCCCATATTTTCTTGGGACATTGTTTAGCTTGTGTAACTGTTCTTTTAGTGAGTTATTCAAGGAAATGGGAGAAATGACAGTTTACGTTAAAAACTTAAGATTGACATTGAAGGACCTCACGGACTGCAGATTACAACAGTAAAGTTTGATGGGACAAACTACCTTGAATGTTCAAGGTCCGCAACTATGTTTTTTAGTTCCAAGAGGAAATTTCACGCAGGACTTGATTTTACGGTTAGGGTTGCAAGAAAAGGAGAGAGAGAGAGAGAGAGAGAGAGAGAGAAAGAGAGAGAGAGAAAAGAAAGGCTGAGTTAGGGTTTGTGAGTCCCACCTAGCCTTTATACTAATAATAGCAATATGTTGTATACACCCCAATCGATACTCCACACACACCATAAGTGATACATATCTCTACACACACACACACACACTCAACTAACACATGCACACCAATACACGCCAATACTCCCCCTCAAGTTAGTGCATCATGCCCAGCTTGACACTGATTTCCTGAAGAGAAGACGAACCAAGAGCTTTCGTGAAAACATCGGCCAATTGATGTGAGGATGTGACCTTGGGAGTCTCTATTAGTCCAGCCTGAATCTTCCCGAAAGTAAACTAAATATCAACCTCAACATGCTTCATAAGCTGATGAAGAACCAGGTCATTAGCAATATCAATGGTTGCTTTGTTACCACAATGGAATAGCATAGGGAGAGATGGAGGAAAACCAAGCTCCGTGAGAAGAAAACATAGCCGAAGAAGCTCACAAGTTCCATGAGTTACTGCTCAATACTCAGATGCAGCACTAGACCAGGATATCGAATCATTCTTCTTACTTTTCCACACCAAAAGATTACCACCAAGAAAAGTAAAATAGCCAGAAGTGGATCGATGATCAGTAAGAGTCCCAGCATAATCAGCATCAGTATAGCAACTAAGATGAAGATGTCCAACATCTCCATGAAAGAGGCCACAGCCAGGAGAGGCCTTAATATAGCGAAGGACCCGATGAACAGTAGTCATACAAGGAGTCCTAGGCACGTGCAAGAACTGAGCCACCAAAGATACTACAAATGCCAAATCAGGTAGGGTGCGGGTACGGTAGATAAGCCTTCCAACTAGGCCTTGATACTCAAAAGAATTAGGTAAAATTCTCTAACATCCGCATGTATATAATGCTTAGGATTCATGAGACTTAGTTGGCTTACATCCAAGCAAGTCAATGTCCCTCAATAACTCCAGTGAATACCTTCTCTGGGAGAGACAAATTGTCATGCCCTGAAATCCGATAAATAATCCATTTCGGTACATGAACACATTCAATAATCAAAATTCAAATACATGAAACACAACGGTCCATTCTCATTAAAAAAAATTCAACATTACATTTATTTCAATTCCAACTTTAAACAACCCCTAACCACGGCTAAACCAACAAGTCTTCTAGGGTCTCCTCTTGAAATGCAGCTTCTAAGCCACGAGGTTCGATCTCTGAAATTTAAATAGCAATGGAGTTGAGATAAAACTCAACAAGTAACCCCCAATAAATAATATAACTCCTATATTGATTTTATTAATTTCAAATTGAGAATTTCATATCAAATAAAAAATACCATCATCTATACCATTTAATGATTTAATATAAAGAAGAAGAACAAAAATAACTTAGTTTACAATTGTACTACATATATTGTACAATTGTTAAATAATAGCACCGATCCAAGTGCAATCGCATTCATATCATCATTCATCATTCATCATTCATCTTGGATACCAGTCACAAAGGAGGGTTCTATATTTTCACCAAACCCATTGTCAATCATGCCACTCCGATTTGACAGATTTACTTCGTATTACGGAAGTACACAAATGGACCCATTCATCCAATACTACCATGCGACCCCATGGGGATCTTAATCAAATATCATATCATAGAAAATCCTTCATGTCAATTTCGTTTGGAAAAACTTATCCAATATGCTTTATCAATTCTCATTCTTAAACAGTGTGATATTTCAATGTAATGAGATCATATGAAATTTAAATCGAGCAAACAAAGCTTACGGCATTTCTATTTTGCTGACAATAACATGATTCAAAATGACATAATCATCATTGGACAAGACAAGTTTAAATTTATCCATATCATCATAACCATTCAAACACCTACTTATCAAAGTTATAATATATATTATGTAGAACAAAAGCATCATTAACTAATAAGGTATGTGTTTAAAACATGTTATGGGATAGGCTACTTGCCTCAATCGTCGGATTCAAGGGTCTTGCGAGGACAGTGTAAAATTTCACGGTTTCGGTAGTTATCTGGGCACAAGGGAAAGTAGTCAAGAAAAGAGAACGAACTACGGTAAGTTATCGATGTTAGGATGGATTCTATCGAGTTATTTCAAATCTCTATTTTAGAAAATATTTGATATCGGAAATCCTTAATTTAAAACAGTGTGATTTATAAATCAGTTTTAAAACCCTTCTGACACTCCATAATAGCCCATAAAAATACACTTAATTGCCTTATCATCTAACTTCTGTTGTTGGATGCGAAGATAATGGACAAAGCAAGTGTAACAAAAAATGCAACGCTCAACAGAAAACAATGGTACTCCTTGCCTCAAATATGCATAGGGGTTTGACCATTCAAACGCGTGGATGTACGATTTATGAGAAAAGTAGCAGTAAGCAAAGCCGTAACCAGTATGTTTTAGGAACTTGCATGCGACAAAGGAGTGAGCGAGTCACTTCCATCAGATGCCTATTCTTACACTACGCAACACCATTTTATTGAGTATGAGGGAACGTAAGCTAATGTAGAGTCCCACCTTATTGAGATGGTTCTGAAATGTTGAAGATATGTACTCACCACCATTATCAGAGAGAAGAACCTTAATGGTCTTTCCCATAGTCACCAAATCAGGGTTCGGCAATAGTTCAGCGATGTTTAAATTTGAAAAAATCCAGGCAGTTTAGGGAAATATTCGGAGGAAAAATTGGTGAGAAAAATTTAAAAATAAAAATAAAAAGATTTAAAATTATAAAAAAACTAAAAAATATTTTAAGAATTAGTAAGTCACAATTTTTTTGAATAATTTAGGAATTATTCGCAAATTTTTGTGATCAAGCGAATTTTCGAAAAATTCGCAGATAATTCGGGGGACCTTAAATTCGCGAATTTTTCAAAAATTCAGTATTTTGTGACTATGATCTTCCCAAATTGAGTATGAATCATGGCCGAAAAAGTGATATAGGTATTAAGTGCCTCATCTTTAAATTTCAATAAGTATATTCAAGGTAGTTAAGGAGGTGTGGGGAGGTCACGGCGAAGAAGTTCACTACGCCATGGCCACATAGCGAAGCCATGGCAAGGTTATTTATTATTATAATTTTTAAAAATAATTATTTGATCTATTAATTAATAATATTTTTTATATAAGAAAAAAATATAGGAAGAAAAAAAATTCAACTACTAAAGCATCATACTTTGATTCTAATATTGAGAATTTTATTTTCTAGAAAAAACAAATATCAATAAATACAAATCAAGTATGGAACACCAATAATTTTGCAACATGGTAAGTATAAATAAATAAATATGAAATATTAACAAATATAAAATATTAAAAAATATGAAATATTAACTATACATACGGTAGTGTCGTTGACGCTGAGATTTCGACGGCATTGGTGTTGGTAGCTGCTATGACGAGAGAGAGAAAGAGTCGAAGATTTTATAACTTATAAGTTGAGGTTTTGTGACTTGTAAGTTAACTTTTGTAACTTATATATTATAAAAATGTCATAATCTATAAGTAGTATATGTAATTCAAAAAACAAAATAGCATGCATAACGACGTCATAATGTTATCTGCCATGACAACACTATGGCATCGCTATTTAGCCATCATGGCTATTTGATTATATATGGTGTTTCCCATCGCTATTCGCCATGGCGAGGCCATAGCAAGGCTATAGCGTGGCCTTGACAACCATGAGTATACTCATGTGCATCGAGAATGGTCATCAATAAAAATCACATAATATCTAAGCCATCAACAGGAAATAATGGAGCGGGTCCCCACAGATAACTATGTATAAGAGCATACAAAGAATCGCTATGAGTAGTACACGAAATAAAGGAGGATCTACTATGCTTTGAAAGTTGACAAGTAACATTGAAATTTAAAACCATTAGAGATATTTTTTTAATTTTGAAAAAAAAAACACTATATAAGTCGGCATGTCCTAAACGAGCATGCCAAAGATTTAAAGTTCAACTAGTTATAGTGGCAAGCATGGGTCAAAATATCGTCCGATACCGATACGTATCGAACGATACGTATCGGTTTTGGAGGTCAGCGGTACGCCCTATATAAAATAGATAAATTATCGTCCGATACGGACAAAATATCGTCCGTATCGTCCGATAATTTGACTAAAAAGCAAAAATAAAAAAAGGACGAAATTATCGTCCGATAGGAACGATACTTTGAAATTATCGTTCGTATCGGACGATAATTTCAAATTATCGTTCGTATCGGACGATAATTTCAAATTATCGGTGGGACCCACCCTTTGACCCGACTAAAGGGTCGGGTTTCCCTTTTTTTTTCCCCATTTTCTTCCTTTCTTCTTCCTTCTTCTTCCTCTCATTTTTGGGTTATTTGCACCCTAAATCGGCGTCAAATCGCACAAAAAATCACGGGATCAACGTGAAAGGTACGTGTTTATCATTTTACCATCATTTTATTTCATTTTAAATACTAAAATAAGGTAGATCTACCTAAGTTAAGGGTAGATCTACCTTAAATAAGTGTAGATCTACCTTAAATAAGGTAGATCTACCTAATTTAAGGGTAGATCTACCTTAAATAAGTGTAGATCTACCTTAAATAAGTGTAGATCTACCCTTAAATTAGGTAGATCTACCTTTAAATTTTATCATTTACCTATAATATTAATTATTATAATTATTTAAATTATTTAAATTATTTAAAATTATTAAAATTATTTAAAATAATTAAAATATTTAATATTTAAATAAATTATTTAAATTAAGAAGAGGGGAAAAATAATTTAAAATATTTAAATTAATTAAAAATAATATAAATAATGGGTCAAAAATAATATGATGGGTCAAAAATAATTATATATGACCCCATTTAAAATATTTAAATTGATTGGTCAAAAATAATATAAATAATTATAATTAAGGGTCACATGTAATCAATATGGGTCATATAATATGGGTCACATATCATATGGGTCACATATAATTAATAAAATAATAGGGTCAATATGAGTCACATATAATTTAAACTTAAAATTAATATGGGTCACATAATTAAATTTATGGGTCACATATTAAATTATATGTGACCCATATTAATTTTAATAATAAATTTAATTATATGTGACCCATATTGATTATATGTGACCGTCACATATAATTAAAATAATTAATACTATGAGATATGTCCCATAAAATATTAGAATAATATGGAATAAATTTCAAATAAATTTTTAAAAATTATAATAATATCAAATAAATATTCATAAATTAAAATAATATCAAATAAATATTCAAAAATTAAAATAATATGAAATAAACATTCAAAAATTATAATAATATCAAATAAACATTCATAAATTATAATAATATCAAATAAATATTCATAAATTAAAATAATATCAAATAAACATTCATAAATTATAATAATATCAAATAAATTTGATAAAATATAATCTAATCTTTTAAAAATTAAAATAATATAAAATAAAAATTCAAATGTAATCTAAATTTTATAAAAATTAGAATAATATCAAATAAATTTAATAAAATATAATCTAACATTTTTAAAATAGCAATAATTAAAAAATAAATTTTATTTTCAAGTGTAAATTAGATGTTTACTTTAATGCAATCGTTTGCTCATTCATGCAGGTGAAATAAATAAATATGGTAATGCTCGTTGATCCCAAGGCGAATACTGACTGAATAGATGGTAATAGACTTGATACAATGTAAGCTTTGTGAAAAAAAATCAGAGGAGGTATCACACTAAAGGAGCATCTGCTCATGTAAAGGGAGAGACAAGAGGGTGTCCCAAAGTACCCAGAGAGGTAAAAGAAAATATCGCTAGTTTACAAGCGGCAAAGGGAAAGAAAAAGTCAAGATCGTCGTGATAGGGAAATGTATGAGAGAATCGGGAGGTCGATCCAGAGTTTACATGGATGATGAGGATGAGGATGAGCGAGATAGCGAGCTATGAGAGAGAGTGCCGAGAAGCACAACAACATGTAGATCGTGGAAGAAGCCGATTATCGATTTCGGTCCAGGTTGAGGGGCCCATCCATGCCTGCTACCGGTGGTGGATCTAGTCATAGGCCACATGTTGTTGAGGATGATGAGGATGTTGAGCGATCACGGTTTGCGTGAGGTCGATCTGGGAGGGATTATAGCTTCTACTAGAGGCCAGCATTTGACCCCATGGATCCATTCTTGTATCACACTGAAAGCTCCAAACAAACCAAATTGAGTGCAATCTCACTTACAAAAATGGGGAAGAAGCTTGGAAAATCCATTGCCAAGTTTTTTATATACAACCACATTCCGAGCCAAGTAGCAGACTCGCCGTACTTCAAAAGCATGATTGATACAAGTGCAGAAGTTGGTCCAGGAGTTAAAAAGCATTCTCCATACGAGATATCTGAGCCCTTACTAACAGATGAGTACGATAAGATAACTGCCTATGTACAAAGCTTTGAGGATGTATGGGATGAGAGAGGTTGCACAATTATGTGCGATGGATGGACTGGTCCCACAAAGAAGAGTTTGATAAACTTTTTGGTTTACAGCGATGCCGGGACAGTATTTTTGAAATTAGTTGATGCTTCTAGACACGTAAAGACTGCTGACTACCTCTTTAAACTAATGGATATGGTAGTTCATGAGGGTGGAGAGCAGCGGGTTGTGCAGGTGGTAACAGACAATGCGGCAAACTACAAAGTCGCTGGATTAAAACTAATGGCGAAGAGACGTCACCTGTACTATACCCCGTGTGCCGCACATTGCGTGGACCTCATTCTTGAGGATTTAGGAAAGAGAAGTAACGCACAGACAACTATTCAAAAGGGAAGAACGATTACTTCCTACCTGTACAACAGTGACAAGCTGGTCAATTTAATGAGAGCCTTCACGAACAATGAGTTGCTCCGACCTGCGATTACACGTTTTGCAACACAGTTCTTAGCCTTACAGAGTTTGGCTAGATATAGGCGTGAGCTGAAAAGCATGGTGTCATCGGAAGAATGGAATCAACATGAAATAGGACTCCCACGAGCGAAGAGACTAGCTTGCACTGAAGTTGTTGACCTGATCTACAGCACGCAGTTTTGGGCAGATGTCGACCACCTGATCGTTGTCACTACCCCGTTGGTGCAAGTGTTGAGATTGGTTGATGGTGATGACAAACCAACGATGGGGTACGTTTATGAGTCAATGGATAAGGCAAAATTGGCTATAAAAACCAAATGCCCTACAAAATATAAACGATATTGGGCGATTATCGACAAAAGGTGGGATGCACAATTTCACCAGTACTTGCATGCAGCAGGTATAACATGTTGCACAATTATGTTGTGATTTTTATTTAGTTATTCATTATTTTCATATACTGATGAAATTGCTCATATTTGATGTGTAGCACACTACTTGAATCCAGCCTTCCAGTATACGCGACGCTTCGAGCTGAGTGACACTGATGAAGTGTATACCGGTTTGCTCAATGTAATCCAAAGAATGCTCCCTGAGTTGGCGGACCAAGGCCAAGCCATAAGAGATGTGAGTGATCATAGTATCATACCTTATAAGTAATAAGTCAAATGTCATGTGATATTATCATCTATTTATTGATATGTGCCTTACTGTGTTTCATCTTTATAGATTGACATGTTTCGCAAGAGACATGGGTCATTTGGGACCCCGTTGGCGCAATCCCAAATTAAACACGACAAACCCGCTGATTGGTGGATGCATTATGGAGGTGATGGTCCGATATTGAGGCGGGTAGCAATGAGGGTGTTGTCGCAAACGTGTTCCTCGTCCAACTGCGAGCGAAATTGGAGCACTTTCTCTCTCATTCATACTAAGACAAGGAATAGACTAACTATGGACCGATTGGAAAAGTTAGTCTACTGCCACTACAACATGCGATTAAGGGTCAGGAATATACAGAGAACCAATCGTGGTAAGCAATTACATGAAGTCTTAGATTCTCAATTATATGAAGTCTTACTTACATATTATACTAATTCATCTATTATATTCTACCTTGCAGACGGTGATTATTTTGGTCCCATCCAGTTGGATTATATATTCGAGGAGGATGACCCTTTGAATGAATGGATCGAAGAGAGAGAAGAGCCAGTCTTGGATAGTGAGAGCACTGAATGGCTGGACAATGCTGAAATAGTAGCAGAGCAGCAGGCTTCCCAACCACCGAGGCGGAAAAGAAGATTGAATCTTCATTCAGTGGTTGGATCTGATGACGAAACGCAGCCCGGTAGTGATAATGGGAGTGGTGAGGATGATGGTGGAGGGCATGATGGTGGAGGGGACGTTGGCACTAGTGGTGGAGGGGAGGATGCTGGTACCTCTGATCCTTATAGAGATATGGCGGCATGGGACGATGACTCGACGCCGGACACTCCTACATTTAGAATGGGAGGGGTTGAAGGAAGAGGAGCGTCGGGATCATATCAAACATCACCACCACCACCACAAGATGATACGGATATGGGTTATATGACTTCTAGCTTCGGGGGATTCAGTTTGCAAAATATCGAAGATTCAGCAACTAGTAACCCATACTACCAGCCACAACAAACTTACCCGGTGTCATATGACTTCGTTGGTCAGATTTTTGGAGGACCGGCCTTTACGTACTACACTGAATCATATTCGTTACATGACCTCGGTTCAAGGGGCACATATAATCATGGGTATCAATATGGGCAACATTATAGGCAAAGGGAAAGCTCAAGCCGATGATGACGATGATCATGAGGGCCAAGAACCACCACGAAATTCAATGTAGCTCTAAAGTAAGTTTTCCATGTACAATTAAATTTATTTTTATCAACATAGCTATTATTTTTGATAATATATAATTTATTTTTGTCAATATACATTGTAATTTAGTTTATGCGTGACTGTGTGTCGGCGTCGATCAAATTATGAAATATTGTTAATAAAATAGGCATGTGATCAGCTGATCGAACATAATGTTAGAAGATCTATTACATTAAGTCAAAAATGTGATCTTAAGTCAAAAATAAATTACAAAATAGGTATGTGACTTGGGTTAAGTTACAAAATAGGCATCTTACTTATATATTCATCTAAATAACGCATCAAATAAGTCAAAAATAAAAGCAAAAATAGTTGAAATAAATACAAAATAAATAAAAATAATTTTTCAGATTTTTTGGGATTTTCTAGGATTTTTTTTGGATTTTTTTTCAAAAAACCGATTTTTTGAATGTATCAAACCGATACATTCAATGCATCGCCGATACATTGAATGTATCGGACGATATTAATCACGGAGGTCCGGAGACGTCATTTAATTCGATCATGGTGGCAAGAAAGAAGACAAAGTAGAAGCAGTCATAGGTCTCTCAACGCCAAAGTAATATAAGCCACCATGCTCAAACCCCATGCCAGAAGTCTTCCTCATAGTCAAAGGCTTGGAAAATGCAATGAGTAGGAAAAAATGATATTGAACAATTCAAAGACTTGGTAAGACTACTAACAGATAAAAAGCTTTAAGACTGAGAACATGCATAACAATTAAAAGAGATTAATCAGCTGATAGGGGAACTTTACCATGACTCGTGATAGGGGTAACAAACCCATCAGCAATACGCACCTGTCTAGGAGAGGATAATGAAAAAAACAGAAGAAAATAAATGGGACTCACAAGTCCTATGATTGGATGCTCCCGAATGAACGATCAAAGCAATGTGGAACATAATGGTATAGACATAATTGCAGAGAAAGCAGATGAGGCACCTGGCGCAGGAGGCGGAGTAGGCTGAGAAGCATTCAGACGCCCACGCAGACCAACAAGCTCGGTCTGTAGAGCAGCTAAATCAAATGTAGGCTCGGCTGAGGCACCAATGGACACAGTAGCATCAGAAGACCCAGATCTAGCAATTATAGTAGCATCGGCAGCATGAGCAGTATAGGGTCCCTGACGATGAGGAAATCCATGAAGCTTGAAGCATTTCGAGTGATCATGCCCAGCTCGAAAGGAAAAAAAGCAAACAATGAGAGGACTAGAAGCACCACGGCCCCCACGGCCTCCAGTACGAGCACCACCACGGCCACCACGACCTCATCGGCACGCGTGTCCACCACTCACTCTACCCTTAATATCTGATGCAAAGAGCAGAATGATCTATAAGAGTAAGACAGGAGGAAAGAGTAAGAGCTCGACCTCGCTCATCGCCATCAATAGTCGCATATACAGTCTGAAGAGGTGGGAGTGGATCTAAAGCAAGAATTTATGTCCGGAGTTGCTCAAACTTGGGTCGAAGACCCATCAGGAAATACTAAATCTGTTGGCACTCTAATCTACGAGCAGCGATCCTGAAGCCCTACCCAAGATACTAAGATTGAGGTTCATATTGGCCCAACTCATCCTAGCGAGTCTGAAGATAGCCAAAAAACTCAGAAACAGTCTAACTGCCATGTTCAGCCCGAGCAATCTCCATGAGAAGCTGATAGATACAAGTATCATTCTCTGAGTGGGCATACATCTAAGTCAATGCCTCCCAAAGTTGTGTCACAGTATCATGGAACATAAAAGTAGTGTACATAGACTCCTCCATCGAGGCAAATAATCATCCTAAAATAATGCAGTTGTCAATCTCCCATTGAGGAAATGTATGATCAGTGGATAAGGGTCGGGTAATAGAGCCAAGGATACGCCCCAATTTACCACGGCTTCCAAAGTATTCCTTCACGGCCCATGACCATGGAAGGAAGTTTTGCTCATTTAATTTCAAGCTAGTGATCCAATAGCTCATATGGGAATCAGAAGAACCAAGAGGAACCGTAAGGCTGCAAATAAGGAACTTGTAGAGGCAACCTGTGGCTGCAACATCCACAGAGAATGAAACATCCATAGAAATAAAGTAATGATGAGAACTAGGATTATAGCACCGATACCCTTTCGAATGGGTAGCACTGTAGCATAACCAATAAAAACACATTTGGTAGCTTTACCATGTTTGTGACGATAAGGACTGGGATTGTGAACACAACAAACACATCCAAAAATGCGAGGTTCAAAAGGATATATAATTCCCTGAGGATGTAGACCTAGTAAGGAACACCATCTACAACACAAGTAGGAGTTCGATTAATTAAGAAGTCAAAGAAGATTAGGGTTTGACCAATCTTGCTCTGATACCAAGAAGTCAAAGAAGATTAAGGTTAGAGATCGTATGGTTTAGATGTAAGAGAAGGTTAGTGTTTAGGTTTAGGGTTAGAGAAGACGGAGGAGGGAGAGAGAGAAACAAAATTATTGTGGAATAGTGATGGGGACATCACACAAAGCAAGGCAGAAGAAGGTGACGGCGCGACGCAAACACTACCGCAGCAAGCCGCCACAATAGCGCACCGCGAACATTTTCTTTTTACCTTTTTAGTCTCTTATTATTTTAGGACTCTTTTATTGCGAGTTTTATGACGTTTAGGGTTTTCTTAGCTTATATAAAGGCATTGTAAACACTTTATTAAACAGTTTTTATTATTGAATGAAAAGAGAGTTGCTTTTGTGCAAACCCTAGAGAGCTTGTGAAGAGTTTTCAATCGAGGAGTGAATCCTTCAAACCTTGAGGAGTGAGCAATCGTTTCTCATGTGACTTGGTGCGAAGCCGACGTACAGCCGTGGTGTGAAGCTTCGGAAAAACCCTTGGTGTGAAGCCTTGGAATCTATCTTTTTAGTTTGTCTTTTCTCTAGTTGTCAGGTATTATTTTTCTTTCTTTCCATTGATAAGAGAACAAAAATCCCAAAAGAATTATATTCCATGATATCATTAATCTCCCTTGTTTGAACTATTTATTCAAATTTTATCTCCTTCAAAATCCCCGAGGAATCAAATCCGATATTGCAGTTATCGCTTGATGCCCTAAACTAGAACGAATTCTGAGTTCCTTCATCGGAACCATTTTTTTAGATTGGAAAATTTTACGCATGCGACGCTAAAATGGATTAATCTAATTGTTTTATTAATTTCATTGAATTAATTTTATGTGTTGCTTGATTTTGAATATTTCCATTATTCAATTCATTTTAAAAGATAATCCCAAATTCCCATATTAGGGTTTTAGCGTTTGTCCCGCATCAAATAGCTTAATAGCAAAATGTTCCTGACCTCTTTTATAATAATCCAATGAATGCTACATACATGTCCCCTATGTATTATAACCATGGTTTTTAAACTGAACGAGTCGACTCGACTCGTCCATAGACTCGATTTTGGGCTTCAACTCAATCGCCCCGCCGAGTCGACTCGAAAACTCGACCGAGTTTGTCGACTCGGCCAGTCAACTTTAGTGCCCCTAAATAAGGAGAGGAAAGAGAGAAGAAGAAAACAGAAGAAAGAAGAAGGAAGAAAGGAAGGAAGGAAAGAAAAAAAGAAAGAGAAAGAAAGAAAGAGAAAGAAAGAAAGAGAAAGAAAAGAAGGAAAGAAAGAAAGCAAAGAAGTAAAGAAAGAAAGAAGAAGAAAATATAAGTATATATTTAAATATATTTTAAATAACCCGAGTCGGAGCGAGTTGAGGAGGACCGATTTTTCGCGTTGACCCTACTCAGATGATTTCCGAGTCGAGTCGAGTTTCCGTATTTTAAAACTATGATTATAACACAACATAACTATGAACACCAACACTAACAAGTAGTCCATCAAGAAAATTATCACATTATTGCCCATTTGATCATTACAGAATATACATACAGTCTTACATTTTATAAAATCAATAAAAAAACATGTGAGCAAAACTTCTTACCTTGACTCCAAGTTTAGAAAAGAGCACATTACGAAAGAAAATCCTCTTCATTAGTTAGACATCACATTAAGCTTGATTGGAAAAACTGTTGAAATCTGTCTGAAATGAAATGATTTACAATTCTGACTTCCTCTGTTTGGATAGCCCGTTTGTCAACCTGGAAATGTCTTGTAAAATCATTCTAGTGTTTGGATAATCTGTTCGGAAATCTCCTGTAAAAGGGCATTTCAGTCATCATCATTAGGTCAAGTTTTTTTTAGTCACAGTGAGATTTACATCATGGTGAAAATTTTATGTCCCACCTTTTAGGTAAAAATCGATTTCCACCATTTTATGGAAGTTGATGGAAAGTCAGCCCAACTTTTATGTTCTTTTTTTTCTTTTTTATGGGTAAGCTAGGATTGAACACCTCAAGGTTGTAATATTGTCAACCGACATCAGCCCAACTTCCAGTGCCAATTCCTCCGTCTCACTTGGTGTATTAATAAATACATTTGTAAAATATCAAGGGTTCAAGCTTTGGGTGCACCTCAAGAGCAAATCCAATGCCAATTTCCACCACCTTTTTCTATATAAAAGGCAGAAAAGCAGGAAATTCTTTTCATTTCCAGCGTTTTCTACGTATACAAATACCAATTAGAAAGAAGTCATCTAATTGAGAAGAATCTAGTTGTTGAACATCATAGTATCCTTTCTTTGCAATTGATAGCACATTTTAACAAATTGATCAGTACTCTACAAACTCGCAGACCAAATCAGGATTCAGGTCAAGTTAAACTTCATATTTTTAACAAATTGATCAATACTCCCAAAAAATTCATTAAGTACTCAAAAATTCAATCAAGACAAAAGAACTTGAATGTAAGATGAGTACTAGTGATGCAGAATTTAGATCCGCATGTTGGAAACGTGGCAAAATCGAGAAGAAGATGAGATCAAAAAGAAAGTGGACCCGTGAATGGGCTTTCAAACGGCCCATGATGGGGACATCTCATGATACAAGGCAGATGGAAAATGCAAAAAGAAGCCCAAGACGCTTCAAACAATAAGGGCCGGCAAGGGAGCATAGTCTCTGCCCAAACTCGCTCGAGCGACAATGGCTCCGGCTCGAGCGAGATCAACGACGAGTTTGGCGAAAACTATCTGCCCAAACTCGCTCGAGCGACATCGGTTCCCGCTCGAGCAATAATCAACAAAAAGTTGGAGTGGGCAAGTTTGAAGACTCGCTCGCATGACAACAAGTTCGCTCGAGCGACTTTGCACGGAAGCGACACGCGAGACCTAGTTTTCACTCAAGAATTTAGGTTTTAGTTTCCTTTTAGATTAAAAGTCTTTCTAATTACGATTATATGTTTAGTTACGGTTTTCTTAGACTATATAAGGCATGTAAAGACTTTATTTGATAATTAATGATGAATGGAAATTAAGGTTACTTTTGTGCATCTTCTGAAAAAGTGAATCTTTCATAGAAAACTTGAGAAAAGTTTTCACCTTTGAGAAGTGATTCTTCAAAGTTATCGTTGGTGCGAAGCCGACAAGCCTCTTTTGAGCGAATCCGAAGATCTTCTACTTATTCTTTTTTTTTAATTGTAATTGAAAATTGAGAACCATAACTCCTATCATGCATCAACTAGTCTGAGTTTCAAGAAGAGGTGCCCTCGTCAAGTCCAAATTCAGTTCACTTTTTAAACCTTGACTTGCATAATGAAACTTGGAAACAGTAATCATGAATGTCTATCACCGGATTATCAATATACATTTAATACAAGAGATGATTTAAAAGAAATTTTTAGTGCCAAAACCAAACCATAAACAAAAGAAATTCAGCAAGCAAATATAAATAGCCCTTTTCGTTTGGTAGAGCTTGTGTTCAAGAAAGCATATTTTCACTAAAACAAGTGGAAGTTCAGCTACTATTGTTAATGACACAATTGGAAGTTTCCGAGTAACACCTCATAAAAATAAAACCATAAAAACAAAGAAGGAAGATGAAGCTATACCATCCAAGGCATAAATATCCTAATCTTCCCATCATTCAAATTCGGCCATTTGGAAGATAATGTTGCTCGTTGATAACCAAGGAAGCCACAGCTTCACCACCGTATTATTTTAAAATTCAAATCCGAAACCTCCGCATAAATTTCCAAAAGAGTCACATTTTCAAGCACCCATTACAGAACAATTAAAAACAAAGGAACCCATATGGTGGCCATTACTTTCGAGAAACTGCCAGCGAGCATCAGCATCGGGATTCCAAGTGCATATGGTCATCGGATGAGCTGAGATGAAATTTCGCACACCCCCAATAACAAGCAAACTATCACCCAAAGACTTAAATGCCACTCCCCATCCTAAACTGTAATCAGCACGAATAGGAACTTTCCCCAAATCCTTCCACGAATTGCTGCCCTTCAAATACATTTTCATTTCGTTCGTTGAAGGTTCAATCGAATAAAGCTCATTTCTAGCAACAGCAACAAGAGGCGGTGAACCAAACGATGACTTTGGAGCATCCTTGAGCATGTCAGGTATCAACACCCACAAATTCCGCTCCATGTCGTAATATTCCCCACAAGAAAGATCGTTGCCGCTAGCATCTCTCCCACCAATCACATAAAATCTATTATCCATATAAATACCCGAGCAGCTGTGCCTCTGCTGGTGCATCCTGGGGAGCGGGTCCCACGATTTACTCTCAGGGTTATATCTCTCAGCAGAATTCAGGGCCCTTTGATCCGAACCAATTCCCCCGGCTATGCAAGCGAAGTCACCGCAATTTGCAGACGCAAACAAACACCGCGAAGTAAGCATAGAAGGTCCTTTGAACCACTGATTCACTGCTAATTCATACCGCCATATAACTGAACCCTCAATTTCCTTGCCCGATACAAGGAGATGGGTTCCAGCACAAATTGACTCTTTGTCAAAGGACTCGAAACATGGGTCTGACTCCAAAATGGGAAGCTTTCTGCAAGAACTAGATTGCGGATGGAACTCCCACCAAGACGACTCGCCGCTTGCTAACATGAACACTGACTTCTCCTTGATACCAATCTCTCTCCTAACCGTATACAACTCCTCACTTCTCATCAAGGCTAAATAGTTTTTGTTCACGAAGCAAAGCTCCTTTCGATGTTCTGATCTGGGAACCCTAGCCAATATCATAAGCGCGAGCTCATCACAGACCAATGGAAAGTAGGAATAATCTGCATCCTGAGATTCGACATCCGAGGAATCAACATCGTTTTTCTCTTCATTATTCAGAGAAAACTGGCCGCAAACAGCTTCATGAGTCAGTAGATTACTAGAAACCTTAGTCTTTTTAGACAAGAGATCACAAACAAGGACACACGAATCGTTATCCTCGGAATACTTGGTGAGGCACTTTCCATTCCTCAGATTATAATTGTGCCTACGAAATCGCTTTCCTCCCAGCTTCGCCATCTGATTTCTTCAAAACCCTATAAAATCCCCAAATATGACTCAAATCCACACCAAGAAAACGATCAAAACCGTAAAATCAAATTCAAAAAATGAACCTTTTTTTAACCACAATAAACCCTAGAGAGAGAAAGAGACAGTGATTCAAATGTAAGTATAGAGAGAAAACTTACCAGAGAATCATTCGCCTTAGACCGTTATTGTAAAGACAAATGAAATTGATCAAGGCAGTTTCCACTCCTCAGATTATAATATCATGCCTACGAAAACGTTTTTCTTCCCAGCTTCGACATCGGATTTCTTCAAAACCTAGAAACATCCGCAAAGACGAATCAAATTCACACCATCAAAACTATCGAAAGCCTAATATCAAATTCAAAAAAGAAACCTTTTTTCCCACAACAAACCCCATATTATAATTATGCCTACGAAACCGTTTTTCTTCCCAGCTTTGACATCGGATTTGTTCAAAACTCTAGAAATATCCCCAAATACGACTCAAGTTCACACCAACAACAAAAAACCCTAACATCGAATTCCAAAAACAAACTTTTTTCCCACAACAGACCCTAGAGAGAGAATGAGGGACAGTGATTCAAATGCAAATATAGAGGAGACAAAACTTACCAGGGGATCATTCACCTTTGAAAATTATTGTAAAGACAAACGAAATTGATCGAAGAAATCTAGGGTTAGGGTTTGTTGGGGTCGTAAAACCTAGGTGTTGAAATAGAGAAGGGAGGAGAATCGGCCATTAAAGCCCAGAGATCAGTGTTGGAGGGATCGTTGGCCATTCGATGAGGATGATGTTGGTGAAGATAATGATGATTTATGTGTAAATCAGAAAGCATTTGGAAATTAAAATAGGAAGAAATTAGGGGAGACCACATTGGCAGTTTGGGAAAGGTTAGAGACGGTCTGCTCATTCCCGAATATTATATGTTTTTTATAATAGAAAATTCAAAATATTTTATTGAAGAAAGAGCCCGATTTGGAGTTTAGACCGAACGTGGAGTCAAACTCTTCTGTCCTGTATATGGGAATAGAAAATATGCCATGTCATCTCATTGAGGGCTGCTATGGGCACCGCACTTTTTTCTTCCCGCACACTCAAGAGAAATCTAAGGGGTACGCTGTGCTAATGAAAAAAAGTTTGAAATTAAGTTTTTTAATAGAGCTAGGGGTGCAAATGAGTCGGGTCAACCTCGCAGGTTTTGGAGACCCGGCCTGTTACAAATCGGACCGAGTTGGGTAGAAAATTTTTTACTTGTTACCTAAACAAGTCGGGTATAAGTAAGGTCCGAATCTGACCTCAACCCGACTTGATACGTATTTTAAAAGTATGTATACCATTATATATCATAAGATATAATACTTATACATTATTTATATGTTTAATAACTCATATATATATATATATATATATATATATATATATATATATATATATATATATATATATATATATATAAAAAAGTAAGATTTTAATATTTTTCTTTGTTATTATTGGTGTAATGATTGAATACTGAAGGAATTAGTGTTTTGCTATGGTTTAGAGGTCCATATGAAGCTTAAAAGTTGCTAATAGGTCGCGTCAAAACTTGAAAATGCAATTAGTATACATTAGTGGGCCGTTTTCTCATTAGTTGTTGGTCCATGTTTGGTTTCAGATAGTAGGTCGGGTTCAAGTCAAGTTTAGAACTAGATTTTTTCAACAAGTTGGACATAGGTTCAGGTCGAGTTTAGGCACGAGCAGGTTGGGTTGTGTTCAGGTCTAGGAAATGGTTTAATAGGTCAGGTTCAAGTTGACTCTAAACCCGACCTGTTTGCACCCCTAAATCTATCGTTCACATGACTTTGTGACGCGTACAGACTTTCACACAATGGAGAACATGTTTCAACCTGATCTCCCACACAATGGATCACGATCTCTACCAGCTGATTCGAAACAATCAATGGTTTTAAAAGAGTTGCACATGTGGGCGCTTTCAAAGATTGCGTGGACACTAATAGAGGTACCAATTAAAAAAGGGAGTCATTACTTGCACACGCTTTTCAAGTGATTGCACCAAATTTAAAAGAAAGACTTAGAAGTTTGCCAACCTCTACTATATGAAAACACCATTTAAGTCCTTTGATTTGAAGGCCATGATTTAAAGATATTAATTGTAAAAGATTAGAAAAAAATATAATTATCATTATTTGATTAAAAGGAGTCAGAAGCTATTATATAATTCAACAGTTGATTACAGTAAATCATATGACAAGTTTCGCATTTTGCTTTAATTTTATGTACCAGAGATTTATTGATCATGAACTTTAAATCATAAGGCCCATATTGCATTTTTACACATCACATGTCTCTAAATATCAAATATTCTTTAAATTCGATGCAATCACTTTTAAAATGTGTGCAAGTAATGACTCCTATTAAAAAAACTAAATTAAGATAAGCTTATGCGCAACCTTCGCTGCTAAGTACACTGATTTTGCTAAGGGAACCTTCGCTGCTAAGTACACTGATTTTTCTAAGGGAACCTTTGTTCGCGCTCACTAATTTACTTAAAGCGCACACTCAATGAAAGCTAGTGCGACACAATCACAATTCATTAAACAAACGCTTACCCTAAACAGGTAGGCACGAACAAAGACTCCTTGTGGTTATTTTTTTTATTTTTATTTTTATGGGTAGTTCTATGCGTGCCTACCAAATTATTGAGGGCCCCTACTAAAAAATCAATGGTTGCTTTCAGTTTAGACCGGGGGAGAACGGTTTTCATTCCAATCTTTCAAGGAATGGATCTTGAGATCATTTCAGATTATAAGTTTTTTTATTACATGTGGCACAAATCTTAAAAAAATTAACTTAAAAACACATATGGCATGTCAAAAAAAAATTGTTACATCTTATGCGTCACCACAGTCTAAAGATCCACTATGTGTGGAAGATGGGGACGGAAACTAATCCCCATCATCTGATTCAAAGTAATTTATGGTTTTGCAGTAGTCCTTCGTAATTTAGTAATTTTTTGGTGAGGGGTCCTTTCGATACATTTTGGATTAATTTTGATACCTTTTGGAAAAAATTCAGGGATTAAAAATATATTTAATACTTAAAAAAAAAAAATTTACTACAATATATATTAAATTACTAACATATTAATATATATATATATATATATATGGAAAAGGCCTCCGTCCTCCATAGGAGGATGGTCACCGTCCTCCAACCTTCCACGTGGCACCCAAAACACTCAACCGTGAAATATGGACCAATGAAAACTTATCTCCACCGTGTATATTTTGAACCGTGAAATATGGACCACTATGTATATTTTGAACTTGTGAAATATGGACCAATGAAAATCGTGTATATTTTGAACTCATCTCCACCGTGTATATTTTGAACCGTGAAATATGAACCAATGAAAACCATCAAACTTTGACTTGTGGGTTTAAAATTTATTTTTCGATTTTTTTTTTTAATATTGATCTAAACTATCCACTTGTGCTCCACGTGGCACCCAAAAAGTGTTTTGAGTGTCACGTGGAGCTCCACATGAATCTTGGAGGACAATCACCGTCCTTCATTGGAGGGCTTAACGGACTCCCTATATATATATACCGAAATTTCCCTGAAATTTTTGTTTAACCTCATTTTCGACGAAATAGGAGCCCTCCATCTTACTTCATTCGAGTATTAAAAGAAGGGCATCTTTATGTGCAGCAACCAAAAATCTAAAGGCACCCACTTAACTCCAACTGCAAATATATTGACCGGTGAGGGCAGTGGTTGTTTTTGGAGTGTTTATTACTACAAATAGGGCAACCCTATTAATAGGAGAGCTATTATTTGCACATGGGAAATTGACCCTTGCACATTGTTTAGAAGAAATTGTCATTTTGGAGGCATGTGCCATGTGAAAACACCATCCAAGATGTGTGATTTGAAGGCCATGATATAAAAATCTTTAAGGCAAAAAATTGGCACAAAACACCATCTCTATAATCATCTAACTCCATGCAGTCAATTGTTGACATAGATAATTGCCATTGACTTTATTACATAATATGATAAAGATTGTGTTTCATGCCAATCTTTCTCACCTATGATTATTCGATTATGACCTTCTAATCAGATGGCTCAGATTGTGTTTTCACAAGGAACAAGTCCTCAAATACAGTGTCTTTCTTGGAAGCTATGTATAGAGGCCAATTTCTAGTGTGCAAATGTCCTAACATATTGTAAATATTAAAGAGTTGTTGTGTGCACAGAACCTTTTTCTTCCTCCATATTCAAATAGAAATAGAGGGGTGTGTTGATGACAAAAGTTTGTTTGAGTTTTAAGAAAAAAAATTGTACACCCAAAATCAATGAACACACTTTCTTATAAGTGATGCATGTCTTGAATCATTGTTAGCAACAATAAATGAAGATTTATCCTAATTACTTATTTCAATTAATTGATGTGCGGGTAACAAAAGTTGTTATCTAACTAGAAATGATGTGCCGAAAGAAAAAATGGTGTGTAGCATCCCATAGATATTATAAAAGCTGGTATGGTAATTGATCCCTTCCATACAAGGATTAGAAAGGGAATACTTTTTGAGATGTGTGTCATGTAGAGTCACCATATGTGTGATTGTTAGATAGCACAGCCATAACTTAAAGATATATGGTGCTGAATATTGGGATAAAAAAATATGTTTACCATTCATGCGATTAATAGTTATTATCCTTTAAATGAATGGATAAGCTGATTTTAGAAATCTAGGGTTAGGATTTGTTGGGGTCCTAAACCTAGGTGTTGAATAAGAGAAGGGAGGAGAATCGGCCATTACAGTTAGAGATTTTCATGGTTGTTGTTCATTTCAAAGAAGTTGGATGCATTACACACACATATATATATATATGTGTGTGTGTGTGTGTGAATAAGATATTTCATAGTTCCAATGGGTGCCTTTATCATAATCTAAGCCTCTAAAAAAGGTGTCATGTTACACTTAAGTCCTTATTTTCACGTCACATGGACCAAGCAGTTATTGCATAGATGAAGCCCAGAGGCAAAATGAAAATTTTTTCTAAGAGTTTGTATAGGGTTAGTGATATTTTTTATACAAAAATAAAAAAGAATATGGTATCACCATAAATTCACGTCACTCAATTAGGCCACATAACATATTTTTTCATGAGTGTGTCACTTGATGTAATCACTATGATGCTTAGATATTTGGTGTAAAAGATTACTTAGAAAAATCATCTTATGATGGTTGACCAATTAGTAAAAAGCTTTTAAAACATATGATTACTTTGTAAATCATTAACTTATTTTAGTACTTCATTTTGAAGGTATTTAACCCATTATCAACCATCATACAAATTCTTTTTAGGGAGCCATTACTTGTATAAGTTTTTCAAGTGATTGCATTGATTTAAGGAAAGACTTGGTATTTTAGGGATATGTGATATGTAAAAATGTAATATGGGCCGTCTGATTCGAAGTTCATAATCAATAGATCTCTAGTACATAAAATTGGATCCAAACACGATACTTGTCATATGATCTATTCTAGTCAACTGTTGAATTATATAATAACCTTTGACTCCATTTAATTAAATGATGAAAATTTTATTTTGTTCTAATTTTTTACAATTGATATCTTTAAATTTTGGCCTTCAAATCAAATGGCTTAGATGGTGTTTTCACATGGTAAAAATTGCCAAACTTACAAGTATTTCTTTTAAATTCGGTGCAATTTGATGCAATCACTTGAAAAGCGTGTGCAAGTAATGGGTACCTTTTTTTTAAGCAATCTTCTTGGACACCACAAAACTAATGAATCATGGTGTCACCCTGAATAAAAAGTAGTGCCACGTGTCCTAATTTTGTAACCCATTTATTTTTTTTTCAAAAATGGGTTAGTTTTTATCAAAAATAAAACAAAAAACATGTTGGTGAGAGCGACCAACACCAACTCTTCATTTGAGTATGATCCAACCTTAATGGATTATTAAACATTGTACCTAGATTGCATGCCCTTTTTGTTTATGCAAAAGCTTGGTAAAGGGGTAGCTTATAAGTGGTGAAGTGCTTAAAGGAGTTGGAGTAGTAAGTGGAAGGTGTAAAGCCTCTTTTCCAGAGGGCTTTGTGAGACACATGTTGGCTCTCCACTAAACAACGCCTTAGATTGCCATTCTTTAATTGATTTATTAATATAAACCTTGGTTCTAATGTAATATCGTTTGTTATATTCCTTGCCCTTGATATAAAGCACCATAAAAAAAGGTCACTAGATCTATGTGACCTTGTTTTAATAAACTCTCTATGTCTCCAACAATGTAATATATTGCCTTTAAAGCCAAAATCTACTCAGATTCAGTGGGCTCTTGTGGTTTAGGTTCAAGGTTGTTTCGTAATCCACTTTAATCTATGGGCTTAGAGCTGATTAGTGTTTAGGGTTTGTTTGACGACCAATCCAATGGTAATTTTAAAATAGATTATGATTTCATGACTCGATAATAAGTTTTCCTTCAAAAAGATAGTTATATTTTATTAGGTATAATGCTTCATGACCGATATTTAAACACCAAATGATCTTACACCATTAAAATGTCACTTTTATTATACACCACTAAAGTGCGATTTATTGTGTCATGTGGCACATATCTATGATCAATCCAAATTATTTAAGTGGCAATCCATCGTTGGAATATGTCTCAATCAAACGATCATGCTTTTGAGTGGATCTAAGTCATCCGATCGGTGAATTTTAACATCAACCATCAGAATTAAGAACAATTGTTAGTAGAGTGAACGTATCAGATGGTTTGAATCTCCCAAAAAGTTTAATTTTTCGACCCATAATTCTTGAATTGATGATACATCACTTTAATGGTCTGAATTTCTAAAATCATAAGCCAATAAATGATGTAAGATTGTAAGCCAATAAATAATGTAAGATCGTTTAAACACCATTTGGTGTTTAAATGACGGTCAGGAGAGTTATTCCCATTTTATTAAGGTCGACTCCTATAATGGCTTTACATGGATAGTGCCATGAGAAGCGCCCATATAGGCCACTTGGCATACCTCTTTTAACCATTGTAATTAAGTACTTTAGGTGGATGTCACTTGTAAGACACTAAGCCCAAAAATCATGCAAATCAAAGTATTAGGACATCGAATATAGAGCAATTTAATATAGACCGTTAATTAAAATGAATAATGGTCTATGTGTGAAGCGCTCTGTTAGGATTGGTTCCAATCAAGGATCAAAATTTCGGCCGAAATGACCGAAATTTCGGTCCAAATATGTATGGGATTCATATTTTCGGTTAAATTATCGGCCGAAGTTTTGGTTTCGGACCCCTCCGAAACCGAAACAAAATCCGAAATTTTGATCCTTGGTTCCAATGCACTAATATATGTTATTTCTAATAATATCCACTTATAAATGCTTTTCATCTTCCATTGCGTATAGCATTGCTCTTTGGTAGCCCCTGCCTCACCTACTTTAGCAAGTTACCATCCTCTTTGTTAACTTCCCGATACCTGCTTTAGCAAGTACCCCTTCTCCTTGAAAACTCCTTGTATAGCAAGATTTTATGCATGATTTACCTGCACTAGCAGTTCTACCCTCCTCTCTACTAGCTCCCTATAAGAGCAAATAGAATTAGCTTTGACAAGGAGTGAGTAGAGCAGAGGATAGAACTGCTAACAGGTAAATCATGCATAAAATCTTGTTATGCAAAGAGTTATCAAGGAGAAGGGATGCCTGCTAAAGCAGGTAGCATGATGTTAACGAAGAGGATGGTAACCTACTGAAGCAGGTGAGCTCTGCTATGACAAGGGCTACCAAAGAGCAATGCCATACGCAGCCCATATCTCCAAGTTAGTATTAGGTAAGCGGCCCTAATGCAAAGTGACATAGTACTTGGTATACTTTTTAGGATGTGTGCTTCATGAAATCATCATGTGTGTCGTCGGATTGGTGTATTGTGTTAAAACAATCATTGGTGCAAGAGATTGGTAGAAAAAATGATTTACATTAATTGATTCAAAAACATCAAACACCATATAAAATTAACAGATACCATGTAAATCCAACATACTATTAATTTGAAACAGATTTTACCAATTTGTATCAAACGACGGAGATAGTTTTGCAAAACAATCTTTTGTACCATAGTTTTTTAGATAGTAGGAGTCAAGCCATATCGAGCACATGATGGTCCGACATGCAGGGCCTATTTGATTGCACGTAATGAGGCTGAAAGACGCGTTTCAGGGACAAAATACACAAGTCAAACTTGAAAAGAGTGTTTGATTGGCAATTTGACCAAACGCGTTTTGTACGGATAGCACTACGCGTACCCAAATCGGCTACGAAGCCAACCGCTCGCACGCCTTTGAAGCTATGTGTTTCAGAGGACATCGAGCACCAACCTCCCAAATAAATTATCCCAACGACCCCTATTCTTTTATTTTTTTTCTTCTTCTTCTCTTCTCTCTCACCAATAGTAGGTAAAGACCTCCACCAACTCTCCTCTCCTTTCCATTATTACTCCCATTAAATCCAAGAAAAAACTCAACTTCTTCCCAACCAAAAAATTGAAAGCTCTTAAAGCCCTAGGATTTCCATAACTATTATAGATTTCTAATAGCCTCTACCCTAGGATTGTACGATAACCCTTATCTGATGAAGATCAACAGCAGTGCCTTCATGAGCTATCATTCACGGCGAGATTCGGATTATCAAATCTTGGATACCCCTGTTGTAGGAGGTGACCACTCAAGCATCCTCTTTCAATGTCTGGCTATATAGCAAGGTCTTTCCCACTGCTTTCACTACCCTCCTCTGAAGAGTTCACAGGTGCTTTGCATCCTTCCAGGTGAGTAGTTTTTTGAATTTCTTAATAAATATTTTGATTGTCACTTTTTTTTAATTCATGGGTCTTAGAATATTTTGATTGTTGATTTCTAGTTTGAGAACCCAAATTCATGGGTTATCTAATATAAGATTCAGGGGAATTATGTTGAATTTATGGTGCATTTTATGATATTGGATTTAGGGGAATTAAAGGATCAGTTTATTAATTTTTCTATTATGATATTTAGTTTTTGAGGCTAGAATTATTGATCGGGTAGTGGGTTTTGGGTTTTTGAGATGAGTTTTTTGATATAGGATATAGGGGTAGTGGTTAAAAAATAGAAGTGGTTAAAATGGGTTTTCTGAGATGGATTTTTGAGTGGATAAAAAATAGAAGTGGTTATAAAAAGTCCTCAACCCCACAAGTCCTCAAAAAATGTGCATCTGAGCTTAAGAAGAGTTGATAATATTTTAGTTATAAAGCTTTTTTATGCTAGCGGTTGAGGGTTGTTGCTTAACTCCTTTCTAAGAACTCCTTGTCTTGTGATCTTTTGTATCATTTATTTGAGAAATGTAACTAAAGGACTCCTTGTCATGGAATAAGGCTGTGATCATAACAATGATAATTAAAGGGCATTAACTTCGTTGGAAATTAATAACATTTTCTTTCTTGGGTATAGCTTAGTTAATTTGTTGAAGAATGCATCCTCTATCTTTTATCATTTTCCAAGTTTATGATTAGATTGCTTTTCTTCATGGAGAATTTTGATATGTAGAAATTATGTCTATGAATGATTAGTGATAAGCCAACACGTTTAGAGTGCTATTGTTCTTCAAACAATTAGGATGGATGATGAGTAGCGAAATATGATGATATTTCGCCCCTAAATACCTACATTTAGCTATCCGATGAAGGTTATCTAATGAGAATTACTAAATTTGAAGTGTTTCAGGTAAATATAATCAAAGTGCAGAAAATAGCCCAAGAATCCCGAAAATAATATCAAAACACTGCAACTTTGGGTCAGCGGGAATTTAATGCTACTTGCAGCTCAATTTGAACCTTCAAGACGTCAGATTCAGGAAATTACTAAAACACAAAAGTTGTAAAGCTCATCGTCAGCTTTCCAACGCTATAAGAATTGCCTTAATCCGAGTTCGGGACAGAAAGTTATAACCAAAATACCAAAATAGTATCTGATGCAAAGTTTGACGGAAGTTCACGGAAATTGCTTTTAAGCCTCAATCGATTGAGAATTAAGTCTCAATCGATTGACATGAGAAGACAAATTTTTTTTCCTACTTAAGAATCAATCGATTGAGATTTAATTCTCAATTGATTAAGGTATTAGGGATAGGGTTTGGCCGACCTTATAAAAAGGATGCTACGAGTTGTGAAAAAGGGAAATTTTAGTTTAGAGGGATTTTTTAGTTTTAGAAGAGTTTTATTTTTTTAGAATAGAGGTAGAGATAGAGAGAGTTTTTATTATTCCTTTTACTTTTTGAGAGCTTTGTTCCTTTAATTTTCAGTATTCATTCATTCAGTTTATTATTTTTATTTAGTTGATTTCTACATTAATTTCGTTTCTGAAGATCATCGTACTTTTGGATCAAATGATTTTTATTGAAGTTTGAAGTATTTTTAATTCATTAAATTGATGTTATTTTTCCTTTCTTATTTATTTATGTCATTTAATTACAACATGTGTGACTAAATTCATAGGGATGGGGATCTAATGATTCCCATCCGAGGGATGTACTTCTAATAATATAAATTTAGGATTAAAATATGAGATCTTATTTTATGATTGTTGTATTATCACGAACGGATGAAATCCCCACCACTAACTGGGATCGAGTGTGTCGAGCCATGCCCGGGATCTCAGATCTGTGACGGTAATTTTATCCAATCATTGTTATATGGTCCTTTTGCTTTCATCGTATGGATCTAATTACGATTATGATCAGGGATCGAGTGTGTCGAGCCATGCCCTGGATCTTGGATCTGTAATGGTAATTTTATCTTAATTACTCCCTAATCTGAAATCAAGTCTGCCGAGCCATGCCCTTGATCTCAGATCTATGGTGGTATTCTTATTGAAATTTTCACCCACTTTGGGGATGATTTTTATTTGAACCTGAGATCATGTGAGCCGAGCCATGCCCTTGATCCCAGATCTATATATAAAAATCATCTCTGAAGTTAAGTCCTGATTGCAGGGATGCAACGTGGAACCTATCGGGGTTTTGACTATTTATCTTTCATAAAAGATGTTTATTTTCAATGATATATCTCATAGTTTAATCCTTAGATTTATATTATGGGAAGAAAGGACCAAAGATGGGAGGATTTAGTATCTTCATCTTTATCTTCATTTTACCTTTATTTTTGAATTATCAGTTAAGTTTTAGTTTGTAGTCAGTAATTGTCATCTCACAAAACTAGATCATAATATTGGTAGAATACTGTTAGATCTTAATAGATTTCTTGAATTACTGTCTTGTCTTTTTAGATCTTTCAAAATAGTCCTCGTGGGAACGATCTCGTACTCTGCACCCACTATATACAATCTGATTCGTGTGCTTGCGAGTAAAATATTATAATTAAATATCCACTTCAATGGACAATACTCTGAACGATGAGTTTTATCTCAAGCTATGGATAGTACCCTTATGAGGCTCATGTCATAGTTACTCTGATCGAGTGGTATATGATGAATAGTGAAAAATAATGATATTTCACCCCTATCACCCCTAAAGACCTACATTTAGCTATTCGATGAAAGCTATCTAATGAGATTTGTGAAATTTTATGAGTTTCAGATGAATTTGGTCATTGGATGCACTAAGGAGCATAAAAGAACACAAAGTCAGCTAACACCGGAATACTGAAGCAAATCAAAGCTGGAGTTGAACTATTTTGTTATGTCGATTAATCGACCCCCCTAAGGTCGATGCATCGATATAACAAAAGGAGATTTGAATTCAAATTCAAAGTCAAATCTGGTCGATTGATCGACCACTTATGTCGATCAATCGACCAAGTTCAAAATTCAAAATTTCGAACCAGAAAGATATTTAAGAAAAAATTTGAGGATTCGGGGGGATCTTCTCTCATTGCATTTTGCCTTTGCTTTTAGTTTCTAGGGTATTCAGCCCCGAGTGTTCCAATTTTTGTTATTCATTTTCTCTAGCTTAAGGATTTAGACTAGTTTAATTTCTACACTTTTGAAGACGAATTATACTATATTGGATTAAAGCTTTTTATGAATTTTGTTAAAGCTCTGTACGGTATTTTAATATTTGTCAATTTATTTTTCTACTATGTTGTTCATTTCTATTATGTGTGGCTAATTTTATTAAGGATGGGGATCTGATGAACCCCATCCGAGGTATTCATTCATAGTAATATAATGTGTGATGAAGATGTTAGATCATTTCGTGGGCTCTATTATTATTATTATTTATATGGACATAATCTCCTTCTCATCTGAGATATGGGAGCTAATCATGTCCTGTGATCTCAAATTTATAATGGTGATCTTATTCTAATCTCTGTCATCTCAGGATAAATTCTACCACTATCTAAGGTGATTGTTAATCATACACTCATGAGATGTTAATCATATATCTCCGTGATCTCAAATTGATAGTGTGAAATTTACCCAGAGATTTGATTATGAGTGTTATCTGAGGTATGAGTGTTGATCATACACTCATGGGATGTTAATCATATATATCCTTGATCTCAGATTTGCATTTTAGAACTCATGCGTGTTTGGGCTCATGCTTGCACATAAACATTTTTTGTGAACCTAATATCTTAATCACAAATTTATATTACATGAATGATAAACCTACGATGGGAGGATTTAGTATCTCAATCCTTATCTATCATTATCTGTTTAAATTCCAATTTATTGTTTAGTGTTCATCTCATCCATCAAACTCTCAGAATCTTTAAACTAGTTAAATATTGTACTAGATCTGTGATAATTCTTTTAGTTAGTTGCTATTTCTCTTTTTTTAATTTTCTAACCAATCCCCATGAGAACGATTTCGTACTCTGCACCTACTATCTGCAAACTGATTCGTGCACTTGCGAGTACAATTTAGTTTTCACAACAGTATACTTCCTTTATTGCTATACATTCATCATTTCATTGTTTTGGCAGTTTCCTAGATGATTTGAATATTGTAATAAACAATTTTCTAGATTGTCCAATCTAATATTGAAAAGAAAAACTATCATAATCTAACTCCACCCTAAAATCCTAAATTCTACTTTTACCCTTAGAAGTTTATACCCCGCACTTATTCCAATATAGTGTGTTCTTCAATTTTTGGGATAGGCTGTATCTCTGATTTAACACTACAAATGACATCCATATAAAGCTCATGTCAATGTTATTACTCTGATAGAGTGTTGTATTTTATTGTGAGTGACTCACCTGCACAACAAAACTATGCGGTTGTACCACATTTTTACGAAAATCTTTATTTTTATTGCCTGAGGTGGTGGGTTTTATGGTGGTTTTAAAGCAAGTTTAATGAGTAGATGGTGGTTTTAAATGTGGTTTTAATGGGTCGATGTTGGTGGTTTTAATGTAGGTTATATGGCTGAGATGCTAGTTTTAATGGTGTTTGTGGTTTTAACAGCTGAGATACTGGTTTAAAGTGAGTTTCCTGGATGGTGGTTTTAATGGCTGAGATAGGTGGGTTTCATGGCTGATATGGGTGGTGGCTTCGTGGATGGCCGAAACATCTCTTTCTTCCAACTTGCAACTCGTGTTTAGGGGGAGGAAGAGGAAGTGCGTTTTCAATGCGATTTATTATTGTGTAAGTAGTCCCTCTCATTTTTATTTATTTATTATTATACATTAAGCATTTCATTCTTTAAGTGGTCACCAATTTGTCTAGGAGACCCTAAATGGACATTCGATTATATCATACAATCTCTTTCGAATGAAAACCTCCTTATTTCTTGAATTGTATGATACGTTCAAGGAAAGGGATCTCTTATGAGACTCTAGAGATTTATTGGTGGAGGAACAAGTAGTGATATGTTTGCTAGTGCTGTCACATAATGAACGCAATCGGATGGTTCAAAATATATTCCAGCACTTAGGACAGACGGTGAGTAAAATTTTTGATTTGGTACTCGATGCATTGTTACAACTTAACAGCGACCTCATACTACCACCAACAAGTGAAACACCACCTGAGATACTATATGATCATCAATTTTATCCTTAGTTTAAGGTAACTACCCCACAACTTTGTTCTTTTTTTTTTCTAGTATAAAATTATTTAATTGTATATATATATATATATATATATGTATAATTATTACTCATTTCATTCATGCATTTGAAAGGATTGCGTGAGAGCGATCGATGGTACACACATTCCGATCCGAGTACCATTACGCGACCAACCAAGATCTATCAATCTCAAACAAAGACCCACCCAAAACGTATTAGCGGTTGTATCATTTGGCATGTGATTCCAATACGTTCTTGCAGGTTGGGAGGGGTCGACAGCTGACTCAAGAATCCTCAAAGACGCTCTTACAAGGCCACAAAATTCATTGCGAGTACCAATTGATAAATTATACCTTGTCGATGTAGGGTATGCGAACATGGTCAACTTTTTAGTCCCATATCGTGGAACTTGTTATCACCTTTCAAATTTCAACAATTCTAATCCTCCCACGTGTCTCAGAGAGTTATTCAACAAGTCTCACTCACAGTTACGCAATGTTGTAGAACGTACCTTTGGGGTGCTAAAACAACGTTGGCCAATATTGTCGGTGCAAACATGCTATCCAACTAGAACTCAAATTAAGATTGTTTATGCTTGTTGTATTTTGCACAATTTCATTCACAGCTATCGTCATAATGACTCCATGTTCCGAGAGTGGCGCAATGAAAGGGAAGTTCCACCTGATGAAGAGGGATCATAATATGTAACGGAAGTGGAACACCATAGGGCACAAACGCGGCCACAATGTACACTCGCACGTGAAAAGTGTGATAGATTGACTTCTAGTTTGGGGATGGTCTTTATCACTAGGGAGATGCTACTATTGTTTTTATTTCTTTTTCAAGTGAATTTCAATAGGTCTTTATGTATTTTTTGTTGCTTGATCTTTTTTTTTATTAAGCCCTTATGTATTGAGCCCTTCATGTATGGATTAATCAAAGATGAGAGAATCAATTTTTGAGATCATAAGCACCATTATAAAAATACCTACAATATATAACTTATAATTTAAGTGATACGTTGCAAGCTCATGCTAACAAACAACATTTAAACGCGTTTCAGGACAATACACGTTTCACTGTATACGCTATCAAACAATAGGTTGATACGCATAGTACCATTACAAGTGAAACGTGTATTAGCCTTCAAACGTGTTTCGCCATTACATGCAATCAAACAGGCCCACAACGTTTTACCATGTATTCCTAACTTGCAGGAATATGCATTAATATGTAGGAATACTACGTTTCTCCCTTATTCTCGCGGGAAGAGGTTGTATTATGTTTTAGTGTTTGTGGTAAATAGGGGTAACATATTTACCACTCTTAAAAAAATACTCGGACAACTGAATTCATGAAAAAATATTTTACCATACCACGTTTTACCATGCATTCCATGTATCCAAGCAACCCCTTAATGTCAGCGTCTTAGGCCATTCAATTACTTGAATGTGATCCCGCTTAAATGATGCCACACCATGGCCTATTAATTGAAAACAAAAATCTTGACCACTTTGAAGAGAATTTTGTTGAACTTAAAGGTTGTGATTGGCCTTGCTCTTTGGAATAGTAGAAAAGAGCAATTTCTACTCTTTGTTGTTGCAAATGAATATGGGAAGAGAGAGGGATTGGAGGAAGAAAAAAGGGGAGGCTGTTATTTGAAACATGAAAAACATCCCTCTTTAATAGAACGTGAAAAAAATTATGCTCTTTTAAAGATGCCTGTTTTTCCTATTTCAAAGAGCAGCCTCCCATTTATCTTCTTCCAATCTTTCTTTCTCTCCCCACATTTCTTTGTAATAACAAAAAGTAGTTGGTTCTATTTTCTACTCTTCCAAAGAGCAATGCCAAACATAGTCAAAGAGTGAGTTAAGGTTGAGTATCTTGTTAATCACCAATATTATACCAAAAAGGCCATTACCCAATCACGGTCTCGTAATACGGGGTGCTGGGAGTGGTGGTCGGGATACAAACCTAACCTTCGGCATTTGAAGAGCAAAGTGGGTGCTCTTGGGCCGCACTCTCTCATTTGACAACCTAAGCCTTTTTCCACTATACCAATTCCAAATGCTTCTATCAATACTAATATCGTATGCATAGTATAGACCTTGACAAATCCAAGTTGGAGGATCCATATAATATGATCAGAGAATGTCGATTTGTATGCTCTTGATCAGGTGGTACATATTGTTTTTCAATATAATTGGTTGAATTATCTCAAAAAGGTCATGTGTACCACATTGAGGCGGATTGTCTTCATTATTAACAAGCTCAGTCATATAACTTTATTATCGAAGAAAGGTTCCATTCTTTTTATTACCACAAAGGCTAATGCGAGTGAAAAACAGACTATCTGAGATAAGTCCCCAACTCAACTCATGTCTAGTAAGAGTTAGTAGTAGATAAGATGTTTGAGTCCATGAAATCATCATATAAGCAGTTTGATAAGTGAGTTATGACCTAAAGATTTTGGTGTAAAAAATGGGTATTTAAAGATTTTGTCGCAACTGTTGACAACTTGTTATGCTTCTGAGTTTGAAACAACTCCTCTTTTGTGATAAGCAGGTGCAATGTAAGGTGCATAAATCATGATACTCGTGGCATGATGGGATAATGTCACCTTGTAGGGATTAGTTGAAGTGCAAGCTTGAGACACCATATGTTAGAAAGAGAGAGAGAGAGAGAGAGCTTGGGACACCATATGTTAGAGAGAGAGAGAGGCCAATCAATGTTACATATGTAATATATATTAGTGTAGTAATATATATTTTATTGTTTCAAAATTAACTTTATAATTATCATTATATATATTGATAATAATTCAATGGCAAACTTATAAATATTATCTCCATGAAGAAGTGTCTTTTCATATTTGGATTTATCCCTTCAATGTAAATGTGAAAAGACACAAGTAGCATCTCTTCACAAGAAATATGAAAAGACATAAGTGAAATCGATTTTTCTTTTTACTGTTATCTGAAAAGACACAAGTGAATTCGATTTATCTTTTTACCGAAAAAACATAACTCTCTGAAAAGACACAGATATGAAATCTTTTCACCGTAACCTGAAAAAACAATGATTCAGAATTTCTCAATCTCCGTTAAAAATAAAAGACGTAACCTGAAAACACACAATGATTCAGAATTTCTCTATAAATAGAGATAAGATCTCCGTTAAAAATAAAAAGACATCCCTTATTTTTTAAGAACATTTTTGTGTATAAAAAAATATGTGTGACAGGTTCTTTTTTTAAAAAGTGCAATCTAGAAAAGAACACACGGTTCTTGGCAAGTTCAGGCTTTGTTGTATCCTAAAGGCAGATTCGCTGGGAACTCTATTGCTGGTAAGATCGGGCTCTGTTGTATCCTGAAGGCAGATTCGCTGGGAACTCTATTGCATCTTTGTTTATCCGACGGAGTGGGGGCATCTATTGTCTTTAAGACAGCGTAGTAAACTACATGCCTCGGAATCATTTATCAATACCATTATTTTTTTAATAATTTAAAAACAATAGATCGTTCTAATGACTCAGAGCATAAAGTTTATGAATCTAGATCTCATCAAATTTGACCGATTTGGGAGGTCATATTTCAAAAAATGAAAGCAAAAGCGAAAAGTACAACTAGTGAAAGATCGGATGCTTGACTCAAATGACTAAAAGATGATCAGGATTGTCGGGACCACATCCTCAATGCATTGAATAATAGGTTATTCAACACATTCTATAAGTGCATTATTACTAAAGATTTTGAAATTCATTAGCACGGAAGTATCTAATTGAAGATATAAGTACAAAGGTTTTTCTTGTCTCTAAATATTTTGATTTCAAGATGATTTGAGATAAATCGATTTTTGAACAAGTTATAGAATTACCGTTTATTATCAGTAAGATAGAGGTCTTATGTATTTAATGAAGCGTATTATACCCAATATAGCATATATAGTGGGGGTATTAAGTAAACTAGCAACTCATGGTTGGAACATTAGGAAGCTATTTATAAGGCATTAAGATACTTGAAAGGAATTATGCATTATAGGTTTACATTATAGTGGCAAACCTAAACTTTTAGAGGAATCTACTGATGCTACTTAGATTTCTGATTCCTCTGATTCAAAATTCACAAGTGGATAAATTTTTACTTTGGTAAGAGGAGCAGTATCGTGAGGATCTAGAAACAGACATGTCTTTCTGATTCAAATATAAAATCAGAGTATATAACATTGTTTGTGGGAGCAAAAGAGGCAAAGTGACTTTGAAGCTTATAAAAATACTACCAAAAAATATAATGTTGAAAATATCGAGGGGGATGGGTCTAAGACCGATATCTTTAAAGATACAGTAGTTGAACATCAACTTAGTAGAGTTGGAGATCCAAAATCTCAAGTTCAATGAGATAAGAAATTACTATGTGATCCTTGAAAGTGCAAAAAGGTATATAACCTATTGGTCATCCTTATAATTTTCAACTTCGTGCACATCTCTTGTAACATAAGAGGGCGAGTTTAACTCTTAATGATTCTGTAGGTATTCATTTGCTAGAGTGATAAAATAGTTACAAGAGCACTCATAACAGATTCACATATATGAGTATGAAAGTGAAGCTGTTTTAACAGAGATTTGATCCTCTCTCTGAGATACTCATGAAATCAAGATTTTAGCGCATGACTATAAAGCATATGCCTTATATCACTAATGTTTTAAGTCATAGTAAGTGTATATGTAATTCCAATTTGTTAGACAAGTTTTAAGTTTAAGGCTATAAGCTACTTAAAGTCCTTACAAACTTTAAGTTGTATGTACTAATCAAAGGTTTAAATTGATCGGTACCTCTGATGATACTTAGTATGATCGCTCTGATATACAATTTTTTTATTTTGAAACAAGTGGGGGGTTATTATATATATTAGTGTAGTAATATATATTTTATTGTTTCAAAATTAAGTTTATAATTATCATTATATATATATTGATAATAATTCAATGACAAACTTGTAAATATTATCTCCCCAAAGGATTTGGATTTATCTCTTTACTGTAAATGTGAAAAGACACAAGTCTGGCATCTCTTCACAATAAATCTGAAAAGACACAAGTAAAATTGACTTTTCTTTTTTACTGTTACCTGAAAAGACAACTCTCTGAAAAGACATAAGTGAAATTGATTTATCTTTTTATCGAAAAGACATAACTCTCTGAAAAGACATATATATGAAATTTTTTCACCATAACCTGAAAAGACATAATGATTCAGAATTTCTCTATAAATAGAGATAAGATCTTCGTTAAAAATAAAAGACATCCCTTATTTTTTAAGAATATTTTATGTATCAGAAAATTTGTGTAGTAGGTTCTTTTTCTAGAAAGTGCAAGTTAGAAAAGAATACACAGTTCTTAACAAGACCGGACTCTGTTGTACATGAAGGCAGATTCGTTAGGAACTCTATTACATCTTCGTTTATCCGACAAAGTGGGGGCGTCTATTTTCTTTAAGACAATGTAGTGAACTATGATGTGAATTTTAATTGTGATATTTTACTCGCAAGCGCACGAATCAGATTGTATATAGTGTGTGCGGAGTACGAGATCGTTTCCATGAGGACTATTTTTGAAGATCTAAAAAGATGAGACAGTAATCTCAGAAATCCACCAAGAATTAACAGTACCCTACCAATATTATGATCTAGTTTTGTGAGATGACAATTACTGACTACAAACTAAAGTTTAATTGATGATTAAAAATAAAGGTAAAGATGAAGATACTAAATCCTCCCATCTTTGGTTTGTTCTTCCCATAATACAAATCTAAGGATTAAACTATGAGATATATCATTGAAGAAAAATATCTTTTATGAAAGATAAATGGTTAAAACCCGGATATGTTCTACGTTGCATCCCTACAATCAGGACTTAATTTCAGAGATGATTTCCATATATAGATCTGGGTCAAGGGCATGACTCGGCACACTTGATCTCAGATTTCAAATAAAAATCATCCCCAAAGTAGGTGAAATTCTAACAAGAATACCACCATAGATCTGAGATCAAGGACATGGCTTGGCACACTCGATCCCATATTAGGGAGTAATTAAGATAAAATTACCATTACAGATCCAAGATCCAGGGCATGACTCGGTACACTCGATCCCAGATCATAATCGTAAGTAGATCCATACAATAAAAGTAAAAAGACCATATAACAATGATTCAGATAAAATTACCGTCACAGATCTGAGATCCAGGGCATGGCTCGGCACACTCGATCCCAACTAGTGGCGAGGATTTCATCCGTTCATGATAATATAACAACCATAAAATAAGATCTCATATTTTAATCCTAGATTCATATTATTAGAAGTACATCCCTCCGATAGGAATCATTAGATCCTCATCCCTAAGAAATTAGCCACACATGCTGTAATTAAATGACATAAATAAATAAGGAATGCAAAACAACATTAATCTAATCAATCAAAAATACTTCAACCTTTAATAAAAATTCTTTGATCCACAAGTACGATGATCTTCAGAAACAAAATTAACAATGCTCTCTACTAATCTTTAAATTTAAAGTAGGAATCAACTGAACAAAAATAATAAATTGAATAAAGGAATGCTGAAAAGATTAAAGGAACAAAAGCTCTCAAAAAATTAATAAATCTCTATCTCTACGTCTAGCTATGAAAAAGAAAAATCTAATCTAGCCCCCTTCTCGAGTCGTTGGTTTGGCTTTAAATACTCTCCAAGTCGCGCAATTTTCTTAACTTGAAAAGTCAGGGTCGATCAATCGACTAGAGGAAGTCGGTCGATCGAATCCTTAAAAATCTGTATTAAGAAGTCCTTTCTGTCTCAAACTCCATCGTTTCCCTCACTTGATCGACTGGAAGGTCGATCGATCGACCTTCCCAGATTTCCGTGAACTTCCGCTCAACTTTGCATCAGACACTGCCTCGGTATTTTAGCCATAACTTTCTGCTCCGAACTCGGATTAACATGATTCTTACGGCATTGGAAAGATGACGAAAAACCTTACAATGTTTATGTTTTAGCAATTTCATAAATCTAACGTCTTGAAGGTCCAAATTGAGCTGAAAGTTGTACTAAGTTCTCGATGACCCAAGGTTGCAGTGTTTTGACATTATTTTTGGAATTCTTGGGCTGTTTTATGCACTTGGATTGTATTTACCTGAAATACTTTAAATCTAGTAATTCTCATCAGATAGCCTTCATCGGACGACTAAATATAGATATTTAGGGATAAAATATCATCATATTTCACTACTCATCAAACTACGTGCTTAAGAGCCATTTATCAATACCATTATTTTTTCAACAATAAGCTGTACTATACTGTGTAACTTTGGTCTCCATTTTATTAATGCCTTACTTAACAAAACAAAGTTTACTTTTACAATTCCAGTTGGACACACCACAAATATTTGTAGGTGGTTTAGTTTGGATCTGGAATATAGACCCTATTAGGCTATTACAATGTGTCTTATGGGACTTCCGAATAGCCAACCCATTTACACAACTACTAAACATTGATACATGCTAAATATGTTTTTACTAGTTGGTATCCCTGATTTTGAGCATTCAAATCTATATCTCACCGTTGGATTGTTGCGTTTCATGAGCAGCCTGTGCAGCTTGGGCTCTCTAGGGTTTGAGTCAGGTCCCGATCAAGAGTGACTTGGATTAGACCACATGACTTGTTAAGGGAATGGGTCCGAATTTCAACCCAAACCCTACCAATTTTGAAATTGGGTCAGGTCCATGCAAAACAAGTGGACCCAAAATTGGGTCTGAGTCAGGAGTATGGCCAGGTGAAATCGATAAGTCACCCATTAATAGCTAAGTTTTGGTCCAAGTCATGGATCAAAATCTCGACCGAAAATTCAAATTTTCGGCCGAAACGTCTCGGTTTCGGCCGGTTCCGAGACAGAAAAATCATAAAAACCGCCCCCCCCTAAAAATGTGTAATTATCAGCCAAATTTTCAAATTATCGGCCGAAATATGCATTCTCGCCCCTTTTTAGAATTTTAGAATTTTGAAAATTTTTAAAGGATTTTAAAATCCAATTTTCGTAAAAAAAAATCTCATTTATACTCTTCCTTTGGCTTAAAACCCATGAAAAAAAAAAAAAAAAAAAAGAACTTTTTTTTAAGAGTTTTAAAACCCAAATTTTGGAAAAAAGACCCCATTTTTCTTCTTCCTTAGCTATAAACCCATGGATAGAAGAGGAAGAAGAAAAAAAAAAACAAGGAAGAAGAACAAGAAAAAAACAAAAGAAAGAAGAAGAAGAAATATGAGAGTTATTTTTGCCACCAACTTGCCGCTGTTTTCTCCACCGAACTGGTTTCTCCACTGACCTGCAAACATGTGTAAATATCCTTGCAAACATATTTTATATTGAAAGGAGTATGTGACTCACTCTCATGTCAGTCACATACACACTAGAATAGTGTTTAAGTGATCTTACACCAGCAAGGTTTACGATGTAGGTGATCTACATCGTACGATATAGGTAATCACATGATGAAGATTATATTTCGTGCCAATCTTGTCCACCAAGGATCTATAGATCATGAACTTTAGATTAGACGGCCCAGATTGCATTTTCAAATTACCGTTTGATATCAAATTATCGTATGATATAATAGCCTTTGACTATATTTAATCACATGATAAAGTTTATATTTGGTGTCAATTTTGTCCACTAAGGATCTATATAGATCATGAATTTTAGATTAGATGGCCCACATTACGTTTTCACGTATCACATGTCCCTAAAATACAAACATTTTTTTATAACCTTGGTGCAATCACTTAAAAAGCAAGTGCAAGTACATATGATCTTCAGATTGCGTTTTTCGAAATTTATCGAAAATTTGATCAAAAATTACCAAAATTTTGACCAATTTACGGTTCGGGTCATGAACAAAATCGAAACCTAAACTGATATTTAAATCAATGGTATATATATGTTCTAATAATGTTAAATAACTTTAAAAAAATTAAGAAAATAAAGTTCGGTAAAGTTCGATAAAGTTCGGAGCATATTTTAAAAAATACTCGAAATTACCGAAATTTTGACCAATTTACGGTTCAGATCCTGACCGAAACCGAAACAGAGATTTTGATCCATGGTCCGAATTCGAGCCCTTAATTTCTTCAATTTTCTTTATAGTGTATTTTATTTTTTTTCCTAAAGTTATATGACAAAAGAAAATGTTATTGTTATCAATTGTATAGGATGAAGAATATAATAATCCATCGTAAAACCCTTTCTTCTTCCCCGCTCGAGTCTTGGTGAGCCAAATCATGTGACAAGGTTATCAATTTGATTTTTTTTTTTCCCATTAAATAGGCCAGATTGATAAGGCTCACACCCGATTAAATATTGACTAACATAAACCCGAGGAGATCTCCATTGAACTCTATCAAATGAGTTAATTTTTATAGAAATTGATGGTGGCCCGTGGCCTGGCCCAACTTGGCATTGGCCATGTATGGGCTAAGATAAAGTAAGCCTGGTTTATAAACAGGTTGACTCGGACTGGCCAGATAATCAATTGGGCTGGGTATGGGCTAGTTCCGAGAAACCCAATTATAATGACCCCATTTTATGCCTGACCCAAACTCAGCCCAGCCCAGCCCATTGAGACTCTACTCTTATATCATAGTAGGGTACATGTTTAATCATTCCAAGTTGTGCATCTAACAGTCTATCATTAACATATGCCTCAACTAAAGAAATACTACTTGTTTTTGGTAAAGGCATAAGAGAATCGAAATTATAGAATAGGTGCAAATTATGCAAAATTCCATTGACAAATGAAATCACCAATTAGCCCTTCCAACCATTAACGTGGGTAGCTCTATTTGCACCAACAGAATCTCTAATAGCACCAACCAACTACTTATTTGCTCATACTTATTATTTGAGAAGTTATAAAAACACTTATATTTTGTCATTTTTTAGTGTACTCAAAGCACCACTTCTTCTTCCTAATTAAGCTAAACCTCTAAATCAAAAACCTTGAGATGCACTATGCAGAACCCATGAAACCCTCTTGAAACCCACGATTAGATTTGTTGAAGTCGTCGTCCCGTCATCCAAGAAGGAGATGATGTCATCATTATCATTGCAATTCGTTGGATCGTCCATTAATGGTTCTCTCTCTCTCTCTCGCTTCCTTCCTGAACTTTGGTGAGTCGCAACAACAATGGCAACATTATCTCCAGTAAGTCATCAAAGCACCATTTTCTTCTTCCTCAATTCTGACGACTTGTAGAGAGCTCCATTCATAGTGGGAGTAGGGTAGTTCAAACTTATGAGAGGAGATGATAACGGAAAAATAATTATACTGCTCTTATAAAATAAATATTGTTTAATTTTTTTTGCACCTTAGTTGAAAAAATCGCTCTTTTTTGGTCGACATGTGTGAGTGAGGGTGCTTTTTGCATTTAGGTTAACTTTTATTAGAGTAAATATAGAGCAATTTTATCACTTAAAATAACTCCCTTCTAGAGTAAAAAGGGTAAGGAGTTGTGTTACCAAACGTAAAAGCAGTTCCCTGCTAGAGCTAAAGAGCGAAAGAGCAGGCATAGAGCAAACAACTCTCTGTTAGAGCAAATGAGGCGAGGAATTGTATTACCAAACGTAAAAGCAGCTCCCCGTTGGAGCCAACGAGCGAAAGAGCAGTTTCAAATAGAGCTACCCTTATTAAACGGGCCGGGTAGGACCATTTCTTGCCTATTTGAAAACTGGGCCTTTCAACTTTGTGCCATTGAGACCCGGGACGACCTGGTTCTTCCTGCAGGGGTGACGTATATAGGAAGCGTGGTGTCAGGGTGTGGCGTTTGACGCCCTATTTGCTCGTTTCGTTCGGACATCGTCTTCTTCGTTTGGCAAACAGCGCGGCGGTGAGAGGTTAGGGTTTTCTTTATTATTATTATTATTTGTTTGCGGCATCGAGTCACAATCAGACTAGCGTTAGGGTTTTCAATTCGAATTTTTGGAGCTCTTCCGTCCAAATTCCTTCTCATTGCGTACCATGGATTCTTAGCGCTTTCAAATTTCGACCCCTCTCTCTCTCTCTCTCTCTCTCTCTTCAATCTCTATTCGAACTTCTAGGGAACATCGATCGTTTCCTATAGATATCTGAAGATTCTCGTTATGGATTTAATGCAAATAACTCATGATCTCGATAGTTTTTGCTACTGATTTTGTTTATTTGCAGTTATTTTTGACGAATTTGATATGTAGTTTCCTTTTCTACTTTATTTTCAGATGGATTGGCAGGGGCAGAAGCTGTCGGAGTTGCTGATGCAGATTATGCTCGTCGTGTTTGCCGTTGTGGCTTTTTTAACTGGCTACTCGATAGGATCTTTTCAGACAATGCTGCTCGTATACGCTGGCGGCGTAGTTCTGACGATGTTGATTACGGTCCCTAACTGGCCCTTCTTCAATCGCCATCCATTGAAATGGTTGGATCCGATCGAAGCTGAATGCCGCCCAAAACCACAGCCGCAGACTGCAACGACGAAGAAGAAGTCCTCGAAGCAACACCAGAAGTAGGCATTAGAACGAATATTGGTACTTTGTTTTTCCTTTTTTGGTGTTAGTTAGATGGTTTAATCTTTGCTTGTTTTTTCAGACTTTGTTATAGTGGGCGCTTATTCTAGAATACTTGTAATAATTAAATGAGAACAAAAAGGTGTCGTTATGCTGAGCCAGAGAGTGTGGTGGATCCACTTTTTAGTGGATCTTGGTAATTGGGTTGTGCTTTTTTAGGCAATATTTGAATGGTTTATTCTGCTATGTATGTTGAATATAATATGATAATTCAGAAAATGATTAGGTTGGAACTGAATCTAGCATGGAATTACTGTTAATGCAATTGGTTGAAATGTCGCATTGTTGCTTAGATATGTTTCTATTTATTGCCTAATTTTCCCTGACAGCGTCACGCATGAGTCATGAAAATTTTACTTTTTCCAATATGTTGTTAATCTTGTTTTCTGCATTGCCTGCCTACTTTAATTTTCCCTTTTTTTTAAAGGTAAATGTTGGTGTTTCTGAGGTGCCACTCTTAACCAATGTTACTTAGTTCACTAGTTTGCTCGGTTCGAATTCGGGTTTGGAATTCGCTACTATCAAGCAAACCTGATTCACAAGAGGTAGGATGAGTTTAAAAGTAGTTAGTAATTGTATAGTATAAATTTTTTCTCTTTGATAAAGTATTTGCAAATGACTACTTGATTAACTATAAAACTTAAAAACCATAAAGTCTTCCGTTCAATTCCTCTCTTTATGCTTGTGGAAGTTTATTATAAAATTATATAGTTAGCATTAACCAGTCAATTCGCGTGTCCTTCTGAATCAACCAAACTGGTTCGCTGTATCCAATTGGCGAATGAGCGATCCTAACTCATTAATAAAAGAAGAAATTACACTAAAATCAGCACTACAATGATCACAACGAAATCCAAACTGCGAACTAGACCTGTAAGACTTGTTCACACAGAAGATACAATTCTTACCATATATTCATCTCTCCATATCAGTGTCTATATACATCTTAAGTTGTTTGGGGATAACATCCCCCTTGTGAAGAACCCGTTCCCTATCCAAAGCACCCTCTTTGCCAACCAGTCCGCACATGGGTTGCCCTCCCTTCGAATGTATGAGATTCTCCAATTCTTAAATTTATTAAGGCACCCTCTGATGTTTACAACTGTGAATTTTACATGCCAAGGTGTATCCCTTGTCAGATTGATGCAAAACACATCCACCCTCAAATCTGACTCGGCCCAAAAACTTTCAATCCCCTCCTCACTAGGTTTCTTGGCCCCATGCTCAATTGCCTTCGGTTTTATATTTACAAACTCTCCCCTGATGATGGGCCATAAAAGCACAGCGTGAGTTCCCTGTTAGAGTCCCTAATGATCCCTCCAATCCCTCCCCTTCCGTCGGTCAAGGACTGATCAGTGTTCAGCGTGTGCCAATCATCTGTGGCCTTTTCCCACCTGAACCTGAAACCATTCTTTTGAATCTCATGAAAATCACAGTCCCTTTCATTTTAGTTGGATTTCTGTAGTGATAGAATACAAAAGATCCCTTTTAGATTTTTGCTGGTCTTTGAATAACCTTCTATTCCTTTCTGCCCAAATTTCATATACAACTGCAGTTGTGCATAGTCGCGCTAGAGTTGATGTCTGTCCCTTAGCTTTGAATTTAGTCAACAGTAGGTCTGCCTACCCATTCGAACTCCTCTTCTGAATTCCTAATCCAAGAGTTGTATGAGCATTTAAAGAAGAGATGGTCCTTTGATTCGATATCAGTCCAGCAAAGTTCACAACACAACGGTGACTGAAACCCGGTTGTGGAGCTCCTTTTCAGTTCAAAGCTTGCCTTGCAAAGTATTTCGCAAGCAAAATGCATGCTTGAGGATGTGGTGCCCATGCCAACAGAGTTGTTCCAACTCATATCTCCATACAAAGTCCTGCAGGCCTTCCAAGCATAGCCAATGGGGAACTTACCATCAGCTGGGCCTCTCCAAATAATTTCGTCCTCGCAGTCAAAATTTGGGGGTTTAACCTTTTGAATAAGATCCCATGCTTCCTTGATCGAAGAAGAGGAATGGGAAGGGGAGAGAATGCGTTTTCTATCATGAATCAGGTTGGTACTTCGGGTCCTTGGCTGTAATCCTAAATGATACCGTGCTGAAATAAATCCACCAAACGCCCCTCTTCAAGCCACACAGTATTTGTTTGGCCATTACTAATTAAGTGGAAAATCTGCTCCTTTCAAATTTCCTAACCTTGAGACTGCTCCTCCAAGTCCACAAACAGTTTCTTGGGAGCCAGTCCCTAGTGTCTTCCCATTAACTCTTTAAGCGTCTGTTTGGTTTCAGGTGAAACAAAGGGAAAACTCATGTGCGACAAATAAATTACCGAGATTCCCATTGTTTGGATGACATACAAAGAGTTGGAAACTATCTTCGCATTTTTCGTCAAAATTTGAGAACAACTGCCGAGGGGTCCCTCGGTTTTCTATCTTCCGAGCCTTTAGACTCTTCCTTCTCTCCAACACAGCTAGTCTTATTAGAGTGTATCTTATTTGATAACTACCACACATCACTTATCTCAACCAATTGTACACATCACTTATCTGAACCAATTGTAGTTATCTAAACCAATTGTAACCGTTGACTGTTATATTTGTAATCTTATTTATACACTTTCTTATCAAATTATTGAAAAGCACTGTAAACAATATAATCGATTGTGGAAATTTGTCTATTCTATCTTTCTATCTTCTTCTTCTCTAGTTTATCTTCTTCTTAGTTTTCTTCTTTATTTTATAATTTTAACATGGTATCAGAGACAGGATCGACTTCGTGTGTTCAAGCCGGTCATGGTCCTGACATTGCTTCCGCTATCATATTTTCTTAAAAGTTTCTTGATTCATAAACTTTTCATTTTTCTTTCATCTCTTCTACATGAAATTGATTCATGTAATTTTTATTTTTTTCTCTTCATCTCTTTTATATTTAGTAAGAGATGCCTTCTTATTCATGTGGATGCATAGATCAAAATATCGTCCGATACCGATACGTATCGGACGATACGTATCGGTTTTGGACCTCACCGATACGATACAATGGGTTTTTATCGCCCCCCTGAAAAAACAGTCAAATTATCGTTCAATGTATCGTTCAATGTATCGTTCGTATCGGACGATAATTTGAAATTATCGTCCGATAATTTGAAATTATCGGTTTTAATGTTTTTTTTTTTTTGTTTTTTTTTTTTTTGGGAAAAAATCGGAGAGTATCGTCCGGAACCGATACGTATCGTCCGATACGTATCGGTTTTGGGGCTGGACGATACGTATCGAAAAAACGAGATTTTGATCCTTGTGTGGATGTATTTTCCACATTGATTTGCTTAGTGGATGTGTATTTTTCACATTGATCTTCAATGGCCTATTATATTCCATGTGATGTCTTTTCCCACATTTTCTTTGGATAATTTATGTGGATGGTCATTTTTATGATATTGCAGCTGTTTTTTTAATTTGGATGATCTTTTGTGGTATTATGGCTATTTTTTTTGTTAGGATATGTTATTTTCCTACAGTTTCCTGCATATGTATCCAAACACAGGATTTGGTTATTCCTGCGTTTTCCCAGCTAGCAATGTGATTATCCAAACAACGGAAAACAAAGGGAAACAAAGGAATCCCATGGTTTCCTACAACTTAGGTATCCATGGGACAATATAGGAATATTATTTTACTTTACAACGTCTCCCGTGTTTTTATCCAAACAGGCCCTAAGGTATTTCCTTTTCACCAATTTTATTCACACGGAATCATTCCCTCCTTCAATCTCCCAACAGTCTCATGAGGCTGGCCGGCCGGCAACATTCCACTCTTTAGGATGTCTCAGCCGCCCCAATTCACCTTCTATCATCAGCTTGCAGACCTCCTTCCGGAATATAAGAGCCAATTTTCTCTTTAAGCTAGGGCCACCACAGGAATTTCACAGTAATAGTCACAATTTCATTAAGTGTCTAAGTTGGTATGGCAAAAGTTCTCTACTAGTGGTCTGAAAGAAGTTAGAACTGAAGAATGATTTTGTGCGGCCAGCCTATGATAAGAAATTACTCTTCCATCAAATGTGGTGCCTCAGGAATTTAGAACTGAAGAAATGAGTTTGATGCGTCCAGCTACTCTTCCATCAATGTGCTGCCTCTCTTTATCTACCAATGGTTGGCATTGAACAGCAGACAGTTTTCTAGATATCAATGGGACCCCAAGGTACGTTTCAGGCAGGCTTCCTTTAGAACAGCGCAGAATATTGCTGACCGCAGCACTCTTATGAGTCCTATTACTGGAATAAAATTTGCTCTTTTTGGAATCCTTGGGCCCAAAAACTTGGAGAATTCCTCAAGCATGCACTAACAACCTCCCTGTATTAGTTCAAGCAGCATCAAATGAGATCATGTTATCCACGAATATAATATGAGACATTGGAATTTAACCCATACTGGTACAGTCCAGGATCCACTTTTAGCCTCTTTAGCAATTAGGAATGATAGCACCTGCCACCTCCATAATAGTCGCGGGTAAATAAGGTGAAATAAGATCACCTTGCCTCAGAGTGAGAATAAGCCTTAGGCTGTGACATTAATGTTCACTGAGAATCGGGGGTTTGACACGCAACTTTTAATCCACAAGATCCACTTGTCAGGGAAGTTTATTCTATGTAGAATTTTGATTAGTGCATTCCAACACCCCAAGTCTTACGCTTTTCTAAGATCCACTTTTAGACATAAGCGAGACAGGGCCAACTTGAGTTGGAAGACAGCGTACTGATTTCTGCACCCATTCACAAACACAAATTGATGGGGATCAATGATCAAAGGGAGAACACATGCCATACAATTAGTTAAAAATTTCAAAGTTACCTTGTAAAGTATAAATGAAATTATACAGAAAGATGGGTCGAAAAACATCAAACGATGAGGCCGACTCCTACTCAGGAATAATAGAAATAAAAGTGGAGTTGATACATTTGACACTTTCTGGTTAAAGTAAGAAGTAGCGAACTGCATCTAGAACATCCCCTTCCAACAATTTTTCAGGTCTTTTGGTGAAAGACTGCAGGGTGCCCATGGGGCTCAGTTGTTTTGTCAGGTTCGGCATTATGGACCACATCCTCAACTTCATCCTCACCAATGTCCCCAACCATATATAGGCCTCGGTGCCTTGCTCCACAGAAATGGCTTTTAAATTCCAGTACTCGTCAATGTTTATGATGCTTTCCATTTTTAGCAAATTATGACCATAAGCAACACCCTCATCAACCATCTCATCACTCAGCTGGTTCAGCAGACGATCTGGTTTTAATCTTTCTGATTATCTCCCTTGGAACTGGATGGCAGCATAAAAGAGTTTGAATTTGTGTCCCCATGTTGAATCTTGTTAATTTTTGTTTTTAGTCTGCACAGCATTTCTTCCTGATTTTAAGCTTTTTCAAGTTTCCAGGTGGCTTGTTTAGCAAGAGTCTAAAGGAGATTAAGTGGGTCAGTTTGCTGTTTTTCTTATATCTCTTCTAGGTCAACTTCTACTCTCTCTAAGATTGGTTTCAATGTTCCCAAACCCCTTTAAATCTTTTTAATTTGCCCAACTTCCCAGTTTTCCCTGGTCTCTTTCACAGTATTTTAGGACCTGTTTGGATAAAAGTTGGTAAAATGGAGTAAGTTGAGTAAAGTTCTCAACTTTTTACTCCACTTTCCCATGATTTCCTAATTGTCATTTTAGTCCAGTAAAATGTAGGAATCCTAGGTTTTACTACAGTTATCACCGTTTTGGATAGCCATTTTGATACTTGGAAAAGTAACATGAGTTGGTATTTGATGCATTAATGTATTATCGTCTATTGTGTTCACAAAATTTTGATTGGAATATGTGTGCCGTGTGGAATCAAAATTGAACCATTTGATGGTACGCCCATGATCTCAAGATCCATCATGTGGAAGATTGGGACAAAAGCGATCTCCACCGTCTGATTCAAAGCAATCAATGGTTTTCGGGTCACTTGGAATATGTGCCACATGATTTTTTATTTCACTTTTTTATGATGTGTGCCATGTGAAACCAAAAGTTAACCGCTCGATGGTACGCGATCTCAAGATCTATCGTGTGAAAGATTGGGACTAAAAGTGATCACCATCCGATTTAAAGTAGTCAATGGTTTTCAGGTCACTTGGAATATGTGTGTAAACAACAAATTTGCGTAAGATATAAATCTAACACAAATCAATCATAACAAATTTTCCCTCGCTAGGAGAGGGTTTTATTAAAATGGCGGACCTTACACTTCCGGGTATCGCAGTCGATTCCCCGTTAATTACATCAATATTGAATACCTCTGATTAAAAGCTACTAAAAAAATAATAACGTAATTACATCTTTGAAATAAACAAAACTAAGATTCTAATTCTAAGTCTTCATCGACATCTTCAATCCGTCATGAGATAGATGGATGGCAGACTATCTTCATTGGAGATTTGAGAAATATGAAATAGGAGACGACGGATAAGAGAACCCCTCCTCCAAAAGCCGGGTCCATTTGATCGAAAAGCACGAGTCATTACTGGAGCAAGAAACTCGTGGACGAGTCTTAAAACGAATTCTTGTTCTCTGGTCTCAAAGATGACTTTGAATACCAAATCCATTTTTCGGGCAACTGATTATCAGAAGAATTATCACTTTCAGTGATAGAGTGTCTAATCATAAGTTAGATATCGTCAAATTCCTTAAAATTTGATGATCATAGATGATTTTATAATGATTTACTATGCATTGATCAAATCTTAAGATATTGATCAAATCCACCTCCAAAGAACATTCGTGAATTAAAAGGACTACAGGGAAGACTCGTGTATATCCGACGCTTCATATCAAATCTTTCAAGACGATGTCAACCATTCTCTCGTCTGATGAAGAAAGGAATCCCATTCGAATGGAATGAAGATTGTCAAAGGGCTTTTGATAGTTTGAAAGAATATTTATTGCATCCGCCAGTCTTGACTGCTCCAATTAAAGAGAAACATTTAATCCTATATATAGCAGTCATGGATAACTCGCTTGGGGCTTTGTTAGCTTAGGAGAACGAAGACGGTAAGGAAAGCGCCCTATATTACCTTAGCCGAACACTCGTAGGGGTCGAAGGAAATTACTCATTTATCGAAAAGAATTGCTTAGCTCTTGTCTTTGCCTCGCAAAAGCTACGACATTATTTGCTAGATCATCCAATCCACTTGATAAGTAGAGCGGATCCGTTAAAATTTCTCACGACAAAACCAGTTTTGTCAGGGAGACTTGCTAAATGGTCTTTACTCTTATCAGAGTTTGACATAACTTTTGTACATCAGAAAGCTGTAAAAGGGCAAGCCCTAGCCGATTTTCTAGCCGCTCATCCGATTCCGGGGAATTTACCGTTATCCGAAGACCTACCAGATGAAGAAGTATATTATGCTGAAATAACACAAAGATGGAAATTATATTTTGATGGAGCTTTTCAAGCGGCAGGAGAAGGCGCTGGAATTGTATTTGTTACATCAAGTAATGGGTTGCTTCCGTATTCCTTCACATTAACAGAATCCCTATCTAATAATGCTGCCGAATATGAGGCATTAGTCATTAGTTTAGAATTAGCATTAGACATGACCATTTACACCCTTGATGTATTTGGGGATTCTCAGCTTGTCATAAGACAGTTAGAAGGATCTTACGCAGTTAGAAAAACAGAATTAATACCATATCATCAGAAGATCCAAGAACTCCTTCCACAGTTCGAGAATATACGGATTATGCATATCCCACGAAGTCAAAATAATCAAGCTGATGCTCTCGCAAAACTTGCAGCATCTCTGGCTTGTAAAAATGATGAAGTTGTCGAAATAAGAGTCGCAGGGAAAAGGGTCTTACCTTCCATCATGAGGAGATGCCAAATCGAACAGGCAAATCCGGTCAATATTATATCCGCTTTTGAAGTTGAGAAACTAGATTGGAGGCAAGAACTTATAGAATATCTTCAACATGGAAGACTGCCTTACGAGGCATGCCACAAAGCTGAAATTCGTCGAAGGGCGAGTCGATTTGTATACTTCAATGATACTCTATATAAGAGATCGTTCGATAATATCCTATTAAGATGTCTTTAAACTGAAGAAGCTCAACAAGCCATGCAAGAAGTACATGCCGGTATTTGTGGAGCACATCAATCAGGACCTAAGCTACGTACTCGATTGAAACATTTAGGCTACTATTGGTCGACTATGGTGAATGATTGTGTAGATTTTGCTAAAAGATGTCGGGTTTGCCAGATCCACGCTGATTTCATTCACCGTCCACCAGAACCCTTACACCCTACGGTCACGTCATGGCCTTTTGAAGAATGGGGTATGGACGTCATAGGTCCAATACACCCCCCATCATCTGCCGGACATAAGTTTATATTAGCTGCAATCGATTATTTTTCGAAATGGGCAGAAGCAGTAGCACTCAAAGAGGTTAAAGCCAACACAGTTGCAGACTTCATACGTACACATATCATTTACCAATACGGGATTCCTTCTCGTATCGTTAATGATAATGGCACCGCATTCAAGAATAAAGTGATAAACAAGTTTTGCGCTAAGTATCAAATAAAACAATGTTGCTCTACGATATACAACCCCTCTGCAAATGGCTTAGCGGAAGCTTTTAACAAGACATTGGTCAAATTGTTGAAAAAGACGGTTGCTAAAAATAAACGTGACTGGCATGAAAGATTGCAGGAAGCCTTATGGGCTTACAGAACGACTCATCATACTCCTACACACGCCACTCCATATGCATTAGTATTTGGAGGTGAAGCTTTATTACCCTTAGAGGTCCAGATTCCTTCCTTAAGAGTAGCATTAAGTCACAATCTCACCAGAGAGCAAAATGTCGCACTCATGTTCTCAGAACTTGAAGCCTTGGATGAGCGTAGGGTCAAAGCCCAGCAAAGTTTGGAGGCATACCGTGCTCGCATGTCAAATTCATTCGAAAAGAATGTGAAGCGTCGATCCTTTAAGAAAGGGGACCTGGTCCTTACTGTTCGTCACCCTATGATTGTTACCCGGAAAACTCCAGGGAAATTTGAGCCTAAATGGGAAGGACCTTCTGTAATAGAAACTGTCTATTCAAATGGTGCTTATATATTGGTTGATGTAGAAGGAAATGAATCCGCTCCTATTAATGGTCGCTTTCTGAAGCGATACTATCCATAAGTATGATTATATGTTATCTCCTACTCGCTTGAGGATAAACTGCGTAAGACTTGTACTTAGGTACATTGGTAATGTAAACAACATAGGTATGTTTATATGTTATCTCCTACTCGCATGAGGATAAACTGCATAAGGCTTGTACTTAGGTACATTGGTAACGTAAACAACATAGGTATGTTTATATGTTATCTCCTACTTGCATGAGAATAAACTGCGTAAGGAATGAAGCAATAAAAGTTGACTTCCTCAAAATTTGAGTATATATATGTATGTATGTATGTATGTATGTATGTATTAATTATTCAGAGAATGGGAAAATGTATAACAAATATGAAATTCAACCAATCAAAAGAGTTCGTGAAATAAACATGAATCTTATTTGTCAAATCTGCTTAATGAATCTATCGCGGCATCCTTATCAGTCATGAATTGACGCAAAATTGAAAGTCGTTTCTCTTTCTCAGCTCTTATTCCTTCTTGTCTAGTCAGCAGATGATTCTTCTTTTTCTTTAGATCTCCTAAGAATAGTTGATCCTTCTTAACCAGTTCAGAATTGGCCACTAAAGTTTGTCTTGAATCGGCAATACCCTTTTCAAGCTCCTCAGGTTCAAGCCTCAGAATGTTTGCCTTATCAATTCGAACCTTCATAGTTTCTTCAAGAGTTGAGATATCACACAATTTGTTTGTTATAGCAAAACTAATTGTATTATGATCCTCTTCGATTGTTTGCAGTTCCTTCGCAATTTCACCCTTGATAGCCTCTTCAGAAGCCCACAGCTCGGTTTTCTTTATTTTTTTAGATAAATCCATAATATATTTAACTTCAGACTTAAATGACAGATCATCACTGCCAATTCTGGAGATCTCATCACATGCCACATATAAATCTTGCTCCATTATCGTAAAATCATCTTCACTCTCCACATAGGGGAGGACTCCCTTCAAAAGTTCGACAATATTCTTCAGATGACTCCTTATTCGATTCTTTTTAAAGGCCGATAGGATAGGCTTATTGATCAAGTCTTCAACATCTACGAAAAAAAAAGATATATATATATATATATATATATATATATATATATATATAATAAAATAATAATAGATGTATAATTGTAAATAATGAGATGAAAACTCACTCTTTGAAGAAACTCTGCTAGATGAGGCGAGGATAGTTGACACGGATAGATCTGGAGGATTGAAGGGAATGACGTCCGTATTCATTGTCACTAAAGAAGGTTCTGGTCCAGATAATGGGTCTTCCCTTGAAAATTGTTTGTTAGGTGACTCTGCTATAATGGGTGTAGGAGAAGTGGTCGAGGCCTGTGAGTCAAGTCTTGGGGGCAAGATGAGATTAACTTTCTCCCGCGGAATGGCCTCAATGGTTGATGGGATATTTAATTGAGATTCAGCAAAGGTAACTGTCAAAGGTATCTCTGAAATTTGTGCATCTTCTTCAGAAGAGGAATACTCCTCAGAAGAACACAAATGGCTAGCGTCTGACGCTTCATCGCTACTATTCTCTTTCCTGAATGTCTCCATAGTTTTATTACCCGAAATGGGACAATTACCCCGATCACTATGTGTTTTTTCTAACCCTGTAGTCTCATTGGTTCCAGTGATGTGAGGAGGAAGCCCAAACTTAAATTCCTGATCATTGAGGTATTTTCCAACCCCAATATTTGTAAGAAACGAATCATCAGCCATATCTTCAGTTCTGAGTAAATCGTCCATCAACTCTTATTGGTCATGCATATTTGTAGCAGTGATTTCTTCTTTGATCACCCATCTGGCGTTGGAAGATTTCCTGATATAAAATATCGTTTATTAACATCAACAAAGTTTTTTTTTTTTTTAATTTTTAATTTAAAAAAAAGGGATAAATTTACCCATGTTAGAAAAGTGTGAGGTCGTGGGAACGCTTTCTAACTCCGCAAGAAAAGCGTCAGGAGAAGGAACAATTGAACTTTCAGCCATATGCTCTTGATTGGGTAGGAGCGGAACATAACATCCCCTTGAAGGACTTACAGAGGCCCCTTGAGCTTTTGAAATTGCATAAGATGATAAGATACCCTCACCTCTCCTATTGTTATGTACCATCGATTTTGGCTTTTTGTTATTCTCCCCTCTTTTTGGTGACAGGACCCGTTTCCCAGATACATTGGAAGAGGACTTTTCTCCCTCATCACGCTTATCTTCAAAAATCGTGTATGGCTTGTCAAAACCAAGGCATGAAGAACAGTTGAAGACATTAATATTCCCAGGACTTCTCGCAAAAGACGTCTTCATAGGCCACGCCTCTCGAAAAATATCAGTAAAAAATTCAGAGGGAATATGCATAAGTGCATTGAGTTTCGCAACATCGCCATCTTGTTTATTAGGAGCTAGCTCTAATAATCTCTTGGAAAAATAAACATTGGTATTCGCATGCCACCAATAGCACCACATTAAGGAAGTACGACCATAAACATGAGCAGGGCGAGTCGTAAAACACGACTTAGTTCCTCGCGCACTATATGTATTGAATGCCGTCACTAAATCCGCAACAGTAACATCTTTGCGTGCATCCAAAGAAAGAGGGGCCGGGGGAATAATTTGATTATAACCTAATTTTCGAGCATATCGGGCCGGATAATATGGTACGAGCAATTTATGGTTGCCAAGACGTAATGGCAATAAACTTTGTCGTAAACTCAAAAAATAGTGAAGGATTTCGATGGGAAACACAGAGGTATCTTTGCCTGGATTAGCTTGATCTTCCCATGAAAGTTGGTCATTGTCTGGTAATAAATGCCCAAATGGTCGAAACTTGAACAATCGGGGATTCCGCATTAAATCTCGAGCCCCTTTCAAACTATGAGCACCGGCTGCTCGCTCCAAAATACTCAATAAGAAGGGGTGGTCGAAATTAAATTTGAAGGGGTGGTTTGGTGAAAGAGTCCAGTAGAGGGGAACTAGGTTTCAGGTTTTGGGATAAGTTTTTAACATTCTTGATACAAGAGTTGGCTTTCGGAGGGATTGTTTTCTTATTACGGTTGGGAATAAGCAGCTGAGATGAAGGGTATATAGGTTTCCTTCGGAGTTTTAAAGGAAACAAATTTCTTTTTAGATCGATTTCTTTTAAAAGGGATAGTTTCCTTAACGGGAGTTTTAGAACTTGCCTCCTGTGAGTTTTGTCTAGGTGGCGAGGATTCTGATAATGGTGAGTACTCATCTAATAACTCGAAGTCACTAGTGTGTGTAGATGAAGTAGATATTTCATATAATTTTGCATCAGCAAAATGAGCTTCATCTGGGTGGAAGGGTTGTGAATCAGCTACTACCCGTTTTTGCTCGCCATTATGAAAATATTTAAAACATTGATGGAGTGTGGATGGAACAACTCCACATTGATGTAACCAGGGTCTTCCCAACAACGCATTATATGATGTATTAGCATCGATCACATGGAACTGGATCTTAGAGGAAAGTTCTTCGATATCTAATCGTAAGTGAATAGATCCTAAGGTTCCTTGTTTATTTTGATTGAAACCTTGAATCATGAGGGTACTGGGTGAGAGATCTTTAATCGCTCATTAGTCCACTTTATGTAACACATGTAGTGGTAATAAATTCTGACAGACCCCATCTATCATAAGTCTCATATGACGTCTTCAAGTAGACCCGATATAAAGAGGGGTCTATTGTGTGACTTAAGTTTGGTTTTGAGATCATCATCATAAAATGTGATCATACAGACTAAGTCTTCCAAGCTAGTCTCTACCCGACAAACTTCCTCGATGGACTTGTCCAGGTTAGAGAGAGTTTTTATCAGCGTTTTCCTTAAACTACTAGATAAACAAAGCGCATCATACACCGAAAGCAAAGTAGGCACTTTCTTTAAATGAGAGAGTACATCATAATTTACATCAAGATTTTCTTTTTCTTTGCCTTTATCGGTATTCTTGGAGTTTTTGTCGAATAACGACGTTTCTCCTTGCTTAGTTGTCTTATCGGCACCTTCTGCACCCTTGGGTGGTGATACAGTTTCTGTAGACGAAACATGATGATTCTTTGGCTTACGTCGATAAGGTATAACTGGATGATCGGTACGTTGCTCTATAGCATCTACCTCTTCAATTTGAGTCATGTTGCAAGGAGCAACATTATTAGATTCAACTGGCTCTTTTTTTCGTGGAATAACCACTTTATGCCAACCTTCATTATCAAACAAGTTGCCTTCAGAAGCATCCGGTGAAGATGAGCAGTTAATGACATCCTTCATGCGAAAATCTTTAATCTGACTTTTGTTAACATCGATAAGAGATTTTGATTCTTTCTGTTGGGCTTTGTCATCGCTATCAGCAACATCTGGTTCTTGTTGGTTCCTGAACGTTTTAGAACATTCGAGAGGTATGTAATCTCCCAACGTGAGCGGCTGTAATTCTTCCATTTCCACTTCGGATGATGACGATGATAAGGAAATTATCATCGGTTCAAGTTTCATTTTCTGTACTTTCTCTGACGATTTCATAGGTTCTGGTTGAATCTTCTTTCCTTTCTCCCATTCTCTATGATCCTTCAGCATTTGGAGTGTAGTAAAATTCGAAGGAGTCTTTTTTATTTCTCTTTTTACCTTCTCCACAGATTTCTTTAAATTTGCAGACGTTTCTAATGGAACTTCGACTTTGGGCGTTCTCTTCTTCTTGGGAATCACATGCCAACTCCCTTCCTCAGAATCAGGCGATTCTGTCATATATGACTCTTGCCAATTAAACTTGCGTCGCTTACCTTGAGCTTCTTCTATAAAGGACTTGGTATCACAACCCCAGTTCCATTTTGGGAGAGAAGTTTTCTTTTTCCATAAGTCTTTGATTCCTGCTTGTTGTACTTGTGCTTGCCGCCTATTGTATGCTAGCGCCTTTTCCCATGGATCATCTTGCAAAGGAATTATACCTGACTGACGAGGTGTCGGTGCATCTTATAAAGGGACTGAACCTAACGGATGAGGTGGTGGTGGTGTTTTCCTCCATTCTCGGGTATCATCGTCAATCCATCCTGATGTGCCTCCAGTAACAAGATGTTGATAATCGGGTAAGCCATTTTTCTGCATCAGTTTTTTCAAGAAATAAGTTGCTTCACTTTCTATCAGTACTTTCTTATTTCAGGCAGTGTCCCTCTGTTTCCATTCTCTCTTCCTGCGCCGGCTAATATAGTGGGTAGGGCCTACTTCATCCTCGGATAACGACGAATCAGAGTCCTTGCAGGATGGAATGAACTCATGAAGTTCCGGAAGTGCAGAGTTCGGATTTTTTTCAAGGATAGGAACTAGTGGAAAACCATCGAAGGTGATCATATTTGTCGTGGCAATGCTATCATTGTCTTGTTTAGGAGATTCTGGAGTAAAAGTAATGTCTCCAGAATCAAGAAGACTCTGGACCTTATCTTTAAATATGAAACAATCTTTCAACGTGTGTCCTAACACACGATGATATTTACAGTATAGTGGATCATTTGTTTTATTTTGCTCTTCAGGTCTGCGGGATTCTGGTAGTTGTATAATCCCACTGTCAATGACGTCATCGAACATGCCCTCGACGTCTTCACTTTTAAATGAATACTTTTTATCTTTCCTTTCTTTCAGAGATTGGCCCTTAGACCAGCTTGATCTCTGAGGGGGTACAAAATTACTGTTGGCTCCACCTGCTTTGTTTGATCGATTGTTTCCGGATTCTTCTATTCGCTTGGTTACAGTGAATTGATTACGATCTCTGGTGCCGATTGCTATTGTTGCCGGATAAGATGTAGATGTTTACATCGCCGTTACGTTCCTCCTGGGAGAATCCTTTCGGTTTCCCCTTGAGTTTAAGCCGATGAAACTTTCTAGTTCTGAAGTTCGTGTAGCGAGATCTTCGAAACTCATGGAATGTCCATAGTAAGGGACTGCTAATTCTTGTCTCATACCAGCTAGGCACGTTTGTACTGCTTCTTCTTCAAACTTGTGCTTGCAATGGATGCTAAGGTTTCTCCACCGCGTAATGTAATCGACGACCCTTTCATTTGGTCGTTGTTTCAATTGTGATAACTTGACCCCTACGGATCTCCGAGTACTAAAGAATCTCTTCAGAATGCCTCTTCCATCTCTTTCCTGTCGATATTGACTCGGTGGAAGCTTCGTAGGTATGTGAATGCGCTCCCTTTAAGAGTCTGCATAAATTGTCGCAGAAAGCAAAGCGTCGCATTTTGAAGTGTCACCACAAGTCGAGAGGAAGTGGACCAAATGTTCAAGTGGTATCTTGGAGAACTTTGGTTGCAGACTGTGGAAACGTGACTTCATCAATTTCACGGATATGGCTTGCATATATGTCCGGAGTTATTCACACTTCCGATAACCTTTAAGATTCTCAAATTAGGCTTTGTACTTTGTTGAGGGATATATTTTCTTCGCCTCTTTTCGATTATTCTTCAATCAAGACAATTTATCTGTGCATCACGAGCTGCGATTGTTTGATGCATCTGTTCTAGCTGTTCAAGGATGTTGGCACTTTCTTCTGTTGTCAAAACCATCACTGGAAGTACCGTAGGGATGTCTGAAGTCACTAATCCGACAGATGATCCGTCGAGATTGGATTGAAGGGAGCTCGAGGAACGAGGGGTGATGGGTGATGAAGAAATAATCCTGACACGCGTTTTAGTCAGGTTGGCTATCTCAGGTAATTGCGGGGAATTCGTCGGATGAGACTGATTAGACCCTCGGAGTTCCTGGTGGGCTCACCGAGGCTGATTGCGATCGGACCTCAGGGAACTCATCTTCGGAAAAGATAGAGTCTGAATCCCCATAAAGTGGATTGTCAGTACTGGTGAAGGACTTGGGGGAATCCAGTTCTTCCTGTTGAGCGTATTTCTCCTCCAGATTGGCTCATGCCATAAGACGGGTTGATCGGCGGAGTATGGCTTCCTCAGTCTGAGGTCGAGCCCTCATCACACGACGAACTCCTGATGAAGAGGAATGAGCAACATTCTTTCCAAACGCCATTGTTTGATAGAGTAAATTAGGTAAATATCTGCATGGAATAACCAGCCTATTAAAATGAAAAATCATGGTATAAACAAAGCTTTATAGTTTATTATACCTATATTTTATTTCAGAGAATTTGTTTTATTATGTAGCCTAAAGATGAGAGGAGAAGTGGGTCCCATTGGGCGTGCCAGAAATTTGTAAACAACAAATTTGCGTAGGATATAAATCTAACACAAATTAATCATAACAAATTTTTCCTCACTAGGAGAGAGTTTTATTAAAATAGCGGACCTTACACTTCCGGGTATCGCAGTCGATTCCCCGTTAATTACATCAAAATTGAATACCTCTGATTAAAAGCTACTAAAAAATAATAACGTAATTACATCTTTGAAATAAACAAAACTAGGATTCTAATTCTAAGTCTTCATTGACATCTTCAATCCGTCATGAGATGGATGGATAGTAGACTATCTTTATCGGAGATTTGAGAAATATAAAATAGGGGACGACGGATGGGAGAACCCCTCCTCCAAAAGCCGGGTCCATTTGATCGAAAAGCACCAGTCATTACTGGAGCAAGAAACTCGTGGACGAGTCTTAAAACGAATTCTTGTTCTCTGGTCTCAAAGATGACTTCGAATACCAAATCCATTTTTCGGGCAACTGATTATCAGAAGAATTATCACTTTCAGTGATAGAGTGCCTAATCATGAGTTAGATATCGTCAAATTCCTTAAAATTTGATGATCATAAATGATTTTATAATGATTTTACCGTTGGATTTGATCAATATATTAAGATTTGGTCATTGCATCGTAAATCCACCATTGGATCTCGTTACGATCTCACATTATGATCATTTGACTAAAAGTCAATGAATCCACCATTGGATTTGATCAAAATCACAAGATCTGATCAATATGTAATAAATCCACCGTTGGATCTCATTACGATCTCACATTATTATCGTTCGACTAAAAGTCAATGATTCCACTGTTGGATTTGACCATAATCACAAGATCTGGTCAATATACAATAAATCTACCGTTGGATCTTATTATGATCTCTCATTATGATCGTTTGACTAAAAGTCAATAATTTCATCGTTGGATTTGACCAAATTCACAAGATCTAGTCAAAATGCAATAAATCCACCGTTGGATCTCATTATGATCTCACATTATGATCGTTTGACTAAAAGTCAACGAGTCCATTGTGAAAGAATTTCCGATCTCGAGGTTAAGGTCCAAACCGTCATTTGAGGGAGTGATGATCCGAACCGTGAGGGACTAAAAGTCAATGATTCCACCGTTGGATTTGACCATAATCACAAGATCTGGTCAATATACAATAAATTTATCGTTGGATCTTATTATGATCTCTCATTATGATCGTTTGACTAAAAGTCAATAATTTCATCGTTGGATTTGACCAAATTCATAAGATCTAGTCAAAATGCAATAAATCCACCGTTGGATCTCATTATGATCTCACATTATGATCGTTTGACTAAAAGTCAACGAGTCCACTGTGAAAGAATTTCCGATCTCGAGGTTAAGGTCAAAACCCTCATTTGAGGGAGTGATGATCCGAACCGCGAGGGAAACTCTAATTATCATAGTTGAATATTTTGGGTATTATAGTCCGAAATCATTCTTCGGGTTCGTGATTGCAACCCATATGAGCATTGAATTTGTGGTTACAATCCGAGTGTACTAGGAGTTATGCTCAGGGTCGTACCCACGTGGCTTAACTATTTCTAAGTACGCAAGAGATTGGGTACGAGTCGTAACGCGTAATCCTAAATTGTAACCATAAATCCCACTTAGGAGGAGCCGTAGCTCTTATCCTAAGCGTATCTCCTTTAGGTAAGGGCCGTAGCCCTTATCCCAAAAGTCTTAATCCTAACTTACTCCTTCCGTCCACTTTAAAAGAAAAAGAAAAGAAAAGAAAAGAATAGTCAAAATCTCGGAGATCACCCTAAAGTCTTTTTTAGAAGAGTCGGAGATATTTTCAGCAGAGCTCTCGTGTCAGAATTTTCGGCTCCCTTGCAATGAGGATGGGTCTGCTATTTATAGATTTGTGGTAGCGGTTATAGAAGTTATGATCTTACGGTTTCGTAAGGTTTTTTCATGAAATGAATGGTTGAGAGAGCTGCGTAAGTTTTCATCTTCACGCGGATTGAGAAGATTCTTCTCACGTACATCATTCTTTTCTCATAACCGCCTAGGTGGATAAGTATATTTCTATCCACCTAGGGTGGATAAGTATTTTCTTACCCACCTAGGGTGGATAAGTATTTTTGCTAGTCACCTAGGTGGATAAGTATTTTTCTATCCACCTAGGGTAGATGAGTATATTTCTATCCACCTAGGGTGGATAAGTATATTTCTAGCTACTTAGGTGATTACGTATATTTTCTAGCCACCTAGGTAGATAAGTATTTTTCTATCCACCTAGGGTAGATGAGTATATTTCTATCCACCTAGGGTGGATAAGTAGTTTTTTATCCACCTAGGGTGGATAAGTATTTTTTTCTATCCACCTAGGGTGGATAAGTATTTTTGCTAGTCGCCTAGGTGACTACGTATATTTTCTAGCCACCTAGGTGGATAAGTATATTTCTAGTCACCTAGGGTAGATAAGTATATTTCTAGCCACCTAGGTGACTACGTATATTTTCTAGCCACCTAGGTGGATAAGTATTTTTCTATCCACCTAGGATGGATAAGTATTTTTGCTAGTCGCCTAGGTGACTACGTATATTTTCTAGCCACCTAGGTGTATAAGTATTTTTCTATCCACCTAGGGTGGATAAGTATATTTCTAGCCACCTAGGTGACTACGTATATTTTCTAGCCACTTAGGTGGATAAATATATTTCTAATCACTTAGGTGACTACGTATATTTTCTAGCTACTTAGGTGGATAAGTATTTTTCTAATCACCTAGGTGACTACGTATATTTTCTAGCCACCTAGGTGGATAAGTATTTTTCTATCTACCTAGGGTGGATGAGTATATTTCTATCCACCTAGGGTGGATAAGTATATTTCTAGCCACCTAGGTGACTACGTATATTTTCTAGCCACCTAGGTGGATAAGTATTTTTCAAGTAACGTAGGTGACTACATATATTTTCTAGCCACCTAGGTGGATAAGTATTTTTCTATCCACCTAGGGTGGATAAGTATATTTCTATCCACTTAGGGTGGATAAGTATTTTTTCTATCCACCTAGGGTGGATAAGTATTTTTCTAGCCAGCTAGGTGACTAAATATATTTTCCTAGCCACCTAGGTGGCTACGTATATTTTTCTAGTGGCTAAGCATAGCTTAGGACTTTAAATCCTATTTAGATTAGGATTTGTTAAAAAAACTATAAATAGTCTCTTTCCTTAATTCCTTCTATTAATTTATTCTATCTGATTTTTAAGGCTAAGTGGAAGAAAAAAAAAGAGTTCTCATTTCCAAAATTTTTGAGTCAACAATGTGCCATGTGATTTTTTAGGTAACTTTTTTACGATATGTGCCCCATGGAGCCACAATTTGACCATTTTAGGTAACAAAACCCTTCTTGCTATCTTGTATCCATTTTCTCATCCTGCTGAGCATTTTTCTTTAGACACCTTGTAGCATTTGATTTTGCACCAGGCTTCTAGTATCAGTTTTGAAATTTTGTAATGGTGTCATAGCCGTAGATATGGAGGAATACTATGTTATATTTTTAATCTTTCCGTGTCCCCCAAGATCCACATTAATCTTTGAGCTATTAATTTGTGGTGACTCTGAATCATCAACCTTCTTCATTTCATCATATGGGTAAGGGAAGCTCGACCTGATTGGTGACGACGTATCCCCATCCGATGCCATCCCCTAGATACTATGACCCTATCCTCTTTCAATAGCCTCGACAATTTCATTAACCTCCATACTCTCATTCGATTTTCCAGTCAATCTGTCCCCCGTAGTCTGCACTATTCCCTTCAGAACAGTTCATCTCAGTGTTCACGTTCTCACCTAGTTTGACCTCTTCATCCACTTACTTATTTACTCTGTCATCATCCATTGTTTAGAAACCTATTGGGTCTTCTGTCTGTTTCCTTAGCTTATGTTATATCACCTTTTCTTAAAATTTTATTTTATTTTTTATTTTGGCATCCGTAATAAGGCAATTCCTTAAAAGGAAAAAAACATATAAAAAAAAGTAAAGAAAACAAAGCAGCAGCCCAAGGAGAGATTAGACTGCAACTAGAATTAAACACACAGAAACACAACGAACAGAAAATGGAAAAATAAAAGAAACACCACTGAGCCAGCCAGACCAAAGAAAACAGCAACCGTGGCCATGCTATACACCTTGGCCTGGCAGAAGGAAAAACTCAAAGGGAAAGCAGCTATATAGAAATATTTTCCTCTTAGAACTCCCTGATGTCACGCAAAGAATCCTGCCCAGCAGTGACCTTAGCCCCTACTATTAGAATTGTGAATCAAATCACTATCTGCAAACTTCTGCCACAATTCCGAACAATTCAATCTTATCTTTTCAACCAAATTACCCGCCAAACAGCCTCCAAAGCAACTTCTCAAAAAACGTTTCTCAGCATTTAACCCTATCAAAGTATTAATTAACTCTCTACATGATCTTGGGAAGCACCAGACAATACCAAACCCTCTGAATCCAGGCCAACATGCTGCCTGCAAAGGTACAGCAAATACAGAGATGACTGGAAGTTTCTTCTTCTTTACCACACATAGCACGGGCATTTCTCACAGCCATCCCTCTCTTGATTAACTAGTCCACGGTCAAGATCCTTTCCCTAACTAACAGTCCATACAAAAAAATAAGAATGCGAGGAAGTAAATTGTTTTTCCACAGCCCCTTCCAAACGTTATCTGTAGTTTCTATGGTTCTCAAGCAATTATAGAAAGATTTTAACTAAGGAGAGACCTTTCTTATCTAGGAACCCAACCCTTCTATCCACTCTTCTACTGTTAGGAGTCACCCTTTTGCAGTCAGTGCAGCCAAAAGATCCGTGAATGAGTCGATTTCCTCATCTCTCATATTTCTTTAAAACCTCATATCCCAACAAATTTCCCCTCCCCAACAATCAGCCACTTCCATGAGGATCATTGCTTTGTCAACCGTAAGAACAAAGAGATCTCCAAACCGCGCTTAGCCAAACTTGTTCTCCCATCTAGAGATCATGCTGAAACGGAATTCTACTACCATCACCCTATTTGAGCTTTATATGTTGCTGAAACAAGTTCCAAACAGAGCACACACCTCTCCACCAGGCTGAGCCTCTACCCGTGGCTTCCAAGTTAATTTTCTATGCCCCTTCTCTCTCCCCATATTTGGATTTCAAGATTCTAACCCAAAGGACATTTCCATCTTCCCCAATACGTCATAACTGCTTTCTCAATAAAGGCTGATTCATACTTCTTAAATTCAGTAACCCAATTCCTTCCTCCTTTGGCAATTGTCACACCTTCCAATTTACCATGTGAAATTTCTAGTCATCCCCTCGTCCTTCCCATACAAAGTTTCTTTGGATATGTTCCAGTCTATCAATCACCGCCACCAGACATTTAAACATTATGAAGAAAATCGGAAGGTTTGAAAGTTTAAAAGAGTTGATTTGACAAGGGTCAATCTACTCTAATGGATAACAAATTTCTTTTTCACGTAGGCAACCGTTTCTAAAACCTTTCAACAATCGGTTCTCATAAAACTTACGAACTCCATTGCAAAGTAGCAACCCGAAATAAGGGGAAGGCAAGTTGTCCCAACCACATCCAACATACTTTGCAATAGCTTCAATCTCTCTATCCTCACTCCCAAAATAGATGTTTCTGTCATGATACTGCTGCATAACGTCTGAGCATAGCGTTAACACACCATGCCTCTTCTCTACTAGTCTTTAAAAAATAATTTTGGATGGTAACTAGAGGACTCTCCCTGGCCACCCTAAACCCATTGGAGAAATGCAAACTAGTCGAAACAGAGATCAAGTTACTAAGTAAACGTCATCACAATGTTAAACAAAAATGAAACAAGTGGCCCCCTTTGCACAAACCCCCTGGAGCTTTTAAAATACCCGCATGATCCATTCACCATTATGGAGTACGAAGCTGTAGAATAGCACGCTTTCATCCAAAGCCCATTTTTCTATAAAACCCAACCTCCGCATCATAGGATACCCCAATTTGCTCGTCAAGACCCTACTCCCTAGATTTTGCCTTAAGTCTTACGCTATGAGCAATTATCGCCATCATGAGTTGCCTACCAACCATAAACAAATAAACAATCCTTGAGAAGATGACACAATCTTTCCCATCATTAGTTTCAACCAATTTGTATGCACCCTAGTACTAGTTTTAAAAATACTCCACAACAAGCTTATAGGTTGAAAGCCCTCAGTTTTCCTTATCCCCTCCTTGTTTGGAATTAGCTTTATAATCATGGAGTTTAATGCCCCAATTTAGCCGCACACAGAACTCATGAAACAGATCTATGATATCCCTCTTCAAGTTATCCCAGAAGGATGTGTAGAACGGTAAAGCCATCAGGGCCCGGAGATTTTTCCTTACGCAACCCGAACACTGCTTGCATTATTGTCTCCTCTTGAAACTTCACCCTCTAAACCAAACCTATCATCTTTCGATAGCAAACTCCAGCCCATCTAGGGTGGGTCTATCCCAGCCCTCATCTTTTTACGAATCTTCATAAAGCTGAACAACTTTCTCCTCTAATGATAAAGAATAAATTCCAACTATTGGCAATAACAATAAAAGAACTTCATATTTTTGTTACTAACTTTAACCTACCTCATGCCCGCTCTATGTTTCCAAGAGATTTCCTCCTCATAACACTTCTGTTTGTACACGTCCTTAATGTTCTCTTGCCTACGGTTCTTCCGATAGGCTTTCTCCTCCTCTGTCTTTATCCAAAATTTGAATCTTAAATAATAACTCTTTGATCTTGTCCATTAATCCACAAGCATTAACATTTTATTCCTTTGGTTTCCTTTAACTTAAGTTTCAGAGAGAATAACTGTTACCAAACTTAATGGGACCAAATTTCTCTTTTCGGCATGATCTATATCTTCGGAGCCGTGGGAAGCTACATATATCCCGCTCATCTTTAATGGGAAATAGACAACTATATTGTTCTTGGGTGGATATTCCACTTTATGGAGGAACTCATGTCCAACATGTTTATGTTTCAAGAAAATGCGACACAGTTATGGGATGCTCTCCTCCAAATGTACTCTCACACAAAAATGATACCCGATTCTATCAATTATATTCAATGTTCCGTACAGAGCAAGGTGATTAGTCTGTGATTGAATATTTTGGTTACCCATAGAGAAGGTGGGATGCGCGTAGTCAGTACGAGCCCCCATCAGAGTACCCAGTTGAGGGTTCTAAGATTGCTGCCCGCAGTCTTGAACATTAGCAACTTTATTTCTTCCTCATGGGATTATGTCCAGAGTTTGAGCAGTTGAGACTTGAGAGCACAATACTTGCTACAGACCCCTTGCTAGTTGCTAGGGAATTGAAGATTGAGAACCTTGTGTTGGAGTCAGATTCGTTGATAGCTGTTAATTCCATAATTAGGTCCATTGATATACCCTCGAAATGTCTTATGCTAGTGGAAAATATAAGATACATTCAAGAATCTTTCTAGAACATAAGTTTTACGCACATCCAGAGAGAGGAATAGATGCACAGATTATTTGGCAAAATCAGGCGCTGATGCAAGCTCGGCAGTAAGGTGGAATCAAGGAGATACTTCACAAGATTCTTTTACCTCTCATTTGAGAAAGAATATGTACTTAATATATGAACACTTGGAATCTGCTCTTTTCTAATGAATTGTGAGGATCCAACAGCCTCAAGCGCACTTATCAGAAAAAAAACATTTTTTTATCTCACATACCTGTCAGATCTTACTTTTCCTTTATCGGGGATTGCTCAGTTTATGCACTCTCTTTGGTTCCTTATTGTGTTGTTGTTCACCAAATATTGAGATGCATTTAGTCCTCTCCTGGTAGTGGGCTATTCTATTCAGATGTTGGGCATTCTATGGTTAGTTGGTGCAGCGATGCTGATTATGTTGGGGAAATTTTGTAATAGGGGAATTAAGCAAAAAGATGTGGTTTTTTGGCCAGGTGTTGACTCTAAATACTGAGCTATGGCCCATGTCACTTATGAACTTATTGTCTTAGATCTCTTCTCCCAGGATGGGTCACCTCATTCATTTGTATGCTTCTTCACTACGGTAATCAAGCTGCCGTGATATTGCTTCTGACTCGGTTCTTTATGAAAGAACTGGGCATGTGAGGTTGATGTACATTTCCTTTGTGGGAACTTCAAGCGGGGCTCATTGACAAACCCAAGGTTCATTTGCGCAGTTGGCTGATGTTTTCACTAAGGTTGTTGGTCTTACACTTTTTCGCGATATCCTTATCAAGCTGGGTATAATAGATATCTATGCACCAGCTTGCAGGAGAGTATTGGATATATTAGATATATGGTGTTGTGCATATATATGGGGTGTTAGGTGTAATGTTGAGTGTGTGACTGAAGATGCAATAGGTATTTGTCAAAAATCATTAGTTGTCTTTGTTTTCCTTTTTGTTATAGTTAAATAGTACAGCCTTCGAACCTTAACTAAGCTCTTTAGCCTTAGCTCTCTCTCTCTCTCTCTCTCTCTCTCTCTCTCTCATACTTCTGCATCTCTAACCCTATACCCTAACCTAGCTATTAACACATAATCTTCCACCAACCTAACCCTAATATAACAAGCATCAAAGTCATAGGGTGTAAACATGGAGATGAAATTGTGCTGAGTGAACCTTTCCGAGGTGAATGAGATGATAGAAGTCTTCTTCCATAGGAGTCACTGCACGAAGGTGACATATAGTAGGTATTTGAACTACTTGAATTTTAAACGAGGTTTCTTGGACGCATCCCCAGAATGGTCAATGTAGGTTTGGTGCATGATTTATGGTCATTGTGTTTTCCCAGATTTTAATGATTTAGGTAAGGTGGTGAGGTGGTGACAGTGCCAATAGTTTTCAGCAGTACTAGATTTATCAAATCTTGGGCATGCACAAGATTCAATGGATGCAAGATGAAGGTGGCGACTATATGGTTATATGGATGGGTGTGTGATGCAAAAGGCGTACATGATATGCACAATTTCGAAGGACTAGCAAGTTGATACCCTAATCTTGTCGTTCATAACTGCAACCATTTTACAAACATGACCTTACATCAAAATGTCATAAAATTGGACTAGCAAGTTGATACCCTAATCTTGTCGTTCATAACTGCAACCATTTTACAAACATGACCTTACATCGAAATGTCATAAAATTGATACCATCAAAAAGTCTGTTGAGTAAGCTTTCAATTGGGCTCATGATCACATGATTTGAATTATCACTAAAATATAAATAAGGCATAGTTGTGTTGAGAATCTAATCTTTCTGAGTTTTAGAGATATTGTTTCAGTAAATAAATGTGTAGTTATTAAGAATTGATGTCTTGTTGACAGTTTTTTTTAAGGGAATCAATTCTATACTATAACGCAGTTTGTTATTTAATAATTGTACGAAATTCTGAGTTTGGTGGCTTCAAGCTCATCGGGGCTCTTTTCGTTTGGACATTCAAATTCTCACTCTTTCGCTTCAAGCTTATGGGACAGTTGAGATAATTTTCATCACTTGGGGGCACATCAGTGCCCTGTAATGCTTCAATATTACATGCAATCTCCCGATTTTACAAGTAATAGTACAGATTTGTTTATTCTTTGCACTGTAATTCCTTAGGTAAAACTACTGTACATTTTGCCTGTTAAGTTCTCCACTTATGAGGCAAGTCAACTAAATTCACTGCTTCATTGAATTGTAGCCATAAAAGATGATTTTAGACAGCTTGTTCACTTCAGCTAAAAGTGAAATAACTCAAAAGTGGATTTTATACCCATATTTTACAGTGAACTAAATAATCATTTTACAATAAAATCTCAATATTTTACAAGGAAACAAAAAAGTGCTTTCGTACCAAAGTCAATTTCACATGAGATGGCATTGCGATGAACTGAACATGCCCCTTGGACAGGCCAAATAAATGCATGTTCACTGACTGGTTAGTGATGAATTGTGCCAGTTATAGTGGAATTCACACAGCAATGTGAGTGCACCAGTATATATATATATATATAATATTTGTGTCGTGGGAGGTCTGAACTGATTGCAGGAGGTATTAGTCTAAGAGAGCGTTCCATATAAATGGTCTAGGTACAGCGCCCAAGCACGAGGATTGTGTTCCAATCCGACCATTCTCAACTATTTTAAAGCACTGGGTTCCTAGCTAAGCATGATTATGCTACCTAATGATGGAGGGTGGTTTTTGAGAACGGTACCTCTATTCTCGGGCACCTGTTTGCTGAAAGCGTCCACTTAATGATGTCCGGCCATGTGGTGGGTGCTAGCGGGCTTTCATTAAGTGTGCTCTCAATAAATATGTGGGCGTGAATAGGGGTACCATTTTTTTTAAAAAAAAGTTCTTGAAAAGGAAGTCATTCCCTTGAAAAGGAGCGACTTGATATTTGGGGCCTGCTATGTTGAAACATTATCTAACCCGTCTGATATACAATTTTCTATTCATGCCCAGCTAGACGGGAATAAAAAAAAAAAAAAATTCCATGCATAATTTGCAATTTTTTTCGGGTACAGTTTCTGTTTTAAATATTCTCAAGGCAGATTAATTAATCAGAAAAATTCAATGTTTGAATTTGCATGAAGATAGAGTCTCCAGGCCCTTTGGATGTTTCCCTGTTCGTACTCTGTATATGTAAATGAACATCTGAACTTGGTATTCTTAGGGCTATCCACGCTGGATTTGGGTAAAATATTATTAATTTCGCGATCTTAGGACTCTCCACGCTGGATTTGGGCAGGGCTTTTTATAGTTCCAATTACATGCAACTCAAAAAATAGGCCTGAGCCTGGCCCTCCCTGATTCAAAATCGGCTAGGCACAGTCCAGTGCAAACTGGGTCAGGGTTTAAATTTAAGCCCAAATCCAACCCAAACAGGGTTCAGGTCAGCCCAGCCTTTTCCCTTGATATAATCAGGCTTGGCCGGGTCTGGCTCAGGCCAAGTTTTGATCAGCCCGATTATTTGTTGCTGTAAATGACACCTCCAAAACTTATAAGAGGCTTGATGAAGGCACCTTATTAATTATGGGGTTATGGTATTTGCCCTACTTGAATGATTATTGACTTCGACCAATTTCCATGAGTTCTTGGCTTGACTATACATAGTTTTGGATTACTAACACTTTTTAAGACAGGTGATCAGGGCAAGATCTCTGTGCTGTTTTCTATATCTTTTCTTTTTTTTTTAGCTATTTCTTTTTCTTTGTTATTTTTTTTCGTGTACTTATCTCTTAGGCCTTGTTGGAATACAGTTTTTGAGAGAGGAAACCGAGCACAGCTTGAAAAGTAGGTTTTTTTCTTTTTTTCTTTTTCTTCAGATTCAGAGCCTTTCCTGCGTTATGGCAGTGGGACCTATGAAGCGACCGTTCCCGAAGTTCCTGAGCCATCTTATTTCCGACAAAAAATATCGGGCAGAATCTGAGTCTCAAGTGAGTATACTCTCACCAAAACACACACCATATAAAACCTCTGCTTTGCTCCACTGGCTACTTATTTTTGGTGTTTAAATACAGGGACTGCAGAAGTCAATGGCTACTTATTGAAAGCTCATTTTGGTGTTTAAATACAGGGACTGCAGAAGTCCGTTGTCTTCTTCCCAAATGGAAATAATAAAATTCAAAAAATTGATTGTCCAATCGGTACAATTGATGGTTGCTGACCATCAAAGAGGTGGCTGAATGATCGTACGGTACATAATCTCTGATGGAGCTAAGAACTACGCTATATAACTCTTCAAAATGAAAAAGATCATAGCTCATCGCCAAAACTGTAACCCTAAAATCAACGAAAAGTAGAATATATAACAATTAACAATTGAATATAAACCCGATGGATTTTTCTTGGGTTTTGCAGAAGAAAACAAACGGAAAATCTAAAAACCCTAGCTCGCAGATCAAGCTTTTGGGAGGATAGTGTTTTGGCAGAGGAAAACAAGCTTGGAAGAAGCGGGTTTCAAAGCTTTTGGGAGGAGAGTGAAGCTGTAAAGCTTTAGCAGCACCCATTTTATAGTTTATTAATGGATGACACGTGTTGCTTGAGTGAGATGTTCACTGAAATTGGTATTGGGTGTTTTAATCCAGTAAAAAGTAGGGTGTTTGGCCTATCTCGTACCATACAAGTCGCATTATTGTAGGTCTCTAAGTATTTGATAGCACCTAACGCTCCCAACTTATGTGTTTAGAGGCCTTTTTTTTTATATAGGGTACCCGTGTTTGCGCCACGTATTCTCTAAATACCCTTTGAAAACCATTGATTCATTCTACTCAAAGGATGGAGATCGCGTTTCACCTCGCTATTTCTCACAATAGACCTTGAGATCACGACGTACCTATTAGACGGTCAGTTGTTGATTTCATGTGTCACATATCCCTAAAAATGGCCATACATTAACGTTTGAGCATGATGTGTCATATGATTCAAGAGCCATTTTTTAGAGGTTTGTGACACATGCATTCAAAAACGACTGATGGGTGCTTCATGATCTCAAGATCTATTGCATGGAAGATTGGGGTAAAAAACAAACTCTATTTTCTAATTAGACAAAATCAACGATTTTAAAGGGAATTTGTGATGTGGAGACTTTTAAAGAACATGTGGGCACACACAGAGGTACCCTTTTAAAGAAGGCGTGTTCCATTTGTAAGTTAAAATGCATGAGCATCATGAATTAAATTCTCATATGTATGATACACTGTGTCCGATATGGATTAAAATGCATGACCATCAAGGATCTCCAATTAACCCCTTTTTGAAAATAATGGCTTAATGTACTACGTACTTTCTTAAATCGTACAAGCAACTATTATAGAGTTAGTATGATAGACGATCGAATAGTATAGCTATAGGATTCTTTTTTGCACAATTGGACCGACGGAAGTGTTTAACTTCTCATGAATCGTGTATCGGCTAAAAATGACCTTCAAATATATACAACACGACATCGAATGATGTCACTAAAGTAGACCGATTCTGTGTTTTTCTGCAATAATTAAAAAAACACAAGAAATCCTTCTGTGAAATGCTATGAATCAGAATTTTTCTAACGCCTAAAAGAACACACCAGAGGAAAGCCAGAAATATGAGTTGGCCAAGAATTTATAGGAAACTGAGTTGTCAGGAATCTGAGCTTTTCTGAGATAACTGGGGAAATACTCAAACATGGCCTTTAGGCCTTGTTTGAGACCTAGGGAAAGCTCGGATTCTGAGTTTTCTCCTCAAAAAGTGCAAAAATGGTACTCAGAATCCCCCTTTCTGCCGTTTGTGAGTTTGGCTCGGTTTCTGAGTTTTGAGCCCATTTTCTGTTGACTGCGACGTTTGCTTTTCTGAGCTTTTTGCTCAAGAAAACTCACAAATTGAGGTGTGTTGTGTATAGTTCTCTATAAGTTGGGTTGTCACTTCAATCTGTACCATTACAACAATGGCTACTTAACTGCCTCTTCTTTTCCTTAAAGAAAACTCATGAAGAAAATGCAGATCCAACCATTCCAATTTAGCCAAAACTATCACAAAACCAAAACCCCTAACCAGGTAAAACGAAATTGAGAATAGTGATCTTTGCTTTCATTAATCTTGTTCTTTTTAAGGAAAAAAATTGTAATAAAATACCTTGTTTTCTAGAGTTTGAGCTGAGAGAGAGAATGGGGGAGGCGATAGCAGGGCTGCTGCTAGCTAAGCTAATGGAGTGTTGTGTGTATATGTCAGGGAGGGAGAGAGAGAGAGAGAGAGAGAGAGAGAGAGAGAGAGGGAGGTGCCCTTCAAACCCTTTACAGTTGAGCAAATCTTCAATCTTCAAAGTTTTGAGAATAAAGGCAACGACTAGAAGGAGAGAGATTCTAGCTAACAGATCTAAAACCCTAAACTAAAATAACATTATATAGTAGTCAAGGAAGAGAAACTTTACCAAAACACCTTTGATAACTTATGGGAACTGAGTTTGACGCAATAACTAGGGACCATTTAATTTTCACACCTAAGCCAGAACCCGGGAACTTATACGGGCTTCTCTAACCCGACTCGATTAACAAACGAGTTGTAGTATCAAGCCCGAACCCAACTCAATTCGGGCATGTTCGATCCGATCGGGCTAAAACCCGACCCGTTGACAACCCTAGTTTTGGGTCATGTCTTTCACGCACAACGTCATCAACATCGCAGTTTGCGCCTCTAGCTATAAGAAGGATCGAAGTAATAGACCTAGATCAGGGGCCACAACCGCACCGCCTCTCCCAATGCCCACCATTTCCACTTGTGCCTCCTGGGAATCGTGGTTGCCCAAAAGATTTTAGCCGAATTCAAATACGACAACTAGTCTGATGATTAGCATTTGTATGACGGTAGCACAAGCAGAGATTCATCCGATTCTGAGCTTTTTGGAGAAAAACTTTAGAACGATTGAAAAGTTAGTTTTTTTTAGAAAAGCCAGGAGCCGGGGTAACTTAAGAACAGTTATGGGAAAAAGCAGGAATCAGAGTCTGGTAAGAATCAGCGTGATTCTAAGTTGCCAGGATTTTGAGCTTTTCTGCGAAAAGCCAAGAAACACCTGAATAAGCCCTCACTGTCTATATAGTCACCAAGTCCACATTTGGCAATAACTTGGCAAGGTTAAAGTTCGAAAAAATTTGCAAAAAAATTGGTAAGTTCGGGAAAAACCGGAGAGAAAAGATGAAAAAAATAAGATTAAAGTGTGAAACAGATTTTAAAAAATATTAAAAAGGTCAAGGATAATAATGTTTGTCCTTTTAAAAAATATTAAAAAGGACAAACAAAGTCTAAGTCTAGAGACAGAAACAAAACCTACGAAAAAAGAAAAGTGATTTGACCCCTTCGAAGCAAAATCTAGGTATGCCAAATGATATATTCATCCGAAGAAGACAAAAAACATGAAAAATACAAAATAAGCGCATAACGGATCTATCAACTTGATCAATCAGAAAAGACCTGATGCATGAGGAATGGATCTATCATAACGCATCCCTATAGCAATATAGGGGCGACCTGTTGTGCGTCGCATCTGGATGAGGATCCAGCTTTGACCCCATCACTGGAGCAACCGAGCAAATGCAGCTTCTGTTGGCATATGTTTTGTGGTAGGACACAATGAAACCAAGTGTCACCAACATATAGAAGAGTTGGCATTAGAAATCTGACCTGGTGTACGAATCTATCTCCTGTCAACCTCAGAAAAAACACATTTTTCAGTGCCAAATCAATGAAAGGTCAATAACACACTTCTATTTTATTTTATTTTTATGAATGAGGAAACTCGTTAGCAAAAAAGGGAAGGAGAACCATGAGCAAGAAGCTCATGATCACCCGAGAATACGTGATCGAGCATTTTGGTGGAAGAAGATAGACTCGCGCATCACGGTGCATGGGTCGGGTGCCTGTTACCAACTCCATATACAATGGGGTACCTCACCATAGAATCATTCCTCCAATCACATTTTCCCTGAAAGTTGGCATGGACTTCGTAGTATTGTCAGTGTTATATACTTCTCTCATTCCGATAGAAGAGATGGTCAAATCTGCTTGTTTTTCTAGCTAGAATCTGTACTGCTGTTAATACATTTTGACAGAAGAGATGGTGACTACATTTTAGCAGAAGAGAAAACAAGTACTCCTGGGATAACCTAATTATTTACAGTAACTGTGGTTACCTCTACATTGCACGTTCTTCAATGTCTGTCAAGTTCTTGTCATCATCCAGATCATCCAGATCATCTAAAATTGACTGGTTGACGCTTTTCCGAGATTGTCTCCTATGCTTCTTAAGTTCAAGTCGTGGCTCCGCTTGCTTGATGCCCATATCACCCATCTTGTACCTGTAGAAGGGAGAAAGATGAGCCAACAATCTTCTTTTTTTTTAACGCCTTATGCATATCCTTCACTGAAAATTATTTCTCATATATGTGATGCCAATGTCCATGACATCTGTTTACTAAGGTGGTGATGCCGAGATTTGTGTGCCCACCATTTTTGCCACCATTTTTGCTTTTAATTAATTTGAGGACCAATACACCACTTTAATCGTTACAGGCGTAAACCAACATTTTTCATAAACAAGCACATTTTTTTCTTAAAAAACATATAAAAATGGAAAAGGGGGAGCTGGATGCACAAAAACTGGTGATAATATCATTAACCATTACTGCTATTAATTTAATCAAGCAACTTTTTTTGTTACTGAAGGATATATCCTGTATGCAACATGCAAAGGAATTTTTTTCTTTTCTCTTTTAGTACAAAAGTTGGGCAGTTAAAAGGGGTAGCAGATTAAGGGAATCAGAGCTAAATTTCTCACATGCAAGGAACTTTCTCAACATCAGTTGAGACACCCCTATGGGGACTAATTGAGGACACCACACTATGTACTGAGACCTCCCTTTAGAGTAAAGGGCATAAATAAAATTTAAATGGGGATGTTTCTGAGTTGTACCTCTGAAGTGATTGAGGGGTAATTCAGAGTTACAAAAACAGCTAACTATTATAGTTTTAGCTTAATAAACTTCCATTCCAAAGAACGGTCTATTACTATTATGCTAACTTAATATAATTGTTACTACTATTGTAATGATAGTTACTCTTATCAACAAGCAGGTTAGTGTGTATTGCAGTTAGGACGTACAAATATAAGCCATGCTACGCAAAAGAAAGAGACACCATAACTAAGTGTCAAGCAAAAAATAAGAAACTTCTTATTAAGACAAGGTAGGCTGTGAAATGATCAAGGCCTTAACTACCTGTCGCCCTTTGGATAAACAAGAATCATTATGCAAACTCACTTATTGTAAGAGCAGGGATTTAAAGACCGATATATATCGGCCGGTTCCCAGGCTGATATGTACCGGATTTATCAGTATACGTATCGGCCAAACTGGCCGATATTAGAGTACCTTTTTTATTTTAAAAAATATATGTAAAATAAAAAAATGCCCAAAGGCATTTTGGTATTTTATTTAATTCATATTTGATGCATATCGGCCGATATGGGCTGATGACCTGATATGGGGCGACATTTGAACTGTTTGACTCAATATTTGATCCCATATCAAATTGGGGGCGTAGATCATATCGGATGGGGCCAGCCCGATACATATCGGTCGATATGTATCCGAATGGCCAATATTTAACACCATGGGTAAGAGACACTCATACAACCTCAGATTGGATATTTATATTCTGTTCCAATGCATAAATGCTTATCATGATAAATTATCAAATTGATTCACATTGTTTAACATACCTCACGTCACTTTCTCTTTTCGTTCCTAAAGTCCGCAACTGAAATTCTTCTCTGATTTTGATCTCATCAAGCAATTGAAGATAGTATGGATATCTCTCCCAGTCACCCTTCACTACGCAGCCTGGTTCACCAAGATGTAAGCAATCATTGAATGAGCATTTTTCTGGCTCACTAGCTCTGAGCATTTGCCTGACCTGAAGAAAAAAGAGGGCCACAAGTGAAAGGGCATCACCAAATTAGAAAACAAAGAGAGTTTTAAGCCTTCGGGATAAATATATATAAACTCCATAATGTATTTATCCATTTTCTATCAATAAATATATTGACCAAATAAATATGCAAATTACAATACAAACCTCTGGAAACATATGTGCTAGAGACATTTTTGTCACTTTAATCAGGCTGGGTTGGTTGAATCCTGGAGTATCAGCCAGATATCCTCCCCCTGAAAGTGGAAGTAAAGACACATGACGTGTAGTATGTTTTCCTCTCCCACTTCTCGTAGACACTTCGCCAACGCGCTGATTTTCATACCACTTGCTTCCCTCATTCTGAAAGGTTTTTATGAGCAAAAGAAATTTTCATATTGCATTATAAACAAAAGATATCCAAATCCAAGATACATAAGTTGAATCACAATAGGGTAAATGTAATTGCTTATGGCAGTTCCATTCCTATAAGGCAATAGCCAATAAGTTTATCAACTTATCTCGTTACTTTTCATCTTTCAGATGCAAACAAAATTTAAAAAGCACACCGACTAAACAGGTAAGCCTTATATAGAGATACAAAACAGAGGATAACACGAACCAGAGACAGATCAAGTATAATATAGCAAGTCCAAGTAAATGAATGGTTGAAAGGAGGGAATTAAGAAACAGTAAAAACATACGCACATGGTGAACCAAATTATCCCTTTCCACAGCATTAGAGTGGGGCTTATTGCTTCTCAACACATTGATCAGACTGGACTTCCCAACACCACTTGGACCTACAATTACTGTTGTTTGTTTTTTCAAGATGTCTGCGAGAGCAGCTAATCCAAACTTGGAATCGACACTACAAAAGCGTGGTTTGTAGCCCCAACCATGAAGCCTTGCTTTCCATTCCAATCTTGTCTGCATTATAAATAAAAGAATCTGTGAGAGTTATGTGAAAACATTTGAACCTTTAACGTTCGAAAAACAAACATGAAACAATTTGTAGTTATGGTTTTGAACAAAATCAACTCTCCTGGTTTTAGGTCCTCATTGAATTACTGGATATACAGACTGGAATAATTGCTTGTAATACCAAAAAATAGAGAAACATTAACTAAGCAGATCAATATCTTTTAGTTTTAAATAATTCAAAGAACAAAAATGCAAATTTTCTAAGGTATTCTCCAGTCTAATAGACTCATGTTATTCCCAAGCAATTTAATAAGGATAAAACGTCCCTTGCAAATTAGCATCAGTTTTTACACCCTGCAAGGAGCCAACAAATTTCCAGTAGGTAAAGAAATCCTGACATCTTGTAAACCATATGCTAAAACAATAAACTGTAACTCTACAAACTGCCAAAGTGCCAGGACTTCACAAAATATAATCCCCTACTGTAAATATGACAAGATACTCCAATCTCTATGTTCTATTAATTAGAAGAAAAAACAAATTGCAGATGGTCAAGCGTGATGTAAGATGTTTAGAATTTGTACAATTTTGTCAACCATTTATTACCAAATTTATATCATATGACTGACAGCTATAATGTAGTTACAATACGGATAAAAATCAAGCACAAAAATATTGCAGCAATTAAAATAAAAAAGGAGTGAATGTCTCCAGCTTAGATAATATGAAGATACAAAAATCATTCAATCACTGCCTTCTCTATGAAGGAGATCCATGGGTGAGCCAACAGTTCTCTGGTGGATTGGTTGGCTAGTTGGGTAAGCACCATGTGAAAATACCCTCTATGTATCTAACAATTTATCATATGTTGATTTGGTGAAATGTGTCCATCATATACTGTACAGCTTGTGGATTTTGGCGTATCCAGTACCCCCCTCCAACTGATCCGCAATAAGGCAACGCATTAATAAGTAAAACAACATACAATAAACCAAGAGAACGGGCCCAGCGAGAGGGTAGACTGAAACAAATAACAGACAGATAAAAATACGACAGCAAGAAAAAAGAAAAATAGAGGAACACGTCGCCAGGAAAGCAGAATAAAAAATAGCAGCAGCAGCAGCCATGCCACAAGCCCCGACCCAGCAGAGAAATAGGCTGAAAGAGAAAAAGTTATATGGCTTTTTTTTTCCTCCCAGAATTCTTGACGTCCCGGAAAGGTTCCTGCCCTGCAGCGATCTTGTCCCCAACCCATTCCATAATAGAAAACTAATCACCATCTGAACACTTCCGCCACAATTCTGAACAATTTGAGTGTTTCTCTCTAACCAAATGACCACCCAAGTAGCTTCCAAAGTAACCTCCCAAAAAATTTTCTAACCCCCTGACCATTTAAAGCCTCTCCAACTATTAATGAGCTCTCTACAACATCTCGGAAAGCACCAGACAACACTAAACACCTCAGAATCCAGTCCCACATGCTACTCACAAAGGTACAGTGAATAAAGAGATGACTGGCCGTCTCTTCCCTGCCACATATAGCGCACACATTTCTCAACTCCATCCTTCAGTTATAGGTTTCTCCTAAACACTACAGTTCAAACCACTTTCCCTCCCACCAAACTGTAACTCTTTCTTATTATCACTCACTTTGTCCTAGAAATCTAGGAAAACAAGACACAGTGGTAACTGGTCCAACCAGACATCCTCTGAAATCTAACCCTAGTATGATTTTTTGTTTATGTTTTATCAAATTATTGCTGTAGTTTCATTAATGGAAACGAATGTACAGCAGATAAAAACTGGCGCAGTGAGATTCTTAGCCTGAAAAAGAAGATAAAAGCACAAAAAGAAAAATAAGCTAAACAAGCACCCCATCAAGCAGGCTAGTCTAATCCCCATGCCAAACCTCACACCCCTACCAAACATCTCCCTTTCTTTAAAAATTTACCCCACATAACCACACCCCTAATTTAAAGCCCCCTTTCTTACACTCTCAACCCAATGGTTTCTCCCATACTTTTTGCTAATGACCACCTTCCATAAAGCATTTAGTTCCTAATTGAAACGCCCTAAACTTTTTTTATGACTGAAACGCCCTCACTTAGAGGGCCATATTCCTTTCCTTGAGTCCCTCAAACTCAAAAGGATGACTCACTGCAATCAACCTCCGTCCAATCCATCAAAAGACGAAGATATTTGTTACAAAAAAGGATGACTCTTTGCAACCAATGCATTGTTCCTTATGGGAATAGTTAATAAAAGTGGTGAACTTCAATACCACCTTATGAATATTGTAAAACTATTGAGTATGTAATCAATGTACTAGATTCCATCAATGATAGGAGGTACACTTCTAAGGATATCCAAATGTGCCATATCCAATGCACAGAGGTAGAAGTTCGGTAACCAACCGAAACCAAAACCAAAATTTTGGTTTCAGTTAACCGAATTCCCCATCCCCCTAACTGAAAGAAACTGAACAACCGGTTTCCCTCAGTTTGGTTTTTGATTTTTTGTCAGTTTTTTATATGTTTTTAAAGAGAATTTTTATATATTTTTTGGTTTTTTTATTCTTCCAAAATTTTCAGTTTTGGAGTCAGTTTTCTCTCCCTACTCGACCAGGTTTCGGTTTTCAGAAGCCAAAATTGAACCGAACCGATCCAAAACCGGTTTCGGTTTTTCAGTTTTGGATCAGTTCGGTTTTGGGTTGGGATTTTCGGTTCGGTTTCATCGGCTTTTGGTTTTTCAATTTTTTTTTTCCACCCTACCAATACATGATAATGGTATGCAGGAAAGAGATGTATCCATTAAACTTAGTAGTCTACATGTGCAACATATTAAAATTCTTTTTGTTTTATTAGTAAGATTAACTTAGTTAAAGAAAAACCTAGAGCATGAAGGAAATATTAAAGGAGCATCAAGAGTAGCTGTAAATGGGTTATATCATTGTGTACATGAATATATTTTCTGACAACATAAATTTACTTAAAATAAACACCATTTGTAGGCATTATATAAGTTGTTCTAGTAGATGTCTATAAACCAAATTATTAAACATCAAACACAACAATGCCTAGTAATCTCTATAGAAAACGCCAAACAAAAAGATAGAGAACTCAAATTCCGTGACCAAATTACCAAACAGAGACAAGAGAAATCAATCCACCTCGCACCTCTTCTTCAACGAGTTCCGATTTATTCAATGCGAGCGTGAGCGGAATCCCAGTTGATTCTGCCTCTATCAAGAACCTCGTTAGCGAAAACGGCTCAAGCTTTGGCTGATCCATTGAGAAAAGCACCAGCAGATGATCCACATTGGCAACAGGAGGATCCGCAATCTCCAAACTCCGCTTAAACACATTCTCGATCATCCCTCTCCCGTCCACCCAATCGATCGCACCGACCAACACCTTATCCCCAACCAAAACCCTCCTCTTAATCTTCTTCAAAACAGCCCTAACGACGCAGAGAAGCTCGGTTCCAATTCGAGATTCCAAATGATCGAAATCTCTGGAATTTTTAGAGTCTTCGGGGACGGATTCGACGACAACCCGCATGAAATTCGCCTGCGCAGCGGCAACCAATCCGACGGCTTGATTTTGCAGTAGATTAGTTGTGGATTCGGAAGCGAGATGTTGAGTGAGAGAAGTTAGTTCTTTGACGGAGTCCTTGGCTTTGAGGAGGTTTTTGTTTATATGTGTTTTCTTGTAGAGATTAGGGTCTGATCGAGCAGCCATTGGAACAAAGGAGGTAGAAGGGAGGAGAGAGGAGGCATGGCGGAGAAAATTGACGGCGGGAGTTGAAGGTAGAGTGATCGAACGGTGGAGGAGGATTGAAATCGATGAGATGGGCATTGTGGAATGTACTGGTGGGAGGAGAAGTGGATTAGGGCATCAATCTACTAAGAGGGAAGAAAAATATAGTCGTATTTTCTCATGGGGTTTGAAAAAATCGATTTTTTTTCTTCTGCCTTTGTTGTTGCAGCAGTAGACGATTGTAGAGGTTTTGAGAGTGATAAGAGTTTACAGGTGTTCAGTTTGGTGGCTCTGTAGGATGTTCCGCAGTCTGTGTATTCTGTAAGAAAAAAGGTTGTCTTACAATGAGGTGAGTCACGTCTGCCGTTCAGTGACTGGACTTCCGTATGAACATGGAATTTTAGGAACATAGAAATGCGTGTAAAACTTGAAGTCAAAGCTGCACTGTTGATAAGATGTCAGCTCACGTTTAGGACAAACATGTGATGAGCCGTTAGGTCATTGTCGAAGGATGATCGCTCTTACCGACATTTATATAGCTTTAAAATTATATTCGTAGGAGCTCTGTTGTCATGGAGTAGGTAGTGGGTTCGATGATCGTCCTCCACGCTGTTTCTCACTCTTGTGTTTATAAGGTGTGAGTTTGGTTCTGTTAGTTAATTCTCATTATTGTAATTAGTGCTCCCTTATATTGCTTTGCAACTGTCATATGTGCACGCGTGCCTACTCCTCGATTCACGAGACTATCTCAGCAGAATGGCCATATCAAAGAAATATATATATATATATATATATATATATATATATATATATATATATATATATATTTGGGAGCCATTAGTTGCACACGCTTTTAAAGTGATTGTACTAAGATTAAAGAAAGACTTTGTATTTTAGGGACATATGACATATGAAAACGTAATCTAGGTCGTCTGATTTAAAGTTCATAATCTATACATCCTTAGTGGATAAGATTAGAACAAAACATGATATTTATTATACAATCTATTGTTATCAATCATTAAATCAAATAATATCCTTTGACTATTTTTAATCACATGATAATGATTATATTTCATACCAATCTTATCCACTAAGGATCTATAGATCATGAACTCTAAATCAGACGACTCAGATTGCGTTTTCACATATCACATGTTCCTAAAATACAAAGTCTTTCTTTGACCTTGGTACAATCACTTTAAAATCATGTGCAAGTAATGGCTCCCTTATATTTTAATCTCCCAAAGTGGTATTATCATTATGTCATGTGACACACATATATATATATAAGGAGTCTAAATGGTGCAAGTGGCAATCAAAAATTGGAACATATCTCATCCTAGAAGCATGCTTATAACTTATAAGTGAATGTGAATTATGGATTGACAAATATTAATATTAGTCACTAAAATTAAAAGCAATGGTTGATATTATAATCAACAGATCGGATAGTTTAAATCTCCTTAAAACATTATTTTTTTATATGTTACACTTTAATTTATGATTTATCACTTCGACGGTATGGATCACTCGCATCTTAATGGTATAAGATCATTTAAATATCATTTTAGTGTTTAAATGATAGTCAGAAGAGTCGGGTCCCTTGATGAGTACTGAAAAATAATGATATTTCACCCCTAAATACCTATATTTAGCTGTCCGATGAAGGCTATCTGATAAGAATGATTAAATTTGAAGTGTTTCAGGTAAATACAAGCCAAGTATAGAAAACAGTCCAAGAATTTTGAATATAATGTCAAAACACTGCAACTTTGGGTAATCGAGAACTTGGTGCGACTTGCGGCTAAATTTGGACCTTCAAAACGGCCGAATTATGAAATTGTCAAAACATAAAAGTTTTAGATCTTTTCGTCAGCTTTCCAATGGAGCAAGAATCACCTCAATCCGAGTTCGGGACAGGAAGTTATGGCAGAAATACTGAATTAATGTCTGATACAAAGAAAGTGCTGAATTTCACGGATTTTTGGGGTCGATGCATCGACCCTATAGGTCAATTAATCGAGGATAAGTCAGAGTCTGACACGAAACTGACACTGTAAAGCTAATTTTTGGGACTTTTTGGCGGCTCGATGCATCGACCCTCCCTGGTCGATTAATCGACCCTAAAATTATGGCTTGGGAGACTCCCGCGACGAGGGGTCTATTTAAAGCGACTCAAACACTTCGGGAATTGAGATTTTTTTTTAGGGAATTAATTAGATAGAATTAATTTTAGAAAAGAGTTTTAGGTTTAGAGTTTTTAGTTTTTAGCCTTTATTTTTCATAGTTAGACATAGAAATAGGGAAGTTTTATTATTCCTTTTCGAGAGCTTTGTTCCCTTAATTTTTCAATACTCATTCCTTCAGTTTATAAATTTTGTTCAAAGTTTATTCCTGCATTAATTTCGGTTCTGAAAATCATCGTACTTTTGGATCAAAGTAATTTCTTTTGAAGTTTGAGGTAATTTTAATTTCTTAAATTAATGTTATTTTCCCGTCTTTATTTATTTATGTCATTTAATTACAATGTGTGACTAAATTTATAGGGATAGGGATCTAATGATTCTTATCCGAGGGATGTACTTTTAATAATATAAATTAAGGATTAAAATATGAGATTTTATTTTATGGTCGTTGTGCTATCATGAACGGATGAAATCCCCGCCACTAACCGGGATCGCTTGTGCCTAGCCATGCCCGGGATCTCAAATCTGTGACGGTAATTTTATCCAATCATTGTTATGGTCTGTTTGCTTTCATCGTGTGGATCTAATTATGATTATGTTCTGGGATCGAGTTTGCCTAGCTGTAATAGCCCGAAAAATCACGCTAAACTATGACCTCAGGATTCGTGCCCGATTGGTCATAGGTTTGACCAAATGGAAGTCCAATAGTTAGCATAAGGTGTGATGAACGGATGAGATGTGATAAATTGAATGTCTATGTGGTGTGTGTTGTAAATGTGAAGTCGCATACACCTATCGCGGTGTATGTGCTCAACACACACGTGAGGAAAGGGATAAAAGGGTTTAATAACCCTAAATGTGTGTTTTGGTTAAAGAAGAGAGAGAGAGAGAGAGAGGAAGTAAAGAGGAGTTATCAACGATTTGGAGGGGATTGCGATAAAAGCGGATTCAACACGGTTTGGATCTGTTAGAGCCAAAGCTGGAAACCCTAGCCTTTCAACCACTGGATTGAAATCAACTTGCGATTGATTCAAGGTAAATTTTTGTGAATAAAATGCATAGATCGTAGAGTCTAAATTGTAGTTGAAAATGGTTTAAATCATAGAATAATGGTTTAGAAAAATAGAGGAAAAAGTGTGGAAAAAGATGCGAAAAGAAAATTTGAATCTGACAATTTCGATTAATCGAAATTGGGTTTCGATTAATCGAAATTGGCCAGGAAGTTGAAAAGTCAAAGGACCCCAATTTCGATCAATCGAATTGGAATTCGATTAATCGACTTTGGATTTCGATTAATCGATTTGGGTATCGATTAATCGACTGGGAACCTCCAGTGGACCCCAGGGGTTGGAGGAAATGGCTTGAGGAAAATCGACTAATCAAAATGGGATTTCGATTAATCGATTTCAGTTTTCGATTAATCGAATTGGGATCGATTAATCGATTTTAGGAACTCGACTACTCGAATTGAGAATCGACTTTGCGAAACAGAGAATTTCGATTAATCGAATTAGGATTCGATTAATCGATTTGAGAATCGATTAATCGATATTGACTTTCGATTAATCGATTTTGAAATTCGATTAATCGACTGAGATAAATTATGTTGACTTTTGGGTTTGACTTTAAGATTCTTGGAGAGTCTTGGACCTTCTTTATTGCATCCTTAGTGATGTGTTTCACCTGTTATGTGGTACCATAGGTGGTACGTGTGAACTAATGCACAAGGAACCACGTGGGACCTTGATGCGTTGAGCAAACAAAGACTTGAGGTAGGGAACACCTTGAACATGTACTTTATTTTACAAGAGCATGTATGTAATGATATAGAGTTCAATTCAAATGTTTATTTGCTTAAAGATTGTGAAAAGTGTGTGTGACACCCATAAGAGTAATGAGAATGAGCCATCCCGGGGATGAAGAAGTAAAGAGATAAGAGCATCGGGTGTGATGTAGTAAATGGATACATCGAGGATGTATCAAGATTGAATCATGTTGATAGGGCCTAACTGATATAAGATAGCACACTTACACGGTGAATAACTATATGTAAGGCACTGATATTTTTGTTATTTGAGGTTTGATAGGTTACCCCACCGATGTGGCGGGATATCCACTGACACCGGCGAGGATATCCGTGGCCGTCTGGGCGCGAAACCGTAGGCCGGTCTGGAGGCTTATCCGTACATAAGCACACCCGGGGTGTTGATTTGAGACAAGTGAAACCCGCCACCAATCCCGAGGAAAGGGGCTTGGTACTATATTTGTATTCGTGAATACGTTAAGCTATCTATATAGATGACGATGAAGGGTATCTCATCGGGGCTCGATGCTATATTGCTCGGGGATTACTTAAGTTGAAAGTTTAAGTTTTGCTTTAGGCCTTTTCAAAGATCATTCATGAATAAATGAAAACATAAGTAATGAGCAGAAAATGAAATGCTTTAACTGTTTTCATCAATAACTGCATAGACACATCATGCATGGCATATCATGGAATATATGTGAGTTATAATTTATATGTTCAACCGTGTTTGTTCCCTATTGAGCTAGGATGTAGCTCACCCTATAGACTATATGTCGCAGGTCCACTACTAGCAGCTGCCGAGGCTTCAGGAGACACCGATCCCGGCGAGTCGGACCTTGCAGCCGGCAAAGAATTGGAGCCACCTCCTGAGGACTTCTTCTAGAGGACTCCGTTGTGCCGCTTTGAGGGCTTTTAGAGAGATTTTGTACGGCTTGGTATGTCAAGCCTTGATTTTGTTTAAAACCATGTATATAAGGAGTTGGGATTATTCTTTTGGGACGAACCATCCGTGATGATTTCTATCATCGATGGTTCGGATCGGTTCTCCATTCATGCAGAGGCATGAGGGTAGAAATGTCTTTTGGAGAGTTAATTAATATAGATTTAAATTCCGCAATTTCGTTTATTATACTTTTTGGATGCTTAATATACCAGTGTTCCGTGTTTAGCTAAAGGGCACGGTCAAGATGATCGTGCTGATGGCACGGGTTTCGGGGTGCCGAAATTCGGGCTGTCACACTAGCCATGCCCTGGATCTTGGATCTGTAATGGTAATTTTATCTTAAATACTCCCTAATCTGAATAAAGTGTGCCTAGTCATGCCCTTGATTTCAGATTTATAAGTGATATTCTTGTTGGAATTTTCACCCACTTTGGGGATGATTTTTATTTGAACCTGAGATCATGTGTGCCTAGCCATGCCCTTGATCTCAGATCTATATATGAAAATCATCTAAGTCCTGATTGCAGGGATGCAACGTGGAACCTATTAGGGTGTTAACCATTGATCTTCCATAAAAGATGTTTGTTACCAATGAAATATCTCATAATTTAATCCTTAGATTTATATTACGGGAAGAACGAACCAAAGATGGGAGGATTTAGTATCTTCATCTTTATCATCATCTTTACCTTTCCTTTTGAATTATCAATTGAATTTTAGTTTGTAGTCATTAATTACCATCTCATCAACCGCTTAAATCATAAAACTGGTAGAATACTGTTAGATCTTCATAGATTTTTAGAATTGTTTGTCTCTTTTAGATCTTTCAAAATTAGTCCTCGTGGGAACGATCTCGTACTCCGCACCCACTATATACAAACCGATTCGTGCACTTGCGAGTAAAACATCACATTAAAAAAATCACATTAAGTTTTTGGCGCCGTTACCGGGGATTGAATTAAGAAAATCTGAATTTTTGGTAGACAGTAAATTTTAGGAATTTTCGAGGATTAAAATAGTATTTCTACTTAAAAAAAATAAAATAAAAAAAATTTGCTGAGAGTCTATGCATCGACCCCCATTGTCGATGCATCGACCTTGCCTCGATTGATCGAGACTCACACTCGATCAATCGATCTTTAAAAAAATAAAAAAATATAAAAAAAATAAAAATTCGCAAATTTCAATTTAAAAAAATAATAATAATAATAAATAAATAAATAAATTTTGAGGTTTTCCTGCCTGAAACCTCCACTCTGTGCATCATTTGCATGCACACTAGGTCTTCTAAAGAGAGAAATTTAGAACCGTTAAATTCTGAGATCGAACGTGCCTGCCGATCAAATCGTAAGGACGCTAGACAAGACAGAAATTTTTAAGTGAATCATCCACTGAAGTCAATATGACTGACAACATGAATGGGCAACTCGAACAAGAGGAAGAACCAACATTGAGAGAACTGTTTTCTTCGATAACTACAAATACCACATCATGCATTGTATACCCCGCCACACCTGGTGGCCGGTTTGAAATTTGGACAAATGTCATCCAAATCCTTCCAATCTTTCATGGCATGGAGCGAGAAGATCCATACCAGCACGTTAAAGACTTCGTCGAAGTCTGCTCATCTGTTTACCAAAATTTCAAAAAGAATCATAGTTAGGCTACGCTTATTTCCTTTCTCTATAAAGGATAAAGCAAAAGCATGGTTAAATTCTCTACCATCGAGATCCATAACCACCTGGGATCAGATGGTCAAAAAGTTTCTGTCAAAGTTCTTCCCTATGGCGAAGACGAATGTCTTTAGACGTGAAATCGCGGATTTCGCGCAAGAGGAAGATGAGAGATTATATGAAGCTTGGGATAGATTCATGGATCTCTTACTCAAATGTCCGCACCATGGATACTCAAAGTGGAGACTGGTCTAGTGTTTCTACAATGGACTGAATCAACCAAATAGACATCTGGTGGAGTCAATGAATGGCGGAGGATTCCTGAGCCTTAAAGAAACCGAATCTTATGCTTTCCTAGAAAAGCTGGCTGAGGATTCTCAGCATTGGGATTTCACAAAGACTCGAGAACAACCAGTCAGAGCCCGTGATCAAGCCGGGAGTTCAACCAAGAAAGGAGGACTATACGTAGTAAAGGATTCCCCAGATCTTATGGCTAAAATTGATTTCCTCACTCAACAAGTGGAGGAATTGAAATTAAAGAAGAATGTGCATATGGTCAATACACAACCTAAGCCATGTTCAATTTGTGCAAGTCCAATGCATATGACAGATGATTGTCCTTCAATGCAAAACTATCATGAAGACACATCTGAACAGCTAAATGTTGTGAATAATTATGGGCGGAATCAAGGAAACATTTTCAATGAGAATAACCCAAATAGCTGGAGATACCACCCAAATTTCTCATGGAAACAAGATAATCAAATAATGCAGCCCAAGAAACAGGGGACGAACTTTTATCCCCAACAAAATTTCAACCGCATGACAGAACTACGGTCAAGGGCAATTTCAGCAGCAAGGGTTCAATAACCCGAATCAATTTCAATACAATCAAAATCAGGTTGGGCAGCCACGGCAAATGAACCAGAATTTTCAGTTTACGCAACTAATGGGAGGTTATCAAAACCAACCACAACAAAATTTTGTGCCGACATTTCCACCACCTGGATTTAACAACCCACAGGGAAATCCTGTCCAACGTCCTCATACACAAACTCCTTCTACTGAGGACCTGATGAAACTCATTCATTCTCACACGTCCTCAATCTCTAAAATAGAGACCCAAATTGGGCAATTGGCATCCTTTCTCTGTGAAAGAGAAAAAGGTTCGTTTCCTAGCCAACCTATTCCTAACCCAAGGGGCCAAATGGTTGTTGAACAAATATCAACTTCAACACAAGAGGATAATCAACAACAAATTCGGGCAATCACAACGTTGAGATCTGGAAAGCAGGTTGATAACAAAGTAGTGTTGCAAGAGGAGGAGGAAGAGTCTAATGGAGAGAAGAAATCTGAAGAGAGAGAAGAAATTGATGACAAAGTACAAGCAAAAGAAATATCAGATGACAAGAGTGAACAGAAGAAAAGTTTTGTTTCGAAAGCACCGTACCCGCAAAGATTAATGGCACCACTGAGAAATCGCGATGTGGAAGGAATAAATGAGATTTTCAAGTAATTAAAAATTAATATTCTCTTCCTGGATGCCATCCGTCAAGTACCTGCTTATGCTAAATTTTTGAAGGAATTGGTCACAATCAAAAGAAAGACCAATATTCCGAAAAAGGCTTTCTTAGCCGAGCTGGTTAGTTCAGTATTGCAAGCAAAGCTCCCAATCAAATACAAGGACCCAGGTTGTCCTACAATCTCGATCATCATCGGCGATAACCGTATTGATCAGGCCCTTTTAGATTTAGGAGCAAGTGTCAACTTGTTGCCTTATTCTGTGTATAAGGAGCTCGAATTGGGAGAACTTAAGACCACTGCGATGACCCTTCAGTTAGCTAATCGGTCCGTAAAAATCCCTCGAGGAATTGTGGAAGATGTCCTCATCAAGGTAGATTCTTTATACTTTTCTATAGATTTTGTTGTTCTAGACACTGAATCGGCATCAAATTTGAAGAATAATATTCCAGTGATTCTAGGAAGACCATTCCTAGCAACCTCCAATGCGCTGATCAATTGTCGAAACGGGATCATGAATCTGTCATTTGAGAATATGACAGTGGAACTCAACATTTTTAATATTGCCAAGCAGCCCATGGAGGATGATGAACATGCACAAGCATGCATACTCGATGAAATTGTAGAGGAAATATTTCATGCATCTGAATCTGAAGATCCTTTAGCAGCTTGTCTTGCGCATTTTGGAGAAAATTTTGATGTGGATCAACTGATCCAAGAAGTAAATCACGTGTTGGACTCCACACCACGTCTGGTTGAAGAAAAGGAAATAGAGTGTGGAACTCAAATTGAATTAATCAAGGAAAAGCCGAAAGAGGAGGAGAAAGTGTCCTTAGAACTTAAACCTCTTCCGGAAAATCTCAAGTATGCCTACCTGGGGGAGAATGACACTCAACCCGTTATAATATCATCAACACTGGATGTGAATCAGTAAGGCCAACTCATGAATGTACTCAAAGAGCACAAAAGTGCCCTCGGTTGGTCGATAAAAGATATCAAAGGCATTAGTCCGACGGTGTGTATGCACCGAATCCATTTGGAAGACAAGGCTAAGCCTTCTAGAGAACCACAGAGGAGACTGAACCCTATAATGCAAGATGTGGTCCGAAATGAGGTAATCAAACTTTTAGATGCTGGAATCATATACCCCATCTCGGACAGTAAATGGGTCAGCCCGACACAAGTGGTCCCTAAGAAATCGGAAATCACAGTGGTGAAGAATGAAGAAAACAAACTGGTCCCTACAAAAATTCAAACAGGGTGGAGAGTGTGCATTGATTATCGGAAGTTAAATTTGATGATGAGGAAAGATCACTTTCCACTTCTGTTTATCGATCAGATGTTAGAAAGATTGGCCGGGCCTGAGTACTATTGCTTTCTAGATGGCTATTCTGGGTATAACCAAATAGTCATTGCACCGGAGGATCAGGAGAAGACCACTTTCACATGTCCTTTTGGTACTTTCTCCTACCGACGAATGCCGTTTGGGCTTTGTAATGCACCAGCTACATTCTAAAGATGTATGCTGAGTATTTTTTCGGATATGGTCGAGCGATTCCTTGAAGTCTTCATGGACGACTTCTCGATACATGAAAACAGTTTTGCTGACTGTTTGAATCATTTGTCACTAGTGCTTGCACGATGCCAGGAGAAGAACCTTGTTCTTAACTGGGAAAAATGTCACTTCATAGTTAAAGATGGCATTGTTTTGGGACACATCATATCGTCCCAGGGTATCAAGGTCGATAAGGCTAAAGTTAATTTAATTGCCGACCTACCACCATCGAGGACAGTGAAGGAAATCAGATCTTTTCTGGGCCACACCGGTTTTTACAAGCGTTTTATTAAAGATTTCAGTAAGATAGCACGGCCGCTCTGCAGCTTACTTTCAAAAGATGCCCCATTCATCTTTTATGATAAATGTTTGCGAGCCTTTGAAACTATTAAGGCCGAATTGATAAAAGCTCCAATTATTCAATCTCCGAACTGGGAGTTCCCGTTCAAAATTATGTGCGACGCCTCTGATTATGCAATTGGAGCTGTTTTGGGGCAACAAATAGAAAAATTACCGCATGTAATCTACTATGCGAGTCGCACTCTCAACGATGCCCAGTTGAACTACTCGACCACTGAAAAGAAACTTTTGGCAGTAGTTTTCGCGTTGGATAAATTTCGATCCTATTTATTAGGATCAAAGTTGTGGTATTCACAGATCACGCTGCTCTGCGTTATCTGTTCGCTAAGAAAGACGCTAAGGTACGTTTAATTAGGTGGATCTTGTTGTTGCAAGAGTTCGATTTGGAGATCAAGGACAAGAAAGGCTCAGAAAATGTGGTGGCCGATCACTTGTCACGAATAATTATTGAGAAACCTGACGAGCCTGTTTCGATCTTGGAGCACTTCCCTGATGAACAGTTGTTCAGGATTGATTGCCTACCTTGGTATGCGGATCTTATCAATTTCCTAGTCACCGAGAAATTACCTCACCATTGGTCGAAGAATGAGAAATCTATTTTCTTAGCTCGGGTGAAACACTATTTTTTCGAAGATCTGTACTTATTCAAATACTGTCCTGATCAAATCATACGAAGATGTATTCCTGAATCTGAGCAACCACGAATCATCTCGTTCTGTCATGAGTTAGCTTGTGGAGGTCACTTTAGTCCCAAAAAGACTGCAGCAAAGATCTTTCAAAGTGATTTTTACTGGCCGACGATATTTAAGGATTTTCATCAACATTGCAAATCCTGTCACAACTGTCAAATGCTGGGCCGAATCTCAAAGCGCAACATGATGCCGCTCAATCCAATTTTAGAAGTTGAATTATTTGATGTTTGGGGGATCAATTTTATGGGTCCTTTCCCGAATTCGTTTGGAAATACGTTCATTCTTGTCGGTGTTGACTATGTTTCAAAATGGGTAGAGGCCGTGGCGTGTAAATCTAATGATCACAGAGTAGTGATCAAATTTCTCAAGGATCAAGTGTTTTCACGTTTTGGCATTCCAAAGGCGATAATCAGCGATGGTGGAAAGCACTTTTGCAATAAAGTGTTCACCCAATTAATGAAGAAATATGATTTCACACACAAAGTTGCTACACCTTACCATCCTCAGACAAGTGGCCAAGTTGAAGTCTCTAATCGGGAACTTAAGCGGATTTTAGAAAAGACAATCAATCCGAACCGTAAAGACTGGTCGTTAAAGTTGAATGACGCTCTATGGGCGTATCAAACTGCATTTAAAACTCCGATTGGCATGTCGCCGTATCGGTTGGTCTTCGGTAAAGGATGTCACCTCCCGGTTGAATTGGAACATCGAGCATTTTAGGTCGTTAAGTCATTGAATTTCGATCTCCTGAAATCTGGTACCCAAAGGGGTTTCCAAATAAATGAATTAGAAGAAATCCGTGCTGATGCATATGACTGTGCTAAATCATACAAGGACCATATGAAACAGGTTCATGATCAATCTATTCTGCGGAAATCGTTTGTTGTTGTTCAACAGGTTCTACTCTACAATTCCCGACTTCATCTATTTCCGGGGAAACTAAAAACCCGTTGGAATGGCCCTTTCAAAATCTCTCGAATACTCCCCAATGGGGCAGTAGATATTATCAACCCGACACACGGGAATGTTTTTCGAGTAAACGGTCAGCGATTGAAACCGTTCCTTGAGAATGCGATTGCATTCTCTGACACTCTTTCTTTGAGTGAGCCACTGGCTCACCCTGACTAAGCAATTCCCAAGGTCGAGCTATCGACTTTAAACTAGCGCTCATTGGGAGGCAACCCAATTGTGTACTTTCCGTTTGGTTTTGTTTTGTTTAAAAAATAAAAATAAAAAAATAAAAAAATTTGGGAGTCGATGCATCGACCCCCTCTGTCGATGCATCGACCCCCTCTGTCGATTCATCGACCCACCCTGGGTCGATGCATCGACCTTCTCATGGTCGATTAATCGACCCTTTTGGTCGATTAATCGACAGTATTTATGGAGTCTCCTTTTTCAAGGAGACTGCATTTATGATGGTTTTTGACTTTTTAGGCATCGATTAATCGACTCCTTGAGTCGATGCATCGACTGCTATTTTGAAAATCGTGCTGTTTTGAAAATCTGTCAGTTTTTGTTTTTATTTGGTGTCGATTAATCAACTCTTTGTGAGTCGCTTAATCAACTTTTATTTCGGGGCTTGCATTTTTTGGTTTTTATCTGCCTCGATTTATGTCGATTAATCAAGGAACTGCGTCGATTAATCAACTTTTTCACTTCCGGACGTTGCGTCTGTTCCCTTAAAGACGTTGCGTGTTTCCATGCGTCGGGACTTCTGACGCGCCCGTTTTCAATGGAGTCGATTAATCGACCCTTTTGGTCGATTAATCGATTATTTTGCGTGTGTCCGTCCCGAGAGGACGCCTTTGCGCCTATTTAAATGGAGCAGTCTCACTCCGATTTTCATTGAGTTTGTATCCTATTTTTTCTGACTGCCTCCGACATTCCGACAGTGCAATCATGGCTTCGACCTCTGCCGCGCCGCAAAGACTTGTACAACGCCCTGCGGGTCATCCACGTGATCAGCCAAGTGGTCGCTTCGCGACCCGCGACCTGTGTTCCGAATATGTTTTTGATCTCGCTGCTTTTCAAGCACTGCCTATCTATGTCGTTTCCCTCGCCTATGCGATGGCTCTCAACGTCCATTTCCTCCTCACTCCGCCCATGATCAAAGTGTCCGAACGTGTTGTTCGGTTATTCTATCAGAACATGACATGGGTGCCCGCCTCCGTCGAGAATCAAGTCGCCGCCCACTTCACTATTTCAATTGATGAGTGGTCGCGCCCGATTTATCTGCACACCATTGCGGAGGTTTTTAATGTTTCGTGCGAGCGCCCTCACAATCACACTTTGGGTGAGGAACTCAACGAGTCTCAGGAGGATATAATCAACGAGATGTGCCGCGACATATTTTCTTCTGGGATCGCCACTAGGCGATCGGCGTTGCCGCGCCCACTTTTGTTTTGGGATAGTGTGGTCAGAAGCAATCTTTGCCCCCGTGGCCACGTTTCTGAGCGCACCGGTGATCGGGTTCAAGCGCTTTATGGGGCCCACCGCAATTCATGGATCAACGTGCCTAGGATTATTCATGATGGCATGTGGCGATGCCATGACGAACTCACTAAACTTACCACTGGTGAAGCCCCGTTGATCTACTTCCCCCATTATGTTATTAAATTGCTTAATTTCCTTCATTTCCTGTTCTACCGGGATGATGATATCTGGGACCTTGCATTCTATCGTTATGGTGCGTCCCAATGGAACCGCAGTATGCGTCTCTTAGGAAATGTCCCTGATGCCCCTGCTGATGCACCAGCCCAACCGGCTCCCCCACACCAGCGCCGCCGCGTACTCCAGGATGACCAACTTGCACCTGATCAAGGACCCGAGGAGGGTGTGTCGCTTGGCTCGCTCCAAGCCCAAATTAACTCTTTACAAGAGGAGCAACAGCGACAATATGGTGTACTCCTGCGCCGTAGCCACTATGATCGTTCCTTCCTCCATCAGATCGGATAGCGCATGTGGCCTGATAGTTATGATGAGATGTGCGCCAGGGCCCGCCAGGCCGAGGAGGATGGAGATGATTAGTTTGATTAGTCTAGGATTAGGATTTTTCGTTTTGTGTTATTTTTCTTTCTTTTGTTTAGGCTGTTTATTTTAGGAGTCAAATCAGAAGTGTCCTTGTAATCATCGTATTTATCAATGAAAAAGTGTGTTTTCTAATCTGTGTGGGATTGCCAAAATTTTGCTAATTACCTGTTGCCTTTAGAGTAGTTGAAAAGCACCATTAAAATGTCATTTTTTGAAAAAATTTCAACTCTCTGCCAAGATGGTGTCGATTAATCGAGGGTTATACTCGATTAATCGACCCAATGTTTGCGAATATATATATATATATATATATATATATATATTTATTTATTTGGGAGTCGATGCATCGACCCCAATATCGATTAATCGACCTTTAGGGATCGATTAATCGACCCAATGTTTGCGAAAAAAAAATAATAATAAATAAATTTTGGGAGTCGATGCATCGACCCCAATGTCGATTAATCGACCCCCAAAGGGTCGATGCATCGACCTTCAGGGATCGATTAATCGACCCCACCATTTTTTTTGTTTTTTTGCGATGGTACTCCTATTGGAACTCTAATTTGCCACTTTTCTCACGACCGTGGACTCTCTTAGACGTACTGCCACACTTTTCATTGTTTCTTTTTTACAGGACACCTCTTTCCACTCCTACTCCAACTCTATATATTTTTCCCTTTATATTCCCCATTAGGCTCACTTTCCATTACCTCTGCACAATCTTTCTTATGGCCCGAAGATTATATCTCACCAGAGCACGATTATCAAAGATGGAGGAGACTGCTAAAAAGCGGGAGCGCCGCTCTCATCGGACGGTCCCTTTTGTGCCGAAGAATGTTGAAATCATCGACCTCGATCCGATGTTCATTCCTTACTGGGGGAGAACCTTCTCGAAAGAAGGTAAATCGTTCCAAATCTCCTACACCGTGCATCAATACTGATATCGAGATAATTGATGTGATGCCGTCACCATCTCCCCCATCTTCATCTCCTACTTTCGCCTCCCCACCTCCATCCATACAATCGACGGTGTCTCATCAATTTTCCCTTGATCTTTGGGAGAAATTGTTCCCTGTGCCTAAGAATATCATTTTAAGTGACCCGAGGTGGATAAGTCCGCCTACCAATGACTAACAGAGTTGGATTCATGTTTAGTTTAGGATTTATTAGTTTTTTTTTCTTCTTTCCTTTTTGTTTTGTTTTGTTTAGTTTAGATTATTTTTAATTCCCTCCATAGTGTAACCATATTCCCTTCAATATATTTTTTGTCATGTTCCAATTTGATGCACATATTCTCTGCACCTGATCTTTGTGTTGAGGTACTTTTTTCAAACAGGTTTGGGGGTACGCTACTTCTTTCAGTCAATGCGGACATTGTCATCTTTAGGTTTGGGGGTATGGTTATTTATTTTGCGTCACTTATATGTTTTATCTGGAAAAAAAATAAATAAATTTTGAAGTCATCATGCACATTATTTTACGATTGTTTTCAAACTTTAGTTGATGATACATGTGAATTTAATTTTGAGAATACTAGTGTCATATTTTGATTACTTGTATCTAAGATGATGAAGCCTAATGTGATATTTTATGGATAATTTTGATATTCATGCTTAAAATTGTTACACTTATACCAAGCTAAGACTTAGAAATCGATGAACTGTTTTGAATGTTGAATCTTAGGCTCTCAGTGGAGACTAAACCCAGTGAGCTTTAGAGCTAATTTCCCGTCATTGATGAGTGAATATATAAACTCGGGGTTTTCTTTGAATACGGATTATTTTGCATAATCTCATACACTTCATCTTGACTTGTGACTTTGCATGAAATCAAATTCATATCATTATGTTAGAATGTACTGTATATCTACTTAAGACAAATAAGCAAGGTTACTATCTTTTAAGGACATGATTGAAGACCATCTGTGGCTCGTTTGTGCTTAAAATGCCCCACCTCAAATAAATTTATCTTTCTAGTACCCCTTTGAGCTTATTGAAAAATTTACCTTTATACATTCTTTGATAAGCCACGTTAACCTTAACCCTTCACAATTTCTGAAAATTCAGCTTTACCCTTCTTATTTCTGAGAAATTAGGAACGAGGGATGAGAGTGAACGAAAAGAGAGTAAGTGGAGAGATATTGAGTTGTGGTGTTTACTGAGAGTGTATGGCAAAAATATAAAAGAAAAAGGGGGGAGAAAAAGAAAAAGAAAATTGTGAAAAATAATGAAAAATATGAGGTGCTTCAAGAAAAAGGAAGAGAAAAAGAAAATTGAGAAAAATAGTGAGACATTAGAAAAGAAAAAAAAGAGAAATAGAAAAAATAAAAAAAGTTGTTTCTTTTCCAATTTCTCAGAAACTTTGAATCCCAACTTCCAATTCTTTCTTACCCTTTCCTGAGCCCCATTACAACCCTAAAAAGACCTTCATGATCTGATCTTGCATTAGTAACTGCCTTGTGGAGAGTAAATATGTGATACTTAAGACACGTGATATGACATGCTTAGGATATACAAGTATCTTCTTATGAAATTTATTTTTGTTCATTGATTGTATCGTGTTTCATTTATCATGTGAGACCTTTTTATTTGCTTTGTATTGACCTCTCACATATGTGCGAAAACTTATCCATCATCGGTGTCTTTATATTTTGAGAGTATACCTAAAGTGAGGATTGAGTCAAAACAACAGATCCAACGGTTTTCCGTTTGAACTAGTTATGAGATGAATGAATTTTGGTTTGGTTATGCACACACTTCACATTTAGGCATGAATGGAGGAGCTATCTAACGATTTGAGCATTAGACTAATTTGATTGGATATTAGTATGATTAGTATAACATTGTTATTTAAAATTGAGAATTCACATGTTGAATTGATTAATGATTTTTGTTTTTGAATGGTATATATGTTATCAAAATCATGTTTTGAAAACTCAATTTTATCGATGATTTCAAAAATGTATTAAAGTTTGTGGGTAACTTCACTGTAAACCCTCAGGAGACACAACTCCTCCACTAGGATCACCTAGGGGTTTAAAGGCTTGTTGCACATGCTAAGTGCAATCGTGTTCCCTACGAAAGTGGCATTTATTTTCTTTAGGTTGCTTTGCTCGAGGACTAGCAAAGTGTAGGTTTGGGGGTATGATGAGTACTGAAAAATGATGATATTTCACCTCTAAATACCTATATTTAGCTGTCCGATGAAGGCTATCTGATGAGAATGATTAAATTTGAAGTGTTTTAGGTAAATACAAGCCAAGTATAGAAAACAGTTCAAGAATTCTGAATACAATGTCAAAACACTGCAACTTTGGGTAATCGAGAACTTGGTGCGACTTTCGGCTAACTTTGGACCTTCAAGATGGCTGAATTATGAAATTGTCAAAACATGAAAGTTGTAGATCTTTTCGTCAGCTTTCCAACGGCTCAGGAATCACCTCAATCCGAGTTCGGGACAGGAAGTTATGGCTGAAATACCAAAGCAGTGTCTGATACAAAGAAAGTGCTGAATTTCACGGATTTCTGGGGTCGATGCATCGACCATATAGGTCGATTAATCGAGGATAAGTCAGAGTCTGACACGAAACTGACACTGTATAGCTAATTTTTGGGACTTTTTGGCGGCTCGATGCATCGACCCTCCCTGGTCGATTAATCGACCCTAAAATTATGGCTTGGGAGACTCCCGCGACGAGGGGTCTATTTAAAGCGACTCAAACACTTCGGGAATTGAGATTTTTTTTTAGGGAATTAATTAGATAGAATTAATTTTAGAAAAGAGTTTTAGGTTTAGAGTTTTTAGTTTTTAGCCTTTATTTTTCATAGTTAGACATAGAAATAGGGAAGTTTTATTATTCCTTTTCGAGAGCTTTGTTCCCTTAATTTTTCAATACTCATTCCTTCAATTTATAAATTTTGTTCAAAGTTTATTCCTGCATTAATTTCGATTCTGAAAATCATTGTACTTTTGGATCAAAGTAATTTCTTTTGAAGTTTGAGGTAATTTTAATTTCTTAAATTAATGTTATTTTCCCGTCTTTATTTATTTATGTCATTTAATTATAATATGTGTGGCTAAATTTATAGGGATGGGGATCTAATGATTCTCATCCGAGGGATGTACTTTTAATAATATAAATTAAGGATTAAAATATGAGATTTTATTTTATGGTCGTTGTGTTATCATGAACGGATGAAATCCCCGCCACTAACTGGGATCGCGTGTGCCTAGCCATGCCCGGGATCTCAAATCTGTGACGGTAATTTTATCTAATCATTGCTATGGTCTGTTTGCTTTCATCGTGTGGATCTAATTATGATTATGTTCTGGGATCGAGTGTGCCTAGCCATGCTCTGGATCTTGGATCTGTAATGGTAATTTTATCTTAAATACTTCCTAATCTGAATAAAGTGTGTCTAGCCATGCCCTTGATTTCAGATTTATAAGTGGTATTCTTGTTGGAATTTTCACCCACTTTGGGGATGATTTTTATTTGAACCTGAGATCATGTGTGCCTAGCCATGCCCTTGATCTCAGATCTATATATGAAAATCATCTAAGTCATGATTGCAGGGATGCAACGTGGAACCTATTAGGGTGTTGACCATTGATCTTCCATAAAAGATGTTTGTTACCAATGAAATATTTCATAATTTAATCCTTAGATTTATATTACGAGAAGAACGGACCAAAGATGGGAGGATTTAGTATCTTCATCTTTATCATCACCTTTACCTTTCCTTTTGAATTATCAATTGAATTTTAGTTTGTAGTTATTAATTACCATCTCATCAACCGCTTAAATCATAAAACTGGTAGAATATTGTTAGATCTTCATAGATTTCTAGAATTGCTTGTCTCTTTTAGATCTTTCAAAATTAGTCCTCGTGGGAACGATCTCGTACTCCGCACCCACTATATACAAACCGATTCGTGCAAAGGTGTACAACCCACAATGGGCTGTTTGGCTGAAGCAAAGGTGTACAACCCACAATTAGGAAAATTGGACCCTAAAACTATAAGTTGTCATTTCATTGGTTACCCTGATAGATCAAAAGGCTACAGATTTTATTGCCCCACTCATAGTACCCGGATTGTTGAGACTAGACATGCAAAATTCTTTGAGGATCGTGAGATCAGTGGGAGTATAGAGCTTAGGAAAATCACTTTTGAGGAGAATCGGGTTATAATTCCTATCCCTTTTATCCAAGAAAAAGTGGCACCAACACCAGTTATTCAAGCCAGTGTTGATGCACCTGTGGCTATACCTATTGACACACCCCACATTGAGGAGGCTCTTGCTCCCATGGCGATTGCCAATGATCTACCATTGCGGATCGGAGAGAGCAAAGAAGCCCGTCATTTTCGATGACTATATAGTTTATCTAAATGAGAGTGAGTTTGATTTTGGAAAGGAATCGAGATCCTGTTCCTTTAGCCAAGCCATGAAGAGACAATCCACTCAATGGCTCAAGCCATGAAAGATGAGTTGGAATCAATGAAACATAACTGATGCAGGATCTTTGTGAGTTACCTAATGGAGTCAAGCCTGTAGGCTGTAAATGGGTATTTAAAACCAAGCAAGACTCCAAAGGTAATATAGAAAGATACAAGGCCAGGTTAGTCGCTAAAGGTTTCACTCAAAAAGAAGGAATAGACTATAAAGAGACATTCTCTCCTGTCTCTAGAAAGGAATCCTTTCGGATAGTCATGGCATTAGTAACTCATTTTGACTTAGAATTACATCAAATGGATGTTAAAACTGCTTTTCTGAATGGCGACTTGTATGAAGATGTCTTTATGACACAACCTGAAGGTTTTCAGGTTGAGGGGGGGAGTCATTTAGTTTGTAGACTCAAAAGTCTCTATATGGTTTAAAGCAGACATCTCGACAATGGTCTTTGTGAGTTTCCCTTTAACACAATCAACATAAGTATTGAAATCAGAGAAATCGAGCGCATCGATTATATCATCTTTAATTAACCTCTCCATTCTATCCTTAGATATATGGCCTAAACGTTTATGCCATAAAATGGAGGAGTTATCGAGTGCTCGTTTTCGTTTCTTACTTATTTTATCATTCACATGCATAGAAACTAAAGATTGGGCGTAAGATGAATCTAAGTTCAACTGATAAAGATTGCCCACTAATGAGCCACCACCCACAATATCGGAATTGAATAATAGAGTAAACATATTATGTCCAAATTTAAATTCAAAACCTAATGAATCCAATTTAGAAATTGAGATAAGGTTTCTAGTGATACTGGGAACATAAATAGTATCAACTAAATCCAAAATGAAACCACTATCTAAAATGAGACGGAGAGTCCCAATGGCCTCCACGTCTGCTTCTACTCTATTCCCGAGTTTGATGGTACGTTCGCCTTTACTTAGCTTCCTGCTGGATCGAAATCCCTGCATTGAATTACTTATGTGAATAGTTGCACCAGAATCTATCCACCAAGTATTGCGTGGAGCATCAACATAAAGTGATTCAAAACACACAAAAGCAAGGTCATTACCTTTCTTAACTAGCCAATCTCTGTATTTCTGACAATTCTTCTTAATGTGTCTCTTCTTCTTACAGAAGTGACACTTGATGCCAGAAGTAGATGTGCTAGCCTCTCCTTGTTTGGTTTCCGGTGGAGGAGCTTTCACGTTCTTTCCTTTATATTGTCCCGATTTTCGCTTGAAATTTCATTTCGATGGGCCAAGAGCGGCGTAATGGGCACTTTCAGGTTTTTCACCAAGTCGTTCTTCTTCTTGGACACGATGAGCGATTAACTCGTTCATCTTCCACTTCTTTCTGCGTGTTATAATTGATCTTGAACGGGCCAAATTGCGCAGGAAGAGAAGTCATAATGAAGTGAACAAGATAACCCTCAGAAAAACCCATGTCCAGTTCTTTCAATTGAGTTGCCATGCCACTCATTTTCATAATGTGCTCCTGACGCCGCTATGACCATCATATTTCATGGTTCCCATTTTAACAATTAGACTCGGCAAGGGCTTTAGAAGTCCCTTAAAATTGTTCCTTAATGGCTTGCATGTATTCTTTTTGCGATGGTCGTGAATACCTCCGGATCGCATCGAATGGAACTCTTTATGATCATGAGGCTCATACGATTTGATCTATCCCATTTTTCTAAATCAGATGGTTCTCGCGGATCCTCAACCGAGGCATCGTGATGAGCTCCTTGGGTTTATCGGATCGTATAGCATAGTCAAGATCCATGACTAGAACAATTGCAACTTGTTCCTTCCATTTCTTATAATTTGATCCACTCAAAAGTTCAATTCCACCAATCATACCGGTTATGATAGACGGGTTCAATCTTTGCACAATAATTAAGGGTTTTATTATGTCCACATACAATCAAGTAACTATCAATTCCACAAGGTTATAATTATAGTATGTGGAAAGGTTAAAATATGTCAAGGAATATAAAAATTAAAACCAATGTGATTTTATTGAGAAACAATTTGTGTCATTATGAGCCTCCGTTGGGTGAGTCATAACACACTAGCCTCTTCCTCAATCTATATTAATGATGGTGGTACTAATTATGCGTTATGACCCTCCGTTGGGTCGAAGTCACAACACGCGAGCGACTCCACACACACAAAATAATGAATAGTAAAACATGTACCATCATATAACATTAAGTGATTCATCACCGGAACTTTATGTTGTAACGCCAACGTTCACTACACATTTACACCCGATTTGTAACACGCTTTCCTACAAAATTAAACCTCACTATGAAAACCACAGCACTAGAAAAGATCATCACCGTTGGGTAGAAGAGTCTTTCCAAAGCCATGTTTTCAAATTAGGCTTGATAATAATTTAGATGATCACAAAACGTGTTATGAGAAGGTGTCAAAAAATAGACAACAAACGAGCATTATAATGTGTAAGTACCAGCCATGGTGGTGGAGCACAACCTCCACTACCCAAATCTAATGAATGATACTTGAGCAAAAATTGATTACACAATTAAAAAATAGAAAAAATAACATCAGGTCATGAAAATATCATAATAGAAAGCTCATTGTTAAAAATAGACCTCAAAAACGGATCCGGAATGTCCGAGATAGTCAAAATGCATATATAATGTCCGAAAATCGGACCTGTAAATAGCCCAGAAAGGCCCCGAAAAGAATAAGAAATTTAAAAGATCGTGCGAGTCGGGCCATGGGCCAAAGGCCGAGTGGGCCAGGGGCACAGTGGGTCGGGCCAAGGCTATGCGGGTCGGGCCATGGTCCAAAGGGCCAGACGGGTCCATGCAGGTCGGGCCATATGCCAAAATAGGCCAAACGGGCCAGGGGCAAAAATGGGTCGAGTGGGTCGAAGAGGCCCAGCAGGGTTGGGCCGGTCGGTCGGGCCAAATAGGCCCAGCCGGGTCGGGCCAAATAGGCCAGCCGGGTCGGGCAGTGGGCCGGCAACGGACCCGCCCCATCCTCTTTCTTCTTCTTCTTCTTCTTCTGAAAGTTTTTTTTTTTTTCTGTTACAATTTTCAGCCAACCCCCTCACGGTGACTGCGGCAAGACACCGATTGGCCCCTTGGGTAAGGGCCAATCCGGAAATGGAAAATTGGCCACGACCGTCGGCCACAAAAAATCCCAAGTTTTTTTTTTTTTTTATTTATGAGTTGCAGCCACCCCCGCCCCTCCCTGGTTACTAGACCCGAGGGTCTTGTGATCCATCCGGTCGGCCACGACGGCCGGGTCAGTGCGGTCAATCCTGGCGGAAAAAGGGCCCAAATTCCCTTTTTTTTTTTTTTTTTTGAAGTTCATGACTGGCACTTATAAGGGCTTACCCATGACCCGATGGGTGACTCCCCAGAGCGTGATACGGCTGGCCACGGGGAAGTTGGCCAATGCCAGTCCGGTGGCCGGAGAACCCCCACCGCCGGCCAAATTTTTTTTTTATTTTTTATATATATAAAACAGCCATTACAAAAAAAAAAAAAAAAAAATTTACTTTAAAGCTTTGATCGATCATAACGCCAATCATGGCTCTGATACCAATTGATGGAATCTAAATGGATCTGACGATCCGACCATCCAAAATTAAGCCTAAAGATCTAGGCGCATGATCAATCAAAACCAACAAAGGCGTTAGCCATTGATGGTTGCCGACCTCCAACGATGTTCTCGCGTTCAATGTCCCCTAGCTCAATGGGGATGCTCTGCCAATAGGGAGGATTGAATTACGTCGAGCTATCGTTGGGACCAGGCACCCCTTATATTTATAGCCAAAGAGTCCTATCCCATTAAGGACTGAAATTGCTAATTGTAGTGTGATTAGAAATCACAATCATACTTTAACTGAAAGACTCAATAAGCAGTTGCCTATTCTCTTCAAACTCACCAGAATAGCAATTGTTCATCTTAAGATTGATCTTATACCATTCACTGGTCAACGGGTTTGACCATAGTGATGGCCACCAAAATAGAAACTTCTTACACTTGCGAGTAAAACATCACATTAAAAAAATCACATCATCCCTCTCAAAAATACAATCATATTGCCAACAAACAATGAGTTTTGTCAACTGTGAAGTAAGTTGAGTTTGGAAGGAGGAGGGACCTTTAAAAGTCAAAACTTCACAAAAGAGCGCATAAATCTAACGCGTCTGTGCAATGAGCCAACGACTCATTATTCAAAAGCAAATTGGATTTAGGTGACCGGTTGGTCACCCATTTCTCCAGCATTGGCATTGATTGATTTGGTGGCCGGCTCCGATGCTAGAGGCCGCATTCGAGTCAATCACCTTCGGAACAATCCCCCTTTCGTTTAAGAGTTTGATCTAACCATACGTCGGATCATGTGATGTGGCATGCACAGATTTTATAGTACATGGAAGCTTGTGCATATCACAAGGTCAATACGAATGAGTGGGTTACTTTCCCGCTCATGATAGTGGATAACCATCAAAGACAAACTCTTCGTTTAAATGGTCAAGCAGGGGAAGCTGCAATGTTCAATAACCGAAAGCACACTTTAACCTTTATTTTCGTTTGCGAACATGTGATCATGATTCTAAATACCCGATACATTTCGGCATATATATATATATATATATATATATATATATATATATATATATATATATATATATATATATATATATATATCAGCTTTTACCTCATCAAATACGGATATGTAATATTATATGTGCTTAAATATGAGATCAAACATGTCAAATATCGGGTCATAAGGTTCCACCGTCTTCCAAAGTTCCAATTGAGTTTGGTGTCAAGTGTCAACAGGTAGGGGTCTGCCACCCGAACTGAGTTTTCAATCGGGTTGGGCACAAATATATACCATCACATCAGATCAGGTCGCATTTAGATGCACAACCCGCCCCTGCCAGACCGAATGATCTCCTAATTAGCATTATTTATATGAGTATCATTAAATTCACCTACCAAATTTTTGAGTTCACTTAAGCTGAAATACATTGATTGCATTGAATCTAACGATAGAAATTATTTATCATCCCAATCTTTCACGCGATGAATCTTGAGATCATGAGCATACCATCAGAGGGTCAATTTTTTATTTTATGTGTTACACTTCCAAAAAAGTGACCTCAAAATCAATTTTGAGAGTGCACGTGATGTTAAGACTACTTTTATGAGATGTGTGTTACGTGGGAAAAAAATACTGATTGTCGGATGGTACGCCCGCGATCTCAAGATCCATCATATGAAAGATTAGGAGGATAAGCGATCTCCATTGTCTAATTCAACGTAGTCAATGTGTTTTTGTGTGGGTGAACTCAAAAATTCGGTGATTGAATTTAAAGGTACTTTATTTATAGAAACACGTATAAGAAAGACCTTCATTTACATATAATTCGCATTATAATTAGTAGTTAGTGGTGATAATTGATGCGTTATAATTATTTTCGACTTGTTTAAATGTCTGACCGTACCGGACCGGTTGACCTACCAAACCAAAGTCTCAACGACCCGGCCCACACCATCGGGTGGTTCAGTTCAGGCACGAAATGCTCGCCTTAAAATTTGGGTCGGGTCGAATTGAAGCCTCAAAGAGTCTAGGCGAAGAGATTTTTGGCCCGTCCCATTGCCAGCCCCACTTATGAAGCCAAAGAGCAGTCATCTAAACATAGTGACAAATTTCTCCAAAATTTTCCGAAATTTCTTCAAAATTTACTGAAATAGGGGCCGAACGAAACTTTCAACGAAATTTCGATGATTTCTTCGAGAAATTAATGAAATTTCACCGAAATAAATAAATCTTTTATAATTTTTATCATTTTTGAAATAATAAATAAAAATTTTATGAAGTTTAAACATAATTTATATTTAATATTTTTTGTAGTCGCATAAATTTTTTTGAAACTTTTCGAATTTTTCTTGAAATTTATCCGAAATGACCCCCTACCAAAATGTTGTCGAAAAATAAATTTGTCACTATGCATCTAAATTGTTGACTTTTTGGAAAAATCGCTAATTTAAATTTTCTAAATTTATGAAAACTTTTCAAAAAATTGTGATCTTTCAAAAAATTTATTGCAAATGAAATTTTGTTATATTTTATAATTCTTCCCTCTCAACCCTCATTTCACAACCTTAAATCGTTGATTGTTTTAAATTAAAGGATGGACATAATTTTCCCCCAATCTTTCATACAATGGATTTCGAGATTTGAGCCTACCATTAAACGGTCAAATTTTGATTCCACATGACACCACACATCCAAAATAGTGGACATGATAAAGGGCGTACTGTGACGTGGTCACGACCCTGGTGCATAGAGATGCATAGATCAATTATTGAGAAGGTGGCAGGACCTTGTAGCTAGGCAGAATTCAGTAGCCGAACTTTTGGGTGAAGACATGTGGTGTCGAGGTATTAGAGTGAGCTTAAATCACAAATGCTTGGTGCATGTATAGTGATATATTTGCATTGGTATGGAGTCACACGAAGCGGCATAGTAATGGATTGCGTTAGTGCGGAGCCACGCAAAGGATCAGTGTGTTTTTGGTCCGTAGGCGAGGATGAAACCAAGATGAGCTAGTGAGGAGGCACCAAACCTCAAGACAAGTTATTTATGGGGACCTTGCATGGGGTGAAGACGGAAGTCGATGAACTGATGCGGGTCTCGGTGCCAGCAAGACGGTATGAAAGCCTTGGGACTGGGTGTGTAGCTAGCAGGAAGGCGGGCGGACCTTAGAGCTAGCCGTATGACGCATGAGCGTGGAGGCACGTTGCTTTGCGGCATGTGAGTACTCCCCATAGGTATGTTGCGACGGTGATTTGAGCTAAGTGTAGGTCTAGTGTGGTGACTAGGCGCGCGTGATTATATAACTTGGTGCTTTGGGTAGGGGCACGCGACGTAGTGTTAAGAGAGTACGTGACGTCGTGGTGCCGTAAGACACAGATGTGGTGCCAAGAGGACACACGACATCCTGGTGCTAGGAAGCACGCGGCGTGGTGCTAAGAGAGCCTGCGACGTCATGGTGTCGTAAGGCACGTGATGTGGTGCCAAAAATGTAATATCCTGATAATTTAGCCCTTTAAACAATATGTCTCGATGTGCGTATTAGTAGCTGATTTAACTATGACAGTGAGGGTGTGCTTGTATCAAGTGGCCCGGGTCGATGTGTGAACTACGAGGGGGATAAGTGCGAGTGAGTTGAGGTTTTGTAGTTGCAAATATTTTCATACATTATTGATAATTGAGTTGTTACTCAGATTACCTTCCGTGCATTTTCGATGATGAAAATTCCTTTAGGTGGGGAGATTGTAATAACTTGGTTTAGAGGACGTTGAATCATGAAGAGGTTATTGATTTATTTTGAAGTAATTGAAGAGGATGCCCAAATGCGGTTGCTGAAAAATAGCCACGGACCATGGATTTAATTGATTTTGAGGTAATTGAAGAAAACCGAATTAGATATTTCAAATTTTGGATGATTACCAATTTTAGAAAATGGTAACTTTGGGGGATATATGGTTTTGAACTAACAAGTAAATAGGTGGATGGTTAAAATTTTAAATAGGGCTAGTCTTAGATAATTCGAAATGATGGAATGTAAAGGACTTGGGCCATTATAGAATGGAAATTGTACTCATTTAAGTAGATTACTGGAGGCGTGAGTTTTCAATGGGAAGAGGTATGGATTTTTATGCTGGTAAGTTCGTAAATGGGTAGACTGTGGATGTGCGTATGTGTGGATTGTAGAAGGAATTATTTTGATGGGCTTACTTGATCTGCATATTACTACTTAAGGTAATTTTCGAGGACGAAAATTTTATAAGGTGGGAAGAATGTAACATCCCGAAAATTTGGCCATTTAAACAGTACTTCTCGATGTACATGCCCGACGGGTCGCATGCCGAATAGGATAAAATAATAAATGGGTAGACTGTGGATGTGCGTGTGCGTGGATTATAGAAGGAATTATTTTGATGGGCTTATTTGATCTGTATGTTACTATTTACGACAATTTTCGAAGACGAAAATTTTATAAGGTGGGAACAATGTAACATTTTAAAAATTTAGCCTTTTAAATAATACATCTCGATGTACGTGCCCGACGGGTCGCACATCAAATAGGATAAAATAATAAAATATTAGTGTGTGAGTTCAGTTAACTTATGGTGGATAAGAAAAAAGAGATTTAAAGTATGATAAGTGACAAATTGATGTGATAGCATACACTGAGGTACGACGTATCGGCTTAACACCAAACCTAAGTCATTGGATGAGAAGTAGAACATACAAGTAAAATGTGTATGCGCTTCACACCGGAGCCAAACACCTTATGTGATTAAGAAATAACACCCAAGGGGTGTGTATGCGTCTTGTATGGGAACTGGCCCCTTTGAGTTAAAAGAATGCAAGACTTCTTTTAGAAATCATAATCGGTTGCAATTTTGAAGGTATAGGTTTGAGGATGACCCATATTACATACTAAAAGAAGAGAGCTTCCGCATAAGGATTTGTACTATGTTCTGGGATCGTAGAATTAGTGCTTTGTGGATTTGGTGAGTTAAGGTTTAGTACATTCGTACTAGTGTACACCATTGTTAGGTGATGGTTGGTCATCACTGATGTTTATTTAGTTTTGTTCTTGTAGGATATTAGATATGGGGGTTTTAATTATGCCATATGAAATAATTGCTTTGATTTCCGTAAAAGTACGAATGTGTCAAATATTATCTATCAGATTGTAATCTACGATTTGGCGGTTCGGATTTTTTCATTTGATTTAGGTTGAAAAAAAATATATATGTCTCAAAATTTTAGGTTGAAAAAATTTGGGCTGTCACAAAGAAGGTACGTGACATTCTGGTGTTATGAGGGTACGCGATGCGGTGCTAAGAAGGCACGTGGCATCCTGGTGCAACGATGAACCTGATATAGTGTCAAACGGGCATAAAGCACGATGCAATGTGGTGTCATGAGGCACGCGATATGGTGTCAAGAGGGCACGCGACATCCAGATGCCACGAAGGCACGTGATGCGATGCCAAGACGGCAGACGATGTGGTGTCAAGAGGACAAGCGACATTCTAGGGCTATAAGGCACGTGATGCGGTGCCATGACTATTGGTGCGCGCTTTTTCTGGGTTCCTCTTGGTTCCCGTTGAATCAGTGGCTTCCAATTATATCATGATGGACTCTAACGATGCGACGTTTAGAATAATTTGTTGGATATTTACCAAATAAATATTTATTACTTTAATAATATTTATCTATTATTAATTTAATAATATTTATTTATTTTTAAATTGTTTCTTAAAGTGATTGGTTCCATATTAAAAGAATGCTTTTAACCTTCAAGTCAAAATTACTTGAATTTTGAATTAATATTGGAGGGAAACTTTTCCCACCATAAGTTTAAAAGTATTGTAAATATTTTGTCCCACCTCACTATTTTACAAAAAATATTCATGGCTTATATATGGAAATTTACCTTCGACGCTGCTGTTGCGATAAAAGGAGCGTAATGACTTAATTGGTGCTTTTATATGATCGCAATGATCGTCGCGAGGAGCTTGAGTAGCCTTTCCTATTTGAACTAAGATGATCCGATCAGTTGACTTGTTGACCGGGCACGAATTGACTTCGCACGTGTGCACCGCATGTGTGCATTAGGCAGTTTCCGACCATTCAAGGAAACGGTCAGATTTCGGATTCGAACAAGCGATTCGATTTCAATTCAAAATTGACCAAAAGATGTAACTGTTCGGATGTGAACCGTTGGATCCTTGCAACCGTTGATCGGATCGATCAGGGCCCTCGATTGCAAGCAACCGACAGACACAACCGCCCCTAAAAAGGTGCTCTGAAAGTTATAAATAGAGGCCAGAGGAGGGATTCTATTCACTTGCAATTTCCGAATCCTACATCTGAGCCCTCATAATTCGTGTGCAAACCAGAGCATTCTGCGTCTTCGTTTCGTTGGGTCCACAATTGCAAAGGCAACGTAGTGTGACAGATCGGTTCTTCACCGAGGCTTCATTGTATCCTGGAGGCGAATTTGCCGATATCCCGTTGCATATAGGGGCAAATATTGTCTTAAAGACAGTGATCTAATCACGCCTTGAAGCAATTTTTCGGTCTATTTTCTGTCAATCTTTGTGCAATATACTAATAATTTTAAGACAATAATTCTATAGCACAAAAGATGATGGAACTCTCCAACACAAAGATCACGAAACTCGAGTGCTTTAATGGCACCAATTTCAAATGATGGCAATTAAAAGTATATTTTCTACTCACAACTTTGAAAGTCGCATACGTTCTCACTATGGACTCACCATCATTGGAGAAAGAAGATGAAACGCTTGAAGAAGGTAGAATCCGTACGAAATGGGAAAGCGACAATTACACATGCAAAGGCTATATTCTCAACGCTCTTGCCGATTCTCTTTTTGACATCTATCAAATTTATAAAATTGTAAAAGAGATATGGGAGGCTCTTGAACATTAGTACAAAGTAGAAGAGGCCGGCGTGCGCACATACTTAGTAAGTGAGTTATTTAATTTTAAGATCTATGATTCTAAACCTATTTTAGAGCAAGTGCACCAGATGCAGATTATCTTCAACAATCTTGTGACGGAAGGAAGCACAATAGACGAAGGTTTTCAAGTTTCTGCGGTTATTACAAAATTACCGTTGGGATGGAAAGATTACCGTAAGAGTTTGAAACATACGAAGGAAGATCGTACTATGGAGGAACTCTTGACTCATCTTCGCATAGAAGAAGAGGCTCGTCTACGTGACAAGGAGGAGGAGAAAATTGAACTCGTCTCCAATGCGCACATTGTTGAAGATGCATCCACATCGAAGAAGAAGAACAAAGGGAAGAACTTTAAACTGAAGCCGAATAAGAAGGATTTCAAGAGAGGACAATACAAGGAAAAAGCAAAGAAGGGTACTTCTTTTTATTGCAATAAACGCGGCCATTTCAAACGTGATTGTCGAGAATTTTTGAAAAATAAAAATCAGGCAAACATTGTGGGTGAAGAAGATCTCGTTGCGGTGATCTCCGAAGTCAATATGGTAGATGGTGGAAATGAATGGTGGCTCGATTCTGGAGCTACTAGGCATGTTACTTCTGATAGGAATAATTTTATATCCTATGAGGAGGCTCATGATGGACATGAATTGTTCATGGGAAATTCCACTACTGCCAAAGTGGTAGGCCAAGGTAAAGTTATTCTACGCTTTATTACGGGAAAATCTGTTACCCTGAATGATGTCCTTCATGTTCCTGAAATCCGGAAAAATCTTATATTGGCTTGTATTCTGAACAAACATGAATTCAAAATTGTGATCGAATCCGATTCCATTGTACTTTCTAAGAAAGGGATGTTTGTAGGCAAGGGGTATGCCTCTTGTGGAATGTTTAAGTTCAATATCAATGAAAAATCTGCTTCTTCGATTTATATGTGTGACTCAATTTATTTATGGCATAATAGATTAGGGCATTTAAATTTACATTCTATGGATAATATGATTAAATTAGAACTTCTTCCTAAAATACATATAAATTATGGTAAAGACAGATGTAGCATATGCGTCCAATCTAAAATGACTAAAAAACCATTTAAAAGTGTTGAAAGACAGTCTAAACTATTAGATTTAATTCATACTGATTTGTGTAGTTTAAATAATATTACTACTAGAGGAGGGAAAAGATATTTCATTACTTTTATTGATGATTGTTCTCGATTTACATATGTTTTTTTTCTTCAATTAAAAGATGAAGGATTTAATAAATTTATCTCTTATAAGGCCTTAGTAGAAAATCAATTAGATTTTAAAATTAAGGCATTACGATCGGATAGAGGAGGTGAATACATGTCACATGAATTTTCTGAATTTTGTGATAAGTATGGAATTATTCATGAAGTCACCGCTCCATATTCTCCTCAATCAAATGGAATTGCCGAAAGGAAAAATCGGACTCTAGTAGAAATGGTAAATTCTATGTTAACAAATTATGGTTTGAATTCAAATTTATGGGGAGAAGCATTGCTTACTGCATGTTATATTTTAAATTGGATACCTTTTAAAAAGTCTTCTAAAACTCCATATGAAATTTGGAAGAACAAACCTCCCAAATTATACTATTTAAAAGTATGGGGTTGTAGAGCATTAGTTAGGGTACCCGATTATAAACGTACAAAATTAGGTCCTAAAGCCATTGAATGTATTTTTGTGGGATATTCTATTAATAGTCCTATATACAAATTTTTAGTATGTGAGCATAATAATATTTTTGAAAATGATTCAATTTTTGAATCAAGAGATGCAGTATTTTATGAGAATACTTTATCTACTATTTCTAAACCTCTTGCATCCTCTAAATTAGATGAATCTTCTGATTCTCTTCATCTCTCTAGTAGTGAAGATGAAAAGATGGAACCTAGAAGAAGTAAGAGACCTAGGAAAGCCACCGATTTTGGGTCAGATTTCTATGTGTATCTTGTAGAAGGAACCAGAAATGAGAAAACTAAGAAAATGAAGTTTATTTTTAATATCAATGAAGATCCTCAAACTTTTGATGAAGCTGTTAAGTCTATTGATTCTGCATTTTGGAAAGAAGCTATAAATGATGAAATGGATTCTATCATGTCCAATAATACTTGGGAATTAGTAGACTTACCACAGGGATCTAAACCTATAGGTTGTAAGTGGATATTTAAAAGAAAACTTAATCCTAATGGCACTATAAATAAGTTTAAGGCTAGACTTATTGCCAAAGGTTTTAGACAAAAGCATGGTATTGATTATTTTGATACCTATGCTCCAGTGGCTAGGATTTCTTCTATAAGGATCTTATTTGCTCTTGCTTCTATATATAAACTTCAAGTTCATCAAATGGATGTTAAGACCGCCTTTTTAAATGGTGAACTTGAAGAGGAAGTATATATGGATCAATCAGAGGGTTTTATCCTGCAAGGACATGAAAATAAAGTTTGTAAACTTATTAGGTCCCTATATGATCTAAAACAGGCTCCTAAACAGTGGCATGAAAAATTTGATAGTATTATTTTATCATATGGATTCAAGATTAATGAATCAAATAAATGCATTTATAGTAAGATATCAAAGGGTAAAGGAATAATTATTTGTCTCTATGTGGATGACCTCTTAATTTTTGGTACAGACTTAGAAAGTATTATATATACAAAAAGTTTTTTGGCTTCCAAATTTGATATGAAAGACATGGGTGAAGCCGATGTAATTCTTGGAATAAAATTATTTAAGCAAGATAATAATATTATTTTATCTCAGTCACACTATATAGAAAAAGTGCTAAAGAAATTTAAATATAATGGAAAATTAGCACCAACACCTTTTGATCCAAGTATAAAATTAAAACCTAGCGATAGTAGAAGTGTATCTCAATTAGACTTTTCTAGAGTAATTGGTAGTTTGATGTATGCTACTCATTGCACTAGACCTGATATTGCTTATGCGGTAGGAAAATTAAGTAGATATACTAGTAATCTTAGTCATGAACATTGGAAAGCAATTAGTAGAGTATTAAGTTATCTTAATAAAACTAAGGATTATGCTTTACATTATGTTGGTTATCCTACTGTACTTGAGGGATACACAGATGCTAGTTGGAACAATGATACAGATGAGTCAAGGTCTACTAGTGGATGGGTATTTACACTTGGAGGTGCCGCAATTTCTTGGGGATAAAAAAAACAAACATGCATAACACATGCAACTATGGAATCAGAATTTATTGCTCTTACGGCAGGGAGTAAGGAAGCAGAGTGGTTAAGGAATTTACTATTAGAAATTCTTATTTGGCCGAAGCATATGCCACCAATCTCTTTATTCTGTGATAGTGAAGCTGCGCTATCTAAAGCTTATAGTAAAATTTATAATGGAAAGTCTAGACATATAAGTTTAAGACACAGTTATGTTAGTCAATTACTCCGTGAAGGAGTAATTACTATCAATTCAATACGGACTTTTGCAAATTTAGCGGATCCATTTACAAAAAGTCTTGCAAGAGATGTAGTTATTAAAACATCAGAAGGGATGGGTTTAAAGCCTAATAGATTACATCACCTATGATGGTAACCCAACCTATTTTCTAAAGTCCAGAAACTAAAGGTTCAATGGGAAAACAAATCATATGTAGTGATTGCACATTATTAAAAGTGCGAGTTTACAACTCCAACCATCTCGAGTAATAATGTGGAACTTGTAACGTAAGGAAGAGGTTGAGGTATTTCTCTTAATCAGTCTATAACATATAATGTTGAAATGTCTAAGTTACAAGGGCATTTATGATAGAATTGACCTATATGAGTTACGAAGTGTGGCCGCTTCGAAGAAAGATAAAGGCTTTTCTTAAATACAACTCATGAATACCGGGGTATAAGCACAAGGCCATAAAACGTGTTGGCTGTTAAAATGAAATGAAACTTAGATTACTTATGTGTGTGATATATCCGGTTGATTATACAAGAAAATTAGTTCAAGAAATTAGATCACTAAAGTTCTTTATCAACTTTGATGTATTCTCACTAAGTGAAGGTTCAATTCATTAGGACACCTTTATTTATGCATACAGTAGTCAAGAAATGCTCAAATTTCTTTGGTACATATATATATATATATATATATATATATATATATATATTATTTTTGGATATCAGATTTAAGAATGACTCTCAGTTTCTTTATTTCCAAAATAGGGAAGGATGGATATTTATTTTGTAAATAGGGGAGGAATGTTGGATATTTACCAAATAAATATTTATTACTTTAATAATATTTATCTATTATTAATTTAATAATATTTATTTATTTTTAAATGGTTCCTTAAAGTGATTGGTTCCATATTAAAAGGATGCTTTTAACCTTCAAGTCAAAATTACTTGAATTTTGAATTAATATTGGAGGAAAACTTTTCCCACCATAAGTTTAAAAGTGTTGTAAATGTTTTGTCCCACCTTACTATTTTACAAGAAATATTCATGGCTTATATATGAAAACTTACCTTCCATATTGTTTGGCTTGAATAATGCGATGTGCGAATGGCGCAATTGGCGCTTTTAAGGCGCACTTCGCACGACCGCATCGTCGCGAGGAGCTTGAGTAGCCTTTCCTATTTGAACTGAGATGATCCAATCGGTTGACTTGTTGACCGGGCACGAATTGACTTCACACGTGTGCACCGCATGTGTGCATTAGGCAGTTTCCGACCGTTCAAGGAAACGGTCGGATTTCGGATTCGAACAAATAGTTATGATTTCAAATTCAGGCAAATCAGTTGACCAAAAGATGTAACTGTTCTGATGTGAATCGTTGGATCCTTGCAACCATTGATCGGATCGATCAGGGCCCTCGATTGCAAGCAACCGACAGACACAACCGCCCCTGAAAAGGTGCTCCGAAAGTTATAAATAGAGGCCAGAGGAGGGATTCTATTCACTTGCAATTTCCGAATCCTACATCTGAGCCCTCAGAATTCGTGTGCAAACCAGAGCATTCTGCGTCTTCGTTTCGTTGGGTCACACACTACAGTGCAACGTAGTGTGTGACAGATCGGTTCTTCACCGAGGCTTCATTGTATCCTGGAGGCGAATTTGCAGATATCCCGTTGCATCTAGGGGGCAAATATTGTCTTAAAGACAGCGATCTAATCGCGCCTTGAAGCAATTTTTCGGTCTATTTTCTGTCAATCTTTGTGCAATATACTAACATAATTAAAGTGAAAAAAAATAATGACGGGTTTTCTAGGAGAATTCCTAGTTTATTGCGATCGCCAACTACAAATTTTTATCGATGCTGTAATACGTCAATGATCACGCTCAAGAGCGGGGGTGGGTTGCTTTTATACTGAATCGTCCGCCTGCGAACGCCAGCAACGTTCTGTTTCTTTGGATTAGATGGTTTAATTTCCTTTTTATTCCCCTTTATAGTTACAATTCTGGTCAGTTTAGACTTCCCTGATTCTGTTATAAATTTAGTTGTATAGGTTTGTTCCAATCCGGTTAAGAGTCTAGTTAATGTTGATTTCCTAATTCTATTAGAAGTTTAATTAATATTAGTCTCCCAATACTACTAGGAGTGCATGTATAATAGTTTTGGTGAGACTTTAATTTGTTCAAGCATATCAAGTGTATTAGAATTCTGATTGAATAAGGTATAGTAATTCTATTGAAATTCTAATTGCAGCAATTGTAACAGTCCTGTTAGAATTATAATTGAAATAAAAGACTAATTTTACCAAAACTCTAATTTGAAGCAAAAGAATTAAATTTATTTTATTAAAATCTAATTAAAACAAATAAACTAATATATATATTTTTTGAATCTAATTGAGACAAGTAAACTAGTTTTATTGAAATTCTAATTGAAGCAATGAATTAATTATACTAAAAATCTAATTAAAGCAATGAAATTAATCATACCAAATTTTAATTAAAGCAAGAAATTAATCAATTAAATTCTAATTTAAAGCAATGAAATTAATCATACTAAATTCTGATTTAAAAGGATTAATCAGTCATACTAAGGTTTAATGCACTTAATTAATTAAATATGCTGAAATAAGATAAACCTACTAATTAATTATACTAAAGGTATAAAACTGAAGCAATTACTTAATTCTAAAATTTTAAAAAAAGGGGTTTTCGGCCCGCTATGCTAAGGAGGATTGGCCTTATTCTCGAGTACCCTCTGTAAGCTCCTTTGGGCAAATCGGATGGCTGAAATTAAAGATAAATTAATTTTTGGACCGTAACATAGTATTTTGGGCTTTTGAGAGTTGATTTTAAAATAATAATTATGAATTAAATTATAAACTAGAATTATAAGACTGGAATTAACATTTAGAATTTTGAAAGTATTAAAAATAAGGATTAAAGCTATGATTTAAAATTTGAGGACTGAATTCGGGTCCGAAATCAGGAAATCAGGCTGTATGATTAAGAACTGATTTTAAATCGAAGGATTAGAACCAGAAATTAATGATAGGACTGTAGATCGAGATTTTAGAACTGAGTTAAAGTCTAAAATCGGTATATCAGACTAATAGATTAAGGACTGGTTCTAGAAATAGAAATCTAGAACCAGATATATAGAATTTTGATCCGAAAAGGGTGCTACGGTCTGAGAATAAAAAAATAATAGACTTCCTAGATCTAGAGATTAGAAGCTATGATTGTAAATAAAAGATTAAATCCTTACCTAGGGTCTGGGCTACGGAGAGAAATCTCGAAGATTCGATGCTTGAATCTCGAAATCATGACTAGGTTGCTTTATGGGTTTGTCCTCGGAGTTCTCTGGTTTTGGAATCTCAAAAAATTCGGTTCTCTCTCGAAAAATTGCCAGCCTCCTCGGGCGAATTAAGAAAAAAATCTTTTATAGGTTTTTTATCAATTACGCGCTATGTTTCGGGCGTTTAATTGAATTACGTGTTAGTTTTTTGGCGCTTAATCGCTTTGAGTCCATCACCGACTCAGTGAGTCCCCGGCTGACTTGCTCAGCGAATTTCCCAGTCCTAACAAAATTAGGGCTAATGGCGCGCGTGATGGGAGGTGCGCACTCTGATTAAGCGGTTCTTTAGAAGCGCTTAATCAAGGAAACTTAAGGGTTAAGGGTACTGAGACTAGGTCGGGCGTAAGCCAATTGCGCGCTAGTTTTGTGGCTCTCAATCCGATCACGCATCAGATTTCAAGCGTGTGATCGAGTCACGGATAGGTCTGAGAAGGAAAGTTTGGTCTGAAAGGGGGACTGATTGCGCGTTTGTGGTGTGGTGTGTAATTGAATTACGCGCGAGGTTTTAGGCGCTTAATTCAGGGTTGTCCGGGTCTGGTCTCTAGAATGAAATGTAAGACTATTGTTTCAGTCTGTATTCCAATTATATACTATTATTTCAGTATATAGTCTCCCTATGTCGAGATCTGAGCCACATAGCTATTGTTTCAGCTTGTGTTCAGTCATATATTATTGTTTCAGTGCATGGTTCCCATATCAGGGTCAAAAAGGGTCAAAGGTTGACCGAATAAAAAATATATCTCGGGAAGGAAAAATGAGAGTGTCTATAATGACGGCACGTGATGTGGTATCAAGAGGAAACGCGACATCCTAGTGCCACGAGGCACGTCATGCGGTGCCATGACAGCACACGATGTGGTGCTAAGAGGGCACGCGACATTTAGCTTGGACGGTATGTGATGTGGTGCCAAGGGGGCACGTAACATCCTGGTTTCACGAGGGTACGTCATGTGGTGCCAAGAGGGCACGCGACATGAGGCCATGAGGGCCTCGCGACATGATCGTAACACGGATGCGACATGGTTGTGACACAGACTCGACACGGGGAGTGTTGCAATTGTGGGGGACACTGTGTGCCACAGATAGAGGTTTGTGTATAACGATTTATGCCACCTTTGAAGGTGTGCGTCACGGGCAGAGGGTCGTATGTCATGGTGGTATGTCAAACCAATGGGTTTGAGGTTATTCTGTTGGATGATCCAAGTTGGTGTTTAGACCATACTTAGGGGAAGGGAGCTCGGGAGCTATTTCCCTATACATGGGGTCATGCGTTGCTGGAGGGATGCATAGGTCTTCTAGGTCTTGATGGGTGGGCCTAGAACATCGTTGCGGCGATACCATGCGTCACCCTAGGGGAGATTACCATATGACTCGAGTTACGCGTCGCGGTATACATGGGTTGGCAACTTCTCCTGGACACTCGAGGGCTACGTGGGATACTGTGGTGCACGTTAGCTGAGGGCCCGAAGCAGATGTGTGCTGGTCGCGTGGGCCACACACGATGGTGGACTTGGTTCAGTATATCGGCGAGACATGTATGGAAATGAGGCATCATGTGGAGTTGCATGCTATTATTGTGGGCGAGGAATTAGTGTTGGACACAGGGTGAAGCTGGGCAGGCCAAGCGAGACACTGAGGTGCTAGCATGCATGTCATGAATAGACACGATGCGTTGAGATGGTATGCCTCGGGTGAAGGCAACCATGAACAAGAGTTTTCGTCCTTTTGGCGGGTGGTATCAAAGTAAAAATTGGACGTGTTGTCCTCGCTATACGCGATAGGAAGGCGTTCATGAGTGTGATAACCAGTGTCAGGCTAGGCCTCGTGACAACTGGTATTTGAGATAGACTGACCTAAGCTTGAAAAGTTAGGTGCCGCATGCGAGTGCATGTCGAAAAAAGTGACTTCGTGAAAGTACGCTAAATATGATTCTTGGGATGTGTGTTGTGTGAAATCAAAATATGACTATTCTATAATAGGCTCGTGATCTCTAAATCCATTGTGTGGAAGATATGGGCAAGAAATGATCTCCATCGTTTAATTCAAAACATTCACTAGTGTGAGGACGTGAAATGGGGTTGAGAGGTAACTTTGGGTTATAAATGAAGGTATCCTTTATGAAATTGATTATAGGCTCTGTATAATGATGTCAAACTTTTTTATTATTTATTATTTTTTAGTCAATAGAAAGATTTGCCTGACCGGGTATTGGAACCCAAATAGGAAAGAGAGTGATTCGTTATCGATCATGTTTCCTTTGTAATGGAAAGCTAGCTTAGTTTAAAATGGGGCCTTCAAGCAAAGTGACCAACTTCTTGAAAAAATTGCGAATTATTCACTTTTTTGAAAAAAATTATAATTCTTCATAATTTTTTCAAAAAGATCATAAATATTGAGAATTGTTGGTGAATTTCATGATTTGTTTGTGATTTGCCAGAAATTTTCTAAATTTTTCTCTCATTTTTTGTTGATTTTTTTTTCTTTTTAATATTTTATATTTTTAATTAACATATTTTTACAAAAATAAATATTATTTTCTAAAACTTTCTCTCTTTTTTTTTTCCGATTTTTACCGGTCTTTTTCTGACCCTTTTCAAGTCAATTTATTTCGTAACCCGACTTGATCACTATGGCTCCTCAGTGCACAAAATATACGTTTTGATTGACATGTGACACCAAATTAAAAGACCAACACACCAAAACACATATAAGAGAAAAATACGAAAATGAACCTCATTTATATTTTTATTATAAAAAAGGTCAAATCTTTTTAATTATGAAAATGCGCCCTCATGCAAGCCAATACGGGCCCATATTCGTATACATATTCTATGCACGTGTTGAATGCTTAATATAAAAAAAAGTCAAAAAATAAATAATAAAAAAGTGAAATTTGTTGGCAAGGGCAACATTATAATTATTCATTAAAATTAATTACTGCCTTATGTGGGTTAATATCTATGATTGTCTGTTTCAAGTACGTGGGGGAGCTGTTTCAAAAGAAAAAACGGTGCTTGTTTTTTTTGTGAAAAAAATTCCACAGGGTGCTGTTTTGTAAAAAGTCCTAATGATCACTCAATCAGAGCATAAAATATAAGGATTCGAAAATGTTGAATTTGTATTATTCATAGGGCCCCTCAAATACAACATCACAAGCATGATTCATGTCTGCGAGAGCAATGGTGGAGCCACGTTGTCCAATGGGGGGTCTCGAGATCCTTCATTGCTAGTTCTTTTTGTTTAAAGTCTTTTAAGGTGCATTTTTTTAACTGCAAGATCTTTTAACAAGGACCCCCCAATTCCCAAAACTTCTTAAAATATTTTAAGGACCTACCTTTTTGTTCGCAAGATCTATTAACGAGACTCCCAAATTCTCTCTCTCTCTCTCTCGGTTCCCAAACCCAACTGGCCAGCACTCTCTGGCTTTATCCCTCCATCCCTCTCTCGGTTCTCCAAGCCCAGTCAGTCCTCTCTCTCTCTCTCTCTCTCTCACACACACACACAGAGCAATCCCCCCCCCCCTCCCAACAGTCGCTCGGTCTTCTCTCTCTCACACAAATTAATCTTAATATATCTCTTTCTCTCTCATTTTTCATTCACTCTCCGATCACCAATTCCAAGAGCTCAGAGTGTCGTCAATTTTTCATCGAAGTCAAATGTATACTATAATAAATATTATTTTTAATAAAAAATAAAAGTCCTAATTTATTACTCATAGTATAATTATTTTCAGGAATAATAACTCCTAATAGACATTCATACATCGAATAGTGTTTAAGCAATCTTCCACCATTAAATTATAAATTTTGATTTCACATTATTAAAGTATTTTTTATTATTATACCATGTGGCACACATTTATCATCAATCTAATTTGCCTATGTGGCAATTCATTACTAAAAAATATTTTAGTCAAAGAATCATGCCTATAAGTGGATGTGAACTATCCGATCAACGAATTTTAATATTAGTCATTAAAGCTAAGCACAACAACTGGTAGTAGAGTGCACAGATCAGATGATTAATAACTTTCAAAAATGTGATTTTTTGGCATATTGTTTTCAATCTATGATCTATCACTTTGACAATGTGGATTGATTTCAATCTATGATCTATAATATAATAGATCTCTCATCAGAAAAATCCTGACTCCGTCACTCTTCGAGAGTTATTGGAAATATAAATCAAAGAAATTAAAATCATAGCATGCTTGGTGTTATTAATAAATCCTCCCTTCAAACTAGTGTGTGAAAAAAATATGAGAGAACCATGATGCCGTATAGAGTCAAGGTCATCGAATTCGCAGATTATAAAAAAAAAAATTTACAAGGAATTCACAAACTTAAGATTGCATGAATTATTCTTTAATTTTTAAAATTAGTCTAAAAAATTGAAAAAGTCACAATTTTGCAAGATTTTTTCTAATTTTAACATTATAGAATTATTGTTAAACCCTGACATGGTGACTATGCACAAGGTTTCTTTAATTAGGGAGGCTCACTGAACCAAGCTCGGAGGTCTTGGGCTATAAATAATATGAGCAATCTTTACCTTATAAGTCGATTTTATGAGATTGAGTTAGGCCTGTTGAATTTCTTGTCATGGTATCAAAGCAAAATCCTGCCAATATATGTAGGGGCGTGTTAGAATAGTCCCACATTGCTTGTGGGCTTAGAAGTCTTGGGCTATAAATAATGTGGGCAATCCTTACCTTACAAGCCAATTTTATAACTTTGAATTGCTACACCCATTTTGCTACTACCACACCACTTAAACAAACCTTACAAACCAGTTTTGTAGGATTGAGCTGTTACACCACTCAAACAAAGGAAATATCGTTGACGGCATGAAATACAACGATAGAGATCATTTTTTATTCCAATCTTCAATACTAGATCTTGAGATCATAAGCCTATCACAAGATGACTACATATTAATTTCTCATGACAAGCCAAAAAGTAAATATAAATTGAAAATTACAAACCGAGTTCAAATTTATTGATGACAAAGTGTAGGCAAGTGACAGATGTAATACAATGTGACTAATTGTACCAACTAATTGAGTTTCACCACACTTGCACCTAATTGCCTTGCTTCACATCAGCCACTTGCATTTGTGTGGCACGCATTTCAATTCCTACTTTCGTAGACAATCTCTTTCCCACCAAACCATCAACCACTCAGGGACTAACAGGTAAATCTGAAGCTACTCGACCCTCTCCCGACACCTCGAATATTTATCCTCCTGCCAGCTGCGACCTGACGCTAACTCAACTGAAATTACAAAGCACGCCTCCATTTATTGCGAGGGAGATTACTAAAGACCAGGCCGTCCTCAGAGATATTATGGTAATTTCACTAGATAATAAACAACAAAATAATATTTAATGCTCTCTAGATCACCCTTCACCAGCCGAAGCCTAATTCACCAGCGGCCAATCGAATCATTTAAAAGCGCGACCGATTATTCTAAGTTGCTAACTATATTGAGTAACCACATCTCGAGCCTTTGTAAATTGAATCATCCTAACTGCACCACATTTATAAAAAGTCAAAATCATAAAAGTCAAGATCTTGATAAAATGGTGATCCCTCCTTAATCTTTCTAGAGAATTGCGTCGACAATCATGTATCAGCTCAATTTTCATATAGATGATTTAGGTGGTTGAAGTTTAGTCTCACATTATTAAATTATAATCTCGTCTCACTCCTTATTAAATCTTGGGCTCTTCTCCCTCATAGTTAATTGGTTTTGAAATGAATGCCCCAATTTAACATGGTATCAGAGCATATATTTATCTACTTTGCACCATAATTTAATTGTCCACTTGATTTGATTCAGTTCTGCCAACACTTATGGGAGCGTGTTGAAATTTAGTCCCACATAGGATAAATTATAGTCTTAGTCTTTTCTCTATCCCTTATAATATTCTCGGCCCCTCTACTTATAGCTAATTGATTTTGAGATATATCCTCAAGTTTATCATAGATCAACTCCCAATGATGGCTAATATAAGAGAAAATTAAATAATGCATTTGAATTCCATTCCATATATGTAATAGAGGCCTCAATCGCAAGTTACTAAGTCAGGTCCAGAAATAAATTTGGAGTGGAAAAAATCCATAAAATTTGTCAAATTGGGAAACAAGGTTTAAATTTAAAAGAATAAGATGAAAAAAATAATAATAATTCAAAAAATTCAAAAATTTCATGAATAATTCATAAACTTCGCAAATGGCTTTTAAAGTTCACAATTTTTTGAAAAACTACAAATGATTATAATTTTAGTCATTTCTATTTAAAAAAAATATGAATTACTCCCAAATTTTTTTTCAAAAAGTCTGAAGAATTTGGCCACCATGCCTCGCACGCTTTTGACACACATGAAAGGATATAAGCAAAAGAAGTAAAAGAAAAGTAAAGACCTAGGCGAGACAAGGGACAATTATCATCTAGATAGATTCCATAGTGATGCCAAGTGCATGGTAGGAACTACTTGAACATGGTCCTTAGTGGTAGCCGAGGAATCTTATTACAAGTATACAACGTCTCATAGATATTTTTGAAAAGGAAGACTTTCTAATGATTATAAAATGGGAGATACTACTTGCAAATGTCAATTGGGCACCTCTGTTCCTCGCTACAGAGTTATTGAGGGCGCCTATGCATGAATTCAATGAAATTTGTGACTGTTTTGAATCGGACGATTGAGATCATTTTTCACTCTAATCTTTCATTCAATTGATTTTGAGATCATGAGCATGCCCTCAAACAATCCTTTTTTGACTCGACAAGCACATGTCTCAAAAAAATGGCCCTAAAATATATCTGAGCGTGATGTGTGTTATATGATTTCATAGCCACTTTTTTTTATGCTACGTGAAATAAATAATGATTGGTTGATGATACAGCCGTAATGTCACGATTAATGGTGTGAAAAATAGGATAAAAAGTGATTAATCTCCATTATTTGATTCAATGCAATCAAAGAATCGGTAGGTGCAAATAGAACTCTCCAATGTCAATTTCCGCGTACAAAGGCTCAGATTAAGAGTGCACGTGATTGCTTCCCTTATAAAATTCCTACTACACATTTTTATGGATGTGATGCTTATTAATACATGTGGCACAGATCTCAACAGATTTGAGCGATAAGTGGCAGACCATAGTTTGGAAATAACTCGATCTCAAACGTCGCTTTCGTAAAAGAATTCGAACCATTCAACTTCTTCATTTCATTTGAGTCGTTTTCTATATCTAACTTAACACATCTTTTAAGCTTTTAATCACCTGAGGATAGAAATCAATATCAGTAATCCAATTTACATTGCTACCAGCTACCAAGGACTCGAAAAAGGAGAGCTTTTGCTCTCTTTAGTTCGGATTAGAGCTGAGCCAAGCTTTAATATATGGAAGCTCAAGAAATTTAGAGTCAAACTCAAGCTAAGTCACCTAAAACCCAACTTAGCCGCGTAGGCTCAAGCATATTATTTTATATGTTTTTTATAAATATATAAGAGTTGCATTTAGTAATGTAATTTAAAAACGCTAATAGTTTTGTATTAAGGTCAAATACATTATAACTACTGAATCCAAAGATCAAAAAATCAGATTTTGTTTTGATTTCGGTGAGGACCGAGACTGAAATTTCGGCTAAAATTTTCCCCACAGTACCTTAAAAGCTTGAAATTTTGAGTTTTCGTTTCGATTTCGGTGGGGACTAAAACTGAAGCATTTCAGATGAAATCTTGAATCATGACTGAATCTATCTTATTCTCTCTCTCTCTCTCTTCAAATTCAGGGCACGCAAACTCTACCAACAACCATTATCTCCATCAACAACTAGTCCACCACACTACCACCACCATCACCAACGACACCAAACCCCATCATCGTCCACCATGCTACAAGCTATATCAAGGATCAAAATTTCGCCCGAAATTATCGGTTTCAGTCCCCACCGAACCAATAATTTGGGACCAAAATTTTGGTCATAGAATATATGAAAGTGAAATTTTCGGTCAAATTATTGGCCGAAATTTCGATCCAAAATTCAGTTTCGGTCCCCTCCGAAACCGAAATAAAACCCGAAATTTTGATCCTTGAGCTATATTACCACCATCAACTGGCTAGGCCTGGTGAGCCAAGGGTGTTGTACATAGGCAGTTTGAGCAACATCTCTCTCTTTTACACTTTGACCACCATCATCATTACCATTGTCACAACAATCGACACTGTTTTTTTTTTTTTTTTTTTTTGTTGGATGTGGCAATCGCAACTTTTAGGTATTTACTATTTTAGCAAAAAGGCTAAAAAAATTATGGGAGCCATTATTTGCACTCGCTTTTTAAGTGATTGCACCGAGGTTAAAAAAACACCTTATATTTTAGGGACATATAATATGTGAAAACGCAATCTGGGCCGTCTGATTTAAAATTCATGATATATAGATCCTTAGTAGATAAAATTGGCATGAAATATATTCTTCAACATGTGATTAAATATCGTCAAAGGTTATTATATGATTCAACAATTGACAATAATAGATCATATGATAAATATCATGTTGTGCTCTAATCTTATCCACTAAGGATCTATAGATCATGAACTTTAAATCAGACAACATAGATTGTATTTTCAAATGTCACATGTCCCTAAAATGCAAAGTCTTTCTTTAACTTCGGTGCACTCACTTAAAAGGCTCGTGCAAGTAGTGGCTCTAAAAAATTATTTATAATAAGATTTATTCTACTCGCGCTCGAAAGTGTCCCGAGCCTAATTAAGCCGTGCTAGTAGCTTAGGTTCTCTAAATTAGAGCCAAGCGAGAGTTCACCCTGTTTGAGCCAACTTGAGCTTGGCTTGGCTCTATGAACGGATAATTGACCCTTTAGAGCATAAGCAACATCAACTCACTAAGATGGTTCGTTTGCAGACCATAAATAGGTGCTGACCTATGAGGTTTACCCATTTTTGGCACAAGAAATTGATGTGGTGATGTCTATGAGTCGGTTACTCTAAGCCAGCCCGGGTCAGGCCTTAAACGGACTCAATCTAATTATGCTTCTTGAGGATAGCTCATATCTGGCTCAATGACTAATTGATTTGGGCCAACCTATTTATCAATAGGGTTTACCTTACCTCATCCCATATCTGGCCCATGTCGGATCGAGCCATGACATGGGCCTCCCATCAATTTTGATATAAACTAACTCAATCTGATGGAGTTAGGCCGAATTCGGGGCAGCTGCGCTTAAACATGCAAATATTTTATCGGGCTTACTAATTGGGCTGGGGTAGCCCATTTATGCACCGGGTGCGGCCCATTGCTCTGTTGAGAACCCTACTCTAAGCCAACTAAAGCGAAAGTGGACTCGTATATTGCGTTGCGTGGGTCAAAACTCAAAAGTTACGCAGGACCTAAGGCCCACGTCGTCATAGAGATGTGGAGGGGTACTATTATATACATTTGTTACTGTGTATACCCTAGAATAACTCCGATAAATTATATGGATATTGTCTCCACTCTCCCTCCGCTTTTTACTGGTTTTCTGACGTATTCGTCGTCTGTCGATTCTATCTACTCTCCTATTTCGGCCTTTAAATCCCCGCGTGGTGTTCTCATTCCTCACCTCAAATTCGTCGATTTTCGATAAATAATTTTCGCCATTTTTAATATTTCAACCTGACGAAGCTTATACAGTTTCAGGTATTTTTTCTTTCCGATCTGATCGTTTTCGCTTCTCTTATGGTTACCTATTTACTTGCTACTCATTTGCTTGCTCAAAGTTCTAATTTTTAGGTTTTTGTGTTCAGATCTGGTTGTTTGAGCATTCGTTGCATTTTATTTGGATTTTTTCTTTTTATTGTATGAAATTGATCTGTAATTTTAAGTTTCAAAAAAAGATCTCTAATTTTTGGGGTTTATTTGATTGATTTCATTTTGGGTTTTCAAAATTAGTCAAATATGTGTTCGAATTTATTTGAATACATATTTGAGATCTGCGTATGTCACAGGTATTTGGGATCTGCGGTTCACAGACCAATCTCAGTCCATCTACATGTTCAAAAATGTAGCACGGGGATTTCGCTAATATTTGAGATCTTAGTCTGTCGGTAAATTTTTTCGCGCAGATGGACTGAGATGGGCACGTGTACCTAATACAAATTGTTTGATTATCTGAAATCCTTGAAGGTACATTTTGTTTCTGCTTTTTTGTTAAATCTACCCCCACTTTTTATGCATCTAATTTTAAGTCGAAATTACCCCATACAAATGAGAAGTTGAAATGATTATGGGAATAAAATGTAAACTGGGGTGGATGCCTCAAAAGGTGGGGGTGGATTTCTGATTAGCCTCTTTTTTATAGATATAATTAATTAAAGTATATATTACCTTCATGGTGGATTTTTATTTTTTTGGCAATTGCAAATAAATTAGTCGATGTTCAGATTTGGTTGTTTAGTGTGTGTGGTCGTTCGTTTGTATTTAATCTGGATCTCTTTTTATGAACTTGATCTGTAATTTTTTGGGGTTTATTGGATTGATTTTGCATTAGGTATTTAGGTTCACCGGCCGTGTACTGTGAGTGCTACACAGACCAATCTCAACCCGTCTAGATCTTAAATATCTGTGAATTCCGTGCTCTGCAGATAGACTGAGATTGGTCTGTCTATCACCAGTTGTACACAGCTCGTGTTCCTAATACAAGATCTATTGGACTATCTGATACGGTTTACTTTTAGTATATTTTAGCTCGATAATACCCTAATTCAAGAAGTTGAAATGATTGTGTTAAGGTCCTAACCAATACTCCAAAAATGCCTAGGCGTTAGTGGAGCGGAAACTTATCCCCTTACTACTTTGGGTCATAACACACCACCATGCTCCGTAGCAGACGTACGTGGCTGCCCACTCTATGAGGGCTGACACTCCAATAGTGCCTTTGGGGCCTCCAGGTAGCCTCTTTACTCAAATCAGCCATTCCAGGACTCCACAGCAGCCCACTATGTGGAGGCTTTTACTCCAGTGTCTCTCTCTGGGGTCCCCAGGTCTCCCCTTCCTTGACTCGAACTTGAGATGTGGTGCTGGCTCTGATACCGTTTGTACAATTGGCTAACTTCTCAAATTGTGTTAAATAGTTATAAAACAAGGACTTTTGATTGAGTTTAGCCAACGCCTATGCGAAGTCTTCAAATTCGATAGGACCGAATCACATACATATTGTTTATGTAAAATCTCTCCATGTCACCTCACCAGTAGTCTTTGACCCATTGGAACCATTGTATCGCCTCCTTTTCGAGGTGAAAGAGGCGGACATAACTCTGTCTTCTTGCGGAGTGTGATTGAATTCAAAGAATTGTTTAGCCTGATAGATCCAACTGTCTAGATCTTCCCCATCAAATGATGGAAAGTCAATCCGGACAGTATGAGTTTGTATTCGATTACCTTTAATGTTCCCTCTAATTTTTTTGAAGGCTTTACCCTTTTAGAGGAAGCCCTTTAATGTTCCCTCTAATGACATGGGTTTGCTCAAATCTACCTTCGTATTGTCGTGCTATTGTGCCTAAAACTTGTTTGTATTTTGCGTTAAGGGCATATAATTTCTGTAATATTTCTTTTATAATCCCACTGTGTTGTTCATTGTTATCCTTGAGAAACTTAATGTTGACTTGTACTAATTGAAATAGAATGCCATACCCATCAGTTCCCATTGCTCCCAAGAAATGGCTCTGATGCCAATTATTAAGTTACTAACCAATAGTCCAAAAGTTAATCCCTTATTTCTTTGGGTCATAACAGAGTGTGGGGGTGTTTTCTTACCGAAGTTAATAAAATGTAAACTGGGGTGGATGCATAAAAAAGGTGGGAGTAAATTTATCAACATCTTTTTTTTTCATGTTCTAATATTTAGGTATGTATTTATTACCTTCATATATATATATATATATATATATATATATATATATATATATATATATATATATTATTATTTATTTTTTTTTAATTTATTTTTTCTGATGAGATTATGGATCTAAAATTTATGCTAAATTAATTAGTGAGTACAGATTTGGTCTTTTGAAGTTATTGAGAACATGCACTGATAGAGATGCAAAATAAGCAGCAAAGCATAAAAAAGACAGATAGTATAGAGCGATGGACCCATTCTACAGTGTACACGTGCCATGTGGACCTGAGATGCGCGCAGACTTAAGGATCATGAGGATTCGTGCATGTCTTAGAGTCCACGTGGTGCTCGGTTCGCATGCCATGCATTGAAGATCTGGTCGGTCCCATTAAACTAGCTTAGAGAAGAATACAATTGTGATACAAGATTTACATGGTTCACCTAATGTGGGCTACATTTACAGGGATTCACGCTTGCGTACTATACTTGAATAAGAAAACAAAAGGAATGAATCTTCTTTTTGTTTTGGAAGAAACTTAGTCTCATAATTTTTGTGCTTGTACCCTTACCTTAAAAGAGAATAAAACAATTTTATAGCACCTTGTTCCATCTATTTGGGGTTGGCTTTGTGAGTCCTTTGAAACAGGACTGATCAGAGATCATAAGGATTTGACCAGCAATTTCTACAGCTGACTGCCTCTGGCGATATCTCTCCTCTTTTTCATCATGGCTTAGGACCAGAATATGTGTTGTTATACTGTTCTGTAATATCATTTTACAGCAAGTTTTTAGTCGTTGATAGTTTTATGAATTGAAGTAACTGCCAGGATCTGTATTTTCTATCATATTTTTAAATATTTTTTTTGTATATTTGATTTGTTGTAGTTGATCACAAACGGACAGTTAAGAAATGGAAGTTTCTGGGGGTTAAACCTTGTTAAAGTTCTATGGCCTTCACCAGTATGACTTTTTCTTCTCTCTTCTATTTTCACTATTACTCATTGTATTTGGATTCAAATCTATTGAATTTGTAATTACTTTTTTTTTTTTTTTCCTATTCTGTGTAGTTATTGGGGCGATGTGTGGGGTAAAGAACAGTTCTTACAACGTAAAATTAGATCACCCTGTGTACCAGTCAATAGGGAAAAACTACTCCAAGGGCAACAGCTCTGGAATGGCATTTGAACCAAACCGAACGAAACCCAGAAAATCTTTGACGGACAAGACTCAAATCGTTCAATCTGCAACATCTTTCAAGCATTGGTCTCTTAAAATTCCTATGAGCGATGGGTTCCACGAATTCGTTTGATTTCAAATCTCACCCATTTCAATGTTGTTAGACAATCTCAATTCTTGCTCCAGATGAACATTGTCATATTTGAGGGAGTAACAAAAGTCTAGACATTTCGTGAGATTCGCGCAGTGTCCTGTTTCGTCAAATGCCTAGTTTTGTGAGTCAGAAGAAACGAATAGCCAAATCAGAAATGTGCTTCTCCACTGCAGTAGTCGAAAATAATCCACCATGTTCAAAAGTCACAACGCTGTTAAACCCTCAACCGCAACTGGATTCTTACCTTCCCATTCTACCTGGGTTACCCGATGATGTTGCAAAGTACTGCCTTGCACTTGTCCCACGATCCAACTTTCCCTTCATGGGTGCTGTTTGCAAACAATGGAGATTGTTTATCCAAAGTAATGAATTTATCACTGTAAGGAAGGAGGCTGGAAGGCTTGAGGAGTGGCTCTATGTGTTAACTGGGGATGCAAAGGGAAAAGGGAGCCATTGGGAGGTTTTGGGTTGTTTGGGAAATCAACCCCAACCGCTTCCACCTATGCCCGGTCCGGAGAAGGCTGCATTTGGGGTTGTTGTACTTGATGGGAAGCTTCTGGTTATGGCCGGTTATTTGACAGATGGTGGTTCTGCATGTGTATCGGCAGATGTTTATCAATATGATTCTCGGCTTAACAGGTCTGTCTCCCCATTTTGATTATATTATGTTTTAATGATAAAATCTGTTAAAGACAAGGAGTTGCATTAAATATCTTGAAAACCATCATTTTACAATCTTTAAAAAAAAAAGGATGCTACTTTCTGCTGCTTTTCTCTCTGCTGCTATAAGGGTTGGATAACCAACTGATCAATTTAATTGTTTTCTATAGATGAATAAGATGACCACTCTGTAATGTCATTGGCTATTGGATGTCTTTTAATATTTCGCTTCTGATGTTACTCATTTTCTAACATTTTCTCAAAAGGTTTTGTCGTAATCTGTAGAATAATTCATGTTTAGGACAACATTCTCAGTATAGAAACTGTTAATTACCAGTTGAGAGTATGTTGTTTTATAATTAAAGAATTATCATAATTTATTATGCATATTAGTTTATAACACATTGTCCCTATTATGAAGATAAAAATTTGCAATCCACCCTTCCTCCGAAAAAATACAACTCCTACAGCAGGTCAGATGTCCCCAGTCATTGTCATGTTCTTGACCCGAACTAAACACTATGATAAAACTTCCCCCAAACGGCCAAACCTCTTCATGGATGCTTGCACATGCCAGATATTAGTGTAAGTCGACCACTTGACTAGATCAATGTTACCAAATAACACAATCCCCCTTCTGGAGCGCATTTCAGATCGTGGAATCCAATTTGTTGGTCATTTACAATCTGCTCTTTGGATCGTTTTTTTAATAGATAGCAAGATTTTATTGGAAAAATAAAAAGCAAAAAAGGAAAAAAGAAAAAAGTAACAAGAACGCGGGAATTGGGAAAAAAGCTGCAACCCCTAACTCCCCAAACCTGCTAACCAGCTACACGCACAAAAAAACAAAAAGCAGGAACCCAAAGGGGAGACGCTCTTTGTATCTTAATTGACAGATTGAGTCAATTGAAAAGCTGGAGATTATTATGGCTAAGTAAATCTATCTTCCTCTGGGAGTGAGACACGCCAAAAGGTAATATCAATGAGAAGCAATGTCCTTAAAATCTCAATTCTGCTATGATTTCATAATAATGCAAGTTCTTCATCTGGTTTCTCCAATTGCAGATGGAGCATTCTAGCAAAAATGAATGTTGCTCGCTACGATTTCGCTTGTGCAGAGGTCGATGGAACAGTATATGCAGTAGGGGGCTACGGAGCTGATGGTGAGAGCCTATCAAGTGCTGAGGTGTACAACCCCAACAAGGATGAGTGGACCCTAATAGAAAGCATTCGCCGCCCTAGGTGGGGTTGCTTTGCTTGCGGGTTTGAAGGCAAGCTCTATGTAATGGGTGGGCGGTCAAGCTTCACCATTGGAAATTCAAGGTTTGTGGATGTTTATGACCCTGAGCGCCACACTTGGTGTGAGATGAAGAACGGGTGTGTGATGGTAACTGCACATGCAGTGCTGGGCAAAAAGCTATTTTGCATGGAGTGGAAGAACCAAAGAAAGCTGGCTATATTTGATCCCGCCAACAATTCTTGGAAAATGGTCCCTGTGCCGTTGACAGGAAGCTCAACGGTCGGGATTCGTTTTGGGATTCTCAATGAGAAGCTCTTGCTCTTCTCGCTGGAGGAAGAACCGGGCTATCGGACATTGTTGTATGATCCAGAGGCTGCGCCTGGCCTAGAGTGGCAAACTTCGGGGATCAAGCCATCTGGTCTGTGTTTATGCAGCGTAACGATTAAGGCGTGAAGGGATCTTGTGCAATATTTTGCTGGTCTTCAACTCAAAGTAAGCGTAGGATGTGTGTTATTTATTTTCTGTCAATTTGTTTGTCTGTAGAATTTCACTTTAAACCCAATGATGGCTTTTGTTTTGTTGACTTAATTGGGAATAATTGACCTTCTAGAAATTATGGTGGGGGGATTTGGACTACCAAACTTGTTTTGGTGGGTTTGGTGGTGCACTCTTCCCTACCCATCCGCAGGCCAGTTAACAGCCACCCCTTGCCCATATAGCATAACTAAATGTGTCAACCTAAGCAGTACTGTTGAAGGGACACTGTTATAGAAGACAGATATTTGAGGATTCTAGTTGCCCTAACTTTGTTTCGTTTTTCAAGCGTAATAAAGCACTTTCGAATCACCAAATCCTAAAATAGCTCATTCACTGTTTTGGGTTCCCTGGAATCTGTGAAAGCGATACCGACATTTGATATGTTTGAGAAAAGGAAAAAGGTTGCTCAATACCATAACCTTTGTAACTAAGGCTACAAAGCTGCTCGGCTCGAAAAAAAGAAGCTTTTGCTCTATTGAGCCCAACTTGAAAGTAGAGCCAAGCCTAACAAAGAAAAGCTTTCTGAAACTTGACTCGGCTGGAAGTATATATATATATATATATATATTGTGCCCGAATGTAGAGATTTCTTTACCGCTTTACGCCAATTGATATGGGTGTGACACGTAGTTTTCTTTTTATGAAGTGATTGGTGACATTGGGACCACATTATTAACTACAATTTCACTTTTAAAATATTTTTAAAGCTAAATACCCTTTCAACTGTCATTCTTAATTTTTTTTAGAAGTCTTTTTAAAGTTTCTTTCTTTACTCTTTTTTTTAAAGAAAATATCATACTTACTTTTTCAAGTATATTTTACTTAAAAATTATGAGCGTCTGGTAGCGACGTTTTGATTAAAAATAAATAAATAAATTATCGAAGCGTCGATGCCCCTAAAACAAGCCGTCGATATTTCGATTTAAAAATAAAATAAAAAATAAAGCGTTGATGCTCCTAAAATGAGGCATCGGCGCTAGTACCTTGGAGCCTGGGTGCTGATGCCTAGTATCGGGGTGCCGGCATTTAGCTGTCAAAGTGTTAGCGTTTCGCTGTGGGGCGCTATATTTTTTGAGTAAATTATGTTTGAAAAAGTAAGTCTGACACTTTCTTAGAAAAAAAAAGGAGAGAGATTTTTAAAAAGTAAAAAATAACGGCCAAAAGGGTATTTAATTTTTAAAACATTTTAAACATGAAACTTTAGTTAGTAATATAGACCCAATATATATATATATATAATTTACGGTTACCTATAACGGCAGTATCGGAGTCAACAAACCCCTTTAAGCCTACTGTATAAGTGCTTGATGCTCTCGTTTTCACTCCATAAAAAAAAACTGGAATAGTCTGATCGAGCTTTCCTGTCCTCTCGTTTTCAATCTGTAAGGCACTAATAACAATCGGATAGACACAACATTTAATTATCTTTCAGGCCATCAAGCAACCCTCAGGGACATCTCTCTCTAACCCTAAGCCTTTGGAACCCTAATTAGTTACAAACGCTCTCTCTCTCACACAGCATAAACTACTTTTACAAGCCTAGTTGACCACCATCTTATCTCAACGATGAGAGTCGGACGGATTACAAGTTATAACCCTATACTACAACCACCATATCATCTCACCAATGGGAACACTGCACAATCAGTCAATCACTGATGGAATCAATTCACGACTTCAAATTTCACTAGAGAACTCTATATATCTCTTTATACAATGGGTTAATGTATAGGCCAAATAGCAAAAACGTAAAAAACTAATTCCACTCTTCCATGAAGGCCTGTTTGGTCATGAAAGATGGAGGGATAGGGCATTAAACTTCTGGAATATGAATCATATCTCATACTTGGGGTCAATTTTGGATAATATTAAGATAGATTTTAATCTTATAATTTAAGTAAATCTTCCACTTTCTTAGAAGATTAGTATTCTACCTATTGAGGTGGAAGTGAGAACATCCCTTCATAATCCCCATGTACCAGTAACTTCTATATAAAATATGAGTACCTTTAAATCTATCCATCGATTCTTTGAGTTCACCCACATTGAAACCCATTGACTGCTTTGATTCGGATGATGCAGAATGTCTTTCATCACAATCTTTCCCATGATGGATCTTGAGATCATGGTTGTACTATCAGATGGGAAGTTTTTTATTTCACGTGGTACACATCCCAAAAAAGTGACCTTATTTGAGCATGATATGTTCCACGTGATGTTAAGGTAATTTTTTGGGACCAGATACCATGTGAAATAAAAAATTGACGGTGGATGGTAAGAGCATGATCTCAAGATCCATCATGGGAAAGATTGTGATGATAATTAATTTGCATCGTTGGATTCAAAGCAGCCAATGGGTTTCAGCATGGGTGAACTCAAAGATTCAGTGGGTGGATTTAAAGGTACTCATAAAATATATACCCTCTTTTTTTCCTTTTTTTGGAAGTCCGAATCAAACCACAAAGGGTAGCAATTTATGCAATCAAAGATTCTTGTGGTGCAACTAAATGGTTTTACAGCTCACACCGTTATCTGCCTTGAATCAAATTCTAGAGGTAGTTTTTTGTCCTAATCTTGCACACATTAGATTTTAGATCATAGCTTACATATCAGATGGTCAAATGTTGATTCCACGTGGCGCACATCCGAGATCATCGTGCACCATGGTACGCCATGATCACTATCACTATCACTTTAGGGAGGTGCACTACATGTAATGAACATCTGACCATTTGATATGTGGGACATGATCTTAAGATCTAATGTGAGAAATATAGGGATGAAAATGACCTCTATCATCTGATTCAAAAGTAGTTAACGATTTGAGTGTGGAATAATCAGTTGTGCCGCAAGAATCTTTGGTTGCAAAAATAAAATAGCTACCCAGCCACAAAATCGCAGCTCTTTACTTTATTAATCCATCACAACTCTTTTTTTTATTAATCCTTCTATCGTAAAAAAAAATGAAGCTACAAACCAAGCAACACAATGTCATCACATCCTCCACCATTGACAAGCTTACGGTATGTCTGCATATGTATTTTGGTTCGGTAATTAGGCTTTTGTCTTTGATCTGTCTAAGTCTTTCTTTGTAAGACTGCGATTTAGAATAGGTTGTTTTTAGTTGATATTCCAATTCCAATGAATGATAGATGCGCCAAATGTAGGAAATTAATCTTCGAGTGAGTCAAACAGGTCACCATCTTCCTAGAACTATCTTCTGGGAGATCATCTTCTAGAAAAACCATCATTCAAAAGATGATTATCTTTTTGATATTCATCTCTTGCGCATAGTGATAAAGTTCGTTTTCAGCAACATTTCGGATAAATTTCGAGGAAAATTCAAAAATTTTCGGGAAAATTTCAAGGAGTACAAAAAATATTAAATATAAATTATAGTTAAACTTCATAAAAAATTTATTTATTATTTTAAAAAATGATAAAAATTAGAAAGTATTTATTAATTTCAATGAAATTTAGTTAATTTCAGCGATTTCAGAGAAATCATCGAAAATTCGCCGAAAGTTTCACCTAACTCCTATTTCGGTAAATTTCAGAGAATTTTGAAGAAATTTGTCACTATGCTCTTGCAAACCAAACGGGCCCTAGGACTTTTCATATTCCTATCCACACTTTCGTAAGAAAACCTTTTACCTAAAGAGTAATAGCTCACTGGTATCCTTTTATCTTGTGGAAGCAATAAGTCATGGGTTTCAACTTCCATGTCCGCCTCGCCCTTTGTGTGGGTTTGCTCCCAGTGTTGTGCCGAATCAGCTCGTCTCTTCGTGCAATTTGCACTGACATTATATCTGAATTGTCTATGCCGTATGACATCCTCAAAAAAAAAAGAAAAAAAAAGAAGTGAAAAAGAAAAAGGTGTTTTAATCAAATAAATTAATTACTAAGTCAATTTCTAATGAGCGGTGAAGACCAAAAACCCATGATCCATGCACATAAAATAGAACCACAATGATCTAGATTAATACTTCAACAATCACCATCTCATATAAAGTAACATATCGAGTCTCAACGATGATCTCTGTTTACCACCATCTCAATCTCTCACTCTCACAGCCTCCAGTTGCTAGACCACTACCAACTGCTGCCATCATTCTCCATTGCCGCCCCCATTTCAATCCGAGGTCAAATTTCTTTTGCCGAAACAATGGTCAGATAAGTAAACCCTAGTATACTAAAATTATAGTAGAAGATTAAATTGTAAAATTCAGTTGGCTTTAGCTCCGTAGAGATGAGCTAGAGCTACAGTTTGATTCGGCTCTTTGGAAAACTAATGGGCAATGGTCAGGCCCAACTAATTGAACTGGATTTCAAGTTCAAAATGATTTATAGCCCTTAATTATAGGAGAATCTTAACAAAACGTTATTTTATAAAAATAAAAAGTCGTGAAAGTCAAGATTCTCTGTCAATCAAGGGCTGAAAATTCGGTTGAATCGAATCCAGTTCAACAAGTTGGACTTGACCATTGCCCGAGTATGAGATGATAGGGCATTTCCTATTAAAGATCTTAAAGAAATAATCATGATCTAGGCTTGAATTATTTGATCAACATATAAAATATGACAATTATCTAGTAAGACAAATCTTACTTACTTGACTAGATGATCGCGAAGGCGAGTTTGAACGATAATTCCTCCAAATAAGACCAAACTCCTAGGACAAACTACCTCTTTTTCTTTCTACCTTTATTGAATAGTATTGAGAATAGACAAAGAAGGGATATTGTCTTCCTTATATAGACAAAAATGTGTCACTTCTATAAAAGAAATTACCACAATCCTAAAAAATTAGTAAGGAATCCCACCAAGATTACATGATGATTTCTATTGTGCCAAGTATAGAAAGTCAATTTAAGTTTTAGCAAGTAAAAGAAGAGAGGTTAGTGTGTGGGTCCCAAAAACCCAACATTTCCTGCAGTGAACGGCTTTCATGGCATGTGTCGGCGATCAGGCTGGTTGCCCAATACTTAGACTACATAAAATAGTTGTAAGTAGTAGGGGTGTTATTGGGTCGGTTCGGGTTGTTTTCATGCTAAACCGAAACCGAGCCGAACCGATAACTATCGGTTTCTAGTTTCTCAAATCGAAACCGAACCGATAGTTGGTTTTCGGTTTCTAATAGGGTTTAAAAAAAAGAAAATTTTACAAATAAAACATATTTTTGTGATTTTCTTTTTAGAAATAATACCTATTATTTGTAAAATTTTCCTTTTACAAATAATACCTATTATTTGTAAAAAAAAGGTAAACCCTATTATTTGTAAAATTTCTTTTTTATAAATAATACCTATTATTTGTGAAAAAAAGAAGAAAATAATACTTATTACTTAGGTAAACCCTATTATTTTTTTTACAAAAGAAAATCTATTTTTGTATACACCTAAGTAATACCCTATTATCCGTTTCTTATCAATTTGGTTTCAGGTTTTTTAAGTCAAAATCGAAACCGAACCGATAACCCTATAAGCCACTTTTCTAAAACTAAAACCGGACCAATATGCCCTAAAATTATAACCGAACTGAAATTTCGGTCGATTTGGTCGGTTTGATAGGTTTTCTGCATAGCCCTAGTAAGTAGGCAGGTCTGCATCTTGGCCATTCAGCATAGCATTTTAACGATTTATAGCCATCCGATAAAAGCATACTTTGTACCTCAATCTGGACAATCGCCATTTATTTAAAAGCAATTTTGTTTTGGGCTGTGCCGTGTGTACAGCATGTACAAAATTGATGAATAAGTGTGCCACGCGTACAGTATAAACTAATACCTGCTCATTTAAATAAATTTAAAATATGAGGATGATGTCAAGTTATCAACAATTAAAGAGATACAATTCTCCATCTCGAAAAGCAAAAAAGAAAAAAGAGATACAATTCTCATTTAAATCATTTTTAAATATTTTATCATAAAAAAATATAAAAAAATTTAAATGTGGATGAGTTGTAAGAGTAGAAGATGTCCATGTCAATGAGATTACGAAAGGGATTAGCTATTTACAGTAATAAAAATTCACGAATTTTTTAAAATTGTTAGTAGTGCGAGATTTTTTGTTGCATCAAATTAATCACAAATTGTTCCTAAATTTTTGAAGAAATCGTATATTTTTAAAAAATTTACAAAATCTGTGGTTGATTTGGGGATAATCTACAAGTTTTAAAAATTGTGAAAAATTTCCGAACTTACCGATTTTTTTTAAAAAATATAACCTTATCACACTTTGTGATTGTAGTTAATCATACATGCAACGAGTCTTAATACTCCTGCCTACGGAGGTTAATCTACAAGAGCCCTTTATATACTCGAGCAATATAACAAATTTGGCATCCGTCTTCGGAGGACCGATACTTATTGGCGTATTTAAGAAAAGAAAATTAAAAATTAAAAATACAGGTATCGATCGATACCGAATACATATAACAATGATGGATTGTCGCGCCTAGACGCAGAGATATCTTTGCACTTTTGATATGAGCGCAACATATAGCGCCTTTTTTATGAAGTGATGGGTGACATGGGGCTACTTTATTAACTATTCTTTTTCAGCTGTCATTCTTGACATTTTTAGAAGTCTTTTTCTTTTCACTCCTCTTCATTTTTTCAAGAAAGTGTCAGACTTATTTTTAAAGTATATGTTACTTAGAAAATATGGGCGTCAGATAGCGAAGCGCTAGCACCTTGATAGTGAAGCGCCGACACCCCAATAGCGAGGTGTTAGCGCCGGAGTGCCGACGCCTCATTTTAGGGGCGTCAGCGCCTCTATATCGAGGTGTCGGCACTTCGATAACATAAAAAAAATAAAAATGGGTGTCAACGTGCCAGCACTTCGCTAAAAAAGACTTTTTTTTTTTTATCAAAGTTTCGGCACCTCGATATAGATGTGTCGACGCCCCTAAAATGAGGCACCAACACTCCAATTTTTTTAAGCGAAGCGCCGACACCTTGATATAGAGGCGCCAGCACCTCGGTGCTTCGATATCAAGGTGTTAGCGCTTCGCTACCGGACGCTCATATATTTTGAGTAAAATATACTTGAGTAAGTTTGACACTTTCTTGAAAAAATGAAAAAAATAGAGAGGAGAAAAAATACTTTTAAAAAGTCAAGAATGACAATTGAGAAGGTATATAACTTTTAAAATATTTAAAAGTTTAACCCTAATTAGTAAAGTGAGTCTCATGCTCCCATCACTTCACAATAATGTGTTATGTGTCGCACCCATATCAATAGGCGCATAGATATGTCTATGCCTGAGTGCATATCCCCGACCCTCTATATATATAAACCTAAATAAATCCTAAACATCTACTCACTCACAATAACTTAGACAATATCCCCATCATTATGCCCTAACAATTACACTTGTAAGCAATGCACTTGTACTCTGTGCGTGATCAATTTGGTATTATACTGTCAATTAGAAGTTTTCTCCAATCTTGGAGGACTTTTAAGCATCATTAGAGTGTCCTCCAATAAATGACGAATACTTTTTCCATATATATATATATATATATATATATATATATATATAGAGAGAGAGAGAGAGAGAGAGTCGATTCTTAAGGAGGACAATATGGACTTTTGAGTCACAATTTTATTCCAAGAGGGGGCCTAGGGCTGGAGTCAAAAAATAATTTAGCAATACTCTAATGGGTAGTATTGCTAACAGAACTAACATTATAATTTATCGGCTGCAATGAATTAGACGATGGAGATTATTTTTCATCGCAATCTTCCATAAATGGATCTCGAGACCATGGATGTTGATTCCTTGTGGCACACATCCCAAAAAGTGAATTGATCATGATTTTCTAATCTAATGTAGTTTTTTTATTACTTTTGGGATGTGTACCACATGGAATCCGTATGAATATATGCCAATTGTCTCACGATCCATTGTATGCAAATAGAGCCATAACCTAATTTTTTGACATTTAGTTTGAGGTTATTTTTTTAGTACATAGCATTGCCCTAAAGTTTAGGTACATAGCATTGATATCCTATGTGATTATCTATGTTTGTGGTTGTGTTTTTTTTAGTACGTTGACATTTAGTTTGAGATTGCTTTTTTTTAGTATTTTAACATTTAGGGTGCATTTGGGAACATGGATTCGGTGATATTGATTTGGATTTGGATAATCAAATTTCAAATCCTTCGTTTGGGAATGGTATTAATGGGGTTGGATTTGGATTTGCCCAAATCCCTGTAATTTGAAAAAGCCTAAAGTGATGGGATTTTAAATAACGCGTAGGAGGCGTTATTTCAAATCCAAACCCAAAACGTGGGCTTCTCTCTCTCTCTTCTCTTGTCTTCTGTACTCAACTCTTTTGCTTTATTTGTATTTTCATAAAAAAATTGTTCGGAATTCTCACGCTCGGGGTGATAAGGAATGTTTTATTCTCGCACCTCGACTTGATGGCGGCCGTTGCTAAATCTTACAAGTTGAGCAAGTAGTTAAAGATCCCATGTTGATTGTTATCTGCTAAGATATAAAAGGTTGTTTTTACGACTATTCTCGGAAACGGCTAGAGTAGAGATCGAAGCTCGGTCATCTCCCTTGAGAAGTAGCTTAATTGAGTCGCGGTTCGTATGTTCGGACAACGGAGAAGAATCACCGTTGATGATGAGCTGATGGGTCTGATATCCATGGAGAAATTAGGGATTTAGTTTTCTTCTTCTTCATCTATATGATTCATATGTTAAAAACTATGTCTTAAAAAAGAGTTCATAATTCATGCATTTTATGTATTTGAAATTACGTCTAAAAGAGGCTATTATGGATGCATGTCCCGTGTTGAACTAACTCAAGTCTAAAAGAGGGTTGAAATTAGGTTTGTCAACATGTTGGGTGGACCCTATGCCTAACTAATGCAACTCGAATATTTTACTGACCAAGTCGGATGCCTAAAATTGACCCGTTGGGTTGGGCATGAGACATCTGACCAGACCCTCTGGTTGGGTCAGTCCAAAAATAAGTCGGGTCAACTTGATATTATATGTATAGTATAAAAAGTAGGTGTTTTTAATGGGTTGGGTCAGGTTTTCGGGTTTGGTCGGGTGCACCATCAGGTTAGGTTAGGTCATATGCCATATTCATTGGGCTGCCAAATTTTGGCTCGGCCCAATCCGTTGACAGCCCTAACTGAAATTGGATGCCTTTCAAGTGTTCAATTTTTGTGTTAAAAGAAGATGTGATGTGACTAGCTAAGCTACAAAACTTAGTTTCATGTTAATGCAAATACATTGCCTAAATCTCCAAATAGAAGATTTGTAAATTCAAGTATTTGAAATGCCTGAATTTTAAATACTTCCCTCAAATCCAAATACCATCTCTCAAATGCACCCTTAAGATAAAAAAATTCATAATGGGAAGCAAAATGCTATACACCTCATACGTCTGGAGCAAAAGACAGAAGAATAAAGTGAATAAGTGATAGTAGTGATTTACAAAAAATTTGCAGCAAATAACCTAATTTTTTAAGCACTTAATTTTGTGATTGCAACTGCTAAGCCTATTCAGTGAGTTATAAACATAAAAGAGTTAAAACCCGCACACGAGATTTGTATTGCGGCACATCATTAAAAAAGAAAATTTATATTATTTTTTGGATCTGTGTCACATAGAATATAATGTAAGCCACTTAATTTGTAGACCTTGAAGTAAAAAGATCTTTGAGGTCGAAACTTGGCATAATAGATGATCTCTATTATCTGATTTGTCAGAGTCAATCATTGAATCAGATGATGACCTTTGACCATATTGAATCTGATAATGTTTTGTGTCAATGTTTGGTCTCTAAGATATTTCCATCATGATGTTCAAATCATACAACTTAGATGGTGTTGTTTCACGTTGCACAAATCCCAAAAATAACAATGTCTTTGTTTTTAACCATGTGCCCCAGTACAAATATCTTGAGCAAGTTTTAGCTCCCTAAAAGTAATTGTTCTTTTTTATTTATTGTCATCTGAAAAATATTTAATGAAATTATATTATTTTTATTTTTATCATGAGTATTTTTAAGTGTAGCCTATAGGTAGGATTGATATTTAAAAAAGGTTCATGATCTAATACAAGTTAAACAAATAGAAATATAAGAGTCAAGATATTTATTAAATTACTTATTAAGTCATTGTCAAAATTATTGTGGCCAAGAAATTTATTAAATTACTTATTAGGTCTTTTAAATTACTCATTGAGTCATTGTCAACAATTAGTTTGAAATGAACAAGATTAGGTAGAAGGATTTTGATGATTGGTTTTGATTTACGAGGATAATACACTCAGGATGTAAACTCTTATCCAATAGGAGGCTAATTGTGCAATAATCTAAGTACAAGGGATTTATTAAGGTTATTTTACATTTCGATGACGGGTATCCAAGCCTCTTAAAGGCACCCAACTATGTCTTTGGGCACGTGCAACAACCGCACATCAAATGTACTGGGTAAGTAAAGAGAAATTCTTGCGAGTGGCCAACAGGGGGTGACACTCGAAACCGGGGCTTTCACTTCTTCAAGTGTGATCCTCGCCATTGTACCAACCCTCCATTGGTTTGGTTAAGGTTATTATTATTATTATTATTATTATTATTATTTATTTATGAGTAATTCGGGTAAGCTGAAATTGCAAAGGTTTTATGGGCCATTTTAGTATTTTGACTTTCTATGATTATTCGATTAATTTGACAATATGCTTTTTTGTTGCATTAATCATAAATAATAATAATAATTATTGGGCTTCTCAGTAATGTTAGAAATTACCCATTTGAGAATTTACGATGGTTTTATTTCTCTTGTGACTTCCCTTTAGAGAGATTTAAAACTCTAGAATTATCATCCGAAAATGGAAATTACTCTATATAAAAGAATATGGTAAAAATTTTATAAAGTCTATGATTTGATTGATTTTCTAAGCTTTTTTTTGAGGATGCCATAAGGCACAACACACTAGGAGGGGACCCGCACAAAGGACAGGAATAGTCGTGGGGATTAGAACTCACGACCTGTACTTCCACAAGGGAAGAGGATACCACTCATACTAGTTGAGTTTTTAAAAAAAAAAAAATTGATGACAAAGAAATTTATTAAAAAACGCAAGCCACAAAATTTCAACATCGACCACGATGGACAAACCAGAGTAGACACCGAGAAAGGAGAGAGAGACACTGAGAAAGGAGAGAGAAACACTGATACCAGTTGAGCAATAGCTCAACTGGTGATTGATTTTCTATCTTAAGTCCATGTTATTTGGTATTTATGTTATACTAGATAATACATTTTAAGGAAATAATGTTAATAATATAATCTAGCATTATAAAAGTTGTAGATATAAGTTAAATATTTATATAAATTTATTTATTTATTTATTTATTTTTTCAATTTGAAGTTACTTGTAATTACCCGATTCTCTTGATCATCATTTAAACACTAAAAAGGTGTTTAAACTTTAAATGATCTCACACCATTTAATGGTTTAATATGTAGGCAAGCCATACCATCAAAGCGATAGATTATTCGTTCTAGGGCATTGGACCAAAAATGGCGTTATGAGGAGATTTGGACTATATAATTTGTGCACTCTATCAACCGTTGTTCTCATTTTTATAGTAGCCGATATTAAAATTCACCAATCGGATGGTTCTCATCCAGTTATATGCATTTTTTTGGCTAAAGACATATTCGAATAATGGATTACCTCTTGGATAATTTAGATTGACCAAAAATGTGCACCACATGGCAAAATAATAAGCCACCCTTCCTTAAACAAGAGACTTGAGTTTGAATTCCTCTTAAGGCCACCCTAGGGATTCATATGCCGCGTTGACCTGCCACGTGCTAATTTGGGGTGGGCAAGTGCCCGTGAGATTAGTCAGGTGCTCTAAGAGACCCATTATATATATATATATATATATATATATATATATATATATATATATATATATATATATATATATAAAATCACACTTCAAAGGTGTAAGATTAAAACTTTAATTTAAAGGTACATAATCATTAAACACCATTTTGGTGCATAAGCTCTTATATATATATATATATATATATATATATATATATATATATATTATAGATGTTTTTTTTTTTATAAGGGTTAAAGAAATTCATTAAAGAGAAACTTCTTCATAGACAATAGAGAGAATAGGAGGAGGGGTAGCCTTCACTCAAACTTGATCATAAATACAGTTCAAATCGAACTTGGAGAGAGCATCTGCAGTAAAATTGGCGCTTCTGCATATGTATTTACTTTCAAAGTAGGAGAAACCCAAGCTGAGGCCTTTAATGTCTCTGATAATGTAGCTGATATCCGATAGGTCCTCCTTGGCATGAATTGGGAGTCAGATTCGAGCACGACCCGAGTTAATCTAATGTCACGCGCAAGTAAGAGTCCATGATAAGCAGCTAAGGCTTCGCCCACGAGTGAGGAGTGCCCTTTCAAGCCACCAACAGCTTTAGCACCAATGACAACACCCTCATGATCTCTGATGACCACACCGATTCCAACAGCCTTAGTAGCTTGGATCCATGCACCGTCAACATTTATTTTGAAAAACTGCTCCGTAGGTGGTAGCCAATGGTCTGGAGCCGGCGTCCCAATTGCATAGATATTGGTAGAATTTGCCTCTTCAAACTCAATTACCACACGCATGACCGAGTAAACAGTTTTGACTAGGTTAATTGCCACTCCTTCATGAAAAAAAATCTTCACATTGTTTGGCACCTGGCTTCTCCATATTGCTTGCCAAATAATCCCGTCCAAATTGGAGCTAGACTCAGCGGGACGCGACGATTTACGCACCACTTGGCGAGCAAGGTGACAAGCACTTCGCACTAAACTTTCAATAGTGAGTACGAGCCCAAACTGAAGTATCATTATAGTGGTCAATGCTAAGAGGTATTCGAAGAATAGCATCTGCGTCTTCATCCATAAAAACCTCCTTTATAACCCTGGTGCTCTCCATTATCAAATCAGCCACTATGGTGATATTTGCCCCGTTATTCCGATATAGATGTTACAGATCCTATTTTATACCTCATTGGTACGCAAAAGGTGGCTATTGAATCAAAACAATGCAAAGTTATAAAGGCTATCTTTTCTAAAAGCATATTATTTTTTACTTTTTAAAGTTCAATATGATTCCTTTTTATTTCCATTTTTTTCCCTAGATCTAAATTGGTCCACCAACACAATTTGTAATGATTTGTGCATGGTCCAATTGTTATGGATGGTGGGAGGGACGTTAGCTGCCCCACGCTTGGATGTTACTTTATTAAAATATGCTTTCTTGTTATGTCATATGGCACACATTTATATGATCAATATAGTGATCAAGTTTAGGTACATAAATAAATTCGCTTCAGAAATATACAAAGAAAATAGTAATTTTGGATAATTTCAGAAAAAAGGGCAAAATTTTAAAATTAAAAATATAAGAAAGTAATAATAATTATAAGTTTTTTAAAAACATATATATGTTTAAAAGAAAATGAAACAATTTTTTTTGAAAAAATAGTTAAAACATGTTTTATTCGGAAAAAATGCGTTGTTTGTCACTATTGTATAGGTCATAATATTGACCATTATAAATTAAGAGCAACGACTAATATTAAATTGCATAAATTGGACAGCTTAAATATCTTATAATGTATAATTGCTAAGCAATTGTCCACTTCGGCTCACATCTTATACAATTAATGGTGTATGACAAGGATTTAGACCAATATAAATTGGCATATCGGGTGAGTCGTAGACAATACATATCGGAAATATTGGGTACATATCAGCCAAAATTGGCCGATATTTTAAATATATATTTTTTCTTTTTTCTAAGATTTAGAAAGAAATAATAAGATAATATAAAATTTCAAAAATATACATTTTGGATAATTTATCCGATTTAGTATCTGATATATAGCGGCTGATCTGGCCAATATTTAACTTATTTGACCCCATGCCAAATAAGGAATATATAATGTATCGGATGAAGCCTAATCTGAATATATCGGCCTATATGTATCGGATATGGCCTATATTTAAAAGCATGTGTATGAGCATTAAATACCAAAAGAGTTAGGTCCATTTTATAAGGACTACTAGTTGGGCCATTATAAAGATTACTCAAAAGCTCAAACTAGCATTCTTGACACTTGGTCCACATTTTAATGACCTTGGGACATCCCCTTGTTAATTGTTAGTCCTGTTTCCTCAACACCTGAAGATGCCTATACTTGAGAAATTATTTGTCAGGTCCATACAGCATGTGGGAGCACCATTGGTTAAGTATAGAAAGAGGATGCTGCCATGCTGGGTGGTCCTTCCCAATATCTCTTTAAAATTTTTAATAATCTATATATCTATTAGAAACTTTGAAAAAAAGAAAAAAAAAACACATAGAAAATCCTCCAGAAAACACATGTACCATTTTAATAACTATTTTAGAAACATTTTTAGCGTAAAGATAACTTGGTACCAAGTAACTTACCTAATCTCAAATTAGTTTGTTGTCACGTAGCGTTTAATCATATGATCGAGCGCCACATAAAAGAGCAACTCGATGATCATAGCCCTATTATAAAAATAAAATAAAAGCCATGCATATAAAATTGTGCACCACGGAAAATGAACGGTAAAATCACTAGGTAAGGTACCTGGTCTTTTATACCATGCTACCTTTATCTAATTACATACATACATATATATAAAGGGAGCCATTGTTTGCACACATTTTTCAAGTGATTGCACCGAATTTAAAGAAAAACTTTGTATTTTAGGGACATGTGATATGTAAAATTGCAATATGGGTTGTCTGATTTGAAGTTCATGATCAATAAATCCCTGGCACATAAAATTAGAGTAAAACACAATACTTGTCATATGATATATTGTAATCAACTGTTGAATTATATAATAGCCTTTGACTCCATTTAATCAAATGATGAAAATTATATTTTGTTCTAATCTTTTGCAATTTATATCTTTAAGTCACGGCCTTCAAATCAAACGGCTTAGATGGTGTTTTCACATAGCAAAAGTTGTCAAACTTGCAAGTCTTTCTTTTAAATTCGGTACAATCACTTGAAAAGCGTATGCAAGTAATGACTCCCATATATAAATTTTTAGCTTCTATAATAGTCTCTCAGCAGGTTGGGGTAATTTTGACACTTTCATGAAAAGTAAAAATGTATAAAATTTAAGAATTACTCTATAGTGCCTCTCCACTCATAATGGGTGGACAAGGTACTCTACACATATGTGTAACTTGGTGATATTCTAGAACTTTAAATACATAAAAATTCGTGCACATCATAAAGTCAAGACACTTCTATAGACTGTTTTACAGCTCATAATAGATAGACGCCCATTGTAGACTAACTCAAAATTTAACCAATCGCTTTTGTTATAGTAAACAAAAAAATTGAAGATAAACACCTATATTTATCTTTAATAAAGTGGGAATGCACCCAGAATTTTCCAAATTCTTGCCACATTTAAATTGTCATAAGTGGAATAACTTTGTATTCATAAGTGGAATACCAGATGTTACGGGGTAACTTTTTTTTCGACGCCCGTGCGGCGCCTCACTGCTGCTACAGTGAGGCCATCATAACTCAGATACCAGTTTATCACAAAGCATAATCTAACATTGTTTATCGCGCTCGTGCAACATCTCGCTGCCGCGCACAATAAGACAAACTTATCCAACCATCACTCTGATACTACCAGTTTAGAGGACGGGAACTCTCGTGTCATGGTTGTCTTCACTCGAGGCAAACCCTCTCAATGCATCGTATCTACCCGCAATACGTATGCCAGCACCTCAGTGCCACGTGGCCTGTCTAGCTTCACCCTGTGCAGTACACTAGTCCCTCGCTTCAGATAGTGGCATGCATCTTTTCATGCCATTCAAGCCAATCATCGTGTGTGGCCCACGCGACCAGGACACTTAGAGTAGTATGCAGCTCTTCATATTATCCAAACTAAGCATCGTGTATGATCAACACACTTCTGCATCAGGCCCTCATCAAAGAGATTACTCTTTGATGTAATCTCTTTTGATTCAATGCAATTAGAATCTCTTGTTCCTTGAAAGAGAAATAAATATAATAAAAATAAGAAATCATCTACCTCAAGATCACCATATGAATTCAACTCTATCCATCTCATGATTCGAACTTTTTTCCATTCAGTTTAGGATCCAGGCTCTTCCCCCACGAAAAAACTGTTAGATTGTCTTAAATCATACAATGAAGATTATTTTTTGTCCCAATCTTTCATACAATAAATTTCGAGATCACGGCCCATCTATCACATGGTCACGTGGTGATTTCCCAGGGCACACATCCCCAAAAGTGATTATTGATTCTATTGCTGTGTAGTCCAATCCAACATTGTGCTCTTTCATATGGACGATCTAGATCGGTGGACTCCAAGAGGATAGCTCCTAGAGGACGTAGGGTTAACTGTTGACCAGTTTCTACCATCAATTATTCATGGGGGACTTCATACACGTGCACTGCATGTGCCAGCAACTTGCTACCCTTTGAATTGGAAAACCCCCAAGACCTCGACGGCCATTTCTACAAAATTAACAAGATTTTGGTAGGCATGTTACCACCTCGAGATTCACAACATAGACCTACACGGATTTAATGGATGTTAAGAATCCGTTCCTGTCCCAAAATTTGATCCTACAGAGGAATGAGATTGGCCCGTGCATTGTTAGCAGAACACAGAAAATCCGTGACCAGAATACAAACTCTGGTCAGTGTACTGCCTACAAACTGAGCTGTGAAGATACAATAGATTACCTGTATTTACAATCCACGGTTCTTGCTTCTCAACCCAGTTTTCACATGGTTCAACAATTGACTGCTTTGATTCAGATGGTGGAGACTTTTTTCACCTCAATATTCCACAATTTGGATCTTGAGATCATCGCCCTACTCTCAGAGGGTGCGATTTTGATTCCACAGTGCACATATCCGAAAAAGTGAATATGATCATGACATATCAAACATGTTTTCTGGATCACTATTTGAGAAGTGTGCAATGTGGAATCAAAATCTGACCGAGGGATGGTAGACCTATGATCTCAAGAGTCATTTTATGGAACATTAGAGTGAAAAAAGATCTCAATTGTGTCAATCAAAACAGTCAGATGTAGAAGCAAATAGTATGCAAAACTTGGGTTGAAATAAAGGCAGCGCAAATTCCAAATACGCAACTGAATCACACTAATCTGCACACTATGCGCATAGATCACTAACGTCACACTTCAAACCAGAAGCGTCCCTTGCAGCGCGAGCCGCGAAATGAGAAACAGACAAAATCCCATCTCTAATCCTCTCGGCACAGCCAAGTGACCTAATAGACTGCGCACTGATAGCGTAGATTAGATACAACGTGAAAGAATCGCTAAAGTACGCCTATTTGGTATAAAATGTTAACCATCCCATTTTATGCAGCAGTATAAACGAAGAGATAGGCAATTAATTCAATCGCACCAACCAGCCAAAAGAATAGTAATAAAAATCCATCAAAAAAGAGAAAAAAACGACAAGAAACAAAAGAAAAAGAAAAAAAATCTCCCTTATATCAGCGGCCCCCTCCTCTACATTGCAGCTCTCTATCAATCGGATCGACGGAGAAGCGAAGAGGGAAACCAAACGATGGTGGCGACGAGGCGTAGCGGATCTCTATGCAGTAACAGCGGCAAGAGATCGTCTCCATCTCCTGATAAACCCTCGTCTCCAAAACGCCTAAAGGTCATTGAAAAAAGAAGTTTTTTAGATTTTTATTTCGATTTTCTATACTTTTGCATCTTTGATTTGTTGTTTCTCGTTCTTCTCAGGGTGGAGATTTTGCGGCAGAGAAATCAACGGTGGCGGCGGCAGAATCGACGGAGAATTCCAAGGAATTGCCGTTGCCTCCTGCATCAGATCGTCAGGAATGCGCTCCTCTTGATCCCCCGAGCTCAGCCGTTGATTCGATGGAAGGCGAGAAAGGGGAAAGCGGACCAGGGACGGCCGCGATGCCGGTTTCGATTCCAACCGCCGAGGGTAAGCGGTTGTCCATTTTTGATCTGTTCCCTTTTTATCTTTCGTCTCTTTAAATGCAGTGGTTCGTGATTTTGATTTCTGGGTTTTTGATTAATTGGAAGGATCTTCGCCGATGGTGGATGATAAACCAAAGAGTTTTTGTTCGCATCCGAAACAGACGGGGAATGGAGATGGGTCGGGTGAATGGTGCAAGCTGCTGTCGCAGTATTCCAAGGTAATCCCCTTGATTTCAGAGGCTTTTCTTTAGATTTAGTTATTTGTCTTTTATTTCTTTGTTTTTGGGATTCTTTGATTTGGTTTTGCTAATCGATGAGGAATTCATGTCGGTTTTTTGGGCAATTGACCATAAAGATTGGATTTTTACTATTTGTTTATGTAGATTCTTCTTAATTTTAGGTAGATAGTTTACATGGTCGGAGTTTTTTCCCCTATAGTGTAAGGATTTGAGAGTTGAGAAAGAGGGGGCGGGGGGAATAGGAATTCTGGGTTCTTTTCTCCATCATTTTTTTAGGTTACGATTACGATATAGGCTTCATTGATTATAAGTATTTTTTCAGAAAATGATATTGGTGAGTGGATTTTTCGGCAATGCAGTCACATATTCTTTCCGGTTTGCTGATTTTTTTTTGTTTTTTTAAATTTATTATTCTGAGAGGTGTGCCTTTAGCTTTGACCAAAACAAGAAAAAGAAAGAAAAAAGACATTTTTTTCACATGCGGAAGTGGTTCATAATTTGCTTGGTACTCATACTGTACAATTAGTTATATTTAGAAATATCAAATTTAATTGGATTCATTTAAGGTTTATGCTATATATCTCAGTGCTTGGTTGTTGAACTGTTACCGTCCACTTATGTCAATTGACCTTTTGTGCCACTCAGAGAATCATTAAATAGGCCAATCTGTGTTATATTTGCTCTGTTTGAATGCATCACTCATTTGGCACTTCTCATTTTTGGCTTTGTGAACAAATATATTTCTTTATTGCATTTATTATGCACAAGGCATATAATATCATCCATTTGATACCCGCCTTACCTAATAAGTGTTGTTGTTTTGGGCCTGATGATACTATTCATATCTTTGCGGAACTTGCATTGCTTTAGTCCTTAATGCATGCATTAAAGGTGTACATGCCCTTTATTATCTATGCTCAAGGAAAGCGAGGAGAATTCTCTTTAGGCATTCCTTGGAGTGGGTGGTCTTAGATGTAATAGTCACTAAGGGTGAAATTTTGCTGGTCTGAGATATTAAGGACGTGGCAAAGCGGGATCTAATAGCGGGCAGCTGTCAATTTCTGTAAAATTTCAGAGTAATAGAGATAATTTTATATGGGCGTTAGTGTATGCGCCCAACGATCCAGCTCTCAGACAGGATTATTGGAAAGAGTTGCTCTCGGTCAAAGTGAGGCAGTTGATCCTGTGAGTTGTTGATGAGGATTTTGTTGGAATTCATTTTATGCATGAGGAAACTGGGCGACCTAGAATCACCTGCAGCATGAGGGTCACAGATTTCATGTTGACAGCGGAGCTTCTGGACTTACCAATCGGGTGTGAGGGGGGGGGGGTTCTATATACTTGGTCCAACGGCATGATTACCCAGTTCAATGCCGACTCGATCGGTTTATCTGTTTGCAGGATTGTGAGGAACATTTTCCAATTACCAAGACTGTTGGAGTGGTCAGTACTCAGCACCACTTTAGACCATATCCTCGTAGTTTTTTTGTTCAACTGAGCGATGCGAACCAAGACCATTCCGGTCTGAGAAAGCTTGGCTTAGTGGTGATTCCCTGTGGAGATGGTCTCTTCGAAGTGGAGTTAATTGCATTGAAATGTTCTGAAGAGTTTGTTTCTACGAATGAGCTAAATGAAAAGGGCGGCTAGTCTAGGGTTTGTCCAAGATTTTGAAGTGTCACCTCAGCTGGAGGCCATTACCGATTTGCAGTTCGCAGTCGATTCCATCCTATTTTGTGATGCGACCAGGGCCAATCTTTTCAATGTCGAGTTAGTCAAGCGATTCGAAGCAGTCACGGGTCAAAAAGTGAATGTAAAAAAACTTTGTTTAGAGAGTGGTCTGCTGGCAGAGCTGGCTTCTTATTTTGGTTGTAGGGTGGGTGGCCTCCCTTCAACTTATCTTGGTATGCGTCTTTGTATTGGCAAACTGCCAATGGAGGCTTGGGATCCTGTAGTTGAAAGAATGGAAATAAGCTGGCCATCTGTAAAGGGAAGCTTCTTTCCTTTGGTGGAGTATTAACCCTTATAAAGGTGACGTTATTTAATCTGCCTGTTTATCACTTACCTATGTTCCAATGCCCCCGCGGGTGGGTTGGGGGGTTGCAAGTAGACTTGAAATTCTGATGAAGAATATCTTATGGAGTGGAGGTGAAGAAAAAAAATTTAATCAACTGGGACTTGGCTTGTTTTTCCAAAAGAGGAGGGAGGACTGGATATACGAAGAATAAAACAGTTTAATAAAGCTTTATTAGGGAAGTAGTTGTGGAGACTTAATGTGGATCGGGAGACACTACGGGCCACGGCCATATTCAAAATATGAGGTTTCTAGGAGTGGATGGGATGCTTGGATGGTAGGTTTGCAGCGCGCTTGCGCTTGGTGGAAAGGATTAATTTCGGTGCTGGTCCCGTTCTGGTGTTGTGCCCATTTCAGTTTGGGTAAAGGGGATGTGATTCGGCTTTGGGATGATAGGTGGATTTCTGAATTCCCCTTGGAAAGAAGCTTTAAGAGGCAGTACCAATTTTCAAATAATAAATTGGCTGTTGTTCGTGATTGCATTGATCTATCCTCTGGCAAGACTAAGAAATCTTAAGGAGGAATGTGTGAACCCTGCTGAGTTGCTGAGTGTATTGAACTCAAACCTGGTTGAAATCAGAATGAGGACTGCCGCAGATGGAGCAATTGCACTGAATGGATTTCTTCAGTAAGTTTTTTTACAATAATCCGACCAAAAGGCCTCCAATTGGCCAGAACGTACCAGCATTTAGAACTAAAGGCACTGATTTTTATGGTATTATTTATATGGTGTTCAGTGTGGAATAAAATCAAAACAGTCGATACACTGATTTTTAGGGGAATGTCTATCTCAAAAAGGTGTAATGTGCAATCACAATGTAGAATAGCAGCCAATCTTATCCTTATCAGTTGTCCTGCAGGCTGCAGCCCGTTACATATGTAATGTGCAATCCAAATGTAGAATAGCGGCCAATCTTATCCTTATCAGTTGTCCTGCAGGCTGCAGCCCGTCACTTTGATGGGTGGTATACTGTACTCGTGTATGGATGTTCTCACCAATTCTTTCTTGCCTACGATTAGTCCAAGAGTTAAATGCTTTGTCAAGCTGATGTCAATAGCCAACTTCTGATCTATTTGGTTGGAGAGGAATGGAAGAGTGTTTGAAGGATCCTGGAACCCAATCAAGAGGTGATAAAGGCAGCTGTCAGGTGTGGTTCTTTCCTGGGGAGCTCTATCAAAACCTTTCAGTGGCCATACCTTTACTGATTTACAGGTTTTTTTTGGTCTTTTTGTATTGCTGAATGAGGGCTGGGTTGTGCTTGAGTCGTGTCGTTATTGCCCTTTTATTTTCCTTTTATTTTTGGGGCCGTTTTAATCCTCCTAAGCTCTTTGTTTACGTCTGACTTTGGATGTTCCTTCAGTGAAAAAAATCATCTTACCAATAAAACAAGAAGAAGAATGGTGATTAGAGAAGAGGATGATATGCAGTCTCTGAAGGACTTAATTTGAAATTGAAGTGTGGTTAGCAAGTCTTGGCGTGGCAATAGCAGCTCCCTAAATATAAATGTTTTGGTTAAAAAATTCATCCAATTGTCACATGTGCCTCCAGTCTGAACCATCCAATTAATGAACCACATCCCGGATTGGCCATAGTTCAAGGGAACATGAAAATCACACTGTCCAACCATCCTAACTGTCCAATCAACAGGAATTTTATGAACAACTTAATAAAATCTCAATCAAACAATCTTTGACAGTTTTTTGGTACAATTTTGGGACTATGCTTAGACCAGGAGGTGCTCGGTTGATTCGACGGTTCAAATGAATGGGCAATGTGCCAATTACACAATCAGAGTTAGGTACAGGGAATTTTCCCATGTTTGAGCATACATGATTATAGCTTCTCTCCTTTTTGGATATATTTACATATATATGCAGGTAATATTAATCATTTATTTAGGTTCCCCTTATCTTTTCCTTTCTTATTTTTGTCCATTTTCTATTATTTTACAACCAAACAGTACTCTTATTGTCTAATAATCATATCGAGATGCTACGAATTGGTTTTAGGATGAAAAAAAATATTTTGTCCCCAATATTCTAATCCTTGCTTATATATTTGGATCTTTAAAAATATTAATAAAAAATTCCCGCATGGTCTAATTAATAATGCACAAAATTCAAACATCATTTATTGCAGAATCCACACGTTTCAATCTGCAGTTCCATATTCACAATCGGTGGGGGCTCAAAATGTAACTTGTCTTTGAAAGATCCTACCATCAGTGGAACTCTTTGCAAGCTCAAACGTTTTCAGGTACTATTTGAATAGGCTTTCTATTATAGATTGTCATCGTCTTTTGAGTTGGAATATGGGTCCTGGAGTAGTAATTTTTTTTTGTATCTCCTCTATGTATATATAGTATAATACTCTTTGGTTGTTGACATGGTCAGTGTGATGGAGGTGACGTTTCCATGCTCGAGACCACAGGGAGCAAAGGGTCCGTGAAAGTAAATGGGAAAATTGTCAAGAAGGCCGCCAGTGTTCTCCTGACACCTGGGGATGAGGTTCTTTTCAGTTCGCCTGGGAACCATGCTTATGTATCCTTTTTGAATTATTGTATATTCCAAGGCGTCATGTATCACCCAATATGTATTGGATTTTGATTTTGGCAATGGGATATCTTACCTAGATTGTTCATATCATAGTTACCTATAGACCCTTTTCACTATATCAAACCAGTCCCTATGTGTACGAGTACTGGGGACTGGGATGAAATGTTTTCAGAAACACGTTTCAATATATAACTGAAGCCCGTTTCATTTTATGCAGAAAGAAAATTTTATTTAGAAGAAATTCATTACAATTTATATATAGAAACTTGTTTCTATTTAAAGAATTCCTACTTGATTGATACTGCTGGCTCCTAAATATGAAACTAGTTTCGTCCTTCTACGTAGCAATTTTTTAGAGCAATGATTAGTTTAAAATCTGACTTTCACAGATTTTTTAGGGACATTGAATTTTTTTTTTTTTATAAATCATGAAATCATGAAATGAGCTTTGTGCATATGTGATTGGAAATTATATGTACATTTTTTGTATGTTCGTAATGATATTTTTCAATGAGTGATTGAGATAATACATTATATTATATATACTGCTAATAGATAAATTTAATGATTTACTTTCTCACCCATTGATAGATTGGTTTAATAATCATGTGTATAAACTTTAACATTTGAAAATGTATATATTGATTCATACAATATAGTTGTCACATAATTACACAAAAGAGGTACTAATGCTATATCAATGCCATATGCATGTCGTATCCATTTCGCATATGTTGGACAAATAGTATTTCGCATATGTTGGACTAATAGTATTTCTATGATGAATCCCTCTCGTTCAAATTATCTTTCGTATCTATAACCCATCTATTTCGTTTCTATTTGGTGCTTATAACGTATCTATTTCATTCCTATTTGGTACTTATAACATATCTATTTCGTTCTATTTGATACTTATAATGTATCTTTCGTTTCTATGTTGTACCATCATCGTACCAAAGACATATCAATAAAACACCGAACCTCTTTTCACCCAAACGTACGTACCCGCACCCATACTGACTATGGTTGGTCTTTGTTATCCTTTCCCCATAATTTCAATATTATTATTATCTTAGTAAATAGACCTCTTTGTATTGGTATATGGGAGTCTCTGACGCATGCTCCAATTTACATGTTATAATCTTTGATCCCTGTTTTACTGATTAAACTTTGATTGATCACATGAGATTTTACTATTTGTTGAAAAAATTTCCTTAATTGCTCTTCGATCAGATTTTTCAGCTACTTTCAAATGAAGATGCATCTCCATCTTCAGTACCTTCATCAGTTGTTGGCATGGTTGAAGCCCAGAGTGGTTCCGTCAAAGGCATCCACTTTGAAGCAAGGTCCGGAGATCCTTCAGCTGTGGCTGGAGCGTCTATATTAGCATCTCTATCCAATCTGCGGCAAGATTTATCGGTTTTATCACCCCCTACACAAAATGCCGATGAAACCCAACAAGGGATGGAGATCCCTTCTCTACCTCCTGCTTGTGATGCATCTAGCAGATGTTCTCCAGATATGGATCTAGGTGCTGCAGAAAGAAAAGGTGGCACTGATGGTGAGAAAGCTGCTGCGGTTCTTCCTTCCGACATTGGAGCAACTGCCGAAAACCTTAATCTCGACAATGTGGGGCACGATTCTGGCATAGAGGCAGATATTGTAAAAATATCAGGGATGAATGATTCATTCAGACCCATTTTGCGGATGTTGGCTGGATCAAGTAGCGACCTGGATTTGGGCAAAAGCATCTTTAAACAGGTGTTAGATGAGAGAAAGGAAATGACAAGGGATTCACAGGCAGCAACAACTTCGGGTACGCCTGGTAAATGCGCTGCATTCAAGGAAGAATTACTAGCAGGAATTATTGATGGGAGAGAAATCCCAGTCTCTTTTGACAATTTCCCTTACTATCTCAGGTATAGATCTTCCTTTTGTCTGTCCCCTTTTTTATGCTCTTTTCTTCTTTCTTTTTTTCTTTCCCCAATAATTTCACCATCTTCTTTTATTATTCCATTAAATTGATTGATTACATGTTACACATTGTGCCTTTCTCTGCAATAGGGCAATTCAGTTGACCATGTAAGACAGCTTGTTAGCTCTCAGAATGCTCATCTATCCCTCATGGACTTCTTTTTGTGACAGGACTTTTGGTAGTATAAATTTCCTCTTTCAATTTTAGTTAAGATGCTACAACTTTATCTATGAATAACCAGTAATATTTCTAGAACTAAACAAAATTTGTAGGATCATCCCTTGTTTCAAGTGCTTCTTGCTTGATGTGGATCGTTTCAGATAGATACATGCAACTTTGGAAAGTGGGTTCTTACACGTTGCTACTGGATATTTTTCAACTAAAATCCTTCTCTGTACAACTATCACTTATATGTATATGTACCTGAGAAGGTACATATTTAGGAATGCTAATGTCACTACCTTTATCGTAAATGGGCACCTGTATGCTGTCATTTTCCAATCACTTTAGATCATTTCGATAAACTTTAAAATACATGCAATTAATATTCTGTGACTTTTCCTATATTTTCAATTTCTTCTCAAAATATTATATAAGGCAGGAACAGTTCAACCTTCTGTCCAAGCTAGAAATAGGAAAATTCTTGTTCATTACATTAGAAATTCAAAAAGTGCATGTCACGACAACAAACTTTGGGTAGGTCGTTACATGGTTGAACTTTTAAGATTTAAGAAAAAACTGGTGATGATATTATCTTCCTTCTGTGGATTAGGTTTCTAACTTGAAAGTCCTGTTAATGCTGAGCTCATGTAAACATTAACATTTAGCACATCAATGGAAGTTTCCCTTTTTCCCAGAGAAGTATCATAGGAGAGACTAATGGTTTATCCCGGGGAAATATCATCTTTTTGGCCTAGTTGCGAGGATACCATGATGGAGGGCTTCTATATAAGGCAATACACACTAGATAGTTAGTCTTTATTTTTTATTTTAATCACAGTAACAACATAATTTCATCAAAGAAAACTAAACTACAACGGACCAACGAAGCGCAGTGAGATGCTTTGCCAGAGAGAAAAAGAAACAGGAACAAGAACAAACAAAAGAAAAAACACACAGAAAGGCAAGAAAATCACATATCACATGAAGAGAGGTCACTATGGTGGTCTAATACGCTCCCATTCGAGTAGGGGTATCAGTGGCTGACATTCTCTCACCTGAACCTTCCGACATACACCACCAACAGAGGTCCTCGATAATCACGTCAAACACAAATCTAAAGTGTAAAATTTGTTATTCGTTTATTCCTTCTTTCCAGATTTCGCAGATTATTGCCATTGGCAATATTCCAGATGGTACTCACAATTCGATCAGGTCGGCAAACCAGCCATCCAGGGAGTACTGAGGCCCATCTATCCCTGACACCCACTGATCCAAATCTTCTAAAAAATCTATCCCAAATCTTGCTCACGAAACCACATTGCAGGAACAAATGTTCCACAAATTCTTCTACTCCATAAAAACTACATTCAGCTGGAATGCTCATTCCCTGCTCTCTTAGCTGGACACAAGTTATTACACTTCCCCATGCCACCTCCCACACAGAATCTTGACTTTTAAGAGGGGCTGTGTTCTTTCATACTCTCACTCGATGGTATCCTGTAGGACCTATAAAATGGCCTAACCGAGAACTTGCCTTTCTTCTTCCTAATCCACACCGCACTATCTCCATTACTTCCTATTCCTTCCCAAGATTTCAGCTCTAACAACAATCTTGAAAACTCTCTAATTTCCACATCTCCCAACTTCTCTTGCATATGAATATTCCATAGAATGTTTGTAGCATCTCTTGCACCAAACCTCTGCAGTCACTGTCTCTACCAGTTGGAATTGATCTACATTAGTCTAGATCAGCCTTTAAACAATTTCACATACCGATCCTATGGGAGTGTTAAGCATAGGAAATGCTAGACAAACCTGATACTTTATATAAGAATTTCGTTCAAACCAATTTAGATTCTAGCCTTTCATTGTTCAAGTAACATCAGACTCTTGCAATGACGAATCAATATCTAACTTATGTGAAATAGTAGAAAGCAACTTATAAACTCACAAAAGCAACTCTAATAATGAGGAGTCAATTTTTTTAATATTTTTACATACAATAAATAGTGACCGACTCTCCTGACCGCCTGTTTAAATGATGGTATTCCATCAATGGTTTAAGATGTGGGTAATCCACACCGTAAAAGTGATAGATCATATATTGAATTGCAATGAGTCCGAAATTAATTTTTTTGAGAGATTTGAACCATCCTATCTGTGCACTCTACTTCCAACTATTTTTCTTAGCTTAGTGGCTGATATTAACTAGTGATGGATTGCCACTTGGGCAATTTAGATTTATCATAAATGTGTGCCACATGTCATAATAGTAAACGATACTTACAATGGTGTGAGATTGAAATTTCTAATTTAATGGTGGAAGATCGTTTAATCACCATTTGGTGTTTAATTGTCGGTCGAGAGCCATTTTCCCTAAGAAATATGATACAAAATTTGACAATTTCTTTTCTACATAACCCAAATGATATGCAAATTTTGACATATTTAAAAGGTCAAACCAAATAGCAGTTTAAGTAATATATATTTCTAAACTCCCAAAACATTGACATGGTAACTAGTTTATATAGCAATTTTGAAATATTTTGAATTTATTTTCTTTTTAATTGGTTATATATGCAAAATAGGGTTTATAAAATTTCATTCTAAAAGATTTTTTTTTTCAAAATTATTTATTATTTATTTTAAATTTACTTTCTTACTTATAAACTTTACTTATTATACTATTAATGACACAAATATGATACTCACTGAATTCCTTTATGAGCTTAACTTCTAATTTTTTTTTTTTTAAATTCATTAATTTGAATTTTCACAATGGATGTCATTTAATCCCTTTTAATCAATTATCATTTTTAAATTTTTTTCTCTCTTCGGATTCTTGTGCATATTATGGTTTTTTTTGCTTGTGTGTTTGTGTGTATATATGTGTGTGTGTGTGTGTGTGTGTGTATATATATGGATAACGATTATGTACACAAGCGGGCACAATGAGCGTATCCCAATGGTCAACGTGGAGCTCCATGTGGCACCCAAAACATTATTTTGGTGCCATGTGGAGCAAGGTTGTTATGTTTATGGTGCGGGACAAACGTTAAAACCCTAATGAATGCGAATTGGGATTAACTTCAGATTAAATTGAATAGCGGAAATATTCGAAATCACTAGAACACATAAAATAGTTTAATGAACTTAATTAAAAACAACTAGAATAATTCCATTTTAGCGTTCCCATGCATTAAGATTTCCTGATCTAGAAAAACGGCTTCGATGAAGGAACTTGAGTTTCGATCTAGTTTAGTGCACCAAGCGATAATGATGGTATCGTCTCTGGACTCTAGGATTTGAAGGATTAGAGCTCGAAGGATTAACTCAATCAAAAGGGGGAAGATAAAAAGAAATCAATTAATAAGAGTTTGGGTTTTGATTTTATCAAAGTAAGGGGAACTATTACTTGACAATAATTAAAGAAATGATAGAAGAGAAAGATAGGATTCCAAGGCTTAACACCAAGGGTTCCGAGGCTTCACACCAAGGCTGTACGTCAGCTTCATACCAAGTCGCATGAGAAATGAAGATTCACTCAAGTTTTGAAAGATTCACTCTTTCGGTTGAAAACTTTTCACAAGCCTTCTAGGGTTTGTACAAAGCAAACTCTCAATTTTCATTCATTAATAATCATTCCCTATTACAAAGTTTTAAGGACCTTTTATAGTAGGCCTCAAAGAAAAAATAAAAGAAAACCCTAAAATAAATAAGCACTAAAAAAGACAAGTTTGCCCATAAAAAATAAATTGTCTTTTGGCGGATTTGATTCACGCAACAAATCGATCGATCGATTTATGAAGTTATAAATCACTTGAAGTCTCTGTTCACTTTCGATCGATCAAAAATTTAGAATCGATTGATTGATTGATAAAAGAATTCGCCAAAAGCTCTGAAGCCTATGGCCTCAATCGATCGATCGAGTCTCTAGGATCGATCGATCAATCGAAACATGCCCAAAACCTTTAGCTTTCTCCAGTTCTTCAATTCCGAATCCTCTTCTGTTTCTTCCGACGCTAGAGAAACCTTTTGCGGCCCAAATCTGACGCCCTTGAACTTGATGTCCCCATCAGTTTAGATCAATTATTTATTTATTTAATATTTCAAAAACTGATCACTATGTTTTTTTAGCCTTGACATTTAGACCATTGAAATCAGTCAATGTATTGACCTTTGCCTTAAACAAATGTCTTTTGATTTTTTTATATATATAGAATTGATCTAAACAATGCACCCCAGCTCCACATGACACTCAAACAATATTTTGGGTGACATGTGGAGCTCCACATAGACCATTGGGGCATGTGCACCGTACACCATTGGGGTACGCAACCCTTTTCCATATATATATATATATATATATATATATATATATATATATATATAGATAGATAGATAGATAGATAGACACTTGACTTTGTGAAGATAAGAGGGTTAGAATATTAGGTTTAGGGCTAAATTAGGTGATGATGATGAGGGAGGGAGAGCATCAAGGATCTGCCATGAGCCCTTATTTGTTTGCCTTGGTCATGGACGTGTTAACCATAGATATGCAAGAAGAGATCCCGTGGTGCATGTTATTTGTGGATAACCTAGTATTAATTGCCTAAACAAGGAATGAAATAAAGATAATTTGGAATTATAGAAAAAAACTTTAGAGTCGAGGGATTTCAACATTAGCCGGCAAAGATAAAATACATGGAATACAAATTTAGTGAACATGATAGCCTGGAGGAGGACTTAGTTACAATAGAAAATCATTTAGTGCCACATTGCCCTAAATTTTGCTACTTAGGCCCTACTCTACAATTAGATGAGGGATTTGAAGAGGACGCTTTAAATAGGATTAATGCAGGTTGGATGAAATGAGGGCAAGCTAATAGAGTATTGTGCGACCCAAGAGTCCACTTAGATTGAAGGGACGTTTTTGTAGACGGCAGTTAGACCTATCATATTATATGGTGCAAACTGTTGGGCTACCAAAAAGCGACAAGATATCACATGTGGCCGAGATGTGTATTTTGAGATGGATCTGTGGAGTAACAAGAAAGGATGAAATACGAAATGAGTACATAAGGGATAATTTGTGAGTCGAACCTATTAAAGATCAAATTAATTATGTAGCTTGTGGTGTGATGCGAGAACTTACTAAATGCAATGCTAGGGCTGAGATTAGGATTAAAATTAATTCAAACAATTAATAAATAACAATTTCTTATAACAAATTATCACGAAAATTCTAGAAATCCAATTAGATGTTTAATTCCAGCCCAAAATAGCATTACTTTCGTGTTCGTTCCCTATCGCGGATCTAGAAGACTAGGGTTCTTATGAATGGTTAGATCCTCCGATAGTTCTCGCAAGCGGGTTCTCTCGATACTAAACGAAAATAAAAGACTAATAAAATTAATGATGAACAAAATATTGATTTAGGGCTTTTATGAGATCAATAAAATAATTAGGATTACGCTACTTATGCAGACCGTAAATCCAAAGAAGATAGAGATGAAAGAAGAGTTGGCCTCGCACTAAACCGCAAGCGGGAATCGAAGAATCGCTCTCCGTTTTGAGAGAATCACACCCTCACGAACGTTTAGAACTCTCAATTTTACATAAGCAATTTTCATTAACGAAAAAGTAATAATAAAAGTGTTTACAAGCCTTTAAATAGGCTAACAAATGCATAAAATTAGAAATCCTAGTATAACTCTAATTCCTAATAAAAGAAATATCCTAATTCTTCTAAAACAATGAAATCCTAAAACAATAAGGAAACTAGTCCTATTTCTAATAAAAGAAACAACTCTTATTTTATAAAATAAAATAATAAAAGAGACTAATCCTAATTCAATTAGGATTCTTGAAATTCGTCACTTTATGTGCAACTTTCGAAAACTGACCATAACTTCTTCAATACTTGTCGGAATTGCACGTTTTTTGACCCGTTGGAAGGCTACTTCGATAAGCTTTCAAATATGACCAATTTCGCATCAATTCCACTTCGTTTGACACTTCAAAATAGGCCAAACATAAAAGTGACGGGATTGAAAGTTGAAGACCCTAATAAATTTTGAATTTTCTTCTTTTTGATCAAACGAGTCTTTAACGGGCCTTTTTTTAAAAACCCATTCATGGGTCCATTTTCTATTTTGACATCTCCTCTTTATCCGACCACAATTTAAACAGGTGGATCTAAAATTCGCATTAATCCCCTCTACTTCGAAAAAGTTCGACTTCGAACTTTGGTTGGCATGGAATTTCACGGTTGCGTTCACAGACAATATATAGGAAACCTCGATCGGAAGCAGCTTGAGTCGGATGCCCCCATCAACTCTCCCCGGGTTAGAAGGATGCATTCCCGATGAATACTGATTGTCATAGAGCTCCAAGAGATCCGGGTCAATCTGTTGAAACTCTTGTGTAATCCACGTGTTCTCTGAATCACTCTTGTTCTTCTACTTGACCAAATACTTCTGAAGTCCCCCTTGGTTGGTGGACACAATCTGATCTTTTAGTACATTTTCGATGATCTTACGAGTTTGTCAAGTAGGTGGGGGTAATGGTGTGGGTAGGGAAATTATTGGGTCATCGTTTGTAGAAGGCTCAAAGGGGTTAGCAGGGATGGTTGAAGGGCCATGGAATGGAACAAGGTTCTCCACATTAAAAGTCGTGCTAATCCCCAATTCTGATGGAAGATCTAAGATATAAGCATTAGAACTGGCACGCTTCAAGATCTGATAGGGTCCAACATCACGAGCTTGTAACTTCTTTGCAACTCCTTGAGGGAATCGTGCGGGTCTATTCCGAACCATCACAAAATCACCCTCTTGAAATTCTTTGAACCGTCGATGAGATCTGCAGAGAACTTTTATTTTTAATTAATTAAATTAATTTTAATCTCAACCCTAACATTGCATTTAGTAAGTTCCCTCATCAAATTGGTATCAAAGCGTCAATTTAGTTTTAGGGTTTATTTAAAAAAAAAAAATTCATTATTTCAGATCTGTCTGGCTTTTGTCCGAAAATTTTTATCTGACTTTTGTCTGAAAATCTTCATCTGACTTTTTGTCTACAATTTTCGTCTGGCTTTTGTCTACATTTTTTGTCTGTCTTTATCTGATTATTTAAAAAAAAAATAAATTTAGTTTAGCGTTTGTCTAACTTTTGTCGTGCATCACTTCGTTTCATAATTGCATGTCATTTCAATCTTATTGCATTTTATTTCATTAGTGTGCATGTCTAGTGTTTGACAAAAGTTCTCATCCATTGTTGGTTCATAGTGTTTATCTTTTCTAGTATTGTGTCTGAGTTGTGTTTGTGTCAAATATCATGTATGAGTCACTTACATGTCATTGTGAATTCCTTACCCGTCATGAAAGGGTACTAGCCGAACAAGGAAACCACTACACTCCAAATTCTTGGCAAAGTCCCAAAAATCGTGATGAGACTAGAGTTAGGGGATACCCTCATCATCGTGAACCCTAGTACGACCTTGCCGAGAATATTCTCAAATCTATTCGGAATGAGGTTCCAAATTTTGAGGGATGGTTAAACCCCAAAACCTTCGTAGAGTGGTTGTCTAGTGTAGAAGAATATTTTGATTGGTATGGCGTACCAAATGAGTACAAAATTAGGCTAGCAAAAACAAAGTTGGAGGGTAATGCCAAAATTTTTTGGACTCGCTTAGAACGTCATACTGAATCTCTTCGGAATAAACACATGTCCACATGGGAGGATATGACGGTGAAACTTATCGAAAAATATGTCCCTTTAACACATCGTCACCTTTTACGGAATTTGAAAACCAAGACAGATAGGTGTCCTGATTGCCTTAAGTGTTAAGGGTTCGGACACTTTGCATACCAATGCCTCACAAAATTTCCCACTTTGAATTTATTGACTAAAAGAGTGAGTCTTAAGGAGCCAGAGAATAGGGAAGTGAAAGAAGTGTACGACCCTAGTACTATGCTGAGTGAAGAGGAGATAGAAGAAGCTGGTGAGAGTCTAGTTTGTATTAAAGAGACTTCTATTTCCCTTGTGAGTAGTGATGTTAAGTCACTCACACTTGAACCAATCTAGCCACTTGCCTATGAGTCATTGGTACCCGTAGAGTTGGGCGCACACAACTTGTTGGTGCCCATTGGGTCGAATACATGTGAGTCCATCGAACCGAGTGTATATGAGCCATTAGTGCCCTTTGAATCATTCACACGAGTCGTTAGTGTCAGTAGTATCACTTACACATGAGCCTATAGAGTGTAGATGCACGTACACCTTTTTTAGGCCTAGCAACAAAACCTTCAGACCCATTCCTTGATGCCCATCCACCTGAACCCAATCGTATCTACTGATTGATTTCCAAATACCCGCTTGAACAATATGTGAAGAGGTTAGATGGAAAAGTTTTGGGAGATCCGTATTTTGTTACTAAGGTAACGACACACCAAGCGTATCGAGAGTATCTTCTTAAGTGGAAAGGTAAACTGAAAATTGACAACACTTGGACTGCAAGGAGAACGCAATCTGAGAAACATCAGACATACCTCTCATCCAGTAGAAAGGTAAGCCGAATACTAGAACACATAGATTTTCTCCCAATGTCCATTCATCAAAGGTCATTAGAGTCTGCATCCACTTTTGCATATTGCATTCATGAGTTGCATGCTGAGATTAAGAAAAGAATTAATTTAAAGAATGAGAAATACAAGTTCTCCACAGATTTTCACAGACGGTTCAAAGAATTCCAAGAGGGTGATTTTGTGATGGTTCGGAATAGACCCGAGCGATTCCCGCAAGGAGTTGCAAAGAAGTTACAAGCTCGCGGTGCTGGACCCTGTCAGATATTGAAGCATGCCGGTTCTAATGCTTACATCTTAGATCTTCCATCGGATTTGGGGATTAGCACCACTTTCAACTTGGAGGACCTTGTTCCATTCCATCGCCCTTCAACCATCCCTGCCAACCCCTTTGAGCCTTCTACATCTGATGAACCAATAATTCTCCTACCCACACCACTACCCCCACCTACTTGGCAAACTCGTGAGATCATCGAAGATATACTGGAAGAACAGATTGTGTCCACCAACTAAGGGGGACTTCAGAAGTATTTGCTTAAGTGGAAGAACAAGAGTGATTATGAGAACACGTGGATTACACAAGAGTTTCAACAGATTGACCCGGATATCTTGGAGCTCTATCACAACCAGTATTCATCGGGAATGCATCCTTCTAACCCGGGGAGAGTTGATGGGGACGTTCGATTTAAGCCGCTTCCGATCGAGGTTCCCTATATATTGTCTGTGATCGCGACCGTGAAAATCCATGCCAAACAAAGTTCGAGGTCGAACTTTTTCAAAGTAGAGGGGATTGATGCGAATTTTAGATCCACCTGTTTAAATTGTGGTTGGATAAAGATGAGATGTCAAAATAGAAAGTGGACCCATGAATGGGTTTTTTAAAAAAGGCCCGTTAAAGACCCGTTTGATCAGAAAGAAGAAAATTCAAAAATTTATTAGGGTCTTCAACTTTCAATCCCGTCACTTTTATGTTTGGCCATATTTTGAAGTGTCAAATGAAGTTGGATTGATGCGAACTTGGTCATATTTGAAAGCTTATCGAAGTAGCTTTCCAACGAGCCAAAAAACGTGCAATTCCGACAAGTATTGAAGAAGTTATGGTCAGTTTTCGGAAGCTGCACATAAAATGAAGAATTTCGAGAATCCTAATTGAATTAGGATTAGTCTCTTTTATTATTTTATTTTAGAAAGTAAGAGTTGTTTCTTTTATTAGAAATATGATTAGTTTCCTTATTGTTTTAGGACTGTATTGTTTTAGAAGAATTAGGATATTTCTTTTATTAGGAATTAGAGTTATACTAGGATTTCTAATTTTATGCATTGGTTAGCCTATTTAAAGGCTTGTAAACACTTTTATTAGTACTTTTTGGTTAATGAAAATTGTTTATGCAAAATTGAGAGTTCTAAACTTTCGTGAGGGTGTGATTCTCTAAAAAAGGAGAGCGATTCTTCGATTCCCGCTTGCGGGTTGGTGCGAGGCCAACTCTTCTTCCATCTCTATCTTCTTTAGATTTACGGTTTGTGTAAGTAGCGTAATACTAATTATTTTATTGATCTCATAAAAACCCTAAATCAATATTTTGTTCATCATTAATTTTATTAGTCTTTTATTTTCGTTTGGTATCGAGAGAACCTGCTTGCGAGTTTGTTCGACGCTCTAAAACTATCGGAGATCTAATCGTTCATAAAAACCCTAGTCTTCTAGATCCGCCCACATAAAAAGTCGCCCAATTCCGGCGGAAAATCTAAGATGTAAGCATTAGAATCGGCACGCTTCAAGATCTGATAGGGTCCAACACTACGAGCTTGTAACTTCTTTGCAACTCCTTGAGGGAATCGCTCGAGTTTATTTCGAACCATTACAAAATCACCCTTTTGGAATTCTTTGAACCGTCAATGACAATCGGGAGAGAACTTGTATTTTTCATTCTTTAAATTAATTTTTTTCTTAATCTCAGCATGCAACTCATGAATGCGATGCGCAAATGTGGATGCAGACTCTAATGACCTATGATGAATGGACATTAGAATTAGATCTATGGGCGTTCTAGTATTCTGCTTACCCTTCCACTGGATGAGGTATGCCTGATGTTTCTCAGATTGCATTCTCCTTACAGTCCAAGCGTTGTCAATTTTCGGTTTACCTTTCCACTTAAGAAGATACTCTCGATATGCTTGATGTGTCTTTACCTTGGTAACAAAATATGGATCTCCCAAAACTTTTCCATCTAACCTCTTCACTTATTGTTCAGGCGGGTATTTGGAAATCAATGAATAGATAGGATTGGGCTCAGGTTGATGGGCATCAAGGAATGGGTCTGAAGGTTTTGTTGCTAGGCCTAAAAACGGTGTACGTGCATCTACAAACTCTATAGGCTCATGTGTAAGTGACACTACTGACACTAACGACTCTTGTGTGAATGATGCAAAGAGCACTAATGGCTCATGTACACTCGACTCGATTAACTCGTGTGTACTCGCTTAAACAAAAACCAAAGACTTTGGGCTACTCGATTCAATTGACATTAATGGTTCTTGTGTACCCAGTTCGATGGACTCACATATATTCGACCCAATGGGCACCAACAAGTTGTGTGCGCCCAACTCTACGGTTACCAATGAGTAATAGGCAAGTGACTCGATTGGTTCAAGTGTGAGTGACTCAACATCACTACTCACAAGGGAAATAGAAGTCTCTTTAACACAAACTAGACTTTCATCAGTTTCTTCTATCTCCTCTTCACTCAGCACAGTACTAGGGTCGTACATTTCTTTCACTTCCCTATTCTCCGGCTCCTTAGGACTCATTCTTTTAGTCAATAAATTCAGAGTGAGAAATTTTTTTGGGGCATTGGTATGCAAAGTGTCCGAACCCTTGACACTTAAGGCAATCGGGACACCTATCTGTCTTGGTTTTTAAATTCCGTAGAAGGTGACGGTGTGTTAAAAGGACATACTTTTCGATAAGTTTCACCGTCATGTCCTCCCATGTGGAGATGTGTTTATTCCGAAGAGATTCAGTACGACATTCTACGCGAGTCCAAAATTTTTTGGCATTACCCCTCCAACTTTGTTTTTGCTAACCTAATTTTGTACTCATTTGGTACGTCATGCAATTAAAATATTCCTCTACACTAAACAACCACTCTACGAAGGTTTTAGGGTTTAACCATCCCTCAAAATTTGGAACCTCATTTCGAATAGATTTGAGAAACTTCTCAGCAGGGTCGTACTCGGGTTCACGATGATGAGGGTATCCCCTAACTCTAGTCTCATCACGATTTTTGGGACTTTGCCAAGAATTTGGTGTGTAGTGATTTCCTTGTTCGGTTAGTACCCTTTCATGACGGGTAAGGAATTGACGATGACATGTAAGTGCCTCATACATGATGCTTGACACAAACACAACTTAGGCACAGTATTAGAAAAGACAAACACTATGAACCAACAATGGATGAAGACTTTTGTCAAACACTAGACGTGCACACTAATGAAACTAAATGCAATAAAATTGAAATGACATACAATTATGAAACTAAGTGATGCAAGACAAAAGTTAGACAAAGGCTAGACTAAATTTAGACAAAAAAAATTCAGACAAGGCTAGATGGAAAAAAATAAAAATCAGACAAGACAAAAGCCAGATGGATATGAAATAATGAGTTTTTTTTAATTTTTTTTAATTTTTAAATTTTTAAATAAATCATAAAATTAAACTAAATGCAATGCTAGGGCTGAGATTATGATTAAAATTAATTCAAACAATTTCTCATAACAAATTATCACAAACATTTTAGAAATCCAATTAGATGTTTTAATTTCGGCCCAAAATAGCGTTACTTTCGTGTACATTCCCTATCACGGATCTAGAAGACTAGTCCTATGAACGGCTAGATCTCCAATAGTTTTAGGGCGTCGAACGAACTCGCAAGTGAGTTCTCTCGATATCAAACGAAAATAAAAGGCTAATAAAATTAATGATGAACAAAATATTGATTTAGAGCTTTTATGAGATCAATAAAATAATTAGGATTGCACTACTTACGCAGACCGTTAATCTAAAGAAGATAGAGATGGAAGAAGAGTTGGCCTCGCACCAAACCGCAAGCGGGAATCGAAGAATCTCTCTCTGTTTTGAGAGAATCACACCCTTACGAAAGTTTAGAACTCTCAGTTTGCAAAAGCAATTTTCATTAACTAAAAAATAATAATAAAAGTGTTTACAAGCCTTTAAATAGGCTAACTAATGCATAAAATTAGAAATCCTAGTATAACTCTAATTCCTAATAAAAGAAATATCTTAATTCTTCTAAAACAATAAAGTCCTAAAACAATAAGGAAACTAATCCTATTTCTAATAAAAGAAACAACTCTTACTTTCTAAAATAAAATAATAAAAGAGACGAATCCTAAACTTCTTTAATATTTGTCAGAATTGCACGTTTTTTGGCTCGTTGGAAAGCTACTTCGACGAGCTTTCAAATATGACCAATTTCGCATCAATCCGACTTCGTTTGACACTGTAAAATAGGCCAAACGTAAAAGTGACGGGATTGAAAGTTGAAAACCCTAATAAATTTTGAATTTTCTTCTTTCTGATCAAACGGGTCTTTAACGAGCCTTTTGTTTAAAAACCCATTCATGGGTCCACTTTCTATTTTGACATCTCCTCTTTATCCGACCACGATTTAAACAGGTGGATCTAAAATTCGCATCATGGTGGTTTGGACAAGTTCATCGAATGCTAAAAGTAGACATGTACGAATTTAGACGCTACAAGCACAAGGATGTTGGAGAAGTGGTAGATCACTGAAGAGATGGATGGAAGCCATGAGAAAGGATATGAAGGATTGCGAAGTTATAGAGAACTTATTGCTAATCAGAAACAAGTGGAGAATTTGAACTCGCAAAGCTGACCCCAAATAGATGGGATAAGGCTAGACCCCTCAGCCCGTACTCCAAAAAAGGGATGGTGAGGGGGCATACGCCAAAATGACAGACAAACCGACAAAGAGGACAAATAAGCGAAGCAAAGGGAGAGCTTCCTTAATGTGAAGCTAAAAACCCCTGGGAGGGGTGAATCCTGGAGGGACATAATCTTAGTGCCATGAGGTGTGAGAAAAAGTACTCGAGTGTGGAGTTGAATTCTACACGTGAGTGCATACTCACTTTTGCCGCATGTGTGTATATATATATATATATATATATATATATATATATATATATATATATATATATATCATTTACTATTCCAATTGTCTTATTCAGATCTATTTTTTTTGTCGTCGAGCCCTAATGTTGTGACAAAGGTCTGACTTTGGACTAAGTCCCAAGTTTATGGAGTAGAATACCCTGTTAAGACTTACCGATCTATTGGATAATTTGGAACAAGGATGAGTGCAATTCATTTTTTTGTTTGGTCCTTATGGTTTATTCATTAAATGTAACTCTGTTTGTAATAGATTTGTTTGCATTGGTTTTTAGCCTCTATGAGCTGGTAAGTTGTAACTTTTATCCATAGATGGTTCTTTCAGGTTGTAATGCATCTGTTAACCAAACTGTCAGCAAGTTTATTAATTCACTCATAATTGTATAGTCAACGATCATTGATGCCCCACTGTTGTGGTTTCTTTTATGACCTAGTTCATTGGAAGGTGAATGAGGTTCCAGATTTATGGGCTAAAGACAGTGTCAATTAATTGTTTATTAGGTCTGCTGTGGGTATCAACTGCATTTGTTCTATTTATTTTGATATCTCACTTTTACTGATGAAGTATACAACTCATTGCTGTATTCTATAATCTCGTGCACGTAATGTATACTTTTTTTGATATGACAGTGAGAGCACAAAAAATGTGCTAATTGCTGCTGCATATATACACCTGAAGCGGAGAGAATTTGCAAAATATACCTCAGAACTTCCTACTGTAAGCTCTCGAGTTTTGCTTTCTGGTCCTGCAGGTGAGTTGATGTATCCCACAAGTTTTTGTTTGTGGATGCTCTCAATTAGTTATTTTTTGAAGCTCTTAACTAGTTTAATTTTTTTTTGACTCTTTTGTATGAACATTTGTGCAGGTTCAGAGATATATCAGGAGATGCTGTCAAAGGCACTTGCTAATCACTTTGGCGCTAAATTGCTCATATTCGATACAAACTCCTTTCTGGGCGTAAGAATTAGTGATTCCCTATTTACATTTTTTTGTGTTAATTGAACATTCTCTGTTTCCGTCTAATTACTTAATCTGTGGCTGTTGTACTGGTAGGCATAAAGCCTCATCTACTGAAAAATGTCTGATATAGAACAATAACTACAAAAATCAGTTTTTAATTATATATATGGTGTAGGGTTTATCTTCAAAAGATCTAGAATTGCTAAAAGATGGATTACGAGCAGAAAAATCTTGCATTTGTACCAAGCAACGTTCTGGACATGCTGGCACTGTTAAAGGCACCATCTCATCAGCTGCAGATGCCGATACTCCCGGATCTGCAAATGCGCTTTCTTGTGGTCTCGAATCTCAATTAAAACTGGAGACTAATGCTATATCCTCTTCTGCTGTGTCTTCTAAGAACCATCTGTTTAAGGCAGGTAGGTTACTTTAAGTGCTACATTGAGAGGTTCTCGCAATCTTTGGCTTTTCAATGATTCAGTGCCTTCTTTCTTTTATTTCTAGAGCAAAACATAGTTTTTTGCTTTGTATTTAATATATACTGAGAATTGAAATATACAGGTGACAGAGTAAAATTTGTGGGTCTTGTTCAGGGTGGTGTTTATCCAACAGTACAATCTCCTTCAAGGTACCATTCTAGTACATATATGTTCACAGAGAGTTAGTGGTACTGTTGTTCACTATCTCATTTAATGCATTTCTCTAACAGATGCCTGCTGTCCCAAAATTTGTGTTTGCATGTCTTGAATTCTTGATGGTTCTTGTATATTCGTCATTGCTTCAGCTAATACTAGTACCACAAATGAACAGAAGTAGTGGGGCAAAATATTGAGACACATTGACGCGGGACAACGACCCTAAGATCCGAGAATGCCCATGATATGCTAATTTGCTGAAATTAAACTAATTAATTGAACAATTAAATCACAAATTAAAGCGATACCTTGGGGTTTCGCGGGATTCCGCTTGGGTGATCATGCTCGATTCACGTAGGGTCCAATCCGACGCGCGAGATCCGTTAGGATGGCGGAAGAGGCGATCCGAGAGATAGAACTCTCGCTTCGTCTAGGTCGGGGCATTAGATCGTAGTTCTTCGTGGAATCGGTAGCTCCTTGCTAGGGCTTTGAATGAAAGCGATTAACGGCACGAGTTGAATACGCTCAAGTCCAACAACGGTCGTGGATCGATGGTTAAGGTCGGATTCGATCTATGAGGGTGGACATTGAGGGTATTTTAGATCTAGGGTTTGGTGATTCGAAGAATCAAATGAAAGGAAAATCGGATGTAAGAGGTTGTTGGAAAATAAGGGAATCAAGCAAGAAAAACGAGATAAGAAAAGATCAAAGATAAATGGGCATCTTACCCTTGGCCTCACCAAACCCCAAATGGGGAAGGAGACTCACTCTTCAAGCTTCTCACAAGCCAAAATGCAATGCATTCTCATTAATCAATCATCAAGTGCTAAAAATGACTTACAAAAGTATGCTTTATAGCATTTACAATTTAAATACCCTAAAAATAGAAAATACTATGTTACCCTAAGTGATAATTTACATTTGGACACAAAAGAATAAAATTTAAGGATAAAAAGAACAGATACGTCACTTAAGCCGCTGGGGCGCGGATTTCCACGGATGTCAGTCCTGAAGGCCACGGACGTCCGACGCCTATCCACGGACGTTCGTAGTGCACTACGGACGTCCGTGCTCACTAAAACAGTGAGCACTCCAAGACACGGACGTAAGTAATGCACTTCGGACGTCCGTGCTCACTAGAACAGTGAGCACCTCAAAATTCGGACGTCCGTCGCCTTATGATGTTTGGTGCTCTCCGACTGACCTCTAGGGCCTTTCTTTTGTGGTTCTTGACATTCCTTGGCCCTTCAGTCGCTTCTTCCGCCGCTGATACACCTTGTACGGCCTGAAACGTAGGTCCTTGCTGGTGGTGTCCCTGTCACACATCCTCAAATGTTGATGTGAAAGTTTTCTTTTCTCCTCTCTTAGTTCCTTACTTATGATCATTATTTCGTATTGCATGTGATAGGCATCAAAGGACCTTCTCTTTCATTGCCTTGTTAAAATTATTTATTGGCATGGTCCAAGGAAAGATCACTTTTATTTATTTCATTTACTTCGTTTGTATTGAGAGTTTGGTCCTGTTGTTGAGTTATGAGAATTATTCATTTCTTCTAGTACACTGGCAAGAACTTAAAGCACCTCTGAGAGATATGTATTCTGCATTCTTCTGCATTGTTTGGCCTTTTATTTTTCTCCTGGAAAATGCATTTGTCTCCAAGTTACATTTACATTAAATACTTTGTATTTCAGAAAAAAATAGCAGTATAGAGGCGTTTATCGTTATAGTGGCGGTTTTGGCTTGAGTTTCTTAGATGTCCATAGGACTCCTGCTTCTTGTGATGAAGCAAGCTAAACCAAATTTTCCAACAATACGGTTGAGATGAGGTATGGAGTTCGTCAATCTAATGGAAAAGTTTAAAGAATAATACAGAAAAAGGAGTGGGAATCATGGTTTTAAAATGCGAAAACTCGACTCGAAAGTCAGTTGAATCCAGTTAACTTGAAGACTCGGATAAACTCAACTCGCTCCGACTTGGTAATTTAGTTTATATATTGAAAAAGACCTATGTTGTAATGATAAAAAAAAATATATGTTACAAGGAAAATGATAGAAAGATATGTTGATAAAATGGGTAGTTTAATACGTTTTTAAAAGATAGGGTTTTAAAAACCTTATCTCATGAAATGGTTTTATTTATAAGGGCAGTTTATGAACCCTGATTGCATCATCCTAGCGAAATCTTGACTCGACACACTCTCAACTCGAAATCTTATCGAGTCGAGTAACTCGGCTGAGTTAACTCGTTGACTCACCGAGTTTTAGAAGTATTGGAAATACATAATTCCATCTAAGAAGAACAACTACCAACAAAACGTTATGAAGGCAGGGCATTTTAAGGCTTATGCTATTGGATATATGGTGTTATGTGAGTGTCTGATGTCTGCATGTGTGGCAAGAGAGCATGGAGTAAGCCTGTAAATATGTAAGTGTTAGTATGTGTGTGGAAAAGTCCCACATCGATTAGGTATCCCTTTGTCCCTTTTGAAGAAAGGAAGGGTCCCAAAGAATCGATCTTTCTTTTAGTTGCTGAATCTTTCTTTAAGTTATCTTCTTATTTGTTGCCCTATATTCTCTGGATAATCGATAACTTAGATGCAATTTAGTCTTGTTTGGACACAATCCCTCCCCTCCCCTGCCCTCTCCCTTCTTCTTCTTCCTTTCTCCATCTTCATGTTTCTTGTTCTTTAGTTAAATAATGCCTTCTTTATATTTAGAATATTCTATTTTTGTTTTACAACTTGGTATCAGAGCCCAGATTGGGCTAGGTCAGTTTGATTTTTGTTTCCTACGTTGTTTGCATCCTACCAGAATATTCTGCTACCAGCAGTTGCCGATCTTTTAGCAACAGTTTTATGTTTATCCATGTTCTATTGTTAGTTTGCATTACACATTCCGGAATACATGCCCACAAGTCAACCAAACCTGCAGCTGTGTTATTCCATCATTCCTTAGATTCTTTGGGAATGTTATATATCTGAAAAATGAATCCCTTGTTGCGTATAGTATCTTTTTTTTTTTTTGATTGACTAAGAATTAATTTCATTAGGAGAATGAGCTTACAAAAAGCCCCTGAGTGAGATGCTTAGAAAAAAAAAAAGAAAAAAGATCAGAGAAAACAAAAATTCTGCTACATAAATCACAAAGGAACTCTACAAGCAAGGACCAAACTGACACCTGACAGGCAGCCGAGAGATCATCAACCTGAAAACTGCTTCCAATGGGCAGCCTTTAGAAAGGGGAACCCACCAGCTCCTGATAATGTCTTCAACTGGGCTTTCATTTGCGTTCGAAATATCTGAAATTTCTTTCCAGCCATAGAGACCTGAAAATGGCCACAACTGTCAGCCGAAATAGGACCTCAGTTCTAGACCTTTTAGCATTTCTCGGAGCCTCGGCCATCGTTTCTTTGTGTTTGCTGCCTATAGTTTCTAGCATCTTAGAGATTACTTTTAATTTGGAATTCAATCCCCATGAGTAGGGCTGTCAATGGGTCTGCCCGACCCGGGTTTTTACTGGGCTGGGCACATAGACTTGAGATGTCGGGTCGGATCGGGCATGAGGCATCGGACCCATCCTTCGGGTCGGGTCGGTTTGGGAAAAATCTGGTTTGTCAGTTTGGGCAAAAATCGTATCGGATTGGGTCGACCTGATTCGCTCCAATATTATATATCATTGAACATAGGGGGGATTTTCACCAGGTTGGGCTGGGCATATGGCATTTTCTCATGCGGCAGAAAATAGTTACTTGACCTGTTGCCAGCCTTACCCGCGAGTACCTTGTTGTACTGTATCTTTCAAATGCTGATCTCCTCAATACCTGATGGCTAGGAGACAGGAAATGGGAAAGCCAGAGTACAAAGTATATTATCTTGGTCAAGAAGGTTCTTTATTTCTCCGTATTTCGGAAGCATACAGCAGTTTGGAGGGTTTAAGAGTTTACAATTATTGTGACGTGTGGCTTAAGATTTCTAAGATGTCCAATCGTCCATAGATCTCCTGCCTCTTGTGATGAAACGAGCTAAATCATGTATTCTAACAATATTTTAGGGATGGGGTAATCAATGTGTTAAAGTTTATCCATAGCATGGAAAGATGCAGGGAACAGAATGGTAATTTACAATACTGCCAAAGGAGGTTTTTTTTTTCTACAAAATTATACAAAGGTAGATTGATTTTGGTTTGCAGTCCATAAGCCAACCAATCTTATTACCCTTGCTAGCCATCAGACAGTCCTCTCTTGCATGGCTTCTTCAGATATGTGAGATATCTGAAAAGTGAATCATCTAGCTGCATATAGAGATCATTTTAACTCTGAATTCAGGCAACATGAGTACCTGTCTTGATGTGCTTTTCAAATGTCTATCTCGTCAATTTCCAATGGCAAGGACAGCAAATGGGAAAGACAAGAGTACACAAATCTATTATCTGAAGAGTTCTCTTTTTAAACTCTATGTTGATATATTAAGTGTCCTGTAAGACACTCAAAAACGATATACCAAAAAAGAGTTCCCTATTCATTAGTCATTTTTACCTCAAAAAAATAAAAGATCATTAGTTTAGCTCCTTTGGGATGAAGTGACTTGAACTTAAAAAAGTGAAAAGGACATGAGAGAGAAACTAGGATGAGGTTTATGAAGAGAAACTAGGGTGAGGTTAACAATTGGAATACCTTTCAACTGTGCAGCATTCATATCTTCCCATATCAGCTAGGGTTCGACAATGTCATATTCTCAATGCTCTATGAATATGAGAAATGAAAATTTACATAGATCTAGAGCCTGAAAAATTACGTTTCTGAATTTAATCATCGCTTACTTCTGATACTTTTCATAGAACCTTGTATCTCAAATTCTCAATGATTGTACATTTGGCTCTGAATTCAATCACTGCACTCCTTGTTTTTTTAGCTATTTAGTACTTTGAATGCATCACTTTGATATCCATAATGGAGATGGTTTGGGCATGTCAATTGGAGACCTGAAACAGTCTCTGTACGAAATATTGACATGATACAAGCACAAGTAGAAGATGGGGAAGACCATAATGACATGGAGAGAGTAGTGAGAAACAAGACTCGCAAAGCCGATCCCAAATAGATAGGACAATCTGATTATGACAATGACATGTCGGAACATTTCCATAACATCTTGCATTTCAATGATTGCTTTTAGCTATGAATTCATGCACCACACTCCTTATTTTTTAAAGCTATTTAATTATTGAATGCATCTCCCTCAAATTATGAGTAGGTAGGAAAGAAGAGAATGACAAAATATAGGAGAAAATAATAAAAATATGTTGAAACGTAATTCCTTCAACAAATTAACAACAAATGAAAGAGCATTGAACCATTAACAGGGGTTAAATCCCTAAAACAGGCCCTGGCGGAGCTTTTTCTATTCAACAAATTCATATAAATCTACTTCACAATAAAAAAACCAAGTATTTTTTATGGTGACTCTAGTATCAAACCCCTAGACTGAAGTTAATCTAGGCAAGAGCCTTGTAATACATCACATGGTCAATGGCCATGTGGTGTTATTCCTCTTGGGAATTCTGATATCGAGTTTCTTCTTTTGGTCTGTTGCAATATTAGACATCCTATGTATATGAACATCCTACCGATAAAAAAAAAATGTATATGAACATCCTAACTAATAATAGTTCGTCAAAGAATGTTTTAAAGTTAACGATCCCATTACACTTGTATGTTGCCTGATTTCTAGACAATGACTTCACCGGCCACGTAGCAGCAATGTGAGAACTTATAGTCTCATGTGATCTGGCCCTCCCATGGGTCTTCTCGTATTCCTGTCGAGGCCCATTCCAGTGGCCGATTTTATCTTCTTCTGGTCCAATCCATAGCCCTTTATCTTGCTGCAACAGGCCTGATAATTGCTTCTGTTAGCAATATTAACCATCAGCTTCTCAGTTCTTCTTTTCGGCTTCCTTTGAGTTGATTGGCAGGTCGATAGTCACCTCTTTGCAGCAGTTTTTAGAGCCTCTTCTCCCTTCTGTTTCAGCCACTTTGTAATTCTGCAACCCCTTTTTATTTGTCCTGCAGCTGGCCTTCGTTGAGCTGTGATTTATATATTTAAGAACACAATTGAGTCTTTTCTCTAGCAGCTATAATTTTTCCTTTGTAGGTCCTTTTTTACTCGATTTGGGGCTTATAAACAGCTCCTTCTTAACCTAGATGCTAGTCCTCTTCCTCTTCTGCTTCTTTAATTTCCAATTTGGATTAAATTATGACAAGAAATTTTTTATCAAGATCAGATGTTGCCCCTAAATTCATAATGACCATAATATATCATGTGCGTTTTTTGTTCCATATTCTTAACTATTGTTTGTGAAGATGTCATTTTTTTTCTCAGCACATATGGCATTCACAATTCTTCTCACTTAATTATTATGTTATCACCCGTTCTTAAATGCTACCAACATTGTTGTTTTCATTTTATTTCCTTTGTCAACATTTACTAAAGAAATATTTATAGTTTATATTTTTTCGTATTGTATGTAAGATATGAAGATGTCTGTCATACATCCATGAGGTGCTTCTGAAAACCACTAACAGGCTATCATATTTCCTAATATATTGCTCCTTTAGGCATGAGCGAGCTTTTCATTTGCTTAGACTCATGTGAATTACCACTTTACTTTTGCGCACAACAGAATAATTGTTGGAAAAATTTTCTTACAACATTAGCAAACTTAATAAAAGTATTTTTGCTAAATCCTTATATTGTTTCATTGTCTATGAATTAAATATTGTAGATGACAAATTTCAGTCCTCATTGTCATAGATATGCTTGGTATCATTGATTCAATTTTCCTTGTTTTAAAAGGAAAAGATTGAATTCTTTAATTTTTCCATTCCTTACACTGCCTGAACCTGATTCCATGGTGAATCTTAAGTTTTTTCGATCTCCGCCTTCTATTTTGTAGCAGTGGATGAGTTTTCAATGTTGGTGTACCTTGTAATTTCTTGTGAATTGCATATGTAGGGGACCAACTTATGGAAACCGGGGTAAAGTTCTTCTACCCTTTGAAGGCAATTTATTCTCCAAAATTGGCGTGCGATTTGATAAACCCATTCCTGAAGGTGTTGATCTTGGGGGCCTTTGTGAAGGAAATCATGGATTCTTTTGCAACGGTGATGCCCTAATTCAGTATAGTGGTTTTCATGTTGCTCCAAAGCTAGTACACTTGTTTTCTCACATTTCCGGTTATCCCCTCAAATATTGGGTATTGAATTGTAGTAGTTTCTTTCTTTTGCAGTTAATGATCTCCGTTTGGAAACTCCTGGCGGAGAGGATATGGACAAATTACTTATCAATACATTGTTTGAGGTGGCCTCTTTTCTATTCAAGTTATAGAGCTTTCGAGACACACATTGCTTCCCTTTCTAATCAAGTATTAGTTGCATCTAACTTTGATTATTTTGTTTGACAGGTACTATCTAGTGAGTGCAAAAATGGCCCCTTCATACTGTTTATGAAAGACGTTGAGAAGTCTATTGTATGCAGTTCAGAATCATATCCAACATTTAAGAGCAAGCTTGAAAAGCTTCCTGATAATGTTATCGTAATTGGTTCACACACCCACATTGATGGCCGCAAGGAGAAGGTAATGTGCTGTTTTGGTTTCCATAGTTATACTCTTTACAGGATTTTGTTTTTTTTCTTGAACTGCATTTTTTTGTCTGTAAAATGCATTTGGTTTTCCCTTGTGATTTCATTTCCTTGAGATGTATATGGTGTTTATCATGCAGTCACATCCTGGAGGTCTCCTTTTTACAAAATTTGGAAGCAATCAGACAGCTCTGCTTGACTTTGCTTTTCCGGTAAATAAATTATTTCAACGCCATGAAATTTTTGATTTTGCATATTCTGGTAGCTCCATCTCCAGTGGAATGACTATCAGTTTTGTTTATATATATTTATATTCATTCTTGTTCATGGGTGCATTATTTCTTATTCTAATTGCAACTGTTTTCATTCCGATTTGACATCTCAGAATGTGATAAGAAATGGAGAAACACTATTTTAAGTTTGGAGTTCAAGAAGATCAACCTTCCAGCTGATAGTACCAACAGTTTTCCTAGGATAGACCTACCTCCACCTGCCTCCATCTTCATGTAGTGGTCAAGATGAATGTTTAAGCATGGTGAATGTTAAACCCGAAGGTGCTTTGGTTTTATATGTGTTGGGACTGTGGTCTTCTATTATTTAGTATACACTGTGTGAGTGGTGTGTAGTTAGTTATATTGGGTGTGGATGGTGTTACTTTTTCTCTTAAGATAGAAGCTACTGAGGAATCCTACCTCAACTATGCTATCATCTCTCTCTTTGTCTCTCTCCCTCCCCCCTTCCTCTAACCACAAACTCTATTACCTTAACCTACCGCATTAATGCCTAATATAAACTAGTATTCTATTGGGTAAGAGCCAGACTTTCTGGACCTTTTTCTCCGTTTACGTTTCTTCGGCATTGCTGACTTTGGGATGGCCAAAAGGTTTTCCTCTGATGGGGAAAGACAAATGTATCTGATCAAAATTCCATCGTGGGCATCTTTAATGAAGAAACCTCAGTGGTTCAAGTTGATCTAAGAGGTGTTTCGATGGTTTTTGTTAAATCTGGAGGTTTCTCAGTTTTCTTTAGCATCAATTTCAGTGCACCCACAAATTAAGTCTGATTGTTAAAGGTTGGATCGGAATTGCATAGGGAATTCATCTGTGGTGGCTGTTTGTCAAATCAATTCTATTTTGATGGTATGTTTTTTGATTTTCTGTATGATGGCGAAACTGAGTCAGTTCATGTATTTCTGAGATCTGATTTTTTTGGGCCTCAGTTGACGGTGGTCTGAGATATAGGTCTTAATCGGTTTTGCTGCTGCTACCAGATGCTGTTGATCTCACGTTGATTGGATGAGTATCAAACTCATGGTGATGTTTTTTGTGCGGTATTGGGTCTCAGCTTGCTTGGATTTTACCTCCTTGTTAGGTCTCGGCTTCATCAGTGTTTTCTTTTTTGCTTCTCGTTGGGTCTGGTAGTAACAGCACACCAAAAACATGATGAACAGGCTGTCAAGAGCAGGCCAACTATATCTTAATTCTTTTGTTTATGAGTTAGTCTACAATGGGTGTCCACCCATCATGTGCATTAAAGCAGTCCACACATCTGTGTGACTGCATGATGTGCACGGACTTCCATGCACGTCATGCAGTCACACGAATCTGTCGACTGCTGTGTCCACCCATGATGGGCGGACACTCATTGTTGACAAACTCTTTGGTTATGCCATGGTTTGATAGCCGAGGGACACATGTCAGTTGCTGCAGATTTTTTTTTTTTTTCTCTTCCTGTTTGTTTATGCCATGGTTGCATGACCGAGGGACACTTGTCGAAGTTGCTGCAGATTGTGTTTTTTCTTCGTGGTTGGGTTTCTTTGAACGTAACCTATATGACAACTCCAGCAGATTTGTCTCGTGCGACACATCCTGTTACTTCAGTTTTGGCGGCCTCCTCATCTTCTCCATACTGGGTTATTGACTTGGAGTTACAGACCATAGGACTGGGTATTCCTAAAATTCTCCTCTATCATCATCTTCTCAGGTTCGCTTGGCATATGGTTCCTTTACACCTGTTGCCGGAGTAGAAATAATTCCTCTATCCTCCTCTCTTTCTTTGTCGCATGTGCTTCATGTTCCTCATCTATCTTCTAATCTATTTTCTGTGAGTAGTCTTACTGAAAATTTAAATTGTTTTCATCCTTCTCATTGCATTGTTCAGGATCTTTCCATTAAGAGGTCTGGATAAGGGCATTGAAAAAGGAGAGGTCCATACTATTTGTATGTTTATCATGAGTGTTCTACTGCTGCCACTGTTGCTGCTAATATCTCCCTGGATCTTCCGTCTCATTTTGCTTTTCTCATGACGTTAATCGTGATACCCTTTCTCTTTGGCATACCAAAATAGGGCATGTTGGACTTAAATCTTTGTGTGCCTTGGTTTCCTCTTTTCAATCTGTTTGTATGAATACTAAATTTCAGTGTGAGACCTGTACCCTTTCAAAACGAGTTGCTCCACCCTCATTTATCCTGCCCTTTTTCATTGTCTTACTGTGTTACTGAAACACCAGAAATCCCTGGTGTTTACAGGAAACATCCAAGCAGGCCCCTAGGTTGATAGGTTGGGAAAATTAGTAGAGGTTAATGTTTTTCACAATGGTACTACATTTTTTTTAATGTTGACTAAATGATTTTCTAGTTTGACAAAATCATTCTCTCTAGGCTGTTGCTTTTGAACTTGCACGTCAGATACTTGGTCTCTTCTTGCCAATTTTTACGCTCCTTAGGCCTTTCTCCAAAGTTCAAACTTATTACTTGTTTCCTTACCTAGCTAATTAGCACCACATCAGCAAACAACACACACCATTGAACCTTTTGTATTTCTGCTGTCAATTCACCTATATAACAAATGGAAGACAAATATGGACCCTAACACCTTAACAAACTCAACAATTAACTGAAGAAATAAAACTCAATTTATGAACTAAAGCAATCCCAATCGTGAGAGAAAAATGCAATACTTGACCCATAGTATATGTTCACAACCTCATACTTGTCTCTTTTGATGATGCCATCATTGCCCATGATACGTTTGGTGTTGGTAATGTTGCAGAGGCCTCCTTATTGGTTCTTTGACAATATTCTTTATTTTGATGATGATATACCAAATGAAACTTTGAAATTTTGGATTAGACATGATACCTCTCATCAAATGTTATAATGTGGATTGCATCAAATATCAACCGATATCGTGTTGGTGAGAATGCCCTAAATATAATAAGACTTGAGAAGGTCTCTTGAAAACCCAAAAAACAAGATTGGAAAAGCATCACTTGAATGGGATGCTGGAACAGTGGTTGTCAAGGCGATGCTATAGCCTTGCCATCGCGAATAACAATGGAAAACGCCATATACAACCAAATAGCGAGGGTGGCTAAATAGCGACGCCATGGCGAAATAATGTTATGACGTTGCTATGCATGCTATTTGTTTTTTTTTGGATTATAACTTACAGTACTTTAAAATAGGTAAGTTATAAGTATAACATTATTATAACTTATGAGTATGTTATAACCACGGTAGTTAAGGCGGCATGGCGAAGTCATGGCGAAGAGGCTCGCTACGCCATGGCGTGGCCATAGCGAAGCCATGGCGAGGTTGTTTATTATTGTAATTTTTTTTAAAAAATATTTTATCTATAAATTAGTAGTATTCTTTTTTATATAAGAAAAAAAATATAGGAAGAAAAAAATTTAACTACTAAAGCATCATACTTTGATTCTAATATTGACGATTTCATGTTCTAGGAATAAACAAATATTAATAAATACAAATCAAATATGGAACATTAACAAATTTGCAACATAGTAAGTATAAATAAATAAATATGAAATATCAACAAATATAGAATATTAAAAAATATAAAATATTAGAGGTTTCGTGTATTTGGTGTTAGTAAATTCTTTGAGAGAGAGAGAGAGAGAGAGAGAGGACTTTGTAACTTATAAGTTAAAGTTTTGTGACTTGTAAGTTAACTTTTGTAACTTATGTATCATAAAAATGCATAACTTATAAGTATTATACGTTATTATCCAAAAAATAAAATAGCGTGCATAACGACGCCGTAATACTATTCTGCCATGGCGAAGCTATGCGTCGCTATTTAGCCATCGTGGCTATTTGGTTATATATGACGTTTCCTATCGCCATTCGCCATGGCGAGGCTATGGCGAGGCTATAGCGTGGCCTTGACAACCATGATTATAACTTATAAGTATGTTATAACGTATAATACTTATAAGTTATAACATTGGTATAACTTATGAGCATGTTATTACTTATAAGTATGTTGTAATTTATAATACTTATAAGTATAACTTATAATATCTATAACTTATAAATTACAAAAGTTAACTTATGACTTAACTTATAAGTTGCAAAACTCTAACTTATAAGTTGTAAAACGCTCGAGATTCTCTCTCTCTCTCACTCTCTCTTGCTATGGCAACTACCAATACTAGCGTCAGCGACATTACAGTATGTGTATTCATATTTTTAATATTCTATATTTATTGATATTTCATATATATTTATACTTGCTTATGTTGCAAATTTGTTGATGTTCCATATTTGTTGATATTTCATATGTATTTATGCCTATTTTAGATCCACCTGTTTGAATCGTGATCAGATAAAGAAGAGACGTCAAACGAGAAAGTGGACCCACGAATGAGTTTTAACAAAAAGGCCCGTTAAAGACCCGTTTGATCAGAAAAAAGAAAATCCAAAATTTATTAGGGTCTTTCACTTTTAATCCCGTCACTTTTATGTTTGGCCTATTTTGAAGTGTCAAACGAAGTCGGATTGATACGAAATTGGTCATATTTGAAAGCTTATCGAAGTAGCTTTTCAACGAGCCAAAATTTGAGCAATTCCGACAAGTATTGAAGAAGTTATGGTCAGTTTTCGGAAGCTGGACATAAAGTGACGAATTTCAAGAATCCTAATTGCAGCTTTGTGTGTGATAAAGCTGTATTGAGTTATACATGCACACTTGGAATTCCTATCAAGTTGTAAGGAGTATCCTGTGATATCTTTGTCTTCCCATAAAATTTTGAAGTAGTTTTTATGTTACTAAACAAACCTATTTCCAGTTCCACAAGCTTTTTAAATTCCAATTTATGGTTTTAAGTTGCTGATCTTACGACGAAGAAGCCAATTTTTCATTGCTTTAGCTATTCTCCATGGTCATTTAAATGAGATATATTTGATCCTGTGCAATAACTGATTTTATTAACAGCTGATCTTGAGAACCATGGTATAATCCTTTTTTTTTTTTTTTTTTCTCAGGATAGTTTTGGGAGACTGCATGAAAGAGGCAAGGAAGTTCCAAAGTCTGCAAAGCTCTTGTGTAAACTTTTCCCCAATAAAGTCACTATACACATGCCGCAGGTGCTTAGTGTGCTAATCCCAGCTCTTTCATCACTCATTGCTATGTACCTTATTCATCATTTTATGGTCTTTCATAAACATCTGTAGGATGAGATTCTTCTTGTGGATTGGAAAAATCAGTTGGATCGAGATGTTGAAACCCTTAAAGAAAAGGGTAATCTGAATTACATACGCTCGGTAAGGACATGTGACTTTTTTCCCTCATCTCATTACTTACTAGCTATGATAATCTTTTTCCTCTTGCACTTCTCAACTCATTTTCTTTTTTCCTGTCACATTGGAGCATATAAAGTTTTTCTCATCTTGGTTGCATTAAGTTGTTCAAGCTATCTGTCTATTTTCTTTTATAGATCTATCTTTGGAACATTTGTCAGTGGAATTTTAATGATCCTTTAGAAACATTGCTAGTTAATGGATTGTTAAGAAAGTTCCAGCTCTTTGGTTCAGATAATAGTTAGATGGCATTTGGTATGTACTGAATGGATACTCATGAAATGAGAGTTAGGTAATGCACTTAAGGAATTAATGTGCTTACTATCTATTGTATTTATAGTGCACACATGGATCATCCCTTCCCTGCCGAAGACTTCACAAATCAAGTCATTTCGCTCCATTAATATAAGTGTTAAAATTACTGAAAGAGCATGGATGTTCAATCTTGATAAGTGATATCTTCTGGTAGAAACATCGCAACTCCCCTGAACAATTTTGAACTTAAGCGATTTCCAAACAACCTTCTAAAAACTTGGTTTGGGTTAGCGTTCCCATCCATTTCATCGATAGTTTGGGTTAGTGTTCTAATGTAATTATATTCTGTTACTTTTTATTTGCCTCTCTCCATTTCTCTCCCCAACAAAATGAGAGAAATATTTTATGAAAGTAGAGATGTATCAAGATCTTCACTAGTTAGGGATTGAAGTCCAGAGTCAACATTCTACCAACTTAGGTTAGGCCATTCCTGACCAGTCCCACCTGCCCTCTCAGTTCAGGTATCATATTTAATTAAAAGCTCCGTTGCTCAATAGAGACGTTTGAAGGAGTCCCAAGGGGCCTCCTAGAGCATACCACCTGTTTCCTTTTCCTATCCACAGCAGATTCTACGTGGAGACATAGATTTGCGGTAGAGATGTTTTGCTTTTGATTTGCTGCACCCTAATGAGAAAGTAGTTAACCTAGCACGAAGGTTTTTTTTTTTGTCCCAAGTAAAAGTTTACATGTAGAGATGCAAATGATTTCCATTTTCTCAGATATAAATCATTTTTTCCAGGTCTTGAATCGCAGTGGTCTGGAGTGTGATGGTATTGAAAATATAAGCATCAAGGATCAAGCACTTACAAGCGAAAGTACATGTTTCTTGATAACATTTTACAGATTTTCTCTTTTGTGAAATAGTTAGTTTATTAGGTATATATAGCTAATAAATGTTGCATGTTGGCTTGTACTGCAGGTGCAGAGAAGATAGTTGGATGGGCTTTAAGTTATCATCTCATGCGAAATGCTGAAGCCGATGCAAAAGATGGAAAGCTTAGTTTATCCAGCGAAAGGTATTTTACTCGACATGTTTTCACATTCGTCTTTATTGCTTGCCAGCATTTATAGAAGCATTTCTTGTCAGTAAGATTATAAGAATATAAAATGTAATTTTTGCAGCATCCAATATGGGATTGGAATTCTGCAGGCTATCCATAGTGAGTCAAAAAGCTTGAAGAAGTCGCTCAAGGTAACTCTTTGACTTGCTTTTCTAGGATCTTCCTAAACAATGGTATCCTATTTTGGAAATTTGATGGGAAATGCCTTAATTAGTCAGTGCTTGCAAACTTTTCAATGCGTGAAGTATCTTACTAGAACGAAAGCTTTTTAACATTTTTACTGCCTAGTATTTTCTGAAATGTGTGCTGATCACCCCCAGGACGTTGCAACGGAGAACGAATTTGAGAAACGGCTCCTTGCGGATGTCATTCCTCCTAGTGATATTGGAGTGACGTTTGATGACATTGGTGCTTTAGAAAATGTCAAGGATACGTTGAAGGAGTTGGTGATGCTTCCTTTACAGAGGCCTGAGCTATTCTGCAAGGGACAACTAACAAAGGTTTTTACATTGCTTTATCTACAAATATGGACCAAAATTGTCTTTCATATCTTTCTATGGATAGGCAATGTTAACGTTTCTTGAAATTATTGCCATTTTTTTATGCTTGTCTTTATATGGATATCATTATATTATTATTTTTTCCTTATCTAGTGATCCCTTTATATTTGGCTTGAGCTTGTAGTTGGTTGTTTGCAACATGGTCAATTATCCTAGTATTGAGGATAACCTAGTATTGAGGATAGACTCGGTCAATTAATCCTCAATTTCCACACTTTGTGCCATTAGTGTGGATAGTTTTCTAACATCAGTTTGTAACATCAACTCCTAGATATTATAAATGTATAATACTTAACAAGTTATTTGAATAAAAATTTATACTTATAGGAAGCCCATTATCATTTGATTCTTTCCCCAAAAATGTCCTTTTGTTTCTTCTTTCAATAAACTCCAAATTATCATCACCACACAATCTCCATATTGTGCATCATCAAGAGCGAATAGACCCAAAGATCATGTCTGCTTCTCTAGCGTGATCCAATTGAACTTGAAAAGATGGAGGAAGATCGGGTCTAAAGTTAGGATTTGAAATTTGAAATTTAAAATATGTTATATGCCATTGTAAAGCAGTTTTTGAACTCACAGAATGAAAAATTAAGTTTCGGCTTAGATGCTGCTCAGCCCTTCCCTTTTTTTAACGTTGAATCTTTCCTCATCTGTAGTTTATCTTGGGTAGGGGAATAATTTCTATCCATTACTTTGTTTAATCCATGTAAACTTTAAACCTCGGGTGATCGTCTTGTGCTTTTGTGCATATGTTCCTGTCATATTTAAATTTCAGCTTTTATTGTGTTTGCATGAGCATTGTAAGCTCTATTGTCTTTTATGGCCTTCAGCATCTGTCGAGCAATTTTGTTTAATATATATTTTCCTAATAAATGATTGAGAAATGTATGAAGTGTTTAGATATTTTTTTTATGACAAGAATTCACTTGTTCAGAGTATCCATGAAGAAAGAAAATGTGCCACACATCATTCAGTATTCTGATATATATTGTGTGTTTTTGAACATTATTGAGAGAATTTCTTTCTGGGCAGCCTTGCAAGGGGATACTTTTATTTGGCCCTCCTGGTACTGGGAAGACAATGCTTGCGAAAGCTGTGGCCACTGAAGCCGGTGCAAACTTCATCAACATTTCAATGTCTAGCATCACATCAAAGGTAATGAAGCGGAGTTGTTGAAATTATGATATTATCTTGACTTTTCCAAATTTCAAAATCAACTTATCCTGTCTTCTTATTTCAGTGGTTTGGTGAGGGTGAGAAATATGTGAAGGCCGTTTTCTCACTAGCAAGTAAAATTGCTCCTAGTGTTGTATTTGTTGATGAGGTGAGCCTGGGACATCCATTTTTATGCCTGATTGATTCTCCCATGTTAGAATTGTTATGCATGTTATTTGCTTGGTTTCTGTATGCTATGGTGGGTTTGCCTCATTTTTTTCAAGAAAAATAAACAATAGGATCCCAAGAGGAAAACATAATATTTTATTCTATAAAAAGCTAGGACAATCTTAGATTCTATCTCGCAGATGCACAAGATGCTACATCTTAACTAAGTTGAGATCCTAAGAAAGTGGCCTATTCTTTTTTATATCGACTGGATATGTGGGTATCTTTCTGCAAACATTTGATGTGGACCTAAACCACAATACGCTGGCATCCAAGCTTAAAATAAAACATTAACACAAGGATTTTGAATTATTAAGTTTATAATCTCGAACCATATTTTATTCTATAAAAAGCTAGGACAATCTTAGATTCTATCTTGCAGATGCACAAGATGCTACATCTTGACTAAGTTGAGATCCTAAGAAAGTGGTCTAATATTTTTTATATCGACATGATATGTGGGTATCTTTCTGCAAACATTTGATGTGGACCTAAATCCACAATGCACTGGCATCCATGCTTAAAATAAAACCTTAACACAAGGATTTTGAATTGTTGAGTTTATAATATTGAACTAGATGCTTCGATTTATTTTGATTGTTGTTTGGGTTATCAGTCTTAATCTTATCTTGTCCATTTAAAGGTGGACAGCATGTTAGGTCGAAGAGAAAATCCTGGAGAACATGAGGCCATGCGTAAAATGAAAAATGAATTTATGGTGAATTGGGATGGCTTACGAACAAAGGATAAAGAGCGTGTTCTGGTACTGGCTGCCACTAATAGGCCTTTTGACCTTGACGAGGCTGTCATTAGAAGGCTCCCACGGAGGTGCAAGTCCTTTATTGAAATCAGTTAGTTTTATGCATTATCTTATGTGGCAGTTGTTAAGTTGTTATATTTCAGATATTGAGCATCCTGCACTGCAAAATGTCGCACTACTCCTAATGACGTGCTCTTTGCAGGTTGATGGTGAACTTGCCTGATGCCCCAAACAGAGCCAAGATCCTGAGAGTGATTCTTGCAAAAGAGGAGTTATCCCCTCTTGTGGAGTTGGATTCCATTGCAAATATGACTGATGGGTATTCTGGAAGCGACTTAAAGGTTGTCTTGCCACTTCTGGCAGTTAATTGTTTTTATCATCAATAGCTGAAGTCTCATCTTTCATACTCTCTACTTTCTTTCTCACCATTGCAGAATCTCTGCGTCACAGCTGCTCACTGCCCAATTAGAGAAATATTGGAAAAGGAAAAGAAGGTCGGTTTCCTTAATTGTATGCAAACTGTTAGCATTTTCTCGCTTTTTATATCAAACTAAATGAAAAGTGTAAGCTGTGTTACACAATCACATTTGACCGTATTTGATGCTAAACGTGGTTGTGGAAACAACCTGGTTCAATTGGGGTACTTAAGTTATTCACCATGAGAAGTGAATTACATAAATCTCCCCACTGAACCAGGCTTTTTCATGATCAGGTTCAAAATAGGAGCACTGTCTCTGGGTCAACAGTAAGTTGGCTCAAAAACAGCAAAACAACTACAAAACCAAAAAATACAGCAGTGTTACCGAGGTGACAAATCAGAGCATTATAGCTATGACCATGAACAATAGTCCCAAGTGTAGGCTACTGCTTGGTTAGTATTCATTTGAGGGGTAGTGGTGCGGGACAAACGCTAAAACCCTAATTAATGCTAGTTGGGATTAACTTCAGATTAAATTGAACAACGGAAATATTCGAAATTACCCAAACACATAAAATAATTTAATAAATTCAATTAAAACACATAAAATATTCGAAAAACGGCTCCGATGACGGAACTCGAGTTTCGATCTAGTTTAGGGCACCAATCGACAATTACGGTATCGTCTCTTGACTCCTCTAGGATTTGAATAAATAAGACTTGAAGGATTAAGGCAATAAAAAGGGTAGCATCAAAGATATAAATTAATAAAGATTTTAGGTTTTGGGTTTTATCAAAGCAAATAGGGAAGATATTACTTGACAATAATTAAAGAAAAGACAAAAGAGAAAGATAGGGTCCAAGGCTTCACACCAAGGGTTCCGAGGCTTAACACCAAGACTGTACATCGGCTTCGCACAAAGTCGCACGAGAAATGAAGATTCACTCCCCAGGGTTTGAAAGATTTGCTCTTTCGGTTGAAAACTCTTTACAAGTCTTCTAGGGTTTGCACAAAAGCAAACTCTCAATTTTTATTCATTAATCATTAACTATTACAAAGTTATAAGGACCTTATATGATAGACCTCAAAAAAAGAAAACCCTAAAACAAATAAGTACTAAAAAAGACAAGTTTGCTCATAAAAAAATAAATTCCGTCTTTTGGCGGAGCTGATTCACGCAACAAATCGATCGATTTTTAAAAATTTAGAATCGATCGATCGACTGAGAAAAGCAATTCGTCAAAAGCTATGAAGCCTTGGTCTCAATCGATCAATCGATCAATCGATCGAAACATGCCCAAAACCTTCAGCTTCCTCCATTTCTTCAATTCTGAATCCCCTTCTATTCCTTTCGACGCTGGAGAACCTTTTGCAGCCTAAATCCGATGCCCTTGATCTTGATGTCCCCATCAATTCTCCCCTGGTGGGAGAACTCATCTCTGATGAGTTGTAGAACCCACGTATGGTTTTGGTGCTCAATTCCTGACTTGCCTTTCCATGTTGTGAGATACGCCTGATGCTTATCCGCATTGGTAGTGAAGTTTGGAAACTCTAGAACCTCCTCATTCAACCTTCTCATATTGCACAAGTAGGGTACGAGTTACGAATTGGTTAAGTGGGCTTGACTCGATAGTTTGGGTCACAAGGAATGAGTCAAAAGACATAGTTGCATGACGTAGAATAGGTGTAAGATCTTTCATCGCAACTATCAAATGATTACCCTTGTCTAAAGGAAAATCTAGACTTCCATCATTACCTCTTTTCAAGGCCGAAAAAAGTCACATGCTCGGGACTATCATGAATTAACACAAAATTGTCATTATTAAACGCAATAAACAAATTCATTGTGTTAGTGACATTCTGTGTATTTTCATTATTCAATAAAATCTGATTGTTAATCCCATGCAAGTTAGAACGCTAACACGTTTCTACCGAGTTTAACAACTCATGCTGTATGGACACACTATCACCACTTTCTTTGGATATAGAAACTTTCCTAATACAACCTATGGTTTTCACATGAATTTCGTCCTTCTCGTCACTTGGCATTTCAATAGGTTCGTACACTTCTTTTAACTCATGGCATTCTTTCACGGGATACTCCTGAATAATCAAAGTTTGAGTATTACTGGGACATTGAGATGCAAAGTGTCCAAAGCCTTAACACTTATAACACTATTGTGGTGCATGCCTAAAATTCTCGATTAGTTGTCCTTTACCCTTGTCAATCTGAGGATTCACGGGTTTTGAGGATTGACTGTAGATGTTATTCACCCTTTCAGTAGGATTATATCGAAAACGGGATTAGAGGATTTAGATCGATCACTGACTGGAGCTTCGAGATACCTCTCTAACTCTATCACTTTGACATAACGTTTTTAAATCTTCAACAAGGTGAGAGATGAGTTCTTTTCGTAACTATGGACGTAGGCTAGTGCGAAACCTAGATAATGTGACATGTGGACTCTCATAGGCGTTATCCCGAAGTAAATACTTCTCAAACTTATTGATGTACTCTTTAACATACATGTTTTCCTATTTCAACCCATGCCATTGATCCATGAGTCGTTGGTTGTAGGACAGGGGAACATATTTATCATGAAGTTTCTCTTTCGTGTTCGCCCAGGTGGCGATAGGTTTGCATTTGAGAGCTTTTTGATGTCGTTCCACACTTGTCCAATAAAGTTTGACTTGTCCCACGAGTTTCATTTTGGTAAACCGCACTTTCCGCTCATCCGGCATTTCATACCATTCGAAGTAATGGTTCATGGGGGCTGTCCAATCTATATAGATTTTGGGGTCCATCTTTCCTTCGAAAGTGGGAGCATCAACCTTAACCGACTTTGTGACTCTCTCATCCGGGTCAGGACGATTTTCACGCCTAGGAGGATCTCTTCTCTCATCAAAATTAATCCTATGATGTTCACTATGAGTCAATCTAAACAACTCTTGGAGTTGTGTCACGAAATTGCTGAATTTGCAATTGGGTTTGTATGACAGCCATCTGGGTGTTAAAGCTTTCCATGAAAGCGGTTAATTTTTCTGAATTCATTGTGTCACACAAGATAAAAGAAAACACTAACACTTATATGCAAAGGAAACCTAAAACCTAGTACGGGTAATTGCAATCCTAAACTACACTGAACTTTGATACCAAAACTAATGCGGGACAAACGCTAAAACCCTAATTAATGCGAGTTGGGATTAACTTTATATTAAATTGAATAGTGGAAATATTCGAAATCACCCAAACACATAAAATAATTTAATGAATTCAATTAAAACAACTAAAGTAATTTAATTTTAGCGTTCACATGCATTAAGATTTCCGATCTAGAAAAACGGCTCTGATGAAGAACTTGAGTTTCGATCTAGTTTAGGGCACCAAGCGACAATTACGGTATTGTCTCTTGACTCCTCTAGGATTTGAATAAATAAGGCTCAAAGGATTAAGATAATAAAAATGGTGGGGATCAAAGATATAAATTAATAAAGATTTGGGGTTTTGGATTTTATCAAAGCAAATAGGAAAGATATTACCTGACAATAATTAAAGAAAAGACAAGAGAGAAAGATAAGGTCCAAGGCTTCACACCAAGGTTGTACGTCGGCTTTGCACCAAGTCGCATAAGAAATGAAGATTGACTCATCAGGGTTTGAAAGATTCTCTCTTTTGGTTGAATACTCTTCACAAGTCTTCTAGGATTTGCACAAAAGGAAGCTCCCAATTTTCATTCATTAATCATTAACTATTACAAAGTTTTAAGAACCTTATATAGTAGGCCTCAAAAAAAGGAAACCCTAAAACAAATGAGCACTAAAAAAGACAAATTTGTTCATAAAAAAATAAATTTCTTTTGGCGGATCTGATTCACACAACAAATTGATCGATCAATTTATAAAGTTATAAATAGCATGAAGTCTCTGTTCACTTTCGATCGATCGATCAACTGAGAAAAGCAATTCATCAAATGCTCTGAAGCCTCTGGCCTCAATCGATTGATCGAGTCTTTGGGATTGATCGATCGACCGAAACATACCCAAAACTTTCAACTTCCTCTAGTTCTTCAATTCTGAATCTCCTTCCGTTTCTTCCGAAGCTAGAGAACCTTTTATTGCTCAAATCTGACGCCCTTGATCTTGATGCCCCCATCAAGTAGTCTTGCAGAGTGCATGAGTGAAGGAGAATGAGCCGGAACTTCGATTAGTTCCAAGCTGATCAAATATATCCAGTGTTACCGGGACACGTGGTATGGGTGCTAAGTGTCAAGGTGCCAATAGATGTTTGGCATGCCAATCTCTAAAAATTCAAATACGGCGGCACGGCCATAAGAAAAATAAAATAACTAAATAAAACATATATAGAGAAAAATTGTAGGAATATCTTAGAGAACCAATTTAGATATGTAATAAAAAGATTCATAATATATGTCGTGAACCTAATAAACATATATTATAGTATAAAATTGTTTTCAACGACCCAAACCTTTGTTCAATAGTTACTAAACTTTACACATTTTTCTTTTGAAACAAAGTTCATTTTATTGTTGTCAAATTGATAAACATTTTAATAGTAATATGAGGTTTTTCATATATGTCTAGAAGTTTCGTATTGTTTGAGGAGTGTCCAGGTGTCGGCACGGGTGCCAAGTGCCACCAAATGTCGGCACGGCAAAAATCCCAAAAGTAGAAGTGCCAAGGTAACACTGAATATATCTGCCGAACCCCATGGGACATTTTTCAAAAACTTGGCCATTGTCAGTACATATTGGATATGTATCAGCCTAGCTGATACCGTTACGTATCATCACTATGTGTTAGATCTCGGCCGAGTTGACATTGATACCCACTATGTATCTGTATCCCTTAGGTATCAACCAATGTGTTGAATATTCAAAATTTTCTTTATTTGTATGTTTTTTTTTTTTTAAATTTTGGAAAAACTTATCTCATTCCCTACTGAGCCCCCCTAATAACATTGTAAGAATTACTCTCAATTAATATTGTTTGGAATGGTCTGTATTTCTATTCAATTTCCCATACGTGCCTTTGGGAAACTGTTCACACCTCAAATAAACCATGACCAAATCTCCATTAACCACCCGTTCTCAATGTTGTTCACTAGAAGTGATCTTTATTGCTCATTTTCTCTTTAATTTTTGCCTTTATGTGTGCTTGAATAGCCTTATGTGCTTCGCAAAGGCTGCCTTTTCATCCTATACTATGTCTGAATTGATAAAGGTACCAAGTCCGCAACCTACTTAGGATTGCATTCATGGGTTAAAATATCGGGTTACTGATACGTATCGTCTGAGCTCCAAAACGATACGTATCGGTACCGGTTTGTATCGGACGATACATTGAATGTATCGTTGTATTGAATGTATCGAACGATACATTCAATGTATCGTTCGAGTCCAATACCGATACGTATCGTCCGATACGTATTGGTATCGTACAATATTTTGATCCATGATTGCGTTCATACACTACTTGAGAAGGAGATTCAGATAGCCCGATTTATCGAATTGTTGTAGGGAATTCTGCTTGTGGTAGGTAAGGTTATGTCTCATTTTGTCACATTGTCCTCGATGATGCTCCTAAGTATGTTTCCCATGCTGCTCCTAAGTATGTTTCCCATGCTGCAGTTCACAACTTTTGTCTGCGGATGGTGGGCGCTAGAAAACTACAGTGTGGTTTTCTATCTCTTCCACACTGTCCTCCAATAATGGATAACAAATTCTCCTAAGTAGGTTTCCCATGCTGTAGTTCGCAACTTTTGTCTGTGGATGGTGGGCGCTAGAAAACTACAGTGTGGTTTTCTATCTCTTCCACACTATCCTCAAATAATGGATAACAAATTGTGTCCTTGTTAGAAATGATAATGATGGTTTTCGGTAGGCCCTGTAGTCACACAACCTCGCCAAAATATAAAGAAACCACAGGTGTTGCATTCATTGTTCGTCCATAAGTAATAAAGTGGGTCATTTTTTGAAAAACGGTTCAGGACTACAAATATCAAGTCATGCTCTGCTGCTGCCCTTGGTAAACCCAAGGATAAAATCCTTGCTGACATTCTCCCAAAGACCAACAGCAACTTCTACTGGAGTGTACAATCTCGTATTTCGTGATTGTCGCTGAGAAGTTTGGCACACACAACATATGTCCACTACATTGAAGTCGTCCGCCCGCCACCATGACCAAAAGTATCAATTCTCAACTGATGAAAAGGTTTTACCTCGACTAAAATGTCCCCCTAACCTGCCACTGTGCAGCTTCGTATTCACCTTTTGCGTGGTAAGTTGTTTGGGATACAAAGCTTCTTCTCTTGAAAGAAGAATCCCTCATGTAAAAAATATAGCCCGGAATGATCTCTATCCTATATGCACAAGTTCCATATGCCGCTAAAATAAATCACCTGCATTACAGTCCTCTACACCTTCAAAGTCCACCACTTGGCGAAGTTAAGCTGATGACAACTTACATCTACCACATGAATCTGTGCACTTTCTTTATGACATGGCAGAAAGGTGTCCTCTTGAAGATGAGAATTTAATTTCTTCTGTGATGCAAGGTATTTCAGACCTTGTGATCCGAGAATAAAATCAATTCTTCCTGTATGAGATAGTGTCTACAATGGCAAAGAACTTGAACAACAACATAGAACTCGATGAGTCGACGTCATACGTAAAATATCTCTTCCATGCTTCTCAAGGCTTCTTGATGAAATATGCCACTAGATGTCCCTAACACAACACTCCAATACTAACATTCACATTCCACTTCAGAGTCTTTTGTCATATTCGACTTCTGACATTTTCTCCTTTAACGGCTAGAAATTTTCTTAGGCCTATGGCATGCACTAAAACTGGCACGCCTTCATGCAATTGGTTACTGATGATATTATGCTATTGCACGTTTTTATGAACAGGCAACTGCCTGTAAAAAGTTACCAGGTCATGAAATCTCCTCACTGTAATTATATTACTAGGTGCTGGTCATTTAACAATTGATATGACCTTTTCTGGGTCCATACTTATACCTTCAGAAGATACCAGCTTATTACCGACATAAAAGTTCTTGGAGTGTTGGAGAGTGCGAATGGCATAACCAACTATTTGTGGAGACCATCTGTCATTTTAAAAAATTGTTTTCCATTCATCTTCCCGATCTGAGTCGTGTTTCGTGGTATTCTCAGAGCAAATAAATTTTAGTGAAAATTGTAGCACCATGCAGCATGTCAAGAAAGTCTTCAAGGCGTGAAATGGCGAAACAATACTTGAATGTGATTCGATTGATGGTCCTGCAGTCGATGCACATGCACCATGATCCGTCTTTGGCATTAATAATGTCGGGACAACACACAGAGACTCGTACTCTCAATCAATGTTGTCAAAGGTGACCCTCTGTGCCTGGGCCTTTCATTTTAGGTGTAGGTGTAGAGAGGTGCTCCTAGGCGTGCGCCTTTTGCGCTTTGTATAAATTTGAGTTTTAAATTTATTGTTTATATAACTTATAAGTTATGTAAGAGTTATTCAATTGTTAGTTTATTAGTTCTTGAATTAGCAAACTCAAGGTTGCCTCACCTTGTACCTGCCATTGAGCTACATGCCTAATCTTACTTGTTAGCTGCGACTCATTTAGATGTTGGTTCATTAGTTCGTTCTTAGATAGTTATATTACTTGCTATGTGCTAGTTTGTTAAATTTTTTTTTTTAGGGCACATAATATTTTGTTCTTTATGTTTATTTATTTCCTGTATTCCATATCTGTTGAATGCTTTAATTTTACTATTCGTTATATACATGTTTATATCCAAAAATTAAGAAATATTATAAATATATTTAAATTTCAAGTGTTTTAAATTATTAACGAAAATATAATGATTTCTCATTTTATAGTAATATATAAATATATACATATATTTAATATAAAAAAAAAATGTATAAAAATTTAAATAAGAAAATGGCATAAAAAAAAGCCGTCGCTTTTGCACCTATGTCTCGCCTAGGTCTTAGGGGCCCTTGTCGCCTCGGGTGTGCTCTGCGCCTTTGACAATGCTGCTTGCAATCTCAGATCAGACCTTTTGCAGCAACTAATGGACTTGCCTTGGTAATTCTTGGTGGACTTTCGGGGTCATGCGGTACTGGGGTAGGTTTGGCAATATCAACCTGGGCACCAAATCGATGTGGAACTGAAAATCTTTGATGGGAGAAAGAACCTTATGGGTTTGGGTACTATGTTTCCGATTTCATATTCTTTCGCCACAAGGTCAAAACTGCAAAGGCACCCTCAGGAAATGCACACTCTGCTTCGAATTCGCATAAATTCTGCAGGCTTTCCATTTGTGATATTCCCATGGACGACAAAGTAGAAGGGTGGCATGCATGGCACTACATCACACGATACATCAGCTCTGTATTTGGATCCAATAGAAAATGACACTAAACACCTCGTGTTCTTCGGCAGTTCTCCACCCTTCTTAAACCACTGTATGTGGTATGGTCTAACAAGAACCCACAATATATTAGAGAGATGCAAAGATTTTTTAATGTGAGAAAATTTTCTGTTCTTCAAAATATAACTCAATTTAGTAATAATAAAATCTTTTTTTTTACTCCAGCCTTATAATAACAAAAAGAAAGAGAAATCCTACCTATCATTAATAAAGAATCCTACTCTTAAATTAACCTCCTAATTAACTCGCAAAAATAGTTAAACTATTAATGGGCATAATAAAGGAATTTATCCCTAATTCCAGTAATTATATAAAGTCCTATCCTCTAGTTACTATTCTTGGTTTTCCATTTCTTCATCCAATCGAAGCTTGCTATTGCTCAGCCAATCACATTCCGTGAAAGAAGTATCGACTTATGGAGGTCAAACTGGGTTAACTCCTCAAGATTTTGGAATCGTAATTTGCACTGGCCAATCAGAATTATTAGTCTGCAACAGTGCAACCTTTCTGTTATTCTCAGTTCACATCAAGGATCAAAATTTCTGCCGAAATGACTGAAATTTCGGTTTCGGTCCCCACCGAAACCGAAACGAACAAAATTTCAGGATTCTAGTATGGGGATGAAGATTTCGGCCAAAATTTCGGTCCAAAATTTCGGTTTCGGTCCCCACCGAAACAGAATCGAAATCCGGAATTTTGATCCTTGGTTCACATAACACTTGATTTATCATGTGATAACTTAACTGGCTTTTGCCCCTCACATGTCTAATTGCTATTGTTGGGTCTCGTTCCCGTATTGAACCTTGAAACGACCCACTTTGATGGCCCAATCAAATTAGTAAATAAGTTCCAAGTATGTTTTTTCAGACCAGTTACTGTTGTAGACTAAGAAGCAGTCCTGAAACAAGACTTTCAGTGAGTATTTTCTGTTCTGTTTTTGTGACTCTGCTAGTTCATTGAAGGTCTGATTTTCAACTTTAAAGTGACCCCTCTAGTAGTTCTTCTATGAACATGATTTGATGTGATTCTGCTTGGGTTTCCTGTTTTCCGTTCATTCATTCTTCTTCTTTGACCGGATGACAGATACTCATTACCAGAGTCAGATCGAAACATTTTCATACTAGTAGAAAACGGAGTATGAATCATTGCAGTAAAATCAGAATCCATTTTCTGAAAATCAGATCTATGACGCATAAGATATATCCATTTAAAATGTGAGAAATCATCAACAAATATAACATAATATGCAATTCGATAACAGAGGAGCCAGGCCCCAAACATTGGAATGACAAAGTCATAGCATCACTATTAGGAAAAGGGAGGGCCAAGTGTTTTGCCAACTTGCAACCCATACATAATGACATACAAGTATTAGAAATAGTGCCAAGTAAACCAGAACAAATGAGGTATCTAAGGCGAGACTCTGATACATGACCTAAGCGACGATGCCATAAACAAAAAATAGATTGAGAGGAAGTAACTGACATGGCAGATGGTGTAGAAGAGATGGGAACTAAGATGGTGTTGGCTAAAAAGGGGAGAGAGAGAAGAGCCCTGGCTAAAAAAGGGGGGAGCTCACTTCTGCATTTTTGTTTAGGTTCTCTCCGCGTGAATGGCGGTTCTCAGACGAGGGAATCATTCCTCTCTAATAGGCGGATTAGAATGCAGTCGCTTCTATCGATAGAGGTTTCTCGTCTGCGCATAGAATCATTTTTTTTTTTTTTGCCTTTCCAATCTGTTCTTACCATATCATGGGCAGTTGGGTCTGAATCCATGCGATGGTTTGAGTGTGGTTTCCAATATTATATTCTTCGCATCCCTTTGAGGACAATTGAGTCCCGCGGGACTGAGTTAGTGGTCGAGTCATTTTTTTTGGTAATTGACACCAGTTGTCGCATTAGTTTCCATTCATAGTGAAGTAGCCCTATTTTTTATGTCTTGGTTTTCCATTTTTTCAACCAATCGAAGCTTGCTGTTGCTCAGCAGCCTCATCCAAACACATTCCATGAAAGAAGTATCGGCTTATCTAGGTCAAACTGGGTTAACTCCTTAAGATTTTGGAATCGTAATTTGCACTGACCAATCAGAATTATTAGTCTGCAACAGTACAACCTTTCTGTTATTATCAGTTCACATAATAGTTGGTTTATCATGTGATAATTTAAGTGGCTTTTAATAGCTATTGTTGGGTCTCGTTCCCCTATTGAGCCTTAAAACGACCCACTTTGATGGCCCAATCAAATTAGTAAATAAGTTCCAAGCATGTTTTCAGACCAGTTACTGTTTTAGGCTAAGAAGCAGTCCTGAAACAAGACTTTCAGTGAGTATTTTCTGTACTGTTTTCGTGACTCTGCTAGTTCATTGAAGGTCCGATTTTCAACTTTAAAATGGCCCCTCTAGTGGTTCTTCTATGAACTTGGTTTGATGTGATTCTTTTTCTTGAGTTTCCTGTTTTCCTTTCATTCATTCTTCTTTGTGTCAATTTCTTCTTCTTTTTCTCTTGATTCACCTCCATTCTCTCCCATCATGCAGTTTCAATTTATATTGAGGCAAGACTAATATGTTCACCATCCTTGATAAATGTGTATTCTTTGCTCCATGAAACATAGCTTCACGATCAAATTTCCATTTACTGAAAAGATGAGGCAATCTGCTACTTGAAGATGTTGGACTTGTTGCATAAACAAATTGATGTTGCTGGAGCTGAAACAAAAAAGGTTGTTGTAGGAAAAAAATCTGAAGATGAAAAAGTAGAAAAGAAACTAGCCCAGGTTTGGGCTTTGATACGAACTTGATTTTAGGGTTTGAGTTTCAAAGAGGAAGAAGATAGAGAGAGTAGACAATAAAAGACTACATTGTTGCTCATTAAGGTATTTGTGTTTCAAGAGAAAGGCCATTTATATAGAGGGCTATATAGAGACCTATTACATTTCTACCCCACAGGGGGCTAAAACCCACTATGCATGTCTCTCATACAAGTTTTACTCCCTTACACATATTTTATCATGCATTACATCTCTAGCACCATTGATGATCGAGTAATATATGACACGCATCCATTGGGCCAACGTTACACTAAACTTCAACATTTTGATCTTCCCAATAGAAAGCTTAACTAGGCATTGATTCTTTACTGCAGTCTCTTCACATTTTTTGAACCATGCTACCTTGCAGGGCTTGTCAAGCCTCTACCCAGGTTTTCAATCTTTCTACCATTTCCCGTGATACAATATTATCAGTACCACCACTATCAACAATCATCATGATCATCATCTCAGTAACTCCCATCTATTCAGGGTCGACTTTGCAAGTCCTATTTTCTGCACTCTTTGGTTGGATCTCCGTAACTCCCATTCCCCCATGTCTCTTCTCACTGGTTCCCTCCAGGTCTTCATTGGTCGTCCTCTTCTCTTACTTCCTTGTGCTTGTAACATCTCAATCCTTCCTATGGGGTCTATTACTGAAGTCCGATGGACATGTCCAAACCATTGCAAACAACATTCCTTATTTTTTCTCCTTTGTAGGTGCCACTCTCAAATTTCCTCTTAGACACTCATTCCTAATTTATCATTTCTTGTTACTCTACTCATCCATCTTAGCGTATGCATCTCTGCCCCATGCACTCTTATCTTCTTGTTACCTTTTCGTACTTCAAACATTTCACACCATATAGGATATACTCTCGATAATGATGGTGTGCAATTTTTCTCCCACGTACATGTCGTTTGGTAGATGTTAGTTCCCAACCATTCCTCATCATTGTCATTTTAGGTGCAACTATGATCTGGCAGCACATGTCGCTCCAACTTTGGCCTCTTCTAATTTAATTTTTGGCACATTATTGCTTGCTAAACTGTCACTAATAATGGCGGACGACCGATGTTTCGGACCTTGTTTTTCACCTGAATTACCCTTTCTTTGCTCTAGTAACTTCATTAACCTTTGTACGACCTTCTAGGAAACTTTGGTGACCGATGACCTGCCTCGTTGGGCACCGAAATTGTGTACTCGAGGCATTTCCTAAACCTGTTCCACATCCATGACCTTGTCCATTTGTCATTGTCTGTGTTGGTTTTGATGATTCTCCCACTTGCATTTTCCAGGAGTGCTTGAGTTTGTTCTTCGGATCCACTCAAATTGTTATGGATGAGTAGTTGGTGGAACTCGTTCATGTATTTAGTAACCATCTTGTTCCCTTTTTAAAGCCGTTGCAATCTTTGAATGTGGGTGTGAGTGTAATTGGATGGAAGGGAACGTCATCGTGACTTGTGCGTCAACTTTTCCCATGCATTAATGATTTTCTCTTCATGAGGACATGTTTTCTTCAATTATTTCCACCATAATTCTGCGCTTCTCCTCAATTTTAGGCTAATAAATTTGACCTTATGGTCATCATCTACCAGATCATTCCACTCAGTAATTTTCAACACTTTCCAACCAATCTAAAAATTCGCCGGGCTGCAATCTACCATGATAATTGAAAATCTCTCTTCGGTTGCCATTAGTGTAACTTCCTTGTTTCAGTGCTTCGACCTATTTATCCTCCAAGTGATTGTCGCATCGACTTGTGTATCCGCTTTTCTCCATGCCGTTCTAATTATGAACATCCATAAATGAGTGATCTTTTTTTCATCAAATGCTTGGAAATGATGAATATCTTTGTCAGGTGGAGGTAGAGTGGCATCTGGTTAGTTGATCTCTTTTTCGTTAGACTTGTTGAAAAGATATTTTGCCTTATTACACGGCAGCATATCAGATTTCATGGATATTGATGTTAGAAATGTAATATATGGTGCAATATATGTTAATGAACAACACCAGATACAGTCATATGAGAGGTGTGCATAATGGGATTTAGTCCCAGATTGAGGGAAAATATAATTGATCTCCATGTAGCCCTCTATATAAAGGCCTCAATCTTGTAACTCAACATATTCGAATTGCAACAATGTAGTCCTTTGTGGTATGGCTTTCTTTCTCACGTTGGGGAGAAGTGGTAAGGGATACAGGTTCAGTTGGAGAAGTTAAGGAAGTCGGCGAAGTGGTGTTAAAAGAGATTGGTGAATTTGGAGCAGTTAAGGTAGTGGGAGACGTGGTGGTAAAGGGAAGTTAAGGATAATGGGGTAGTTGATGAAGTTACGGAAGGTGGGTTTGACGTGGCAGGTGAGGGTGGGGAAAAAGTGTTATGAGGGATACGGGCATCTTGTGTGGAGGTGGTTATGGGAGAAGAATTGAAGGTCATGGGTGAGTGGTTGACCAGTTGGGTAGAATTGCCTAGAATTGTGGAGGATGGATAAATATTAGTTGGTACAGTTATTGGTGTTGGTGAACTATTAAGATTTGAATTTGAATGTGGGATAGAAATAGGCAAATTAATAGTAGATGATGGTGGTTGTGAATGGGTAATATTAGGTCATGATATAGACGAATTAGAAGAAGTGTGTAAGTGAACGAAATCTTGGGCATTCAACGGTTGAGATTGAGAGGAAGAGTTTGGTACAATGGATGAATAGGGAAAGATATTTTCAAAAAATGTAACGTGCCGAGAAACAAAATTTTGATTTGTAGGGAAGTGCAAACACTGATAGCCTTTGTGATTAGATGAGTAACCAAGAAAAATGCAAGGTAGAGAATGCGGGGCAAGCGTATGGGCAGTTTGGGCACTTAGATTTTGATAACACAGGCAACTGATTTTTTTAAAATTTGAATAATTGGGTGGTCGACCAAATAAGAGTTGAAAAGGGGATTGATTGTGTAACAGTGGAGTTGGTATATGGTTTATAAGATATACTGCCACATGTAGAGCTTCCACCCAAAATTGACAAGGCATTTGAGCTTGAAATAACAAAGATCAAATGACATTGACTATATGTTGATGCTTCCGCTCTGCAGCACCATTTTGCTGCGGAGTGTGAGGAAAAGAAATTCTATGTTGAATACCAGACCCAGCAAATAAACGTTGGAATTTTCCATTTACAAACTCTCCACCATCAGATTGAAACTCAATTATCTTTCCATCAAAAACATATGAAACCATATTCTTAAAAATACAAAGTTATCAAAAACTTCACTTTTAAAGGAACAGGGATCTACTTGCTGTAATATCACTTTGATATGATATTGGATAAATTGATGTTGGATCTAGTTTTTCTTTCCCATTAAATCTGGCAGCCAAATGCTTAATACTTTAACGTGGTATCATAAAAAAATGTTTCAATCCCTTTTCACCTCCTTTGTTGCATTCAAACTAGGACAAGACGGGAATGTTTGTGAACTAAGCTGAGAGAAAAGGGTATCATTTATGGAGATAGATTGCATATTTACAAACCCGTGAAGCACTGTTATTAGACAATTAAATAAACTCCATCTTCCGAGTCTTTATATGGAAATCTGTGTGTTTTCTATTTTTGTTTTGTGGTCTTTTGGTTTTCCTTTTTCAAGGCCAATACTTAGTTGAATTGGAAGTTCTAATACCTGGAAGCTTTCTTCAGTAGAGCCTAATATGTTGAATTGCTGACAGGAGCGTGCTTTAGCATTAGCAGAAAGCAGACCCCCTCCAGCGCTGAGTGGTAGTGCTGACATAAGGTCTCTAAACATGGAAGATTTCAGATACGCCCATGAGCAGGTAAAACCTAGGGTATCTGTATTGCAACTTTTATCAGCATACATTAAATCAGTTGTAGGGACACCATGGTTTTAATTCTCGGTTTCCCAATGCATCTTGTCCAAGTCTGAAAGTAAGAAAGTTTCAGCAGAGGTACTTGCAGACATTTTTGTACATATATTTTGCATAAGCTAACCGAGATGTTCTCACTTTAAATTGTGAATGGCTCGCTGATGTTGGACCGAAGCATGGCCCTACTTTTCATCAAGTGTGCCCATGGTTCAAAATTTTGGGGTATTTTCTATGTACATCAAAATTTAGGCCGAAATTCAAAATGTCGGCTGAAATTTCGAATTTCGGTTTCATTCCCCACCAAAACCGAAACGAAGTCTGAAATTTTTATCCTCGAGTGTGCCACATGATGTGAAAGCCTAGTGCGTCGATGATTACATTGAAAAACACCTCCATTGTGTGATTCAAGGTGGTCATACGCTCTTAAAATGAACAGTTATCATGTAAATCTCCTAGAACTATTTTAGCTTTTCATTTTGAAGGAGTTTACCCTGCAATAGATTTTACATATATCACACACTTGATGAAAAATAGTACGTGTCCAGAAAAGTGACCCGTTCACAATTTAGATTGGGAACTGGTTGGTCACCCTATGCCAGCTCTTGAAAATAAGTGTATATACGACTTATTTAGTTGGATCTAAACCTCTACCAATTTCGTTTTTTCATGCCGGTAACTGCCTTCTGAGACATTTAAGTTCCATTTTAGGTGAGATTTAAGACCATGGTCACACCATAATATGATGGTTATTATCACCATAGACCACTCGAAACCCATGGGCCACCTGATTTTGAAACATCAATGGTTTCTCTGTAATTTCTTATAGCATACTTTTGTCTTGTTTTCTCTTTTTCATTTCCCACCCACTTTTGTTACAGGTATGCGCTAGCGTCTCCTCGGAGTCTTCAAACATGAACGAGCTTCTGCAATGGAACGAACTATATGGAGAAGGAGGTTCCAGAAGGAAGAGAGCTCTCAGCTACTTCATGTAGCTCATCTGTACAAAGCTTTTTATCCCTGTTCTCTTTTTTCCTTTCCCTTCTTCCAAGGCCAAATCAGCTTTTGCTCTCGAGGCTGCCGCCGGTTTCAAATATCATTGGGCCGAAATACTGTGTATAATATGGAACATACATCCATCTATATATGAGTAAGTTATACTGTTGGTTTTTGATCGGTTGGTTCGGGATGGTTGATATGATGGATGGTTGATATGACGGGTGTGGGCCGAAGGGTACTACTGCCGGGCGACTTTTTGGTGTTCTATGCGTTGGAACGAACTGTATTTCTGCTGCTTGCTACCGTATCAATCGTCTCAAACCTAAACTCGTGTAGGAACATATATTTAATCAAATTTATTTCAAGTAACTGAGAGAAATGCAACTGCTGTATTATGTGTGGCCGTTGATTATTGGATTGTGATTGGAGCTTACATCCAATAATCGTTTGTGTAGGAAACTAGGAATGGCACTGGTTTGGGGTCCTCCTTTCTTTTTTTCTTTTCTTTGGTTTGTGGTTATCTTATGAGCCTTATGATAGGAGACTAGGAACGTGACCGTAAATGTGATAATTTTACCCAAGGTATCAAAATATCGGCCGATACCAATGCGTATGAGTTTGTCGGCAAACAGATAATGCACCGGGCGATACGGGCTTGTATCGGCTGAGTTCCGTATTGGCCGATGCCTCCCAGTTTTTGTATTCTTTTTTTCATTATTATTAAAATGCACCGACGCAACTCGGTATTGGCTGATTCGTATCGGTCTTCCATGGATAATGCCTGATACCGGTACCCGAGTTGACACCTTGATTTTACGTCATTATAATCACTTTCTTTTGCTTTGGGTTTTATAATCTATTTAAAATTTATTTAAGAAAAAAAATAACGAGGGCTGATGTTATCTGCTTAACTTGATATTAATTGATCTTATTAGATGAGGTCCCCACTATGTCCAGACTAGTTGGGCACCATGCAGCACCCATTGTGAGGATTGAGCACATGGCAACTTGGACAAGATTGATCCGATAAAATGTTTATTGTTGAAAATATGGTCAAATGGTATTCAAATTCAATGACCTATGAAATAAAGGCCAAAAAAGTTAGTTTAAATAAAAAAAACTTTTTTTAAATCATATATCATATGGCTAATCAACCCAAAATAAGTGTTGTTTTGAGTTGCTCACGGACATTGGTATATGATCTGGCATCCAGGTGATGCATATCCCCGCCCTCTTATTTGACAAGGGAACTAGTTAATGCAATATACATGTTTAAAAATGGCAAAAGAAGAAGACATGCTATCAGGAATGGGACATGTTTATTGGGTCGGGTTTGGCTCAAATTTTTGTTTGCTCGATTCCTAAGGCCCATCTATGGACCCAACCAAAAATTTGACCCGGTTTAAGATCCCTTAAACCCTTATAATTAAGTATAAAATAGCGGGTAGGGTTGGTCGGGTAAATTTTTGATTGACCTCCTTGACCAATCCCAACGTAAGAGTCTTACCCCCTAGATCCCACCGAAAGTTGGGTCCAATTGCTTGGCACGATTCAAGATCAGTTCTAATAACGTGCTGCTCGGCCCATTGACTGCCCTACTATAGAGATTTGGAGAGCGTAGAGGAGAAAACTTTTTTGATTTAATTGTTTAATAAGATATTAAGATTAAAAAAAAAAAAATACTGAAGAATGGATAGAGCATCGCTGTCCCATCTTATATTATTAATGGAGATGTCCAAAATTCTGTGAACTATATTAAACTTATTATTATAGTAGTAACTTTGTAAGTATGGATCAAAATTTTATCGGATAAGGTACATTGAATGTACCGTATCATTGATATATAGGTACATAGCCGAACGATACATTGAATGTATCGTTTGGTACTGTCCGGTACCGATACGTATCGTCCGATAAGTATCGGTTTTAGGCTCGGACGATACGTATCGGTTTTCTAGCATTTTGGTCCATGTTTGTAAGAAATAAATTGACCTTCGAAATTCTAGTTGAGTTTTCATGGAGTTTTTTTATTTTTTATTTTTATTATTTATTTTATCCGGTCATTTGGCCGAGAGACGGCCTCAAGAATCGAGGAGTAGGCAGGCATACACATGTGATAATAATTAATTAGACAAATAAGGACAAAAATAAATGACAAGTTAGAACTTTTGTGAAAATAATACATAAAATGAGCACTTTTAGAAATTGGGAGAACGAAAACAAAATAGTAGGACCGACTGACCGAAATTTCGGTTCGGTTTTGATTCTGATGTAAAATACCCGAAATCGAGCCGATAAAAAACCAATAATAGAGTTAATATGATATTACTTAGGTGCATAAAAAATAGGTTGCAATTAAAATTTTCTCTTATAAAACTTAATCTTTAAAATTAAAAAGTAGAAACTAAAAAATAGGGGATAAACTCATAAATCTTAAAACTTAAAACAAACAAAAAACCAAAAAACCTTGTTGTCCCGTATCCCATTTGTTTCCTCTTCCTAGTGTACATTTACCACCGTCCGCCGTCCTTTCGCTTTCCGTCGCTGGCCATCACAAGGCTATACGACCAAACTCCACAACAAACAATATATTGCTCTCTCTCTGTTCTTCTCCTTGTTTCTGTCCCTCTTTTTATTTTTCACTGTCCATTTTTTTTTTTTAATTTTACAAATAAAATTGAGATTTAAAAATCGAAAATCAAGTTATCGGATCAGTTTTGATTTGAGAAACTAGAAACTGATAGTTATCAATTCTATTTTGATTTAGTATGAAAACCGTCCCAATAACACCCCTATAAAATAGAGTGCTAAGTCTAATGAAAAGTGGGCCTATTGATGATTTGATCAACTGACAAATCATTGAGTGCCAAAATATCATTGTGAAGTTACAAATGGTTTAGCGTTAACTAATAAAGAATGGAAAAATAAGAGCGAATTATAAATAAATGAGATATTGCTATGATGATGATTCTTGAGACAAGCAAGTGAGGTGTTCTTTGATCAATGATTGCCACTTTGATTGAATGGATGTGTTTTTATTTATTTGTTTAATTTTCTAAATAAGTAAGGCTGCTTCATCATGCACCTTCCATTAGCTACAGATGTATGCCATTGAAGTTATCTAGTACATACGACTGAGATGCGTTTGCTAAATTGGATGGCTAAAATAAAATGAAAGGACAAAATTATAAACAAAAACATGTGCTGAAGGTTAAGGTTGACTCCAATAATAAAGAAGATTAACAAAAGTCATTTTAAATGATGAGGGCATGTCCTTTGAAAACCTAAAAGAGCCCAAGCATTAACGCTTGAAACCAAGGAAAAGACCATTATAAAATTGGAGAAAAGTATTGAGAAACAATATAAAATATTTCAAAATAATAAACTTAGAAGTACGGAAAAAAAATTATATTTATAGTGATAAAGACTAATGATAAATGCTATACTTAAGACTTTTATTTTTTTAATCATTATTATTGTAGCCTTATCTCATTTATTTCGGGTTGATATTTTTTTAATAATTGAAAAAATCGCTTTTAACCATTTTATACTTTTTTCCAAGCGTACCTTTAAATCCACTCACCAAATCTTTGAGTTCATTCACGTTGAAACACATTGATTATATTGAATCGGACAATGGAGATTGTTTATCGTTCCAATCTTTCATAAGATGGATCTTGAGAATATGGTCGTGCCATCTGACAGTTATATTTTATTTCCTGTAGTGCACACCCAAAAAAATGACCTTAAAATCAATTTTGAGTGTGCACATAATGTTAAAGTCACTTTTCTGAGATGTGTGTCATGAAGAATAAATCACTGACCGTCTGATTGTAGGCCCATGATCTCAAGATCCATTGTGTGAAAGATTGGGAGGTAAACGATTTCTATTGTCAGATTCTATAAGTCAATGTATTTCAACATGGGTAAACTCAAAGATTTAGTAGGTGAATTTAAAGATACTCTTTTTCCAATTGTTGTTCCATGTCAAAAAAAAAAAAAAAAAATCAATATTGAAGAATATTTTCCGGGGAGTTACGGCCCATCAGTGGCATATAGTAATATTATCAAGCTTATGAAGATCCATATGCTCCATTAATCATGTCATAAGTTGAAATTTACAGATGTCGGTGCCCTAAAAAGAGTCCATATAACGCAACCTTTGATAAAATCAAGTGACTAAAAGGTTATTCATGAGCTCACTATTTAATCATTTATAATATTGCAAGGAGACTCATCCTTCACTGAAGTCTTACCAATGTCATCTTTTATTTTTACCAGGGAATTTTATAGCCTCAATCTATGTTGGTGTTATCATTTGATGCATGTGGTTATCATTAAGATGGGTTTCTTTAATAAATTTGTTTTAAAACAAATCAAAGTCTACCTACTGAATCTCCGGCAGATTCCCAAAAAAAGCCCGAGCTAAAAATATGCTCCACGAGATTCGCTCGCATCTTAACCCATTTGTTATTAATAAAATACTATTAAATATCTCTCTTTCTCTCACTATTTCTCGCTTTTTATTGGCCATATATTTTAAAAATATTAAAAAAAATATAAAAAATATTATTTCAAAAAAGGAGTAATTAAAATTGTTAATCTTGTTGAAAACTTTTTTACAGAGGCAATAGCTAAAATAAAAAGTGAGCTCAAAAAAGGATGTTTTAATTATTCAAATTTAACTATCCTTATTGGTGATGCTATAAAGCACTTTATCGTTTTGTGGCAACCCATGTACTGTTATTTGTTTGATACCATGTGACAGAAAAAGGATACCATGCATACAAAATTGATCACCCAATCACCAACGTTGGCAACTGGGTTGGCTGTCCTAGAATAACTGAAAGGGTACCACTATTCTCACTCATACCACAATTTTTTCATCGATGAAAAAATTATTGTCTGATTTGAATTTGACGATGGAGATTATTTTTATTCCAATCTTCCTCACGATAGGATCTTAAGATCACGACACGCCCATCAGGTAGCCAGATGTTGATTCCACGTGATTCACGTCTCTAAAAGTGAAGGTCGACTCCTTTGCCTTTGATCTTGATCACTTTTGGGGATGTGTGCTATGGACTCACCATGATCTTAAGATCCATCGTGAGGAAAATTGGAACAAAAAATAATCTCTATCCATTGATTCAAATCAATCAATGATTTTCATCCGTAAAACAATGTGCAATACTTATGATTAAATGGGTGAGAATGGTTTTAGGGAGCCATTACTTGCACATGCTTTTCAAGTGATTGCACCGGATTGCACCAAATTTAAAAGAAAGACTTGCAAGTTTGGCGACCTCTATTATGTTAAAACACCATCTAAGCCATTTGATTTGAAGGCCATGATTTAAAGATATCAATTGCAAAAGATTAGAATAAAATATACTTTTCATCATCTGAGTTAAAGGCTATTATATAATTCAACAATTGACTACAATAGATCATATGATAGGGATAATTAGAGAAACATGTTTCAAAAACAAACTTTTTAGTAAAAAAGATTACTTCAAACGTTTTAGAAAAACCGTGATTTCACGGATTTTGGAACTTCAAAAAATTGTGAGGCGCTATTTTTCGGGTCTGTTTTTGTTAAAAAGTTTATTTTTGAGGCATTGTTTTCTAAAGTGCCCCATATGATAAATATCGTGTTTTGCTCCAATTTTATGTTCCAGAGATCTATTGATCATGAACTTTAAATCAGATGATCTATATTACATTTTTATATATCACATATTCCTAAAATACCAAGTCTTTAAAATCTACTGTCCTCGTTGTCATACGATCTCAATCCACGACATCAATATGTGCCAGCTTTTGATATATAATAAGGTATTAAATACCGGCCGATGGTACGTATCGATATTTCGGTAAATCATTACGTCTCCACGCCGATAAGTATCGAGTATCCAACTTGGTATTGGCCGATACTTATATTTTTAATGTTACAAAAAAAAGAAAAAAAGTCATTTGTATCGGTCATCCAAGGACTAATACCCGATACCAATACCGAGTTGTTACCTTGTATGTAATAGCCCTTAAAAACATAACGTTATTGCCACCCTTTTTTTGTAACTACCACATAACTTGAACAAAGTAAAAAAAAATTCCTAAAATCCTTCTTTCAATCGAATGATGGAGTTCTTATCTATAAAAAACTAAAAATCGAATGAGGGAGAATATTATTTGTCCCAATCTTCGGCACAATATCTTGAGATTATGGGCCTATCATCAAGTGATAATATGTTTATTTCACGTGCACACATCCCAAAAAGTGAATGTAATATAACTCACATTCACTTTTTCGAATGCTTGCCTCCACCGTTTGATGGTATCTGTAGAAGAGCGAGACGAAAAACGATCTCCCTCAGTGGATTCAAAGTGGTCAACGGTGCTTTGCTTTGGTTAAGTGATGTGGCTGTTTAAAAAAAAAAAAAAAAAAAAGACATGACACTTCTCTTGACAACAAGGGACCCAACCAAATAATGAATACTCCTCACTAATTACAGCTAAAAATCGTTGACTGCTTTGAATTAGGTGGTGGAAATTTTTTTTTGGCCCGATCTTCTACGTAATGAATCTAGAGATTATGAGAATATCATCAAACAGTTAATTTTTTATTCTACATGACACACATCTAAAAAAGTAAACTGTGATTATTATATGTGCCACATGTTCTTTGAATCACTTTTTTGGAAGTGAGTGACGTAGAAATAAAAAAAAATGCCCATACTCTAAAGATCTGATTTATGAAAAATTGAATGAACAATGATCTCCGTTATATAATTCAAAGCAAGCAACGATTCTCAGTCACAATAAATGAAAAATATTCAGTACTTGATGAGGACAGGGACAGAGCTAGGGGTGGGTTTGGGGGGCCCACCCACTGCAATCTATTCTTTTAAAGAAAAAAGTAAGAGAACCCATCGTAGGTAACATGGCCCTCCCCAGTCATGACTGGCTGGTCCTAGAATAGGGGCCCGTTGGACTTTAGACTCTTCTCACTCTATACAAACATGAGACCATTAGTAGCATCCAAAACACTATCGCTATTAACAAAATAATTGCTGCTAATATTATTGTTGTTAATAGTTTTAATAATTTTTTTTTTGTTAATAATCATAATTTTTTGCTGCAAAAATTTATTGCTAATAGTTTTATTTTTTGTAGTGTCATAAAAATTCTTGACTCTCTCTCCTCGAGAGTTAATAGCAACCCTTATAAACAAAAAAAAAAAAAAAAAAAAAAAAAAAAATAATAATAATAATAGGCACTGAGGAGTTAGTCTCTATATTTTATAATTTTAGTGTGCCTTTCAGTTTGTTCAGACTTGAGAGTTGAGATTTGAAGAGAGAGTGATTCAAAGACGAAATCTATAAAAGGGACCACATCTCTCAATGATTTGAGTTCATTTCAACATTTTTTTAGTTTATTTTGTTTGCTTGTAATCGTTGATAGTTGAGAGTTGAGACGGAAGGATCGAGCACGTTAGGTTGGTGGGATTTTAAAAATCCTTCAATAATTCCAACAGAGCATTCGGATAAGGTGCCCTTTCCAACCTCCAGGGGCCGCTTTTTACATCACCTGGCACGTGTCACAGACCCATATGAAACGTGACGTTTTCTTGTTCTTCATTGAACTTTGGATCTTGTCCGAGATTCATTAATTAACTTCTGTATTCAAATATCCAAGTGGCAGGCTAACATGTAGTTGCCTGTTTAATTACCTGAGGTTTCAAACATCTGATCAGAACACTTTTTACACCTTCAATCCGTCCATTTAATGGATCTTGGTCAGATGGCATAAGTCATTCAAAGGCACAGTAGCTATTTGAGCTGAATCTAAACTTAATTATGGCCATTTGATCCTCACGTGGCTCTAAATGACGATAAAAGTCCTCCAAGTTTATAAGACGTACGGTGATCTAATACACCGTACATATATGTGGCATCGGTGTACATAGATCCTAGATCAATTGGATGGAAGGTCAACGTAGATAAATTGAATTTTTTGTGTACCGTTGATCATTTCATTTCATTTTTTCTCTTCGATGTGATTGCTTGATTGATAAGGCCCTTTGTTATGGTGTCCGATGATTTGATCCATATATATCTGCCTTACATATAAATGATTAAGATTATAAAAAATTTCTCCCCTCTTGGAAAGCATGAATCAAAATTTCGGCTGAAAAATTTTGGTTTCATCAGTCCCCACCAAAATCGAAACAAAAACATAAAATTTTGTTTTCGATCCCCACAGACGGTAACGAAATTTAAGTTTTCCATCCTTGTTGGGAAGAGTTTATTTCAAAACATTATAGCTCTATAGCATGCACCCACCTGCCCTGCGCTTCTTGTCAAAAGGCTACATGTAGAGTTAGTAGAGTTAAGTGGGGCGCTTTCAGAGTTTTGGATTCAGGTGTTTGAATGCGGGAACTAATTTCCCGACGACCAACACCCCGCAATATGTCAGCTAGCATAATATTGTTATCTTAAATAAGCATTTCTTCTTTCATAATATCTCACTTGTCTTTTCGCACAAAGTGATAGATACCCTTCTTTCATATAAAAATTTATATGGTCATATTTTTTTCTTCCTGAATCTGTTACTACTAGATATAAAACTAACGGCTTCTTTTGCTAAAATGCGCATTGGCAATAAGCAAACATTTTCTACGTCCAATCTCTTTTTTCCCAATTACTTATAAGCACAAAAATGAATGAAAGTTATTTTTCGTGGTATTTATATTATTTCTGATTTTTTATGGATAAGCTTGGAATTTGAACCCTGGCCTCATTGCTACACGCTTGAGGGCATCACCAATGGAGCAAAGATCACACCTGTAGACTTTCCAAAATTGTTAATGGGAACTCAACCCTTAGGTCTGTTAATAATAACAATAACAATAATAATAATAATAATATATTAATAATAATTAACTCGTACATTATCGTCAAGCTCAAATGAGAAAGGATGATGATTAGCGCTAGGTTGGTAGGCAATTGTAAAAAATCATGTCAAATCCCTATAATAAAACTTATGATTAGTAATAATGATAATAATAACCCATCCTAGTTGAAATTTAATGAGATTCAGGATTAAAGCCTCGGCATTAGCATGGGCTTTCAGAGCCAAGCTGGCCTGTGGTCCGCACCAGCTCACGCCCATTGACAGGCCTACAATAATCATTGAAATGCAATTTGCATTCCAATCCGGTCCAGCAAAAGAACACATATTGGACAAATTTTGGTATATATACGAGGGTACCTTTAAACTCATCCATTGAATCAGAAAATAGATATCATTTGTAGTCTCAATCTTTCACACAATGGATCTTGAGATTATGGATACACCATCAAACGGCCATTTTATTTTGCCCGTGGCACATATCTTAGAAAAGTGACTTTGAGCATTATATTAAAGTCACTTTTATAAGATTATGCAATGTGCAAAAGAAAAATGACGGTATGATGATAAGCCCATAATCTCAAGAACCATTGTGTGAAAGATTAAGACTACAAATGATCTCTATCGTCTGATTCAAAGCAGGCATTAAATTTTTAACATTGACAAAATGTGAATGATTTTAAAGGTTTGGGTGTGCATCGCCTACCATATACCAACTCCATTTTAGATTTTAGGGTTTGCTATTCCAACCCTGTTTACTTATACATTCGCAAAACGAAGGCAAATGAGTGAAGTGACTGCTTTTACTTAATTACTTTACATTGCCGGGCCATGCAGCAGACAGTTGGTACTAAATAATGCTCAAGCGCCAGCTGCCAATATGCGTGTGATTGGGTCATCTAAATTTGAAAACGAGCCGACATTATCATAAATCGATAATATCAATGTCCCAATTCATAAGGTAGATAAGGCAAACATCACAATATATACACTACCTACTCTCATTATCTTATCAAAATCCTTATTTATTTATTTATTTATTATTATTATTATTTTTTTTTTTATCAACCAAGTGCCTTTTAGTTAAGAGGAAGTGCCTTTTGGTTAAGAGGAATGGTATTAGAGACTATATATAATAATAGTTGAGATTGATTAATCGTTTATATTGATTTATGTGATTCAAAGAATCGTTGAGATTGATTAGAATTGTTCATTCTATTTTAATATTTATTATTGCCACTCTCTATGGCAAGAAATAAGATTCCACTATAATACACATTGTAAGTTGAGAAATGGATAGATACATTCAAATGCACCGCCTGGCCATATATTCCAGTGCTAGATTCATGGTTTTAAAAATCGTACATATCCAACGGCTGATATGTATGGGGTTAGAGGCCCTAGCCGATATAATATATACACCGTCAAAGTTTTTAGAGGGACATACATCGGGTCCTTATTGGGTCATATCGGCCATATCAGGGTCAATTTGGCTGATATAACTTAGATTAATAGGCCATTGAAGTCGACCCGACTGTGAGTCCTTGCAATGGTTGACCGTGCTTGCGATTTTTAAAAGGATAGCTTTATTTACAACCCAAGAATCACTGTTGACTTCTTTGAATAGGATGATGGAAGTTAATTTTTTTCCCCAATCTTTGACAGATTAGATGTTGAGATATACCACATCGGATAAAAGAAAGTTCTTACCTTGAGTTATATGTGATTGTGGATGCTACATGTCCTGATGCGTTTTGAATGAGGACTGAAGCCCGTCTCATAAAGAAAATTGGGGGGAGACCTAAGCCCAGAACTAGACAATATTGTGGCGTGTGGGTCTCACTCTTAATAGAATCGGACAATAATGTGGCATGTGAGTCTAAGACGTCAGAGAATCGAACATTGAGTCCCTGGCTAGTTTATGAGATTACATGATCACGAAATGCACCACTTTCTAAGAGATCACTAGTGCGTCTAAGGTTTTAGGAAAAAAAAACTTTATTATCTTTTATTTCACCAATAAAAAATATAGGTTTTTCAGTAAAAAATTATACCATTAAAAAATTTTCACTTTTGACCACAAAATTAACAGTATAAAGTCAATTTTTTACGGTCATTGATCACCTTTGTACATGTGGATGTGACACCCAATCCTTTGATTGAATGTACATAACATTCATCTGGGTTGAAAGGCTCGACCTTAAGCTTGTTTGGGACGAAAAGTGATTTCCATTGTCTGATTTAAAGTAATCAACAGAATTTTCCTTTGGTTAAATGAGGTGGGTGTAACATAAACCGAGGTGGTAGTAGCACTAGTCTAAACTTATGGTAGTAGGCTAGTAGGCCCCTAAGGGTCTCTTTGGATATGGGGGATTTTCAGCTCAATCTATGATAAATTTGATCTTCAAATCATAGGACTTTCATCAGACAATCAAATTTTGATTTCACATGTACACATTCCAAAAATGGATGTGATTATGAGCATATATCCAACAGATTTTTTGAATAATTTATTCGAGAGGTGAATCACGTGAAAGCAACATCTATACATCTACTGATTGGACCATAATCTCAAAATCTATTGTGTCGAAGATTTGTTAGTTTGAAATGGTATTCGCGATGAAAACAAGGCATTCAATTATTTTATGTTACTTGTATACGGGTATTAGCAATAAAAAATTAATGTCTGCAACCTATAGTTTCCACCTTTAACACCATTGACTGCCTTAAATAGACACGTGGAAATCATTTTTTTCTCAATATTTCATTGAATTGATCTTTAGATCATGACCCACCTATTAAATGGCCAGATGTTAATTTCAAGTGGAGCACATCCCAAAAGTGACCCCAAAACCCTTCTTATGGTAGGCCGATGATCTCCACGCGAAATCAAAATTTGATTGTCTGACAACAGGCCCATGCCCATGATCAATCATTTATGTGAATCATTCTTGTGGATGATCATTTTTATGATATTACATTTGTTTTTCAGTTTGGATGATCTTTTGTAGTATTACGATTTTTTTTGTTAGGATATATTATTTTCCTAGAATTTTTTGCTTATATATCAAAACGCAGGATTTCCTTAATTCTGTGTTTCCTTGGCTAGCAATGTGATTATCCAAACAACAATAGACAAAGGAAAACAAAGAAATCTCATGATTTTCTATAACTCAGGTATTTATAAAAAAAATGTAGAAATATTATTTTACTTTCCTGCATTTAAAGTGTTTTTTTCCAAACATGCCCAAAGTGAAAGTGAGATACAACAATTATGACTAATGTTAGCCCCTACCGGAAGGAAATCTTGGCTACTTTGATCCGATCTAACTGGGTCGGCTCCCTTACCCCCTTGATCCTATTTAAAAAACATTTGTACCTCTCATTTTAAAAACAAATTGAAAGTAGTCTACATCCAACAATCGACAATTCGATATGGTCGGCGGCATGCCCATTTCAGACTTATCTGTTATCCTGCCGGTGTAACTGTGACCTTATTCCATCTCTTTCATTTAGAAATATGTATCCATAGCTTTGAATCAGATGATGGAAATAATTTTTCACTCAAATCTTACACATAACAGATCTTGAGAACGTGTGAGTAGGTGATTATAAAGACATATTTGAGTGTGATGTGTGTCACATGATTTTAAAGTCACTTTTGGAAATTTATTCTTCGTATAATTAAACATGGGCCGTCTGATTGTAGACTGATGATATGAAGAGATGGGGTGAGGTCACTGCTGCAGTTAATGCAAATAATGGTACTGGCTACCAGTCATATATATTATATCCAACGGGGATTCTTTCTTGAGCTGAATCCACTTGGTGAACAGGTCATCGATTCCGTCCAATATATTGGCATCATGTTAGTGTCACATGGTCCCATGTGGTTCATTATGGTCTCACGGAGTTAAAGGGTATGGAGATCTGCACTCGTCTCACGAGTGCAGGGCTTACGGTCGCCAAATACAAGCGGGATCCATAAATATCAGAGAACTTTTATTGTCATCCAAAATTCAATAATAAAAAACAGCAACACCCATAAATATCTGAGATTCTGAGACCTTTTATTGTTATCCAAAATTCAATAATAAAAAACAGCAACAAGTCTTCTGTATTCGTATATAAAGAGAGCCGACTTTCAAAGACAAGAAGCAGCCATCAATCATCAATGGATTCAAATCCACCACTGCCAGCAGCTCCAGCAACAAGCCACATGGAAGAAAGAGATAGAGAAGAAGACGAAGAAGAAGAAGAAGAAGGAAAAGATCCAGAAAGCAATTCATTAGAGGAACCACTTCTCAAAAGAAGCCCAACACTCTCTACCAACCATTTAGCTATGCTTGGAACCGAAGTCTCTCATATAGAGAGCTTGGATTATGAGTAAAAATCTCACCTCTCTATTTCTTTTTGCAATATAATTCAAACCTTCTATTAAAAAAAAAAAAAAAAAAATTTGTTTGACGTAGGATCAATGAAAATGATCTGTTTAAGCATGACTGGAGGAGTAGATCTAAAGTTGAAGTGTTACAATATGTAGTGCTCAAATGGACGTTGGCCTTCCTTGTTGGGCTCCTAACTGGGGTCATTGCTTCTCTCATCAACCTCGCTATCGAAAATATCGCCGGCAACAAGCTGCTGGCTGTACTGGGTTTCATCAATCAAGAAAGGTAATTTTATATATTATATAGAGAATATATATATATATATATATAATTACCATTTTCTTTAACTTTGATATATGAGGCATTGTGTTGATGAATTTGGTTAGAAACTCAGAATTCAATTCCACAGGTATCTCGCTGGCTTCATTTTCTTCACCGGCATAAATCTAGCTCTGACCACAGTTGCTGCTAGCCTCTGTGTTTTATTTGCACCCACAGCAGCTGGACCAGGCATACCAGAAATCAAGGCTTATTTGAATGGAGTTGATACACCCAACATGTTTGGTGCCAACACATTGATTGTGAAGGTCGGTTGGTTCTTGATTTATTATTTATTTACTTATTTGTTTATATATATATATATATATATATATATATATATATATATATATATATATATATATATATATATATACTCCTTTCTTGTGGGTTCAGCCACAATCTCTCTTGATTTATTATTTATTTACTTATTTGTTTATATATATATATATATATATATACTCCTTCCTTGTGGGTTCAGCCACAATCTCTTTAAATTAATAGAAATAATAAAGCCCGAAAAACTTCAGGTGGATCCAATCAGAAACAATCTCTTTAAATTAATAGAAATAATAAACACGCAATATAATACGTTAGATTTCATGGTTAGTTTTTCAAATTTTGTTAGTGTGTTTTTGCGAAAATGTGGGTGTCCAAATTAATAGGGTCCAAATGTAGATTTTCTTTAAATACTACTACAATTATTTTTAGAGGCGGGGGACTTTGTGTCCAGGTCTTGAGAAATCCTTACACCCATTATGAGTTAGTTATCATTTGGCGTCCATCACGTGGATCGGGTAGGATCGGCTTCTACGATAATTAAGGCTAGGTAGAAATTTTGGGGAGGGCAAAAAAATAAAAATAATTTAAATCACATATTAATCATGGGTGATCAATTTAAAATCGGTGTTGATTTGAATTAATCATGCAATGTGACATGGGAAATGCAACCAGGCGCACAGGTCATCTCGTGCGCTCGAGTGCATGCTCCCCTCTTCCTTATTTTTATTTCAAATATTACGTAAAACAAAAGTAATCATGGTTTGGTTTGGTATAGAGTCTATTCTATACTTTAAATATAATAAATAGCCTAAACATTTAGACAGTTGTCCCTTATTTAAGCATTAAAGCAATGATTTTTTCAAAGACAGCGTCAGCAACTGGAACGTATGATTGGCTTTATTTACAAAGGGTACAGTTATTTACAGGCTGGATTTCTTTCTTTTAATCTCGAGCTTCACATGCTAAAAGTTTGAATAGAGATCAAATTTCTTTTCCATCTTTCACGCAACAGGTTATGGGCAAAGGCTCATATGCTGATTCCATGAAACACACAAACAAAAAAGTGAACATTATAATATGGAAAATTTACCGGTTTGATCCGGTTAAACACATCTTTTCCGTCAAAGGTCCAATATTTTTACCTTTATTAAAACCCACCAGTTTTTAGTCAAATCATTTCAGCTAGGACAAAAAATCCGAAATATCCCTTCTTACACTTTTTTTTTTTTTTTTTCATTCTACATAATTTAAAATTTTAAATATTTACATATTTCTATAATTACGTGATGTGAAACCGGATCTATGCCGTCTGATTTGAAGGCCACATAATAAAATAAATAATACCAAAAATAGGCACGAAAAAAGGTAATATCGCTTCTTTAAAAAAAAATAAAAAAATAAAAAAATTAACAATCGATGGTGACTCTTAAAACAATCGATGATGACTCTTAACACAGTCGGTACCGACCATTTTAAGAGTCGTCATCGACTGTATAAACAAAAAATTTATACAGTCACAGTCGCCATCGACTGTATAAAAAACGACTTTGTACATAGTCGCTATCGACTGTATAAAAAATGACTGTAAAATTATTATTATTATTATTTATTATTTTATTTTTTTTACAGTCGATGGCGACTGTGTACAGAGTCGATGGTGACTCTGTAAACAGTCGTTGCCAACTCTTAAAATGGTCGGTATCAACTGTGTATAGAGTCGATATTGTCTTTTTTTCATATCTATCTTTGGCACTATCGATTTTATATTGTGGCATTCAAATCAGACGACATAGATCTCGTTTCACATTGCGTAAATATAGAAAAATGTAAATATTTAAAATTTTAAATTATATAGGCGTATCATTTTCTTCCTCATTTTAATCTACTACAGTCTCTGATGAAAAAGGTGTACCTGGGTCAATCCAAATAGCAGATTGGAGTAGATTCGACTGACGAGAAGACGCGGTCACCTTCGTCACCTTTGACTTTTATAAACTGTAGTAGATTAAAATGAGGAAGAAGGTAATGTTTTTGTGTTTTAAAAAAGGGGGATAATTTGAACTTTTTGCTATCCTTAGGGTCGGCTAGGCTCTCAGCTGGTCAATTTAGATAAAGGTGAAAATATAGGTGTATCTGACAGGGTAAATCAGGTAAATTTCCCTTATAATGGCCATACACTAAATGTGATTTTAAGATTACTTTTCTTGATATATATCACAAAGAAACAAAGTCGTGGTAGGCTTATGATCTCAAGATTCATTACGTTGGAACTTAACATGATGTCAAGATCCGATGTAAAAGATTGGGGTGAAAAATGATCAACATTGTGTGATTCAAAACGGTCCACAATTTTAGCACTTGAAATTTGGGTTGAGAAGAAAAATATAAGGTTGAAATAAAAGTACCCAAAGAAAGGAGATTGCTACTTCGAAGATTTCAGTCATCTCGTGAGTTGGATCCAATCGGATAACTAGTTTTGAGATGATTGAAGGTATGGGATTGGTGGGTGGTGGCTCTCATTTACTTGAAAATGAGTTCAATTGCCCCCATCAGATTGGTAGTCCCTACAATGAAAATATGGAAAATAGAAAAAGATGTATACAGTTGTCAACTTTTGATTGAATAATATATAAAATTAATTTAAATAGAGACAAGTGACGGGACGGCACTGAAGACCACACGAAAATCAGGGGCGGACAACTTCCTAATGGCTACCTATGTTATTGTCCACTTATTTATTTATTGAAAGCGGCCCACGCCCAAACCCTTCCTAAAATGGTGATTGTGTAAAATGATGGGACGGCACAAAAGAAGACCCCACGAAAATCAGGTGGAACCGTGCAACTTCCTAACGGGTAATTATGTTCGTGCCCACTTATTTAGTGAAAGCACCCACACTTCAAATCCTTTGAACAATATTAATTGTGTAGAATCAGATGATGGAAGTCTCTTTTCACCCAGAGCATCCACACAATAGATCTTGAGATTATGACTTATCAGATGATAAGTTCTTGATTCTACATAACATAGATCCCTAAAAATGTCCTTAAAATCACACTTGACAGTGGCATGTGTTATGTGATTCAAGAGAATTTTTTGAGAATTTATTTTAATCAAACACTGATTGCCTGATAGGTGCGTCATAATCTATTTTGTAAAAGATATGGATGAAATGTGACCTCCATCACCTGATCGACCACAATCAATAATTTTTTTAGGAGCTTTTAGCAATTGATCAAGTGGGTACGACCACAGGTACCCTTTTCCCTAACTGTGCAATGACGTATGCACGTCATATGATTGCCAGCTCAAAAAAAGCATTATAAAATTAAGAAAAGCAAAATAAAAAGCATAAAACTAAGAAAAGCAAAACAAAAACTAAGAAAACTAAGAAAAGCAAAAGAGAATTATAAAACTAAGAAAAGCAAATCAAAAGCAAATAAAACTAAGAAAAGCAAAAAAAACATTATAAAACTAAGAAAAGCTAAAAAAGCAGCGATAAAAACATTATAAAAAGCAAATAAATCAGAAACCAAAATTAGAGATTGGCATGATACCCTTATATACGTATCTGCAACTATATGTATCGGTTTGTCAAAAAACCGATTATGTATCAACATTGGCCGATTTTTTATATATCAACATTGGCCGATTTTTCATACCATGGTGTTATCAGATGGCTATTTTTTTATTTCACATGGCACAAATCTCAAAACCCTTATCACATGGCACATATCATACTCCAACGTGATTTTAAAGCCACTTTTTGGGATCGGTGCCACATGGAATAAAAAATTTGATCATTTGATAGCATAGCTATGGCCTCAAGATCCATTATGTGAAAGATTGGAATGAAAAACAATCACCATTATCTAATTCAACACAGTCAACGGTTTCCAGTATCTAACAATCTAGTAGGCGCGAGTAGAGGCATTCCACTACTATTTTCAAGATATTTAGGCTGTGTTTGGGATTGCTCTTTGGAGGCAAAGAGCAGCTCTCTACTTTGGTCAAGAGGACTTTAGTATGAGATTATGTTTTATTATAAGTGTCCTTAGATCTTTAGAGATTGAAAGAGCTGAATTTAGTCTTCTTTAAAACAACAATTTAAACACCCTCTTTGAAGTGCGCTGCTATTTTGGTGCAAAGAGCAATGACAAATACAGCCTAAGTTTACATAAAAATCACTTTTTTAAGCAACTTTAAATTATAAAAAATTAGTTCCCTGCGTGTACAGGAGCGACTCTGATTTGACAGTATCCGAATCCTTCCACGAGTTACCAATTCCCTCAGAAATGCAGAGTATGATATGGGTTAAAAAAAAGGAGTTGGTACCTGGTAATCGATCTCTTTAAAGAAAACTTGTCCCAAATCCTGACATGTGGCATGCTTTTTCATCAAGTGTGCTACTTGATGCTGATCAAAGTTTGCAATGCTTAAAGTTGATGGTCCAAAATTGTATCCAAAAAACATCTCTATCATCCCATTCCAGACAAACACCTTTTAAATAATAGTTAAAATAGATTTGGAGATTTTGTATGATAGCCATTCATTATAAAGGCATTTGATGATAGAGATGTTTTTAATGCAATCTTTGCACCTACCATATCTACGCATCATGATCTTCACATCGTGGCACGAGATTAAAAAAAATGCCATGCGTCCGGCTTTGGTGACCTGGTAGGTTACCATATACCAATTCTACACAAAAAATGCCATGCGTTCGGTCTGGACCATCTAGGAGTCTACCGGGTGATAGAATCTGTACCAACCGATAAAGTAAACCTTGGCTACATATTCAATTTCTGGTGGTGAGCAGTTGAGCATTTTCTGAGACGAGCTCAACGCACCAATGTTTCCTAGAACTTGGTCAGAAACCAGTTTCCAATATGGGCCTGATCAGAAAAACAAGTCAATTTGAACATAATGCCATTACAAAAGATTGTTTATAGATCTATAATGCATTTTCTTAGATACCTAAACCAATTCTGATTTTGATTCTATTTGGAAAACACTTAGCGGGTTAAATTCACAGAAGAAATTATCACTGATATAGGTGTTGTTCACTTAACCAGTTCCCAAAACGTACTTACCAGGGTGTTTCTTCAAAATTTTCCCACTTCTCATCTTGCAGATCGTAGGAAGCATTGCTGCGGTTTCGGCAGGATTAGATCTAGGAAAAGAAGGGCCACTTGTGCACATTGGCACCTGTATCGCTTACTTGCTAGGCCAAGGTGGGTCTGACACTTACCGCCTGAAATGGCGGTGGCTGCGCTATTTCAACAATGACAGGGACCGCAGGGATCTAATAACCTGCGGATCTTCTTCTGGTGTATGTGCTGCGTTCAAGTCCCCTGTAGGTGGTGTTCTGTTTTCTCTCGAGGAGGTCGCATCGTGGTGGAGGAGCGCTCTTCTCTGGCGAACTTTCTTCAGCACAGCTGTGGTCGTGGTGGTGCTCCGGGGATTCATGGAGTTCTGCGCTTCCGGGAAATGTGGGCTGTTTGGAGAAGGAGGGCTAATCATGTACGATGTTAGCTCCGTTACCGTGAGTTACCGCGTGGTGGATCTTATTCCTGTTGTCATACTTGGAATTATAGGCGGAGTACTCGGAAGTCTATACAATCATGTTCTGCATAAAGTCCTCCGGGTCTACAACCTAATTAACGAGTAAGTACTCGAACCTCGACAAAATTTTATTTATTTTTCTCTTCTCAGCAAATTCTAACTGATTTCTCCCCTTTACAGCAAGGGCAGAATGGCCAAGCTCCTCCTCAGTCTTGGTGTCTCCCTTTTCACTTCCATCTGCCTTTACTCCCTCCCGTTCCTAGCCACTTGCTCGCCCTGTAACCCCTCACTTCCCGACTCTGATTGCCCAACCAATGGCCGAACTGGCAACTTCAAGCAATTCAACTGCCCCGATGGTTACTACAACGACCTTGCCACCCTACTCCACTCTACCAACGATGATGCGGTCCGCAACATCTTTTCCACCTCCACTCCGACCGAATTCAACCCCATCTCTCTCCTCATTTTCTTTGCAGTCTACTGTATCTTGGGCATCTTCACTTTTGGCATAGCCGTCCCGTCAGGTCTCTTCCTCCCTATCATCCTCATGGGCTCGGCTTACGGCCGCTTACTCGGGCTTGCCATGGGGTCATACACGAACATCGATCAGGGCCTCCTTGCGGTCCTAGGCGCAGCCTCTCTCATGGCTGGTTCCATGAGGATGACCGTCTCACTCTGCGTCATCTTTCTCGAACTCACCAACAACCTCCTCCTCCTCCCGATAACAATGATCGTGTTGCTAATATCCAAAACAGTTGGTGATGCCTTTAACCCGAGCATCTACGAGATCATTCTGGAACTCAAAGGCTTGCCTTTCTTGGAGCCAAATGCCGAGCCGTGGATGAGAAACTTTACCGTACGAGAGCTCGCAGCTGCCAAACCAGCTGTCATCAGCCTTCGTGGTGTTGAGAAAGTGGCCAGAATTGTCGAGGTCTTAAAAGCCACCACCCACAATGGCTTCCCTGTCGTAGACCATGGCATGCTGCCGCCAGTTGGACTGCCTATTGGGGTGACAGAGCTGCATGGGTTGGTTCTGAGGGCACACATTGTCACCGCGCTGAGGAAGAAGTGGTTTCTGAAGGAGCGGAGGAGAACAGAGGAATGGGAAGTGCGGGAGAGATTCACATCCGTTGATCTAGCAGAGAGGGGGAGGAAGATCGAGGAGCTAGTCTTGACAGAGGATGACATGGAGATGTACGTCGATCTGCATCCATTCACCAATACGACTCCATATACAGTGGTTGAGACCATGTCAGTGGCGAAAGCTGTAAAACTTTTCCGGCAGGTCGAGCTCCGGCATTTGCTGATCGTGCCCAAGTACCAAGCTGCTGGGGTGAGTTGATTGAACAACCCCCGATCACTTCAAAGCACCACAAATACAAATAAACTAATACAAGAAACTGTTTATTGGGTTTTTCTTCCTATTTTATATTTCAAACTTTCACAATTTTATTTTAATGTAAAAAATGCATGCCTGGAAACGCTAATTTTAGTATTAGTCAGTTTTTGACAAAACTAAAGCTGCTTGGGAATTGGGATACTTTCTTCTGACCAGTTTGTTGGTTTTGATTTTACAGTTGTCTCCTGTGGTGGGGATCCTGACCAGGCAAGATCTAAGAGCTCACAACATTTTGGCTGCCTTCCCTCATCTGGTGAATAGCAAGGAGAAGACGAACCACTCCTAACAACCAGAAAGGGATAAAAAAAATATCTCATGAAGCATCAAATGACAACCACTTCCATATTCCATCAATTTTCTATCAATTTTGCATTCTTTCATTACCTTTAAAAGGTATACATAAGACAAGTTTGTAAAACTTTTTTTTATAATTTATACTTATTTATCTACAGATGATTCAGTTAGGAATAATCAAACAGCTTTTCCGTCAGATCTGGGGATAAAAATGATAGCCCCTTTCGCTCTTTTTTTTCCTTGCTTTAATAAAACTACTTAATTATTCCCTTACTGTGGCCTTTTCTTCTTGCTTGTTTCCTTTTTTGTGTGCCTTTTTCTTCTTGCCTGTTTTCTTATTTGTGCGGCCAATACGCGGTCCTTGTTTGAACACGGCCAGAACTTCGATGCTGCACCCATTTTTCATTGGTATTTAATAGATGAAGAATTATTAGAACAAATGAATAATTCAAAACTCCACAATGGAATATGTTAACATTCTATCTATAATTTCACAGCTTTAGAATTTCGTAAGAGCATATTTCGAAAGCCCATATGCAATATAAAGTAAGTCCGTTCTTTCAGAAATTATAATGTGCTTACACAATTATTTATCAGAAAAGGAAATATGGGACTTTCAGTAAATAATAAATAGTCATGGATTTTTTTTCCCCTTTAAGCTCTCTGTTTGAAAACTTCGAAATGCCAAATATTGGTGGATAAAAAACTCCTTTCATATGTTTCTGTCCGATATAATTATAAGGATATAGAAAGGAAAGTAAGTGGGCCCCACACAGAAAGGAAAGTAAGGGGCTGAAACTGAGTTTCTCACCAACAGTATAGGTTTTTTTGTTTTTTTAAAGTCATTTCAACAGTATTTCAAAAGGCCATTTTCCAAATTCTTTTCAGTACAGACTAATCAAACAGGAGAAATCAATTTCCAATGGAAATCATTTCTCAGACAGCCTAATCAAACCGGAGAAATCATTTTCTAATGGAAATCATTTCTCAGACAAACTAATCAAACAACAAAAATTTCATTTCCACAGGAATTCATTTCATAGGAAAGCAACCAGGAAATTGATTTCATTTCCTGTTTGGAGCTTCCCAGCTATCAAACAGACCCTTAATGAAGGAGAAGGCAAGCGAGCAAAGGTTTGATGGAGAAATAACGAAAACAACAGGATCTAAAAACCCACTTAAGCAATTCATCCTAAATCACTACCACAAACCTAATATTTTCAACACCCAGTATGATTTTGAAGAGCCAAAGTAGGCAAAATAGATAAGTTCATGCAAAGTGATTCTCTAGGGTCACTTAGTGCAGTAATGTGAGAAGGTGATTTAAAATATGATATCTACTGACCATGAACATTGATACCATTTTCAATAACAATGCCATGAATCCTAGAAATTCGCTCATTGGGTGTAGGAGACCATGATAGAGAATTTTAATTCTGAGTATCAAAACCAAGACAGAATCCCCCAGTGAAGCAGCAGAATGAGATCCATTATCCTGTCTCTTAAGTCACTAGCCCCCGAGAAAGCCAAACTTTCCAAGCTGATGTGTCAAGCCACAATGGTCATTTACTTACTTTTAATTAAATATATTAAGTTATCAAGCCAGCCACCTAGAATTTATTAGCCAACAAAGGCAAGTGTAACACCTCACCGGGGCCCTGTGGCCACTTGGACATTATTGGTCCAAGCTAAACACCTTGATTTCAAGTCAGCAACATCTAACTTTATGGGGAAAGAGCACTCCTTTTTTTTCTGTAATGTTTCTCTCATACAAGAAACACCGAGGGCATAATCTAAAGCCCCTAAAGCCGCATTTCTCTGCTAAAAACCACTAAAACATGAAAAGATTGCAAACAATCTCCAATTTTCTCATTCGTTGATGATTACATTGAAAGTTTAAACACTCAAGTTCAAGACTTTGGACTTTTTAGATGTTTAATTATTTATTCTATAATTTTATGATTTATGTTTTAGTTAATACATTTTTAACTCCGCTGTCGCCAATCCCAAGCCCGGATGAGAAAGGAGGGTAAACGGTTAGTATCGGGTTGACAGCTGGCTGTAAAAACTACATTTATAACTTCTTCTATATCTTATTGAAAAAATATATATATAAATCAAAATCAAATCTCAAATTCCTTCTATTTTGTCCTACATACCATTACAGGCATTTTATTCCCTCATGGATGTAAGCTCCAGGCCATTCTAGTCTTATTAGAACTTCTAACCAATTCACCACATGTCATTATCTTGCTCTAAGTTCTACCTTGTAACCTAATATATTTTCTTCTTTCATTAGTAGATAAAGGTGAAAGCCACCAAGCACTATGAAGACGAAATTCCTTACACAAATGACTCCGTGACAATCCCCTTTGGGTAAGTGAGGATCGAGAACTAATAAGTTTGGATCCTTTCCTATTGATCAAAGAACGAAATTAAGGGTCCTTTCTTAAGCATGTTGTATATATCCATCTCCACAAGGTAAACTATTGATATTGTGTCGGTTGTTTGACTTAGTTATCCCTTCACATCCACTTGATCTGCATGATTATAGTTAACTAGTAGCTGTTGAAGTTTAGTCACACATTGGTATTCATAGCCTCGTCTCTCCTCTTATAAGATCTTGGGCCCCTCCACTCATAGCCAATTGGATGAAGGCTATGAGTGGAAGGGCCCAGGATCTTATAAGAGGAGAGACAAGGCTATGAATACTCGATGTGAGACTAAACTTCAACACTCCCCCACACGTGTTGGCCACATCAAGCTAAATCACGCGGACAATTGAACTAGGTGACGTGAACTGGAGAAAGGCCTGCTCTGATACCATGATAAATTTAGGCATTCATCTTTTCAAGCAAAGCCACTTTCCAATGAGGATGAGCTAGGGCAGCATGCACAGAACGGAAAGAAAGGCTTTATAAGAGGAAGATACGAACAAATTTACCAATAGGATACGGAGTAGTAACACAACCACGAACCCCTTTTCGTAAAGCAATTGGAACATTCAAATCAACCATATCAGTAGCAGAAGAAGGAACAGGAAGGATGAGAAGGGGTACTTATAGGAGCCGATGAAGAGGTAGAAGATCCATGCCTCCTTTGACGCTAGTAGGTGATATAGTCAGTCTTCCTATAATGCAGCTCTAAGGAGGAAGGAAAAAAATGAGCATTGGCACGACAAGTTGAGTCAGAACAAGTTTCCAATGACTTATGAGTTGAGTTTTCGTGTTTTAAAACCATGACTAGTAGCATGAGTAGTTGAGAAGTTGAAATTTTGGTCATAGACTTGTATAGTCGTTCTCATAAGCTCATACAATATAATAAGGTTTGTTATTTGCTAGGTATATTGGTTTCTCTAATTTTCTCTGGTTTTTAATTATTGATTTTTATATTATATAATTAACTTTAACTGTCTTTAAGAGAGGCCTACACCTCCTGCTGCTTGGCCTACACCTCAGCATACCATTACTGCTTCCCCACGCCTCTTGGTTCAAAACCTTGGTTGGAACATATAATCATGCTAAGCAAATAACTACAAAATGACTTTAAATTGAATTAGATGATGCACAAGACAGCTATACTCTGATCAAAATAGTACCCTCTATCAAATTATGGAAAAACGATACCTCTGAGTGCCTGGAAAAAAGTTGAAAGCATGAGCTTTTTCCAAGTGCCACGCCTTAGAAGACAACAAAGAGTGGCAATCCTGTTCAAAATCAGCAGTACTTAGAAGATTGACAAAGGACATTGGCATAATAAGCATTGAAGTATTGCCCAACAGTGTAAAAATAACATCAATTTTCTGGTTAGTATGCTTATGTCAGAAATACCTCTTTAAAGCTTTCCCATCCACAGCTTATATAGATAAGAGTTTGAGAACCTGATAGCCTTGCACCCCAACTATTTTTGCTTTCTATGCGAACAGAAGCTTCCCTTGCACGTAGAATCCATGGCCTTTTTTCCTCTTTTGTCTTTAAGATGGAACTGAGGTAGGAAAAGGAACTAAGTAGCTAAGAGCTCCTATATTTAGTGCTTTCACTTGGACTACAACTCTCAACTACCATAACCCATCATCAAAACTGCCCCCTATACCTAATGTTTCAGGCAACTTGATAAAATAACAAATGAATTTGAGGCTCTCCATGAAATCTTAATTAAAGAAGCTGGCCTACCTTTCGGATGCTTTGAGAGAACTATGATTTGATGAAGCTAAAGTCCGTAATGCATCAACCAGAGATGGGTGTAACCCTTTTCTAGGAGGATCAACCACAACTACATCTGATCCCACAAGCCAGTGAAGGGGTTCCTACAACAGTAATACACGTCATCGCAGAAATGAACTTTCATCAATTCCAGATCTCCTTTTAAAGCTGCTGAGAAAAGAAATATAAATGCCTGTGACACTAAAAGTTTGAACACCAACAATTGAAGCATCTGCATGGTGCCAGCTGATGCTGCTATCAACTGATTTTGGTAAGCGGCTAATCGATTTTTCAAAAGATAGCTTTGACTCTTTATTAATTTCAATGCATTTCACGGACCTGAAAATAAGGAGTGAATAATTTGAGGTTACATTATACTTTTACTACAGTAAGTTACAGAGATTTAAAGGCTGAAGGTGGAAGCAAGGTACTTGCCTGCATTTCCTAGTGGCAGCTAAAGATAGTCCAATAACACCAGCTCCTGCATACAAATCAACAACAGAGGCTCCATAGGGAACATACTTTTGTAATTTTCGGAGCAAGCAATCAAAAGCCTGCAAGGTTGCACATGGTTATTTTTAAGCAAATATCACAGTTGAATTTACATGGTCTTGGGAAGAGGGAGAGAGTCTAGAGTATCAATCAGATTCAAATACCTGCTATATAAGGTTTTAGTTACACGAGATTTGCCAATAAGCTTCTTTAAAATATAATCAAAAGAAAAGGGCACATCTTAGCCAGAATAGTGGGCGAGGCAAATAATATTTTTTTATCAGTGGGTAGGGGGGGGAAAGAAAAACCAAAAACCAATTAAACCGAACTGAAAGAAACTGAGCCGAACCATAACCGAGACTGATCCAAAACCAAAGAACCCAAACCAGTTTTGGATTGGTTCTGTTTCGTTTTGGGTGCTGAAAACCGAAAATCGGTTGAGTAGGGAGAGAAAACGACCCTAAAACCGAAAAAATCAGGAAAACTGAAAAAATTCTCTTTCAAAAAAAAAAAAAAAAAACCTCTGAAAAAAACCAAAATCCGAAGTGAACCGACCGAAACTGGATCAGTCTGGTTTCAGTTCAGGGAGCTGGGGAATTCAGTTAACCGAAAACAAAACATTTCGGTTCGGGTTCGGTTTTAGGTGAACCAACACTGAAACCAATATTTCGGTTTGGTTCAGTTAACCGAACTTTCACCCCTATCAATGGGTGTGGCAAATAATAATAATAATAATAATAATAGTTATTATTATTATTACAATTATAATGATAAAATAATGATAATGAAAGGAAAAAAAGAAAAATCCCACCATCTTGGGCAGGAGATGTGACACTTGATAATAGATCTCCTACGACTTTGAAAACTCACTATATTCATCAGTTGTACATACTTGGATGGGACCCAAAACAGGTCAGAGAGCTATCATAAATATGATGTGATACGCCATTTAATTATCATGTGACGATTTTGCTCATCACTGCATAATAAAAATGCCCTAGACATCATTGAATTTACCTCTTCAGATCACTAGTTTGCTTTAAATTTACAAGATATCAGTTAATGCTTGTAGCTTCCAGTTACGTTCATTCAATAAAGAAACTACAAAAAGTCTACAAGATTGGAGACTTTGGTCCACCTGTGTGTTTGCTTGACCAAAGCTCGATGGGACCAAGGAAATATCAATCCCTCCAACATGTTCCCAAAAATCTCTTTCACCCAATAGATGTTTCCACCTATTTCCAAAAATTATCTGCACAATTAATATAACTTTTCAAGATTAAAAAAAAAATAGTTTACTAGTAAGATAAATGTCTTCCTTCAGAAGTACAAGGAGGCTACTTTGTCAGCGCCAACAGAAAAATTACAGGAACATTACCAATAACCAATAGCAGATGAATCATGAAGGACAGGCTATAGAACTGATTCAATCAATTAATATATCATAGAATTCAACCGTAGGGAAAAAAAATCTAGTGAATATGCTATTAAACTAAAAAATTCTTCATAATTCTCAATAAAACTTGCGTCCTAAAAATCAGTAAGTAGTACTTATTACTGTCCCTGCTAAAGCTATGGAATTGATGCAGTCCATGCACTTCTTATCAAGGTTCAAATACTCAATATAGCAGTGCTACCTAGACATGTGGCACAGGTGCCGTGTCAAGGTGTCATAGAAGTTTGGCACACGAAGTTATAAAGATTTCAATACAGAAGCACGCACGGCTTTGAGAAAAAAAAAAAAGAATAGAATGTATATAGTAAAAAAAATGAAGGAAAATCTTAGAGAGCCAATTGAGATATGTAATAAAAAGATACATAATGTATGTCATGAACGTAACTAAAAGCATACTATATTTATACATATCGTTTTCAAGGACCCAAGCCTTTTATTTTATAGGTCATTAAACTTCATACAATTCTTTTTTATAGAACAATGGTTCATTTTATCATGTCAAAACGAGGAACATTTTGACGGTAATATATAGTACTTTCATAAATGTCTATAAGTATCGTGCTGTGTTGAGGAGTGTCCAAGTGCTACAAAGTATCGGCACGGCTAAAATTCCAAAAGTAGAAGTGCATAGGTAATACTGCAATATAGGTGTATAGGTGTCCATATCGGTCACTCTTCAGATCAATATGATATCAGCCGATACCTAAACGTCTCAACTGATATGGGAAAACACGGACAGATATCTAAAACGAAAAAAGTGATGCATATCAGCCAATAACATGCAGTATTAGCTAATACGGTAGGGTGTATCGGCCAATACATACTTATACTGTTGGTATCGGCCGATATTGGTACGATTCCGATAGAGTTATAGGCATCGGTATTGACCAGACCAGAAACCAATACATATCAATATTGGCAGATACTTCATTCCTTCCTTTGCATGCAGTAAATAATGCTTTTAATATGATAGCCAAAAGGATCCACATTGCTCCATGGATGCTAGCGTGACATTTTTACAGGAATAACTCGAATCACCAACATCATAAGATTATCACGCTTATGAATGCCCTCTAGCCACCAAATCATGTCAACAACTTACTTCCACTGATTTTTAACGATTCTGACATCTGTGGAAGTCACCTTTCGGAGAAGACTGACGGAACAAAAAGTATTCCATAAGTTTGATAATCTTGACTGCAAGCGAACCAAGCTTCTATAGACCCAGATGCAGATTTTACCCATAGTCACAAAGTCGGGTGCCAGCAACAAATCAGCAGGGGTCTAAGTTGGGAAAATTTGGTCAAAGTTGAAAAATCAGAGGAAATAAAAAAAGTAATGTAAAAAGTTTATCATAATATATTCTAGTTAAACATAATGATTTTAATGAACAAAACAGTACAAAATAGGTCAAACCTAAATGTTTTTTTATGAACAAACTGAACAAAATAGTACAAAACCTGAAGGTTTTTTCCCTCGAGTATAACTGGGAAAAAAAAAAAGAACAGAAAAAATCGGACCACATCACAAACATCGCCGATTAATCAGCCAATTTGCGACTTGGTCGATTAATCAGCAATAAATTCAGGAGCAAGTCATTGATCAAAAACAAAGTTGGGAGCAAGTGGCCAATTTTTTCGTATTTTTGACATAGTTGGAGATTTTTGTTACTATGGTTTTACCTTGCTTGGGATATCATTTCACAAAGAAATCAAAGCAAGTTATCTGAAACAAGACTCTCAATAGTTATCAATGCAAAGGGCACCCATCTCACAAGTATGCAATCTGAATAACCTGAATGCCTACAAATAGATAAAAAGTGTTGGTTCAGCTTAGACAAGCCCTTGCAGTCAAAATTTGACCAGTAGCTTACATTATTTGCTGATGTCTGAAAGTTAACCCATACAGAGTGAATCAGATGGATGTTATTGTTGGGCCCACCATTTCTCCATAAGAACTGCAAAGCATAATTGAAACCTTAACTGTAGCAGATTGATGGGTCAGAGAATTATGATTTGAACCAGTAAGGAATTGGTCATTGGCGGCATGGGTCAACATCTCAGACGATACCGATACATATCAGTATCGCTGACCGCCGATACACAATACATTGGGTATGTATCAGCAATAGATACCCAATCTATGCCATTCATTGTATCGCCGATACATTGAATGAATCGGCGATACCGATACGTATCGTTTCCGTATTGATGGTGGAAGATATGTATGGAAACCAAGATGTTGATCCATGATTGGCATAAGTCACATTTTGTGTACAATCCAATGTCAGTAAAAAGGAATCCTAACACATTGACAGACTTACATCTGACAAGGCATTTAACTTGTCGGAACTAGGCGAGTTCTTGTCTCTTGAATTCCAAACTAAAGCAACCTGTACCTTACCTAGAAACATGTAGGATATTTTCAAGCATTCTGTAAAACATATATACTGAACTATGCACTCATGGCAGTATGAGTTAAGGAATGCTAACCTTTTTGGTATCGTTCCTCAACTGGGACGGATGTGCTATATGTAGTCACAGCCATCTACAAATGCTCATACATAAGAGAAATTATGGATGGAATATAAGAGTATCAAAGACAAATGAGCAATCAGATACGCGAATTCAGCTATACAAACTGCATCATTTTAAAATGCGAAAACTCGACTCGACCCGAAAGGGTTGATGTAGTATAAATCTTTGAAATTGGGGTGTCATATTCTTTAACGGCACCCATTCAAGCTGAGGATGGCTGATCAGCGAGGCATAGCCTCTGAGGGAATTCTGAAAGACATAAGAATTTGGATCCAAGGATGCTCCCATGTAGTCTATTTTGTCATATCGCTCACTACTGAGCAGGATCATATGATGCTTTATTAGGCATTCATCCACAACATCCAACATTGAAACATAAAAGCAAGGATCAAAATCTTGTTTTTTCGATATGTATCGTCCAGCCCCAAAACCGATACGTATCGGACGATACGTATCGGTTCCGGACGATACTCTCCGATTTTTTCCCAAAAAAAAAAAAAAAAAAAAAAACATTAAAACCGATAATTTGAAATTATCGGACGATAATTTCAAATTATCGTCCGATACGAACAATACATTGAACGATAATTTGACTGTTTTTTCAGGGGGGCGATAAAAACCCATTGTATCGTATCGGTGAGGTCCAAAACCGATACGTATCGGTATCGGACGATATTTTGATCCATGCATAAAAGTAATCGCCAAAAATGCACGATGGGCAAAATATTTAGTAAGATTACCAAAAAGCTCTAATTTCAAACTTCTAACATCTTTCTTCTTTAAACAAGTAAACAAAATTGCCCAAACAAAAATGGAGATAAATATCTTTTAGAGTTATTAAGGTCTTATTTTAAAATCAACAAGGCCGTCTGCCATCTTGGCCTTAAGAGTCAGTAAAGTCAAGTTAACTTGAAGACTCGGATAAACTCGGCTCGCTCTGACTCAGTAATTTACTTTCTTTTTTGAAAAAATAAATAAAGTATATATATATATATAAACCTTATGTTACAAGGAAAAAAGATGGAAAAATATGTTGATAAAATGGGCTAGTTTTACTAATTTGTTCAAGAGCTATGGTTTCTCAAAACTTATCTCAAAGGAATTAGACGTTCGGCCTTACAAGTTTACTAATTTGTAGCAAAATCTTGACTCAACTCGAAATCCTGGCGAGTCGAGTAACTCGGCCGAGTTAACTCATCTCGCCAAGTTTTAGAACTATGATACAAAGTAAATGCATGCCAAGCATGTCATCCGTTTTCCTATCCTAGATGCAAATGGCAGCATTGTAAACATAGAGCAAGCATTCATGTGACAGCAAGTTAATATTACTAATTGAACTCGACCAGAGATAATAACAGGAAAATTTTCAGTAGGGACCCTCAGAATTCATCAAGCTGAAGGTGGTCATCTTTCTCAAGCAGAATTGATGCAGCTGTATAGTGACAAGTAGACAAAGCACTGACATCAACTACACATGAACCATCAAGGTCTAAGTCCACCAATCGATGAGAATTAGTTGTGCATAAAAAAGCCAAAGCCAACTGAAAATCAATCCAAATAATTAAAAACATATAATATGTCTACAGGGAATGCTAGTGTCAGTCTTCACCATGGCACTAGCATTGTCCACAAAAATTACATAAAATGCCTTAAAAGTTGTAACAGATAACTCCAATGACAGTGAAATGAGGGTTTTTTTGGTAGAAGAACCCCCGTGGCATCGTCATAATTACTAACGGCAATATGCCAAGGGGTATTTTCACCCAAAATATTCTCATTCCACTTCAAGTTATTTGTCTTTTAGAAGTTTACAAGGGCATGAGCATTTCAGCTCCATATAACCTAGTTTTCACATCCAGCTCAATTAGTTTTATCATCATCTTAGTCTTATCCCCTCTATTTGGGGTAAGCTTTGCGAATCTTATTTCTTCACAGCTCAATTAGTTTCTAAAAGGTCTTAATATTTTATCCCCTGATAAGTATATGTAATTAAATATGAAAGGAAATTAACTACAGAATAATGACAAAAGAAAGTAATCATACTAAAAAAAGATAGGATCCCTAGGAGAAATAGAGAACCACCAGCCCAAAGCTATGAAACACTATCCACAGCTATAGTTACAGTCTTACAGATGTTTCCCATAACTGTACATCTCATTTATCCAAACAGGTAAAAAGGGCCTTTACCCAGTGCTACCCCGTACTTACGGGGGTTGGGAGGGGTGGACAGGATACATACCAAACCTCTTGCATTTTACACAAAAAGTGGCTGCTCCCCGGACTCGGCCCCGCATCTTCACACTTGACAGCCCAAGCCTTTGACCGTTGCACCAAGCAAGGGACCCTTAGCCATGGGAGACGGATAGTAGCCCCTTTGTCGGCTGTTGAGTATCCTTTTCTGTGCATATACGCGATTTTTACACCATCTAGGTAAAATAGAGGTAAAGATTTCTTTCTAAGCTATCAGATTACATTGATAGAGTCCAACTCCAATCAGAGTTTAGCATGCCTCAATTTCTACAACTGTATTTGCTTTATGGCACCATCAGTTGGGTCATGTTTCAGAGTCTCGACTTGGGTATCTTGTATCTTCTAGTTTAATTGCAGGTGGTTCAGAAGGTAAAGATTATCGACTCCGCTATTGATTCAAATCTGCCTCCATGCATCATGATCATGCACAAACAAGAGGACAAGGAAACAGCATGAAGCCCTTGATTAGCTAGCTGACAAATGGAAATAAGTTTGAGGGACTTTGAGAATATAAACAAGGGGAAGAATTGGAATGCTAAAAGAGTTGGGAGTCATGGAAAGAAATGCTCCAGGAGCAGAAGACCCGATAATAGGCGAAGGTGCAGTGCTACATAAAAATCAAGTTCCTACAACCCATGAAGGATTTCAGATTTTCACAAAATAAAGAAATTAAAAAAAGCCAGAAAGTGTGTAGGCAAATAATAAGAGGATAAAAAAAAAGTACAAACCCTCTCAAAGGAATTAGACGTTCAGCCTTAAATTCTACAAACCCCCAAAACAGGTAAAAACAAGGTTTAAAACATACCAAAGAAAATGTTCAAGAAACAAAACAGATGGACTCGAACAAATTGACAACATTATAAAAAAAGATGAGAAAAAACCTACCAACCCTGTAAATTTTGGCTGCGATCAGAGCCCGCGACAATGATGATATCAACATGCCTAAAAATGATGTTAGTAGCAGTTTTCAACAGAAACTAATTGGGATTCATTTTTCCAATATATAATTAGATTCTCCAATAGTACACACCAAGTCCTCTAAAAAAGGGAATTGCTAGACCTAGACTAAATCATTTGGTTCCCAATAGTCCCTCCAAACCTACTTCAACCAGTGTTACTGAAGGAGCACACGCCCACATTTGCATAAGGTGAACTATATGTGGGGGAATTGAAACAGTTATAACACTTTCATTTGGGTACCCCAAGGTATATGCATTCAAACCAGCATATGAGCACCAGTCCCCCGTTGATACCCCTACCCTCACTAGGATCAACTGCCCGATTGATAATTTTTTCTTTAACAACTCGCATAACTTTTTCAATCGAAACTAAACCGTCATATTAATTTAAAATTGCTGCAAAAGGAACTATACTCCAAAGTATAAGGCAAAAGCTTGGAAAGACCATGAAGTCCAACGATGATGAGATCGTTTATTATTACAGGTAGGACATATTGGACTGCATACAATGAGGAAAAGTCCTTCCAAATTAGGAAAGTAAAATTTCAAAGCAAAAAACATGGTTGAGATTCTATTCACTCGCTAAATATGACACATCAGTTGAAAAACTGAAATCCTTTGCTTTGGAGATGGTTGATAGTTAAATTTTCATCCCTAGCAGCAGTCCACATGAGCACACCTTCCCTAGGGTGTGCCGATGAGCTCCTAAATCTTAAACCAGGGTGCATCAGCAAGGGGGTTCGACAAAAAAAAAGAAGGTACCTTTACGTTTGACTGCTTTGCATCAAACAATGGAGATCATTTTTCGTCCCAATCTTTCACACGATGGATCTTGAGATCATGGGCAAACCATCAGATGACCAGTTTTTAGTTCACGTGGCACACATCCCAGAAAAGTGACCTTAACATCACGTAGAACTCATCACGCTCAAACCTGATTTTAAGGTTACTTTTTTGGAATGTGTGCCACATGAAATAAAAAACTGACCATCTGATGGAGCGCCCATGTTTTCAAGATCCATCTTGTGAAAGATTGGGATGAAAAACAATCTCAATCGTCTGATTCAAAGCAGTCAATGGGGTGAAATCAAAGATTCAGTGGGTAAATTTAAAGGAACTAAAAAATAAACAACCACGACCACACAGAAAAGCCCATTGGGTTCACACCCAATACGGAAGAAAAACACAATCTTCTCATCACTCAAGGTTTTAAGAAGGCAGACATCCCAAAAGACCCTGATCCATCCCTCACCAAAACCTCACTAACCACAAAAAGACGCAACAAGACATTCATGCAAGCTTCACTGAAATAAGTAAATCACATTGCTCACCTGAACATACCGCAGTTCGCCAGTTCCCAAATCTTCATCGTAGGGCTGAATATTCAAACTAGTTATACCTGAAAAACAAGGGAAAGATAACAACCAAATCTATACTATATAGGATTCAATGATATGCCCCTACGTCTTCATTAGAAAACAGAACTTAAGCTAAAATGAAATAACAACACCAAGAACATGCCTTGTCTTAGGAGCTCAACTGTCGCATTGATGTTCGGATGGTGAGCTGCCCAGAAAATTTGTAATATATTAATGCATACTGTCCAAAAACAAAACAAAACAAAACAAAACAAAAAATAAAACACCACCCTCAATGGTGGATGGAATAATTATGTTAAATATAATAATTGTCTCACATTTCTCAGCTTATAAATACATAATGATAAATGAAATTCACGCAGCTATTCCTACATATGTTGCACCTCCAGTTAAGATATGACCCCCACTACTAGCCTACTATTTGTCGTACTTATGCTGCCTAGCCATTCACAAATAAGGACACCCAATATTTAAGCGTAAGAATGCAAATAAGATTTTTTTTTTTTTTATCGATAAAGATGAATATATTGAAAACAGCAAGGCGCTGAAGGACAATACAAGGACAGAATGCAAATAAGATACATTCAGAAATCTGTATTTTTATATCCATAGAGACATATAACAAATGGGTTCATGATCTCAATGTGCAAATCAAACATTCATATGTGCACATATCATTATCAACCTCTCTTAAGATTGTTATGTTTTAACAAAATCCACTGGTAGTGTACATTAGCGTCATCATCAACATCATCATCGACATTGTCTTGTCACAAATTAACATATGTATTGAAACATGTCGTTTTTTATATGACTTAAGTCATTATAGGATCTTATACCCCATTGAGCTACCATTGCGACCAAAACCAACTGGTAATGGAAGAGGCACAACTCAATATGTTAAGGTGCTGGGAGAGCATTTCGAGCGGGACCCACCTTGGGCCCACAAAGGTTGTACAGGGACCCAACAATCCCCCCCCCCCCCCCTGTCACTAGTACCACCTGAGTGGGACTTGAACCCCTGACCTGGCTCTAATACCACTTGTAGGATCATATCATGGATCAAAATTTCGTCCGATACCGATACGTATCGGACGATACGTATCAGTATCAGACCCGAACGATACGGTATTTTGAAAAGGGGGTATCGTTCTTATATATGCATTTACCCGGACGATACATTGTACGGTCCGATACCGATACGTATCGTCCGATACGTACCGGTTTTGGGCTCAGACGATACGTATCGGTTTTCCGGTATTTTGATCCATGGATCATATACACCATTGAGCTACCATTCCGACAAACCAATTGGTGATGGAAGAGGCACAACTCAATGCTTTAAGGTGTTGGGAAGCATTTGGAGCGCGGCCCCCACTCGAGCCCACGAGGGTTGTACAGGGACCCAACAATTATATAAAAGATACACGAAAAAGCCAATACCCAGTGTTGGTCCCGTATGTACAAGGTGCTGGGATGGGTACACAGGATACAAATGTAACCTCTGGCTTTTTACACACAAATTGGCTGCTCTCCGGACTCGAACCCATGTCTCCGCGCTTGACAGCCCAAGCCTTTTACCATTTCACCAAGCAATGGCCCCTAAAAAAGATACAGGATGTGGCTCACAACAAATATTTTAGTAGTAATAGTAGGTTAATGATTATTCTACGAATTTATTTTGAACCACACGATCCATCCCTTCAGTATTAATTGGATATTTAGATGTTATGTTTAAGTTCATATTTCTAACCTTGAGGTGTAGTATTATCTCGTATTATGATGACCCATTTGTTGTATCTTTGAGAAGCAATTATACAATGATTACTTACAAGTTACAAGTGACACTTCAGCAAAGCTCAGTGAAGTGCATGTTTTTAAGTGAAGAATTTTTTATTTTTAATCAGTAAAAGGCAAGTATATATAATAGAGGGGAAAAAGTACATATACCCAGGGGTGGCAATGGGCCGGGATTGGGGTTGAGTTTTTGTCATTTTTTAATAAGGCCCGGTTCAAGCCCGGCCTGTTTGTAGAAGAATTTGAGGCCCGAACCCGGCCCTTGCCACCCCTACATATACCTATGCCGCAGCAAGAAGCCAAAGCACATAAGATTAAACAAACCAAAAATATGCAAAAACACCTGGCCCTTCAAAATAAAAAGCGAGAGAGAAACAAGCTCCCAACCCGAACGCAAAAGAATCTACGAAAAACATGAATATCACAAAAACAAACCCAGGGAGAACCCGCATCAGTCGGAAAAACACATTACCTCTCGGATAAATCCTCTTAGAGATCATCAAATTCCTACCCACTTCTGCAACACCTTATTTATCCAACACAACACCCAATCTCAGCACATATCTCATAATCATAACAATTGGCTTCCTAACCCTTCTGAGAATCTTATCGTTCCTTTCCAACCAGCAAACTGGCCCTTGATAAAGCTTTTATCAACCTAGTGAAACCTTCCACATTCCAGGATGCCAACTGATGCAGTACAGACACACTAAAACCCTAAAAGAGTGTTAATCCCACACGATAAATTTATAAATTTAGGTTTCAATTCCACAATTGATGCACGATAGTCGCGGAATAAATTAAAATAAAAAAAATTAAAAATATAAAAAGTAGAGAAAATCCTTGGAATTTCACCAAAATATTATTGGCCTCGCACCAAACCCATCTCAAGGAAAGAAGAATCACTCTTCAAGTTGAAAGAATCTCTCTCTCTCAAGCATAATTTTCATTCATCATAATCATCATTTAAAAAAGAGTCTTTACACTTATTTATAATAAGTAAAAAAACCTTAAGATTGAGGAAATTACTAAAATTAAAACTCTTAAACTAACCATTAAAAACTTCTAATCTAATGGTCACAAAAAATTCAACCATTAATCCATTTTTTTCATGTGTGACCACTTTTAAAGCATCAAACGATATCTGATTGATGCGAAATTTGTCCTATTCTAAAGCTTATCGGAGTAGCTTCCAACAAGCCAAGAATCACGCAAATCTAACGAGAATTGAGGAAGTTATGACCATTTTTCCAAGGGATGCACTGAAAGTGACAAAATTTATGATCACGTGCCCCATATATGTGCCTGATCCCTAAACAACTCAAATAAAAAAAATAAAACAAATCCCTTAGTGCGAATTAAAAGTTCCATCGCCGACGCAAACTTCGGTCGATCCGGGCTTGACTCACGGTCTATCGTGAGCCTCATTGCAGTCAACCGTGATATGATTCACAGTCAACCTTGAATCTGGGACTCCCTGTTTTCTGACGAGGTCCCGTCACGGCTATTAACCAGTTTCTTAACAACACTTTAAAGGTCCATTCATGAGTCCATTTCTTCATCAATTTTTCTTCCAATCGGCCACGATTCCATTGCTCAGAAATTGATTCTGCATCACCAATAGAACCCTACAAGACTTTGGGAACACCTAGCTCACGCCAAACGTCTGAAGGACCAAGCCCCAAATGGTTCGCTGACTTTCTTTCCTGGAGACACGCAATTTTTGCAATATCTACTCACTTTTGCAATTGATCAACCATTAAGATCCGGCCCCAGGCCACCGTCCAACTAAAAAACTGAACACTTAGGGGAGCACACATCCTCCACATTGAAACCAGGTATGGAGCATCATCCCTTGTCGAACCAGAAAAAATAAAAGGATTTAAGAAAAAAAATGTCCCTTCGATTCAAGGGTCAAAATCCTAACATCGCTCCTTTGATAAGGCATACATTCCCCAATAAGGTCTAAAATCTACACTGCATAATCACCTTATTATCCCTAAGTTTCTACGGATCCGGATATCCCGAACAATATCAACACCCATACCATTGTACATCTCTGAGAGTGGACTCTCTGACAAGAACCAATGTTCTAGAATCAGTGAATTTCTCACATAAAGCTGTCTCCCACCTAGATATTTTTCCAAAAAAAAGATCTCGTCATCTAAACCCCCAAGAGACGAAATTTTTTGCAGGAGAAAGTTCTCCATCTCCACTCACCTCATGACAATATAGAACATTTGGTCAAGTTAAATTAGCCAGAATTTTAGTGCACATCATAGGAGGCAATGAGGAAGTAATATTGATTTGAACAATGCTAAGCACAACTAATTGACATATTACTTCTTTACATTACTAGAGCAGCAAATGATTTGTGTAGTTTGTACAATGGTTTGAAAACTCGAAAACTAAACTTGAATCAAAAGTCATAAGCATCGAATTACCTCAAAGACTCGAATAAACTCGATTAAGCCATACTTGGTAGCCCCCCCCCCCGGCCACACACACATGTATATACTAATATTTGTAAAGAATAAAATTAGCAAAAACATACATACAGGAAAAGGGGAAAGATATGTTGGTAAAATTAGGAAGTTTAATACTTTTAAAAAAGATAGGTTTCAAAAACCATATCCCTCTAAAATATTATATACATATATCTAGGTAGCTTACGAACCATGGCAGCATCATCCTAGCGAAATCTCGGCTGGTCATGTAAGTCGGACGAGCTACTCGCCGACTTGTTGAGTTTTTGAACCATGGCTTGTACAAGAACATTCCGTGAGGGATTGAAGCAGTGAGAGTGTACGAAAATGAAAACAACGGTACTGCATTAAACATATGCCTTATTAACTATGGCACCAGGATTCAGATCACTTCCAAATCGCTAGGGATGTGTAGAACATATAAGCCCAGCACCCAATGGCAAAACTAGATTCAAGAAAAAAATAATAATTCACTGACCTCTACAAAGAGGAATATCCACCACGGTGTGAGTACCCTCTTGATAAAGACCAATCATAGGGTTGTTTGATGATCCCCGAACTGCAAGCTTTGCGCGGCATCTCCATTCCCACTAAAGGTAATCATATCACAAAAACCGCAAGTATTTGGAGGTAAGCTGAAATCACTAGGACTAACATTAAACAAGCATCAAGCAACTAATATTAGAGAAGAAACTAACAGTGAATAACCAGTGATGAATTCCATTTTACTTCAAAATTTTCAATGTATTTTTTCGACTCAAGTTTGTATTTACAGCATTTATGGTTAAGCAAATACATAGTTCAGAAGTATTGGAAGGTATGTTTAGTAATCCATTAATGATATAGTTGTAAATAAGGTGAACTTCATTTACTAATAAGAGCGAGGGAATAAGAGAATTTGAAAAACCATGCATGTTGCACGTTACTCTCGGGTTGTTGATTTTTCCCTCTCTCCTCTTCTGTTTTACTTCTTCCTTCCTACTTCTTTTACTACATGAAACCTGATCTTATACCATAACATAATATCAGAGCATATGAATTAGGGTTTCTTCCTCTTTTCTTCTCATATTTTCTTGTGTTCTTTTTCCCAATAGGTAACCTGGGATCGAACCTGCGACCTTAAAGTTATTTTCTTGTGCTTTCATTCCTCTTCTTTTTCAAAAGTAATTCAGAGAATGTTCGGCAAATTCATCTCATTGAATATTTGCCAAATTTTCTGATGATTTTTTTTCTCTTTAAGTTATATACCTCTCTCTCTCTCTCTCTCTCTCTCTCTCTCTCTCTCTCTCTCTCTTTTTCTTTCTTATTCGAAGACCCAGCAGGACATCACCTCTCTCCTATACACCTATGCCATTGATGACTGATGAGAATTGAACATTGAGCTTTTTTTAGGCTTAGGCACATGCATATGTGGATATGCCTAACGCTGATGACTTCATGGTGGTGAATGATGTAGTTAATACTTTGATTAGGTATTTAGTTTGATGGGTTTAATACTTTGATATTACTTTTGAAGAATGAGTTTTAAAATAAGATGAATGATGAATGAAAGGTGAAACTGCTTTTATTTGTTATGTGGTTACATGTAATTATCAATTGTGTTATATAATCTTTTATTGAAGGGTTAATACCTGTCTGGCTGTCTCTTGTTTCTATTGAATGTATACCAACACCAACAACGTCAATCGATCTGCCCTTTCTATGCTATTATTGATGGTAGCCGCGGTGTTGAGGCAGTCATGATTCAGGAGGAGGTTGAGGTGGAGGTCATTGACTTAGAAAATTTACACATTGCAGTCCAATCAATGTTTCAAATAGCGTTTGGGGAATAAGTCTCGAGGCGTAGCGTAAGATTTTTGCCTTGAGACGTAATTGAGTCACAGTGAGGTGTAGTGAGGCATAAGTGTGACGACCCAGACCCACATGCCACAATATTGTCCGGTTATGAGCTTAGGTCCCCGCCCCGGTTTTGTTTCTAGCATGGGCGTTACGTTTCACCGTCCCCACCCAAAGCGTGTCATCCCTATATCAGAGCGCATAGCGGAAGATATAGGGATGACGCGTTTTGGGTGGGGATGACGAAACGTAACGCCCATGCGAGAAACAAAACCGGGGCAGGGACCTAAGCCTAGAACCGGACAATATTGTGGCATGTGGGTCTGGGCCGTTACAGAGTTGGTATCAAAGCAAAGGCTTTAGATTTTCATGGGACTGTGGTTAGGATAAAATCAAATTCTAAAGTCTAATCCAAGACCTTTGTGAAACATATCATGGCTCCATAGCGTAAGCGGATAATTAATCGTGACGGTGATCTTAATGGAGAAGAGCAAGTTGCCAGCGGGGCAAATCGGATTTCGTTGAATAATGGTGGAGATAGAACACAACAAGTGCTCGAAATAAGGGCTAACACCATGATCCAATAAGCTGCGATTATGGATAGATTGGCTACGCGTCAGGGCACTACAAACACCGCTCCACACTCTGCTTGGGAGTCATTTAAAAGGATGAAGCCACCGACGTTTGATGGCTACGGAGATCCTATGGTTGAAGAAGAATGGATAGTTGAATTAGAAAAATATTTCTTGCCCTGGGTCCAACCGATCAACGAAAAGAAGAATGGGCAGCATTTCAACTCAAGGACACCGCATGACATTGGTGGGAGATTGCTAATAGGCAACAAGAAATAAGAAGAGGCGCACACAATCTATGGATCTGGCAATAATTTATAGAAGCTTTCAACAGACAATACTTTCCCTTGTTGGCAAGACAACAAAAAGAAGCAGAATTTATGTATTTACAGCAAGGTTCTGATACAGTTTTGGTTTATGAGACAAAATTCACCAAACTGTCACGTTATGCCCCTCACCTTGTGGTAACTGAGGAACATAAGGCCAGAAAGTTTGAAGATGGACTCCGCCCTGGAATAAAAGACAGAGTTATGATGTTCCAACTGCCAACGATTAGCGAAGTTGTTGAGAGAACAAAGATCGCGAAGCAATGCTCCTTGGATTTCAAACAGTGTCAAGCAGAAAAGGGTAAAGGGAAGGCACAAGCGAAGAGTCATCTAGCCGTTTCACCCCTTATGATAGGAGGCCGAAGTCAGTGTTACAAACCTTACCGCCGCGAAGGACTACACAATCTCAGTATTCAACACCAAAGAAGCCTACGACTATGCCTCCAAGTTCAAAATCCATTGCACCAGCCCAGGCTCACCACATTACATTTGGATTCGTCCAGTATGAGCCTTGCCCCACATGCAATCGAAAACATAGACTCGGAGTCTGCCGTTGCGAATTAGGAACTTGTTTCCGATGTGGAAAACCGGGACATGTTATCAGGGACTGCCCCAACCAACACCCCAATAGACTCAATCAGAGCAGCCTACTCGTCCAGTTAGGCAAGCTACGATGAAAGCTATCACAAAAGAGGATGCTCAGGCATCCGATGATGTGATCCAAGGTATAACAACCTTAAATCCTCCTACTGCATTTATTTCAAACTATTCTCCTATACATTTCTTTTCTTTATCACGTGGAAGATATAACATATGAATGAATGTGCACATACACATATAAATACATATAAATATTACACTTCATAAAATTATCACATTGTTAACATGATACAACCCCTTATCCTCAGGAACTTTGCTAATATACGATTCCCCTACACATATGCTCATTGGGCTCCTCACACTCTTTTGTGTCACCGAAATGTGTCAAGATTTTCTATGAAGCCCGAACAACTAGAGTTCATCTTATCTGTAAGCACACAAGTTGGAACCTCCATATGCACCGACGAGGTTTATCGAGCTTACCTGATCCTAGTGAGGAAACGAGTTCTGCCTGTGGACTTAATCCTATTAAATACGTAAGACTTCAATGTCCTCTTGGGGATGGATTGGCTCGCAACACATCACGCCAACATCGATTGCTTCAGAAATTGGTCTACTTTAAGCCAGAAGGTAAGAAGGCTATTTGCTTTCGTGGAATCGAAAAGAAAGTAATACCCATACTTGCGACATTAGATGATGTAGAAATGGGTAAGCCGAGTACTTCAAAGATTTCTGTTGTAAAGGAATTTCAAGATGGCTTTCCTGAAGAGTTGCCGGGATTGCCACCAGAGCGAGAATAGAATTCACTATCGATTTAGTACTTGGTACGACTCCTATTTCCAGGGCATTCTATTGGATGACCCTGCCGAATTGAAAGAGTTGAGAATTCAATTAGACAAACTACTAATAAAAGAATACATTCGAAACAGTTCTTCTCCATGGATTTCTCCGATGTTCTTTGTAAAGAAGAAAGACAACTCACTACGAATGTGTATTGATTATAGACAACTCAACAAGGTAACAGTGAAGAACAAATACCCACTACTAAGAATTGAAGACCTATTCGATCAACTCCAAGAAGCTTGTTTCTTCTCCAAGATTGATTTAAGGTCGGGCTACTATCAACTGAGGGTTCGCGCCAAAGACGTCGCGAAAACTACTTTCAGTACCAGATACGGCCTGTTTGAATTTCTTGCCATGCCGTTTGGATTGATGAATGCCCCTGCAACATTCATGAATCTTAAGAACCGAATCTTTAAACCGTATTTTGACAACTTTGTGGTAGTCTTGGTGGACAATATCCTTATTTACTCCAAAACTCATAAAGAACATGAAGCACATATAAAATCTACACTACAAGTTTTGCGCAAGCACCAATTATATGCAAAATTTAGTAAGTGTGAGTTTTGGATGTAAAAAGTATCCTTTTTTGGAACATGTTATCTTGGCAGCAGGAATTTTGGTCAATCACGGCAAGGTACGAGACGTACCAGAATGGTATAAGCCAAAAAGTGTTATCGAGATTTAGAGTTTCCTTAGACTAGCTGGATCATGGATCAAAATATCGTCCGATACCGATACGTATCGGACGATACGTATCGGTATTTGACTCGAACGATACATTGAATGTATCGTTCGATACATTCAAATGTATTGAATGTATCGAACGATACATTCAATGTATCGTCCGATACAGACCGGTACCGATACGTATCGTCCGATACGTATCGTTTTGGAGCTCGGACGATACGTATCGGTAACCCGATATTTTAACCCATGAGCTGGATACTATCGAAAATTTGTGAAAGATTTCTCTCGTCTAGCCTAAGAAGCACGGATACGCCCAAAAGGGAGCCGTAGCCGTATTCGATACGCAACGGATACGGGTACGGTTGGGATACACGTGCGATACGGGCTATGGTATTTTAGTAAATCTTTTTTAAAAAAAATAATTTTAATCCCTAATTTTTTTAAGGTTGCCTTTTTATACGGTGGACTGTGGGCTGCTTTGCTCTGACTTTGTTTTAGGGTTGCAAAAAGGGAGGGAAAAAAATTAGAAGAAGAAGACGATTAGACGAAGAAGAGTTTTGTGGCTCTTTTTTAGGGTTGCAGAAGGGGAGGGAAAAAAATAGAAGAAGATTAGAGGAAGAAGGAGAGGAGGACCGAGGACTTACTTGCTGCGCGTGGTGGGGCTTCTTTTCAAATCAGGTAATAATTTATTTTTTTTCCTTTCTTCTTCTTCCCTCCTTACGATTTTTTTTTTCGGCTGCGACTCTGTGATGGCCCTTAGCCGAAGGGGTTTTTCTGTGCTTTTGTTTGCTTTGCAGCTGTAGCTTTTGGATATATAAAGGGCCCAGCTCACGTGGCCATCATATACACCTAAAAATAGTGTTTAGATGATCTCCCACCATTAAAATGCGACTTTTTAATTTTTATCTCACACCATTGAAGTATAATTTATCATTGTGCCATGTAGCACACATCTATAATCAATCTAAATCGCCCAAGTGGCAATCCCTTGTTGGAACATGTCGCAGCCAAATGATCATGTTTATAAGTGGATGTAAACCATCCGATCAGTGAACTTCAATATCAGCCATCAAAATTAAGAACAACCATTGACATCAAGTGCATAGATCGGAAGGTTCGAATCTCTCCAAAAAGCATGATTTTTTTACCCATAGGCCTTCAATTGATAATATATCACTTTGATGGTGTGGATTTCCAAGATCATAAGCCAATAAATGGTGTAAGATTGTTTAAACATCATTTAGTGATTAAATGACGGTCACGATAGTCGGTCCCATAAAACTTTGGTACTTTGGTTGAGATTAAAAGTGACATTTGAAGGGCCCGACTCACGTGACCGTCATGTATACCCAAAAAATGTGTTTAAAATTTAAAGAATCTTAAACCATCAATATTTTAAAATAACCTAATATATATATATATATATATATATATATATATATATATATATATATATATATATATATATATTTTTAATATAAGTACCCCCGCCGTACCTGTAGCCTGAGTTCTTGAAAATTGTCGTATCGTCGTACCGGTATGTTGTACCTGCACTGGTGCTTCCTAGAGTCTAGCTATGCCTCTCACAAAGCTGACTCAAAAGAATGCCATAAACAAAACCGGGGTAGGCACCTAAGCCCATAACCGAAGAATATTGTGGCATGTGGGTCTAGGTCGTCACGGAATGGTATCAGAGCCGAGGACGACTCTTCTATAAGGCGGGGAGATTGTAATAGTCCCACATCGAGGAAAAAGTCCTGACCTTGGGCTATATGTGATTACGGATACTACATATCATGAAGCGTTTTGAGCGGGGAAGGCGAAACATAACGCCCATGCTAAAAACAAAACTGGGGCGGGGACCTAAGCCCAGAACCAGACAAATTTGTGGCATGTGGGTCTGGGTTGTTACAAAATGGTATCAAAGCCAAGGACGACTCTTCTATAAGGTGGGGGATTGTAATAGTCACACATCGGATAGGGAAAAGTTTTGACCCTGGGCTATATGTGATTGTGGCGCTATATGTCATGACGCGTTCTGGAATGGGGACTTAAGCCCATGCCAGAAACAAAACCGGGGCGGGGGCCTAAGCCCAAAACCGGACGATATTGTGACATGTGGGCCTGGGTCGTCATAGTAAGGCACATGTGCGGCATATTGAGGCTTACGCCTCTCATAAATATTTATTTTTTCACTACTTTATCCTCTCTTTTTTTTTACAATTTGACTTTTTTCACAAGTTTATCCTTTTAAAAAATTATTAGAGGATGGCCTTTACTAATATTTAATAACTTAAAATTGTTATTGTTAATGAGAATGGAAACAACCAATGAGTGGTTAAAGTTTAATTTTTACTGTAGCCATTTATTTTAGGTTATGTGTTGAGTCGTGACTTGAGACTTATACATTGCAAAGATTTGCAATTTTGTATATGTTTTGAATCCTTCTTTTGTAATGGTGTATGGTTGCACGTTTATACCTCTCATTTTCCTTTGTGCCTTGAATATTCAGTGGTTTATGTCTGAAAAATTATTCATTACTTTTCATTTATGTTTTCTATTATATTTATTATTTTTATCGATTTTTTTATATATATAAATATATATATATATATATATATATATATATATATATATATATATATATATATATAATTTATTACATGCTTAAACTGCAAAATTCAAAAATTGGTGAGGCTTATGCCTCGCCTCGCATTAGGGCCAAGTGCTACGCCTTTTGCCTTTTCTCCTTTAAAAACACTGATTGTATTCTTTCAAACTATTCAATTGATAGATGTTGGGATCTTCATGGGAAGCCTGCTTGGGCTAATAAGGCTTATACATGTGACAATAAGACAAACGACAAACAACTGGGTCGATCACTCTAACAACCACAGGGCACATCTGGAGATCATGCAACTTACGAAGTTTCACATATCCCATAATAATTATGCCAAACTAATCCAAAGTCAACAAACTCTTAGTGGCACCAGCGTCTCTTCCTCTTCTTAAGCTACCTTTTTTTTAATCGTTAGCTACCTTTGCCCATTCTAGTATAGTTTGTCTTGCATCTAACCAATCATCTTGCTAGATCAATAATTTTGGGGCATTCAATCACATGATTAGTCAATTAGGTGTATTCTTTTCACTTTGAGTCTAGTCCACATGCTTTTGTTACTCTTGCTGATGGTATCCTATCTATATGTAAAGAAAGGGCATTGTACATTCTAGCTCAAATTTTTTACGTTGTATACTTATGTGTGCCTCTCTCTCTCTCTCTCTCTCTGAAAAATGGTCCCGAGCATACGGGGTGCTGGGAGGGGTGGACGGGATACAAACCTTTGGCTTTTTACGCACAGAGTGGCTGCTCGAATGCCCATTTATACATAATAAACAAACAGCAGCTAGTCGAAAGCACATTCAAACAATACAAATAAAGACAACATTTACAAAAAGAGGGCTGTTTTTTTTCTTTTCTAACCAAATCTTAATAGCTGAACTAAACCAAAAAAAAAAAAAAGACCAAAAAAATAAATAAAATCTCAAAAGCAGCATGTTATTCAAGTCGCTGGATAGTCGTCGAATGACAAAAGGTCTTTCTTTTTCAAAAATTTTGCCAGACCGTCCACCGACTTAAATGCTGTTTTTGAGAATTTCTTTCTTTCTAGAGAGAGAGAGAGAGAGAGAGAGAGAGAGAGAGAGAGAGAGATTGTTACCGAGCTTCCGGTATCGAAGGTAAAGTCCGAAACCCCTAGATTCTCGAAGAAACTGTCAGCCTCTTCGAGCACGAGCGGGCGGTCGAGGTTCAACTCGTGGGAGCAACCCGAGCATCTGTAAATAAGAGCTTCGATTAAGAATAATACTAAAATAACGAGGTGGAGAGTGAAGAAAAGGGTGCGTACGATTGGAAATGCTGGCATTGGAGGGCGGGAGATGAGGGACCTTGAAGTGGATTAGGGTTTCGCAGAGAATGAGGAGCAGTGGTGGTTTTTTTACCCGAGCCGAGCTTCGCAGTGAGGAGGGAAGCTGGGCGTCGCGCGGAGCTGGAGGTGAAGGAGAGAGGTAGCATTAGCATTTCTTCGCCCAACAAGGAGGCAGGGGCGGGAAATGGATATCGTTAGTGCGCCGTCCTATTTTAACTTTTTAACTATAAAAACAGATGGAGATTGATTTCGTTATGAGCTAGGAATACGTAAGCGGCCCGACTGCACTATGCGCTCGGTACTCGGGTCGTTTGTTTTTGTGCGTAGTAGGCACTAGGCATACTTACCAAGTCGGAATTCGTGAAAAAATAAAAATCCAAAATAAACTCCGGAGGCATTTAGGAAAAGTTAACGAAAATATTTAAATAATAAATATTTTTTGGATAAAAATTAAGAAAAAGTTCGGAAAATTTTCGTAAATAAGCATTTAAAACATAAAATTTGCCATTTCTTAAAAATTATGATTATTTCAAAAAAGTTTTAAACATGTCCCATGGTTTCATGGAAAAAAAGCATCGCCTTAAACAAAATTTTCAATAAAATGTGCTTTTTGGTATCAATATGTGTAGGCTTGTAGGGCTCTCAACATGCTGAGTTCGGCCAAGCCAGGGTCATCTTGAGATCTACTTTTCTTTTTTTTTCATTTGGGTTTAAAATTATTCAGCTCTAATTGGGCTCTATCGAACTTGAGCCTAATAATATATTATTATTTTTTTTAATTCTTTAATTTATTTCTTAATATTTTATAATTTATTAAAACATTTAGTCTCCGAATCAAAATTATTTAGGCGAAGTATTTTATTTCCGAGTGAATTAGCATAGCAAGAGTCGTAGAGTGGAGATGAGAGCTAGAGATTAAGGTTGGAGCCGGTAGATTTCAGTATGGACTTTACCATCTCATTTTTTATTTTAAATGGAAGGTTCTGAAGTTTGTGCTTGGTCTAATCCGGGTGCAGTGCCCCAACCTTACTCCCCCGACTATTTTTTAAATACCAAAATGGTATTTAAATGATCTTACACCATCAATAATTGATGTAGATGACCCATACCATCAAACTGATGTATAAATATCAACAGATGTTTTTAGTTTTAGTAGCGGATATTAAAATTCATCAAATAGGCATATTTCTTTGGGTTGAGACATGTTTCGATGATGGATTGTCACTTGGACAATTTAGATTGATCACAAATATTCGTCACATGACAAAATGATAAATCACACTTCAATGATGTAGAATGATACATCACACTTCAATGATGTAAGATTAAAAGTCTAATTTTGATGGTGTAAGATCACTTAAAACACCTTATTGGTGTTTAAATGGCGGTCAGGAGTCATTATCCCTTCAGGTATGTATATGTAGATTAGGATAAATTAATATTTTAATAAATAATTTATGTATGAGCCATACTAATCTCACCCACTTCTTGTGAGGTTAGTATTGTCCTCTAATACCCTTGTTAAAGAATATTTTCATAAAATTACTAAAAACAATTTAGTAAATTTAAATTGGATATTAAATTATGTGTTTGCAATAAATGAGGCATATGTAGTTGTAATAAATAAGTGTCCGCATTTATTAGTTACTACAAACACTGTATAATTTTAAGATGTCATTGAACAAGGGTATTTTTGTCTAAAAATAATGCTAACCTCATAATGAAATAAGTGAGGTTAACATTGCTTATTATTTATAGGGTAGCTCTAAACGCGCTCATGCGTTCTCTGAAAGCGCCTACGTCGGAACCCTTTAAAAACCATTGATCGCATCAAATGAAATGATATAGATTGCATTTCACCCAAAGGATCTTGATCATGTATCACTTATCAGACAGTCAATTTTTTATTTCATATGTCACAAATCTCTAAAATATGACCTTAAAATCACGTTTGAGTGTGATATGTGCCATTGCCCACAAGGGAATCTGTGACATGTGAAAGGTGCGAAATGATCTCAAAAACCATTATCTAGAATATCAGGGTGCAACACAATCTCCATAATTAGATTCGAATGATTTTTAAAAGGTTGCACACGTGGGTGCTTTCAGAGGACGTCTGGGAGCGAACAGAGCTACCCTTACTTGTTGTAAATATCTAAAGTTAAATATTACATACATCAAGTTGAGCTGAGTAGAACCTACCCAACGGCTTGCGCGCCAGGCTAAAGATACTTTCGAGTTCAATTTTTTCAGTGGAGCTGAGCGAACTTTCGAACTAGCTCAGTTCATAGAGAGTCCTCGATGTGTGCCATTCTGGGTATGTTGCAACAAAAACGATCTCCAGTATTTAATTCAAGCAAATTAAGCACTAAACTAATGTTATCTTAGATTTAGATGGCAGCCATTAATTTCCAAATTAAAAAACAGAGAAAAACCTTGTGTCGTTGAGAGTCTTGAGACTCAGTTTCATCAACCTAAACGGTTAAATTGGTTGATGCCTAAAATGACTCAATGTGCTCATTTACTTTCTTCAAAAATATATATTCTCCAAATATTTATTGTTAAATATACAATAACAAAAACAGAGAAGAAATGGATCCAAATTGCTTATCGAACATTGAAGGAAATATATAAGCTCCTATATCTAGTTTTTTTTTTTTCAATTTGAAATGTCAGTAAAAGAAATAGGCAAGTTGTTCAACTCGTTTAAATTATCAATCATTTGTCGCAAATAGGCAATTTCCCTCAAGTCAATTATCAATCATCTGTGCCAAAGTAGCGATCACCAAACTCCCCCATTCCAGGGATTACCCGATACTCTTCGTTCAATGCAACATCAATCTCTGACGTAACAATCTTCAAGGATGGAAACCGTTTGCAAACACAATGAATTCCCTCAGGCGCCTAAAATCAGAAAAACCGCAAGCGTTGAGGATGCAGCGTTAGTAAGATTCAAGCACCGGTAACATGAATCATCAACTAGTATCAAAGAAATGTGACTCACCGAAATGAGGTTGAGGAAAATTATATGGGACTCTGGAACTCCTTTCTGTATGAGAAGTTCAATTGCCTGGCCCGCTGAGTTGCCTTTAAAAAGCCATCATCGAATAAATTCCATGTCAATAGCATGTATTGAAAAGTAGCACCGTTAAAAAAATATCTCCAAATAAACCGAGGAAAACAGCAGGAAGAAGAAACTACATGATAAGTGCTACATGAAGCGTAAATTGAGTAAGCATGGACCTATTCAACACAACTTTCTAAAGGGCAATTTAGAAGATAAACAAATGTCTTCAATCAAGATACCTACGTTAAAAAATTTATCATGTTGGCAGCATGCATTTGTATAGATTTAGGTGGTGTTCTCCCTAAGGTTATTATTCTTTTTCCTAATTTTTGGGCTTTCCTATTCATGCATTTTGCCTTGAATCTCCCATCTAAAATCTAATACATTACATATAACAAAAGGAAAAGCACCGTACTGCAAGCTTCCTTTCCTATTTTGAGTATTCCGAGATAAATTTTCGAAGTTCCTAATAAATTGAAATAGATGAAAAGATCTACGCTACCCAGGTACAAAGTAGGTACACTACAGGAACATTGGCAAGGCTTCAACAATTTAAATATTCGAACTGATTAAGAGCATAATTTCAACGAGTTAGTATGAGGAACTGGTACAATAAGGCGAAAAAGGTTTCCAATAATGTTCTTATTGAGATATAATATTCGTAAAGATAAGACATAGGCAAAAGTAGGTAGGACATTGGGATTATATAGATACAAAATAGATTCGGCATAGATACGATATTGGTACGAAATAGATATAACATAGATATAATATTGATATAAAATTGATATAAAATTGATACTTCTTTTTGTGTGTACATGATATTTATATTTGTAGGCAAATAGTAATATTAAAGCTACTGCACTTTAGGTTAGAATATTGATGAGATCAAAGTCAGAAACATATGATGCATTAAATTCATCTACCAATGGGTAAGAAAAAACAAGATGATATTTATCTATCTATATTATATTGATATAGTATATTATCCAACACACTCATTGGAAACATATCATCATAAACATTTTCATAGTGGAAATACAATTGCATGTAAATCAAGCTCATTCCATGAATGCATAATAGGAAGGTATTAAACGAAAAAGACAATAAATAATCATGCTCATTAAGAAACGATAAAACTCAAAGACAAGACAGTCAATACTCTTTAAACAAAGACCCTCACTTGTGCTATTCACAAATACATTTATTTTATATAGTTGTATGTATTAGAATGGATCATTATAAATGGGGTCAAAATTGTCATATGACTCGTCATAGTACTTTGATAAATAAAATTTACAGCCAGCTGCCAACCTGACACTTACGGACTTCTTTTTCATCCGAACTTGGGACCGACATCAACAGAGTAAGGGAATTAGGGTAAGGCTTTAGATAAATAAAATAAACCTAAGATTGACAACTTGTCAAAGGGGATGATTCATCTAGTGAGACTGTCGTCAACATTTTCCAGATGTGAGACATTCAGGCCTTTGAGAAATGTTGAGAGTGCAATAACCAAGCGACATCCTAATAATGAGCAAAGGATTATACTAATGAGTGAAATAGCTAATGAGAAAAGGAAGGGTAATTCATTTAAGGCCAGAAATCTTTTCTCTATGAGCCATAAGAGGACTCCAAAATTCATTTTCTCTAGGTTAAGCTTTAACTATATGCTTTTCCTGCCCGGTATTTGGGTAAAATTAATGGCCTTGTCTGTCACCACTTTACTATTTAGAATTTATTAGCCACTTACTGCATTGGTTAAGGGAGATCATATGTATCATTAAATCTTTTCCAATTATTTTGTTAACCTCTCTTGTGAGGGAGTGGAAAGCGCATGTTAATCCATGCTGACTTGTCCAGTTGAGAGTCAAGTTCCTTGTATGAGTTTAAGCTAGCCTCCTTAAGCTTCTTTCCAACATCATATTGAATCCCATCAACTTTCATAGATTCCACAAATTTTTAGCCTCTAGCTATGTAGTTGTTTGAGGGAAAAAAAGTAAATATTTTATCTCCCTTCGTAAGCCAAGATAATATCTGACGCCAGATAATTTCATCATATTTAATTAATCAGATGCAGTATAGCTTAAGGCAAATTTGACACCCATTTCCCCTCAGAAAGAGAATCTATTTTTTCCTGAATTCTAACGCATTCGATCTCTATTTCCTATATCTTGTCCCCTAATTCCTTTCTTTTGTTACTTGACATCTAAAAATTCTCCTTGTCCCATACTTGAAGTTTGCCTCATTGACGAATGACGCCTCAATTTCTTATAAGAGGCGACTTGGAGGGCTTTTGAAAATGAAAGAAACCAACGATTAAAAATGACATTATAATCTTTTCATCCAAATATGAAAGGGGCAGGTTTTCTAATGTTGCTGTTAAGAGTTGAAAAGTACTCCACTATGATTAAAAATTTCCACCTAAGGACTGTTTTGATAGCATTAGGGAAAATATATTTCCATTTGAAGACATTATGAAGTGATTGAGCTAACGCATGGAGAGACTGGCAGATTGTCCATATGCGTATTTTCCCTATAGCAAAGGGAGATCAACCAGTTATCTCTCTCTAAGTCCAAATTTTTAGTATCACAACCAATTTACACTTTCCTTAAGTGCGTCAATAGTCAATACACCTGAAAAGTCAATGCTGCAGACAGTATCCTCATACATGTCTACAGTCCAAAATTTGTACCAATGTGTCAAATATCATATACATTAGTCACTATCAACATGTTCCTCCAACATACAGAAACACAGTCAGATTATATATTCTATGCCAGTAATATTGTTTCGATAAACACTAGGGAATCTGGCAAATGCATACATAACAATAGTGAACCAACCAGTGAGACGATAAAAATCAATCTTTTCATCAACCAAGAATGTCATGAGGGAGTGGCTCTCAATACCTTGCATAAATAATAAGGGACCTCCAATTTTCACATTAACATAAGCATGCAAAAGGTAAATTAGTGGTGACAACATAATATTGAATTAATATTTAATCCTTCCCAAGCAACTAAATGGAAAAAATGCATCCACAATGTCATCTTATTGGATTGTACAACTATTTAACAAATAAAGGTAGGTTACCTGTAGCAAGCACTGGGTCGAGAAGCAGAACATGTCGTTCTGAAATATCTTTTGGCAGCTTCTCATATATAAGCTGATTGAAGTTGGACATAGTAAATTGACATGATGAATTAATTACAGGGAGCTTTTCAGTTAGGCAAGAAACAAAGTATCAAATCTTAGTTAGAGAGTTCACCTGTTTACCATTGTCTCCATCACGGTGGATCAGAATTTTACCAATTTTGATTCCTTTGCAACATGCACGTAACGCATTCTCCATGCTTTCACCACTATAGTGACCAAATAAAAACATTGATATTTGTATTTTACATAATATGAAAAGGTACACCACTACAGAAAAAAAATCCTATATCTATAGAAGATGAACTTGGTCACTGATTCGTTCTGCTCCATAATTACTTGAGAAAGCATACAAGAGAAATTCATTTCCTTCTTCTGTAACCCACAAATGAGTAGAGAATGAAATTTTTTTATAAAATAAGCTACTAGATTTTTTTCATAATAACTGACAAAGAATGCAAGGAGTGCAAATTTAGGGAACAAAATTGCCTGGAGGAGGCTTTAGTAAAAATATAAAATGATTTATTGTTACATTGCCATAGATTTCACTACTTAGGCTTTACTATACAATTAGATGGTGGATTTGAATAGGACTTCTCAAATAGGATTAACACAGGTTGGATGAAATGGAGAAAAACAAGTGGAGTATTGTGCGGCCCATGAGCTCCGCTTAGATTGAATGAACATTTTTATAAGATGGTGGGAAGACCTGCTGACGCCGGAAAATCGCCTGCTAACCCTAAAACAGCATAAATCCCGCAAGAGAGGGGTTAGGGTTCTCAATTAAATCACAAAAAAATAAAAGAAGAATAAAGTAGAAGATCATCAGTAATGATTGAACGATCGGCCTCGCACCAATCGCACGTGCAGGTTTGTCGATCTCGTACCAACGATAACTTTGAGGAATCACTCCTCAAAGGCGAAAACTCATCTCAAGTTTTCTAAATGAAAGAATCAATCTTTCACAAGATGTATAAAGCAACTTAATTTTTTTTTATTCATCAATCAAATTATAAAATTTGTTCTTACAAACTATTAAATAGGCTAAAGACAATAATAACTAACTAAATTCAAATTCAAAATAAGAAACTAACTAACTAAAACCACCAATAACTAACTGAAACTGCCAATAATCGTCAACTTGTGAATTTTCAACGTCTACGATATGCACGAAACAGAAATATCCACGATCCAAACATGTGGATTTAAATTTCGCATCAATTCCCTTTACTTTGAATAAGTTCGACCTCGAACTTTGGCCCACCTTCACCATCTTTACCGCACGAGAGTTAGGACTTGTGAATCTACTTGCCGAGAGTTTGAACTTGCGAATCTATTTACCGAGAGTTTGAACTTGTGAATCTATTTGCCGAGAGTTTGAACTTGCGAATCTATTTGCCGAGAGTTTGAACCGGGCTTTGATACCAAATTGATGCAGGAAAATTGCATGCTAACCCTAAAATAGCATAAATCCCGCAAGAGAGGGGTTAGGGTTCTCAATCTTCAACTAATTCAGAAAAAAATAAAAGAAAAATAAAGTAGATCTTCAGTAATGATTGAACGACCAGCCTCGCACCAATCGCACGCGCATGTTTGTCGGCCTCGTACCAACGATAACTTTGAGGAATCACTCCTCAAAGGCGAAAACTCATCTCAAGTTTTCTAAATGAAAGAATCACTCTTTCACAAGATGCACAAAGCAACTTAATTTTTTTATATTCATCAATCAAATTATAAAATTTGTTCTTATAAGCTATTAAATAGGCTAAAGACAATAATAACTAACTAAATTCAAATTCAAAATAAGAAACTAACTAACTAACTAAAACCACCAATAACTAACTGAAACCGCCAATAACCTTCAACTTGCGGATTTTTTACATTTACGATATGCATGAAACAGAATTATCCACGATCCAAACATGCGGATCTAAATTCCGCATCACTTGCCACACACTACTTGGTGCAGAATGTTGAGTTATGAAAAAGCGACAAAAAAGATAAGAGTATATGGGGCTGAGATGTATATGTTAAGATGAATGCGTAAAGTAATAAGAAAGGATAAAATTTGGAACGAGTACACTAGAGGAAATTGGAGAGTGGCACTTACAAAAGAAAATTTGCAAAATATTGCTTGAGGTGGTTTGGACATGTCTATTGGAGGCTAGAAGCAAACCATGTACAAGGGGTTAATAGGCTACAAGCTCAAGGAAATACGGAAGAGAAAGACCAGTGAAGACTTGGAGGGAAGTAATGAGAAGGGACATGAAAGATTCCGATGTTACGAAGAGCTTAGGGTTGATCATACATGAGTGGAGAAATCGGAGTTGCAAAGCCGACACTGAAGAGATGGGATAGGGCTACAAGGATGATGACGACATTCACTAATAGGAAAACAAAGAATCAAAGGTTCTCAAAAAAAAGAAACATTGCAAACAAATTCAATGGAAGAAAACATAGTAGAGAGAATTACCAGTGGCTGCAAAGATTATATACATCATTATCATTGACATCAACATTGCCATTTCCCATCTGTTTGGGATCAGATTTGTGAATTTTATCTCTCCGCTCATTTATATTTTGAATGTTAGGGCCAAACGCTCCATGACTATGCGCTTCATGTCACTATCCGCTACTTCCTCAAATTCTTTATTTGTTTCCTCCTTCTCCTATATCCTCGTGCTCATATAGCCGCAAATATTAAGATTTGGATCATATTTCTAATCATAATGACCTTTTTTGTCTCGACCAGCCAATGGATAGAGCATAACACAAAGATTCATAAAATAGGCTACTATAGGTTTTCTTCTTTTGTAAGAGAGGGACTTTTTTAATAGAATGGAAAAATGAGAGATTGTCTAAAGAGCCCAACTAAATAAACAACTAAAAGAATATTAAAGTCCAAGGAGTCCATCCCTATTTTGAACGTTAGGGCCATAACACCCTCATTTTTTATCTTGCTCTTTTAATTAAGTTTAGGACCATAACACCCTCACACCTAAAAATGAAATTCTCACTTTTAAATTAAACTATTATGAGTGTATTTTCTTCCTAAGCCTAGTTAAAAAACAAAATGTAGTGTATGCATCAGAAGGTGGGGTTGACTGTGTTCCCTCCTCTCTCCCTCCCTCCCTCTCTCACACAAACGCACATATCTACTTGGTATTAGAGCCATCGTTCCTCATGACTGCGTTTTCCTTAACGTCTGTTCTTGGCTGAGTGTTGACAGTTGGTTGATGTGATATTGGCGATCAGTTCTTCATATGTGCCTAGTTTTGTTTACATAAGATGTGATCAAGTTGATTTTTGTTATGGTGGAAGTGAAATCCGACTGTCTGGGTGAGAAGATGATGGTCAAAATCTTTACAGTAAAGTTTGATCGAACTAATTACTTTTGAGTCGTCTAGGCTGACAAATATTTTCTTAGCCGGAAAACAGAAGTTTCGTTATGTTAGTGGCACAATCAAGCGACCTGAAAAGCAAATCCTAGCCTTGTTCATTGGGAGTCTGAAAAGCAAATCAGCCCTTATGTTTCAGTTAGCAACAGGTCAAATGGAGAACAAAGTGATTTATGAGCTAATGTGTGGTTTGAGCACCGAGTATGAGGCAATTTAGTCAATGTTCTCAGCCGAGATTTCCTTTCTCCAATTGGTACTATTTTCCCCTTCTTCAGTGGGAAGAAGGCGAAAACTAATGGATGTGAAATCTTCCTGAGAGGACTGCCCGAGCTTCTGATTCCCTAGATCGTCATCAGAGCAGCCTTTTCTGGTTGTGATATAGAGGGTGTGTTAGTTACAACCCGGATGATAGACAAATTTCCGTGCTCTCATTGTGATAAATCTCACCATACAAATGAGACAGGTTGGGACTTGGTTAGCCATCCCAAAATGAAATATGCATGAGCTTATCATTCTAGTACAGATGATGCTACTACTTATGTGCTTCGCCCTGCTTTTCTCAGTGCAACTGTGACCCTCTCTGAGTAGGAGTGATGGGTGGAAGCAACACAGTCCAATCACCGCACTTCATTATCCACCGCTCAATCTAACTTGATTTAGACAAATACCTTACATATACTGTCTCCGTCTTCTAGACCTCCATGGATCATTGATTTAAGGGCCACAGACCACATGATTGGTACTGTCTTCACATATTTATTTATATTCTACCTTGTCTAAGACATCATATTTATAACCCGTCTGCTGTCCCATTCAACTACAGTTGTTTCTTCTAACACATAGCCTAACAGAAAAGCGGCAACCCACCCATACACCTAGCGGGGTGAATGGAAATACTGGCGAAGACTGTCTGGCGAAAACGCCACAGGCGCGAAGCATGGTAGGCCTGCACAGGGGAAGAATAGTAAGGAAAGGGAACACGGACGGTGGAAGAGCCAGGGAAGCAAGGTCATTTGATGTAAATGGAAGGCTTTTTCCAAGCGGTTCATGAATTCTTCAGGGAGCGAGTTGATGAATAAATGTGATGTATCCCGTGTTTCTGTTGGTAGGAAAGGGACCATTCAAACTACTTATTTTATATTAGAACTTATATTGCATGTTCCAATATAGTCGTTAAACTTCTTTCCATCAATAGCCTTATTAAATGCCTTAATCCTAGTGTAACTTTCTTTCCCATGTACTGCGCTTTTTCAACACCTAAAGAAGGGGAGGACATTTGGTCGTGGTTGTGAGAAGGGGTTCTATATTCTTAACCATGAGAGAATATCACTTCATGCTTCTTATTTGGATGTTGCAATAACTAATGATAATGTTGCAATAACTAATGATAATGTGTGATTGTTGTACATGTGTTTCTGTCTCATACTAATGTCTAGATTGTTTCTTTTGTTCCCTAGACGAAGTTCTTTTCTTGATTTTGTTTTTCACTGTGATGTAACAACTTGCTAGACATTGCAGAAATCTGTTTCCTCCAAGTAATTTAAAGGGTGTTACTCCAACAATTGTTCATTCTGCGGTGTGGGGTTCAACTCCAGTTACTTCACTATTTGATTTTTCCTTTGTGGACGATTGCACACTCGTATAGAAGAGAGAGCAAATCGAGATTGACCTACTGTGGAAGAAGCACTTGGTTGCTCCATGGACCGAGGGGAGGCACGTCCTTTTGCCTTTGAGGGCAAACATGAAAGGTTTGTCTTTATCATGCTCCTGTGGTCTCTACTTGATGAGAGCACTGTTGACCAGCAGAAAAAGAAAGGAATATCCTTAAAGAACGTAACATTCACGAAAACAAATCTCTTTCTAGTAGAGGGATTTTAACATTTGTATCCTTTCTGAGTGAGATTCAAAAAGAGAAGGTTCTGAAAATTCAAATAGCAAATGCTAGGAGCACATAGAAAAGGTTTACTTGAAAGAAAACTGAAAAACACATTTAACTATTAAACGTTAATACCTGATTCAAGGCTCACCTTCGAATAATGGACACTCCACATAATTTCTTGCAAAAGTCGACTCCTGTATACACTGACCCTGAACTACAAAAACAACTAAATTTCAGACCTTCATAGCAGATTTTTATCTAATGCAAATGGCTATCACGAAGAAGTCTAAAGAATAATGATTATTCATGTTTCAAAAAAAAATAATAATAAGTAATGATTATTACATATTCTGGCAGATAAGAAAATACCAGTGTCAGTATGAACAGATTTTTTTCCTTTTTATTTCTTTATATATGTGTGTGTGTGTGTGTGTGTGTGTGTGGTGGGGTGGGGTGGGGGGGGGGGGGGGGTAATGATCCTCTTAGTGACTCTAGCTCCTATTTCCTGCAACAACTGCCTTTGACTTTTCAAAGGCAGTTGAAATGACATGCAGCCAATAGGAGCTCGAGTCCCCATGACTCAATTTAGAAGATTATTTTCCTATATATATATATATATATATATATATATATATATATATATATATATATATAACTGCCAACTTTTCACCATTTGAGCTATTCAGCAGTAATAAAGAAAGGCTTTCTGATTTCCCAAAGATAAAAAATATATACACATACTAAAATATTATAAGAAAAATATAATATATCCGCAAACAGATGCTTACTATTATACTATCTATGTGTGCATGAAGAATAGAAAAATATAAAAAATATCAGAACCACATGATAAAATTAGGAGAAACGAAAATTTTACTTCAATAATATGATTACGACTGACGACATGGGTGCAGGGTGGATAATCACTAGTGAGGAAATTGACAAGACAACAGAGGTGCAAGTTAGTCCATGTGGTCAAGACCAAACAGAAGTTCAAACAGGCATACACTTCGATAAATTGCTAAGCTCACTTTCTCTTGTTTAAGCAGCCAAAGATTGGCATTTTATATAAAAGAAGACTAAAGTTTGATTTAACAAGCACAGGCAGATTGGTGAACCGACGATGACACACTAGAACTCAGAAGTAAACCACTGACATCGCAAGTGTGTTTCTAGGCTACATTCCTGTTGACTAAAGTCTGATTAATGTTGTAAAATGCTAAATTCTAATCAGAATATACACTTCGTGTGTTCCATTGACAACTCAAAAACAAAAAGCGGTTGTCAACACTCAGTGATCAGATCAGAATGATTAACCTAAAAAGCCAAGTTATTCGGATAAAAATATGTATTTCAGACTTAATCTCAGTCACAATTTTGACACACCAATGTCTGGTTTCAAATGGCAGCATTAAAAAACTAACATACTTACAGATGCATGTATGATAAAAGTTGTCTAACATACAAATGCAAGTAAAGGAAGAAGATCTGTTCAAGAATAAAGCAATTTCAGTTCCATGTTTGCAGATACATGGAACATGGCAAAATTTCCTTATTACATAGATGATCAGTAGCTAGTAGCTGGTATGTTGCTTATTTTACTAAACGCACCTGTGGGAGTTACCACCTGCATCTCAGTGAACGGCAAATGGCCAAGGCCATGCTCCACAACCTGAGAAGTAGCAATGACACTGTCAGTGCAAAGCCACTATAGGAAAAAATTTCATAGGGGGACAAATTGTTCCCTGGTAGACATTCAACTTGCTGAAAGTAGGTGTGAAATGGCAGAAGATACCAGCCTAATAAGCCGATCTGAATAAAAGACGAAGTCATGCTTTGTTATTTCACGGTCGCGAATCAGTGTATGCATCCCTCGTATCTGTTTACATGGGGATCTGGCATAAATCATCGATATACTGAAGAGAACTGGTATTGAGCAATAGGGAGGGAAACAAGTGAAGAAGAAGATGATGAAAACTTCCGAAAATTTATTTTTTCAAAATAAAAACAAAAGAACACCAAACAATAGAAACAAAAAAAAAATACCTGGAATGTTGATTGAATGACAAATACGGTGGGATAGATTTTGCATAGGTCATGCTGCCCAAGCTTTGTGCGGATATGTTGCACAATCAAATCAATAGCGACATGGTTATCACCTCCCCGTGGTATGATCACATCAGCATATTTCTTTGATGGGAGAACAAAATCATCAAAAGCAGGCTTGACAAACTTCGCATACTGCGCAATTAATATAAAATTTTACAGTATGGTACCCATTTAAGGAAGAAAAAACTCAAAAGCTGTTAGATTTCATGTAACCAAATCCTAATTACTAGAAGCCAGAGAAAAAAATATTTTAGCATACAACAAGGCAAAAATGGTTAAATAACACACTACAAGACAAAATAAAATCATTTCATCTTGAAAATAAACAATCAATCGACAAAGTTAGATGTAAACTTGTTTCTAATGAACTTGCATTAAAGTTGGTCCGAGAAGCCATACATGGGAATGGGGCCCAGCCCATTTTGTAATATTTGGATACATGGCACCATAAACACACAAAATCTCCTATGAACTGTATTTGCGCCTAAGGTTCAATCTCCTTTGAGAAGTGTAGATATGGGGGTTGTGAAAGGGGCACATCAGCCACCTCAAAAGGGAAGAGGACAAAGAGGGGAGAGAGAGAGAGAGAGAGAGAGAGAGAGAGAGAGAGAGAGATGTGGCCTGGAACGAGCCACCTCATCCCTCATTAATGAGGGTGAGGTGTCACCTAAGGACAAGGGGAGGGGCATGTGGCTGTCACTCCCAAAGAAAGTTCCACCTCCTTTGGGAGTTTATAAAAGGGGGAGCAGGGGAGCGGAAAGGGAAGAAAAGCGAGACAAAAGGAGAAGAAAAAGAGAGGGAGAGAGAGGAAAGATAGAGAGAGAGAAAGAGAGAAAATACAGAGAGGAAGAGAGAGAAGCTGACAAGAGAACGAGGAAGAAGGAGAAGGAAGGAGGATCAGCTATACCTGACCCCTATTCTGGATTCGACCCTTTAGGCAAGTTCTCTTTTGTTGTTTCTCATGTTTACTTAATTACTTAATTACAAAAGTATTTCAAAGTCATTCTTCCGTGTTATGCTAGTTTTTCTCAGTCATGTATTTTGATTCAAAAACCTAATTTTCTACCGTTGAGATAAATGTCCAAAGAAATCTAATTAGGGCCTTGTCCCATCGCAGTGTAATAGTTTGATAACAGTGATTACAGTCACTCTTACCACAGCCAATAGCATCAGTTTGAACATAGCCATAAGTGTACTTCTAGACATGCTCTACGATGACTATAATCTTTAAGTCCCAGCTCTAATTATTTCAATGTAACCAGGTTATACCTGGCTGATTTCAGCCAAATTTTTGGTATACATATAAAGCTTCCCATGACCATTTATGGAGAAAATGAAGCTGCTCTACACATTGAAGTAAATTGTCATTTCAATAGTGAGGTGGAAACTAACGAATATTGCATCCCCCAGGTTGCTTATAAAGATTAACTTGTCGATATTATCATCAAAGTAGGATGGACAAGATTAAATGACATCACCTACAAATTGTGCATGATAGATATCCATGCAGAACTTGAGGGGGGTGTTGGTGTCACTAACATTTGTAGTAGTAGTAGTAGTAGTAGTGTTACCGGGTTGCATTGTATATGTTTTTGTACTTGTGATGTACATGGATTCCTTAAATGGCCATATAAATAATAATGAGTGAGTTTGAGTCTCTCTCTCTAACCCTAACACATACCAAAATTTCGGGAAACATTGCTCTTACAAATTGTTTGATTAGCAGGCCAAGAGGTGCATCGTTTATTAAATAGGTGAATACTTCATCTATTTTAAGAATGACAATAATTTGTTTGAGTTGGTTGATGTAGTTGAAGAAGTCTGGAGAAGAAAATGCAGTTCAAGCTGTAAATGATATTGTCGTTGCATATGTAAAAAAGCAAACAACTTTTGGCTGAAAAAGTAGAAGAAACTATTTTGGTCGCCATGTGAGCCCATTGTTTAGACCTAATTTTGAGTGACATAGGAAAATTGCTCATGCATAAATAAGGATTAAAGCTAGGGAAATGATAGTTTATATTGACAAGCATTCATTGATCTTGCATTTGATGACGCATTCTACGAATGGGAGACTTGACGAGGCCTACTATGACACACTTTGCCACGTGTTATCTGACTTTGAAGAGTATTTCATGGGGACATCAAGATCGAGAGCGTTGGATTTGGGCCACAAGAAATTTTCCAGCGTAAGAAGAAACGACGTAAGAAGCGGCGGAAAAGTGGCTTTAAAAAAAACTTGAGGCGTGCTTTAGTCGATCGATCGATCAATTGAGGATAGGGGCTTTTGGCGAACTTATTTTTCTCAGTCGATCGATCGATTGTGGACAGAGACTTCGAGCGATTTTATTATTTATAAATCGATTGATCGATTGACCGCATAAGTCAAGTCCGCCAAAAGACAGTATTGTAACAGAGAGTTGATGAAATTAATGAAAAGGGCTATTTGCTTTAGAGCTTGAGATGAGCTTTGTTGAAGAGTGATTATTCTTCCCCGTGATGGGTTTGGTGTGAGGCCAAGGGTATGATGCCCACAAGTTATTTGATCTTATCTTTTATCTTTTGCTATTTACTTACTAGTTATTTATCTATCCCCTTCCTTTATTTGTTTGCATTCTCAAAATCCTAGATCTTGAATGACCATGATGCCCCATCCTTGCTCTGTTTCTCTGTTTTCCTATCGATCCCATAAACCTATCTCAGCCAATTTCTATTTTATCATTATGAAAACTCAAACCCTAGATTTCATTTGAGCAATTAAATCGATCTGATTCAACAAACCCTAGTGAGATTTAGTGATTCCACATTAGATTTACGAACGAGCCATAATCTGGAAAAACTAGAGTTTTATTTCCAGGATCGTACCTTCCGCGAATCTGAACGGATCTGACGCGTCGGATTAGACCCTAGCCGAAGCAAGCATGATCACTTAAGTGGAAATCCATGAAACCCTAACGTATTGCAGTAATTTTGATATTATGGTTGAATTAATTAGTTTAATTTCGGCACATCGTCATTTCATTATCATTCACACGTTTTAAGGTCGTTGTCCCGCATTAGTTTTGGTATCAGAGACATAGGTTCTAGGTTACGGCATATTTGCATGTCATTTAAATCTTATTGAATTTTATTTCATGTGTTCATTAGTGTGCGTGTCTAGAATTTAACAAAAGTTCTGATTCATTTTGGTTCAGACGTGTATGTCATTTCGATGTCATTTGATTTTATGTCATTTGTGTCTTCATTTGTGTGCACATCTTGTGCTTGTTAAAATTACTCACTTGTTATGTGGGTAAAAATCATTCGTTTGATTTTATTTTCATTAGCTTGTTCATTTGCATGCTCATCTTGTGTTTGTTAAATTTCCTCAATTGTTGTGTGGTCCATAGCGTGTCTATTATAGTTTTGTGTTAGAGTTATATTTATTATAATATTGTGTCTGAGTTGTGTTTATGTCAAGCATTATGTATGAGTCACTTACACATCACCGTGAATTTCTTACCCGTCATGAAAGGGTACTAATCAAACAAGGAAACAGTTACACTCCAAATCCTAGGCAAAGTCCCGAAAATCGCGATGAGATTAAAGTTAGAGGATACTCCCATAATTGTGAACCCGAATATGATCTTGATAGATAATCTCTAAGGTCTATTTAGGTCGAAGGCCCATATTTTGAGGGTATGGCCCCCTAAAACCTTGTGGGATGGCTGTCTAGCATAGAGGAGTATTTTGACTCATATGATGTATTGGATGAGTGTAAGGTTGAGTTAGCCAAAACAAGGTTGGTGGGCTGCGCTAAAACCTATTGGGATGGTGTGGAGTTTCGACGCAAGTTAGTTCGAAATAAGCCCATCACACGAAGGGAGGACATGAAGGAATGACTCATTGACCAATATGTTCCTTTCACGTACCACTACCTTCGACGGTGTTTGGAAGCTAAGGTGGATAAGTGTCATAAACACACCCAACTTGAGTCTAGGAGCACCTACACTAACAAAGGCTATAATTCCGGGGTTCAACCTTTGAAACCCGTGAATACTCCTTCGAGTCCCCAAACTGATCACGGTAAAGGAATTGTCCATGAGAGAGATAATTTCTGGGTTCAACCATCGAAACCCGTGATTACTCCTCCGAATCCCCAAATCAATAATGGGAAAGGAGCAATTAGGGACAATCCCAAAACTAGTGGTCCATCAAATGCTATAAGTGCCAAGGACGTGAGCACTTTGCTTACCAATGCCCCACAAAATTTTTCACTCTGAATACTAAAAGAGAGAGTTCTAAGGAGCCGGAAAATATGAAAGTAGAAGAAATTGTGCATAACCCTAGTACCGTGATGAGTGAAGAGGAGATAGAAGAAGCTAAAGAAAGTCTAGTTTGTGTTAAAGAAACTTCTATTTCCCTTGTGAGTAGTGATGTTGAGTCGCCCACACATGAGTCAACAGAGTCACCCACACGTGATTCGACCGAGTCATGTACGCACGAGTTGTTGGTGTCCGTAGAGCCAGTTGTACACGAGTCCATGTTATTGGTAGAGTCGAGTGCACTTGAGTCTTTGAGGTTGGTCGAACCAAGTACACACGAGCCAATCGAGTCACTTGCCTATGAGTCATTGGTATCTATAGAGTTGGTTACACACGACTTGATAGTGCCCGTTGGGTCGAGTACACGTGAGTCTATCGAACTAGGTACACAAGAACCATTAGTGTCAATTGAATCGAGTACACCAGTCTTTGGTTTTAGTTGAAGCGAGTACGCACGAGTTAATCGAGCCGAGTGTACATGAGCCATTAGTGTCCCTTGATTCGATCACACATGAGTTGATAGTGCCTACAGAGTCGGTTGTGCATCAGTCGTTAATGTTAGTAAAGTCAAGAGCACTTGAGTTGGTTACATGTGAGTCATTAGCACAGCGTGCATATGAGAGTGTCGAGTCCCTAGGTGCACATACACATCATAAACTCGAGTTGCATACGAACCTACTTCCGAGTCATGTCGTGAGTTAAGTCTTGAGTCACATTCCGCATTGCATGCCGAAATTACGCTTGAAATTAATTTATGCAATGAAAATCTCATATTATCGATGAATTTACCTAAAACTTTTTATGGAATTTTAATTAAGTAATAATGTGATGATTCGGGTTAGACCTGAAAGATTCCCAACGGGGATCGCAAAGAAGTCTCAAACCCGCGTTATCGGATCTTTTAGGATGGTGACATGGAGTGATTCTAGGGTATATGTGCTTGAGCTACCTCAAGGTATGGGGGTTAATTCAACACCAAATGTGGAAGACCTAGTTCCTCATCTAGGCTCAACCCACTTCCTAAAAGCCATTTTCAAACTGCCATTCCTTTTGAGTTAATCCAAATCCCATAGCCCATACCCCTTCTTCCTCCGAGTAAGGTGAAAAGTGAGACAATTGAGGAGATCTTGGATGGTCTTGTCGCATTCATTGATGCCAGAGGGTTTCAAGTCTATTTTGTGAAGAGGGTTAGTAAGATGACTTCCGAGACTGCAGGGGCTAGTCATGAGAGAGCTCGCCGCTTGAGTACCCGTATTTCCGACAGATATCACGATCACACTACTTTGGTGATGAAGTCCTTCGGGTCCAGGAGAGTTGCTGAGAAGCTTCAAAAATATTTGGTAGAGTGGGTTGGCAAGTCGGGTTATTTGAATCGTTAAGGAAAGTTTTACTGTGTGCGCTCCGATACAATCGACCGAGATGATAATCATATGTTACCGGATGCCAAGATTGTTTGGGTTCGTTGCAAGGAGTTCCACCGATCGGACGCCGATACACTTGATCAGTATTACATGTGTGTTTCATCGGTGAGGAAAAGTTTCGGGTCCGAGAGAATTGATGGGGACGTCAACTTTACCGACCAATGCCGCAAGCTAGTTTCATCGGTGATGAAACATTTCAGGTCCGAGAGAGTTGATGGGGGCATCAAGATCGAGAGCGTTGGATTTGGGTTGCAACATAATTTCTAGCGTAAGAAGAAGCGGCGGAAAAGTGGCTTTAAATAAGACTTGAGGCATACTTTAGTCGATCGATCGATCCCATATATCTGATTGATCGACTGAGGACAGGGGCTTTTGGCTTCTGGCGAAATTATTCTTTTCAGTCGATCGGTCGATTCTAAACTTTCAATTGATCGCTTGTGGACAGAGACTTCGAGTGATTTTATTATTTATAAATCAATCGATCGATTCTAGAATCAATTGATGGATTGACCGTGTAAGTCAAGTCCGCCAAAAGACGGAATTTTAGTTTTTTTGACGGAAAACATGTCATTTAGTGTTTTATTGTTTTAGAGTTTTTCTTCTGTTGAGGCCGCCTACTATATAAGGTCCTTATAAGAATTGTAATAGGGAGTTGATGAAATTAATGAAAAGAGCTATTTACTACAGAGCTTGAGATGAGCTTTGTTGAAGAGTGATTCTTCTTCCCCTGATGGGTTTGGTGTGAGGCCAAGGGTGTGATGCCCACAAGTTACTTTGATATTCTCTTTTATCTTTTGCTATTTACTTAATAGTTATTCATCCATCCCCTTCCTTTATTTGTTTCTCAAAACCCTTGACCTAGAATAACCATGATGCCCATCCTTGCTCTGTTACTCTATTTTCCTAGTGATCCTATAAACCTATTTCAGCCAATTTCTATTTGATCATTCTGAAAACCCAAACCCTAGATTTCATTTAAGCCATTAAATTGATCTGATTCAACAAACTCTACTGAGATTTAGTGATTCCACATTGAATTTAAGAACAAGCGCCCTAATATGGAAAAGCTAGAGTTCTATCTCTAGGATTGCGCCATCCACGAATTTAAACGAATCTCGCTCGTCGGATTGGACCCTAGCTGAAGCAAGCATGATCACTTAAGCAAGCATGACCCTATTGCAGTAATTTTGAGATTATGTTTGAATTAATTAGTTTAATTTCAGCACATCTTCATTTCATTATCATTCACCCGTCTTAGGGTCGTCCGGCGTCAATATTAGTGAACAACATTTGGATTTGAGAAAAAATGTTCACATCCACTGCATGGGAAACAAGCACTATTCAAGGAAGCCAAGGAGAATGAAGGTTAGAGATGTCATTTTGGTAGACGTTATATTTTGGGATTTGATTAAGTATGGTTTAAAGTCTATGTTCCTGCAGTAAAAGTCCCTCGATGGTGGATGAAGATGCTAAGTCTGCATAGGATACATATACAAGACTATGGGCTGGGACAAAGAAATTTGAAATTGTTTTTGGAACTATCAAGAAAAATATCAACAATTTTGAGACATTACTGATGATTTATGGAATTTACAACTCTAGAGGCCCCATAATGTATGTGAATTTACTGTATAGATACAATGAAAATTTTAATACTATTTAGAAAGCACAAAGGGATTGTATGATACCATACAAAGAAGAAGGAAAACAAAAACAAAATTGATGGCCAGTTGGATAGGTTTTTACAAGCAGTGGGTATTTTTGGATATGAGTTGGCTATCAATTTATTTAGAGATAAATTGTCAGGTAATCTGTTTAAATTTCGTCATATGGTTTATGACTTCATCATATTGTTCTATAATCTATAGTTTTATTTAGTCATGTGTGTGTGTGCGCGCGCGCTAAGTGAAATTGTTTTTCTCAATAGCTCTATTGTGGGATACTTATGGTAGCCACATGCCAGACTATAAAGGCTTGTCATAAGAATCTTGAGTTTAATGTGCAGTGCTACCGGTTGTCAACACAAGAGGAGGGTATTTGATCAAGTAATATATATATTTTTTTAGTACAATAGTACGTTTGTATCTTCACTAACTTGAAATATTGTATTTTATTCTAAGTTCATTAGGCGAACTCAAAAAGACACAATTGTATAGAACAAAAGGACCCAAGGCACTAGTCTTTGCCAAATACACTACAGCTTGAGGGTCGACATGCAAAGAGGCATGGCAAGGGGAACTTCAATCCTGTTTCTCTATCGGACATGGAATCGGATGAAGAATGATTACTGAAGGAAAATTCAACTCTATAAGTTGAAGACGATGGTTGGATGAACATCAATAAATGTTTTATTGATGAAGAAACAAAAGAGTAAGAAACATGGTAATTTAGATTTATATTTAGTATATTTTAGGTTCTGAAGTTTGAATAAACAATATGATTATATGGATTTATTGATGTGATGAAATCATTTTCCTTTATAGGCCCAAGAAGACTTGAAATGGATAAAGGCAAAGACATAGTCATGGAAGAGGAGGAAGATATATTGTCCTCCACAGATGGAGAAGATAGGGAAGATGAAGGACCAATTAACCTGATGACGGGGAAAATGAAGGAGACAGAAAGGGAGGACAAGGATAATGATGAAGATTGAAGACACTGGCATTTTTTGTTTATATGGGAATTTAGACTTTGGAAATAATCATTATTTTACTTTTTTGGTGTTTTGAAACATCAAGAATGATACATGCGCTACACATCATACATGATATATGCACAGTGATATAAAGGGTACACTAAATCAAGTGCTCTACCATTCATGAAAGGTTTTGAATTGAATGGTCTGTTTTTGTTTCTTCTACAAAGGTGATGTGGCTATGTGAAGGATACAGTCGAATACTGAAACGTGAACAAGGAAATGTACATTGTCAAATGTGATCAATGATAAGCAAAATGAATAAACCTTTTTGACCATTAGTTATTCGTGTGTTGGAAATGGTTGAAATTTTATATGTACTATATCTAATTTTTCTTTTCGCTTAAAAAAAAAACCGATTGAACTTACAAGTTACGAGTTACAATACATTTCACGATTTGATTCGATTTCGCATTTCAACAAAATGATTTCGGACAAGATTCGCTCTTCGATCACCTTGTGTGATTTTAGATGTTAGATGTGTCTATACAAAATAATTTATAAAGCAAAAAATTTCTTTCGAAAATATAATATGCAATTTGGTTGAGCAAATATTTTGTAAATCATCCACTCTAGGGATAATAACAGATAAAACATAAATTTTAAGTAGAAAGATGGAGTCTGGTTCTTGCCTGTTCAAGAACGGAGTTTACGTCTCTACCCCTCTCAACCGTGTCACGCCTTATTCTTCGGGCAAGCCTTACATCCGCATCTGCATACAAATAATAACAAATCAATGGATTAATATTTTTAAAAAAATGCAAGAATGTACATAATATGTCAGTCGCACATAGTAAGGCTAAACCAGACGGACACTAAGCAATGACATACAAAGACTGGATTAAATTATACTAAGCAAAATCTTTCAAACAAGGATATTTTGTTTTCAAAAAACGTCGCCAAGCCGGGAAAATTGTTTGCACTAAGCAATTACATAGAGACTAGATTAAATGATACTAAGCAAAATCTTTCTAACAGGGATATTTCATTTTTGAAAACAACTGCTACGCTGGGAACATAGGATGTCAGAAGTAAACGGCAGTAAGCAAATTCTATTTCACAGTGACAATCACTATTTTGGAACATTTGCCATGTCAATAAAGCATGTGTCAAACAATCCAACATGCGTGTCAAACAATACAGATCATTCAGAAAAAACAATTTGTTTAATTTTTTTCCCAGTATTACTTAGAGCAATGTCTTTATATTTATCCAAGAAAATCCTTTATGTGTATATATATATATATATATATAGAGAGAGAGAGAGAGAGAGACATGGGACTATGAGTCTAGACGCACCCCTTAGGGGTCATCCAGACCAACAATTTGTTTAATTTTTTTTCCAGTATTACTAAGAGCAATGTCTTTATATTTATCCCAAAAAAAAAATCCTTTCTGCGTATATATATAGAGAGAGAGAGAGGCATGGGACTATGCGTCCAGACGCACTCCTTAGGGGTGATCCAGACCAGTTGGCACAACGTGGCACCCATCACAAGGATCGGGTGCCACGACAACTTGGAGAAGATCAATCAGGTATTACCCAAAAAAGTTTAGGCATGATCCGTTGCATATCCACCATTAAAAGTGTGGTCAAAGGTGCCCAACTTCAATGCACCAAGTTTCCAGGGCGTCGCCCTATCTTTAACCAAATGAAAGTCAAAAAGTTTAAAAAAAAAAAAAAAAACATTCAAAAAATAAATAACATGCCGCGTGGCTGATCAACCCAAAACGGGTGTTGTTTTGGGTTGATCATGCCACTTGGCAAGTGATCTGGCATTCGGGTGCAAGTGCCGCCCTCCAGGGCTGCATCTGGATGCATATACCCCGCACTCATATATATATATATATATATATATATATATATATATATATATATATATATATAGGGTGATGATACTCGAGTCACAAAGTGACTAGAGTATCCCAGCCACACTTGGTGAGATTACTCGAGTCATGTGCCAATTTCCCATATATATGCACACACACACACACACACGCATATATATACATATATATATATACACACACACACACACACATATACACAATAGTTGAAAGCACACGAGAAAACAAAATAAATGTGAATCAAACACCCAAAAAATGAACAAAATGCATTGATCATGCATTGGTGCAAGATCAACACCATGAATCTAGTTTTCAAGTATCAATATGAAACACCCATTAAACCATCCATAATAGATCTTGAGATCATGCTAGTATGGTACTACCATCAAGCAGTCAGATGTGGATTCCGCATGGCACACATCCCACAAAGTGAACGTAAAGGGGTGTTTTTAATATTCTTTCCTGTTGAGCAGGTATTAGGTGTACAACACTGTACTAAGGTTGGTGTTTAAATTTATATTTTCCCACCAAAGTGAAATACTCATTTTAAACTTGCCACCATTGAACAACATTCGACGGTTATCCTAGAACTCTTCCCACATTCTTCCAAAGGCACCAGAACAAGAATAGAACCTCAATCCACCAATTTCCATCATAAAATAGCTTTAGTATTATTGCCTATTAGTTGCTCTTATAGCCAAATATCCCCCTAACCTTGTCAACCAGTTCAATAGTCGAACCCTTGTTAAACTCCAACAGAGCCCCTGTAATTAAAATACCAGCCGAACTTTCACCTTCAGCATTCAGGTTCCTTAAGAAAAAGTTGCCCTAACTCCTAACACTGCATCATCACAAGCCCCAATTTCAGATCACAGCCACAACCAGGAAAAGTTGCCATATGGAACAACCTCAGAAAATGAATTATTAAGTAAGCATGCTACAGTAACAGATTGTCAACAAAGAATTTTCCATCATATCATATGGTATTTTGAGTCAAACACAACAAAGTCTTAAAGAGTTTTTTCTACTGTTTCAAACGAAAATAGGTAGCATGCAAGATTCAACATTCATGTTAACGGTAATATTCAATGTTAGTTTTGTACGAAACATGGCATTTATGAATGGCATCTTGTAACAAATATAAAAAAGAGAAGAAAGAGACCTGTGTCAACAAAAATCTTCATGTTCATCAAGCTGCGGACGCGCTGGTCATGGAAAACTAAAATCCCCTCCAAAATAATGACATCAGATGCATTTACCTGGCAATGGATGCTTACATAAGAACATAAGGAACATCTTTTATCCACTGCACCATGACCTTTATAAAAAACTACCAGACTGAAACAATAATGATAAGAACTTTTTAATATAAGCTTGTACAAATGAAACTCCTCAGAGACGTTCTAGATGCATTGGTTTGGACAAAATAAGCAAAGTACCAAGTCATTGGAAAAACTGCCATTGAATTCAAAAAATCCAAAAATGAACTGATTATCTATTTTCGAGCAAAGAAATTTTCTCAGTGCCAACTACTACAAGGAAGTATGTATGAGTAATCCACTGAAAGGGAAGATATAAAGTTAGGATTTGATGGCTAAGACGATGGTTTTAATGGTGGGTTTTAAAATGGGCTTTAATGGTGGGTTTTAAAGTGGTTTCAGTGGCTTAAAAATGGGGATTTTAAAGTGGGTTTCATGGCCGAAATGGTATTTTCATGGCAGAATAAAGTGGCCTTAGAAAAAAAAAATCCAAAATTAAAGAGAAACTTTGCAAAGAAATGGTGAGTTTGATGGCTTAAATGATAACTTTTAATGGCAGGTTGGACAGTGGTTTTAATATATAAGAAATGGTTGGCTTTAAAGTGGTTTTACTAATGGTACGAATTCTTTAAGTTGTTGATGCTGAATAAAGAGGAGGCAGAAGAGGAAAGAGCTGGGCAGAGACGAATATATATATATATATATATATATATATATATATATATATATATAGAGAGAGAGAGAGAGAGAGAGAAATTCTTTTTAATTTTAGCTTTTGAGGGTACTTTGCACTGACACGTGGTGCAAAAGCCCTCTGCAGAAGTTTTGAAAATTCATCTTAATTTGGGGAATATAATTCGCAAGAATTTTTTTGGTAAGAAGGAAAATCTTTATTATTTTAAAAATGTTTTATTAGGTTGTAGTGATTTCTAAATTAAATATAGAGGTCCATAAATGTTCCATCGAGATGTGACCCAGAGGTGTGAGATGTCTCAGACCGAGACATCTCAGGAAACCGAGATTTCAAAGCAGGACTATTAGGGACACTCTTATCTCACTGACTGAATTGGATAGGAAACCCCTCGCTTCATAAAAACATCAAAAAGTCAAATGTTCCCCACAAAAAAATCCAGGAAATGATGGCATCATATTTGCACGAAAAGTCATACTTTTCTTCATTTGAAAATTGATGGATTTCAAGGTTTTACAAGCAATGCATAGGATGAACTTTCTACCTACAATTCTTGGTTGTGGATTAAATCATATTATACGACGATTTATTCATAGTACAAGAACTCTCAATTAATAGTTATATTGTTTTAGTGACATTTGGGATATGGTCATTAGGTGTCTTATAGCGATTTAATACATCCAAGAATCTATCCAAGAATCAACTAAATCACTGTAAAATGACCAAAGAAAGGGCATGTCAAAGTATTCTAGGCACAAAACCTTATTCTCCAGTGCTAACACGGAACGCACGTTTGAGCGAAAGGGTTTCAACTAAATCAATAAAAAAAATTAAAGTAGGTACATCCCTTAGACTGATTTTTCCACTGTTAACATGCAAAAGGAATTACTAGAGAATTACAATTATAAACATAGGATCCTAGCGCTTTTACCATTTAAGTCACACAATTCAAGAGAGGAAGAACAAAAACATACCTGGGACTAGCAAGATGCTAGTGAACAAAGCATACATAAAAACAAAGACACACTGGACACACACAAACCGACAGCGCCAAGCAAATGCACAATTTCTTTCTGATCAAATGATAGCTGCACTTTCATTAATGAAAACAACAATATAGCAAATCAAAAAAGGTGCGGCGAAGTGCTTTCTCCAGAAAAAATAAATAATAATAATTATAAAAAAAAGTAAAAACAAACTTAAAACAAAAAACAAAACACGAAAACTAACTGTTCAAACTACCCGTGAAACAACCCCTAATAATGCGTGCAGTCCTCTTATTCCAGATTTCCAAGAAGATTGCTACTGGTAGCATCTTCTAGATAGTGATGAAAGTTGACGCAGGACGGTTCCCTAAACTATGCGAATGATATGATTGATTTTGCCGGAATTAAATTAGAATTAAATTAAACAATAAAATTCACAAACTATAATGAATAACTCAGGTTTTCGTAGTATTCCATGGGAGAATCACGTATGCTTCAGGTAGGGTTTAGTCCAGGCGCTAGATCCGTTAGGTTGCAGCGTAGATCGATCCTAGAGATAGAACTCTAGGTTTTCCCAGATTAACGCGCTCACGACTCAATGATGGGATCACTGGTTTCCTCTGAGTATTTTGTGCGGAAGGTTTAATAACTCAGTTGGGATCTACGATTGTTGAATCGGAGTGATTCAATGGTTTAGGGAAAATTAGGGTTTAGGATCTCAAAAGGGATGATGGCTGAATTAAGGTTGTAGAATCACACAAGCAAAGATAAAAGATAGACAGATAGACAGATTGGCAAGCTTCACACCCTTGGCTTCGCATCAAACCCTTCTCGGGAAAAAGAATCACTCTTCGTAGAGGCTCATCTCAAGCACACAGACAAACAAAAGCTTTTCATTCATAATCAATAACTTGTTACATTATTCAATTTAAGGACCTTATATAGGAGTCCTTTCAATAAAAGAAAACCCTAAAATAATTAATAAATAAAAGACAAATAAACCCTCAAAACAAAAGTTCGAAATAAAACTCCTAAATTAACTAAACAACCCGGCGCGATTTCGATCGATCGATTTGAAATTTCAATGGATCGAAAAAAATCGATCGATCTAAATTTCATAATTCTATGAAAAATCGCCATCGACATTCGATCGATCGACTTGAAATTTTCGATCGATCGAATAGTCCATTCGATCGGTCAAAATTTCACTCCAAAACTCTATACTCTGTCGATGCCAGTCGATCGATCGAATTGCAATTTTGATCGGTTGAAATTGAAATTCGATTGATCGATCGAAATTGCAATTCGATCGATTGAAATTGTTGTATTCCTCCTATTTTCTCTAGAATTTCGTCTTTCGCCTCGTTTGCCTAGTTCTGATGATTTCCATTCCGCTTTTTCCGACGTCGGTACACGCGAAAAGGTTCGTATCCGATGTCTACGATGTCGGCGTCCCCGTCAAAATTCCCTTCAAATGAGACCTCTCACCAACCAACCAATACCAATGCGAACGACTTTCCAAAGCATTGTTAATCCTGAAAGAGACTAAAGAATGAATTTTAGAGTTTGCTTCATAAGAAGGTGCATTATCATTTCTCCTCAAGACCATAGAATTTACATTCGATAGGCACATCTTTACTCCCAATAGTTATCATGCAAGGTTGGTCAACTATGGGTTCCTATAAAATGACTTTACCATGAATTTTCGTTTTTCTCCAATCCACACACCCAATTGGACTGATTGGTCTTCTCCTCCACTCAATTCTTCGAGTAACCCTGTGAATTCCTCAATTTCCTTCTCCTTCAGATTCCTTCGTAGTTGAATGCTCCATGAACTTGTACTCTCTCCGCTTTCCCATAGCTTTGCAACCGTCTCATTTTAGATTAAAGATCAACCTATATCTATTTCTAACAGCTCACCTCCACACCATCGATCCACCTAAAATGTAACCCAAACCCACCATAAAAAAATGGCATCACAAACTTACCCTAACCATTTGCACTCCTTTCCACCACCCGGGCCCTTTTTACCTCTCGACTCCCTAATGTTCTAGCTGTGACCGTTCCTCCCAAACCTTTGCGCTAGCCATTGCACCCAAATCACTTCTTCCTCACCCCTACATCCCCAAAGCCATGTCCCCGGCGAAGCCATATTCATGCTTCTCCCAAGCTTCCAACCTCAATCAATAGCCGAAGCACACCCCAGTTAATCACATGCACCTATCACCTTTCCCCCACTCGACACACACACACATATATATATTCTCTAGCATTTTCACTGGAGGACATTCAAAGATTTCTATGAAATATATTGCTAAGAAAAAAGGGAAACAAGAGGAAGAATAAGATGAACAAAAACCACAAATTATTACAATCCACCTCAAGAGAAAAGCAGTGAAACAAATCTATAAACTTTAGTTAAACATCACATATCATGTAAATAAGTCATGATGGACAAAATAAGATATAACAAAAAGATTAAATCATTAGTAACAACTAAGTGTGTTGCATAACGATGTACCTTTCGAAAAGTTTCAGAACACCTCCGGTGATTTTTAAAATCATATATAGGAACATTCACAGACAGCCCTTGCTTGAGCTTGCCAACACAGTCTAGAAGTTGTTCAGTGTCGAATGCATCTACAAAGAAACCACTACATTACATGTTTTAACAGCACTTACATGTTACAAAAGAGACAAATTCGTGCCAAAAAGCTGAAGTTAAAATTACAACGGAAAAAATAAAAAATAAAATAAAATAAACTGAGAATTTACTAAACCAAAAATGAATTCATAAGCACTATAGGTTATTTTGAGATGAATTCAGAGAACTCTAAGTGGAATAATCTATAATTGAAGAGCTAGTTACCAGGATGATCAAAATTATACTCATGGACACGTTCAGATTCCTCAGCAGTCAGTCCACGGTAAAAAGAATCCTGTTTAGTTTCCATGAGAGAAAGCATAAATAAAATAAATAAATAGAATAATCTATATGAAAGAATTGATAATTTTGAAGGTGAAAAGTCGTTTTGCTACATGAACTAAGATTCACATTTTAGACATCTGAAGCAACTCACTATAGTATTAAGTACAATAGAATTCTCCATCAATCTACCGATCTATCTACAAACCATTAGGTTACCAGCATTGTAGATCCAAGTTAGACTACGTGATACATCCAACACGTGAGCTACATGTGGGGAGACTGGGCAGATCCACCTGATGCACCAACGTCTCTTTTGAATTTGAATCAAGGCGGTAGAGAGAGTATCTAGTAAATTATTTGATAGGATTTCGTGGTATGTTTAGATTCCTATTAAGATTATCTTGCTATTTTATTTAGACTAGAATAGGAAACTATTGTGGAGGGAAGGTTGTTATTTAAGGTGGGTATTGTAATGGGATAGGTGTAGAGCATTTGGTTCCATTGGAGTTTTTAGGAGATGACCACCCTCGAAGGGGATCTTCATCGTATATGTTTTTACATTGATTTCAATAACATCTTCGTCCTCTTTATCTCTATTGTGTTCTTATCAATTGGTCTTAGAGCACTCTCCTAGGGAAAGAGATGACATCGGACAGATACGGCCCTCAATTTCAGAAAATGGAGGCGGAGGTCAAGCATCTTCGTAATAGCCATGGTAATCTATTAGCAGAAGTTTTGCAACAATTGTGAGCCTTGGACACCAAGTATATGAGCAAGTGTCAAATGCGTTGGAACAACAAGGTGACGAGAGGGTTAATGATCAGACTCTAGACCAGAGGGAACAATTTGAAGGATCCCGTATTCAGACTCACACTCTACGAATCAATTTTCCACATTTTGAGGGTGAGGATCTGGATTATCGTGTAGAGCAAGTTTTTGACTTCCATTGCACGGCGGTCACTGACAAGGTCACTCTAGCTTCATTCCATCTAGAGAATGTGGCTATACAGTGGTCCAACAGATGCAAAAAACTGTGGGAGAAATGTCTTGGAAGGATTTTACCGAGGCACTTTGTACTCAGTTGAGTCCTACTGAGTTTGAAGATTCTGCAGATGCCCTTGCAAAATTGCGCCAAACTTCTTCTTTGCGCGATTACCAATATATATTTGATACGAGGCTTTTTTATTCTTTCCTCACTAGCTGCTTTATTTGTGGATTAAAGGATGAACATTGCTACAAGGTTCAGATATTCCGAACAAAGTCGTTGACAACGGGCATTGGTCACGCACGGTTGCAAGAAGAAAAATTGACATCTCAGCAACGTCACTCCAAGCTTACAAGTAAGCCCATATCTACCGGTACAAAAAACAACCCAAGAATTCCTACACTACCCATTAAGGTACTCTCTCCAACTGAAATGAAGTGATGCGGGAACTTATTAAATGCAATGCTAGGGCTGAGATTAAAATTTAAATTAATTCAAACAATTAAAATTAACAATTTCTCGTAGCAAATTATCACGAAAAATTCTAGAAATTCAATTAGAAGATTTAATTCCGGCCCGAAATAACGTTACTTTCGTGCACATTCCCTATCACGGATTTAGAAGACTAGGGTTCTTATGAACGGCTAGATCTCTTATAGTTTTAGGGCGTCAAACGAACTCACATGTGAGTTCTCTCGATACCGTACGAAATAAAAGGCTAATAAGAAGTTAATGATGAACTATTAGGTTGATTTTGGATTTTTATGAGATCAATAGGCTAGATCTAGGATTTAATAGAAAATAAAATAACTAGGGTTACGCTACTTACGCAAATCGTAGAACAAAAAAAGATAGAGATGGAAGAAGAGTTAGCCTCGCACCAAACCGCAAGCGGAAATCGAAGAATCGCTCTCCGTTTTAAGAGAATCACACCCTCACGAAAGTTTAGAATTCTCAAATTTGCATAAGCAAGTTTCATTAACCAAAAGTTATAATAATTTCTAATCTAACGGTCATAATTAATTTCGCCATTAATCTCGTTTTTTATTACGCGACCACTTTTGAAAAGCTAAACGATGTCCGATTGATGTGAAATTGGTCTTGTTTGAAAGTTTATCGAAGTAGCTTTCCAACAAGACAAGAATCGCACAATTCTTATACATATTGGTAGACATATGACCACTTTTTCGATGGTTGCGCAAAGGGTGACGGAATTAACAGTCACACATCACATATATGTGTCTGACCCCTAAATAATTCAAATAAGAAAACTAATCCTAAAACAAACCACTTATTAAAAGAATCCTAATCAACTAAAATATTTTCACTTACTTCTTTCGCCTTCGAAACGTCACTGGCGGCTGCTTGAATCTGATGTCCCCATCATGGAGGCAACAGATGACAAGGGACTCTGTTATAACTGTGATGAAAAGTTTCATCTCCAAAACGTAGCAACTCTTTCTCATTGAAAGGAGTTGGCCAGAGAGGAGAAAGATGAACGGGAACAGAAGGAACCGCCAAACACCAGCGAGGACAGCCCATCGGAGATTTCTATGCATGCCATCACGTGGTCTCTAGCACCACAGACTATGTGGGTCAAAGGGGAGATTAAGCGTCTACCAATCACCATTCTTATTGACTCAGGAAGCACTCATAACTTCATCAACCCATCTCTAACAACACCTGTCGGATGCTCCATACTATCCGAGGAACACTTTGATGTTATGGTAGCAAATGGGGAGAAATTGGCTAGTAAAGGTAAGTCCTCCAATGACCTTAATTTGAAAATGGATTTTTTTGTTACCCTTAGGGGGTTGTGATATGGTGTTGGGTGCCTATTGGCTCCACACTTTGGACCCTATTTTGTGTGACTTTTCTAAATTGTGGATGCAGTTCACGCATCAAGGAGTGACACATACATGAAAAGGATCTTGAAATAATGCGGCTGACGTTATCGCCAATCATTGCATTGAAAAGATGATTAATGTGAATGAAGGTGGCATGTTCATTCAGCTATATAGCCTCAACAAGGTCGAGCCACCAAAAGGAGGAACCAACAAAGTTAACAGCCCCATTGCACAAATCGCAGATGTGTTCGTTGACCCTTCTGGTCTTTCACCTCGCCACAACCAAGATCATCATATCTAATTGCAGCCAAGTACGCACTATTAGTGTTCGACCATATCGCTACCCACACTACTTTCAAAAGAACAAGATCGAGCGATTGGTACATGACTTGTAAGATCAGGAGTTCTTCAACCAAGCACTAGTCCCTATTCCTCGACGGTGTCACTTGTTAAGGAGAAAGACGGGGATTGGCGAGTGTGCGTCAATTATTGGGCATTGAACAAGGCCCCATACCTGTAATTGAAGAATTGTTGGACGAATTGCATGGCGCACGGTTCTTCTCAAAGCTTGATTTGCAGTCTGGATACCATCAAATACGCATGCATGAGGCTGACATTCCAAAGAAAGCCTTCAGAATGCACGGCGGATACTATGAGTTCCTAGTAATGCCCTTCAGCCTTACTAATGCACCATCCACCTTTCAAAGCATCATGAATGATGCATTTCGCTCTTACTTGTGGCAATTATTCGAGTTTTCTTTGATGATATCCTTTCTACAACTCTTCTTGGAACGAGCATCTACATCATGTTTCTATAACATTGCAAATGTTAAGGGAGCACTCCTATGCCAAGCGATCCAACTGCAGTTATGGAAGAAATAGTGTCGACTACTTGGGGCATATTGTTACTCGTGAAGGGGTAATAGTAGAGTCGTGCACAAGGATCAAAATTTTGGCCGAAATTATCGGTTTCGGTCCCCACCGAAACGATAATTTGGGACCGAAATTTCAGTCAGATTTTGTATGGGGTTGAAATTTTGGTCCAAAATTTCGGTTTCGGTTCCCTCCGAAACCGAAATGAAACCCGAAATTTTGATCCTTGGTCGTGCACAATAGTGACCATGACTGAGTGACCAACACTGCAGACAATTAAAGGGCTTTGTGGTTTTCTGGGATTAATAGGTTATTATCGCAAGTTCGTCAAGAGATATGGGAAAATTAGTGCACCTCTTACAGCACTTCTTAAAAAGAACTCGTTGGCCTGAAATGATGAAGCCAATTTAGCATTTCAAAATCTTAAGAAGGCGATGACTGAAATCCCGGTTTTGGCACTCCAAGATCCCACTAACAAATTTGTGGTGGAATGCAATGCATCAGGAACTGGCATTGGGGCTTTAATGCAAGCTGAAAAATTGTTGGCGTTCACAAGTAAGGCTCTATCAGGAAGAAACGTTGGCCTATCCAACTACGAAAAGGAGATGTTTGCCGTGATTCATTCTATCCAAAAATGACGCCCATACCTATTGGGACAACACTTTATGATCCGCACGGATCACCACAGCCTCAAATACTACACGGATCAAAGGGTGGTCACACCAGCACAACAAAAATGGCTAACTAAATTATTGTGTTATGATTATGACATTGAATATCGACGCGGACCCGGAATTCTGCAGCCGACACCTTGTCTTGACAGTAAATGTAGCAATCTTGGCCATTTCCATCCCGACCTTTTCATGGGTAGAATACATTAAAAGGCACTATGAAGAAGACCATCAGTTGAGAGAAACCATAAAAACATCACCAATAATCCGTCTTACACCTTTGTTGATGGCTTGCTACTGACGCAGGACGGGACCCTACACTAAGTGAATGATATGATTGATTTTGCCGAAATTAAATTGGAATTAAATTAAACAATGAAACTTGCAAAATATAACGAATACCTCAGGGTTTCGTAGTATTCCTTGGGAGAATCACGTATAATTAAGGCAGGGTTCAGTCCAGGCGCTAGATCCGTTAGGTTGCAGCGCAGATCGATCCTAGAGATAGAACTATAGGTTTTTCCAGATTATGGCGCTCACAATTCAATGATGGGATCACTGATTTTCTCTGAATATCAGGTGCGGAAGGTTTAATAACTCTGCTGGGCTCTACGGTTGTTGAATTGGATCGATTCAAGGATTTAGAGAAATTTAGGGTTTAGGATTTCACAAGAAGATGGTCAATTTAGGGTTGTAGAATCACGCAAACAAAGATAAAAGAGGTAGATAGAATTGTAGGCTTCACACCCTTGGCTTTGCACCAAACCCTTCTCGGGAAGAAGATTCACTCTTCGTAGAGGCTCATCTCAAGCACACATAAGCAAAAGCTCTTTTCATTCATAATCAATAATCTCCTTAATAGAATGTTTACAAGGCCTTTATATAGGCTAAGAAAACTCTAAACGAAATAAAACTCGCACTAAAAGAGTTCTAAAATAATAAAAGACTAAAAAAAAAAAAATAACAGAAGATTTTCATCACTGGGCCCGCTCGAGCGAGCTTAAGTGGCCGCTCGAGCGAGGATATAACCGCTCGAGCGAGGGCTTGCTGCGGCACTTCTCCTTGCGGTTTCCAGAATGTCCTCTCTCGCCTAGTTTTAATTTTCATTCCGCTTCTTCCGACGTCGGTACACGCGAATTCGGCGTCCCCGTCAATTCTCCCGGGCTGAAAAGGCTTCATCAGCGATGAAGCGGCATCGTGATAGCGCTCGAGTATGTCAGGGTTCAAACGTCGAACTTCGTCTTCAGCTACCCATGAGTTCTCGGAGTCCGGCTTTCCCAACCACTTGACCAAGTACTTTTGAATTCCACCATCATGGGTGGATATCGCCATATCATCTAGTATCCCTTCGATCTCATCTCTCCGTTGCTTGTGTGGGGAAGGGAAGGGTAGGGGTTGCAGGGTGGGGCTAGGATTTGGGCTCGGGGCTGCGTGGAAGGGGTTGTGAGGGGGTGGGGCTGGGGCTACAGAGGGAACCAGGTCCTCCACATTGAATGTAGAGCTGACCCCTATATTAGGTGGAAGCTCCAGAACATATGCATTAGGGCCGCTCCTTGCCACAATTCTAAAAGGCCCAGCGCCACGGGCTTGAAGTTTCTTTGCGGCTCCCAATGGGAACCGCTCAGGCCTAACCCGAACCATGACGTAATCTCCAACCTGGAATTCCTTGAAGCGCCTGTGCGCATCCACAGATATTTTGTATTGTTCATTGCTAGCATTAATTCTTTTTCTAATTTCGGCATACAATTCATATATATGTTGTGCAAATGAATCGACTGACTCGGAAACTCGATAAGATGCAGACATGGGAATTAGATCAATTGGTGTTCTAGGCCTATGACCAAGGACAACCTCAAAAGGACTCATACCTAGGGACCTATTGGCTGAATTGTTATATGCAAACTCGGCTAAAGGCAAAATAGAATCCCAAGTCCTAGGGTGGACTCCGTTTGGCCATCTGTTTGAGGATGATAGGCCGACGAAAATTGGAGCATGGTACCCATCATGAGCCATAAAGTTTTCTATAAGTAACTGGTAAATCTCACATCTCGATCCGACACAATCGTCTAGGGTAAACCATGTAGACGCACAACCTCCCCGAAAAATAATTTGGCTATGTGAGCCGCATCGGAGGTTTTAAAACAGGGTATGAAGTGGGCCATCTTGGAAAAGCGGTCCACTACCACAAAAATGGAATCGCAGCCCTAAGTCTTTGGAAAACCACAAAATCCATAGAGACGCGTCTTGCCACGGGGTAAAAGCAAGACGGTAAAGGGGTGTACAAGCCCGTATTTTGTTTTATATGCTTTGCAACTTGGCAGGTACGACATTGTTTTATGACCCTAGAGACATCTCTCACAAGGCTAGGCCAATAGAACCTATCCTCAACAAGCGCACTGGTTTTATCACGCCCAAAATGTCCAGCAATCCCTCCCGCATGTAACTACCAGATGAGGAAGTCACGCAATGAGGTGCGAGGGATGCACAAACGATTCCCTTTGAGCAAATACTCATCCAGCAGGGTATATTCGGAGTTATTGTTGTTCGGATTTTCAAAGAAAACAGTGTATTCTGCCTCGAAATCTGGGCAATCAGGATAATCTTGCTTCAACTGCTCAAATCCGATGACCTCGGTGCTCATAGACTGCAAAGTCACGACCCGACGACTAAGCGCATCAGCAGCCTTGTTCTCAACACCAGCCTTATGCTTCAAAACAAATGTGAACCCTTGAAGGTACTCGACCCACTTCGCGTGCCTCGGGTTCAACTTTTTCTGGGAAGCAAGGAAACGTAAGGCTTCGTGATCAGAAAACAACACAAATTCTTGCAGTGCCAGGTAATGTTTCCAATACCACAGAGATCGGACGACCGCATAAAACTCCTTGTCATAGGTGGAGTATTTCTGCTTTGCCTCATTGAGTTTCTCACTAAAATAGGCCACAGGGTGGCCTTCTTGGCTCAGCACTCCGCCTATGCCTGCACCTGATGCGTCACATGCTACTTCGAAGACTTTGGAAAAGTCTGGTAGGCGCATGACGGGTGCAGTAACCATTTTCTCTTTTATCTCGGCAAAGGCTCTCGTCGCGGCTTTGCTCCACAGGAACTCCCCTTTTAGCACCATCATGGGAGCCATGATGGTGCTAAAATTCCGGATGAAGCGACGGTAAAACGTGGCCAAACCGTGGAAGCTACGGACTTCATGAATATTTCGAGGTTCGGGCCACTCCACAATGACCTTAACCTTCGTAGGGTCCGCAACCATCCCGTCTACCGAGACAATGAATCCCAAGAATACAACAGAATGCTGCATGAAGGTGCACTTCTTGAGATTCGCGTATAACCTCTCTCCCCTCAAGGTTTCGCAAACCAACCTTAGGTGGATGATGTGTTGTTCCTTGTCTAGGCTGTAAATCAGGATGTCATCAAAGTATACGACAAGAAATTTGCCAAGGAATGGCCTCAACACTTGGGTCATGAGCCTCATAAATGTGCTCGGGGCATTGGAAAGCCCAAAAGGCATGACCATCCACTCAAAAAGACCGTCTTTGGTCTTGAAGGCGGTTTTTCATTCATCGCCAGGGCGAATACGCACCTGATGGTAGCCACTTTTAAGGTCTATCTTTGAAAAGATAGTGGCTCCAACCATCATGTCAAGCATGTCATCAAGCCGCGGTATGGGAAACCGATATTTAACAGTGATCTTATTAATTGCTCGGCTATCCACACACATGCGCCATGTACCATCTTTTTTAGGCGTGATTAATGCTGGTACAGCACACAGGCTCAGACTCTCTTTTATGAACCCCTTTTGTAGGAGCTCACTGACTTGCCGAGTCAACTCAGCATGCTCAACCGGATTCAACCTGTAGTGGGGCAGGCTCGGTAATGTCGATCCGGGAACTAAGTCAATTGCGTATTGAATGTCACGCATGGGAGGGAGCTCATTAGGTAAGTTTTCGGGGAAGACATCCGCAAATTCATTCAAGATGGGCTCTACCTCCTCGGGGTACTCACAGACTGACTCAGAAGTACTCTCAACAGTAACAACGACATACACAACACTCTCATCTTTCGATGCTCTCTCAAACTTCGAAGGGGTCACAATATTGATGGCCTTGGATTGACCTCCCTTCTTCTCAACTCTGTTGACTGATGGTGCTTTGGGAGCCAAAGGATTAAGAGTGATTTTCTTGCCCTTGTAATTGAGCGTATAAACGTTAGATCGCCCAAAAATGGTCACGTTCAAATCATAGAGTCATGGCCTCCCTAAGATAATGTGGCCCACATCCATAGGCACCACATCGCACCATAAGGTGTCAGAATATGAACCCGACTGTATGGGTACACGACACCTCTGAGATACGGGAATGGATGAGGAGTCAACCCATGCGACTTTGTACGGCCTTGGGTGGGCTTCAGGTGTAAGCCCTAAGTAGGTGACGGTATGTTCTGACACCACATTGGTGCAGCTTCCGCTATCCACGATTACCCTACAACTCTTTGTCCCACATGTGGCAAAGGTGTGGAAGATGTTCTCCCTACGCCAATCCTCCTTTTCATCCCGTTGAGGCTGTGCAAAGGCACACCTCACAACTAGAGCGAGACTCATGCTATCACCTTCCTCGTCACTAGGTGTAGCATTCGGCTCAAAGACCTCTTCCTTATAAACTCCTTCACTCTCGTCTCCTTCCCCGTCAATGAAGAGATTCCTTTGTGGGTCTCTCGTAGGGCATTGGGCGGCAAAGTGTCCCAACCCTTGACATTTATAGCATTTGACATGAGACCCATTCTTCGAGGATTCTCCGACTACACCCTTACCTTTGTCAAACCTCACATTGGTAGATGTGGGTTGCGTGGGTTTGGCAGGCGGGTTTCCAGTACTAGATTTCACTTCGCCGGTACGGAATTGACCAGTGTGAAAATCAGATCGCCTAGTCACCGTCATTTTCAAATATCGTTCAAGGTCTTGAACGACGGTGTAACACTCGGCGAGAGTCTCAACAGGGTGGGAGACTAACTCTTTTTGCAAATCAAATCTCAATCCGGTACGAAATTTGGATAGAGTGACTTGGGGGTCTTCGAATACCTTGGCTCTCATCATGAACTCTTCAAATTTGCCAATGTAATCCGATACAGGCATACTACCTTGGCGCAGATTTTGCCATTGGTCAAGGAGACGATGGTAGTATGAAGAAGGAACGATCAGAAGTCGTTCCTTCATGTCCTCCCAATGGGTAATGGGAGTACAACCCGCATTCGTTCTGATGCGTTCAACGTTGACCCAAAAGAGTCGGGCCTGGCCTATGAGCTTCATTTTAGCAAGTCTAACACATCTTTCATCGCTCATGCCAAACCACTTGAAGTGCTGGCCCATATCGGATAACCAATCGAGGAAGACCTGAGGGTCTAGTCTTCCATCAAAAGTCGGGAACTCAACTCGGACATTTTTGAGGAGTCTCCCTTCCGGGTCGTAGTCATCTCCATGATGATCAAACCTATGATTCCGGTTCCGATTATGTTGGTAGCCATTTCGTTCAAAACGTGGACCATTACGCTCACAGGGTGGTTCAAAGTACTCATCACCCTCGTCTAACCGATTGACTCAGTCTAACAACCTCTCATTGGATGTTTCAAGAATCCTTTGGGCTGCCTCTAAGACAGTCATTCGATCATTGATCGATTTTAGGTCAGCCCTCATGTCGTTAAGAGCTTCGGCAATCTCGCTCATGTCCATGGTGATACAGTTTACTACTGACAGGCTCTAGAATGGAATGCAAGATGAATACTTTGGCCAAAACAGAAATAATATGTGACGAAAATAAAGTGCAATGAATGCAATGTCACACAATATGCCCTAACCTAGAACCTAGGGCTTTGATACCAAAACTGACGCAGGACGGGACCCTAAACTACGTGAATGATCTGATTGATTTTGCCGAAATTAAATTGGAATTAAATTAAACAATGAAACTTGCAAAATATAACGAATACCTCAGGGTTTCGTAGTATTCCTTGGGAGAATCACGTATAATTCAGGCAGGGTTCAGTCCAGGCGCTAGATCCGTTAGATTGCAGCGCAGATCGATCCTAGAGATAGAACTCTAGGTTTTTCCAGATTATGGCGCTCACGATTCAATGATGGGATCACTGATTTTCTCTGAATATCGGGTGCGGAAGGTTTAATAACTCTGCTGGGCTCTACGGTTGTTGAATCGGATCGATTCAAGGATTTAGAGAAATTTAGGGTTTAGGATTTCACAAGAAGATGGTCGATTTAGGGTTGTACAATCACGCAAACAAAGATAAAAGAGGTAGATAGAATTGTAGGCTTCACACCCTTGGCTTCGCACCAAACCCTTCTCAGGAAGAAGATTCACTCTTCGTGAAGGCTCATCTCAAGCACACATAAGCAAAAGCTCTTTTTATTCATAATCAATAATCTCCTTAATAGAGTGTTTACAAGGCCTTTATATAGGCTAAGAAAACCCTAAACGAAATAAAACTCGCACTAAAAGAGTTCTAAAATAATAAAAGACTAAAAAAAAAAAATAACAGAAAATTTTCGTCACTAGGCCCGCTCGAGCGAGGGCTCGCTCGAGCGAGCTTAAGTGGCCGCTCGAGCGAGGATTATAACCGCTCGAGCGAGGGCTTGTTGCGGCACTTCTCCTTGCGGTTTCCAGAATGTCCTCTCTCGCCTAGTTTTTATTTCCATTCCGCTTCTTCCGACGTCGGTACACGCGAAAATGTCCATATCCGATGCCTACGATGTCGGCATCCCCGTCAGCTACACTATAAAGGAAAAGTGGTCCTTGGGGCCACTTACGAAATCCTAGGAGAGTTGCATTCAACACCTACAGTAGGGATTTCTGGGTACCTTAAAACCTTTTAAAGAGTTTCCAAAACATTCTATTGACATAGCATGCGCAAAGATAATAAATCTTTCATTGCAGCATGCGACGTGTGTCAATGCCACAAAGGAGAAACGGTTGCTCCACCCGTGTTACTGCAGCCCCTTCCAATGCCAACAAGGGTATGGAGTGACATCTCAATGGATTTTATCAAAGGACTATCACCATCACATGGTAAAAAATGTCTTCAAAGTATGTGCATGTCACAGCCATGGCCCACCCATATTCGGTTGCCACCGTTGTGAAGCTATTCATCGAACACCTGTTTAAACTCCACGGAATGCCTACTTCCATCATTAGTGATAGAGATGTTATCTTTACAAGTCAGTTTTGGTAAGAGGTTTTCAAAGTGCAATGGACTGAACTCGAGATGAGCACGAGTTACCATCCCCAAACGGACGGTCAAACCGAAGTGTTGAGCCACTACCTAGAAACATACTTAAGGTGTTTTTCTAGTGAACAACTTAAACATACTTAAGGTGTTTTTCAGTACTAATTATCACTCTTCCACAAAAATGACACCATACGAGGTAGTCTATGGCCAGCAACCACCTACGGTGTTGTCTTATATCAAGGGCACTACGAAGGTGCACCGAGTGGAGGAGGATGTGCTCAACCAGGACCATACGCTTCTACTTCTCAAGGATAATTTGCATGCTACCCAAGCACATATGAAGTAACAAGCAAATAAGCATCGCTCCGAGCGGACATTTGAGATAGGAGATATGGTCTATCTTTATTTTCAACCTTATCGACAAGCGTCCATAACGATCCGAACATCTCTCAAGCTATCTCCACGCCTCTATGGTCCTTACAAGGTAATTCAAAAGATAGGAGAGGTGGCATGTAAATTAGACCCACCGCAAGGGTCTAAGATCCATCCCGTTTTCCATCTCTCCTGTTTGAAGAAGATAGGCGAGCACGTCAGTGTTACGCACAATCTCCCAACCATAAATGAGGATGGGGTCGCACAGACACAACCTTATGCCATTTTAGATCGTCGCATGGTTAAACCCCGAAATCAAGCCGTCACTGAAGTTTTGTTACAGTGGGCTAACACGTCACCAAAGGATGCCACATGGGAGATTTAACAGAAAATACATGAAAGATTTCCCAACTTTTAACCTTGAGGACAAGGTTAATTTTAAGGGGGTGGATTGATACATCCAACACATGAGCTACACGTGGGCAGACTTGGCAGATCCACCTGATGCACCAATGTCTCTTTTGAATTTGAATAAAGGCGGTAGAGGGGGTATCTAGTAGATTATTTGATAGAGTTTCCTAGTAAAATTTGGTTAAATTCCTAAGAAGATTATCTTGCTATTTTATTTAGATTAGAATAGTTAACTATTGTGGAGGGAAGGTTGTTATTGAAGGTGGGTATTGTGATGCGATAGGTGTTGACCATTTGGTAATTCCATTGGAGTTTCTAGGAGGAAACCACCCTCGAAGTGGATCTTCATTGTGTTTGTTTTTACATTGATTTCAATAACATCTTCTACCTCTGTATCTGTAAAGTCCCACATCGTGTAACGACTAGTCCTGGCCCTAGGAGATAAGTAATAGCCCTCCGCGCTCTTGTTAAGACGCGTTTTGGGTGGGTACAACGGTCCATGCGACGGGTGAGCCCATACCAAAAACAAAACCTTAAAGGGAAAGGACTACTAGTGGGACCAAGTTGAGCCACCCAAAGAGGACAATATCTTGACATGTAGAGTCGGGGCGTTACTATAAAGTCCCATATCGTATAACGACTAGTCCTGACCCTCGGAGATAGGTAATCGCTTCCGCACTGCTGTTAAGACACGTTTTGGGTGGGTACGGTGGCCCATGCCACAGGTCGGCCCATACCAAAAACAAAACCTTTAAGGAAAAGGGCTACTGGTGGAACAAGTGGAGACACCCAAAGAGGACAATATCTTGACATGTGGCGTAGGGGCGGTACAGTTACATTATCTCTATTGTGTTCTTATCACTACGAGGCACAAATTAACTTGCAAATGATTAGGTTATCACAAGAGAAACTAAATTTACAATTTTACTTGTACATTAGAATTCTCAATCTCGTACAATCCCCTTCAAATCATCTCCAACAAGAAATCGACATACCTGATTAACGAGAACCACGCGATGATCGTGAAGCTGTTGAATGATCATGTCGCAGACCGTTGTCTTCCCGGACGCCGTACCACCAGAAACTCCTACTCAATCATCGAAACACAAAAAGATCAAAAGAAATAAACGAAGATGAAACCCTAACAGATTTCCGTAAAGAACAAAAAATGGAGGATAGATTAGGGTTTTGACCTTTTTTTTATGAGAATTGGGAGTACCTATAACGAAGGGCTGTTTGGGGGAGTCGTTTTCTAGGGTTTTAGAAGAAGACGAGCGGAGGTCCTCGAGGCGGAGGCCGGAGAAATGCGCACCAGAGCCGGATTCCATCACGTAATCCATCGTCGGCTTCCGGTTTAGTGGTCTCTGTTTACATATACTCTGCAATTTTAGAGATTAGAAGTGAGTACTGAATAGCCAAAGGTTCCTTGCGTTTCCAGAGTGCGGCGAACCGTGTGACGCGCATGCGATCTTATGGGGATGCAGGCGGCTGACGTGGTACAATTTGTAGTAATTTAGCCCGCCTGCACTTACACCTGAGTGCGTGCGTCACATCAGTCACCTATATTTTATCTATATCAAATTTGTGCTTATAATTAAAATTTTCGGCTTAAATGATTAGAATTATCAGGTCCGGTACCAAATTTCGGTCCCTTCTAAAATTAAAATGAAACCTAAAATATTAATCCTTGCTAATATAATACTGTCCCTTCTAAAGATGACACGGGTCCCAAGTGAGTCACGAAAGTGCCACATTCACTCATTGCTTCATTATGATTTGAAGCCTAGGAGGTACTTTTTAATGGTTTTTTTTTTTTAACTTGATTGGGTCTAAACTATAGGTATGTACTCAACAGTCATCGGGGTACAAGGCCATCAAAGTTTTCAGTTTTTTTACCAGCACTTGTGATATCTTTGAAAGATATTTAACATGTGCCTAAATTCAGAATAAGTGGAAAGTGAGTCACGCCAAAAACCGTCAAATCTCATATGATAGCAAACAATTAGTCTTATATGAGATTAGTTGGTCTATTATACGATGGATGGGTCGGTCTTATACTAGATTGATCAGTCTTAGAAGGGCGCTCGGTCCGATATGAGGAGACACCGTAGCTAATTTATATGAGGAACCATCATACAAATTCAAACAAATTTATTAGGCCATCTGACACTGAAGGAGCAACGGTCAAGTCAAACCAGTTGAAACTTACAAGCCTTCAACCAGTTTTAGAGCCATTATTTGCAACAGATTTTGACATGGGAAGTTGGGACCTACTATCATGCTAACCGATGAAAGTGGCAATAGAGAAAGTTATGGAGTCTCATGTATTCAAGGTCTTAAAACTGGTTCAAAAAAACTCATTACCCGAAATGAGAACCCGTTGGACTTGTGACACTTGTCCTTTGCTTTCTGGTAGCGTGAACTTCTAGACCTCATAGGCTGACCAGGGTGGAATAACTGGCCACATAAATTCTCACTTTCTCTGTCATCCTTTCTCAAATGACATCTAGGGTTGGGTCGACCCGATACCTAACACCCCTTACCTAAATTTTCTACCGGGTCAGGCACATAACCTTGACTTGTCTAGTTGAGTCGTGCATGGGGATTCCAACCAACTTTGGGGCACTTTAACCCCAAATATTATGAATATAGGCTAATTTCATAAATTTATTGTAATTTATGAATAACCAACTGGATCAGGTTGGGTTTGGGTTTTGAAACTTAATTTGAGCGCGGTTTAAGCTTGGGATCATAAGCCTGCTACAAGCTCACACTGAGCTTGTGTAAGGTTCAAATTCATCGGGCGGGGTCTGCCAACCCTAGTAAGATTTAAGCAATCCAATAAGTCAAAGTGATAGGTCATTCATTGAACAACGAAGAACTGAAAAATACCACTAGTGGGAGATTTCAACCATCCAAACATTGTAGCGTATAATATTAACTGCTCATAATTCTTAACGACTAATATTATAGTTCACCGATCGGATTGATCCCGTTCGCTTATGCAAATATCCAATTTCAACCTATTGAGAGTGTCGTCTTTCGATTATCACTAGAAGCAGCCGTAACCCACAGGTGAACAACCAAATGATTAAATTTGAACCCATAAAAATCAAACTGCGTAGTATGCCTATACAACCAAGAGGGACCGAAGGCTATGGGTTTTCTAAATCGTGCATTAGCCACCATGGTTGTGCAGAATAGTGACCAGCATGCAATTCGGTTAATATGAAAAGGGGCCCCTCACCTCTGTTCCTCACTTGTTCTCTTTGCATTATTCTGCATTCCACCTCTAATTGAAAACTATCAATTCTAGACCCAAATCCACTCTCACGTGGTGCACATAAGAACTTGATCTCTTATAAAAATCTTTAGTAGGTCAAGTGACATTTTTCAAAGGCACATCCATCTACTTGGGGAGTGAAAAATTAAATCTAAGAGTTGGAGCTGAGAAGCAGTTATTAAGTAAATGAGTCTCATCACACACTTGTGATGGAAGTATGATCAGGACGAGTCTACAAACATTGATAACTAATTGTAGATATCGAACATTTTCAATCTAACAACTTATAGGGGCGATTCTCCGGCTGATGTGTGCCGTGTGGCATAACAATTTCTATTAGATTGATCCCAGATGCCTGCCATGTGGCATAACAATAAAGTATAATTTAAAGGGTAAGACCCGATTGTTCCATATGTAAACCATTATAAATGTTAAGAGCTACACCCTAATCCTTGCAAAAATGTTTCCACGCCAAAATCTGAGGTAGGTTTAGATTTTACCCTTGTATATAAATCTATTTAGAAATTAGTCCATCGAGGCCCAACACGAACAAAGATCAGCCCATTTGAACCCAAAAACATATCAGAGTGGAAGTTAGTTACAAGCCATATACTAAGATTGTGCATGGTGTTGGAAAAATTGAAATGTTAATCCGAAATAATACAAGGAACCGGTCCGAAGCACGAGAAATATCGTTGTCTTTAATCCAATATTTGCCCCCACTATTTTGACAAAGTGATCACCAACAGGTTATTGGCAAACTGGTTCCAGGATATAACGAACTGACTGTGTATTCTTGTGAAGGATTTGACAAATCCGATCACGCTATCCAAACATAAAATATTGCAAGAACACTTTGATAAAGACCTTTAAAGACATAACAAGAGAGGAGAAAGATATGCCCACATAAAACTATCACATGTGCGGGTGTTGTATACACACTCACACATTGCCCATTTCAAGGGTTAGAACAGCATTAGATATTAGTGAGAATAGATAAATAATGAAGAAACAAAATTGGTGCCACCATGCTCACATCAATTCAAAATCCTTGGGTTGGAGAAACACTTGTAACTGTAACTGAATATTTAAAAATAAGTGTACCATTTTTTTAATTCAAAGAGTGTCTTATATTGCAGTCACATCATCATCTCCTACAATTATATGTAGCTAATTCTCCAAATTCAAATTCTCAATGACTAATTTAATCTAGGTGCATTGATTGAACTTTATAATAAATGTGGAGTCCCTCAAATTATTAAAACACTTGTTAACATAAATATTGATTTAAAATTGTTGAAAAAATTGAAATGTTGATCAGAAATAATATAGGGAATCGGTCCGAGGCACGAGAAATATCGTTGTCTTTAAACCAATATTTCCCCCACTACTTCGACAAAGTGATCACCAACAGGTTACCGACAAACTGGTTTCAAGATACAACAAACCGGCTGTGTATTCTTATGAAAGATTTGATGAATCCGATCAATCTATTCGAACAAAAAATATTGCAAGAACGCTTTGATAAAGACATAACAAGAGAGAAGAAAGATATGCCCACACACAACTATCACATGTGCAGGTGTTGTATACACACTTACACATTGTCCATTTCGACGGTTAGAGCAGCATTAGATATTAGTGAGAATAGATAAATAACGGAGAAGCAAAATTGGTGTCATTATGCTCACATCAATTCAAAATCTTTGGGTTGGAGAAACACCTGTAACTGTAATTGAATATTTAAAAGTAAGCATACCATTTTTTAATTCAAAGAGTGCCTTATATTGCAGTCACATCATCATCTTCTACAATTGTCTGTAGCCGATTTTTCGAATTCAAATTCTCAAGGACTAATTCAATCTGGGTGCATTGATTGAACTTCATGATAAACGTGAAGTCCCTCGAATTATCGACACGCTTGCTAACATAAATATTGATTTAAAATTATTGAAAAAATTGAAATGTTGATCCGAAATAATACAGGGAATCGGTCTGAGACACGAGAAATATTATTGTCTTTAAACCAATATTTGCCCCCACTACTTCGACAAAGTGATTACCAACATGTTACCAGCAAACTGATTCCTGGATACAACGAATCGGCTGTGTATTCTTGTAAAGGATTTGGCGAATCCGATCAAACTATCTGAACACCAAATACTGCAAGAACGCTTTGATAAAAACCTTTAAATACATAATAAGAGAGGAGAAATAAGACTCTATCGTGATGCTTAAAATAATAATTTTATATTCCTTAAATAGAAATCAAGTGATCTGTTAATGCACCACCCTTTTCCTATAAAAATTTGTTGCAGTCATCTCTTCGAAAAAGACACAACACTTAGGAAAGATACCTCTTTTGAAAAGACACAATTTTAGGAAGACACTTCTTTTAAAATGTCAAATAACTTTGAAAAGGCACACCTCTTTCAAAAGTCATAAATTTTAAAACTTTTAAATATCTAACACATGGGTCTATTCCCCCTCGAACAAACGACTTAAACCTTGAGAGATGTAAAAATATTTATGGGAGTCAAATCAATGAACTTATATTTTTAACTTTACCGAAGAAATGGTGTTGACTAACTATTTAGGGCGTGCACCTACTATTAACTCAAACATATCAATGTCAAACAATAGCAACAAATAGCTTTCATTGATGCATTAACATGAATACAGAATTGAGGATAATTATTGATGAATTAATTATTTTTATTACGGTCAAAGAAGGCCATGAGAGCGCCGTATACAACTTGCCTAGCGGATACGCCTATCACAAAATCGGCATGAGCGAAGTCCTTCACGAACTGCACCGTGAGCTTATCGCCATCATGGAACTTGAGGCTATCGAGCAAAAGAGCGACGTCTCGTTGGTCAGCAAGATCATCTTGGCCTCCGTAGCTAAGGAAGAGTGGCAGATTGTTGGGGATATTCGACATGTTGTAGATAGGAGGCTTTCTTTGACCATAGTATCTCACGTTCATATCTACGTTCCCATAATCATATTTTGCCACAATTCCATCTCGAACCGCTGTTCATTGAAGAATTTAATATTTATTTAAAAAAATAAAAATTATAGAATGAAAATTTTAAAATTATTTCTTTATTTAGTTACTTTGGTGTGTCACCCTCTAATTTCTATTAAAGGATAGACTCCAATTGGTTGAACCAGATATCGAAGGGAGTTTTGACTATACGTCTTCCAATAAAAATGAAAATTGTGGAAGTCAACATTCCCTTCTGTCCGATGGTTGTAAAACTACTTAAACATTATATCAGGTTCGACATGTTGGACATGAACACTGTTCCCTTGTGAACAGGTATTTAGGCAATAAATTCTACATGGGCTAACTCAATCTCACAAAACCAACTTGTAAGGTGAGGAGTACCCAGATTATATATAATCCAAGACCTCCAAGCCCACAGGCAATGTGAGACTATTCTAACACTAGAAATTGACTTTCACATTTTTCAGGGAGTCTAATTAACACATGTACTTATCAGTTTCTGTTGAAGAAAATCAATAATGGCATCTCTTAAAGGTAACATAATTAGTTATGTTTTATGGTTAATGGCATCTCTCACAGGCTCTAAGCATTAGGTGCCGTATAACCTTCATAATTTGGGTGGGTGAATAATGTTAATACCTAATTTTTAAGAGATTGACTCCCATAATCATTTCATCTAATAAAATTAAAATAAAATAAACTATCCTTTTAAGCGCTAGTATATATGTGTCAAAGCTAAATTTACCCATTCAAACCTTAAAAATTGTGCATGTTAATTTTCGAGTTAGAGAGCGTTGGTGATAGGCATTAACTCAAATCTTAATATTATTAACTAAAATTATTGAATTAGGCATCCAGTAGGCTTCCATTTGCTTGCTAGACTAAGAAAACTATGTAAGAGCAATAAAGAAAACCTACTATGTTATACAATAACAATTTCTTTGTAGGCGCCTCTATATGGCCGTTGGATTGTGACTATTAGTGTGAAGCATCAATCCAACGGCCCAACGGCCGATCAAGGAAAATTATAAACAAATATTTTTACAATAATTAGCTTACATAATTGAAAATATATTTTGCTTATCTAACTGAAAATACTAATCAATTTCGTATCTTGCATTTTTCTTTTCCTTCCCTAAAAACGTTTTCATAGAGGCTTTAAGAAACTTACTTTGAGCTAGATGCACCATGTTCTTCGTCGCTGTTGACTGTGGCTCGTACTTCAAAAAGAGATCGACGGTGGAGGAATTGAGGCAGCAATTTTTTCCTTGGATTAGAGATATTAGTCTCTTGGTTAGTATGTCAGAAGCTAGAAAACATCCTGATTATTAACTCATTATTTATACCAGTTAGGTAGACCGAAGTTCCACTCCATTCAGTGTTCTTGGGTCTACCTCATTGTACACCAAGTTCCTAGAGGAGTAAGGGGGGCGCTAGTTATGTTATTTTTAAACAAAAATAGGAATACATATCCACTCTAGGAAGACTTGGAAATTGAACCCTTAAAAGTCAGTCAAAATTGAACTTTTACTCTCTCTATATATTTACATATAATCTCGTAATTGAGTCATATGATATAAACTTATGACCAGAGCTCCTATTTGTTTGTAGCTTAGATAATTTTAGGCATGACTGTAAAGTACTGCTTAGCCCCAAGACTGAGTCCTCGTGTACTTCACATCGTGTATGAATGTATGATCCAAACTCACTTGAGTCTGACCGTTGATGCTTTTTCGGATCGGTGATTTTTGGATCCCAAATGGGCCATTGTTGAGGCTCAATTACAAGTTGACTAGTTTAAGATAATTATAGGGAGAAAAGAAGGGACGCGAATGGATTTCGTCGGATAAGGGCTGAACCAGACCCAACCTATTTTGTAATTGGGTCCAGTTCGAGTTTCTGTCAGGACATATGAGATCTAACCCATTAGCATCGTGTTCGATCGGGTTGGGTTACAGTCATGGCCAGATCCTTTACCTGACCTATTAATAATCCCATTATATATATATATATAAATTTATTTTTTACCAGTAAATGACGTTATTAGGTCATAACAATCGATCCCCGGGTCTAAGCAAAGTGTCTTGAGAAATTTCGCTGCAGCGGCCCTGTTCTCTTAAAAGAAAATGAGAAAAATAAATGATTAGTAAGATTATGTTAGAAGGTTGGCAAATTAAACAATTAAAAGATAATAGAGAATCTTTAAAATTGTTTAAAGAGTCACGCATATGTGTAACCGAAGTTTAGAAAAAAGGAGCACTTATATATCACAGCTCATTCAGTTTATAGATGAAATTAAACGTATCAGAAAGCACGCTTACCCTTTTGGATTGAATTCTGCCAGTCCTAACCATGTAGTTATCTGCTCAGGGAACAAAGAAAATATATCACATTAGCAATCTCTTTAAGCATATGCACTGTTACCATAACAGTTGGTGTCATTTTGAAAATTGTAAGGGCAAAACAGTCATTCCGACATTCATGAAGGCAGTGGCACTTGCTGAAGGTGAGAAATCGCAAAGCATGCTTGGTATAGCAGCTCTTTGCCCCATTCATTTTCTCTGGTGAGAAACTGTTATTAGAGATAAAACGAGCTCTCCGCCAGAGCAGATGAAATCTGCTCTGGAGTAGAGAAGGCAGGAGAGCTGGAGTCTACTATAATAATCCCTACCTTATAATTTTTCAATATAAACAAATTGGTCCTTGGCTCTATAGATGGGACGCTCCTTCGTGCACTTGCTGTACCACATGACACGCATCTTTGACTAACCCAAGTCGTCTGAGTTACAAATTATCACCTGAGCTAGTGTTAGCCTAAAATTGGTGCCCATGAGAGGACTCTAACCATTTAATCCAGGCTCTTTAACATAGATGGGTGTTTATTTCTAATATAAGGCCATATTGAAATATCCAGATTGGATGGTATTGACAAGCCGATGGGCGCATTTTTTGAGTTAAGTGAAGTTTACGTGATGTCTAACCAGTAACCACTTGGACAAAATAGATTGGTTAAGATTGAATGCCACGAGGCAAAATAATGGGAGCACCTCATCTATTTGACCAGTGGCAATCGCTATAACCTAAACAGTAATAAGGCAAGATCTAAGTTGTTGAACCTTATATGATATTCAACCGGCTTTAGAATCCTTGGATGGAACGGGATCTTGACTTTTACAGTTTTACAAACATCAACTTTCATAGGTTGGTGCCAAAGTACTTTTGGAATGTGAAAATTCCTTTAATATCAAAGAGGCATTAGCCTAATTGGTACGCTCCCTCTAATGTGATGGGGTAGGTCGTGGGTTCAATACTCGTCATCCATGTTGTTTCTCGCCCTTGTCTTTACAAGGTGTAGGTTGGATTCTATTAGTTAATCCTTACAAAGGATCAAAAATTCGAGTATAATTTCAGTTTCGGAGGAGACCGAAACTGAATTTTTGGACCAAAATTCCTGCCGAAAATTGAAATTTTGGGTCTCGTACAAAAATGACCAAAATTTCGGTCCAAATTATCTTTTTGGAAAGGACCGAAATCGATCATTTCGGCCGAAATTTTGATCCTTAATCCTTATTACTATAGTTGGTATTCCCTCATGCTACTCCGCAACTGTCATATGTATATGCATGCCTGCTCTTCAATTTTCGAGACTATTTCGGTCGAATGCCCATATCTAAAAAAGAAAAAGTGGGCTAATGGGCCGTCTCGACCCTGTTGGCAACGTTACATAATTAAATGCGTTTGCTTTCCCACATTAGCAACGTAACCAAATTCGGCGGTCTTTTGAGACATTGCATTTTTTTTTAGTAACCATTCCTAGCACTACTAAAACACGTATTTTTTACAAAAAAAAATGCGATTAATTAAATAAATGTAATTTTTGCATTTTATATGTATTTTTTAATTATTTTATAGTGAAAATTTTAATAATAAGGATCGACTTACTGGTTTCTATAAAATAGCATTCCATTTGAAAAAACCCACTCCAACATGTAATTTTGTTGCCTTTGCAGAAGGCATTATGTGACCGACCTTTTTGACACGTGGTGGATCCCCCTTACCCTTGATAGACCGTAATAAAGGAAGTAAAAGAATAACAAGCAATAACTTACTTCTCCGATGAATGCCTTGGCAGCAAGTACACCGATGGGCGTGGTCATGTGGCTCAGATAAGCGACCGGGCACAACAAAGCTGCGGATCTCAACTTGTCCACTAACTTTCCTTCAGAGAAGGATGCCAAAGCAATCAAAGTTCCCTGCGCCAACAGAGGACCTTTATTACCACTAATTTTACTACTGTTTTTTAACATATACCAAATTCTACCTTATAATTAGTAGACTCAGTCTACAATGGGTGTCCACCCATAATCAGTGGACATGGCAATCCACGTGCACAAACTTTTTGTATATGAGAATCCGTGCATGTCGTGTAGTCATGGAAATGATGTGAATTATTTTAGTGCTCTTGATGCGGGCACCCATTATAGACTAACTAATTATTAGGATCCCATTTTTGCAAAATTTAACTTCTTTTTATGCAAAGTACAGATGGAATTGTCTTCAATCAACTATTGATATGAAAGAGAGAAAATGATTGTGCATAATTAAACAATTAAATGAATCAGTTTTAAGAGCTACTCAAGTGACTATATCACTCATATGCCACATGGTGCACATATTTGACCATTCCGAGCAATCCACTTGGCAGCTCATCATTGGCTTAGCAGAAAAATAGGTCCATTAGAAGAGTAGAACCATCCAATCCGTATACTTTAATAATAATTATTGAAAAAATAATTGTAGATCATATAGTTCAGCTCTCTCAATCGATTTATCTTTTGGGCCCACTGTAGCTCCCAATATGAGCACCCGCACCCTTTTCTTGAGATAAATTGTGATTTGGACGTCGGTGAAATGCCTCGGTGCACCTAATGTCAACTCAATTTAATAAAACTTGCAAGATTTGGACATGGGTGAAGTGCCTTCATATAATTTATATAGGAGCATTGGTATGGTCCTACTAGTTGAACTCTAAATAGGGACTTATTGAATGCAAGGGGCCTAAAGTTGGATATCAATTTAAAGAGTCAAGAACTCAAGATTCTCTTGCAACCATTGGTTTCAAAATCAGTTGAACCTCATTTAGAGTTCAACCAGTTAGATATGACCAAAACCCAGTATATTATATTGATGACTGGTCTCGATCGGATTCGGATGTTGACGAGAAGTGGGGCCAGTGTGAAATTATATCACATTTTAAAAAACGAAGCAGCTCACGAGTTTAATGGGAGTGTGCACGTGAGTTAAGATCTAATGGTGCAACTTAGTCTTGTACACCCATCTAAAAGTGACCAAGACTTGCACCAGAAGTTTTCTCCATAGCTGAACCAAGAAGGGAAACGTAAAATTTACCATCGAATGGCCAACATAATCTATCTTTTGCCCAGTTTGGCGATACACGAAATCAAAAGTGGCGGGGAGATCATAGGCTGCGAGTTCATCCCATGACCAATTCCAGTAAGCCTGCAAAATCATCAATCATCAGTGAGTGGTAGCTCTAGCAAACTTACAATATTATGGGGAAATCTCTTTTTGGTCCTCATTTTGAAGTTCACGGATGTAATGACTGAACATATATAGACTATTTACCCTTAAGATTAGTAAAAGGTACTCTTCATGGAAATCTAAGGGAAAATAACCATGGTGTATTGTACACGAGAGACCAGAGTACCAAATGTAAGGAAAAACTTTGGGCAATGATCAAGTCCAACTAGTTGAACCGCATATCCGGCTCATCCAGTTTTACAACCATTGGATAAGGGAGAATCTTGATTGCATGTCATCTTGTAAAAATGGAAACTGTGGAAGTCACGCTTCTCTTCTATTTAAAATAAGAAGTCCACGTGGCATCCATCCCCTACCTTTCTCCTTTTCCTTGGTTTTTTCTTTTTCTTAAAAAAATAAAAATTTTAAATACATTATATATACATATAGTACCATCAATCTAACAGAGTGAAATCAATTGTACATTGATGAAAGTTTCACCCGTTCATTTTTCAAACCATTAACCACTATTCAATGAAGCGTGATCAATGATAATAAAATTTTAATTTTTTTAGCCCATAAGGAACCGACCTTGTGACCTAATTGCATGGGTGTAGCGTTCACATCATGGGTTAAAATTTCGAAAAAACGATATGTATTATCCAGCCCCAAAATCGATATGTATCGGAGGGTACATTCCAATGTATCGTCCAAAATTTTGGATATTTGTATGAGATGCACCAATACGGTACCTTGAATGTACCGTATCGGTGAGATCCAAAATCAATACGTATCGGTATCGGATGATATTTTGACCCATGGTTCACATGATACACTCTTTTCCTGTGATTTTTGTGAAAATACTGGGAATAATAACCCTAATTTAGATCAAAAGAAAGATAGAAGTTGGTAAGTAAGAAACCGGTTTCGTTGGATCAAGTGAAATATGTCGCCGGCTCCAGAGAGTCCCTCTACTGTTTGCTATCCACACATCAAATCCTCTGTCGGCTAAGATAAACGCTAGAGATTCATCCGGAGAGTTAAGAAGCCACGTCATACCATCCTACAAGTTACCATAATTCATACATATCATCATCCACATTGCAAACCTGCACTTTCACTGATTTTTATGCTCATAAATAGCTGTGACCTTGACCATTTTAACATAAAGAGATTGGCACATTCATTCCTGCCAATAAACTGTTGGTGTGGTGGCCTTATAAATGGTGTTTCTGTTACTAGTGCATGCTAGGTAGCATGGAGTTGCTATTAGGCACTTGATCCGTGCAACTAGGATGCTTTATAAATTCGCTTTGCACCTGACTACTGCACGGCTACACAGACTGCAACACGGATTTTGTAATCTTAAAGTCCATGCATGTCTTAAGGTCCATAGAGTACAAAGGGCACACAACGTTGGCTGCTGCATAGGTCAGGCACTTGTTACCAACTTAGAAAGCATAACTTATGGGAACGACCCTCTCAAATACACCTTTTCCGTTAGATACCCTATATTTTCACCTTTACCCAACCCCATCAGCTCTAAGTCGTGTCAGTTCTAGCTAGCACAAAAAGTCTCAAATACCCCTTTTTATATTTTTTATCGTTCTATAAAGTTTAAAATTTTAAAAATCTACACTTTTTTATATTTACGCGATGTGAAGCAGAATTTATATTTTCTGATTTGAAGGCTACAATATAAAGATCGATGGTGGCATCACTACAAAAAAATATATTACTAGCGACAATTTTTTGCTCCAAAAAACTGTCACTATTAACAAAAAACTATTAAAGACTATTAGCGGCACTATTAACAAAAAAATAGATTATTAGTGACACTATTAACAAAAAAATAGATTATTAGTGACACTATTAACAAAAAAATAGATTATTAGCGACAATTTTTTGCTCCAAAAAATTGTCACTATTAACAAAAAACTGCCGCTAATAGTCTTATTTTTTTTAGTGCATGGTGCCAAAGATCAACACAAAAATATTGCGATACCGTCTATAGAAAAAAAATAAAATCGCCTGTTTAAGTAATCGATACCGACTGTTTTAACAATAGATACCGACTGTGCAAACAATCCATATATATAGTCGACATCAATTGCTTAAACAGGCGATTTTTTTAATTTTTTTTTTAACAAATGGTATCACCATTTTTTTGTGTCAATCTTTGACACCATCGATCTCTATATTGTGGTCTTCAAATCAGACGGCATAAATTTTGATTTACATCGCATAAATATAAAAAAATATAATTTTTAAAAATTTTAAATTATGTAGAGCGATAAAAAGCATAAGGGATATTTGAGACTTTTTGTGCCAAGGCTTGGAGGTCTGGGTTAAGGTAAAAATATAGAGTGTAGGAGGGAAAAGGTGTACTTGAAAGAGTCAGATACAAAAATGCCACAAAAGCATAACGTCATGCATGCGTCATATTATAGTATGACATGGAGGAGAAGCCTCGACGAAGAATTGCATTCTTTTGTGGGTCATGAACACAATGAAACAGCCAGACGACTGTTGAATCTTGACCCTTCTTAAAGTCAAAAGTGACAAACATTTCGTAACGTTTCGGAACTTGGATTGCCAGACAGGTTTTTTAGCAGGCAAAGTGCAGATGGGTGACGTGGCAAGGCGCAACTGGCTCCAAGTTCAGTGGGGCCAAAGCAATACAGGCAGGGCAGGGGGTCTTCAGCTTCCTGCACCTTGTCTGCACAAAACTTTGCCAGTCATTTGCAATTTTCCTTAGATTAATACCAAAATTATCTTAAAATATTTTCTCAGCCGTTGGATCTTGGACTCTTTGGAGACTGGCTACACTGAAACATTTACTCTACAAAATATAAAATAAAATAAAATAAAATAAAATTTATCGAGCTTAGCTGGGAGGGGCCCACCATGAGATTCCAGTCTCACGAGTTGGCGCTTTTGCATAAAGAAGAGCTCATTACGCCACATGCGTATTCTGAACTGGGCATGCAAAACAGCAAAAGCATGATAACAGGCTGTACCAATTCTAGCTGGAGTGAGATCTATCACCACTCATGCTATGGTGTAACAACTATGATGATGCATCTCACCATATATTTATTTCTCTTCTACTAATACAATTTAAATTGTATCACTGTGTCCGCATTATAGGATTAGCAAAGCGTGTTTTTTTTTTTTTTTTAACGAATGTCTTTTAAAGCTGTTATCCACAGATTTTAGGGTCCGTGAAACCTGGATAGTCTAGACTTTGATAGAATGAGATGACCAAAAGACTATTAATAACAAGCTTAATTAATCCAAAAAAATAATAATATTGAATTTTTTATTCATCTAAGAAAGATGTATAGTGCCCTCGGAAATGGTAAAAGGAATCCCTATGTATAAGGTCAAGAGGATGTATTAATTAGTTCATTAGTTCAAAGAAAGCCGCCTAATCAGTTAATATCATTTTGGTTATAAAAAAAAAATAAAAAGTTAATATCATTTAGCATAGTCAACATGCATGCCTGCATGGACACGTACCTCCAGCCATACTTCAACGTAAGAAACTTTGTTTTCAACTCTAAGATTTTTCCTTTTCAACTTGAGTTTCAAGTGCTTAAAGTGCTGAGAAGGAAGAAGGTTTGGTTGTAAATAAAGATGTCCATATTATAAAAACAAATTTGAATATCGAGGAAGAGCTGGAATTTGTTGCATGAGTCAATCTGACCCTGCTTAAGAGGTCAAAAGCATGCTACCTTTACTCATTTCATGCCCCAAATGGCTCCCAAGTTGCGCCACTTTGGGGGATGATCAGTAACCCGTGCACCAACTCGTTTAACTAACAAACACTTCAACCGTGCATTCAGTATGAGCGAGATGTACGCCTGTAAACGGATCAATTTCTTTATGCTAAAATGGCAACTTTGCAGAAGTCAAAGGTTTGAGCATTCTAGAGTGAGGAGATTGACCCCACCATACTTTAACACTGGACAGGTCCGTTGCATATGATGACCGGTATGCATACTCATGCATGCACGCATATATATATATATATAAGTTGGGAATGCTATTTAATGTGACGTATTCTACTACCGTCGGATGGATGACCAAAGCTGATAGATGAAAACAGTAGCCCATCACTAGCACAACGGCTGTTTTTTGGCCGTCGGTTGTGTGAAGTGGCAACGGCGGGCAATCCAACCGGCACCCTACCAATGCGTGTATAAGCCTATGGAACCCTCTCTCTCTCTCTCTCTCTCTCTCTCTCTCTCATACACATCATTATATCCAGAAACATACCATAAGGACTCCATGCTGCAACAAAACCGGTTGCTTTATCTTCCCGCTAGCACCACCTTCCTCTGTGAGACCCTCTGGGATTCTTTGCATACTCAAAATATACCCATCTTCAGTTTTCACCTATAACGTAAATACATAATTAATACAAAATGTTATAAGCGTATTTTGGTTCTAGCATTAGAGAAAGGAAGAAATAGGAATAAAGAAAGTGGGTATTATTTACATCAAACTCGTGGCACTTGTAACCATGCACGGAGACCAAAGACTGGCATATCCCTTTGAGCGGCCCCGAGCCTGGTGCACTCGCTGGCTCGTCATCCTGGCTAGAAAAAAGGGTCGGCGTTCTAGAGCCGTGGGTTCCATGGGGTTCGACCCCTAGACCCAAGAAGAAAGCATACACCAAAGCACATGTAAAGGTATTAATAGCCATTGTGGAGTGATCAATACGAATGAAAGTGCCCTGAGGCGCCTTTTATAAAGAGGAGCGAGAGAAACAGAGAGACTGAGTAAGAGCTAGCTATAGAGACTTTTCAAATGGGAAAGCGATAGGGTTTTTCTAACTGACTAAAATTCCTGGCCAAAAGTCGGGGACTTTTCACGTTCTGTTGTCTGGTCCCACACCCCACTCCTCTTTCTTATCATCAACCAACGATTTTGCGGATCTCGGAATATTTAAGCAATAGACCAACCGATTGCAGTTTCATGGGCTAATTGTGTTTGGGGACACTTTTGAAGGTCAGAGTGGGGCTCACTGGTGGACACGTGTAAGGCCGCGGTTGGACTTACGTAGGACCGTTGAGATTGGCTCAAGCTTTGCTGGCTTTTGGAAATTTTGGTGGGCACCACTTTCACACATGTGAAAATCAACGACCGTGCAATGTTTCTAAGTGGGAAATGAATCAGACGGTACGGAATTAAGGAGCACGTGTGCTACCATATACGTTACTTACCGCACGGGTAACCCAGCATATTGGGCCGAGTATCATTCACGGCTGATATCACATGGACGTTTAGCCTGACGTCCCAGACCCGTGCATAGCCTGTGGTGCTTGGGTCAATCTGCTGTTAACGTAGTCAAGTCTCTGGAGGTGTACATTTTTTAGCGAGTACCAAAGTTAGTGATAGTATCCTTTTGACATTCCACTGGCTTGGCTCTTAAAAATATTACGGCATATCACCAGACTGATGGAGTGGTAGAGGGAGAGTTACGGTGATGGGGCTGGGTACCTAATACCAACTCACGTGTGAGATTTTCCCATCTATTAACAGTTTATATAGCCAGCTGACAACCGGCTAAATGTGGAGCTGCCGAAAATCGGCCATTTTCACATGGAGAACCTTTCTTTGAGTTCACCCACACGGTGAAGGGAAATTTACCTGACCGGCCCTGTCAGGTACGCCTTTTACGTCAGAAGCCCTATAGTTTCACTTTTACCCAAATAAATCAGCTCCAAGCCTAGCCGACCCTAAGGAGAGTAAAAGGTCCAAATTACCCCCTTCTAAGACCTTCTTTAACCAACAAAGCATCGTCTTCTTCCTCATTTTAACCTGCAAAAAAGTTAGAGGTGTAAAACCCTAGACGGAGTGTCCTTACTTAGTCTGATCTGCTCTGATCTGCTCCGATCTGCTATTTCGAAGAAGAAAACAGAGGCTTGGAAGAAGAAGGCCCTGCATTTCTTCATTGTGGAAAAAAGACCTTGAACTTTGTCCTTGCGACTAGAGGTATCCTACTTAACCCCATTTTCAGTTTATTAGTGTTATGTAGTGATGCAAAGATTCTTAGAAGAAGAAGGCCCTCGATTTCATCGGTTCCATACACATCCGATATCGATTTCACATACAATCGCCATCGACTCCAAATAGAGTCGATGACGAAACGATATCGATTGTATATAGAGCCGACATTAATTTATTTGAAATCGATATCGATTGTTTAAACAATCGATATCGATTATTACACAATCGATATCGATTTCAAATAGAGTCGATGCCGATGTATTTGCAATCGACTAAGAGTTATAGTCGTCTTTTCTCTTTTGTTTCATCGGTCTTATGACCCTTCCTTCTCATTCTTAAGCACGATGATGACGACGTGAGGATTCTCTTCTTTGTCACTATGATGGCCTTCTTGTAAACGATGATGGCTTGTATGAAGGTGGCTGGCGGAGGCTTATTAACATTTCAACTGAAATTTCTTATGAACAATTCATAAGGTGAATGTCTCCGTCGGCTTTATGCGGCGATGAAACAGTTTCCACAAAGTTTCATATGAAGATAGTGAATACGCCTGTGGTTGCCGACATTTTGGACTCTGATGATTTGGCTACATTATTTACGTTTTATAAATCCGGAGTGGACGTTATAAAAGTATTCATCATTAAGAAACCGTCATCCTTCCCAGTTGAAGCTGAACAAGTAAATCTCGGCGGGACTGATTTTGTGTCTCATTCATTTCAGCCATGTAAGTTTGAGGATGAAATTGTATACGATACCGTCCCGTTAGGTGATGACGGTTATATTGTGGCGAATGATGGCAGAGGGAAAGCAACATTTGATTAAAACGATGCTCCGATTGAATCGTATGATGACCCAGTAAAATACATGCATGGGTCACAACAATGTAGTCAATGGTTAGACTATACTTCAGAAAGGGTGGTGGATACCAACGATTTCAGTCATATCTTCCTCGGTGGATGGACAACTTGGTTTACTCAAGACTTATGTTCTACCATGCTATCGATGGGAATTACCGGAGTAACTCAACCCCATGTCCATACATATGAGCACCCCTTCGGTGAAGGGCCTAGCCAACCATGCCATTATCCATTCTGTGAAGGATCCGATCAATCACATCAGAACCCCTTCGGTAAAGGATCTAGTCAACCACCCGAGAACACTGCCATGAATGAAGATACATTAGAAGAAGAATATGAAGGCGAACCAGATGGGTTTATCAAAGAGGACCCAAAAATTTTTGTGAGAGATATTGACAATCCCCTAGTAGACGGAGATTACGAAATGTCAGAGACGTTTAAAATTGGAAAGATCTTCCGAGACAAACAAACATTTCAAAGAGCATTGAAAGAACACGCGGTGGAGAAAAACTTTCAAATTCGGCCTTTGAGGACCGCTAGTTATCGAGTGACAGCCGGATGCTACGAACTCGATTGTTCGTGGCGAATACATGCTTCTAAATTGATGGCTCGATTCTTTCCAAATCAAGACATTCAATAGTACTCACACATGCGAGCCGCTTAAGATCGGACCGCACGGTCACCGTAATGCAATAATCTCCTTCAGAGCGTAATTATGTAGGATAAACTTATGGAAGGATTCACTACACACGGCGTCGATAATGTTTGATATTGCAAAAGCTTATAATGTGCAAATCTCATATGCAAAAGCTTGGAGGGAAAAGAGCTTGCCCTTAATGATATTAGAGGAAGTTGGGAAGGACAATTTGTTGATCTACCCTACGTGAAGGAGATGGAGAGGTAGATCCTAATGTGTAAACATCCTTTCAACTTACTCTTGACGGTAAGTTTCAAAGATTTTTTGGAGTTTTAGCCCAGTGCATCGGTTACCGCAATACACTTCGTCGCATATTGCTTGTAGGCGGCACACAACCACGAGGACGTTTGAAGGATCCTCCTTATCGCCTCTGCGCAAGACGGTAATGGTCATATATTACCGTTAGCATTTGCCGTGGTCGAGTTAGAAGAAGAGGATACGTGGATGTGGTTTCTTGAACGGGTAGGTACGTTCGTGATCGGTGGGTTTAACCAAGATCTCGTAATTATCACGGACAGGTCGAAGGGTTTAATAAATGCGGTGAAACGTATCTTCCCTAACGCATATCATAACTACTGCATGCGGCATATGACACAAAATTTGCAAGTATCCCAGAACAATGTGAAGGGTCTATGGTAAGAGTTGCTGCGTGCATATTCGAAAGAGAAATTTGATTATTTTATTAACGAAATGAAGAAAGATCCTGCTGATTCTCAGGCCGTAGAATATATTTTGAAAATAGATCCAAAGCATTGGGCACGCGCACATATGGAAGGAAGGCAGTACGAGTCCCTGACTACGAATATTGCCGAAAGTTTAAACAGCGTGCTAAAGATAGCTCGAGAGAGACCAATTATTGACTTAATCATAACTACTAGAGAGAAAGTCGCCGATCATTTTCAAAAACGCAGAGAGATATCTGATAAATGGACCACCCTTCTCTGCCCGAAAGCAGATGCTCACATGAAGAAGGTGTTGCAATGGGCCGGTAGAAAGAGAGCTCAACCATACGGGCGCGATCAATTCCAAGTCAATTCCGAAAATTACATTCATCACGTCAACTTGGAACAGAAGACCTGTTGTTGCCGCCGTTGGCGCATTCATGGCTTGTCTTGCTCCCATGCCGTGGCGGCCATCAATCGAAGAAGTTACGACTACCATAAATTTTGTGAGAACTGGTTTTTCACCGCTTGCTTTAGACAAACATATGACGAGCAATGGGTTCCCACCCTCGATAAAAGTCAATGGGAGTTCCAAGCAGAGCAACTCCCTGAAAATATGAAAGTGAGACCACCCTATTATTGCCGAAAGCAAGCCGGCCGTCCGAGGAAGAGAAGGATAAGGTCTAAGGGTGAGGTTAGGGCACTACAGTGTAGCAGGTGCAATGAATATGGTCACAACCGCAGGAGCTGCAAGGCAATGGGACCGATGGGCTAACAGTGTATATTTTTAATAATGATAGATTGAATGTAAATGAGAAATTCAGAATCCATGTTTTTTTACACTGTAATATAATCTTTACTGATGTATCATAGAGTCATCATCGATTATATAACTAATCGATTCTATATAGAGTCGCCATCGACTATGTATAACGTCGATATCGATTCATTTAAGAATCGGCATCGATTATGGATATCGTCAATGACGACTACATATATAGTCGATATCGATTATTTATACAATCGACGACGATTATGTATATAGTCGGGAGCGATTACATACAGAGTCGTCACCGATTATTTATACAGTCGATGACGACTATATATGTAGTCGCTAATGGATGCTATTCTACTTTTTAACTACAATTACATAAAAATAGTGTAATTATATTCAAAATAATTCAATTTATAATTACAAAATTATTCAAATGCAACCACACTATTACAAAAATATTCAAATACAACCACACTACTGCTGCTCCCCCTCCTTTTTGTCTTCCTTCGCCAAGATCTCATCGCCATGTATGTATGTAGCGATATGGCCAATTTCGCTCGATCCTCTCTATATCCGATTCTGAAGTCAAATTTCTTCCCCATCATAAAGTATTCGACATACTTCACAACAAACACTCCACAATCACAGGAGTTGGTCTGTCGGGGGACGGCTTTGATCCGGCAGTCAGTAGATGACCAAGGATAGTTCTTCATTAGTGCAGCGGAGTCACCGTACGAATATAAGATCACGGGAAGGTATTGGGTCTGTTTCGAAATAATAGAGAGAAGTGTCAGATATGTTAAGCTAACAATGATAAAAGATATGCTAAGCAAAATATCTTACCAGCGCCTGTAATTGGGACACATATCTTTCCCTAGAGGGCCTATTAAATATAGGGTCGACGATCATTATCGATCGTTCGACTACCTTCCGATGTAGTGGTTGTTCAGAATGTATTGGCATAAATATCTACAAAAAAGTAATATAATCTCAAAGGGTATGATAGAAAAAATTAAAAAGAATAATTATAAAGAGGATAAAAGCATACTATGCTGCATTCGTGAGCCCACAAGTTCCGAAGCTCATTGAAGAAGAAAGTTTCTATCAGCTTCTTCCCTCCGGTCTCTCTTTGTCTATAGGCAGCCCACCTGTGAACTTGAACCTCGATCGACTGGTCGTACAATTTTTCAAATGCGAACTTGTTGAAATCTCTCAGTTCATAGCCCATGTACGTCAGTGTGGCAGGGTCCATTAGGAAGTTTTTGACATCTTTCTTAGGATAAATTTTATCATCAATAACTTCCAAATGTCTCAGGTAGGCGCCCATAACCTGAAACCAATGCAGTTAGATTAAAATATGCAGTTAGAGTTAAATACATAATCGTTAGCGACTCTGTACATCATCGATATCGATTCATTTTAGAGTCGGTAACGATTATTTAAGTCGTCGAAATAGTTATCGACTCTCTAATGAATCGATATCGATGATATATAGAGTCGCTAACGATTACATACGCCATCGTTAGCGACTCTAAAAGCCATCGATACCGATTCCATACGCCATCGATACCGATTCCATAAGCCATCGATAACGATTACATAAGCTATCGATAACGATTTTGCCTATAGTATGTTAAACTTACAAAGTTATCCAGGTACTGGGTTCCCGTCAGACATCTGAAGGATTGCACCACCAGCTTATACTTGCCGACAGTGCTAACATATTCTCTGCATAAAAAATGGCCAACTTAACTAATCTTCACGATAAATATATAATAATAAAGTTAAGTATTCAGGGTAATTCTACTTACTCGTCCTCCTTCAGAAGCTTGTTCCATATGTCTAGCATATATCTTTGCTCCGTTAGCTCGAGAGCATCTTCATCGATAGACCGGGACCGGCCAGAATGATCGCGCCACCGTTCAGGCTCGGTTGGTCCTTCCTTGCCTTGTGAGGCTTCTTTTCAATCGCTACCCTTCATTTGGGCCTTAGGTTTGATGGTACTTTACTCGGCTTTCGCTTGCCTAGGTCTTAAGCAAGCTTCGACTTTGTTGGTGAGGCAATTGGGAAGAGGTTTCTTCACCAGCAGGACCCTTTATCGCTTTGGGTCTCAGGTCGCTTGTCGTCGCCTTACCGCCACCTCATCGGGAGGAGGAGGAGGAACCTGATGCGCAGGAGCTGATGGTTCTTCATCGAAGGCTGTGTCGCACACCTTTGATATCAGCTCCTCCATAGCCACATCCTGTACATCGTAATAATGATGCAAAATAAGAATTAATTTTTAGTCCACATTTTAAAAAGTCCAAATCGATCATATATACAATCGTTACCGATTATATATATAGTCGCTATCGATTTTATATATGATCGTTATCGATTATATAGATAGTCGTGATCGATTGTAAATAGAATCGACATCGATTTCATATATAATCGATAATGATTGTATATATGATCGGTATCGACTCTATATATAATCAATATCGATTTATGTTAACAAAATTGAACATCTAAAACTAGATTTCAACACATACCTTAGGTCTCGCCTCCAATAAATTTTCAAGGAGTTCTTTTATATCAGTCTGGCCCTTTCTGACTAAATAGTTGTAGTGATTTAACCCGCCACTCGCATCCCTTGAATTCAGCCTCTCATTGAAGGAGTTGCATAGTTTCTCTAAAGAAGCGCAACGTTTAGCCAGGGCCTTATTCTCTCCCTCCAAATCGCTCACTCTTTGGGTGAGCTTCAAGTTATCCAGCGTCAAATGATCGACCCTCCTCAACAAAGAATCATTGGAGGTGGACGCTTCAGCTAGGCTATCTTTCGCTGCCAGGCTCTCCTTGGCGGCCCCCCTAGTTCTTGGCCGACCCTCTCCCACATGCACGGGGCCCTTTTTCGAGAGGGGTTCTTCTTCAGACGTCGATGCGTCATCCCATTCTTCCTCTCCCTCTCCAATATTCTCGACCGGAATGTAATTTCTTTTCTTCTTTGACCGAATCTCTTCCACAGCTTTCTTGACCGGTTCTTTCTTCTTCCCCCAACCTCCTTTTGAACCCGTAGATATTCTCTTACCACGGGTATCTCTAATTCAAAACCCTGAGGTATGAGGGGAGCGCGAACCTTTTGAAAGAAAATGAAACAACAGAATAAAATGATCGTTATATATATAATAAATCACTCTCGATTATGTAAAGAATCGGTATCAACTATTTAATAAATCGTTATCGATTCCTTAACAAATCACTATCGATTAGGTAATGAATCGTTATCGACTACTTATTAAGTCGTTATCGACTCTGTAAGTAATCGCTATCGATTGTTAAGGAATCGTTATCGATTAAGTAAATGAATGATAGCGATTACGTAATGAATCGATATCGATTCTAGAATGAATCGATTAAGTTGCTTTTTTTTTTTGAATAGGCAATAGACCTCATACCTTGCTGTCTAACATCTGCCCGCGAGTGTAACCTTTGATCCTGGATCATACCGTCCAGACCATTTCTGATCGTGGGAAAGGGTCCTTGAGGCCTAGGGATGACGATATATCAGGCGGATCTCATAAGCCCACCATTGAAGTACACATATGCATCCATATGTGTTGTACGTCTTCAGGGCTTTATCCATCTCGGCGGTTTTTCTATTCGCCGCGCCCTTTATTATATACTCTATCAAGTCCTGGTAGACGAGCAGACCCCACGGAGTTCGGTTAAAGGTCTCCACATCATCGATGAGGTCGATGTGGTCTTAAATCGATGGTGGGACGGGAAGAGAAATATGCACAACACAAGCGAAGGACAACTTTAAGAAGTCCTTATCACTTTCCGCTCTATAAATTGCGGCATCTATATGAGGCCAGGAGAATTTTTAGGAGGCGTTCCACGAAAGTATTTGTATCTAATGGTTTGTTCTACCGATGGTTTACCGGATGGGGTATACTTTTCTGGGCCAACTACGGCAAGGCCAAGTATCAATGCAATGTCTATCTTTCGAAGATAGACATCAGTCTTCCCAATTCGGAAGTGGTTTTTATCAACCAAAAATGTCAGCATCGCATCCACCACATCGAAAAGAAATCCCACACCCTTCGGCATTTGAAATATTCCACCAAAAATTGAATCTCTCAATAACTTCTTCCGATCTGGGGTAGCACTTTCGTAGAGATTCGAAACGGCACTGGGCGAACACTTGGCAACAGCTCGGTGTACAACCATCTTGACAGTCTTTTGAAATGAACTGTAATAAAAAAGAAAGGACTGAGCCCCATACTAACAAGGATAGTTATAAATATTGATGAAATGTATATATAAAACCTGTATCGATTACATATAAAGTCGTTATCGATTACATAGGTAATCGATACCGACTCTAGATGTAATCGATATCGAGTCTATATATAATTGATACCGATTTTATATATAATCGATATCGAGTCTAGATGTAATCGATATCGATTACAGATGAAATCGCCATCGACTCAATATAAGGTCGTAATGACCTCAAAATATTTATTTATATAGAAAATATTTAATTTACTAACTCAAAAGAATTCATGAAGTCGCTATTGAATCAAAATGTTTCATTTACTTGCAAAATTTTCAATTACATTCATAATATTTCAATTAAAATTAAAAATAAAAAGAAAATCTTGCAAGTCTACATATAATCGATAACGATTACATATGTAAGCGCTAACGACTCTATATGTAATCGATATCGATTACCGATGAAATCGCCAACGACTCAATATAAATTCGCAATGACCTCAAAATATTTATTTATATAGAAATTACTTAATTTACTGACTCTTAAGTTTCTTTTTCTTTCTTTTGTTCTATTTCTTTTCTTCCTTCTTCTTTACCTACATCGATTACATATATAATCGATATCGTTCCTATATGTAATCGCTACCGACTCTCAATGTAATCGATCTCGATTACTTATGAAATCGCCATCAATTAAATATAAGTCTACATTGATCTCAAAATGTTTAATTTACCTGTCAGGTAAATTTCCCTTATTTACATAGAAAATATTTAATTTACGGACTCAAAAGATTTCATGAAGTCGCCATTGCATCAAAAAGTTGTTTCATTTACTTGCAAAATATTTCAATTACATTCAAATTTTTTCACTTATAATTAAAAGAAAAGAAAAGTTAGGAAGAAGGATGAAGAGCGGTGGTGGATGGGGTGGAGCCGGGTGGTTCCGTCTTAAGTTTCTTTTTCTTTTCTTCCTTCTTCTTTTCTTTTCTTCCTTCCTCTTCTTCTTCTTTTCTTCCTTCGCCAAAATCTCCATTACTTCATCGTACTCGTCCCACGAGGCTGAGGAGGATGGTTCAGTGGTGGTGGTGGGTCCTCCTCTGAGGATCGAACTTTATTAGGTTATAGAAGGTTTTTTCTTCGTCGTCAGACATTGGGAAAAATATGGGCTGGTAGGGATGATAGGTGGTTTGCTAAGGACGAACTAAACCTGTATTTAAAGCTCCTAGATTGTGGAATATGAATCGTTGTATTAAATTTTCTCATTCTTCCAACCTAACTTGCCATAATGGTTTTACAAAAGGGTAGTTGGCAATAAATTGAACGTCGGCTGAGATAAATATAAAACCTCGTATGATTTATTATGGCATCGAGGGTAATAACTATAGGAAAATTATTTCAAATGATGAGTATTAATTATATTCATAGAGAGTCGATATCGATTTGTTATAGATTCGTCATCCACAGTTTATATAGTCGATTACGACTACATATATAATCATTATCGACTCTAAATGTAATCGATAACGATCTTCGATGTAATCGATAGCGACTAAATATGTAATCGGTAACGATTATATATAGGATCGATATCGATTACATATATAATCGATATCGATTACATATGGGAAAACCTAAAAAAATTATGTCAAAATATGCAACAAAGAGAGGAGAAATAAAAAATCTATAGCGATGGAAGCTAATTTTAATTCTAACTTACAGATTTGGTAGCTTGAAGGCTGTAGTTTTGAACGCGATCGTCTACGAAGCGTCAACGACTCTCCACTGACTTCGAACGAAAAAGTAAATTCAAAACAGTAAATGATTTGAAAAGAGAGCAGCTATTTATTACTGTGGGGGTAGTTTGGGTATTTCCTACAGGCGTGCCTCAGCTCGGCGCGCAGCGGGTTTGTCTGGGTAAAAGTGAAACTTTAGGGCTTCTGACGTAAAAGGCATATCTGACAGGGCCTGTCAGGTAAATTTCCCCACGGTGAATTTAAACGTACTCTTTCATCTAGTACTCTTTCCCTTATATGAATGAGGCTATGATGTGATGTTATTTTTGACCTTTTGCAACAAGGAGCTCAGTTCAGCCACGTCGACGGTCTGGCTCGTACTATGGTTCCTAAAGATGATAACTCTAAGAAGCTCTTGTTTGTGGGCACTAAATACGGTCCAAAGTTCATTGACACATTCATGTCATCAAGGATTAAAATTTCAGGTTTCATTTGGATTTCGAAGGGCACCGAGATCTAGATTTTAAATTTCGACTGAAATATGATCCCCATCCAAAATAGATCGAAATTTCGGTTTAGGTGGGAACCGGAACAGATAATTTCGATCATTTAGGCTGAAATTTTGATCCTCGCATGTCATTATTTCGAGTGCCTCGATCCGTGGAAGTCAGCTTTTCGTAATAGTGCTTGATAGACCTAAAACAAGAAAGGACAAATGGAAAATTTGACCGACATTTAAACACAAGAATGGTCTTTACTTGATAATATATCATTAAAATTATACTTTTTTTTTATTTCATACTGTTGAAGTGTGATTTATTATTATGCCACGTGGTAGACGCTTGAGACGAATATAAATTGTGCAAGTAGCAATCCATCATTGGAATATATCTGAACCCAAAGAAACATGCTTATGAGTGGATGTGAATCACTCGATTGATGAACTTTAACATCAATTATTAAAGCCACAAACAATTGTTGATATTATAGTCAATAGATCCAATAATTTAAATCTCCTTATAACACCATTTTTGGGTCTATGGCACTTCAATCTAGGATCTATCACTTTGACCATACTGATCAACCAACATCTTCAACCATTGATAGTGTAATATCATCATTTCAATACTATCTTATTGTTTCCTGATCGACATTTAGTATTTAAGTGATCATATACCATTAAAATTATAGTTTTTATCGCACACCATTAAAGTTTGATCTTACACCATTTAAATAAGATTGTCTGAAACGAGTGTGGATCTCTTAAAGCTATAACTGCACCCGGTTGAGTTTGGACAAGGTTAGGGTCATGATTACCAAAATCTTCGATTTTATGAAAAAATTGGTTGCGTTTTTTCATGAAACTCGGAATATTTTTAAAACGCATTTTTTTTCATAATTTCTCATATTTAAAAAAAAAAATTCAAATGCTTCCCAAGTTTTTTCCGAATTTTACCGATTTTTTTAGGTTTTTTCTTTTTTTTGCCTTGCCTATTTTTTCCTGAATTTTGACTTGATAACTATGGTTAAGGTAACCCGATTCAGCCTAATTAGTGTCTACCCTTAATCCCAACCAAACCTGACCTGGCCCATTTAGTAAATATCTGCGTCGAGTTGGGTTCAGTTCAGGCTGGGGTATACCCTCAACCTGAACAAAACCCGACTCGATTATATTCATTCTCAACCCAAATCCGACCTGCCCGGCCAGGTCCGGAATTGGGTTAACCCGTTTGTGAAACTGGTTATGAATAGAATACAATATCATTCACTAATAGGTGTGTACATTATGATTGTGCCTCGTTGATTGAATAGGGTAGATATCGCAGATTGAACTGTTACGTCGTAGAGTTTATGTGGACCGTTGATCATCCAAAAGAAAACAATCGATCAGATGATTATAATTCAATGGCATATACTCTATCATCTTTGATTGTTAACACAGCGCTTTCCGCATAGCTATTGGTGTGTACCATGGTTAATGGCGTGTGGAATAATTTATATGGCCAATGGTCAGGTCCAAATGGTTGAACCTGAATTTGTGTTCAACAAGATCTGGAGCCATCGTATATAAGAGAATCATGACATTTACGGTTTCTAATTTTATAGGATGACTCTGCTAGTCATGATTCTCTCTTAACCAATGCCTACAGATCTGATTGAACACGGAAATTTGAACCTCACCATTGGTTTAATGCTCATTCTTTAGGGTCCGGTGGGGTAAAATTTTTGGCTGTATGGCTGCGTGACCGGCTAGAAGCAATCCCTGTTTTGCCTGCATTTATATGGAAAATATTGGAGCGGGCTGGGTCAACTTGACCAAAATTTTGCCCGATCCAACCCAACCTGACCTCTTAGGTGACCTAACCCGAAGGTCGGTACCAATGTCTCATACCCGACCCAACCCGATGGGCCAAGTCTATTTGCCCGACCCGATAAATATATCAGGTTGGGTTGAGTATCAGGTCAACCCAACCCATTGATAGCCCTAGATAATAGGCAAGCAGGGCGCAATTAAGATGAACCGGGTTTACTTCACGCCGTGTTCAAACGGAGGTATTTCCACACGTCTCATTTGCTCCCAGTTATTAACGGGTAAATTGGACCAAGCTTATGACTTATTTAATAAATGGGATGTTAAGCCCAGTCCATTGACACTCATATTGGGCGGTACCATCCTGTGGAGGGCTGTCAACGGGTTGGTTGACCTGATTTCTGACCTGCCCGACTTAGGTTTTTAATTTTGGGTCAGGTTTGGTCTAGTTTAGATGCATGACCCGCCCGTCCCACCTTGACAAGACCCAACAACCCATGTCGCTCTGACCCGACCAATGACCCAACTTGATGACTTCCTAATTAGCATTTTATATAATATGAAGTATCAACATGTCCAAAAATGGCCTCAATGTCTAGAAAAAGACACCCCACTTGTTTAGATGCCCTACCTGTCGACCTCAACACCTGGCCCGATCCGAAATTTTGACCCGTTCATCCGACCTGCCTGACTTGTCAAATCAAAGACTCAAAGACCTGACCCAAACAGTCGGATCAGGTCGGGCATGAGGTGGACAAGTTAACATTAGGTTGGGCTGTGCACAAAATGCTCGACCCGATCCGGTTTGGTCTGGGCCTCAAAGAGTTTGGGCAGCACTCTTTTTTGGCCCACCCAGAAACCTAGGGAATATAATCATTTATCGAATCGCATAGTGGGTGGAACCTCTATTGATGCCCAACTGACTTATCTTAGAATTTTAATATTTTTTGGTGAAAGAAATAGATTCCAAAGTGGTTTCAACTTGGGGGCTGATCTTGTCAGTTGGGCGCCATTCTCAACTTGGATGAATTTATCTATTAAAGGGCACTGAGGAATGAAATGGTGATCAAATCAGACGGTTCCCACAGATTCTCCAATTAGTGTGGAAATCGTTGGCCCACATTCTACTACATTACATACCAATGCTCTTTGAGCTAGACTCGCAGAGATGTTAACCCACTTGAACCAATTTTTTAACTTGACTCATTGAGTCGGGTCGGACACCTTGGATCTGACTTCCAACCGGTGGGTTGGGTCACAAATGTTTTCACCCAACCCGGTAACTTATGTATATTTTTATGGAATAGGTTCAACCCAATCCGACCCGGCTTTTCACAGCATTTATACGATGCCTGTTGGGCTAGGTTGACTTATATTTTGACCCCAACAGATCCAACCGTTGACAGCCCTACCTGCCTGGAGCCCTTTTCTGGTGAGAACTGAAAAAATCGTCTGAATATTTTAAAAAAAATTGCAAATAGTTCACGAATTTGGAGGTTCTTGAATTAATCCCAAATTATTCGTGAATTTAAAAAAAAAATGTGTTACTAAAAAATCACGGATAATTCGCAAATAATTTTTGAATTTTCAATAAATGATGACCTTTTTTTTTTAATACTTTTAGATCTTATTTATTTATTTTTATTTTTTTCTCTCGGATTTTTCTCCAAATATTTCTCTAAACTTCTCAAAACTTGTCAGATTTTTCTGAATTTTAACCTTGCCGAATTATTACCAAATCCCGACTTGGTGACTATGGTAGCACACTTGCACCCATTGGTCAGCTGCTACAAGCTTTACTATCCATAGTAACCAAGCTTGGATTCAGCTATCATTCGGTAGGGTCGGATCAGTTAATTTGCATAAAGTCGGAAAGGAATCAAGAAAAAATTTGTGGATCATAAAAAAATAATAAATTCTTTTTTAAAATATACAAAAATATCTTAACTTATTTAGAATTAAAAAAGACCAATAAAATATGTGCATTACATAATCCACAAGCATCAACAAATTACAATCATAAAACAACAGTAAGAACTATGTCTAAAGGATGTATCACAATCATAAGAACTCGAAAAAAATTCAGAAAATTCGAGAAGTATTCAGAGAATCGACGATTCAGCCGAATATTCAGCGAGAAAATTCTGAGTGTGACTGCTCTATGGGTTCGAGAGAGTTCATTTTGTCTCGGATTTGTCTGCTGGTTTCTTTGGGTCTTTCTTGTTTTGCTGGGTTTGCTCGCCTCCAGCTTCTAATTGGACCCAGCGCCCAAGTCTCCTTTTCTTCATGCTTTTAATATATTTTCCTTTACTGATCTAAGAAACCAAAAAAAAATTACCCTGACTGCCTATTCAGAGAATTTTGCACAAAATTTGATTAATTTGGAGGCTAATCCATGCCACCTTTCACCTTTCATAGGCTCCACTTCATGCAGATAAGCATTCAGCCTCTCTCACTCACAAGTGCTCCCTATTGAGGTGCTTGTTATCATTGGCATTGCTTTGCTGTACCGATCTACCAATCTTCCATATTCCAAAGTGGCTGCTTATTTACTCTTGAACCTTCTGTACTAAAATCTGACTTGCCCCAAAGATCCATTTGGCTTTATGCAGCCGTGTGATCATCGGCTCCTGTAAATCTGGAGGTATCTCCATCTGGGTCAACATCAGATGATAATGAATTCAAAACCAATAAACAAAATATCGATCAGTTGTGCGAGTTCAGCTCAAAGTGAAAGATTTAAAGATTCAAAGATCCATTAGGCTTTAAGCCGACTCCTGATCATCGGCTCTTGGAAATCTGGAGATGACTTCAATTTGGTCATATCAGATGATAATGAGTTTATAGCCAACAAAACAAAATATCCATCAGTTACATGAGTGTAGATACCCTGTTTTCGAAAACGCATACGGCGTACCAACAATGAGTTCTGTCCAAAATGAAAGATTTAGAGATTCAAAGCATAGAGGATAAAAGTTGTAAGCATAGAGGATCAAAATTGTAGAAAAACAACATAAATACACCTTTTTATATATAGTTGCTGGCCATAATATGCATCTTCATTACAAGGATCCTTCAAGATTTTTACAGAAAGTACAAAAAAACTTGAAAAAGAGAGAACTTTGCCTCATAACTAATCAAGAAAGTGGTCAAGCTCTTGATGAAGACATCATATAGGACTGCCGGCCGCCATCCTCTCTGTTCTATACAAACTCACCGTGATCAAATTTCTCAGTCATCTAGTTGATTGGGACCTTCCCTGATCATGAATCTTCATGAAGCCATGACAAAGGGAACAATATTACAACACCCAACTGCCTAAGCCAATTTGGAATTTTACGGGGTTTCCAGGTTTGAGATTTGAGCACCTTAATTACACTGAAAATAGTAGTAAATCTTTTACCAAGATTGGAAAGACCATTTAATTTTATCCTAGGTTGTGGCGCTCGGGACTCAACTGCTTTTTCCTCTCATTGAAGTTGATGCTCGGAACGAAATTGGGTAGGCAACACTGGGCGAACTTGGCTGCTTTCTCTTTATTTGGAGTTCTTTTACCATTGCAGGCCGAGTTTGGAGTCACATCTGACGATTTTGGAGGAAGATGTACATTTGTGTTGTTGCTTTCCAGCTTTTCACTGCCCATATTTTCGGTCTCATCAACATTTTGGTTGTCAGAATTTTTATTGTCTTGCAAGCTTTCACGGAAAAGATCGGCTAGTTTCTTTTTCCCATTGGTAGGAGATGGCTCAGGTGGTTTGGAGTTGGGCATTTGGTCCACAAATAATGATTTATTGAGTTGAGGAGTTCCAATGGCGCTGCTCTGATAGATGGGACTGGTGCCATAAGATGGGGTAAAATCTGCATAGAAGAAAACAAGCTAAGCACAAATTAGCCAACAAACCCAACAAAAAGTAGAACTTCCAGAAAGGTTCAAGTAACAATTGTTATGGGAGTCATCTTACCTCCATTGACACTAAGGAAATCGTCTTCACAATCAGAATCTAGCCAGGCCTGGGTATCAAAGAACGATTCTTCTTTACTACCTGCTAACAAGGCACAGAAGACCATATATGAAACATGGAAGCACGAGTGCAGGACATAAATTAACAAGTTAAAAAGGGACAGAAAGTTAAAGAAAGGGTGGTTTTTTCCCATCATGCAAGCAGACCCAAATGAGAGGTATTTTTTTTTATCAAGAACATTCAAATAGTTTACCCAAATTGCAAATGAAAACCCATATGCAAGTTGATGATGACGAATAACCTGCTCTCTATGGTACAGGAGAAACCCGACCTACTACAGAACCACCTTCAATGCATAGTGAATGGAACCTAGAGTAAACCTCAACAGGTTGGGCGAGTTGGTCAAGTACCACCTCAGATAGCGGGAGACCTGAGTTTGAATCCCCTTGAGGCCACCCTAGGGATTTATATCCCGTGCCGACCCAGCATGTGCTAACTTCGGGTGCGCATGTGCCCCTGGGATTAGTCGGGTGCTCTAAGAGGCCCAGACCCAGGTTATCAAAAAAGAAACAACAACAAGAAGATTGGAACCTTAGAGTACTGTCTGCGGAAACAGTTTCTCAAGAACACATTTCGGAAACGGATTCTATCCTGTTTTTGCAAAAAATTTGGAAACACCAACAAGTGTTCAAAAAGGACCAGTGGAGGTCTCTCTCCAGCATGATTTTCTTCTTCGCTCTCTCCAACATGATTTTTAAATTCAATTGTCTCAAGGTCTCCCCAATGTATGCCACTTTGCTTCCCTAATAACTACCCTGGAATTTGACTTCATTTTAATCCTTCTCTCCCGCCTTCATCTTCCAACCTCACCATCATGCCACAAATTAGGAGGACATGCACTGCATGCAGTAACTTGGTATCGGTGAGTCAGTTCCATGCACCCATAGTGACCAAATTTGCTGATTCAGAAATAAGTCATGAATTTTTTAAAATAAACAAATAAAATTTGAATTATTCCCATTTTTTCAAAAAATCGTATATTTTCTGAATAAAATACGAATTTCGCAAATTATACGTGAATTTTCTGACTTTTCACAAATTTTTCCTGATTTTGGTATAAAGATTCCGTTTCTTCAATTTTATTTTTTTTAATTAATGTATTTTACAATTTTTTCCCCGAAATTTTACCCTTTTTTTTCCTGAATTTTGCCAGATTTTCTTCAAGCCAATTTATTCCCGAACCCCTACTTGGTCACTATGCATGCACCGAGCATGCCGTCACATCAAAGTGAAGACACATATCCAAGCAATGGCCAACAACTCATTCAGCATTAATCTTCAGAATTCAAAGTTTGGCTGAGCCACAATTTTTTTCAAAACAGGTGACTAAGAAAACTGAGTCCACTCAACCTACTCTTAGTGCAGTGAAATTTCTATATATCTAGATATCTTCTGAAAGAGTTTTCGTGGAGGAAGCACATTAATCCTCCCGTTACTTCAAGAAAATATTATATTGATTCTCAAAATCCCAAAAGCAAATAAACTGGCTACTAATCCAATAGCAAGAACTTACAAAGACACCCCAATTCCTATTCCCAACAAAATTAGGAACCGAATTAAAACTCGGAAATACCTTATGTATCTTGAAAAATTACTAAACTACCTTATAATCACCTACAATGAAATTAAACAACAATCCCAGATAAAGTGAGATATCAGTGAGATGTATCTGGCATAAAATCTTCGAGGATACTAAGATGTATTGGGTGATACCTCTCGGTATAGGAACCTACCGATACAAGATATATTGGTTTGTACCGAATGATACAAAGCAATATGTCCCCCTTTTTTCTATTGTATCGGCGATACCCGAGAGGTTGAGACAATACGTCTCGGTATTGGCACAGACCGATACTGAGATTTTAAACCTTGCATATTAGTGCAAAAGAATTTCAAAGTGGTAGCATTAATGAAGATCTACAGGGGAAGCAACAGACATGAAAAAGATTGGGCACTGCAGTCGGTAAATTACAACTGCGAACCCATGAATAACATCAAAGTTTACTTTTTCATCCATTTGCATAAAATGTTCCACAATAAGATCAAAATGCAAACAAAACCTAGAAATCATACGAAAGTAAAATTGATTAATGGTGCATAACTGACATAAAAAATTTTAGAAGCTTATGAAGCACCCTTTAGCCATCAAAGCCTGTCAAATCACATATATTTGCCCCCCCTGACATTGCAGAATTCAGCTTTTGACAGGTTTCAGTGAGGTAAAATGTGCTTCATAAGCTTCATAGTCTTATGATGCTGCGGTGAGGATAGTCACAGATAGAAATAACTGCAGAGAATTCTGAATTGAAAAAAAATAGTGAGAACAGTTGATACAGATCTAGTAACCAAGAACATCCATCCCCGAACTCAGACCCCATATGAAGGTTTGTTGAGATTACATACCATGTTAATCCACCAGAAGTTTCAAACTGAACCATTGACACCGATGAACATTACAAAATAGATCAAAATTGACAACCCTATCAACAAGATTACAAATCGGATCACTGAAACTGTACCATGTTGAAAAGTTTCAGAGCCAATACTCATATCAACAAGAATTTTACAATGCCACAGTAATAAGCGCCTAACTTTCTGCTAAATTAACACCCAGGCATAGTGACAAATTTCGTTTTCGGCAACATTTCGTTAGGGGTTCATTTCAGATAAATTTCAAGAAAATTTGAAAAGTTTCGGGAAAATTTCAAGGAGTACAAAAAATATTAAATATAAATTATATTTAAACTTCATAAATTTTTTTATTATTAATTAAAAAATGACAAAAATTAAAAAAGATTTATTAATATCGGTGAAATTTCATTAATTTCGCTGAAATTAATGAAATTTCAGCGATTTCGGAGAAATCATCGAAATTTCGCCGAAAGTTTCACCCGATCCTTGTTTCGGTAAATTTCGAAGAAATTTCGGAGAAATTTGTCACTATGCACCCAGGTGCTTTTGGTATATTGGTTAGGTCTGTAAAAAGCTGCATTGGAGCTAGCACCACATGTCAGCTTCCAGCCCCGGAAGGGGTGACAGGAAGGGTATTAGAGTGAAAGCCGTCATAGAGTGGGTTGACAGGGTCATCCCCTGCAACCGTGCTAGTTTGTTATGACCCCACAGTAATAAGGCTTAACTTTATGCTCCATTAATGCCTAGTAACTTTGGCGCACTGGTTATACACAAGAAAATTTAATCTCTTAAAAATGCAAAATCAACTCAAATCAATATATAAATAAAAGGGCACCTCTAAAGTCCCACATCGTGTAATGGCTTGTCCTGACCTTGGGACATAAGTAACAGCCCCACTCTTACATGCAAAACGCGTTTTGGGTGGGTACGGCAGCCCATATGACGGGTCAGGCCATACCAAAAACAAAACCTTGAAGGGAAAGGACTATTGGTGGGACCAGGGACGGCTGGTGGGACCATGTGAAGCCACCTAAAGAGGACAATATCTTGGCACCTAAAGAGGACGACTCTATTACAAGATGGAGGGATTGTAAAATCCCACATCGTGTAATGGCTTGGCCTGACCTTGGGACATAAGTAACGGCCCCACTCTTACATGCAAGACGCGTTTTGGGTGGATACGGCGGTCCATATGACCGGTCGGCCCATACCAAAAACAAAACCTTGAAGGGAAAGGGCTACTGATGGGATCAGGGACGGCTGGTGAGACCATGTGGAGCCACCTAAACAGGACAATATCTTGGCATGTGGCGTCGGGGCGTTATAGTACCTCTCTTTGCGCCTACCCAATTAGTGAGGGCACCCACACTGTAAACTCGTTGACTGCGTTGAATCGGATGATGGAGATTGACTTTCATCCTAATCTTCCACACAATTGATCTTGACACCATGGACGTATCATCGGACCATCAGTTTGGATTCCACGTCGCACAAATCTCACAAAGTGATCCTAAAATCAACTTTGAGCCTGATGTGTCCCACATGATTTTTGAGTTCCATTTTGGGGATATGTGCCAAGTGGAATACAAAAATCGACGGTTTGATGGTATACCCATGGTGTCAGGATCATTTGTATGAAATATAGGGATGAAAATCGATGTCCATCCTCCGATTCAATGCAGTCAATGGGTTTACAGAGTAGGCGCCTCAGTAATTGGGTAGGCACGAACAGAGTTACCCTAAATTAAATTGGGGACTAGGCTTGTAGCCTAATGGAAGGTTATCAATAATGCAACCTGTAGGTAGCAGGTTCAATCCCAGATTATGCATCCCAAAAAAAATACAGGGAACCAAATTTACCATTTTTTTTTTTCTCAACCACTAATTTACTCTAAAACTAACATAACAAGGCATCAGCAAGACACCATCCATTCACAAAAAAAATTTAACAAATCCTGAAGAAGGCTTCATTTAGTTCATGGTTCACATCAAACACAGTTAATAACAATCATAATCAGAAAATAAAATTAGCCCATTTGGTTTTAATATCTTACCGAAGTCACGGCTCCCCACGTGTGGGAACGACGGGTGCTTGAAATTGAGTTCGGAGATTTGGGTTGCTCCATTAGAAGATTTTTGATCGGACGGAGATGGAATGATCAGTTTTTTGGCCTTAGAACCGAGGGTGAAGTGATATTTAATGGCGGAATCAGGGTTTTTATGGACTGAAACACAAGAGCCCATTTCTACAAAGAGACCCTTTTCATTCCAAAATAAAAAAATCAATGATTTCTGAAGAGACAGAGAGAATAACGTAGGAAGAAAGGAGTTCAGACTTCAGAGTTGCTTGAAGAAAGTAAAATCTGACAACGGAAATTGACCTTGAAAGCGAAGTTATGGTATTTAGAGGCGTGGGTCCCCAGAAAATTAGGGTTTCATGAGAGAGAATAAGAGGGAAGAAGATTTTTTATTTTCCATTTTTGCTCTGCAGTTGCATAGCTGTTTTGCTTCGGCGTCTTTTGGTCATCGCGCTGTTTTCTTCTTCTTCTTCTCTCTCTCTCTCTCTCTCTCTCTCTCTCTCTCTCTCTCGCCCACTCTCTTGTTTGATAAAATACAAAAAATCACGTGTCGACATAACAACGTGTAAAGGGGAAAAACAATGTGATTAACATAAATACTTCGTATGGTATACGATAAATCTACGTTGTCTGATCAGCTTGGTTCTTGATGAATGGTGAAATGGTAATTGAACGTTAGGATCAACCAGTTCTACAACACTTGTTTCTTGATGGTGAAAAGAAATCGGAAATAATTTTTCTTGATGGATGTTTAGATACTTATCCTAACACCAACGTTTCTTTGATGGTGATAGATTAATTTATATAGATAGATATTAGATATGCATGATCAGGACCCTGCAACTCATTATAACCATTTCTTTATCACATCATCTATATTGGGATTCTTAGAAGATGGCGAAACTAATATTAGAAGATTAATATTAGATTAAAATGGGAATGATGAATGACTAAATTAACCTTATCTCTCTTGAAATAGATTTGAGAATGCATTGGGGCCATCGAGAATTTTGTCTCTGACCAAAGCCTCCACCAATCTTTTCAACTGTGACAGATACCTGAAAAGAAAGTATTTTCTTAAAAGCTAAAATTGTGATATTTGGAGTTGAAGTAGCACATTTCCTTTAAGGGTCCTTTTATTTGTAATCTAAGATTCTTACTTCTCAACCTGGGTTTGCATCTGCCAAACTATTTATAATTCTAAACAACAGATTTTGAGATTATGAGCCTGTCATCAAACGGTCAAGTGTCACTTTCACATGCCACGCATGTAAAAAAAAAATTGGAGCCCAATGGTAGACCCATGATTTGATAGTAACATCCCCAAAAGTGAGAGTGATTATAGCATACCATTAAACGTGGTTGGAATGTTTGATTGTAAGCTGATGATTTCAAGATGTATCTTCTTGGAAAGTGGGAGGAAAATCAAAGCAATCAATGGTTTGGCATGTCCAATCGTGAATTGAAAAGAATGAATTCCAGGTTGCAAATAACGTACCTTTCAAATAATCTCGATTATAGCAGGTCTACTTTGGGTCCCGAGTTCTATACCCAAATCCGTACCACGATTCCACTTGATCCAACTCAACCCAATTCATACTACTCAAGCCAGGCAGCCCAAGATAGGCCCGAGTCCACTCAGTTCGGGTTAGATTTGGATTGATGGAAGACCCAAGTTGGAGCCGTTGTACAAGCGGTAGAAAAGGGTATACCTTCAGTTGGGAGATCCCTTTCCAAGTTTCAGTCTGCTTAACGCTGGGGAGGCAAAGGGTTGGGTAGGTATGTAGGGTCGAGTAAGGGTCAACCTGATTACGGTCTACCATCCCGACCCGATTATTTCAGGTCTCAATCCAAAAGGATCAAAACCAACCCAACCTAACAAACAGAAGCATAGAATTGGGTCAGATCGGGTTGGGCCATGCTTGGTTACGATATATGGTTGGGAATTGCGTCAGCTTTGGGCTCCCAAGACCTGAATTTGATCTTATATTATACATACAGGTAAAGTGGATGCTTTTTTTTCTTTTTTCTTACATACGAGGTCTAGCCTTGTAGAGTTTAAAACATGCAAGTTAAAAAGGCAAATGGTTGAATTAATTATTCAACATGAAAAAGGAAAGTAAAGTAAAATAGCTCATAAATGTAAGTTTTACGCTCATACATAAGATGAAGTAAACAACCATTTTATAAGAAAAATAATTTTTTTTACAAGTGAAAAATTACTTTTTTACATGTAAAATAAAATTTTACATGAGATGATATCACCATGAACTGGATATGTCCAAAAAGTGAACTTCAATGGATTTGTGCTCATAAATTATAGTGCAACTCCCAATTATAGTGACAAATTTCTCCTAAATTCTTCGAAATTTACCGTAACAGGAGTCGGGTGAAACTTTTGACGAAATTTCGATGATTTCTCCAAAGTCGCTGAAATTTCATTAATTTCAACGACATTAACGAAATTTCAGCAAAATTAATGAAATTTCACCGAAATTAATAAATCTTTTTTAAATCTTATCAATTTTTAAATAATAAAGAAATTTTTTATGAAATTTAAATATAATTTATATTTAATATTTTTTTACTCCCCAAAAATTTTTCAAAACTTTTCGAATTTTTCTCGAAATTTATCTGAAATGAACCCCTACTGAAATGTTGCCGAAAACGAAATTTGTCACTATGCTCCCAATTAAAAGGTTTGACCATTTTGACAGATAGACATTGACCGGTGCGGCTCAATATTGACCTAGTGCCATCTCAATTGCAAATCACTGCATTTGATTGTGAGTGATTGAACCGTTGGATCATGATCTTGCAAGCGCACCAATCGAGTGATTATTATTGTCTAATCGATCCAATCTTTATCATTAGTTTTTTCAATCATGATGGAATATGAATATACATGATGACTTCATCTCCACTCACCACCTTCGATGATCCAGACAACGCACCTAATACCAACTCATTACAACATGTAGCATAGCATTAAACTATGTAGATAGAAACAAAGCTCTCCACGCTATATATGAATCGTGCCCACGTAGGCTGTTAGAAATGGTAGATCTCTCTCTTCTATTATGTCATGAATCATGATATGGTCGGTGTGTCGTATTTAACATATTATGTGTTATATGTATTATTAAAATTAATAATTGGGCTGTATCAAAAAAAAATAATAATAATTGGGCATGATGGGCCGACGGGTCCATTATAGATTGGGTTGTTATTGCACCACTTGTAAGATTGAGATGTTTATCTTTCGAGTAATCTGAGTCATCAAAGTAATAACTTATAATAAGAGCTAATATGAGCTAAAAAAGCATACTTAGTATAGAATTTGAACCATCCAATTTAATGTACTCTAATATAAATAGATTTAGATATTTTTTTAATGAATACAGTTATTCACAAACCAAGATTTTTTCCTTCGGGTTTCACGTATATAAACTAAGGACTCCTTTGACTTAGACGATGGGGATCATTTTTCATCCCAATCTTTGAGTCATTGACACCAGATCTTGAAATCATGAGCCTACCATCAGACTCTTAGATTTTGATTTCATGTGACCCACATCTAAAAGAATAAACATGATCATGACATACATCAAGCGTGATTCACTTTATGGGATGTGTACCATATAATCAAAATCTGATTGTATGATGGTAGGTCCATGATCTCATGATCTATTTTATTGAGGATTGAGAGAAAGCGATCTCCATCATCTAAATCAATGTAGCCAACGATTTAAGCATATGAAACCCTGTGGGGAAGGAAGAATCTTGGGTTAAAATAAAGGTCCCTTTATATTAAGTTTACAAAACAGATGATTCTGTTCCTCTTCTAAATGTCAATTATTAGCTGAGATATGTGCAAATAATAAGTTGCCATAAATTACTTAGATGATCAAAGATGTGTGTCATATTATGTTGTCACAAAAGTATGTAAAGGTGGCCAGCAAAGTCCATTCTATGGGTGAGGAGCCATTTTATCTTTTAAATTTACAAGGGAGCAAATACTTGCACACTCGATTTGTACCGTGGCACATGATTAAAAGGAAAGATTTTATCATTTTTTATATCTGTGCCACGTGAAACTCTATCTAAGCCATCTGATTTGAAGACCATGATGTAAAGATGATTGAAACCAAAGATTGACACGAAATGCAATCTCTATCATCCGATTCATTACGGTCAATGGTCATCATCTGATTCAATGGTCTTTTAAGATCTTTATATCATGGTCTTCAAATTAGAAAGCTTAGATTGTTTTCCACATACACAGGTACTGAGAAGAACAAAGTCTTTCTTTTTACGTATGTGCGACGACACAATTCTTGTGTGCAAGTTGTAGCTCTCCCCTTTTTTTATATAAATAAAATTAAAAGGGTAGTTAGGCTGCAACTTGCATTTGAAAGTTTCATTCATTGCACTGTAAATGGAAAAGTCAATAATCATTTATCCCCTGCCAAATCTTATAAATATTTCACATTAAAGTCCAATTAAGTACAGCTGAAAACAATTAACTATTTTGAATCCAACAAGGGAGATTGTTTGTCATTCATTTCTTCTACAATTGATCTTGAGATTATAAAAATGTCATCAAACCGCAAGTTATTTATTTTATATGGCATACAACCCAAAAAGGTGATTTGTGAGTATCATGCGTCATATGATTTCTAGGTCACTTTTTTAAGATGTGTCATGTGGAATAAAAAATTGATGGTATGATGATATACTCATTACTTAATGATCAATTGTATGGAAGATTGGAGCATAAAACATTCTCCATGCCTAAAAATGTTTTAAAAAAAGTATCCATGCAAATATCAAGAAGTACATCAAGGGTTTTCGAGGAGATATGTTGTGTTTGGTTTTCAAGAAGTGAACAGATTTTAAAGAGATACAAATTTAGTTCTTTCACTCTCCGAAAGAGGAAAGAGCACTTACATTCAAAGAGAGTCTCATACTAAAGTGCTTTGCTTCATAAGAGAGAGTTGTTCTTTGCCTCTAAAGAGCAATCTCAAACACAACCTCTTATACAGGCCTTAGGATGTGTTTGGGTTAACTCTTATAAGAGTAGAAGCAACTCTCTGCTTGCTCTCTGCTAGAGCAGATAAAATATGCTCTGGATATTAATATGTCCAATCAAATGACATGTTAATAACATTGCTACTAGGTAGAGTCTTATTAACTCTTTTTTTAAGACAAAAGCAATGCTATTAATACAGCTTAAGGAGGTCATCAGACGATAATAAAGCATATGAGCAGCCTTTTTCGGAAAGATGACATTTACAGATGTTAAGGACCCCATAACTTTTGAAATTAAAATTGGGTTTGGATAGAATTTAGTGGCTTCATAAGCTTAATATTCTTATGATGAGGATGAGACGAGTCAATCTTATATAAATTAATAATGTGTCAGCATTATTATATAACTATAAATCTTGTACCTAAGAGGCATTAGTGATGCAGGAACTTACTAAATGCAATACTAAGGCTGAGATTAGGATTAAAATTAATTTAATCAATTAAAAATAATAATTTCTCACAATAAATTATCACGAAAAATTCTATAAATTCAATTAGGTGATTTAATTTCGGCCCAAAATAGTGTTATATTAGTGTGCATTCCTTATCGCGGATCTAGAAGACTAGGATTTTTATGAACGATTAGATCTCCAATAGTTTTAGGGCGTCGAACGAACTCACAAGCGGGTTCTCTTGATACCAAACGAAAATAAAAGGCTAATAAAATTAATAATGAATAAAATATTGATTTAGGGATTTTATAAGATCAATAAAATAATTAGGATTACGCTACTTAAGCAAACCATAGATCTAAAGAAGATAGAGATGGAAGAAGAGTTGGCCTCGCACCAAACCGCAAGCGGGAATCGAAAAATCACTCTCCGTTTTGAGAGAATCACACCCTCACGAAAGTTTAGAACTCTCAATTTGCATAAACAATTTTCATTAACCAAAAAACTAATAATAAAAGTATTTACAAGCCTTTAAATAGGCTAACCAATGCATAAAATTAGAAATCCTAGTATAACTCTAATTCCTAATTCAAATAAAAGAAATATCATAATTCTTCTAAAACAATAAAGTCCTAAACAATAAGGAAACTAATCTTATTTCTAATAAAAGAAACAACTCTTACTTTTTAAAATAAAATAATAAAATGAACTAATCCTAATTCAATTAAGATTCTTGAAATTCATCACTTTATATCCAGCCTCCGAAAATTGATCATAACTTCTTCAATACTTGTCGAAATTACTCAAATTTTGGCTTGTTGGAAAGCTACTTCGATAAGCTTTCAAATATGATCAATTTCGTATCAATCCGACTTCGTTTGATACTTCAAAATAGGCCAAATATAAAGTGGCAGAATTAAAAGTTAAAGACCCTAATAAATTTTAGATTTTTTTCTTTTTGATCAAACGGGACTTTTTTTTTTTTTAAAACTCATTCGTGGGTCCACTTTCTCTTTTGACATCTCCTCTTTATCCGATCACGATTCAAACATGCGGATCTGAAATACGCATCAATTAGCTTAGTTGATATGATCCCCCCATTGTGTGGGATTAAGTCTCCTTACTTGTTTTCCTCCCTTAGTCTTTATAAGGTGTGGGTTTGGTTTATGTAGATTGCCTTTATTATTCTCGATAATATTACTCTGCAATTGTCACATTTATATGTGTGCACTCTTTCTCGGCTATCTTAGCAGTATGATTAAATAAAAAAATAAAAATAAAGTTATAAATCTAGTAATGAGCCTTTTTGTTTTTTATTTTTTTTAATGGCAAGAGAGAAATTCATTAAAAAAAGTCCACGAAAGAGCAAGGTGCTCATATAAGCAAACCCAAACATAAATACAAAAGAGAGCCACAAAAGAAAACCTATGGAACACCGATAGACCTAATAATTTAGCAAACTGATTAGAAGTTTAGCACATTGATTCCAAAACCCTTCAATATATATATATTTTTTGTAGATAAGCATGAGATTTGAATCGTGAGGACATCACCTGTGAAGAAAAGGTCTAATCCATTGATCAAATACATATATGCAACCTGATCTTCAATGAGCTCAAACCCATAAACCGCGGAGACTTCAAGTGAACCTTATAGTTGAAATTTTCAGAGAAGAGATAAGTGTATGTATAAAAAATTATACTATTTTTTTTTTTTTTATAATATAAGGTGTTCCAAGCGTATACCTAATTAAACTAATTCCATTCATTTAAAAACATAAGAGTTATAAGTTTATGCTACACTTCAACAACATAAATCAACATAAATTATTTGATTTGAAGGCCGTAATCTAAAGCAATTTAGTACAAAAGATTAGCAGGAAACACGATTTCTATCATTTGATTTAACAAATTCAAAAGAAAAATTTTAATCAATGTTGTAAAATTTTAATAAAAATTTCAAAATGTGGTTATCGAGACGTGTGTTATGATATTCATCAAAAAAAAAAGTGGATGTGTTGTTAAGGGCCAGGGAGGATGGATTGTAGTTTTGTCCTTACTAGGAGCAGACGTGGATTGAAGATGACATTCCATGAAGTAAGAACAAACTAGAAATTCAATCAAAGAACATAAAATACTATGAATACTGTTATTTGCAACAGAAGATTCGGCCTCCAAGCCCTGGTTAAGTGACTTGCTTCAATCAGACAATGAAGATCATTTTTCGTTCCAATCTTCTATCAAAGAGATCTTGATATAATGGCCCACCAAATCAGACAATGAGATGTAGATTCCCCGTGGAACATATTGCAAAATTGACCCTAGAACCCTTCTCATTGTACACCCATAATCACTGTCACTTTTGGGGTGTAAGCAAAGTGGGTTCAACACCCGATTGTCTAATAGGTGAGCCACGTTCTCAAGGTTTATTGGGTGGAAGATTGAGACGAAAAACAATCTCCATCCTCTGATGTTAGGGAGTCAACGATTTTAACAGGGGAGACCCAAGGCTAGGGCTGCAACTGAGCCGGGCCGAGCTCGAGCTCAGGTCAGCTCTAGCTCGGCTCTACCTTATACGAGCCGAGCTGAGGTCAGCTCTAGGCTCTTCGAGCTCGAAAATTTCAAGCTCTAGCTCGGCTCTCTGAGCTCGAGCCGAGCTTCGAGCCAAGTATGTTCTATTATAAAAAATTTCGTCCTATTATAAAAAATTTCGTCCTATTATAAAAAAGTGACCTTAACATCATGTGAAACTCATCACGCTCAAATAAGATCAGTTTTTGGGATGTGTATCACATGAAATAAAAAACGTATTGTCTTATGGCGCGCCTATGATCTCAAGATCCATTATATGAAAGATGTGAATGAAAAATGATATGCATCGTAGGATTCAAATCAGTCAATGGATTTCAATATGGGTGAACTCATCGATTCGGTGGGTGGAATTAAAGGTACTCATTTTATTTGGGTACGCTGGGGTTGAACTTGCAACTTTGAGATTGCAATATTATCAAGAGTACTTTTAAATCCACACGCCAATTCTTTGAGTTAACCCATGCTGAAATACATTGACTGCATTAAATCAAATGATGGAGATTATTTATCATCTCAATCTTTCACATGATGGATCTCGAGATCATGGGCGTAACATCTAGACAATTGATTTTTTATTTGATGTGGTACACACTCAACAAAGTGACCTTAAAATCAATTTTGAGCATGTATGTGGTGTTAAGGTCATTTTTCTGAGATGTGTGTCATGTGAAATAAAATATTGACTGTCTGATGGTACGCTAATGATCTTAAGATCCATCATGTGAAAGATTAGGAAGATGAACAATTTCCATCATCAGATTTAATGCAGTCAATATATTTCAACGTAGGTGAATTCAAAGATTTAGGGGTGGATTTAAAGGTACTCTATTATCAACCTTCAAATGTGATAGAGCTAAGCTTTGATAAATCATGAAATTGACAAATACAAATAAAATACAGTTAGTTAGGTGGAATTAGATTGTGGTGGGTCCACTCGTGGAATTCATTCCACGTTTCAATTCACTCACAAATTTCATTTCCACCAACAACCCATCGAAATGGCAATTTCATGCCTTCTACGATGAGCTCTTCGGTCAATTTTTTGATTTTAAATATTGCCCATATTTTATATAGATCGGGTCATATCCTAGGTCATATCAGCTCATATGTATCGGATATAATAACTCGAGAAAAAAAACCAAAAACTATTTTTTACATATATATTTGTGATTATTTTAGAAATTAAAAAAATGCTCAAATGTTGGCTGGTATATGTATCCGATCTAAGGGATACTTATCGGCCTTGGACCCAACCAATATATATATTCTTTTCAAATAGTTGATCCATATTTTAGTTAGTTGGTGTAAGATGAGTTTGTTTTGAGGAATTTTGGATAGGTTTTGAATAGGGCCATATGGGTGCGATGAATGGGCCAGGCTTGCCCTAGATTTTTGTAATTTCTATTAGGGAGCTGCGCCGGCTCGATCCATTTATAAGAGAGTTTTCTGACCCGAACCCAGCCCACTGAATCCATATGGATAAAGAAGGCTCTTCCTAAGTGGAATCCTCTATTTTCCAAGAGCACGCACAATCAGCCAAAGGAAAGAACTAGTACAATGTATTATGCCAAATTATTGTGGTCTAAGAGATCATGATTGGGTTCTTAATATAACAGCCTTCCGATCAAAATCTGGTTTGCCCAAAAAAGATATTGATATATACTTAAAGGACAAATTGTAAAAGAAGCGAAGCAAAAGAATGGCAACTCCGACCACGGCAACATGATTCTCATCTAGCCGCATAGATCAGGTCCAAGTGTTTCTAAACTAAGTGTATCAATTTGCTTACATTAGAAGGGTGGTACCTCAGTTGGTATCCCCCCTCCTTGTGGGGCTTGAGGTTGTGGATTCTAAACTCCACGTTTGCTTCCTCTCTTATATTAATAAGGTGAGTACTGTTATTTTGTGAGATTTATTCCTCTATGTGTCACTCACTGTGAGTACTTTGTTGAGTGAGATTTAATCCCCAATTGCTGCTCTTGAACTATCATATTTTCTACGATATGTAAGACACATTCAAATTATTTATGTCATATGACATTATAAAAAAAATTATGGTGATTATGTCCTTTCAAGAGAACATGAAATCGAATCCTCCGAGCTTTAAAAGTTAAAACATTGGAAAAGTAGGATGATGATATGTATCAAGCTTAATTTTGATGGCTGTTCGATTAGGAATCTGATGGAGCAGGTGGGGAATGACTCATATCCGATTCCAACATGTCACACCGGTTGAGCGATAGCTCAACTGGTATCCTTTTCCTTTGTACAAGCAACAGGTCATGGGTTCTAATCCCTACGCCTGCTCCCTTTGTGCGGGTCTTTGTACTAAAATTATATATGAGTTGTCTATGCTGTGTGGCATCTTAAAAAAAAATAAAAAATTCCAACATGTCATGTTTGATGCTTATAACATTTTTCTAGGTGAAGTGTCCAATAATGAAGCTGAATTTCTTGATGTTGATATCAAGGTCTCTTATTAGAACAGGCACAGCTGTCTGCCCGCTCTCTGTCAAAGCAGATGAAATATGCTCTAATAAAGAACAGTTTTACCACTTAAAACGGCTCTGTGCCAAAGCAAATAAGGCGAGGAGTTGAATTATCAAACATTAAAGCAGTTCTCCACTGGAGCTAGAGAACAAAAGAGCTTCTCTTTGGCTTGAAAGAGCTTAACCAAACGCTGCCTTAGATCCTATTTAACTTTGAGTAATTTATAGATTTCGTGACTCATTAAAAAAAAAAAATAGAGATAATGAGAGAAAGAAAAACTACTTTCTAGTCTAAATGATAATATTCTAAATTATATATATATATATAAAATTAATATTTTAAATAAAAAAGATACTTTATTATCAGCTGATATGTATCCAATATATTTTTGATACATACTGGCTTGGATATGCCCTTTATGTATCTATTTTAAATCCGTAATTGACCAAAGAAATCTCATAAGAATACATTTGAAGTTTACAGAAATTGATGTGATTAAGATACTTGATTTTTCCCTATAGACATATAATTTTTTAATCACTTTTTGAAATGTGTGCCAAATGAAGCCGATGTGATGGTATAGACATGATGTCAATATTTATTGTGTAGAAAAATGAGGTAAAACATGATCTCAGTTGCGTCGGTCAAAGTAGTCAATGATTTTAGGTGCACTCAAAGATTTAGTAGGTGTAACTATAGGTACCCTTCGAAATTACAACAATTAGTAATTTCAGGAGAAAAAATGGAGGGAAAAAGATAAAAAACTGAATTCAAAGACTGCTACGCTTGAAATGGCAGCATAAGAAAATAGCAGGATGTGCAGACGTCGGATAAACTGTCCAAGTAAGGCAGGGACAGTGGATATATCCCCTCAAAATATCAGAGGCTCTGTTTGGTAAAGCTCCTTACTCAACGCTACGCTAGAGATCGGCGTGCATCTGGAGTCTGTTTGGTGAGCATCTCTGGCGCTCACGCATAACGGGACTGGGATCTGTGGGATGCTGCGGAGCGGATCTGGCTACGGTTTTCTCAAGGCAGTTTCAATCGATCTGGCGTAGAGCTAAGGCTGTGTTTCAAAAGAGCTGCGGTCTGCGGAGCAGATCAGGGCAAACAGTCTGCGATAGAGGCTAATTTTCTCCTACTTATAGCATAGAATCCATAGATGGGCGCGTACGGACAAGGATCGAAATTTCGGTTTCGGGCATGACCGAAACCGAAAACCAAAAATTTGGCAGAAATCCGATAATTTGGCCGAAATTTTGATCCCCATACAAAGAAGACTGAAATTTTGGTCCAAAATTTTGTTTCGGTAGGGATCGAAACCGATAATTTGGACCAAAATTTTGGTCATCTCAGGCGAAATTTTGATCCTTGCCTATGCACTTTTGAAATTATGAGTAGAACACTAAAAATCCTCCCAAAATTTAACTTTGCAATCACTGTTAATGGCACACATAATACCTCTGTTGAAATCCTGCCCCATGGCCATTATCGCCCGAATGATTTATATATATATATATATATATATATATATATATATATATATATATATATATATATATATATTTATGGTAAATAGGTTTTACTTAAGAGCAGTTTACTAAAAGTCTAAAATGCGTACCAAAGAGGAGGGCTCTCAATGGGCCGGATTAGAGCCGGGCTGGGGTTCAACCCGGCCCTAACCTACCTAGGCTGGGTTCCCAAAATTTTCAGCCCGGCCTTAATCTGGGCTGCGATGTACTTAGCCCAAGCCCGGCCCCTACCGGTCCGAACTGGGCTTAGACATTTTTTCGGGTTTTTTTTAGACTATTTTTTTTAATAAAATCTGATTGGGCTATTTTTTTTGGGTTATTTTTTCTAATAAATTTTGGTTGGGCTTGGTCTATTTTTTTTTTCTAATAAAAGTTTGAAGAAGGCTAATAATTTAATTAAATAATTATATTAATATTATAGGAGCTCAGGTATATATTTTTATTCAAATATTTCATTTTTAGTTTGTTGTACAATGGTTATAACGGACAACAGCTATTTGAAAGGACAACAGTTGCACAATGGTTATAACAGACAACGGTTGCACAATGGTTATAACAAACAACAATTAATCTCAATCTCAGGGCATTTAAGTAAATTATTTAATTAAAATGATTTTTTTTTTAATATTATCTGGGCAGGGTGTTGGAACACTCAACCCAAGATCGACCCAAATTGGTTCGGGTTGCAACATGCTTAGCTCGGTCCGAATATCAGGTCGAGTTTGCTTGATAGAAAGTATCACTTTTTTCGAGCTGGGTGTGAGCCAAAATTCAGGTCGGCCCAACCCATTGAGAGCCCTACCAAAGAGGCATTAGCCTAATTGGTATGCCCCCTCCAATATGAGTGAGTAGATCGTGGGTTCGACTCTCGTCCTCCATCCTGTTTCCCACCCTATAAAAAAAAAAGTCTCAAATGCGTAAGGTTGCATATGGCATAGCAATCTACTAGCCCCTGCCATAGCAGAGTTCACCTGCTTCAGCAGGTTCCCATCCTCTTTGCTAACATCATGCTACCTGCTTTAGCAGGTGCCCTTCTCCTTGAGAACTTCTTGTATAGAAAAACATTATGCAAGATTTACTTGTTCAACAGTTCTACCCTCCTCTCGACTCACTCCTTGCCAGGGTTGATTTTATTTGCTCTGATAGGGATTAAATAGAAGGCAAGGAGGTTGCTGCTAGAGCAAGTAAATCTTTCCTCTGCAGGGGGTTAATAAAGAAAATCAACTAAAGCAGGCAAACTCTGCTGTGGAAGAGGCTAACAAAGAGCTATGCCATACGCAACCTAAGAGTCTTTGGAGTATTTTAGTAAAATATCATAAAAGTTCTATCCCAAAAAAAAAATCTTAAAAGCAACCGAATCTACTATAAACAGACGATGAAGAAAGCTTTTTGCTCAATATTTGATAAATTTGAGTATCCATCTCAAAACTAATTGACTATGAGGGGAGAGGCCTATGATAATATAAGGGGAGATGGAAGGCTATAATTTATCCAGTGTTGGACTAAACTTCAACAATATTCCATATATGAAATCATGAGATCATGTCACACCTATCATACAATCAACTTTCGATTCCACAAGGCACAGTTCCCAAAAACATAGCCCTAGAGTCACGTTTAAGCGTGATGTGTGCCATGTGATTTTAGGGCCACGTTTTTGAGATTTGTGCCATATGAAATTTAAAATTAACCATATGATAAGCAATGATCTCAAGATCCCTTGAGTGAAAGATTGGAGAAAAAGATCTCCATCGTCTAATTTAAAAATATTAATGGTTTTTAGCACAAGTGGCCAGCAAAATTTGGTGGGTGCGCTTAAAGCTAAGTGTGGACAGTTGGTAAATCAAATACAACCTTTCTTTTTGAAAGTTTCAACAAAGTGGGTCCCATTCCCAACTATACGGGCTGGTACAAATACAATGGTACTTCCCAATATTTTAAAGGGAAAATTAGCAAAATAGGATGCGGAATAGAAAGTTTCGGCTTAATATACTCTAACAAAAAATTTCAGCAAATCGAGATTTTGTATTTTTCGAGTGTCTCGGAAAACGTGAATTAGGTTTTCAAATGTTACTCAAATGTTGTGTAATACCCAGAATATCCTCCTATAAATCCTTGATTTTAGGGCTACTGTTTATCTTCCACTCTTCGCTCGGAGGAAAATCTCCGAAATTTTATTAAAGAACACCATCTTTGATAACTGCACGCCAAATCATGAAAAATCAAAATTTATAGCATGCTCAAGTAGTCTTCAACCTCGAGATCACATGTTCAAACAGAGCCATTATACATTTACGTCATTCACTCATTACAGAAAAGTAGCTCTCCACCATTCCATCCAACGATTAATCAAGAGCTGAAATCCATTTCAAAATAGGTAGATAAGTATTCTTTATTCTAAACCCTTTGTTATAAAAGTTTATTTTAAGATGATGAATGGGTTTCAAGGGAGTTTTAGGTTAACAAGGACTAGTACTGCGTATTTCAAATGAGTTTCATGGTCTGATGGCAGAGGTTCAATTCAAGCAAAAGAGATGATCTTAAAAAAAAAAAAAAAAAATGATGGCTTGCTTGAGTTCATTATAGAAGTAAACATTTGACTTTCTACAAGATCAACCCAAGACATAAAAATGATGGGTTTGCTTGAATTCATTATAAAACTCGAAATCTATCTTAAAAAACTTCTCTCAGAAAGATCAAATCATTAATCCAAGAGAATGATAATAACAAGACATTCATGGAGGAAGCAGGCGTCGCTTTAATCGTGGCATCTCTAATCACCAAAACACACTCACAAGTTAGTTCTCTCCATCTCAACAGCAATCCACCAATTTTTCGTTCAGAGAGATGAAGAAAGCTCTGTTGGTTTTAGGGTTTTGAGTTAAATTGCCTCTTAAATACGAGGGCATTGTTATACTTTTTGATGTAAGAGATAGTTCACATGTGCAAAATTTTTTAATTTTTTCAAACATTTGAACTCAAAAAATTCGTGTAGTCCTGATTACTTGAAACTTTGTGAACCAGTATATGGCGCATATACTTTCCGTTTGAATCCTTTTTTTCTAAAGTCCCCTATTTTAAAGGGCATTTTAGAAAAGAATGATAGGTTTTATGCTTATAATAATGCTCAAAAATGTTTTAGTAAAAAAAGATTGACACGGTCTTCTACGTTTCCAAAAAATGATTTGGTCTATTACAAGAAAACACTTCACTTGAAATTACCACATTGCCCTTCTCCCTCTCAAATATTTCAAACAGTTTGAAAGTCTAACTTCATCCTCTCCAACATCACCCTAAACAACTCCATCACACCCAATGACACGACCATCAGGCCTAATGTCAGTCTCCGGATGAATGGTGATCGCTCGACATCACCTCCTCTTTCAATGGTTAGTAGAGGCCTATTAATGGAGTGATTGGAGAAGACAACCCAAATGGAGGTGCCATTAATGGTTTAAAAAAAGTTTTAGGCTATCGGATATAGAGAACACTATCGTACTGAAATGCCATTATTGTAATTTTAAAAAGTTTCAAGTGATAGGAGACAGAGAAGACAAGCAGATGGATATACCATTACAGCTGGAATCAAGCAAAACTATCCAAGCGATGGAAAAGACGACCCCGGCGGAGGTCTCCATTAATGGAGTTATATAAATTTTAGACGATTGTAGAAGACGACCCAGATCAAAGTCCACTAATGGAGTTTCCCAAATATGCATAAGATTGGAGAAGATGACCTTGATGGGTCCATTAATAGAGTTTTACAAATTTACAAATTTAAAAAAGATGGAAAAGATGACACAAATGGAGGTCAATTAAGGGAGGTTTATAATTTTTCACACGAATGGAGAAGATGACCCAAAAGAAGGTACCAACACTACAAAAAATAAGACTATTAGCTGCAATTTTTTGGCTATAAAAAACTGTTGTTATTAACAAAAAAACTATTAAGACTATTAGCGGTAGTATTCTGTTAATAGCGGCAGTTTTTGGCTGCCGCTAATAGACTTATTTTTTGTAGTGCAATAATGGAGTTCTTTGTAAAGAGAGAATCTAAAATATATATTTTTTTGCTTTAGAAAATCGGCCATAATTGGCCATGCGATTAGAGAAGACAAAAGAAGGGTAGTCTAGTAATTTTATGTGAAGCTTTTCTCACATATTGACCAAACCCTTTATTAACAACTGAAAAACTCGTGTCAATCCTTTTTTTCTAAAACCATTTCCAAGAGTATAATAAGTTGAAACGATTTACTCCCAATCATGTTTCTCTAATTTTGCCTATTTTTTAAATGATGGGTGCAAACTATAGTGGCAAAATTTGGCGAAATTCCAATTTTGCATTAATTCGTTGAAACAGTGGTCAAATTAAACTTTTGGTGGAATTTCGGTGATTTCAAAAAAGTATTCAAAATTTCTACAAATCAACAAAATCTTTTTGAATATTGCTTTTCTATATATATATATATATATATATATATATATGGAAAATGATTATATGGCTTGAGTCATAGGACATAAGCTCATGACCCAAGCTCCTATTGGATGCATATTACATTTGCTGACTTAAAAAGTCAACATGACGTAACATGCATCCAATAATTGCTTGAGTCATGGGTCATGAAAATATATTTCATGACTCAAGTCAATAGAGTGAGAGGATATATATATACTCTATTGAGATATTGCTGAAAACTAAATTTGTCACTATGGGCAAAGAAATCATTTGATGAGTTTTTTATTTTTCAAAATGGACAAGCTGGGATTGAACTTGCTATGTTGTCATATAGTTTGCTGATATTCACAATCAGAGTTTTTTCTTTACAACCAGAATTTACTAGTGTAAAAATTGTTAATTGTTTTGAATCAAAGATTGAGATGGTGTTTCATCTCAATCTTCCACTCAATGGATCTTCATATTAACAGTAGATGGTGAGATTTTGATCCAAGTGACACATCCCAAAAACTGTAATTATGGGCGTACCATCAAATGTAGTCCTTCGGTCATTTATTGGGATGCATGCCACTTATAATTAACATCTGTTTGTCTAATGATAGGCTTATTTGTTAGGCCGAAGCTTGAGACCAGAAGCTTGAGACCAGAAATGAACTCGTTTGTCTAATTTATAGTAGTTTAACGGTTTTCACATATGCAAAACCTAGCTGTGAAGAATGAACCTATATTGCAATAGAAGTACTCTTGTCAGCCTTGAAGTTGACATAGAGGCCCATTTCTTATCCGGGCTGGTCTATCAGTCAGCTTGGCCCGGCCCGAAAATCTTATAGCTAAGGCTCAAATTGAGAGAAAGAGGTCAGGGGAACTCAAAACTAAATGAACGCTATGCGGAGGGCCGAGTAAAGGCCTAACAAGACTTAATCTTACTGCACGGTTAAGTCAACACTTTGACAGAATTTCGTGACTAGAAAGGTGATTTATCCTTGACCATGCCTTTGCCTTTGAGTAGGGATGCAAATTCGGTGTACCAAATTGAATCGAAACCGATTTTTTGGTTTTCGATTCAGTATCACCCACACTGAAACCAACCTGAACCCATTCGGTTTGGTTCAGTGTTTTTTTTTTTTTTCATCTGAAATCGGCATCGAAATCTATTCGGTTTAGTGTGGGTATTTTACTTACTTTTCTTATTTTTTTAAATGTATTTTTTCCAATGGAGCCATTACTTGCACACGTTTTTCAAGTGATTGCACCGAATTAAAAAAAAGTCTTTGTATTTTAGGGATATGTGATGTGTAAAAATGCAATATGGGCCTTCTGATTTGAAGTTCATGATCAATAGATCTCTGGTACATAAAATTGGAGCAAAACACGATATTGGTCATATGATCTATTGTAGTCAACTGTTGAATTATATAATAGCCCTTGACTTCATTTAATCAAATGATGAAAATTATATTTTGTTCTAATCTTTTGCACTTGATATCTTTAAACCATGACCTTCAAATCAAACGGCTTAGATGACATTTTAACATGGTAGAGATTGCCAAAATTGCAAGTCATTCTTTTTAATTCAGTGCAATCCGGTGCAATCCGGTGCAATCACTTGAAAAGTGTGTGCAAGTAATGGCTCTCTTTTCCAATTTTTTCAATTTTATTTTCCAATTTACTCATCCTACCCATAGTAGTAGGCCAGTAACCCCCCCCCGCCCCCCCAGTTTTCGATTTTTGCCTCCCTAAACCAAAACTGAATTGGGGTTCCGCTCGGTTTTCAGAGCAATTCGGGCTAGTTCGGTGTCTTTGATTTTCAATTCAGTTTTGGGTTTCGATTTATGGTGTGCATCCCTACCTTTGAGGAAGTTATTTGTTAGAAAATAACTCACAATATTAGAGGAGCATTCTTGTTTGGTATACCAATTAATAATTACAATTACCAAAGAGGCATTAGCCCAATTGGTACGCTCCCTCCATTGTGAGGAAGTAGGTCGTGGGTTCAATACTCGTCTCTCATGTTGTTTTCCACCCTTGTATTTATAAGGTGTGAGTTGGGTTTTGTTAGTTAATCCTCACCACTGTAGTTGGTGCTCCCTCACGTTGAAAAAACAATTAAAAAATTGTCTCTATTGTTTTTCTGCAATCACAAAAACTCTAAGGCACCAACTCCGAAAACCATTAATTGATTTAACTTAGATGCTATAGATCATTTTTTGTCCCAATCTTTCATACAAATTATAAGCAAACCGAGGTACCATCAAATGGTCAAATTTTGATTCCAAATGATGGATGCAATTAGAATCTAATCATCTTAATGGTACACTTATGATCTCAAAAGATTCATTACGGGGCAGATTGAGCTTTGGGATTAACAGTGATTTCAACGATCTTTGGCATTGGTGCTCTCAGAGCTAAATGGGTGTAAATAAAGGTACCCATAAATCAAGGAAAGGCGATAGCAAAATATTTAGGTGCAGTTAGTTGTCACCTAAATGAGATTATTCACTACACAACTTAGTAAATATGATATGTGTTTCACAAGTGATCTCATTTCAGTTATTTTCTGTAACTCTCTGCCGTCCACGTCCAGTTAAGAATTGGGAAATTTACCTTATCGACATCTCAAATACACCTTTTACGTCAGAGGCCTTGTATTTTCACCTTTATCCAAACCGACTAGCTGGGAGCTTAGCCGACCCCTTAGGATAGCAAAAAGTTCAAATTATCCCCTTTCTTTAACGCTTAAAAATATCGTCTTCTTTCTCATTTTAATCGGCTATAGTTTCTAAAAGTTAGAGGTGGTGAAGGTGACGGCGTCTTCTCCTCAATCCAATCTACTCCGATCTGCTATTTGGATCGACTCAGATATTTTTTTTTCGTCAGAGACCGTAGCAGATTAAAATGAGGAAGAAGAAGCCATTTTCAGTTAGCACAAAAAGTTCGAAATATCCCTTCTTACACTTTTTTTGTTCTACATGATTTAAAATTTTAAATATTTATATTTTTCTATATTTACGCGATGTGAAACCGGATCTACGATTTTTTATGGCAACTTTGTACAAATCATTTTAAAAGTTGATCTTTTTTTCGATGGTGTAACGAAAAAAAAAAATCGATGGTGTAACAAAAAAAAGATCGATAGTGTCAAAGATTGATACAAAAACTAGTTATATCACATATTAAAAATAATAATAAAATAAAATTAGATTATTTAATGGATCGATATCGACTCATCACATAGTCGACATCGATTGCTTAATGAATTGATAACGATTCTTTAAACAATCGATATCGACTCTTTAATGAGTTGATATCGATTCATTAATCAATCGTCAACGTCTTTATACAGAGTCGCAAAATTTAAAAATAAATAAATAATTATTATAATAATTTATAAAATCGATGAGGACTCTATACAGAGTCGCAAAAAAATAAAAAATAAAAAAATAATAAAAATAATAATATTTTTTTTGTTTTATAAAATCGATGACGACTCTGTACAGAGTTGATGCCGACTCAATATAGAGTCGCAATTTATTTATTATATTTTTATTTTTTATTTTTTTATATAATCGATGGCGATTTGTACAAAGTCGATGGCGACTGTGTACAGAGTCGATAACAACTCTGTAAACAGTCGTTAACGACTCTTAAAATGATCGGTATCGACTATGTACAAAGTCGATATCGACTGTATACAGAGTTGATATTGCATTTTTTTCATATCTATCTTTAACTATCGATTTTATATTATGGCTTTCAAATTAGATGGCATAGATCTCGTTTTACATTGCATAAATATTGAAAAATGCAAATATTTAAAATTTTAAATTATATAGGTGTATCCTCTTCTTCCTCATTCTAATCTGCTATAGTCTCTGACAAAAAAGGTGTATTTGGGTCGATCCAAATAACAAATTGGAATAGATTGGATTCAGGAGAAGACGTCGTCACTTTCGCCACCTCTGACTTTTAGAAACTGTAGCATATTAAAATGAGGAAGAAGATGATGTTTTTATGCGTTACAGAAAGGGGGTAATTTGGACTTTTTATTATCCTTAGGGTCGGCTAGGCTCCAGCTGGTCGATTTGAATAAAAGTAAACATATAAGGCCTCTTACGTAAAAAGTGTATCTGATAGGGTCGATCGGGTATATTTCCCTTAAGAATTGTACACATCCTAAAAGTATGCACTTTGCAACTGATATTTACTCAAAAAGCAATTATTAACATGGTAATGACTAAAATGAGGTCGTATCTATCGTCCCCAATTACGGACACCCCACCTCTATCGGTCATCGCCACGTCCGTAGCAACCACCCGATACTTCTCCGATACCGAAAAATCGGCCATTTTTGGCGCTACATTTTACCATCCGGTTCAAGACCCTCTCTTTGATGGGAATTGTGTCTCCATGGCCGGTTTTCTGAACCCCCGAAAAGCCATAGGCGGTTTTCTCCTCTTACTCATCTTCCTTCACTCCCTTTTATAACAAAGCACAAAACCAGCGGTTTTCTCCAAAAAAACCGCTTTTTTGAGACAAATGGCTTCGGTTTTTTTGTACCATGTGGTCGGAGATTTGACCGTTGGGAAGCCCCAGCTGGTTGAGTTTCATGAGACCGAAACGATTGAATCGGCGATTCGGGCGATTGGGGACTGTGCCGAAGGTGGGTTGCCGGTTTGGAAGAAGAAGGTACCCCAGAAGAGTGGTATGGAGAATGGTGAGATGAGGCAACAGAGATTCGTTGGGATTTTGAATTCGTTGGATATTATTGTGTTCTTGGCGGGTTTGGGTGACCAAGAGAAGGCGATGAAGACGCCGGTTTCGGAGGTTGTTGTGAAGAATAATTCGTTGTTGAAGGAGGTTGATCCGGGTACAAGGTGAGTCTGGCATATTAATTTCTGTGGAAAACGAAAATTGGGTGTTGATTTGGTATGTGTTTTTGTGAGGCAGCTGGTTTTTTGTTAATTTTTTTTATTTGATGTTTTTGTAGTATTTATTTAGATCTAGTTTCTTTATGTGGGAACTTTTTTTTATATATAGTTTATATTTTTAGCTGTTGGATGATCTGGTTTGGTTGTTAAAATTTTCAATTTATTTGTTTATTTGTATATTTTAAATTTGATGTTGTTGGATGATGTGGGTGTTATCGTATTATTTAGTTATGGATTCATTTTTATTTATTTTTCTTTCTAATAATTTTGTGGTTCTGTTAACATTTTGCTAATGAAGCAATTTAGTTGTCTGATGTAATTTAGTTTTATGTAGCTGTTATTTTCTTTTTACAAAACAAATCAACTTCGATTCTTGAGTAATCCACATAACTTTTACTTTTGTTATCGCGAAAGGATTCCCTTTTTTATGTGAATAAGGGAATCTTATATATGGATAATTCCTCAATATCTTGTTCTTTCCAACAAAATATTTTTTTGTGCTTGGTGCAAGGCTTATATTTTTGGAGATACTATTTTACCAATTAAGTTATGTTGGAGTAAATGCGAAAAAATAAGAAACAAATGAGGTAAATACAAAACACAATACAACGATCTGATTCGAGGCACGAAAAATATCGTTGTCTTTAAACGAATAGTTTCCCCCACCACTTTAAACATGTGATCACCAATAGGTTAACGACAACTGGTTTTAGGATACAGCGAATAGGCTTTGTATTCTTGTGAAGAATTTGGTGAATCCTATTATGCATTCAGAACCCAAAATTTTGCCAAGATAGCTCTTATATTGACTCTAAAAGCAAGAAAAAAAAGGGCACAAAAGGATTTTTCTAACTGAATAAAATGATGGAATTAAATTCTTTAAATAGAGAATGAAGAGGTGTTTCACACCCTTTCAAAAGAGGTGTATGACTTTTCACTCAAAGGGGCATTACCTTTTAACACAAAAGGACGCGACCTCTCACTCAAAGGATACAACATTTCACTCAAAGGGACATTACCTTTCACTTAAAAGGGACATGACCTTTCACTCAAAGGGACACAACCATTCGTTTAAACGGTTATAACCACTTGGTCAACCATTTGACCAAAAATTAAATAACCAAAATTCTAATATTTCTAACAAGTCCCCTGTATTTGACATCTGTACACCTATCGATTTTCGATAAAGTGATGGCAAAACATATATAACTTGTAATATTACTGTTTCATGGGTAAATTTATCGGTTTGTAGTTTAACTCTGTTTTGTGAAACATATATAACTTGTAATATAACTGTTTCATGGGTAAATTTATGGGTTTGTCGTTTAACTCTGTTTCTCAAATCTCTCTTACCTCCTTGGAGCAATGCAGTTGCTTTGCCTATCTAATTTGTAGGGCTTTGATTCTTGTCAGGGCACTTGTTCAGATTCTTTGTTTTGGACTTTAATCATACTCATGCTTCTGGTCATGGTAATGAATCTGCGTTCTTGTTAATGAGATCGTATTTTCTGTTGCTGTGGCTCTGATTTGGTAATTGATTATTCTTTGTTTCCAAACATTAGATCTGATTTTGATCACTGAATTATTTTTGTGGGTTTTATACTGTCCTCAAAAGTTTAGTATCTTTAACTCCGGTCCCTGCTTCATTAATTATGTGGTTTCAATTTTTATGTCTTAAAAGAATTTCTGAATCATAATTTTTGTTTTCCAACTTAATCTCAAGCATTTGTCTTTATAATTACTCATGCAGAACCCTTACCCAATCAGAATCTTGTTCTGCTTCTTTATACCGGCTTTCTTCAATGAATATTTTCTCGAACATGTCTGGTAAATGCGTCATCATGCTTCTCATTGTAAGCATCATCATCGTCGCCTTATCCCATCTATTTGGGGCCGGCTTTACATGTACAGTTTCTGATTCTCAGTTTGAATTTGGGGTCTTCCCATTCAACTCTTAATAGAGATACTGAGACCGATTCCCATGCCCACCATTATCATAGTACAAAAGATGTAATGGCCTTTAGAGGCTACTACATGCATGTGAGAGACCTACTTTAATAGATATAATCCATTGAATTCGGTGATAGGCCATTAATCCTTTTAAATTTTTTCAGAAAATTATAGGCGCCAGGATGTGGGCATGAAAACGATTACGAATCGTTCAGGGTTTTTTTACAGGCGAAACAGGCCTCTGCAGGCTTATTTTCACTTTATAGTTCTCCTTATTTTCAATTAGTTGTGTGTCCCTTGCGGAGAATGCATCATTTCATCCCGTTTTGGCCCTGTACGAAATGCATCGAAAATTGGAGAGTTAACGTGTTTGTTTACTCTTTTGCTTAGGAAGATGCTTTCAAGGAACCAATTGCTTCTTAAATATGGACTTTACTTTATGTAACTGTTTCTTGTGGCAAAAAATGATTCTAAAATGGGACCCTATTGTTATCATCAATAGAATCTCACTAATTAAATTGTTATTCGCATGTGCTTTAGCATTTGGCAAGGAAGTGGTGATTTTCTAGTGGTGGAGATTTCATATTTACATATATTTAGTTGTTTGAGCTGTTGTCCTTGTCTTTGGCATTTCACTGTTCCCTTTTCTTCTTTTAATTGAAACTTGCTTCATGTCGTTAGGCTTATAAAAGAGAGAAACTATTGAGTTGTTTGAGCTACCGCCCCAAGTAATGTCCAGTTTTCATTTACGTGGATATATCTGCATTAACCGTATTTGGTTTCAAAAAAACGAAAATGTTGTTATTTAAATATATGACTGGATGCAGGATCTAGCACTGATCCTGATTTTGCCTTTTAAGTAGATTCCTCTGGTTGAGCATAATCTTTATTGCTTGTTGTGGTCTTGATTTTGCGTCTTGTTCCTGGTTCTACTTCTCATGTTTGTGTTTCTGCATTTTATTCTTGCAAGGAGTCGGTATTAGGCACCGGATCCGAGTGCCAGCTTGGGCACTCGGGTCAATAGTGAAAGGTCAAAAGTTCACTTTCACTGATTTGTGTGCTCATAAATAACTTGGGGTGCCTAATATCTAATCTTCTTATAATACTGATAGATGTATCAGGAATGATGAACCAAGACGACGTTTGATCATGTCCTTAATTTATGGGGGCTCAAAATTTTTACCCTTCCGCTTGTTATTCTCTTAACCTTTTCATTCTGTTTACATTTTGCAAGACTGATTGATGCACTCGAGATGATGAAGCAGGGCGTGAGGCGCCTCCTTGTGCCAAAGAGTGTCGCATGGAAAGGCATGAGCAAACGCTTCTCGATTCTCTACAACGGAAAGTGGCTCAAGAATCTCAATGCTTCGAGCAATAATATCGCCACCACAAGCACCAGTCCCTTCACTCCCGTCCCAGACAAATTCTGTTGCCTTTCTAGAGAAGACATGATCCGCTTCCTTATCGGCTGCCTCGGTGCGCTTGCCCCCATCCCACTCTCCTCCATGTCCTCCCTCGGATCTTTCACCCCTCACTACTCCTCAATTGAAGCCTCTGCTCCCGCCCTCGACATAACCCGTAACCTCCCACACGACCCTAGTGCAGTAGCCGTTGTGGAAACCACCGTCGGTGGCCAACACAGGATAATCGGAGAAATATCGGCTGTTAAACTATGGAAATGTGACTACTTGGCTGCTGCTTGGGCTCTGGCGAACTTGTCTGCGGGCCAATTCGTAATGGGTGTTGAAGATCACACAGCTCCAATGTCTCTTCTCCCAGATTTCTCTGATTCTCCGGAGGATAGCAATGGCGGTGGAGATGGGACGAGGCTGGGGATGTTTTCTAGTAGGACTGTCGGGTTTCAAACTAATCGCCCAACACTTGGGGGGAGGAGCATGTATAGAGGGAGGAGTTTAGCATTGACGTGCAAGGAGTCAAGCTCATTGGCGGCGGTCATGGCGCAGATGCTGTCACACAGGGCTACCCATGTTTGGGTGACCGAAGACCAGTCGGAAGATATCTTGGCTGGGGTGGTCAGCTATGCAGACATTCTATGTGCTGTGACCAAGCCCCACCCTAGCACAGTTGGGTGATGACTTGGAGATGAGCATTTGAGGTAGGAGAATGCCATTTTCTTTTCTTTTCTTGTCATATCTCTCTCTCTCTCTCTCTCTCTCTCTCTCTCTCTTCCTCTAATGTTGGATTGGGAAATATTATTATTAATTAATTTAGCCCATTGCTTTGGAAATATATATAAGAAAAGGATCCCTCCCAGCCACAAACATTGGGGAAGAGGCTTAAACAGAGGTACTTGACACCATAAATTGGGGTTTAGTGCCACCTTGATCAGGGGGACCATTATAAATATTCTTTAGTTGAATGCATTGATATGTATGGTTTTAGACCTCTGTTGCAGATTTGGAACTGCAAGCATACCTATTTGTGTTCATTCTTTGATCATGGTAGGCTGTTAAACTTGGATTTAGTTGATACTATCCGTCTCATTTTAGATAGTGGTTTCATTTTTGATTTAGTTGATACTATTTATGTTCCAAGTATCACTAGAAACCTTATCTCAATTTCTAAATTGGATTCATTAGGTTTTGAATTTAAATTTGGACATAATATGTTTACTCTATTATTTAATTCCGATATTGTGAGTGATGGCTCATTAGTGGGCAATCTTTATTAGTTGAACTTGGATTCTTCTTACGCCAAATCTTTAGTTTCTATGCATGTGAATGATAAAATTAGTAACAAACGAAAACGAGCAATCGACAACTCCTCCATTTTATGGTATAAACGTTTGGGCCATATTTCTAAGGATAGAATGGAGAGGTTAATTAAAGATGATATAATCGATGCGCTTGATTTCTCTGATTTCAATACTTGTGTTGATTGCGTTAAAGGGAAACTCACAAAGACTAATAAGAAAGGGGCTCTCAGAAGCACGTGTTTGCTGGAAATAGTCCACACTGATATTTGTGGACCATTTCCAACTCCCGCTATTAGTGGTCAAAAGTATTTTATTACCTTTACTGATGATTATTCTCGTTTTGGTTATATATTTCTCATTCACGAGAAATCTGAGGCCCTGGATATGTTTAAAATCTATAAAGTCGAAGTTGAGTTACAACTCAATTCGAAGATTAAAATTGTGCGATCAGATAGAGGCGGAGAGTACTATGGTAGATACTCTGAAACAGGTCGCAATCCAGGACCTTTCGCCCTGTATCTATAAGAGCATGGCATTGTCGCTCAATACACCATGTCGGGAACACCTGAAAAGAACGGTGTAGTTGAGCGACGAAATCGTACTCTTATGGATATGGTGAGAAGCATGTTATGCAACTCTATGTTGCTTATGTTCTTATGGGGAGATGCCTTGAAAACAGCGGTGCATATCCTAAATCGAGTTCCTAGTAAGGCAGTTCCCAAAACTCCTTATGAGCTATGGGTAGAAAGAAAACCGACTTTAGGATATTTACACATTTAAAATTTGGTCAAGCAAAGGTGTACAACCCACAATTAAAAAAATTGGACCCTAAAACTATAAGTTGTCATTTCATTGGTTACCCTGATAGATAAAAAGGCTACCGATTTTATTGCCCCACTCATAGTATTCGGATTGTTGAGACTAGATATGTAAAATTCTTTGAGGATCGTGAGATCAGTGGGAGTGTTGAGCCTAGGAAAATCACTTTTGAGAAGAATCGGATTATAATTCCTATCCCCTTTATCCAAGAAAAAGTGACACCAACACCAGTTATTCAAGCAAGTGTTGATGCACCTGTGGCTATACCTATTGGAACACCCCACATTGAGGAGACTCTTGCTCCCATGGCGACTGCCAATGATCTACCATTGCGTAGATCAGAGAGAGCAAAGAAGCCAGCCATTTTTGATGACTATATAGTTTACCTCAATGAGAGTGAGTTTGATTTTGGAAAGGAATTAGATCATGTTTCCTTTAGTCAAGCCATGAAGAGCGACAAATCTACTCAATGGCTCGAAGCCAAGAAAGATGAGTTGGAATCAATGAAACATAACTCGGTCTGGGATCTTTGTGAGTTACCTGACGGAGTTAAGCCTGTAGGCTGTAAATGGGTATTTAAAATCAAGCAAGACTCCAAAGGTAATATAGAGAGATACAAGGCCCGGTCAGTCGCTAAAGGTTTCACTCAAAAAGAGGGAATAGACTATAAAGAGACATTTTCTCCTGTCTTTAGAAAGGAATCTTTTCAGATAGTCATGGCATTGGTAGCTCATTTTAACTTAGAATTACATCAAATGGATGTTAAAATTGCTTTTCTGAATGGCGACTTGCATGAAGATGCCTTTATAACACAACCTGAAGGTTTTCAGGTTGAGGGGGAGAGTCATTTAGTTTGTAGACTCAAAAGGTCTATATATGGTTTAAAGCAGGCATCTCGACAATGGTACTTAAAATTTCATGAAGTCATTTCAAATTTTGGTTTTAAAGAAAATACTGTGGATTAATGCATATATCTTAAAATCAGTGGGAGAAAATTTATCATCCTTGTTTTGTATGTTGATGATATATTGCTTGCGAGTAGCAATTTGAGCATGTTACATGAGACAAAGAACTTTTTATCAAAGCGTTTTGATATGAAAGACTTTGGTGAAGCTTCCTATGTGATAGGAATTGAGATTTATTGAGATAGAGCCCGTGACATATTAGGACTGTCTCAAAGAGCTTATATTGATAAAGTTCTTAAAAGGTTTAACATGCACAATTGTTCCGCTACTGTTGCCCCTGTCGTTAAGGGTGATAAATTTAGTCTACTTTAGAGTCCCAGGATAGATCTGGAGAGAAAACAGATGGAGACAATTTCCTATAAATCGGCAGTTGGGAGTCTCATGTATGCACAAGTCTGTACTCGTCCAGATATAGCGTATATAGTTGGCATGCTTGGCAGGTACCAATGTAATCCTGATTTGGATCACTGGAAAGCAGCTAAGAAAGTTTTTCGCTATTTACAAGGGACTAAAGGCTACATGCTCACATACAAAAGGTCGAATAACCTTGAAGTTATTGGTTATTCAGATGCTGACTATGCTGGGTGTTAAGACACTCGTAGGTCCACATCGGGTTATATTTTTATGCTTGCAGGTGGACCTATATCTTGGAAGAGCGTTAAATAAACGTTGACTACTTCGTTCACTATGGAAGTAGAATTTGTTGCATGTTTTGAGGCAACATGTGAGGCGATATAGTTGAGGAATTTTATCTCAGGGCTTCGAGTTGTTGATAATATTTCAAGGCCGCTGAGAATCTTATGTGATAATTTCGCTGCGATTGCTATCTCCAATAACAATAAGATTAGTGGGGGTTCCAAATATATTGATATAAAATATCTTGTTGTAAGGGAGGAAGTTCAGAATCAAATTGTATCTGTTGAAAAGATAAGTACGACACTCATGTTGGCTGACCCTCTCACAAAAGGTTTACCTCCCAAGCTCTTTTTGGAGTATGTTGCGCGCATGGGATTAACGGATAATTTTGATAGCCTTTGAGAGTGGATATATGCGAGTGAATACATTTGTTTAATTGATTCAGAAATAAAACTTATTTATTTGCTTTTCCATTTTTATGCAAATAATTCCTTGGAACATATGGTGCCAGTAGATGGCAATCAAGTAGGACCAATATTAGATTGAGTTTACATGTAATCACCATTCAGTTTGTAAATTTACAATCTATGTGAAATCATACTAGTTGGAATCCATGTCGGTGATGACTTCCAATACGGTAACTAATGAACGGTCATGTATCGATGACATGATATATTGACTACATTGATTCTGTGTTGAAATTCTCACTGGACCGGACTGATTATAAAGACTTTGATTGAGATTGATTGTGACTTACCATTCACAGAAAGGTAGCTAACATTGGGTAATCGGAGTTTATTGACATAGTTTGGGCAAGTGGGAGACTGTTAGAAGTTCCTATTTTGGTGGCCATCACTATGGTCAAACCCGTTGACCGGTAAATGGTATAAGATCAACCTTAAGATGTACAATTGCTATTCCGGTGAGTTTGAAGAAGAATAGGCAACTAATTAATGAATCTTTTAATTAAGGTATGACTGTGATTTCTAATCACACTATAATTAGTAATTTCAGTCCTTAATGGGATATGACTCTTTGGCTATAAATATAAGGGGTGCCTGGTCCCAACGATTGCTCGACATAATTCAATCCTCCCTGTTGGCGAAAGCATCCCCATTGTGCTAGGAGATATTGAACGCGAAAACATCGTTGAAGATCGGTGACACACCATTAATGGCTCACACTCAAGGTGCGCATATTGGTTTAATTTATAGATTATTGGTTTATTATTTTTAATTGATCATGCGCTTAGATTCTAGGGTATATTTTGGATGGTCGGATCGATAGATCCATTTAGATTCCATCACCATGGAGAGAGAATCTTGTGTAAATCATGTCATTTTGAGTAACTATGTTTTCTGTAATAGATTTTTGCTTATAATCAGCCAAGGGGTTATGGCTGACTCCTTTTTCTAAACAATGACCTAATGTCTTGTCAGCTTTGCACTTATGTGGACTTTGAGAAGTGTACGAATTTAAACCCGTCGTAAAGTCTGTGCTTGTTTGAATGTCTACTTTTCAGACTCCCTATTAACCATGTTCTGAAGCCGGTCTATTGGGGCAACAATGTAATTTGGCGCTACTTTGTTTAAGATTGCATCCAAAAATTATTTCTACCATGCAACTAAGAGTCCTAAAAATTTGACTGCTATCTTGTGATTTGTCCAAGCCTGTTGTAGGTGCGTGTAGGTTCTTGTTTTCAAACAAACATTGATTGCGAAGAAGACCCAATACACCACATGCCGCCATGAAGATAACCCAATACACAGGAAATCGATGGCCTGTCACCAAGTTAGTGACCCGGTATACTATAAACACACCCTTCGTTTGATGCGTATGCCCACGCTGCAATGTGCTATTTCTGTCTTCTATTGAAAGTAAAAGCAAACCGCAGCCAAAAAACTAGATAAGAGGTAAGAGGTAAGAGTCCAAAGAGTCTTTGATTTTTTGTACTTTCTATCTTTCATAGAGTTTCTGCCTGAGACCAAATCCTCCTGTTGACCACTTGAAAAGAAATGGGTCCAAACAAAAGTCCACTCTTGAAGACGCATAGCTAGATGTAGTGCATGAGCAAACTTTGAGAGGATCCATTTTTGACGCCACACATTGGGAGGAGACCTGCACAAAGGTCGGAGGCAGGCATGGGGATTAGAATCCAAGATGATACCAATTAATTGAGCTATCGCTCAACCAGTTCTTAACCTTATTTAAGAGAGAGAGAAGGCGGCTCATCTAAGCATCACACTCCACATCGTATAGATTACGTCTCTTACAGAGATTCCAACACATAGAAGCCCCATGTATTTTTCCACAGTTATTTATTGACATTCTAGCTTTTCTCGTCTATAAAGGTTTATAGAGGGCATTCCGTAACTTAGTATCATTATTCTTTTGTATAAAGTACGTATAGTTATTAAAAATTATACACTATCAAATAATGGCCTTCCTTCCGATAACCTAAAACGGTAGTATAATGCAAGATAAAAAAAGCTTCACTTATCGTTTCGAGTGGTATATTGTGAGATTTATTCTTAAGTGCTACTTCGGAAATGTCATAGGCTGCTTATGGCATAGCTCTTTGCTAGTCCCGGTCATAATAGAGTTCACCTGTTTTAGTTGGTTTTCATTCTCCTTTCTAACTTTTTGCAAATGAGGATTTACTTGTTAAGGAGGATTTATTTACCTGCTAAGGAGGGTTTTCCTGCAAAGGAAGATTTATTTGCTCCCTACCAACTCCCTATCAGAGCAAATAAAATTTGCTCTGGCAAAGAGTGAGTAGAGAGGAGAGTAGAACCGCTGAATAGGTAAATCTTGCATAAATTTTTGCTATGCAAGGAGTTATCAAGGAGAAGGGGTACCTACTAAAGTAAATAGCAAGATGTTAGCAAAGAGGATGAGATCCTACTAAAGCAGGTAAACACTGCTATGGCAGGGGCTAACAGAGAGCTATGCCATGCGCAACCATACTCTCTAAGCAGTGGCAGAGAGAAAATTTTGAGAGTAATATTTAGGAAGAGAGAGAGAGAGAATTTTGGTAGTCTGTTAAAAAATTTGTGGATAAAAAAATAAGTTTTTAAAATATCTTAAGAAATTTTGAGATTTGGGAAATCCTTATTAAAAGATTTTGCCCCTAAAAAGATAGAATTTAAAAAATTTTAAAGAAAAAAAAATTGCGATGGGGATCCTAAGACCCACCCCCCATTGAACAACATGGCTCCGTCACTGTCTCTAAGATATGTAAGACGCATTGAGGTTGTCTATGTCGTATGAATTGGTTGGTTAAGAGTAGCCACCTTCTTTACTATACTGAGAAGACAGGCTTAGCTGGCTATGCTAAAGATGATTTATGAGTTTGAGGTTCGCCTAGATGGACTCTGAATGCCAACATCAGCTCTCAAATGTTACGGAGCTGAGTACTATGCATTCCACAAGGTTGTGAGGGAGATTGATCCAAGTTGGTACTAGGTAGGGGTGGAAGTTTAGTTTACTGAACTGAAATCGAAACTGAATTTTGAGTTTCGGTTCAATGTCGGTGAACCCAAAATCAAACCCAAATTGAATTTTGTTGGTTTTGGTTTTAGTTAATCGAAATCCACATTCCCTTAAACAGACACTAGACCTAATTTCATTTTTCTTCTTCTTCTTATTTTTTTCAGTTTTTAGAGTCGATTTTCTCTTCCTACTTGATCGAAATGTTGGACCCTCTCAGGTAAATATGACATAGTTGGAGACTCTTTCCGAAAAAATACTCTGAATTTAGATGAAACTCTATTATTTGTTCAAAAAGGTGTTTTTTCTAATTTCTTTATTGAAAAAATGAAAAAGAAAAACCCTTTGTCGCATGAATATTATACAATTGTTCACTCTACTTCACTTTTCCCCCACCATCTAGATGCCATGTTGAGAGGGAATCGTCATATTGGTCGTGACAAAAAAACCTAAGTCACCTACTTTGCCACGACAGTCTCCCACTTTGTTGACTTGCTATTGCTTACTTTGACCCAATAACTTTATAATCTAATTAACAAAAGGATTGGTATTTGGTAGCCTTCATAGCACCAGGGATAGTGCTTGGGTCACAGTAGTTTATGAGGGACATAGGGAGTATGCGCCGGATTTGGGTTGATTAGTCATCAGCCATATTTATTTTAAAGCTGTTTGAATGTATTGAATTACATGATTGAGATGTTTTCTTCCATTGACCTACATGCTAAGTATAAATTCTATTTATGCTTAAGCACTAAGAGAGTGACCCTTGCATTGCCCTTAGTAAATGAGTTTAATATTAAATAATAAATTTTAGATAACAACTAAGGACCTAGGATTTTAGATTTAGTATAAGACACTCGGCCCATGTGAACTTTTAAGTTACAGTTCAAGAGTAGCACTTGAGAAAAAAATTTCAAACAACAAAACACTCACATCAAGTGACAAATAGGAAATAAATCTCACCCAAAAGCCCTCATCATATCAATATTAGAGTGGAAGCAAATTAAAACCACATATACAACCCGAGCTACCACTCAATCTAGAAGTGACAACCTCATAAATCTGCATAAGTATTTGCTCATAAATATGTGAGCACTGGCAGGAGGCGTAACCATTGGGACAACAAAAAGAGATTGACCATGTCATGCCACCTTTTGAAATTCGGGTTGGGTACCTAATTATTGATAACTTTTTTAACGGCAGGTCGAGTACCTAATTATTTTTTATCAGCAGGTCAGGTACCGGAGATCATGGGTCAAAATATTGTCCGATACTGATATATATCGGACGATACGCATCGGTATCGGACGTGAACGACACGGTACATTAAATGTACCGTATCGTTAATATATATATCGAACGATACATTCAATATATCGTTTGATACGAACCGATACCGATATGTATCATTCGATATGTACCAATTTTTTGATCGGACGATATGTACCAATTTTCTGACAATTTGATCTATGCCGGAGACCTGCTCAAGATTTTGAACTGTTAAGGGCACTGTTCCTAAGGATTAGGTCATTTTTTGTAATAAAGGAAATATTAGACATTCGTTGCAGTCGACCAAAATAATATACTATTTATCTTCTGATAAAGTTTTGGATCCCACTCCCTCTATCATCAGAGACCCACAGAAGTGACCATTGTTGTGGCCATAAGTCGAGGAACGTACACACTTGGCTTAATTTGATCCATGCAATTGCGAACACTTTTCAGCACCTAGGTTGGAAATTGGAACCAACTGCTCAAAATTAAATATTTCTTGATACTAGGGGTGCAAGTTTTGAGAATTTCGACCTCCAACGGCAAACCGATTGAACTGACCCGGTTCCGAACCGGCCTCAAAACAATTTCGGACCAAAATAATTCAAGTTGGATTCCATTTTTAGTTGGAAAAAACTGAAAACTGGTCAGGTAGGATAAGAAACAAGGAAAAAAAAGCGAAAAAACCCTAAAATTTTTTAAAAAATCTTTAAAATATATATTTTTTAAAAATTAAAAACCTGAACTGAAAGCTTCGAGTTTTGGTTCGATTTCAGTTTCATAAACTAAAAAAAATGCGAACCAAAACTAACCTGATTAATTTTAGTTCAGTTTTGGTCATGGTAGAACCAAACTGAGAACTAAAAATTTTGGTTTTGATTCAATTCGGTAAACTGAACCTGCATCCCAAGTTGATGCATGGCTGCAAATTGGTTTGGTTAAGCGGGCGGTTCAAGTGACCTAATCCACTGCCACAGACAGGGCCAGCCCTGGACCAAGGCCAGTCAGGCAAGAGCCTTGGGCCCTCGATTTTTAGGAGCCCCCAAATCCTCTTTGCCCATTAAAAAATAGGATTTTTTTTTTTTATAAAGCTAAAGGGCCCCGAATTTGGTTATCTTACTCTTACCCGATACCAATTTTTGTGTCTTTTCGAGCTAAAATTTTGTTTAGAATTTCCATCATTTTCATCACAGTAATTAATTATTTTCTTTAAACGTTTATTTGACTGTTTGCACTCACACGTTTTCTAAAAGCTCCCACGTGTGTAACCCCATAAAACTCGTTGATCGGGTCAGATCAGAGTCCGATGGAGATTTTTTTTAACCTCAATCTTTCACACAAGGGATCTTGAGACCATATACCACCTATCAGACGATCAGTTTTTGATTCCACATGTCACATATGACATTTCCCCCAAAAGTACACCTTGTGTGCAATGGCACACATCACGCTCAAACGTGATTGTAGGGTTATGTTTTGGGAATGTGACATGTGGAATAAAAGTAACCATATGATAGGTGGGAGACATAGTCTTAAGATCCATTGTGTGGAAGATCAAGGTGAAACACAATCTCCATCTTCTAATCCGACTCAATCAATGAGTTTTAAGAGGATTAGGAAAATCCTTTTTCTACGTAAGTTCAAATCAAAATCTCCATGAAGATTTGACCGCTCAAATGGTCATATGTATAAGTCTTGTTCTATTAACTTTTAGTTAAAAAGTAAAGATTTGACCAAATACTAATTGATCTGTTGGATTGGTGCATGTATAAATAAAAGTGAACCTTGTTCTGTAGAATCTATAAAAGACAATCGGAATCAGGATCGATTTAGGACCATTTGTTGTATTTATAGTTTCATCATCATCATCATCACCATCACCATCATCATCATTACCATAATAATTTTATCTCATCTATTTGGAGTCGGCTTTTAGGGAATTAACATGATCTTTTTATAACCGCCTATCAACATGATACCAACCCCCTCTTTTCTCATTCGGGATTGGGATCAACAATTGCCTCATAAAATTGTTTAAAGGCTATTTGATTCGAGAAGAGAAAGCGTATGATAGATGACTTCCTTCAACATTTTCTTTTAAAATTTCTTACACAATCTGAATTTTTTTAGTATTGCATTTTCTTTTTGTTATTGTATTTTCCTTTAATATTTACTTGTATTAAATTTTTAGTTACATTTTCAAATTATATATATAGTAAAATAGAATATGAGTACTATTTTATGAGAGTCATTACTTGCACACGCTTTTCTAGTGATTGCACCAGATTGCACCAAATTTAAAAGAAATATTTGCAAGTTTGGTGACCTCTACTATGTGAAAACACCATCTAAGTCGTTTGATTTGAAGGCCATGATTTAAATATATCAATTGCAAAAGATTACAACAAAATATAATATTTATCATTAGAATAAATGGAGTCAAAGGCTATTATATAATTCAGCAATTGATTACAATAGATCATAGATCATATGACAAGTATTGTGTTTTGCTCCAATTTTATGCCCCAGAGATCTATTGATCATAAGCTTCAAATCAGACAGCCCATATTGCAAGTTAACATATCACATGTCCCTAAAATACCAAGTCTTTCTTTAAATTTGGTGCAATGACTTGAAAAATGTGTGCAAGTACTGGCTCCCTTATTTTATTTGTCAAAAAAATATGTAACAAATTTTTTATATATTATAAAGTAATATGAAACAGGAGCCCCATTTTAGGAACTCGCCTTGAGCCCCCAAAATGTCAAGGCCGCCCTGGCCATAGATTCACTTTAGTTCCGAAATTCTTACCCATCGTACTAGGCTGAATTGGAAATCTCGGCCCGTTTAATTAACACTAACAGGTTAGGTTCTGGTCTACCTTCTACCCTAACCCAACCAGCCCAAAGTGACCCGAGCTTTTGCTCTTTGGATCAGGTTTGGGTTAAAGGTATAGATCATACTTCGGTTTGGATTACCCGACCGATTCACAGCCTTAAGTACGCAACAGTCAGAGGCTTTATATGTGCCGATATATTACATGGCATTGCTCCCCGATATTTTCTAGATAAATGTTTGGTCTGATCCATGGCATTGGCCAGTACGTTACATTTGGATGATTTTGAAATGTAAAAAGCGGATTAGTTAATATTTTATTGTTTTCATAAGAAGCATACTGTACTTTTAATAAAAAATAGTGCTAAGTGAAAAAAATTATACTTTGTAGTCTATTAATTTTATATAAAGATGCAAATTCAATGCTCGACACTTATTTATTTATTTATAATAATAATAATTATTATTATTACTATTTCGACGTGAGGTTTTCCACTTTGCACTTGGACTAATCCCTATCAAGTTTAAAGTCTTACTCCTGACACCATTATTTCACGATTTATGCACACCTACTACGAGGGTTGCAATAGAGTCGAGCTAGCTCGACAGCTCGGCTCGACTCGAGAGCTTTTGCTCCCTTAAGATCGGCTCATAAGCTAGAGCAGAGCTTTTTATTTAAAGCTCGATTGAAGTAAAGCCGAGCTAGAGCTGAGCTAGTAAAGCTCGACTCGGCTTCATTAATAGTATATAATATTTCTATATGATAAAATATATTATATATAATTTTGAAAGTTTTTTTTTGTTCCCCTTATAATAAGGTTCATCTAAAGGTAGTATAATGGATAAATATGTAATCAATAGATGATCCTTATGATCCTCCATTGAAGTTTGTGTTTTTTTTCTCCTTCACTCTAGCTCTCTCTAGCTTTCTCTCTGTGCAACTATTAAAGTTTTTTCTCACTTGTTTCAATGAACAATCACTAATATGATAATTAATCAATCAATCAACACTTGTAATCAACACCTATGCTCTTAATCAATATTTAGCACATTAAATTTAAACACCTTTTTTACTTTTCAAAATATAAACACTTTTTTCACCAATCGATCCATTAAATCCAAAAGGACTAAGGGATTAAGATATTAAGACTTTCATTTATAAATTTTATTAAATCTTCCATCTATTAAAAAAAAAAGGATAAAATGATTGTATCAAAAAAAAAAAAAGATATTGTTTAAAATGACATTAGAAAAAAAATTATAATAAAACTTATTTAGCTCGAAATTCGATTCGGCCTGACTCGAGCTCGATAAAGCCAAGCTAGAGCTCAGACTTTTTAGGCTCGAAGGGTATAGAACCAAATTTCAGCTCGGCTTGTATAAGATAAAGCCGAGCTAGAGCTGACCCAAGCTCGGGCTCAACACTAGTAGACCCGAATACCGGAAGGGGAGCCATTTTGAATCTATGACCTACTGTAACAGTACAAATTTAGTTGGTTAGTTCAGATAAATCCTCTCGTACCATACATTTTTCTTGTAATTTTTCCGATCTATGAATTATGACACTAGCACTCCTGATACCTATTTATTGCTTGGAAAAAACTCAACAATCGAATAAATTCACTGCTTTATTAAATAATAGCCATAAAAGTGGATTTGACACAATCTGTTGACTGTGCATAATGTAAAATAGTCCATAAAGAAGATTTTTATACTCATAGTTTACAGTAAACTAAACAATCACTACAATAAATAAGGTTATTAGCAGCACAAAAAATTTGTTATTTCAATAGCGATAGAATTAGTAGGCACAATTTTTTATAGTCTTATTTTTTATAGTGAACCATTTTACAGTAAAGTAAAATCGTACATTGTATAAGTAAAAAACTATACTCTTTTACCTGTAAAATAAATTTTACAAGAATGGCATTAGGATGAGTTAAACATGCCCAAAGTTTAGCTAATATGATATTCATATATAGAAGTTAAAACCCTTGAAAAATTAAATTATTATAAAGAAGAGGCAACAAACAAATTGAAACCTTTTGAAGCATGAAGAGAAGACCCACTAATCAAATCAAGGAACTCAATTAGTTAATTTGATCCCCTGGCTCACGATATAGCATATTACTTACCATAAAAAACCATATGAACATAAGTGGAATATAGTTAGTGGAAGGAGAGGTTTTTTACAAGGAAGCATGGATTAGATAGATGACATTTTCTAGCTCTTATCACATTTGAATAGGCATTTGTTCCATATTCACCAAATGAATTGCTACTTGGGTTACGCTATTGTAATCAGCACCATCACAGTAGCAGCGTGGTGGCACCACCATCCCTACATTGAAAAACAGGTTTCTGTCCAATTAGGTGGACGAAATGCAGCGATCGAGAAACGGGATGCCATTATTTTATATTGGTGGGGTGCACAAATACAGAATCATTGCTTTTTAAATAAGAGGCCTCGAGCACTATATCTAGTCGCACACCAATTAATGAAAACTAATAAGAATAAATTTTGTTTTGGCCTGGCAACTAATGATCCAAAACATCTATTATTTAGCAAATAGTATGTTTATAGCATCATTTAATTTGTTTGCACATAAACTTTACTTTGTTATTTTTTCTTCTTCTTTTGATTGGATAAAATTTTCCCAAATACACACCAACTTTTGCTATTTACACACCAATTAATTTTTGTTTTTATGTGTGGGAGAAGTAAAAAGCAGGGTGCGCATGGCAGGCCTCTTAAATAATTGGAAAGAATATATAACAACAATAACCATAACGTCTCGGCATGCAAGATGGGTGGAATAATAGCTGGACATCATTCTTTATTCTACACAACTAGAAATAAGATACTACTAATTATATACTATTTGAAAGTAGCACTAGATTTCATGCACGAACAAGACCCTTATGGCATTAGCATATAGAATCGTGTGCACCCACCAAGCTCTCTCTCTCTCTTAATGCTTTCTCTCTCTATATATATGGTCCACAGTGGTGAACAAGTATCGTGCCCCAACTTTCTCTCAGTTCTACTAAGTGTTTGAAACCTTAACTTAGGCACTTTTGAACTTACAAATAGTTTTTGAAAGACAAAATGATAGGGTGGGAGGATGTTTATAAGGTAGTGGTGGCTGTGATGCCACTCAATGTTGCACTGTGCCTAGGTTATGGCTCAGTGAGGTGGTGGAAATTATTCACCCCGGAGCAGTGTCTGGCCGTTAACCGTTTCGTGTCGTTCTTCACTCTCCCTCTCTTCACCTTTGAGTTCACGGCACATACGGATCCGTTCAAGATGAACTATCGATTCATCGGGGCGGACGCGATCTCGAAATTTATAATTGTGATAGTGCTAGCCGCTTGGGCCAAGTGTAGTAGCAAAGGAAGCTATTGTTGGTCTATAACAACCTTCTCTTTGTCTACTCTCACTAATAGTTTGGTTGTGGGCGTCCCCATGTTGAAGGCCATGTATGGTCCTATGGCTGTGGACCTTGTTGTACAGGCTTCAGTGGTACAAGGTATCATATGGTTAACTATACTTTTGTTTGTGCTGGAGTTACGGAAGGTTAGAGACCATTTGGGGATGGAGGTGGAGCCCACGAAGGATGTAGAAGGTCACGAGAGTGCGATCGTGGCACATAGACCTTCGTTTTGGTCTCTAATGAAGACCGTTTGGCTAAAGCTTGCTCTTAATCCTAACTCTTACGCGTGTATCGTCGGTGTCGTGTGGGCTTTTCTCTCGAATCGGTAAGAAATTTTTTTATATGGATCATCATATTAGCAAAACCCATATGTAATTGGAAAATTATAAATGGAGGATAGATTTGTTGAGGATAAAGTGCATGCAGCTGATGTGGTGCGACATGAATGATTGCACCAACCTGCATTAATTTAGCCCTACCACACTTGCAGCTAATTGCGTTGCGCCACATCAACCGTCCACACTTTATCTGCATAAAATTTATCCTCCATATAACACTGTCCTATGTAATTAGTGCTAAATTTCATGTTAATTAATGATTGATACAAATAGAGAATCTGGTCAATCTACTTTGATCATATGAGAAAACCCTATATATAGTCATGCCTCTATCTCATTTTTCAGTGATTCATACAGCGCTTGTTATATGTCAATAGGTGGAATTTTGAAATGCCAAGTATCATGGAGGGCTCGATATTGATTATGTCAAAGGCAGGGACCGGCACAGCCATGTTTAGTATGGGTGGGGGGTTCTTCATGATCCATTTTTTTTATCCAAGTTTAACAATAATTAGATGGGTACCTCTATTTGCGCCTACCAAATTAATGGTGGTGGCCTACACTACAAACTTTGACCATATTGAATCACATGATAGTGATCATTATTTATTTCAATCTTCCACAAATGATTCTTAAGACCATCGTCTGATTTAATGCGATCAACAATTTTTAGTGTAGATGCCTATCAGTAATCTAGTAGGCGCGAATAGAGGTATCCTTAGTAAATTTCTGACAAATTGGGCTTTCGTGTCTTCAGGATTGTTCATGGCATTGCAGGAAAAGTTAATCGCCTGTGGCCCGAGCCTCACCATATTCGGCATGGTGTTGAAGTTTATTGCGGGACCTGTCGCGATGGCGATTGGATGCATTGCTGTTGGTCTACATGGCGATGTCTTGCGTGTTGCCATCATTCAGGTCACTTATAATTAGATACGATACTTTTACTATTATATGAGAGGAGTGATATCACAATTAGTTTTATTTTATAATGACCAAAACACCCTTATGTCTAAAATTATTATATATCAGTTAATGGTAAGTGTAATTATTTAAAATTTTATGAGGATATTTTTAAAATGCCAATCTAGGATTTACCCAAAAAACAAAAAAAGCATCATGATGCAGAGGTTGCTAGCACCTACTTTTCAGATGTTAGGGATCCACTTATACAAAACAAAACGGCCTTAAGCTCTCGTGAAGTCATGTATTAATATAGTGGGCCGAGGCGTGGCCTCAAAATAATTATAAAATGAATAAATGGTTTATGGTTAACTATAAATTGTGCAAATTAAGAATAATATACTTTTACTCCACATGGCACATATTGTTGGTATATGGTCATGGTAACTTTAGGCACAATGATATTATAGAGACAATCTCGAGTAAATCACCATAATATCGATAATAAATTATTGTTATCATTTTTATACATAAATTGATTTTATAATATATTATATTAATTGATATTTATTTTAAATATATATTTGAAAATAAATCTTTGTAAAACTGTAATTGGGTTTATTGCATATTGATCACAATATTAAGATTAGTCGTTTCTCCGATTGAATGCGCACAAATTCGAACGTTGAATTTTTGGCTATAAATTGAGGCTTTTTGTGTCATGAGCAAAACACCGAAAAGAAAAAAGAAATCGTTCGTTGAGAAATAACGGTTATTCGATCGGCGATCACCAGCTTCGTAGCATCGCCCTTTTGATCTTGCGATCAACCGTATTTCGATTTATACCTTTACATGTTTTGAGAGATAGCTGCACTTAAAAACTACTTTATGCCCAAAAATTATATATAGTGAAGATTTGAATAATCTGATTTGTACACTTTAATATAAATATTTGTGTATATTTTCTAAACAGTTCATTAAAATTATACAAATATATTAATGGTTTGAAAATTAGAAGCAAAGGTACCAGTCCAGTGGAACCGGGTTGGACTAATTTCGAACCAACAAAAACTAATATATATATATATATATATATATATATATATATATATATATATATATATCAATTTTAACTCAACAACTGTGCTTGAACTCATGGTATAAAAAATCGGCCGATATCGATATGTATTGGTTTCTCGGTAAATTGATACGTATTGGTATCTTAACTGGGTATCGGTACCGGCCAATACGGTATCGGTTTCGGCCGATACCTCTATTTTCTTTTTTTTTTCTTTTTCTTTTTAAAAAAGGCCGATACGTATCGCCCGAGTTGTATCGGTCCTCCATGAACCGATATCCGAGTTCGATACTGATTTGGACACCTTGCTTGAAGTTATTTTTGAGTCTTTTCTCCTAAAAGTACAAACCTTTCGCACTATTTTGCAAAATTAATAATGCAAAACCTAAAATTGATATTAAAAGTGAACTGCATCGGTTCACATTCAACCGAATGGATCGGCGGATTTTTAATAAAAACAGCTGGTCCAGCGATTCAATCCTCAATAATCGTCAAATTTGTTTTATGGTCAAATCACTTTTCAATCTACTCGATCGAGCCAAATTTGTTTTTCCTGAGATATGTATTGATGATGAGCTCTAAGTTGCACCATTAAGCGTCAATGGCTTTTGACCAATATTTAAACATGATTTATTTTTATATCTTACACCATTAAATTGGACATTTTCATCTTACACCATTAAAGTATGATTTACTATTTATGTTGTGGCACACATCTGCTAAAAAAATTTCAAGTGACAATCCATTATTAGCCGGAGAATCATGCCTATGATTGATAAACTTTAATATCCACCATTAAGACCTAAGACCAAGGGTTAGTATTAGAGTGCACGTAAAGGACGGTTCAGATCTCTCAAAAAGTGTGGTTTTCAGGCAAGTTGCCCTTCAATGCATGATGAATCACTTTGACAGTATGATTACCCCATCTTTAAAAAGTGTGATTTTCTGGCCTGTTATGGCCTCCATATGTGCATTGTGGATCATCATCTAAGACAAGGTATTAAAATAGGTATCAGTCTCTGGTATTGGTTTGCCCGAGGCCGATACGAATCAGCCGATAAGTTTGACCGATACCGATACCAATACTTATCGGCCAATTAAAAAAAAAAAACTAAAATCTCCGTCGAAACCGAGAAGTATTGGCCGAAACCCGATACATATCGGTTTGGCCGAAAACCAATACGTATTGGTATCTACCGATTTTTGATACCTTGAATTCTAAGGTGGCCTACTGGGCCGAAATTGTAAATTGGTAAGACGTTTAAGACCAAGTGTTACTACCACACCCATTTTTGTTACTATTACCCCACTTAAACAAAGGAAATACCGTTGACTACTTTGAACATGAGAATAACAATTTTTTTTTGTCCCAATCTTCTACACAAGATGTTGAGATTAGGGACTTACCATCATACAGTCACATGCTGATTCTATGTGGCACACATCCCAAAAAGTGGACAATCACAGTAGCATCAACATGTGACCGTTTGATGGTAGGCCCATAATCTCAAAATTTGTCGTGCGAAAGATTGGGACCAAACATGATATACATAGTCTTATTGAAAGCAGTCAATAATATTCCCTTTGTTTAAGTGTTGTGCCGGGAATGAAAATGGGTGTGGCAGTAACACTACTCTTTATTAACTAGGCTTCAATATCGGACCCTAAAATTGAAGCCCAATTAATAACTCATGCATGAACACCCAGATGCAACATAGTGAGAGAGAGAGAGAGAGAGAGAGAGAGTATGCGGATATGACATGGGTGGTGAATATTTATTTGTGCAGGCAGCGTTGCCACAGTCAATCACCTCCTTCATCTATGCCCGAGAATACGGATTGCATGCAGATGTTCTTAGTACTGCGTAAGTTGCTCTAACCTATTTTTTCACTAAAATATTAACATTATGGGTACCTCTATTTACTAATCAAGGTTCTTCCTTCTCAACCCGAGTTTCATATTCTTGAGCCGATGTCTGCTTTGAACCACACGATGAAGATAATTATTTGCCTCAATTTTTTACTAAATGTATCTTTACATCATGGGCGAATCATTAAACAACCAGATTTTGATTCTATGTGACACACATCCCAAAATATGAATATGATCATAGGTATATATCATGCATGATTCATGGATTACTTTTCGAGATGTATGCGATGTGAATACATCTCAAGGTTTTAATTCAGAAGTGAACATGATTATGGCCCATTGGGTATACTCAAGATTCTTCCTTCTCAACTAAAGTTTCACATGCTTAAATCAATGACTACTTTGAATTGAATGATGGAGATAATTTGCGTCCAAGTCTTCGACACACTAGATCTTGAGATCATGATCCTACTATCAGACGATCAAATTTTAATTTCACGTGGCACACATCCTGAAAAGTAATTCAGGAACCCGGATTGATGTATGCCCTATGAACATGTTTAAATTTTTGGCATGTGTGCCACATGAAATCCAAATATGACTCTCTGGCAGTAGACCCATTATCTCAAGACATGTCCCAAAATGAACGAAAAAAATGTCCATAGTTTAATCAAAAGTATTCAACCATTTAAGTACATGAAACTCTAGTTACGAAGGAAGAATTTTTATTATTTTAGAAGGAAGAATCTTAATTATAAATAGTCACAAAATGCGATGAATAATTGAAAAAAATCATGAATAATTCACAATTTTCGGATTGTGCGAATTAAACACGAATAATTTGTGATTTTTCAAAAGTTTGTGCATTCAAAAGTTTCAAATTTGGATTTTTTGTAAATAACCCCCTATGTTATGCTTAAATTGTATAAAACCCCTTGAGTTATGCCTATTTACACTTTCCCCCCTACTTTTATGTTTCCTTTATAAATAGCTCTTGCCATTAAATGGCAGTTAATTAGGTGTCATTTTTTTAATTAAATGACTTCTTTGCCCTTACTTAACATTATATACAAAAAGACCATTGTATTTTTTTCAACTTTGGCCGCATTTTAAATGGTGGAAACGTATCGGATCTTGCCCAAATTTTTTGGGTGGAATATGATTGATCTCCTATAAGTTGCCCTGTTACCTGATTTTCGATTTGGATGTCCATGACGCTCGCTTGACTCGTGGGTAGCACTAAAATGCTACTCCCGTTTGTACCATCCCGACCCTATTATTGTTACGAACCAATTGGGTATCATGGAAATCCAAATTGAAAATCAGGTAACAAGGCAACTTAGAGGAGATCAATCATGTTTCACCCAAAAAATTTGGGCAAGATCCGATGCTTATCCATCGTTTAAAATGCGGTCAAAATTGAGAAAAACATAATAGCTTATATATAATATTAAGTAAGTGCAAATGCGTCATTTAATTGAAGAAATGACGCCTAATTAATTGTCACACTTAATGGCAGAAGAGTGATTGTAAAGGAAACATAAAAGTAGGGGGTGTAATGTAAATAGATATAACTCAGGGGGTTTTATGCAATTTCAACATAATATAGGGGGGTATTTGCAAAAAACCCTTCAAATTTTGACCTAGCTGAATATTATCAAACCCTGACTTGGTGACTGTAGGTCCAAGTGATCTATGATTCATCCCTACTTACCTAGTTTGTGTGATGTGTGGGTGTTGCATGTGCCCTGAGACTTAGTTGGGTTATCGAAGAGACTGGGATGCCCCTCATAAAATAAAATATAAATATAAAAATATTATGAAATGGATCTAATATTATTAAGCATTCTATTTGCAGGGTAATATTCGGGATGCTGGTTTCTTTGCCGGTGCTGATTGGATACTATATTGTTCTAGGATTTTTGAGTTGAAATCTCAACGTATTATCATTTAGATTTGTTGGCAATGGAGTTTTGATCTCCATTTAATAATGCTAAGTACAAGAAAAATTAGACTTGCTCTTATTCATCCTTTTCATGCCTTTTTTAGTAAAAATGTAAATCAAACATATCAACTTAATTGGTTTTTTTATTTATAATTTTATCAACTTAATTGTTGGGGTTGCAACTTAATCTTTGCCTTTTCTTCTACTATCACAGCCAATGATCTCTGCGAAGCCGCCACGTTACCTCACTTCCTCTTCCTATCGGTCTGCCATTGATGGAGGCTGATCGTTGAGATAGAGAATGGTCCCTCTCAACTAATCTTCTATCTTTCATAATTAATCAAGAAAAGTGAGTGAAGGCATATCATATAAGACAACTTCTTACCTAGGCTCCTCGAGATATGTGTGGTCAACGGATCTAACCCAATTTTAATGAAAAACTCAAACATAAGTTATGATGTTGACCACAAAGCTCCAACCAAAAAACCTCAGTTTTAATCTTTCGCATCTACCTTTATTTTAATGGTTGTTGAATGTTTCATTTTTCATTACCGAAGTATGGGTAGTTTCAGTCCTTTTCTTGAGGGTGTAGACGTTTTTTGGATGCTGATCAATATCATGAATATTTGACTTTTACGGATTTTGAATATAACTAAATAAATAGTTCTGCCTACATATCAGTTAGGGTTCTTCCACTGGAAATCTATCTAAAATTAATGTTTTCGAGAGTGAGATTTTGATAGGATTAAATGGATAAACTCGATAGATGACACTGAGTATCAATCCCTAAATTTAAACTTCATTAGTATAATTCTGGAGGCACCAATGCTTGATGGGATGGTAAAAGGCTTATGTTGTAATGCATGAAAACGCGGGTTTGAATTCAGAGAGCAGCCACTTCATGCATAAAAAAATCAGGGTTATGTTTATATCCCATCCACCCTTCCCAACAGCACTTACATACAAGACCAACACTCGGTAATGGCCTTTTTAAATTAATAATATGCCCGGATAGAAGTCACAATGTCTAACTTTCGACCTGCCGGCTAGTGCTATTTGGGCTGGGACCGAAACTGATTTCTGTGCACGGACTTAAAAGTTGTGATGCTTGGGCCTGAAACCTAAAAGCCCATATCGACATTCTCTAATTAATGGCCAACCCGGCCCATCCACAGCCTCATTTTAAGGGCAACAAATCGAAACAGCTATAATCTTAGCTTCATTAAGAGAGAGATTACCTTTACACTCACCTCATTTTCACTTATGGCTCTTAACTTGGCTAAGTTGATATAAATATTTTTTTGATAAATCGCAAGTTGGTATAACTATTACCCACCAAGGTTGGCGCCGCGATAAGAGGATGCTCTAGGCATCCCTTAGGGATTAGTCCAACAAGGTGAAACCAATATCGAGCACCTGGTTTTAAAACTATTAGATACAAAAATTTTGATAGTGGATCCAGTCTTATTAACATTTTTGCTTCCCTTGCCATTTATGACCCTTCATTTCTTGTCAAACTTAGAGAGATGCACAGATATTTATGCGAACTAATAAGTGAAAGTATGTTTTGACCTTTTTGGTGGGTGGAGATTGAAGGACTTACTATTTGGGCTGTTCACTTAGTCCCGACTCTAGGACCTTATCCCGGCCCTAAATATTTTTGGACCTGACCGTCATTTAAATACAAAATGATCCAATTTGTGTTTAATTGCTTTTACACCATCAATAGTTTAAGATGTGGGTAATTCGTAGCAGTGATCGATCATAGATTGAAGTGCACTAGGCCCAAAAAGTAATATTTTAGGGAGATTTAAATCATCCAATCTGTTGACTATAATATGAACTGTTGTTTTTAGTTTTAGTGGCTCATATTGAGTTCATCAGCGAAGATGGTTGAGATTCACTTATAAACATGTTTCTTTGGGCTGAGATATGTTCCAATGACGGATTGTCATCTGGACAATTTAGATTGGCCATAGATGTGATACATAGCATAATGATTTATGACATTTCAATGGTGTGAGAACAGAGTTTTATTTTAATGGTGTAAGATCAATTGAACACCATTTTACTTTTTAAATGTTTCAAGAGCCATAATCCCAATCGGGAAATGCACAGCTTTTTATGACCGTCTAAATCAATGAAAGTACAATTTTTAACTTCACTGATTTGGCACTCAAAAACATCAACGCATTTTCTTTTCAAAAAAAAAAAAACATCAACGCATTTCCAACTTAGATAGATTCAAGGATCATGAAGCCTGTGTAAAGAGACTTTTGATGGGATCTGATGGCTAAAAATCGTTTTATAATCAAACTACTAATGTAACAACCATTTTGTCATGTGTAACCAATAATTTTCAGAACATCTCAACCGGTTAATAGTTGAACAATTGAGGCCTGAAATGCCTCTATCCAAAGCAAACTGATTGCGTATATCAACCCCCCATTCATCCATTGTAAATTTCAGAAATTTGAACGTTTTCTCTTCAGAACTGGAATAGAATAATACCGACACCCAGTTTAACTGTGTCTTCGGAGAAGCTCTGCAATGATCCCGCCAAGTTCTTCTCCACAATCCTCCTGGGCATGATGCCCTGCCTGCCAAACCCGCAAGATAAATGCAGTTAGTATCCATTTGTATTGTTGCTAAATCACCTTCAAAATATTTAAGAAATTTAGTGACCAAGTCTAGCTACAGGAATAAAACGGCTCTGGAGATATACTCAAAGAGGGGTAAATTTCAGCAATCTCGGGAAAAGAAAAAAAGGGAAATTTTCAAAAAATTAAAAATATTAGTAATTATAAAAATAAAAAAAACATGTTATGTTGTGACCAAACATGGTTTCAAAAGGATAAATGCATTTTTTTTTAGAAAAAAAGGGGAATTTTTTGAAAAAGCCTTATTTTGCATTTTTTTTTCTATTATTCCCAAAAAATGCATTTTAAACACGTCTTTTCTGAAAAATCGCGCTTTTGGTCACTATAGCTAAGACCTTCTAAGATGCAGTTTGGGAGAGGTGGCAATGTCAAGATAAGGTATTGGATCAAAGGTTAAAAATCTCAGCTCACGCACCATACCAACCACAACAGTGGTATATGCTGGAAAACCAACTAGTATTTTCTAGTATATACTGGTAATCTCAGATTTAGAATAAATAAAAACACACATTGGGAAAATCTTTAAATACTATTAAAAGGAAGAATTTGGGAGATACAGAGGATTTAAAAACACATGTAGAGGAGATTTGAGGGGTTTAACGAAAATGAAATAGGCGAGATAATGAAATACTTTTAAATCACAAATTACCAGATATTGAAAATATAAAATATGGATCTAAAATATGGATTTAAAATGAGATTTGAGGGAGATTTAAAACAGGTCATACATACCGGTGAATCTCGAAAATACTGGATTATACTTGTCGGCGTTTCTGTAGCGACCCTAAAATTTCAAAGGTCGACTGATTGACTAGTTGACCATTGGAAAAGCTTGACCAACTTAAGCAGCCCGACCTTAGTCAAACCTTTGACCTGGCTCTCAATGTAGCCTGAGACCGATCATTGGTAATGATTAATATAGTTTCTTCTAGAAACCCCGCATGCACATAAATACTGTTGAAGTTCAGTCCCATATCAGGCAGCCCTATAGCCTTGACTCTCCCTTATAATATCGTCGGCCACTCCACTCATTGCCAGTTGGTTTTGAGATGGATACCCAAATTTATCATGGTATCAGAGCAGGCACATCACTTAGTTCAATTGTCCACATGATTTGGCTCAATCAGGCCAACACTTGCGGGGCGTGTTGAAGTTTAGTCCCATATCGGGTAGCCTTGACTCTCCCTGACAATATCCTGGGCCACTCCAGTCCACTCATTGCCAATTGGTTTTGATATGGATGCCCAAATTTATCAAATACCCTTTTGTGTGTGGGGTCCACACATAATCCAACCCACACTCTCCTCTCTCTCTTGTTTCTCTCTACATAATTTCTCTTATAAAAAAGGATAAATAACTCTTGTGAATTCAATTATATGTTATTAGTATCTTTTATATATATTGGATGGGTGTTTTGTGTGTGCGCATATATTTGGGATCTGTTTCGCGAGTCCTATTTTTTCACTCATTTCTTTTATCATTGCTAAGTTCCCTCTACCTTGACAGTCCTTAATGTTCCTTCTCACGTCTTCACTCCAGGTAATTATTGGTCTCCGTTGAACAGGTCCAAACGACCTAAAACAAACCTTTTTAGGTTCCACTCTCAAAGTTCTCATGCAATTGTTCCCAATTTTATCCTTTCTTGTTACTCTAGACATCCATCTCTATATATCTTGGCTGCATGCACTCTTATCTTCTTTTCGTTTTTTCGTATATGGCAGGACAACCAATTTCTAATAAAAGCATCCCCTAATCTGAGTGGAACAAGGGTCACACAATTCCCCACTTGCTTGCCTCCATTTCAGCCGACCTGTATTAGTACTATTTGAAATGACCTCTGGCTGCAGAAAATTGAAATAGTAAATTCTGCAACCCAAGAGGGGCATCCAAATTGTCTTTTGTGGAAGTTATCAATTAGGCAACTTCCATTGAGGTTCTAATTGGGAGTTCTCAAATTTTGAGAACTCACCCATTATAGATTGAGAGAGTAAACTCGGAGAATTTCTCAGTCTCTCTTCGGTGTTCTCTCCTCACCAAGGAACTGAAGACCCAACCTCCCTCTAATATCTTTTCTCCTTTGGTGCCTAAGCCACCCCTCTCTCTCTCTCTCTCTCTCTCTCTCTCTCTCTCTCTCTCACACACACACATACACACATACATATTGCACTGCCCAGTGCACCAGTGCAAAGCCAAACAGAACCCACATTCCTATGTCAAACTGTTGAAAAGGATGAAGAAGTAGAGAAGGAATCATTGATAATTGTCTTGGAGCCCAATTCATTCCCTAAAAAACAACACAAACACGTGCCGGCGACCCCCAACGAATGAGTGCACTTCTAATCCCTCTCAACCTCCTCTGAAATCAATAAAACTTCATGAAAAGTTCGTTTAGTTTGAGAAAAATAGAGAGATAAGAAAGATTGGAAAACATTTTATGAATCTCAGGGCCACTGTCGTCAAACCTTTGGGCTAGATATCGAGGTATTTCACGAGGACCTCGGGGGAGGCCCATCAAAGGCTCGAGACATGTGAGAGGGAAAACGCCCACACATGCCTCAAAGCAGCACCCAACTACTCGAGTGCTGCCCGGTAACAACGTTGGACGCTGCAGTCCCCACGTAGGATGTGTGTTGGGGCTGAAAGGCAACAACCCATCAGGCTTTTAATTTAAATGTGTTGAGTGGCAGATTCACCCCCTGTTAGATACAGTTGTCAAATAAGATTTGTCGGGGGTCTGATCACAGACCCTCCTAATTCTGAAAGCACTTTTGATTAGTCAGATCTGATCATTTGAGCTACATTTTATCAACTTAAAATATTATTTTAATATATATGTGATGCTTTCTTGTGCCTCTGCGCAAACACACAGGAAAACGGTGTACATCTGAGTCATGCACTGATCCTAATTTATTTTCACTCTTCTATGTATCTGCAAAGGGGGATCTCCCATCAGATGCACGGAAAACAGGGTTATAGTTCAAAATCACCTGCTGCCCAAGACATATCATCACAATTGATTGCCATTTATATGGGGATCTGTGCAATTTTGGACCTCATTCCAACATTGACTCCTCTGTTTTATGGACTTGATACTTCCAGCGCAGTGAATCGCTTGGAAAGTGCAGCAATTTCACGATGTGACCTCGCCTCATTGTGATTTTCCCCCGACTAAATTGAGGGACTTCCAGACCAAATATCGAGCATGGACCCTTGTCCATTTCCAGTGCTCCACGCACTCAGTGAATCCAATCGATCCCTACATGTGTGAAAATTAAGGTCCCTTTATAACGTAAAACTTGGTTGCAATCTTTGACCATTGTTTTCATGCACCTAAACGTCCTAACCATGTATCAGCCAAAACTGAGACCCTAGGTAATTTGCTGAGAAGAACACATCGGTTGCTGATCAACTAGATCCTTGCCCGATTTACCCAAATAAGTGTGTAGCCTTGATTTACGAAGCGACACTTCAATCACTTATACGGGAGTCATTTCTTGACACAGTCCAGCATATGAATGTTTAATTTCGATCGATTCAATGCACACTACGATACGACTATATTCACTATACATGAAAGTTTTGTCCCTTATGTCATGATCTACTTCAGTATTGTGCATTACTTATTTTTATTTCAAAATGTCAAAACTTGAGTGAATTGCTTTGGTTTGTTTTCAAGTAGTAGAACTCTCAGATTTACTAGCATGTATGACACCAATAATAGTTCGATGGGGTCATCTATTTATCCACAAAGTTATTCATATAACTTAGACCACCTAAACATACAATCACATTATATTGGAGCATTAGAGTAAAGAATGAGCCAGCCACTTAATAGTACATCTGAACATTGGCCACATCGTATTAGGAAGACCACGAGAATGAGTGTGAGACTGCCAGATTTTACACACCGCACAAGAATGATGCGAAGACTTCACATTCAAGTATCCGATGATGGAATCATAAACATTGGATCAATTGAAGAGCTACAAGTTCTCTCTGTATCCATCCCCAAACACAAGAAACAGTTTTTTTTTAGATGTTATAAAATTGTTCGAATAGAATGCTTTCAATTTTAGCAACTGGATTAATATTACATGGATTTATTTTTTATGGCATGTGATAGATTGGTACCCATTGACGAGTTTACATATGTTGAATGAGATTAAATTGGTATTGACGAATTTATTATAAATGTAGAAAATTCAAGTCTGTCAGGTGAGCTAATGTTTAAACAAAAAAAATTTGGCTCATAATTTTATGGACTCACAATCACACTAAGGTAGCGGAAGACAAGTAAATCCTCTTACCACAGTGGAATGCGTGCTCAGTCATATGTTCTCGTGTAGGTGGAATTTTGGGTCATGACAATTTCCAAGATTTATAAAATTCTGGGCGATATATACCCGGTATGTTCATACGCGTATATAACGTCTCATCTGGTACCACTATATACCAGCCAGAAAATCTGTTATTTTCTGAGATTTTGAACCTTGACCACATCCGAAACATACAAAATACAAAGAAACAACATTGGGTGATGATGCAGTAGTTAATATGAACAAGGGCCGTTTTGAAATATGAAAATAAATCGCAGTTGTAACAACGAAACAGTTCCCCAAAGCAATATCCTACTCTGCCCAAACACGAACATTGTGGCTGCAGTTTGCATATCTAGAAATGAGATGAATTTTATATTATTCTACTTCTCCATGGTTGTGAATTTCTTTTTATATTTGGTTTTACATTTTAAGAATCCAAAGCAAGTCATAACTTCTTATGATAACGGCTGACTTTAGATAAGATGTTGAGCATTAAACAGCATCTGAAAACATATAAATTAAAATATGAGGTGTTTTATCTATTAGCAAGAAGGGTACCATTGGGAGCTCCACCAATTTATGGTTTAAACCCTTGCAGAAATCTTCAACACCATCAAAGCTCAACCAGCGGTCTCTTTGTCCCCAACATATTATCGTTGGGATTTTCCAATTCTTGCTGGATAGTATAGTCTTCATTTCTTCAACATAACCCTGCATTTTAAAGCAGGCAGGATAATAATATTAATAAGAAATGCAGTAGAATTATATCCCTGGTAGCACCAGATCTTTTTTCCAAACAAAAGAGAGAATGATTAAAGCCATCTGGAATGCCAACATGATATTAGGTAAGAAATCATAATGCAAAGTGAAGAGCAATATAATCAGCAGTACTGAAGAACATTAGTGATGGTTAACAATATGACCTCAATCAGAAACTCAAATTTATGAGGAGGAGGTTTGTATTAATGTTTCAAAATATAGAATGTGGGGAACATCTTTATATCCTACAGCAATTGTCAGATCCAACTGGTTGAACCTGATTTCGTGTTCACCTTGCAGCCATTGGATAAGAGAGAATCCTGACTACTACAGTTTCCAATTTTATGTAATCAAGATTCTTTCCTATCCAATGGCTGCAGATCTGGTTGATCATAAAAAATCATGTTCAACCAGTTGGACCTGACCATTGCCCTTATATCATACTATCTCATCCAAGAGATATGCCAATGTCAACTTGCTCGCTTTTTGGATGGTAATGCCAACTGCCCTCAAATCCCAACTTCTCTTCACCTTCAGCCGCCGCAAACTCCAATGAAGATGACATTCTAGAAAGGATCAGACATGATCTTATCATTTGTAACTTGGTGTTTTAAGAAAAACTTACAAGTGCAAGTTTGTGAATATATATATATATATATATCAGAAAGGACACACCAATCGTGAAATATAAAAGACAATATATTCCATCAATTATATGCCTGTTGTAACAACAAACAAACATGATATCATAAAGTAGAGTTGGACTAATACCCTATATGATGTTCTAATGATTAAAAGTAGAAATTAATAGTTTCTGTGAAAGAATAAGTGGTTCAGATGCACAGGAAAGAAAAGTTCACCTTCAGTTCCTTTTTCATGGACCTACTTATTGCTGTTAATGCAAACCCAGAAGAACCGGATGTTAGATATGGTCTTCTATAAACCATTGCATCCTCCTCTTTCATCATGTAAGGCCCACAGCTAGTCAAGGCTTTATCACTAGCTCTGAGAGGATCCTGAAGTGTCGCAAATCAGCATAAATTAAACGAGGTTGACCATCTTATCTTTCAAACCTGAAGTACGGAACAGTTTAATAAAAAAAATGTAGAAAAGCTTTCTAACCTGGGAAAAAATTTCACCTAACAAAAAATTGCTGAATAAGGACAATGTTGATGGCAGTTTTGCATGCTTGTCCATCAGCTTAGAGAAATGTAAGAAGAAACATGTCAGTAATCATTCATCTAAATATTAGAACAAATGATTCTAATTCTTTTAGCAAGCATAAACAGAAAGGTACCTCTGTTCGCGCCTACTCGCGCCTACAGATTTACTGAAAGCGCCTACGTCTAAAACCCGCTCAAACCCATTGACTGGTTCGAATTAGACGATGGAGATCGTTTTTCACTCCCATCTTCTGCACAATGGAACTTGAGACCATAAGCATACCATCAGACAGTCAGTTTTGATTCCACGTGGAACAGATCTAATACATCACACTCAAACGTGATTTTAGGGGCATTTTTTTAGATCTGTGCCACTTGGAATAAAAAAACTCACCATTTGATGGTAAGCTCGTGATCATTATGTGAAAGATTGGAGTAAAAAGCGATCTCCATCGCCTGATTTGAACCAGTCAATTGGTTTGAGTGGGTTTCAGACGTAGGAACTTTCAGTAAACCTGTAGGTGCAAACAGAGTTACCCTAAACAGGAACATAAGCAGCCACCCCATGAACGTAAAATGTCCAATGTACTCTGCACTGTTTAGTGCAGAAAATTGTGCATCTAGAAATATCAACAAAATGAAATCATTATTGTTTCCACGACAAATGAATGTATTCAAACCAACATCTATTAATTCATTAATTGCCAGTTTAACTTTGGCTTCAAAGAATCCTTACCGGAGGATTAACAAGTATGAGATGTTTCAACTTTTCTTGATGACAGCTAGCATATTTAACAACAACTGGAGCAAAGTAGCCCTGCAAAGTATTTTTAAGATCACATTCCCTTCTAGTAGTGTGAATTTCAAGCTGGTTAGATCATGCACATTTACCTAAGTGCTAGAATCTAGCAATGGTAGAAATTAAAGCATACCTGAACAACTATGGAAAGCTTATCTACAGCAAGTTCACTGATAAGAGATTCTAGGGATGACACATATTCTGTAAGCCACAAAAATGAATATACCAATTACACATGTTAAAGTCATTTGAAATGAAATAAATGGAAGTGAAAATGTACTCATTTTCCCCCCTTCTTCAGGCTTCTACATTAATTTACCATCCAAAGTGTAGTCAAAACCATATCTTGGTTGAGGTTTGTCAGAAAATCCGAAACCTGGGAAAAGAAAATCTCCCTAATTAGCAACAAAATATAATTAAAACAAAAGCATATGACATGGAAACACACCGACATGCAGCACGAAGTGTGTGTGCACAGAGGCATACCAAATACCTATTATTGACAGGTCAAGTTTACAAGGGAAATAGAAAATTTTCATTCAGTTGCTTCCAAAAAAATGATCCCAAACAAAAAAATTTATAAAGCTCAGGCCAAAAGTTCATTTTAGACACCAATAAGTCAAAGGAGAAATAATAACACTTCTCTCCAACCACTATTACCAAAACTGATGTTGTTTGCAATAAGACTGAAAAATAAAAACTTCTATGCAAGAAAGTTCGACAAGGATCAAGGTTTTTACAAAAATAACTGGCGTATGCGAACTTAAATTAAATATTATCCTGGAACCAAGTTTTGGGTATGTTCACAAATCTCAAACCATCAATCCATGGTATAACTTGGTGGAGAACAGTTGTACTCCATAGCCAAGCAATCAACCATGGACTGACTGTTTTGAGATTGGAAAATGGTTTTTGGTAGTTTACATATTGTTCCACATACAGCACACTTCTAGGCCACACGGGACATCTTTTAGGTAGTCTAAGTCATCAAAGTAGTAACCTCAATTCAAGTCTACTTTGGCCCTGAAATTACACTCGTTGGAAGATTTGAACCATCCGATCTATGCACTCTGTGAAGAGCAATAGGGACTCTCATGATAGTTCCCGTACATATTAGATTATCTTATGTTCCTTGTACAGTTTTTTTATTTATCCATTGCTTATGCATAGGTTCAAACTTGCCCATGGAAGGATTTGCTCATTCAAATAGAGATAACCCGTGTGATGAGGATCCCTCACTCTCACGTTTCATCCAAGTCTCTCTAGGATCTGTGCAGGAGTTTCTCAGATTATATGGTATCAGAGCCACGAGATTATACGATTATCATTACTCTCTAATGAAGGTGAGTGGATCCCTACTCTATTAACTGCTGCAGCTGTTTCTTAGGTCTTTGCTGTGGTTTCATCTATATTTTTATGTTCTTATATGTAACTTCAAGGCAGAAAATCAAATCTAATGAAATCCATTTAGGTCAGTTTCATCTTATTTCCTTATCCTCTTGTGCATCACAAGATCTCTTGTCATGGCTGGAGTCGAGAATGCTTTACGATTCTGTGTGATAGCGATTTGTGGCTTGTGCCATTGGTTTTGTTTTAATTTAAAAGGCTGAAAATTTCTTATTTAATGAGTTTTGTTTTATTGGATGATTGTGATATGAATTCATTTCTTTGAACATCTTTTGTGATGCAGTTGATTGCTTTCTTGAGAATTGTACTGGTTTTGGTGGTCTGCATTGCTTTCATAAGTAATACGTTTTTGGATCTTTTCTGAGTTTTCTTCATTGTTGTTGTCTCTTATTCCTGTTGGTTTTGAGATTGATACTACTCAAGCTATATCCGCTAAGTTAGTTGGATCGAATATTTTGTGTGAGCCTCACAACTACAGAAGTTTTTAAAGGGAGAGGTTTATTGATCACATTGAAAGCTCATCGCCTCTGAAGCAAGATGATAAGGAAGCCTGTCAATGGAAGATTGACAATGGCATGATAAAAATATGGATCAGTAACTTTGTTTGTCTGAATATCTCACATTTCCCCCTTGCCACATAAATGTGGGATTACCTTGAGAAAATTTATCAACATTCAATCAAGCCAGAAGGTATCAGATTGACCATGAGTTCCATAAAATTGAACAAGGGGACAAATCCATTCATCACCATCATCATCAAGCTTATCACATCTATTTGGAGTCGACTTTGTGAGTCCTATTTTTCTACTCGTTTCTGATCTGCACTACGCTCTCTGTAACTTCATAGTCCTTCATGTCCCTTCCCAACCCTTTATACGGAATTTGTTTCTGGCCTCCAGTGGACATGTCCAAACCATCTCAAGCAACACCGTTTAAAGTTTTTCTTCATACATGCCCCCCTCAAATTTCCTCTTATGTGCCAGTTTCGAATTTTACACTTTCTTGTGAGTTCACAAATTCATCTTAACATACGCATCTCAGTCATATGTACTCTATCCTCTTGTCGAACATTCTGCAACAATATGGCAAGTCGAACATTCGTCTTACAAAATCGCCCCTTCAATCTAAGTGAAACTCTCGGGTCACACAATACACTACTTTCTTGCCTCCAATGTTGTGAAAATCACCCCGGGGGGGCCGCCCGGGCAGTTCAGGCCCCCGGACGCCCTTGTTTAGGCCTGGGCGGACTCCGGGGCAGACCGGATTTGGGGCGCCCTGGACTCGCTCGGGTGGCCCCAGTCTCCAATTTTGTTTTTTTTATCTCATTTGTTTTTCTTCTTTCTCCTCAATTTTTTTTCTTGTTCTTAGTTTTTTTCATCTTCTTCCTCTACTTTTCTTCTTCTTCTTCCTCAGTTTTTTGTGATCCTGCACAACACTTTTTTTTAGCAGCTGAGCAGTGAGCACAACTCTTTTTTTATTCTTCTATTCTTTTTTTTCTTCCTCTTATTCTGGCAAGTGGCACAAATATATATATATATATATATATAGAGAGAGAGAGAGAGAGAGAGGTTGCCCGGATCTTGGGGCGCCCGCCTAGCAATTTCCGCCCGAACCCGCCTAACGATTTTAAGAACACTACTTGCCTCTATTTCATTCAAACTGCATTAATCTCCTATTTGAGACGTCCTCTTCAAATCCACCATTTATGCCTAGATAGTGGGACTAGATGATTCTCTACGTTAACTAAATCCTCCCCAGCTACACTATTGACTAAATTAGCACTCCGTTTATGCCTAAATAGTGGCACTAGATGATTTTTATTTTTAACTAATCCCCCTTAAGCTATCATGTTCACTAAATTTGCACTCCATGTATTCATCTTTGTTTTACTAATTTTTAAACTTCCACTCCAAGACTTTTCTCCACATTCTTGTTGGAATTGTCCCACATCGTTTGTGGGCAGACCCTTCTTGGGCTCTTTATAACTTGGGCGAACCTCACCTTACAAGCCGGTTTTGTGAGGTTGAGTTAGGCCCATGGAATTCTACATGGTATCAAAGCCATTCTTTCTCTCCACACCACCCATTTCTTGTCCACGTGATTTGGCTCAATCTCGCCAACACGTGCGGGGGCGTGTTGGAATTGTCCCACATCGTTTGTGGGCAAACCCTTCTTGGGCTCTTTATATCTTGGGCAAACCTCACCTTACAAGCCGGTTTTGTGAGGTTGAGTTAGGCCCATGGAATTCTACAATTCTAGCTTATCATTTATTTCTTTCCTTCTTTGGGAAATTAGTAGCACATCATCCACAAAAAACATACACCATGAAATCTCTTCTTGTATGTCTATCATTAACGCATCCATGATCAGGGAAAACATATAAAGCTCAAAGCAGATTCTTGATGCCACACAGCCCCGACAGATAACTCATGCTCTTCACATGTTCTTCTTACACTAGATACTGCTCTTTCATGCATGTCTTGAATAACATTAATATATAAGGTTGGAACGTATTTCTTCCTCAGTGTACCAGATTATCTATCACGACACTCTATCAAGCCTTCTCCAAATTAGTAAAGTTCATATGCAGGTTCTCTCTTTAAACTTCTCCACAAGTTTCCTCAATAAGAAAATAGCTTCAGTTGTTGATCTTCCCGTCGATGTCTAGGCTATGGATTGAGTTGGCTAATCTAAGCAACCTAGCATCCCAGCTGACACCACATTCACAGTTCAAAAAGTTCTGCTAAGAGTCACTTGGTGCAGTTCCTTATGTTGCTTCGATCTTAATTAGAACATACCAGCGCAGTCTTACTTTATCACTTGGACCTTCCTGATCTTAATCATGCTTCTTGAAGAAGAAACACAACATCACCCTATTAATTCACAGCCCCACAATATATATATACTGCATTTGTTGTAACATCTAATTGAGGACGATTTTCCAATCTTTCCAAGATTCAGTGTTATCAGTGTAAGGAGTTTCGACATATTTCTACACAACGTAAAAAGAGGTTTTTAGTAACCGTTGTAAAGAGCAAGGGCATGTGATTTCTCAATTAAAAAACTGTCCCCAAAATTCGAGGAGCTGGAAGCCAGGTAATGGTTGCAACTTCAAATTTGGCTCCTCCTTTTGAAACTACCAAGTTATCCCAGTCTACTCCAGCTATTGCTTCCATCTCCATATCTCTTGAAGTGGTACAAAAGTTTGTTCAAAGTATAATTCAAGCTATTGCTTCAACCATCTCTCTCTCTCTCTCTCTCTCTCTCTATATATATATATATATATATATATATATATATATATATATATATATATATATATATACACAACTTGATAAATAAAATTTCAGCAGAAGAGAATCAAGTACAAGGAGGGAACGCCTAAGGGGAATCTGCAAAAAGGAAATAATACATGTAGACAGATAATATACAACATCAAAGTGTAATAACACATAATGGCTCCCTATAAGTTCCTCCCCTAGCACAAGAATTGGGCACCTACTTAGCTTCCCTCGACAGGCTGTATAAAAAATCTTCCAATCATGTGTCCAGTCACTTCTTTAATCAATAATTGAGGTAAATTTTGAAGGATCGTCATTCTTCCTCTTTACCCACTCAATGATCTCTTTTGGCCAAATCAAATCAAACGAAGAGAAATTGAGTTGACTAAGACAAATCTAATACGACTCAACCAAGTTAGGCCAAAACCTGCCTCTACAGAAAGGAATTAGACGAGTTGCAGTAAGATTGACTCATTTCGGTCTGAACCAAAACCCATTTCAGTTCATAATTCGCAGCGCACTTCTGCCATGAGAACTCGCTCGCTAGGAGTAGGATGAATTTTTAATGTATGTTTTTTATTTTTGGGGGGTAGGCTTGCAAGTATAATCAATGAAGTTTTAACATTATACTAGCAGTTCACTTGGTAAGGTAGTATGGACTTATCTACACTACGGTCATGGGTTCAACTCCCGCCACAGTTTTTTATTTTAAAATAAGTTCCAATTTGGTTCGCCCATGACACCAAATCCAACAGAATTGTTTGGCGAACTATGAACCAGTTCGCCAGTCACTAGGTGTAACAACGAATTAAGTTACTCTGATCCAGATTGAGACAATCAACATGGTCAAGATTTAACCTTTTTACATACATGCCTATAAATTACACAAGAATTAAAAATAATCATCATGGTCAATCAGAATTAACAAGATCTTGGAGAACCAAGTATAATTTAATATGAAAGCCATGCAATATCAACATTTGTAAAAACACATACAATATAGCATGGTATATAGCAAGTGGCGGAACCATGCGTGGGCGATTGCGGGCGAGCGCCCGCACTCAAAATCCTAAAAAGAAAAAAAAAATTGTTTCTGTTTTTAAAACCCCTAAACCTAGCCCTCAATCTCTCCCTACATCTACATGACGCCTTCTCTGACGCCCTAGCAACTTCTCTGTCTTCCCTGTTTCTCGCTCTCTGTGGATCATTAAGCTAATTTTAAAATAAAATAAAATAAGGTTGTGGGAATTGGGATCCTTTGAGCTGGATTATTTTTGGCAGGTTGGGTAAAAGGTAACAAAAAAATATTATAGATATGTTTACAGGGTACCGTTATTTACACCTCTTAAACTAAACCTTTGAAAAACACACGCACTTCCACCATAAAAGTCTGTTGACTTCTTGAATCAGATGATGGAAATTGTTTCTCATCCCAATATTCCACACAATATATCTTGAGATCATGGCGCACCTATCAAGACGGTCATATGTTGATTCCACGTGGCACACATCCCCAATAGTGACAGTCTAATAGGTACACCTATGATCATTGTCACTTTTGGGGTGTGTACCATGTGGAATCAAGATCTGCCTGTCTGATAGGTGCGCCATGATATCAAGATCTTTTGTGTGGAAGATTGGGATGAAAAAAATCTCCATCGTCTGATTCAAGCAAATCAATGATTTTTTTTATGATGGAAATTGTGTTCTTCACAGGTTTAACCAGTATACATAACGCAACCTATATTTATATTGGTACCTCTGTTCGCTCTTATGTCTGAAACTCACTGACTTCTCCATATCAGACAATGCATATTGTTTTTTAGGCCAATAGTTCACACAATGGACCTTGAGATCAAGATTTTACGATCAACCGATCATTTTTTTTATTCCCCGTAACACATCCTTAAAAACGGCCCTAAACTCAAGTTTGAGCATGATGTGCACCCTGTGATCTTAGGGCCCCGTTTTTGTGATTTGTGCCTCGTGAAATCATAACATGTATGTTTGATGGTACGCTCATGGTCTCAAGATCAATTTGTGTGGAAGATTGGTGTGAAACATGATCTTCATCGTCTGACCTCAAAAAGCCAATGGGTTTCTGTGGGTTTCGAAGGAAGGCATGAACAGAGATCGCATTGGCGGGAAAAGACGTACCCTATTTATATTAGAGGCTCGAGACTATGCGTCCAGTTGCTACCCATAGGGTTGTGTCCAGACCAGCTAAGCACCATGTGGCACCCATTTTGGGGATCAAGTGTTATGCAACTTGGACAAGATCGATCAGGTACTACTCAAAAAATTTGGGCATGATCCAATACATATCCAATGTTGAAAATGAGGTGTACATTACTCAAAATCAATGTACGAAACTATGTGGGCGTTACTTTATCATTGACCCATCAAATTGTAGACACCTATTTTCGAGCTGTCTAACTAATTGGATGTGAAATTCAAATTATTTAGGGGCCCAAACACACATTAACATATTGGGGAAGCTTGTAATGATATCAAATGAGATCCCCAAAGTTTAGAGGCGAAATCTCACTGTTCATGATTTTCAAGGTAAAATTATAACACGATAAGATCATTTACTCGCGCGCTTTAAAAAATCCATTTTTGTTTCGCGCAGGTTCTTACCTCCTGGATTTCTAATATGCGTCAGATAGGCATGAGAGTGCTATAAATAATTAATATTATTTATGAAAAAAATTAATTTTAATTCATCTTACGCCCCAGCTGGATGAAAATCCTGGTTCCGCCGCTGTATATAGTCCCGAAATCAAGATTCTAAAAGCTTACCTAGCCAATCAAATGCAATGGCATGATAGTCTTTGGAGAGTATAGGAAGAACTTTGCGGTAGGAATACGCCTGTTCAAGAAATCAAACTAAAATATCTTGTTAGCATGGTGAAGGTTTTCCTCATCCAATCCAAAATAAAAGCAAGTTTAACTTTAAGTCTCTACATATGGCTTACGTATTCAAGAGTGGGAAATTTAACTATGTATCAAAAGAGCTACTTAGATGTTAAACTCCTTTAAAAACAAATTGTCTTAAATGTAGATGCAATTTAACAAGAAATGTTCACCTTCAAATATCCCTAAACAGATCCTTCCCATGTTGACAATTAGCATAATTCAGTAATCAAACTTTAGAATGATAAAAGGTGAGCTGAATATTAGTCATATAAGGAATGCATTACAACCAGAAATAGCTGATACACTTCTCTTAAGCAGAATTTTAAAAGTCTAAAATCATTCTCTAGCTTGGAAGGATGCTTTACAAATTATCTTGGTCAAATACACATAGAAGCTGAATCAAATCTTCAAAAAGGTTCAAATTGTTTTCAAATGTAGTTAATGGAATGATAATCTCAATGAGTACTTAAGTAATTTTCACTTGTAATGACAATTTAATATGTTGAAAATTAGTACTACTTTGCTAGGTCATTAATCCACTCAAGCACACTGATTACACTCTAGTGCTAACTTTGCCACAATCCTAGGAAATAATACATTTAGCTGCATTCTGCTTAAATGAATCCACAACTTAATTGAACCGAAATATTTACTTAAAACGTTCATTACCATCATCAACATCATCAATACTTAAGAAACGAATAGAGTGCCTCAATAGGATGAACTATTGATGCGGAATTGAAGCCTACACGCCGAGATCGTGACCGGATAAAGAAGAGATATCGAAAGTGAAAGTGGACCCGCGAATGGGTTTTTAAAAGGCCCGTTAAAGACCCATGTGCACGTTATTTTAGACTTTTTTATCTAGGTTTAGTTTCTTTTTTTTATTAGGATTCTTTTAATAAATAGTTTGTTTTAGGATTAGTTTCCTTATTTGAATCATTTAAGGGTCAGACACATATATGTAATATGTCATATATGACTGTTAATTTCGTTACTTTCAACGCAATCAATAGAAAAATTGTCATAAGTCTATCAATATATGTCGAAATTGTGCGATTTTTGTCTTGTTAGAAAACTACTTTAATAAGCTTTCAAATAAGACCAATTTCAAGTCAATTGGACATCATTTGACCCTTCAAAAGTGATCGCATAATAAAAAAACGGGATTAATGGTGAAATTAATTATAACCGTTAGATTAGAAAGTTTTAATGGTTGATTAGGAGTTTTATTTTAAGTAGTATTCTTGGGGTTTCTTTTCTTTATAAATACACATTGTACGCTCTATGAGATATTGAATGGATGATTAATAAAATTTATGAGTTTTGCTTTGTGAGAATTCTGGAGAACTTGAGATGAGTTTTCGTTAGAAGAGTGATTCTTCTCCCGCATGCAGTTTGATGTGAGGCCAACTATCTCCCGTGGAGCGATTCGTTGGATCTTCTATCCCTTTTCTATTTTCTCTTTTGATTATTGTCAGGTAATTTGTCTAGTTTGTTTCTATTTGAGCCTTGAATTTTAGAGACCTATAATCTTTGTATTGATTAATTCCGCAAGGATTCAAAATTGTGCTTGGTGCCCTAAGCTAGATCGAGACTAGAGTCTATCTTTAGACTTATTTTCTAAAATAAAAAGTTCATATGCTAACAGACGCTAAATTGAATCAATTAAATTGCCCTAATAAAGTTATTAAATATTTTATGTGTTTTGAGATTAATTTCTATATCCGCTGCTCAATTAAATCTCAAATTGATTTTAAAATTGCATAATTAGGGTTTTAGCGATTTTTTCCTGCATCAATATCCTCCAGGAGTCACCTGCAACTAAGACTAGAGTAATCAGGCCACAATGTACGTTTATTCATTTTCATTTTTACCTCTTAAATCTTCAAAATCATTCATCATGTTTTTTTTATTATGAAGTAAATTCTTCATTATCTTAGCCTCTCAAACAAGATGAGATAATAAATTCACAGAAACATATACCAATGAAATTGAATATCAAAACATGAATTCAAAGACTGACAGCCTTTTAAAGCAAGCACCCTATATTATCCATGTAATGAAGTTGAGAATTTTCCCTAGAGAAAAGCGCCTCATGAACTAATCTTGATCAGGGTATGAAGCAATATCCTATTGTCCTTGCTCCACAAACATTCCGTATAAGTGATATCACCATAACCAGCATGTCTAGGACCGTTGCCATCACCATTAAGTGTAGCCTAAAACAAACAACTAGGAATACTGGAATAGACACCTCGCCTCTTAAAACGACTAGAAAGATGGTAAAACAAAATGATGCTTCTATTCCAATTTGCTGAGGGTATCGAGACCAAACCATAGAACAAGGTAGCTAATTCCCCATGTGGACAAATTAAATCGAAACCCCTTCCTACTCTGCCCATGTAGCTACAAAAGTAATATTCTTTAAATAACAATAACTCCTCCCTCTCCACGTGGACCATAAGGTAGCAAAAAGGTTTACTTCCAAGATTTAAATATCTCATCTATGGAAACCTCTAAACAAATAAAACATCGAAATCAAGCAGCCCTAGCAAAAGAATCCTGAATCGAGTTGTGAATCCTAAGATTCACTAAATTCCTAAATGAGGGTTGAAAGATCCATATAAGTTGGGTTTTAGTTCAGTTAACTTCTTTTTTATACAACCTCAAGGTAGCAATGTTGTCAAGATTCTACTTCAGCTACAAGTCGTATGTTAAGCTAACTCAACTTTAGGTTTTGAAGGAAAAAAAGACAGTATACGAACTGTGTATTTCAGGTTCATGTATTGACTCAGTTTTAGGGGGTTTTAATCCATAGAGCTCATTTGTAAGATTCATCTGAATCCTGCAAGATCCAACTAAAATGTATATAATTCACCTAGTGAAGATTCAAGAGTGAATCCTGAGTCGCCCACTGTAAGATCTAACTTGGATTGTAAGATTCAAACAACACTGCATTTGAGACAGTTTTGATGCTTCACGATGCAAAAATTTCTGTTCAGACAGCCTGGTATAGGAGCACATCTCAATATAAATGCAATTTCTTTTAGATTTTGTTTTAAAGCTGGTTGCAATGTTATTATTTTGTTCATCCTTTTTTCAGGGTACTTCTGTTTGCACCTACAGTATTAGTGAAAGTGCCTGCGTTTGAAACCTGCTGAAATCCATTGACTGCTTAGAATCAAACGATGAAGACTTTTTTCACTCCAATCTTCCATGGGATGGATCTTGAGACCATAATCTTACCATCAGACGGGCATTTCTATACCACGTGGCACAGATCCCAAATTAGGGACATGTTTTTGGGATACGTGCAACGTGGAATAAAAAGTTGACCATCTGATGATAAGATCACGGTCTCAAGATCCATCCCATGGAAGATTGGAGTGAAAAAAGATCTCTATCGTCTGGTCCCAAGCTGTCAATGGGTTTCAGTGGGTCACGTAGGCAGTTTCAGTAATACTGTAGGCGCAAACAGAGGTACCCCTTTTTTTATTCCTTTATTTTTTTCCATTATATAACAATTCTGGCATCCTTATGTGCCCACTCAATCGTAAACTTCAAACTATTAAGTAAACACCATAGTCCATAAAACAAGTGTAGCACGCACGTCTAATGATTCATTCATACCCACAGGCCATAGCAGACACGAACACATCTATACAGATATTTAAATATTAAAAAAAGAATATCTGTATATAAAATAAGGTTTAAAAAACTGCACTGTTGAGGGCAAAAGTCTGGTCCAAACCAGTGACCATGGTCCAACTGGTCAACAGGTCATGTGTGTGCGTGTGTGCCGTGTATATATATATATATATAAGTGGAAATGATTTTCAACTTAATTTTGGCTCACATAAATTAAACTTTACCCTTATTTATCCATTTTCCTTGCTTCAGAATTTGTACACAAGACAACAAACTCCTGGGAGATCTAGCAGTCGTTAAATGTTCCCTCCCTCCCCCCCCCCTCCTTCTCTCTCTCTCTCTCTCTCTCTCTCTCTCTGGTCGAAGAGTTTTCTATGTATCTCCAGTGAGAGAGACACTTTCCCTCATATACAAACACCCACTTTCTATCACTAAAATCACATAAAATAGGTTGGTTCAGACAAGTTAAGCTTGCCTGAAAGGCCATAGTCAGAACTGCCTAGTCCAATTAGAACCGGACAGTCCAAATTGTCCAACAATTGGACAGACAGCTTTCACTTTTTTAGATCGATAAGTTGGGATTGAACCTGCGACCTCAAGGTTGCATATTTTCAACCTTCTTTGACCTACAGCCCAATCCCACAATTGGACTGACTGGTCCGACCATTAAGAATGGTCCTCAGTGGAAAAATGGATCAGCATTGGACTAGACTGCTAGGCCTAGAGGTCTCAATAGATCACGGTATGTGTCAATCTAGTTTGGTTTTAATAACCTTGAATAAAAATGCCCAATGATAAATAAAGAAAGAAAATTACATAAAGATTTAAGAGAATAATTTTTTTAAAATTTTGAATTATATAAAATATAATTTTTAAATACAAATGCTAAAAATATGGCATACTTTTGCAAATGAAATCATTCTTGGAAACATATGGAAAAAAAGTATATGATATTGTTTTGTGATTTGTCTAGTTCTCTCAAATGACATCATTCTTGAAACTCATGGAAAAAATAATGATATAGTTTTGTGAAATGTGTCCACGCATGTCAACATTGAAAAAAATGACAGAAAAATTTGTGTCTCGGGCTGCAAATAGGTCAGGTGGACTTAACAGGTCGAGAGTAAGGCCGGAAAACTTGACCTGCGAAATAAATGGGTCAGATTTAGGTCCTGGGCTCTTGACCCACCTGACCTGACCTGTGCAGACTCCCCCCCCCCCTATATCCTAACCCAACATGGTCCAACCGGACCCAAGTTTTTGGTAAGCGGGTAGAGTTAGGTTTGGCTTGCGGCCTGAAATAATCAGGTTATATTGGATTCCGATTGAGGTATACCATAACTCGTTGACCCCGACCCAACCCAATGGCATCCTTTAGTTGTGTCCTTGTTACATGGTTAGGATACCTTTTGTATAGCTCATGTGACAGCCCGGATTTCGGCACTCCGAAACCTGTGCCATCAGCACGATCATCTTGACCGTGCCCCTTAGCTTAGCACGGAACATTAGCATATCAAGCATAAAATGAAATAATAATGAAACTGCGGAATTTAAATCTATATTAAAGCAATTCTCCAAAAGACAGTTCTACCCTCATGCCTCTGCATGAATGGAGAACCGATCCAAACCATCGATGATAGCAATCATCACGGATGGTTCGCCCCAAAAGAATAATCCCAAACTCAATATATACATGGTTTAACTAAAACAAGGCTTGACATACCAACCCGTACCAATCTCTCTCAAAAAGCCCTCAAAGCAGCACAACGGAGTCCTCTAGAAGAAGTCCTCAGGAGGTGGCTCCAACTCTTCACCGGTCGCAAGGTCCGACTCACCGGGGTCAGCGTCCCCCGAAGCCTCGGCAGCTGCTAGTAGTGGACCTGCGACGTATAGTCTATAGGGTGAGCTACATCCTAGCTCAATAGGGAACAAAACACAGTTGAACATATAAATTATTACTCACATATATTCCATGATATGACATGCATGATGTGTCTATGCAATTACTGATAAAACAGTTAAAAAGTATTACATTTTACTGGTAGTTTACTCGTGTCTTTTATTTACTCATGAATGATGCTGAAAAGGCCTAAAGCAAAACTTAAACTTTCAACTTAAGTAATCCCCGAGCAATATAGCATCGAGCCCCGATGAGATACCCATCATCGTCATCTATATAGACACTTTTAACGTATTCACAGGAATACAATATAGTACCAAGCCCCCCCACGGGATTGGTGGCGTTTCACTTGTCTCAAATCCCACAGGGTGTGCTTACGTCTGGATAAGCCTCCAGACCGGCCTATGGTTTCGCCGCGTATCGGTCACGGTTATCCCGCCGTGTCATGTGGATATCCCGCCACGCAAACCTCAAATAACAAAAAATATTGCCTTAATAGTTATTCACCGTGTAAGTGTGCTATCTTATATCGGTTAGGCCTATCAAACATGATTCACTCCTGGATACCTCCCTGGGATGTATCCATTCACTTGCATCACACCTGATGCTCTTTTCTCTTTACTTCTTCATCCCCTGGGGATGGCTCATTATAATTACTCTTATGGATGTCACACACACACTTTTCACAATTCTTAAGCAATAAAACATTTTGAATTTGAATTCTATATCACTACATACATGCTCTTGTAAAATAAAGTACATGTTCAAGGTGTTCCCTACCTCAAGTCTTTGTTTGCTCAACGCATCAAGGTCCCACGTGGCTCCTTGTGCACTAGCTCACACGTACCACCTATGGTACCACATAACAGGTGAAACACATTACTAAAGATGCAATAAAGGAGGTCCAAGACCCTCCATGAAGCTTAAAGTCAGACTCAAAAGTCAACAAAATTTAGCACAGTCGATTAATCGAACTCCAAAATCGATTAATCGAATCTGATTCGATTAATCGATTTCCAAAATCGATTAATCGAAAGTCAATATCGATTAATCGATTCTCAAATCGATTAATCGAGATTCTCATTCGATTAATCGAAACTCAATTCGATTAATCGAAATTCTCCACTCTATCTGTCGATTCTCAATTCGAGTAATCGAATTTCTAAATCGATTAATCGAATTCCCATTTCGATTAATCGATTTCTCCAAGCTATTTTCTTTCCTCCACTGGAGTTCCGAGGCTCGATTTCCAATTCGATTAATCGAAATCTAAAGTCGATTAATCGAAATTCAATTTGATTAATCGAGATCGGGGTCCTCTGACTTTTCAACTTCTTGGCCAATTTCAATTAATCGAAACTCAATTTCGATTAATCGAAATTGCCGACCCTTCAAATTTCTTCCCAACCTTTTTCCACTCTTTTTCCTCTATTTTTCTAAACCATCATCCTACAATCTAAACCATTTTTCAACTACAATTAACCTCTACAATCTATGCATTTTATTCACAAAAATTTACCTTTAATTAATCTCAAATTGATTTCAAATCAAGTGGTTGGAAGGCTAGGGTTCCAGCTTTGGCTTGAACGGATTCTTTGCGCAGAATCGACCTCTTTAATACTTGAATCCCCCTTCCAATCACCCACAATAACTCCTTGCTTAATCACCCTCTTTACTCCTCTCTCTCTCTTCTTTACTTCTCTCTCAACAACCAAACTATTGATTTTAGGGTTATTAAACCCTTTTATCTCCCCCTTAGCTTGTGTGTTGAGCACATGCACCTCGATAGGTGTATGTGACCTTAGATTTACAACACACACCACATAGCCACACAATTTATCACATCTCATCCGTTCATCACACCCCATGCTAACTATTAGACTTCTATTTGGTCAAACCTATGACCGATCGGGCACGGATCCCGAGGTCACAGTTTAGCGTGATTTTTCGGCTATTACAGCTCATCACTACGTTGAAATGCAATGAAATGATGTACATTGAAAAAATAACAATAATAATAATAAAATAAGTCAAGAGTATTATAGATTCAGTCATTTCTTATCATTCATACATTTGATTTTTTTTTTTTCTTTATATTCATTCACAAGAAAAACAATATTTGATAGGATTCGATCGTACTATTTTAGGATCTAATTTAATTGTTAAATTTTTTATAGTAGGCAGTACTTAAATTTTATTAGCCACGATCGTACTATTAATATTTTTTGCTTGCCTTTGGTGACCAATTTAAAATAATTTGCATATATTTGTTTCTGCATAATTAAAAATATTAGTTGTGACCAAGGATCAAAATCTCAGGTTTCGTTTCGGTTTCGGAGGGGACCGAAATTTCGGCCGATAATTTGACCGAAAACTTCAATTCCATATATTCTATGACCGAAATTTCGGTGGGGACAGAAACCGATAATTTCGGCCAAAATTTCGGTCATTTCGGCCGAAATTTTGATCCTTGGTTGTGACCACATACTACACCCCTGCTCTGTAACGTCCTGACCCTTTTTGGGCCTTGATAGGTTTGACTCGGTGAGTGTGCTGACAGATTATGCACCGAGGACCCCTTTAACAATGATGTAATGTCTATAGATCAAATCCAACGGACCGGATCGATCTTATGTAGACTGGATGTGGGAGCTTGAAACTCTCCCACACGTCCCTTTGGTGTAGCTGTTTTACCCCCAAACGTAGGAGTTAGAGTATAAAAAGAAACCTAGGGCATTTAATATCATATTAAATGCTGAAGTTGAGAGTTAAGAAAAGAGAGGATAACCTTAGGGCATTGAATGCCCGTGATTGACGAGATCGATCAGTTAGCGCGGAGAAAGGCAGCTGCTCGATCGAGGACCGGAGTGATCTACCGTGACTCGGAGAAAACCCTAACTGTTCTTGAAGCAAGGAAGAGGATTCGTTTGAATCAAGGTAAGGAGTGTGAATATATGTTTTAGATCTATAGTGTGGAGTTAAATTAGTGTGTATCCATATGAGGATCATAAGAAAATGAGATTGATTCAAAGTGAGAAGAGATCGGGAGTGAAAAACCCAAAATTGAGCTAGATCTGCTCATTTCGATCGATCGAATTATGGTTCGATCGATCGAAATGACATTAAAAATGGGGAGAAACGAAGTCCTGAGAAATTCGTTCGATCGAAAGTGATTTCGATCGAACGAAAAGTTTTCGATCGATCGACACCTGTAGTTCGATCGATCGAATTGTATAGAAACAGAACTATAGAATTTTTGTTGTGAGAATTCGACCGATCGAATTATGTAATTTCGATCGAACGAATTGGGATTCGTCCGATCGAACTATAATTGAAGTTAAAAGCTTTCTGCGGAACTCGACCGATCGAAATTAAATTCGATCGATCAAGTTATTTTCGATCGATCAAATTGGGAATTCGTCCGATCGAATGAGGTTGTGTTTGGTAGTTTCTGAGAGAGGTCGACCGATCGAAATAAATTTCGATTGATCGAAAATGGATTTCGATCGATCGAAACAGGGATTCGATCGATCGAATTTTCCAGATTTCTGTGTTTGGTGAGTTTTGACTTTGAGATTTCAAGGGGACCTTAACGGTGTGTTTTGCATCATTCTAATGGATGAAAATGGTCATGTTTAGGTGAACCTTTGTGAGTACGAAGAACCCGACCCTTGTGAAGGCTTGAGCACGCACGGGTCTAATCTGTGAGGTAGGGAAAACTGGGTATCATGTGCATTATTTCATAAACATGTATGTTATGTTATGATACGTTCTTCGATCCGATTATGTGATTTCCGTTTATGATTTTGAAGAAAAGAGGCATGTGTTTATGTTTGACTTGGAAACATGTGAGACTTATGGAATCTTCGAGATTCATTTGATATGTGTATAAGAGACTTTCACACTTTGTTCCGACTTCCGATGTAAATTATAATTATTACTTCACACGGCGATAAACTATATGTATGCACTTTTGGATTTAAGGTTATATGAATACCCGACCGACGCGGCGGTATAACCGTGACTGACGCAGCAGGATATCCATGACCGGTACGGCGGCCAATCCGTACACCCTTTGTGATATGTGCTTTGTGATTCTTATCGTATAACGGTAATTATGTTCGGCCAAGTGTCCAACTCTGCGGGACCTTGGATTTATGTGCAAATGACTCATATGAGTGACGATGGTGGGTTTTCCATCGGGGCTTGAGGCTAGAGCTCCTCATTCTAGTACTTTAAGTAAACACTTTTAAGTTTTTCTTATTTCTTATGTCAGAATAGAAATGTGAGCATGTTCATGATTCCATTAGCATTGCATATGTATGTTAAGGTTATGAAATCACCTCTCTGCATGTGTTCAAAACAACTTTGTGTACGTTATGCCATAAGATATGTATTTGATGTTATAATAAGAATGTTATTAGTTTTTCCCTACTGAGCTTGGATGAAGCTCATTCCCCGACTAATGTCACAGGTTCAGGTGAAGGCTTGGGAGAGGAGGTTCCGGAGAGAGAAGACTCGGACTACTCCCCCAGCAAGGACTTGGAAGAGCCGCATCCCGAGGATTGTTTCCTTTGTGCTAGACCTGGGTAGGTCCGACCCTGTGTCATGTATTAGAATTTTGCTTTGTTTTGGGATAAGGAGAGAGGGATGATTTATAAAAGGTGTAATTCATTTATTTTTGTTGAACCATGTTCGGTAAGGAAAGGTCCTTACTGGTGGTTCTCACCGGTTCTTTTTCCATAGGCCTCCTTATGGAATTAGAAACGTCTTTTGGGTTTTTGGGGTTGAGTGTTAATAATCTTTATTTTGTTTATGCTACGAGTTGGCAATGGTTCTGCTTAGATTCCGCTGTGAAATTTTTGTGACGCGATGTGATCCGTTCCCGGGCTTGGCCTTAGCGCCAGCCCACCGACGGCGCGGGTTTCGGGGCGCCGAAATCCGGGCTGTCACATGCTCTCTCCCTGGTAACATAGGTTCTAAAATATTTTTTCATTTCCCCTAGTTCCCAGTATGAATCAAGGATCAAAATTTCGGCCGAAATGACCGAAATTTCGGGTCAAATTATCGGTTTCGGTCCTCACCGAAACGATAGTTTGGACCGAAATTTCGGTCAGGTTTTTATATGGGACTGATATTATCGGCCGAAATTTCGGTTCAAACTTTCGGTTTCAGTCCCCTCCGAAACCGAAATGAAACCCGAAATTTTGATCCTTGGTATGAATACATAACATATTAAATAACTGAAAGCTTGTTCCACATTCTTTTGCATGCATTCTTCATACTAGAATCATTATTACAAATTTGGAAACATCCACAATGGAGTTGCAAGCATGTCAAAATTCTGCTCAATATTAGACGAAAACTACCGTGAATCATGGAGGATTCTCACCTGTGAAGGAAAACCATGGACCAAAAGAACTGCAGGATTAGTAGCGCTCCCACTTTCAACGCAGAACCACCTTTGCCCCGAAAAAATGCAAATGTCGAATAGATATATCAGTTGGAGAACCCTAGAAACCATTCGATCTCATTTTCTATGTAACATGGAGACCTATGGCTTATAAAAGTACCAGGATCCCAGGCTGGTAGGCTTCCGGAGTACAACTCCAAATAAGCTTGTAGCCTCCTAATCCATAGACTGCTGAATTCACCTGAAAACGTCAGCTGAGGTCTGAGAACCAGCACCCATTGTAAGACCAAAGATTGGATCCCTTGCCTTCTCACTGCTCCCAAGAACAGAATAAGCTTTCACCTAAAAAATAAAGATAAAAACTACGTCATTAAGATACTAAAAATTTAATACTTAATGTAAAATTCAAATGCAACACGAAGGTGTAATATAAATATTAGAAACTACTGTACCCAGGATACCAATCGGGCAATGCTTATATTTAATTCCCACAAAAAATAAATGACACTATGCCGCCTATGAAATCCCATGGAAAGCACATTCACACTCACCAAACTCCAACTCCCTTTAGCGATAGTCCATACTTTGGATGTTACGAATTTTTCTTCATAAAAACCAGGAGTACAGTAATGGATCTCTTAAAGGATTCACATGCATGGATTAGAGTCTTAAACAATACCAAGACCTCTAGTCTGATGCCTGTCTCAGTATCCATGTCCACCAATACAAATTCAAACGGTTTGTAATACAAACCCAATATGAGGTCATTTTTGCAGGTGTATCGTTCAACATGGAGCTGCATTGAACCATACTGGTATGCCAAGTGACATAATATGGATACAGGCTTAATACGGTAAGCAAGAAAGTCGGAAAAAAGGGCAAAATACGGGAAAAATCAGGAAAAAAATGAGAAAATAAGTTTTAAAAAATAAATAAACAGTTTTGTTAAAATATAATAAAATAAGGGAAAAAACGTTTAATATGCGAAAAACACATTTAATACGTGAAATATGTGTATTATACGAAATACACATGTTATTCAAAAATATGGGTCTTATACATGTTTAGTACGTTGTGGCAAAAAAAAACGTTTTTTTTTTTTAAAAAGGCCATATTTTGTCACAATGCCAGTATGTTACTTCTCAGTTCGAGCTGAAAAATACAGACTCTCACACAATGACTTTAAACCTAGTTCACAATTCACAACCAATGTTTATAATCAAACAGTTTGAGACATCTTAGACATGACATGTTGAGGCTTATCGATATGTTTCGATATTATTCGTATCATACAATCTATACATAGCTCATTATGTCCTATCACAATTTATCATCCGATACAAACAAATATAAATCTGTAGTGGACATAAGTATCACTTTTTATCTGAGAAAGATTTTGTGGGGGGGTTGGGGGGTTATAACAAGAATGTGATACTTGATCATGAGCCATGACAGCAGCACATAACCAATGCTCGAAATCTCACCTCATGGCTGATTGGTTTTGTGCCAAATAATTAAAATATAATACGACAACTTAAAATTTCTTCTTTGGAATGGTCAGAATCCTCTCCAATTAACAGTCAGCACCTATTAGGCTGGCTCGCTGAAAGAAGAAATTGCCTCCACACTCAATAGTTGATATAGTACAAAGCAAATTTGCAAGAGAAAAAGGTCAATAACTTTCTAGTCTTGTTCATAATCTTGCTTATGGGTTTTTGGGCATCCAATTGTCAAATTCAAGTAAGATAGGTAAATACTACACTCAAAATGAATATTATTTCCAATCATGCTGGGTCTGATCTTGCTTATGCAACTAGAGCTCAAACCTTAAAAAAATGTCATTACCCAGTGCTGGTCCTGTATGTGTGGGGGGTGCTCGGATGGGTAGATGGGATACAGACCTAACCTTTGGCTTTTAGGCACAAAGTGGCTGCTCTCTGGACTTGAACCTGTGTTTTCACAATTGGCAACTCAAGCCTTTTACCATCGCACCAAGCAAACCAAGCAATGACCCCTAGCTCAAACCTCAAAAGAAAGAATTTAAATAAAAAAAAAATCAAAATATAAAAATAAAATTGATTGCATTCAACTACATCATGATAAAAGCTTTGTCTGTTTTCACATCTTTTAACTGTCTACATGTTAATGGCGCCACAATGTATTTAAAGAAGGGTGTTTCTTCACTCATTTGCGTGATAGCAATGTCATATATTTGTTGGTACATGTGGCCATGGTGCCTCATAATGGTTATATTAATGGTGGAAATAAATCTATAGTATACCACTTAAGTAGGTCAAATAATATGATTAAATATTGAAATAAATCACCAACCATTACGTGATGAAAGAGGGCCATTTCACCTTGAGTATAAATGGGCAAATCCGAACTATCTGTATAATGGGGTCCATGGACCCATTTAAGAAGTGGAAAATATAATGGTGTATACGGATCCAACAGTGGGAATCATGGATCAAGGGTTCGGAAGAAAACCTTGGTTCAAGGCGATCACTAGCCCCACAGCAATACCGTCATCGATCAAGTGATCGTAGGCGATCTATCAACGGTCAGATTTTTGGGACCAACATTGGTGTCAGAGCAAAGTTGATGATCGTCTCTGTCGATAGATCCATCATCACAAACCGTACATATCCCACATGGCTGTGATTAGCAATAGAGATTCTCAATGGTACAATTGTGTCTATGAACTAGACAATATTTTCATGTGCTCTTCAAGAACACAAAACTAAAATGGCGATCGACAGCACCAAATCGCATCAAAGACGGCTAACATCTTGCACAACCTGGGAACAGACACCATTCAAGTTCTGTAAGGTCTTTGAAACCCGTTTTTTTTTTACTTGAGTGGAAATGTTCCGTGCGCATAATAGTTTCTAGAATCATGAGTTGCCATGTAACATATATGCATAGTGTCGGCCCATTGTCACACCAAAAAAACGAGTTTAGTAGGATGTTCTAAAAAATGGCATCTTATGGACATCCCTGATTTCTTGATTAGTGAAGTATGGTCATGGTAATAATGAGCTCTATTTGTTCCATGACAAGCAAGATTGCCAATTAACGGCAATGTCAGTGAACGAAGTTAGATAAGATTGTCATTGGAGGTTTGGTTTGGGCTGCACTACATAACCGACAGCTACTTCTATTTCCATTTTCTCTCATTAGAGAAGAATGAGAAAGACGATTAGTCTTCCTTATTAGGCACTTAAGTTTTTTTTATTTTCTCTTTAGAAAGGACTTGGATGTTTTTTCCCAAATAGAAATGGAAAATAGTAAACCACTAAAGTAAATTATTACTTTCCTGGAAATTTTTGAAGAAATGGGCTTCACAGCATGCTCCCTCTACCTTATTTTAGGCAATTGCATTATTGCCTACTAAAATGGAAAAGAGCCCATAACTCTCGTGGCTTTAAAGTCATACAAGAGAACGTGTTATTTGCTGTTAAGAATGGGATTTGCTTTGGTGTTTTGACATACACCTGTAAAGGCTTTCAAAAATATAATAATATAATATTAAAATAAATAAATAAAGTTATAAGTTGGCTTAGATTGATGAGGTCATATTGGCATCAAAAAGGAAATTACCCACTGTTAATTGATCCTCTTGTGAACCCAAAAACTCATCGACTCAAATTTCCATGTTAACCAGGTCAAGCGTAAAAGTGTCCCTTAGGTTGACTTTTGTATGAAGGACTAACACCAATGTTAAGTGTTTTAATTAATATTATTGAGATATTAGAATCGTTCAAACACTAATTTACGATCCTTGCGACAATGGAATACTTAGACTAAGGAGGACATGATAAAATCATGCATCGCCTAAAGCTGTTGCTAAAGTTGTTTGCCACATATATTAATATGAGATAGAAGAATTTTAAAGAAGCAGTATCAAGCTAATGAAACCGGTTATATATTTCACTCAGTTTGCTATGATTAGATACCATATAGCAAGCTCTTAAAGAGTTCGACATGGTAGTAATACTTTCGTATAGTGTCCGACTAACATAAGATATGGGGAATGAGATTGATAATATATTATACTCTATATTCTTATAAAAATGAATGAAATAGTGGGAGTATACGACAGAAAATTCTCTCACTGGAATGATCAAATACATGGAGGCATGATGGAGGAGACCGCAAGATAGCGTAGAATAATGGCCTTAGTGATTAAATACATCTTAGCGTAATGGAGGAGCCGCATGATAGCGTAGAATGACCTCACGGCTTAATGATTAAATATGTATAAGCGTGATGAAGGAGGGCCCGCAAGATAGCGTCGAATAATCTCACGGCTTAATGATCACACATACATAAGCGATGGAGGAGCCACATAATAGTGTGGAATAACCTCACGGCTTAATGATCAGATATGTGTAAGTGTGATGGAGGAGCCCGCGAGATAGCGTGGAATAACCTCACGGCTTAATGATCATATGTACATAAGCGTGATGGAGGAGCCGCATGATAGCGCGGAATAACCTCACGGCTTAATGATCATGGAATTATAAGAATGTTGGAGGGGCCTGCATGATAGCGTGGATAACTACATGGCTTAATAATAAATAAATGTGTAAGCATAATGATGGAGTAACCTCATGGCATAGTGAGACCACACATATGTAATGTGATCAAAGGATAGGAAAAATTCCTGTGAAGAGAGAAACCACAGAATAATGGGTAAAAAGCTCAAGATTGAAATTAGATTTATAAGAGATAAATAGTGGGAGAAAATTATGGCATTTATTCGGCTCCCATGGCTAAGTGGGAGATGTTGGTACATGTGGCCATGGTGCCTCATAATGGCTATATTAATGGAGGACATAAATCTATACTATACCACTTAATAAGGTTAAATAATATGTTTAGATATTGAGGTTAATCACCAACCTTTACGTGATTAATGAGTGTCGTTTCACCTCGAGTCTTAATGGGCAAAGTTGAACCATCTATATAACGGATCCATTTAAGAAGTCGAAAACACAATGGTGTATAAGGATCCAATGGTGGACATCATGGATCAAGAGTCCAGAAGAAAACTTTGGCTGAAGGCGGTGTCTCCACGACAATTCCCTCATCGATCAAGTGATGGTAGGCGATCACTTGACGGTCAGATTTTTGGGACCAACAATATTTACATTATTTTTGGACATGAAATAACAGTTACTGTGAGCTAAGATAGGAAGAACGTGTTGTGCAGTTGCCACGTGAAAATGTTGAGCAATTTATTTTTTATTTTTTTCTTTGACACTACGCAAGCTCGGCTTACCTGTGTGTTTAATTTCATACACATTTTGAGTTGGCCTAAGCAAAAAAGAAAACAACAAAGAACAAAGAGAAACAATCAAAGAGTTCAAAATTCCTAAACATTCTCTAACCATTTTCCATTCCTAGGATAGGATGACATCATACAGGAAGTAATAAACATATCTATATGCTATAACCAGTTTGCAAGAAAGAATGGTGAACGAAAGATTAAGTTAACACCGAGAAGAAATAAAGAACATACTCTCTTCCCTTGTGCTAACCATTCATCGGATCGACTCGGTCCATCCGAATATTTTCCTGTCCCGTGATTATGAAAAATCTCAAGATAAAATATCGATTTCCATCAAATAAACTGCATTTAAATTACTTTAATCAAAGAGAGAAGTGCAACAAAATATATAACTTTACAAGAGAATTGAGAGATACCTCCACTGAAAGAGAATCCATCACCGATCGAAACAGGAGCATCTATCAAATATTCCTATAACAATTAAAGTATAAATTTTTTGATAAATTTCTCATTTAAACTTATGATTTCCCACCAAATTTGGTAAATCTACAATCTCAGAAGGATCGATTTGAGTACCTCTTCGCTTTCCCTGCTCGATCTACACCCGAAACCAAGCTTACTTTTCTTGAAATTTTGATCGGAGAAACCGAGCTTTCGAGGCGGAAATGGAAAAGGAGAATTGAGAGTGGATCTAGATGGAGGAGACCGAATCGAAGAGATGTAGGCCTGAATCGCCATTTCAGGGTAAATGAGCAGAAGCGTAGAAAAAATCGAAGAGGAGAGTGTAACGATGAACTGAAAAGGGTTTTCATGGTTAGGCTTAGAGCATCAAGAGATAGGGTTTCTCTGGTTCTCAATCGCATTTCAATTTCGAACGACCAGAATTGACGTCGTTTCCCGGGTTAATATTGTTTCCCGGGTCAATACATACCGTTAGCTCTTATCCTACGCACACCAGTACTTCTCTCTTCCTAGTAGAGCTATTAACGGGTCGGGTAGGCCCCATACCCGACCCGATATTTTACCGGTACAGGTCAGGCTTAGACATATCAGGTCAACCAAAAGGTTTTGTCGGATCGGGTCGCATGGACCCGGTATTTTATATATAAAAAGTACAAAATTGTAGGGGGTTTTTGCAGCGGCAAGTCCGGTTCTCAGGTCGGACATCTGGTTGGGTAGGGTTTTCGGATCGAGTTGGCCAGCTTTAGTGCACTATCGGATCAGGTCAAGTCGGGTGTTTACAGTTTTCTTATTCGACAGGAAAAAATTTGACCAGACTTGACCCGTTGATAGCCCTATAGGGAACATGGTCACCAAGTCAGAGTCTGGCAGTAATTTAGCAAGATTAAAATTCAAAAAAATCTGAAAACCTTCAGCAAGTTCAAGAAAAGATTTTAAAAAAATAATGGAGGAAAAAATAAAAATAATAAGATTAATTTGTATTTTTCACATCAATACAGGGGTTTGGAGATTTTGAAGCAAGTTTGCCAACCCAACTCGACCCAATTATTTACCCGAGTTGGACATATACCCTTCAACCCAACTTGACCCAATTTTTTACCCGGTTGGACACGTACCCTTCAACCCAACTCGACTCAGAGTTTTACTAGGGTTAGTTGTAAAGACTCAGACTCATATGCCATAATATTGTTTCATTCTAGGCTTAGGTTTCCACCTTAGTTTTGTTTATGGCATGGGCTTAAGTCTCTACCCAAAACGCATCATGACATGTAGTTCGCAATCACATATAGCTCAGGGTCAGAACTTTTCCCTATCTGATGCAGGATTATTACAATCCCCTCACCTTATAGAAGAGCAGTCCTCGGCTCTAATACCATTCTGTGAAGACCCAAACCCACATGTCACAATATTATTCGGTTCTGTGCTTAGGTCCCCGCCCCGATTTTATTTCTAGTATATGCTTAAGTCCTCACTCAAAACCCATCATGGCAAATAGCGTCCGCAATCACATATAGTCCAGGGTCAGGACTTTTCCCTATCCAATATGGGATTATTACATTAGTAGACCAAATTTTGCCCACCCAACCCATTTGATCAACAAGGCCCTATTTGGCAACCATTTTCTAAAAACCACTTTTCAAAGTGAAGTCACATAATGCTCCTCAATTAGTGCTTCTCAAAAAGGTCTCTCACATGATTTTAAATCTCATCCGAGACGAGACGTCTCACGTATTGGGCCTCAACGAGACAAGATCCTACTGTGATTTTGTTCCAAGATGCAACCTCATAAATATTATTTTTATATTATAATTTATATAAAATGTTAGGCTTGTACACTATTAAAACTCTACTACTCATTATCTTTATACACAACATTATTTTATCTTATCATACTCTATTTATGTGATGATCTTATAAATAGCAATCACGGTGTGTTTAAATCTATGCACTCAAATATTGTTATTATTTTTATTTTTTAATGACTAGCATAGAAGATCTTTGACCGAACGGTATACAATTGATTTATAGTTGTGATTTAACTAAGGTGTTTTCCCATCATGCACAACCACTTGCACTTTTAGATTTATCTCAAATATTTGTCACATAGCATAACAATAAAATATTCTTTAATGGTGTAAAATCATACGCCTATTTTACTAGTGTATGATCATTCAAAGAATTATTTCATTTCACGCCATCTTGCCAATATGCGAGACGTGTCGGTCTCAAAGCTGTCTGAGATAACTCGAAAGTCCGAGATTTCAAATCATGTTCTCATATGGTGAAAATAGTGTTATGTGAGAAACAATATTAGAGATCTTCTTAACACAACACTATTTTCAGCTACATGTGGCCATGCTTTGGTTGAAAAGTACTTTTTTGCTTAACATTTTGCACATGACACTACAAAAAATAAGACTATTAGCGACAATTTTTTGGAGCAAAAAATTGTCACTATTAGCAAAAAAATATATTACCACCAATGGTATTTTTGGCAATTTTTGGCTGCCACTAATAGTCTTATTTTTTATAGTGTAAAAAATGCCTTACAGAAAAGAGTTGCCAGCCAATTCTGCAAAAATAATATTACTATGGTTGTCTTATAATGGGAAGTTTCTTATGAACTAGTACAGAGAAACCGACCCGATCACTAGTGAACGGCATGCTAACCGTGCAGCGCATAAACCTTGAAAGGCGAAGACTTAAAAGAGAATGGGCATCCGCACACATCGTGCATAAACTTTGACAGGTCAAGACTTAAAAGAGCATGGAGATCCGCACACATCCCAAAGTCCATGGGCCGCACGGCTTGCATGCAGTGTGCCGGTGCCCGCTTTCTCTATACTAGCTCTTTTGTAGTGAGTGTTAACCATTTGGGTAGAGAGACATGAGTAAAAACTCTTATAATTGAAGAGGACTTTTATTATACTCGATATATTAAACGAGAGAGAGAGAGAGGCTATTCTGTGATAATCTTATGTTTGATTCATAATTTACTTGGATATATAGAGGGTAATATAGCTCATAAGTAATAAAATCTAATTTTTCAACATAAATATATTTGAAATTATGTTTTAAAATAATATTAACCAAATCTTAATCAACCCAATTATCGTATCTGTTTTTTTCATAAATTACAAAATAAACAACACATGATGTGCATCTTACAAATATGTTCCCCTGACGTGATATGTATCTTACAACCCAAAGAGCAAAAATGAATTCACGGCAGCCATGGCGTCAAATTTGGGCCGTTACCCATACGTGTGGGTGACACTAATCGGTTTTTAGGTAAATCGATACGTATCGGTGCCGATAGATATCGACTATTCAACTCAGTATCGGTTAATACAGGCCCGTATCGGCTCATACGTATTAGGTATTGGAAGATAAGTATTCGGTATCGGCAGATACCTATTTTCTTAATTTTTTTAAATAGGCCGCTCCCTATCAGTGTTGGTCCTCCAAGGACCGATACCCAATACCGAGTTTGTTAACTGATGGCAGCATCAATCAATCTAATGAAAGTGGGTACTTGAAGAAATCATCATCGCCTTCTACCTTACGCCTAGCATGCAAAGGAAGAGCCTTCATAAGCAGCTGACATCTTATTGGCAGCGAAAAAGTTTCAATCCTCTTTGTCTAGCCGCCTCACCTGTCTTCTCCAAAACTTCTCTCCTACGAGGACCCATCTCTCGAAACCTTGTAAAGGGAATCTATAAACGAAATCATAGTAGGCGAAAACGCGGAACCCAATTGGATCCGACAATCACAGATTCTGTTATGCTTGCAAACTTTGTAGCCAGCACGGGTTTTACCCGAAAGCGTCGCTTCTAGTAATGTGTGATCCAATCCCTGAGCTCGAAGAGTTGGGTTAACAAAAATCACGTACGTGCCCGGTCTTCAGGAATTATGTAAATTCTCCTCAAAACATCACCAACATGGTCACTGGTGGCTACAGGGTGCGCGTAATCTTTGAAAATTTTCACCTCTTTGGTAACTTTGACCACTCTTCCTATCAATGAAATGGGTGGGGCTCGTCGGGTTTTCTCGCGAGGTCTTAAACGATGTCGGTATGTATGGTTTCGTAGGCAATTTTGTGCCAAGAGACAGCGAGATTGGTGAGATTATCCGACCCTTTCAGTGTGAATTTCATCAAAGGATCGTCGAACTAAGTTTTGAATATTGAATTGCTCCCAAGCTAGAGCTTGGCCGAGGTAACCACTTGGTGTTGGTTGGACCTGATTTCATATTCAACCAGATCTGCAGCCACTAGATATGAGAGAATCTTGACTATTATCATCCTATAAAATTAGAAATCGTGGAAGACAAGATTCTCTCATATCTAATGGCTGTAGATGTGATTGAACAAGAAAATCAAGTTCAACAAGTTGGACCTGACTATTTGCCCCTCAAATGTAAAGTGCCATATATGGGTAAATGTTACTAAAGTAGGATATATATGGGTACATTAAAAAAACACGACAGGGTCTTTTTCTAGGGTGACCTCATTTTTCTCATGTATAGCACTGATTCCCCACCTCAAGTGACTTGACCAACTCCAACTTACCATCTCACATGCATATGTAAGAAAACTACCTTAGATTTCTCACTCACTTTACAAATTTTGAAAAGAACAGTGCCTCCAACATACTACCTTTTGCTAATTACACACCACACCAAATAGTTTTTTTTAATCTTCTTAGGAGAGTGTAAGTTAGTAAAAGAAGTTATTTGGATGACTTCTCTCTCTAGCTTGCAATATTTCATCTTTATTCCCTGCGAGACATAACGGCCAAAGAAAGAATTATCATGGTTCCAATCTTGGTATCATTGTTGGAGGGTGGAAGTCCATCCTTGGTGTTAGGATAGGAGCATGGTTTTAAATATCGGCCAATGTGTATCGGGTTAGCTTCCATCCGATTCAGATATGCACCCCGTTTCTATATGAGGCCAAATATCGGGTCAAATATATCAAATATTGGACCAAATCGATCCGCCCATAGCATGATCATATCGGCCGATAAGTATCGGATATATACTTAATTTTTAATTTTTGGTATGAATGTGGAAGCAAATGGGTGTGCACTCAATGTTATAAATTTGGTAGGTAGTTACCAAAATGCAGTGCATAGTTAGACATTTGAATGGAGCTCTCTTTTATCTTCTTTGGGGTGTTACATGAAGGAGAAACATGTTCCTTTGTCCCCACGTAAAAGAAAATTTCATATTTCAACTGAATTTTGTCTTCATTGTGCTTTTGGCCGGCGGATCTCTTGCGGACACGACTTTAACTCTCGTGGAAGTTCGGGCTTTGCACACGGATTTGCTCTTTGCACTATAAGAAATAGCCTTTTGTTTAAGAGACGTTTGCGTGTGCAAAGGACAAGTTTGTGTGCAAAAGCTGAACTTCTATGTGCAAGTATTCCTTTAAATAATAGATGCGAAATGATGTACAATCATATGGAGGTGGGGCACCAGGTGCGCCCTAGTAAAGAGTCTATGAGCACATGGTATGTCTGTCGAATGATTCGACCCACTTAATCGTATGTACCACATTCCGACCCACGTGATCGTACGTACATTACATTTTAACCGTAGGATCCTATCCTTTCTCCTTTTACTAAATTTAAGAGGATTATGAAAAAGTAGTAAGTACATGAGTTGTGTCTTGTCAACGGGTCGGGTTGACCCAATGTGCAACCCGTGTGAGCGAGTTGCGTCAGACAAATATCGGGTCGGGCCAACTGACCCGGATGCATATTGTATATAAAACCAAAGAAAATAGACGGTTTTTAATCGGATAAGGTCGGGTTTTCACGTCTGGTCGAACAATATATCCCAACTCACTGAATCAGGTCGGGTGCGCCATCAGGTAGGGTTAGGTTGGATCGAGCATATGCCAATTTCTCATCTGAAAGCCCAAATTTGGCCCCACCTTGACAGCACCTAATTACACAGGCTTTGACATTCAAAGCGTAGGGTTATGCAAGTGTTGAGTGTTCTGAAAAATGAAGACCAAGGAGACCATATTTTCTATAAAAGAATGGACCTAAGGGACCTACACAACGAACATAAATGACATAAAGTTGAGTACTCTAAAAGTTGCACTTTATCTGTCAAAGTTCTTAATTTCAAAACCCTCCATCAATGAAGACAAAATCTGTATGGAAGTATTAGCTTTTTCAACTTCAAGTGATCCAAAGTTTTTATATTTGTTCGCAACTTCACATGCACTTGTTGGCTTTTCTTTTACTTTTTGTAATTTTTGAGGTAATTAATTACTGCTATGATGCTATCATCATCATCATACAATTACAACAATATTAAGAATAATAGTGAAAAATTGAAAATATTGGCATACAATATATTTTAGGGTGGTAATTATTATTATAAAAAATACTAAATAATTCTGCAACGAAACTCATCTCATTTTTTACAACACCGAAAGCTACCACAAAGCATAATAGGTTATTATAAGGGGAGAGACAAGACTATAGTAAACCACTGTGAGGCTAAACTTTAACATGCCCCCGCAGGAATTGGGAGAAAAGCCTACTATGATATTATGATAAATTTGTGTGCATTCATCTCAAAATCAATTGGCAATAAGTGGAGAGGTCGAAGATATTATAAGAGAAGAGATAAGGCTATAATTTACTTGATGTGGGATTAGACTTCAACAATATCTTTGGAGGTATATGTTATGGGGTCAGATAATATTCTCATTGGGTCGAGGGTTTGGGAGCTGGTAGACACTATGATTGCGTATGACATAGCTATTTGCTAGTCCCTGTCATAACAGAGTTCACTTGGTTTAACAAGTTCTCATCTTCTTTACTAACATCCTGCTACATGTTTTAGTATGTACCATCTTTTTCTTTATAACTCCTTGCATAGCAAGATTTTATGCAATATTTATTTCACCAATGCTACCCTCCTCTCTACTCATTTTTTGTCGGAACAGATTTTATTTGCTTTGATAGGGAGTTAGTAGCGAGCAGAAAGGTTGTTACTAGAGCAGGTATATCTTCCTTCGCAGAGAGTTAGAAAAGAGAATGAGAATAAACTAAAGCAAGTGAACTCTTCTGTGATAGGGGCTAACAAAGAGATATGCTATATACAGCCTATGGATATTTCTTCTTTAAAAAATTAAATTTCTATTATATTTTTGTGATTTTTAATAAAACATTTCGTTATCGTCGTATTGTCCTAAGCAAATTTGTCAAACTACCAATATCGTTGTCTCTTGTGTGGATTAGATCTTATTTACCGTTTTTCCTCCCCTTCACATCATTATTTGTTTATTTATCATCTAGATGGTAGCATGTTTGGAAAAGTAATACTAATTTAGAGGGAAGAAAATACTTTCTATTGATTCAAATGTTACATCTATGGGGAAGGTTGAAAGGAAGTGGACAAAAAATAAAGACTTATTATTATTATTTTATATTTAAAATTTATTAATATTAATAATAAATTACTTATTAGAATATACCTTATTAGATAACTATCCATTTATCCATGTTCATTCTCACTTCTAGATAACCGCACTTCTAGATAATCGCGGACGGTTATATTTGTAATCTTATTTATACACTTTCGTATTGGAACAATGAAACAAACCGTAAACAATGTAATTGATTGTGGCAAAAAAAAAAAAAAAAAAAATATATATATATATATATATATATATATATATATATATTAGAATATACCTTATTAGATAACTATCCACTTATGTTCATTCTCACTTCTAGATAACCGCACTTCTAGATAACCGCGGACGGTTATATTTGTAATCTTATTTATACACTTTCTTGTGTGAGAATATTATAACAAGCCATAAACAATGTAATCGATTGTGGTAATATGTCTTCTTCTTACATGATCCTGGCATTGCTTCCACTATCATATTTTCTCTTAGCCTTCTATACTATATGTGGATGTCTTTTCTTATATTTTCTCTAGCCTTCTATATCCTACATGGATATCTTTTCTCACATTTTCTCTAGCCTTTTGTATATATGTGGATATCTTTTTCTATATTTTCACTCTTTATTTTTTCAAGATCTCTTTAAAGAGACTTGTTATATGATTCGTAGTTGGGAGAGATCACGACAGACTTGATCTACTGCAGCTCAAATGAACACTAAGATGAGCGGGATGATGGACTTCATGCGGTGACCGAAGCAAGATTGAGTTTGAAAGATATATCATGTTTGTTACGTAATTGCATAACTGTTTATCTTTTAAGTTGGATGTTCTCACGTTCACATTCCAATTTGAGGGGGAGTATTAGAATATACCTTATTAGATAACTATTCACTTACCCATGTTCATCCTCACTTCTAGATAATCGCACTTCTAGATAATCGCCGACGATTATATTTGTAATCTTATTTATACACTTTCTTATATGAGAATATTATAACAAGCCGTAAACAATGTAATCGATTGTGGTAATATGTCTTCTTCTTTCTATAGTTCATCTTCTTATTTTTTTTTAAATTTTATAATTAACATTAATAATTATGCTATACATATTGAGAAGGATGGTCATAAGATAATCGACCTGAAGACTATTGTCAGCAAGGATTTTCCAAGTATGTATGTCGTTTCCTGTTATACTGTAGAGGCAAGGGCATCCCTTAAGAATTAGTCCAAGTGTAAGCCGAGGATTATATACCCTACAAATAATAATTATTATTATTATGTAGGTCGTTTTCTTCTAAATCTCTGAGGTTTTCGGAGGGTTTAGGTGCCAAAATAGTTTATTTTGTAAATGAAGGGGGACCTAAACAATGCCACTTGCCACTGGTTTTTAACACTGATTTTAGGCAAATCCACTTTTATAACGTGGGGCAACATTTATATCAGTATCGGTCGATTGGTTCATATATCATTTCATAACTAACAAGCTAAAGTCTATCATTAATTTATATATAGAGAGAGAGAGGCTCGGGGGTATGCGCAGGGATAGAGATCACTATGTCAATTGATATAGGCGTGTAGCATCTTTTTTGTAAAGTGATGAATGGCATAAGGCCTATTTTACTAACTAAGGTTATATTTTAAAAATATTTTAAAATTTAAATATTTTTTATCATTCTCACTTTTTTATAAGTCTTTTTTTTTTTTTTCTTCTTTCTGTTTTTTTTCAGAAGGTGAACCTAAAAGAAATTGCTGACTGTAACATGCGGAATAATATGCGTGTTTTCAGGTATTTGGCCCACGCACGTGACAGAACGAAAGCAGTTGTCCACCGTCACCGCCGCATTTAATTTCCTTGTCTTCTAATACACGTGCTCCAATGTCTTTTTTTTTTTTAAAGTCATAAATGCCCACACTGTCTTAGAATCGAGCATATAGTATAACCAGTTGTTGCATGGGCATTTTGGTTAATTCACAGCATGCTATGGTTTCTCTATAGTTTTTCCTACCTCATTTCGATTCTTAATGGTTAATGTGGGTCGCAATCTATTAACCTACAAGTATCGGGTGCTCGACTCATGCACGAAGGTCCGTGTTTGCGTCAATCTCCATCCACCAACTTGAGAGATGCATAGATATTTTTATGTGTAAAATGAGTGAAAGGTTAAAAATATACCTTCACTGTTTTTCAGGCTCCTACATATGTGTGTATTTCGCAAGACTTGGCAAAGGGAGATTGACTTTCTGACTTTTAAGTAAGCCCCTTAGAGAACCGACTAAATTATGGGACACTCAAAATTAGCACGTGACAAGTCAATACTGAATATATATTGCTGGGGTAAAGAGCGAAGTGCTCTTTAGCCAGCAATCAAATCAAAAGAAGGCTAACTTCTGACACACCTTAATAATTTCCCACAAATGTAGCCCCCCTAAAAATGTTAGTTAGCTAAAGACATGATTCAGTGACCATCAAAACTTGCTAGTGACCATCATAACTTATGGATGTCGGTAAGGAGCATCAAAACTTACGATGTCGGTGAGGAGAGCCGACATTCTATTATCCACTCTGTAACAACTCAAATGGATGGCACAAGCTAGGTCACGAGGATGATGACCAATTTTACAACCATTGTAGTCGCATAATACATTGTGAAAATTACCATGTTGAAGGATTAAATGGCCTTACTCATGATTTAAAATCTCGGATCGTATACAGGCTAGTATAAACGATATAACCCCGGGCCTCTCCTCATGGTTATACCTATATACTAGATAGTATTAACACTTTGAAGTTTACGATAGGTTCAACTACTAATAGTATATGTGCGCACTTTTAAAATTTACGATATTTTACTTCAATAATTTTATCAAAAGTTGACTTTCACATATATCGAGGTCCTTAGAAATCTACAAGTATGTTTTTCTCAAGATTTAATAACTACCAAGTATGAACCAATTCATTAGCTCAATTATTATTATTATCATTTTGATAGCTAATTCATTAGCTCAATTATTTGTCAGCTATCGATATGATCTGATATTTTAAATTAATAAATAAATAAGATCCACTAGCTTTTTTTTTTTTTTTTTTTTTTTTTTTCGTTTTTTTGGCTCCTATTGTGTTTCCCCTCTCTTGCTCATGCATTAAATGGTGCACTATGCAAAAAGCCTGTTGGCCAAAACATGAAAGGGTGTGAGAGAGACACCATGTCAATTTACCGGTGAGTACAATGTTGCCTTCATTCTTTCATGAGCTACTTAATTACACACTCCTCTCCTAAGAATGCCTAGGTTTAAAAAAGAAAAAGTAGCACAGAAAAATAAATTTGTTAAAATTGTTAATGCTGTGTGTTAGGCTGTGCATTGATCACATGTCACGTGGCAGCTGATCCCAAAATAAGATATGTTTTTGAATCATGTGTCATTTGACATGTGATCTAGAGAAAGTAGGGGTGTATTCAGTTTGATTTGGTCAGTTTTCGACCAAAATCACAAACCAAACCGGTCATAATCGATTTCTAGATTTTCAAACCAAACCAAACCATCCAACTCTTAAACTAAACCAACCCGATTCGATTCAGTTTGGTTTAGTCAGTTTTAATTTTCCTATAAGTTCTACTTGCACATCAAAAGTTTCTCAATCGGTTTTCCTATAAGTTCTACTTTACCGTTTTAGGATTTAGGAATAGGCTAAAGACAAGGGTAGGATTTTATATAAAAATATGTATTTTACTTAAATGCCCTTTAAAATTAATCAAAACTCCCGCTTATATATATATATATATATATATATATATATATATATATATACTTACAAACTACATTCGGTTTGGTTCAGTCGATTTCGGCTTGGGGAGGCTTGGAACCGAAACCAAACCAAACTTTTCGATTTTCTTTTTTTGCAAACCAAACCCAAACTGGTACCTGTCCAAACCGGACCAAACCCGGCGGTTTGGTCCGATTTAGTCGGTTTGGTCCAAAAAATGCACAACCCTAAAAAAAAGTGTGACCAAAGTTTGGGTACCGCCCCACAGATTTTGGTGCATTCAATTTTTCTCCTTTGATTACATTTTGGACAGTGGATATGCATCGGATCATACCCAAATGTTTTGAGTGATCTCTAATCATGTATGGACAAGTTTTCATCTCGCCCAATTCCCTAGATAGTTTCCACATGGAACACACCAAATTTATAATGCATAGATACACCATGCATTCCAACCCATATCCCGGGGCCTCTTAGAATAAATGCCGCATCATCTATTTATATATTAACAATTATCAAATATATTTTGAAATTTAAAAGTGTCTCCATATGTTTTTTTGTTAAAACATAAAGTTTATCAAAGAGGCATTAGCCCAGGTGATATACTCTTTTCATTGTGAGGGAGTAGGTCGTGGGTTCGATACTCGTCCTCTACACTGTTTCCCATCCTTTTCTTTACAAGGTATAGGTTGAGTTCTATTAGGAGCTGTCATGATTGGTCGTTGGTCGTTAATCCAAACACGGGCTCGGCCTCGTATTTTATTAGACCCATTAATGGCCATTACGACATTACCCTCATATTGAGCATATAGATCCACTTTAAGGCATGATAAGTTCACCAAACTCCTCTAATATTATCTTGTCTAAGGCCGTGTTTGGCTTAGCTCTTTGGCTTTGGCAGAGAGTTATTAAGTGCAAAGTGTGTTTGATGTTAGGCTTTGTGCCTCATTTACTCGGGCAGCGAGTTTTTATAAGTAATACAACGGGCTCTTTGTCAAAACAGATTAAAAAAAAGTACTCTCCGAAGAGTTGGAGTTCGTTGAATTTCAGCATACCCTAATATTTTATGGAATCAAGCGATATTACAAAAAGAGGTTGTGGGCCGTCACCCTTTTTATTGAGAATTAGTCTATAATGGGTGTCCAATAATCATGAGTGAACATCACAATCCGCACACGTCCATGTGACTGTAGACTTGCACGGACTTTTAAAGCATGAAAGTCCGTGCAAGTCATACAATCACAGGGACATGAACTGAGATGCCCTGATGGGTGAACACCCATTACAGACTAGCTCTTTTATTAAGGCTCAATAGAATACGAGGAGTAGCTAGTATTAAAAAAAACAAAGAAGTATCAATCTCCCTTTTTTGAGCTTTGGCATTGCCGTCACGCAAATAAGGTTAGATCTTAGCAGAAGTCAACTCTATCGGAATAAAATTTACAAATTTAGGCAGGGAGTAGATGTGAATCATCCCATCGACCATAAATATTATGGGAACCCCAACCACAAAGGAGCTTCGCACAATTGACCAAATCTATCACACCCTTTGGGGGAAGCAAATAGCATTTGCTAAAAGGAAAATGAATAAAATGAGTCTGCATTGAATCAGGAAATTTATCACTATCTCTAATTGGTTTCATTGTCAAAATCTTATTATTTTTTTATGTTTGTGTTTTTGGTTGCTCTTTACAATTGAAAAGCTAGTAGCATTTCATTATGACCCAACTCTTGTCCGTCATTTAAATATCAAAATGGTGTTTAAGTGATCTTATAACATTAATGGTTTAAAATATGATGGGTAATCCATTCAGTCAAATTGTTAGATCATACATTAAAAGGGCAATAGGCCCAAAAAAGGTTTTGAGGGAATATAAACCATCTGATCCATAAATTCTAATACTAGCTGTTGTTTTTAATTTTAAGGACCGATATTAAAGTTCACAGATTTGATAGCTCACATCCCCTTATAATCTTCTTTTGCAATTTTTTTAGGCTGAGGTATGTTCCAATGATGAATTACCACTTGAATAATTTAGATTGAACGCCAATATATGCCACATCGCGAAATAAAAAACTATGTTTTAATGGTATACCATAAAAAGTCCAATTTAATGGTATAAGATCATGTAGACATTATTTTGGTATTTCTTAAACCTCGGCTTTGTCACTATGCTACCCTCCCAACTACACCATTTATACTATATGGGACACATTTTTAACTAATCCAAGCTATCGAATTGATAGAATATAATATGAACTATGATCAACCTAAACTTGTGCCTATTAGAAAATTTAAATCAATTTATTCAAGTACTTTAATATAGACCATTATAGTACATGCAGACATTTCAAAAAACTTTTACAATCACCCAAGGATCAAACTTTCGGTTTTCATTTCGGCTTTGGTCATGCCCGAAACCAAAATTTTGGCCGATTTTTTTTTTTTTTGAAGAAGCAAAATATCAGCCGATAATATGCCGAAATAAAGCCGATATTGAAAATATGATGTTTTCATTTCGGTTCCACCGAAATCGATGCATTTTGGCCAAAATTTTGAACCATGCAATCACCTATACAAGTCTCATATTACGCAAGGCGTTCACTTTGGTATACCTGAAAAAGTTAGCGAAAAGTTCTCTTTACATAACTTATTCCGGTAGACCAAACACAATTTACGCAAGCAATGGTGCTTATTACTGGTAACATTTTTCTAAAACTTTACCTACCAAAAGCCCTTTACATGAGAAATGTTATGCCGGAGTGAACGCCCTCAATTGAGAGAGATTCCTTTGAGAAATCTTAGAAATTGGAGGGGTGAGAGAGAGAGAGCTGTTTATTTTCCATAGGTTGTGTTTGGGTTAGCTTTTATATGAGGAGACGCAACTCTTTGCCTGCTCTCAATCAAAGCAGGCAGAGAGCAGTTTTATCATGTCAAATAGCTCCTCGCTAGAGCAAATGGAATGAGGAGCTGTGATAACAAATGTAAAAGTAGTTTTCGCTGGAGCTAAAGAGCAAAAGAGCCGCTCTCTGGCCCGAAAGAGATAAACCTTTTAATAATATTTTAAAGTAGAGGGGCATTTTTTTCTTTAAAATTTATGCTCAAGGATACTTTTGTCTCTAAAAATTGGCACAAAAGTCATAGGTATGCTGAAATTTTTATGGAAGACATTGTTTGATTTGTGATTACGTGTAACTAGGCACCGTCTGCTACTCTCTTTGGTAGCTGGGATGTATTTGTTAACTAAGCATTAATTAATTAATAATAATAAAACCCATTAATAAGCTATTAACAAAAGATATCATCTCCTTCCTGAGGCACATATTCAGGATCATTTACCTAAGTCTGCCTAAAGTTTAATGGGCATATCCTATTTACTATTTAACTCCTTTTGGATGGGAGCGTTAGATCTAAGCATTCTAACCACTTTTGTCCTTTGGGGTGTTAATAGAAACACAAAACAAAGTTAGAAATAATTTCTTTCATACTACCAAAGAGTACATTTTCTCTCTCTAGTTTAAATAGTTCAACTCCACTTTTAGTAATAATCTTTCCTTCATCAAGAACCCTACTTCAGTTCCTAAATTGAGAGGGGGAGAAAAAAAATAGAGAGAAAGAAATGATAGCTATAAATGATCTTTATAGTGTTCTAAGTGCAGTTGTACCACTCTATGTGGCCATGTTCTTGGCTTATGCTTCTGTGAAATGGTGGAAGATCTTTACCCCTGATCAATGCTCAGGAATCAACCGATTCGTCGCAATTTTCGCTGTCCCACTTCTTTCTTTCGAATTCATTTCCCGTATCAATCCTTACAAAATGGACATCTTGTTCATAGCCGCTGATTCCGTCTCAAAGATTCTGGTTCTTATAGTAGTCTTCTTATGGGCTAAATTCTCAAGCCGAGGTAGTCTCGATTGGGCGATCACCGCATTTTCTCTGTCCACGCTTCCTAACACGCTCGTCATGGGAATCCCACTTCTTAAATCTATGTATGGAGATGATAAGGAGGGTCTGATGATCCAATCTGTGGTTTTACAGTGTATAATTTGGTACACTTTGTTACTGTTTTTGTTTGAATACAGAGCTGCAAGGCTTCTGATAGTGCAGAAATTTAGTGACACTAAGAAGAGTGAGGAGAATGTCGGTATTGAAATGGTTGGTGAGGAAGAAATTGTCCATGTGATCATAAGTCGGCCTTCGAATTCGGAGTCTTCGGATTCAGACCAGCAGAAGCTTCAAAATTTCAACAAGGTGGCACCAGATTCCGTGCAATTCAAGCCTGCAGACGAAGACGGTAAAGAGCTTCACTTGTTTCTTTGGCGATGCGGGTGCTGCAATTCCGAAGGCAAGAAATTAAAAAAAAACAACAACAAAAAAACAAAAAAAAAAAAAGGATAAAAGAAGAAATGGGTTTAAGTATTTGTGCCTTCTTTTATTGATTTTACCTGATTTTTATAATGGGTCTTGGGATAAATAGGTTTTTGTGAACAATCAGTGCAAGTATGCAGCAGCGAAGAGGAGAACGTAGAAAGCAAGACAGAAAAAGGCGAAAAAACAGGTAGTGTGGAGCTCATGGAAAAGTCTTCTGTGTCAACAGAGATGCTGAGATTGATCATGAAAATGGTTTGGTTTAAGCTTGTCAGGAACCCAAATTCTTATGCTAGCTTATTGGGCCTGAGTTGGGCTCTTGCTTCATGCAGGTAATTTTCATTTTCATTTTTAATTTTTTTATTATTAAATTTTGTGTGGGGAAGCTGGAATTGAACCTCTCTGTTACTTCCATCTGTTGGCATTTAATTTACCTAAAATCTATAGTACTTTTTTATATGCCTCTCTGTTAGTTTTCTAAAAACTTTATGCATGTAGGTGGGGAATTAAAAAACCTGTGATCATGGAAAATTCAGTCACAATCTTATCAAATGCTGGTCTTGGGATGGCTATGTTTAGTCTTGGTAAGGGCAATCTGTATGAAATTTACTCAGTTTCACTTCTATATCTTTTAGGGAATCAGATTTATAAAGTGTAATGGCTTCAAAATCTTAAAATTTTCAGGTCTTTTCATGGCTCTGCAAACCAGAATCATAGCATGTGGGAACAGGCTAGCCGCATACGGAATGCTCGCGAGGTTCATCGCCGGACCGGCTGTGATGGCAGTTGCTTCTGTTGGGGTTGGTCTTAGAGGCACAGTACTAAAAGTCTCCATTGTTCAAGTATCAAGCTTCAACACTGTCTCATACTTAGTATTCTTTCAGATGAAGCTTTGGATCATCATATAAAATTTGGCTTCTTCCATCTTTCAGGCTACTCTGCCACAAGGAATAGTGCCATTTGTGTTTGCAAGGGAATATAATCTGCACCCGGATGTCTTAAGCACCGCGTAAGTCCACAAATCTTGACCCAAAAACCTCTTCTTTTTATGAAATTTTGATGTTGGCCTCAGATACTTCAGTTACCTCGGGCAAGGGAGAATGCCGGCTAGGTCTGCTTTATTAGAGAATTGTAGGGTTGTTTAGAGACTCACAAGGATTAATCAAATCACGTTAAGCTTTGACAATGTAGTCTCCTATGTTCTATCTTCTTCTCTCTCCATCTTCATCTTCCCACTCATATACCAAGTGAAAATTTTGGAGAAAGAGAAAAGAAGATAGAACATGAGAGATTATATTATGAAAATAATAAAATGATTTTATTAATCTTTATAAGTCTCTAAATAACCCTACACTACTCTAATATGGTTGAAGGGATTAAGCACAAGCATGGTCAACAAGTGTGGCCATAAGCAAAGCTTAGTTCATAACCATCCCTCCTGGCTGTGTCCTTTGGACCACCCTTCGCCCGCTTAGAAGTGGATTCGAACCACTGACACAAGGCTTTTCAGTCCTCTGCTGTACCTGAACCAATTTCCTGAAGTTTATTTTCTTAACAAAAAAAAACACCCTACCTCACCAAAAGGAATTGAATCTGAGACTTCAATCGAGGTTGCAATTTTTATTCTCCACTAATTTTTTGGTACACATTATTCTCAACGCAATTGTCTTTTTCTTTCAGGGTTATCTTTGGAATGATTGTGTCATTGCCGATCACCATAATATATTACATCCTCCTGGGTCTCTGCTAAACTCAGTGAACAGTCCATATCGCAAGCCATTTCCGCAAGAAATTTGCGGACATCAGCAACTCAATTGAACAGTGTTGAAGATCACTATTTCTCCTTCATTACCATGCTCAATTGACCAATGCATTAACCACTTATCCAAGAATAATTATAAATATCAGTAGTTATTTTTTAGAGTTGAGAGGCTAAGTAAGCTTTAGCCTGGATCCTCGGCTGTTTTGAATTCCATAGTTAAATGAGATTTTCACTTACAGTGATGTTTATTTTTTTGTCTGTAAAAGAAAGTAATTTGATAATATCAATGAAAATATATCTAAGCAAGCAAAACTAGTTACTTGGTTATGAGAATTTTAGCCCTTGGTGGACAAATTGGTGTTGATGATTCTGGTAGTAGACAAGCTCATTGATTCATTTATTATAGTTCATGTACTAGCATCTACATAATGAAGGCTTAGAATGTTTGAGAAATATTTCCAAAACATTGGGGCTTTCGGGGTTGCTCTCCAATGTTGATGAAATGAAAACAGATGATATATGGACTTCACTTTTGAGGAGCTGTAGGGGATACATGGGCATATTTCAACTTAGCGGAAGGCAACTTTTTTTTGGCTTGTGTTACTTCCACATCACTTTATATTACAACCACCTCACTGAAACAAACGAAAAATTCGTTGACTACTTTAAATCATACTATGGAGAAAAATTTTCATCCCAATCCTCCACACAAGAGATCTTGAGATCATGGGCATACCATCTGACGGTCATATATTGAATTCATGTGGCACACATCCCAAAAGGTAAACGTGAACATCATTGATGGTACGCGATGATCATGTTCACTTTTTGGGATGTGTGCCACGGGGAATCAACGTCTAACAGTAGGCCTATGATATCAAGATATATTGTGTGGAAAATTTGAACAAAAATGATCTCTATCGTGTAATTCGAAGCAGTCATCAAATTTCTCATTTGTTTAAGTGAGGTAGCTGTAACATAAAGTGGTGTGATAGTAACACACTAACACGAGCCTTTTTTTCAAAGATAGAGAGAGAGAGAGAGAGAGAGAGAGAGAGAGAGAGAGAGAGAGAGCTCCTACAGCCTACCAAACTTTGCTATGTGCACACAAACTCGAGAAAAACCTTAACAATCTTACTTGCGTTTGGTTTGGCCTGGCGCATAGCAAACCAAACTCTTTATTAGGGTATTTTTTTTTTCAATTTTTTCAGTTTTTCAATATTTTTGGCTGTTTTTTCAGTTTATTCAACCTATCCCTTCGGTTTTCGGTTTCAAGCCACCCAAATTGAAACCGAACCGAATTGGAGTTCGGTTCGATTTCTGTCGGATTTCGGTGCAGTTCAGGACCTTCGATTTTCGGTTCGATTTCGGTGTTCGGTTCAAAACTTGAATCCGTATCTCACTCTGAGTCATGTGATATAAAGTCATAAACCCATGACTCTGCCTCTGATTGGTGCGTGTCATTTTAATTGACTTTTCAAAGGCAGCTAAAGTGACCTGCAATCAATAAGAGATAAAAATCATGAGTTTATCCCATGACAAATTTGGAAATTATTTCAATCTACAACATATGTCCATCCATCATGAGCAGTAAAACAGTCTCTACGTTTGTGTGACTTTGTGATAGGCACGAACTTTCATGCTTTAGAAATCCGTGCGCATCACAAAGTCACATATCCGTGTGTACTGCAGTGTCCACACATGATGGGCTGACACCCATGGTAGAAAAACTCTTTTTCTCTTTTTTAAGAATCTATTATAGCGAAATCTTTGTATCCCCGAATATCTAGCGCCAAGAGCAGGATTCCGAGACAACATATTTAAGCCTAGTGTTCAAATTGATTGGCATGGCATGTCTGCCAAGAAGTGGCAAAAGAGATATCCAAAATTAAAAGAGATGCCTATTGTTCTGGACGGATATATCCAAAGAGTGTTCAGCTCTTTAAATTTTATTCTTTATTTTATTTTACTTTTTAAGCCATTCTTTGGGCTTATCCAGTTTCAAAATAAGAAATTATGTATCATAATATATATATATGGGAGTCGGTTAGGTCCTCCAATAGAGGACGGTGACCTTCTTTCAAGATTCAGGTGGAGCACAAGTGGACACTTTAGATCAATATTTTAAAAAAAGAATTTAAAAAATAAATTTTAAACCCACAAGTCAAAGTTTGACGATTTTCATTGGTCCATATTTTACGATTCAAAATATACACGTTGGAGATGAGTTTTTAATATATTTTTTTCAAAGATGATCTAAGTAATGCACCCAAGGTCCAGGTGAAAGGTTGAAGGACGGTGACCGTCCTCCCATAAAGGACGAAAGCCTTTTCCATATATATATATATATAATGAATTCAGCTAACCTAGAATTATGGGTTTACTTTTTTTTTGATCGGTAGAATTATACTCAGAAAGGGCGGATACATTTGGCACTCGAGTCAATCTCTTTTTATAAAAATCGATATTTACGAGCACACAAATCAGTATAAGCTCACTTTTTTAGATTTCACAGAATTTGCGCTCAAAATTATTAGAGCTAGGGCGGTCAGGTAGACCTCATATTTTTACTGGCTCGGGCAGATATATTTGACCCATCGGGTTGGGTGGGGTATGAAGCATCCAGGGTTTACTCAAAGGTTGGGTCGACCTGATATTTTATATATATAATTAAGGGACATTTTCGGAAATTTTTTACTAAGTTTTCGGGTCGACATTAGGAAGGGTGGACTTTTCAACTCAGGCCGAGCAAAAAATACCAGGTTGGGTCGGGCATATGGCCTTGACGCATCAGGTAGCTAAAATTCTGGCCCAACCCAATCCACTGACAGCCTTCATACAGAGCTCAACCCAAGGTTTGTTGGTTTGAAACTGACTTAACTGCCACCACCAAAAAATATAATAAGGCTGTGTTTGGGATTGCTCTTTGGAGGCAAAGAGCCACCACTTAAAAGAGCAGGTTTAAATTGCTCTTTTAAAGAGACCCAAATTCAGCTCTTTACTCTCCGGAAAAGCTAAGAGCACTTACAAACAAACACAGTCCCCACTAAAGTGCTCTCTACGTCAGAGCAGAGAGCTGCTCTTTGCCTCCAAAGAGCAATCCCAAGCACAGCCTAAGTCACTGAAAAAATCATGGGTATCACTATCAGATCCATGACTGAAATCAAGAATTATGATACAAAAGTAACAAAACAAGCAAAGTAGGAACTCTTCCATTCATCTGCACATAAAAATGCATTTAATTATTGTAAAAGAATGGTTATTGTACATCACAAACATTAAATTACAGAGTAAAGGGAATCGGGGAATCCTGACTGGAACGCAGATAAGCCGAAGTAATCCTCCGGTAGAATTCCCTGGTTTGACACATACATATTCATAATCTGAGATCCATAAAACCCACACCATTCATTTTCTGCACTGATATTTACAGCAATCTCTTCTTTGTGTGTATGATATGCCTGTCTTACAAAATAATCATTGATGGGTTCTCTTCTTTGCAGGTGGTGGATATGGATCGATCCAGCATTCATCCTCATCCACTGATTTTTTCCATCTTTCTCTGAACACCTCCAATTCGGCGTATGACTGCCTCCGTACCTGCACATTTAAAATTACTTATTGGAGACTCTTCTTACAAAGCAGATGCAATAGTCTTTTATTTATATGCCAGATGTAAAAAAAGTTGGCATAGTTTGCCGCTTAAAAGAAAAAGGAAACTTATAAGCGGAGGACAGATTTGATGCAGACAAAGTGCAGGCGACTGACGTGGCACGACATGACTGGCTGCACCAACCTGCATTAATTGAGCCCCACCGCCCATGCAGCCAATTGTGTCATGCCACATCAGCCGCCTGCACTTTGTATAAAATTTGTCCTCCTATTAACAGTGTCCAAAAAAAAAAAGATTTGCCACAGTTAACCACCACTCCTAAATATAGATAAAGGGAAAGTAATACATGAAAAGTGCAAAAAGAATTCAAACGAGGTCTTGATATATGGGTGGGCCATGTTGGGGGCAGACCTAGTAAAGAAAACATCTAGGTTGACCTAATAGGGTGAACTGAATAAACTACCCTTGATAACCTATCCAGTTTCCTAACATAATTAGGATCACAGTTACCAAGTCAGAGTTCAGGATAAAATCTGCAAGGCTAAAAAGGGGGGACATGGGCAAAATCAGGAAAAAAGTAATGAAAATGTAAAAAATATTCAAAAAATATATATCTTGATTGGGAAAAATAAAAAAATCATAAAGAAAATGTGAAAATCGCCAAAAAAAAAAAAGGATCCGAATCATGTTACAAACGTTTTTTTTCTTTTTGGTGAAAAGAAAGTTGATTTTGGTAACTATGGTTAAAATAAATAAATAATCCTGACAAACCTCACCATATTCACAGCCACATTCAGTGATAAGTACAACATAACAGCTAAACTTGCAACAACCACTTCTGTGTGGAATGGATTGCCCGGGACTCGAACCCAGAATAAGTTGGATGGAGTAGATAATTTCTTGTTGCAATAGGATAAAAGGATCACTCCCCAAATCTAACCATTACTCATAAGTAAACAAATTCGATTTACAGTAAATAATAGCCTTAGTATGCTTTGAAAATGAGTTGGTATTAGGTACCTAGCCTGAGCACTGGCCACAGTGCTTGAGTCAATCCCTCCCCCTACCAAACCTTGAAAATGCACCAATATTTTTCAGCGCAAAATCAGGGAAAGGTCAAAAGTGTGTTTTCACTGAACTGCATGCTCATAAATAGTTGTTCACCTCCCAAGGCTTGAACATTTTGACAAAAGATTTGACATGAGCACGACCGGCAGTGCTCAGGTCGGGAACCTAATACCAACTCTTCTAGAAAATCATATAGCCAGATAGTAGATCTTTTTTATACTTACGGCATATCTATCATCAAATGCAGGTGACTCGTCCGGCAACTGCAAATATTGAAGATTTGAGGCATTCAGTTTGGATCGATAAACAGAACACAGACCAAAGCAGGTTTATTTTGGAAGCATACCAGTGTTCCATCAGAGGCATGGCTGGGTGACTCAGCATTCAACTGCATAAATAGAAATGGAACTGCAATAACCAACTAGAGAATAAAAATTCCGGTAGCTTTATTAACACCCACGGAATCACCTGCACCAAAAAAACATTGATTGCTTTGAATTAGGGGATGGAGATCGTTTTTCTCCCCAATCTTCCACACAAGGGATATTGAGACCATGAGTGTACCATCAGATGGTCAGTTTCTTATTTCACATGGCACAGATCCCAAAAATGCCATCCTAAAGTCACACGGCACACATCACGCTCAAACGTGCTTTTAAGGCCATTTATTGGGATCTGTGCCACATGGAATAAAAATTGGCCGTCTAAGAGTATGTCCATTGTCTCAAGATCCCTTGTGTGGAAGATTAAGGAAAAAGACGATCTCCATCGCTTGATTCAAAGCAACCAATGGTTTTTAGCGTAGGTGCCCACCAAGATTCAGTGGATGTTAATAAAGTTACCCAAAAAATTCAGAAGCCTAGGTATAATGTTAGAAATTTTAGCAAATTCACGATGAGCTGCACGTTTATCAACATTCCTATGGGATATGCAAAATTTATGCGGCCAAAATGGGCAGGAAATTCCAGCTTTATGTTGTTTGGACCGGTTTATTTATAATAAAAAATTGGGAACAAAATTATCCCAACATTCTCTTATTGGCAGTACCACGACCAACATCTGATCCTACCCGAATCATGCTTAGCTCCGAAATACTACAGCCATACAGATTTGAAACCATGTGGCTGCAAAGCGAAAATTTCTATAGTATGGGCCGACATTGATGGTCCCTGTGGAAGTCACTTGGAAATGCTCACAAAAAATTGCAAAATATTGAAATTGCCACGCAGAGGATTTAAAATATGGAATAAAGAAGTTTAGATATCTTCAGGAAACATTATAAGAATTGCTGGGTGGGATTTATGCAATCGGAAATAGAGAGGTGGGCCCTCTATCTAAGGATGGAAAGGGAAAGGAGAACTCAGTCAAAATTTACAATCAGAAGGTTAAGGAAGAAATTTTGCAGAGAAAAAATCAAGAGTCCGATGGCTAAAAGGAGGGGGATCAAAACACCAAACATTTTGATAGTATGACCAGTGCATGAAAAAAAGGTCAAAACCTTAATTATCAGATACCTTTTGGTGAGGGAATAAGAGTGGATGGCAAGGAGGAAATTAAGTTCACATGATGGAATACTACATGATGTTTATGGACGAGGGATGGTCTAGATCTTGTTGGATGGTGTTAATTTCATGCAAATTTCTAGGGAGGATAGAGGAGGTTAGGAGAAAAGGTTTGAGGAGACCTAAATTCGTAAACAAATTTTTGAAGCAACGAGAAATCGAGTTCCAGGCCCGGATAATTTTTTGCGAAATTTAGGAGAACGAAAAGTGGAAAATGTATAAATTCAGCATTCATGACAGTCATCCAAAATAAAAAAAACAAGATAAAGTCGAAAATGTACAAGCCACTAGCCAAGGTGTTGACAAATAATCTCGGACTAGGTATGGAAACTATCATTTAACATGGTCAAAGGGCTTTTGTGAATGGTTGTCAGATTCTAGAAGGTACAGTTTTGGCACTTGAATGTAATGATTCTAGATATAAGGAGCATCGAGATAAATTTATAAGCTAGATATGAAGAAAGCATATAATAGGGTTGATTTGTCTTTCCGAACTACGTACTGAGAAGACTCAACTTTGGTCAAAAATGGAGAAAATGGACCAAGGGATATATATCATTGGCTAGTACTCTATGATGATAAATAAGGTGGCTAAGGAGGAGACCCACTTTCACCATTCCTGTTCTACATTGTCAGTGAAGCATTTTGCAAGTTAATGAACCAGCCTTCTGGCCTATGGCTATTCAAGGGACTCAAAATATGTAAAGGTATTTCCACGACACTCCTGCAATATATGGATGACATCGTGGTGTTTTGTGGTGCATAGAACTTAAGAAATCTAAAAGTTCTAATTTGAAGAAATGAAGCAGTTTGGAGTCAAAGATTGAATTTGAATAAGACCATAGTGTTTGGTGTTAAGGTGGAACAGAATGATCTTAGAAAATTAGTTGACATTATGGGAGGTGGGTGGGGTATGCTTGCGACTACATATTTGGGTCTCCCAGTTTACATCAGAAAATTACAGATAGGCATTAGGATTCAATGATAGAATGATTCGATGATAAGTTGGTTAACTAGAAAGGAGGGTTACTTTCGAAAGACAGAAGAATCACTCTCGAAAATGCTACTCCCTCAAATCTTTTGATTTATTTTATGTGTATCTTCAAATGCCCCAGTAGTGTCGTGAAAGTAATGAAGAAAGAGTATAATAGGGTTGGCACATGAATGTAATGATTCTAGATACAAGGAGCATTGATGCGGGACGGTGACCCTAAAATACGTGAATATGATTTTAATGCAGATTTTGTTGAAATTAAATGAGTTAACTCAAGTTTAATCGCAAAATTATCTTTAATACCTTAAGGTTTGAAGAATTGTGATGGGTAGATCACACTAGATCTGGATAGGGTCCAGTCCGATGCGCAAGTACTTTTAGAGTTGAGGCGAGATCGGCTTAGAGATAAAACTCGGGCTTTTCCAGACTTAGGCGCTCGTCTTCAGTCCGATGTAGATTCACGGTTTCCAAATAGGGTTGTGAAAGGGATTTATGGTTTGCAATAGGCTTATAGTTTTTAGATTGGCTTATGGTTTGGAAAGGGGTGTTGACTTTGTGTGATTTATGGTTTCAAAAGGTTGAGGGTTTTGGGATCGAAAGGAAACAATTAGTCTAAGGTTTAGAGAAGCAAACACAGATCGAGAGATAACAAATATAATAGATCAAAACAAATTGAAGACAAAGATAAATAAGAAGATATATGGGAATCACTCCCTTGGTCTCACACCAAGCCCATCACGGGGAAGAAGACTCTCTTTTCATAAAGCAAAAGCTCTCATTCAATAATCAATCAACTAACTACGATGTTCTTCTTAATGACTTTATATAGGAGGTCTTACAATAAAAGAAAACCCTAAAACAAACATCAATAAAAGACAAATATGCCCCTTAACAGTTAAGTTCGAAATTAGAAAAAAAAACCAAAATTTATAACTGCGCGATTTCGATTGATCGAAAGTGAAGTTCGATCGATCGAAATTGAAATTCGATTGTTCGAAAATGAAACTCGATTGATCGAAAGTGAAACTCGATCGATCGAAAAAACATATATCAAAATTCGCCGCAAGAATTTGATCGATCGAATTCGAGACTCGATCGATCGAAATATAATTCGATCAATCGAGTATATAATTCGATCAATCGAATTATATACTCCAGAACATGTATTTCTGTCGATCTCGTTCGATCAATCGAAAAAGGACTTTGATCGATCAAAAATTTAGATTGATCGAGATTTAGATTCGATCGATTGAATTTATCGTTTCTTCCTCCAATTCTCCAGAATTTTCATCTTTCCCCTAGCTCTGACTTCCATTAGGCTTCTTCTTTCGACGTTGGTAGAAACGATGTGGTTCGAATCCAATGTCCATGTATGTGGCATCCCCGTCAAGCATCGAGATAAATCTATAAGCTAGATATGAAGAAAGCATATATTAGGTTGATTTGTCTTTCTGAACTACATACTATGAAGACTCAACTTTGGTCGAAAAAGGAGAAAATGGACCAAGGGATATATATCATTGACTAGTACACTGTGACATGGATCAAAATCTTGGCCGAAATTTCAAATTTTCGACCGAGATGACTCGGTTTCGGCCCCCAATCGAAACGAGAAATTGGAATTTTTCGGGTGGGGGTTGAAAAATTCAAAATCTCGGCAAATAATTTCAAATACTGGCCTAGAATTTGATTTTTTTTTTTTTCAATTTCTCGGCTAATAATTTCAAATTATCAGCCAAGATTTTGATTTTGATTTTTTTAAGGTTTTTTGCTTCGAATTTTTTTTGTTCCCATACATTTACCCGAATTTCATTCCTTTACACTTAATTTAATTTTTATTTTTCTCCTCTCCTCTCTCCTTCCATAGCTTGACCAAATTTCGCCGGATATTGTAGGATCTTGATAAAATCTAGTCGAATTGTACCGTAACTTACCGAATCTCATTGGATTTCGCCAAAAGTTGCCGGATTTTGACGGATTCTCACCGGACTTTGATGAATTCTCTCCTAAAGTTACCGCAACTTACCAAATATCGTCGGATTTCTCTGTATCTAGTTGTATCTCGCCGAATCTTCCCAGGTTTAGCCGGATCTTGTTGAATCTTGCTGGATTTTATCAAATATTATCGGTATCTTGCCGGATTTAGTCTGAATAGTTTAAATACGTCTTCTAATAATGTGAAGAGTCAAAAAAATAAAGTTTAGAGCAAATTACCAAAAATTACTAGAAATTTGACCAATTTACAGTTCGGGTGGTGAACGAAACCGAAATCCCTGTGATGATAAATAAGGTGGCTAAGGATGTTTTCAAAAGCTCAAGAGTGGGACAAGGAGACCCAATTTCCTGTTCTACATTGTCGATGAAGCATTTTGCAAGTTAATTAAACAGGCTTCTGGCCTATGGCTATTTCAAGGGACATAAAATATGTAAAGGTCTTTCCATGACACTCCTGCAATATACGGATGAAACCGTGGTGCATGGAACTTAGAAATCTAAAAGTCGTAATTTGAAGAAATGAGGTAGTTGGAGTAAAAGATTGAATTTGAATAAGACCATAGTATTTGGTGTTAAAGTGGAACAGAGTGATCTTAGAAACTAGTTGACATTATGGGAGGTGGGTGGGGTATGCTTTCGACTACATATTTGGGTCTCCCACTTTACATCAGAAAATTATGGATAGGCATTAGGATTCAATGATAGAATGATTCGATGAGAAATTGGTTAACTGGAAAGGGGGGTTACTGACGGGGACGTCGACATTGAGGACCTAGGTTTTGGGTCACACAAGGTGTACCGACAGAAAAAGAAGCGACGGAGGAGCCACAAAGAGCCAATATCAAGCGAAGAAAGGCTTTGAAGAGCAACAAAGAGGGTCACTGCCCATGTTTGCTCGAGCGAGCATCATTTTCGCTTGAGCGAGAATGCTTCAGAAAACAGGCAAACCCTCAGTGTGTTGTCGCTCGAGCGGGAGTGCCCCTAAAAGCATAACCAAAACTTTCGGCCAAAGTTTGTTCAAGTGTGATTATCGCTTGAGCGACCCCTCGAAAAGATCCCCGCTCGAGCGAGTCAAGTGACGAAAGTTGTCCTTTTTGTCCTTTTAATAGTTTCTTTTTGTGTCTTGAAGAGTAAGTCTTCTTCCCCATGTGGGTTTGGTGTGAGGCCAAGGGTGGGTGAGATGCCCATGTTATCTTTTATCTTCATTTTACTTCTTGTTCTTGTTTAGCCTTACTATGTTCTCGTTAATCTCTTGCATCCAATTTTCCCTTTTAGTTAATTGTTTAAATTCTCAAACCCTAGATCTAAAGCAACCTTGGTGTCCATCTTTGTGGATCGAATCCGATCTTAGCCTGTTGATCCATGACCGTTGTTGGGCTCGAGCTTGTTCAATTTGTGTCGTTAATCGCTTCAATTCAAAGGCCCTAGCAAGGAGCTACCGATTCCAACTATGATCGAACACCCCGACCTAGAAGACGCTAGAGTTCTATCTCTAGGATCACACCTTCGGCAAATCCTAACGAATCTCGCAAGTCGGATTGGACCCTACGTGAGTCAAGCATGGTCACTTAAGCGGAATTCTGTGAAACCCTAAGGTATCGCTTTAATTTGTAATTAATTGCTCAAGTAATTAGTTTAATTTCGGCAAATTAGCATATCATGGGAATTCACGTATTTTAGGATCGTTGTCCTACGTCAATTACTTTCGAAAGACGGAAGAATCACTCTAAAAAATGTTGCTCTCTCAAATCTTTTGATTTATATTATGTATATCTTCGAATGTCCCAGTAGGGTCGTGAAATGTTAGAGAATATAGAAAATTTTCTTATGTAGTGGGACAAAGGTCAGAGATAATCCATGTCATAATTTGGTATGTAGCATGATTTCCGATGGAATTTGGGAATAAGGAATATGGTCCATTGGAAAAATGAGTACAATGCTTTTAGGAAAATGGTTGTGCAAATGCGGGGAGGAAGAGGGAACAATGTGGGTACAAGAGATTATGAATAAATATGGAAAGGATGGTTTTGGTTAGTGCATTAGGGTAAGCATAGGCTTCGGATGGTGGAAAGGCATGCAAACAGCTTGAAAAGGTTTAAGAAGGGGATTAGCTTCAAAGGAGAAATAGATTTTGATATGATAGATTGTGAGGATTAGAGGTTCTCAATATGAGGTTTAAACGGATTTTGCTCTAGTTCTCAACAAAAAAACAATTTTGACTAATGTCTGGGAAAGAGAGATAAGTCAATTGTGTGGTAACCAATGTGTCAAACTCGATATTGGTATCGGGTATTGGTCCATGGAGGACTGATACATATCAGCTGATACCGAAGTGTATCGATGCCTTCTTAAAAAATTTAAAAAAAAAATAAAGAAAATAGAGGTATAGGCCGATACGTATCGGTATCGGCCTATATTTGATACCATGGTGGTAACATCCAATTGAGTAAAACCAGAGAAATGAGAAAAGGTCGTAATTTATATGACTCCTTGAGGAGTTGAGCAAGGTATGGGGTAACCGAAACAACCAAGATATAGGTAGTGGAACCTTGAGAAGAAGGAACCACTAAGATTTTTTTATTATCAGTTTTTAGGGCAAAGGCCACTAATTGAGATGCACTGATCGTCAATATGGAAATCAACGGCATCATTTAGAATTACGGTTTTCACCTGAATAATGGAAATCAACGGCACCATTTAGGAGAGAACCTTGACATGTGTGCAGCTTTGCAGGAAGGGGATGGATGTGTCAAGGGTCTGCAAGTTAATAGGGATGAGAATGAAAAGGATGATCACCTTTTCCTGCAATGTATCTATGACCCAAGAATCGGGGACACGTTCATATCAGGCTTTGAGGTTAGCGGCTGCCTCCGGGAATCCTATTCTATGGTCCTAGTACGATGGTTTGAGGACCCTTTTGTGGCGATTGACATCCTATGGAAGAACCATTGGCAAAAAAGGAGTTTGGAGCATGCAAGGCCACGGAGGCATCCATTGTTGACGAGCTGATTTGGTAGTGTATATCTTCACCGTGCTGTTTGGCGGATTGCTCGGAAATCTTAAGGGATTAAAAGCAGCTCAGACCCCCATAGATCCATGACTGTCTCATTTTATTTCTTTTATGCATGCAGACATCTTTGTACTTTCATGTTTTCTCTTTTGCTTTAGTAGTTTTTTATTTTCTTAGTTTTCTGTTTTTTTTGGCAAAGCACCCTTTTTTGCCTTCTTTGATCAGTTCTAAATTTGTTAGCATTAATGAAAATAAGGCTCCCATTAACATGCACTACTACAAATATACCACCTTCATGCTTATTAGGGTCCATCTAAGATACCCCTCTCCAAGAACCAACCTCCCTGGAATCACACATCTTGCTGATTTACATGGTAGTAACCAATAGAATGAACCTGAAACATTTGGCCTTAATAAAATTATCAAACTCCTTACCTTGCTTTCATCTGGAACCCCAAGTGTAGGAATACCCCTATGAACTATATATTCACTGTCCACAACCCCCACATTTTTGGTCCGGTCACCCTGTCAAAAGGGAGCTCAGATATCAAGCCATGCATATGAGATGTAAAGACAACATGGAGATTCAAGGATTCAAGGTACCTGTGCGCAATAACCAAGCTTCATGTCTAGGCCCCATGCATGGATCAAGTCATTCTGTAAAAGAAAAAATAAGAGAGGGCAATTACTTTGAAAGCAGGTTTCCGAGAGTGAAGAAACAACAATTTAAAATATGAAGGGTAAACGTAGCATTAGTGCGGCCACGTGGCATAGGAGCGGCTCGATGATCAAAACTATTGTGAATATATATATATATATATATATATCTTACCTTTATATAAAAAACGAAAGGCAAGTATGTCTTAGATTCCTCTATAGTTTTCGTTCTATCGGATGAGGACAAAACTGCGGTACAAGTTAGTAAAACCCTCGTACAAGTTAGCAAAACCCACCAAGCCCATTTTAAATTTTATAAATTCAGCCTATACCATACTTTCACCCAGAAGGACTGAACCGACCATGCTTCCCATCATCGACCATATTTTCACCATTGCAAAACACCTAACCCTACATGTTATTTGGCATTTGATATCAAGCTCTATCCTTGTTTTACTTTCCAACCATTGTTTAAGCAAGGTATGGTTTTCATCTTTTTGTGCTTTCTTTAATTTCTTTTCATGGTTTTTATCCCCCTTTTCTTTTGTGGTTGATTTTGATGAGTTCTTTTGGGGTTTTTTTTCTTCCAATTTTGATGTATTTTTCTGGTAGATTTTTCTATTTTTACGGATTTTTTTTTATTAATTTTGATTTTTTAGGGGGTTTTGGATGATTTTTTATGGGTTTTTGGATTTTTATTTGGATTTTTTTAACGATTCATATCTTCCATCTTCCTCACAGTCTTCCATCTTCTTCAATCCAAGTAGATCGTTCAAAACAAAGAAGAATATATATACAACCCCAAAATCTCTCTTCATCAAAGAGATTTGGCTTTCTTAGATCCAAATTTAGATCCAAATCTCTATCGGTCTTCTTCAATATCTTTGGGAGGTATGTAACATTCTTCTATTTTTTAGCTTTCAATCACACCTTTCAAAAGTTTATTACTTGTTCTTCATTCATGTTCTACTTTTTCTTTTCAATTTTTTTTCTCCAAATTTTATGAACTCAATCTGATTTTATTATTTTGAAGCTTTAAAGATGAGAAGCTAACTTTTGTTTCATGGATTGATAGAGGTGAATGCTGCCATAAAATTAGGGTTTTCGAGTACGAGGATGATTGCAGATCTTTGCTTTGGCTTTCTTAGATCCAAATCTCTATCAGTCTTCTTCAATATCTTTGGGAGGTCTGTAATATTCTTCTATTTTTTAGCTTTTAATCACACATTTTAGAAGTTTATTACTTGTTCTTCATTCATGTTCTGCCTTTTCTTTTCAAATTTGTTTCTCCAAATTTTATGAACTCAATCTGATTTGATGATTTTGAACCTTTAAAGTTGAGAGGCTAACTTTTCTTTCATGGATTGATAGAGTGATACTATAATTTTCTACAAAATTGAGACTTTTTTCATTTATAAGCTCTAATTTTATATCTAATAGAGAGATTATAAATGAGATTTAGGGGTTTTTCTAACTTCGATTATTTAAAAAGAAGGAAAAATAGAGGCCAAAGATAGAAATCTGGAATTTTCTTTTGGGTTTCTATTTGAAGCATATTTGATGGAATTAACAACTTGCTTGAGCGATGATCAACAAATAACCAGGCAACTAAAAACACCCACAAGAGCTAGAATAACACAGTAACAAAACAATCTTCATTCTCTTTAAACTCTCTAGAACATACCATAAGTTAAAGAAAAACTATGCATCTTTAAATAAGCTTAACTAATAACTACACATCTTTAAATAAGCTTAACTAACCCATGTGGGCTTCCTAATGAAAGTAGTATACTAACTTTTGGTCCCTATCTTATATTAAATGTTCATAGAAATATATAAAATATTTTCTAACTTGGACAGTCAAAAGAGATGAGAGGGGGTTTAACTCATGAATCTCTTCCTATATGTTTTATTCCCCAGCCTATCGCGTTCCAATACTTCTACTATTATTTTCTGTTATTTCAGCAACCAATCACAAAAGTCCTCTCTTTTTCTATATTCTATTTCATCAACCAATCAAATAACAAAATTACTTTCCCATTTTGTCTCCAACTAATTACTAATCAACATGAATTCTCTCTTTTTTTGCTTCAATCTCTAACCAATTTCATAACAACATTTCATTCTATTTTAAATTGCAGCCAATTGCATTAGAGACTAAAATTAGGTCTCATCTAATCTTGTATGTGAATCATGTGAGACATGATTCACTTAAATTCTCACATGAGACTTAATGGGTCACATAGGGGCTCATCTTCATTGATTTTTAGCTTAGAATCAGGCCGATCAGGCCATTTATCATGCCTCATTGGGTTAAATAAATCTATTTTCACTATAAGTCATCTAAAATTCATCGGAATCATTGTCATCTCTGATTTTATCCCCACCAATAACACCCGCAATTTGTAGTGTGATTAGGAAACCCCTTAGCATCGGCAATCCTAAACCTTCTACATCCCTGCAATTTCATATAGTTTCTAAATATCTCTATTGAAATCCAATTTAATATCTCTTTGTTTTTTGGAAGACGTTCAATGCAGCCAGACGTAATAATAAATACAACACAGTAGTTTCAGAGGTATTTTTGAAAGATGTGCATAAACAAATTCAATACAAAGTTTTACTAATTTGTCCCCGAGTTTTACTAATGTGTACCGGTTACTGAAAAATGGGGATGATTTTGAGTTTGAGATGGCTTTTCTATCATGCGCCTTCTTATGTTGTTGTATTCGATAGAACCGAAAAACCAAATGATATTATATTATTATTATAGAGATGAGGGGGCATTATGGGACTACAGAAATCAGACCATGCAGCGAAAAATCAGCGAGGATGATACCCTCATTTTATATATATATATATATATATATATATATATATATATATATATATATATATATATATATTACTATTGTGCCTGGTTTGTATGTTGTGCTTTGGGGTAAAGCCAAGAATTTAAGCTACAACGAAGAAGCAAAACCAACATGTTATTTGGCATTTGATATCAAGCTCTATCCTTGCTTTACTTTCCAACCATTGTTTAAGCAAGATAGCTACGGTTTTCATCTTTTTGTGCTTTCTCTAATTTCTTTTCATGGTTTTTATCCCCCTTTTCTTTTGTGGTTGATTTTGATGAGTTCTTTTGGGGGTTTTTATGGTTTTTTTTTTCTTCCAATTTTGATGTATTTTTCTATTTTTTGGGATTTTTTTTTATTGATTTTGATTTTTTAGGGGGTTTTCAATGATTTTTATTGGTTTTTGGTTTTTTATTTGGATTTTTTTAATGATTTTTTTTAGTATCGATTAATTTTTATTTTTTTTTTATCGATTTTGATAGGGTTTTTTTGGGATCAAAATTACATACATGGTAAACCTTATAGTTAGTTTTTAATAGTATATATATATATATATATATATATATATATATATATATATATATATATATATATAAAAAGCGACAGGTAAAAGACAGCTTTAGATTTCTTATTTCCGTTCTATCACATAGGACAAAACAACTTAAATTAGCAAAACCTTGGCTCAAAGCGCAGGATAGCAAACCTCTAAACCTCTAAAACCCATCTCCTCCAGTATTTCTGTGACAAAAGGAGAAAACCCATCTGAAAACTGTAAAAACCCTACCGTTTAGTCTCCCGTTTTCCTGTGTTTTTTCCATCACAAAACTCTAAAACCCTACCGTTTAAGGGTCAACCTCGGTTTTGCTCTGGTTCATATTTTTTCCTTGAGTTTTTTTTTTCCATTCGGTTTTGCTGAAATTTTTGTGTTTTTTTTCTCTTTATTTTTTTTATTGTAAATCACAAAACACCCTAGCCTTTAATCTTGTTTTTTTTTCCCATGGTTTTGCTCGGGTTTATATTTTTTCCTTGGTTTTTTTTTCTTGGTGTTTTTTTTTCCATTCGATTTTACTGAAATTTTTATGTTTTTTTTTTCTTTATTTTCTTTTGCTCATCACAAAACCGAAAAGCCCTAGCCTTTAATTTTTTGCTTGGTTTTTTTTCCCCATTTGCTTTTGCTGAAATTTTTATATTTTTTTTCCTATTTATTTATTTATTTTTCATCACAAAACCCAAAATCCTAGCCTTTAATCTTGTTTTTTCCTTGCTTTTTTTTTATCTTTATTTTTTTTTTTGTTCATCACAAAACCCAAAAACCCTAGCCTTTAATCTTGTATTTTTTGCTCCGTTTTTTCTCAATCTCATTTTGTTGAAATATTTATGTCCGTTTATTTATTTATTTTTTTTTCAGAGTTGTTTTTTCTTGTGTTTTTTGCTTCGTTTTGCTGAAATATTTAGCAAGGCAAATTTCCCAAATAGGCAAATAGGTTTTTTTTTAGAACAACCTCTTCAGCTTATCAGGTGAGTTTATTTATTTTTTTATTTAATCCTCTGGAATTTATTTATTTATTCTATTGGATTAAATGTCTATTTAATCAAGACAAGTTGTGTGTTTGGTTCTGCAATTTTTTGTGTTTTTTTTTTATTATTCAGAGCTGTTTTTTCCTGTGTTTTTAGCTTGGTTTTGCTGAAATATTTAGCAGGGTAGATTTCCCAAATGAGTTTGATTTTGGAACAGCCTCTTCAGCTTATCAGGTGAGTTTATTTATTTATTTATTTATTTAATCCCCTAGTATTTGTTTATTATATTTTTTTAACTTTTTATTATTGTTTGTTCTCAGTTTTTACTTTTTATAGTGAAAGATTTGATGAATGCCTGAAAGGCTTCAAGGAAAAAGACGAATAATCAGTTCAAACAAGTCATATAAATTTAGAGCAAAACAACTATTAATTAATGTACGACCGCCAAACAGGACAAATGTGAGTTGCAATAAAAAAAATTTAAGTTACTTGAATTTAGAATTTGAATAAATTTTAATTGGACAAATTTAATTTAGGTAAAACTTTTGGACTGCCCAAAGTGGTATTAATGACTCAAAAGTTAGTAGTGAAAGTGAATTTCAATTGGCAACCGTTGGAAGAAAAAGTAGCATGCATATTTTACAATATGGATTGTTTGGTGATTATAAGCTGGTTATGTTGTTTCCTTTATCCAGGAAAAGAGATTAGTTTTTGTCAAACAATTCAACCAAATTCAGGAAACAATATGGCAAAAAATTTAAGACACTCGGTCTCAAAGTCAATGGGGTTAGTTCAAAATTCTTGTTTTCAATGATATTCCTCTCTTATTGCTGATTTGTGATTTTAGTTCAATTCTACGAGGAAGAGATTTTTGCGTCATCTTTTGTTGAGTCTATAATCTCACTTAGTTTCTTTAGTTGGATCCATGATTTGAATATTCATTCTTTTCTTTGGATAGTTGGAGTTTGAATTGAGTAACTAACCCATACTGATTTGACTTGGTTGATTCATGGAAAGATCCTCAAATTTCATGAACTATGTTGGTTAATAAGATGTCAATTATGGGTAAATATGTAATTTGATAATAGGAGCTATGTTTTTGACATATCTTTTTCAGTAAATTTTTCTTGATAAAACCCTATATGGTTATTATTTTAAAAATGGTATAAAATGGTTATTATTTTGTATATTGGCTCCCTGTTTGGTCAAGTGCCCACAATAATAATAATAATAATAATTGGTCCTCAATAAAAAAAAAATTCTCTTGTTGTTTAAGATAGCTATTATTTATACACTTTAATCATCAATTATTGGTTTATAATTTGATTTCATTGCAACCCATGACCTTGGATTTGATTACTTCCTATTAACTTTTCACTTGGATTTGTCCCTAAGAAAATATTATTTTCTATATTCTTCACTTGAATTTAACAATGGCCCACAACCTTTCTTTGTAATGATACTGATGGCTTTGTTATTAACTTCCTTTGAATTATTTTCTATATTCTTCACTTGAATTTAACAATGGCCCACAACCTTTCTTTGTTATTAACTTCCTTTGAATCTTGCAAGTGGTCAAGTGGGTCACCGCTCAATCATGTTTATATTATATCTCTGATGGAGCTGATCTTTCTATGGATGAAATAACTTTTTTTGGGGGGTTTTCAAGGTCTGGGTTTAATTGCAGAGTGGGAAGAATCCTTCGGAATTTGCAGAGGAAGTTGTGCAGGAAGGAGACCAATTTAATGGGTTTAATCTTATATTAATTGATCTTTGTTCTAAAACGATGATTTATGTGTCCAACAAACCAAAAGGAGAGACTTTTTCTATTCAATTGATTTCTCCACGCATTCACGTGCTATCAAATGCAAGTTTACACAGACCTTGGCCTTAGGTAAGCATGTAATAAAATGTTTAAATGGGTTGTGTTAAATTGTTAATGATTTTGCATTGTCTAGCATTCATCATGATTTGGAGATCATGCCTCAACAAGAACGGAAAGATGTAAATCAGTTCTAATGTCGAATATTTCAGTCATAAAATCTTTTATAACACATGTTCCAGGTACTAAATGAGAGTTCTTAGTGTCGATCTTATTTCTAATTGTTCATCCTTATTTGAAAATTTAAAATTTAGATGTATATATAAAATATTTAAAAGATAGCATCATCAAATATTTAAATAAATGACCCTCGCGTGCATCGCACGTGCAGGGTTCACTAGTATATATATATATAACCATGCGGTGAGTCCATTGCACATAAATGAACAATAAAACCACATTTGGTTTTACTGTTCATTTCTCACCACGGTTGACACCATTGACTGCAATTTTATATTTTTTTATTTTAATTTTTATTCACAAAATAGTTATGATCATCAAGCCGCTCCTATCCATGACACCCGATCATGAGATTCAAGTGCCACGTGGCTGCAAATTAGAGAGGGACCAGGTAAGTTACCTGGTCCATGGTAGGAGGGCTACCTTTGCCCAAATATAAATAACTTTGGATTAAGTTGAACACTTCATTAGTCTGAGAGAACATGATCCTATGTTTTGCATAAAAGATATAGCACATAGTATAGATGCACACCTGGATCATATACCATGCACAGCGCCAAGCTGCTCTTGAGAATACAGGAGCCATCATTTCTACCCACCTTCACCACATTTAATTTTCTTTAATTTGACATACAGAGAGACAAAGAGATTTGATTTTCTTCAGTGCACACATAAAGACAAGCCCGTGCACACACACACGACATGCAAGCATTACACATTTCTACCCACCTCCACCATATATATAACGTCTCTTTTCCAAAGAAGTGTTTTTAACATTAATAAATAATTTATAATTTTCTAATATACTATAGCAATAAAATCATCCATTGCAAAACAAATAAATGAATTTAACAAGATCAATAAATTCTTTCCAGCAGCAGTAACATCTCAACCTATGATTTAAAGATACAGATATAGATAAAGGGATGGGGTAAGACTCATTCAGCAAATCCAAGACATTAAAATGTAATAACTGTGTTAAATTCATATTATAACTTGTGTTAGATTGTATGCGCCTAGTATGATACAATTATTCAAGAAGCACTGAGTACCAGTATTGTAGCTTGTTGATATTGGCATGGTAAGCAGTAAGCACATAGAAGCGGTCAGGTATCATAGATCTCAACCAATTATCTTATTCCACTAAAAAAACTCATGTCTTCAGAGTTACCGCAATTAAGGCTATTACTTGAACCCTCTACGTAATTGTTGTCTTCTGTCACTCCTTGAAATGAAATATCACTAGCCAACAAAATCATTTCAAAAAAACAAAAATTATTCTTAATAAAAAAGTGCAGGAGAAAAAATGTTCAAAAATAAGATATTAACATCAAAGTGATTGAATTCCCAATAAATTACAGGCGTGAAGTTCCCTGCCTAGATAGAAAATCCGCCATAGGTTGCTTCCCTAAAAACATGAAAGGATGAAATGTTAATGTTTGCGAGTCTCCTAGGTTCTCTAAAAAAACTCCCAACTGCGAATATGTTTGGTTTTAAGCACGTTCTATGGTCCTATTCACGAAGTCTGCATTTAGATACATGAACCATATTGGTCCTTGTCCAACTAAATCTCAATCAAAGTTGTCTCATACAAGGTTGTCAAATTCTGTATCGTAACGTGAGTTTATCATAAGGTAAACTCAGAATTTTTATATACAAACTGGGGAAATAAAGAAGTATAAACCAAAAATATCTAGAACTTACAAAATTAATTATATAACTATCTGTGATCAATTCCATGAAATACTGTGTCACAGACATTCATTCCATCATATAGAAAATTAGAATTTAGATTAAATACTTCAAACAAAACCAGACATTTAACTGGATTGATTCATAAAATGTGGACAAATATCCAGTTACATAAAGTCATAAACTTTTCCAATTTTCCATCATCTAAAAAGAAACCTATAGTTGCAAAAGTGTAGTGTAAGTGTATCAAGTATACTTGTATGAATATTTGCATGATATCTTTCAAGTTCTAAAATTTCTACTATTAAAAGAAAAAGAAAATAGCCGTACAAGTAAAAATCTGTCGATCCATGTACTTGTTTCTTGACATTGTTTGTAGCACCCAAAAAAATCCTAAACAAATAATCAACCCAAGTCTTCATTTTTCATCCCCACCACCAATATCAACATCATCTTCATCATTAGTTAAATCATCATTATTTCTTTCTTCTTTTTTATCTTCCTCCTTGTAGACCTCTCTAGACTATGAAATGTCAACTTCCTTTTTTTTGTTCTGTTCTTTCTCTTCTTTCCTCTTTTTTTGTTTTTTTGTTTCATATGATAGCTACCAAAGGGCTTTGCAAGGGGGGGTGGGTTGAGAACTTGAGGATAAATAAGTAATAAACATTTTTTTAATTAAGAAAGTACAGTTATAATTGAAATCATTTGTATCTTTTCTTTCATGTATCGTATTGTGCCCTATTGTGTCATGTATCATACATGCATTTCATCAATATGTATTGTTTTCTATACATATCGTGTATCGTAGGAAACTAATAATCAGGGTCACGCCCGACATTAAAGTTGAAACAACTTTGAGTATGTTCTAGCTAAATAGGGATGCAAAGAGGGCAGGTTGGGCAGATCTGGGTAGGATCCGAATCAGGCGAGATTCAAACCAAACCCGCTAATGATGGATTCAGGTCCAGGTCAGGTAAAAGTCATATATATATATATATATAGCCGGGAAGGTACTCTAGTGGAGTACCCACACTGTACTCCAGCATCCATATGGCAGTCAAAGAATATTTTGGATGCCACGTAGAGCAAGGTAGCATTGTTTAGATCATTTCTAAAACAGAAAAATCGAAAATAACATCTCCACTGCGTATTTTTGAGTCATAAAATCTAGATCATATCTAGATCATTGAATCACAGCCAAAATTTGACTTCTAATTTTAAAAGTCAGTTTTGAATTTATTTCTTTAGAAAATTGATCTATACAGGCTGTTGTAGCTCCACGTGGCACCAAATCAATATTTGGGTGGCCATGTGGAGCTCAATGTAATGTTGGAGTATCTGCCTTTCCCTATATATATATATATGTGTGTGTGTGTGTGTGTGTGTGTGTGAGTGTGTAATGATCCTCTGACTCGAGTCACGGTGTGACTTGAGCTGTGAGACCATACACTGCCGCGGTCAACATTGACCGCGGTGATTTGAACTGTCTCACAGCTTATATGAGACCCGGGGTTATGCATTCGAGTGCAGCCCAAAAAGGTGCACTCCGGCCAGTTGAGTGCCATGTGGCCATGGTTCAAAATTCTGCTGAACCGGAATGTTCCGGTTCCGGAGAGGACCGATACTGGATAATACCACCCCTCTGTTTTTCACCAAAATTCCGCCCGTTTTTTTTGTAATTTTGTTGAAAGCAGTGCCACTTAAAGTCGAATCCTGATTTTTGAGCCATAGAAAAGGCCGAAAATATCTTTCTTACAACTCTATTTCTCTTCTCCCTTCTTCCTCTCCTCTCCACCCCTCCCCTCAACTCCTTAAATCTAGCCCCATTCAACGAGATTTTGGCGATTAATCAAATGTAAATCCACCGGAAATCTTTGTAAGGAAAGCTCGTTCCTCTAATATAATTTTTTCTTTTTATGCATTGTATTTATGACTACTTATGTCAATGTATAAAAATAATTAATAAAATACAAACGTGTCACGTAAATATTGTATAAAAGCCTAAAACTTAGCTAAAGAAGAGGTCACCATCGTTTAAAATTTTGAAATAATTAAAAAAATATATAGATTTTTCTGGAATTTCTTTGATTTGGTCAATGTTCCGCTGGAAATTTCAAAATTTCACGCAGAATTTTGGAATTTTTCGCTTTGGGGTCTCATCGGAACATTGCCGGAATCCTGATTTTTGAACCATGCATGTGGCACACAAACCAAGGATCGGGTGCCAGGTGCACACACAAGGTCGATCACTGACCATTAAAAAAACAAAAACAAAAAAAAATATTACACGGTTGATTTTGTGGTCAAATGTGGAAATTTTCAATGGAAAAATTTTGGGTGAAAAACCCATATCTTTGACTCATGAAATGAAGGGTAAAAGGTTAAAATTAGGATTAGGGTCTGGTTGCTGAAGAAAGAGGAAGGAGAAGAGAGTTAAGAGTTAAGAGTAAAATTGGGGTTGAGGGAGTTTCTCTCATTCCCAACATTATTGGCTTATATACTAGGTACATTATCCCGCATCTATCCGGACACTAAAACAATGAAAATTACATGAGTCAAGATACTTACTATGACACTCCCCTATTGCTTCTAGCACTCCAACAATTCTATTACATGTATTCTAACACAAAAAGTCTAATTTTTTTTTCTAAAACCCGATGGGCTGGTGAACCCTTAGAGGATGTGGTACGACTAGTGATCATTTGATTTTTTTTTTTTAAATTGATCTATACAACCTATTGAAGCTCCACGTGGCGCTACAATTTTATGGGCTCGAGTCCATATTTTATGGTCGGGATCTGATGGTGGGATCACCATTCATTTTGAAACCATTGACGACCACAGTCAATGGAGATTAAATTGTTGTTACGTATTAATTTATTTTTTAATGGTCTTGGAGTGACCTTGCACATGTCCGCGTGACACTCAAATGACTCTATCCCATTGCTGAATCATGGGCTCAAGCTCACACTCCCAGGCATGTACGTAGGAAAAAGCTAGTGGACTCTAATGGAGTATGAAAGATAGTACACCAAACACACCTGGAGCTGCACGTGGCACCCAAAACACTGTTTTGGTTCCATGTCGAGGCTCCAGCAGGTTGTATAGATCACCTTTAAAAAAAATGAATTTTAAATAACGCTACCTGTCTCCACGTCACCACCAAAATATGTTTTAAGTGCCACACGGACCTTGGCGTACGGTGAAGTTACTCCAATATGGATATATATATATATATATATATATATATATATATATATATATATATATGAAAAAGTTCCCATAGTCCCAAGGCCTACCTTCACTGCTGTCCCAAAATCCCAAAAGGTGCCATGCAGCACCCAAGACCCTGTTTTGGTGCGACGTGGACTAAAGAGACACTGCATATTTGCATATATCAATTTTTATATATAAAAAAAATTGAAATATGATCTCCACCGTGTGGTTTATACTGTTTGAAAATTGAACCGTTGAATGTAGTCATTTTTTTACTTCTACAATGGAGATAAGTTTTCGATTTTTTCAATGTCCCCTCGGTACATGTAGCACCCGAACCGTTTTGGGTGCCACACTGCCACATGACACCTTTTTTGAGGTTGGGCCTACAATGATAATGATGGTAGGCCTTGGGACTACCTGACCGGTGTCCATATATATATATATATATATATATATATATATATATATATATATATATTTTTTTTTTTTTTTTTTTTTTTTTTATATTCTGGTTTTCATTAAGACTCAATGATTCTTTCAATTGAAAATTATTTTGATATGTTATTACAGTTGATAATCTGAGGTTCAGAGGTTTTTTGTTCAGGGTTGGCTGTTTCTTGGAAGTTTTCAAGATTCCCTTGGACAGATTCAGGGTCGCAACAGCTGAAAATGGGTCTGCTGAGGATTTTTTCTAGTTTCTCGTATAAAATTGTTCTTGGTAGAGTTCACTTCAAAGCGATTTCAAATTTAATTTAGAAGGGCATTATTCAGATCACGACTTCTTGGGATGTCATTGCGAAGAATTGGCTGTATATGTTCCAGGACTTGGATAACCTTTCAAAACCTATATTTTTAGTTGGTTAGTTTGACTCCAAGTATTCAATTGGAGTCTTCTTAGTTCCTATAACCTAGGAATTTAAGATCCCTTTAGAGAATCCTAAGAAGTTCACGTTCATTCTAAACAATCCAAGGTTGTTTGCATCCTTTTAGGCCATGTGCCATAGAAAAATCTAGTAGTATGTTTTCAGTTTTAGATAACATTGTAGGGAGTATGCCCCAAAAGTAAGTACTTTACTTTCTTTTTAAGGTATGGGAGAAAAAGATGCCGCAAACATGCTTGGTACCGAATCTAGATTATAAGTGATCAAAATCACTTTGGCTTGCTATTTAGGGGTACATCCAAATGCAACCCAAACCATCATATATAAAAGGTATGGCACATTGCCAACCAATAAGCCATTCATCCATGCCATTCAATTTTGTTTCACAGAATAACCATACGATACACTTACTAGTTAAAAAAACAACCACTTTACGAGAACACCTTCTTGAGATAACCTAACAATTTCAATGACCACTTAACAAGTGGAATCACTATCAAGAATCAATACGGTCATGGAAACCCAAATTATTAAACCTTACCAAGGAATGAGTTTAAAACCACCACATTTAGGAGAATACAGGATTGAGACAACCTAGCAATTTCAATCATAGTCACAAAAGTCTACAACTTTTCAAAAACTCAGAAAAAGTCGGCGACTTACAGTCATTCTGACTACATCGCCGATTAATTGGCCAACTTGGCGACTCTGCTGATTAATCGACGATGTTTGTAAAGTTGTCCAATGTTTTTTTCTTTTTTTATTCTCTTTCTACGTTTTCTTCCTCTTCTAATTTTTCTGGTTATTGTTATTCTTCTTCTTCTTTTTTCCTATTATGTACTACTTTTTTCATTAAAACCATTATTTCTAATTTGAAATATATTATGATATATTTTTAAATTTTTTTATTTTCCTCGATTTTCCCAACTTTGACCAATTTTTCCCAACTTAGACCCTTGCCGACTCCCGAATTTGTGACATGATTTCAAGGACCAATTAACAAGGGGAATCACTATCAAGACACAATATTTTATGAAAAAACCAAATTATTTGAACCATAGCATTATGTCCTGAAAAACAATCAGTATAGGAATCATAAGAACTAAATTTGCCCGCAAGGAAATAGTACTGTTGAATCTTACCCTGTGCATGGAGGAGCCGTACTGTTTTCATAACACCTCCCACCACCATTGAACTTGTAAGTCCTTCTGTTGATGCAATAGAAAAAATCAATTCCCAGTATCAAATCTAAGAGTAGTCGACAAACATTCCGTCAAATCTGTATTTGTTGAATGTTCAACTGTAGTTAATTGAAGCAGAAATATGATCATTATTCCCAGAAAGATATCAAGCCAAGCAAACCTGTGAACTTTTGATCTCCTCCCACGCACAGTAATTCGATGATGCACCTGTGACTTAGCAGGGTCCAATGCTGGCTGTGATATCTCCAGCCCTTCCTCTTTCACAATTGACAAATAACTGCAACAGTGAAAATACATTCTGCAATATCAAGTTTCAATGACAGAACATCACAGAAAAATTGTGACAAAATACAGCACTTTTTTTTTTTTTTCAAATACAAGTATAATACACATTTTTCTGCCACAACGTACTAAACACGTGTAATACCAGTAGTTTTTAATAAAACGTGTATTTTCTTATAATACACATATTTCGGGTATTAAATGCGTCCCGTATTAAACATTTTTTCCTGTATTTTACCATATTTTTAAAGAATTGTTTTAAAAAAAAAATTAATTTTTTTTTAATATTATCTGGTTTTTTCCCCATTTTTCTGGGTTTTTTTCGTCTTCCGTATTTTAAGTTTTTTTACCTTTAGATTTTTTCCTGTATTTTTCCCTTTTTTTACGACTTTCTCACTCACTGTATTAATCCCGTACCCACAGAAAAATGCATACGTTCTGTTTGTTTGGGTTAAAAAAAAATTCTTGACTGATATATTATCATGAAAATTCAAAGAGTGGTGCCATAATCTCCTGCAACCAGTTGGATCTACTGTTTTGTTGGAAAACACAAGATAACATCCAATTCATCAATTACAAGAAGTATTATTGAACTGATTTATTTGGAACAATTCCAAGGAGAGTGAGAAATTGTCTTCTCAATAAATTGCTGTTCCATTCTAAGAATGGGCACCAAAAGCATAAAAGTCAATGGGAATTGGGAAATGAATTTAGGAAATACTGGTAATTTTAATCATACAAAGAGAAAAACTAATGAGATGGGAGGTAAATAACATAAGAAATAATTTGATAAAAACTCGGGGAACCTGATAACACAGATCAAGATATACTCGAGGAACCTGATAACACAGAGCAATATACAAAGACAAACCTCACTGCTATGAAAATTGATATAATAAAGAGTGCGGTTTCCAATTCATTATACGTTTACCAGCTACAGTATTTCAGATCTTTTGGTGAAGAATTTTTTATTTGCTAATGCACATATGAAGCTAAAAGCAATATTTATCAGATCGTTATAAACGAAATGCGCAACAGTTTTCCATTTCTCATTTTTTGTCGTGTTTGATTTGTTTTGTATTAATAAAACCTATTGTTATTCCTTAAGAAATGAAAGTTCTTATGATAAGTATATACCTAATCCCATTATCATACTGAAGATATTGATACTCGCATGGATCAAAAAATCGGATTTTCGATACATATCGTCCAAACCTCCAGGACGATACGCTATACGTATCGTCCGATACATTCGACGATACGTATCGCATATTGCCCAATACATTCAATGTATTGCGTCTTGGTACTCTCTCTTTTTTTTTTTGAAATCCCAAAAAATACCTTAAATTTCTGGGATGAACGATAAATTGACCAATAATTTGGACGATACGGACGATAAATTGGATGATACGGACGATAATTTGACTGTTTCTAAGGGACCAAAGAAAATTCCTAAAATTTTGGGACGGACGATAAATTGACCGATAATTTGGACGATACGGATGATACAAACGATAATTTGACTGTTTTTTAGGGGCCCCAAGAAAAACCCATTTTACCATATCGTCCAGGTCCAAAACCGATACGTATCGGTATCGGACGATATTTTGATCCATGGATACTCATGCACTTACCAACTGAAATACTTTAGCTCTCTTGCTGCAGTAAGAAAAGCCACACAATCATTTATAGATTTTTTCAAAGTAGAGGACAAGCTGATTATTGAACAGCATAAACCAGCATGAGGCTGGCATGAGTATCAGTATGAATTCCTGTTTACATTTATTTTTTTCCTCTAATAAATAAGTGAAACTTATACCACCAAAGGAGAGAATTCTGGAAGAATGAGAACTAATTAGTGGTTATTGGTCCACAAAATTTGGAAGAACTCGCTGGAAATGCAACAAAATTTTGTCCTTTTTGTTTTTTTTATGGTGTTCCATGTCACTTGGTAAATCCCAGCATTCACGAAAACAACTATAGCATACTGAAGATGTATACATGGGGATTAATCCAAAGTTACTTAAACATTAGCAAATTTGGTGTATTAAATCTATTTTTAATTATCAAATTCTGATTAGCATGAAGCAGAAAGGGTTGGAATAACAGGACACGCACTGAAATCATGAAGCAACATTGCCTTATAACATGCAAATGTGTCCACTCGAGGTGGATGGTAAATGCTTCTAAAATGTGAAAGCTCAAACTGTAAACTAAAGAATTATTGCAGATTGTACATACCGCCCTGGATGAAATTGTTCGACTCCAAGGTCCTCATCCCAGAGGAATATATAATTGTACTCAGCAACTATGTCTGGATGTAAGAAACGCTTGGCAAACCACCTACATCATCATAATCTAGCATTATACACAGCTATTACCCAGATCTAAGACATACTGTAAATGAATAAATTTTGGGTTTTTTGCATTTAGCCCCTGAGATGTCTTATTTACTTTTGTGTTTCCTTTACTTATTACCCCCTTGCGTGACGGACTCTCCGACAAAAAAATCTTTGACTGGTTTGGATCAGACAATGGAGATTGTTTTTCGCCCCGGTCTTTGAACTAATGGATTTTGAGATCATGGGCCTACAATCAAATGGTCAGATTTTGATTCACAGGAAACACATCCGAAAAGTGATCCAAGAACCATGTTTGATGCCCACCCATGACCACCTGATGGTAGGCTCCTGATATCAAAATTCCTTGGGTGGAAGATTTTGGTGAAAACGATCTCCATCTTCTGATTCAAAGTAGTCAAAGTTTAGTTCCATAACACTCAATGGCTGATTCGTCACCATAGGGGGTAATAAGAAAAGAAAACACAAAATCAAGTAAATAGGTGAAACACAGGGTGCTGAGTGTACATATGACATATCTTAGGGGCGAAATGCAAAAAACACATAAGTTTTCAGTTAATGCCAGTGGCCAAATTACTTTATCAGACCAGAACCATTACCACTTAGTTTGATTCATTACAGACACATGTAAGGCAGTATCACTCCAATGTAAATCTCTCCATTCGTCGACAACACCATCGTAATGAAAAAGCATTACTGTAAAATCCCTGGAAAGAAACTATAGTACAGGATGGAACTCAGCAATTAAATACGAATATCTCCATTGCAAAGAAGAACACAGAAAAAAAAATGTAACCACAAACACTATATCAGCAAGATAATATGAGATATACCTTCTTAACGATCTGATTCACATTTTCTTTTTGCTTTATTCCTACTGCAATGGCCAGTAAGCTCTTTGAAGGTTTTGCATCTGCCTGTTTCTAATATATAGCTGAAAATATCAATTTGGAATCAAGGAGAACGAAAGGGCAACCTTAACAATCCAGAATAAACAAGGAATATAAGACATTCTAAAGGTGCTAACTGTTGTATTGATCAGGATATATATATATATATATATATATATATAAGAGAGAGAGAGAGAGAGGGTCTGGACTATGAGTTCGAACGCATGGATCATCCATGCGTTCGAATCAGGTGGGTTCCACGTGGCACCCCTCCAGGGGATCAGGTGCCATAGCAAATTCCTCAAGGATGATCAGGTCCATTTGGAAAAAAATATATTAAAAATGGTATATATCAACTGCCCAAAATATGGTCAAAGTCATAAAATCCATAGCACCAGGTTTGCCAACCGTAGGAAAAATTTGACCAGGCTTATGGAGGGCAAAAAAGCCCCTAAACTGAAATCTTTTTTAGATTGCATGCCATGTAACCCAAACCACTGTTGTTTTGGGATCAAATGCCACGTGGCATGTGACTATGGGTTTGAACCCATGCGTACGCACCCGCCAACCCTTTTTCCGTATATACATATGAGGTCCGGCAGTATGCATTCAAGTGCCGCCAAATCAGCTGCACTCAGGCCAGTTGGGTGCCACATGGCACCCAATCCAAGGATCAGATGCGACATGCACATATACAAGGTTGATCACTGACCATTCAAAAACTGAAAAAAAAAAAAAAAAAAAAAACCTATAACTACACTGTTCATCACCAGGTCAAAGGTGTTTCAAACCCATACTCCCGGGCATTATATATATATATATATATATATATATATATATATATATATGTGTGTGTGTGTGTGTGTGTGTGTGTGTGTGTGTGGGAAATGATCATATAACTCGAGTCACAAGTGACTCGTGCTGTGTGACCGTTCTGATCGCCGCGGTCAACATTGACCGTGACAATGTGTGGTCTAACAGCTCGAGTCACACCGTGAGAGGAACATTACACTATATATACTAATAATAATAATCCTCTCACTCAAGTCATGGGACATAAGCCCATGACTCAAGTATTCATTGGCTGCCTGTCACATTAGTTGACTTTTAAAGTCAGCTGACATGACATGCAGCCAATAAGAGCTCGAGTCAAGGGCAAATGTTTCCCATGACTCACGTTAGGAGATCATTTCCCTTACACACACACACACACACACACACACACACACACAGATCTAGAAACTAGAACTCTATTAGTATTTTGCCAGGCCTAGCATCACAGGCATTTGTGTAGGGATCATGTAACATTTCACCCTACATGTAGTTCACTATCGATCATCGGAGAGTATCTACTCCTAGTCATCAAGCCCCTCTGAACACACCATGCATCACCACCCACCTCACATCATTAAGCCTCAAACACCCCTTGCATGCGGCAAACATTCATGACACCAGGCCCAGTCATGCCAGCATTTTCCTTTCAGGCCTGATACTAATAAGCCTGGCCTGTTTATGCTATTTTGGGCCAAATCCTGGAAGACCTGGACTGATTTGCAACCCTGACTAGTAAAGGATTACAATCCCTAGATGCAAAAATGGATACAGAGGAGTCAACATGAGACTCAACATTTCCAATAATCCAAGACATGGATACAAAGGGAAACCATTCTACATTCATACTATGAGTCTGTATGTTAATTGTTAAAGAAGACAATATTTTAAAATTCAACCATGCTACATTCATATTATGAGCCTGTATGTTAATTGTTAAAGAAGACAACGTTTTAAAATTCAGACGTTCACCAAACCAGCAAAGAGGCCAGTCAGGTCTGACCGGGGGTCTGACAACAACCACTTTGACCTGGTTCAATATATTTATAGAAAGTACGTAAAATATACAGTTATAAAGTGCATGTTCTTTACAGTTTATATATGAGCACATCTTATACCATATAATTATATTTACTCTCTCCATCGACAACCTCTTTGTTGTTATATGGTGATATCACCAGGATTGTGGGAGGTTGCTCAGATGTGGCCACATGTTATATAACCTTCTTTTTAATAATTCTTTTTACAAGAGGGGGCAGCTTCATCTTTTTAATAAATTTTTTTATAATGTTCTTTTCCAGCCACATTTGGCCTAAATGGAAGTTTGTCGACCTCAAAAGGGATTTTCTCAGGACTAAAATCGTCGAGTCCGAATGGTCCACCAGATGGTTCGGGGTTCAGTTGGGCTCCAAGAATAATATAGTCCTGAACCAGATTCGACTGGCAGAGGCCACTGTTCTGGTTGGACCCTTTATGATCAACTTAGAAAACTGGCTTTAGCTATATATTTATGGTATTTACATTATGATTCTTTAACCCAAGTCAACTGCAACTGTTGAATTGAAATTTTATTGGGATTGCATCTTCACCCCGGTGGTGATGCCCTCAAGCGTGTAGCGTTGAGGTCAGGGGTTCAAATCCCATGCCTACCTATCAAAAATAAAATAAAATAATTTGTTAAAATAACATAAATAATACTGTACAAGCAGAGTTAAACTGTATCCTACAAATATCCTAGATGCATCGTATACCAGTATCAGTATCAAAACTTGTAAAATAGATACTTTAAGCATATAGAAGTATTTGGGTATAACAGATTAACGAGTCCGACTCTTAAGCCTGTTTAAGGTTCAACCCGAACCCGACTATAACCAGCCTATCCCATGGACTGCCCCACTAGTTAATAGTGAAATTTTAGGGTTCAAATTGGGAGCCAGAGGTGCAAAGTTTTACTTATATCACACACAAACACAAACTCCGTGAATGAGCAGCACACACACAGTAACCTAACAATCATTGTCTAACCTGAAATAGATTCAGGTTAACATCAATCAGCCATCTAAATTCACACATGTTTAACACACCTTTGTCTTTGGGGAACCCCATAATGGTCGCATTTCCAAGTTAGAAATCCCGCTAACTATACCTTTAGGTAAAGGTTCACTCCCATAAGGCCTGCATTGATTCTGAAAGGAAAAATAGAATAAATAAATTATAATGGACATGTTTACAATAGGTTTCCACTCTTCCTTAGTAACCAGAAAAGCGAGACCAACAATATTTCACAGTATGAATATATGCAAAACAAGCCTTCATTAAGGACATAAACCTTGCATCCATTACTAGATACTGTTGTCTGCATAGCATCAGTCGTTCCCCATCTTGATTTTCTCTGCATAAAGCATCAAAAAGTTACCCCAAATACCACGAAATATTAACACAATATCTTACAATAATTCTGCTAAACAAATAAAAAAAGGTTGCAATTAGAACACAATTCAAGATTCCAAATTTGAAACACAAGAATATTTTATAATACGAATAATTCCCTAGTGTTCATTAGATCAGGTAAAAGCCACCAAGATGTATATTTTCAAACTCTAAGGAACTATCTGTCGTGACTGATATCATCTTGACAGAGCTTCTTAAACTTAAAATTTCTGTTATCCACTCTTTGCACTCTCACTGAAACAAAAACCATCAGCGTGTTCTAGAGTTCATGTAGGACCAGCCACTGGCTTCACATCTCAAATTCAAATGGCATGGAATCATGCATGCAGCATGTTCAGAAAATGTCTGAAGTTGATCCATTTCTGCCTCAGTCAGGGCACCATTTTCTGAAACCCAATACACGTATATGACATTGGTAAAGGATTTGTATATATACAACACATATCGGTGTTTTTAAAGGCTGAATTAAGAGTAAGCCTCAAGAAACCCCTTGAGGTAAGGCAGCCTCAAAACCTTGAGATGCTCCACACACACACAATGTCATTGAACCGTACGGTTTTGGAGAGAGATGTATCTTGAGAGCCTCACGCTTTGAGGCAAAGCTCAAAACAGTAGGCATAAGCCTCCACAGAACCTCAAGTTAGGTGACAATTTTCAAAAAAATTAGTTCTTTACACCCCTATCATTTTCATAACAGGTATCAATAAGACACATTTTACTGACCTTTTTCTTCCATTTAAGATCCAACTTTACTTTCATAACAGGCGTTAATAAGACAATTTTTGCTCATCCTTTCCTTCCCCTTTAAGATCCAACAAAACTTCCTCAATGTGGATGGATAAGCCTCTAATGGAACTTCGGTTTTCTATTCTCAAATGTTTAGGCTTACTGTTTAGTTTTGTATTGGTATTACGGCTCATTCATCTTCAATAAGTTCTCTAAAATCTATATATAGTAGTGTTTTCCTTTTTTCGTTTATGCGTGTATAACATTTTTTTATCTTTTAATTTTAATATCTGTTCTATACCATCTAGTATCGTCTAGTATCAACAGTGCAGGATTTAATTGACTAGTTGTCTAAGGACTAAGGGGCCATTACTTGGTGTGATGGAAAAAGGCTTGGGCTGTCATGGGTGAAAATGCGGGTTCAAGTCTGAAGAGCAGCCATTCTGTGCACAAAAAGCCAAAGGTTATAGGTCTGTATCTCTCTTCCCCTCCTAGCACCCCTTACATATGGGACCCAATGGGATATGGCCTTTTTATTGTCTAATAGACCAACATATTTATGTATATGAATTATCTGATTTAATACATTAATGTTGTTAACAGCATACTATAAAAATTCTGCCAAATCACTATGACGATGATGAATAATTTCTCTTCACAATAAGTATATTTTGCCTATACCTTTTCTATTCTTCTACTACCTTTTCCAAATTTTTTTCTATTTTTCTTATTTTTTCTGCTGATTTTTCAGTTAAAAAATCATAGAGGGGTTCAACCTTGTGCCTCACCTTTCCGTAGGGACGAACCCACACCTCCAACCAACACTTTTTTAAAACACTGATTCGTACCTCGAAAAAATGTGAAGTGCACTAAACACAAACATTTAATACATATAATGCTCCTTGGATTGAACGATGAAAAACATTGAAAATCATGTGTTCATTTAAAAAGATGATTAAAACCAATGGCACCTGGCTCGCTCGATTCAGATTCGGGTTCGTCGTTCGCAGTCCCTAATGTTGAGCGAACCCGGTTCGCTGGGGATAGGATGAGTTTTGTGTCCAAATTATATATGGTTTTATTATATGCTACTTTACATAGTTTAGCAAGAAAGTTGTATGAGGACGCTTGGTTTAAGCGCTTAAATTATAAGAGGGTGGTTGGACGTTCGACGAATCCTCTCTTTTTAAGATAGCTTTTATATACATACATCAAACTAAAGTAAATGTCTGGTTTGCTGAACCCTGAACCGACTCGCAGTTCGGGTCTACCTACAGAGAATTCAGTAACCCTGATTATAGCCAACCTTTTTGGGTGCCTGATGTAAAACTAATATTCTGCTTATAAGAATGAGAAGAAAGAACAAGTTCACAAAGATGGGAATATCTACAAGGAACCGTAATTTAATCACGTATGCTGGAAAAGAATTAAAAAAATAAATGGATGAACAGAATCTAACGAAAAAAAAAAAGTGTCACGTAAAAATATGCAATACATATTTAACAGGAAGAGTAATATCTTAAGAAGGTGCAATACATATGTAACATGGAAATGTAATACCTAACTAAAAACGGTGCAATGCATATCTAACTTGAAAAGAAATTAGAAGAGGTGGATTACAGGTAACCAAAAAAACCACGTTCCCTAACATATGCAGTACTTTTTAGAAACCAGAATTAGAAAAATAATGCATACTTCTTTATAATCAGTGGCAATGAAAGCACTCCCAATAAAGAAAGCTATACAAAGTAGAGCAGCTGCAGGGAGGAGATTGCAGATACATGATCTCCTATTAGTCGGATCTGTAAGTACAGGAACCTGTGAGATGAAGGCAATATATAGTGAGCCCTAGAACATTAAATAGACATTCAGTACATCTTTATGAAGGGAGATCAAATTTGGTATGCCACCATAAATGTAAAACTAGTAACCAGGAAAATATATTCTTGAGAACAAATTCTACTCAGAAGTTTGTGTGTCAGTATTGAATACTACAAAAGAGAATAGCACAAATGGGAGAGAGAGAGAGAGAGAGAGAGATAGAAAGTGTGTGTGTGTGTAGTATATATATATATATATATATATATATATATATATATATATATATATATATATATATATATATATATATATATATATATATATATATTGTTGAGGTTGTGCCTTGAATTCTGTAGTGGTGGTACTTATCAACAGGTTGGACTGTACACCCAACCATAACTGCGCGGGGCAGTTACACTTTGTATTAGATATAAAGTCTAATTATGAATTAGGGTTCCATAAGAAGGAAACTCAATTTCGTATTGACGGAGGTGACGTCTAAGAGATTTGTAACCCTATTTTTCACAGATTAAGGCACAATCATGTGGGCCAAAAAAATCCTCCCATATCAGCATCCAACCAAGTTCGACAAAAATGCATCCTTCCCAATGCACTCACCAAAATAGGCGTGCATACACACACTGTATAACTGTTTGTAGTGTACATATACATATAAAGAGAGCTATTATGGTGATAAAAGTCCTCGGTCAACATTTCATGCATCTTTACAAATAAGCAAAATGAATAAGGTATGTCATCTCAAGTAAGGATGAAAGCAATGCCTTAAAGAAACTTCAATCTAGGCGTATCAACCATAATCATGCTGAATCTGGGCAACGTGGGATGTAAGATGAAGAGGGTCTCCATTTCAATATCTTAAAGAAACTCAAAGTTGAATTTGCAGATGCCAGTGAGCATGTATACATAAGCTGGTATGCTGGGGAAACAAAATTAACATGTGGTAATTGACTACTACAAAAGAGAATAGCACAATTGGAAGAGAGAGAGAGAGAACCATCACATATATAAATATATAAATAACTATATATATATATATATATATATATATATATATATATATAATATCATCATCGCTGTACCCCATCTATTTGGGGCCAGCTTTTTGAGTTATTTCTCCAAGCGCATCTGTTCAGGGCTAAACTCCAAGCATGCCCATTGGAAACGTGAAATAGCCCATGTATAATAGATTAAAACGACACAAGCACCTCATATATAAGGGTAAATACAGACTTGACATGTACACACCTCATATATGTTAAGCAAGGCACAAAATTGTGATAGGTTTTAGCTTCTCATAAAAATTTCTTTTGTGGGTTTTTCTTCAAAAGACTGTTATTGTGTTGTGGTATTTTGCTTTCATCATTTGGGATATCAACAGTGCTCGACCAGGGACGATTATTAATTTAGTTTTTATTCGAATATATGAATGTTTATGAAAAAGATTAGAGGGAGAGAGGATACATTCTAGAACTCCCGTAGTTTCATTAAATAGTTGTGTGTCGATTTATAGATGATATTCGAATCATAATCCTAATCAACTTCTAATCCCAATCAGACTCTTATTATAACGCTAGTAGCATATTAAATTTCCTAAATTACCACTCTCCTAAATGTACTTAACACCATCATTAATTCAAAAATACCAAAAAAACAACAAAAATATTCAAACATGAATTACACCGAAAATGTTGAAACTGAGATTTCTCTTCAACCCTCCTCAAGTTGGAGAGGAGATGACAATGAAGCTTCAATTAACTATAACTGCAAAGATGATGATGAAGCTCTTGGATTTAGCGAAGATGATGATAATGATGCTATTGTATACAAGAGGCAACATTGCACGATGGAAGACTCCCCTGACTAGACAATACCTTAATCTCTATTGGTACGAAGATCAACTATAAATGGCCTTAGTGCACACCACTAAACCAATAAATATCGACCATCACGCAACCGAACACGATAACATGTATTACATACGGTCAACGCAACACTCGGCATCACGTACCACGCTAACACAGATCTGTATCACGGACAGAAAACGCACAACAGTTCACACCACATTCATTCAAGAATTCACCATCAACTCACAACACGAAAACACAAGCAAAGGGCAACAAGTTGCAGCTAAACAGGAAAAGATAGCAATTCAACCAACCCACAATAATTTATTTTTTTTATCAGCTAAAAGGGGAATATATAAAACTTAAAAGGAAAGGAGAACATAACAGCGACAACAGGCAGCTGTAGCAGGACAGGATAAAATCCAGACCACAAACGATAGAGGGCAGCAAAAAAATACAAAAAACATCACAAAGACCAACCAGCCAGAACTACCCCAAAAAAAGAAATGGAGAAAAACTCCACACACACACGCACCCCAACCCCACCCAAATGGAAGGAAGATAAGTTCATGCACAGGTTATCCCACTCCAAGTAATCTCTATCCTTAGACCTGAAGTCCTTATCCAAACGAATCCAGTCAATCATAAAGTCCCTAGCATTCTGCATGATCATCCCAAAAGGTTTTCTGATCTTCTTAAAAACTCTTTTACTCCTCTCCTTCCAGGACATGCCTCTAATTCCTTCCATTTCACAACCCTGCTAAGCAACAAGCAGTTGGCCACACTGATCCCGAATAACCCAACTGACCCCAAAGAACTGAAGAATGATGCCCCAGAGATTCCTAGCCACCCAGCAGTGATGAAAAACATGGCTGGCTGATTCTTCCTGCTGGAGGCACAAAACATATCTATTTCTCAAATCTATCCCCCTCTTGGAAAGTTGATCAAGGGTAAGAATTTTACCCCATGCGAGACCCCAGCTGAAGAATCTAGTCCTCTGAGGAATAGGAGCTTTCCATATCCCGATCCATGGCTGCCTGATGAGAGGCCATCTACAGAGAAACTGGTAAAAGGATTCAACTGTGAAGATTCTTTTGGGATGCTGCCCCCAGACTCTAACGTCTGTTCCCACTCTATTTCTTATCATATTACCCAGGCAATTCAGCGGCTCCAGCTATTCCACAATTTCATTCTCTCTGAGATTCCTTCTCATAATGATATCCCAGACAACTTGCCCTCCATTAATATTATAAAGCTCGGATACCTTAGCCTCTGGGTCAGACACTTCTCTAAAGATAATGATAAAGCTCCTTCAGGAGCTTATTACCCACCCAGCAGTCATTCCAAAAGCTAATTTTGTGCCCATCCCCCAGCTAAAAGAGCTAAACTTGCTGAAATCATTCTTTACCAAGTTAACACCATTCCGCCAACCTGACTCCCTGCTCCTAATCCCCTAGTTACTGTCCAGGCAGCCATATTTGGAAGAAGCAACTTTCCACTAGGGGCTCTCCTTCTCACTATCCTCCCCTGCCCTCCAGAGCCACTTGCCTAATAAAACCTTGTTCATTTCCAGCAACCTTCTGATGCCCAGACCACCATCTTCTTTCGGAAGTTAATGTATCTCCCAATTGACAAGATTTCTCATCTTCCATGCCTCCTTCCCACAGGAACTCATTATTTTTTTAATCAACGTCAATCTCCCTCCCCTACTACGTAATTTCCCCTTCCAGACTGCCAACCTCTTTCAAATCTTTGAGTAACTGGTTCCCCCATCCTAGCTTTCGGTTTATTAAACCCTAATTGCAGCCATAATACTTGATCGACATCTTTTCCTCTACACAACCAATCCCTCTCACAAGTTAGAGTATAAGATTCTCCTCCACCCTAATGGCTGAGAGACTTGAATTGTGTAGGTTTATTTTTACTAGAAACTGCTTCATATGAATTATTTGAAATTAGGGTTTATTCCTTCTCTAAACCTCTTATTTCTTTTAAACCCTAGACTGGAATCAAAAGACGCCTTCATGGATTGTCGTTTGATGCCCTAGGCTAGAGGGAAGTCAAGTTCTACCTTGAGAATCACCGTTTCTGGAACTGTAGGGACTATCGTACCGGAATTAACACTAATTTGACAAGTACTTGATTATCTAAATTAAATTCCGCCATAATTCTATGTCAATTGGTAGTCAATTTATTATTTCCATTGCTCATAAATCAAAATTAATTTCAGCAAAACTGCATAATTAGGGTTTTAGTGTTTGGTCCTGCATCACCCATCCTGGTCATCATATACTCGAAGAACTCCCAATTCACTATGCAATACACTTTTTCCATGTCCATTTTCCAAATGATCCTGGATTTTTTGGCGGCTTCGTGCATTGTAGCAACCGCATCCACCTTTTGCCTACTGATGATGATGGCACCTTACGAGGGGTGCCTGTTAGCTAATACTTATGCCAGAATTTTGTAGACACTGCTTAACAAGCTTATGGGTCTGAAATCATGGACATCTTCAGCCCCTTCAACTCTCGGGATCAGCACAATAAACATGGCATTCATGTTCCTATCCAAACAGCCATCCTCAAAGAACTCCTGAAAGAACACATCTTCATAGCTTACACCATTGACCACCACCTTATCAGCTTCCGAAATGGACTTGAAATCAAGCCCATCCAACGTTGGTCTGAACCATCCTTTGCCCTTATAAAGATTGTCATAAAATTGATCAGCTGATTGCTTATTGAAGCAGCGTCTTCATAGCTGACACCATTGACCACCACCTTTCTGATGTAGTTGACTTTGCTCTTTCTATTGGCAACCATTGACCACCATCATGATAAATTGGAACCCAAAGCTTCGAAGTGGTTGTTCATTGGATACCCTGCCACTCAAAAAGGATATAAGTATTTCGCTCCAGTGACTCGAAGTGTGATTGTCTCCATGGATATTACTTTATTTGAGGATACACCCTTCACCAGATTTCAGGGGGACAGCCCTCAGTGCCCTCTTTAGGGGGAGAAAGTGGTAAGGGGTGAGAGCCCTATTGTGCTTCCCATACTAGATGAAAAAATAGGAAGTCATGAAAAAGGGAAAGAGGGGATGTTGTGGAGCAATCAAAATTTGATAGATATGTGAAAGAACAGGCTTATGTGAAGAAAAGATTTAAGAAGAAGACTCAAATTCAAGAAGAGTCTACCTTTCATGTCGCAAATGAACATGAGCCTCCCTCTCATGCCGTAAATGAACATCAAGAAGAGCCTCTATCTCAGGCCACTGATCATGATCCTTCTCCAGAGACAGATTCTCCTTTTGAACTTGATCTTTCCACTGCCCAACGCAAAGGTATTCAGCATCCTGTCCAAAAGTTTGTTTCCTATAAAGGTTTGTCAACTCTCCATTATTCATTTATTTCATCTCTTGATGCTACTACTATTCTTACTACTGTTTCGAGTACTTTGTCTCAGCCGCAGGGGAAAGAGGCAATGAGATGAATGCCTTAGAGAAGAACCAGACATGGAATGTTGTTGACTTGCCAGAAGGCAAGAAAATTGTTGGGTGGAACTGGGTGTACATTGTAAAATACAAACTAGATGGCCTATAGAGAGATATAAGGCAAGACTGGCTGCAAAGGGGGTTACCCAAACTCAAGGGATGGATTATCAGGAGACATTTGCCCCTATTGCAAAATCTAATATTATTAGAGTTCTCTTATCCATGGTTGTTTATATAGGATGGTCTTTGTTTCAGTTAGATGTGAAAAATGCCTTCCTCCATGGTGGTCTGAAAGAAGAAGTCTATATGGCTCCTCCACATGGGTTTATCAAACAGGAGGAGACTGGCAAAGTGTGCAAGTTAAAAAGGCGATCTATGGGCTAAAATAATCTCCACGTGCCTGGTTTCAGAAATTCAGTAAAGCTGTAATGGGGTATGGTTATCAGAGAAGCTACTATAGTCACACATTGTTTGTGATGAAAGGGGTGCATGCTACAGCTATCTTGGTCTACGCAGATGATATTATCATCCCACGAGATAATAGTGAGGAGATATTACATTTAAAAGACCACCTTCATAGGGCCTTCGAAATCAAAGACTTAGGGCCCCTAAAATACTTTCTTGGTATTGAGGTGGCAAGATCAAAGAAGAGAATTGCATTATCACAAAGAAAGTATACACTTGATCTCCTTCATAAGACAGGAATGTTAGGGTGCAAGTCTACAATGAACCCTATTGAGCAAAATCATAGATTAAATGGAGAAGAGGGTAAACTACTCAAGATCCCAAAGCTTATCAGAGATTAGTTGGCAAACTAATCTTACCATGACACATCCAAATATAACTTATGTTGTGAGCGCGGTGAGCCAGTATATGCACTCACCAAGGAATACCCTGCTTGATGCAGTCTACAAGATCCTCAAGAATTTGAAAAGGAGTCCTGGGAGAGGACTCTTGTATAGAAACCATGGTCATATGGATATTAAGATCTTCTTCATAGATGCAGATTGCGTTGAATCTCTAGATGATAGGAGATCCATTATAGGATATTGTACCTTCCTAGGAGGAAATTTAGTTACATGGAGATCAAAGAAACGGCATGTGGTATTGAATTTTAGTGCAAAGGGGGAGTATAGAGCCACGTCTCAAGGGCTCGTGAGGGTATGTGGTTCAAACATATCTAGATAGATCTGAGAGTCTATGTTACCTTGCCCATGTTACTTTATGGTGACAATGAGGTTGCTCATCACATTGCAGAGAACCCTATCTATCAAGAGAGAACAAAACATATAGAGGTCAATTGTCATTTCATCCAAGAAAGAGTTGAATCCAAGGAGATTGTCATTCCACAAGTTTGTTCTGAAGATCAGTTGGCCAATGTGCTTACCAAAGGCGCTGAAAGGAAGAGATTACATGACATCACCTCCAAGTTGGGCATGATTGATCTATGCTCCAACTTGAGGGGGAGTGTTGGTAATTTGGTATGTCACGAGAATTATCATCAAGTTGGCGTGTGTGGGTTTCTTTGTTCTTTGATTTTACTCTGTACATGTAAATAAGTGTGTTAGTATTAATGGGTGTGTGTTCAGTATTTTGTAAGTGATATGTATATATATATATATATATATATACATACTAATAAGAGAAGTGTTTGAGTTATTATTAAACTCAACCCTATTTCTTCTTCTTCCTCCTCACATGACCCTAACCCTAAGGAAATTAACTAGTCACTCTCAGACTACACTTCCCCCACATTATTTACCAGTTTTTTCCATTTACCATTGTCTCCCAATTTGATCGACATAATGGACCCGATGCTATCATCTATTACAACCAGCGGTCGGTCCCTTTCTTCCTCCATAGCAAACTCGTCATCATCCAAATTCCAGACCCTCCTGGTCGACGTACTATTCAATAGAATCGACCACTCTCCTGAGAATCCTCTGAATCGCGCATGATCCTCCACTTGAGGAGGAAGATGATCGTTCATCTGATTCAAAAGTCCCAAATAATACCCAACACTAGACCTCCATACCCGGATTAGACACGACAACCAAGGTTATTTATGGTGACGCGGCGAGAGCATGGCGCTCATGCTCGGCCATTTTTTGTTTTTTTTTTCATTTCTTATTTATTTTTATACATTACTATTATTATTTTAGTTTTTTACATGTTTAATATTTTTTTTTATTTTTCTCACTTATTCTCATCTTTTTTAATTTTTCTATTTTTATATAGGAGAACAATTTTATTAAAAAATTTAATGATATTATTCCTAAGTTAATTATATTATTCTAAATCATTAAAACAAAAATAATTTAAAATGTGACATATCCAGCAAGGTTCTAATATCCTATGATTTTAATATTGATATTATTTTCTTGAACTATCAAGTATGTGTATATATCTAGTATTCTATGATTCTATCTTAAATCAATTACTAAATATGAAATATCAACTATCAAGCATGGGTGTAAAATTGAGGATTTGAAGTTGCGGATCATAGAATATGTAATATCAACTATCAAGCATAATTCTATGTTGATCAGTTGATCGTCAATCCTTGGTGGCCCGAGAGAGAGAGAGAATAGGAGATAGACGAGAGAAAGAGAGAAGATAGAGAGATGATAGCATGGTTCAAAATTCCAAACGAAACCGATACGTATCAGTTTCAGAGGTCACCGGATGGATACGCTGAATGTGTCAGCCCATATGTTAATATTTATTGGCCGCTACATACCAATGTATCTCCAAAACCGATCGTATCAGTTTTGGAGCTGGCCGATACATACCGGAAAAACAAGATTTTGAGCCTTCGATGAGAGAATGGGAGAGAGATGAGAGGGACGAAAGTGATGAGAAAGTAAGAGAAGAGACGAGAGAGAGAACCTAAAACCTTTTAGGTTGTCTTTTTTAATTATAAAGACACCTTTTAATACTAATTTAAAGGCATAAAAGCCCTTTAAATATTTACAAATAACAAAATAGCCCTCACAAACATTTTAAAAGCCTAAAACGACTTTTAGCAAATAGTCTTTGTAGTGATATCCTCTTATTTTGAAAGACGACATTGCTATTTGATTCTTTGCTAGCCATTTAGATTTTATGGAGAGATCAATCGCCATAAGCTATAGCCTCCCCATGAAGGCAAGGGTATAGCGACACTTTAACTACATTGAGGACAAACACGAATGAGCAATAAAAATTTGATTGAAAAACATCAAGTAAACACTTCTGTAGAGATCCTCCATGCAAGCATGATCAACAGTCGATCTTATATGAATGAAAAAGATTGAACCATTAGAGATAAAACCTTCTCCATTGAAAAGGAGATGAATCCCTCCAACATATTTCCCCACTTGAGCAGATAACTGCAGGAAACTAACCTTCCAAACTCCCTTAGTTTCATTAACTAACTGTGAGCCTATTTATGGATGATATTTCAATCTTAATTCTAATCACACTCAACATCTAACTATAATCCTAATACAATTCTAAGGATATAAAACTTCCTAAATTCCCGCATTCCTAAATATATCCTAACACCATCATTAATTCAAAAATACCAACTTTAACTCCAATAATGAATTAAGCTGGAACTGCTGAAACCGAGATTTATCCTCAACAAACATGCAAAAGAAAATAAAAAATGCATATTGAGAATTCAAATTTACCAGAAATAACAGTCATGTCACAAAATCTGCAAGCTAAACCTGTTATTGTTTTCTCTTTTACCACCTTAAATCAGAAACAGCAGTAACGCAAATCAATCAATTCAATCCTCAAGCTCCAATTTGATTATTTTCAGAAGAATAAAAAATTCCAAAAGAAAATCATGCATCGAGAAGTTGATGTTATAAGAAAGAGCATCGCTAATTTTAATTAGAGAAACAGAGAGAGAAACTTACGCAATTCTTTATCTTCATATTCCATGAAATAACCAAAAATCTACACATAACAGAAACAGTTTTCTATCACTATCATCACCAAAACTTGCTTAAAAATAATAATAATAAATCAAATTAATAATAAAAAACCCTAAGACACTCTCCCTGCAACAAGAACAACTCCTCAGGCCAAAAAAATAAAAATTTGAAAACACCAATACACCAGAGGAGAATGTCGAATCAAAAGATAAAAATACCTAACGTAACTCCAAAAGATCCAGAGAGACAAAGCGAAACCAAACGAACTCAGCTACAGAAAAATCGATTCGGAGAAGAAATAATAAAGTTGAGTATAGAGAAGCAGAGAGGATAACTTCTACTTTGGTTCTTCTAGTTGCGAGTCAAAAAGACAAAGCAATAAAAGATTATCTGTACAACACATATAACAATAGTATAAATGTTTCATAAACAAACGAGTTAAATTACTGATTCAATTCGAGAGTAACTATCCTCGATTTCCGTGACTTAGTAGAGTATGTGGCTAGGGATTTGAATATAATTCAAAAAATATATCTGTTTTATAATTGATCTTTTCTAAGTAAATGTAAGGGATACGCGAAGTCTAAATTCGTGGGGGCGAGCATTTAGATATGTAGCAAAGCATTACTATTTCTTGTGAAACGCATATATTTAGAAAACTTATGAGACGTTAACCTTATATGATCATAAATAATAAGTATGATTTATGGAAGAGAAATAATGAGTAGCTTTTGGAATCCCAGAATATGTGGCTATAATTATGGAATATACTTTAAAAAAATATATGCGTTTTACAAGTGTTCCGCATTCATTAGAACATGGTCCCATTATCTAGAAACAAACACACTGCGCAACAAAGATTCTCCCACGCCGAACCGACTGTTCAAATTTATTTATTGAGTTGCCCTTAGTTTTAAATTTATTTACTCAGAGCCTTATTTTAAAAACTGTTTGCATATTCTCTGAGGAACTGGTAGTTGCAACCGAATATTTGCTAAGGGCAATTAAGTTTTCACGATTGACTCTTGAATCACACATGGAGATTTTTTTAGTCCCACTCTTTCACATAATATTTGAGATTATGACTCACCTATTAATCGATTAAATGTTGATTATATATGGCACACATATCCAAAATTGACCCCAGAACTCCTTCCCATAGTATGCATATGATCACGATGCCTGACTCAACTTGAACACCTGACACAACGCCCAATTCGAAAACTTAACCCGACCAGTTATAAACCACCATTTTCCTTGATTTTATGTCAAATATCAAGTCGAGTCAATTAATCTGACTGAATTTATACTTAACCCAACCAACCCAAACTTAAAGGTTGGGTCCCTCATGCCTGACCCAACGGCTCAAATTTATGTGCTAGATCTGATAAAAAAACCAGCCGTGTGGACTGGTAACAGCCCTTGATTTTGTAACAGGCCCTCTCTAACTAAGAGGTTATTATTTTAGAGTTTAAATTGGACTCAACCCATAAATTATAAGGTCGGGAAGTTCTACTTGATGCTTATTCACGAACCTCATGCCAGCTCAAAATTTAAGAGTTTGACTAAGGTGGACCTCAAGTGCTTCAAACTCCGTGAATCAGGGTCTGAACTGCCCACCAGCGACTCGGTCAGTCGCTCTTTACCAACCGTCACTAATCTATTAAATCATGGAAGGGGTGGGTGGGCCCAGCCACTTTCCAAAGTGCAAAAACAGTGTTGCATCGTGGAGTGGTGGTCCAGACGCCATGACCTTTTCGAGAGTTAATAATGGCCAAGTGTCATCATTCTATGCACTATCGTCAGATGGCCAACGAGCAATAAATCTTTGGGCCAACGAATCGGATCTGCCATGTTGATGGGAGGATTAATGTAATAGGAAAAATTATAAATGCATGACAAATTTGTTGAGGGCAAAGTTGAGGCAGTTAGTTGCACGGACTTACATTAATTGAGCTCCACCGCACTTATAGTCATTTGCGTGCTCTACTTCAGCAGCATACACTTTATCTACATAAAATTTGTCCTTTATGTAATATTGTTCATATAATAGTGGCCTTGGTCTAGTAAACCAAACTTATAAGTTATATTTTCTAGTCTACTATTAGTGTACCTACTGAATTAGGGCAGAGTTCAGACCCTCTCTGTTAATTTGCCTTACTCGTTCAAACCTGATTTTCAGGTCACTTTTGGAATGTGTGCTGAGCAGAATAGACAACCGACTGCCTGAAATAGTATAGTATACCCATTGTCTCAATATCAAATTATGTGAAAGATTGAAATAAAAAATAATCTTCATCATTTGATCCAAATAATTAATGCATAGGTACCTCAGTAATCCGGTAGGTGCTAATAGGGCTATCTTTAAGCATATTAGCCAGATAAGCCTGTTTGCACCCACTATATATCTTGATTTTATCTAATAGGTGGTAGGTCACATTTTATGTTGCACTAATATTTTTTTTCTATGGGTCATGCTCAGATCCAATGGTTGAACTTTAGTTGGCGTCCAACCAGTTTAAAACCCTTAAAAAGATAAAAAATACTTCATCTTTCATGCATGTTGTATTTTAGTTGTAACTCTGTCATTATCAATCCCAAACCCAAATGAAAAAGAGGAGTGTTGGCATCTAATTGACAACTGGGCATAAGAAATAGATAATATTCTTATAATAAATGTGATAAGGCTATGATGATGATAATAAAACATGCTAGAAGTAGGTAGTAGCCCATAGATTCGATTGTATAGACCAAACAATTCTAATGATCCCGGAGTAAAGATTGATAGCATCGGAAAACGCATCTGATCACCATGTGTAGTCTAATATGCACGCATGATCCAAACTCCAAAGATCTTTAGTGGAAAATATTGGGATGAAAAAAATCTCCATCAATCGAGTCAAAGCAGTCAAACATTTATAAAATCTACCATACCCTTGAATTTTTTAACCACTTTAAATTAGATAATAAGATCATCTTTCAATCAAATCTTTTAAACTGTAAATCTTGAGATCACAGGTGTCAAATTACCTAGAACACATGCGGGTGCACATGGCATGCATCCCTAAGTGACCTGAGTACAAAGACGATCGGTGCTAGGATCAAGCACCTAATATCAACTCTAAATTTAATATATCTAAAAGAGCATGCAAAGCATATTTCGTGTAGGTTAGGTAAGCTTGAACCTCATGAGTCGTGATCAAAGGCTCCGGTCATCAAACCCCTTTAATTGATGACCTAGAGAATCAACCCTAAAATTGCCTAATCTTAGTTAAGATAGATTTGCGTTTGGGTTAGCTTTTTTGGGGCAAAGAGCAGCTCTTTCACTTTTTAGCTTGGTGGAGAACTATTTTTAGTTTTGGCAACACGGCTCCTCATCTCATTTGCTCTGGCGGGAAGTTGTTTTAAGTAATAAAACTACTCTATATCTGCTCTATTTCATAGCAGAATTTATCTTCTTTGACAGAGAGCAAACAAAGAGTTGCTTATGCTCTTATAAGAGCTAACCCAAGCACAAAGAGCAGATAAATTCTGCTCTGGAATAGAGTAGGCATAGAGCAGTTTTATCACTTAAAACAGCTCTCCGCCAAAGCAAATGAGGCGAGGAGCTATGTTACCAAATTTTAAAATAGTTCTTCGCCAGAACCAAAAAGTGAAAGAGCTACTCTTTGCCCAAAAAGAGCTAACCCAAACACACCCATTGAATCTTTGAATTCATCCACGCTGAAACCCAGTAACTGCTTTGAATTAGACGATGGGGATCAATTTTCATGCCAATCTTTTATACGATGGATCTTGATATCATGGGCGTATATCATCAGACAGTCAAATTTTTATTTCACGTGACACTCAACAAAAAATTAACCTTAAAATTAGGTTTGAGCGTGATGAGTTTCACGTGATTTTAAGGTCACTTTTCTCGGATATGTGTCACGTGAAATAGAAAACCGGCCGTATGGTGGTACCAAGGTGTCCAAATTGGTAACGGGCTCGGGTATTGGTCCATGGAGGACCAATACGACTAGGCCAATACCGATGCGTATCGGCCTATTTTTAAAAAATAAAATTAAATAAAAAAATAGAGGTATCAACCGATACCCGATACATATTGGCCTATACGGGCCCGTATCAGCCGATACCGCTACCGAGTTGAGATACCGATACGTATCGGGCCCAATACATATCGGTTTGCCGAGAAACAGATACGTATCGCCAATACAAATCGGTATCGGCCGATCTTTGATACGATGGGTGGTACTCCCATGATCTCAAGGTCCATCGTGTGAAAGATTGGGCTGAAAAATAATCTCCATCGTCTGGTTCAAACCAGTCAATGAGTTTTCAAGGTGGGTGAACTCTAAGATTCGGTGGGTGAATTTAAAGCTACTCTTACGTCAAAACAATCAATGGGTTTTCAACTCCAGCTTACCTAACAAGAAGAAAGAGAGATGTTATGGGTTATGAGTTATGACGTCTCCCAAAGTAGAGTTTCTCATGAGTGAGAAGCCCAAGTCGTCAAGCAGGAATAAAGAGCACATTTTATTCATGGAGTTGGTATTGAAGAAATTTACATTTTCAGCCTTATAAGTTTGCTTATTTGCATAAACGGCTCCATAGTTTGAAACTTTGCAGAATAGGTCAGCTCCAAGCCATGTCATTTTCATGTCAGCACCGACTTGTTTTTTCATTGTTATATATTTATTTTTCATTATTTCTTGTCGTCCATTTTTTCGTTGGTAATCTTATTTAATAACTATCATACATCAATTATCTCAACCAATTGTAGTTATCTAAACCAATTGTAATGCATGTTAAAATTCTAAAATATAGAAGAAAATAAAATGAAGATGAAAGAGAGAAGAAAGAAATATAGAACAAACAAAAGTGATCACGCTACTTTACAATAGTTCTAAAATACAGAAGAAAATAAAAAACGATGAAGAAGAAGATAGAAATATAGATCATTGTTGACTTATGATAGCGAACCGTTATCTTAAGATTGTGGGCCGCTAACTTAAGATAGCGGACCTATTAGAGTATACCTTATTTGATAACTATCACACATCAACTATCTCAACCAACTATCTTAAAACGGGCCGCTATCTTAAGATAGCATTCATATTATAATGTATCTTATTTGATAACTATCACACATCAGTTATCTCAACAAATTATCTTAAAGCAGGTCGCTAACTTAAGATAGTGAGTGTATCTTATTTGATAACTACCACACATTAGTTATCTCAACCATCTATCTTAAAGCAGACTTAAGATAGCGTCAGCTTTTGTTTGTTCTATATTTATATCTTTTTCTTCTCTTTAATCTTATTTTTATTTTCTTCTGTATTTTAGAATTTTAATATGGGTTACAATTTATTTAGATAGCTACAATTGGTTGGTTTAAATAATTACAATTGGTTGAGATAACTGATGTGTGGTAGTTATCAAATAAGGTACACTCTAATATGACTGCTAACTTAAGATAGCGGGATGGCGGTCACTTTCATTTGTTATATATTTCTATCTTCTTCTCCTCTCTTTAATTTCTTTCATGGGTTATAATTGGTTTAAATAATTACAATTGATTGTTGTTCACTGGGCTACCTACTGGAGTCGGAACTGGAAAAAGGAACAACAAAAAATAATGGAAAACAAGCATATATATAATGAAAAAATAGGTCGGTGCTGACGTGAAAACGGCTTGGCTTAGAGCTGACTTATTCTGCAAAGTTTCAAACTATAGCGTCGTTTTTGCAAATAAGCAAACTTATAGGGCCGAAAATATAAATTCCCTTAGTATTTAGTAAGCGGCATATATAGAATCATCATGGATGTTGCCTAATAGAGACGTCATGAGCTACAGATCTTTATTTGGGGTACAACCAATCTCCATCTTATAATTCAAATAGTCAAAAGGCCTTATAAAATTAATGACTAACATTTAAATCTAACATACCATTAATTTTAGATGGTGTTTGACTATTGGTTTGAATCCGACAATGGAGATTCCGACAATGGAGATTATTTTTTGTCTCAATCTTTTAGTCATAGCACACCTATCAAATGAACACATGATAATTCCACATGGTACACATCCCAAAAAGTAATCATACGATATATATCCCAAAAAGTAATAAGAGCACCAAGAGCAAATGACACCCAAGACTACTTACTCAATACTAACTTTGATTCATGGCTGATCAGTGTTAAGCTCTCTGTAACTTTGCAATCCTTTAAGTCCTCATCATTTCTCTTTAGGTTTTCTAGTCTTCTTTTCTTACTTTTGCTTGCAGCATCTCAACTCTTTATATATGTTTTGTTTCTTGATTTCAAGAAACATGCCCAAATCATCTCAAGCGACGTTCTTTAATTACAATCTAATAAGAATATCACTGAAATATAATTATGTCAGGGAGTTGATAGAGATTGCGCATGAGATACCTAAAGAATTGAAATACATAGATTACTTCAGTAAGTTGTAAAGACACGAATCTTGATATGGCCATATTTTTGAGGCTGACATCAGTTTATATCAAATTTGCCAATAACAATAGGCACTATGTTGCCTAAAAGGTGACAGTGATGGCTTTATCTAGCGATGCAGGTGGCACCTTAATCATTTAAAAAAAAAAATAGAGCATTCATATTGGGCGAACAATTTGAACTACACTCTTGTAATGTATACACGAACTTTAAAATGCCTGGAAGCATGTGTCATCAGGTCGCATGGATTAGCAGTTCACACTCTCACCAATAATGATCCGACGTCCATTATAGAAGAGCTCAAAGAAGTGTATAGGCTTGCTTCTTATGTCCCTTTGAATCCAGAAAGATTACAATGAGGCCACTGTAGGGATTTATATCCCGTTCTGCACCAGCATGTCTTAACATGGGTGCGCATGTGCCCCTAGGATTAGTCGGGTGCTCTAAGAAGCCTAAAATTCAGATTATATATATATATATATATATATATAGAGAGAGAGAGAGAGAGAGAGAGGGAGAGAGAGAGAGAGAGATTTTTTATAAGACTAATGATAATGATGATGAATCATCTAAACTCTATTACCTAACTCTAAACATTTGAGTTGCCTTAAAGACATTTTTAAGTGGATGTTTGCAAGAGTAAATTTTTAAATTTCAATTATCCATTCGAGTTTCCTAGGTTGAAATGCAAAAGTGCTTCTTCTAAAGAAATCAGTAGAATAGTACAAAGACTATAAGGAGCTACTTGTTTACAGAAAAGTTTAACCCTCAGGAACCTTTGTAGCTCGTAAGGGGTTAATTGGAAAATTATAAACATAAGACAGATTCGTTGGGGATAAAGTGTAGGTGACTGACGTGACTGGTTGCACCAATCGGCATTAATTGAGCCTCATCGCACTTGCAGCCAATTGCATTGCGCCACATCAGCCGCTTGCACTTTGTCTGCATAAAATTTGTCCTCCATATAATATTGTATGGGTTAATTAGGCATTTTCTTTAATGCTTGTTTTCATAGTTTATTTTTTTATTTTTAGGTAGGGTTTTTCATTGCAACATTACACCACCGACTTCATCGGTGAGAAGTATCGTGCTTCCATTGGAATACTGTGAAGTAAATATTATTTATAAAAAATAGGTGTGAGGCCCCTTTCTATTGATCTTTTTTCATTTAATTTTAATTTCTAGTGATCTAGTAGCGAACCCGTGTCATGCACGAAGCATGAATGCCTATGTTATAGGAACTCGTGCAATTTATAGGAGTATAAGAGAAAGCTCAAAAGCATACTTTCACTAAATTTTTATCTTACTAAAAAGTGCTATGTACACTTGAAGATTAACTATTTTGACAAGTGAAATTAACTCATGCACCACGATAATGTTGAGATTGTGCCTTTAATTTTGTTGACGGTACTAATCACGCTGGTTGGACTGTATATTGAAGGAAACTCGATTTTTGCATTGAGCGAGGTGAGATATGAGAGATTTGTAACCCTAGTTTTTACAAATTAGATAAATGACTCAGCATCACCCGTGGACGCAGGCAAATTGCTGAACCACGCAAATCTTGTGTTTGCGTTTTGCTTGTTGCATGTATTTTTTTTATTGTCATATTTTATACAAATAGTGATCGTGTCGAGTACTTAATACCAACTGAAATCGGGGAGAGAGAGGGGGGACCAATGAATGAGTGAGTGACAAAGTACGGGGTGCACAATTTCCTTTTTTTTCCTATGAATTCTACACGTGCCATGTAAGCAAATGTGTAGGATCTTTTACCCATTGAACTATCATTCCAATCAAAACCAATTAGGGATGGAAAATGTAAAATTTAATGTTTTAAGGTGTTGGAAGAGCTTTTAGAGCATGACCCCCCCTCGGATCCGCGAGGGTTGAACAGGACCTCAACAAAATGATTCATCATTCTTCTCAAAACCATCAAATTTTGTTGCTAATAACATCTCATATTTACTTATTTACGTCTATGCATTTAACATGCAATCTCTAAATTTCACATTTTAACTAATCTAAGTCAACCAAGTGTCAAAATATTACATGAGTTGATGTAAACCCTAAAATAAGTTCATAAAAAATTCTAACCATTTGATATTACCGCTTTGGTATAGACCATTATTGATATCTAGCAAGGGGTCCATATTGAAGTGCTTAGACTGGATGGAACAGATCTTCCAATGCGTATTATTTGGACTGGGTAAAGCTTATATGATAGTTGAGGATTCTAAGAGGAACCTCATGTTTTGCCACTTTGACAACATAGGAGGGAAAACAATGCTCCCTCTATTAAGCATTCATAGAGGAATATCTTTAAGGGTACCATTATTTACATCCCCCCGATCCAAATCTGGCCATTGACTACGACTTAAATGACGAAAAGGCTTATTGATCCCAACGGTCCACACAAAGAATCTTGAGATAATGGGCTGTCACGATTGAGAATCTTAGCCGATCTCAATGACCTAGAATTTTGTGTTATGACACTGCACGCTTGTTAAGGCGATAAGCGGATATACATATCTTACTAAATCTTATATAAAATAGGGCTTCCAAAATTATGAACCAAATCTTCTTCTCATATCAAAATTTTCTTCATTAAACTTACATTGAGTCTATAATATTAAATGACCATAAATACAAGTTCGATCAACTACTAGAAAGTCTTTCCGAATATATATAATATATACCTGATGTCGTCTAATTGGTCCTCCATGTCATCACCCTCATAAACCTCATAATCTACCACCGCATCAAGTCCACCAACAGTGTAGTCCATATCTTTACCTGCAGCTGTTAGTTTTGAGGAGGGGGTGAGTTTACTCAGTCACGTAAACTCAGTAGGTTGCACAATCAATCCACCATAATTTGTCCGAGTGATCGTGGGTGCAACCTTTTGAGTGAAAGTGAAACCCTTACAATTTCACATAAACAACATAATAAAATTTATCGTAAATATTATATAACTATAAAATTGAAGGAATGTAACCGATATCAGTGCATATGATGCTTTTAATACTTATACTTTTCTTACTTGTCTTGTCAATTTAACTTACGTGACATATCGAAAGTCTTATTATTATTTCATACGCCTACACAACGTACGTATCTTACTTATCTTATTTAAACGATCTGTATCAGGATCGTTGCTCGAGCCTATCACGCGAGGTCCATGTGTAGATAATCACCTAACCTCCATATCATAACATAAACCACCATCCAGCCCGATGAGGTTGCATGCATAAAAATCAGTGTTCCCTTAAGTTGAGACACTGTCGTATTATATTGTCATTAAGACGTGTCTTGGCTGTAGACGTTGAATCTTGCGGTGGCACGCAAGACATGACACTCATAGAAATTTATTTCGTGTTCAGCTGGACTTCACAGCGTGTCTTAACATATCATAATATTATTCGGTTCTCGGCTTAGTTCTTCGCCCCGATTTCATATTTGTGTAGGCTTAAGTCCCCACTTTCTTAACATCTCATAGTTTAACATATTCATATTTCATCCTTTCTTAACTTAATTAGAATGGGCCACGGTGTGATAGGATTTATAAACTACGCTTTCCAAGGGATGGGTTCCGTAGTAATCTGGATGTATTTCATGTGTCAACCCGTACTCCCATAGAGGTGTTGCATCCGTACATGGATGCCTATATTCTAAGTTTCACGTGACCATGAAAGAAACTCCACTGTGACAAAGGCTTAAAAGTCGCGTGTCGTATCTTATTTCTTTTTCTTAACATACATATGCTTTAACATACTTCTAACTGATGAATGTCACACAAAGCAAATGAAACATTTAATACGCAAACATCTAACCATAAGGGAACTAATATTACTTGTAATATTTTGAACTATGATTCAAACACACAACTCCATTATAAAGAGATGCTAGAAATACTGATATCAAATCGGTATTTATAAAATTGTGAGTTAGACTTTAACTCTTAAATATTAGATTAAACTCTAAGGCCTTATAGGGTTAAATTGTGATTGAAGATTGATTTCGGGCGCCTCGCTCATCTTTAAGAAAGAGATAACGGTGACGTACGATGAAGGTACATGAATTCTAAAATATATATCACAAAGTGATGTTAGACTGATCTCATCAGATAAGTCTTGTCAATCTGATGAAAACCGATTTGTCATTTGTAAAAGTTGGCTAAGGATTGACTCCCATATGACTCAAACAAGTTTTGATCGTCGAATCCTTGCTACACAATTTTCGGGATATATAAACCTTCACAGTGTGGGCAGAAAATGTATTTAAATAGTTGTTACTAAGCTTAGAAGGTGAGTTGGGCCTATTCTAAAGGTTTAAGTTCGTGATTTTACAAAACACGTGCTAGGCTACATTGGATATACGAGCCCATTAAGAGTCCATAGATTAGACAGGCCCATAAGGCCCATGGACCTTTATGATGTTTCGGGGTCTTGAATGATTTAATTTTCAGACCTAAGCCTAGGCTCTAGACTAAGGTGCCGCAAACATAAAGTGCAAGAATTTTGGTGGTTATGTGCACGACTTTAAGTGATGCAAAGATCGCGATGTGTCTGTTTAAATCAAAATCTGATAATCTATTTATCAGACAGACAGATGATCTTTATTTCGATCTACGAGTTTCGGCCCATAGGTCTATGGTTCGCTAAATTTAATGGGTCATATAGGACCCTTTAGTTAGTGTATAAGCAGATTTATATAAATAAACGCAGGGAATATTATAAGTGTAAATAAATATATTCACATATTTAGAGTACTAAAATTTATAAAAATAAGGATATGTGGATCAATAAGAATCATTAGATGTAACAAGCATCAAATTTTATGGGAAGTTCATGATTTGACCGAGGTCAGAAACTGATCGGATCATCGAGATTGAAACAGTCAAACGATGACCTCCAATCGAGTGCGCAACAAAACAAAGCAGGGCAACAACCCATTCTTGACCTGGGATTTTTATTTTTGTGCCCGATGTTTAGTCCTTATGATCTATTTTGCCGGCACACTCGTATGCCATAAAGTTATCGGTCGATGGGTTCAACCATAGGGTCAACCCTCTTATCATAACTGTTTTGTGAATCCACACAAAATATAATATTGAGAAATTTCAGTTTTACTAAATTCATCATATATATATTTATCACATTTAAAAAGTATAAATGTATAGATTTGGATGGATAGAAGGGCACCCACCTTATAGGAGCTTTTGATTGGTCGGATAGGCACGGATCCAGCTTTAATGTTTGACCTCATGCGATGATCGCGTGTGATTTTAGGTTACATGAGACTTCATGAGACAGTAGTGTCGTCCGAGGATGCGGCTTCAACGGCGGAAAAACGCTCGGGTTCGGGTTCGTGGTTTCGCGGCATTGGAAGAGGCCCATTTTTGCACGGATTGTCATTTAAATCTTTTTATTTACATATTGAGGATCCATCGATAATTGGATGTAATGTGGGGGTGGAGAAGATGATGTTAGCCTGATCAGATAACAGAAAATTACTCTTCAAGCTGGTTCTCGTGTAAGAGTGGAAGAAGGTTGGAGATGAAAAGGTAGTTTAGGATGGTTGTCTGAAAAGGACACGATGTGTTGAAGAGAGAGGGCATTGAATAGGGTCTTGGGTTGCTCTTTGGGTCAAAGGTAAGAAAGAGAGAGAATGAATATTCCTCATGGTTGGCTACTGTTGAGTGGCTCTTCAACATAGAGAGAGACGAGAGATATATATTTATATATATAGAGAGAGGGAGAGAGTGAGTTGGGGCTGGGAGAAGTGGACGGTAGAGAGAGAGAGGGTGGCTCTCTTGCTTTGGCCTTGGTGAGAGAGGGAGAGATATATAGAGAGAGGGAGATCTTCAGAGCTTGGGCTGGTGATTTAATCAGAGAGATAAATAAATGAGAGGAGGGGAATCTAATGGATGTGGTTGCGTGGGTATCATGAGGAGCTAATGGGTGTGGTTGCTTGGGTTAAGAGAGAGGAAGGAGGGAGATCTAATGGAGGGTGATCTAATGGGTGGTTCACGTGTGTTCTTAGAGAGAGAGAGAGAGAGAGAGAGAGAGAGAGAGAGAGAGAGAGAGAAGACTAAAGGGCATTTGGGAAAGAGGGTTGTAGGCTGTTGGATTCTATATATATATATATATATATATATATATATATATATATATATATAGAAGTTGTGGCTGGGAGAGATTAGAAGAACATGAGAGAGAAAGAGAGAGAGAGAGAGAGAGAGAGAGAGAGAGAGAGACTAATGGAGAGAAATACTTGATTGGGCAAGTTAACTAAAAGGAGGAAGAGTCCATAAATAAAAAAAGATTCTTTCTCTCTCTAAACTTTAGTTGCAAAAGATGGAATGCAAAATTCAGAATTCTGATGCCAGCTTGGTGCCTAAATTCAATTAAAATCCATTCTTTTCTTAAAAGAGAATGTGGGATGAGTTAGAGTGTGGAGCGCTTACATGGAATTCAGTACTCCATCACATCTAACACCATCGAATTGGCCTCCTGAGATACAGTTCATAACATGGGCGCGCATTATCATCATTTTTTTATTACATGTGTCAGACATGTAAAAAAATGACTCAAATATTATGTGACACATATCATATTCAAATGCTAATTTAGGATAATTTTTAAAATCAGTGCCAGTCAAAATAAAAAATTAAATGGTACACTTACCATTTCAAGATCCTTTGTGTGAAAAATTGTATGAAAATAATCTCCAAAACATAGATTTCAAAACCATCAATAGAGACAGCTTTTCGGCTTTGGTGGGATTACAAATTCACAGCCCTATCGTTTTTCAATATTAGATCAATCAAATTTCAGTTTTCTATTAGGTCTTTGCCACCAACTCGAAACACTGCCGAAACAAATAGCAGACGCCAATGCTTATTTTGCACAAATGGTACCTATGTAAAAAAAGAATCGCAAAATTACTGTAGCAGCGGGTTAACCGCTTTTAGGCACATCGATGATGGAAGGATAAAAAGCTTAAAAAATGGCCAAGATTTGTAATCAATATCAACCGAACTTAAATTTTCTATTATAACATCTTTTCCACTGATTCCAAACACTACCTAAACAAGTAGCATCTCTTTTCACGACATAAATATATATATTATTATTACTAATATATAATAAAGAGTTAGTCTAAGTGACCACCCATCATCTTTTCTACCGATTCCAAACACTACCGAAATAAGTAGCATTCCTTTTCACGATATAGATATAAATATATATTACTAATATGTAATAAGGAGCCAGTCTAACATGAGCGTCCAGCTATGATGGATGGGTACGAAAGTTCACACATTTGTATAACTATATAGCATGTATGAACTTTTAATACATAAAAGTCCGGATATATCATATGATCACATAGATGTGCGGACTGTTTTAACGCTCATGTGGGGTGGATGCTCACACGGTAGACTAACTCTATAATAGATTGGGTCAGATATTTGAGCATCTAGTCGAGGCCTAGCCCCCAGTCCTAGCTGGGGCATACACGGTTACAAACCAAAATAATCCTTACTTTGGGGCCGGATCAGGCGAGACTCCGGACCAGCCCATTCCACAGAGAGCCCAACCTATTACGTGTGGCTCTTCTACCCAGAAAGGAAGTAAAAGTAACTTTGACTGATTTAGCGGTATGAGATCGACCCGTGCAGTGTACTGCGCATGCCCTAATACGAAGCTATAAATGGCACATCCGTATATCGCCCTCAAACAAGTGTCATTCACTTAAAAATCCTCGATTCTATCGCCTGTAAAACGTATATAAATGAAATTTAGGGAGCGGAAAATTTGCATTTCATCTTAATTTCATTGGTCTAGATTCAGAAACAGAGGGCAAGAGAGAGAAACGAAGACGAAGGAGAGAGAGAGAGAGAGAGAGAGGATGTTGCAGTTAACATGCAATGTAGCTGAGCTTTCTCGAGCCCTCGACTTCCAAACCCTACCCCATTCCCCATTCGCCGCCACGAATACCCCAACCCCCCGGAAATTCGCCGTCTCTTGCTCATCTCCGGCTTCTCCGTCTACCGAGCTCTCCGTATCGGTCAGAGACAGCCGTGTCGTTTCGGGTGGAACGAACGGTGCTGGTTCGGTCAGCGTTGCGGACCGGCTCCGGCTTGGTTGCTTGACTGAAGACGGGCTGTCGTATAAGGAGAATATTATCGTGAGGAGTTACGAGGTTGGGATTAATAAGACGGCCACTGTTGAAACCATTGCGAATCATTTGCAGGTCAATTTTGCAGTTTTTAGGGGTTTCTAATTTCGAATTTATATTTTTTATATTGTTGAAATGTTCAGATCCTTTTGAGATTACAAGAATGAAGAAAATTTTGATTGTGTTAAATTTACTAGAATAATGGGGGCATGTTATATATGTTTGCTACTATTTTCGTAATATTTCTCGTGTTTCTCTTTGGGGAGCTGAAACTTGCACACGAGATATGTACCGTTGGCACATGGTTAAAAAGAAAGACTTTTTTGTTTTTGGGATTTGTGCAAGGTGGAACACCATCTAAGCTGCCTGTTTTGAAGAAACTGATGGGATTTGTGCAAGATAGGCACATGGTTAAAAAGAAAGACTTTTATTGTTTTTGGGATTTCTGCAAGGTGGAACACCATCTAAGCGTCTTGTCTTAAAGACACTGATGTAAAGATCTTTGAGGCCAATAATTGGCACGAAACTCGACTTCTTTCATCTGATTTGTTAGAGTCAACCATTAACTCAGATGATGGCCTTTGACCGTTTTGAATCAGATGATAGAGATCTTGTTTCGTGCCAATTTTTTGCTTCAAAGTTCTTTACATCATGATATCCAAATCAGAGGATATCCAAATTAGAGGGCTTAGATGGTGTTTCATGTCCCACATATCCCAAAAATAACAAAGTCTTTTTCTTTTTAATCATGTGCCACAGTACATATCTTGCGTGCAAGCTTCAGCTCCCTTCATCTTGTATGAATTAGATTTTTTTTTTCTTTATTCCAAAGAATGAGCTAATTTACTCAATTATTGATGAAATATGGTAGCAGGAGCTGCAATTGAGTCTTTTGGGTGCCACATGACACCCAAATTGGGGATCAGGTGCCACATGCACAAAGTCAATCAACAACCATCCAAAGAAAAAAAAATTGTTTTTCCACAGTTGATTTTGCAGTTTTGAAAGGTGAAATTTTTGGGTGAAAAACTAATATATTTGAACTATGAAATGAAGGGCAAAAATGTTAACTTTTTTATTTGTTTATTTTTCTAAAACCCTAGAGGGGCTGTTGATCCCATAGAGGATGTGGTGCCACACAGGATCACATGCCACATGGCATGTGATCTACACGTGAGTGTAGAGTTGAACTCTACTACTCTAGTACAGGGAACTGTTAACTATATATATATGGGAAATGAACTATGTTTGGGTTAGCTCTAATAAGGGCAGACACATCTCTCTGCCTGCTCTCTTCTGGAGCAGATAAATATGTGCTAGCAGAGAGCAGTTAAAGAACAGTATTATCACTTAAAACAGCTCCCCGCCGGAGCAAATGGGGCGAGGAGTTGTGTTACCAAACGTGAAAGCAGTTTTCCGCCAGAGCCAAAGCGTGAAAGAGCTGCTCTTTGGCCCGAAAGAGCTAACCCAAACGCAGCCAGTCAATTTGCAGCATGGAATGTAATCCCATAACTTGAGTGAGAGGATCATTACCATATATGTATTTGAAGAGCACTACCATATATATATATATATATATATATATATATATATATATATCGAGTGGATGGAAACTTTTAAGAAGCATGAATTTTAAAACATGTTTGTCAGTTGATTTGTTGTAAAAGGTTGCAATTGAGTTAATTACAAATGAATCTAAAACCATCCCCATCTAAGTTGTGTTGGAAGGTACGAAATAGTATATGCTCCATTAATGGTCATTATTCATTAGCATCCCAACAGTGTTCTATCACAGAATGAATGGATCTCCATTTATTTATAGCTTAATATAACACTACAAATAGAGGGTATAAGGTTGTGATGATGATGATGATGATGATGATGATGATGATAATGATAATAATGATATATATGGGCAATGCTAAACTCACTTACTTCATTGTGATGTTAGCATTGTCCTTAGATAATAATACCCTTATTAAAGGGTATTTTGATAAAATTACTAGGGGCACTTTAGTAAGATTAAACTAGATAATAATTGAGGTATATGTAGTTGCAATAAATGATGTGTCCCCATTTATTGAAAAGACCTCATTTGTTATCTAATACAATTTTACTAAAGTGTCTCTAGTAATTTTATGAATACCCTTAATACTAGTGTTACCTTGGTACTTCTACTTTTGGGATTTTTTCCGTGCCGACACTTGATGGCACTTGGCACCCGTGCCGACACTTGGACACTCCTCAAACAACACAAACCTTCTAGACATATATGAAAATTCTCATATTACTATTAAAATGCTCATCGTTTTGACAACGATATAATGAACTTTGTTTTAAAAGAAAAGTGTGTAAAGTTTTGTTTGTAACTACTGAAACAAAGGTTTGGGTTGTTGAAAACGATTTTATACTATAATATATACTTATTTAGGTTTACGACATATATTATGAATCTTTTCATTACATATCTAAATTGGTTCTTTATGATATCCCTTCAATTTTTCTCTATATATGTTTTATTTATTTATTTTATATTTCTTATGGCCGTGCCGCTGTATTCGAAGTTTTAGAGATTAGCGTGCCAAACATCTATTGACACTTGGCACCCATGCCACGTGTCCAGGTAACACTGCTTAATATGGGTATTATTGTCTAAGGACTGTGCTAGCCTTACAAGGTAAGGTTAGCATTGCCCACCCATACCCACACCCATATATATATATATATATATATATATATATATATATATATATATATGTTTTTGTGTGTGGAGGGGGGACGTGGAGATCCTAGGTTAGCGATGTAGGGTTCAACCCTACGCTAGTGCCATTTGGGTGCCAAGTGGTACCTAATCCAAAGATTAGGCACCAAAGCAACATGCACAAGATTGATCAAGTCTATCCCCCCAAAAAAGAAAATTTGAAAAAAATTCTTATCACCGTTCAAATGGTGGTCAAAGTTGGAAAAAATTCAGTGAACTAGGAATGTTTGGCATCACCCAATATTTGACCATTTTTTTGAAGGCCAAAAGTTTTCTTTTAATTTTTATATTTGTTAGATCACGTGGCTTGTGATCCCAAAACAGCTTTTTTTGGGATCACGTGCCATGTGGCATGTGATCTCAGTATTAGTGTAGCGTTCAAACGTCGCATCACTAGTGCATGGATCCCTAAACCATATATATATATATATATATATATGATTTGGCATAGATTGTAAAAGTTTGTAACCTTGTTTTGACAAAACATATTAAATATATTGAGTTAACTAAACACATATTTACTTAAATTGAATACCTTTGTAAACAATTTTGATTTTATGGTGTTTCTTTTTTTTAATGGGAAAAATGTTGGTGTCGGAACAGAGTCCGTAATTAATTACCTTACCCTTTAAAAAAAAAAATTAATTTTATTGCAGGAAGTTGGCTGCAATCATGCTCAGAGTGTTGGGTTTTCCACTGACGGGTTCGCTACCACCACTACCATGAGAAAATTGCATCTCATATGGGTGACTAATCGTATGCACATTGAAGTGTACAAATATCCGGCTTGGTGGGTTCTTGAGCTCTCTTTTAGTCTGTCCGACCTGATTATGTGCATCATATATTTATTTTAACAAATTTGACCTTGGTTAACATTTTTCAGTTTGATGTGGATAGGGGTGATGTAGTTGAAATCGAAACATGGTGCCAAGGTGAAGGAAAAATTGGTACACGGCGTGATTGGATTCTAAAGGATTTCGTGACTGGTGAAGTTATTGGTAGAGCTACCAGGTAGCTTACAAGTTACATTTCTTCTCCTTTATTCAGTATAAGTTCAATGAATTAATGGAAATTTTAAAAAAAATGTCTTGTAAGTTAAATCGAAGAAAAGTTAATAATCCGAGATGAGATGTTAGGATTATCATCCCAAGGTATCCCTGCTTTGCTCTGTCAAAGTGTGTTGCGCACACTTACATAGTGAAGCAATGATACAAGTTACACCTCTCTCTCGTAGGAACACACTTACATAGCGAAGCAATGAGTATGTTTGTGTTTAAATGCTACAACCTATACTTTGTGATTTCCAATATTTTCTTTATGCTTTATAATTTGAGCAATTTTTATGTGAAGGTTTCCAAGAAGATACATCTATAATGATGTTTAATTTTGATATGTTGGATGAAATTGTATTAGTTATATGAGTTGTGTCAACATGATCCACGCACGATAGCCACTCGATTGGGTATTAGTTTTGACGCAACTTGCAAGAAGGCTAAAATTAGTCATCTAAAGTGGTTGAATTAAGGAATATAATATCCCACCAAATTCCCTCTACAAGTGAACTCGTAGGAACACATAATACTTACTGCAACTAATAGGGCTCTAAATACGTTGAATAAATTAATTAATTCAATTCTGGTTAATTCATAGTAATGGGGCCTTCTGATGCGGAATTGAAGCCTACACACCGAGATCGTGGTCGGATAAAGAGGAGACATCAAAAGAGAAAGTTGACCCGCGAATGAGTTTTTAAAAGGCCTGTTAAAGACCCATGTGCACGCTATTTAAGGCATTTTTTTATCTAGGTTTAGTTTCCTTTTTTAGTAAGATTCTTTTAATAAGGGGTTTGTTTTAGAATTTTATTTGAATTATTTAGGAGTCAGGCACATATATATGATATGTGACTGTTAATTTCGTCACTTTCAGCGCAACCATAAAAAAATAATCATAAGTCCTTCAATACATGTTGGAATTGTGTTGTTCTTGTCTTATTGGAAAGTTACCTTGATAAACTTTCAAACAAGATTAATTTCGCGTCAATCGGACATCATTTGACCCTTCAAAAGCGGTCGCGTAATAAAAAAACGAGATTATTGGCGAAATTAATTATGACCGTTAGATTTAAATTTTTTAATGGTTATTTTAGGAGTTATTTCTAATAGTATTTTTTGCTTTATAAATACAATGTAATCTCTTTTGAGAAAAAAATTAATGATGAATATTAAAATTTGATTGCTTTGTGCTATCTTTGAGAGTTTGTTGAAAATTTTTGTCTTCCTCGAATTTAGGGTTAGGGTTTGGTGCGAGGCCAATATTTTCACTGGTGAAATTCTAGTGATTTTTCCTATCTTCTTCCTTATTTCGTCTTCCCCGAATTTATTTTATCCTGGATATCGAAACCCTAATCCTATCGTGCAAGATTTACGCTACTTTAGGGTAAGCACTTTTTCTCCCTGCATCACCTTCTAAATAGGTTTATACAATGCATAAAATTAGAAACCTTAATCTAACTCTATCATCTAAATAAATATCAAGCTCTACCTTAGTAAATCTTTCAAAAATAAATAAATACTAATCTAAATCCTTCTTTCCTTTAAAATAATTAACTCCTATTTAAACTTGATTTGCTTTTAAAATTGAAAGGCTAATGCATGGTAAATTGGTGTGCATGACTTGCACCTAAGCTAGCCCCTAAATAACCCACAAAAGCCACCATATTCTCAATTTCTTATCTTTTCTTTCTATCCCCCAAACCATCTTATGTTCTTTAATCTTTTCTTTCTGCTATTCCTTCAAGGTTGTTCTTATTTTCTCTTCTCATCTCTTTCTTGACTGCATCACGTACACCACCGACAGTACACAAAACAACACTGTTCGTCTACTTGTCCAACAGTGTACCTGCACAGATTTCACAGATGTGACAAATATATGCTCATTTCAAAGTTTGCAGGTGGAATGAGATTGATACATGTACTGCTGGTAGTACACGGCCTGTGTATGTAATACAAACTCATGTTGGATATGCCACATTCCAAATACAAACACATGGACTATTCCGTGTTACTTTATTGACTGGGGGTTTAGCAGGGCCGGCCCTGAGCATAGGCGGGCGAGGCGGCCTCCTTGGACCCCCTAATTTTGGGCCCAAAATGGGGCCCCCGGCCCCCTTGTCAGTCAATTCTTTAAAAGCTCGTGGCCCAAGAATATATTTTTTTAATAGGGCCCCATTTTGGTTCCCATTTAGTAATTTGGCCTAGGGCCCCCAAAATCTCAGGGCCAGCTCTGGGGTTTAGTTTTGGTGAGGGTGAAATCTTGTTTTCCAAGTGAGTTCCTATTTCGTACACTTGTATGTAATGCGAACTCATGTTGGATATGCGACATTCCAAATACGAACAGCACTTGGAGTGTGTTCTTTGTTACTTTATTTATTGGGGTTTAGTTTTGGCGAGGGTGAAATTTGTTTCCCAAATATGAATGATTTCATGTATTTTGGCTCCAGCAAATGGGTGATGATGAACCAGGATACCAGACGACTACAAAGAGTTAGTGATGAGGTGCGGGATGAATATCTCGTTTTTTGTCCGCGAACTCCTCGGTAAGCTGCTTTGTCTCTGTGTTTTGATACTTTTATTTTCTTTTTCATAAACGACTTCAAATGTGATTATTTTTTATAGGGTGACGTCAATTGATTTATTTCTATTTCATGAAACGGTTCACCCATGAAATAAAATGATTTTGTTATTATAGCCATGTTTGAAGGTATAAATGGTTACACTCACCCCTTGTTATAGCTTATGACATTGGATGTGGGTTGCTCAACACAACTTGTTAAGCTCGATGAGTCCTTAGTTTTTGGCTTTGGTATTATGTCTGCCCTCACCATAAGTTTTACAATTCAATTAGATGAACCAAAAATCTCCAATTAATGATATGGGAAAATTTCTGGGATGGTTTCTTGGCCATGATTTTGAAATGCCTAGACCTTGAGGCAAGTGCTGTACACCTCAAGGTGAGGCAATGAAATTTTACCTCAATGCCTAGGTCTAAGCTTATGTGAGAGGCATGCCTCAGACCTCTTGCCATGTAGCGATGTGACTTGTGGACCTCTGATAATTCATGGTCACCACTTTAAAAGAAAAATGAAGGAAGAAAGCCTTATTTATTTCAAACAACCTTCTTGGGAGAGAAAACCCAACCTGCAAACGATCAAGATTTCTTCGTGCTCAGATTTGGATTTCAATTCCACTGGTTTGAAATATTGATTATGGAGTATCGACTGTTATTGTATGGTGTTTGAAATTCTGATTTGAAGTCTTGAATTCCACTGTTTCTGTATTAATTAATTTTTTTTGGAAGTTTGAAACTCTGATTTGAAATCTTGAACTCCATTTTCTTTTCTTTTTTCGAATATTAAAAACCATCGAACATGAATTATGGACTTATCCGTCAATTCTATTTTTAATTTATGTACGTGTGCTATTTTCATTTAGCAATTTTAGCTTTACATGGATAGTAGATTGTAGATAATTAACATAGTATTATGCCTATGCCTTGCCTTGCTGGACCGCGCGTCAGCCTCACACCTTTACAAACTCTGTTCTCACTTTCCAGGCTAGAAGTCACAACCCCACTTGCCTCATATACTGTAATGAGAGAGGCCACATCGTCATTCAATTTTCTATCTTCTTGACTGGCTAATGTTTTCTACCTCGCAACGTGAGCAATATAGATGCTTAGTAGTTTTTGTAATGAGTGGGTTTTGTTATCCAGATTAGCATTTCCAGAGGAGGATAACAGCAGCCTGAAGAAAATTCCCAAGCTTGAGGATCCTGCCCAGCATTCGCGATTGGGGCTTGTGGTAAAATATATGATTCCTTTTGAAGTTTTTAACATTTTGCTGCACTATTGGTGTGTTTGGTTTGCTTTTCTGCTAAATCTATATCTTCATTTGGTAACTTATCTTGGAAATTTTCAGCCTAGGAGAGGGGATCTGGACATGAACCAGCATGTAAACAATGTGACCTATATTGGATGGGTTCTTGAGGTCAGTGGAAATGCTAATTACTCCTCCTTGTCTTTGCAATGCTCTGCTTTCTTACATGAGCTGATTGGGCGTAACCCAGTCAGCCTGAAATTCCGTTTTTTAGAGCTGGTATCCGCGTGCCAGCGGTGGCACTCGGATCAATCTCCTTTTGTCCAAATAGTCAAGCCCGTGAGAAATGCATTGCTACTTATGGGCATTCAAATCAGTAAAAGTTCAATTTTGACATTTTACTGATTTGGCACTCAAAATTGTCACCATACTTACCAAGGCTGTTGGTTTGAGATTGAGCCCAGTGCCAGCAGTGGCACTCAAGTCAATTTCCTGCTGTCCAAATGGTCAAGCCTCTGGGAGCTGCACAGCTATTTATGAAGCATGCACATCAGTAAAAGTTCAATTTTGACCTGTCACTGATTTAGCTCTCAAAATTATTAGCGCGTTTACCAAGGCTGTAGGTTTGAGATTGACCCGTGTGCCACCGCTGGCATTCGGGTCGTGTAGCTTATACTAAAATGTTGATTCTGGTGGAGAAATTTCTCCCTTTGGATGCATCAACCCTTGCGCAAATTTTATTAATAAACTTTTTGAGTTAAAATTCAGAGTAAGAAAAATTGCATGAGGGTTGATGCATCATTCGATATCAGTGACTGAAACATGATCGGCATTACAAAAAATGTTCTATAAATATTGGTTATTGGGGTCTATCTCAAATGCTTATATTTTGGAATTAAGTCTCATTTTCTTCAAAGAATGGTTATTTTCATTTTTACCAATCCATGGCCAGGGTTAAAAGGTTCTATTGAGCTAACAGATCCAGGATTTTCTTTTTGGTAGAGTATGCCTCAAGAAATAATTGATACCCATGAGCTGCAAAAGATCACGCTGGATTATAGGCGAGAATGCCAACACGACAACATTGTTGATTCCCTTACTAGTTTGGAATCGGATGGTGTTGAAACAGGATCAGAATTTAACGGAACTAATGGATCTGTTGCTCTGATGAAACATGAACAAGATTGTTGTCAGTTCTTGCATTTTTTGAGGTTGTCAACTGATAATCTTGAAATAAACCGGGGCCGCACTGAATGGAGGAGGAAAGCACCAAGATAAAGGAATCGTGTTCTCATATTTAGTTCTCTTTTTTGTTGTTGGGGATTTCCCACTGCATGAACGAACTGTCAGAGTTATAAATTTATAATCTGTTGTCAGAATATACTGTTTATTAATCTTGTTTCAAGCATATGTATGTGATTTAGAGCTCTGATATAGCCAGATGTTTTCATGATCGAGATGAGGTGGTTCTTTGTCAGTAGATTAATCAGATTTGAGCCCCTGGACTTCCAGGAACTAATTATATTTACTTGTTTCACGTTTAAATTTCGTTTGCAACTGTTATTGAGTTAATGAAATCCCATCAAATTCATAAACTCTTTCACTAGTAGCTTCATACAATCCCTAGGCAATAACTAGAACAAATGTAGGGGTTTAGGCCTGTAACTCCGCTGAAAGGTTGACGGTACTGCAAGCTTAGGTCTCCCGGTTCGTTCCCATCTTACCTATTTGAAAAAGGAACCAAAATGTTATCAGGTTTGCCAATCGGTTGGTTCATATTGTTCAAGAGGCATATCTTTTGGCTGGGCACGTCATAATGCAGGTGCCGGTTTGAATTATGAAATCTTGTTAGAAACTCAACCAACTGAAGTGTGGCCTGTAGCTCAATACCGGGTTACCCATGTGTGTAACCTTGAATCTTGATTATATAATTTGGTCAATTTTAACGTTGCCTAACAAAATAGTCGTTTAATATAGGTTCATAGTTCACTGGTTTAGGCACTGTTTAGCAATGCTCCCAAGGAGTTGATTCCACAAAAAACCAATTCCTGCAAGCGGGTTGGGTTTTTTCTACTCGCGGATATCACCCATTTTTAATGCAAAACAGATTATGCGGGAATCAGTTTTATGTGATCTTCCACCATTAAAAATGTCACTTTCTATCTCACACCATTGGAGTGTGATTTATCCTTGTGCCATGTGGTGTATTTAAGTGTCAGTCAGAGATAATAGTTCCGGTCGGACATTTAAACAATTTAAACACCAAACGGTTTCATCAAGCTAAAAAAAATAATGTTGTTTAAATGATTTTTCACTATTAAAATGTCACTTTTTATCTTACACCATTGAAGTAAGATTTATCATTGTACCATGTGGCACACATATATGATCAATCCAAATTTCCTATGCGACAATCACATATATATGATCAATCCAAATTTCCCCAGCAACAACCCATTGCTGGAGCATGTCTTAGCCAAAGGATCATGCTTATAAGTGGATGTAAACCATTCAATTGGTGAACTTTAATATCAGCCTTCAAAATTAAGAACAACCGTCGGTATTAGATCAGAGTGCAAAAGCATTCTTTAACATATACTACCCTATATATATATATATATATATATATATATACACACACACAAGTAAAAAGGCACATGCAAATGCATGTGGACATTAAGACTTTTAAATGATTGAACTTGATATAATTGGTTAGATATTACCAAAAAAACGAATATAGACATTAAGAATTTTGCTTATTTAAAAAGTAACAACAACATTATAAAATAATTAGGTAAAAGAATATAAGATGATAGTGCCCACTTACCTTGATAAAAATATGTTGATGCATTAAATTATCCAAATTGAATCGACCTAACTGCTCACCGAATAATTTTTGAAAACCTAAACTTTGGGACAATGGTTATCACAAAAAAATGTCATAACGAATTTTTTATATTTAAAAGGTAACAATAACATTATAAAATAATTAGGAAAAAAAAGCATAAGATGTTAAACCATGGCAACGCCCACTTACCTTGATAAAAATATGTAGATGCGTCGACGATGATCTCGCAGAACTCGGTTTTTGGAAAAAAAGACAAATTAGAAAAAGTTAGCGTTCACTGCAAAGTTGCTATAAACACACTTCTTTGGCTAATTAATACATGTTTGCATTTGTATTGTAGGGTTGACCTTAAAAAAATGTGGTCAAATATTAGGCGATGCCCAACATATGTGGTGCATTGATATTTTTCTAACTTTGACTACGCTTAGAACGGTGGAAAGTATTTTTATGTTTATTTAAGTCAGAGTCAGGTCGAACTAGTTTGATTGCATCAGCGGGGTTGGGTTGGGTCGAGCATTGAGGGAAGTCAATTTGGCATGGTCGCAAGATAGAATAAATGGTGGATGATTGTCGATTGTAGACTCGGATTGGAACACTAAAAATCATGAGATATTGAAAAAAATTGTAAATTATTCGTGAATATTCACGAAGTTCGTGCATTTTTTATATAATAATTTTTTTGAAAAATTATGAATAATTCGTTATTAATTTTTAGAAAGCTTAAATTCATGAATTATTCACGATAATAAAAATGTCCTTTAATTAAAATCTAGGAGACAACTCTATTGACCGTCATCAACTTATGGGTAATCCACACCGTATAAATCGTAAGTTGAAAGGCAGTGGGCCCAAAAATTAAACTTTTTGAGAGGTTTAAAATCATCTAATCTGTACACTCTAATATCAACCGTTGTGTGTAGTTTTAATGTCAAATATTTAAACTCGCCAATCGAATAGTTCACATATACTTATGGACATGATTATTTGGCTAAATCATTTAAATCCATCATAAATAGGTATGACATGGCATATCAGGAAACACACTTCAATGATTTTGCCAAAAAACATGAAACCATATTTCAATGTTGTGAAATAGAAATTTCTAATTTGGTGGTGGAATGTCGGCAGTAGAACACTTTTATATAGTCGTAAGGATGGTAAGGATATATATACAGATTAAGGGAAGGCTTGTGGGGCTTCCTTCTCATTAGATTGGGTGAGGGAATGAGGAAGTAGGTGGAGGGTGCTTCTCCACTAGAAAAGGGGGCATAGGTGATAGGATCGCTATAGTAGGTAGGGTGAGTCTTCCTACGCGGCAGGGCGCTCGGCTCTAGACGAAGCAAGCTGCGGGGGTTACCATCACATCCTCTCCCGATACGAACGACGACCAATGGTCATGAGTGTTGAAAAACAAAGCGTTTCAGGACGGCACCAAAAACTTCTGCCCGATTACAGACATTACCTCCCTCAAATTTTGGCTTCAAAAGTATATGGGAATAAGGGCAAATTTCGGCCTCTAAAATTGCTCGGATTAGATGATCCTAATCGCTCATTTACTAAAGAGAACCAAAAAAAGATACAAAAGAGCCAAAAAAATAAACAAAAAAAATACTCTAAAGAGAGCCTCACTAAAAAATAAAAGTAGTATTATCGATCAGTCTTTTTCGCTTTCAATCATATTGAATCATGGCTACGAATTTTTCTTCAATCACATTCGCTTGAGATTTTTTCTCTCTTTTCAAAATTCTGCAATCCTTTTTGAAGTGATCGGATTTACCACAGTGAGAACAATTGCTCTTTTTCTTTTAGCCCTAATGACTTTGGCTCTTATTCTTCTTGTTTGCTTTATCAGAATTGAAATTGCCTTTTTACTTTTCATGGGATTTGGATGTACCAACTTCTACCATATAAGCCTTTAAAGTTAATTGAGATTGCTTGTCTTTCTTGTCGCGAACACGAAATTCGTCTTCGACTCAAAGATGATGACACAACTCTTCAAACGAAAGTTCTTTATTTTTATATTTGAGAGTATTTTTGCAGTCCTTCCATGAGGTAAACAATTTGTGGATAATTGCATAATTGTGAAAGATAAGATCTATTTTTATGCCCTCTTGATTAATTTGACCGATAATATATTGAATCTCATGAACTTAATTGAGAATTGATTTATTATCAGTCATTTTATAACTTAAATACTGACTTACAATGAAGCTTTTTGTACTGACATCTTCTGTTTTATACTTTGTTTTCAGCGCCTTCCAAAATTCTATTATAGACGGTATGCTCTGATACACATCGAAAAGTGAATTCTCTAGTATATTGAGAATGTGTCTTTTACAGATATGATCATCTTGCTTTCATTTATGACGATTACGAACATTGGAAAGAGATTCTACATCAGAATCCTTAGGCTCCGTGGGTTTTGAAGTGGTTAGGACATAAAGAATTTTCAAAGTTGTCACTATAAAATATATCTTTTATTGTCATCTTCTAAAGTTGTTGCTATCGAATTGCTCTAATTTGATTAAGTCGTGAGTCATCATTTTCATATTTGAAGTCATGATAATACAAAATAACGTTTTAAAGTTGTTAAAAAAATTTTAGGAACAGAAATTCGAAAATGATAAATTGGGCTAGAGAAATTGGACTCAATGCATGTTGTCGCTATCTTTAAAACGCTATTCGCTCCCTGCTCAAGTAAATTCTTAAGTTTGCAAAAGAGTTTCAACAAGATTTCTAGAATACAACGAGCTCAATCTCTTAGATACGATCCATTGCTTTGCAACAGTAGATGATTGCCCCAAAAAACTCAATCTAATGAAGTACCAACTTAATTGAGAAAGCAAGAGGTTTATCAAATTTCTATGCAAGAATTTTGATGGATTTCAGAGTATGTAAATCTGTGTCCAAAGGTCTTCTTATATAAACTTTTTAATAAGACTGTTGGATTAACAGTCATATTTTGGACGATTCAGATCTTTCAAATATCTCAACCGCTTCATCCAACGGCTATATGAAAGGTTCCACTTTTTCGAATTCAAATTCGAACAGTTGCACACCTTTATAAGCGGTTATGAAACGATTAGGTCCAACGGTAAACATTTGACCAATTTATTTGGCCCAATAGAATTGAATTGACCCACTGATTAGTAACCCATTAGGCCTGACTTGGCTCATGAATAATTTGACCGTTGAATCTACCTAATCAAAAAGTCAAACCTTTCATTGCCACGATACGCACGTGCAAAGTACGTGCCTAAAGCGCCAATGCGCCTAAACGCTAATCAATAGAATAATAGAAGGTGAAAAGTTTTATATATACCATGAACCACTTTGACACTTACCAATGCGAGACTATTTATTTGCATACAAAAGTTGAGAACATCTATTGCCTTGAAAAATCAACCCACAAAACTAAAAAATGAAAAAAAAGTTTTATTTTCTTTAAAATTAATTAAAATATTTATTATATAATAATAAATTAATTAAAATATTTATTATATAATAAATAAATATAACAGTTTCAGCCACACCACTTAAATAAAAGAAATATTATTGACTAATTTAAATCAGACGATGGAGATCGTGTTTGGTCATAATCTTCCAAACAAAAAATCTTGCAATCTTGGGCCTACCATCAAACGGTCATCTGATTTAAAGTAGTTATCTTATTTAAAAATACGCCCGTTTGGCCCTTGACCCCAAGATCTTGGTCCTAATCTTCTAGAGAAGAAAACTTGGGATCTCGGGCCTACCACCAGATAATCATATGATTTAAAGGAGTCTTCTATCAACCATGTGGAAGATTGGAATCAAAAGTCATTTGTATTTTCTTTGTTAAGTAGTGTGGCAGTAACGAAAATGGGTGATTCCATTTCCATCAAATTGCATTTTTTTTAAAAAGAACACAAATTGGTATAATAAAATTGAAAAAAGGGCACTTTAGAAAATAATGCCTCAAAAACAAACTTTTTAGTAAAAATGACCCGACCTCAAATATTTTAGAAACAGTGTTTCATGGATTTTAGAACTTCAAAAAATCGTGAAAGCACGGTTTTAAAAATACATTAGAAAAGTGTTTTCATGATTTTCTGAAGTTCCAAAATCCGTAAAAACACTGTTTTTTTTTAACATTTGAGGTGAGTCTTTTTGCTATTTTTTTTTTTTTTTGATGCATGTTTCTCTAATTATCCCTTGAAAAAAAATATGTAGGACTCACCCTATCTCTAATGAGAATCGGGTTTAATCGATAATAATGATTTGCAAATTACGAACCTGAATTCAAACCCGAGAAAACAGCGAACTAACTTTGTGTAGATCATACTTGGCCCAAAAGCCAAAGATTCAACCATTAAACCTAAAATGAGAAAATTAGCAAAACATGCCCCATTCACAAAAGTTTCAGCCTATTATACCAAAATAATAAGTTTTAGGAAAAAAGGTTTGCACAGCTTTCTGAAGTTCTGATAGCCGTGAGATGAAAATTTATTCCCTCCTGTGAGAATTGCTTGCACTCGTGACATTACGATTGTACCCCTGCAAATCGAGAATACTTTTAGGCAAAAAAACCAGTCCGACCCGTTTATATCTTTGAGACATACAAAATCCGTACTGCAGACCCACGTCTCCTTTGAGACTTCCATTGAGAGCTTTGGCTCACACATCATGAGCAGAAGGCATTCGGGTAATGGCGGATTGTTGACTTTTTTTCATGGGTTGCTTTCTCTAATGGCTCTTCTTCTTATTCTTCTTCTTGGTGGTCTTCTTCTGGATGTATGGTTGCTGTAGAGGAGAAGCTTCTCTTTTCTTGTTGCCCTTCTTCTTCTTCTTCTTCTTGGTGGTCTTGTTCTGGATGTATGGTTGCTGTAGAGGAGAAGCTTCTCTTTTCTTGTTGCCCTTCTTCTTCTTCTTCTTCTTCTTCTTCTTCTTCTTCTTCCTCTTCCATTTGATGGGTTTCATTTTGCTCTTCTTGGATTTGCTGCAACTAGGTTTCTTGTGTTTCTGCTTGTGCTTCTTCTCCTTCTTCACTTTATTGCAACTGGGTTTCTTCTTCTTTTTCTTCTCTTTTTTTCTTCTCTTAGCTTGGAAATGGATTTAGCTCCTAAAGAGTGATTTTATTTGGTGGCCTCTTGCATAGTGTTCATTACCGGAGATGATGTTTGGCAATTGCCTTTAGAGAGCAGTTTAAGAGCTAGTGCTATACGAATTACTGTTTGGTAAAACAACTTTTGCATATAAGATTTTAGCTTAATAATTAAAATGTCCTTAAGCAACTTAAAATACTTATATAATTTATACTTTTAATTAGTGATTTATAAAAAGAAGGGAGGAGAAATGGATTCGAGGCCTTCGAGGCCTAAGAGGGCTGCATCTGAGTGTCTAAATCACATGTTATGTGGCATGATCGGCCCAAAACACTACTCATTTTATGTGGATCAATCATTTGATGAGTGATTAAAAAAAATAAAATTTTGAACCTTTTTAGCCTTTGTTGATAGGTCAAAAATAAGGTGATACCCCCAAAATCTTGATGACTGATCTTGTGCACCTTTGACCACATTTTAGACGGTCGATATGTATTGAATCATACCCAAATTTTTTATATAGCACCTAATAGATATTAACCGAGTTGCTCTAGTACTCGATCCTTATAATGGGTACCATGTAGTGTGAGCTGGTCTAGTGATTTATACAAAGGGAGGGGAAATGGGTCCAGAGCCTAAGAGGGCTGCATCTGAGTGCCTGAATCACATGACATGTGGCATGATCGACCCACAACACTACCCATGTTATGTGGACCAGCCATTTGGCGAGTGATTAAAAAAATCGATTTTTGGACCTATTTAGCCTTTTGTTTGATGGGTCAAAGATAAGGTGATGCCCCAAAAACTTGATGCACTGATCTTGTGAACATTTGACCATATTTTAGACGGTTGATATATATTGAATCATGCCCAACTTTTTTATATGACACCTAATTGATATTAATCGAGCTACTATGGTACCCGATCCTTGTAATGGGTGCCACGTAGTGCTAGTTGGTCTCAGTGCAAAATCTCAAGCCTCTTATAATAAAATGCTTCTAATTTTTTTTAATTAAGGAAGCAAGAATCTTGATGGCTCCCAACAACGTGATCATCGTCAGGTGATTCTTGATCATCTCAACAGTCTCCATTACCATCATACTTGTTGGATATCCTTGCCAATCAGAGCATCCCATTAGCATCCCCATTCCTATTATTGTAATTGAGTGTGAAAAGAGCACTAGGTTAGGCAGATCAGTTACATAGGCTGGCATCTATCACTTGCATTTATATTCTTGTTCACCTTTGCATAAAAAATCACATACTCAAAGCTCATTCACATCAAATTTGCATTAAAACAAACCCATTCAAAGATTTTATTTAAAAAAAATAAAACCATTACTTGCACACACAAAATTGGCCCCCCTTGCACACTTTTTAAAAGAAAACTGTACTTCAGAGATCTTTTCCATGTGGATATACCATCTAGGTCATTTAATTTGAAGGCCATGATCTTAAAGATCATTGATACAAAGATTGTGTTTCGAGCCAATCTTTTGTACCAAAGATCAATCATGGTCGGATGGCTTAGATAGTGTTTTGACATGGTATAAGCCCCCAAAATAGTTTTTCCTTTAAGTTGTGTGCTTGTGCCAACTTTGTGCATACAAATAATAGCTCCAAACTATGAGTCACTGAGAAAAATTCACTATACCGTGTAATGTCATTAGATATTATTCTTCATTTAAGATATTATTCTTCATTTTACGGTGTGAAGTTCACTGAGAAAATTAACTCTATCAGACCCAACTGTTATATCATCACTCTTAAAACTGTTATATCATTTCCCATGACCCAACTGTTATATCAGCACTCTTAAAACTCAAGCATGCAACATCTAACGCCCCAATAGGGTTCTGTGGCACAAATGAACAATTTTAACAAGCCTATTTATCAAAGGCACCTCTTGAATCAGCTCATAACAATTTAACACCCTCTCCTCCAATCCAATTCCAAAATGGTCAACCCTTGAGAAAAATCATAACAATGGTTCAAAACTCTGGATGAAACTGGTACATATCATCTGATACGTATTGGCCTCGGAGGTCAATCTGGTCATACATTGAATGTATTGGCCTGCCAATACATTCAATGTATCTTCCAAAACCGATACGTACTTGTTTTGGAGCTGGCCGATACGTACCGGAAAATCGAGATTTTGAACCTTGATCATAAACATACATGATAATTGGGTGTGCACCATTCTCACCTTTTCTACACGGACACAACAAGAAATAGCCATATCAACATCCACTTCTTGGGTCTCTCAATACATCTATTGTCTGCAGCAACCTCTGAAGGCCTGAACTCCAAGAATTCAATCCCTGCATTCAATTTCCCCACAACCATACACAGTTCAATTTATTTTCTCGCTTATGATTATATAGTAAAATGATATTGTTTATAACTTTGATCTAATGTGGATTTCTATACATTAGGCCAAATGGCAAACCACATGGTCAAATTTATTGACTCAGTTGAGTGCATTATATTGGGTGAGTGGCAGTATTTCTAGTGAAATCAAGAAAGAAATAGCCTAAATTAACTAGTGGGTGTGATAAATCAAACCACAATTCAACTTGGGGACCAAAGCGACTCAATTGAGTTGCATTATGTTGTTGAGTTCGAGAGGTATGATGTACAATTCACTGCATTTCTAGTGAAATTGAGAAAGCCTAAATTAAATAGTGGTTGTGATAAATCAATCCACATTTCAACAGGGGACCAATATGACTGAATCGAGTTGCATGATATTGGGTGAATGAGTTCGGCGGGGTATGGTTCCCAGTTGCATGCATTACAGTAAAATTAAGAAAGAAGTAATCTAAACAAACTAATGGGTGGGGCAAAATTAGTCCATGATTCAACAGGGGACCGATATAATGGCTTGACCAAGTTGCATTATATTGGGTGGATGAGTTCAGTAGGTATGGTCCACAGATCACTTCATTTGTCGTGGAATAAAGAAAAAAGTAGTCTAAATTAAGTAAAAACTGTCCTAAATTAGTTCACGATTCAATGGGGGACCAATTTGATGACTCAATGGAGTTGCATTTATATTGGGTGAATTCGGCAGGATGACCCACAGATTTGCTCATTTCTAGCAAAATTAAGAAAGAAATAATCTAAATTAACATGCAAGTGTTCTAAATCAATACAGGGTTCAACAGGGGACTATAGCAAATTCTGCAACTACTCTTTGAACTTTAAAGTTTAAACCATAAGATTTGAATAAGAAATAGACCTTTAATTGTGTTTAGAATGATTTCGATCGATCGAGAAATGGATGGTTTGGGCGGAGGTTGATCCTCATTAATCCTTTGAAGAAAGCAATCGATGTAGGAGAAAGGCGTAACAACTTGCATTCTCCACTTCAATGTGCTCAGCACTAGAAGATAATCGAATTCAGTATCAGTGAAAAAAGAATTCATATAATTCTTTACCAGTTCATAAAGCTCCTTCCCTTGCTCGGCAACGTATTCATAACATACCTGGCCATAGACAACTCCTACGGCTTAACTAGCCTCCATAAGAATTGAATGAAAACTATAAAAAATAACAAAATTAATAAAAAGAGAGGGACCCACATCAAAACTCTTGTTCTTGCCGTTGAATCATGCAATGCCTTCACACAGATATCGGCAACGTCGGCGCAGCTGATGCCCTGAGTTGATTAGGGAATGTTGTTAAAGTGGAACTAAATCACACACTATATATATATATATATATATATATATATATATATATATATATATATATATATATATATTAAGGTCCTACCTGAGTGATCCTGTTTCCTTGATCAATGATGAGTGACCGTTGTCCCCCAAGTTCTTCCTGGAACACCAATGCTTTGATTAAGTTGAATTGTGTATTAAGAGTTATTTCAGCAAAACTATTTGCTCTAAAGAGGATTAGAAGAAACTAGAAATAATTCATTGGCAATAATTTGTATCATCTCTTATTATTATTATTATTTTTTAGATAAGTGAATTCTAAAAGTATATATAAGGATTAAGAAACTTCCAAACCACATGGCATCAGGCATTTTAGAAACTTCTTAGGCGGTGAAGGCATCGATTAAAGATCAGTCATGGCAAGTATCAGTTCCGGATGATACATTGGTATGTATCATCCATTACATATCTGGACATCTTGTTATCATGCTATTTTATTGGAAATCCTTTTACTTCATTGCCACTTGACTCATTATCAGCATTAATTCCCACTGGTATTAGCCGTATGGATATAGCATATTCCTTCAACATGGACAGCTTCAATTCAAGTTTGCAAAGTGCTAACGACTGGGTCAATTTTGGGTTTGAAGTAAGAGGACCTGATATAAAATTTTGAAATAGATAATTTGGGTTTGAATATCAAGTAAAATGAACTTTCAAATCACACAAAACCCCCTTTGTCCAAGGTAACAATGGATTAGCCAGCCCAGGTCAGTGTCTAGAATTGGTTGATTCAGTTGACTTGCAGTAGTAATTGCAAGTAATTTTTTAATTTTTTTTGCTTCCCTGATTAAGGGGAACTGTTTTTTTTAATCTAACACCTTAGGTCATCAGTTGGTTAGGTTCTTCAAATCATGTAATGTTGAGGTAGTACATGGACAAATAAAAAACAATAAAACCAAGACTCTGAACTTCAATATGTCAGTGGGGCATTTCATCAAACACATTAAGCATTCTAATAAATATTTAGAAAATTTAAGCTCAAAATCATAGTAGTTAGTTAGAGTTAGAGAGAGCTTACCCTAATTCACCCTATCGTCTATGACCTCCAACTCCAACCAATGCGAAAGACAAAAAGTCTGTAAAATTAGAAACAATAAGCGCATCTTGTAGATTAAAAGAGAAGATTATAAAAGTATTAGAAGCTACAAGAACTGATGATGAAGATAATCATCCCTAGCTAAAATTAAAATAGAAGATTATAAAATTCATCCCTAGCTAAAATTAGCCACATAAAACAGCAAAACCCAACTGAGAACTCGAATAGAGAAAATATAACACCTCTATCTTTCATTAAAACCCTAGAAAACATATTGTTTTAAAAAATCGAGGGATTCCTTGTGTTTTGAGCAAATCTAGGGCCGATTCAACCGCTACGAAGCTCCATCCCACACTTTCTGCTCAAAATCGCCCGAGAAAAGTTAGAAAAATCAAATTCCATACCGCGTTGCTGTAATCTGAGTTTTTCGGTTCCAAAAACCCTAAAAAACGTATTGGAAAAGTCGAAATTCCTCTGTTAGAGCACGGATCGAACGAAAAAATACTCTAATCTGAGTTCCATTAAGCAATAGTTCGTGCAAAATTGAAAACGGACAATTAAATTAAACCACCAACAAGAAAATCGAATGAAAAACCAGGAAATCAGATGAAAAATTGAAAATGCACCTTCAACCTCCTAGATCAAGTAACCCCCTCCATTTCTAATCTCGTTAAAGCATTGCGAAATTAGAAAATCAAATGACAAATTAAGAAATCGGCATAAGGGGTGTTAGAGAAGATGAGCTTTGGGACGCCGCCGGATAGGAAGAGCTTTGGTCCGTGGGATTGCAAATAAATTTCTTAAATATAAGAGGGCAGTTTTCGTCCCGGTAAGAAAAAGTCTCACCTCCCGCCAAGTTACAACTTGGCAGAGCGACTTCGCAGAGCGGCTACGTTCCGCTCCGGGCTAGCGTACACTTTGGTGTCAATCTCTCTACCACGGCGTTCGAAGCGCCCTTTACCAAACAAGCTCCGTGACTAGGAGCAGCTCCCTAAGAGTAGGGAGTCACTCGGAACCAAAGAGTGTTGCCATACGCAGCCTTTCCCTCTTCCAAGTTTTCCCCAAAAGTACCCTCTATATTAGAGGGGTACAATCACAATGTCACAAGTGCAAGCAATTCTCTCACACGTGGGAACAAACTTTGATCTCGCAGTTATCAGAACTTCAAAAAGCTGTGCAAACCCTTTTTTCTAAAGCTTCTTTTTTTTGGTGTAATATGCTGAAACTTTTGTGAATTGGGGTGGGGGGGGGGGGGGGGGGGGCATTCAAGGATCAAAATTTGTCTCAAGCAAGGATCAAAATTTCGGACATCATTTTGGTTTCAGAGAGACTGAAACCGAAATTTCGGCCTAAACCTGAAATTTTGGGTTTCATACAAATCAAAATTTTGATTTAAATTATCTTTTTAATGGGGACCGAAACCAATAATTTCGGCCGAAATTTTGATCCTTGGTCTCAAGTGATTAGGCAGGAGCCCACTTTGAAGAAAAAAAGTGTTTGGATCAAATGATCAGCAGCTTTTTAAGAGCATGAATTTTGAGAAAATTCTCAGTGACTGATTGACATTTTGGCCTGTCAGCTGGATATTTCAATTGATGCAGTGATGACTTTTTGGTAGAAAAATGTGCAGTAACCAAAACTAAAACTAATTCTTGTTAAGAACCAACAATCTCCCATCCGATAGATGTGCTATGACATAAGATCTTCTTATGCAAAAGATTGAGATGAAAAATAATCTTCATATGTCACTAAATTAATATGAAATATAATTAAAGCATATAATTTTATATATATATAAATCGATTAAAGCATATATCACAACAATAAAATTCATCAAATTCAAGAAAATTTTGAAAAATAAACGAATCAAGCAAATATTTGATAAACAATCTATTCTAAAAGTTTGATCTAACTATGAGAATTTGGAGATAAAGTGCAAAACATTGGGAAGAAAAAAAAATCTTCATCACGCAATTAACGGCCACCATATAAATCCAACAGGCCATCAATTCTTGATGTTGATGGCCTCTAATCACTTTGATCTAGAAAATGGATCCATCCAATTTTTCCCACCGTAGATATTAAAAACACGAAACCCATGGTGGTTCCACATGACACATCACAAAAAATTGACCTGAGTACCAAGAGTGTCAGCACTCTGGTCGGGTGCATAATTCCAACAAATTTGTAAAAGGTTGACACCCATGACTCTCCTCAAGGGAATCGCTAACTTCCACACAATTTAAGGCCCCAAAAATCTGTGAACATCAAGCTTTCATGGAAATTAGTGGCTAAAAGACTACATAAGGGAGGATTGTGATGCTGCTGCCCCATTCTCCTAAAAGGTATTTTGCCATATATATATATATATATAATAGGTAGCTTCAACTGACCTGCAGTCTAGTGATCCTGAGCAAGGTGTCACTCGGGTACGGGTATTGGGTAACGGACCATGGAAGATCAATGCAAATCGGTCGATACCGAGTTGTATTGATATATTTAAAAAAAAATTGGGAGGCATCAGCCGATGCCCGATATGGGCCTACCAATACGGATACCGATACCCGAGTTAATACCTAATACATATTGTCACCGATACGTATCGGTATCAGCCGATAATTAATAACCTTGGCCCCGAGAGGGAATCGCCACCCATTCCATAGAGGATGCCATAGACTAACCAGTCTAACCTTTTGTTTGATCTCTTATTTGGGAAGTTATGGTGGATTCGAACTGCGCAGTCCACTGGGCAACTATTATAGAAAAAATCTCACCATCTGTATTACTAAGAAGTCCAATTAATGGAAATCTTAAGAAATGAGTCATGAGCCGAAATTTTATCTGAGAGCATTCGGCTTTGCAAAGGTTGAGCCAAAAAATATAACTAAATAAAAAAAAGGGAAACACAAACAACCTGAGTAGGAATAAATAAAGGGATCATGAGCATTGATTTTATGAGGTTCAGTATTGAAAATTTTGAGTTGTTTTTTGTCAAATGATGAATCATGAAATCAATTTCATGTTCAACACGCTCCAAAAATAAAAGAACAATTATGATGAATCGTGAAATCAAAGAGAGCTACTCTTTTGCCTCCAAATAGCAATCCTAAACATAGCCAGCATCTGGGTATTCATAAACTGTCAAACATAAAAAATTAAGAACTCAAAAGAAGTTCAATCTATGATTTTAAGATTATGGTGCGCCTATCTAACGGGCAGATATTGATTTCACATGGTATACGTCCCTAAAAGTAAAGATCAACTCCTTTAGTCATGATTTAGGTGACTTTTTGGGAAGTGTGCCATGCAGAATTAACATCTGACCGTCTGATAAGCACACTATGATCTTAAGATCTCTCGTGAGGACGATTGAAACAAAACCAATCTCCATTGTCCGATTAAAATCAGTCAATGATTTTCATCGTGAAAAAGCCAAGTCGTCTTTATACCCTATCGTCAACCTTCCATTGGGATGCAACCAGTTTTGGTTTTCACTGGGAGAGTTAAGGCAAAAAGAACGTTTGAAAACAGCGCCCTTATTTAAGCCGTTTGAACTTTGAACAAAACTGAAAACCAGTTCACATTTAGGTTTGGTGCCTTGTAAAATTAGGGTGAATAAAACACGGAATAAGTGACTATTTGTATTAGATGATTTAATGTAGGGCTGTGCATTTTTTGGACCAAATCTATCGAATCGGACTGAATCAGTTTGGTCCAGTTTGGACGGGTACCGATTTGGGTTGAGTGTGAAAATAAGAAAAATCGAAATGTTTGGTTTGGTTTCGATCCCAATCCGAAACCGACCAAACCGAGCCGAATGTAGTTTGTATTATATATATATATATATATATATATATATATATATATATATATATATATATATATATATATATGGGAGCCAGTTAGGTCCTCCAATGGAGGAAGGTGACCGTCCTCCAAGATTCACATGGCACCCAAAATATTTTATTGGTGTCACGTGAAGCACATGTGGACAGTTTAGATTAATGTTTAAAAAAAAAATCAAATTTTTTTTTTTAAACTCACAAATCAAAGTTTTATAGTTTTCATTGGTCCACATTTCACGATTCAAAAAATACACGGTGGAGATGAGTTTTAAATATATTTTTTTTCAAAGATGATTTAAGCAATGCACCCAAGGTCCACGTGACATCGAACAAGTATTTTGGATGCCACGTGAAAGGTTGGAGGACGGATCCATTTTCATATATATATATATATAAGTAAAATGCACATTTTTATATAAAATCTTACCCTCGTCTTTAGCCTATTCCTAAATCCTAAAATGGTAAGTAGAACTTATAGGAAACAAGGTTGAGAAGTTGAGAAAATTTTGATTTGCATGTAAAACTTATAGAAAAACCAAAATTGATCAAACCAAACAGAATCGAATCTAATCGGGTTGGTTTGGTTTAATGTTGGACGGTTTGGTTTGATTTGGTTTGAAAATCTAGAAACCGATCAGGACTGATTTGGTTTGTGATTTTAATCCAAAACCGACCAAATCAAACTGAATACACCCCTAATTTAATGGTTTGATTGGGTTTTCATGTTTTTCAAAGTACGGCTAGGACTTAGTATTTTGGCGCACCCCACAAGCCAATTGGCACTATGTGGCACCCAATCTGAAGATCGGGTGCCACATTAACTTACCCAAGCTCTATCAAATATGACGTAAAAAAAAATTTATTAAAAAGATTGCGTTATCCACCCTTGAAAATGTAATGGTGAACAATTAACTTATAATTTGAAGGAAAAGAAATTCTTAGAAATCACTTTTAAGAAAAATTATATGTCGAGTGGTTGTATACTCCAAAACAAGTGTTGATTTTTGGAGGTCATATGATATGGGTAGTGCTTGGCGCTAGCCTGTGGATAGCAAGGGTGTGTTTGGATCCACTATTATCTGACGGACGCTAGCTCTCCATTAGAGCAGGTTTTTATTTGCTCTTTGAACTTTGAAGAGTAAGCATGGAGCTATTTTACCACTTCATACAGCTTCCTGCCGCAGAGAGCTGTTATACCAAATGCCGTTATAGCTCCCCGCGGAAGCCATAATGACTTTTAGCTACTTAATCTATATGCTTTAACAATTTAAAATCAGACAAACTAATAGAAATTATGATTAAAGAATATATTTTAATAATAGAACTTCAGAAAATTAGTCAAATTTGGAAAAGTTTGAGAAAAATTCGGAAAATCGATAAATGAAGTGAATTTTCGACAAAAACTTTAGAAGAACATCCATTTAAAGAATGTATTCAAAAATTTGTGACAGAACTCATGTGACATCAATGACCAATAAAAAGGTAATGGACCTGTTCACCCTCTACTGTGAATGGGTCAGTTTCCATATGCTTAAGTGATCAAACCTTGTGAAGTACACAATTATTTATGAGCATGCAAAATCGGTGATGGTAATCAGTTCAATCATTTTACCCCTACTTGAGAATCAACAAATTAGTTACTCCTAACAAAAATTGATCCAAAGATAAAGGACCCAAGCTGTTAGGCTAAATGGAAAGAATATGTCTCCAATGAGATGAAGTTTAGCTAATGGACATGTACCCATAACTTGCCTTACAAATATTCATGGGGTAAGCACACACTACAGTAAAAAATTTAATAACTAACAAAGTAATCAAATAGCATAAAACTGATTTTTTCTTTTCCCCTTTTTAGTGTATAGAAGCGGAAGAACTTATTTTCATTAGTAGTATTTATTTTATTTTTGTTCTCCTTTTACCAAATAGTTGAGTTGAAACTGAAAACAAGGAAAGAAAGCTACGATTCAATGTTCACCTTTCCTAATAATAAATAGAATTAAAAAAAGAAAAATGGTGACATAAATTAGGTAAGATATTTTCAATTTCATAATGAATCTCAATACACCTGTCTTTATATAAACTACTAGGTCACACGTTGCAATGCACGTATCGAGAGCATGAATCAAAATGCCGGTATACCGATACGTATCGTTCGAGCTCAAAATCAATACGTATTGGTATCGGACAGTACTGGACGATACATTGAATGTATCCTCCGATAAACACTATATAAAAGAATGATAGGGTACATTCAATGTACCGTATCCTTCACCTCCAATACCGAAACGTATCAGTATCGGACAGTACTGGACGATACATTGAATGTATCGTCCGATAAACATTATATAAAAGAACGATAGAGTACATTCAATGTACCGTATCCTTCACCTCCAATACCGAAACGTATCGGTATCGGTATCGGTCGAATTTTTGATTCATGGTTGAGAGGGCTCGGGTGAGCAAGTTGAACTTACAAATGTATAACACACATTAGCTAATTTTAAATCCAAGAGTATTTCAAGTATTTATTAACAAAGAAGTTTATAAAGAGAAATAGACTATTTTATTGGTTGGGTTTGACTATTTTAATAGAAGAAAATTAACCCATTCACACTTTTAGTAACTTAATATTTACCCTTACCAAAAAATCATAAGATGCAAGTATATACTATCTTTTTTTTTTATTATCAGTAAAGTAAATCAGACTGTATTAAAAGCTGCCAGGGGCTGGAAAGGAGAAACTACACAAAAAAGAAAGAGAGATAATGCAAGTATATACTATCTCTAGTCAGTACAGTGAGAAGGAGAGAAGGAGAGATAATGACAGGATTTATAGGGATGAGTGGAGTGAAAAAAAGGGTATAACCATTAGATTTGATGTTTCAAATTTTTTTTAACCAAAAAACTTATACTTCCCTTCAACCTCCACCTTCACAGCTGTGTATACAGTACAGATAAATATTAGAAAATTAGGTTCGGGTTGCAAAAGAAGATAAAGATCGGAATTAAAATATACGCTAATCCGGTTCGAGGCACGTTAAATATCGTTGTCTTTAAACCGAGATTTGCCCCTACCACTATGATCTAGTGGTCACCAAAAGGTTACCAAAGAAATCGGTTCCAGATACACTAACCGGCAACAGATCCCAGGATCGACGGTGAACTGATCACGCAAACCGTAACACCAAAAACTAAAAGCGGAACTCCGAGAAGGAGAAAACTTGAAAGAAATTGCGAAAATGCGTGTTTGAAATGAGGGTCTTGGGGCCTTTATAGATAAAATAGGTGTAATCGAATCGGACATATCCGTAAAATAAGTGTAACCGAACGGACATATCCGTAGTATATAATCGAACGGATAAGACATATCCGCTTAAAATTCAAATGGGCGATTAGACACTTATTCAAAAGTTTTATTAAATTACAGACGTATCGTGCATTGCGTGCTGCGTTCGCGCTCGCGTTCGACATTCGACCCGACCATTTGCCTGCTGCAGGCAGGTGTGACTGATGGGTTGCATGGCGGTGGAAGCTACAAAATTCGGTGCCCCCTGGGTGAAGGCTACAAGCCTTGAGCCAAGACAAAGATATATAAGTCAAACCCAAAAAAGAGTTTACACGATGTGGGACAAATCCCAATTTCAAGAGCTTATTTTTTAAAACCTTTAAAATATCCAACAATCCCCCACTATTTTAAAGATTTAAAATAAAATTAAAAACTTTCTTAAAAAAAATAAACAATCCCCCACTATTTTAAAGATTTGAAATAGAGCAACGCTAGAAAATGTGCATAAATGAAAATGTCATACAGACTTGAATTTTCACTTTAGTGAAAATAATTCAAAATTTATCAAGATTTTTAGTGAAACTAAGTCTTGAACTAACGATCTTATATGACAAATCGGAATTATTTCACACACATATTTCACAAATGTTGGTGTTCAATAAAAGGTTAGCACATTTAGGCCCTATGCTAGTACCCTAGTTTTCGTAAGTGTTTATGAGATAAAGCCAAGTCTCATTGAAAGCGGCTCCACCTTCACACTTATATAGGCAGACCTATAAGAGATGCTCAGAATCGTAACATCTCAACACATAGTATTATAGATGATTTAAGAGCAATGCTCTACCTCCCCTTATCCATTACAGGTGAAACACTACCCTTCCTGGGATGTATATGAGATATATTTCTCATCAATGTAGTGCCCTTCAGCTGCCACGAATTTACGACTTGTTTTTCCCTTTGAACCTAAACATTGATTAAACAAATATTAGGTAGGGTTCCCATCATAAGTGGCTGTTTAGGTTTAATGGCTTTAAACCCATCCCGATTGAAGTTTTATTAATCCCATCTCTGCCAAGGCTTTTAGTAAACGGATCCGCCAGGTTTTCTGCAGACCCCTAATTCCATCTCTAAGTAATTGTTTTACATAGCTATGTCTTAGACCAATGTGTCTATTTTTTCCATTATACGTTTGACTATAAGCCTTTGATAGTGTTGCTTCACTATCACAATGTATAGAGATAGGTGGCAATGGTTTAATCATAATTGGAATTTCTAGTAGTAAATTACGTAACCATTCTGCTTCTTTTCCACTTGCCGCTAAGGCAATGAATTCTGATTCCATAGTGGAATGTGTGATGCAAGTCTGCTTCTTTGATCCCCATGAGATCGCAGCACCTCCAAAAGTGAATATCCATCCACTTGTAGACTTTGATTCTTCTGAACCAGATATCCAACTTGCATCGCTATATCCTTCTAAAACGTGAGGATATCCAGAAAATTTTAAACCATAATTAATAGTACCCTTTAAATATCTAAAAACATGCGAAATAGCATTCCAATGAATAGAACTAGGGTTACTTGTAAATCTACTTAACTTACTTATTGCAAATGATGTCCGATCGGTACAATGCATTGCATACATAAGGCTACCAATAACCCTTGCATATTCTAAGCATTGCACACATCGCCCATCATTTTAGTCAATTTAAGATTAATATCTAAAGGTGTATTGGCAGATTTCAAATCAAAATAATTAAATCTTTTCAAAATCTTTTCAACATAATGAGATTGAGTTAAAGTTAATGTATTTTTATTTCTTATAATTTTGATTCCCAAAATTACATCTGCCTGACCCATGTCTTTCATGTTAAAAGATGAACATAAGAAGTTTTTAGTTTGTAAAATAACTTCTAAATTAGTTCCAAAAATAAGTAAATCATCTACATAAAGACATATAATAACACCATTATTATGAGAAAATTTATAATACATACATTTGTCGGCTTCATTAGTTTTGAATCCAAAATTGGTAATAGTATTATCAAACTTTTCATGCCACTGTTTTGGTGCTTGTTTAAGCCCATATAGAGATTTAATAAGTTTACAGACTTTCTTTTCTTGTCCAGGTAGAACAAATCCTTCTGGTTGTTCCATATAGACCTCTTCTTTTAAATCACCATTTAAAAAAGCGATTTTAACATCCATTTGATGGATTTGTAACTTATGTATAGAAGCTAAGGCAATTAGAAGTCTTATAGTCGAAATTCTAACAACGGGTGCGTAGGTGTCAAAATAATCAACACCTTCCTTTTGTCTATATCCTTTGGCAACCAATCGTGCCTTAAATTTTTCTATAGTTCCATCTGTTCTAAGTTTTCTTTTAAATATCCATCTACATCCTATGGGTTTAGATCCTTCTGGTAAGTCTACTAATTTTCATGTTTTGTTTCCCATTATTGAATCAATTTCATCATTGATAGCTTCTTTCCAAAAAGCATTATCTCTAGATTTCATTGCGTCGTTAAAAGTGATAGGATCATCGCTCACATTTAGACACAAATGTTTCTTAGTACTTTTGGTCCTATTTCCTTCAATCAAATAGATATAATAGTCTTTTGAAAGACTAGTTTCAAATCGTTGACGTTTACTTAGAGGTTCAATGATGACCTCTTCATCACTTGAAGATTCAATAACTTCTTTAGATTTAGAAGATTTTCCATCTTCATAAGATTTACTTTTAATATTTAATTTATTAGTTAGAGTAGTGAACTTAGATTTATAGAATATAGCATCTCTAGATTCTATTATAGTATTTTTATCGATGTTATCATTAGATTCCATAACTAAAAATCTATAAGCTTTACTATTTTGTGCATAGCCAATAAATGCACACTCAATAGATCTAATCCCTATCTTAGGTCTTTTAGGATCTACTAATCTAACAAGTGCCCTACACCCCCATACTTTAAAATAGGCTAAACTAGGTTTTCGATTCTTCCAAAGTTCATAAGGTGTAATTAAACTTTTCTTATGTGGAATTCTATTTAAAATATGAGTAGCAGTTAATAAAGCTTCACCCCATAAATTTTTATCGGAATTAGCGTTAACTAATAATGCATTAGTCATTTCTACTAATGTTCTATTTTTTCTTTCGGCAACTCCGTTTTGTTGTGGCGTATAAGGAGCCGTCACCTCATGACGAATTCCATGAATTTCACAGAAATCGGAGAATTCATTTGACATGTATTCTCCACCCCGATCAGATCTAATGACTTTTATTCTTTTATTTAATTGATTTTCTACTAAAGCTTTATAAACTTTAAATTTTTCAAAAGCCTCATTTTTAGTATTTAATAAATATATATGAGTATATTTTGAAAATTCATCTATAAAAGTAATAAAATATCGTTTTCCTCCTCTAGTAGGAACATTATTCAAATCACAAATATCACTGTGTATTAAATCTAATAAACATGAATTTCTAATAACACTAGGAAAAGGTTTTCTAGTAATTTTAGTCTTAGCACATATACTACAAGCACTACTAGCAAAAGATTCATGTTTTGGAATTAAATCTAAGTTACCCATACATTTCATAGACCTATAATTTATATGTCCTAATCTATCATGCCATAAATTAGAAACAGAGACCAAGTAAGAAGAAGATGAGATTTTATTGAAGGGATCAGTAACATTGAGTTTGAACATGCCTCCCATGGCATATCCTTTTCCAACAAATTCACCATTTTTAGATAAGATAAACTTATCTGATTCAAATACAAGTTTAAAATCATGCTTAATCAATAAACCACCCGAAACAAGATTCTTACGGATATCGGGTACATGGAGCACATCAGTGAGTGTAACGACTTTTCCGGATGTGAAATTTAATTTCACTTTTCCACGTCCTATGATCTTTAGAGATGAGTTTCCCATGAAGAGATCTTGATCATCATCGCTTTGTCATAAGTCACAAACATGTCACGATTATTACACACATGTTTTGTGGCACCAGATCCACCATTCATTGATGTCACCAAGATTGACTTGAAAGAACAACACGGTTGTTTTTCACTTCCATTGCATTCGCTTGATTCTTCAACTTCTTGAAGAGGCGACAATCCCGTTTGAAATGTCCGGGTTTCCCACGTGATAGCAACCACCATTCTTCTTGATTACCATGGTCTTATTCTCCTTGGCGAATTTCTTATTCTCCTTAGAATGAGAATATCCTCTCTTCCTCTTCTTGGACGGTCCACTAACAACCTTAGACTCAACCAAGTGTGCTTTTGATGTCATATCAATGTGATCTTCTGTTTTGTCCCTAACTCGGGATTCTTCCTCAATACGTAAATGAAGGAGAAGATCTTCCATAGAAATCTTCTTATTATTACGCTTAAGAATTTTTCGGTAATCTTTCCATGATAGAGGCAACTTGGCGATTACCGCACCAACCAGAAAATCCTCATCGAAATGAGAACCATTAGCAACCATATAATTAATAATAACTTGAAAATTATGAACTTGGCTAAGAATAGGTTTGTCATCAACCATCGTAAAATTAAAAAACTGACTGATAATATAAGAATTATACCCTGCATCTTCAATTTTGTATTTCTTCTCGAGTGCATCCCAGAGTTCCTTCGAAGTATCGTAAGAGCGGTAGACGTCGAATAAAGAATCCGACAGTGCATTCAAAATGTAGCCTTTACAAGTGTAGTCGTCATCGTCCCATTTCTGCTTTTTACGGCCTTCAGCGAGGGTGGATGATTCGGTAATAGTTGGACACGGAGTTGTAATAACGTATACAACTTTTAGTGTGGTTAACAGAAAATGCAATTTCTGTTGTCACTGTTTGAAATTCGAACCATCAAAACTGTCTAACTTGTGGATGTTGTTAGGCAGCGCTGGATGAATCTTATCATTCACTAGAGCAGAAGTGGAGGACAAAATATGAGCCATAAATCTCGGTTTAAAATTGTTAGAAAATTAGGTTCGGGTTGCAAAAGAAGATAAAGATCGGAATTAAAATATACGCTAATCCGGTTCGAGGCACGTTAAATATCGTTGTCTTTAAACCGAGATTTGCCCCTACCACTATGATCTAGTGGTCACCAAAAGGTTACCAGCAAATCGGTTCCAGGATACAACGAACCGGCAGCGTATCCGTGTGATCAGATTTGGTGAATCTGATCACGCAACCAGAACACCAAAAAACTAAAGCGGAACTCTGAGAAGGAGAAAGCTTAAAGAAATTTGCGAAAATGCAGTGTTTGAAATGAGGGGTCTTGGGGCCCTTTTATAGATAAAATAGGTGTAACTGAACGGACATATCCGTAAAACAAGTGTAACCGAACGGACATATCCGTAGCATATAACTGAACGGTCGGATAAGACATATCCGTTTAAAATTCAAATGGGCGGTTAGACACTTATTCAAAAGTTTAATTAAATTACCGTATCGCCACGCCACGTACTCGTGCCCGACCCGACCCGGCTCGGCTCGGCGCGCGCGTGTGTGTGACTGATGGGTTGCATGGCGGTGAAAGCTACAAAATTCGGTGCCCCCTGGGTGAAGGTTACAAGCCTTGAGCCAAGACAAAGATATATAAGTCAAACCCAAAAAAGAGTTTACACGATGTGGGACAAATCCCAATTTCAAGAGCTTATTTTTTAAAACCTTTAAAATATCCAACAATCCCCCACTATTTTAAAATTTTAAAATAAAATTAAAAACTTTCTTAAAAAAAATAAACAATAAATTCCAAACAAAATCTTAACTACTAATCCCAATGTTAAACATGGCAACTTCATACTATCCTGATTAGAAGATATACTTACCCACATCTAAACCTCTATTCACTATTCTTCAACACATCTCTATTGTCACTTAGAGAGCTACCCAGGAGTTTCTGATCAAAGATCATGTTTGGTATCCTCTCTCCAAAGAAAATCTTGGAATTATTGGTAATGGCTTCGATAAATCGGAGCTCAAGAAACTCAGGAGTAAGTTTCAATATGTTGGCTTCGGCTTCTTTCATCACTCTGTAAAAATTTGCATCGGCTTCGCTTTTCTCGCGTGCCATATAAATTTCGTTGTCAATATGTTGCTGTCTCTTAGCACTGTCCTTCTCCATCAGCTTCTGTTCCATCAGGATTCTGCTAACCTGAGCATTCTTCTCCGCATCGGTTAACGCCATCTTCTTTTTAGTCTCCGCCTCTCTCTCAGCCACCTTTTGCTTCTCTACGGCAATTAACGCGTTAGTGCGCTCCTCTTCCATTTGCTCGAAATTGCGTTTGATGTTATTGGGGATCGTAGGCTTTGTAATACGCACACTGATGATATCAATACCGAGAGCGTAGCGTGTGCAATCAGTTTGTATAGCTTCTTTCAGTTTCTCATCAATCTGATCAAACATGTCGATGTAAACTTGTTGTAAGGTGTGCCCACTGCAGAACTGATTGATCTCGTGATGGATCTTGTCGTAAATCCACGTTTGATCGTATTTTACGCCATAATTAAGCAGTGTGTCGTAAACGTACTCCTTACGAAGGCGATTAACGACCTCAACCTTTTCGAAGTAGATCATGACACCACCTTTTGTGCCACAGGGAATGTCCCTTACTTGATCAGTTTGAAGGGTCACTTGGATGGGCTCAAAGTGGGTGATCAAAGGCATCTTCAAGTGGAAACCAGGATCAGTGGTTGTTTTCAGAAGGGCACCACCCTTCCAATACGCGCCAACGTACCCTTCGGGGACCTGATGAAGAACAGAAAAACTGCCGCCGGTAGCAGCCATTGACGGAAGCAATGTCGCCGCAATTGCGATGATGATTATGAACCCAACCGCTAAAGCTACGGGCAAACAGTCGTCGGTGGGAGGAGGAGGACGAGGAGTTGTTTGCTGCTGCTGCTGCTGATTCATGGCGCTTCTGAAATTGAACAACAGAGGATATAGTTTCAGAATAAATAGCAAAAGCTCTGCTAATTAAAATATATAATACTGGGAGAAGGCGGTTTCTTTAAACAACCGACTTAAATTGGCTGCCTCTTGTGTACACGGCAATGTACTTGCAATCCTCTAGTATTAATTTTTAATCTGACAAAAAGACTACAGGCATTTAAGTCTTTTTTTGCCTATCCCTAAAATCTCCTCTCCAACTGATTTCTCTCTCTACGATTACTTAAAGATATGAGTTTCCTAAGGTGGTCAACGTATTTGTGGCAAGTTTGTTCAACATTTGGAAGCAGGCGCTGGTGGTGATCTTTATGTAGACCTAAAATCTCGTGAGGTCATGGGTTGGCTAATACTAACAATAAAACTAACCCAATTGTTCTTTATAGTTTGCTCTCTCATAAAGAAACGAATGTGTTGTTCTTATAGTTTGCTCTGTCATAAAGAAACGAATATGTGTGGTTCTTTATCATTTGGCTCCAAAGCAAGAAATTTTTTTTTATGAAAAAAGAAATCCATCATGGATTTCCCACTTCTAGGGTTTCTTAGTTTCAGGATTTCTATGCTTGGTGCCAAAATGAGAGGGAATCGATTCTGCCATGAAAAACTCGAGAGCAGACCATTATTAAGAAATCAAGAAACCATTCATAATCAAAGATTCTGGAATTTGAATTTCTGATTTCCATTGATCTTCGTCATCGTAAAACTAAGGAACAAGGATTAACAGAGCGTCAAGGGTCTTTTTATCCTTTTAACCCCAGTTAATAAAAAATCCTTAGATTCTACGAGGCTCGACTCCATGGATGCCATTTCTGATGGGCGAAAATGGGCGTTCGTCAGATTTTCAGAAATGTAGAAGAAGAAGAAGAAAGCTTACAAGAGGAAGGGTCGTCTGAATCACGTTGTGTTGCTGAAGATATCGTGGATTGATTATGGTCGTCGAGGCTAGGAGACTGCTTAGAGAGAAAGAGAGAGAGAGAGAGAGAGAGAGAGAGAGAGAGCGATCACAAAATAACAACCACGCAGCGTGCGAGCCTATTTTTAACTTTTTCCTTAATTTGGAAATCGGAAGCAGTTACGGATTGCCGGATTGGTATTACATACTGACAGTGTCACGTGGGTAGCCAGGTGAGCTTCCCGTTATGATTTTAGCTCCATGCTCACGCCAAAACGATATATATATATATATATATATATATATATATATATATGGAGAGAGAGAGAGAGAGAGCAAGGAGAGAGAAAGAGACAGCATTTTGGCGCGATCCGACAAGACCCAATCGGGCATTCGGCCCGACGGGTAAAGGATATATGCTAGAGTAAAACCTAAAATCCCACATGGCTAGGTTAAAAATCCCCTAATTTGCTTAATTTATATATAAAATATCAGCTCAGGTCGAGTATCGGATCGGCTCATCCTGACCTTTTACTCAACCCGACTCAACCCGACCCAAAGACCACGTCGGATGCCTCATGTCCGAGTTGACGTCCTAGTGAGTCAAGTATATGTCTGACCCAATAAAAAACATGGGTTGGGCAGGTAGATTACCAGGTACGATCTGACTTGAAGGGTCAGGCGGGTGAAGTGATTGTATCCAACCGGGTAAAAAACTTGGGTCGGGTGGGTGAAGTTAATGCATCCAACAAGGTTAAAACCTTGGGTCGGGCAGGTGGAGTTTGACAAACCACTCTTACTAAGGTGTCGGTATTTGGTAAGTGACCAGATTACTATGTTACTTGGTACTCTGGTTTATCACGTGCTCAGATACGCTATGATTTAAAACCCGTCAATACAAAAGATTGATATGAAAAATGAACTCCATTCTTTTCTCGCAATAGAAAAGTAACACAAAGCGTTCTTTGTTGGAGTGCGAAACACTCCAAATTTTAGAGGTCATTTAAAAGGAATTATATATAGAATAGCCCCCTTCAAGGTATACCCCCTTTTTTGGGTAATTTTTTTTTTTCTCATAAGAATAAAAGTGAAACTATTTAATGGCTCCTCACCGATATTTAAACACCATTTTAATATTTAAATGACCTTAAACTATTAAAATAGACTTTTTTTAATCTCATACCATTGAAGCATGATTGTCCATGTGACGCACATCTCTGATCAATGTAAATTATCCAAGTCACAATATATAATTAGAACATGTCTCGGCCCAAAGAAACATGCCTAATAAGTTATTGGTGTTCCACGATGGAATCAAAATCTACCATCGGATAAGTGGGCCATGATCGATCTTTTGTGAGAAAGATTGGGAACAAAAATGATTGCCATTATAATTGGATTGCAATATTTCCAACCAAAGATTCATTCTGTGCAACTAGTGGTTCTACAGTTAACACCATTGACAGTAGGGGCTAGCAACGGGTCCAGTTGGATAAAAAAATTTAGCTGCCTGACAAAAAAATCTGAATACGCCCAACCCGATAGTGCACTTGCCGACATGACCCAACTCGGTAAAACCCCTATTTTTTTAATCTGTAAGTATAAAATATCAAGTCGGGTCAGATGTCCCTTGCCCAACCCGACCAGCCAATCCAATTTTATGTACACGACCTGATAAAATATTAGGTCAAGTCATGTTGGGTATCGACTCGACCAGTTGACAACCCCAAATGACTGCCTTGAATCAGACGATGGAGAACGTTTTGGCCCATTCTTCCATGTAGTTAATCTTCAAATCATCGCTCACCCATAAGGGCCAGATGTTGATTGCATGTGACACATATGCCCAAAATGACTATAATCATGGGCTTACCATTAGATGGGGTTCTCAAGTCACTTTTAAGATAGTGTCATGTCGAATCAACATCTGACCGTTTGATAGGTGAGCAATGATCTAAGGATCAATCGTGTGGAAGATTGGACCGAAAAACAATCTCCATCGCATTTCTCCATCGTCAGTTTTCACGTGACTGGTTGCAGAGACTGAATCCTCAGCTGCAAATACAAGTACCCCGTTTTTTATTTAAAAAAAGGTGCAAAGGTCTTTTTGTTGAACAATTATTTTTGCAGCATGACTGATAATCCACTATGATGGTCTCAATAATTGGATGGAAAGAGCAGCCAGTCTGATATATCAGATAGGAAATATAGGATGTCTACTTCCTCACCCATCTACTCGTCCATATACTCTGAATTCCACCTTTTTTAAGCGTCAACTTCTGCTGATGGTCGTGTTAAATGCAGGACGATGATGCAACCAACCTTTTCTTTCAATATGTTTCCCATCTAAAATGTAAATCATGATTTAAAATACCCATTTTCCAACACATATCGTCCAATTCTAAAATGGGTACGTATAGTACGACACATACAAGTTCTGGACGATACATTGGCATGTATCATCCAAATGCACCGGCAATTGAAGATTCTGTCTTTGCAGCTTTGTGTTTCCACCATTAAAACCATCGCCTGCCTTGAATTAGACGATGAAATTTTTTTAGTCCCAATCTTCTACCCAATAGATCTTGTGATCATGGCCCACCTATCAGGTGTTGATTCCACCTAGAACACATCCCCAAAAGTGACCATAATCAAGGGCAAACCATGAGAAGAGTTCTCGTGTCACTTTTGGGGATGTTTATGACGTGGAATCAACACCTGGCCGTCTGATAGGTGGGCCATCATCTCAGGAGTCAAGATCTATTGTGTTCAAGGCGATAGATGGTTTTAACAGTGGAAACGTATGGCCACAAAGACCGAATCTTTAGTTGCAAATACCAGTATGCTTGGTTAACAGACGCATCTTATTTAGGCAAATCCACTAAGAAACACACAACGATCAAAAAGTATCAACTAAGTATATTTTCAAGGTCAAAATATAATCAGGCTCCAACTAATCTATAATGGTAATAGGTACATGAGAGAGAGAGAGAGAGAGAGATTCTCACACCCATCCCTGTTTCTACCCTCAAAGAAGGCTGCAAGTTGACCCTTCATTCCTCCAAATTATGGCATTGAAATCATCGCCTGTAATGAACAACCAAAACTGAACACAAGCAATTGCAGATATAGTACATAGATAATCGTTATTGGTGAATGTCATTAGAAAATGAATCAAAACTTCTTTTTTTTAATTAAAAAGAATAAAAAAAAGGGTACCAAAATCCCAAAACTAAAGAAATTTTTTTCTGCAACAGGGATTTAAAGACCGATATATATCAGCATATTGGGCGCCGATATGTGTCGGCTATATCGCATAGGTGTATGGGCCAAACTGGCTGATATTTAGGCACCTTTCTATTTTTAGAATAAACAAACAAACATATATATATATATATATATATATATATATATATATATATATATATATATATATATATATATATATATATATATATATATACGAGTAAAAAAAAATTGCAAACAAGGCATTTTTTTATATTTTGTCCGGTTCATATCCGACACATACCAGCCGATATGGGTCATCATTATTTGACTTGTTTGAGCTGATATTTAACCCATACAAAATCAGAGGTGTATATATATTGGACGGGGACTAGCCCAATACATATTAAAAACCATGGGCTGCATACAACTGCTCAGAGCTCGAGATATTTACTTCAAATAACTCACAATCTTTTAATTTAGTTTCTTTTTTTTTACTATTTCTGTACAGCATCGGAGAAGGGCTACCACAGAGAATGGACGAAAACCCAACTCACAATTTTTTATGGTGCACAGGGGGGGCTCTGGGCTCAGCTGGAGCTAGTGGCAGGAAGGTAGATCCTGTGAATTTGTTTCACTGTAAGGTCCCGTCTACATGTGGGACATTTCTTCTGAGCCGAAATTGCAGCCGTGATGCACTTTTTACAGAAAATGTGACCACAGATTGTTGACATTTCTGTAATCAGTGGTCCCATACAAACCGCACAACTGAAGGTGATTTCCTTTGGTGTCACCTTTCGGGGTTCCAGATTCCAGTTCATAATATCTTTTCCCTGCCATGCATCACTTCCGCATCAGATGCACTACAGCAGTGACATGAAAGTTATACGGACATGGAATCCAATGTAAAAGAATTACTTCATAAACCTGCATATCTATAGTATGGATAAGGGTAGTTCTAACACAAATATGTGAAGCTACCAACTCCATTACAGATTATTTCATAAAGTTAGTAATAGGTGCACTAGTCACCAATATTTTGCATGACATCTTCACATACCTTGACAGTTTAATTCATAGCAATGCATAGCTAGCCTAACATAGGAAATTCATAAGAGTAGGTGTAGGGCAACAGACCCGATCACTCCACAGGTGCTATGTGGTTCACAGGGAGATCATATCGAAAAACAATTGTCACCATGCAAGTAAGAAAGAATAAACAGCTGCCACGCAATTGTAGAAATCAGTTTCAACCATTCATTTTCTATCGACTTGCCACTTAATCACATGGTAGAGTGTTTTTCGAGGCAGTCTTCGGGGTGAATCCGATCAATATGATGGCCCCTGTGAACCACACAGCACCAATTCACTCTCATTCTCTCAAGCAACCAAGTCAGGGTTCGGGAATACAGCTTGGAATGATTGGGAAAAATTCGTCAAGTTCAGGGGAGAATGGAAATATTTGGGAAATATAAAAAATAAAAATTATTAATTAAAAATTATTTAAAAAATATTGAAAAAATAAATCAGAAAATTTCTGTATTAATTCTAGCAATTCGGGAATAATTCTTTAAATTCATGAATAATTCTTGAAATTATTCATTGTTTGAAAAAGTCGCGAATAATTAAAATTTTATTCGTTTTCAAAAAATTGCGAATTATTTGTGACTTTTTCAAAAAGTGGAAAATTTAGTTACTATGCCCTCGAGAGTGAACAGTTTGGTTACCCTATACCAACTCTATTTGATAAAGTTGGTACTAGGTTAAACATTTTCACATATTTGAGTGCTCAAGTTGGCTGGCCATCATCTGGACAGGAATCGGCCCAAACATCTCCATCTAAGAATCCATATCATTTTATCAAAGTGACGGGTCTCAGAAGTTCAGTTCGATTGATAAGTGCATACACTCCAAGCTGATATGCCAGTGGTGCTGATGAAGAAGCGTCTTCATGATGACTTAGGGAACCAGAATGGGTTTATGGTTCGGTCTGGAAAAATGAAATCTTGTATCACTTTTCTTCAGCAGGAACAGTGGAGAAGATAAATGCCACATGAACCAGAATGGGTTCATGTTTCATTTCCTGCAAAATGAACATAAGAAACAACTGGTCCAAAAGATCTTCCTCACAAGCCTCCCACCTGTGATAATCTCCGTAAGTTATCTGATATCTATCTTCTCCACCCTACGAGTTAAAAAGTGTATTATTACCAAATCGGGAAGAACCCACTAAGATGCATGCTACATAGAAACCCTTTCCTCTTCATCTTCGAGATGCAAACCTATTGAATGGTAGCCAAGGGACAGTGTTCTGTTCATACTCCATAATCAGTAGTTTTATGGATTACATAAGCAACAGGACTAGTGCTTTAGTCAATCTGAATGCATAAAAGAGGTAAAGTGATCAGCTAGCCTCTGTGAATAGTGGTGTGATAGACTTAAATGAGTGTATGGCTGATTCTTTGCAGTGATCAGTGGTGGTACAATTAGATGTCATGATTGATTATTAATTTGTCCAATAAGTTGTTGCCTATTTGATTTCTTTGAGATAAAGGTGTGACATTTGATACTTACATCTTTTGTTCATAAACTACGAAACCGTGTCATAGTTAAGGGGGTATGGTGCCTCATCATGATGTTCTAAGTGGAGATCATGAAAGTTATTTCATGTAGACTATGTTAGGACCTTCGTGGGCTCCCTCAGGCAGTTAAATCGATTGTTTTCAACACCTCCACAGTACACAAACACTTTCATCTCTTTATGAATCTACTTCTCATGATTTCTTTGAGATAAAGGTGTGACGTTTGATACTTACATCTTTTTGTTCATAAACTACGAAACCGTGCCATAGTTAAGGGGGTATGGTGCCTCATCATGATGTTCTAAGTGGAGATCATGAAGGTTATTGTGGAACTGATTAGTTTTCATGTAGACTATGTTAGGACCTTCGTGGGCTCCCTCAGGGAGTTAAATCGATTGTTTTCAACACCTCCACAGCACACAAAAACGTTCATCTCTTTATGAATCTACTTCTCATGATTTCTTTGAGATAAAGGTGTGGCGTTTGATACTTACATCTTTTTGTCCATAAACTACGAAACCGTGTCATAGTTAAGGGGGTATGGTGCCTCATCATGATGTTCTAATTGGAGATCATGAAGGTTATTGTGGAACTGATTAGTTTTCATGTAGACTATGTTAGGACCTTCGTGGGCTCCCTCAGGCAGTTAAATCATTTGTTTGCAACACCTCCACAGTACACAAACACTTTCATCTCTTTATGAATCTACTTCTCATGATTTCTTTGAGATAAAGGTGTGACATTTGATACTTACATCTTTTTGTTCATAAACTACAAAACCGTGTCATAGTTAAGGAGGGATGGTGCCTCCTCATGATGTTCTAAGTGGAGATCATGAGAAGGGGGTATGGTGCCTCGTCATGATGTTCATAAACTACGAAACCGTGTCATAGTTAAGGGGGTATGGTGCCTCGTCATGAAGATTATTGTGGAACTGATTAGTTTTCATGTAGACTCTGCTAGGACCTTCGTGGGCTCCCTCAGGCAGTTAAATCGATTGTTTTCAACACCTCCACAGTACACAAACACTTTCATCTCTTTATGAATCTACTTCTCATGGTTCCATCACACTGCTCACCGAAACGATTCATTATGCTATCACCTGTTTAAGATATATCAAAATTTCCTTTCCGTCTAATGTTCATCAGTAGGATTACTAAATCTATTTATTATTTTGTTACAATTTTTATTGTCGCATTTGTTTTTCATGATCTGAAGTCAGGGGAGTTATTTTTGTTCTTAGTGCCTATGATCTATCAAATGCATTCATTTGTTTAGAAAGGGAAAGTTCCCTTTTCTGTTTTGTTTTCGAAGACTCCTCTTTTCTCCTTCCAGCCTCGTCTTTGGACCAATGGCCTTTTTGTTCATGCTTTGTGCCTAGGAAATGACAAACTTGATCCAAGCTCCATTAAGTATGGTCCTTGGTAGCCATGTACTCAGTGTCGATATCAATGTCCCAGTCCCACTCTTAATAAACAGTCTAAAAACTCCTAGCATTACGCATCTTTCTTCCAATGTAATAAAGTGCCCATACTCTTTAGTTTACATTTTCTTCCCAGGGGATATTCTTTTAAGCTATTCTTTTGTTGATGTCACAATCTTATAGTCCACATTTTTCTTCCCAAGGGATACGGTGTTCATCATTTTAGTCCATTCTTTTGTTGACGTCACATTCTTAAGAGTCCACATCGCTCTTCCTGAGGAGTGTTCACACACACTGATATTCAAAGTAATCCCTTGTTCTTAAAGCTTCCTCCAAAGTGGGCGTTCCAGTTGCACTTCCTATCAGTCCATCCATTCCTCCAACTGATCTAGTTGTACCTCCTAGTGATCCTATCGCAGCTCCACAGCAAGTATATGTTTGAAATTGACTCGATCTTGAAAATGGCAGCTGGGGATTCACGTCGTGCTGTGGTGATTCGAGCCAAGGATTGGGTTTGCAGCACCTGTCTTAACATTGGGAGACGAGTTGTCTGCCATCGATTTGAATGTGGAGATTTCAAAACTGAGGAGAAGCTGGTTAGGAGTAATAGTGATTGCCTTGATGGATGGAGCTAGATGCAGGGACCAGGCGATATTTTCAAGGCAGCAGGCTAGAGGCGTCATTACTCATCAACAGTTGGCAGATTGATGTCTTTGAGAATACGGGGCAATCAAAGTAAATACTATTTCCTTGATGTTTGGGGAGAGACGTGTGTTTGAAGGAGGATATGGAGAAAGCTTACGACCGGAAGTTGCTTGACTATATGCTTGGGAGGTTGGGCATTGAGAATACTTGGAGAAAGTAGGTGAAGGGCTGCTATTGTTCGGTCAGGTTTTCATTGTTGACAAACGGCTCTCCAAAAGGTTTTTTAAGGAGCATGAGGGGAGAAAAAACCCTACGCTTTTCAACATGGCTGGGGAAGCTTTTTGTGGTCTGTTGTAAGGCTCTATTGTCTTGAACTATTTCACGGGCTTCAAAACTAGAAGAAACGAGTTGGTAGTTACAAATTTACAATACACTAATGACACGATCATCTTTTGTGGGCTGAGACTCGAGAGTTAAAAGGCATTAGGGGGGTATTAACAGTGTATGAATCCGTTTTGGGCATGTTGGGGAAGCAATTTGTAGTCTGTTGTAATGCTCTATTGTCTTGAATTATTTCACGGGATTCAAAATTAGGAGAAACGAGTTGGTAGTTACACATTTACAATAAACTGATGATACGATCATCTTTTGTGGGACTGAGACTCGAGTGTTAAAAGGCATCAGGGTATTAACAGTGTCCGTTTTGGGGCAGAAGGTGGACTTGCATAAATCTAAAATGTCTTGTACAAGAGTGGAGGATGATAGATTAGAGGCCCTTGTGGAGGAGGTTGGGTGCGGGTGCTTGGTTGAATCTAAGCCAATTTTGTATCTTGGGTTGCCATTAGTGATGGGGAAGCCGACAGCTGCCTTTTGCGATCCGGGTATGAAGCGGTTCAAGATAAGGTTGGCCGTGGGGAAGAGTAAAATACTACGTAATGGAAGAAGGTTGCAGAGTGGGTAATGACAGAGAAGGGAGAATTATGGTGGGAAGTAGTCACAAGTATAGTAGGTTTGAAAATGGGTGGGGAGTTGGGGCTGTGGGTAATAGGGGGTTGTCCTTGGGCAAGTTGTCATGGCACCCCATACCCTGGATGGGGGCAATGTTGAGCCCACCTGGTTCGAACGCATGGATCATCCATGCGTTCAAACACCTCTCGGCCCTATATATATATACACACACACACACACACACACACACACACATATATGATCCCAGTCAAGGATCAAAATTTCAGGCATCATTTCGGTTTCGGAGGGGACCGAAACCGAAATTTTGGGTCCCATACAAAAATGATTGAAATTTCAGTCCAAATTATCTTTTCGGTGGGGACCGAAACCAATAATTTCGGCCGAAATTTCAGGCATTTGGGCCTAAATTTTGATCCTTGATCCCGGTAAGTTGCCTAATGGTGCACGGTGAACGCACACTAAAGTTCCACGTGGAGCAGCTCCATGTGCCACCAAAACACTATTTTTTCGGCGGGTGGAGCTCAGGTGCATTGTATAGATCAATTCAAAAAAAAAATCAAAACTTATTTTAAAAGGTGAAAATCAGACATCGACTGATTTCAATGGTCCAGATTTTAAGGCCCAAAAAATACCACCATTGATTTCAATGGACAACATTTGGTTGAAAAATCATATCTTTGACTTGGGATTTGAAGAGCCAAAAAGTCAAAAATAATCATTTCTAAAACTCTAGGGGAGGTGGTGTAACATGCGATCAAGTGCAATGTGGCACGTAACCAAGCGCACCTTCCTTTTTGCATATATATATATATATATATATATATATATATATATATATATATATATATATATATATGAAAGGGGACTATGGGTTTGAACGCGAACCCAAGATCATGTGCCACGTGGAAAGGTTTCTATAAGATAATACGAAAAACTGATGCACAAGAAAAAACAATTCTAAGGAGAAGCGCAAACGAAACATAAATCAGTATAATTTGGAACAAACATGCAACATAAGCAAACATCGATCTAGGAAGTAATAATGACTGCTCATTAGACTCAGATCAGTATTTGTTTATAATTAGAATCAGAATTGTTTCTCAAATGGTGAAAGAAAATGCATTCGAAAAGAGGAGAGTATTCCAAGTTAACGTAATACAAAAACCACAAATTTGTGCAATATATATTACTTATTATTACCTTTGCATTGGGAGTGTCCAAGTTTATGTAAAGGTCACAATAATTAATTGTCTTGTTTGATGAATTTCTCTCCCGCTTGTTATAGCTATTGAGAGCCAACCTAGTTATTGGCTCCTCTGCAATCACCCATTGAAAGAAAAATACGTATCAATGTCAACTAAAAAGGAATGCACAGAAAAACATCATTAAGAATATAGTTATACAAAATGCAACGCACAGTACAAGAGACAAAGTTGCATAAGCCTACTTTATTATTTTGTAACACCTTGACACCACATGTCAAGATATTGTCCTCTTTGGGTGGCTCCACTTGGTCCCACCAATAACCCTTTCCCTTCAAGGTTTTGATTTTGGTATGGGTCGTCCCCACCCAAAAACGTGTCTCAACATGTGTGCGGAGGCCGTTACTTATCTCTCAGGGTCAGGACAAATCCTTACTCAATGTTGGACTATACAATCTCCCCATCTTATAAGAAGGCAGTCCTCAGATCTAATACCATTCTGCCGACGCTACATGTCAAGATATTGTCCTCTCTGGGTGGCTCCACTTGGTCCCACCAACCTTCCCTGGTCCCACTAGTAGCCCTATCCCTTCAAGTTTTTGTTTTTGGTATGAGCCGTCCCCACGTGAAACGCGTCTCAACATGTGTGCGGAGGTCGTTACTTATCTCCGAGGTCCTTACTCGATGTGGGACTTTACAATGCATGACAAACAAAACAACACAACTCTAAATAAGAAATTTTAGGAAAAATAAGCAAAGACCAATCTTCCCACAACTACTTCGAATCACCATTTTCAATTTTGCAGTCAGTTGGAAATCAACAACTAAAGTCATTTCCTTGATGAACCAACATTTGGAACAGTTTCGAGATGCAGAAAAACTTACAGATGGTTTTTACTGATTTGGAGGTCCATAATAGTGTCACAGTAGGTAATATGGTGGACCCAAAGGAGGAAGGGCAACAAAAATAGATATATATAATTATCCAGGACGCTAATGAAGGAGCAGTAACTAGTGTTAGAAGAAATTCGGGATGCAGAAAATTTGACAAATGGTTTTTACCGATTTGGAGAAGGTCTGTAATAGTGTGTCACTGTAGGTAATATGGTGGACGCTAAGGAGAAAGTACAACATAAATAGATATAGAATTATCCAGGATACTAATAAAGGAGTAGTGACTAGTGTAAGAAGAGTGTGACACACAGATTGAGTCCTTTTTTGTTTCATGGAATATGATTGAATTGACAACAGAAATACAAGAGGAGGTTCCATGTCGTTTGTTGACAACTGACCAAACTTCCATGGTGTATGTTATTTGCTAATGAGGTATGCTAATTGGCCAGGTAAGAAAGTACGTAAATGATAAGTAGGAACTATAAGTAAAGGCTATAGAATTAAAGAATTTGAAAATTAGCAGAACGAAGATAGGATATAGAGTGTAAATTTAGTGAACATGACAGCGCAAAGGATGACTTGGTCAAAATGGAAAAAAAAAAAAAAAAGGTTCCCTAGTATCACAAATTGCAGTATTTAGGCTCTACTATACAAACAATTGTGGGTTTGAGGGGGAAATTCTCAAAAAAGATCAATGTGGGGTGGACGAAGTAGAAACAGGCAAGTGGTGTGTTGAGCGATCGACAAGTGTAACAACAATTGAACAGGACATTTTTTATAAGGTGTTGGAAAGATATGCATTACTATATGGTGTCAAGTCTTGGGCTATGAAGAAATGACAAGAAGATGAAGTACATATGACTGAGAAGCATTTGCTATGGTGAATTCATGGAGTTATAAAGAAACGAAAAAACTAGGAATTGTTGGTTAATAAAAGACACTTTAGGTGTAGCCCTAATAATAGCAAAAACAAAGGAATGCCAGATTTTTCATACATGTCCTGCAAAGACTACAAAAAAAAAACCCACACAAAGGATTGAAATGATACAAGCACAATGAAATGGGAGAAAAGAAAGACCACTATGGACTTGGAGAGAAGTACTAAGAAGTGACACGAACGGTGACAGACAAAGTGTTTAGCTCCTGTAAAGATTAGAGGAAGATTAAGGTTTCACGTAATTTAAGGACGGAACAAAGAAGAAATAAGAAGAGAGAATAGAGACAGTGAGAGAAGTGACAAAAAAAAGAGAGAACAAAGACGTGTAACATATGACACACTCCTATAACTCCTCTCTATCTTTAGTAATAAATTGGTGTTAATTACACTTGTTCTCTAACATCAAGTAAATGTCTATTTTTCCTCATAGCGACACCAGGTGTGAGCACAAAAAATTGATACAATATTTCTAGTTGTACACAATAGGATTCCAAGGAGGAAGAAACAGCCTCCTTAGTATTATCAGAACGGAATACACTTTGTATCAATCCCAAACTATGTCATAATCTCCATATGTTAAAAAAAAAATAACCTATGCATGAGTTAAGATATATATATATATATATATATATATATATATATATATATATATATATATATATCTCAACATATATAACCATGTCATTTGAGAGAATTTGTCTACAAAGAGAAGAATAATTGAAACCTAATATACTTGAAACTCGAGCAGGTCCCCAAACATCTAAATGAACTAACAAAAAAAGACACATGCTTCATTTATCCATATGTGGGTGAAACGACACCCTAGTGTGTTTAGTAAGTTAACAGGATTCACATTCCCACACAATAACAGAAGACAGATGAAACCACACTATGTGAACAATGGAGGGAAGAAGGAACACTAGCGTTGGTTAGAAGGTTGACTTTGGATTAGTATGATATAATTGCAATGAGAAAATATGAGAGTACTAAGATCTCCATATGAATTGTGTGTTTCTCGGCTTATTGGAAACTACTTCGATAAGGTTTCAACTAAGATTAATTTCACATCAATCTGACATCATTTTGCACTTGAAAATAGACCAAATATAAAATTGATGGGATTGGAAGCGTGATTGTTTGATTAGTAACATTCCTTTATTTTGTCATACTGATTGATCTTAACATCGATCTATGATCCCATGTAGTTCATTGGGTGACTCCATTACTTGGTGGATATGAGTCAGTTTGTGCACAAAGTTGTGGTAGTTGTAGCAGAGGTAGAGGACATGGACCACATAAGTATACTCCTTGCGGCCTTTCAGGTCATTTAATTGAAACCTAATCTACTTGAAACTCGAGCAGGTCCCCAAACATCTGAATGAAATATGGAAAAAGGATGCATGCTTCATTTATCCATATGTGGGGAAAGGAGACCCCAGTGTGTTTAGTAAATTAACAAGATTCACATTCGAACACAAAAACAGAAGACAAAGACGAATCCATACTACGGGAACTATAAAGGGAAGAAGAAGGAACACTAGCGTTGGTTAGAAGGTTGCTAACTTTGGATCGGTCTGATATAATTACCACGAGAAAATATGAGAGTAATATGATCTTCCACGGTAAATTATAACGTAACTCCTAAAAGACCGCAAGGAGTATACTTATGTGGTTCATGTCCTCTACCTCTAATATAACCACCACAACTTTGTGCACAAACTGACTCATATTCAGCAGGAAGACCAAAAAACTTAGCAGTGTAATCGGGTCACCCAATGAACTACATGGGGATCATATATCGATGTTAAAATCAATCAGTACAACAAACAAAACAAAGGAAACATTACTAATCAAACGATCACGCTTCCAATCCCATCAATTTTATATTTGACCTATTTTCAAGTTTAAAATGATGTCAGATTGAAGTGAAATTAGTCTTATAGTTGAAACCTTATCAGAGTAGTTTTCCAATAAGCCAAGAAACGCACAATTCTAATGGGCATTGAGGATGCTATGGTCAGCTTTCAAAGGCCACATTGTAAGGTGACAAATTTCAGAACTTGTTGTTAAAATAGGATTAATTTTCAAAGGATGGCATCAAGCAGAAGACGAGAGAACTTCACTTATTTGTAGGAACATACCATTAGACAACACTGATCATGGGCACATCAAGCACATTAAATAATATTCACATCACACAGATAGGGTTGTCAAATCAGGCTTCAGCCTAAAAGGACGGCCAAGCCCAGCCCAATTTGTATCTAGGCTCGGTGCAGCTTAAATTTTTAGGGTAAAAAATTAATTGGGCTTCCAAAACCCCGCAAAGCCCAGTTATATTAAGGGAAAAAGCAGGGTGGCCCAAATTCGGCCTTTCCTGAACCCAATTCAGATCGGGTTTGGGCCAAAATAAAAAGCCTCGAGCCTGAAATGATTCAGGCCGAGCCTGACCCAATTTTGTATCTGTGCCAAGCTCGGGCCTAATTTTTAAGGTCTAAAATAATCGAGCCTATCAAAAAGCTCAGTCTGGCCAGTTGACGGGCCCCTACACACAGATATATCATTTTATTTATGTGTAAAGAAGGATAGTATGCACAAACATGAGCATCAGGTATGCTAACAACCAAGAGGTCATTGTAAAAACACAAAGAAATTAAGGTCTCCAACAATGAAGAAACCCTAATGCACGATTTTCGAAAAAATAACTTAAAACAAGAAACAAGAGAGATTAAGAAAATGAAGGAACCCTAAGGGGTAAAAACTTAATTTAATTATTCTTCATAGTTTTGGAGCTTTAATCAGAAGTAGAAAGCGCATTTAAATTAGGACATTAAAAATTGTAGATGGAATACATTATTTTAGTGGCTGTAATAGAATTTTCATTTAAAAATTTAGTTCTGGAGTTTACAAAACGTAGAAATCAATATTAAAATTTGGTTAGAGATTGAGTGAATTATAATTTGAATCAGTGCTTTTATTTTATCATAAGGATTTTTTAAGATTCCAAATTTTTGGTATAAGTTAGAACTGTACTTTTACCATCTTTCCATGAGTACAAGTATAATAGTTGCAGATTTCCCAACTATTGAAAATTTTTATTTGACTTATTTAATTTATTCAAAAAAACATAGTAAGACAATATGAGTCGGGGCAAAAACTAATGAAGTAAGACATCTAGCAAGTAACTAGATGCTCACAAAAAGTTTACTCAAGTAGATAATTTGATTGCTTATCAGCACTAGTTAATGCAAATTCCTCAAAGCTAACTTTTAGGGTTGATTATGATCATTAATAGTTAAACCCACAATCCTGGTTTCTAGCTGACGATACAAAGATAACAAGGCTATCATCATAGACGTCTTATCCCATCTGTTTGAGGCAGTAAATAGGATCATACTATGTATGCTCTAATCCATATTTTGCTTGAGTACTACTAACAACGCAACAGTGACCTCAGTAACACTCAAATACCAACAAATGGGGGAATAGAGACTCAACCATTAACAATTAAAGACAGTTTCTCCATGATTATGTATAGAAAATTAAATAAAATAAAAATAAATAAAATTTCTTCCTTTTAATGAATTTCGTTACAGCAGTGTCTGAATTGTTGACAAAATAACTGTTCCTCCAATCCAAGCACAATTGAATGATTTAATGGCCACAAGCATGACATATAACAGCAATCTCCTAACAAAAACCATTTCATGAACAAAAAATTAGATGCTTTAGTTTTGTAAACTTCTCAAAGGTCTTGTAACACTGTCTATAGACCCTGAATTTTTATCAAGACAGAGTACTTGAATTTTGGAATCAAAGCTATGAAAGATTCATAGCAAATAGGAATTGTCTTCCAGTAATACCAGCATTCTTCTAGGAAACTAGTTATGCATGCATAATACATAACTAAAGCACACACATCATGCATCAATGGATGCATTATTACATACATTAGATGCTTCTAGAGAATTGTATTTTTCTTGTCAGCCCTTACTATCCTACTTCTTTAGAAGATCGAGGATAGTCTGACATTCATACTAGCAATTATCGAAACTAAAAAGAAGAAACACATATTCATAGAAATGATGCTGGATTCCTGTAAAGACCGACCATCCCACCAGGTCAAATATGTACGAAGTTAAACATTTAAACAATCATCAAAGCTTCTCAAAATACAACATGAGATTTATACTGAACAAATTCAGTAAGAATTCCTCATTCAACCAATTACAATAATATTCAACCAAACTTCTGGGGCTCATAACAAGACAGTACATCAATCAAGAAAACCAAATAAAGGAACCAAGCAATAGAGATCAAACACACAGTTATATGCATCAAGAAGTTTAAAAAATTAAGAAATAAACCTGAATAGCCTCTTTGAACTTCCACATCTTCATCGAGTACTACTGTTGTTGTATGGTTCCTTCGGGACTGGTTTCTAGCCTAACAGTAGGCAAATAAAGCCAAAAACAACAAAAGATATATTTAAAAAATAAATAATAAATTCCATCAGAAAAATAAGCATTATAAGAACCCAAGCATGTCAGATGGTAACACCCAAATAATCGATAAAAAAGCAATCAAGGAAAAGTTTCAAACCGAGTAATTTAACATAGGAACAAAATAATGTCAAAAAGAAAGGGGGATTATACAGTGAAGCTTAGCACCTCCAACAGTACAATGGTGTGGTGCGCCCCATCTGAACCGACAAACACGTGTACTATGCCAGTGGGGCCACCTCTTTGATGGATCATACCCATGGTTTAAAAGACCACCCAGGATCACTAGCCTACATCAATAGGGACAGAATACCAATGTACTGCAATACAACCAGTATAAAGTACCTTAAGCCTACAAGGCAGTGTTCTTTGTTTTTCATGGTTAAGAAAGAACAAAGGAATCTTCCCGGTAGGTACATTGCCGACACTGGTATGTACAAGCCTCCACATACTTATACCGGCCAAGTTTGGTACCAATACCAAAATCAGGATTGTATATCACAGTCATCATAACATGTCCTTATCCCATCAACACTATAAATATAACCATGGTTCAAAATCTTGTCTGAAACTGTCCGTACCAGATGATACATACCGGTTTCAGAGGTCACCGGTATACTTTGAATGTATCATACCGGTGCATTACATATATATTTGTAATGTATCGGAAATTACACACCAAAGTATCGTCCGGAACCAGTACGTATCCAACGATATGTACCGGTTTTGAAGTTGGACGACACGTACTGGACAACCGGAATTTTAAACCAAGAATTTCCAGCAAGTGGACTTGAGGCATAGTGACAAAATTGGAGTTTAGGAATATGTCGGCAAGAAGAAAATTCTGAAAAAGATTCTACAAAATTCAGCAAAGAAAGAAAAATAGCATAAAAGCAGGGAAATTTTGGCAAATTTAAGCAGAGTAAGGAAAATTTCACGAATTAATAACGATGTTCATGATTTATTCAAAAGTTATGTCTTTCCAAATAAATCAAAATTTATTTCCTTTTTATTTGTTTAATGAATAAATAGCAATTACAACACTACTTTTTCAAAAAGTTCCCGGTTTTTTCACTATGCTTGAAAGATTATTGACCACAACTTTATTAACCATCCAAAAAAAGGCTACTGAATTCAAAAGGTAGTCCAATTGGACAAGGCAGATGAATGAAAAGGCGTACACCAAAAATGTTCTATGGAGCCAATCGACAAGCCATAATTCATCAACAAATAAAAAAAGGAAAGATAGGAAAAAGATAAAGTGCCGGGAGTACTTCTAAAAATCTTCTGGGGGAAGAAATCATGACATCATCGTCAATGGCTTCGACATCAATTGGTGCAGTACGTACCCTGACATTGCTAGGCTGCGACATTGATTCTTGTAGGTTAACTTGCCCCCTGTTCGAATTGATGGTGGCGGAGGTCCCCTCTAAAACCCTGTTTGTAACAGGTGGTGGGCTGTTGAGGTCTACGTCTAGTACCATCTTAAAATGCAACCGATTCTCCCTAACCATACGTTTAATGTGTCATCTAACCCCACTCGAGTTCACGCTAATACGAGATCCTCATTTGATTTTTCGATTTCACGATCAACAAACCCTAAATATGCATCACATCACTCATCAAAAATCATAGAAAAATCTCAACACTCATCAAAAATCAATTTTTTCTATGACAAATATATCGAAAAGTTGTTCTACCGTAGAACACTGTTATGGCAGGATTTTTTTTTTGGGGCGGAGGTAAAAAGTTGTTCCTTATATAAGTGATCATAGCGGATAACAGTAATTTACAATATATCCTATGATTAATCAAACTAAGAATAAAATAAACAGTAACTTCACAAAAATAGCATTAAATCGACGAAACATGTTGATGAACAAACAGATCTATGCTCGAATGTCAGAACTCAAAAACAAGGACGATAAAGCAAGAATCGGTGAGAAAAGGAAAACGAAGATAAATCCCTAGAAGCAATCCTACGATAAAAAACAGCGAGATCAAGAAAAATAAGCAAATTAGAACGACCTCCAAGCGAGAGAAAAAAAAAGGCAGAAGAGAATAAAAAATTATAAGATAAATTAAACCTGTTAGTGTTGCAGAGGCAGGATTCACACTGAACCGTAGAGAGAAGGAGAGACGAGAGAGAAGGGGGGAAAGGGAAGCCGTGGCGTTATATAGAGAAAGGTAGACACGTGTGTGCATGGTGGTGCGTGGCACACACGTGCGTGCTCCTTCATTTGCGTGGAATCTATAGGAGAGTGGAAAGGTTTTGTGTTTGCCGTATTTGGTTGTTCGGGGTTTTCAATTTATCGACGTTTCAACCTTCCCTTTCAGTGTACCTTTATTTACAATCTAAGATTCTTCTTTTCCAGCCCGCGTTTTATGTTCTTAATTTGTTAACTGCTTTAAATCATCCGACATATCAAAAAATAAATATGATCATGGGAATTCAAAATATGCATGTCTTATAGTAATACCATAATCTCAAGATCTATGAAGAAAATTTGTGACAAGAAATGATTTTCATTATGTGATTCAAAACAGTGTGAAACAAAAGCCTTGGATTGAAAATAAAGGTTTTAAAATGCACTTGGCATGCACGTGACCAATAGAAATTTTTTTATGAGAATTTATCGAAAGTGGGAATATTTCAAGATTTTGGGAAAGATTTTTTAGGGATAAAATTGTAAGAACAGTCTTGCTATTTGAAAGAAGAGGGCACCCAGGATAAGCACGTGCATAGAGATTTCTTTACTCCCACTATCATGTGTCCATCACGTGGTATCCATCATGAGGATCGGGTGCAACGGAAACTTAAGTAAGGTCGAATAGATCCCATTAAAAATATATATTCTTTTTTTCCCACCATTAAAAATATCATCAAAGTTGGTGAAAATCAATGCACCAAAATTTTAGGGCGTTTCCTTCTCTTTGACCGATCAAACGGAAGACAAAAAAGTTAAAAAATAATTTATTTTTTTTAAATACATGTCTCGTGGCTAACCAACCCAAAAAAAAGATTTGTTTTGGATTGATCATGCCACATGACATGTGATCTGGCGACTGGGTGCACAGGTAATCTTGTGGTCTCAAGCGTATTCTAGCCAACGCCTTAAAATAATTAGTTTTTTCTTCTCTTCATCTTAGCTGATACAACTCTCCATTCTTATATTATAATAGTATATATATATATATATATTATCCTATCTTTCTCTCACTTTATACATCTCTCCCGGTCTGGCATTATTTATTGATTTTAATTTTAGTCTTATTAGCCATTAAGAGATTTTTTTAGTTTTAGTCTTTTAAAAAAAGTTCTTTAATGAGCTTATCATTATAATTGACTTCTTCTAGCAAAGTCACCTCTTACCAATTGAGTGATAGCTATGTCGGTCTCTTCCCTCTCTGTAAGGATTGAGGTCGTGGGTTTTACACTCCACATTTGTTTCCTCCCTTATATTAATAAGATGATGGTTGTTTCGTGAGATTTATTCCTCAAGTGCTACTCCTAAATTGTCATGCTCTCTACGATATATAAGGCACATTTATGTTGTTTACGCCCTATAGTATTATCCAAAAAAGAAAAGAAAAAGTCACCTCTTCTTCTCTCTATTCATTGTTTTTATGAAGTCATACGACATTGACTACCTTAAAAGTGCACTTGCATATTACAGAGAGTGACTCGGTTCGGGGAAGCACGATCTACTCATAAATGTGGTGAAACAAAGAGATTGATTTGAAGAATATATCATTTATAAATAATAACTTTATTCTTATAGTTATGGCAATGTGCAAACAGCTGATGTGACGTGATATGACTGACTGCACTTACCTGCATTAGCTAAGGCCCTCGCCCATGCAGCCAATTACATCGTGCCACATCATCTGCATGTACTGTGTCTGCATCAAATATGTCATATAACAATGTCCGTAGGTAAATAACTTTTATTGACGTGTGACATTCAAGGGAACTAATCTTCTTATTCTATGTCGAATCCCGCTCTTGAGGCCACCTTAGGGATTTATTTCTCATATTGAACCGAGATGTATTAACTTGGGCCACACATGTGCCTAGGGATTAGTTGGGTGTTCAAAGAGGCTTGGGCGCCCAATTTATAAAAAATAAAAATAAATAAATTCTTATTCCATGTTAACCTAGTTGTCCTTACTCAAATGTCATGATTGACAATATGTTGAGAGTTTAATTTTATAAAATGTACCTAACACTCTATAGGCATTATGCTTTCTATTAATAGTGACAGCCACCAAGTCGGTCTTTGGCAATATTTCTGTGAGGTTAAAATTTTAAAAAATCTGGCAAATTCGAGGAATTATTCAGATGAAAAATTAGAAAGAATAAATAAATAAATTAGAAAAATAAGGTTTAAAAGCATAAAAGTATTTGAAAAAAAAAAAAAGTTATTTCAAACAAATTAAGGAATTATTAGCGAATTTGTAAAACACACGAATTTTTAAAAAATCACAAATAATTCAGGATTGATTCGTAGTGCCTTAAATTTGTGAATAATTCGTGGCTTTTTCACAAATCCGATTTTTGTGACTATTTATATTGGGACACCATATATTACTATATAAATCATTACATTGGCTAGAATCAAGGATCAAAATTTCGGTTGAAATGACCGAAATTTCAGTTTCGGTGGGTTTCAGTCCCCACCGAAATCGAAACGATAATTCAAAATTTCAGGTATTTTATATGTAAATCAAAATTTCGGCCGAAAATTCGGTTTCGGTTTTGGTCCCCACCGAGATCAAAACGAAATCCAGAATTTTGATCCTTGGCTAGAATCACATTTGTCCCTAAATTCCATGTCATTTGATATGCTTGATGTATTATTATTATTATTATTATTATTTAAATCAATCCTTACCAAGGATCAAAATTTCCGACTAGATTTCGGTTTCAGGCATGACCGAAACCAAAAACCGAAATTTTGGCCGAAATTTTTCCCTCCATACAAAATTAGACATAAATTTTTGGATTCGATTTCGTTTTGGCCCTGCTCGAAACCAAACAGTTTCAGTTGAAATTTTGATCCATGATCCTTACTACCTAGCTAGGATCATTTGTAGCTCATTGATGATATGCATTGTGAGCACAATATTAATCAATAATGAATGTGAAAGATCTATATATAGGATCTACTATTACAGACGCATTTTTTATTGTATAAAATTGGATTATCATTTTGAGAACTGGTCATATGGATTGTTATGAGGTCTTTTTTTTTAAAAGCTAGTAGTTACTTATCTATTTTGATCTCAATTATTTATTATTTATTTTTGGTTTTTGATGATTCATGGGTGGATATTAAATGTTTTGCATATATGTTTGACAATTAATTAACCTAAATGAAGAAAAGTATAAATATATATATATATATATATATATATATATATATATATATATATATAATAAAATAATTAGATTTTTAGTAGAGTAGAAATTATCCATGGTAAAGGGTAGGAGTGGCCTTTTAGGCTATGGGTATAAGAGGAGCCATAAGAGTAATTTTGGACTGCCATAAAAAAAGAAAGCCTAAACTACCCTTATGACTCCTTGACTTTGAAGGGTAAAAAGGTTATAATAAATTATTACTTTTAGATCACTTATCTCATAATGGCTCCAAAATAGGAGTTTGTTTTGGGATACCAACATGCGGCACTTGCTTTACACGTGGGGTTCAAACCTACGACATTGCTTTACAAGTGGGGTTCAAACCCTTCGACCTTGTTATGGTGAAAGTTCTGAATCTGATATACTACGATTCTGGAAAAATCTAAGTGCACTCAAATTCTTGGAAAATCTGGGTGTTGTTCTTGAGTTTGGTCAAAGTTTGGGGTTTTATGAGTTTTTCCCAAAAATACTCAGATTATGTGTGTTCTTGAGTTCTCGGATTCCTAATTTTAAAGGGAGGGTATTTTGGCTTCAGTTGTCATTTTTTTGAACTCAAATTTTAAGCAATTCCAAGTCATTTGATAAGAAATTGATATGTCGCTTGCACTTAGAAAACACGGACCCCCATGAAAACTCGCAAACAAATGAATTTGTCGAAAAAGTTCAGAAAACAACAATTCTAAGTCAAACACTCAAATTTTGAATCTTTATAAACTCCCAAATGAGCCCTACACCTCTAGTAGAAACACCCTTCAACATTATATTAAAAAGTAGCCTTTATTACCAAACAGTTATGTTATTGTATTTTATTCACCAAAAAAGGTAGGGTTACGATCTGTATTGTGAATTGAAAATCAAATTTGATTTGATGGATTAATCCCGTAGCATAAAAATCAGCGATGGTAAGCCAACCCAAAGCATATACTATAATATCGACGAGTCCCACAAAAATAGCGTAAAGAGTTTTTAATTCGAAGGGAATGAATTGACATGGTTGAAATACTTAGCTGCTCTGACCTCGAGGTAACTTTTATTCGGCCGGTGTTACACTTTTTGGCATAAAACTATAATCCTACGTTTTTTGGTGTTTAATATAGCCAAAGAAGACGATTTGGTAATTTGCCATATTTCGTTTCAAGCATGCTTGACCCGTGTACGATCATGCACTACGCAGTTGTGTATCTAACACCAGCTCGGAGAAGTAGTAGTTTAACTGTTTAAATTTTAAACTAAAGTAGCCGCCACTACTCACTTACTATAATCTACGACTTACAATACTAACCATATACATACGATTCGTATATGAACCCTCCTCTATAAAGATCCAACGATTGTAAATTGACAGAAAAGAGACATTTACTGTATACAGTGTACGATGTGGCACTTTTCGAATGAGCAGAGTTCTGAAAGGTCAAATACAACTGGTGGCGCGGTCAATGAGTATTGGTCTCTCTCTTCTCTCCTCTCTTTTCTCTCTCTCTCTCTCTCTCTCCTTTTTCTTGGATCTTCAAAGGGGCGGTATCTGAAGAACTCTATTTGTACAAGCTTGGTTGCACTCAAAAATGGCGGTGAGTTTTAATATTTTTTTTCTCTTCCTGTTTTTTGCTAATTATTGATATTTTGGATATGGGTTAGTTTGAGATTTGATGTTTGAAGGTGATAGAGCTGAGAAAATTAATTTGTTTGGGATTTTTGTATAGTGTTTTGTAGATCTATACTAATATATATATATATATATATATATATATATATATATATATATATATATATATATATATATATATATATATATGGTTTATTTTCTTTGTTTTGGGTTAGAACTCTTGTTTATGGCAGTTATTTTCTGTTCATTTATACATGGGCTTGGAGCTTTGGACATTTGAGTTTGGTAAATTTTGTTCATTAATATATAGGTTTGGAGTTTCTAGATTGGTTGTGTTATTGGCATGTGATCTAACGACTGAGCACACACGTAATCTTGTGGTCCCGAGCGTATTCTCCCCAATGCCTTAAAATAATTAGTTTTTTTCTTTTCTTCATCTTAGCTGACACAACTCTTCATTCTCATATTATAATAGTAAAGAAATATATATATATATATATTATCCCTATCTTTGTCTCACTTTACACATCTCCCCCTGTCTGGCATTATAATAGTTAATGACTGTTCAAAAATTTTCAAATTATTTATTGATTTTAATTTTAGTCTTATTAGCCATTAAGGGATTGTTTTTGTTTTTGTTTTTTTTTAAAAGTTCTTTAATCATAATTGACTTCTTCTAGCGAAGTCACATCTTACCAATTGAGTGGTAGCCAAGTTGGTATCTTCCCCCTTTGAGAGGCTTGAGGTCGTGGGTTCTAGGCTCCACATTTGTTTCTTCCCTTATATTAATAAGATGGGGGTTGTTTTGTGGGATTTATTCCCCAAGCGTTGCTCCTAAATTGTCGTACTCTCTACAATATGTGAGGTACATTTAGGTTGTTTATGCCCTATGGTATTATCCAAAAAATAAAAGAAAAAGTCACCTCTTCTCTCTATTCATTGTTTTTATGATGTTATATGACATTAACTACCTCAAAAGTGCACTTGCATATTGCAGAGAGTGACTCAATTCGGGCAGCACGATCTACTCATAGTTGTGGTGAAACAAAGAGATTGATTTGACGAATATATCATTTATAAATGATTACTTTATTCTTATAGTTATGGCAATGTGCAGACGGCTGATGTAGTGCGACATGATTGACTACACTGACCTGCATTAGTTGAGGCTCCCGCCCATGCAGCCAATTGCATTGTGCCACATCATCTACCTGTACTTTGTCTGCATTAAAATTGTCCTGCATATAACAATGTCCTTAGGTAAATAACTTATTGTATTATTGACGTTTGACATTCAAGGGAACTAACATTCTTAATCTATGTCAAATCCCGCACTCAAGGCCACCTTAGGGATTTATTTCTCGTACGGAACTGACATGTGTTAACTTGGGCCACACTTGTGCCTAGGGATTAGTGGGGTGTTCTAAGAGCCTATGGCACCCAATTTATAAAAAATAAAAATAAAAATTTTCTTATTCCATGTTGACCTAGTCGTCCTTACTCAAATGTCATGATTGACAATATATTGAGAATTTAATTCTATATAATGTACCTAACACCGTATAATCATCATGCTTTCTATTAACAATAGTCACCAAGTTAGTGTTTGGCAATATTTCTGCGAGGTTAAAATTAGAAAAAATCCGGCAAATTCGAGGAATTATTCAGATGAAAAATTAGTCAGAATAAATAAAAAAATCAGAAAAATAAGGTTTAAAAGCATAAAAGAATTGAAAAATACAAAAAATTTAAGTTATTTCAAAAAATTAAGGAATTATTCTCGAATTTGTAAAAGCACACGATTTTTTTTAAAAATCACAAATAATTCAAGATTGATTCGTAGTACCTTAAATTCGCGAATAATTTGTGGCTTTTTCACCAATCCGATTTTTGTGACTATGTTTATGTTGGGACACCATATATGACTGTATAAATCATTATATTGGCTAGAATCGAGGATCAAAATTTTGGCCGAAATGACCGAAATTTCAGTTCAAAATTTCGGTTTCGGTCCCCACCGAAACCGAAATGACAATTCAAAATATCGGGTATTTTATATGTAAATCAAAATTTCGGATTTCGGTCCCCACCGAAACCGAAACAAAATCCGGAATTTTGATCTGTGGCTAGAATCACATTTGTCCCTAAATTCCATGCCATTTGATATGCTTGATGTAGTATTATTATTATTTTTTAAATCAATCCTTACCAAGGATCAAAATTTCCGGTTAGATTTCGGTTTCGGGTATGACCGAAACCGAAATCAAAAACCAAAATTTTGGCCAAATTTTTTCCCTCCATACAAAATCAGACATAAATTTGGATTTGATTTCGTTTCAGCCCTGCTCTCAACCGAAATGTTTTGATTGAAATTTTGATCCATGATCCTTACTACCTAGCTAGGATCCATGATCCATGATATGCATTGTGAGCACGATATTAATCAATAATGAAAATGAAAGATCTATATATAGGATCCACTATTACATATGCATTTTTTATCGTGTAAAATTGGATTATCATTTTGAGAACTGGTCATATGGATTGTTATGAGGTCATTTTTTTAAAAGCTAGTAGTTATTTAACTATATTAATCCCAATTATTTATTATTTATTTTTGGTTTTTGATGATTCATGGGTGGATATTAAATGTTTTGCATATATGTTTGACAATTAATTAATCTAAAATAGCAAAAGTACAAAAAAAATAAAATTGTAAAATAATTAGATTTTAGTAGAGTAGCAATTATCGAGGGTAGGGTACAAGTGGTCTTTTAGGCTATGGGAATAAGAGGATCAATAAAGGTAATTTAGGACTGTTATAAAAAGAGAAAACCTAAACTACCCTTATGACCCCTTGACTTTGAAGGGCAAAAAGGTCATAACAAGTTATTACTTTTAGATCACTTATCACATTATGACCCCAAATTTGGAGTGTGTTTTGAGATACCAACATGCTGCACTTGCTCTACAAATAGGGTTCAAATCCTATGGCGTCGTTCAGGTGAAAGCTCAGAATATGATACACCACAATTTTGGAAAAATATGAGTGCACTCAGATTCTTGAAAAATCGGGGTGTTGTTCTTGAGTTTGGTCAAAGTTTGGAGTTTTCTGAGTTTTTCCCAAAAAACTCAGATTCTGTGTTCTTGAGTTCTTGAATTCCTCCCTTTAAAGGGAGGAGGGTATTTTGGCTTCATTTGTCATTTGTTTGAGCTCAGATTTTGAGCAATTTTAAGTCATTTAATAGGAAATTGATATGTCGCTTTTTCTAAAAAAAACACGGATCCCCATGAAAGCTCGTAAATTTGTCGAAAAAATTTAGAAAACAACGATTCTGAGTCGAACACTCAAAATTCCAAGTCTTTATAAACACCCAAATGTGCCCTACACCTCTAGTAGAAATACCCTTCAACATTATATTAAAAAGTAGCCTTTATTACCAACAGGTTATATACCTGTATGTTAATCACCAAAAAAGGTAGGGTTACGATCTATATTGTGAACCGGAAATCAAATTTGATGGATTAATCCCGCAACATAAAAATCTGCGATGGTAGGCCAACCCAAAGCATATCCTATAATATTGATGAGGCCCACAAAAATAGCGTAAAGAGTTTTTAATTTGGAGGGAGTAAATTGACATGGTTGAAACACGCTTAGGTGCTCTGACCTCAAAGGAAGCTAGTGTTACACTTTTTTGTCATAAAATAATAATCCTACTTTTTTGGTGTTTAATGTAGGCAAAGAAGACGATTTGGTAATTTTCCCTATTTCGTTTCCGGCATGCTTGACTCGTGTACCATCGTGCACTATGCGGTATGCGGTTGTGTATCAAACACCAGCACCAGCACGGAGAAGAAGTAGAAGTTTAACTGTTTAAACTTTAAACTAGAGCAGCCGCCACTACTCACTTACTACCGTCTACGACTTACAATACTAACCATATACATACGATTCGTATATAAACCCTACTCTGTAAAGATCCAACGATTGTTAATGCACAGAAAAGAGACGTTCACTGTATACGGTGTACGATGTGGCACTTTTCGAAATTGCAGAGTTCCTAAAGGTCAAATACAACTGGTGGCGTCGGTCAATGAGTATTGCTCTTTCTCTCTCTCTCTCTCCCCTTCTTCTTGGATCTTCGAAGGGGCGGTATCTGAAGAACTCTATTTGTACCAGCTTGGTTGTGCTCAGAAATGGCGGTGAGTTTTAATCTATTTTTTTATCTTCCAGTTTTTTGCTAATTATTGATGGTTTTGGATATGGGTTAGCTTGGGATTTGATGTTTGAAGTTGATAGAGCTGAGAAAATTAATTTGTTTGGGATTTTTGTATAGTGTTTTGTAGATCTATGCTAATACATATATATTTGGTTTATTTTTTTTGTTTTGGGTTAGAACTCTTGTTTCTGGCTGTTATTTTCTGTTCATTTATATATGGGCTTAGAGCTTTGGGCATTTGGGTTTGGTAAATTTTGTTCATTAATATATAGGTTTGGAGTTTCTAGATTGGTTGTGTTATTTTGAGGGAAGAAAATGAATGGATTTGGAGGTTGGTTTGAGAATTGCGATATATATATATATATATATATATATATATATATATATATATAAATGCGTTTTTGGTTTATTAATGGTAGGGAGTTGAAGCTATATTGGTGTTTTAAATTATTTTTGTTGGATTTTGTTGCTTATTTTGGACATGGACTATTGAATTGGCTTGATTAGGGGTTATTTTTTGTCTTTGCTTTCTTTGACTTAAAATTTTCTGAAAGTTTGACAGGCAAGGAACTTGATTTTGTTTAATTATTTATATATCTGCAAGACGTTTATATTTTGTTGAAATAACAATGTTAGTTTGAATTTTATTTTCTCTTTTTGGTGGTTTGGAGTTGAAGCTTATGTTAAATTTAGGACAATTGGGTTTTGAATAGTTGTTGCATGCAAGGGCATTTCTTTTGTTGTTTTTTGGGTTGTTAATCAGTAAAAAGAAAAGCTTAGAACTTCGCGTGTAGATGACAATTGCAATGAACATGTTTTCATTAATTTATTTGTTTAATATGGGCATGAGCATACATATGCGTACGGACGGTCATGAAATCCATGAAACTCAATCAATAAAAAATGCTTTTGTGTACCTTGTAAACCACCTGTGGGGTGGGAAACATGAGGAAATGCTCAGGAAAAAGTTAATATACATGAGGAAACACTTTGGGGAAACAAATTCAATTTGGTTTTGCTTTTTTCAGGGATGAAAATATAATGTACTTTATCTTTCATGTAAGATCTTATATGATTAATTTTACTGATCTTTTTTGTATTAAAGAGAAAACTACAAAACCCACATGCTTTAAACCTCGTTTGCAAAATCCCCCCAAGAAAAAATCAGCGAAATAACAGTGATTCTCAAACTGATAAACATCATTTACAAAATGCCCCTAAGAAAAAATCAGTGAGATAATGTCGATTCTCTAGTAATGTTATCGACAAGATAGCATCAATTATCGGTGCAATCGGCTAATTGGGTGGGATGGATTTAGAATACAAAATTATTTCACCTAGGCTATTTTGAATGGTGGAAAAAATTTGGGTGCATTCTGATTTCTGCATACTTTATTTAAGTTAGGAGGATTATGCATCTTTCCCTATCTAATGTAATATTTATTGTATATATAATAGCGAATATGTTATTATATAGAACTATGTGACATTTTTATCTATTGTATGAAACGACTTATTAATATAGTAGGCGAAGCACTAGCTAGCCTAATTTCGCGTGCTAGGCAGCTACATTTTATATCCGGTACCTAGGTGGGATCGTCGGGCCACGGCTTATTGCACCTCCAATATGCAGATGACACCATCCTCTTTGGGAAGGCGGATGTGGAAGAATTCACGTCCTTGGCGGAGGTTCTTTCGATATACGAAGTGGTGCCGAGCCAACAAATTAACTTCCACATTCCACAAGTCGGCAATACGGGGGTTGGGATTGGGGATCAGCTGTTGGCAAAATTAGCAAAAACAGTGAATTGCGGAGTGGTGAAGCTACCGATTACATATTTGGGACTCCCTCTCGGGATTCGCCAGCCCTCTGCTAGGGCATGGGATCCGGTTATTCAGAGGTTTGAACGAAGGTTATCTTTGTGGAAAGGAAAACTTTTCAGCAGTGGGGGTTGGCTACTTTTGGTGAAATCGGTTCTTTCTAGTCTCCCCATCTTTTATATGTCCATGTTCAACTGCCCGATGGGCGTGATCCATAGACTCGAACAAATTCAACGGAACTTCCTATGGGAAGGATCGCGGCTGGATAAACGATACCATCTTGTTAATTGGGACACTTGCCAACTACCCATGAGTTGCGGAGGCCTAGGTATCCGGAGCTTACGGTGGGTGAACATTTGCGCTGCTTAGGAAATGACTCTGGCGGGCAGGTTTGGATCGGGAGAGGAATAGCCTATGGCGAGGTGTATTGGCCGAAAAATATGGTATCATGAATGGCGGCTGGAGCATTAACATCGCTGTCAATAATGGCATCTCAACTTGGTGGAAAGGGATTTGTGATTTTTGGGATCTTTACACAAGATGGATAAGGTACGGTTGGGGGAAGGAAACTCGAATCCAGTTTGGGAAGATAGTTGGGCAGAGAGTGGGCCGCTCAAGCTCTCCTTCCTGGACATCTTTTGCATCGTCAGGGATCTTAATGGGGTTGTTGCCGATTTCTTTTCGGAGGCTGAAGGAGGGGGGGGGGGGGGTGTGGACTGTGGTTACTCGCAGAAATCTTAGGGAAGAGGAGGTGTCCTCTTTCACTTGGCTACTGGCCTTGTTGTACAGTCTGAGGAGGAACCCACACAGGCTGGACTCTCAGGTTTGGACTCCTACTAAAGACGAGAACTTCAGCGTCAAGTCCTTCTTTTGGATGCTTTCAAATCGGCCCTTAATTAAATTCCAAGGGGCGGGGTTGTGGAAGGCTGACATTCTGGCCAAGGTTTAATTTTTCGCATGGACTCTGTTCTTAGGGAAAATTCTCACGATCGATCAACTACATCGGAGGGGGAAAGTTCTACCGAACCTCTGTGCGATGTGCCTCCAAGAGGAAGAGTCGGCGAAGCACCTTTTCCTTCATTGTTGGGTGGCACGTAAGGTTTGGGGGGTCCTCCCAAAATCTTTCAGTATGAACTGGGTTGCTCCTACTTCCCCCTACCTTCAGTTTTTGGCCTGCGTGGGTTTTTGAGTGAAAGCGCCGGCTAGTGGGGATGGTTCTCAAATTGGTTATAGATCTCATGCGTCTTTGGGTCTCTAGAGGATGCGATGAACTAGGGGGAGAGTATATTCAGTGGGAACCGGATTAGGGGGGTGCCTATGTAGTTGTCTTGTTGGCTCTGGCATGAGGCCTGTTTGCCATTGTTTTGTTTCGTTTCGCGTCTTTCTTCTCTTCCTTTTTGGTCGTTGTGTTCGTGTATTGTACTTTTCAGCGACTTGCTGGTTGTCAATATATTCACATTATCGATCAATTTTTTTTTCTTTATATTTAATTTATTGCATTTCCATATATGCCTTATACTGATCATCTTATTATATCCTAATACTTATATGCTACTTATCTTATATAATCTGTTCTCGCTTCTCCACAAATTTTGAGCATATGTCTCTCTTTGCTTCTCTTACTCTCTTCCTGCTCTGGTAAATATGAATTGACAGTAGTGTAGCCTGATATTCTTTTTCGAGCAATTCATATTGGATACTGAGTTTCTGAGGGCTGGTAGGTGAATTTTTTATGATTTCAGGTGAAAACTTGTGGTTTCCGAAGTTTGTAATTTTTATGCCTTACAAAATTTATATTCTCAGAATACCTTTTGGAAGTCCTTTTCTTCCCGTCTATTCTTGGAATCTTCATAGATTTCGGCTCCGGTTTCTTATCCTTGCAGTAGGCGAAGGCCACTGTTGGCTTTAAAAATGTTCAAATTTAGCTAACTTGTGCAATTACTTTGTCACTAGATTTAGACAAGCTTTTCTTCCGTATTATCTCTGCTATGAGATAATCAATTTGGTGCCAAAATCTGCTTCAAAAACTTTACCTTTTCATCTATGCCAATATTCTAAATCGTAATAATTTTGTCTTGCTCTGCGAGTAAGTATATTTTTTTACCTTTTTGAGCAGTAAATCTTCGTAGTGTTCCAAATTCCTGATGTCTTTCTTCAGGAGGGTGTATTTAGCTGCTGATCTGCTAGGAATTTCTTTAGCTCTAATACTTTTTATTTGTATTTTATATGAATGGCAATGATTTTATTGATAAAGAAAAAGAGAGGAGGAAGAAAAACAGGGGAAGTAAGAGGAAATTAAAAATAAAAAAACAACTTAGTTAAAATATTTGCTATCAAGATATTGGAATCTAACTTCCCACGACTAAGGAAGATAAAAGCCTCTACCTCTGCAAGAGAATCTGCAACTGCCTGTAGCCTCCTCAATGAATTCGGCAAGATGCCACTGGAAAGATGCCAAATTACTCATCCATTGAATCATGTTGAGCGAGTCACCCACAATAATATTGGAGCTCTCATCATTTGGCTCCAATTCCAAGATAAAAATTATTGATACCACCTGATGCAAACTTGTAATAGGAAGATAAAAGCCTCTACCTCTGCAAGAGAATCTGCAACTGCCTGTAGCCTCCTCAATGAATTCGGCAAGATGCCACTGGAAAGATTTCAAATTACTCATCCATTGAATCATGTTGAGCGAGTCACCCACAATAATATTGGAGCTCTCATCATTTGGCTCCAATACCAAGACAAAAATTATTGATACCACCTGATGCAAACTTGTAATAGGTGATGCACCTACGAAAAAGGCTCCATGTTGGTTTGTATCATCCAATAAAAATTGATAAGTATTTGTATTGTTGGCTTTTGCATCAAGCCACGTTTTTCGATATGTCTAAGTATTGCCCCTGATTTTATATTCCATGGTATGGATGCTTTGGAGAAGAGTTCTAATCTCTACTTCATTGGTGTTCATCCCCCAAATAGGACTGGAAAAGGCCGCTAGTGAACGTCCTTTGTCATCTAATTAACCATTAGATCATGGGTCAAAATCTCGGTTTTGAGGTACGTATCAGTCTGGCCCCAGACTGATACATATCTTTTGTATCGTCCGATTCATTGAATGTATCAGCGATACATTGGTGAAAAAATTGAACAATGTAACGGTCGTATAAGCCAATACTTTTAAATTATCGAAATTATCGGCCAATTTGAAAAATTAGTGTATCTGGCAATCCAAAATTATCGTCTGATTATTTGAAATTAGCGGATCATAATTTGAAAATTTCAATTACCAGACGATATAACCGATAATTTGGACGATACAAGCTAGGTACAATGCATTAGCAATTAATTGTACCGGAGGGGTCTGATACTGATATGTATCAGTGTCGGACGAAATTTTGATCCATGCCTTAAATTGTTGCCCTCCTCCTATTCTCAAAACATCTTCTACCAAAGTATACCTTATTCACTCCGGGTATAGGCGAATGCCGATTATTATACTCCCTCTTAGAACCTCTTTCTCCACCCTCCAACATTGCATCCCAAGTCCCATGCATAAGATGTTCTCTAAAATCATCTCTTACCAGTGGCTAAACCTATCATAGTGTACTTGATCCAGAAACTTATTTTGGCATTATTTAACTCTTATCTTTGAAGATGTGACTGTTCCCTTCTTCCCACAACATAAACATGCTGGCCACAACTCAAAGTTCTCATGAGATCTGGCTTATCTAAAAGGACAGACCTGACTCCTATCTGCACAGACATCACCAGCAAACCCTTGTAGAATTGACAATTTTTGGAAATATTGAAACAAAAGGCATCACATTGCTCTAGTATTTGGCCAATGTAAGAAAAGAGGATTCACCAAACGTAAAGTAGGCCTGTTAGGCCTAGTGATGCTATGGTACGACCTACTTAGTTAAATGAAGTTACCGCCCTTTTACCTACAGTATGGGCCTTTTTACTTTGATTTAGTAGGTGCTTGACCCAAGTGCCAACGCTCTTGGTACTCGGGTCACTTTTTGGGATGTGTGTGATGTGGAACCATTATATGTTTCATGTGATTTGATGCCTGTGATCTCAAGATCTATTTTGTAAAAGATTGCAAGAAAAAACAATCTCCATCATCTAATTCCAATGCAGTCAAATATCATCTAAAATTAACAGTATGTTGGATTGACATGGTAGCTGTTAATTTTATACGGAATTTGACGGCTTTGAATCAAGATGGAGAAAGTTTTTCGTCCCAATCTTTCACACCAAAGATTTTTAGATCATTGTTGGGGCCACATGGCACACAACCCACAAAATGACCTGAGTATCAAGTCACTTGGCTCTTGTGCCGCTTGCCTAATACTAACTCATTTTCTCTGTGGACCATATCTTGCCCTGCTTGCAAGAAAATTCTGGCTCTGCCCCTGACAATCTGCACCTCTAACTGTCTTAATGATGGTAAAGTGATGAATTTTTTGATTTGTCGGTACTCTGCTGTTGGTTCTATTTAATGCCTTTTCCTTGTACAATGAACAAAATTTACTACCTTTTGGCTGCTTTTTTGTTATATTTATCAGTGTTACTTACATTTTTACTTTTGAGATTTTGCCCCATTGACACTTGGTGGCACTTGGACACTCCTCAAAATGACATGACACTTCTAGACATGTAGGAAGAAGGATTGCTTGATAACATCAAAGTGTGCCTCATTTTAACACGAGCCTCATTTTCACACGATAAAACAAGATCATTTTAGGAAAAAAATTATGTAAAGTTTATCTACATTGTTCATTTTTCATCAAGTAGGTTTCTCAATTGACTCTCTAAGATTTCCCTCAATTTTATTTTAATATAGTTTTATTTAAAATGATCGTGCCACCATATTAGAATTTTCGGCTATTGCCGTGCCCAATACCAATGATGCCTTGCGACTGGGCACCCCTGCCATGCGTCAATAACTATGATTTGACATGCTCCAAAAACCTATGATTTGATGATTATAGTGGATCCGTTTCTAACTCTCTGCTAGAAAAAAACTTTTGTGATTAAGTTTTCTGCTGTGATTTGATGGAATTGACACTTAAGGAGGAAATATAGTGGGCAATACACTTTGGGACTCTTGATACTTCTTCCTTGGCAAGTGAGTCTGCAACCTCAGCCCTTAGGTATGGTAAACGGCATTACCTAGGAGTGACTCGTGTCACAAAGGATGATTGAACTGTACCGAACGGTTTGATCAACCGAACCAAACCGCGAACTGGTTTCTGGTTCGTAGCGAGTTGAACGGATTCAGTTACCCAGAAGAGGACGCAAAAGATGACAACGATCACCTGTCAAAAATAAAATCAATTAGATCAATTAATGCAACCGTTGTGTTGAGACATACAAACACCCCATATCCTACATCAACCTTACATTATTTCGAATGTTTATCGGGTGATCAAGGGCAGGAACGACCTCGATGAATTTCCATAAGATCAATAACGACAAGCTCTATGAACAAAATGCATTGGGAATCCTAGGAGACTGATTATCTTAGGTAAGGCTCTACAAAATGAAGATCATGGAATTCACTTAATTGTTAGTGGGTAGGAAGTCTTGAGCAATTTTTTATTGGAAAATATTTGCATATATTAAAAGAAGGTAAAGCTTTTAAGTTTAAAGTTTAAGGGCCCAGTGCCCCATATTATTATAGTGGAAACAAGTACAATAAAAATGACTAGGAAAAAAAGAATTGTTCATAGTTGAAAGGTGGGCTTCAACAATGATTCCTTCTTTCGACTTACATTCACATAGTTTTCCAACATCTGATGGAAAAATCCGTAGATGAACATACCCAAAAAATTCTACCAATTTACCATATGAATCAACTGAAAGATACCGAAGAGCAGTCAGTGGTTCGCTGTGTCTATGGGCCGTGTACCGATTCAAGACCAAGTCAACCTACACCCTTTATTGTGAGTAGCATAGTTTTAAATTTATTGATTAACTTGGCTGAGTTACTCAAGTCGTTGAGATTTTGAGGCGAATCAAAATTTTGCTATGATGATGCTTCCATGGTTCATACAAGTTTTGGGAAGGTTTATTAAGAAATATTCTGAACAAGTAAGGTGTAGGATCCCCCTATAACGCTTGGGAAGATTCATTTCAACAGTAAGGCGCGAGCAACTTCAAGGAGGTGATGATTTTTCCTTTCCACTATCCCATTTTGCTGTGGGGTATATGTATACATGGTTTGCCACAACCCTATGAGTGAGAAGGTAAAACTGAAGATGATGAGAAGAACACTCCCCACCATTATCAAACTGTAAAACCTTAGCACTTGCATGAATCTAAGCTTTAATCAATTTGTAAAAAATAGGAAAAATTGTAGCAACATCTTCCTTAAAGTTCAGAAAAATAATGATATAATTGGTAGAATTATCAACAGAAGTTACAAAGTAATGATAACCATGCAAAGAAACAACTGGAGATGGATCCCAAACATTAGAGTGAATAAGCTGAAATGGAGTACCAGGTTTACTTTCACTACTAGGGTAAGAATTTCTACGATGTTTTGAAACTTAGCATACTTCACATTCAAACTGAGAACTATAAAAAAAACAATGAACTGCTTAGGAAATTCGCAAACGTGAAATATGCAAATGCCTAAGCGAGAATGCCACAGGTGAGCATCATTCAACAACATGGTCACAACAACAATCGACCTCAAAATCCTCTAATCATCGAACAGTGCAGTCCTCTCTCCCCAAGAACACAACCAAATATCCTCTCAGTCATCAGATCCTGAAACACACAATGAGATGGTAGAAAGTTACACAACAATTTAAAGATTTTGTGATTCGACTAACAGACAATAAACTCAGAGGCATATTAGGAATATGTAATGAGGAATCTAAAGATAGATTTTCAATTTGAACAGTTCCTTTTCCCATCAGCAACACGACTATGTCATGGATCAGAAATAGGGGATATCAAATGAAAATACATATATACTGGACGTATGGTTAGTCATTCCTGCATCGATGATCTAAGGAGACTGGGAGGTTGTAGATGTGTGGACAAACCCGATGATACCTGGATCAACCACGCAAGAAGATGAAGCCTGAGTACTACATGCACGCTGCAACAAGTCTTGGTACTCCTGTATGAGGGTAATAGGAGTGGAGGATAAAGTGACAATCGTAGGAGGCATCACTGAAGTATAGCAGGCATGGTAACTGTCAATCCATCATCAACAATGGAAGTGAAGACCTGATTGTTTTGAAACTTGGGGCGCCCAACGAGTTTCCTTTAAGTGCCCTTTCTACCATAGTTACCGAATTCACCGATTTTTTTAAAAACTGGCATTTTAATAGCGATTTTTTGAAAAAACCGTTCCTTTCACGATTTAAACACGTTTTCTTTCAAAAAGACACGATTCATTGAAAAAAATGCGATTTTTGTGTTTTAAACGCTTTTTTTTCGCGATTTTTTCCTGTTAGATTCAATAATAAGGATCGAGTTAAGGGTTTCAGTAAACGGGTTGGCTTGATCCCTCAAATTTTTTAATTTTTTTTTTCCCGATTTTCCCCCCTTTTTTTTTTTCCTTTTTATTCCCTTGTCGATTTTTTCCCGATATCCGACTTGGTAACTAAGCTTTCTACTACAATGAGAACATTTTAACTTCTTTTTTCTACATGGGTGAAGTACCACCACATCCATGGCCACTAGATCTACCACATCCACGTCAAAACTCAAAAAATGAATGAAGTGCAGAGCACTAAGGAGTTTGAAGGGATACATCCATAACCTCATTCTAGTCTCTCCACGCTAAAGAAGAGAGAAAACAGTTCCCAAGGGTGGCAGCCCCTCTCTGCCAATTATACTGACTCTAACATGTTCATACTCAAGATCTACACCCCACAAAAAATTGAAGATTTTCTCTTGCTCCTCGCTGTATACTCAATATGATTTGTTAGCACGTGTAGTACATTTGCCTTTTCCTTCATAGTGGCTTAGCGCATCCCACATACCTCTCAACTGTGTATGATAATCTCCTATGGATCTCTCCACTTGACGGGCTTTGTTGATCTTTTCAACTAGACCAAAAGCCTTTGCATAATCATTGTTTTGAGAGTCTGCTTCACTAATAGCAATACTCGACGCTCTTGTCGAAGTCGCATAAATAAAAGAACAAATAGTAGAAGATTGCATCGAATATAGCAGCCAAGTCATTGTTAAAATCAAGAATCTAATATAATAATAATAATAATAATAATAATAATAATAATAATAAAATAGTTAAGAGAAAATGAGAGAAAGAGAGATGGAGAAGAAGAGGAAGAGAGGAGAGAGAGCAATCACACATAAAGAACTACATTATTACTCATTGGCTATACATATACCGACAACATAATGATGCAGGAAAATCGCATGCTAACCCTAAATAGCATAAATCCAAAGAGGGGTTAGGTTCTCAATCTTACTGGGGTCTATGACTAAATGCTGCAAGATAATGACTATGAAATCTAGTTTCTATAAGAATGCTGAAATCTGAAATCTATATGAATGTTGAAATCTGGAATCTATATGAATGCTGAACTCTGGAATCTGAAATCTGAAATTTGAAATCTGGAATATGAAATATGAAATTTGAAATATGAAATTTAAATTCTAGAATTTGATATCTGAAATCACAAAAAAATAAAAAGAAGAATAAAGTAGAAAATCTTCGGTAATGATTGAACGACCGACCTCGCACCAATCGCGCACGCAAGTTTGTCGGCTTCGCACCAACAATAACTTTGAGGAATCACTCAAAAGCGAAAACTCATCTCAAGTTTTCTAAATGAAAGAATCACTCTTTCACAAGATGTACAAAACAATTTAAATTTTTTTATTCATCATTCAACACTAAAATCTGTTTTTACAAAGCCTTTTATAGGCATTTAACAATACATTCGAAATTTGAAAAATAAATAATTAACCAAATTTAAATTCAAAATAATAACTAACTAAATTCAAATTAAAAATAAGAAACTAACTAACTAACTAAAGCCGCTAATAACTAACTGTAACCGCTAATAACCGCGAATTTCATGGATGTTCGTCGTCTACGATATGCATGAAACAGAACTATCCGTGATCCAAACACGCAAATCTAAATTCCGCATCAATCCCCTTTACTTTGAAAAAGTTCGACCTCGAACTTCGATTGAAATTGATTTTCTTCGTGGAGGTCAGAATAATATTTAGAGAACCTTGATCGGATGATCTCCCTTTCTCTTGCACTATATTTTGTCCACTTTCGCCATCTTTTACCGCACGAGAGTTAGAACTTGTGAATCTACTTACCGAGAGTTTGAACTTACGAATCTACTTGCCGAGAGTTTGAACTTACGAATCTACTTGTCGAAAGTTTGAATTTGCGAATCAACTTGCCGAGAGTTGGAACTTGCGATTCTATTTGCCGAGAGTTTGAACCGGGCTTTGATACCAAATCTGATGCAGGAAAATCGCATGCTAACCCTAAAATAGCATAAATCTCGCAAAAGAGGGTTAGGGTTCTCAATCTTATGAGGTCCATGATTAAATGATGCAAGATAACGACAATGAAATCTGGAATCTATATGAATGCTGAAATCTGGAATCTGAAATCTGAAATCTGAAATCTGAAATTTGAAATTTGAAATATGAAATCTGAAATTTGAATTTGAAATATGGAATTTGATATCTGAAATCACAAAAAAAATAAAAGAAGAATAAGGTAGAAATTCTTCGGTAATGATTGAACAACTGGCCTCACACCAATCGCACGAGCAAGTTTGTCGGCTTCGCACTAATAATAACTTTGATGAATCACTCCTCAAAGGCGAAAACTCGTCTCAAATTTTCTAAATGAAAGAATCACTCTTTCACAAGATGCACAGAACAACTTAAATTTGTTTATTCATCATTCAACACTAAAATCTGTTTTTACAAAGCCTTTTATAGGCATTTTACAACACATTCGAAATTTGAAAAATAACTAACTAACTAAATTCAAATTCAAAATAATAACTAACTAAATTTAAATTCAAAATAAGAAACTAACTAACTAACTAAAACCGTCAATAACTAACTGTGATTGCCAATAATCGCCAATTTCACGGATGTTCGTCGTCTACGATATGCACGAAACAGAACTATACGCGATTCAAACACGCAAATCTAAATTCCGCATCACATAACTAAACTCACCTACCTATACTTGACTAAACACATAGACACATATAATCTATATTATCTCCAACACTCCTTCAAGTTGGACATCCATGTCATGGATGCTCCAACTTGCCCAAAAATACATTAAAAGGTACATGTTTACACCATCATCTCCCCATAAATTGATATGGTCACAACACAACTCGCCCCTAGGTGTCTAAGAACAACAAACAATAACGTGGTGCAGACACTTGCACTCACCAAGAACTTGGTGCAACGCTTTGCACTCAAGTGATCGTGGTACACAACATGATCAAAACAAGTGGCTAAATACTTAGCCTACAACATGTTCTTGGCACCAACAACATAGCCATAAGACCTAAACAATGATCCATATCAATATTAAAGAAGGAATGACAATATACAACAACGATATAAGCCCATGTATCATGAATATAACAATATCGAGGAAACCAATCACCTCCAAACATAGTAGTCAACAAAAACCCACCGGTACATTTCTCCACCATCCGCTATGTACCTTTTTTTGTCACTACTCTAAAATAGGCTATACAAGCCAACATACTAACATCTCTTAGGAGCAACTGGTCCTCTTAAGCCAACATTACTACATGAGCCACCATTCGATCTTAAAAAAATTTCCCCCATTGCAGTCGACCGTAAAATGGTGACAGTCAGCTGTAAAATTATCTTGCTCTATTTACTGAACGGAAGAAAAATTGTCTTCTTTACGATCGACCCCCGCAGTGAATTTTACGGTTGGCTCTCACAGATCAAAAATGATATATAAACAACATCTTCACAAGATTCATCACGACTCCCTCAAATCTTCTCCAAACCTCTCAATCCCATAAGCAAACAACATGGATGTGAGTTACAATTCTTTCCCATGCAAATGATCTGATCATTCAAAGGCACATAAGTTGAGATCACTGAGATCCATGAAATGAATTCGAAAATAGGGAAAACACGTAAATCTTCATGTCATGCTCAGTACTTCTCCAAAACTCATCAAACCATAGCCAAACTAAAGGTACTGCAATTTCAATCCAACCCCTAACAGTTTCAATCCAGATCTGAGACCCACAGAGCTCAAAACCATATGGATAGAACTCTTTGAAAACTGTTTTAGAGGGATCAAACCAAAAACGTGCAGGAGGAAAGATGAAGCAGTAATAAATAACGACCCAAATGATGGCCATCCCATGCCCATCCGAGGTCAAAGTTTGGCCTAGGGATAACTTTAGCAAATCTGGAAAAAAATTATCTTTCTTTTCCATCCTCTTCAATTTGTATTTCTTCTTTTTTCCTCCACATTTTCTTTCTTCTCATCATCTCCTCCTATTCTCCCCCTAAAAAAATCAAATGACTTTGGATGGACCAAAAAATGTGAGCAAAGGTAGAACACATAAAAAGGACTGGATGAGTGCTACAGAAGAACAATCATGGCTGTAATAATACAACACCTGAACTCTAGATGAAGGTGAAAGGAGGAACATCTGTTGAAGACACAAAGACTAAGGAACAAATATGACTTCCGATTTCTGACGCACAAAGATCCGTCTATTTGGCGATATGCAGAGCATGTGTCAGGCGAAGATCCTAAACTAATAATAATATAATAGCTAAAGAGAAGAATACCCTTATTAAGATTTATGAGAAAAGAGCGATGGAGAAGAAGTGGGAGAGAGGAGGGAGAGCAATGACACATAGATGACTTTTGTTACTCATTGACTAAACATATACCCTCAATACAACTAGACTCACTTACCTATACTTGACCAAACACATTTTTTATAGACACAAACTATATTATCTCCAACAATATCATATTATCACATCTCCAATCCATGTACTTCTCATCAGTAGGTACTGGTTCAGGGATGGTATCATCCAACCCAATTTGCGCTTCGATCCCAGAAACAATTTTGCGGACCGAGACCAAACTAGATAGTTTGTTCCATCAAACTTAACAGTCGTATTCTGTAGCCCATGGCTGTCTTCACTACCACTATTCATTTTCACCCTAATGTATTCCATTAATGGGATACTTACCAACACATGCATTGCAATAAAAAATCAAGTTATTGTCTAGTCTAGACAACAACAAAATACTCAACAAACACCATCAATACTATTAGTCTAGGTCACACAAGATTAACACAACACTACCCAGTGCTATTTCAACAATACACCTTTACAACTGAGGTACCTCCTTGCATAAAAATCTCACATATTCGTCAATACTTAGCCAAATCAAGTGAGATTACTTCCAAAAGATCACTGACACAAAACCGATCCACTTACGCCGGACAAACTAGATGATTGCGGTCCTAGAGGTTAAGGACTCTGAGATTCGTAAATTAGACGATATAAATGTGTCAGAAAAAAAAAAAAAATCTCTTTAAAAACTGCATCAACCAACAAATCTACCTCATGGGGAATGTTCCTTAGGTAAATCAGATCCAAACCCAACCAATGATAAGCCACCTTTTTTTATCCCACAACGGTAAAGGCCACAAAAAACCATGAAGCCCTTATTTCACAAAGAACCCTTCGAAAATCATGTAAAATGACATAAAAGACAGTTGCAGAATAAAAGTTGCTCACATCTGGATTCCGATCAAAACTGTCCAAAAATTTTTATGTTCAAGTGAAGTCAGCAGCAGGAAGATCCAGAATATCCCTCTCTGATACCAATTATATTTGGTGCCTCAGTTTGAAGATTAGATGTGCGAAGGGTTAGAGGAAGAAGTAAGAGAGGAAAGGAAGAAGAGAGGCAAAAAAATTAGGGTTGTCAGTTAAATGCACTCACACCCTTCATTATTATTATATATCACTCAAAAGAAATCTCATGCGAACCACTAACACACATGTTTTATGCTGACTAAAGACACAGCCAACTAACACTGCAGAATACCAACATTGAGAATGTTTCCATCTGTCAAAAGGGGTGGAGCCACTCCATCCTTAGTCACCACCACCGCCACCGCCATCATCATCATCATCATTTTTGCGAGTCTTATTTCTTCACTCTTTTCTATTCAACGCTAAATTCTTTGTTACTTTGTGATCCTTCAAACTCTAAGTCTTTATTGGTCTTCTCCTCCTACTCATGCTCGGATCGTTTCAATCCTTGATATCAGGCCTGTTTATGGTCTTCAATAGACATTCCAAACCATCTCAAACAATATTATTTAATTTTCCCTTTTATTTTATTCGGGTCACCCTCAAACTTCCTCTTATGTATTCATTCCTAATTTTATCCTTTCTTGTCACTCCTTATATCTACCTTAGCATATGCATCTCAGACTCAGTTACATAACTTTGTCTTCTTGTTGCTTCTTCCTAGGCCAATACTCTTGCACTAGGCAATAACACAACTCTTAACACTCTTTATAAAAAGGTCCCTTCAATCGAAGTAGCATTCTTCGATCACACAACACACCACCTGCATGTCTCCAATTCGCCCACCTTGCATTGATCTTATGTGAGATGTTTTCCTTAAATCTATCATCCGGTTGTATCATAGAGCCAAAATACCAAAACATACGACATTGTGGCACTAAAAGATTTCCTACTTTGACCAAATCATTCTTAGACTCTCACAATCGCTAAACGTGAACCTCATATATTCTGTTCTTCTTATGCTAATTTTAAAGCTCTGGAGTGAAGAAAACTTCAAATGATAACCTTTATGAGATGGTATACAATTATTATTTGCATAGATACACCTTACGCCATTTATATTCGCCTTACTTTATTTTAGAAATATGGTTATAACATATACAAAATTTACATACATATTACTATATATAATGTATATTATAGCATTTACAATTTTATGCATAAGTTAGTTTATAAAAAGGATGGATAGGTCATGACTACCCCATTACAGATTGGGGCATGACCGCCATATGTGGCATATCATATGATCAATCCAAGTCACAAAGTGGTAGCTCATATTGGGACATGTTGTGGGCTAAAAAACTGCACTCATTGGGGGATTTGAACCGTCAGATCTATGTACCCTAGTATGGATACTTGTGCAATTTTTTTAACTGACTAACAGTCAATATTAAAGTGCACCCATTGGATGGTTCAAGTTCTCTCATAGTGTGATTCTTGGGTTACTTAGATTGGTAAAAAATGTGTGCCATGTGGCATAACACTGTGCTGTCTTGGCCCATGGACCCCAACTTTGTACATGTGATTAGTAGTCAGTTTCTTATTAGATATTGTTACAATAGCCCTCCATGCAGATATGCGTGTATATATAACATTTAAAAGGTCTCATGCTTGGTGCAATGGTAAAGTTTTTGGGCTGTTAAGCATGAAGACCCAGGTTCGAGTCTAGAGAGTAGCCACTTTGTGTGTAAAAACCAAAGGTTAGGCCTGTATTCCATCCACCCCTCCCAGCACCCCATACATACGGGACCAGCACTGGATAATGCCCGTTATATATGGAAAAAAAGGAAAACCGATTGATCACCACTGTCAATGTTGAGTTGGGCTTATTATCATTTATGGTTTTGGATTAGACTCGTGCAACCCCACATGGCTTTCTCTCTCTTTATATATAATATTTATGCTATTATTGTATATTTGTTTGCTACTATAGCTTGACTTTGGTAGTTGGATTCTAGGGTTAGGTTGGGGGGGGGAGGGAGGGCACAAGGCTGTGTGCAGCCTTGGATGCTGTACACCTGCCATTTTGGGTGCCAAGTGTACATGTATGAGGCTGATCAATGGCCTTTAAAAAAAGAAAAAGTGATTTATCACCGTTGATTTCATGGTGAAAGTTGAAAATTTTCAATGGCAATATTTGGGTGGAAAACTTTTTACCTTTGACCCGTGAAATGAAGGGCAAAAAAGTTTGAAACTAAATTTTTTTCTTCTAAAACCCTAGGGTATAGGCTGAACCCTTGAGGAGGTGGTGTAACACGGTCACGTGGCATGTGATCTAGCATACGTGTGAGAATACTGCACAACTGCTCACCTTCCCCCTTCCCCCTCCCCCCCCCCCCACACACATACACAGTCACACGCGCTCGCGCACACACACACACACACATATTGTAATCATGGGTCAAAATACCGGGAATCGGATACGTATCGTCCGAGCTCAAAACCGATACGTATCGGACGATACGTATCGGAATAGTAAAATACCGGACGATACATTGAATGTATCGTCCGGGTATATGCATACAAAATGGCGATACGGTACATTGAATGTACCGTATCGTCCCAGTCCAAAACCAATGTACCGTATCGTCCCAGTCCAAAACCGATACGTATCGTCCGATACGCATCGGTATCGGACGAAATTTTGACCCATGATTGTAATTACTGAGACCCAAAAATGATGGTGATTTTGGAACAAGAAAATTTGTTTTCGATTGATACTGGTTGTACTTTCGGATTACTGTTGCTGCTGATTGTGCTGTGGGAGGTGGGGCATGTTGATACTGCAGTCTCCTATTGCTGAAACTGCTTCGTCTTCTTCTATTATTTCTCCAATACAGAGTGTGTTTCAGTTTGTTATAACCTGTTTATTGCATAATAAAGTGCGGCAGATCATATAATTTATCAATAAATAAAGACAGAAAATTTGCAACCTTATTGTGGTAAAATTCCTGTGCAGTTCAGTGTTGTTTTGACTTGCTAAACCTGATCTTAAAGTAGGTTTTTGTCTACCTATTATTCTGATTTTATAATATTGAGGGCAGCGGGTTTTCATTTCTAGCCCAGGCACCCCGATACCCCTTTTTCTCTCTCTCTCTCTTTATATATATATATATATATATATATATATATATATATATATATATATATATATATATATATATATATATATGAGAAATGGGAAAATGCATTCGGACGCAGCCCTAGAGGGCTGCACCTGGATGCCAAATCACATGCCACGTGGCATGATCAACCCAAAACAACAACCATTTTGGGTTAATCAGCCATAGGACATGTGATTTATTTATTTATAATTTTTATTTATTATTAGTTTTTTTACCTTTTTGACCTCTGTTTGATGAGTCAAAGATAAGGTGACGCACAACCAACTTGGTGCATTGATTTTGGGCACCTTTGACCACATTTTCAATGGTGGATATTCATCGGATAATGCGCAAATGTTTTGGTTGGTACCTCATCTAGCCTATCCAAGTGGCTGTGGCACCCGATTCTCGTGATGGATGCCACATGGTGCTCAGCTGATCTGGCTGCGTTAGGATGCATAGTCCCGAACCTCTATATATGTATATCCTTTTGTTGACTAAATCTCACTGACATGTGTCAGACAATGACCCCCCATCTATGTTTGTGCTATACTGTTATTATGACGTAGTTGTGATATAGATTAGTTTTCTCGCTCACTACCTCAGTAATGGCCTTGCTTAATGTAGTTTTTGTCATGAACCCATAATGAAAAGGAAAAAATAATGATAAAAATAAAACAAATAAATAAATGATGTGATATGTTTCTAAACAACAAGTATAGGTCACTTATGATGAAAACTAGGTTTCTTGCAGTAGCTATTGGAATAATATAACCATTGAAGGAGATCTGGATGCAAGCACCTATAAGTGGAACAGTTTTCAGATTTTGGCATTCTAAATGTTTGGAAGTACTTTTTTAGGAGGAGCATTTAACTTTTTTTAGTTTTTCTTTCTCCCACAAGAACCTTGCTTAAGGGTCTCATCATCCACCGAATCTTTGAGGGCACCTATGCTGAAAACCATTGATTGGTTTGAATCAGACGATGAAGATCATTTTTCGTCCCAATTCTCCACATAATGGAACTTGAGATCATGGGTGTACCATCAGACAATCAATTTCTGTTTCCACGTGCACACATCCTAAAAAGTGACCGGAGAATCACGTTTGAGTGTGATGAGTGCGGCGTGTTTCTCTGGACACTTTTTTGAGATGTGTGCCACGTGAAATAAAAAACTGACCGTTTGATGGCATGCCCATAGTCTCAAGATGCATTGGGTGGAAGATTGGAATGAAAAACGATCTCCATCGTCTAATTTAAAGCAGTCAATGGTTTTCAGCATAGGTGCCCTCGAAGATTCTTTGAGCGCAAATAAAGGTACCCTTTAGTTTTCTCTCTTTTTAGCCTCGTAAAGTTGAACATCTAAAGGAACTGGCAATGTGGCTGTCTCAGTTGGGGTGTTGATTTGTCAATAATATTTTCAAGATGATTTTTGGAATAAAAGAAACTTTCCATCTCTGATTGAGACAGAAAAGTTGGATCCAGTTGGAATTGCCATCCCAGTCTCATGCAATGCTGTTGCTAAGACATTGCTATATATATAATTTCATATGATTAAAATGGAGTCAAATAGTTGACCACATGATGATTCTAATTAACTAAGTAATGATGCAAGTCCAGCAATATAGCGGGCTGGAGGAATGTGATACCCACTACCCCATGATGAGATTGAACGTATAGACTACGGTAATGAAATAGCCTCAGTATAACCTAATAGGACTAAATTTTGAACTCCATTCAGTTGGCCATACGGGACTCCTTAGTTTGGTGGTTGCTGATTTCTAGGAAGTCTTTAATAAAATTAGAGCTTCATTTATTAAAAAAAATAAAATTCAAAACCCAGACTTCTTTTTTCAGTGACCAATTTTTTGTTTTTTATCGATTAGTAATAAACTTTATTGAAAAAAGCAATGTACAAGAGATGGCTTAGCGAGGAGGTAGCCCAAAATCGGAGATACAAACAACATATCTCTAAGGCACCCGGAAAGAATCCTCCAGAGATGAAGCTGGCCGTGCAACTGTCTTGGGCAAGCAAGTCTGCCATCTTGTTCACTTCACATATAAAATTTATGAGTCATTCCATTGCTAATTTCTTGAATCCTTTATTCAAATACCAATTACAATTCTTATTGATTTTCTGGCAGCAACGATCACATGTGCCTAAATTTGGCAACTGGGAAAGTGAAGAGAACGTTCCGTATACAGCCTATTTTGAGAAGGCACGCAAGGGTAAAAATGAAGGAGGAAAGCCAATAAACCCCAATGATCCTGAAGAAAATCCTGATGCATTTTCCGAAGAAATAACACCACCAGTTCGTGCTCCCCCATTCAGAACCAGTGACCCAGAGGTCCCACCGCCTGGGGTAGCAGCAGCATCAAGGCTTAAACATGATAGCAGGGAAGATGGAGAGCTCCGGCGACAGACCGATTCTCCACTCCGTCATGATGTTCAGGGACGGAAAGACCAACGATCTAATGATCGTGGATCAAATTCTGGCGATTCCCATCGGAGGGCTAGCAGACAGAGTGGTGGATCTGACCGTAGCATCGAGCAATCACCCCTTCACCCACATTATCAGGCTAGGGTTGCAGGTAGAGGTGGTGGGGTTTCGTCACCCTCGTGGGAGAGAAAGGGTTCATCCGAGGGTAGCCATGGGCAAGCTCCCGCTCCCGCCACCCCTGGAAGGTCCCGGCTTAGACCAACAGGCCGAGGCGACGAAACTGTAAGCTTTTTACTCAGCATTCTGTTTCATATATTTACACGTGCCACCTATCTTGGCAAGTAGTTTCTGCCTTTTATCAGACCAAAATGTGTGGATCACTGCTGAAATTACGGACACCAATGAAAGCTGTGTTGCTCAACAGACAACAGTGAGACTGGGTCTTCTGTCCAATCAAAAGGGCACTCCCAACTAGGGGTGGAAGTTCGGTGTACCGAACTGAGACCAACACGGAAATTCCGGTTTATTCAAAACCCAATCTGAACTGAAATTTGTCGGTTTCAATTTCGGTCGGTTAACTGAACTCTCCATTCCCTGAAACCGAACAAACTCGATTTCGGTCTGGTTCGGTTTTCGTTTTTTGAATTATTATTTTTTTAAAGTTTTTGAAAGAGATTTTTATTTTTTATTTTTTGAGGTTTTCTTTCCCCAGATCGTTTGTTTTTTTTCTATCCCTACTCCCAGCAGAGAAATTGCACAGTTTGTTTTGGGACATCCTATTCGTGTGAAGAAATATAAGGTGGTGCACCCATCTACCTACCTACCTATGTGCTCATCAGTCGAGACCATTTCATCAATTGGTCATCTCTCGGATTGCCCACTTCCCAAAAGTCACCCTTTAAATGTTCTGATCAATAATCATGTGCTATGGTGCATCCAAGAGGTGACCTACCAATTAATGGTCCCAATCAATGAGCCCGTGCAGCAATTCATGGATAAGGGTGGGGTGCCAATGGTGCTCAGCTCCACGCCATTTCCTTGGCAGCATAGTGCAATGGTCGTTTTGATATGTGTCGACTCAGCATGGTATGCGATACTGACAAAACCTCTTGAAAAACCAAAATGGTGGATCCCATCGCTGATGCGAAACTGACAAAACCTGCATCACAGATCACAATATCGGACGATACCGAGACGTATCGGGAAATATTTCTCAGTATCGAAGTCACCTGAGACAAATGTATCGTCTTGGGTATCTCTCGCCTCATGTACTTTGTAGTATGTGTATTGCTGGCACCCGATACGATACCCCATACGCGAGATGATACATCCCAGTACCAGCATCACCATCTTGATCAAGCAAAAGCAATCATTTTTTCAGATTAAGTATGCATCAACAGATTTGCATGCATTTTGCAAAACTTAATTTTAATGAGAAGATGATGTAATTTCTGACGCGGCAGCCAGAGAAAGGTGCAGCTGTTCCTAAATTTGGGGCTTGGGATGAGAGCGACCCTGCATCAGCTGATGGTTACACTCACATCTTTAACAAAGTGAGGGAGGAGAGGCAGGTTGGAACGGCCAAGGTCCCTGTGATGCCTACCGATTCATCTTACCCCAATGGTCAAAAGCAAGCCGGCAATTTCAGATCGTCGGTATGTGGGTCTCTCTCTCTGTTCTGAATCTTTTACCTTCTATGTTTCTTCTAGGTTTAATTTACCTTGTTTTGGCCTGATAACTTCTGAGCTTTTCATTGACCTTGTTTCTTGGGCTTCTAACTTTTCCATTTTGGTTGCTGCTTTGTTTTTTATCCGTCCCATTTTGATTTTCCTTTCCTCTCTTTTTGTGGGCTAGCCCCTGGCTACCCTTTTGTCTTGTATTTGTTTTTGTTTCTAAATGATATTTCTTTGTTACTGACATTTGAAAAAAAATAAAAAAAAATCTGAGCTTTCATCTATTTCCTTTCAGAGTTGTTGCTGTTTTGGATGGAGCAGAAAGTGAGGTTTTTGTTTATGGGAAAAAAAGGTGTGGTGGGATCACACCTGTAAATAGCTCTGAAGGCTGTGTTTATATAAAGTGGACTCTTTTGGAGTGCATTCTTTCTCAACTCTACAGGTGTGCCTTTTGTGAGGGGGGGGGGGACCTTTCAGTAGTCATTTTATGTACCTTTTGTGTACCATTTTGTGTAACCTTTATTATGCCCTTTTTCCTTTTACATTCCTATTACGTCTGATGCTTTGGCAAAAATAGTATCCAAAATGTAGATTCATTTATTCTACAACATATGTTGCTATGACCTTTTGGGTGCTTTTGTATTCTGTATATTTGCCCTTTTTCGATAATTGGATTTTGAGGAACTGCATGTTACTTGTTTTTAAATTAGAATTAATGGGGTGTCTCTAGCATCGTAAGATCAGCTAGATTGTGAAGTCCCGTTTACCTCGTCAAACCTGTAAAACATGAGATTTCCCTGTAAAAAATGAAGTTTGTGAAAGTCAGATTTTGACAGCATTTGGTTGCTAAAAGGCTGTTCATGAGCTCGGTAATCTTGTGATGTCATGAGAGTATCCCTTTGTTTATGTATGCTGAACCTTATTACCAATTTAAGGGAGTGTTATTGACAACACCAGTTAAGGTTCAAGAGAATTCGCTTCTTATCTTTATGCTAATATAAGTAAATTCTTCATAATCATGTTAAAAACAAGCATAATTCGCCTCTTTTATTTTCGAATCTGAATCTATAAATTATATCTAAAAAACACAATAATATACATATCCCCATTTTATCATTTATTCCCGAGCATAGTTGAGTTAACAGCATGGAGTGCGGAGAAGAAAAAATGTTTTAGACATTTTCTCTCCAAAGATGATGAGTAATGAACAGCTATAGTTATTAAGTATTGAATAAAAGAATCTACTAAGAGTTTATTAGGTTACCTATTTAAAAAAGAATGATCCGAGCCAAGTGATTTGAAGAACATGATATAGAGAACTATAGTGTAGAAGATTGAGATGAAAAAAATCAAGTGAGTCAAAGCAGCTAACACCTTTAAAGCTAATGGGTACCCTGTAAATCTCCGACACAAATCACAAGGTAGAAATGTTCTTTCTTCCCATGTATCTTTAGACGTTGGTATTCGAATCACACGACGTACGTACATGATGAAACCATATGCCACGTCCCAAAAGGTGACCCACGAATCAAATCTTTGACCCACGGTCAGGTACCTAATACCAACTCAATTACTACTAATAATCTTTTAAGATTTTCTTTTTAATTTTATAATTAAAAAAAAATGCCTCAAAATGAAAATATCAGAATTTAATGTTTGGAGTTAGAGAAATAGAGGCAACATGCTGTACATATAGCTACACTGTAGCTGTACAGCTGCTTCTTGGGGGGCATAGCTGAAGTCCATTACAAAAAGGTCAACTCCTATGACCTTACCATCATTTAACCCTTAAAAATAGAGCTAGTCTACAGTGGGTGCCCACCCATCATGTGCATTAAAGAAGTCCACACATATGTGTGACTGCATGACATGCACAGAATTCCATGCATTGGAAGCCCGTGCGTCATGTAATCACACAAATGTGTGGGCTGCCGTGTCCACTCGTGATGGGTGGACAGCCATTGTAGACTAACTCTAAAAAATTTAAGCAACCGGAGGGTTAGATCCTCCACTGAGTGATTTTGGGGCCACTTTAGTTTAATATACGAACTACGGTATTTATGACTTGGATTGCTCCAAGCCATCTACCAATGAGCAGGTCCAATCGAGTTGAACCGGATTTCGAGTTCAACCACATCTCCAACCCTTGAAAATAGAAGAATCTTGATTGCACGTCATCCTATAAAAAGTAAAAACCATGAGAGTCACGATTCTCCCATATCCAAGGGTTGCAGATGTGGTTGAAATTGAAATCCGGTTCAACCTGGTTGGACCTGATCATTGCCACTTGCCAATTGTGAGTGTTCAATCTATTGGTGTAGGTCGCATTACTCCTATTTCAAATCATGACCATGAGATTCAAATTGATCTGCAATCTTGCTGGTGCACACAGCATAGCTAAAACTAAATTTTCCTTAAAGCTTTCCCCAACATTACAAAGAGTTTACTTGTACAATAAAAATTACTTTTTCCAAAAAGACCAACCTGATGAATGAGAAATCATATTATACAAGTTCATCTAAGTCGCCGTCTACCTTAGCTTTCTTATCGGTAATGCTCGTCCGAAGAGTTTCTCCAACTCACCTGCTTCCATCTTCAAGTCGCTCAATAACTCCATCTCTTCCTTGCTCAGCCCTCTGAGAAAGGTCTCTTCGTCATTTTTAAGCTCCTTGAATCCCGCCATCACCCTCTCAAGCAATGACCGTTCGGTCTTCTCCACCTTCTCAACCTCCTCTTCTACCTCTCTTATGATCACCTTTTCTCCTTCCTCTACTGTCTTCTCCAATCTCTCTACTAGCGGAGGTTCTGGCCCACAAGTGTTGTCTGTCCTGATGAACTTGCTAAAGTCTCGGCCTACACTTTTTGCCGCCGATTCTAGTTTCGGAACTATACTTTCAGGCAAAACCGGGCTTCTCGTGTAAATGACAGCACCACCATATCCATCCCATGCATCATTCCTACCTTTATAGTACACAAATATGTAATCGTCGGCTTTGTTTTCTATGCTAGATGACAGAATGTACCTGTAGTGGAATAAGGTTTAATAAAGGAATCAAGCTGAAAATGTGCACGCTTTGAACATAGGGTAAGTTGGACAACCAATTATGCCTACGAGATGAACCTCATGGTGAAAAAAGGGTAGGTCGTTGGAGTATTTTAGCTGAAAAATGTGCACGCTTCGAACATAGGGTAAGTTGGACAACCAATTATGCCTACGAGATGAACCTCATGATGAAAAAAGGGTAGGTCGTTGGAGTGTTTTAGCTATTTCATGTAACACGGTGAAATGATTCAAATACCCGGTTGACCAAATTGTTCTCAAGATTTGGTTCATCCTCTAAAAGCTATAGCTATCAGTGTCATAACCACAGTGACAAATTCAGAGTTCAAGAATAAGTCAGCAATGGAAAAATCCAAAAAGGATAAAGCAAACATTAGCAAAGTCGGAAAAGATCGGAAAATTTGAAAAACATAAAAAATAAAATAAATAAATTATGAAGAACAAGGAAAATGTAGGTATTCATATGTTAAATGTTTTATAAGGAAAACTATGAATATATATTTCATATGTTTCTTCTCTTCACACACTATGCAATTAGAAGAGACAAGAGGGAAAGACACGATGAGGGATAGGTTTTAATGCTTTAATACATTTTTTTCTAGCTTAAACCGAGTGACGGCTATATGAACAAGTCGCAATTTCCGGCCTCTTAGAGCACCCAACCAAGTCCTCGCATACGTGCAGCACTCGCACATCACACGTTCTAGTCAGTAGGGATAAATCCTTGCGAGTGGCCGACAGGTTGCAATTTATTCTCGATCAAATTGCGATTTTGGTAACCGATCAAAAAAAATAAAATTGCAATTTTGGTGAATAAATCACAATTAAAATGCGACTTTTTCAAAAAATCGGAGACTTCCACTAAACTCAGATAAATATTTATGGACAATAGACAGCACAGGAAGAGAGATACCAATCATCTTGATAGTGCAGGTACTCGTTGTCGTGATTGTAAAGTATCCCAGGTTGTGACGGATCCTGCACAAATCTCTGCACAGTGGACCGAGTGAAAAACCCGCCATCCGGAGTCCGTATCCGCCACGATATATTCCCCATGAGTTTTCCGGACTCCACACGAAACTCGTGCAACTGACAATCAAAAGCATCAAAAGTAGGATTCAAGCCACTTGATATATACCATTTCCCACTAAAATCCGCAATATTGAAGGTTTTAACAAGTGACGATGGATCCGGGACAGGGAACTCGCCGATATCAGATTTCTGCGGAACACATTTCTTCCGTGAGACTGCACACTCATTGAACTCATCGACCACGCTATTCTCGAACAGATCCCCACATTTAATCTGCAAGAATAGGAGGACTAAGAAATTGATTAAATCACATTTATTTGTTTTAATTATTAGAAAGCGGTGTTATGATGAATTATGTATAAAAAAGCGACAGTCCAACCAACCTGACACTCGGTCTCATCGGGTCGGTTGTTACATGTTTGGAGACATGCAACGTTAGCGGCACAAGATGGGTTAGCGATGCATTTAGCCAATTCCACCCTGAAGAGAAATAAATAGACCATTATAACTCTAACATGAGAAGAAAATCATCAATTGTGGTTAAAAGGATTAATGGGGAAAGTGTTGGAGATTATATGCTATATATGGTGTGCTGAAAATAAAATGTGGTGCGTTAATGTTATGAGTGTCTAGTTATTTTGGGGATTAGTCTCATATCGAGTAGACTTATAATTGGTATCTATGTTTCACCCTATATAAAGGCTTATCAGTTGTAACTCAAATTAACTTGATAGTAAAAATGTAGTCTTTATAAAGCTCTTTATGTCGTCCTTCTTCTCTCTCTTTCCCTCTCTTCTTCCTATGGTAAATCCTAACTAGGGTATTTCAATTTAGTTTATTTTAGTACTTAAGATATCAAGTTGGTATCAGAGCGGGTAGATCCCGTGGTTTTTTTGTTTTTTTTGTCAAGTTTCCGATTGATATGCTCTGCACATCGCCGCTTTGTCAGATCTTTGTGCATCGAAAATCAGGAACATTTGTGCTGTCTTATTGATGTTCGACTTATTTCCATTTCCTTCCTCTTTCTTTCTTTCTTCAACCGTGCCTGTAGCAACATTTGTGGGGAGTCCCTTTCTTTTTTCTTTTTCCTTTTTTCATCATTGTTGCAGGCTTGCAGCTGCTCCAAGCCTTCAACTGTCAATGGAAGATGCATCTTCCTTATTTTCAACAATGCATCCTCGAATTGCTGAATTTTTTTTCCATCAGCTGTTGGAGATAATGTCTCATGCATGGTGTAATAAAAGTAGTAAGTGGTTGCATCTTCCCTATTCTCAACAATGCATCCTTGAATTGCTGAATTTTTTTTCCATCAGCTGTTGGAGATAATGTCTCATGCATGGTGTAATAAAAGGAGTAAGTGGTATGTTATTAAGAGTGTCTAGTTATGTCGTGGGCTTAGTCCCACATTGAGTAAATTAATAATTGGTGTCTATGTTGCATAGTATAGAAAAGGCTTATCACCTATAACTCAATTAACTTGATAGTAAAAATATATGGTCTTTAAAACTCTTTATGTCCAAACAAGGAAAGAAATAAATGATAGGCTAGAATTACGGAGAAAAGCCTTAGTCAAGAGATTTGAAAATTAGCTGAACAGAAATAGAATATGTGGAGTGCAAATTCATTGAACATGATAGCCTAGACGAAGATCTAGTTAAATAGAAAATTATGTAATGCGACATTATTATAGATTTCGCTATTTGGGCTCTAATCTACAATCAAATGGTGGAGTTGAAGGACATCTCAAATAGGATTAACGCAGGTTGGATGAAATATAGACAAGCAAGGAGAGTATTGTGCGACCCAAGAGCTCCACTTAGATTGAAGGGACGAAGCTTGCCATATATATGGAGCAAAATGTTGGCATATGAAAAAACGACTAGAAGATAGAGTACATGTGACTGAGATGTGTATGTTAATATATATGTGTGGAGTAAAAGAAAGGACAAAATTCAAAATGAGTAGATAAAAGGAAATTTGAGAGTGACACCTATAAAGGAAAAATTTATGGAATATCGCTTACGATTGTTTGAACATGTCTCGGAGGCCAAAAACAGACCTTGTACAAAGGGTTGGGAAGCTAAGAGAACAAAGAAGTAGGAGAAGTGGACCAATGAAGACCTGGAGGGAAGCAATAAGAAGGGACATGTTGGATTGCAAAATTACAGAGAGGATCGAGTACAGAAATAGGAGTCACGAAGCTGACCCCAAATAGATGAGATAAGATTGTGATGATGATGATGTCGATGATGATGTCCCTCCTCTCTGTTTCCCTTTGTTCTTCTTCCTCACTTCTTCCTTAAATAAACCATAATAAGGGTGTTTGATTTAGTTTATTTTAGTTTTAGATGTCAAGTGCAACAGTAACATCAGAAGATATGTCAAACTTATGAAACACCTTTTTAGCCGCTAAATCTCACCAAAACATGGATTTTCAAAATCCTGATATTTTAAGATCAACTTTTAACAGGTTTCGATGGTGGTCAAAGGTGCTTCATAACTTGATAGCCTTTCCCGTTAACTCTAAAACGAGAAGAAAAATCATCAAGTGTAAAAGGATCAATGGGCATCACCAGCATTATAAGATTATGAAACTTACAAAACACCTTTTAGCCACTAGCTGGTGAAAACATAGATTTTAGGGACCCTAACATTGTAGGAATCAAATTTTGATAGGATTATATTCAAGGGTGGTAAAAGATGCTTCATAAACTTAAAAGGCTTATATGCTGTTTAGGAGAGTCAAATCTTATTGTAAAATGAAACAAAGCTAGATGTTGGAAAAAGGTTGTACAAATTTCATGAGGACATAATGTAAGATATGATGGTTACTAGGCAGGATTCCTAGCTACACGTATATGCTTGGGTACCATACATATATAAACACACAGCATACAGCTAAGAATCTTATCTTCAATGCTGTGAAGTATGTACCAAAATGAATAATATTATCCCATCTATTTGGGATGGGCTTTGATGAGTTGTAAACCTGTATTCTACTCCTAGTATCTGTATCTGTATCTGTATCTGGGGATCCTAGCTTATGGAGTCCAAAATACTAGACAGAAAGGTAGAGGCCCTAACAATAGCACCCATTGATGGGATCACATATTTGGATTCCAGTAATACTTCTCTAAAGCAATCAATCAAAAACTAAATTAAAAATTCATTAAAGTAAAATCCTACATTCCTTTCAGTTCTAGTTTCAGATTCCATCACTATTTCTATTATACAAAACCCTCTTGCTTGTTTTCAAAACGAAGTGCAATTGCAGGTGCTGTATTTTTGTGGGCGATGATATTTTAACTTTTTAAAATCTAGGAAAATACTGCCAGTATTTTCCGGTATATATGGGTATCGGCCATACCCAGAACCTACTGGTACCCGTTAATACCACCTGACAGTTATTTATTTTTTAAAACCACCCTGCTTTTTAGTTAATACCGGCAGGTATTTTCAAATACCTGCGGTATATTCTGGTACATACCAGTACCAGCCAAGCCCGGTATGGTACTGACATAAGAGATTTTAAATGTAGGCAACAAGACACCTTACAAACAAAATTAAATGCAAAGCTACAGGTAACTCTTTAAGTTAAGCAGACAGTTTCCAGGAGACACAAGAAAGCTCAACGGCCTGAAACTGAAGTAAACAAATGAAACATAGGAAGGCCTGAAACTGAAGAAACAAATGAAACATAAGAAGCTCTAAAAACCAATCAGAGTCCCTAAAGTTATATATGTTGGATACCTGTCAATTCATGAATGAAATGAAAATAAAAGTACATATCATTCACATGGATATAGTTTTCAGGCCATTTGGAGGAAGCGGGAATTGGGTATGCAGGTGAGCACCCCTTAAGCCATGCTGATGATAAGGTTGACCTTCACGTCCTACATGTTAGGATATAAGGTTCACGATGTTACGGTCACAGGCATGGTATCAAAATTCGGGCGATACCGATACGTATGGGTTTTGTCGAGAACCGATACCACCCTGATACAGGTATCAGGATGATATCAGTATTGATATTGGGCGATACTGACCGATACAAACCTTCTTTTCTATTTTAATTTTATTTTCAACAAAAAAAAATCCACCACCACAGTATCGGTGATACCGTATTGGTCCAAGATGGACCGATACCAATACCTTGGACTCAGGTTTGATTCCATCCCATCCATAAAAAAAGAACACAAGTTGGATAAACTTCTTTTTGGGCGTTTTCTAGGATCGGGCAATGGTCAGGTCCAATCAGGTTTAACCGGATTTCAAGTTCAACCACATCTGCAGCCCTTGGAAATAGGAGAATCTTGACTGCACGTCATCCTATCAAAAGCGAAAACCATGAAAGTCAAGATTCTCCGATATTCAAGGGCTGTAGATGTGGTTGAACTCGAAATCCAGTTCAACCTGGTTGGACCTGACCATTGCTCTTCTAGGATCTTCGGAGTAGCTTATAAGCAACAAATGCAATTCATCAACAAGTTACACTAAATTTCACTGAGAACAACGTAACTGAGAGAAGCTTTTTCAACGTTTCAAGCATTTTGTGACATAAAAACAATGCAGCTATATTAAAATGTCGTACCTGCACTCCTTCAATAAACAGGCACACGTCTTGAGTGCATCAACTGCGTCAGCCGATGAAACACCAAAAAATGTGCATGCTAGCAAACCCGCTACAGCCATAACCTGCACTTGCCTCCACTGCTTTCCAACATTCCAAAGCATTGCTGCCGTAAACTCTACTCGGTTTTCTACCTGCAAAACCTACAAAATTCTCAATGTTATTATGAGCGAGTAGCTTCACATTGACATATGTGAATATGTTTTCAAAGCTGGCTACTACCTCGGAATCATTCAAACTGCTTTCATCAGCACTCTTCACACTGATCTTTCCTTTCCTGCTTGATATGAGGTCTTTTGCTTTACACTCTAATTGGAAACAATTTCTCGGAAATTTTCTGCATAGGGCTATCCTCGAGGCTCCGCTACCAGACCAGAGTGTAACCTGACGATTTAAGGCGGCACCTCTGAGCTTTTTTTTGCTGTTTTTGGACAGTGATTCAATACAGGTGGCAGTAATTTCGTCACGGGCGAAACGGGTCGGAGGTGCAGCAGATGCCATATTAAAATTAATGCAACCTACGAGTAATACTAAGTTATTAGAGTCAATTGGACCTGCACAATCTCAATCTAATAAACCTCAAGGGGTTTGGCATGATGGCCACGTGTTTGCCTCAGGAAGTGGGAGACCAGATTTCGAATCCACACCTTGAGCCCACCCTAGGGATTTATAGCCAGTGCGGCATGTGCTAACTTAGCGTGAGCACATCCCCCTGGATTAGTCAGGCACTCTCCGAGGCACGGACCAGGTTATAAAACAAAACCAAAAAAAGGACTTCCGATGCTAACTGAAATCATTGATTCCAAACACTTGGGTCAAAATGGCAATCTAGCCTTTGAAAATATGAGATAGGGAGATGGGCCTACTCCTACAATACGGATTGGAGATGCAGTCAAGGGCATAGCCACATATAGCAGAGTGCGGGCTCAAGCCCCCATTGTATTATTTTATTTTTAAGCATGTATAGAATATGCTTCTTATACAGCCTTGTTCTGTGTATAAACCCCAAAATCTACCCTGTATAATCCCTCAAATCTGAGATAAAATAATAATTAACATTTGTTAACCATCGCTAGCCCCCACCATAAGAAAATCCTGGCTACGCCATTGGATGCAGTAGATGTCATACTAAAATTAATTTGATTCCAAATGCAACCCACGACAATGAGAAATACTAAGTTGTTAGCATCGATCAGACCTACCCAAACGAAGTTCTGACATCCAAAACAAATTGAAATAGTTGCTTCCAAACAGATGGTGAAAATGGCAATCGTGGTTCAGCAATATGAAATAGGGAGATGGGTCTACTCCTACATTATGTGTTGGAGATGCAGTGGATGCCATATTAAAATTTTGATTCCAAATGCAACATAGGTGAAATACTAAATTGTTAGTGTGGATTACACCTACACAATTTCAGTCTTGACTCCAAAAACTAATCAAATCTTCGCTCCCAAACAATTGGGTCAAATTGCAATCCAGGTTTTGGAAATACCTGAATAGGGAGATGGGTCCACTCGTACATTGTCTATGTTATGATTCAATAAAAACTTCTCAACTTATTAGAATCTGTAGGAAAAATTTCCTTGATTTTTCAACTTCGATGACATGGTAATGGTAATACTTAATAGTTCTTTTCATTGGTATACCACTAGATTTCAAATAAAATCCAATTCCAATCGAATTTCAATTGAATGTGCACTATCCTAAAACAAGCGCGAAATTGGGAATTCGGGATTCCGTCTCAATTGTTATCTCCGAATTTTTTGCGTGATCAAAATCATTATATTTTTTAAAAAATATTTAAAAAAAATATAGAATGATTCTCATAATATCATATGAATACATGTAAAATGCATGTGAAATTTTTTTTTAAAATACTCTGCAATTATCATACTAAGCAATCTCAGAATCCTACTGTAAAAAGAAACCCAAAAGCCGCATTGGTCTTTTACACTAAGCAGATATATTCAGGGTTTTGATAAGCAAACCTTATTGAGCTGGCGAAAGATGGAGTGGCTCGAATTAGTAGAGAGGATATTTTTCATGGCGAGAGTTGCAGAGAAGAAAAGAGAGGGAAAAAGAGATTGGATTGTGAGGAAGATTGTGTGGAAAGGGAAGGCAGGGAACTCGATAAGATTTCGTGTGGAGAGAAGGCTTGAAGCGTTGTCAAACGGTCAGGAGTGCGTACCATGTACTCCTGCGTATTTTAACAGGAGCGTTTTAAGTTTTTAAGAGCGGTGCACAGTGCACGCCCATTTGTTTGTCTTTTAAAAGATCTACACCATTATAACAGGTGATTAATTTTACACCCTTAAAAGAATACTCCAGTGTTATGTCACATGAAAAATTTCTGTTATCAATCTAAACAGTCTAATCCAGAATCTTTAATATTAGTGAATAATAAAATGCACAGATTTAAACATATCATGTTAGCTATTCATAAGATCATCACATTAATTGGATCTCACATACAAGATCGATGACTAGTACACTTTCAATGGTGTACTATCTTAACATTTATAAAAATTAACATCTAAACTTGATATTATGTAGGCATCTCAAAACGATATCACACATCCTTTTCATCTCGCTGAGGCTTGGGACACGAGATGTATCTTTGAGATGTCGAGCTAAATTTAAAACCATGCGTATAAGTGACCAGAGATTAGCCCCATGGGTAATGCTTGGGTCAATCTCGAAACGGGATCCTTGAAAATAGTGTTGTCAAAGAGTCCAACCAACTCGAAGGCTGAACTCTGCTCAGCTTGAAAAGTAGAGCTTTTAGCATCTTCAGTTCGGTCTGACCGGGCTTAAACTTGAGGGACTTTTTTATAAGACAACAATTAGACTTATTATATTATATATCATGAAAAGTGATATAAATACAATTAAAAAAGAGTACATAAATAATATTTGAGATAAATAATATTTGAGAGTGACACTTTTGAAGGAAAAAAAGAAAGCTTAGCGCTAATAGAGAACTAACAGAGAAATAGGACTACTAAAGCCAACCTTCCATAAATGAGATAAAGCCACGATGATGACGACGACTTGACCTGGAAGTCTTTTAGCCACATATCTTTGAGAGCCCTATTTAGAAGTTAAATTTTGACTAAAGGGTTGCTTTTAGGTACCCGATTTAGCACCAACTTTGTGAATGGTCAAAAGTATATTTTCACGAATTTGTGTGTTCATAAATCGATGTGAGCATTTTCAGTTATCCTGTTTGGTGTGCTCCAACTTCTGGCTTCCAATTGAATTAGATTCTTACAAAATCTATAATGGTTTTGGCCACTTTCAGCTTTTGCCCATTTTCATCGTTATTTGGTGTTTGCGAGGAGCTGTTTTTAAGTGAAATAGGCAGGTAGCTGTTTTAAGTGAAATAGGAGCAGGAAAATGTGTATGATGGTTCTGCTGCCCATGGGTCAAAATATCGTCCGATATCAATATGTATCGATTATGGACATCCCCGATACAGTATATTCAAGGTACCGTATCGGTGCCTCTCATACAAAACTGAAAATTCCGGACGATCCATTAGAGTGTATCATCCGGAACCGATATATATCGGTTTTGAGGCTGAACGATACGTATCGTTTTTTCGAATTTTTAATCCATGATGTTGCCTCTCACTGTCAGAAGCTATAAGCAAGTCTTTAAGAGACACACCAAACAGGGCCAATTGATCAAAGCAAAAGTGGCACTTCCTCGATTGGTGGTAAATGCCAATTGATAAAATTAGGGCTGTCAAGTGGTCGGGTTGGGTCCAGGTAAATGCCCGACCCAATGAAAACCCTCTATTTCCATGATTTTACATACTGAAACCTTGACATTCTCCTAGTTAAGTTGAACTTCCAAAAAATAGATGTTTAGATTGGGTCACTGGCGTAACCACATAGAAGGGTGTGAGGGATTCAAGCCCCCATTTAACTCTAGAGTTTCTATTAAGTATGGTTCTTATACAACCTTTATTTGTATGTAAGGCCCCAAATCTATAATATAGAAGCCCCCAAATCGACTCAAGCTCTAATTTAACTATAGAGTTTCTATTAAGTATGATTCTTATACAACCTTTGTTTGTATATAAGTCATTAAGCTCCCAAATCTATAATGTAGAAGCCTCCGATGATAAAATAATTACTAACATTATATTTATCATTTGTAACCCCTATAGACAAAATTTCCTGACTATGCCCCTGGGTTGGGTAGTCCATAAAACCATTGATTGACCAGATTCATATGTAAAAATGGTTGCAGAAACTATATATGTCCTGTGATTTAGAGGATAGTGGTCCTTAAGATACAGGGCTAAAACAACTTCTGCGTACCAAATTACTTTCTAGATATTATCCCTTGGAAAGCTATTGCAAATTGTAAGTAACATGTACAACTCGTAAAACTGCTATTAACTGTTCATCAAAATATTTGGATTCCTTCTCACTCCGAGTGTAACTTTGGTTGCGTGTGGTTTAACTCTTTGCTAGCCCCTGTCATAACAGAATTTACCTGCTTTAGTAGGTTTTCATCTTCTTTGTTAACATCCTGCTACCTGTTTTACCATGTATCCCTTCTCTTTGATAATTCATCGCATAACAAGATTTTATGTAAGATTTACTTGTTCACCAGTTCTATCCTCCTCTCTACTCACTCCTTGTTAGAGCAGATTTTATTTGCTCTGGTAGGGAGTTAGTAGAGAGAAGAGAGGTTGCTATTATAACAGGTAAACCCTCTTTTGCAGGGAGTTAAAAAAGAGAATGAGAACCAATTAAAGCACCTGAACTCTGTTGTGGTAGGGACTAACAAAGAGTTATGCCATACGCATATCTGATCAATTGATGTTAAGGAAACTTATGGGACATATTATCCTTACAACTGTAGAATTCCATGGGTTTAACTTGACCTCACAAAACTGGCTTGTAAGGTGAAGTTTGTAGGGCGCCACATATACAGCCTACACTTTGTCTACCTAAAATCTTTCCTTCATATAACACTTTCTTATAATATATGACTAAAATGATTGCTTGCATTTTGGTATAAAGCTGACAAGTTCCATGACTTTGATAACAGGCTATTGCAGGGATAAAACCAACTTATGTAGGCTTCAATCTTAAAATTACTCCCAGAAATTTGGGTTGCTTGACTTGTGGGATAGTAGAGATCAATCGTAGACCCTTCACGGAAGAGGGATGAATTCATGTGAACAAGTTTAGTTTTCTGCCTCTTGAGAGTCACCAATGTGTCTTTAATTAAGGGATTTTGAATTTTAAGAGATTCATGCTAGACATTAATGCTGACTCAAGAATTATTTAGACAGATATACCCTTCTTTTATTTTACCAATTTTTGCCAATCATCCCTTGATACTTTTATAATTTTTTTAGTTTTTCACTTTTCTCCGATTATTACTTTCAATGTTTTAAAAACCGAACTAGAGCCGAATAGGAGAAGGCACTGGTCGGTCGGACCAGCTCAAACCGGATTGGACGGGATCGATTCAACAATTATATGCATATAGAATATTAAGAATAATAAATAATATAAAACTATATATAATAATAATAATAATAATAATAATTTAAATATTACTTAATATTTATCACTTTAAAACATAAGTTAAATTTAATATCATAATAAAAAAGTTATATAAAAAAGAAATTCAAGAACTTATATCTCTTTATCACCAAGAAAAAAGTTTTATGGCTTTTTCCTAGGTAATGTTAGTCCGAAAGTGTTAGTGGTTTAAGTTTTTGAAATATCTTCTAAAAGTTTTCTAATTAAGTTAGAAGTTTATCCTCTTAGTATATTGCCTCATATTAGGCTTGAACCTTGCTGAATACAAAATCGGGTCGGGCCTAGCGTGAGGCCTTTCGCGCTCGGGCTTTTTGTATAAATCCAAACTTGACCCAAGTTGGGTTCAAGTCAGATGGATTCAGACCAGCTTGGCCTTTTTCCTTAATATAATCTCACTTGTTTGTATTAGGATAGTCCTATATCGGTTGTGGGCTGGAGACCTTGGGTAATATATAATCTGGGCAAATCTCACCTTACAAGCCGATTTTGTGAGGTTGAGTTAGACCCATGGATTTCTATCATGGTATTAGAGCATATATTTCTCCGTTCCATATATATATATATATATTTCTCCGCTCCATGTCACCCAGTTTAATTGTCTTGGCCCCAATACGCCGGGGCATATTAGAATAGTGCCACTTCAGTTGTGGGCTAGAAACCTTGGGTAATAGATAATCTGGGCAAGCCTCAAATAACACTCAACACATTGAGTTGTTGTTTTGTTAACTGCTTTTTAGATGTAGAGCTTCAGGAAAGCTGTAGGCACAAATAAAGGTTCCCATTTCCTTTAAAAAAAAAATTAATAAATAAATAAAGGTACCCATTTAATTTTGGGGGGCTGCCTCCCCAAACTTTTATCCTCCACACAAAGACAATATTAAGTGGTGTAGGGATATCAAAAGTTGCTGTGCAGTTAGAAAAAGTTTAGTTATTTAAACAAAACAAAATAAATTTAAAAAAAATTTGTGCACCCAAACGCCGGCTATGATCACTCCTTAATTAGCCACAGCAAAATAAAATTTATTATTAATTTTTTTATTAATTGATGTGCAGGTGGCAAAAGTTGATAAACGATTAAAATAGAGGGCCAAAAGAAAAAATTGCTTTGTGTAGCAGTCCCCCCCTCTCTTTCTAGTAGCATTATCCCGGGAAGCCTCGACCACAATGCTCAATATAGCGGCATTTTAGTAAATAAATGATGAGCAAAAGTGTTATTTTTTTATTATTGCAAACTTATAATTACAAGTTTGCGATAGCAAATTTGTAATTATAAAAAGTAAATTACAAGTTTGTCATGGAAGAAGCATAAAGGACACTTTGTCAACCATTTATTTATTAAAACACCCGTACATGAGGGCATTTCGGTCTAGGGACAATGCTAACCTCGCAATTCTGAGAGTGAGAATAGCATTCGCCTTATATGATTATGGGATAATGGTTCCTTACCGATATTTAAACTCCAAAATAGAGTTTAAATGATTTTATATCATTAAAGTTAAACTTTTAATCCCAAAACATTTAAGTGTGATTATCATTATGCCATGTGGTGAATATTTGTGACATTGTTTAAGTGACAGCCTATCATTCGAACATGTCTCAGTCCAAAGAAATGTTTATAAGTGGATGTGAACCATCCGATTGATGAAATTTTATACAACTATTAAGATTGAAAACAACAGTTGATATTAAAGTACATAGGTTGGGTGATATAAATGTCCCTAAGACACTGTTTTTGGGCCTGTTGCACTTCAATTCATGATCTATTAGTTTGATGCTATGGATTACTCCATCTTAAATCATTGATGGTGTAAGACCATTTAAACACCATTTTAGTATTTAAATGACGGGCCCTATAATTATAGGGCATTTTGCATTTAGCTCCCCGAGTTATCATGAAATTGCAATTTACCCTCCGGCTTATACCTATTTATTTTCCGCCCCTTTGACTGACGTTCTTAGTGTAAATAACCCCTTGGGGTTAGTAGACTGTCGTTGACCGCAGATACCAACAGAAGAATATAAAGTCATTTTACCCCGTACTAACTTCAAAAAACTACAAATATAGCCACTGCCCTCTTTATCTTCAATCTCATCTTGCTACCATCATCTTCAACCTCTATGGCTTGTATATTTCACCAAATTCCAAAAACCTACTTTATATATTAGCATTTCCCATTATATTAACTTTAGCAGCTGCCATTTGACAGGTCAAAAGGCAGCTACTTCTTCGTACAAATCATAGATATACTCGAGCAAGGGGATCATTTTTTTTTTTTTGATAACTTGGGTATCCGGGCCTCTTAGAGCACCCACCTAATCTCAGGACTACATGCGCACCTCAAATTCAGCACATGTTAGGTCAACACAGGATATAAATTCCTAGGATGGCCTCAAGGGAGAAGGGATTTGAACTTAGGTCTCCTGCTTTTGAAAGCAGCTCATCTAATTCTTTGAGGTTGAGCAAGGGGATCGTTATCCTTATTAGCCACAGTTGGTGGAGGGAGAGATTGGCCCAACCACTGCCGCCAGGCGCCAGTGCCCTAAGTCGGAAGCCTAATAAATTTTTATTTAAAAAAGAAAGCATCAGTTACGTTTTTTCCCCTCTTTTGGTTTTTGTCTATTTTATTCACTTCTCAAACTCTTCAATTAAATTATAATTATAATTATAATCTTATTATTAAGAAAGTTAGCAGCCGCCTTTTGAAAGATCAAATGCAGTTGCTTTAGACAACTTAGAGCTTATACTCTAACGAGTTATCATTATCCTCATTTATTAAATTTATTGTTGTTTTTGGAAGATTAATAAAATGGTAGCTATGTTTTTACCATCTAATCTCTCAGGGCACCGCAGTAGAAAATCATTGGCTGCTTTAAATTGGATGATAGAGATTATTCTTTAGGGATAATTAGAGAAACATGCCTCAAAAACAAACTTTTTAATTAAAAAAGATCCAACTTCAAACATTTTAGAAAAATGATGCTTTTACGGATTTTGGAACTTCAGAAAACTGTGAAAACACTGTTTTTCTAAAAAGTTTGTTTTTAGGCATTGTTTTCTAAAGTGCCCTATCTTTATCTTAATCTTGGACAAGATGGATTTTGACGTCATTGATATATATTATTAGATGATCAATTTTTTATGATGACTAAAATTATTTTAGGTAAGAAAATATTAAATGTTGTTAGTGCTTATGCATCTCAAATTAAACTGCACGTAAAATTAGAATTTTTACAATCCATAGATAAATTGGTAGAAGACATACCCAATAGCGAAAGCATGTGAATTAGAGGTGAGTGAGGTAGTGACTTTCTTTTTTTTATTTCTTTACTAAAAGAAGGAAGTTATTACTTGGGCATACAAAATTGGCCTAATCACATAATTAAAAAGAAAGGCTTGCTGATTGGGAGACTTGTGATATTTTTAAATACCATCTAAGCTGTCTAATTTGAAGGCTATGAACTAAAGATCTTCGGTATAAAAATTGACATGAAATGTGATCTCTATCATAATATTTAACACAATTAAGTATTAAATCAAATGATGACATTTGACTCTCTTGAATCATATGTTAGAGATCGTGTTTAGTGTCAATCTTTGGAACCAAAACTTAAATCAAGGCCTTTAAATCAGATGGCTTAAATGGTGTTTGCATATGACACAAGTCTCCAAAATATCAAGTATTTTTGTGTGTGCAAGTAATGGCGCTTTAAAAGAATTAGTGGCTTTTGTAGATGTATTTTGATATGTAACATTTGGGATTCTCTTAGAAGGCAAAGAGCAGCTCTCTGCTCTAACACATAGCACTTTAATACGAGATTGTTTTGGGTTGTAAGCGCTCTTAGCGCTTTTAGAGAGTAAAAGAGCTGAAATTTAGTCTTCTTTAAAAGAGGAATCTAAAACTTGTTCTTTTAAGTGGGCTGCTTTTTGCCTCCAAAGAGCAATCCCAAACACAACCTATGTTAATGAGATGGAGCTACTAATAGAGTCCGGATCGCATGATCAACCATTTGTGCCCCGTAAAACACCATCTAAGCTGTCTGATTTGAAAACTAGGGTGTAAAAATCTTTAGAGGCTAAAAATTAGCGCGAAAAATTATCTCTATCATCAGACTTGTGAGAATCAACCATTGAATCAAATGATGCCTTTGACTATATTAAACCACATGATAGAGATGGCATTTTGGTGCCAATCTTTGACCTCCAAGATCATTCTATCATGATCTTCAATTCGCTTAGATTCTCTAACAGATCCCATGTGCTACGGTACAAATTTTGTGTGAAAATTTTAGCTTCCAAACCATTCAATTTTCACGCGGATGTCATGTTCATTCACGTGACATCCAATGAGCATTTAGATTAACTGTTGCGTGAGTCCAAGGTACATCTGTCCGAACTATAAAGCACCAAATTAATGGCCCTCTGTTGTAAATTTCACCAAGAGATGTGGAAGTTGGAACAACTTCAACTCTTCAATTAAAGGTGCAAGTTTTGACCGAAAACACGAACCCAACTTGAAAACCAAGCCAGCCCCGGTCCGAATTGACATGAAAGTCGATTCTGGTTTGGTTTTGAGTGATAGTAATCGAAACCGAAAAAATTTAGAAAAACAAAAAAGAATTAGGTCAAAAAATAAAATTAAAAATTAAAAACTGAACCTAGAAAACCAAAATTTTGGAGTTTCAATTCTAAACAAATAAAAAATAAATGAAAACCGAACCGATTCGTTTCAATTCCCACTTAATTGAACAACTCTGATATCATGATAATCTTTGCATACAACTTAGGGCTCAGGATGTTAAAAGGGGAGAAATTCAACGGGCCTAACTCAATCTCACAAAATCAGCTTGTAAGGTGAGAAGTGTCTAGATTATATATAGCCCAAGACCTTTAAGCTCCCAGGCAATGTGAGACTATTCTAACAATTCGTACATCCCTATCTTTTGAATTATAAGTTTTTTTTTTTTTTTTTTTTTAAATTTATTTATTGTTGCTTTTGAAAGGGTTTGATCCTTGAACCTCTTACTTAACTTAAAAATCAACAACCACTAGCCTTTAACCAGAGGATATTTTTGGAAAGACAAAGAAGAGGTGGCGCCATATCTTAGGTTGGTTCTGGCTTGAATCTCTACACTTGGCATTAGTGAAGCCGTCATATTGCCATGTCTGTTAAAGCAGCCAAAATTGATCAATAAACAAAGGGATTCGTGGCATGCATTGCAAAGTGGTCCAAAAAACACGACAGCGAGCTTTTAAAATCAGTTTTTTAAAGTTTTCATGTGAGGCTATCTTTGGGTTAGTGACGGGTGAGGTGACACATGAAGAGAATGTTTTATTAAAGACTGAAGATGCCTTAGTCTTGTTTCACATGAAATAGAGTGTTTTATTAAAGAACGATGCCTTAGTCTAGCTTGTTTCACAATGTAGGTTTCCTAAGCTCTAAAAGTTTGTTGCATCTTTTACTACGTTCTCTCGGGCAGTGTCTTGCATCGACCTTTGGGAGAGTAGAAAGAATAGGCCTTTGTAATTGTAAAGACGTGGGGAGAAAAAGAAAGATTGGAAGAAAATAAAAGGAAGGCTGCTTTTTAAAATAGAAAAAATAGGCCTCTTTAAAAGAGCATGATACTCTTTTAAAGAGATATTTTTCATGTTTCAAACAACATCCTTCCCTTTTTATTTTCCTTCAATCCTTTTCTCTCCCTATATTCATTTGCAACAATAAAGAGCAATAATTGCCCTTTTCTACTCTTCCAAAGAGCAATGCCAATGCAGCCTTGGATATGTAATAAAGTGGTTTGTACTACACAAAGCTCCTACTTTTTACGGGTTCAAGAGAGGTAGACTTACCCTCATTTTAAAGAGGCTGATTCTCAGGTTTAAACTTGCGACAGATCTCGTCATAGAGATATAGGGCTGCATTTGGCATAGCTCTATGTCAACTCTCTGTTAGAACTAGGTATACTTACTTTAGTAGGCTTCATTTTCCTTGCTAACTCCCTGCAAAGCAGGATTTACCTGCTCTAGCAGTTACCTCTATGCTCTCTGCTAACCTCCTGTCAGATCAAATAAAATTTGTTCTAACAAGAAGTGAGCATAGAGCAGTAGAGAACGGCTGAAACAAGTAAATCTTACTTTAGACGGAATTAGCAAGGAGAAAGAGGACCTACTAAAACAAGTAACATGAATTTAGCAATGAGAAAGGAAACCTATTAAAGTAAATAAATCTTGCTCTCTGCTCCTTGCTAACTCCCTGCAAAACAAGATTTACCTGCTCTAGCAGTTACCTCTCTGTTAACCTCTTGCCAGACCATATAAAAATTGTTCTAACAAGGAGTGAGCAGCGAGCAATGCCTTGTGAGCAGAGAACAGTGGAAGACTGTTGGAACAAGTAAATCCTACTCAAGGGAGTTAGCAAGGAGAAAGAGGACCTACTAAAACAAGTAACATGAATTTAACAAAGAAAAAGGAAACCTATTGAAGTAAATAAATCCTGCTCTTACCCATTATAAAAAATAAACTGATGTAATGTAAATATTAGCCTTCTATATCCAGATATTTGTACACATCGAATTGAAGGTCATAGCGGGCCAAGCTTAATTCAATTCATATTAGCCTATATGTATCGGATATGGCCCATATTTAAAACCATGTTTGTGCAATTTTTTTCTTGCCAAAACCCATCTAATATGGTAGAAGTTGTGGCTTTAATGTTTCATTAACGGGGATTCAATTTTTTATGGATAAAGGTACCTTGCTACTAAGGACCAGGTAACTTACCTGGGTTCACATTAGTTTTCTCTCACTTAACACTCAATTGCATGATTGGTTTCCATGGGGATGATCATAACTACTGAAAAAAACTATTAAATAAGTAATAAAAACTTTGCGATCAATAAAATAGGTGATCGATCTTACGCGTTTAAAGAATACTTCGATCTTATGACACGTAATAAGTATTTGTGTCAATACAAATAGTCCTAAGTGGTTGCCCAATATAATTCGATCATATTTCAGTTAAAGAATTACACTTATAAATCAATTGTAGGCCGTCCGATCATGAATCTTTAATATTAATTAACTATTAAAAATAAGCATGATAGCAGATTTGGATACACCATAATAGTTGCTCATGAGATCATCACATTGACTAAATACGGTGAAAAAACTTAGTGTCATGTGTATAAGAATGATTAGTAAACTTTCAATGGTGTACTATCTAATATTGTTTCCGTGCGAAACGCAAATAATTCTTGTGCGATATGTATCACCCGAAACGTGTCATCTCGGGCAAAATTTAACAGGATGCTACCCTTACAGGCCATTGATCATTGATCCCCATTATGGGACCCAACAGAGCAGTGGCCGTAGATTGAAACTTGGTTTTTGGCTTACACAAACCTTTTTATATGCATACACAAACGTTTCACGGTTCTGGCAATCACTTCTCTGGTGGGTTTGCAAGCATCGCCTTTGTCTCGTCCTACCGAATATATTAGGGTACCTCTATTCATGGCTCAAAATTTTGCCCAATAATTAAAATCTTATCGGTTTTAATCTACACGGAAACGAAAAGTTGATCCAAAATTCTATCAAATAATATATAGAAGGGTAATTTCGATCAAATTTTCAATTTCAAACATCCCAAAACTGAAAACGAAACCAATATTTTGATCCTCGCCTCTTTTAGCGCCCACCAAATTACTAAAGGAAAGTTAAGTAGATTCAAAATTTGATATAGACCGGCTTGGACAGCTATAAAGTGTATCTTTGGAGTATTCTCAATCACTTAATGAATGCCCGCTCTAGCGCCTAACACAGGGCCGGTCTTGATTATGTGAGCAATTTCAGTAAAGAGGTGGGCGCTAATAGAGGTACCCATTCTATTAAACTCTACATATATCTGACAAGATTCTTAATTGTTTACTTGACAGAGACCAGCAAAGACAAATTTTTCCCTTTGCAATCTGGTAAAATTATAATTTGAAACGTTCTATGAAAAAATTATTGAAAGGGCCTTTGGAAAAAATAAAAAATAAAAAATAAAAAAAATTATTGAAAGGGTACATCTGCTCGCGCTGACAGGTTTACTGAAAGCACCTACATATGAAACCTCTTCAAACCCATTGATTGCTTCTAATCAGGTGGAGATTCTTTTCACCATGATCTTTTATACAATGAATCTTGAGATAATGAGTGTACTATTAGCCAGTCAATTGTTTATTTCATGTGGCTCGATATCCGAAAAAGTGGCTCTAAAATTATATGACACATCATGCTCAAACTTTATTTTAGAGTATGTTTTTGGGATATGTGATGCGTGAAATCAAAGAATGACCATTTGATGATAAGATCATGATCTCAAGATCAGTTATGTGAAAGATTGGGTTGAAAAATGACTTCCATCGTCTGTAGCAGTCAATGCGTTTCGAGGGATTCAAATGTAGGCGGTTACAGGTTTGAGCGAGCAGAGGTGCCCTTATTGAAAGTGGGTATGGCTATACATCGAGCATTCGAGCCTATTTTAAAAATATAAAGAGAGCTGCTAGCCTGCTGCAAGTACATAACGTTTTTCTTCGTAAACACAGAAAATAAAGTACCTGCTCATAGCAAAAGTTGGTGTGCACCTAGAAAAATTATTTTATGTAATCGCAAGAAACACCAAATTAACCCTTATTTTTATTTTCGTTAGTTGGGGTGCGATAGCAATAGTTTTTATTTTCATAATTTCGTCAGTTGGAATGCCATGGCAAAAGTAGTTGTGCGATTAGGATTGGTGTGCAGGAAGAAAAGGAGTGTGCCCATAGCACTCCTCTTTATAAACCTTCAAGCATTTCCCTAGACTTAAAATTTTTTTTTATAATATGACAATATTTGGTTTGGTTGAACAACCATCAAACGCTTAAAACAAAATTAACTTCAAAATGATCTGTCGCAAATACCAAATGTGTATAGAATGTTTCTCCTCATAGATAAGCTGGGTTGGAGCCCGCAACCTTTGCGGTTGTAATATTGTCAAACTTCCATTGTGCTATGAGCCTACACCCTATTGATTGAAGGGCATTCGAACAGAAATCTGTAAATCTTAATTAGTTTTTCTGCTTGAAATTTTTTAGTAGAGTTCGTTAAACATACAATAAATTAAAGGAAGTTATTAATTTAGAGAAAGACTTGATACTTTAGGGACATGTGACATGTGAAAATGTAATCTAGGCCGTCGAATTTGAAGTTCATGATCTGTAGATTTTCAGTGCATAACATTAAAGCAAAATCCGATATTTATCATAGGATCTAGTGTAGTAAGTGTTGAATCGGATAATAGCCTTTGACTATGTGTAAATTAGAGTCACATGATGAAGATTATATTTTGCGCTAATTTTTTGCACTTATGTCCTTCAAAACAAATGACTTAGATTGTGTTTTTATACAATAAAGGTTGCCAAACTTGTAAGTTTTTTTTTTTAAATTCGGTGCAATGGCCAACTTTGGAGTGCAAGAAATGTCTCCCTAAATCAAACTAAATTTATTTATAAAGTAATCTAATACATTTTCAACGCTGATAAAAACTTTTAACAAAACTCCTGTTTTTGTGATTTGACTGATATATAGCCAGCAATAAATTGCCAACAGTAACATCTGGAGCCATTGATTCTAAACCTCGCATGTTATCCTTGATTTTCCTTGCCCTTATGCCAACAACCTTAACTTTTTTTGGAATTAGATAATAGAGAGCATTTTCCCCTCCAATCTCCCACAGAAATTATCTTGACATCTTAGCCTAAATTGGAGTGCAATGCGCGCACAAGGTTTTTTTGCATATACCCCTCCTGAGATATGCCGATATGGCATCAAACCCCCTGAATTATGAGTATTTATTTTGCAACTCTTACTTTTGTATTTTTGTTTCATATACCCCTGCCATTAACTAGTTGTGAGTTTATCAACTCAAACGAATTATTTCGCCCTTAATGAAACTAATATTTTAAAATTATCACAATTTTAAAAGGCCCTTCATTCATCTATATTTATAAGTCATGCTATTATAGTTTACCACCATTCTAAAAAGGCCTTTCGTTAACCTTTATTTACAAGTCATGTCATTATAGTTTTACCACAACCATTCTAAAAGGAGTACCTTTAAATCCACCTACAAAATCTTTGAGTTAACCTATATGGAAACACATCGACTGCATTGAATCAGATGATGGAGATTGTTTATAGTCCAAATATTTCATGAGATTGATCTTTAGATCACGGGAGTACCATCAGATGGTTAATTTTTTTATTTCATGTGGTACACACTCATATAAGTGGCCTTAACCTCAATTTTAAGTGTGAACATAGTGTTAAAGTCGCTTTTATGAGATGTGTGCCACGTGAAATAAAAAATCGACTGTCTGAGGGTACACCCATGATCTAAAGATCGATCTCCTGAAAGATTGGGAGGATAAATGATCTCCATCATTCGATTCAATTCAATCAACGCATTTCAGTGTGAGTGAATTCAAAAATTCGGTGGGTGGATTTAAAGGTACTCTTCTAAAAGGCCCTTCATTCACGCATCAGATTCAAGACCCATCAGATGGGTGATTCCCACATTAAAGCATGTCAACGTTTGGATGAATACTCAATCAATGGAGGATTTGTAAAAATTCATGTAATTATTATTGTAAAGAAAACCTTTAATCTACATGTTCTTAGATTAATAACCAAAATTTGAAATCATTTTTAATTTTGCGCATTTAAAAGTTTTGATAGGTTTTTATTATTATTTTGGGATGAATTTTAATTTTGGGTATCTAAAATTTTGGTGATTTTTTATATTAGGTATGTGAGTAATGTTGTTGAGAAATAAATAATAAGCAATTCAGTGGTTGAGTGGAACTTGAAAATAAATGAGTCAACATTTTTAATCCGACCTAATGGGTTGAGACTTGGAAATCTGAATCCAAGCCCAAACCTATGGCCGGTCGGGTTGTTTGACTTTGACCCATAGAGTTGACCTGATGGGTTGAATCCCTCTTGTGGTAGTGTCATCATTAATCTCCAATGATTGTACAAGTGGAACCATCCCAACCGTGTTTCAAACTTTCGGCCGATAATTCATACTGTCGGCTAAAATTTATCGATTTCAGTCCTCATTGAAATAGAAATAACTCCTGAAATTTCGGTCAAATTATGTATGGCAATAAAATTTTCGGCCGAAATTTAAAATTATGGCCGAAAATTTCATTCAAATTTTTGGTTTCGGGCATGCCCGAAATCGAAAACGAAACCAATATTTTGATCATTAATCCCAACCGTCTAATCAATTGATCACTTCTTTTATGAACCATATATTAGAAATTGCATGTATTAGACATCATAATCGTTCATCAACTACTTTTGTATGGACTGTTACATACATTTTATTGACTAAAGACATAAAATCTATACTCTAGATCCAAGTGAACATGCACTGATTTCTGATAGAGATTGAGGGTACTATCATGAATCTTGATCCCGACAGTCTAATGGTACACTCATGATCTAAAGATCGATCTCATGAAATATTGGGACGATAAACAATCTCCATCGTCTGATTTAATACAGTCGATGTGTTTCAACATGGGTAAACTCAGATTTTGTGGGTGGATTTAAAGGTGCTCCTTTTAGAATGATTGTGGTAAGCTATAATGGCATGACTTGTAAATAAAGATGAATGAAGGGCCTTTTAGAATGGGTCAACTATAATGGCATGACTTGCAAATATAGATGAATAAAGGGCTTTTTAGAATGATGGTATTTTTAGAATATTGATTTTATTAAGGGCAATATAGTCGTTTGAATCCATAAACTCACGACTAATTAATGGCAGGGGTATATGAAACAAAAACACAAAAATAAGGGCCACAGAATAAATATTCATAACTCAAGAGGTTTGATACAATATTGGCATATCTCAAGGGCGTATATGCAAAAAAACCCATTTTTTTTTTGGTCAACTTGAATATTGGAAGAAAAGCGATCTTCATTGTCGATTTAAAACAATCAATAATTTTTTGTGTAGGTGCCTTCGAAACTTCGATGGGCGCAAGTAAAGGTATTGGACAAATAATTGATAATTGAAAGGAAGAGGCATGGTGTCAGTTATTGAATTAGAAATGCCTAGGGAATCGCCTAGCAAGAAAAGTCTTAAATACCCCTTCTTACATTTTTATCGTTCTACATAGTTTAAAATTTTAAAAAATGCACATTTTTATATTTACGCGATGTAAAGCAACATCTATCGTGTTTGATTGAAGGCCACAATATAAAGATCGATGGTGCCAAAGATTGGCACGAAAAATAGGCGAAATCACCTCTTTAACTAAATTTTTTTTTTTTTAAAAGACTGTAGCAGTCGATAGCGACTGTCCTAGGCAGTCATGACAATCGTTATCGACTGCTTAGGCAGTCGTTTAAAAAAAAAAAATAATAATTTTGGTTAAAGAGGTGATTTCGCCTGTTTTTCGTGCCAATCTTTGGCACCATCGATTTTTATATTGTGACCTTCAAATCAGACGCCATACATATTGCTTCACATCGCGTAAATATAAAAAAGCCTAATTTTTAAAATTTTAAATCATGTAGAACGATGAAAATGTAAGAACGAGTATTTAAGACTTTTTCTACTAGCTGGAATTGGCTTGGCTTAAAGTTGGTCGGTTTGTGTAAAGATGAAAATGTAGAACCTCTGACGGAAAAGGTGTATCTGACAGGGTCGATCCCGTAAATTTCCCCTATCAAAATCATATATGGATAGGGCTGCAAATGGGTCTGGTACTACAAAAAATAAGACTATTAGCGGCATTTATTGGCTGTTAGCAAAAAAGGCTATTAAGACTACTAGCGACAAGGACATTAGAGGCAATTTTTTTTGTTAATCAAAGGAGTCCGGTTGGGTAGTTGACTCCACCATGGCCTAGATTCAAGTCGGTCGACCCGTCGAGTCAGGTTGGGTGGTTGACTCCACCATGGCAAAAATTCGGGTTGATCCGCCGGGTCAGATTGGCTTGGAAATTTCCTGTTTATTAAATGAACCGGCTTTTTCACCCGAACTGATTGGACAACCTGGTATGACTCATATGTCCTAGCTTATATTTAAATCATAGCGACAACATTCAGACTCTTTTTGCAACTTTTTAAGTTTTTATTTTTTATTTTTTTTTACAACTTTTTAAGTTAGTGATTAAATTTAGACTCATTGAAAAAGTTGCAAATTCTTTTCAAAGGGTCTTGAATTCACATAAGTTGCAAATTCATAGATTTAAATAGACTTTCTAAGGTATGATTGTTAAAGTAAATGATATAAGGAATTAAGGATGTTTAAAAAGTCTGCTGAGATCTATGAAAATATATCTCTGGCATAAATTAGGACATGTTAAATTTAGATTCATTACTTGCACTCGCTTTTTAAGTGATTGCACCCAAGTGAAAAAAAATTATATTCTAGAGACTTGTAACATGTGAAAATGTAATCTGGGTCGTCTGATTTAAACTTCATGATCTATAGATTCTTAGTGGATAAGGCTGGCACGAAATATAATCTTTGTCATGTGATTAAATATAGTCAAAGACTATTATTTGATTCAACGGTTGACAACAATAGCTTATATGATAAATATTGTGTTTTGTTCCAATCTTATCCATTAAGGATCTATAGATCATGAACTTTAAATCAAACGGCCTAGATTGCGTTTTCACATGTTACATGCTCCAAAAATACAAAGTCTTTCTTTAACTGTGGTGCAATCACTTAAAAAGCGTGTGCAAGTAAGGGCTTCCTAAATTTACCTGGATTTCTTAGCATATTAGTATTGCTTTTTTTTTTTTTTTTTTTTTTTTTTTTTTTGCACTTTAAAAGATCGAGTTTTCTAGGGTGATTCTTTACCATGGCAAACGAATGACTCAGAATTGATTGGTATTGTTGAATCCTGCAAACGGCTTGCTGGAATCATTTTTAGAACTTAAGTATTTACTCGAGTAGGGAGCAAATAACGGTTTAAAGATAACAACTATACACCTCGAGTCTAATTTCTCTTATTTATTTGTATATAATTTTTATTAGTTGCACACACGTCCCAACATGATTGACCTAACCTGTTTTAAGTCCTAACTTCTATTGATAGTGACAGTTGGGGTTCGAGAATACGACTAGGGAAAAACTAAAGAGATACCAAGAGAGGGTTAAAACTGTAATAATTTGAAAAAAAATGATAAAAATTCAAAAAAAATAAAAAGAAAAATTATAAGATACGAATAGAAACTATAAAAATAAAAATTTAGAAAAAATTAAAAAATGAGAAAAATTAGAAGAGAGAGAGAGAAAGGTAAAAAAAAATTACAATTTTATTTTTAAAAGTCACGACTTTAAAATTAAATGTTTGCTGAAAAAGTTACAATTAAAATGCAACTTTTTCAAAAAATTAGCACATTTGGTCACATTGCTTGCAATGGAGCAAACACAATACACTTAATACACATAAAGAAGCTGAGATTTTAAGCAATTAAACCATGCTCATGAAAATAGAATAAGGCATGTGAGTACTTTTTGTAGTTATGGATATCAAGGCTAAACTCCAAATCACCATCTAATCCCCACCACGTGTGGTGGATGCCAGGCAGGAAAGGTAAATTTCGAAGCTTAGATGTAGAAATATAGAATGCTTCCTTGTTTAGAATAAGTTAATAATCAGTGAGATGACAAAAAAAAAAAAAAATAAGCTTCACTTTTCCGATAATGCCCTCATCAATTTAAAATAAAGTGGTCTACGCGATCAAACGGGCAGTGAATGAGCGGGCTGACGGGTCATGTTCGTTTGTCCGGCTCAATTGTGAGCGTTTGACCGGATACAAGACTTAACCTGTGGTTTTTTTATATGAGTTAGTTTATAATGAGCATGAACTTATTATGGGTGGTCCACATGTCTGTATGACTGCTTGACGTGCACAGACTTTTAATGCATGAAAGTCCGTGCACATCAGTCAAAAAGAATTGTGAGCGAAGGGTGGACACCCATTGTAGACTAACTCTTTTCATGTAAGTAGCTGCTTTCCAAGTTCTTTGTAATTATACTTATAGCTCTTTCGTACATGTAACACTTTTTCTATTTACAATATAATCTACAAAAATTATGCTTAAAATGGTTGTGGATATAACTTAATTTTGTAAGATTTGATATTTTTTATGACAAAAATATATAGAGAATTAGATGAGTAATTTAAAATATAATAAATTAAAATTATCAAATATTTCTACCATTAATATAATAATTTTATAGTTCATATTATCTCATATGAAATATATTCACATATTATAATATAATTCTTACTACTTTAAATAAATATTAAAATAGCATAATAATCAACAAATTTGATTATTAAATCATAAAGAAACATACCGCTAATGAAGAATATTAAGCCAATAACTTTTTACGTCAAAGATAAAAGACCTAACAATTGATCGGAGTTTCGTGATGATAATTAACATGCTATAAAATCAAAAGAAAATTAAGACAAAATAAAGATACTGCAATATATGAAACTAGTTCTTTATGAAATCTATATCATTGATTTCTCTTAAGTTTCTCCTCATTCTTTCACAAGATTTTTTTTTTGATAATTCTGTAGGAGATGTATTAAAACTAAAAGAGGAAATACAAGAAAAATAAGGAGGGGAAGATGAATAAGGAGCTCATCAGGGGCCGCCTCCAAGCTAATAAGAAAACTAGCACGAAAACAAACTCAAAAGAAGGTACAATTAATCTCCTAACCAATAGAAGACACACTCTCTGGAAACAACCTGCCCCTAAAACCATACCTAGGAAATAAGAGGCAAGTAACTTAAACCTTACAAACAATTTCCCAGTCTTTGAGACTGGATGGAGTAAGAGCCTAAGAGGCCAAGACTTTTAGCCCATTGAATGATTATAATCTTTATGTTTTCAGCAAGGATGTTGGCCATTTTGCCTTTAGCTTCAAACATTCGGAGATTTCTCTTTTTCCACAACAACCAAATAGCAGCCATAGCCACCAGCTTCCCACAATCTTTCTTTCTTTTAGATGATCCCCCAAATTCCCACTCTCTGACAAAATTGCTCACAAATTTAGGCATGACCTAACAGATGTTCAGCCAACGTAGAAGGATACTCCACTCCTCGGACGAGAAAGTGCAGTGCAAGAACAAGTGGTCATTTGATTATGCATCTTTGCGACAGAGGGCACATCTATTGGCGAGATAAAATCCCTTGTGCTGCAAGTTCTCCACCGTGAGAACCTTATTAAGGACTGCGAGCCAAATAAAAGATACCACTCTAATAGGAGCTCTGAGTTTCCAAATCCAAAGTTAAGGCAGATTCGGGCATACAACTGAAGAGAGTAATTTATACATAGACTTAACAGAGAAGGAAACACTTTTATCCAATCTCCCCATCAAGCGATCAGAGGAATTTGGAATCAGGCCTGGTTGGTCATAGAGGAAATCTATTAGATCTAAAATCTCCTTGATCTCGTGGTCGTAAAGCCTGCACGTCATCTCCAGATTCCAAGAAACTCTATCTAACGAGTTTTGCATAAAGGCATCCTTGACAGTAATAGATTTTTTTTACGGCAAGATTGTATATGAAATTGGATTGAGCGGAGAGACGATCCTTACCTATTCACACATCATTCCAAAAGGATGTATTAGATCCATCACCTATAGCTATGGAAGCGCCAAGGTAGAATAGATGGTGTCTGGATGAGATAGCCCGACTCCAAATTCCCGACCCCAATCTGCCATTTGTAGGTTTGATTTCCCACAAAGAGCCAATTGCTCCATATTTGTCGGCGAGCACTGTTCGCCACAAACTGTTAGGTTTGCTAGATGCTCTCCATAACCATTTTATAAGGAGCACGTTGTTAAAATCCTTGAGATTTATGACTCTCATTCCCCCTTCCCCCTTAGACTTGCATAGTAATTGCCAATCCGTAATATGAATCTTCATCTTGTCATCCATTCCTTGCCAAAGGAATTCCCTTTGTAGTTTTTCTAATTTGTTTCTCACCCAAACTGGGCATTGGATAATACCAAGGTGTCAAAATCGGGTATTGGTCCATGCAGGCGATATGACTCAGCCGATACGTATCGGACGATACCGATACATATCAGCCTATTTTTTTTTAAAAAGAAAAGAAAATAGAGGTATCGCCCAAAACCGATACTGTATCGGCTGATATCCGATACGTATCAGCCGATACCGAGTTGAGATACCAATACGTATCGGTTTGCTGAGAAACCAATATGTATCAGTATCGGCCAATTTTTTATACCATGGATCAAGGTGTCAAAATTGGTATCGAACTCGAGTATCGGTCCATGGAGGACCGATACGACTCGGCCGATACGTATCGACCTATACTCTTTTTTTTTAAAGGAAAAGAAAATAGAGGTGTCACCCGAAGCTGATAACGTATCGGCCGATACCCGATACGGGCCCTTATCGTCCAATACCAATACCGATACCGAGTTGAGATACCAATCATATTGGGGCTGATACATATCGGTTTGCCGAGAAACTGATACGTATCGGTATCGGCCGATTTTTGATACCATGGGTAATACCTTATATGAAACCACTTCAATACTTTTATACCCAATTTCAACATTTGTTTTTCTCGTTCCAAGGCAATCTTCACTGAAAGATTATGGCCGCCACCACAAAAATAAAGTGTTCCAGCGACACTTGTTGTTAAGGCAGTTTTTGGTAATGATAGGACTAATAGCGGCAATTTTTTATAGCGACAAGACTAATAGCAACAATTTTTTATTGATAGCGACAGTTTTTGGCTGTCGCTAATAGTCTTATTTTTTATAGTGCACTTAATAAATACTATTTAATCATGGTTGCTTAATCATAGCTACTAATTTATGTGAGCTTCTATATAGTCACAAGTCATTTCATAATGACTCAATCATAGTTGAAAAATTATGGTTGCTTGATAATGATCACACCGTCATCATAGTTGAAAAATTATGGTTGCACAATTGATCATTACTTCTTAATCTCGGACATATGGCCCTAGATGCTAAATTATAGAATTCCATTGTATGACAGTGGGTTACAAGCACTCAATCATGGTCATTTAATCGTGACCACTTGATCCCAACAAGTTTAGGGTTACTCAATTATGACTGCTCGATCATGGCTGCTCAAATCATCGTCACTCGATCATGTACTCTATAGTTTCTCGATCGTAGCAGTTTGAGGATGACCACCTGATCATAACCGCTCAATTGCGGTTGATAGATTATGACTAATATGTTGTAACAATAAGATCATGCTAGGATCATTGGCCTGTCAATTGTGAAGTCAATCATGAATGCGGAATCATGGTTTCGAGATCCTAGGTGATTGATCACTACCAGTGGCAGAACCAAGATTTTCATCGAGGAGGGACACAATATGAATTAGATTTTTTTTTTTTACAAATTACATAAGTATAAACTAATTTATATTATAAAACATTATTTTCATTAAAATTACAAACAACAGAAAATTTTATAATATTAGAATTTCATATCTTAAGCCCCAACTTACCTACTAAGGAAAATTTTGCCTCTTAGGATTAGTCCTTTAGTATTTAGGGAATTATACGCATGCGGGGTTGCGAAAGGACTTTAGAAAGGGATTTAGGACTATGGGGTTTAGCGAATTAGGGCGTTAGGCATGCGGGATTGCCAAAGGGCTCTAAAAACTATGAAATTTTAAGTAAATTCTCTACATATCCTAAATATAAATTAATTTTTTTACTCAATAATTAAACCTTTTTCATACAAATACTCAGTCGCAACAAACCTTAAACCACAAAAACTTTCTTCAAATGTGCTATGAGGTGCCCTTCAAAACTGACCAACATTGTTGTCTACAATTATATTTGCCAAAAATATTAAAAAGAAATGAAACAAAGCCAAAAGATTGATAGATGTAAGCAAGAAATTGGACAACATGATTTTGATTCAATTGATACTAAGCAATCTCTTAATAAAAAAATTGGACAACTTTCTTTAAACAAATGCCCAATAAACTCAAACCTCAAAACACTAACATCAAAATGCATAAAAACTACTCAATCCCAAGAAACCCAAAATCCCATAACCTAAAAACATCAAACCCCTAATATAAAAAATTCAAAAAAGAAAAGAGAGGGCCGAGATGAGAGAGGGTAAGATGGAGGCTGAGGTCTGGTGCTTGGTGGGCCAAACAGAGAGAGAATAAAAAGAAGAGAAGAAGAGAGGACTGAGAGAGATCCTACTAGCGGGCGGCAGGAGTAGGGTGTTGGCATTGGGTGCAGGTGGGCGAGCCGCAAGAGCTTAGAGAAAGATAGAGGGCGTCTGGTTGAGGTGGGCGATGGCCTAAGAGTTGAGAGTTGAGAGAGAGAGAGAGAGAGAGCTTCCCATATGGCGGAGGCCGACAGGAGGAGGGCGTCGGCGATGCCGGTTCAGGCTTCAGGTGGGTGACTGGAGGAACCGAGAAGGAGAGGGTTTGGAGAGAGAGGGCGTTGGGTTTTATTTAGGGTGGATTACCCAGTCGGGTCCCAACTCTTTCTAATCTACCCATCAGGGTCCCAACTTCATGAAATGACCCACTAGGGTCTTGACCCTAAACTTTTTATTATTATTTACCTGCAAGGGTCCCAAAATTCTGCACATGTCTATTTTGTTACTTTAAGTTAATATTTAGATGACCAAAATACCCTAACAGAAATTTACTAAAATATCCATCCTTCCATAACTATAAAAAATGCTGGTGTTTTGGGGGTAGCTTTTCATTTTCTTCCTGCTGACGACTGAGTTTTCTCTTCTCTTTATCATTCTTCCTGTAAAGATAACATCTTCTCTCCATCTTCTTCCTGTAAATGGAGTATTTTACAGTACAAAAAAACTCGACGCTGGTTGTTGTTCCATTATTTGAACTCTATTACAACGTTTAGGTATGGCTGGGTAGCTCTTGTTTTTAATATATGAACAGAGATCTGCAAACCCTCATCTCTTGCCGCTGATTTTTATGAATATTGAAAGCATTAAGATCCCATATAGCCCCCCCTCTCTTTGCTTCATCTTCTTCTCTGTTGAGGAACTAATAGGGAGAAGTCTGCTGCTACCGTCTTTGCAAACCTTTGACTCCGCCGACATTTCATCTTCTCCTAATCACGTACATCTAAGCTTTTTTACGTGTATATCTCCAACCGTTTGATAAACTCATAAGAGCAACTCATAAAACAGTGTTGTAATAATGCTGTCCTAAATGCTCAACCTTTATTTTAATGAATGACTTGTTTGAGCTATATACAAATGTAGTAATATTGTCTTAAATGTTAATTCTTTATTTTAATGAATGACTTATTTGTGGTAGAAAAAAATGTAGTAATCCTGCCCTAAATGCTTAACCTTTGTATTAATGTAGTAATCCTACCCTAAACTTTTCAGATTACTCATGCAAGTCAGAATATTATTTAATGAGTTATAATGAGTCTGATATCAGTCTTGTACTATCTTATATCAGTACTTTATTGTTTGATATCAGTCCTTGAATGTTCTCACATTAGTAATTTATAGATTCAAATTACTCATGCATATCAGAATATAGTTTAATGCTGAATATGAGTCTGATATCAGTTCTGCACTATCTTACATTAGTACATTATCATCTAATATCAGTCCTTTAATGTTATCATATCAATACTTTATAGATTCATATTAACCTTTATAATAATGAATGACTTATTTTTAGAGATAATAATCGATCGGGGTCCCAACTACCCCCCTATTTATCCTATTTATAGGGGACACATATAAGACCATTTTCGTCTCATATAAGATCATTCAGTCTCATATATAATCATTTCCGTCTCATATAAGATCATTTCCGTCCTATACTTTGTCACTCACGAAAAACTTTTAATGTCATTAATTTTCTAAAAAATGGCAGTTAACATAAGGAAAATATCTTTATTATTGTAAGTATATTTATTAATTTTTTATATAAATTATGTTAGGTCTATTATGAGACTGTCGTAGTCTTTAAAGAGACCATATTTGTATAAGACCGATTTTGTGGTTGAATTCACTCATGGTAAACTGTAAATACATATTTTTTTTTGAAAACTTTCTGGAACATGTTCATAAATTTAATTATGATGTAATATCATAAATTATACACAGGAGGATAAAATTACATGTTCTACTCCTAGGGTCTCTACTCTTATAGCTGCATTATCATCTGTGGAGCTTGAAGCTCTTAGTTCAACTGCAATGAAGCCTCTTCTACGTCTAATAGATATTTCTATAATCAACGAGTTGATATACATATTAATAGAAAATTTTGATTATAAATCTGAGAGGTTCTCTATTGGCGGGCATATTGTTGATTTTCCCTTACTAGAAATGTCTGCTTTTCTTGGTCTTAAGCATGTTGAAATTATCCTTAAAACTCTAGGGGAAGGTCTGAATGTCAAAAATGAAGACATTAATTTATTTTGTATGAAATATTTTAGTCAGGTAGGGAGTATTAGTGTCGGTGAAATAGAAAAGCCAGTGACTGTTGCTAGTATAAAGAAAGAGAAAGTCGATTTTACTCGTCTCACATTATTGTATATTTTTGCGACTTTCATGATACCGAATAGCTCTAAGACAATTAAAGAGACATACGTGAGATTAGTCTATAATATTGAGTACTTTAACAGAATTACATGGGGACGAGTTACTCATACATATTTGTTAAACTCTCTTCGATCTGCCACTTTAAATTTTAAGAGGAGCGGTGTGTATACCAATCTTGATGGATGTACCTTTGTATTGCAAGTTAGCTATTGTCTTTACGGATGCTATCAATTTATACACCGTTTACCGCATAATACACATATTACCTAACAAATATTTAGTTTGTGATTTATTTCAGATTTGGGCATACGAGCACTTCCCGACCATAGCACCGACTTTAATTATCGATGACTTTCCAAGATATTCAAAGTATACATCTATAAAAAGTCATCATCGAAAGTATTACCTTACGGAGCTTAATAATCCTAAGATATTATTGGCGTCAACCTCAACCAATTCTATGTTATAGCTGTGAGTAAATGAAGAAGTCGCTTCTTTTGATAACTTGATCTCACTCTCCTGGTAACATATCCACAGATAATTTCAAATTTTGAATATCCAAGATGAGATTAATGATTATGTTGGTTGCGAATTTAATCGTCTTCAACTCCTAGAAATGTCTTTCAAAGCATAAGGTCGTCGCATCACAGCGTTAGAGAAGTTCAACAACAAACTTGTTCATCAAGTGCGAAGACAGAAGAAGTTAAACAGTAATCTAAGAAAGGGCCTAAAATTATTAGAGTTAGAGATAACAATTTTGAAGGTAAGCTACTTAAGGGAAATTATTGTTATTTGTTACAATGTCTTAAAAATCTAACTGATATGTTACTTTTACAAAACAGAGCCAAAGTAAAGAGTACGATTTCAAATCCTCTCCCAATTATAATAAAGATGCAAAAAGAATGATTAGTTTTACTGAAAAGGATCACTCGAAAATATAAGTTCTCTAACTAACCCACTGAGGGATAGGGAAGTAAACGGCAAAGAAAAAGTGCAAGTCCCTCGGGATAGTGATGTGAAGGAAAAGAAAAAAGTGTAAGTCCCTCGGGATAGTGACGTGAAAGGCAAGGAAAAAATGTAAGTCCCTTGTGATACTTGTAAATAAAATAAGGCTAGTCCAAATACATGTATGCCCATAAAAGTAGAGTTGATCACTATTGACCCTCGTACTGATGGAACAAGTTGTGCTTCTAAGATAATCGATGATGGGAAGAGGAACTGTGAAGAAATATTTACAGAATATGAGAGTGAATTGCCTCGTGAATCATTCAAAGACAATAAGGATAATCATCGGATGCATGCATCCTCGAAAGAAGATGAGGGAAAAATCACTAATATAAATAATGAACAGTATATGTCTTTCGTTGTTCTTACCGATGAAATGATGCGAATTTCAGAGATGTTAGCCGATCAAATATCCATAAAACAAGACGATGGTAGAGAATTTGTCGGGGGGTGAGAGAAGAATCTATAGAGGAAACCAGAGTTACATCAACAACTGATAACAATAAAAAAGAACTATTGATGAAAGTGTGACAAGGTCGGTAGGCGTAATGGATACTTATAAGCGAGTGTGGGCTAGTTTAAGAGGCCGAGCTACTTCGCAAACGACATCATTAAATAATTTTGAGGGTTCTTCGCAAACCCCATTACCACCGAAAATTTTAACATGTCAATCGACTCCATAAAGTCAATCTTCCGAATGTCCACTTCCAAACACATGTACCGCCACAGTGGGTAATAAACGAACCCTCAAAAGCAACTCCAGAGAAGAAGTAAAGGTGATCTCTGTAAATGGTGAAATTAATAACTTTTATATTTTTAAATGTATAAGTTTCTAACGTATTTAATCGTAGAATATATATACAGGAAAGGTCACAGAGAAGGACTGGTGTGAGAAATACAACCAAGAGATCACCTCCAAAGGGTGCGCTAAAGGCGAATGGTCAATTAGCTAACGTAAATGTTAAAACATATATGTTAAATTTAATTGAACATTTGTTAAATTATATGTTTGTTCTATCCACAGAAGGACTACGATGGTTTCTACTAGCCTATGAAATCACTAACATAGAATAATAAATGTGATATAGATAAAGCTCTTAATGATGGCTCCGTGGAGTATGGTTTCGCCCCTTTGAAAGTTATTGAGTTATATTTAACGTAATTCAATTCTTCTCTTGACAACCTATGTGGCCTTGCAGACATGAGATTCAGTTGACTGATAGATTATTCATCACGGCAAAGAACTTATTATCAGTTTACGGTACTAATTGGCTTGACAGTGAGGTAAGGCTAACATTTTAAAAGACACACATGCTCATATTCATAGAGTCGTCCGTCCTATATCCATAGGTCATCTGATGTCAGTCAGTCTGATGATCTTTTTTTTTTGGAAAGTACATATCTTTATTTGTATCCATTAGGGTGATATGTGACTTTATTTTGTAGGCAATTGACGCATATTTTATCTTGATAAAAAAATGAGAGAATGATCATAAAAAGAAATTTATAAAGAGTCATTTCTTCTCAACTTATTTTATTGTAAGAGTCTAATTTTTATTTTCACTTCTTATAATTTGTAATTATCTCCTAAACCCATTTCATATTTTGTTTAGACAAAACTGAAAAAATCATTGGCGAAAGACGAAGCCGATACGAATAAAAATCTTATCGCTTGGACTTCATCTCAGACACTAGGATATAAAATAAATAAATGTGAGAAAGTAATTAGATAAATTTTAGGTGCTTCCTTCATACTTGTAATATTGTTAGAGTCTGCCACTCATCTTAACTAAAATATGGCTCCACTTAATAGGTTTATTTTTCTATTAATAGAGACTATCGATGGTCTTTGTTCATATTATACATGAAGAAGAGGAAAGTTGAGTATTTAGACTTGTCTAGGGGACAAAGTGACATTGTCCATTGTCCGGACATTGTAAACATATTGGTACATATATTATTCAACTCTAGACCTTTATTATTGAATGTCAACTTAATAAAATTTGAGTGTTCTTAAATGCAGAAAAACGTTCTTTTTAAGATTCTAGCTCAACAAGGCGACGACAATATCGACGTCAGAGATTGGCTGTTTACTAGACCGATTGCTATCCCGCATCAATTAAATTATTTTGATTGTGGAGTCTTTATGATAAAGTACATTGACTACACATCTCGTAGGCTTAGTTTCGATTTTGACCAATGTCATATGCCTTACTTTAGAGATAGGATTATGCTAGAGTTACTTAGAGGAGAAGCTAAATCTTAACAAAATTTGGTATAAAATGATCCCGTCTTTTGTATCGTATGCTATTTTTCTCTTACCACATCAAACAGGCAATAGTTCATCAATAATGAAATATATTTTTTAAAACTGAACTATGAATTCTTAAGACTTTATTTGACTTGCGCTTTCATGTAGCAATTCTAAGTTTATTATTTTCTATAAAGTGTTTTTCAATTAAATTACACTTATACTGCCATTTACCATTATCGTATTTATTCTATTAAATGGTCAATTGAGTTGTAATTGTATCTTAAATCTTTATACAGAGAAGTTGAAATGGACGCGTGTTTTGGATGTGGAATGCGTGGACATTGGATTAAAGATTGTCCGTAAAAGAAGATCGTTGATGAAAAGGGTGCACCCCTGTGTTATTGTAAAAAACCAGCAATGTTTCTGGTTTCAAACTCTAATAGGAATTCCGACCGTAAATATTATAAGTGTTACTATTGTGGGTTCTTTAGATGGGAGGACAAATGTTCGGGATTTGTAAATCGGACCGTCGGGAACGATGAAATGATTCACTTGGACGATGCTCGTCCTCTTTGCTACTGTCAGAAGCAATCAATGCTGTGAGTTTCAAACTTTCTCAAGAATCCTGGGCGTAAGTACTTTACATGTTATCAATGTCGGTACTTTAGCTGGTTGGACGAAAGTTCCCGAACCTAGGTGCCGGCATTGAAGTTGGAGAACATTGAAAGAGATAATTTAAAAGTAAAAGTGGTGGTGGAGATTAAAGAGCTCGCCAAAAAATTTGAGGTGACTACGTCAATAAGCAGTAAAGGAAAATGAAGTCTTCCTTGATTTAGGGTTATCTACATATTTTGGTTAGCTTTATCTATGATTCTTTAATAATTATGCGCTGTTACAAGCGGAGCACCGAAATATTTTTAATTTTTTGAAAGTCATTTGTAGAAGTAAATGTAGTGTACTACCATATTATTGTAAAAGTGCATACAACTACAAACTTTTTTAGTTTCTGTTTGACTGCTTTGGATATATATGTAACGAATGTGACGGATGATATGACTAAAATTAACTAAAATTATTGATGGGTCTCAATAGTAAGAAAAATGTGAAGCAGATTTCTGGTCTTCTAATATAGGCCAAGATATATTATCATGCATACATATGTCTGTGTGTAAACCATGGAGTCTTCTTTCAATTTGGTGATATTCAATCTATTCCTCAAATGCCTACTGGACGCACATGAGTCTCTGTGGGACTTTTAAGAGTCCGTTAATGACTCATATGAGACCCAGTACAGGTAAATTACTTATTGATACATTGTTGTTATCAAACTATAACATGATTATTGATGCGATACTGTTATCAGACTATATCATGACTGATGTTGTTGACTATCAGATTTGGAGCCTACGTGTCTAACATGAGACTTATTTGGACTCATACGAGTCAGTATATGACTCTTATGTGACCAATTCATGCAATATCATAAGCTCGTACATCAATGTCTTCAGTGTTTAACATGACTGATGTCATTGACTATCAAATTTGGAGCCTACAAGTCTCATACGAGTTTTACTTGGACTCATAAGAGTCAGTAAGTGACTCATATCAGACCATTATGAAAAATGTGTATTGGTACTTCACCGTTATTAATTTGATTAAAATATTTGCAGTCATAAGTATCTGCAATATGCAGGCAGTGAAATATCTATGACATAACGGAGTCTAAAAACGATTGTCATTCACAAATTCAAAATATTAGCATTGAATTTCACAAATTCATGCAAGATCCCTATTGGTACATCATTGTTATCACTGTTTAACATGACTGATCTCATTGACTATCACTGTTATCAGTAAATTACTCATATGTGACCAAGTCATGCAAAATCATAAGCTGGTATATCAAAACTCGAAGCATTTAACGTGACTGATGTCATTGACAATCAGATTTGAAGCCTACAGGTCTAACATGAGGCTTACTTGGGCTTATATGAGTCAGTAAATGACTTATATGTGACCAAATCATGTAATATTCCTATTGGTACTTCAATGCTCGTAGTGTTCAACATGACTATTATCATTGTCTATCATATTTGGATCTTATATGTCTCATGTTAGTCTAACCTGAACTTATAAGAGTCAGTAAATGACTCATATCAGATCCAGTCATGCCAAATATCCATTGGTAGATCACTATTATCATACTATAATTTGACTGATGACATTGACTATCAGATTTGAAGCCTACGTGTCTAACATGAGACTTACTTGGACTTATATGAGTCAGTAAATAACTCAAATGTGACCAAGTCATACAAAATCATAAGCTAGTACATCAAAGCTTGCAGTGTTTAACATGACTGATGTCATTGACAGTTAGATTTAAAGCCAACAGGTCTAACATGAGGCTTACGTGGACTTATATGAGTCAGTAAATGACTCATATGCGACCAAGTCATGTAATATCTCTATTCGTACATCAAAGCTCGCAGTATTCAACATGACTATTATCATTATCTATCATATTTGGATCCTACATGTCTCACGTTAGTCTAATCTGAACTTATAAGAGTCAGTAAATGACTCATATATCAGACCCAGTCATGCCAAATCCCCATTAGTACATCACCGTTATTATATTATAACGTGATTGATGATATTAACTATCAGATTTAAAGCTTACAGGTCTAATATGAGGCTTACTTGAACTTATATGAGTCAGTAAATGACTCACATGCGACCAAATCATGTAATATCCCTATTGGTACATCAAAGCTCGCATTATTCAATATTAAAGTTTGCAATGTTCAACATGACTATCTACCAGTTTTTATATATGAATGATGTGATTGTCTATCACATTTGGAGCATACAAGTCTCACATGAGTCATACTTAGACCCATAAGAGACAGTAAATGACTTGTATGAGGCCCAGTCATGCAAAAACTATTATCCAAGTCATTGTTATCATTGTTTATACATGAATGATGTGATTGTCTATCACATTTGGAGCGTACAGTTCTCACATGAGTCACACTTGAACATGCAAGAGACAGTAAATGACTCATATGAAACCCAGTCATGCAAAAACCATTATCCAAGTCACTGTTATCATTGTTTAACTTGACTGATGTGATTGTCTATCACATTTGGAGCCTACGTATCTAACATGAGACTTACCTGCACGATCAAATTCGATTAATTAACAATAAGCCAACTGAACTGATATATCTATTCGATTAAAATATTTGCAGCATCAATATCATAAGTACATGCAATATGTAGGCAGTAAAACATCTAAGATATTTAATATCCATTCACAAATACCTACATTAATGAAATAAACATATCTATTTCTGACAAAATTACTCATAACAATATCACAAATTCACAATTTCACAACTTCAGTATACAATTTCACACATTTATAAATTCACAACTTCACACACCACTGACATCCAAAAATTCACAACTTCAGCATATCAATTTGTTGAAAATAGCATAACATTACTGACATGATTGAGGCTGATATGTCAAAATATCTGGCACGCATTGCTTTCGAAAAACAACTATCTCTTTTGCTCAAATTTGGAACTTACCTTCCCTCCTGACCATTATATTTTTGACGTATTTTAAGACGAATATTGCACAGTTCACCGACCCTCGAGGCTGTTTTGGGAGGCCCTTAGTGATGAATATTGGCCACAAAAGCGCTTTCTCGGGTGCGTTGTCCTGCCCATTCAGGTATAAAAGTCACGGGAGTACATAAACACTAAGTACACCTATAGATGAGAAATAAATTAATAGATTAAATGACCAACTTATTTTCTTATCAAGGCATGCGTGTGATGTTTCTACCTGTCGAACTCTGGCTTGGCCGATGGGTTTAGTAGAAAAATTGCCTTCTTTTGAGGTCGACACTAGCTAGCACATAGTGGGAGCCAGAATCAGTGTGCAACGGGATTAAAACCTATAGATATAATGTCTAAGCCGTGATTAGAAAATGGTCAATCATATTATCGAATACTAATTATATGAGTAGTGAATAATAAATTTCTTTGAAAGAATGAATTATCGTTGTATAACAGACAACTACGTATTTGAAGTAGGGTTTGCTGAGGAAAGGAAGGCAAGAATGATAAGACCTTTCATCACCCTCCCAAACAACTATTTTTTGTTCCTCATCCTTGATCGCATGGTATACTGAGTTATTATTTTGTGCCTCCTCAAACTTCAGTGCCCCCTCCTTCAGTAATTCATGCATGAAGATGCACTCAATTAATGATTACCAGTCACAACTAGTAGGACCCAAGGAAATGAGTGTACGAGATGAGTGCTCATCGCAAACACTACTGGTAGAATATATATGATATGCGAACCATATTTGCGGTATGTGCCCATCATTATTGTTTTTAGCACGTCATCCTCCACCTGATTTTTCGGCCTAAGACTCTTAATGAGCTTAACAATTATCTGCAGCTCTTCAACCTTAGACACCATCAATATGTAAATGACACCAAGTATAAGATTTGTGAGTGGTTCATCAACATATAATTACCAAATTAAATTTCAACTTGATTAAATAAGTTATATTACGTATCACATGAGTCCGGCAAACCCAAAAAAAAAGAGGTAAACTCATTTATACCCTCCACCGTCATAACCCCCGTTTTCTTTGCGTCATTAATTTTACGCTAAATATTGGTAGCCAGATGGGCCTCATCTAACGAGGCATAGTCTTCCGATAATTTTTTCGTCATTTTTTCAGCAATTATAGACTCTTTGCTTATTGTCTCTGTTACTTCCCCTTGCTTTTTTAGCTAAGTCCTTCGCCTTTCAGTTGACCAGGTAATCATGTCAATCTGTCTCTTAGGCTTTTTCTCCTGTACTGGACGCTGCTGAGCAAGGCTGACCTCAGCTGTACGTACCCTTTTCGTTGCAACCTATATTTATACAAACCCTAAGTTACTGAAGGGACAATAGCCGTAATGAATACATGAGAATGTCGATTAAAACTAGATAAAGGACTGCATGGACAACTATATTTAATTAACAATAAATACCTGCTTTCCTTCAACCTGTATCGTAGTTGTTTCTCCTCTCTCTTCTACTTCGGCTGTCACCCTTTCGACTCCCTCTCCCACTCTCTCTTCTTGGCCCTCTCCCTCTGATTCTAATGTGGCCTCAAGTGTCCTCACACGTTCTGATAATAACAAATACTGTTGTTTCAAAACTTTGATTGAGTGGCCTTGCTTCTCAACAACCACGAGAAGGAACCGAATCGACCTCGCCTCAGCTTCTAATGTATCAACTCTAGCAAGAAGCTTGGTAATAATCTCAGATTCTCCAATATCGGTGTTAGTCACTGCCAATCTCGGCCTCACTGTATACCCATCCACATCATTGTCATCTTCATCTTCCTCATTATCTTCTTCCTCTCTAGACACATCATCTCATTCTCCTACTTATTTTTTTTTCCTTAGTATCTCTTTTGGGTTGCTTGCTGTAGGAAGTATAGGTCCCTTAGGTGGCTCCAAATTTCCCGTCACAACCTACAATAACAGACATGTGTATATCAGCCAAACAAGGCATATAACATATATAGTATGTCTATTATAAAATCACATATTTCGTATCCATTAATTGATTAAGAAAGGTAGAATAGTACCTCAAACTTCTGAAACTTTCGCTAATAGAAGTTCACGTTCGAGCGCGAAATCTTTAGTGGCATATATTTTAACAGTAGCGGCCACTCATTATTCACGTTCTTCAACGAATCCCGACAAAATTTAAGGAACGTGTTCAAATGCCCATACATGTAAGAGAATTGTGCAGCCTAGCATACAATACCTCGCCCCGCCAAGAGAACGCGTGGCTGCATATATGGAATCGTGCAAGTAGGCGTAAACCACATCCCCCCAATTGTGGCCATTGAAAGTGTGAAGATCATTCGCGAGATCGATGTACTCCCAATCGATCGTATGGTGAATGTCGGGGAGGAGGAAGTTCGCTAACATATACAAGTTTCCGAGCTGGATGAAGTCGTCATCGGATAGGAGAGGTGAAGCGAGGGCTGACTCAATCAGAGCCCTTGTGACCAACTGTCCCGCTGCCAATCTGCCAAATAAGCACTCTCTAAAAGTGGGTGCACCTTCAGGATCCGTCGACATTGAAGGTATTGTCGATGTGGAAGGGGACCCAACTTTCAATCCTAAAATCTTGCTCACGTTATTCCGAACGAACATAATAACATACTATCCTATCGTGAAAGTCTCATTCTCCGAATCGAATTCACGGATAATAGCGTGTACAAGCTGCCCAGATTGCGTGACGGATTCACTAATCAACTACAAATATCGGAAACAACTTGACGAGAGGAAGAGCTCTTTCCTAGCACTACTTAATTGACAGTACCATCGGCCCAGTTTTCGACAGTTCATTGCACCTTTGATGACTTGCTTGTCATCCTCATCGACTTTCCATTTTCCTTTCCTCAATCTTTTTACCACTTTCTTTTTAGCTTTAAATCCGAACTAAAAAATAGAAATAAGAAGATTGTTAGATGTTAGATGACTAATATAAGATAGATATAAGACATTATAATATATTAAAGGACTTATGTGAGAACATTAAATGACTGATATCAGACAATAACATACTAATGTAAGGCCTGATATCAAACTCATATTCAATAATAAATTACATTCTGACCTTCATAAGTTACAAAATATAATAAAGAAATGATGTGAGCATATTAGAGGACTGATATCAGACAATAATGTATTAGAGGACTGATATCAGACAATAATATACTGATGTCAGACAGTACATGACTGATATCAGACTCACTGTCAGCATTAAACTACATTCTGAGCAATTATAAAATACTATAAAACATTGATGTGAACATATTAGAAGACTGATATCAGACAATAATGTACTGATGTCAGACAGTACATGACTGATATCAAACTTATTGTCAACATTAAACTATATTTTGAGTAATTACAAAATACTATAAAATACTGATGTGAGCACATTAGAGGATTGACATCAGACAATAATGTACTCATGTGAGATAGTACATGACTGATATCAGACTCATTATCAGCATTAAACTATATTTTGAGTAATTACAAAACACTATAAAATACTGATGTGAGCATATTAGAGGATTGGCATCAGACAATAATGTACTCATGTGAGATAGTACATGACTGATATCAGACTCATTATCAGCATTAAACTATATTCTGAGTAATTACAAAATACTATAAAATACTAATGTGAGCATATTAGAGGACTAGTATCAGACAATAATGTACTCATGTGAGACAGTACATGATTGATATCAGACTCATTGTCAGCATTAAACTACATTCTGAGTAGTTACAAAATACTATAAAGTACTTATGTGAGCACATTAGAAGACTGATATCAGACAATAATATACTGATGCCAGACAACATATGATTGATATCAAACTCATTGTCAGTATTAAACTGCATTCTGAGTAGTTACAAAATACTATAAAGTACTGATGTGAGCGTATTTGAGGACTGATATCAAACAATAATGTACTGATGTGAGACAGTACAGGACTGATATCAGACAATAAAGATATCTGAATCTATAAAAGATTGATGTGAGAACGATAAAAGACTGATATCAGATAATAAAGTCACGTGCTGAAATAGTACCAGATTGATATCAGACTCATTTTTACCAATAAACTGCTTTCTGACCTGCATGAGTAAAGTTATCCGATTCTATAAATGACTAATGTGAGAATATTATAGGACTGATATCAGACAATAATGTACTGATGTGAGATAGTACAGGACTGATATCAGACTCATTTTCAATATTAAACTACATTCAGACCTGCATGAGTAATCTTAATCTATAAAGTTCTTATGTGAGGATATTAAAGGATTGATATCAGACAATAAAGTCGTTATGTGAGACAGTACATGACTGATATCAGATTCATTTTAAGCTTTAAACTATATTTGACCTGCATGAGTAAAGTTATACGATTCACATATATTACACATCATAGATCCACATATATTACACATCAGAGAACAAGAACAGTGGATTATCCAATAACATAACAAAGTACGATGGTCGTATAGTGAGAAGCTGTATATTGTCTAACGATATACTTATTATAATATTTTTAACATTCCTCATTACTTTTCTCATTCAGTACCGTACTTATTACAACAAGTTTATCACTTAGCAAAATTCATAATTTCTTTATGTATTTTTTTGACCTTAGTCCTCTTCAAGTCCAATGATTGTGTCCCTCGTCAACTTTCCAGCCATTCTCAATTTATTTTTAAAGAGACTTGGATATCTGAAACTAAATCTACCTTCAGACATATGAGTGAGTAAGAACAGGAAGAGCTAATGACATTATAAGAACTGGTATGAGAGAATAGAGTGCTGTTGTCATACAATAAAGGACTTATATCAGACTTAAAATTAAAATTTAAACTTTATTTATCCCCTGTATGAGTAAACTTCAAGAATTAAATATACATTAAAGGACCGATGAGAGACATATTAAGCAATTTATATGAGACATAAGAGAACCTCATACAAAGCTGGTTGGACTGATATAAGCTATAAACATTCCAACAAATGACACATTTATTAGACATCGGAGATAAAAGAAAAATAGTGGATCATCCATATAAATAATGAGGTACATTAGCTATGTCCAATGACTGATACGAGACTCAGAGAAGCTGTACATTACCTACCAATATATTTGCTACAATGTTTTATACATTCCTCACCATTGTTAAGATTGAACACTCTACTTATTACAAGAAGTATCTCAGTTAGCAAAATTAATTACTTTATTTTACGTTTTTTTTACTGTGGTCCTTGACAAGTTGACCGATTGTGTATCTCTTGCTTACAAGTCGTACAATGCATTCTCTGTTTCTTTTCAAGTGCGAATTTCAACCTTCTTTTCCGTGGTCGACTTGGGGGGTTCCTGCAGTGAAATGGGTGAACAATAGGACTAACATGCTTGACATCCCATTGAGATTCGTTTAGAGTCGGTTCGATTATCTTATTATATGTCTCACAATACCGTGCAGATGTATACCATTCCTCACAATATATCGACGGATTTGTATTATTCCAACGAATGGCAGCTATGACATGGATAAAAGGGAGGCCCAGAACATCAAAACAATGATAAGAATATGACCACTTATCTAAATATATATTATACTTTAATGTCGATGTTGATACCTCAAAAATGTTGGGTGATGATGGTAGAACTTGATAAAACCTAGCTGCTTCGTCAGCCTCTTCCAAGATATCGGATACATATCGGGTTAAACCCTCCGATATCTTTTGACCTTTTATAGCTCTGTTATAAAAAAGTTGGGCAACTTTCTTCCTCATTGCTTTAATAAGGGCTATTATTGGTAGACCTATAGCAGAAATTATGATTTTGTTCAAGCACTCATACATGTTTGTAGTCAGAAGATCGTATTTATGATCGGGGAAAAGCGCTCTAGACCACCTCTATTATTCACTTTGTCGAAGATATTTTATAGACGTAGGGCTCACACCCTCAAGTTTTGTCATTAGCTCATCATGTTCTTTCGTCATTGGCTCATCATGTTCTTTTACAGTATATGTCCGAGCAATAGGCCAGAGTTAACTCCATAAAGCCGGATTCCTAAACTTCTCCCTGAAGTTCTTGGCAATGTGAAAGAAGCAAAAGCAATGAGTGACATTGGAAAATACTTTTGGAACCGTCGATCTAATTGCATCTGCACGATCTAAAATTATGACAATTGCTCTATCATCATCCATGATCGCTTCTCAAAGACATCGAAGAAACTATTCTCAAGCATCTTCTGTTTCACCATCAACTACAGCAAAAGCAATAGGGATCAAACTGTTATTGTCATCGACAATTGTCGTAATTAGCATCGGGCAGAGAAATTTACCTTTTGAGTGTGTTCCGTCAATCGAAATTATGGGCCTCAACATTCTTTTATATCCATCGATAGAGAGACTAAATGCTCAAAAAAATCTAAAGAATGAGTTATCATACAAACATTGTAGTTTCGTGAAAGCATCAGGATCGGATCTACGTAATTCTGTAATATATAAAGGGAGATTAGCATAAGACGACTCCCAAGCACCCCTAATATTAGCCAACACTATCTCTTTCGCGTTTCACGCTTTACGATAGCTTATTATAACCCCCTCAATTTATTTGAATTTCAAAGATAATTTTAGCAGGCGCATAATCAGTAGCGTCCTTCAACATATTTATTATTTTAGAAGCTACCTAATCACTTGAGGTTTGTCGATGACCTCCCTTTTTTTGCATAACTATACTAAGTGGACCGTGCTTATACTCGGGATTCATTGTTTTAATTACGAAAGAATTACCACCGACGTTGCCCCTACTCACGTGAATACGCCATGGACAAATATTGTCCGCACATCTAGCAACAACAATCCTCTTAATTGTCTTTATTGGTTTCAATTGAAAGTTTCCTAGCACAACATTATTCTTCAAGGCAGTAAGAAATTCTTCTCGAGAAAAAGTTTTTTCGACAGTTAAAGATGTATTTTCAATCCTATCAAATCTCGGCTTTCTTGCGGAACTCTCTCCTTCTAGGTTATCATCTTCAATTTTGAAGTCTGCATCTTTTGATTTATTCCCAATAATTCGTCCCTGGAATTCCACTTCAACTGAATAACTTGAGTCGCTACCTGAGCCTGTATATTCAATAATCTCATTGTCTCCTGATAGTTCCTTGATACTGTAATTCTGGATACTAACTGAACCAAAAACTCATGTCTACGATGGTGGAGCACTCTCGTTCCTTCAATTAAAATAAATATATAATGTGTCACTCATACGTGAGATATGACTATAATATTACGCATGATTATGCAAAAACTTAATTCATAGTCACCTCTGAATTGGCGAAGAATTTTTCACCGAATTTGAGTCTTTATATACTTTCCTCTTTTCAATTACTTTCTCCTCTACACGAGTATCAGGGAGGGGATGTGGAAATAGACGTGAATGTTCGAAACTATAGAATCACTCATAAGTATCAACCAAAGGATGTGAGTCCTCATTAATAGAACTCATCCTTTTTCGAAGGAAATGGGAGACCAACCCACCTAAAATTGATCCTCCGTTCACACTTTTCTTCGACAACAAGGGGCGAAAAACTAAACTATAAGCATTGCGAGAGGTTGAGTAATATGTGTATAAGAAAATAGTTACAAACTATATAAAAAATTATGTAAAATACTCACTATCGTGGGTCGGATTGATAGCACGATCGGTGAATTTGATGGGCTCTTGAATTAGGAAACATGCGGTCATGAGCAATTCTACGATCGAAAGCATACCAGTATATCAGTAAAATTATTGATAATTTCTCAATTAATATTAAATAAAAACACAATCATATAACTTCATCGACTTACCTAAATGTCTGCGTTTCCTCCCATTTCTTCACTGTATCTAAGTAGAGATTATGTCGTTCATTACATCTAATACCTTTACTCCGCGAGCCATCAGGTTTCTCACTACCAAATAAGCAATATAAAGCATGGAATGTTTGACTACTAAATAAATTTAATTACATTTACTTCTAATCTACTAGCACATACCTCCTTAGCATTCCTGTCTTCAGACTTTCCTTCTTGTTATGCTCGTTGACCTTTTTTTTACTCTAGAGTCTTTTCATAAATATATAGGACAATGTGAGGATAGTCAATAGAGCATAGGGTCATGTCATGAAAGTCGGTCTCATTGTTTATGTCAAAAATAAAACTCCATTCGGTAGTCAGGTATATATATCTAAACCTTAGATCCATCTGCTCCGATGTTGACTTACACAAGTCATACATCTTTTCAATAAATTCGTTATATGTTGCATCTCGGCTTATCGATTTTTGTTTATATTTTCTGCCACTATATATCATATTATTTTTCTTAGACTTTTAATAGCCCATTATAGTAACGTACTAGTATAATTGTGTCAATACTCATAATGTACCTGCATGTGAAGCCTACATATATTAATATATAAGGTATTATCCAATTATATAAAGATTAAATAGCCCATTATAGTGACATACTAGTATAATTGTGTCGGTACCCATAACGCAACTACATATGAAGCCTACATATATAAAGATTATCCAACTCGAATTGGTACGGAGAATACAACCCAGAATAATTAATTGGTGATCCTAATATTTTGTTTCATACTTCTACGATGCGTCTTATATAAAAGCCAAATAAGAAAAGAAATAAATTCTTAAACCCTAATGTCTTAAAAAAGGCATTGATAATATTTTAAAGAAGACACTACCTAACAAAGGGACATCACAGTCTTATATACAAACTACGAAGCGTCTTGTATAGAAATAATTGATTGTGTCTTAAAGAAGAAACTGCCTAACGAATGAACATCACCCTCTTATAAAAGGCTGATCTGATCATGTCTTCTATAAACAATTGACTTATAAATGGACAATACGGTCTTATAAAAGGCTTATCATGTCATTAAAAAGCAACTGACTAATAAATGGACGATACGATCTTTTAAAAGACTGATCATGACTTACCACTATTCTGATTATTCTAATTTTTTTATCAATCTATAGTGAAAGCATGTCTTTACACATGCAAAACCGAAAAATAATAAAAAAATTATTTTCTAGATCATAATTTTATATTCTATAAAGATAAAAAATCACATTTTGATTCAAACAAATAATTCAATCTATACGATATAGGTCAGAAAGATAATTCGTCATGTGTAACAGTATATAAACCCTAAAATTTATAGATTTTTATAATTACTTACGAACAAAGGAAAAAATAAGCTTAAACTCTAAAAATTAGTGTTTCAAAAAATACAAAAATATACCCCATCATGAAAGTGAAGATTACGGTTTCACAAATCCATAAATATCGAATAATTATCAACTCTAAAGATTAGGATGTCACAAACAAAACAATATTTCTATTTGATATATATATATATATATATACATATATATATATATATCTTGTGACAAAAAAATACGGATCTTAAATATTTATAAATAATCCCCTGATTTACATATTCTATTTAAATAACACCTTCATTTATTATGTTAAGTGTCGTCTCTAAAAAAACAGATTGCAATTATCACCTACACTATTTTTTTCTCGTGTTCAGTAATTGCACTTTAATTTTTTAGAGATGAAAATTAACAAAATATTAATTTAAGCTATTATTTAAACAAAAAAGTCAAAATTATGGGGTTATTTATAAATAAGTTAAACATGGGTGACATTTATACAGAATGCTAAAATATAGGGTATACGCTAAAAACTCATATATATTTTTTTCAATGGATTGGTTGTGATTAAACTTGAAACTTTGAGCTTGCAATATTTGGATTACCCAATACAGATTTTAAACTGAAAAATATGACAAAAATAATGTCCCTATTTGTACCGAGTTAGAGTAAACCCTATTTTATTTCCAACAATCCAAAATCATAACCCTAAACCCTAAAGATTAGAGTTTTGCAAACGAAAATAAACTAAAATCATAACCCTAAACTCTAATTATGAGTTTCTCTGCAATATCAAAAGTCAGGGAGTGAAAATGGAGACAGTTATGATCACTAAAGCTACTTATGATAGTCCATTTACGCCCTAAAACAAAAATTGAAAAATAAAACTGATGAAAATAAATTTCATACTACCAATTAAAAAAATGCAAACAAATTACATATTGATTGCAAATTATTGAAAGCTTGAAATTAAAAAAAGAAAATACTATGATATGTAAGTCATCGAAACCTCTATCTACCCCAAAAAAAGGATTACACATGAGATAATCGTTTTTTACTTAATCGATTCATGGATCCATAACTCAGTAAATTTAATTTCAGATGAAGTAAAATAGAAAAGGGGGAAAAAATTTTAATTAAAAAAAATGAATAAAATTTAAACTAAAAAATGATGAATATAATCGAATAACAGAAACCCAAATAATCATCTAAGCAGTCTATGACTCAGAGATTCAACTAGAGGATATTTATTTATTTATTTATTATTTTTTTCTTTTTTCCCTTTTCTCTTGGTTGGCTCTACTTCATTTCTAAAAAACCAAAATCATAACTATAAACTCTAAAGAATAAACTTCATTTCCAACAAACCAAGATCATAACTCTAAACCCTAAATATTAGAGTTTTACAAATGGAAACAAACCAAAATCATAACCCTAAATTCTAAAAATTATAATTTTACAAATGAAAAAAATTAAAAAATTGACCTTTATGGCTTTCTCTGCAATATCAGAAGCCGGGGAGTGAAAAGGGGTCTGAGACTCCACCTCTGCAATGGTCGACGAGAAAAACGCAACTCTTCTCCTCAATGACGACGAAAAAATACAGGGAGTGAAAAGGGGATTGAGATTCCACCTCTGCAATGCGCAAACGACATCAAACTTTCTTTTCTCTTCAATGGCGACGACCTCTAGCGACAAAAACCAATGCCCTTAGCTGCGTTTGAAACGAAGTGACGAAAGAACTCTGGAGAGAATATGAATGCCCGCTTAAACCTGCTTCAATTTTCTCTTTTAAAATGAAGGGCATTTTCATTATTTCATATGACATTAAGTAATGGCATTTTGGTCAATTCACCAATTTCAAAAACTGCCATTGCAAGCATAAAATTAGCACATGGGTGACTCGTTTGAAGTAAAAACCAAGAAACTAAAAAGTTTGAAGGTCTAAGACCCTGTTAGGTCATTTACATGAGCTTGGGACCCCGACGGGTAAATAGGGGTATAGTTGGAACTCGGCAAGTATTTATTTCTTTTATTTATTTATCATTTTTTAGTTTGGGTTGAGTTTGGGCAGGTACACATGGTTCCGCCACTGATCACTACCACACGATCATAAATGTTTTATTATGATCATTTGATTGTGATAGATCATTGACTTGCCCTTGATTCCTCAAAATTGGGATTTGATTGCTACCTTACCCTCTCAAATTGCTCATCATAATTATCTTTGTCATCATTATTATCATAGCTTTTCTTCATTCGGATTTTCACCATTGACTATTAATTTGAAACTAATCTTTTTCCTTTTTCAATCAAATCGGACACTCGCAAGATAGCTGCAAGATTGTGAGTAAAATAGTACGATTTTTCAATCACCAACTCTTTATCACTAAGTGAACTTTTAAGTGTGCTAAAATGGCAAAGGTGGATTCATCAACCCCCTAATGGTTGCCCAAATATGATAGGTACCGTTATTTGCAATTAGAGATTCTTTCTTTGCTATTGAAATTTGCCCATGTAATTGATCACTTGAAATCATATAATAGATATCATTTTTCCTCATATTTATGAAAATCAATTGTGCGATCAAGACACACATTAGACAATCACATTTTCATTCTACGTGGTACACATTAAAAAAATGAATTTAAACCATTTTCATAATACACTCGTATGGTAACTGAGTAAGCCCAACAACTACTATGATAATCCCATTGTCTCAATATCTATTGTATCTAAAATTGGGGCTGAAAATAAAAGCAGTAAACAAATTTTATTCATGCAAACCCTAGTTGCCAAAGAAAATATCTAGTTGCAAATAAAAGTATTTCTAGTTTTCAACCATTTCCTCACCGAATTTTCCATGCACGCATAAAATAAGCTTGGTCACTTTGGTATCAGCCAATAGCAGCCTTCGAAAAAAATATCGCTATAAATTGGAAGCGATAAATCGAGGAAGATTGTAGGCAGTAAAAGCGGAAAGCGGTCAGGTCGCATAGGGAAGCGGGCAGCCTTGGAAAATGTGGAGTAATACCATTCACACGTGTGAACCTTAACACTATAACCAGCATCTTTTGACACGTGTTCATGGAGGTCCCACGCGCCGCCACGTAGCCTTAAAAAGGCAAGCTCCTTTTTAGCCTCTCACACACTCTTCCCCCTCTCTCACCCACCCGAATACGAAGCCCCATTGCACCACGCCATTAATTAAATTATTTTTTAATAAAAAATAAAATAAAATACAATACTCTCTTCTCTCTCTATTCAGATTCTCTCAACCAAATCTCTCTCTTCTTTCCCCCACTCTCTCGCTCTCACCATTTTATAAACAGAATCCATATAACAAGCATAACTGTTTTTCGACATTCTCTGATTCTTCACTAGTTTTTCTTCTTTGTTAAACAGAAACCATAAAAAATATATACTTTGAATCATATATTGTTATAAATATTTATATATAATCTCTAGAATCAATCTTCTAGGTAGTCTCGGCAAATGGCTGGGAACGAGTGGATCAATGGCTACTTGGAAGCAATATTGGATAGTGGAGCTCCTGCGATCGACGATCACAAACCGTCGTCCACGGTGAACTTGCCGGAGAGGGGAGATTTTAATCCAACCAAATACTTTGTTGAGGAAGTGGTGACAAGCGTCGATGAGACCGATCTCCACCGTACGTGGATTAAGGTGGTGGCGACACGGAATACGAGGGAGCGAAGCAGCCGGCTTGAGAACATGTGTTGGCGAATCTGGCACCTCGCTCGCAAGCAGAAGCAGGTACTAAAAAATTAAGACTCTACGATAGTTAAGGAAACAGAGTGTTAGATGTCTTTTTTTATAGGTAGTATTGATTATATGTTGGAGAAAATATAATAGTTTTATTTGAGTTTTCATGTTAATGTTGTACTTTATTGAGTTTTTTATGTTTATTTTCTTTGGTAATAATATTTAAGAAAACAGAGTGCTTAATTGATTCGATTTTGGGAAAAATGAAATATTTTAGTTGGGTTTCATATTGTTCCGTGATTTATTGAGTTGGGATTTTTATTTATTTTTGGGTAATAATTATTAAGAAAACAGAATGGGTCTTCATTAGATGCGCAGAGAGTATATAATAGTTTAAGAAACAACCATAAAAATACTTAAGAAAACAGCGTGGTTTATTGATTCGATGTTGGAGAAAATGTAATATTTTTATTTGGGTTTCATATTGTTACGTGATTTATTGAGTTTTTATTTTATTTTATTGAGTTTGGATTTTTATTTTTTCTTGGGTAATAATAATTAAGAAAACAGAGTGGGGTTTTTATTTTTACTTTCTTTGATAATAATAGTTAAGAAAACAATCATTAAAAAAAAAGAGTTAAGAAAACAGAGTTGTTTATTGATACGATGACCTTATTTCTGTAGTAAAGAACGAAATTATTTTTCTATTCTATCGTCGCGGCGGGTGATGGTCTTGACATTGCTTCCACTATCATATTTTCTTGAATTTCCTTGATTCATAAACTTTTCATTTTTCTTTCATCTCTTCTACATGAAATTGATTTATGTAATTTTCATTTGTTTCTTTTATCTCTTTTACATTTAATAAGAGATATATAGTTCATGTGGATGACATCCACTTCCCTCCTTTAGCCCATGGGAATGTCTTTTCCCATATTTTCTTTGGCCTTTTATTCTATGTGGACAGCGTGGAGGATTCACATTGGAGGGAGCGTGCCAATTGGGCTAATGCCTCTTTTGGGCTTTATATTGTTAAATATAATATTTTATTTGGGTTTTCATGTTAATGAGTTTTTATTTTATTTTATTTTCCTTTTTTTTTTTGGTTTTATGGGTAATAGTAAAAAAAAAGTAGTTTACTGAATAGAACTTGGAGAAAATATAATTTATGTCTGTAATATTTCTGTTTTTCTATTTGTGCGTTAAGGATATTTTAAAAAATAATAATTTATGTGAATGTTAAAGGAAAAAAATATTATATTCAGTAAAATGGATTTGATATGTCCCAATCTGGAATTTTGATGGATATAGGAAGGATTTTTTTTTTTTTTAATGGGTGGTAAAGCTGTGGGGTTTTAATTTCAGATTGTATAATTTTTTTTTTGAAAGGATGGAAAAGCTGTGGGGTTTTAATTTCAGATTGTATATATATATTTTTCTTTTAACGTAAAGTTGTCAACGAGAATTTGGGATGGTTGATTGTGTGAAAAAGAAGGGAGAAAGGCAAGAGTTCCCTTTGTTTTAAATGTTTTTTAGGGTATGTGTTAAAAAAAAAAATAATGAGCGAATCTAATGGGATTGAGTTCTTTGAATGTAAAAAATGTCATTGGGATGGTTAATTGTGTGAAAAATAATGGAGAATGTATAATATTTGGTTGAGTTTTGATGCTCATGCATCCTGATGTACCCCTATTGTGGTTAATGATTTTTTTTTTGTAATTTATTATGTACTACACTTGAGAGAGGATGTTCAGAAAATGGGTTTGATAAGTAACCCCGGAATTTGGATGGACTTCTTTATTTGGGAGGTAGGTAACATAGCTTGTATTTCTTATTTTTTTATTTTACGGATGGAAATATATTGGGATTATAATTTGAGATTGTATTTTTGCGTTCCTTTAATGTAAAATTGTCATTGATGATAGATCTTGGGAAGATAATGGTGAATGTATTATTTGGACACAGATTGATCTAGCCTAATAGATGATAAGAAGAGGAATGGTAATTAACATGAGATTTAGAATTTTCCTTTTTTTTTTCCTCTTGTTGAATAATTCAACTCCCGCTAAATAATCCAATTGTTAGAATCTTGTGAGCAATTGGTTGATCCCTAGCTATGACAAAATTTGTTCTGTTTTTTACAGAGGTTTTAGAGGCAGTGTTGGTTAGTATCATGTATAGCTATGAGGCAAGATCAGACACTATTGAATATTTTTCTGAAATTGGAAATCATACTGTTATGTTATATTGCTTTAAATGAAATAGTTCCAAGTCTGAATAATTTACTCATACGAGTAGTTAGAATCGGACGATATTCAACGGGTGGCAAACCGGAGGTGGGAACGGGAGCAAGGTCGGAGAGATGCCACAGAAGACATGTCAGAAGACTTATCGGAGGGGGAGAAGGGAGATACAGTGGGGGAGATGATGCAAAGTGAAACTCCAAGACGTATGTTTCAACGAAACTTCTCTGATCTTCAAGTATGGTCAGACGATAACAAAGGGAAGAAACTCTACATCGTCCTCATCAGGTACATAATACATTCCCTTCCAAGTAAACCAAGATATCGCAAATATCGGTCTGTGCCTGTATGTACGTATCGGGTATCTATATATATCAGGCAATGCCCAAGATGATACATTGTCTTGGGTCTCCGATACCGAGATGTATCTTCCAATACGTCTCGTTATCATCCGAGATTTTGATCTATGTAAACCATTACGTAATTAACATGTACCTTGGCCACGTAATGTGATTTCTGGAAAGATGTTTTATTTCCTCTCTGATTGCATTTAGTTTCAAACTTTGCAAGCATAATTGGATAATCAGTTAAGTCTATTTATGGAACTGGATGTTAATGCAGAGTTTACCAAACTTAAGCTTCTGTCTTCGTTAGTTATTGCATCTTAAATAAGATGAAATTGGTAAATATTAATTTACCCATTTGGCCCAATGCAGAGTTTATTTCACATTCTCAGATGGTTATAATCAAAGCGTAATTTATCCCAATGTCAACTAGATCCGACATGCTTTATACCTGCCATGTATACACTATACAGTGAAATAGGATGACCCAAACACCATTTTTGGTACTTGAGCCCAAGAACCAAATACCAACTCTTTGTGAAAAAGGATCTTATGCTCTCAAACAATTTGGATAAGGCTGTTGTTATTTCCACCCCCATTTTTTATATGCCCACTCAATTTTCAAGTTCAAGACAAAAAAACCCTTTCAATCAATGAAGAATGGAAACTCATTTTTGCAAGTGTGGGGTATGTTGATCCTAAACTGAAAAGTAAACAGGGGTAGATGGATCAAGAAGTGGGGGATATAACAACAGCCTTTTAAAATAGTTGCCCACATAGTTCTAAAATTTGGTGAGTCATCGAGTTACTCAATCTAGTTACTTGACTCACAGGAATTTCAAGTTGACTGTGACACAGGTCGAAATTTCGCCATGATGATGCAACCAGAATTCATAAACTACCTTTGTATTAGAATATGTTTTATGGGATAGGGTTTAAAAACCATATCTTTTTAACAAGTATTAAACTTTTCATTTGACTAATATATTTTTCCTTCCAAAATATTTTTTATTTTTTTGTAAAAAATATATTAGAAATATTTATGAAATTACCGAGTCGAAGCAGGTCGAGTTTATCCGAGTCTTTGAGTTAACTCGAGCCAGCTGACTTTCGAGTCGAGTTGAGTTTTCGGGTATTCAAACCGTGGCTGCCCACTTTATAAAACCGTAGCATGAGCACATTTATGTGTTTGAAAACCCATGAGGATCAAAAGATTAATCATTTGCAGCTGTAGCAACACAGCCACAACATCCGAAGTTAAAAATTTCTATGTTGGATCCCATATCATTTGGCTTCAATAACAAACTTGTTTCGAATGATATGAGCCATCATCATCATCCTCACAGCCTTATCCCATCTGTTTTGGATTAGCTTTGCGATATTCGAATGATATGGGTGTGAGACCCAATATTGGATGTTATACACTCATATCAGATGATATAAGTTAGTATTATCACGCTCCAATACCGAGACACTCAGATTTCAAAATTCAATTCCGAGACACATCACCCCAAATAGATGGGATAAGGTTTTCATGATGATGATGAATACCAAGACACATAAGGCGATATTTCTCAGTATCATCTGAGATCTTAACACTATGAAAATGTCACACAATCATCATCATCGTCGTCATTGTCATCATAGCCTTATCCCATCTATTTAGAGTCGGATTTGAGTGTCATATCTCTCCACTCATTTCTGTTCAATGTTAACTCTCTGTAACTCTGCACGCCTTCATGCCATTTCTCCCTGTTTCCTTCCCCGCTTGTAGCATTTTAATCCTTAGTATAAGGTCTGTTTCTGACCTCTCCGATGCTAGCACTTGCTAGCATCAGCCACTCCTCAAAATTCTTTTGATTTACATATTTGATGTTTGTATGTGTTGGAAACATATTTAAAATTTTAAAGGATAGAGACGGTTTTGTTTAGGGTTCAGCACTTTATTCTAGTATGCCAAGTATTCTAGTTGCTACAAAGTTGTAAAATTATATCTCAATTAAAGTACATAAATATTCCGTACTGCTGAATTATATGTTGAGATTCTACAACCCAATCTAGAAATATCAGTTATATATGTTTCATGAATTAATTTTGTTTGTAATCTGATCATGCAGCAGAGAGGTCTATAAAATTGTTCTCTTTTAATGCATTCGGGAATCAGCAGTGAAGATATACAGACCTATGTTTTGAGTAATTTTTCATAATTACATAGACTATCTTATATAGTGATTATGATTACTGTGGAGTAATTCATGCATTCATGGAAAAATAGTAAGCTGACAATTGTATATTTTCTATTAGTTTGCACGGTTTAGTCCGTGGAGAAAACATGGAGCTCGGCCGAGATTCTGATACAGGTGGTCAGGTAATTACTCACATACATAGTGCCCAAGTTTAGGTACAGGGATAAAACGGCTCTCCTCTCGAAATATACGGGAAAAAAGGGTATATTTTGGGGGGAAAATGGGATTTTCAAATTTTAAAAATAATATATATAAACACGGGTGTTAAACGGAAAAAAATGGGAAAAACGTTTTCTGAAAAAAAACCGGGTTTGAAACATGTTTTTTTTGGAAAAACGAGATTTTTTCAGAAGTGATGTTTTTTCCGTGTTTTTTTTTTTCATTTAAAAAAAAAACGTTTTCGTTTTTGGTCAATATGCTCACATACCACAGCAAATATCATGTGATAGCTTAGATATGAGTTGTCACTAAGGAACTTTGGGTGAATCTCCAGGTGAAATATGTAGTTGAGCTTTCTCGGGCACTTGCTATGATGCCAGGGGTGTATAGAGTAGATCTTTTCACTCGCCAAATATCATCACCCGAGGTGGACTGGAGTTATGGAGAGCCTACGGAGATGCTAACTTCAGGTCAATATGATGCAGAAGGTAACGATGTAGGGGAGAGTAGTGGAGCTTATATTATACGGATACCCTGTGGTCCAAGAGACAAGTATCTCCATAAGGAATTACTGTGGCCGTATGTTCAAGAGTTCGTAGATGGGGCTCTAGCTCACATCCTTAACATGTCTAAGGTGTTGGGTGATCAGATCGGTAAGAACCAGCCCGTTTGGCCCTACGTGATTCATGGTCACTACGCAGATGCGGGAGATAGCGCTGCTCTTCTTTCAGGTGCTCTGAATGTTCCTATGGTTCTGACGGGCCACTCACTAGGTAGGAATAAGTTGGAACAGCTTCTTAAGCAGGGACGCCAATCAAAAGAGGATATCAATGCAACTTATAAGATCATGAGGCGGATAGAAGCGGAAGAATTGTCCCTGGATGCTGCGGAACTCGTCATTACGAGTACCAAACAAGAGATTGATGAACAGTGGGGCTTGTATGATGGTTTTGACGTCAAGCTCGAGAAGGTGTTGCGGGCCCGGGCTAGACGGGGAGTCAACTGCCATGGTCGGTACATGCCAAGGATGGTGGTAAGTGCAATTTCTAACAGCATGATGTGCACGCCCCAACAACTCTGATCAGGGATAGATCTTTTTTATTCACTTGTATCTAATTTGGCATTTAAATACATGCATTTTGATAGTCCTACACATGCACTCAAGCACACACGACATGCGGACACATGTAAATACACTACTACAAGGAACTATCTAAATGCTAACATCCCCTCTACTGCAATAATTGTCTAACTAATTAATAGTGGAATAATGGGTTATGAGAACAATGTTTGGATAGAGATCATGAGAAGCACTGATTTTAGGCCACATGGCACACTTTTCAAGCAATCCCATTGATCAAATTCATTGCTTATATTGGAAGCTACTGTGGGTTTGAAAATCGTAGTCATTGGAGGATTTGAACCATCCGATCTAGGCACTCTAATATCAACGGTTGTGCACATTTTTTCAATGATCGATATTAAAGCGCTCTAATTGGATGGTTCATGGTATGTGTATTTTTTTATTGGGCACGGTAGTAGTGATGACCATTCACATGAAACAGTTAAAATGATCAAAGAAATATGCCATGTGGCCTAAATGGGTTCCTTTCATGGCAATATCTGTGTAAAGTGGTCACACGAACCGATCCCATCACTAATATATATCACGTGATATTTGAAGGTTATTCCTCCTGGTATGGATTTCAGTAGCGTCGTTGCTCAGGAAGACACAGTTGAAGCAGATGGAGATCTTGCTGCAATTATTGGTTCTGATGGATCTTCTCCTAGAGCACTCCCACCCATATGGTCAGATGTAAGGGTTTTTTATTTCTGTAACCATCAAAAACTCAGTTTCAATATTCTGATCTCAGTCACTTTTTCTGATAAACAAAACTGCTTTATGTAGGTGATGCGCTTTCTAACAAATCCTCACAAGCCGATGATCTTGGCCTTATCAAGACCAGATCCTAAAAAGAACCTCACTACTCTTTTGAAAGCCTTTGGGGAATGTCGTCCATTGCGAGAGCTTGCAAATCTAGTATGGAATCTAAATCCCAGTTAACTCAGGCATTTGGGGCAGCATCACTTCTGCCTCCTGATTCCTGTAAAAGAGAGAATCTGGAAGCCGCTTCCAGATTCTTGCCCTATTTTAGCTTCTGTGCTTCTGTGGGAATCCGGATGCAAGTCAGACCAGCTTCTTACCAAACGATAGTTTTAGCTCCAGAATCACTTTTCAAGGCCCTGGAATGATTCAAGGGCCCCGAAAAGTTGGAGCCTCAATTTCCTACTATGTTAATATTGACACTCAGTATTGAACTAGTTCTTGTTTACAGACATTGATAATGGGAAACAGGGACGACATAGATGAAATGTCCTCGGGTAATGCTAGTGTCCTGACAACAGTTTTGAAGATGATTGATAAGTATGACCTGTATGGGCTGGTGGCATATCCGAAACATCACAAGCAATGTGACGTCCCCGAAATCTACCGGCTAGCAGCAAAAACTAAGGTCCATATACAAGTCTTCTCTAATTAAATTTCTTTAGTTCCGAATGCTGTTGATTGACCAGATGACCAAAACCATGGCAGGGAGTGTTCATAAATCCAGCTTTGGTTGAGCCTTTTGGTCTTACCTTAATTGAGGTGAGTTTTAGTTACATTCTACGACCATTATTGTCCGCGTGATGAAAGGAAATTTTAACGCATTGATTGGAAACATCGTAGGCAGCAGCACATGGGCTTCCAATGGTGGCTACTAAGAATGGTGGCCCTGTCGACATTCATCGGGTAAAATAGCCTCTATCTTGTTTTCGCAGACTAACACTTTCTGCACTCGTTTATTTTTTACAAATGGTTGGCACGACATTTTGACGTGGCTTTTCATTGATTTCATTAAATAAATAGCATAGTACAAGAAGAGCCATGTTATTTTAACATTGATTAGGGTTGCCGAGCACAAAAACTCAGAATTTTCGCAGTCCTTAATAATGTTTGTTTGTTGCATTATGTTGTGATTTTGTGCATATTGTGGGTTTGGTCCCACCTTGGAAATTTTCAGAAAGTTGCCCAAATCTCCTGTCTATAATAGGAACTTGGTTGGTTTCTTGGTTTGTTATATCATAGGATTACAGGTGCTACATTTTGAGTGGGGGTGCAAATGGGCTATGCAAGACCTTAAATGAGCCTATTTTATTAGGTTCTACTGCCCAGGCCCAATACTGGCAAAATCGTAATTTGGGCTAGGAATCAACTCAAGGGATAGCCCACTTATGCTTAAATGCCCAAGCTCGGACCACGCCTGAATAAGAAATAGCTTAGCACCTAGGCGCCAGGTTCAGTCCATTTTATTAATCAGCTTGGAATCAAACCTAGCCTGTGGCAGACAGGGCCGAGTGCTTGACTGCTTGGCGGTCTGGCATTCCTCATTTGCATCCCAAATATTGAGCACTTGGAGAGTTTTTTTTGTTTGATTGAAGCACTTGAGAGTTCTAATCTTTGAGTTCCATAATTTCTATCAAATAAATATATAGGAAAAGCATATATCCTCCCAAGGACAACCTAGATAGGTGGTCCGAGCCATGGATCAAAATATCGTCCGATACCGATACGTATCGGACGATACGTATCGGTATCGGACTCGGACGATACATTGAATGTATCGTCCGATACATTCAATGTATTGAATGTATCGAACGATACATTCAATGTATCGTCCGATACATACCGGTACCGATACGTATCGTCCGATACGTATCGTTTTGGAGCTCGGACGATACGTATCGGTAATCCGATATTTTAACCCATGGTCCGAGCTCCCATTTTGGTGCCACATGCAGCCAAAACATGGGGCGGGTGCCATGTGAAGCAAATTTGCATTACATAGATCGTCTTTAAAATAAAGACAATAAAATAAATAAAAAATGGATTTCCATCATGTGATTTTTCACGTTTTGAAAAATGGATCATTTGAAGTCTAGTCAAATTGTGACTTTTTCGTTGAGTTCTCTTTTTGTCCTTTTTTCTTTTTAAATGATCTATGCAATTCCCCTTGCTCCCAGTGGCACCCAATGCATATTTTGGGTGCCACGTAGAGTGTTATTGGAGCTCAGACCACCTAACCAGCGCACACCCACACACACACACATATATATATATATATATATATATATATATATATATATATATATATATAGGGAGCTGGGAAGGTACTCCAATGGAGTTCCTTCACCATACACCAAGGTCTACATGGAGCTCTACTCTAATCCCCAAAACATATTGTGGGTGCTAAATGGAGCAAGTTAGCATTGTCTAGATCATTTTAAAAAAAAGACATTTATAACAACATCTAACATGTGTATTTTGTTAGGCCTAAAATCTGAACCATTGACTCAATACTCAAAACTTGATTTTCAATTTAAAATTCAGTTTTAAAATTTTGTCTTAATTGATCTATACAATCTGATGAAGCTCCATGTGGCACCAAAACAGTTTTTAGGTGCCATATGGAGCTCCAAATGGGCTTGGCGTACTTATCTTACATACTCCTTGGAGTACCCACCTCTTTTCTGATATATATATATATGTGTGTGTGTTCCTTCCGAAAATGCTCTTTTTTTTTTCTGACCTGGATGACTATGCAGGCATTGAACAATGGACTACTTGTGGATCCGCATGACCAAAATGCCATTGCTGAAGCACTTCTAAAACTAGTTGCAGAAAAGAACCTATGGCACGAATGCAGGAAAAATGGATGGCGCAATATCCATCTATTTTCATGGCCCGAGCACTGCCGAACATACCTGACAAGGGTAGCGACATGCAGGATCAGGCATCCACAGTGGCAAACCGACACACCGGTCGATGACGTGGATCAGGATGAGTCCTTGGGGGACTCCCTCATGGACGTGCAGGGCATGTCTCTCAGGCTCTCCATCGACGGTGAAAAATCCTCTCTCAATGAATCGTACGATGCAGCTGAGTTGGAGAAAGTGGCTACTGAAAAGGGTGAGCCCGAGTTACAAGACCAAGTGAAAAGGATCATGAACAAGATCAAGAAACCAGCACCGGAAATGCAAGAAGCAGAAGCCGGAAAGAGACCACCCGATAATGCAGCCATCAATAAGTACCCCATCCTAAGACGACGGCGGAGGCTCTTTGTTATAGCCATTGACTGCTACGATGATCAAGGAAATCCCAGCCCAAAGATGGTGCAGGTTATACAGGAGATTTTCAAGGCTGTCCGATTGGATCCCCAAACATCAAAATTATCGGGCTTCGTGCTGTCGACAGCAATGCCCTTTTCCGAGACGCTAGAGCTATTGAAATCGGGAAAGATACAAGTTACGGAATTTGATGCTTTGATCTGTAGTAGTGGAAGTGAAGTGTACTATCCCGGGACTCAACAGTGCATGGACGATGCCCGGGAGGCCTGGCCGGACCCCGACTATGCCTCTCACATCGATTACCGTTGGGGATGTGAAGGCCTGAAGAAGACTATTTTGAAATGCATGAGCTCGCAGGAAGGCAGAGGCGAGAACGGCAGCAAACTTGACAACTCTTCTGCGGAAATTGAGCAAGATGAGAATTCTAACAATGCTCACTGCATCTCATACTTGATTAAAGATTCTGCAAAGGTATGGCTATAAACCGCAGGAAGAAGCACCTTCGGAATGTTACGAGTTTCTTGATTTACTTGATTTGTCCTTATATTTGGAGTGGACCAACTATTTCAGGCAAGGAGAGTGGATGAGCTGAGGCAGAAACTTAGAATGAGGGGTCTCCGGTGCCATCTGATGTATTGCAGGAACTCTACACGATTGCAAGCCATTCCTCTCCTTGCATCTAGATCACAGGCACTCAGGTATGAACATAGTTGTGAAGGATATTCTAAGCTCTCGTAATCGATTTTGGTAGTCAGTAAGCGAGCCCAATATCTGATGTATCATCTGATACAATCTGTTAGGGATGCAAGTTCGGTGTACCAAACCAAACCGAACCCGAATTTTTCGGTGTTCAGTTCGGTACACCCCAAACCGAAACCGAACCAAAACCTATTCGGTCGGTTCGGTTCATTTTTTTTTTCTGAAACCGAAACCGATTCGGTTCGGCTCGGTTCGGTGTAGGTGTAGGTAAAATACCTACTTTTTTTTTTATGTATTTTTTTTCTTTCTGTTTTTTCGGTTTTTTTCAAGTTTTTTTCTGTTTACTCAACCTACCCCCTCGGTTTTTTATTTCGAGCCACCCAAACCAAAACCGAATTGGGGTTCAGTTTGGTACACCCCGAACCGAAACCCATTCGGTTCAGTTCGGTTCGGTTCATTTTTTTTTCTGAAACCGAAACCGATTCGGTTCGGTGTAGGTAAAATACCTACTTTTTATTTTTTTAATGTATTTTTTTTTCGGTTTTTTCGAGTTTTTTTCGGTTTACTCAACCTACCCCCTCGGTTTTCGGTTTCGAGCCACCCAAACCGAAACCGAACCGAATTGGGGTTCAGTTCGGTTCGGCTTGTGTCGGTTTTCAGTGCGGTTCAGTCCGGTTCGGGACCCTCGGTTTTTGGTTCGGTTTCGGTGTTCGGTTCAAAGCTTACATCCCTACAATCTATATATGATGTGTACGTGGAATAGTACAATATGGACTTTTTTGGCTAAAAAAAAATAATTAAAAATCAAGAAAATATATAATGAAAAAATTAATATGAAAATAAATTCTTGTGATATATATATATATGTGTGTGTGTGTGGGTGTGTGTGTGTGTGTGTGTGTGTGTGTGTGTGATAATGATCTTCTCACTCGAGTCATGGGTTTATATCCAGTGGCGGAACTAGGATTCTCATTTAGGCGGGGCGCAAGATGAATTAGAAATAAATTTTATACAATGAATATAATTTTAAACTAATTTATATTATAATATATAATTTTCATTAAAATTACATTTAAAAAAAGAAATTTTTAAGAAGGTGAAAGCACTTAATCTCCTTCTAAACTAGGATAGGTGAGTAGTGTAGTTCCAGATGTAAGAGTTAACCTATATGAGTAAAGCAAACACTCTAGTTGGGCACGGTCCTAAATTTTGTAGAGAATACAGGCACACTATAAAAACTAATAACATCATTGATTGAAGGTAATAATAATAATAATAAAACTGATGAAATTTACCCAAAACAGGACACCCCTACTCTAATTTACTCCTTCTATTAATCCCTAATAGGGCCTTTTATATTAAGAAAAATATTTAGTCTAATTTATTATCCCTGTAAAAAAAATTATTCCTACAAATAATGAATAAAACTTCTGTAGTTATACCATTCCATTTCAATAAAATAGAGATACATCAAAATCACAAACAGTAAAGAAACAAAGAAAATCATCAATCAGTAATTCAACATGGTTCCTTCGAGTTATGGCTACCTAAATTCTCCATGACAAAAAAAAAAAAAAAGGAAATTTATCTCAAAGACAGTAAAATCCCTAATCTAATATATTTTTCTATTTATGTTTTTAAAATCCCTAATAAGGCCTTTTTAATAAGAAGAAAAAAATATTAAACCTATATCACTATTCCAAGAAATGAATTTGATTTGTACAAAATATTTATTAATACTTTCATTTAAAAAAAAAACAGAGGCATAAAATCATAATCTGTCCATAAACATTAAAACCAAAGAAAATCATCAATCAATCTTGAGGTCTCAGCCTCTCAGGTTCAATCCCAGCCCATTTAAATCATAATCTGTCAATCTTGAGGTCTCGGGTTTACGATCCCTATGTTGTGCATCACACCATCACCCCAAGAGAATGGCAAGCTTCCAGGTCCACCATTCTTAATCATAATCTCATTCTAAATCATAATCTGCTAAAGAAGAAGAATAAAAAGAGTAGAAGAAGAAGATGGAGATCTTACTGACGCGATGGAAGGTAGGAGTGGGCGGCGGAAGAAGAAGATGGAGATCTTACTGATGCGACGGTTGTGGCCGGTGGGAGTGGGCAGCGGTGGCTGGCAGGAGAGGGCGGCAGTGGCAGCCTGAAAGGAGAGCGCTTCGGCCGGTGTCAACGCCATCGCAGGGGATTTTAGAGATAGAAAAGAGAGAGAGCACAGAGGGCGCCAAGGTTTTTAGAGAGAGAACAGAGGGGCGAGGGTGCTTAGAGAGAGAACAGAGGGTTTTAGGGTTTTAAAGAGGACACTAGAGGGGGTTTTAGGGTTATAGAGAGCGAAAAGGGGGAGGGCGTGGGTTTAGAGAGGGCGCCGAGGGATTTAGAGAGAGAAAAGAGGGAGAGAAAGAGAGAGAGAGAGAGAGAGAGAGAGAGGGTGTGGGTTTAGGGTGACGTGTTGGAGTCCCGGAGAGTAAGGTTTTATAATAAACAAATAAAAATTAAAAAAGGTTTTTGGGTTGAGTGCGGGCACTCGCCCGCACTCATCTCTACATGGTTCCGCCACTGTTTATATCCCACATGGGTCAAAATCTCTTCCGATACTAATACGTATCGTCCGATACGTATCGGTATCGGTGGTCACTGGTACAATACATTGAATGTACCATACCGGTGCCTCCCATACAGATTTTAAATATACCGGATGATACATACCAATGTATCGTCCTCGTCCGGTACTTACCGGTTTTGGAGTTGGACGATACGTACCAGTTTTCCGAATTTTTGACTTATGGCATCCCATGATTTGAGTTAGGAGATCATTTCCGATACACATATAAACCTGCTGTATATTTATGTATAATTATGTACAAACAAGCATTATGGCGATACCATGGTATAAAAAATCGGCCGATACCGATATGTATCGGCCGATACCGATATGTATCGGCCGATACCGATATGTATCGGTATCTCAACCCAATATTGGTATTCGGCCGATACCTCTATTTTCTTTTCTTTTTTTAAAATCGGCTGATACATATCGGTCCTCCATGGACCATTACCCGAGTCCGATACCGATTTTGGCCCCTTGGGCGATACAATGATTCCAGTGGTTTTTCTTATTGCTCATCTGGAAAACTGATACTTCCAGTACGTACGTATCTTATTTTGATTCATTTTTGTAATATTAGTTTTCATAAAGTACAATATGCAGTCTTTCTTCTCTTTTAAGGCATTCTTTCTCCTCTGTCATCATCATGTTGTTCCCTTATCCACACTATATGGGTTCTCCCACTCTTTGGGTGTAGGGCACTAGACTTCTATAGTCCTTCAAGTCACTTCTTAGTAACTTCATTCGAAGTCTTTACAACCTTCCCCTTCTATAATTTTTTTTTTTTGAACCGTAAAAATTAATTAATTTTTATTTTTATGAATGAACAGTAGAACGTAATTTCATTTATCGTAAACAAAATTGCAAAGGGATAATGGCTCCTGCCCGACATTTAAACACCAAAATGGTGTTTAAATCATCTTACACCATTAAAACTATACATTTTATCTCACACCATTGAAGTGTGATTTATCATTATGCACATCTCTGATCAAGCTACGTTGTCCGAGTGGTAATCTATACTTGGAACATTTCTCAGCCCAAAGGATCATGCCTATTAGTGGATGTGAAGTTTTTTTTTGATAGGTAGGCTGGGATTGAACCTGTGACTTAGAGGTTGCAATATTGTAGTGGATGTGAACCATCTGATTGATGAACTTTAATATCAGTCATTAAAGCTAAAAGCAACGGTGGATATTATAGTCCACAGATCGGATGGTTTAAATCTCTCTAAAACAGAATTTTTGGGGCTGTTGCATGTAAATCTATGATCTATTTCTTTGACAGTACAGATCACCCACATCTTAAACAACCATTGATGATTTAAGATCATTTAAACACCATTTTGGTGTTTAAATGACAGTCAGGACTGTTGGATCCAATTGCAAAACCTTCTCTGAGTCTTGTGAAACTCTTTTAAAGTGATATAAAAAGGCCATTACCTAGTGTTGGTCCCGTATGTACAGGTCCTGGGACAGGTGGACGGGATGCAGATACAGACCTAACCTCTTGGCTTTTCATGCAAGAAGTGGCGCTCTCCAGACGCGAACCCACGTTTTCATGCTTGACAGCCCAAGCCTTTTAAAGTCACACCAAGCAATAACCCCTCCTCTTTTTAACTGATATAAGAACTATTACTAAAACTCCACCCTTTAGGAGCCCATTGCTTAGTGCAATGGGAAAAGGCTTGGGCTGTCAAGCATGAAAACGTCTGGAGAGCGCCACTTGCATAAAAAGCCAAGAGGTTAGGCCTGTATCTGCATCCCGTTCACCTGTACCAGCACTAGATAATGGCCTTTTTTTTTTAATAAAATGCCACCCGTTACGAGTTGATTAGAGAAATAAAAATAAAAAAAATCATAATTATTGGAGTAGTTCGAAAATATAATAGACATTATTCATTTGCCTGATGCAATTCTAGAATTAGCATTGCATACTAATGAATTTGATGCTAATAAAATGTGTCTGATGACTAACAGGTACCTATTTGTTCGCTGGGGTTTGAACGTTGCAAACATGTTTGTGATTCTTGGAGAAAAGGGTGATACTGATTACGAAGAACTGGTGTCTGGGTCTCATAAGACTGTGATCTTGAAAGGAGTGGTGGAAAAAGGTTCGGAGGAATTACTGAGGACAGCAGGGAGCTACCAGAGGGACGAGATTGTTCCCGGGGAAAGCCCACTCATCGTCCATACAAACAGTGGGGAAACTGCTGATGAGATCTTGAAAGCACTGAAAGAAGTCTCTCAATCTTCTGCTGGAATGTGATGATATAGCCCCTTTTTGCCACCAAACGGCGCCGCTGTAAGCTTCAGCTGAAAAACTAGATTTCTTTCTCTTTTGATTATGAACATGTATGATCTGCTTAGCAAGCATTTTCTGTATGGGATCTGTGAAAAAGGCAATCAGATCTCTCAAGGCTTTACTGAAACCTAAAACTATCAACCAAAAAAAGGTGAAAGTTTGGTGATCCGTAAGTCACTGCTGAGGAGCTCCTGTAACCAGCATAGATATGCCTAGGTTTCAAAAGCAAGCAAATTGAACGAAATTGAGGAAATAAATATTGCAAAAAAGAACCAAGAAGCAGTTAGTTGACAGGAATTCAATGTCTTTGTATGAACTGATTTCATTCAGCTTTCTTTATCTACATAGAGGCTTTCTCAAAATAGATTACCAAAAAAATTCTGTGTGATTATCTGTTTACAAGACATAATGATATCAGTATCAGAAAACTCAACTAAAACCCCTGACTAGGCAAATTGCTCACATATGGGCTCAAATCTTCCACCCACTTTGCCACCATTACTTCAGAATCTTTGGGGCACTTCAGGTCCTAGAATTATGTTGTCGGTCCCATCGACGGCTCTAGTTTGGCGAGTATATAATTTTGCGGCGATCAATGGAGACACTTCATTTCTATTATCACAGGTGGCAAAATATTCTAATTTAGAGAAGTGATACTTTTCTGTTAGGCTAGATTGATGTCGAGCTCAAAACCTATTAGTTTCTTTCGAAGCCTTCTCCGAGATTATAAAAAATTCCACCTTCCGTTGAATAAAATTTGGGAAAGGCCGTGGGTTTGCTCTCCATAGGTCGCCAATTCGAGTCCTCGTAGGGCCACTGGAGTATTACCCGGTTGTTAGTTCCAGGGCCTCGTGGATTAGTCGAGGTGCGCGTAAGCTGGCCCGGACGCCACGGTTATCAAAAAAAAAAAAAAAAAAAAAGAATTTGGGAAATTCATCAGCTTCGACTCACAAAAAAGTTTAATGATATTGGGTAATTAATGAAACCCTTTTCAAAAAAGTTTAATGTATCATTTCCAGCATGCCTCAAAATATCGGAAATCGGATTAAGCATCCTTCAAGCCTCCTGGATGATATGTATTGGCCGCTACATTGAATGTTATTGCTGATTACATTGATCAATGTATTGGCCAGTACAATTTTTATTTTTATTTTGAATGTATTGCTGATAGATTGAATGTTATTCCCGATACTTTTGATCCTTTTTAAAAAAATATAATAATAATAATAATAAATCCGATGATACATTAAAAAAACACAATGTATCATCTGATAAAAGTTCGTTTCGGATGAAGCATACACCATCAGAAACACAGCGTGACTCAGGCTTCCCTTCCTCTTGTAAGTTTTCTTCTTCTACATTTCTGAAAATATCGCCCATCAGAAATGGCAACAATGGAATCAAGCGTTGTAGAATCTAAGGATTTTTTATTGATTAACTGAGCTTAACAGGCTAAAAAGGCCCTTGACGCTGTTGAAGTTGTTAAGTTTTCCTAGTCATAAGGGTTAGTCATCCTAGTTTGTAGGGCTGTTTAGTCATCCTAGTTTGTAGGGCTGTTTCAGCTGTTGTTGATAAGTCCTATTCTTTGGGAATTTATTTTTATTTACTCTTTTGTAAGGCTATTTATAGCTATAGTTGTTCTTTGATTAATGCAAGATATTCTCCCAGCATTTGAGCATCCAGCAAACGTGCATTTACTTGAGTTTTGTGAGTGTCCAACCTGGGTTTCTAACATCTGGTATCAAAGCTATCTCACAGGGCCTGAGTGAAGCTAATCTCAAAGCCATGACAACTGAAAATAGTTTTGTGCAACCTGCGATTCCAAGGTTCGATGGACACTATGATCATTGGAGCATGCTCATAGAGAATTTCTTGCGCTCCAAAGAATATTGGAGTTTGGTGGAGATCGGAAGGCATTTAGGAAATCTCACAGATGAACAGAAGAAGACCATTGCTGATCAAAGACTGAAGGATTTGAAGGCTAAGAACTATTTGTTCCAAGCCATTGATCAAGCAATCCTGGAGACGATATTGAAGAAAGATACCGCAAAAGACATCTGGGACTCCTTGAAGAAAAAGTACCAAGGCACAGCACGTGTCAAACGTGCACAGCTACAAGCTCTTCGCAAAGAGTTTGAAATTTTACATATGAAGGAAGGGGAATCAGTGAATGAGTATTTTGCACGGACTCTCACCATAGCCAACAAGATGCGGATTCATGGGGAAAAGATGGGAGATGTAGTGGTCATCGAAAAGATTCTGAGATCCATGACTGTTAAATATGACTATGTGGTATGCTCCATTGAAGAATCAAATGATCTTGACATCTTATCTATCGATGAATTGCAAGCTGACTTGTTAGTACACGAGCAAAGGATGGGGAGGCACACGTGGATGAGCAAGCTCTAAAGGTCACTCATGAGGTGTATCAAGGCGAGGTGGACGCATAGCAGGTTTAGAGGAAGAGGACGAGGAAGGTAGAAATGGATTTGAGATCTACTCTCAATGTTACAATTGTCATGAACTTGGGCACTTTCAATAGGAATGCCCCAAAAAGGAGAAGGATTCAAAAGGTTTCTACGCAGAAACCAGTGAAGAAATACTGCTGATGGCTTACGTGGATATCAAGGAGGATGACAGAGAAGGATTATGGTTCCTGGACTCAGGATGCAGCAACCATATGTGTGGCAAGAAGGAGATGTTCACAGATTTTGATGATACATTCAGGAAATCAGTGAAGCTGGGGAACAATTCAAGCTTGGCCGTACTAGGAAAGGGAAATGTTCGTATGGAGGTCAATGGAATCATGCAGGTCATTACTGGAGTACTCTATGTCCCGGATCTACGGAATAATTTACTAAGTATTGGACAATTACAAGAGAAGGGCCTTGTTTTCCTGATCAAACATGGCAAGTGCAGGATTTATCATCCAGAGAGAGGACTGATCTGGGAGACCACAATGACAGTAAACCGAATGTTTATCTTACTGGCTCGCACGCATTCACAAGGACAAAAGTGTTTTCACACTATTACGGATGATCAATCTCACCTATGGCATCGCAGTATGACATTTGGGTGAGTCATTCGAAAATCCTTCAACAAAAGAAAATGGTGAAGGGCTTACCAGAATTCCAAGCACACACGAAAGTTTGCGAAGAGTGTTTGGTAGGAAAGCAAAAACGAGATCCATTTCCAAAGAAGAGTGCGTGGAGGGCATCTCAAATTCTTCAACTTGTGCATGCAGACATATGTGGGCCTATTAATCCAATCTCCAACAGTGAGAAGAGGTATCTCATTTCTTTTATTGATGATTATAGTAGGAAAACATGGGTGTACTACTTGGTTGAGAAGTCAGAAGCTTTTAACTCTTTCAAAAGTTTCAAAGCCAGGGTTGAAAAGGAAACCAGTTTAAGCATAAGGAATCTGCGTACAGATCGTGGGGGTGAATTTATTTCAGTAGAGTTCACCGTTTTTTGCAACATGAATGGAATTCAAAGGCAGTTGACAGCTGCCTACTCTCCCCAACAGAATGGCGTCGCGGAAAGGAAAAATCAGACTATTATGAACATGGTTCGAAGCATGCTTACAGAGAAGAACATCCCACGAACTTTCTGGCCAGAAGCAGTCAATTGGACCATCCATGTACTCAACAGAAGCCCAACTTTCGCAGTGAAAAACATGACGCCAGAAGAAGCTTGGAGTGGCTCTAAACCCTCAGTGGAGCACTTCAGGGTTTTTGGGTGTTTAGCACACGTGCATGTTCCTGACAGCAAGAGGATTAAACTCGATGACAAGAGTATGAAGTGCATCCTACTAGGGGTCAAGAAGAATCCAAGGCTTATCGCCTTTTAATCCTTTCTAAGAAGATAGTGATAAGTCGTGATGTTATTTTGAAGTAGATAAAGCTTGGGACTGGGGTGACAATCACCAAGAAACAATCATGACTGATCTTGAGTGGGAAAAGAATGAAGAAGCAGATTCGGGGAATGATAACAATACAGAAGAGACTGAGACTGATGAGACAACACCAGAGAGCGAGGAATCTGATCATAATGATCAAACAGACACGACTGACATAGAAGGACGTGTTTGAAGACCACCAGCTTGGATGAGAGACTATGTGACTGGAGATAGTCTCTCCGAGGAGGAAGGTATGACCCACCTAGCTTTATTTGCTAACTTTGATCCTATTACTTATGCAGAAGCTGTAAAAAGTGACAAATGGAAGAAGGCAATGGATGCAGAAATTGAGGCGATAGAAAGGAATAACACGTGGGAGTTGATAGAGATGCCACCAAAAAGAAAAATAATTGGGGTCAAATGGATTTACAAAACAAAGCTCAACGAGAAAGGTGAAGTGGATAAATACAAGGAAAAAGGGTGCAAAGAAAAAGATATGGAGTAGATTATGAAGAGGTTTTTGCACCTGTGGCTCGTTTGGATACCGTTCGTGTCATTCTTTCACTTGCAGCAAGGAATGGTTGGAATGTTTATCAGTTAGATGTTAAGTCGGCCTTTCTACATGGTGAATTAAATGAAGAAGTGTTCGTGGCACAACCTCCAGGCTATGAACAAAAAGGGCATGAGCACAAGGTATATAAGCTTAAAAAGGCTTTATACGGTCTAAAACAGGCCCCTCGAGCCTGGTACAGCCGCATTGAATCATATTTCATGAAGGAAGGATTCGAGATGTGCCCACATGAACACACCTTATTTGTCAGAAGAATGGATGGAGGTAAAATTTTAATTGTTTGTCTTTATGTTGATGACCTTATATTCACTGGAAATGATGAGTCTATGTTCAGAAAATTCAAGCATTCTATGATGACTGAGTTTGATATGTCTGATCTTGGGAAAATGAGTTATTTTCTTGGCTTAGAAGTGCTTCAAAGGTCGGAAGGCATCTATGTTTCTCAACGAAAATATGCTTAAGAAGTGCTGGAGAGGTTTAATATGAACCAATGTAATGCAGTCCATAATCCTATTGTCCCTGGGTTCAAAATGATGAAGGATGAAGAGGGAGTGGCAATTGATAACACTCTATACAAACGAATTGTGGGCAGCCTCATATACTTAACTGCAACGCGACCAGATATGATGTATGTTATCAGTTTGATCAAGAGTTCATGGAACGACATCGATGCATCTTAACGCTGCAAAGAGAGTGTTGAGATACTTGAAGGGCACGATGAGCTTTGGGTTGTTCTATAGGAAGGGAGGAAAAGAAGAACTCATTGGGTACACTGACAATGATTATGTTGGAGATCAAGATGATAGGAAGAGTACTTCTGGGTACGTTTTTATGTTGAGTTCAGGGGCAGTTTCATGGTCCTCAAAGAAACAACCTGTGGTCACTTTGTCTACAACCGAAGCTGAGTTTATAGCTGCAGCATCAAGTGCATGTCAAGCAGTTTGGTTAAGGAGGATCTCACAGCAGCTTAATCATGAACCTCAAACACCCACAACAATTTATTATGATAATAGTTCTACTATTAAGCTCTCAAAGAATCCAGTGATGCATGGTAGCAAAACACATAGATGTTCGGTTCCATTTTCTTGAGAGCTTACCAAGGATGCAATGTGGAATTGGTCCAATGTTCTTCACAGGAGCAGTGTGCACATATCATGACCAAGCCTTTGAAGTCGGACGATTTCAGAATTTAAGGGAGTCATTAGGTGTGTATCCACTCATGGATATAAACTGATTGCTGACAGCCTTCAGTTTAAGGGAGGATGTTGAAGTTGTTAAGTTTTCCTAGTCATAAGGGTTAGTCATCCTAGTTTGTAGGGCTGTTTAGTCATCCTAGTTTGTAGGGCTATTTCAGCTGGCTGTTTCAGCTGTTGTTGATAAGTCCTATTCTTTGGGAATTTGTTTTTATTTACTCTTTTGTAAGGCTATTTATAGCCATAGTTGTTCTTTGATTAATGCAAGATATTCTCCCAGCATTTGAGCATCCAGCAAACGTGCATTTACTTGAGTTTTGTGAGTGTCCAACCTGGGTTTCTAACAGACGCTCTATTAATCCTTGTTCCTTAGTTTTGCGATGACAAAGATCAATGGAAATCAGAAATTCAAAATCTAGAATCATTGATCGTGATTTGTGAATGGTTTCTTGATTTCTTAATAATGGTCAGCGTGACTCAGGCTTCCCTTCCTCTTGTAAGTTTTCTTCTTCTTCTACATTTCTGAAAATATCGCCCATCAGAAATGGCAACAATGGAATCAAGCGTTGTAGAATCTAAGGATTTTTTATTAATTAACTGGGCTTAACAGGCTAAAAAGGCCCTTGACGCTCTATTAATCCTTGCTCCTTAGTTTTGCGATGACAAAGATCAATGGAAATCAGAAATTCAAAATCTAGAATCATTGATCGTGATTTGTGAATGGTTTCTTGATTTCTTAATAATGGTCTACTCTCGAGTTTTTCGCAGAAATCGATTTCCTCTCATTTTGGCACCAAGTATAGAAATCCTGAAACTAAGAAATCCTGGAAGTGGGAAATCCAAGGTTTCTTTTTTCATAAAAAAATTTCTTGCTTTGGAGCCAAATGATAAAGAACAACACATTCGTTTCTGTGTGAGAGAGCAAACCATAAGAACAACACATTCGGTTCTTTATGAGCGAGCAAGCTATAAAGAACAATAGGGTTAGTTTTAGGGGGTTTATTGTTATATTAGTCAACCCTTGCCTCACGAGATTTTATGTCTACAAAAAATCACCACCAGCTCCTGCTTCCAAATGTTGAACAAACTTGCCCCAAATACGTTGATCACCTTAGGAAACTCATATCTTTAAGTAATCGTGTAGAGAGAGAAATAAGTTGGAGAGATTTTAGGGATTGGGAGACTAAAGTTTCCTTTTCTTTAGGGGATTAAGATTAATTAAAAAAGACTTAATGCCCTTAGTCTTTTTGTCATAATAAAAATTAATACTTGAGGGTTGATTCTGTTTGTTAACCCTCATTAATGTAGTTGGTGCATATTATCGGCGGCGATTGCTTTGCAACCCCGCCTGGAGCAATGATTGTAATAAGTTGGAAATGTTGGGGGCTTAGGAATCCCCGTACAGTTCTTGTCCTTCGCCAATTAGTGGCGAAACTACCGTTTTGTTCCTCAGTTCTTGTCCTTCGCCAATTGGTGGCGAAACTACTGTTTTGTTCCTTTTCGAAACAAAACTCAAGAAATATGAAATAGATCGAGCGTGTCGTTTAGTAGGGTACACAGAATATTTCACAGTCGATTCTGTGGGACGATCTGGAGGTTTAGCATTAATTGGGAAAAAGGAGGTTCTTATCGACATTCAATCATACTCAAAGATGAACGTCGACAGCATCATTACAGAACTTGATCACACTCAAAAATGGCAACTCATTGATTTTTATGGTGACTCGGTTGCAGCAAACAGAGGCCAGATCGTGGGAGAAGTTAGAATATCTATATTATAAATTCAGCCTATCGTTGATCTGCGTGGGAGATTTCAATGAGATAATGGATTAGAGTGAAAAAAGGGGAGGACAACCTAGAAGTAGTGGACAAATAGATGATTTCCGTGGCTGTTTGGACTGATGCAGATTGTAGGATCTTGGGTATGAGGGAAGAATCTTCACTTAGGCAAATGAGTGGGAGGATGAAGGGTATGTGGAGGAAAGGCTAGATCGAGCGGTGGCTAACATTGAATGGTCTTTCATGTTCCCTGAATATAAAGTATCACATTGGAGTAGCTCTGTGTCCGATCATTGTCCTATTACAATCTACCTTGATCACATGCAAGAGGTTCCTTGGATTGGGTATCGTCCGTTTCATTTCGAAGCTATGTGGGCTGGTTCGAAGGACTGTACTACACTTATTGCAAACCATTGAGACGTCACACAGAGAGCTGAGCCACTAGAAAATATTCAAGATCATATTGGATACATTGCAGAAATTCTTGCCAAATGGGACAAATCAAAATTTGGAAATGGTAAAACAAAGGAATTGTCATGACTTCAATCAAGGCACCATATGAATCTTGAGCTCCGCCAAAGGGTAAAAGCGATCAAAACTAAAATTAACCGCTTTCTTGAGAAATTGGAGGTCATGTGGAAACAACGGTCAAAAGATTTATGGCTTCGTGAGGGAGATAAAAATACAACTTTTTTTCGCACTCATGCATCTCAACGTAAGAACTGAAATATCATCAAGGGTATATATGATGTAGAAGGGATCTGGACCACTTCGGGGAAGGAGATACCGGAGATTATCCAAGCCTACTATAGGGACTTATTCCACATCGCAAACCCAGTAAGAATTGACGAGGCTTTGTCACACATCCAAAGAAAAGTCACAGACATAGTTGTCAAAAGCGATCGCATATGCGATCCTAAATGTACAAATCGCATATGTCATGATGAGATGTGATTTGGGAGGTATGCGATCGCATACATGTGTATGTGATCGTATATTATCGCATATGCGACAGTATGCGGTCGCATACCCCTCCAATGGTCATAAATATGACCGTTAGAGCTTATTTTAATTTTATTATTTTTTAAGCCTTTCTAAAGCTTATAAATAGGGGGTTTCTCTTCCTAATCCATATCACATCCATCCAAGGTATGATTTGTGTCTCTTCGGTCATTTTTTTTTTTAGTTTTTAGTATTATCTTCATCTCTTTCTCTTTCTCTCTCTCTCAAAGCTTTGTTGATAATTCCTTTTGCTTTATTTTATAGTTAATTAAGCAAGAAGCTACAACCATCATTCTTCAAGCAAAGAGGGAAGAAATCACTTCAAGAATCAAAGATTCAAGGATTCAAGAGTTAGAAATTAATTTATAATTCGTATTAAATTTTGTTTGATTATTTTTCCTCCTTATTACACCTTATTTTTTTCATTTTTTCCTTTTTTTAGTGTGGTTGTTGCTTGTTAAGTTCTCCAGTCTCCACCCACTTCTTTAAATTAACACAAAACATATATTATACACTTTTACAAATTTTTAGGGATTTTTGAAAAAAAACTTGGGTTTTTTTTAAAGAAAAATAATTAAGTCATCGCACAATCGCATATGCGATTTAACAACATGGGTCACAAAATATCAAAACGGGTGGTTAACCAAACCTTTCACAACAACAAAGGTCAAAAAAGTATTTTTTCATATGCAACCCTTAAAATCTCCAGAACCTGATGGTATGCCTCCTCTTTTCTTTCAAAAATATTGGAATAGTATTGGTTAATCTATTACAAATTTTATTCTTGCATATCTTAATGGGAGTACTGACATCCACACCTTAAATAAAACCAACATCGTACTCATTCCCAAAATAAAGAACCTGACCCGTGTCTCGGATTTTCGGCCTATAAGTCTTTGTAATGTTCTCTACAAGATCATTGCAAAGACATTGACTAATTATTTCAAATTGATCCTACCTAGTATTATTTTCGAAAATCAGAGCGCTTTTGTTTCGGGTCGTCTCATTACGAATAATGTTCTTCTGACTTTTGAAATTGGTCATCACGTGAAATCTTAAAGGGGCAAAGATAAAGGTTGTTGTGCAATCAAACTTGACATGAGCAAAGCTTATGATCGAGTCAAATGACTTTTTCTAGAGAAAGCCCTTCTCAAACTTAGTTTTAATCAAGCATGGGTCAATCTGATCATGGATTGTGTTACATCTATCTCTTATTCCTTCTCCTTAAATGATAGTGTGACGGGTCATATTAATCCTATTAGAGGCATTTGTCAAGGGGACCTGCTTTCTCCGTACTTGTTTATTATATGTGCCGAAATTTTTTCCTCTATGATGCACTATGCGGCTTTGTTGAGAAAGATTTCAGGAATCCAGGTGGGACAGGGTGTTCCTAAGGTATCCCTTCTTTTTTTCGCCAATGACAACCTAGTTTATATAAAAGCAGACGAAAATGAGTGTGAAGAATTAGTTCATATTAAAAAGTTATATGAAGATGCATCGGGGCAAATGATGAATATGGACAAATCCGCTATTTCATACAATACTAATGTAAGAGCTACTAACCGTGATCAGATACTTCATATACTTGGAATGAGAAGGGTGTCGGTTCAAGAAAAATACCTTGGACTTCCAACTATTATAGGCAGGTCTAAGAAAGGGGCGTTAGGTGCAATCAAAGATAGAGTATGGAGAAAGGTTTAGGGATGGAAGGAAAAGTTGCTCTCGAGAGCGGGAAAAGAAATTCTTATCAAAGTTTTGGCCCAAGCAATTCCTACTTATATCATGAGTTGTTTCGTATCCCGAGTAATCTTCTTCATGAGATTTCTATGCTCATTGCTAATTTTTGATGGGGTAACAATTGTGATTCAAAAGGGATTCATTGGGTGAGTTGAGATAAGATGTGCAGCTTGAAATCCTGGGAGGGCTTGGTTTTAAAGAACTCCAAGCCTTTAATAGTGTCATGCCCGCAAAACAATGTTGGAGGATTCTCACTACTCCAACCTCTTTAGCAGCAAGGGTTCTAAAAGTAAAGTATTTTCCATCTTCGAATTTGTTGACGGCAAATCTTAGTCCACGTCCATCTTACATATGGTGGAGCATACATTCAAACAATTCCTATTATTGATAAAGGAATGATATGGCGTATTGGAAATGGGACCAACATTAATATTTGGGATGATAAGTGGGTACCTCGTATTGCAACAGATCAACAAAGTGGGGGACATCTTATTGCAAAATCCATTATGTTGTGAAACTGAGATCTGTAACAATTTCTTACCTCTTGACGTAGAAACAATTCTAAATATTCCCTTACCCTGTAGACCTGGGTCGGATAAATTAGCTTGGGTGCACCCAAAAAATGGGCGATTCTCGATGAAATCAGCTTATTATGTGGCCAGAGATTATAATTATTGTGTTGGAGGAAAAGATGGCACAGCTACCACTAGCTCTCTGGAAGGTGATATGATATGAAAACGCATTTGGAATAGTTCTATCCCAAATAAAATCTAGAATTTCATGTGGCGTACTTACAAAAAAATCCTTCCGATGAAAGAAAAGCTTCGCCAACGGCAATGTAACTTGGATTCGACTTGCGACTTGTGTGGGTTGCATTCAGAATCTATCAATCATGCAATCTGGAAATTTGAGTAGGCGGCTAAGCAATGGTTTCTTTCTTCACTGGGTATCAGAGTTCATCTCACTGGACATCCTAGTTTCACTGGCTGGTTGCAGTAGATTGTTAACGAAGATAGTGAAATTGATTTAAACATAGTTTTTAAAGTCGCATGAGCAGTTTGGAAATTCAGAAACAAGGTAGTGCATAACGAAAAAGTGAGGGTATAGCCATATTCGGGATAGCAAAATTTGGTTAAGGGAGTATATTGAAGCAACTTCGAAATGTGTTCCTGGGGAGGATGTAGAATCCTGGACTGTATTGACACCCAAATGGATCCCACCGGTGGAAGAGATTTATAAGATAAATGTTGATGGTGCATGGAGAAAAGAGTCAGGGAAGGGAGGTATTGGTGTTATGGCTCGAGATAATGAAGGAAATGTGCTAGCTTCTACGATCAGTAGTGTATCGATGGCATCATCTATGGAACATGTCGAATTATTGGCTTTCGCCCAAACAATCCAATCAGTCAGAGACGTGGGTTTTAGGAGAGTTATCATTAAAAGAGATATTAAAACTGTTGTAGATCAAATTAATGATGTTTCAGAAAACCTCTCAATTGTGTACTCTATTTCATGAAGTCAAAGATGATCTCAAAGCCTTTGAATTTGCTATATGTACCTATTGTCCACGTACTTGTAGCAAAGTTGCTGAAGCTAACTCCAAATTAGGCTTGAAAGAAGATTCTAATCATGCATGGATGGAAAGTTATTCTCCATCAATTCATTCTCATGTAAATACAGATTTAAATGCTCATTCATATAAATCCTTATTTCTCTCTCTCAGAAATAAACAAAAAAACGAGGCAGCAAATTTAAGTCGGTTGATTGCCGTGTACACAAGAGGCAGCCAATTTAAGTCGGTTGTTAGATTATTATACAAGCTCCAAACGTTTTAGAGGAAAAGGTATTTGCTGTTTTTTAAACCTTTAATTTACGTGAGATTTGTAAAAACGTCGCACGTGCGACTAATTTAATCCAGAGAAATATGCTAAACTACCCTTCTATAAAGGGTACTTTAGAATGGGTTTTTTGCCGGATCGAATTCCTCCGCAGCCTCTTCTCTTAAGCTCAGGGGTCGTTTCAGAAGAAGAAAGAAAGATCTGAAGAAAAAGGTTAGATCTGAAGCCAATGTTCTCGTTTCAGCCCTGCGTAGCTTCTTCTCTTAGCCTTAGGATCATTTCAGAAGAAGGTTAGATCTGAAGGAAAAAAACGCATTCCCGCTTCCACTTGATCATTCTGCTGAATAATTAATTGCCAGTTTGATTGGATTGGCGATGAGGTTCGAGAAAAATAACGAGCTGAAGGAGAAGAAGACATAGAAAGCGACGAGGTCTTCCACGATTTTTTTACTTGCGAATGCAGCTCGGATCTTTGACAAGGGTGTTGGTACCATGAGTAAGGTTCAAAAATAGGCCGATTAAGACGAGTAGAGTAAACAACGATTTGATCTTAACAATGGCTCGTCGAGGACCGTGATTTAGACAACATTCCTCCATTTCCGATCGATGATTCAAATGATCCATGAAAATTATGTGTTACAGATAAAAACAAATAAAATTAGATCTGTTCTGCCGATAGACAAAAAAATGCCCATCCCCACTACCTTTTATAGAAGGGTAGTTTAGTATATTTCTCTTGATTAAATTGTATGTTTTTGCAAATCTCACATAAATTAGAGGTTCAAAAAATAACAAATGCCTTTTCCTCTAAAACGTTTGCATCCTGTATAATAGGCTAAAACGTTTCTTTTATAAGGTTGTTTTTCTAATTATCCCTATATTTTAATTAGCAGAGCTTTTGCTATTTATTCTGAAACTATATCCTCTGTTGTTCAATTTCAGAAGCGCCATGAATCAGCAGCAGCAGCAGCAAACAACTCCTCGTCCTCCTCCTCCTCCTCCCACCGACGACTGTTTGCCCGTAGCTTTAGCGGTTGGGTTCATAATCATCATCGCAATTGCGGCGACATTGCTTCCGTCAATGGCTGCTACCGGCGGCAGTTTTTCTGTTCTTCATCAGGTCCCCGAAGGGTACGTTGGCGCGTATTGGAAGGGTGGTGCCCTTCTGAAAACAACCACTGATCCTGGTTTCCACTTGAAGATGCCTTTGATCACCCACTTTGAGCCCATCCAAGTGACCCTTCAAACTGATCAAGTAAGGGACATTCCCTGTGGCACAAAAGGTGGTGTCATGATCTACTTCGAAAAGGTTGAGGTCGTTAATCGCCTTCGTAAGGAGTACGTTTACGACACACTGCTTAATTATGGCGTAAAATACGATCAAACGTGGATTTACGACAAGATCCATCACGAGATCAATCAGTTCTGCAGTGGGCACACCTTACAACAAGTTTACATCGACATGTTTGATCAGATTGATGAGAAACTGAAAGAAGCTATACAAACTGATTGCACACGCCACGCCTCGTATTGATATCATCAGTGTGCGTATTACAAAAGCCTACGATCCCCAATAACATCAAACGCAATTTCGAGCAAATGGAAGAGGAGCGCACTAACGCGTTAATTGCCGTAGAGAAGCAAAAGGTGGCTGAGAGAGAGGCGGAGACTAAAAAGAAGATGGCGTTAACCGATGCGGAGAAGAATGCTCAGGTTAGCAGAATCCTGATGGAACAGAAGCTGATGGAGAAGGACAGTGCTAAGAGACAGCAACATATTGACAACGAAATTTATATGGCACGCGAGAAAAGCGAAGCCGATGCAAATTTTTACAGAGTGATGAAAGAAGCCGAAGCCAACATATTGAAACTTACTCCTGAGTTTCTTGAGCTCCGATTTATCGAAGCCATTACCAATAATTCCAAGATTTTCTTTGGAGAGAGGATACCAAACATGATCTTTGATCAGAAACTCCTCGGTAACTATCTCAACAACTGATAGTTCTAATATTAGCATTGTTGACTACCTTTAATCATACAATGGAGATTTTTTTTTGTCCCAATCTTTCTATATGATAGATCTTGAGATCAGGCGGTTAAAGGCTTGATGTACTTATTTGAATGTCTTAAAAAAACAAGTGTGAAGTATGAATAGTTTTTTATAGGAAACTGATTTTATTGGAAGGTTTTCTTATTCAAACCCTTTCAATAATTATAAAAGTGATCCTGAATATAAATTTTAGATATTGTCCATATTCTCTAGCAAGAATTAGATCTGATCAACAGACTTTCTGAAGCTATGTTTGCCAGTTACTAAGCAGGAATTCCATGGTACTACATTAAAACGTACAAATGGTTGTTCGACATGGGCCGAGGTATTCAATAACAGATTTATTAATCATAAAAATTTCTAAAACTTTTTATCAGAAGTAGCTCCATGTATTAGATCTTTTTATCATTTTCAAAATGTTGGTTTAATGAAGGATATCATTTTCATAAATTTGTTTAAAATGCACCATAAAAATTGACTTTCAATTTGAGACGTCCCATTGACAATTGGTCTTCATTTCACTCAACTGTAGCTTACCTGCCAAGAGAAAAGTCCAACCATGGAACAGAGGTGCAAGGCATGTCCAGTGGGCAGATCGGCAATGCATCGATTAAAGACTGGCAGATCGTGAAACATCACGAGCAGCAGGGCGTTGAGATCCGGAATTCGAAGTAAAAAATTTATTTTCCCGTTCCTACTTGTCATGGGAAGGAAAAGAAAAAATAAGCAATAGATTATTCCCTGAGAGCTTGTCTAGTACCAGAAATGCATCTCCTTCGCGCAATAGCTCTACTTGGCGCCTTTGCCACCTTGCATGTAAGCGAAGCGCTATTGGCGGAAATAAATAGCTCACTGAGAGATGATTGATGCAGTCAGTCACTGCCCTCAATTGTTATGTAGGTGTCAATGGCACTGCATGGTTGATATGTAGTTCATGTTCCAGCTTATGGGCAGGTGGTAGCAGAGCATGATGTGCATGTAGGCTGTCTGTAGTAGGAAGATATGGGTATCGGGGTCACATAGTGACCAAAAACACATTTTTTCAAAGAAAAAAATATGAAAAAAAATTTGTCATTTTCAAAAAACTCTTATTTTTCCCGAAAAAATGTGTTTTAAACCCAGTTTTTTGGGAAAAAAAAATCCCCCCCCCCTTTCCCGTTTAAACCCTGTATTTGATGACAACATCTATAATTTTTTCTTTTTTTTATAATTATTAATATTTTTTTAATTTTCAGCTTTTTTCCCAAAAATTGCAAAATTTATCCCCTTTTCCGTATATTTCCAGAGCCGTTTTATTCCCGTACCTAGACTAGGGTCACTACGTCGGGGTGGTCGAGAAAAACTGCGCCCCCAATAAAAAACTTCTATTATTGTGTATAATTTTTCACCAGTAATCCCCACAAGAGCAAACCCCATCCTTGAAATGGTGGAAACGCTTCACATCCCTAACAACAATCTCTCTATCAGCAATCTTGGAGATGAACCTGATAGCAATGTGGCAATCCCCACACACTCTGAGGTTCTTTGTGATCAAAATTCTAGTTCCAGGACCTGTGCTCAACAGCCCAAAAGCAATTGCCAATCTCTCACTATGACTACACAGCATACTTTTCTTCACTTCCTCTTCAAGATCATGCAACACAAACTCGGTTTTCGGAACATAACCCATCTCCCTCATCTCAATATCTAATCTCTCCAAGATTCTCATAATCTTCTCATGTTGCGGGTGGCTCTTATCTTCCGTTAGAAACGCATGGAGCTTCCCATTCACCTCGACAACACTATGACCCGGTACTTTCTTCATCCCCATTGTCTTCATCGCCTTTCTCACATGAGCTACTGCATCCCACTTCTTCGAGGCTGCAAAGATGTTTGAAATCAGTGTATAGATCCCTGGGTCATCTGGTTTCAGCTCAAGAACCTTGTTTGCCACCGCCTCGCCTAGTTCCGAGTTGCCATTACTATGGCATCCCGCAAGGAGCGCAACCCAGATTGAAATCCCTGGTTCAATGACCATGTCTTTAATAAGCTCGTAAGCTTCATCAACGCGGCCAGCACGAGCCAGAAGATCAATCATACAAGCATAATGCTTCTCACTAGGCTGGATTCGGAATTCTCGAACCATGCAATTGAACCAGAATTGACCCTCTTCAACGAGACCCGAATGACTTAACGCCGATAAAAGAGAAGCAAAGGTGGCATGGTCTGGTTTTAAGTGTGTATTACTCATTTGATTGAAAAGTGAGAGAGCTTCCTTTCCGCGGCCATGGATTCCGTAACTAGCAATCATCGCATTCCAAGAGATCAAATCTCTTGAACTTACCCGATCAAAGAGAAGACGTGCACTCAACAAGCTCCCACATTTCGAGTACATGTCAATCACAGCAGTACCGGAAATACAATCGAAATCGAGCCTCCTCGTAATGAACCCATGTATAGATTTCCCCAATCTCAAAAACCCGATATGGGAGCACGCCAGGAGCGCACTCACGAGAGCTACCAAATCAGGGTTTACTCCACAATTCTGCATCTCAATCAACAGTTCAAGTGCATCCCCTGCAAACCCATTTTGAGCAAGGCCAGAGATCAATGCACTCCATGAAATTACATTCCTGTATGGCATCCTATCGAAGACACGGCGAGCAAGCTTCAAAACCCCATTCTTTGCATACATGTCAACAAGGCTAGTTTCAACTACAACATCCATCGGAAGGCCCCGGCGGATCATGTATCCATGAACAGAAACACACATTTTCAAGTCCCCGAGATCTGCACATGCCCGAGTCAAACCCACCATCACAATCCCATCTCCTTCTACTTCTTCTGCCAGCATTTTCCGATAAATTAGTATTGACTCGATTGCCCGGCTGCTTTGTGCGAAACCTGTAATCATCGTGGTCCATGAAACAAGATCCTTCTTAGGCATTTCATTGAACACTTCCGCTGCTTTGTCCATTTCTCCGCATTTTGCATACAAATTCAAAACCGATGACCCGACAAAAACATCGGCTTTGTATCCAAAATCAACTGCTTGGGATCGAATATCTTCACCGGTTTTTAGATCCAACAAACTAGCGCACGCCTTGAGGGCAAGAGTAAAAGTCGAGCTATCAGGTCGTGTTCCTTCTCGAATCATCTGGCGGTATAAATTTAGCACCTCGGATGGGGAATCTTTCCGCGAATGGACTATAATCATAGCGTTCCATGTAGCTACTGTTCGTTGAGGCAATCTGTCAAACACCTGACGGGCAGAAGCAAGGTCACCTGTTCTACCATACGAAGCTATTAGTTGGCCATTGTAATCTCCGCAATCAAATATTCCTGTCAAGAGCATCAGGGCATGGATTTGTGAGATAAATTTTGTATCTCTGCAGGCTGCAAGCAATGGTCTCGGCCATGTCACACGACAAAAAGTGTGCATCTATCGTAAACCTGGCTGGAATGTCTACAACGGCGGTCTTCCCGCCTCCTATCACGGTATTGGCCCTCCTTTAGAGAATGATCGATGGGTACTCAAATTTGTACAAATCACACCATGATTAATGTATTGTAGAGTAGCAAAGAAATTAACCCAAAACAAAATTAAGTAGAAGATTAAGACCCTCAGAATCAAATCCAAATAGATACAACAAGGCGCTGATGATGACGATGATGATGATTTCGTAATGACCCCAAAGTAATAAGGGATCGACTTTCCACTCTACTAATGCATAGGCTTTTTCGGACTACTGGTTAGGACCTTAACAAATGGTATCAGAGTTAACACTACGTCTCGAGTTCGAGTTGGGAAGGAGCAACCTTTGGAAAGGGCTACCTGAGGGTACAAAGAGGGGTACCAAAGTGAAAGTCTTCACAGAGTGGTCCACCATGGAGTCCCAAGAGGGGCAACCTGAGGAGAAGGCTATTGAGGGTCTCAAAGGGGGTTAAGAGTGAGAGCCGCAACAGAGTGGGCTGCCACATACGTCTGCGAAGCATGGTGATGTGTTTTATGTTATGACCTCAAAGTAAAAATATGTGCATTTCTTCTACAATCTTTTAGCATAAAGGAGCCCTAACCAAGGGAGTTTTCATCTACAAAATCTCGAACTAAGCCCTAAACCCTACATTAGGTTTTTTTCAGGGTCTGCTTGCAAGATGTTTCAAAGAACAAAGACGAATGCGAGCTACGAAGAAAGTGCTCGATTTATAGAGAGGAAGGAGATCAATAAGTTGGTCTACGGTTTGGATTTTCTACTTCCTAATTGAATTCGCAGAGATAATTTGTTTGGCTATAGTGCGCGGGAAGGGAACCCCAAAGGCGTTTTATTTGACAGTTGGCTTCAGGTTTTGGGACGATATACAGTGTAGGATCAACACAAAGGTACAATTTGCAGGCCATAATGTGATCACCCGCAACCCAATGACTGGACAATCCTGGCCTCTGATCAAGAGCAATGTAAGTGGATAGTAAGAATCAGCAACTATCGACATCTGCTGTTCAAAGGCTCTCATCATATGGTCAGGCTCAAGGATCAGAATTTCAGCCGAAATGACCAAAATTTTGGTCATTTTTGTATGGGGTTGAAATTTTCGCCGCAATTTAGGTTTAAAATTTCAGTTTTGGTCCCCTCCGAAACCAAAATGAAACCCGAAATTTTATTGCTTGGTCACCATTGTCTGCTTGGTTTGAGTTTTGGGCTTTGATTGCTGAAGTCGGACCCTACAGCGGTGCTCAATTCCCCCAAGCTAGTCAAAATGCTTACCCACTTCCCCTAATATAGGAGGGCTGTCAAGAGGTCCAGTTGGCCGATACCCGACCTTCTGCTCCCGGATTTTCTAATAGATCAGGTACATAAACTTGATCTGTCGGGTCGGGTCAGGTGGGGCATGAAGCATCCGAACTCAAAGGTCGAATCGGGCCGGGCAAATATCAGATCAGGTGGACATTAGGCCAGTTTTTCGGGTCAGTTCTAGCATATACCCTTGACCCTTTTAGTCAGGTCGGGGTGCAGCATCAGGTCAAATCGGGCAAATGCCTTTTACTTGTTGGGCAGTCAAAATTTTTGCACAACCCAACCGAGCCCATTGACAGCCCTACAATATAGTCAAATGCATACTTTCTGGTCAGGCGGTACTACTTATCCATTCAAGTAGACAACCAGTGTACCTACTATCAGCTCTTCATAAGTATGATTTGGCCTGTGCTGGCAATGATCGTTACACGAAAATAAATAAATAATAAAAAAAGATGTGGATGATTCTTATCCTCAAAGTGATAGATCATAGATTGGCATGCAAGGGGTCCATAAATGGTGTTTAAACCATCCGATATGTGGACTTTAATATCGACGATCGTTTTTAATTATAATGGATGATTTTAAAGTAATCAATTAAATAGTTCATATTCACTCATAAGCATGTTTCTTTGAGCCAACATTTGCTAATGAAGATTTATCACAAATGATCACCAAATGGCATGATGATAATCACCTTTCAATGGTGTGAGATTGAAAGTCCTCACTTCAATGGCATAAGATCATTTAAACTTCATGTGTTTAAATGTCAGTGAGAAGCAAAGAAAAATTACAAACTCCAGACAAATCCCAGACACAGGCACAGGGGTAAAATGGTAATTTCACCGTCTGTTGTCTGGGGTTTAACATCTGTGATATAGCATTACTCCATAAAATTGAAACCTTGAATGATTTTGGTCAGGTCCAACTGATTGAACTCTACATAGATTTTTAAACCATTGGATGCAAGAGAATCTCGACCTTACTATTCATAATTTGACATCTACTGTGAGAGCTCTTGCATCCAACGGTTTTAAAATCAGCTGATCCATAGTTTGAAACAATGAGTTGGTATTACATGCCCAACCTATCTGACTGGCTCACAACCAATGTATCAAACTCGAAATCGATATCTGGTATTAATCCATGAAGGACCAATACAACACAACTGATACCGATACAACTACGTAACTTTAAAAAAAATACATTTTTCAGGTTCAAACCAATACATATCAGCCGATACCGATACATATTGAAATCGATATATATCAATTTGCAGAAAAACCAATACGTATCGATCGATTTTTTATTCCTTCGCGCACAACTTCTACACCGAGACTCGTGTGGACCTTGAGATGTAGAGGCACTTCGAAAGCATAAAGATGCATCTCAAGGTGAAGAGATTGGGTAACTAATACCAACTAGATAACAAATTCATCAAAATTTTCTTTCTTGTTTAGGTTTTTTGCATTAATCCCTTCTGTCACCTATTTAAATTCCAGCGTTTCTTTTGCTTATGACGGACGGATCAACTGTTGACTACTATAAAACTAAATTTTGACTACTTTGAATTAGATGATAGAAATCATTTTTTACCATAATCTTCTACCTAATGAATCTTAAGACCATGAGTCTACCATCAAACGGTCATATTTTGATTTCACATGACAAACAACCCAAAAAGTAAACATAATCATGGGTGTACATCAAACATGATTCTTGAATCACTTTTCAAGATATGTGCCATATGAATCAAAATATTACAATCTGATAGAATGCCCATGATTTCAAAATCCATTAGCTTAAAGAACAAGTCAAAAAACAATCTTTATCTTCTAATTCGTAGAAGTCAGGTATTTTGTCAAAGAGTTGGGTCACCTTAGGGGATAATAATAATAAGTAAACGCAAAAGGACTGCAGCGTAAATAGGTTAAACACGAGGGCAGGATGCCAATAACAGATATCTCAAAGGGTTAATTGCCAAAAACTTGAATCTGCGACCTCAAGTTTGAGTCATCCTCCACCTTCCATTGAGCTTATGGTAGAGGACTTGAAATAAACTCAACAATTTCTAAATTTTCCAATATTCCATACAAAGACTACCATGATAACTTTCGATGGTGCATTGCCCACTTTTCCGATGACCAGCGCATGCGAGAAGCTGGCGTAGTTACATATGGCATCTCGTGGCCACCGAACTCTGGTTTCACATTATTTACAAATTTTTCGCCAAAAACATTAAAAATAATAATAATAATAAATAAATAAAGCAAATTTTGCAAATAACTCACAAGTTTTCTAACTCTTCCACCTTTTCCCCCCAATTTTCCAATATTTTTATTTTTATAATTTTTATAATTTTATTTTCAGCTTTCCAGACTTTTTCACAAATTTTGTGACGGGAGCCATTTTTTGCACACGTTTTTCAAGTGATTGCACTGAATTTAAAGAAAGACTTGGTACTTAAAGGACGTGATACATAAAAATGCAATATGGGCAGTCTGATTTGAAGTTCATATTCAATAAATCTTTTATACATAAAATTAGAGCAAAACACAATACTTATCATATGATCTATTGTAATCAACTGTTGATTTATATAATAGCCTTTGACTCCATTTAATCAAATGATGAAAATTATATTTTATTCTAATCTTTTGCAATTGACATATTTAAATCATAGCCTTCAAATCAAAGAGCTTCAATGGTATTTTCACATAATAGAGTTCACCAAACTTGCAAATCTTTCTTTCAAATTCGGTGCACAATCACTTAAAAGGCTTGTGCAAGTAATGGCTCCCGTTTCCAAAAATCAATTTATGAAACAACTATATTCAGTGATCAATATATTATTTTCAAAACACATCGCCACCACCAGCATCAGTCTTATCGCATCGATTTGTGAGTTTTATTTCTCCATTTAATGCTACTTTATAATGCTTCACATTAGCGCTTTCTTCCTCATTCCTACTTATCGCTTGCATTGTTTCAATCTATCATACAAGTGTTGTTTCTCGTCTCCAATAAACGTGTTCAAACCATCTAAAATGACATTTTCTAATTTCTTATCAATAAAAAAAAATACATTTTCTAATTTCCTCTTTTGGTGAAGCCAACCCTAAAATTTCTTACATATAATTCTTTATAATTGCAAACCACACCTTATTGTTAAATTAGTACAAAACAATATACTCGTGTTTAAAACTTATATATAAAAAAAAAAAAAATTAAAAAAAAAAAAAAATTAAAAAAGATTATGTACCACTAATGGCGTATCAGGCATTTCATGATATGTAAGAGTCAAGAGTCCCAAACGCCAAGTACTCGGGTTACTTTTTGAGTCAAGATTATGTACCACAGATGCGTGCTGCATGGAATCATAATGTGAGTGCCAGCGCCATGATCACGAAAAACAAACTCCCTTATCCAATTCCAAGAATCAATCACCATCTAGAATTAATGGCTACAATGTAAATTCAACGCACTGTCAAGTAGGATGGAGTTTGGCTCATTTGAATCAGATGATATTTTTTGCACACCAAAGATTTTTAGATTATAGTGCACCGATCAGATGGCACATGATGATTCTAATGGCACACATCACAAAAGGTAACCAGTATACGAGGAGCACGTGGAGCTCGGGCACTCACCTGATACCAACTCTGCAACAAAATGCTACTAAGCACTACTTATATTTAAGCTAGACAGAAATAAATGGTAGGTATGTGGGATCAACGTGTACAAGAAACTGTACACAAATCAGGTGGCATCTGATTGTTTTTTGTCGATTGAACAAGCAGCAGTAGAGCCTGTGGATGTGAGTAAGAGAGTATATCCTGCAAGAGAACCTGCCTCTAAATACTACCATTCCATTTTCTTATATCAAGAAAGAAAAAAGAATATGGAGTTGAGCAGTTACTTTGAACAGACATTTACAGCCAACAAATTTTCCGTGAAACACCAAAAAAAAAAAGAAAAAGTGTCATCCAACAGGTCGTACGCGTACCTTGTCAGCCACATAGAGGAGGTGACTAATATTTGTTGCAGGGTAATTTTGCAAAAGTTTGAGGTTAGAAGTAAAATCACCTGCCAATAGGCGTCTTCGAATGAGAATGAGCATTGCACAGCATACCCGGAGCAGGGTTTCCTGCACGAAGCAAGAAAACTGGACTTTTCTAGCCTTCAGTCTAAATCTCCTCAAAAAACAGAGGGCATAAAAATAAATAAATAAATCCTAGCTTAGAAAAAAACTAAAAAATCAAGGACCAAGTGATTGGTTCAAGAAACAGGAACCACCAAAGAAATTGATGAGGTGCTACACAACCTACTGTTGCATGGCCATTAGTTACCAGTAAGGATCAAAAAAATCGGATTTCGTTTCGGTTTCAGTGGGGACCGAACCAAGATTTCGGCCGAAATCTTGCTACAGTGCCAAAATTTACCGAATTTTTAAGTTTACGTTTCTGTTTCGGTGGGAAATTTCGGCCGAAATTTTGAACCATGGTTACCAGATCCACACCAACCAACACAACTAAAAGTTAATTTGAGCAAACTGGTTAGCCAACCACAACAAATTCAATCTAATTTTTCTCATGACCTCATTCCAAGCAGAGCATAGTGAGCCGCAATAAGTGAACTGAACCAGGAATCAGGTCACTATGGACATCATAAATCATTCTAGATTTCTTGGGACTAATCGCTTGGCACCTACATTTTTTTCCTTTTTCCAACTTAACCATGGATGTGAAATTAAATTCAACCTTCTTGTGCCAAAGGCCTCACCTGAGGACCTTCGGGATCACTTAAAAGTGTGTCCCAAATATGAAGACTGTCGGCGAAATTAAATTCTTGAGTCAAGAGTAGGGTTATCCATCTAAACGCATAAAACTGGGGATTGACCTGCAAATTTCAAATAAATAGCAGTCAAGACATTTTTGAAACGTTGATCAAAGCCACCTCCCAATATTCGAGATTAATAGAACAATCAAAATTGCCATCGAATTGATAGATGGAATGGTCCTGGGTCTCAAATATCCTTATACCTGATATCATTAAAGTTCACAACCCAGGTGACAGGAAATAAATTGCTTTGGAGAGTTCCTAAAGGAAAAAATTTTGGCTGAAGTGGATTTCACAATTTGGTCATAAGAAGAAATATTATCAAGCATACAATAATAATTTAAGGAAAACACTGAGAGGCAAATGAATTTAAGCCTGATCAATAAAAAAGCAAAAAATATTTTAAAATTGCAGATAATATGCAAGACAATAATCTGCAGCAAATGGATAGGGGCTACTGCAAAGCAAATCAGGAAAGAATAGAACTGACATCTGCAGAAAAACACAAAAATAAAGGGTTATGAGCATCAACTCTTTTGGATAATAAGTGAGAAGGTGAGTTTAATCACTTACCTATCAAAAAAAGAGTTTAATCACTTACGCACCTGAAACTTGATGATAAGGAAATTATATCATTAAATGGAAGCGAGTTATCCCAACCTGGAAGTATTTGATTCCAAGACCCTAATTTTTAAATATTTGAACTATGATTCATACTTACCATTCAGTCCTCGCAACCAGACTCCAAACACTTTGCAAAGTGGTATTTCATAAACTGAACCATTTTTCTTTTTTGGGAATTATGCTTTGCTTAGAGACTGTAGGATTCGCAAACTAAAGCTAAAGCCCATTACTCTACATCAGAGATTAACACACTTGGTAAGTCTATCTAGCGAGTACCGACTACTGATATTCCTCATAGAAGATTCCAATGCCTCCTCTCCTTCCTAATAACTATGACATAACATACTCTTCTCCACATAAGTACAAAGAAGGAAAGATTCTAGCTAAAAGTCGGCAAATTATGGCCAGAGGATTCTTTCCCATACTATAATTCCCAAGGGTCTAATACAGAATCTGATACAATCGTGCAACCAAATGGAAGTAGGATTAAGTCCCATTTTCTGGAAGAGCAGTAAATCAGAGACGATGCTATTTACAACTGTAGCAAGGAAAACAATTATCAGGTAACCAATTGGCCCCTGCTATCAAGTATCGCAAACTAACAAACTCTTGATATGCCCTCGTATTCCCATTGGTCAACACTCTTGGCATCTCTCATAGTTTTGTAAAACTCTCAGACCTTGTAGAGAGGTTAGGCATTCATCTTAGAAAAAACCTAAGCCTGAGCATCCCCTTGCATTTACCATATTTACAAATTTGCTGACAAGTTGCTACCAATGTAGGAAAAAAAAGAGAGGATATCAACCAAATCATGTACAGTATGAACATTAGAAGGCATTAAAATCCAACTTTGCTTTTCAGTATTTCAATAGTTTCTTACTTTAGTTGTGATCTCCAGATGACGCCAAAGTTCTTCATCGTGTTCCTTCAAAAGCTGTGACAATCTGGTGATTGTGGAACGGATGCCTACAACACTATTGTCAAGTTGCTGACAGAAATGATCCCTGAATCCACTTAACAACTCGACAAAACAAAAAAATGTGTCCGCTTCTGCAAAGGCCTGCACATTACATAAAAATATAAAAGAGATGAACAACTTGAAGCCAAAAAGGAAAGAAAGCATATCAGTCATTCCATTTTGGGAGGAATCCTGGCCATCAATTGAGAATTTGTACATATGATTACTGCTATTGACTGAAAGAGATGATAGACAATACAGAGTGACCAAGAATATGCCCTGGCCAACAAAAAACCTATGAAAAACTAAACAAAGGAGAGTGTCGAAATGGGACCCAAAAGGTATTTTTCGTAATAACAACTTCATGTTTCTCACTGAGGAGTCCTCTTCCACCATTGCAATTTTTGTTCTCAATAGGTAAGCTGGGATTGAACCTGCAACCTCAAGGTCATGTCAATGTGCAGTCACTAGGGCAGTTAGAGTGGGGCTTCTTCATTCTTTTGGTATCTCGTAGGTTCTTCGGGAATCCTTGGTGAAATTTTGGAAGGGTTGAATAAAGCTCTTCTTGAAGTAGTAGACCAACCTTTTGGGTGATTATAGAGCGCTTTCCACAGTTATGTCAATAATACTTGCATAAGCTCTGGCATTAACAATAACTTGACAGTGTAGGTTCGTCATTTCAGAATTCCTCAAGCCCAGAGAGAGAGATATTGTCCTTCAAAATTGGCTCATGTGCGTCGGATTGACGCCTCACGAAGTTTTGAGCACAATAAACTGAAACTTATTGTTTCTTCTTTCTTTTAGAAGTATAAAATTCTGAATTTATCAGAAATGGGATTCAATTTTTAAAAAAATGAGTAGTTTACATTTTGAAGAGATTCCTGATAAGATAGATTGATTTTACCAATTCCATTACCTAAAGATTTTGTAAAAACTTGAAAGCTCCATGTTTTTTATATAAATCTCAATTCCAAGACTTAATTTTGAAGAGTGCAATGTGTTGGAAAGTTTGTTAAGATATATCTAAGATATGATAAGCCCCTTACCTCTAACTTTAGGCCAAGAGAAGAAAACATTTGAGATCAAGAGGAGAAAACAAGGATCGCAAGGTCATCCCATGAGAGCCTTACAACACAACATAGATTAATAGTTTTGGACGTTCTGATCAAAAGTCTAGTGAGGAAAAAGATGACAAAGAGTCTCCCAAAAATAAAATGGTGAGAATTAAAGGAAAAATGAGTGACCAAGAAGTGTGGTGCCAAGAAGGTGATCCAAATGAGAAATGGGAAAAAAAGAGTAAAGTGTAAACAAGTTGCTAAGGAGGCGCTCGGAGAATCTAAAGGAAGAAAAAGTGTACAAAAAGAAACTCGATGGTGGAATACTAGCATTCAAAAGACAATTGTTGAGAAGTTTTTTAAAGAATGGCAAAGTACAAGAAATACAGATGATTTTAAAAGATATAAGATCACCGAAAGAGAAGCAAAGAAAGCCATGAGTAAAGTATGAAACGTACGATAATTTATATACTAGGTTAGGAACAAAAGGAGAGAGAAATCTATAAATTTGCCAAGATTAGAGAAAAGAAAACTAGAGATCTCGACCAAGTAAGGTGCATTGGGGATGAAGATCAAAGGGACTTGGTGAAAGAAGATGAGATAAAAAAAATACATGGCAAAAATGCTTTAAAGATCTATTGAACACAGAATATACGACAGAAGTGGATGAAGAAGATCAACCAAACCAACGGATGATCAACAAAACATCAAAATCTGAAATAAAAGCTGCCTTAGCAAAAATGAAGATAAGAAAGGCGCTAGGACCAAGTGGATACCTATAGAAGTATGGATTGTTTTAGGAGAGAATGAACTGAACTAGTTGACTAAATTATTTAATAATATATTACAAACAAAGAAAATATCTGAGGAATGGAAGAAGAGCATTGTGGTCCCTTTTTATAAGAACAAAGGAGACATTCAAGATTGAGCTAACTATCAAGGCATTAAGCTAATGACCTAGACTATGAAACTTTGGGAGAGAATAGTTGAACAACGACTACGACAAGAATCAAATGTATTAGAGACCCAGTTAAGATTTATGTCAGGAAGATCAACAACAAAAGCTATTTTTCTCTTGCAGCAACCTATGGAGAAGTTTAGAGAGACAAAGCAAATCCTGAATAATGCTTATGATCGAGTGCCGAGACAGATAATATGGTGGAAACTGAGGAAGAAATACATCCCAAATTTATATATTGAAATTATCTGAGACATGTATGAGAAGGCAATAACTAGTGTTAGAACGACGTGCGGAGAGATGAGTGAATTCCATGTCGGAGTTGGGCTGCATCAAGGATTTGCCTTGAGCCCTTATTTGTTTGTCTCGGTCATGGATGTATTAACCATAGATATACAAGAAGAGACCACGTGGTGCATGTTACTTGCAAACAACATAGTTTTAATTCCCCAGTAAAGAGAGAAAGAAATAATAAGCTGGAATTATAGACAAAAGCTTTGGAATCAAAGGGTTTGAAAATTAGCAGAACAAAAACAGAATACATGGAGTGCAAACTTAGTGAACAAGATAGCTTATAAGAGGATTTAGTCAAAATAGAAAACCATTTAGTTCTCAACTTCTCATTGCCATAGATTTTGCTACTGAGGCTCTACTTTACAATCAGGTGGTAGATTTGAAGAGGATGTCTCAAATAGGATTAATGCAAGTTGGATGAAATCGAGGCAAGCTAGTGGAGTATTGTGCGAACCAAGAGTTTCACTTCGATTGAAGGGACGTTTTTATATATATGGTGCAGAATGTTTGGCTATAAAAAAGCGACAAGAAGATAGAGTACATGTGGCCGAAATGCGTATGCTGAGATAGATGTTGGAGTAACAAGAAAAGATATAATATGAAATGAGTACATAAGAAAAAAATTTGAGAGTGGCACCTATAAAGGAAAAAATTGTTGAGTGTCGTTTGAGGTGGTATGGACATGTTCATTGGAAGCAAAAAGTAAACCCGGTAAGAAGGGTTGAGACTCTACAAGTACAAGAGCGTGGAAGAAGAGGAAGACCAATAGATGGAAGTTGTGAGAAAGGATGTGAAGGATTGCGAAGTTACAGAGAGCATAGGACAAGGGTCCCTAAGGCCTAGGCAAGGCCTAAGCTCAAAGGTGATGGCTTTTTTTAGGCGCATTTTTATTTTAATTTTTATATATTTTTATTTTGTATTAAATATATGTATATATTTATATATTACTATAAAATGAGATATCATTATATTTTTATATTTTTGTTAGTAATTTAAAACACTTAAAATTTAAATATATTTATAATATTTTTTAATTTTTAGATATAAACATGTATATAACCAATAGTAGCATTCATGTATTTAAAAAATATGGAATACCGGAAATAAATAAACATCATAAAGAGCCAAATATTATGTGCCCTAAAAAAATAATTTAGCAAACTAGCAAATAGCAAGTAATATAAGTATCTAAGAACGAACTAATGAACTAACAACTAAATGAGGCACAACTAACAAGTAAGATTAGACCTGTAGCTCAATGGAAGGTGCAAGGTGAGGCAATCCTAAGTTTGCTACTTCAAGAACTAATAAACTAATAATTGAGTCTCTCTTACATAACTTATAAGTTATATAACTATAAATCTAGAAATTATAAAACTCAAATTTATAAAAGGCGCAAAAAGCACACGCCTAGGCGTGCCTCTCTACACCTACGCCTAAAATGCAAGGCCCGGGCGCAGGCCTTTGACAACATTGATGATGACGATGATGATGACAAGCTAACCAATAATTATAACATCACCATAAGTAAAATACTCATTTTAACATGGATTTTTGGAATTTTGTATGCACATGAAACCACTTTTGAAGATTCAATGAACAATCAAACTAATCTTTTGTGCAAGTACAGTTTCAGAAAGGTTGCCAAGGTTAGGTTTGGGGTTCCTAACGGTTGAGAATTTTCAAGTTGAGGTTTGGAAAATACCTCAGTTCCTCTCCTCTCAAGTATTTCACTCTATGGAACATAGCTTTCACATGTCTCCCATTACTTCGAAGTCTCTCTTCTTTAGAATTGCATTTATCTCCCTTTCATCTCCCAAAATATTATACAACTCTTCTTTGTAGTATTAATTGACGATTCCCTAGAAAATACATGCCTTTTCATTAAAAAAAAGTTCCCAGATCATTACTGCAGAGAAGCTCATACTTAACTTATGCCTGTAGCAACTCATTTATCCCCATTCCTCTCCAAGAGAACCCAAAATCTCTCAGCTGAAGTGCAGAATGTTGCAGATGTTGTGAACGCATCTAGTACACTGGTTATTGGCACATTTGGAATCGTCAATATCCAACAAAAATCTTCCTCAATTAACCTGAGTTCAATAAAAAAGAAATGTCCAACTCTAATCACCTTCTATTATAATAAGAAATTCCTCAGCTATCCCTTAGCATCGAGCATGAGCAAACTTGCAGCTTCTCCACAAAGTCCTTTCTTTGGATGGTTATATTCAACATAGTGTCATTTCTTGATAAGAACGTATCTAAGTTAGAACTAAAAAATAAAAAAACGTCCACATAAAACTAGTCAAGCAGCGATATGAAATTTCATCAAATAACTACAGAAATAACATATATAAGATTGTCTTCCCCTCATCAAAGATAAGCATATATTATTATAAGTGGCCAATATTTAATAGAATTCTCATGTCAAAGAATAAGAAATATGTTTTGCTACAATGGAAAACAAAAGCACAAAAAAATGTAGGTCATTGGTTCTTACTGCATTTTCCTCCTCTGGATCATTGCGGAATACATAGAATAGAGGAGCCAAAACTTCATTCATCCCTTGTACATACCGTATGCCGGGATTAAGCTTTGCAAATATAATCAATATGTGCCTTAGTGCCTCCTGAAAGTGTGAGAAGCATTTAAAAGTTAACTCATCCAAACTTATGTGAATACAAAGTCCATTATCATACCAAATACAAATAGAGACAAGACCCCTACTCGATTGGACTTTGCCAAGGACGAATCTCCAGAGAAAAAATGCATGTCTGGATGAGTGCGCTGCACATCCCGGTCAATTTGCTCTATAATTTCTGTGTCCTGACAAAATATGATATTTGGATTGTTGGTCCATATAATGTCCCAGTACTGCTTACATGCCACATATTTGTAATATAACAGTGGATAATGGTAAAATGTGCATTGTTTAAAGCATGGTGTTTTAAGTCAGGGCTTGGCTTTGGCCTAATCAATAAAAAAAAATAATGCATAAATAAATAAATAAGTCATGGCAAGGCCATAGTTGACCAAGTCAGTTCAAGACATGTATAATAACCCATTTGTGTCCTTGCTTTATTATTAAATACTAAATAATGGTACTAAAAAATTAACACAGAGATCATGTGAGTACCTCAAAGGTAGCTTCTGATTTTTAAAAAATAATGCGTAAATAAATAAATAAGTCATGGCAAGGCCATAGTTGACCAAGTCAGTTCAAGACATGTATAATAACCCATTTGTGTCCTTGCTTTATTATTAAATACTAAATAATGGTACTAAAAAATTAACACAGAGATCATGTGAGTACCTCAAAGGTAGCTTCTGATTTTTAAAACTAGACTAAGCAAGGGTTTTTTTTATAATACCTGGAAGAACTGATTCCACACGCTAGTCTTGCCAAGGCTTAATGGGTGCTCCCCATGAGGTATCTCTGATCTCGGGAGAAAGCCACTTCCTTCGCATTTTGTTTCATTGACTTCAAGACAAACCGATTTCTCCATCCTTCGTGTGATTTCTGACTGACTAGCAGCAGAAACATTTAGAAACCCAAATTTCTCAATATAAAATAAATCAGATGCAAGAACAGGATCCATATAAACAAAGACCAGACATAGCTTACCGGGCCCAAACACAATCCATGGGCTCAGGTTATCTCAAATGTACGCATGACATGCTTGATCATGGATCTGAAAGTTGATGTGACACGTCATCTTGTGGTTATGGAACCATCCAAAATTGCGCTGAGCACTGGATTCTTATCACCTGATCATTACGTGTTTGCACAGTAAATGTGGACCATTGTCCATGCACATTTTAACCATCCATTTGCAGGCTCCAAATCGGACTATAGGGACGGTGCAATCAGTGTGAATTTTGGACTGTGCCCCCAACCACAAAATGACCTACCACATGGCCAGCACGGTTCGAAAATAGTGTAGTAGTCTCTACAAGTCATCGGTAACTATTATGTTTCATCTACATTGTCAAATTTATATCAAAGGAAAGACATAGGACTACTGTCTGCCCTTATATGGTGCTGCCTGATACGTAGCATTAGTCGATGAAAGTACTCTTCTCTATAGAATATCAGGGAATATTTTGTTTATAAAGAGTTAAACAATCAAATTGATTGAGCATTGATAGAAGTTACAGTCTATGGCACATCCAATTAATTGAATGGTTCAAATAATAACATTTTTGTTAAATAAAGTATTGAGCACCATCAATAATGGTGCTGCTAAGCACCATGCAAAATCCCTTTCTCATCTAATTAAAGAAAATCTCTTTTATAAATAATTTCACCTGAACCTTATTGGATTAACTCCAAATTATCTAATGGAGAATAATTGAAGATAATAGAGCTCCCATCACTATAATTCATTGGTTTATATTTCATTTGATCTATAGTCTATACTATCAAATTGATGAAGCGTATATTAAACAGTCATGGCACAAGTCAAACACCACTAGGACATGACATAGTCAGACATTCATCACATTATACTGCTCATTTTCACTAACAATGTGTAGGTGTGGCCCCATAACTTGCTTGGAGAAGTTGCTAACTTGCTATATACCTCGAAATCAATGCATGATGTGATCAATCATGATCAAACATTTCGTAACTTTGTTTTTGTTAACCACATGACTTATAGTTTGTATCATTACCTCCTATTGCTTATAGCTAATAAAACATGCAATATTTACATCACAAACATCTGATCTTTAAATGAATGAAATTATAAAGCCAACCTATCTATTATAAAGTACTATATCTATAAGAGATATTTTCAAACAATTAAAGAGTTGTTTAATAATTGACATGGACAATTTATTACTAATTTATTTTTATTTCAAAATTTATTTAGATAACATTTTTTTATAGATGTGCATGTGCATTTTACTAGTCAATCATATTGTGTAAATGATATTTTAATGAAAATTATAAGAACATGATCACCATACTGCACAGGAAAGAACAAGTATCGTTGAGATGACTTACGGGATTCACCAGAAGTTCCTCTTTGAAAAGCCGGTACTGAGATCGCTTCTTTGAAAGTTCAGTTGCCCATAACCCACGATCGCTTGGCAAATACCCCAAAAGGAGCTGCAAAGAGCCAGAAACTATATTTAATTAAATGAACTTCTATAAACAAATCTTTACTCAATTACTACTTTCTACTCTCGTCTTTTTTAAAGTTTCAATCAGGTGTTTTTTTCTCTGAATTAACTAAAAAAGCATATGAAAAATTCAAATTTTGATTAAGAAATCCAGATCCTGCAATAATTCAAATCAACAGTCAAATTTATAGGAGAAAAATAAAATACAAACAAATGCAACTGTTCAAACCTGAATCACTTTATAAAACTATAAATGATTAAACTCGAAAACTAAAACACGAACAGATCGACACCTTCCATACGGTAGAACGGATCCCGGCACCATCCGGTATCCCCTGCGACGCCAATCTTCTCACTTCTCTCAGATTTACAACCTTCCTCGAAAGCTAATAAAAAAACATATAAAATCCATTAAAACAGATCACAAAACTCAACAAAAAAACAAACAAATAGTCAAACCCTAACCTCCGCCAACAGCTGAGCCTGGCGAGAAATATCTTCAGCCGAGACACTCGCCGAGCTCGGATCGTCGTCGGGATCTAGGGTTTCGTGTTTTGGGGGTTCTACTAGGGTTTCTGGAGGAGGTTCTGGAATTAGAGTTTCGTTCGGGATATTTGGTTTTACGGTTTCGGTGGAGGGTTTGGAAGCGTATCGGAGGAGTCGGTCGTCGTCTGGCGAGGGAGTAGAAGTCCAGAGAGAGCTGTTCATCCACTCCGGCACGCCCTTCTTCCCCATCTCACGGATTTTTATGTGGTTGAGATTCGGGAGATTTGGGTTTGGACTTCGGAGAGTTGAGCGTTTTGTTTGCTTCTCCGTCAGCAAGCTTGCGCCGCAGATCCAGTAGCTTTGACAGTTTGTTCAGGGTTAAAAACGTTGGGGGCACGTTTTAAAGCGACTTTCACGGTTATCTGGGCTGATGAACGTTTTCATTTTTCAGCCTTAAATCCTGTGAAAGTCATTCGTTCACAGCGATTTACGAGTTAACGAATAGTATGGTCATATCGAGTTGTTTAAGTGAGGTACGACTCTATTGCCTCTATCTGTGCCGTTAAACCTGGTCGCCACTGGGGACGGACCGAAGGAGGCACATAACTGTTGCGTAATGATTCACTGTAAAACATAAACAACCATGAAATGAATGCCAAGGGTTTTGCTACATAATACTTATTAGGGCACCTTATTCGAGACATGTAATCTGCAAGATCCTGAGAGGATTAGACATCTGATCTGACGGCCCACATTGTTTGTTAGTGTTGGTGTTTCTTTTATAGATGCAAGTTGGGCTCTCTCACCCTCCTAAAATCCATTAATTGAGTCGGATCAGCCGGTCGATTTAGCTCTAGGCTTAAGTCTCTGCCCCATTTTTATTTTTGACATTGGCTGAAGTCCTCTCCAAAAATACGTCAAGACTATGACATATAGTGTCCTCAATCATAGATATTGTTCAGGGTTAAAAAATATCTCTATCCACCGTGAGACTATTAGAAGTATGAAGCTTTGATAAAAGATAAAAAGAGAGAAAAGGATAGAGTGAGAGAGCCAATAACATATATCTCCTGATTTTGATTTTAAGCTGAAAGCATCATACACTCTTGCTATGTTTGGTACGAAAATTAGGGTTTTATAGTGAAATTACCATATTACCCATATAATATAACAATATTATATAAAGGTAATAAGTAAATAATACTTTATTATATATTTATAAAATTATAAAATATATATAGAGAGCCGTTCCGAGCCAGATTGAGTTTCATAAAACCAATATCTAGCTCAGCTCCATATTACTCAAGCGTTCAGAAAATGGGCTCGATTCGGCTGTGAAGTTGAGCTTGATATAGCTAAAGTTTTAATTTTTTGAGCTAGCTCGAACTCTTTTGCAGCACTAATTATATAGTGTATTCTTGAGATCATACGAAAAAAAGTATTTTTTTATCGTGTGATTAGGAAGCCTCAGTTGCCAAAAAAATGAAAAGCTAAACTGATTTAGACATTGCAAGAGTGGTAATCAATCATTTTATAGTGCTATTAGACGCTTAAATCTGAGTTACATGATGCAAATAATTTTTTGGTCAAACATAATGAAAATTTTCATTCATATAATTGCCCATTTATGCGACACGTATAAATTTCAAGTGTACCTCCTAAAATCATTTAATATAGGTTGACACGTGCTATAAGGGAATGCATGGTGCGAACGTGTGCGGGATCGAAGTATAACACAGCTAGTGCACGATACCAACAGAGCCAAAAAAATTTAGTGGAAAAAAGAAAAACGGTACCTTTCTTTGCACCTCTCGAATCTTTGTAGGTACCTACATTAAAAAAATTAATGAATGATGTAAATAAGACGATGGAGGTCATTTTTCTCCCCAATCTTTAACACAATGATTTTGACGTTAAGAGTCTATCACCACACAATCAATTTTTGATTTCATGTGCCACACGGCCCAAAAAAAAGTGATCTCAAGTCATATTTGAGTGTGATGTATGCTACATAATATTATAATCACTTTATTTGGATGTGTGCAAATCTAAAACGTCCATAATCTCAAGATTTATTGTGTGCAAGATTAGAGGCAAAAAATAATCTCCATTCTCTTATTCAAAATAATCAATGATTTTTTGTATAGATGGCCTCAAAGATTCAGCTGGTGCAAGTAAAGGTACCAAGAAATTGAGCATGCATGTCCCAAAAATTCAAATACTTCTTTAATTTTCGGCATTGGTTCTCTAATCAACCACAAGTTTTTTGAAACAGTACAAAGTTAATAAAGCCCTCCAGAAGATAAGATACGGGTCGTGGAGAAAGAGGCTAGGAATTTCACGTGGTTCAACCACCGAGTAACAACGCTGCACCCACCAAAACTCTAAGGGCATCAAGTACTTTGAATCAAATGATGAAAATCATTTTTTTTATCTTTTGGCTCGGCAATATGGAATCTCATATATCTTGAGATCATAGGTGTATTATGAGCCAAAAAGGTTTTGATTTGGCACACGTTCCAAAAATTAAATGTGATCATGAGCATACATCAAACATGATTTTTAAATTACTTTTCGGGATGTGTGTCATGCGAAATCAAATTTGACCATTTGATGGGAAGCCTTTAATATTAAAGTCCATTGTGTGGAAGATTTGGATAAAAAATTATCTTTATTTCTAATTCAAAAAAGGCAATGTTTTTCTATGAGAGTGGCCCTAGAGTTTTGGTGGGTGCAAATAGAGGCACCCAAACTTGTATGAGATTCACGTTATTATAAGATAGAAATCATAGAAAAAGGCCAACTCTTGTCACCGACATTAACGGATGTAAGCCTAAAAACTAGGGCGACCAACTATTACAGACCCGACCCAAATTTTTTATCGGGTCAATAATACTGACATGTGAGATGAAGTCCGGTAGAGAAAAAATTAGGTCAGATGAGATCATTTAGACATAATATATATATAATGATCACCTGGCTGGAGTCAAGCATTACTCAAGTGGGTGACTATCATATTATATTGTAGTTAACATTTGACTGCGATCTGACAATCACCCGCTTGAGTTGCGCATGACTCAAGCATGACTCGAGTCAGGTGTATATATATATATATATATATATATATATATATATATATATATATATATATATATATTTTGTTAGATTTAGTCGAGTTATTGGGGCCAGTGTCAAGATGGGTCGGGTCGAGTTGGGGGATATATAGATAGTCAAAATTTGGACTCGACCGGGCAGCCCTACTAAAACCTATGCCCTTTAGACCTGTACAAGTTAATATATAAATATCCTGCCACTTCGGTGAATTGGTTCGTCGGAGAGCCATCCCTGTCTTGCCACTTTGCGAAAATTGGATTAGAGGGCATTTTGGCAATTCCGGCTCCTCCAAAGCAACTGTTGCCGGCTCCTCAAAAGTAACTGTTGCATGTGCTGACAAGGATTTGAAGGGCCCGTGATACTCTTTTGTTATTTTGAAAGGAGCCCAAGCTCAAAAATACAATGATTTGGACAATTGAATCGTCTAATCTATGTAATTTAAGAGCAACGGCCAGGTCCAATAAGGTTGAATCGGATTTCAATTTCAACTCCATATGCAGCCCTTGGAAATAGGATAATATTGACTTTCTTTGATTTTTTTAACTAAATCCTATAATTTTGGCCTATTTTTTAGCTCCCCATCTATTTAGTTATTCAGACTTATTTTCGGGGAGATAAGGCGCTTCACTATGTTGTAGAGCTACATACTCACATTTATGATGTATAAGCTCTAATATAATTACTTTAAAAAATTAAATAATTTATTACACAAAACAAAGTTTGAATCTAGAACCTAACCTTCACAAAGCACTAAGTCTACCACTAAGCAAGTCACTAGGATATGTAAAGAGCAAAAAAAACTTAATACATATATAATTTTAAAAAGGCATCAAAATTATTAAATAAAAAAATATCTGATCTTCTCGTTCATCATCGAGATATGTTCAACAGTTTCGATGGTCTCACGGGCTCCCTACAACATACTGCTACATCATCCTGCTCTTTGGAGAATGACGACGAGGATGATACTACCTCGTAGTTATTCTTCGAGAGAATTTTGAATTAGACCAATTTTGTTGGAACAGCCTAACCTTGCGTGCCTTATTTTATTGTGTTATTGATCAAAATTCTCAATGTTCAAGAATTTTAACTAGAAGGACCAAACCTGAGGTTGATATAGTTGCACGCTTGCACTTGACCACAGTCTATATCATATTGCCGGTAAAAAACAACAGCCAAATTTGGTGAGGTTAGGTGCAACCTTGTTTTTATGTCACCCTTTTTACCTCCAATATATAAAATATAAAGTAAAGTTACTGCATCTATCACCCTCCAATCGTAAGTGAGATCAAAAAAAGAAAAAAACGTGAGTATTGCACCCTAGGCCATTTTTTATGTCTTCTTCATTCTTTTGCACCATTTTTGTTCTTTGTAATTAGAGCACCCTTAGACGGTTATCAGTTGAGGCTGAGGACAAAGAGATCGAGTTAAGAAGAAAACCCAAACCAAAACGAATAAAAGAGAAACTGTCTGCTCCATTGATAAAATGTGTGATTGATTTGAAAACTCGAAGCCCAATAAATTGAAGGAGGCTTTGGATGCCACATGGATGGTTGATATAGTTTGTGGGTTTTTTTGCAAATACCTCTGAGCTATATTGATATTATAAATAACCCCCCAGTTATAGTTATTTGCTTTAAACCCCTAGTTAGCATTTTGGTATTTATAAAATATCCTCTTTAACGAATGCAACTTTAAATGGTTAATCAGTCATTAAAGAATAGCCTAAATACCATATTTATCCTTTTTTAAATTAAATTATTAAATTGTCACCTTCTACAGGTGATTAGAATTAGCCCACGTACAAAAAAGAGTAGTTTTAAATCCACCCACCAAATCTTTGAGTTCACCCACACTGAAAAATATTGACTGCATTGAATCGAACGATAGAGATTGTTCATCGTCCCAACCTTTCACACGATGGATCTTGAGATCACGGAGGCACCATTAGACGGTTGACTGCATTGAATCGGACGATGGAGATCATTTATCATCCCAACCTTTCACACGATGCATCTTGAGATTATGGTGGCACCATCAGACAGTTGACTGCATTGAATTAGACGATGGAGGTTCTTTATCGTCCCAATCTTTCACATGATGGATCTTGAGATCATGGTGGCACCATCAGACGATTGACTGCATTGAATCGGACGATGACGATCGTTTATCGTCCCAACCTTTCACACGATGGATCTTGAGATCATGGTGGCACCATCAGACGGTTGATTTTTTATTTCATGTGGTACACACCCAAAAAAATGACTTTGAAATTAATTTTAACCGTGTACATGATGTTAAGGTCACTTTTTTAAGATGTGTGCTACGAAATAAAACACTGATCGTCTAATGGTATGCCTAAATGATCTTCATCGTCTGATTCAATGCAATCAATGTGTTTTAGCGTGGGTGAACTCAAAGATTCGGTGGATGGAAGCAGACGCAGTTAGGCAATTCAATTCCTAAAATAAAATAAAAAGATAAATTTTTTGTACAAAATGATAATATGAAGCACTACACCATTATTATATAATGGTTACCATTATACCAATGATGATATGGTAGTGAATTTGATCAATTGTATAACCAGTGATTCATCAAATGGTAGCAATCAATCGAATTTCAAAATTTTCTAATTCATAACTGGGCCTCAAAGCTCGGGTTCTGTGGGGTAGACTAAAAGGTTGGATGGACACGATATTTTATATACAATCTAGGAAATAAGGGGGTTTTAAACTGGATCGGGTCATATGAAGTAGGCAGTGGCGGAACCATGTAGAGATGAGTGCGGGCGAGCGCCCGCACTCAACCCAAAAACCTTTTTTAATTTTTATTTGTTTATTATAAAACCTTACTCTCCGGGACTCCGACACGTCACCCTAAACCCACACCCTCTCTCTCTCTCTCTCTCTCTCCCTCTTTTCTCTCTCTAAATCCCTCGGCACCCTCTCTAAACCCGTGCCCTCCCCCTTTTCCCTCTCTAAAACCCTGAAACCCTCTCTAGTGTCCTCTTTAAAACCCTAAAACCCTCTGTTCTCTCTCTAAGCATCCTCGCCCCTCTGTTCTCTCTCTAAAAACCTTGGCGCCCTCTGTGCTCTCTCTTTTCTATCTCTAAAATCCCCTGCGATGGCGTTGACACCGGCCGAAGCGCTCTCCTTCCAGGCTGCCACTGCCGCCCTCTCCTGCCAGCCACCGCAGCCCACTCCCACCGGCCACAACCTTCGCGTCAGTAAGATCTCCATCTTCTTCTTCCGCCGCCCACTCCTACCTTCCATCGCGTCAGTAAGATCTCGATCTTCTTCTTCTCCTCTTTTTATTCTTCTTCTTTAGCAGATTATGATTTAGAATGAGATTATGATTAAGAATGGTAGACCTGGAAGCTTGCCATTCTCTTGGGGTGATGGTGTGATGCACAAGATAGGGATCGTAAACCCGAGACCTCAAGATTGACTGATTATGATTTAAATGGGCTGGGATTGAACCTGAGACCTCAAGATTGATTGATGATTTTCTTTGGTTTTAATGTTTATGGACAGATTATGATTTTATGCCTCTATTTTTTTTTTAAATGAAAGTATTAATAAATATTTTGTACAATTCAAATTCATTTCTTGGAATAGTGATATAGGTTTAATATTTTTTTCTTCTTATTAAAAAGGCCTTATTAGGGATTTTAAATAGAAAAATATATTAGATTAGGGATTTTACTGTCTTTGAGATAAATTTCCTTTTTTTTCTTTTTTGTCATGGAGAATTTAGGTAGCCATAACTCGAAGGAACCATGCTGAATTACTGATTGATGATTTTCTTTGTTTCTTTACTGTTTGTGATTTTGATGTATCTCTATTTTATTGAAATTGAATGGTATAACTACAGAAGTTTTATTCATTATTTGCAGGAATAATTATTTTTACAGGGATAATAAATTAGACTAAATATTTTTCTTAATATAAAAGGCCCTATTAGGGATTAATAGAAGGAGTAAATTAGAATAGGGGTGTCCTGTTTTGGGTAAATTTCTTCAGTTTTATTATTATTATTATTATTATTATTATTACCTTCAATCAATGATGTTATTAGTTTTTACAGTGTGCCTATGTGTACCTGTATTCTCTGCAAAATTTAGGACTGTGCCCAACTAGAGTGTTTGCTTTACTCATATGGGTTAACTCTTACATTTGGAACTACACTACTCACCTATCCTAGTTTAGAAGGAGATTAAGTGCTTTCACCTTCTTAAAAATTTCTTTTTTTAAATGTAATTTTAATGAAAATTATATGTTATAATATAAATTAGTTTAAAATTATATTCATTGTATAAAATTTATTTCTAATTCATCTTGCGCCCCGCCTAAACGAGAATCCTAGTTCCGCCACTAGAAGTAGGGGCTCGAGTCCGGTCGGCTATCAAAATTTTGGCCTGCCCCGACCCATTGACAACTTAATCTTCACTGATTTTTAGGGTCTTGATAGTTGAAGGAGCAAGTTTTCGACACAATAGGCTCTTCACAAGCTTGATATTATCTTGATGTCAATGATGTTGATGATGGCCAATAATGAAAATACTTAATCTGCATTATAAGTTATGACGTTACTTTTAGTAAACTCCACTTTAATACAACAAAGCTGGAGGATCAACCGAAAAAATCAGTCTTGTTTGGCAACCCAGGTTCTAAGGATCGACTAATACCGAGAAAAAAAATTGTATCGGTAAATATCGGCCAATACCAATTGGTCTTTCATTTGATGGATCTTGAATCATATAAGAAATTGGAGGGACGGGTATTTTGAGTGGAACATATAGATTGAAGGTTTTCTTTTAAAGAATAATTGCAACGTTGGCGTACTTTAATGGGGAATCACCCATCTGATGGGCCTTGAATCTGATGGGTGAATGAAGGGCCTTTTAGAAGAGTACCTTTAAATCCACCCACTGAATCTTTAAGTTCACCCACACTGAAACACGTTGATTGAATTGAATCGAACGATGGAGATCATTTATCCTCCCAATCTTTCACACGATGGATCTTGAGATCATGATCGTACCATCAGACGGTCAGTGTTTTATTTCACATGGCACATATCTCAGAATAGTGACCTTAACATCACGTGCATGCTTAAAATTGATGTGAAGGTCACTTTTATGGGTGTGTACCACATGAAATGAAAAATCAATCGTCCGATGGTACACCCATGATCTAAAGATCGATCTCATGAAAGATTGAGACGATAAACAATCTCCATCGTTTGATTCAATGCAATCGATGTGTTTGAGCGTGGGTGAACTAAAAGATTTTGTGGGTGGATTTAATGGCAATCCTTTTAGAATAGTGGTAAATTATAATGGCATGACTTATAAATAAAGGTGAATGAAGCGTCTTTTAGAATGGTGATAAACTTTAATGGCATGACTTGTAAATATAGATGAATGAAAGGTCTTTTAGAATCGTGGCATTTTTAAAATATTGGTTTAATTAAGGGAAAATTAGACTTTCCGTCCATAAACTCACTGCTACTTAATGGCAGGGGGTTATATGAAACAGAAACACAAAAATATGGGTTGCAGAATAAATACTCATAACTCAGGAGTTCTTTTATAATATTAGCATAACAGGGGGGTATGTACAAAAAACCCTAGTTTGTGGGAGCTAGTGAAGGGCTATGCTTTGTCATTATCAACAACAATAGGCATTAGGTACACGGCCATGCATTAAGGGCAGTGCGTGGGTCGACTTCCGCCCTCTCACAAATTGGTCAAAGCAGATGGACAGATATATATGATTGTAATTTCGAGGGTTATCATGTGCACACCAACTTTTGCTATCCACACACCAATTAATAAAAAAAACTAATGATAATAAATTTTACTTTAGTGTTGCAAATAAAAATTCAAAACATGTACCACTTATCAAAAGTGTGCCCATAAAAACTTTTAAATGCGCACAAGCGTTTCCCTATTTTTGTGTTTCTTTTAGTTAGATAAAATATTTTCACCAAATTTTGCAATTTGCACTCCAATCTATTTTCGTTTTGAAAAGTGGGGAAAAGAAAAAAATGATGTGCGCATAGCAGCCCTCTAAAATTTTGACATCTTGGCAGTGAGATTGACCCTCTGTATTCGGGCTATGTGCTTATGCACCTAAGTACCAACCCATATCAACTAAACTCACTCTCTTAGGCTCTCACCTCTCAGCTCTCTCGACCCTTCTTCGTTAAAGCTAAAGATACGAGGCATATCCATGTATATGGGTGTGGGGGCCCGGGCTCCCATAAGCAAATGTAAAAGCTCTTTGGAGTTTATTGATAATTTTGTAAAGGCCATGCAATATGTTTTCACGAGCCTCCATAAAAAATCTTTAAAAATAATTTTTATAAGTTATACTTATTAATTTTAGGTTGCAAATAGCTGAACCCAATTCTCTAAAGCAATTCATTTTTTTCATTTAGGGCCTGTTTGGATAAAAATATGGGAAATGTGAGAAAGTAAAATAATATTCTTATATTTTCCCATGGATACCTAAGTTGTAGGAAACCATAGGATTCCTTTGTTTTTCTTTGTTTTTCTTTGTTTTTCGTTGTTTGGATAACCACATTGCTAGTTGGGATAACACATGATTAACCAAATCCTATGTTTGAATACATATGCACGAAATTGTAGGAAAATAACATATCCTAACAAAAAAATGGCCAAATGACCAAAAAATCATATATGTATTAAGTTTTTTTTTTTTTCTTTATATATCTTAGTGAATTGATCTAGTGGTTAACTTAGTGCTTTGTGAGGGTTAGGTTCTAAGTTCAAACCTTGTTACGCGTAATAAATTATTTTTTATTTTTAATTAATTATACTAGAGCATATATACCACATATGTGAGTATATAACTCTACAACATAGTAGAGCCCCTTATGAGAAAAATCTCTTCAAAAATAAGTCCGTGTAACACTTAAATAGATGGAGCAAAGCTTAAAAACATGTCAAAATTGTGATATTTAGTTAAAAAAAAAAAAGAAGAAATATTAGTTATAAAAACAAATATCATAAAAAAATTTGTTTGAAGATTTTTTATAATTTTTGGTGGTCAAGATAATTTTGGATGGATGGGAAGCTACTAATGTAAATTAGGACCCCTAAAGCTTAGTAACAAATTTTTAGAAAGTTTGGGCGGTCAATTGACCACCCAAGTCATAACGTGGTTGTGCCTTTGATTTTAGGGATGTGTGCCATATAGAATCAATATTAGATCGTGTGATAGGGGCTTCATGATCTTAAGATCTATCATGAGGAAGATTGGAAAAAAAACAATCTTTATCGTTTGATTCAAATCAGTCAATGGTTTTCGTCCGTAAAAAAATTGTGTGGTATTGCTAAACAAGTGAGAAGAGTCGTACGGATGAGAAATCCGAAGGGTCGGAAGATAGAAAACCGAGGGACCCCTCGGCATTTGTTCTCGAATTTTGACAGAAAATACGAAAATAATTTTCGACCCTTTGGATGTCTTCCAAACAACGGGAATATCAGCAATTCATTTGCCGCATATGAGTTTTCCCTTATTTTCCCTCATTTCCCTTGAAACCAAACAGGCCCTTAGGGACTCTCCGCTCATTTAACTTTTAGTGTCCTCTCATTTCTTCTTTCCCTCTCTCTCTCTGCGCAAACCCTTCTGAGGTCTTTCACTCCATGCCTCCATGCCGTCACACACACACACACACACTCTCTCTCTCTCTCTCCCTAAATCTCTAAATTTCTAAACGTTAAATTATTTATTTAAACCTCAATTTTCTAAATTATTAAATCCTAAATTCTTATCTAAACTCTTAAATTCCTTAATTTATAAATCTTAAATCATTTTCATAAACTCTCAAATCCCTAAATTTTTAAACCCTAAATTATTTTTTCAAACCCCTAAATTCCTAAATTTCTAAATCCTAAATCATTTTCCTAAACCCCCAAATCCCTAAATTGTTAAACTCTACTTACAACCTATAGACATGTTTCTTTGCACATGATAATATTTATAACTACACTAGTTCTTAATATGCGCATGATATTATTTTTGCTAGATTCTATCTCCTTTCCTGATTGTCTAAATTGTCATCATGAATAAGTACTATAGAAGAAAGTCTAACCTTCCGCTTATCTTAGAAAATGATTTACATCCTCCTCCCATCTTCTCAAATGATAAGGCAGTTCATCCCTTAGAACATGATCAACCTGATCAAGTCCAACCTAGCTCAAAGAGTGTTCACGTAGATGTCAACTTGATCAAGTCCAACTCGCTTGTCTTAGAAATGATTTTCTGTTATGCATGCTATAAAGAATAGGTTGAGAAATTGAATGGGAGATGAGTAGTTGAATGATTACTTGATCACATATATTGAACAAGACATGTTAGATAGCATTGATACGGAGAAAATTCTCATACTCTTTCAGGGTATGAAACCTCATCAAGGAAAATTATAAATAAATTTCTTGATAATAATAGAAAGACTTTTTGGAGAGAGTAGTTCGTCATTTTTATCATAAATTAGAATTATTTGATTTTTAATGTATTTTATGACTTTTAATTAGTTTTTTTTCTATTCTAAGGACGTAAGAATATTTTTTAACATATATTAACTATAGATTTCACGGTGCCCCCACTACATGAAAATCCTGCATTCGCCACTGTAATGGTCTACAATGGGTGTCCGCCCATCATATGCATTATATGCATTATAGCACTCCACACATCTGTGTGACTATTTGACGTGTATGGATTTCCATACATTAAAATTTTGTGATTGTCATGCAATCACACAAACGGGTAAACACTAATTGTAGACTAACTCAATGATATTTGTGACGGATGCTTTTGACCTAACAATCGTAAAAGTCAGCTATTTGACATGACTTAACAGGATAAAAGTTGCTCCACAAGTTTAAGCTTATGGAGCTTACGATGCCAAATGAGAGGCAATCAAGGTATGAAAAATCGGCCGATACTGATACGTATCGATTTTTCAGCAAAGCGAGACATATCAGTCCTCCAACTCGGTATCCGTATCGGCCAATACAGGCTCGTATCAAGTATCGGCTGATACGTATCAGTTTGAGCCGAGACATGTATTTTTTTTTTTTTTTAAGGGCCGATCCATATCGATAGCGGCCGATTGAGGACCGATACCGAGTTGGAGCCAACCTCTATCTTCTAGGATTCTGGCCACGCTGTGAATTCTAGTCTGAGCCCAGCACAATTTTTAGCATACGTGGGGCACAAGAAAAAATTAATTTTGGTTGGGTTCCACGGCTTGCTGGAAAGCAGCGGCAAGTGATGGGCTTTTTTAGCTTTTGAGCTGCTGTTTGATGAGTTGGTATGTTCAGCCATGCACCGTATGTAGGAATATACACGGTGTGCAGGCACATGCCCTGTGATCTCTTAAATATCCATGATGACCCCTGGTGGCAGTCGTTCGGCGTACGTAAGGAAGATACGTCTTTGATTCAGATTTCAGGGATTTTGAGATGCGAATACCATCTCAAAGGCTATGCAATGCATGGCATGCATGCTTGCACACAGTGTATAGGCCACGCACTAGATACTAACTTGTGGCGGAATGGAAATATCGGGTTCTTGACACGTACCCCACCCAGCCTAACTCCAGATCTTATCTCCTAATACAACCTCATCCTACTCGGCTTGACCCGATCCAAGTTTTTACTAATCCGGTTAGCTCAGTCCGAGTTCAAACCCGAAATAATCGAGTCGGGTTAGATTCAGGTTGAGGTGGACAATAATGAGGTTGAGCCCGACCTGACCCATTTGCACTCTAGTTCAGTAAAAGAAAGAGACAACTGCTGCCATCAGCCATCCGTTTTACGAGTTGGTATAATGTCACCAACACATTTTCTGTTTTAGAGAAAACGAGTCACACATGTTGAACATGTGGAACTACTTTTCATTGGGCCTGTTTGATAGCAAGGAAAAGATTGTAATGTCCTAGGAAAATAAATTCAATTTTCATTGTTTTTGTTTGATTCTAATTTTAAGGGTAAGAAATTATTTCAGTGGGCCCACAAAGGAAACACAAGTTCATGTGATTATTCGAGTTTGCACAAAGGAAAACGGCTGAAATGAGTTTTCCATCCCTCTTTCGCAAGGTTGTTCGATTCGAGATTCCTATTTCCTAAGGTTAGCTCTATCGTCTTCTACATTTTTAAACTCCATCGTCTTCTACTAAACTCCATCTTCTTCTTAAACAACTCACCCCCATTGCTCACCGAAAACCAAATCTTATCTCTCTCAAGCATAATCTCTGCCTTCACTCCCATCCATGAGTCTAGCACACTCATCCGATCATCTTCAATCAAAAAACCCAAATGCAAAATACCCCCTGAATCCAATTCTCCGGCTCGATCGGGCGGACGACAATCGGATCGATTGATGTGGTGATCTGGAGACAAGTGCATTGGAAGTTGAGTCTCCTGTCAATCAAGAGACGGCAAGCTGTGGTTACAGCTTCGACGGTCTTGACTTGAACGGTGCCAAAACCTTTCGATTTCCAGCCAAAACCTTTCGATATCCAGTTGGGATGGACGGTGGAAATTTGGACCGCGAATACGCTCGAAGAAGTCGAAGAGCTCTTTGGCTATGGCTGTGAAGGGTATGTTGGTCACTCTCACTGTGGTTCGTACTTTCCCCCATGGATGAGAGAGAGATTGTTATTACCGTCGGTGTTTTTGGCAGGCTTCCTCCATAGATATGATTTGTGAGTTAAGTTTTTCACTAGATGAAGGGAAAAATCCAAGGGTGGGGAGGAGATTGATTTTGAGATGGGTCAGCATAAATAAGAGGGTCACCGGTATCACAAGATTATGGCTGCATATGACAGAGCTCTCTGCTAGCCCCTGTCATAGTAGAGTTCACCTGTTTTAGCAAGTTCTCATCATCTTTGCTAACATCTTGCTACCTGCTTTAGCAGGTACCCCTTCTCTTTGATAACTTCTTGCATAGCAAGATTTTATGTAAGATTTACCTACTCATCAGTTCTACCCTCCTCTATAATCACTCATTGCCAGAGCAGATTTTATTTGCTCTGGTAGGGAGCTAGTAGAGAGCAGGGAGGTTGCTGCTAGAGCAAGTAAATCTTCTTTTGCAAAAAATTAGAAAAGAGAATGAGAATAAACTAAAACAAGTAAACTTTGTTGTGACAGAAGCTACCAAAGAGTTATGCCATACACAGCCTATATAGCTAGTGAAGAGTCTTCTATGAATCCCACGGTTTTCAAGCTTTCTAAAACTGTAAAATTTAATGTTAAATTAGATTAGGTCTAAAATTATGTTCTATATACATTATCCACGCATGAGGTTTAGGATATATTCAAAGTCAAATTGACCTATTAAACAAAACCATATAAACAACTTAATCATCCGTTGATCAGTCTTTTTTCAGATTTTTTTTCCATTACAAACTAATCAAACATGAGAAATTAGATTACGGTGAAAATTAATTCTTAGACAACTTATCAAACAACAGAAATCATATTTCCGAAGGAAATCATTTCGGAGGAAATTAACTAGGAAATTAATTTCATTTCCTGATTGAAGTTTCCTTGTTTTTTTTTTTTTAATTAATAATAAAAAAGTATATTAGAAACCAGCAAGACAAAGAGGGCCTAAGTGTTGTCACATGATGCAAAAATTGCAATGTTTAAATATGTAGTATCATAGATTACATTGTAAAAATGTATCTATAGTGGTCGACTGATCGGTCAAATGCTTTTAATCTGTCGCTCCCACCTATGCCACTACGTAGTCATAACGCAATGGGTTGAAAGCTCGAAAACTGAACTCGACTCGTCAGCTGAATCGAATTAACTCGGATAAACTAACTCGATCTGACACCATATTTCATAAATATTTTATAAAGATAAAAATATCTTTTATAGTCGCTCCCACCTATGCCACTACATAGTCATAACGCAATGGGTTGAAAACTCGAAAACTAGACTCAAAAATATATATCTTTTATAAAAAGAACTGAAAAAATATACATAAAAAATAAAATGAAAAGATATATTGATAAAATAAATGCTTTAATACTCTAAAAAGGTAAAATTTCTAAAACCTTACACACTGAAAAGATTTTATATGTAAGGATTAGTTTATAAACTCTGGTTGCACCATCCCAGCAAAACCTCAGCTCGACTCCCACTCAAAATCGCAGTGACTCAAGTAACTCGGCCGAGTAACGTGTTGATTCAACGAATTTCACCGCATTTTATTTTTGAACTATGGATTCACCGTAATTTAAAATTAACCCATTCATATAGATGGTTTCATTGCTTTGACTTAGATGATAGAGATCGAACTAATTTTTTTCACCAAAGATTTTTTGATAATGCTTCATCAATCGATATGATGTCACACATCTCAAAAAGTGATCATGAATACCAAGTCACCCAGCACTCAGGCTTACCTAAAACTAACTCTTATTTCATGGGTACCTTTATTTGCACTCACCCAATCTTTGAGGGCACCTGGATCAAAAAACCATCTACTGCTGTCTAATGCTTTCAATAGACAATGGAAATCATTTTTCACGAGTCTTCCACGCAATGGATCTTTAGATTATGGGCATACCATCATACATACAGTTTTTTATTCCACATTGCACACATCATGCTCAAACTTGATATTCAAGTCACCTTTTGGGATGTATGTGGCACATAAAACCAAAAACTGATCATCTGATGATACGCCCATGATGTTAAGATCCATTGTGTAGAAGATTGAGATTTTGACATAGGAGCCTCAAAGATACCTAGGTGCAAATAAAGGTACCCTCACATGGTCACATGTCCAATAGGAAACAAGCAAAACACCTTCCTTCCCCCACCACATACAAGTATACAACACATGAACCTATTAATAGTAATCTTACAAGCTACATAACTGCATGGGGAAATTCGTGTACTTTATCAGATTCATAGTATGACAGCACTTCTATCAAAATAAAAAAAAGTATGACAGCACTGTTTGCATATCTACTAATACAAAGAGGAGAGGGGGAAGGGGAATCACCGAGATCTTTTGCAAGGGCTAAAGACCATCTCATTTTCTCTCTCGCGCTTCAGACTCTCACTGTTGCAGCTGTATGCGGATTGGGTGAACCGAATGATACTGGAGAAATTGGTTTGATTGCCTGGAAAATCCGAAAATGGCCCAAAAAGGGATTACCTTCTTTGAATGTCAGAGGCCCTAGGCTAACTCTATAGTCCAAGAGAACATGGCACTCCTAAAAACTACTGTACCTTTGTTTGAAACCAAATATTCTTTCTTCACAACCAGGCTTTTGCATGTGGGAAAACCGTTGATTGATCCCAATCTCTCATACAGTAGATCTTGAGATCAAGGGCCTATCATCAGAAGGTCAGATGTTGACTCCACGAGGCACAATCCGAAAAACTGATCCAACCATGTTTGATGGTACACCCATGATCACATTTCACTTTTTAGGATGTGTCACATAGAATCAAAATTTGAACGTCTAATTGTACACCCATGATCTCAAGATCCATTGTGTGGAAGATTGGATACGTTTAATTGCATACCCAGGACTCAAGATCCATTGTGTAGAAGATTGGGTCGAAAAATTATTTCCATCGTCTGATTCAAAGCAATCAATGGTTTTCACATGTGCAAAACCTGATTGTGAAGAAAGAATATCTGGTTGCAAATAACAGTACCATAAAACGAATTGGTATATCTTGTACACGGGTTAATCATTGCCTGTCAGCGCAGGAAAAACTTGGGAGACAACCAAGATTTATAGCCTCTAAATCTGAGCATGTCTGCCTGGTGCATGACAAGCCCATGCACCTAATACCAGCTCTTTTAAAGTTACATTTTCAAGGAAAATAAAAATCCATATTCACCAAAATTGGAAATAATAACTATAACGTATTACGTACCTGACTCACATTCATCCATTTTTCTCTTCTTGGATAGGCTGACATCTTCCGTCCTCAGCTTCCTTTTGATATGCAGGCCATTTTCCTCGGTGGCTTGATCATCCCCTCCAGTTCTGTTCTCAAAAGAATAATTTTGTAGACCTGCACAATATAGTTGTAGGTTCGAGGTCAGTTAAACCCACATAACTCATGGTTTGCTGCATGGGTCAAAAAATTGGAAAACCGATACGCATCGTCCAACTCCAAAACCAATACGTACCGGACGATACATTGGTATGTATCGTCCGGTATTTTGGGTTTTTGTATGGGAGGCACTGATACGGTACCTTGAATGTACCGTATCGGTATCGGACGATATTTTGATCCATGGTTTGCTGGACTCCCAGTTAAGAAATAGCTTAAGGGGCAGTTTTGACTGGAAACTTACATTATATTAATGGCACTGCCCCTTACGTAAAATATCAAAAGTTGGAAATCATAAACACTGTTGAACAATCTGTCGTAATTGTTTCAAGTCATGCCTGTGATCATGATGTGGGGCAAAATGGCAAATTTTTCAAGATAGCGAGGTTCTGATGATCCACCTCGACCACGGTGATGCTCCCAGATCCATAGACAACAACCACTGGTAATCATTTCGATGGAAGTCCGTCCACTTAGCATTGAATTAGCCCATGGCCGAAACAAGTCTAAGGAGGACCCTAAAAAAATTCCCTGGTCTGAAGGAATGGGTAGCCCTGCCTATGATTATTGTCACTTAGGGGCAGTACCATTAGTCAAATCTAATTATTTTTTTGGTCCAAACTGCCCTTAAACGAACTATTTAGTTTGCTAAAATCTGATGGCAATTCTAATGCTGGTATTTGAAAGGAGAGTGTTTGATGCGTATTTTAGATCCGCCTGTTTGAATCGTGGTCGGATAAAGAGATGTCAAAATAGAAAGCGAACCCATGAATGGGTTTTTAAAAAAGACCCATTAAAGACCCGTTTGATCATAAAGAAAATCTAAAATTTATTAAGGTCTTCAACTTTCAATCTCGTCACCTTTATGTTTGGCCTATTTTGAAGTGTCAAACGAAGTCGTATTAATGCAAAATTGGTCATATTTGAAAGCTTATCGAAGTAGCTTTCCAACGAGCCAAAATTTGAGCAATCCCGACAACTATTGAAGAAGTTATGGTCAGTTTTCGGAAGTTGGACATAAAGTGACGAATTTCAAGAATCCTAATTGAATTAGGATTAGTATCTTTTATTATTTTATTTTAGAAAGTAAGAGTTGTTTCTTTTATTAGAAATAGGATTAGTTTCCTTATTGTTTTAGAACTTTATTGTTTTAGAAGAATTAGAATATTTATTTTATTTGAATTGGGAATTAGAGTTATAATAGGATTTCTAATTTTATGCATTGGCTAGCCTATTTAAAGGCTTGTAAACACTTTTATTATAACTTTTTGGTTAATGAAAATTGCTTATGCAAAATTGAGAGTTCTAAACTTTCGTGAGGGTGTGATTCTCTCAAAACGGAGAGCGATTCTTCAATTCCCGCTTGCGGTTTGGTGCGACACCAACTCTTCCTTCATCTTTATCTTCTTTAGATTTACGGTTTGCATAAGTAGCGTAATCCTAATTATTTTATTGATCTCATAAAAGCCCTAAATCAATATTTTGTTTATCATTAATTTTATTAGCCTTTTATTTTCGTTTGGTATCGAGAGAACCCGCTTGGGAGTTCATTCAACGCCTTAAAACTATCGGAGATCTAACCGTTCATAAGAACCCTAGTCTTCTAGATCCGCGATAGCAAATGTACACGAAAGTAACGCTATTTTGGGCCGAAATTAAATCACCTAACTAAATTTCTAGAATTTTCCGTGATAATTTGTTATGAGAAATTATTATTTTTAATTAAGTAAATTAATTTTAATCATAATCTCAGCCCTAGCATTGCATTTAGTAACTTCCTGCATCAGTGTTCTGTCAATGGAAAGAGTCAAAACTGTATTTATGAAGGCCTTTCAAATTTCACCAAACGATATCTGTACTTGCCAACCACCACAGAATGCAGGCAATACAGCAGATTGAGAAGCCAAAAAAATAAAAAATAAGATCATCAAACCAATGTATTAGAAAATTAAGGATGTAAAATGGTTGATGGAACTTGATAAATTAAAATAAAATTAAAATAATTCAAGGAGTTGGTATAGTTAATGGCACGTTCCCTCTCAAAGTGTGAGAAGGTTGATACATGGCTTCCTTATGCTAACATGTTTTTTTTTTCCAATTGGTCTTATGCTAACATGGTTAAATCTTAGGAAATGACAGCTCCAATGACAGCTCTTTACGAGCATGCAAAATAGTGGAAGTAGAGGTTTGACCAGTTTCGAATAAGAAGATTGAACCATTCACACTTAAGAGTGGATGGTGGTTACCCTATAGCAAGGGAATTTCAAGAAACATTATTCTTCCTCCTAAAGTACCTTGGTTGGTTGACACCCACGTCACTGAAACAAGACCACCTATCACCATCTTACATGCTCATTTTAGCACAACCACTTTCAAATATGAGGAAGAGAACAACAAACAAATAATCCTCGACTTGTCTCGATAAAAATATCATCCAATACCATGCACATTATCCAAACATATATTGGATTGGCTGGGTGATGATTTTTTTTTTTAAAACACATAATTTACCCTATATATAAGTGGGGCAAAATAGAACCGTGGCGCTTGAGTCCAGCCTATTCGAATTGTCAAATGGTAGGGTTTCACCTCGCATTGGCCGAAGCCCAAAATTTGCACCAATCATACACTCTGATCAATGTGCTGCTCACTGAATGTGGACTGTTGCCACAAATATGGTCAAGGATCCATGTTTAATATCCATCGCTGCCCATACTGATTTTTTGGGGCTACGTTCAATTAGTATCTGCATCCATGATGTAGATACTTACGTGTAACAAACTACAAACTTTGCTATTATTTCGAGTGTTTTCTGTTATTTCGACTGTTTTGAGGCCTAAAAGTAATTAATGTATGAACACTATCTTTTATACATAACAAGTATTTTTTTTCTTTAGATAAGCAGTAACCATTTGTGTCAGATGATTAAAATAATGAGGAAAGAGTTAAAACTTCTCTCCCTTAAGGAGGGGCAATAGCCCCAATTATTGGATTTCCTCTCTTATTTATTATCCTCGACCTCCTGCATTTTCCTTCAAACAGTACCAACTGTCAAGTTCAAAAACTTTTGTGAAATGCCAGCACCACCAATCGCATATTCAAGATCCCAAAGATTAACATTCAGTTAATACCTCCAGTTATTCAGCATAGTTTCAGGCTTTCAGCCATTAACTCTAGGAAGTCATCCTAAAACTCAGGATAAGCCATGGAATTTAAAAATTACTGAGGGAAGGCATGAGCACCAAATACTCAAATCAACTCATCCTCTCAGTTTGTAAAACCCACAAAAAAAACTTTATTATAAAGAATTATTTGCTTCAATATAACCAGCACATTCTAAAACTCGATTCCACACTTCTAAAGAAAAATCTACAATGTTCAAAAGATGCGATTCAGAGGAAATAGAATTTAATATAAAGAGATAAGAATACAATCAGCATAGAAGTACAAAAGTAGTTTGGCCACAATCCAATAAAAAATGGGAAGTGCTTAGAGCCACCAAGTCTCAAGTGTATTCACTTGCAAAAAGTAAGTGGCAAAAAAAACCTAAATTTTGGGAACCTCTACCATCTATCACACTTCTACAGCTGATTGAACTATGAAATAATAGTCTTCTATGACCCAGCCTCTAATAAGTGTCGTTCATAATTTTGCTCTGCTCATTTTTGTTTTTCTAATGTAGTCATTTGAGAGGGAGAGTCCAGCATAGGAGAATAGGCAATAGTATGTGACGACAACAAACTCAATTCCACCGCCTCATTAACATCTTCAATTAAAAAATGGCTTCAACAAGAAGTCATTACATAAAAAATTGAATTTCTTTTGAGTGCTAAACTAAACCAATTTGGTTAAGGATCCAAACTCTAAAATGCTGACAACAGGATACTTCACTATAAAACTCAAACTCCTCACATTCCTCATCCTTCAAGTTTCTCCTAGTACTCATATTTCATATCACCTCATCATAATGCAATTTCGGCATCTCCCCAATTTTGACAGCAGCAGGGCTAGAAGAAATCCTCAACGCTTCCGGAAACTCCTCTTTGAGATCCCTTTCAAGCCATATGTCCTCCCAATAATTTTGTCCCCAGAACCCTCGGTGTATTTAACACACTTATTATAATCAGAGGCAACCAATTTGCCTCCCCTTTCCACCACTCCGAATCATTCCTTCCAGCCATATTAATCCCCTACTTGTCATCCCTGCCGTACTTACTAGAAACCACTTGAGATTTCCTTCTCCCTGTCATCCCCCAATCTCAAAAGTGAGAAGAGCTTTATTCATCTGCTCCAACTCCTCATCCCCAAATCTTCCTCTACCTTAGTAAAACAACAAACCTCCTGGCTGATAAGATCGAACTTTTTGCTTTGATCCCTTCCTTCCGTTAAAAATTTCGAACTTTCTCAAATTGCTTTATTAGCGTAAACATGGGCGTGTATCAGGAAAGTAGCAAAGGTGGACTTGATTAGCGTACGCCTGCCCCATTACTAGGCATCTTACTCTTCCACGTTGCGAGCCTCTTCTGGAACCTAGCAATGATCAGTTCTCACATATGTGCCTTTTATTTACCGATACCAAGAGGGGGGCCGAGATACAGCATAGGCAACTTCTCGCTCATGCAGCCAATTCTCTCAACAACGAACTCCATCCTATCATTGTCCACTCTTATGCCCGCAAGTTCATATTTATGGAGGTACACTTTCTACTCCGACACAGCTTCGTAGACCGTCAGGATATCCCTGACAGCTTCAACCTCTTGACACTCCTCCCCAAAAACAATTACTGTATCACCTGCGTATTGAAAGTGAGTGACCGTGGGATCATTTCTACCTATCTTGAAACCTGATAAGTTCCCCACATCAGCACATCTCTAGAGCAGAATAGGTAGAAAGGGTCACCCTGTCTGAGACCCCTAGTGCTTCTACAAAAGCCTTTCAGGAAACCATTGACAGGGACAAAAAATTTAGTCGAGGCATAACATTCCTTCTTCCACTTCCTCAAAGTTTGCCCAAACCCCATTCTCCAAGCATATATTGTAAGAAGCTCTAGCCCGCTCTATCATACGTAGGGCTCTCAATGGGCCGGATTAGGGCCGGGTTGGGGCTCAACCCGGCCCTAACATACCCGGGCCGGGTTCCCAAAATTTTCAGCCTGGACCTAACACGGGCTGCAATGTACTCAGCCCAAGCCGGGGCCCCTACCGGACCAGGCTTGGAAGTTTTTCCGGGGTTTTTTTCGACTGTTTTTTTCTAATAAAATTTGGTTGGGCTATTTTTTGGGGGCTGTTTTTTTGAGCTATTTTTCTAATAAATTTTGGTTGGGCTTGGGTTGTTCTATTTCTAATAAAAGTTTGAAGAAGGTTAAAATTTTAATAAAATAATTATATTAACATTATAGAGGCTCAAGTACATGCTTTCATTCAAATATTTCATTTTAGTTTGTTGCACAATGGTTATAACGGACAACGATTAATCTCAGGGCATTTAAGTAAATTATATTTAATTAAAAGGAATTTTTTATAACTTTAAAAGGATAAGTATATATATATATATATATATATATATATATATATATATATATATATATATATATATATATATATATATATATCCGAGCCGGGTGTTGGAACACTCAACCCAAGCCCAGCCCGGATTGATCCGGGTGCAACATGTTTAGCTTGGTCCGGATACTAGGCCGGGTTTGCTTGATAGAAAGTACCACTTTTTTCAAGCCGGGTGTGGGCTAAAATTCGGGTCGGGCTGGCCTATTGAGAGCCCTAAATTCATACGCTTTCCATGTCAACCTTAAACATTAACCTGGATTTTTTATTCTTAAAAACCGAGTCCACCATCTCATAGGCAGTGACCACATCAAAAATTTGTCCTCGGGCCCCTTGTGGTCTCGAAATAATATCCCCCATCACAGTCTTTAAGCAATTAGTTAAGACTTTAACTACAATTTTAAACACCTCCAGTAGACTAATGTGTCTAAAATCCTTGATATCTTTAGCCCCTTCAACCTATTCGAAGTCTTGTTTTTTCTAATCTTCCTAGTGCCAAAAAATTCGAAAAAAAATGCCATAAACTCTTTTTTGATAACTTCCTGGAACACTTAAAAGAACTTCATGGAAATGCTATTAGGACATGAATGGGGCTTCTTCTTTTTTTTCTTTTTTTTTGAAACGGTAACAGAGGCAGTATATTAAAAAACAAAAGGAAAAGAAGACTACAACCTTAGCGGGTAGTAAGAAACTACCCAAACAAAGTAGAACCCCCAAAAAGAGCACTCACCCAGGCGCCAGTGCAAGGAGGATTAGATCACCCTCATGGGGCTTTGCTTTTGCCACTAGACATAATTGCCTCCTTGCTCTCCTCCTCGAAAGACCGTTTTAACCAATTACTTTGATTATTGGAGATGATTTTGAATTGAAGCCCGGCTAAAACAAGTCTATTCCACCCTTCACTTTTGTGCAAATTCTCGTAGAAGCTAACGATCTTACTCCCTATCGTCAATCCATCATTATATTGAGCTCCATCCACAACCAAGGAAGAGAAACAAATCCTCTTTCTTCCCCTGTTTGCCACCATATGGAATAATTTCGAGTTACCATCCCCCGCTTTTAACCAGTGAACTTCCAGTTTCTGTCTCCACATAACCTCCTCATCCATACACTTTTTGTTTATTGTAACTCATCTTTAGTGTAGTTCTTAATTCCATTTTCTTCTTCGTCAAACCTCTGACATCTTCCAACTCATCAAAAGACCTAATTTACAGTAAAAGATGTTCCTTCATTCAAATGACATTGCCATAAGCCTCCGAGTTCCACTTAATTTTTTTCTTTGAGATTTTCAGCTTGGGAGACAAAATGAACATGGTTGTACTCAAAATGTTGTCCTCATATTACCCCTTGTCCACCTTCGCTTTGAAATAATCGTCCATGAGCCACATATTCTCAAACAGAAGGGAGTAGGCCCCATCTCTTCTCTGGATGCTCTTCAGCAGGATAGGGATATGATTTTAAGTAGCTCTTGGAAGTCCTTCCAAGATACACTGATGATTTGTTTCAAGCGACTCTACCAAACATGAGAACCTATGAAGCCGACACAAGGTTGGCTCATCATGTAAGTTGGCCCAAGCAAAATCCCTTCCCCTCCCCCCATACACAAACACACACACACACACCAGGCAATAGGGGATCATCCCGCCTATTCAATATGCCTCAAGCCGACACAAGGTTGGCTCATCATGTGAGTTGACCCAAGCAAAATCCCGCCCCCCCCCCGCCCAACACACACACACCAGGCAATAGGCATCATCCCGCCTATTCGATATGCCTGCCAGCTCATAAAAGAAGTCCTCCCTCCTACCTCTTCTATCAACCCTCCCCCCTCTTTTTCCGTCTCAACCCTGAAGACATTAAAATCCCTTCCACCCTCCCCCACCCCATACATACATACACACACCAGGCAATAGGGCATCATCCCACCTATTCGATATGCCTACCAGCTCGTAATAGAAACCATCCCTCCTACTGTCCACGTTGGGGCCATATACCTCAGTGAGCACCCAAGTCCTACCATCCTCTTTGAGATGGATAGAAACAAAAAATCATCAACTTCTGAACCAATCCTTTCATAATTCTGGTTCTTCCATTCTACCAAGATTCCCCATGAGGTACTCACATATTCCAGACATTCCTAGTCCCACAATCTTCCTCTTATTACTGAAGCAACTTTTCTAGTATCCACCTCCTCCCATTGAATTCTTGAAAAGTAATTATGTCTGGGTTATACAGCCTCACAACATTCTTGCCCACAACTCAATTGTTTGGATCTCCAAGGCCTCGAACATTCCAGGATAAGATATGCATAAAAAGACTAAGAAGCCCAACACCCAAAACGATAAAATTTGGAATGAGTGCATGTTTACAACAAATTTGTGTAAGAAAGAAAATTCACACACAAATAAATTATAACAAATTTCTCTCAATTTACAGGGGTTTTATTGATTTGAGGGACTTTACCCTTCCCAGTATCGCCAACAATGTTCCATTAATTACACACTATAGAATACCTCTAATTAAAAGCACAATGTATAATTCCAACAAGTGTTAGATCAGCATGTGATCCCTTCATAAATCTTCGATGAGTCCTTATTCGTTTTCGCGTAAGGTGTCTCAAGAATTACACTAACTCTTAATGTGAGTCATGCGATCTTCAAGTGAGGATAGTTGCATAGCATATGTCCTTGAATATGGATGCACCATGTATGCTTTAATTAAAGTAAGTGCATCATATATATATATATATATATATATATATCCTTATCTATGTAAATGTACGACCGCTTCGCATATGCCTTTCTTTATGAAAGCAAAAGCGTCATTTATTCATTATCTTCATAGGTCATAGATATACGAGAATAGCTTGTAGTTTATCTCGATATCCCAATAACGGTGATTTCAGCCTTTTATTATTGTATCTTCAACCTTAAAACTTGGGAATAGATCGAGTCCCTCAATGAATATAATCAAATGAAGGCATTGTGAATACTTGACTTCGTAACACATTTGACAAATCAACCATTCGCATTCACGAGTGGACATCGGAGTAGGCGGCATTTAAGAGTCATTCGTGTCAACAAGTGTCGCAAAAATGCGAGTTTCGTTTGTTATGGGAGGACTTTGAGTAATAAAACTCGTAGTTCAATCAAAAGGGGTGCCTTTTCTAAGCCTCTTTAGAGACGGATTTTGGCAATGCACATGAAGTGCCTGAGATTAATCCTTCACCTTTCAGATTTATGGCAAAATAATAGAAAAAGTGAGAGAGGGGATGTGCCAAAGGTACTGTGGGCCACCCTTTTCAAGTTTCTCTTCTCCTTGGGGATACCTTCTCAAGAATTGGAAAGGATCTGGGAATTTCATTGGGCAATGGATTTTCTTCTTCAAAATGCTCATTGTATTCTCAGTTCCTGACTTTGCAAATTTTGTTTGTCTCCCTTCTGTGTATTTGAGGTTCTCTTTTATAGCTTTAATGGTTGAAAACTGCCCATGATCCCGTGATCTGGGCAGTTATGAAACTGTACACAACTCCTCTTGAGCCATGGATAACCTTTGGGCTTCGAGCCATAAAGGGTTGCAGGTAGACCTGGATTTACATCTACAGGGAACTGCTGATGGACTGGGGTTTGGGGCCATAGGAGACCGCAAGTGGATTGGGCTTGAGACCATGAGAGGCCGTGAGTGAGCTTGGGCTTCGGGCCATAAGAGGTCACAAGTGGGATGGGTTTGGAATTATAGGTTACCGACGAGAGGTTTAGTCCAGGTGATTTGCTAATCATTTAAGGGGCATATCGTGGAGCTACCATGTGGCACTCCCCGCTTTTGTATATGTTTGAAATTCAGGTGCCAACGGTGCATAAGAGAAAGTCTAGGAATGACCCCAATGAAAGAGAAAATTAAGGAATGTCACTCGATATGGTTTTGGCATCAAAACCCAAAATGGCTCGTTTGAAAAACTAAGACAATAACAGATTAAGTAGCAATAAAGACTTGACAGATGGTATTACGTAACAAACTGAAAGACTGTTGAAAAACAGAGTTTAGCACTAAATAGAAATGAGTTGAGAGAGAAGATTAGAAAAGCCAACCCCAAATAGATGAGACATGGAGATGATAGATGATGATGATGATGATGATGACAACGATACTGATTATCATTGTCTGTCTCATCTATTTGGGGTGGCCTTTGCGAATCTTATATTTCCATTCATTTTTATTTAGGGCTATAACTCTATGTCATTATGAACCCTTCATGTCATTTCTCACTAATATCCCCCAAACCTAATCATTTAAGTCCTTCATACATGGTTTGTTTCAAGAATCCAAGGGACATGCCCACTTTAACATATGCCTCTCAGTCATATGTAAGTAGTCACTTGTCACTTCTTTGTAGCCCAGCACCTTGATGCAGGTCATAGTGCCACCTTATAATAAAACATCCCTCACAACCATTAAGGAATACTTAGTTTATCAAGGCCCAATCCCATCAATTTATTCCAACACTTGGACTTGGATCATTGGGCCTCCATATAGTGGAATGACCATGCTTAAAGGATTGAAAATGTTCTCCTCAAACCCACTGCCTAGTGCCCAGTTGTATAGTAGAGACAGGTTACTGAAATCTATGACATTATGGCCCTAAATGGTTTTCAATTATAACCAAATCATCCTCTATCCTCGTGTTTCACTAAACATGCTATACACACACACACACACACGTGGGTGGCACATGTTATGCATGTGTGGATAGACATGTGGAGAGAGAATTTTTAGGGATGAGAATTGAGGTAGAAAAAAGGGGCGCAATCTAGATTTGACACTTTATTTTGGGGGGCTGCTACTAATCCCCCACCAAATGTTGAATATCCCCCATTAACTACAGCTGAAAAACCGTTGACTGCTTTGAATTGGATGATGACAGATCGTTTTTGTTCCAATCAGTTTTGGGATCATGGGCATATCATCAGACGGTCTGTTTTTTTTATTCCAAAGTGATACACATCCCAAACAAGTGACCCAAAGACGATGGGACACCATAATGCTCACAGGTCACTTTTTGAGGACCAGATAGCCCTTTCCTCAGATCACCCCTTCCGTGACTCGAACTTGAGATGTGGTGCTTGCTCTGATACCATTTGCCAATACTCCAAAAATGCTTAGGCATTCGTAGAGCAGAAAGTTAATCCCTTATTGTTGATGTATTTTAAAATTTTAGTTTTCCTCTTGTTTTGCTACTACTCAAGAGTAGCCGACTTATTTTAGTCCCACATTGGAAACCAACTAGAAATCGGTGTGCTATATATATAGTCCCTTACCAACTGGTTTTGGCCCGCGTGCGCACACGGGTCGGCCCAATCTAGGAGGGTTGATCTGCAAACCAATTAACTGGGCGCGTACGCACGCACGTATCGTGCTTTGCGCTTGTTGTAATGCGCATTAAACTCCGTGACCGTTTTAAATAAAAATGTTATCTAATTGTCATTAAATATGAACAATCGGATTTTGGCCTATAAATTGACCTCTTTTGCAACCAAAACAGATCATCGAAAATCAAAGTTTCTTCTTTCTTTTTCACTTTTTTATTTTATATTTTCTTGAGCAATCGATGGTGTGTGGTGTGAGATCTGCCCTCTATGATCAAGGGAAGATCCAAGGGTAGTGAGTTGCTATATCCTGGAGGCGGAGTGTTGTTAACCCTGTGCACCGGTGGATTAACCGAGGGGGCGTGAATCGTCTTAAAGAGAGCGACCTGGTCCGCGCCTCAGTTCACTTGTTCATCATCATCAGTGCAACGATCAACAATTAATCACTCCATCCACTTTTATCTCAAACACAGCCGAGGTATAAATTCTGTTTTTTCGCACAAATTATTATCTTGTGATAACAATTTCAAGACGATTCATTTACATCTTATTGTTTTAGTACCAGGTGGAGAATCTACTAAGGTCTAAGTGTGGTTAGACCTAATAGAGTCCATCTTATTATCGATAGCTTCTCTCCAAAAAGAAGCATCGTGAGAAGAAAGGGCTTCCTTTAAAGAAGATGGATCTGATTCCACTATAAAGATATAAAAGTCAGGACCAAAATCTTTATTAAATTTCATCCTTTTACTTCTTCTAGGTTCAAATTCCTTTTTTTTTTATCAGTAATAAAGAGTATATATTGATAAGCAGCAAGGCGGTGACGAAAAACCAATACAATAGGACACGACCAAAAAACAGGAAAAATAACACAACTACAAACAACTACCTCCACTGTCACTCCCCCCGAAACTTAACCCGGGTCCCACCCAACCCCCCCCCCCCACCCGACCCCACATCCCCCTTAGCAGCCCAGAACCACGTCAGGTCACGGACCTGCTTCATGATCATCCCCACCGAACGACTTTTTTTTCTCAAAAATCATGCGGTTTCTTTCACCCCATATAGTCCAAAACACAGCGAAAGGGGGCACCCTCCAGAAATCAGACATAGGACCATCGGCACGAGCGAGATCCCACATCAAGAATTGAGACAGGGGCGTCGCCGGCATCACCCAAAACATGCCAAAAGATTTAACTACAATACACCATAACTCATGAGCCACCTTACAATGTAGCAGAAGATGAGCAGCAGTCTCCTCCTCACTATTACACATAACGCAGCAGTTCATAATTTCTTTCCCCCGACGAATGAGCTGATCCAACGTTAAAATCCTTTCTTTGAACATAGTCCACATAAAGAACTTGATTTTTGTCGGAATAGCCTCCTTCCACAACCCGGCCACTTCAAACCTGATCAAGGGCCGCGAGGACAGCAACGTATAGTATGATTTAACAGAGAACAGACCCTCGGTACTTGGCCTCCACCTACGATGATCACTCTCGGCCCGATTACTCTAAGTACCATACAACAACTGCATCAGGTTGGCAAACGAAATCACCTCCTCGTCCCTCAGCAACCTTCTAGTAGTAACGGTTCGCAGTCTCCCCCCTTGGTCTCGGAGACGAAGCCGTCGATCATACCTTGAGGATTCACCAAAATAGAATAGATATCCGGGAAGGAAGATTTAAGGGGCTCGTTGTCCGCCCAGATATCCTCCCAAAACCGTATACGAGTACCACACCCCAAGCTGTAACACAGGTCTTTGGAAAACCGCTCTCATGTACTACACATATCCTTCCACCATGCCGAAAAGCGTCTGTGACGGACCACCGAAATGCCCCAGTTTCCGACCGAATTGTCGTACTTCTCACTCAGCACCACACGCCATAAACTATTCACTTCCTCATCCCTCCCCGCCCGCCAAAACCACTTACCAAGCAGCGCTATATTAGTCGACTTCAAACTGCGGATACCCAAACCACCATAGCGGATTGGCAAAACTACGGCGTCCCAATTAACCAGATGATACCGTCTAGAAGTCCCCGAGCCCTCCCATAGAAAGAGTCTTTGGATTTGTTCAAAGCGCTTAATGACTTTCATCGGACATTTAAATAAGGATATGTAGAAAATAGGCATCGACGACAAAACCGATTTGAACAGCACAAGACGGCCTCCACTGCTAAGCAACTTTCCTTTCCAAGTTGACAGTCTTTGCTCGAACCTCTGCACAACCGGAACCCTCTCCCTAGCTGTGGGGGATCTCAACCCAAGGGGTAATCCCAAATACCGAATAGGCAGCTTGCCCCCAACACAATTCACAGAAAGGGGCAACTCTTCTAAAAGAGCATCATCGGTGCCAAATACCCGTTATCACAGATTTGGACAGATTGATCCGTTGACCCGAGACCGCTTCATAAATGGAGAGAACATCAATCAAAGACTTAAATTCCTGAGCATCAGCCTTACCAAAGATTAAAGTGTCATCCGCAAACTAGAGATGCGAAATGTATCTATCTTGGGATCCCACCCTAATACTAGTTATGAAATTAGATAACCTGACCCGAGTGATCAACCCCGATAAAGCTTCTCCCACCATGTTATAGTGAAACGGAGATAGTGGATCCCCTTGACGAAGACCACGTGAGCTCTTGAAATAATCGGCAAGAGTACCATTGACAAGGATCGAGAACCAGGCCGAAGAATAACAGCCGCTCATCCATTTCCTCCAAATCACCCCACACCCCAGCCTGCGCAGCATATACTCAAGGCAATCCTAGCTCACCCGACATATGCTTTCTCCATGTCCACCTTCCAAAGGGCAGTCGGTCTGCATTGAAGATGAGCCGAGTGGATGGTCTCTTGAGCCAACACCACCGGATCGAGAAGGTGGCGACCCGCCACAAAAACCCCTAAACCCTTAACCGAGATAATAGCACCCATAACCGGCTTAAGACAATTAGCCAAGACCTTAGCGATAATTTTATAAAGACAATTAGTAAGGCTTATAGGTTGAAAATCAGCAATATCCTCAGCCCCATCTTTTTTGGGAATGAGAGTGATAAACGTAGAATTGAGACTGCGCCCTATGAACCCCGGAGAATGGAATTCCATCAGCACCTCCATCAAATCCTCCTTAATATTCGGCCACAAACATCTGAAGAACTCCATTGTGTATCCATCAGGCCCTAGGGCTTTGTTCTTAGCCCCAAATCTAATAACCTACCAGATCTCCTATTCCCTAAAAGGCTGCTCCAACGTCACCTGCTCCTCGGCATCAAGGGTCTGAAAACGGCATCCAAATCTGGTCGCAGGAACCCCTCATCCGAGTACAGCTCCTTATAGTAACCCACTATGTTGTCTCGAACCTCCTCCTCCTCAGTATAAGCCACCCCATCAACCACAATTTTGCCCAAGAAATTTGTGGTGTTCCGCGCATTGGCAATCGCGTGGAAAAACTTAGTGTTAGCATCCCCCTCCCGAAGCCATTTCACCTTAGATTTCTGTTTCCAGCACACCTCTTCCGCCAAGCAAACATTGTTGAACTCCATTTTCTTAAGATAACGCTCTTGACGCTCTTCCTCCGTAAGACTTCTCGACTCCTCCATATTATCTAGTTTGTTGAACCTTGTTAATAAGGTGTCCTTTTTCACATGAACCATCCCATACTCATCCTTGTTCCAAATTCTGATCTTGTCATTTAACCCGTTGCAGTTTTGATATGAACCGAAAATCAGCCGTCCCGGAGACTGACACTTCATTCCACCACTCCCCCACCTTAGCCTGAAAACTCTCCTCTAACAGCCACATATTCTCAAACCGAACGGGGATGGCCCTTTACTACGAGAGTTGCACGTAAGCACTAGGGGCGGATGATCAGAGACGGCCCTAGCCATACACTCTAACCGCGCACCCAGAAAAAAACTCATCCATTCCACAATGCAATCAAATCTATCCAACCTGCTCATTGAAGGAGAGTCCTGAAGATTCGACCACGTAAACCGCGAACCAGTTAAAGGCACATCCAGCAATCCCCAATCCGCGAAAAAAGAATTAAAATCCCGCATCACAGCCGCATCCGGCGGCCCTCCCTGCTTCTCCCACCCCCACCTTATAACATTAAAATCACCCCCCCCCCAAGTAAAAAGGAAGGTCTCATCTGTCCGCAAGGGCGGCCAGCTCCATCCAGAAAATCAGGGCGTTCCCGATCACATGACGGACCATATATTCCCGCAAACATCCACTCATTCCCCGAAGCTTTGTGTCGAAGGACCACAGCTGCAGAGAAAAGCCCCACTTCTTCATCCAGTTTATCAAAATGACGAATATCCCAGGCTACAAGAATACCCCTAGAAGCTCCTTCCGAACCAGCCCCCGTCCATCCCCAATAATTTCCTCCCATAACCGAGGCCACTTTCCTTCTATCGCAGCTGCCCCATTTGGTCTCCTGCAGCATAATCACTACCGGTTTGAGTGAGTCGATCATCCTCTTAACCCCCGCCCTTTTGCCGGCACCACAGATCCCCCTGACATTCCACGAAAGCATCTTCATTACCACCATACTAAGCCCTCCCAAAACAGAGCGATAGGGAGCTAGGTCCCCCCCACTCCCTTCCCGTTCGACATTCCTCATTGTAATCAAGCTAGCTCCCGCGCCCCCCCTCGGTTCCTCCTCTTTATCCTCGTACGATTCACCAAAATTGATTGGAACACATCCCAGAGCTCATCGTCGGGCCCTTTGAAAGGCATCCCGAGATCACGCCCCACACGTACCAAGCGATCGATGTCTTCACTCAGATCCGTCGCTCGGATAACCCCATCACTCATTTCCACGGTCAAGTTAATCTTCGTAGTGGACTTCAGAATCCCCTTCTCCCTCAAAGCCCCTGCCTCCTCCTGACCATCCTGAAGCGTCATCTGAGACCTCTTCTGGAAGCCAGGGATAGGCATCTCAGCTTCCAAATCAAACGCAACAACGCAGATCGGATCATAGACGTCGATCTCCATGCTCGAACTAGGCAGAGTCCCCAGATCAATCGAAGACAGAAACCGATGTTCAAATTCTGAGTCATCTATCTTCTCAAATACGATCCCTCTAGGTTAAGAGGTACTAGTATCATTCTCATTTTGAGGTAAGGGACCTCCAAATGGAGTAGAATTAAAAGGAAATATATTTTCAAAAAATTTGGCTTCCCTAGATTCAATTATTACATTATTTTCAATATCCAGGAATCGATAGGTTTTATTGTTTATTGCATATCCAACAAATATACATTTAGTGGTTCTGGGTCCCAATTTATTAATTTTAGGATCTGTAAGTCTCACATATGTTAAGCATCCCCACATTCTAAAGTAATTTAACTTGGATTTTATTCATATCCAAATCTCGTAAGGAGAATAAGAATAATTTTTACTAGGCACCCTATTTAAGATATAACATGTTGTTAATAGGGCTTCTCCCCACAAATTTAAGGGTAATCCAAAACTACATAACATGGCATTCACCATTTCAATAAGAGATCTATTTTTCCTCTCAGCAACACCATTTTGCTGAGGGGTATAGGGAGCAATCACTTGGTGAATAATTCCATGTGACTCACGGAAGGAGCTAAAGTCATTAGACGTATATTCTCCTCCTCGATCACTACGAAGCATTTTAATTTTAACATTTAATTGATTTTCTACTTCTAATTTATATGTTTTAAACATATTTAAAGCTTCATCTTTAGATCTAATAAGGTACACATAGGCATATATAAATTTATCATCGATAAAGGTAATAAAATATCTTTTACCTCCTCTAGTCATGGTATCTTGAAGATCACAAATATCAGTATGGATTAAACCTAGAATTTCAGAATTTCTTTCTCCAGAACGGAAAGGTTTTCTCGTTATTTTAGATTGACTACAGAAAATGCACTAATCAAAATTAGTGTCATATAAGGCGAGGCCTAATTTGCTCATTCGTGTCACATATTTATGATTCACATGGCACAATCTACCATGCCAAAGATTCAAAGAAGAAACAATATAAGCAAAAGTAAAGGCTTTATTGATTTCAATATTCAGTTTAAACATCCCACAAGATGCATATACCCTTTTCCCAAAAATTTCTCATTCTAGAAATAACATACTGATTAGATTCAATGACCTGTTTGAAACCAGACTTATTGAGTAGAAAATCTTATACCAAATTTTTCCGCAGATCAGGGATGTGTAGCACATCCTTCAGAGTTGCGGACCTTCTTGAGGTAAAATCCATAATAAAGTCCCCAATACCAACAACCTTAGAGGTTACTGAATTACTCATCTAAACATCTTGGGTGGCCTTTACTAGTTCGTAGGACTTATACCAGTTCCTATCATAACAGACGTGCCTCGTCGCACCAGTGTCTGCCCACCACCCCTCGCTAGCACCGACGAGGTTTAATTCAGTAATCATGACCACCAAAGGTTCGTCCACATGATTAGCCTGGGGAGTATGTCTTTTCTTACAGAATTTGCAATCCCGTGCAAAATATCTAGGTTTTTCACACACATAGTAGCTAGGTTTCGAGTCATCATTCCTATTCTAGTAATCCATAAAAGGTTTTTTTATTCTTCAATGGTTTTTTCTTGATTCTCAAGTGGTTTGATTTTTTATGCTTTAGCACGACGGAATCTACAGTATGTACTTTCGAAGTGTGGAGATTGTGCTCTTCCTTCTTGTCTTGAAGTCTTGCTTCCTCTTCGATTCGGAGCCGCGCAATCACATTTTTTATAGAAAATTCCTTGGACTTATGTCTAAGGGCATTGCGAAGATCTTTACAAGTTGCCGACAATTTTTCAAATTGCGGCTACTTGGAATTGTTCATCAATCATCATGTCGTCAGTCAAAATTTCGTGAATAATTAATTGTAAATCACGGGTCTGAATAACAACCGATTTTTCGTCCAACATTTAGATCTTCAAAAAGAAATTACTTGCAGATGGCTCAATTGATAAATACAAAGCCAGATTAGTGGGTAAGGGTTATAAACAAAAAGAATGAATAGACTTCTTTGACACATACTCTCCTGTATCTAGGATCACATCTATTTGTGTTTTGATTGCCATCGCATCTTTACATAATCTTATAATTCATCAAATGAATGTTAAAACTGCCTTTTTAAATGGAGATTTGAAAGAAGAAATCTATATGGATCAACCAAAAGGTTTCATACTTCTAGGTCAATCGCATAAGGTTTGCAAACTTGTGAAATAATTGTATGGTCTTAAACAAGCTCCAAAGAGTGGCATGAAAATTTGACGATGTGTTAATGTCAAAGGGATATAATATTGATGAGAGTGATAAGTGTGTAATATTTTAATTTCAGTGAAAATTGTGGAATAATCATGTGCTTCTATGTTGATGACTTACTAATTTTTTGTACAAGTTTAGATATTGTTATTGCTACCAAATAATTTGTGTCAACACAATTTGATACGAAAAACTTGGGGAGGGAAACGTCATTCTCACAATCAAAATAATGCGTAGGGATAATGGCATAACACTTTCTCAATCTCATTATATTGAAAAAATGTTAAAGAAGTATAATCACTTTGATTGTAAACCTGTGTGCACTCCTTACGATGCTAGCATACATCTATTTCCCAATATAGGTAATAGTGTAAATCAAAATGAATATGCTAGTATTATAGGCAACTTAATGTATGCTATGAACTGTACTCGTCCTGACATTGCATATACAGTAGGGAAGCTTAGACAATTCACTAGTAATCCAAGTGATGAGCATTGGACAGCTATCCGAAGGGTTCGTATATATTTAAAAAGAACTATGAATTATGGTTTGCACTTTGGCAGATAGCCTGGTATGTTGTTTGGAATTTAATCTTCGATCAATTTTTGGCTAGAAGTGACTATATTTTCTCCATTGGTGGAGGAGTCATTTCTTGGAAATCAAAGAAACAATCAATTATTTCTAACTCCACAATGGAATCAGAACTGATTGCTTTAGCCTTGGCAGGAGAAGAACTCGAATGGCTTCGAAATTTCTTATATGATATTCCTTTATGGATTAAGCCAATTCCTGAAATTAAAATCAATTGTGATTGTAATGTTGCAATTCAGAGAGCATAACAGCCAATATAATGGTAAGTCTAGACAAATACGCTGAAAACATGCATGTTTGAGAGTACTCCTAAGAGATGGAGTAATATTCATTAATGAAATCAGATCACCTGAGAGTCCCGGTTGATCCCTTTACTAAAGGCCTTACAAGGAAAAAAAATATGGAGTACATCGAAATGGATGAGACTTAAGCCAATTGAAAAATAACTTACAAGTAATAGTCACCCAACTTGAGGACTAGAGATCCCAAGAATCAGGTTCAATGGGAAAAACAAATTACTAAGCAATTTGAGGAGATGCACTATATATTTAGGATAATATAGTTATCCAAGTCTCTTCCTATGATGTGGATAGTGCATGAAATATGTGTATAGTTCCTCTTAATGAGTTCTATAGTTCCTTTTGAGTGGGGTGTATAATCACATAGACACTCTTGTTAGACTCATCTATTTGAGTGTAGAAATGGGGCCGCTTCTTATGAGAATTTGGTTAATTCTCTAAAGCACTCATTAAACTGAGATATCAACATATGGCCGTAAAGTGCTGACTTCAGACATCTGTAGATAAGGTAGTTAAGGCGGTGTAGCAAGGTCATAGTGAAGAGGCTCGCTAAGCCATGGCGAGGCTATTTATTAATTTTTTTAAATTTCTATTATATCTATAAATTAGTAATATATTTTTTTTCCTTATATTTTTAATATAGGAAGAAAAAAAATTAACTACTAAAGGATCACACTTTGATTCTGATATTGGGGATTTCGTGTTCTAAGCATAAACAAATATCAATAATACAAATCAAATATGAAACATCAACAAATTTCCAATATGATAAGTATAAATAAATAAATATCAAATATAAAAATATATTTAAATATCAAATACACATACCGTAGTGCCACCAACGTTGAGGTTCTGTCAACCGGTTATACGCTGAGGTTTCGTGATGAGAGAAAGAGAGAGTCAAAGATTTTGTAACTTAGAAGTTGGGCTTTTGTAATTTGCAAGTTAACTTTTTTAATTTATATATTATAAAAAAAGTTATAACTTATAAGTATTATAAGTTATAACACTGTTATACTTATAATTTATCTATTTTATAAGTATTATACGTTATTATCGAAAAAAAAAACATAGTGCTATTTTGTCATGGTGACGCTATGGCGTCGCTATTTAGCGATCATGGATATTTTGTAGTATATGGCGTTTCTCATTACCATTTGTCATAGCGTTGCCATGACTACCATGCCTGTAGACACTATGAAATTCTGTGTGTGTAGGACATGAACTTTGCTATCAAAGGAATCTAATTTTGCAAGACTGCCAGTCACTAGAACTCCTAGTAGAACAAGTGTCCTAGACTCTGTAAAGGTTCAAGTCTACTAGGCACCTTTACTTAAGCATAGATGTTCAAGTTTGCTCATAAATTTTTTGAAATTTTAAAATTTCGGGGGGGGGGGGGGAGTTTTCCTAGGCCCACATTGGAAACCAAATAGAACTTGGTGTGCTATATATATAATCCCTTACCTATTGGTTTTGAGTAATCACTAAAGATGGCATACGGGCGCGCATGGGTTGGCCCAATCTGAGAGGGCTGATCCGAAAACTAATTAACCATTAACTTTTTACATTTTTCTAATTTTAATTTTCAATTCAAAATTACACCGTATTCAATTTTGACTGTTTATATTATCCGTGATGAAGGGCTTTGCGCATATTGTAGTGCGCATTAAACTTCGTGACCATTGTCATTAAAAACGATATTTAATTGTCATTAAATCCAAAAGGTCGATTTTTGGCCTATAAAATGACCTCTTTTGCAATCAACACAGACCATCGAAAATTAAAGTTTCTTCCTTCTTTTTCTGTTTTATTTTATATTTTCTTGAGAAATCAACAGTGTGTGGTGTGAGATCTGCCCTCTGTGCTCGAGGGAAGATCCAAGGGTAGTGAGTTGTTGCATCCTGAAGGTGGTGTGCTGTTAACCCAGGGCACCAGTGGATTTACCGAGGGGACGCGAATCGTCTTAAAGAGAGCGACCTGGTCCGCACCTCAATTCACTTGTTCTTCATCATCGGTGCAACCATCAATGGTTAATCATTCCATCCACTTTTATCTCAGACACAGCCGAAGTATAAATTCTGTTTTTTTCTGCACAAATTATTATCTTGCGATAACACTTATTACTTTAGCGTCGTAATACCTGAAGCCACATGCCTTCATGAGTAGTTTTTGAGAAGGATAGCTAAATTTTCGAGAGTTGGTCTCTAAAACTTAGTCTAAGCAAAATCTAACACCAGCTCTAAAAATCTTAATAACAAGAAAACAACACACTTCTCAAAAAGAAAACAGCACACTTCCCAATCGCCTTCAACAACAATAACAAACAAAGGACCAAAAAAAATAAATAATAAATAAATAACAAACAAACAAACAAAAAACTCACCTACGCGTTCTTCGGCCTTGCACAACTTCCCTTCAATGAGCAACAAATCGCAGTCTTCTTTGCCTGTAGAGAAACCTCGGGTAGCGAAGAAGGAGAGAAGCGATTTCCAGGTGACGGAGGAGATGAAGTCTGCGCCTCTGCTAAGGAAGTGACCGTTGAGCCTGAGCGTCGCAGGCTCCAGCCCAAAGGTCCTAGCTATGGTCCCAAGGTCGAGCCTATGGTCTTCGATTGCAACGTAAGAGACGAGCTTCGACACGCAAGGGCAGAAGAGCTTAATCGTTCTGCTCCTCACTGACATAACATCTAGGGTTTTTTTGCAGAAAAAAATTGCACATAATATTTGCAGTAGAGTGAGAAGGAGAGAGAGATATAGCCACACACACTCTCTCTCACTGGTTCTAGAAGTGTCTGAACACTAACTCTAGAAGTGTCTAAATGCTTCAGTCTCCTCTTAGTCCCGGGTGATATGCACAGAAGATTATGAATGACTCGCCATCACCACTGACTCATTTCACGATTTTTAAGGTTACAAAAACGCTGAGATTAAGGTACGTTCACTTCATTGTAATCTCTTCTCCTGTAAACTTTACTTTACATGTAGAAAATAATATTATTTTTACTTGTAGTGAAGTCCAATTCTGGTGTAACATGATTGTAATTCTGGTGTAACATGATTGTTCACTTCACCATAAAATATGGCTGTAAAATCTACTTTATGGGCTCTTATTACTTTACATTGAAGTAAACGGTTTGTGTAGCTTTTCTCAGGTAATCTTGAATAGCAAAAAAATTGTCATGCCCGTTTATTTTATGTTGTAATCTTGAATAGCAAAAAACTGTCATGCCCGTTTATTTTATGTCTCCTCATCGTGCATTGTAAAAATGTGTGTTTTAATCAGAAAATTTAGGTGAGGGTCATCCATCCCCTTTCAATTTATATTACCAGTTGCTATTACCCTATTGCGCCTTCCTTATTGTCATCTTTATTTTCGTAGGCAATGTTGGAGAGCAACACCAAAACTCTAAAGTCGTTTTCTTTATAGATCTAAGATTAAAGCATAAAGTAGTTTCCAAAAATATTCATTGATTTTTTTAGTAGAAAATTAGGAAAAAATAGAGTACCAACTATCAATATTGCTTGAATCTTGTTTAGATAAATTCATTTTCTGATAAAAATCTTTATAAAAAAATATAAGAACTGTACAGAAAAACAAATCCATATCAAATGGTGATATATATACAACACCCTTGATTTTGGGCACCTAGGGGAGAATGGGAACCAACAAATGATCACTAGTGAAAAAATTCCCCATTAAAAAATAATCATATAAGGGTCATCTAAGACGAAAATGTATACCGTCGATTCAATTACGAAGCCTCTGAATGTCCACCATTAATGGGTTCCAATAGCTCCTCGCTCTTGCATCAAACCCAAATAGGGCTCCCAGAGAACATCGTCAGAACCTTTGAAAGACATCCCATGGTTCTTCCCAAAGGTGATAACCTCATCGAGGACATCAAAATTTGAGCGACTCTCACAGCCATAAATGGAAGAAGAGACATCACTGCAAATACACTAACTGATAAGATTGTCATGGATATATCAACCCAGAGGCCCTTCTCATTATAAAACATAGATCGAATAGGATGGACATCGTCTTAAGAAGAAGCGTTGTAGGAGACCTCCGACGATGACGAGGAAATCCCGGAGACATCAAGCAAATCCTTAGAAGCGGTAGAATCTGAGGAAAGGGGGTCATCGGCAGAGGGACAAAAAAAACAAAGGCAAGCAAGTGGTAACACGTGTACCCATCCCCGAGGAGCAGGGAGAACACGTGGGAAGAGTTCTACCGCCTGAAAGAAATTCGAAAGTGGGTCCGGAGGCTCAAAATTCGCCTCATAGGTTCAAGCTGCAAGAGAAGATGGGCCAGGGCATCGAAATGGAGCCAGGGTTAAGGAAGAATCGGTTCGTCGAAGCATTGGGCCAATCAATGCGAAGAGAAGCCCCAATAGGCCCGAGAATCATTAAGAAGGAGAGAGACTTGAGAGACCCATCCCAAGAAACAAAGAGGACGCGTGGTTGTCCGTCTTCAATTTTTTGAAACGCATAGACCAAACCAGTGCTAGAAATCGTGGGCTAGTATTGAGAAACCTCCTTAAAGATAGAGCCTGCCTATTTCGTCCATATCCCATTGAGAAGCCCTCGTGACGGAAAAGACCTTGTTGTTCCTCAAACAAATTTCTCCACATGTCACCTGAAAACCACGTGTCATTTCTAGCGACATAGGTTCCCAAACCTAGATACATCCTCTTCCCTTAAACCGATCGTTTAGGCCAACTCATCTCCAAAAAGATTTTTGAATTCTGAAATAGTATCTATTGGGCAAGAGTCCATCTCCACCATTAGATCAATAGGTGGAAAGAGATCATCCTTAGATGAATCCGACGATTAGGAGACTATCGTCGATGTAGGGTGGTGTAACTCTTGCGGTGAGCAAAGGTCTCCCTGTCACCGCGGCGCCATTAAACAAATCCTACATCTCATCGGACCAGATCTCGACTCTTATAGCCCAACATCATAAGGATCAAACAAAGAATGGCCTCCAAAGATCCCAACCCGTCCACTAGGACCCCCGTCGATGAGGTTGACCTCCAATGGAAAGAAAAATCTGAGGGTGAGCACCCCTTCGAGGCAAGAGAAGGCAAAAACATCGGCCTATTTAACCCCGTCCCAGAGTGGGTGGATCTCCACAGGGCCTTTTCTTGTGGAACCAGCGAGTACGTCTTCGTTGGAAACCCCATACCACTTGGTTACATTTTGCGGTTGACTAGGGAAGAGCGCCCTCTCCATTAGCTTCACTTCTATGAAGACCCAATATTTTTTGCCGTTAAGGCAAATCTCACAGGATCTAGGGATAGCTTCCCAATGGTCGGTAGCCACCACAATCCAGGCGAAGCAAGTCTCCCACAAATCGTTGGTACTTCTATCAATGAGGATGACGCGACCACATCTCTCGCCAATCCCTCAAAGGACCTCCGACATTCGGGCATGAAGAGGAAGGCCAAATAAGCGGACCCAGACCCCTCTACCCCAGTGATGAATATGAAGTTCACTCACATCCAATTCCCATCTACTACTTTCAACTGGCTTGTCATTGATGAGGAAGGCCTTTTTAGAGCAAATCTTATTTGTCGTCTTAGCCGAAGGGAAATGAAGAAGAAACTTGGCCGGTCTGTCTTGTAATGTCCAATTTTTTTGTAACCAAATAGTAAATATGAATAGGAAGGACATGATCTTTAATGGTGTAAAGGATAACGTAGAAATCTTTTATGTTTTTAACTAGGGATGAAAAATGAGAACTTACAAACCCTAATGAACCACTATTCGCCCCAGAGACCGTGAAAGGATGGCCCACGAGAGGTAGGATTTATGTTGGATGTCTCGGGGAAGACACCTCCTAAGGCTCCGGCTAGGGGTTCACGGGGACCACCCGCAACAGCATCAACAAAAGGCACACCACGTCGGCTTGTAGGTGGCGACAAAGCTGACCCCTCGTTCCTAAGAACATATTATGAGACCTTATGAAATTTACTGCCTGCAATGGACCGTCCTTGAAATAGGTCCCTCATTTGAGAACCATTAAAGACCACTTGTCGCTTAGAACTAGCCCTTGAGATTTGATCCTCATCACTTTTGACAAGAATTTCGTAAATTCTTGACGAGGAACAACCGTAACGATGGCAGATGGACCTCCGCTTGAAGTTAACGTTACGACAAACAGAGCATATCCAGTCGCTAGCCCTAAGAACCAGAACGTTGTTTCTCCCCAAACCCCTTGTCTCAATTTTTAGTGAGCTATAAAACACTCATATTCATAAAATGATTTAATTGTATTTTGGATCTTTATAGCTACAACAAAAACAAATTTTGTTGAACCTTTATTTTCAACCCAAGATTCTTTCTCCTCAACCTAGATTTCACATGCTTAAATCATTCAGTACTTTGAATTAGATGATGGAGATTTTTTTTTGTCTCAATCTTCGAGACAAAGATCTTGGGATCATGGTCCTACCATCAAACGTTCAAATTTTAATTCCACGCAACACACATCCTAAAAAGTATTCCGAGAACATGTTTGATGTATGCTCATGATCATGTTTAGTTTTTGGGATGTGTGCCACATGGAATCAAAATTTGAACATTTAATGGTAGACCCCATGATCTCAATTCTCTAATTCCAACTGTCAACAATTTAAACACATAAAACCCAAGTTGAGAAAAAAAGAGTATTGGGTTGTAAATAAAAGTATTCAATTAATTATTATTCTCACTAATTAGTGTGTACATAACAAAATTTAGTGTAGAAACTAAACATATAATGCGAGCATAAATAAGTACAATGCACGTAACAACTCTGAAATCAAGAAAAGTAATTGTTTGACCTTACACTACTTTAATAGAAAAAATGGTTGGTGTTACTATTCGTTGACTATTTTGGATCAAACTATAAAGATCAGTTTTCATCTCAATCTTTTACACAATAGATCTTGAGATTATGGGTCTACCATCGGACGATAAGATGTTGATTTCACCAAGTACCTATCCCAAAAAGTGCATGATCATAGTGTACCATCAAATGTGGTTCACGTTTACTTTTTGGGATGTGTGCCATGTGGAATCAACATTTGATTTTCTGAAGGCCCATAATCTTGAGATCTATTGTGTGGAAGATTGGGACGAAAGATAATCTACATTGTTTGATTAGTAGCAATCAACATATTTTTTCCTATGTCTAAGTGAGGTGTTTGTAACATCAAGTGGCGTGGTAGTTCCACTAGCCAAAAAGAGTAGGCACATTTTCAAAGTTAGGCGCTGAGAGATTGACCTAAGGATTGCCACCAATTTTGGTGGTAATATTGCCCAAGGTATCAAAAGCAGTATCTGTATCGGATGCCGATTCAACGGAGGATCGATACATATCGGCCGATACCGATACGGCTGAAGGAGATGGGGAGAGATGTGCACAGCGCACCATACATCGGTGGACACCCTATCAGAATTTTTAAATATATAAAAGACTGGACACATGTTGTCTTGTGATACGTAGTATATCAAAATTATAAATGTTGATGACTTGATGTGAGGTGACAATTGACATTATTCGTAGCTGACTGAATTTCCTAGGGTGAATCTAATTGCACCTACTTGTTTGTTGAAACGCCCACGTCTTATTCCTATCAAAATGATTGATTGCATCTCATCATATGATTGAGGTAGTATTTCATCCAAATATTCTACACAATAGATCTTGAGATCATGGCGCATCTATCCAACGGTCTGTTTATGATTACATGTGTCACATATTTCAAAAAAAATGGTCATAAACTCACCTTTGAGCTTGATATGTGCCATATGAATCAAGGGGTATTTTTTAGGGATTTGTAGCACATATAAAAAAAAAAAAAAACCTTCAGATAGAAGAATCCTTCCTGATTTTATGACACCGATAGACAACTCCTAGCTGGCAGGGAGTGACGTCACATAAAAAATTAAAAAACTATAAAAAGGACACTTACTTTACCTCGGTAACATGTACAGTTGAATTTCAAATGCGGATTCCCTTAATACGTATCGGTATCGACCAATTTTTTAGACTATGATGCTGCCTCTCCAAATTATTTTAAAAATTAAAACAATTTGACAAAGGCTACATTCAAACCTCATTAACATCATGGGTTAAGTGGGTGCTTTCAAAGTTTTTGTTGATGCAATTAGAGGTACTTAGTAATATATGGGCAGATTAGGCGAAAATGCATTTTAGGTCTCGGTTGAATCTATTATAAGATGAATCAATCGGTCTCATATTAGATTGATTAATATTATAATAGATTGATCAGCCTCATATGAGATTTATCGATCCTATATGAAGCGCGACAGATCTGTCTCATATGGAACTTAGGGAGAATTTTGTCTAATCTATTTTCCACTTATATATATATCTTTTTTGAAAGGGATTTTCCACTTATATTGAATTGTTATAAACTCGAAAACAAACTAAAGACAAAATAAGAAGACTGTCATATATGAAATTAGTTTTTTAAGAATCCTATATTATTCCCGTCACTTAGGCTGCTTTTGGGTTAGCTCTTTTTAGACAGAGTAGCTCTTTCGCTTTTTTGCTCCAATGGAGAACTACATTTACATTTGGTGACACATCTCTCACATCATTTGCTTTGGCATGGAACTGCTTTAAGTGATAAAACTGTTCCATCCGGAGCATATTTTATCTACTCTAACGAGAACAAACAAAGAGCTACTTTTGCTCTCATAAGAGCTAACCTAAACATAGCCATAAGTTATCCTTATGTTTTCACAAGACTTCCTTATATAGAATTATAATGTAAGAATATGAAATGTTAGGACTTAGGAGGATGCATGCACTTTGTCATAATTTCTAAAGAATTATATAATAATGGGTAAGAATTCCAAAGGACTACATAAATGAAACTAAAAATTTAAGTGATGGAAACTAAGGCTTCGTTCGAGAGCCAAGAAAATGCATTTTCCTGAGGATTTTATGCAGAAATGGGTTTTTGGGCATTTTTTGAACTTTGTTTGTGTTCGAGAGTTTTCTTAGTTTGTGTGTTTTCGGGAAACTTTCTTCAGAAAGCGACATTTAATTTCCTAAGCTTTTCTCTTAGGAAACCTCATTTTATGGGGAGAAGTGTTATTGTCACACTTCTTTAAAGTGTTACTGTTATTCATTTTTAGTTACTATCACGCTACTTCAACAATGAAGACATTGTTGACTGATTTGAATCATATGATGTAGAGCGTTTTTCATCCAAAGATTTCACACAATAGATCTTTAGATCACGTGCCTACTATCAAAGGTTAGATTTGGGTTCCAATCGTAAAAGTGAACCACTTTTGATGGTACTCTATGATTACGTTAATTTTTTAAGAAGTGTGTCACTTGGAATCAACATCTGACCGTCTGATGCAAGACTCATGATCTCAAGATCTTTTTATGCATGATTTGGATTGTAAAGGTTCAACATCGTCTGATTGACACCAATCAACATTGCTTTCTTTATTTAAATGTGGTGTCATAGTTCCCAAATTCACCGATTTATTTTTAGAAACTTTTTAATTGCCATTAAAAATTGTTCTTTCATGATTAAAACACATTTTATTAAAACAAAAATGATTACTTGAAATATGTGATTTTTGTGTTTTAAACGCATTTTTTCTCGGTAAGGATCGGGTTAAGATTTCAGTAACGGGTCGGGTTGATCTCTCAAATTATTTATAATAAGGTTTACGGTCGTGCACGGACGGTATTCCATGGGTAAGACTGTCATTCAGGCATCATGAATGAGCCATCCAACTTAGGTCGATTAAGAGGTTGGGTCAGGTCGGGCAAAAATCAGGTCGTGCAGGGTCAATGGGACCCAAGCAGATATTTTATATGTAAAAAATATGAAAATAAGTAGGGGTGTTATCGGGTCGGTTTTGGCCGGTTTTCATGCTAAATCGAAACCAAATCGATAACTATCGGTTTCTAATTTCTAAAATCAAAATCGAACTGATAATTATCGGTTTTCAGGTAAGTCCTCGTCGGTGTACACGTTTAAGAGAACATATCGAGAATCTGACCGACCAGAGCGTTAAATATATTACCGATTTAAAGCATATAAATTTTGACGATCATCCGATCAATATAACCGCTTTGATGAAGGCCATAAATACATGCGGTTATAGAGCGTAGAATAACACAATGCACTTTCTTAAGAAAGTGTAGAATACAAGAAAATGTCAACTTTCCTAAGTTTGGGTTAGCTCTTATAAGAGCAAAAGCAGCTCCTTGCCTGCTCTCTGTCAGAGTAGATTAAATCTGCTCTGAAATAGAGCAAGCATAGAGCAATTTTATCACTTAAAACAATTCTCTGTCAGAGCAAATGAAGCAAGGAGCTGTGTTACCAAATGTAAAAATAGTTTTCTGTCGGAGCCAAAAATTGAAAGAGCTGATCTTTGCCCCAAAAGAGCTAACTCAAACGCAACCTAAAAAAATGAGTTTCTGAGTAACTCAAGAACAATCACTTAAAAAATGACTTTTCTTAAAAAAATAACTTTTTGGACAGAAATTAAGGTAGTCATTTTCCTTAGAAAATAGGTTTATCGAAAGAAAGTGCCGAAGGAGCCCTAAATGATCATCTATCATCATAAATATATTTATAATGTTTCGATATTTATCAAATATGTTTATATAACAGGTTTTAAAAAAAATCCAAAATAGTTGAGAATCTGTTACCCTATTAAATAATAAGTAATAAGTGAAACTTTGGACCCTATCAAATAATAGTTGAGATTCTGCTTTCGCCCTTAGGTGTTAAGGTATAACTACGACTACAAGTAAATCCGCGAAAGTAAAGCAGGGCGATTGTATAAAAGAGAAGGCCAGGGTTCAGTTCTACAAAACCAGAGCTCCCCCTGTTTCCTTCAATGGCCGGCTTGTCTCTGAAATGCGGTGATTGCGGAGCCCTTTTGAAAACCGTAGAAGAAGCTCAAGAGCACGCCGAGCTCACCTCTCACTCCAATTTCGCCGAATCCACAGAAGCCGTACTCAATCTCGTCTGCAGTTCTTGCGGGAAGCCATGCCGATCCAAAACCGTGCGATTTTGTTTTCCTATTTCTGATAAATAACTTGTAAGTTTTGTTCGATTGTTGTTGTTTATGATTTTTTTTTGGTTTTTGATCTTGTAGGAAACCGATTTGCATACGAAGAGGACGGGCCATGCTGAATTTGTTGATAAGACTTCGGTGGCTGCGAAACCGATCTCTTTAGAGGTTCCGAAGGCTACTGATGTTGAAGAGGTATGCATCGCTGGTCCGAGTAGCGAGCCGGAAGGTGAGCTCATTTCTTATTAATATAATAATTGTTTTTTTGTTTTGTGTGATTCAATTTCATAGATCTTGTAATATGAATTGTTATGCTATATATATTTGTGAATTGTGATTTTTTTTTTTGCACATGATGTTGGTTGACTTTGAGAGATGAAATTTGTGTTTTTTTTTCTTCTGGTTTATCAGTTCATGTATTGTTATTATTAGTTTTAGTATTGTTGTTTGTATAATAATTATTATTTTTGCTATTGTAATTCAATGTGATAAACCTTATGTTTTGAATTTTTACTCTCTCTCTCTCTCTCTCTCTCTCTCTCTCTCTCTGTACACACACACACACACACACACACACACACACACATATATATATATATATATATATATTTGTTAAAATTGTTTTCTTTTTAAAGATGATATTCATTGGTATTAAGAGACGGAAATATGTAAACGTGTGTATGCACATGTATATTGAAAGATGAAAATTTGTGTGAGTGTGCGTGGTATTGAGAGATGGAAATTTGTGTTTGTGCGCGTGGTATTGAGAGATGGAAAAATTTGTGTGTGCTTTTAGGTGTTCAGTAATAACTATAATTTCACTAAAAAATTAGAGTATGATGGCCGGGTGTTTTTGTTTTTGGTGTCCTCTGCCTGTAATTCGGGTTAGGTATAAATTAATCCACATGTTATATCCATATGTGGTTTCGTGGGTTAATAACTACATTAATTTAGAGATGAGGTGCTGTGTGTACATGAATACAGGCGAAGGCTCCACTAATGTAAGCCCACTCATTTTGGGGATTTAAAAAGGTGTTAAATAGTAGGTGCACTAACTTAATTGTCACATCACCTCTCTTTGAGGTGATGAGACATTTAAGTTAGTGCATCTAACTCTGCCCGCTCACAGTTTAGAGAGTGTTTGATTGACAAACATCTCTCACATGTTGTAGCAATTCATCTTATTCATTTCATTATTTTATAATTGTGAATTTACTGAGCTTGAGCTTGGCTAGTCTTGGGGAGATTGCTTTTCAGTTATTTCACCTAGATTGCGAATGTAATTTTTGGTGGGGGTTTTATTTTTTCTTTCAATTAGATAGATTTATCCTTTCCGTTTTATCCTTTGGTCGTAGAATTGATTGATCTATTATTATTATTTTTGAATATATTGTTATCATTATTGTCAGTTATGTAATTCTTCACTACTTAATTAGTAACCTTATTTTCTTCTTTTAGATATGGTTGTTCCTGAAGTTGATAAGAACTTGCTCGAGGAACTTGAATCGATGGGATTTCCAACAGCACGAGCAACACGGGCACTTCATTATTCCGGTAAGGCCATTTATAAGAACACTTTCTTTAATATATATAATCTTTCCAACAGTCAGTTTTTTTCATATTCTTCTTATTATCCAATAGTAAATCAGCTTTGGTATTTCCCTCAGTCTGTTATTTGTTTTTTGTGAAATGTAAAAGTAAAGCTGCTTCGAAATTTCTCAATTTCCAGGTTGCTTTCTTTCTATCTTTGGCACACTTACTGTATCACAACCTTATGGGTATCAAATTTGCAATGCTTCTTTGATCACCCTTGTGCCATTTTTTATATGTTACTGCTTAGGCGAATCCACTTGATGTGTGTTATATATATTTTCTGCCAAATATACTTGGTAATTTTTACCTGAACTCTTTTTGTATTTGTTCATTCACTTGTAAGCTTTCTTCAATGCATCTGGAAATGCGACATGTTCTTCTGTATAGCTATATATTTTGCAAGAATGGTAGGTTGCCCATTTTTCTAACTTGTGTGCTAGCAAACTTGAGACGCTTAGGTAGGCTTACGAAAGTGGTTTTAAAGCTTTTATTGGGAATGCTGGTATTTTACGTTGCAATCAAAACTGCAGCAGTGAAATTTGGTCAATATGGTTTTCATAGTTAGTGAAGTTAGGCTTAGGATAGTCGTTTTGAAGCTTTTATTGGAATTTTTGGTCCTTTGGTGCTACCAGAATTGTAGTGAGTGAAATTTGGTCGATGCGTTTTTAACAATCATTGAAGTTAGGGTAGGGGCTATAGAGGATGGAAGAATGGATATACTGAAAAAAGGGACAACCTTGAGGAAATGTTTGAAGACGACAATATAATGAAGGTGTTGTTTTGGATGGGCGATGATAAGGCCCTTGGATCGGACTACTAGACAATCACTCTCTTCAAAAACTTCTAAGTCAGACGACTAGATGATCACTTTCTTCAAACATTTCCTCATATTGGTTAATGGCTTTGCAAAGGTTTTCTTTCATGATTTTGTAGTTTGAGACAAGGGGATCCCCTCAATTTTTGGTAGCCTTGCACCATTTTCCCCCATTTGGATAGAGAATTCATCCTCCAGTTGTCATAATCATGCTGAAGCACTACTCTCTGCAGTTTATGTCCTAACCATTGTTTCTCTCCCCATACTTGGAAGTTAAAACTTGGACCCATTGGAGTCTCCTCTTAGACCCTATTATCTGTAACCATTTACCAAGGAGAACCTTATGCATTTCAGAAAGTCTATGGATACTGAACCTCCCTTCTTTCGTGAGAAATGACACACCTCCTAATTTATCAGATGATACATCTTCTCCTCCAAGATGTGTATTTGTTTATATTAATTAACACAATTTCAATGAATACTGATAGAAGAAAAAAAAGAAAATTGCAATGGGATTGCTTAAATGAAACCCAACCTGGACCCATTTTGGACAAAATCCAATCTTCATTGGGTTGGGTCTTGATTTGGCTTGACAACAAGGACCCAGACCCAACATAAAATCCCTACTTTATGCTTGGACCCAACCTGATTACAAAGGGTATGGTTTGGATCCCAAATTTGGACCTGATTCCTAACTGAGTCAGCACCGGTTTGACCTCCCACTCGGATCTGACCCAACCCATTTTCACCCCTAATTAGGATAGTTATATGTCAACTATTCTAAATCTGCTTTTGATATAGCGACTAGCAATGGACATGCTCTATTTTTTTGAATACAAGTATCTATTAGAATGAAGCAAGCTCCTTTGCACACACACACACACACATATATATATATATATATATATATATATATATTAACAAAATTAGTAAAATGATTAATTTACCTGTATTGCTTTCCAATTATGTGGTCACTCTTTTAATTTGTAAATAGCTTGTGAGATCATAATTTCATTGGCAAAACTATTTTTCATGAATGTAAACCTTCTTGACATTAATTTGGATTACTGAACATTAACGAATGATGATTTTAAGATTGTTCAAAATAGTAATACATGTTGCTCTTACCAAAATTTGAGTTCATCGAAAGATTTTGCGAAGTGCAGTTCGGTGGGATTTGCCACATTTTCAATGAGTGCTTTCTAGCAGCTTGTTTGGAGATGGATTACCCAATATCTTTATTTTTTATTTTTTATTTTTTTTATGTCCCATATTGTTGCTTTGCATAGCTGTCTGACGTTTAGAGTTTTAGTTTGTTTGTTTTTTTCCCCCATTGATTAAGTTATATTCTTCTCTAAATTGTCAATCAACAAGTTTCTGTATTTTCTTATTTGTGTATTGTTCTTTCCTTAGGTAATGCTAGCATTGAAGCTGCTGTAAATTGGGTGGTTGAACATGAGAATGATTCAGACATTGATCAAATGCCCTTGGTAGGTTTGCTTTTCTCATCACATTGGGCTTTATTTTCCATTAGATGCATATTTCTTCCTATATCCACTTAATAACTTATTATTTGTTGGCACTGCTCCAATGTGGGCCTAGTAGAATATTCTATTATCTGCATAATCTCCTGTGGAAATATTACATTAATTTTGCGAGAAGCTTTATAAAATCCACATGCTTTTCTTCAATTTATTGCGATGTTTTTCTTTTTAAGTGTTTCAAGCCCTTAGCTATATTCCTAAAGCATTTGTAACTTGTTAATAGAAGAATTATCTCTTACTCCAAATCATAATGCGGTGACAAATGATTTGAAAAATTCAATCATCCAATTTTACACATGCAAGTTGACACACTTCATGTGTTGATGGCTAAGACAAATACAAGGTGTTGGAATGTCGCACATAATGGCCCAGGATAACCAGAAATACCGATGAGTCCCTACAATTATATGATAATTTTAGCAAATACATATTATAGAATTATCATTATCATCATTGCCTTGTCCAATCTATTTGGGGTCGGCTTTGCGATTTTATTTATCCACTCATATCTATTGAAGGTTAAAATTCTTTAGTTTTCTGCAATCCTTCATGTTGTTTCTCACTATTTTTTTCCAAGTCTTTATTGGCCTCCCCTTCTTGTACTTGTGTTTTTCATCTTTTCAATCCTTCATGTTGGAGCTGTTTCTGGTTTCTGATGGACACACCCAACACATCTAAAATGACATTATTTAATTTTCCTTTTATGCACATAATGAGTTATAATCCAATCCTCATAGCAACTTAGGATTTTTTCTTCTAATTGTTCACTATGATCAAAACCCTAATCATCACTATTTTGATAAGGATGCGTCAGTTTTATGGTTTTCAGTTTTCAACAAGGATAACTTGGTCATGAAACAATGAGCATAACGAATTTTTTATTGTTGAATAATTTGTTCATTCCTAATTCTATCCTTTCTTGCTACTCCACTCATCCACCTTACATGACATATCTTTGCTACACGTACTATGTTTTCTTGTCATTTCTTCGTAGTCCAACACTCTCCAGTCTACACCATACAGTAATGCCCCTCTTCCTGCATTGATCCTGTTTGGGATGTTCCCCTCAAACCCACCATCCAGTTGTACGATAGAGTCCAAATATTATAATCTATGACATTATTGTACTGATTTTCTAATTTGACCACATCATCCTACAAGCTCCCATGTTTGCTAAACTTGCACTCTATTTTGCTAATTTTTAAACCCCTTAATTCTAAAATCTTTCTCTTGAAAGTTCCAGCTTATCATTTCCTTGTTCCCATCTCTCGCTAAGTGGCCCCAAATTATCCGCAAACAACATCCACCATGAAACCGCATCTTGTGCTTTTTCTGTCAATTCATCCATAACCAATGCAAGCAAATAAAGACTCAAACCACATCCTTGATGCAGCCCATTTATGTATAGAACTCGTAGAAAACTAAAGCAGGTGTAGGTTTTGTCCTAATAGGCATGGTGGAAAATGTCCGACTTCAAGCATTCTATGGGGATCTTTTTTTCGAAAAAGGAATGTCCTTGATATTTTTCCACTAAGGGCTGCAGCAGATCATAGGTTTTGAATCTGAAACAGATTGAACTTTGTGCAGCTCTTCTTACATCTAATCCATGTTGACAAGTGTCTGACTTTGAGCGTCCTGCAGGGATTCTTTTGAAAAAACGGAGTGTCCTTGATAGCTTTCCATAAAGATTGCAGCACAACCATACATTTTGAACTGAATACAGACCAATCTCTATCCAGCTCTCCTTACATCAAATCCAGGTCAACGAATTTTCTTAAATCTGGGAGCCTGGGACTAGGAATACATAGAATATCATGTGAAATTAGCTATGGGAAAGTGGCTGGAGTATAATTGTGCTTTGCCAAACAAATATTCCTGTGGAAATCTAGATCATCAAAGGGAGCAGTAGAATGATGAGGTACTGAGAATATGGTTTTAGAGCCTCTTTTGACACTGCCTTAGCATTCATAACTGGTTATTGGTTCGATAAAAGTCCAATTTGCATTAAAAACAGCTCTGAACCATTCCTATCACACCAATGGAATTTGTCCGTAGGCACTCCATCGGGTTTGGGAGCTTCCTAATGGGATTTGTCTATACTACTCTCCATATACTCCATTGCAAACAGAAAGAACCTCATCCAGTAATTCGTGGAAAAAATTATCGGAAAACTTGATTATAATAGCAAACCATCAAGATTTCAGTTTTCTTCAATCCTGCCAAAGGGGATGTTCTTCTCATTGCCCTGGTATTTGTTACAATATCTGATGTCTTTTTTTTTAATTAATTTATATGGGAAGATGGGATTGAACTTGAGAGCTCAAGGTTGCAATATTGTCAACCTTCCACTTGAGCTAGAAGCCCAACCCCACATCTGAAAGCTGTTGTCTCTGTTGGATTACACAATATCTTAATTGGTCTTCTCTCTGTTGGTAAATCTTTATTGTAACACAGGGAAGTGGTCTTCATTTAGATTGACCTTATAATTGTGATGTATAATAAGTATCTTTAGATTGGGTAGTAACCCATCAAGGCATGCTTCTCAAGATTTGTTCTGTGATATAAACCTTCTCTATTCAATCTACTAGGTTTCTATCTCTGTTACCTGGATGGATCATTTATCCCAAATGACCATGTGCATAATCCATATGAATGAGTAATGTATGCTCTCTATAATGCTAATTATTAGGTTTTGACTTAAATTTGTAGTTGTTCACTCTCTCATTTGCCTTATTACTTTCAGGTTCCTGCTAACACAAAAATTGAGGTTGCCAAACCATCTCTGACTCCAGAAGAAATGAAGATCAAAGCACAAGAATTGCGGTTTGTTTCACCGTTTACCTTTTTCAAGGGTATAAATGATGTCATGTTAGACAATGATCACCTTGGGATGGCAATTTGCTGTTTCCATTTAAAAGTTCTGAAACTTTTAATCACTCCCATTTTCTTGGGATTCAATACTTGGGCCTTCTTTTTAGATTCCTTTGAAGAGAAAATACTATTTATCGGTTGTTCTTTTTCTTTAGCCTTAGATGAATCAGCACAATTGTGAACAGCTTTCACCTTTCTATAGTTGGATGATAACTTTATTTTCTATTGCATTTTTTTTTTTCATTTAGAAAAAGGTGTCAGTTGCACTTGAGGTGCAAGATCCCAGAGTTCCCGAGGCAAAGGCACACTTGATCCAGCCAGGCACAGTTTTTCATATATACTGTATATAACTAAATAGTACATTTTATTATTTAGGTAAGCTGGTATTGAACTTGCGACCTCAAGGTCATAGTGCATCTTCCATTTGACATACAAGCCCAACCCTGTAAGGTTCCCGAAATTTCAAGCCCTATTGTAGGTACGGGAGGCACTTGGATCATGTGGAACCGTATGTACATATCGAGTAACAACCACTTCACACATATTGTATCTCAGTGATGCTCTCTTCTTGAGAATTTTTCTTAGTTGATGCCACATGTAATGAACAACTGAGAGAAGTATCCATAAATACCACATTCCTCAGAAGGTAGTGTGTTGCTAGTGACTTCAACACTATTAAGGATCCTGAAAAAAAAACTGCTCATACTCTGAACTCTACCATGGAAAGATTCTGAGAGTTTATAGGGGAGGCTGAATTGTTCGACCTTCCCCTGGCTGGGGGAAGAGCATGGTTAAATGGCCAGTTTCCCCCCATTATTTGTAGACACACTCCTAGCTCAATCAAATGGCTTCTAATAGTATTTCTTTTTGCTGCTTTGATTTGTGTGGCTGCTGGGACTTTTGTATGGCTATTGTTGCTGAGTTTACTAGATCTGAGGAGCATACCTGAATATTTGTTTTGGATGTGTGGATCCCCATAACTATATGGTTGAAGATATGGCTGCTATGTTGCTGAGTTTACTAGATCTGAGGATCATCATGGAATGCTGCAATCAGAAGGAAAATTATCGTGTGGTTATGACCACCATTCCAATTTTCACGCATATCTAAAGGGCTCTTAGGGGCACCCCTTTGCTAGTACTGTCACGACTTCTCCATCTCCAACAATCTGGGTTATAAACTCCGTAGCTACTGATCATACAACAGGACTCAGGTCTATTCATCATATTTCCTCCAACTACCTCCGCCGAAGTTTTCTTAGCTGGCGGCTCGTCTACACCAGTTGTTGAAATGTGAACTATTTATGTATCCTCCACTCTCTCCTTATTTGATATGTTACATGCCCCTCATTTATCAACTAATCTCCATTTTGTTAATAATCTCGGTAAAAAATTGCATTGATTAATCTTGTTTTGTCCTTTCTATTGTGTCTTTCCAGATCTCACCATGGAAGATTATAGGGAAAGGTATTGAGAGGAGGACTTTACTATTTGGATGCGAATCATGAGTGCCATTCTGTTGTTGTTGCTACTACTGAAATCTTTCAGTTGATCTCCCGTCTAGTTGTTCTTTTCTAATTATGAGTCTTGATACTCTTTCTTTATGCCATACTAAATTGGGGCATGTAGGTTTCCGTACTTTGTGCAGCGTAATTCCATCCTTTGCAGATGTTTGTAAGTCTGCGAAGTTTCAATGCGATATTTTTGTGCTCTCACTATAAAAGTTCGAAATGTTTATCCTTCTAGCATGCATATGAGTAGTACTCCTTTTGAGTTGGTTCATTCTGATGTTTAGGGTCCTTCCCCCATCACCTCTCTTGAGGGGTTTTAGATATTATTTTTTTTCGTCGGTGACCTGGGCTCATCTCATGAAAGTTCAACGATGGAATGTTTTTCAAATTTCACTCAATGGCCCATATCTCCTGTTAACAATTTTCTTCTCATTGGTATGACATGTTATTTGTTGAGAGGGATGCATATGCCTAAGACCTACTGGTCGATGGATCTACTCACTGCTTGTTTTCTGATTAACTGCTCTCCTTCTCGAGTCTTAGGAGGCCACTCCTTTTCTAGCCTTATGCCCACTGATTCCATATTTCCTATTGAACCACTCGTGTTTGGGTGTACCTGCTTCATTCAAAATCTTCATCCTAACAGAAACTAATGAGATGATCGTTTTATTAAGTGGGTTTTCATTGTTTACTCTAGTAAGTCTAATGGCTACAAGTTTTATGAGCCCAATTCACGCTGGTTCATCATCTCTATTGATGTTACCTTCTTTGAGCGTGTTCCCTATTTTTCTCCTCACCTTGCGTCTAGTCAAATCTCATCTCAGTTTCTCCTATCTCGCATAATCTCTTACCTCTTCTGGTTACTCCTTCATAACCTCCATCCTCAGAGCATCTTGTGCCTGCAGTTGATCTCTTACTGTCTCAGCCTTCTTTACAACAACAGAAGGAGTTACATTTTCATGTTCGCAAAACATTTGCATGGAGTTCACTTGGTCATATCCCAGCCTCTATCCTCTGTGCCGGTTGCTCTAGTTGGCAGCCCTAACCCCTTGCATGTTACTCTTAAACATATACCTCTTATTATTCATATTTTACTCCTGTTGTTTCATCTTCGAGCCCAGGCTCTACATCTGATATTCATTTGCCTATAGCTCTTCGCAAGGGGGTTAGTTCATGTATAACCCCTTACCCTTTGGCTATGTATGCGTATTATTATGCAATATCTTCTTCTTACAAAGCCTTCCTCACGCGGGACGACACATTAAAACATTGATATGCGAATTTGGGATTAACTTTAAAATGAATTGAATAGCGGAATTATTCAAAATCATACAACACATAAAATTAATTCAATGAAATTAATAAAATAATTAGATTAATCCATTTTAGCGTTCGCATGCGTGAAAATTTCCTGATATAGAAAAACCGCTCCGATGAAGGAACTCGAGTTTCGTTCTAGTTTAGGGCATTAATCGACAATTGCAATATTGTCTCTCGACTCCTCGGGGATTTAAAATGAAATAAGGCTTAAAATAATTCAGTAAAAGGGGAACAATTTGAGATTTTGATTTTTATCAACAGAATTAAAGAAAGATAATACCTGACAACAACTAGAGAAAAAATAAAATAAAGGATGATTTCAATACAACTGATTGTATTGTATTGGGGACCTCGCCATTGAATTTCTATTTTAGTACAAAAAAAATTATCCATTCTAGTATTTTATTATTTTAGGACTCTTTTATTGCGAGTTTTAGGTTGTTTAGAGTTTTCTTAGCCTATATAAAGACATTGTAAACACTTTATTAATTAATTTTTAATTATTGAATGAAAAGAGAGTTGCCTTTATGCAAACCCTAGAGACCTTGTGAAGATTTTCAACTGAGGGAGTGAATCCTTCAAACCTTGAGGAGTGATCAATCGTTTCTCAACATCGACTTGGTGCAACTGGTTGAAAATCTTTAACAACGCTCTGGTTTACTGCTCAGCTTTTAATTCTAAATGTTGCTCTTCTTTTTTTTTCTTTTCACTTGCCTTGCTTTGTTTGATGTCCCCATCAATATTCCCCGGGTGGGAAAAACTCATCTCCGATGAGTTAGGGAACCCATGGATGGCACACTTCAGAAACTCAACTCTTGGCTTGCCTTTCCACGCTATGAGATACTTCTGATTCTCACCTTCATTGGCATAGAAGCTTGAAAATTTTATTACCTTCTCGATCGTCCCTTTCTCATATTGAACGGGTAAGGTATGAGATAGAAACTGGGTAAATGGGTGTGGTTCGGGTGGGTGCTCAAGAAGGAATGGATCAAAGGGCGGGGTTGTGGGATCAAGAATAGGTGTAAGATCCGTTACGACAACTATCAGATGACTGTCTTTGTCTAGAGGAAGATCTAGACCCCCACCATTGCCTCTTTCCGAGATTGGGAAAGATTCCACATGCTCATAACCATCGGGAATTAACACAAAACTGTTAGTATCAAATGCATTAAACATATTCAATGTGTTAGTACGATCATGCATATTTCCGATGCTCAATAAATTCAGACTGTTAATCCCATGTAAATCAGAATGATGATATGCTCCTACCAACTTTAATGACTCACTTGGGATGGACACACTATCAACACCGTCTTCGGTAATAGGAACTGTCCTAATGTAACCTACTGCTTTGACCGGAACTTCACCTTCATCATCACTTGGCGTTTCACACGGTTCATACACTTCTTCGTGTAACTCATTGCCCTCTTTCTCAGCATGCTCCTGAATAATCAAGGTTTGACCCTTATTGGGACATTGGGATGCAAAGTGACCAAAGCCTTGACACTTATAACATTGTTGTGGAACACGCCTAGAATTTTCGATCATTAGTCTCTTTCTTTTGCCAATTTGAGGAATTACGGATTTTGTGGATTGACTGGAGGTAGTACTTCCCTTTTCTGTAGGATTAGATCGATACTCAAATTTGGAGGACTTAGATCGGTCATTATTGGGGGTGTCGAGATACCTTTCTAATTCTTTAACCCTAGCGAAACATTCCTCGAGATCCGCAACGGGATAAGGAATGAGTTCCCTCTGTAACTCTGGGCGAAGACCCATTCCAAATCGGGAGAGGATAACTTTCACTGGCTCATAGACATTGGTCTGGGCCATCAGGTCTTCAAATCGATCGATGTACTCTGTGACTGGAGAATCTTCTTAATGTAATGACTGCCAGTGATCAAGAATACATTCATCATATGATACAAGAACGTATTTTTCGTGCAATTGAACTTTCATTTCAGCCCACGTGGAAATAGGACGAAGACCCTGGATTTGCCTACGACGCTCTACTCCAAACCAATAAAGTCTAGCTTGACCCATAAACTTGGCTTTGGCAAATCTGACCTTGCGCTCTTCGGACATGACATACCACTCGAAGTCGTTTTCCATGCTGGCGACCCACTCAAGAAACACCTTGGGTTGTCTTTTCCCATCAAAAGTAAGGGCATCCATTTTCACTGATTTCATGACCTTATCGTCCATATTGGTTTGGACCTCACGTCGGGGAGGAACATCTCTCCTATGGTCACGGTTGTTGACTCTATTTTGATTCTCAACAATGAGCTCATTGATCTCTTCGAAACGGGCCTCTGAAGCCTCATACTGGGCTTGTTGATCAGCGATGTACTCATCCATCCGGGTTTGACTAGCGGTCACTTTAGATGCACGATCTCTAATTTGGGCTTCTAAGCTGCTGGTATCCATGACAAAATTATGCAAGACTAGATGGTGTAAGACAAAGTATACTAAAATCAAGTGAACCCTAAAATCTATATGACACAGACAACCTTGAACTAAGACTGTGCTTTGATACTAAAACTGACACGGGACGACACGCTAAAACACTAATATGCGAATTTGGGATTAACTTTAGAATGAATTGAATAGCGAAAATATTCAAAATCATATAACACATAAAATTATTCAATGAAATTAATAAAACAATTAGATTAATCCATTTTAGTGTTCGTATGCGTGAAAATTTCTCAATCTAGAAAAGCGGCTCTAATGAGGGAATTCGAGTTTCGTTCTAGTTTAGGGCATCAATCGACAATCACAATATCGTCTCTTGACTTCTCGGGCATTTTAAATGAAATAAGACTTAAAATAATTTAGTATAATGGGAGCAATTTGGGATTTTATTTTTATTAACGGAATTAAAGAAAGATAATACCTAACAACAACTAGAGAAAAAATAAAATAAAAGGATAGATTTCAAGACTTCATACCAAGGGTTTTCCGAAGCTTCACACCACGGCTGTACGTTGGCTTCGCACCAAGTCGCAAGAGAAACGATTGCTCACTCCTCAAAGGTTTGAAGGATTTACTCTCTCGATTGAAAACTCTTTACAAGCTCTGTAGGGTTTGTACAAAAGCAACTCTCTTTTCATTCAATAATCAAAAACTAAGAAATAAAGTGTTCACAATGTCTTTATATAGGTTAAGAAAACCCTAAACATTCTAAAACTCGCAATAAAAGAGTCCTAAAATAATAAAAGACTAAAATGGATAATTTTTTTTGTACTAAAATAAATGCAAGGGTTGTATTTATCTTGTTTCTCTGAAGGCGGTTTGACCTCCTTTTTTCCTTTCTTTCTTGTTTTCTTTTTGCACTTTCACCTGCCATGCTTTGTGTGATTTTCCCATCACTTCCTCTCTGCTATTGATACTGTGACTTCCTCTTACCGTCCGTGCAGTTCATTCTCATCTTTCATGGAAAGCCGTTATGCTAGAAGAGATGAATGTCCTTGAGATTAATCATACTTGAGAAATGGTTCCCCTTCCTGAAGGGTAAAAGACTGTTGGCTGTAAGTGAGGGGGGACTTCTTGTGACATTCGAACGTCTCCTTCCAGGTGCGAATATATAATCCTGCTCACCCTGATTGAGGTCAGTACAAGTCAAAAATTTAAAATGAACAAATCCAAACTTTTGGAGTGCATGTGACAACTAGTAGTGAGTGATTGTGTAGAATAGTAGGTTGCAAGGGTGGCTGTTTGCCAACTACATTCCTTGGCACCCTCTCAAAGTTGGGAAAGTTGATGCAGTTCACTAGCCTTGTCATGCAAAAATATGATGTGAGGTTCACCACATGGAGAGGGAAGTACCTCTCCCATCCTGGAAGAATTACGATGGTTAAGACAATTTATATATTTATTTCCTGTCTCTTTTCAAGATACCTTAGGAGTGTGGAATTGCTTATGAGAAACTTCATCTACAGTGGAATGGAAAGAGGGAAAAGTTGTTCACTTAATTAGAATGACGTTCGTGCAACATATATGGAGCTGGCGACCTATGTACAAGACAGGTGAGAGATTGTAACTTTAGTCTATTGGAATAATAGTGGTGGAGGTTGATTCAGGAGCAATTGGATCCAGAGTATTGGTTAACGTTATTTGTTCCAAATATGAGATTGAGGGGCAGACACTTCACTTGAGTCTTGACTTAATGGAGATATGGAGGCTCGACCTTGTGAAAAATTTCACAGACCTTGTATAATGAGGTAATTAATCAAATTCATTTTAACTTTGGGAATTGGGAAAGGGGGGGGGATCCTGTTTTGACATGACTTTTGGTGTGGCGAGGTATAATTTGCTGAACACTTCCCTAACCTATTCCGCACCGCAGTTGATCTCTCTGCTACTACTAGGGATTATGTCTCTGCTATGGCATGACACCTAGTGTGGGCCTACCATCATTTGACCTTGGGATTTTATTGAGAGTTTATGCAGACTTGGTTGACTTTTTATCATTAATGGATTCTTCCTATCTCCGGATCTCTGTTAGGACATTGTGGTGTGAGCGATGGGGGAGCAAAGGAGTTTTTTTCGATCATATCTGTTTATAAAGCAATAAATATGTAGTAGAGTGGTTAGGCATTTTTTTTTGTTATGGAAATCTAATACCTCTCCAAAGGATCAAGCTTTTGCTTGAACTGCTTTGAAAGGTGAAGTCTTGACCGTTGAGCAACTTGAGAAAAGAAACATAACTAACTCTTTCCCTTGCCCCTTTTGCATGCCCGAGCATAATGCCTTTGGATTAATATTTTTTTTCAGGATGACTGATTTACAATGAAAGGAATGATATAATTTCTCGGAACAAAGCTGCAGATATAGTGTAAGAGATGATATGGAGTTAAATATTCTCATTTATGTGTCCCTTTAGAGAAATTTCTTCATAATTGGAAGGAGGAATGCGTGTGGTTTCCTCCACCTACTCGATCAATAATTTCAGGTATCCCTCAAAGTGATGGATGAATTAAATTGAATTTTGATGGAATCTTCAAGACTAATCTAGTTAGTTTGAAATAACAGGAGCATGCAAGGAATAGCGTGGACATATGTTGACCTCCTTTTGTGGTCCCGCAATCATATTGAATGCAATTGATGTGAAGTTTGAGGCATGTAAACGAGTGTTTCTCACCTACAATGTGTTGCTGCTACTAGGTTGTAGTGGAGGTTGATCCTCTAACCACGGTCAGCAGGTTAAAGGTGTCTCCACTGCCCTAGAAGCATGCTATGAGATTTAGAGAGATTAAGATTCTAGATGGATTGATTGAGTTTCATATTCTTCACATCTTCAGAGAAGGAGTTTCTTTCACAAATACTATGGCTGATGGTGGAGTCACTCGTGGGAGGTTTTATTGGAGAACTTAATCTACTTTTTGATCATTATAGAACTTGTAGTTGATTTGATTACACCTTCTCTCTTAATTGTATTGTGAGAGTGTCCTCGTGTGAAATATTGTACCATACCTTTTCTTATTTAATACAAAATAAACATTTAAGTTTCCAATAAAAGGAGCAATAGGTGGATGACGTAATATGACCTCTCTCTGGCTAGTCTTGAGTTAGGATTTTACCTAGAAGTGTAGACCAAGCAAGGACTTGAGCGTTGGGAGAGCAGGAAACAATCCCTAAGGAAACAAAAACCTTGTTCCTTACTGAGTTACATGTGATATTAAATAATTATCTAACCGAGAATGCTCCAGAGCTTATAATTCCTCAAACAATAGAATTGAGATGTCTGAGTGGAAAGAAGCCTCATAAGATCCGAGAAATCTAAAAACCATAGACCACTATCAAAAACTAAATTTTAGTAGGCGATTATACAATTGCTTAAACCTTTAGCCCTATAACATGTGTTTGAAACATCTGAAGCTGTACTCCACTTAGTGGTTCTCCTAAAGGAGAAGGCATACATATGTTTTTTTTTTGATCGGTGAAAGGTAGAATTGTATTAAAATAACAATGAGAAGCTGGAAAACATACAAAAGAAATCAGACCGACCAAAAGGTAGAAAACCAAAGTGAAACAAAAGTGAACCGAAAAAACCCCCTACGCAGAGAGGCAGGGTTGGGGGGGGGGGAGATAGCCTGGATCCCAAGGCAGCGCGTCCCCTCCAGCCCAAACCCGGTTCAAATTACCCATAGGCATACATATGTTAATAGAGGATTCTCTGCATATCACAAATGATCACATAACCATCCAATAAGTGATGTAAAATCATCTTCCAAATAGAATTTAACACCTCATCATGATACTCAACAATGTCATTAGGAGTCGCTTCCTTTTCTTATGTATTTTTTTCTTTTATTTTAATAATGAGAGGTTAACCCTTACGGATTGTAATTTTTTATTGCCAGCGGTCTTTGAAAAATTCCACCCACCCCACTCACACACGTCACCACCACCACCACCAAATGAAATAAACCTCTTCATTAGGCAACTTGTTTTGTTTTCGGAAATAATTATTTTGTTCACATTTGGGTGCTTGTAAAAATGGTACTTTTTATATGTTTCTAAAAGGTACTTGTTATATGTTTCTAAAATTTTTGGAAACAAATTTATTTTGTGGTTTGACCAATATGTTTCTTTGTTCCATACTTGTTATATTCTAGTCAATTGAATCAACAGATTAATCGAGATTGATGAGGAGTTGGTCATTCGGCTAGAGCGCCATAGGAGGCGAAGCCTATGCACTACAGAAGAATGTAGCTGATAGAATCAATTGATTGCTTAAGATTTGCCAAACCCACTTGTAGGGTTATCTATTTATGATATTGTGTAATCTCCATGCCATTATGTATATACAATATATGGGATTAGTCACTTCAATTGGATCTTTCTTCCTAGTAGTCAGAGAAATTACCAAATGTCTGGGAAACGAACAATGTTGAGCCGTAGAGGGTTGTGGAAGTGGACCTTGATGTGCCTTGTTCTTATTGTATAAACCTTCAGTTTCGAGATCTTTTATCTCTGCTTTGAATCATTGGGTGTAGACATTACTTTGGTGATCCTTTAATCATTTTAATCCAAAATGCCAGCAGCATACCTTTTTTTCTTTTTATCAAAAGGCTCGATTTTCTGAAATGAATTTTAAGATCCACGGATTCATCAACACCACGTTGGTAAAAACGGCTGAATTCTTGTTTATAACACAAATATGATGTTTATGTACCCAAAATGTTATAGAGCACATTAGGGAAATATGGGAAATGTATGTGTATATTGTATTGCTAGGCCCTAACTGAAATGTGCTGGGTGATCCATAGTCTCAGACTATTTGAATCCATGTCCCACCTCTACTCACTCTCTCTTTCCATGGTGTATTGAATCTTTGGGTTGGTTTTTCATCTGTATGATTTTGAGTGGTTAGAAGTCATTGCTATTCTCACTCATCCTCTTCCCCTCTAAAATGGATTTTACCTTTTTTAGGAGCAAACAAGTTTCTCCCTTCGAAGTTGCTCTTTTTAGGCTTGGTTCTTTGATTCTGACCCATTCTCTCTTTCAAGGGTCTAATGTTTGGTGTTTCCTTGCTGATTGCATCATCCGACATCTTTGACTTTTCTTACGAGTCTGTGCGTTATGAAGCCCATCAGAATAAATTCTTTAGATATGTAAGTTAACTAGTAACCACCCAGTGCTTGTTTTGATGAGCTTCTTCAATTGTTGGGATAATTTTATGTAAAGAACAAAAAATTATTTGCTCAATGTTGCACTGTTATGATTTTTTCGTGAGGTTACTTCGTTTTTATTCAGACTTAGGTAATAAGAAAATACGGAACAATCAGGCTTGTGTCGGACGTTATATCTTTTTTCACATAGTAATGTATCTTCTTGCAGGCAGAGACACTTTTTTTTCAAAGTAGCATTTATATTTTAGTCTCTTTGTGTTGTTATTAATTTCTTGAACGCTTTCAGGGAGAGAGCTCGCAAAAAGAAAGAGGAAGAAGAAAAGAGAATGGAAAGGGAAAGAGAGAAGGTATCACCAAGTTATGCTGATCGTCGTGCCCCTTTATGTGATTTTGACCTTGTGCAATTTTTTTGTGGCTTGTCACCAAGAATTCATAACACATGGAATGCAAATATAGGCATTCTCTATTGCAACAGTCATGCATTTGATTTGCTGATGTAGAAAAACAGCTACAAATAAGAATAATAAAGTTCTTCACAAGACTAATGAATTTGGGTAAGGAGGATTAAACAACTAAAAATTCAGAGATCTTTGTATTGATCTTGAAATAAAATTTCACAAAAAAATAATAACCATTGTAAAAGGTCATAAACAATGTCTAAGTCCACTGAGTCTAGTTTGCAAAATCCCACTTCTAATTAAGGCGACTACTTGTTCTATGTAATCTAAACATTCCTACAATAATCAAACTTCTAATTAAGTAAATTGGTTGTTTACTGAGTAGTACAAAAACAGAACATTCCCAAAGGTTTAAATCTCGGTTTCTGAAGGGATGTCACTCAAACTGAATACAAGTCAACTCAAGTATGACTTTGAGGAGTCCTATATGACAGCCTAGTCGTGCCTCCAAAGCATATGATTTGGCTGAGTTGAATCTGAGTGATTGAAACATTGCTGAATTTTTCAACGTTGATCGTTCCTCCTACCCCAATCTAAGCTTCTAATTAAAAGAACTTTCACGATCAATGCCTATAAGAAAAATTAAGAGAATCTGTTAGTGCTAAAGTATTCCCCATAGTTTCATGTTAAAAAAAAAAATTTTGAACATCACTGTCCTGTTATGACCTAGGTTGACTAGCAATCACTAGCCTAATCGATCTTTGCACACTGGTTGCGTTGACTGCTTTGTGACTCTGAGTGGGAGGAATTCATCCTTGAGTTTGCGATTTCCAACTAAAACTGCTTCATTTTCTCCACAGGGGCACCTGTTTTGCAGTCATGTGAGAAAATGTTCATCTTTGGAATCCACAATTAATATTGCTTCTAGAGCTAAAAAAAGATTTCACAGTTTCTCTTATTTTTGGAAATTCATCAAATTTCACACCCTTTGGAATATCAACTACATGAAGGTGGTGGGTATGTAAAAAAGGTTTGGAAAATGAGTGAATTTTCCCAAGATCGGCCCCAACACGTGGTGTTCCTGATTTTGGCTCCTCTTGAGTCTACATGTGCGCCAGTTCATCTACTTGACTTTGTATTTCTTGGATTTCATCACCCCCTGAGCGTCCCTAGATCTTGTAGTACCACAATCACAAACGAGATATACCCCTCTTGCCTTCATTACTAAATGCAGCTCAAGCTTTCCGGTGCAAAACTTTTCTACTACATAAATTGTCATAATCATCGTCATCATCACAACCTTATCCCACCTATTTGGAGTCGGCTTTGTGAGTCCTATTTGTCCACTCCAAGGATCAAAATCTCGTTTTTTCGATACGTATCGTCCAGCCCCAAAACCGATACGTATCGGTTCCGGACGATACTCTTCGATTTTTTCCCCAAAAAAAAAAAAAACATTAAAACCGATAATTTGAAATTATCGGACGATAATTTCAAATTATCGTCCGATACGAACGATACATTGAACGATACGGACGATACGAACGATACATTGAACGATAATTTGACTGTTTTTTCAGGGGGGCGATAAAAACCCATTGTATCGTATCGGTGAGGTCCAAAACCGATACGTATCGTCCGATACGTATCGGTATCGGACGATATTTTGATCCATGGTCCACTCGTTCCTGTTTAATGCTAAGCTCTCCATTACTCTGCAGTCCATGTTCTTTTCACTGCTTTCCTCGAGGTATGCACTTTCTCTGCCAAATAAATACGGGAGAAACAGCTGTCCGATGAAGTCTACCCAAATAAGTAGAAAGCATCAAGAGATCAATTATCAGTTGTTTAGCTTGAAGTCAATTATCAACTGTTTAGCTTGAAGTCAATTATCAACTGTTTAGCTGGAAGTTTAAACTCAAGTTTCTACTATAAAGAGCATTGCAATTTAATAGTCATGACTATCTAAAAAATCCGATACAATTATTGACCTTATGTGATGACCCGGATCCACATGCAAACGATGTTGTCCAGTTTTGGCTTAAGTCCCCACCCCAGTTTTGTTCTTGGCATAGGCGTTATGTATCACCGTGCTACCTAAAATGTGTCGTTACATGCAAGGGTCAAAATCTCGCTATTCGTCCGAGCTCCAAACCGATACGTATCGGAATAGTAACTTACCGGACGATACATTGAATGTATTGTCCGGGCCTTTCCATACAATTGGACGATACGGTACATTCATTGTACCGTATCGTCCTAGTCCAATACCGATATGTATCGGTATCGGACGATATTTTGATCCATGGTTACAAGTAAGGGCCAGTTGCACCTCATAGCCTAGGCTCAGGACAAGTCTCAGTCCGATGTTGGACTATCACACCTTAGTTGTTCAACTTTAGTTTATAAGATTTGTATATTGAATCAAAGGCAACTATATGATCTCAAAGTAATACCTAGGTAAAGTTTTCTTACTTAATTACGTATAAGTATTTTGCTTGGTTTTTAACTAATCTAAAACATGTCATTTCTAATATAAACTTTGAATTAATAGAAGTTTTTAAATCTAAGTAAAGTTCTAAAATAATTTTTGTTTTAAAATCTCTTAGTGCTAAAACATCCTTTAGCATCCCCTGTTGACTGGATAGGACAATATGTGAATTGCTATGATCGAGTTTCACTAATGTCGACTAATTTTGACCAGCTCCTACTAATCCCTAACCGACTGCGTTAAAATATTGTTTGTGATTTTGTGTCATATGTACGCTAGATTTTTTAAGGGATAATGGCTTCTGACATAAACACCAAAAAATGTTTAAATGATCTTATACCATTAAAATGCTACTTTTTATCTCACACCATTGAAGTGTGATTTATCACCGTGCTATGTGGCACACATCTATGATCAATATAAATTGCTCAGATGGCAAGTCATCGTTGGAACATGTCCCAACCAAAGGACCATGCTTATTAGTGGGATGTAAACCATCTGATTAGTCAACTTTAATATCAGCCATCAAAATTAAGACAACTGTTGGTATTAGAGTGCACATATCGGTTGGTTCGGATCTCTCACAAAGTGTATTTTTGGACCCATACCCTTCCAAATTGATGATATATCACTTTGACGGTACGGTTTTCCAAGATCATCAGCCAATAAATGGTGTAAGATCGTTTAAACACCATTTGATGTTTAATGACGGTCATGAGGGTCGGTCCCATTTTTTAATAATTTTACTCAGCTCTTGATATTCATTTACATGAATCATAAACTCTACTGGTTGTTATAAGCTAGTGTGATGCAGGATAAATGCTAAAATCCTAATTATGCGAATTTGAGATTAATTTCAGATTAAATTGAATAGCGGAAATATTCAAATTACCCAACGACATAAAATAATTTAATAAATTTAATTAAAACAATTAGGCTAACTCAATTTTAGCACTCACATGCATTAAGATTTTCCGATCTAGAAAAGGGCTCCAATAACGGAATTTGAGTTTCGTTCTAGTTTAGGGCACTAAGCGACAATTTCGGTATCGTCGCTTGATTCCTCTAAGATTTGATGAAATTAAAAGCCCGAAGGGTTAATTCAATCAAAGGGGAAGATCAAAATATATCAATTAATAAGGTGCGAACAAAATTCCAACAACTAATTAACTAGGGATTTTGGGTCGATTTTATCGAAGGAAATAAGGAAAATATTACCTGACAATAATTAAAAAGACAAAATAGAAAGATAGGGTTCCAAGGCTTCACTCCAAGGATTCCGAGTCTTCACACGAAGGATGTACGCCGACTTCGCACCAAGCATACGATAAACGAAGATTCACTCCTCGAGTTTTGAAAGATTCACTCTTTCGGGTTGAAATTCTTCACAAATTCTCTAAGGTTTATACAAAGTAATTCTTAATTTCATTAATCATCCATCCTTAATTGTATTTACAATGCCTTTATATAGGCTAAAAAAACCTTAACTAAACATAAAATTCGAAATAAGAAAGTCCTAAAACAATTAAAACTCTAAATGATAAATTTTTGCCTAAAATTTGTGTAGCCGCTAATTTGCGGACGACTTTTACGAACGTCCGTCATATGACCACGGATATTCGTCTTCGAAGATGTGCAAAAAAATAGAACGGTGTGTAAATCACGAATGCCCTTGATCACAGATGTCCTTGGTCACATACGTTAGTGTTACCTGGACATGTGCCACGGGTGCCAAGTGTCAAGGTGCCAATAGATGTTTGGCATGCCAATGTCTAAAAATTCCAATACAGCAGTATGGCCTTAAGAAAAATAAAATAAAAATATAGAACATATATAGAGAAAAATTGAAGGGAAATCTTAGAGAACCAATTTAGATATGTACTGAAAAGATTCATAGTATATGTCATAAAGCTAAACAAAATAATATTATAGTATAAAATCGTTGTTAATGACCCAAACCTTAATAAAAGTATATTACAGTATTAAAACGATGAGTGTTTTAATAGTAATATTTGGGTTTTCATTTATGCCTAGAAGTTTCGTGTTGTTTGAGAAGTGTCGGCACGGCGAAAATCCCAAAAGTAGAAGAGCCAAGGTAACACTGATAGACGTCCTTGGACACGGATGTCCTTGCCTTAATTTCCAGAACACCTTAATTTTGTTTCACTTTTTTGTCTTTTGCTTTTCTCTTGCAGATCTTCCTTTAAGTGACCAACTTGCTGTGTATGAAGCGCCTTGGGCCTCTGGCGCCTACGGTTCACATTAGATGACGCCTTTGAGCCGATGCCCCCATCATAGTGTAAATAAAATTTTGACCATGGAAATATTATAGTGACTTTCGAGAATTTAACTTGTGATCTTTGATTGGAATTTTGTGCGAAAAAGGATAACGTAGCTGTTGGAACATGTGGAAAAATTTCAAGTTAATCTAGTATTCTAGTTATCTTCTACAAATGCATTAATTCCATGCGGAATCAGTTCATATTTGTTTCGACCCTTGGACTTCAGTTGCTGTCTTGTATAGTGGGACGATCTTTACATAGATGAGGGCTGGTCTGGACCAACTCTGGGTGGGGTTTATTTTGACACAATTTTTTGTGGAAGATAAGGAGATAGGAGTTGATTTTTAGAAGAAGAGGTGCTATTGGGGATCGAGCACCGATGCCAGATGGTTTCTCTCTGCAGTTCTATTTTGGCCCCTTCTAGGAGTGACATCATGGAAGTATTCATGGAATTTCATGACTGGGCTTGCATTGAAAAAGTATTAAAATCCACATTCATTGGGTGGGAGAGTTAGGGGATCTATTGGGAAGTCTTTATACGATCATGGCCAAGGTTTTTGCAAATTGTCTATGTCGCCTCTTGAAGAAGATAATTTCCCCCTTGATGGTGCATTAGTGCATGACAGATTTGAATGCTGCAAATGATAGCCTATGCATTCATTGCTTGCATATACAAATCAAAGGAGTCGAGGGTGATCTGTAAAGTAGATATGAAGAAATCCCTATCATAGGGTTAACTAACAGCTCTTGGATTACATATTGGGTTGGACGGGATTTGGTGAGGTGGAGAAGTTGGATGAAAGCATGCTATTCTAGTCCTTGGTGGGTAAGCTAGAAGGTATTTTAAAAGCTCCAAAGGACTTTTCCATGGGGATCCACTATCCTCATTTCCATTTAATATTGTTGGTGACGTGTTGAGTAGGCTTATGGCACGTGCTTCCAAATTGGGGATGTTTAAGGGGTTTAAGGTGCTTAAATGTGTACCACTGGTATATCACATACAAATATGCGGACGTCACATTTTTTATTTGTGGTACATCTGTTGGGGAGCTGCGATATGTTAAAATAGTGTTAAGGTGTTAAGAAGCAGTCTTTGGTCAAAAGGTGAATATCCGTAACTCTACGATGCTAGGTGTGAGTAGAAAGGGGGCACTTTAAGGATGTTGGCTGATACCATTGGGTTGGTGTAGACACCCTTCTATCTACTTATCTTAGCCTGCCATTGTGCATTGGAAAGTCACACAAAACTCTTTGGGACCCAGTAGTGGAGAGGTTCAAAAGAAGTTTGCTTTATGGAAAGCGAGTATTCTCTTAATATGAGGCAAGTTCACACTAATTAAAGCGACCCTCTTAAACCTTCCTATATAATAATTGGCTATGATTCAGTGTCTCGCGAGTGTTTAAGAAAAGGTTTGAAAGGTTAGAAAGATAGTTTCTATGGTGTGAAGGGTCAACTGAACAAAATTCTGCCTTGTATTTTGGGATACAGTATGTTGTTCCAAACAAGAGGGCGGCCAAGGTATTAAAAGGCTAAAAATGATCAATAGTGACTTGTTAGTTAAGTGGTTATGGGGATTTAGGGAGGTAAGTAATAGTCTATACGTGAAGCTGCTACCTGATAACTATGCATATGTTACAGAAGACTGGGAAGTTCGTCAAAGTTGTTCTTTGATTAGGCCAAGTTGGTGGAGAAGCTTATTGTCTTTTGACCTGTCTATTCGATACAAGTTGGTTAGAGGCAAGTAATAGTCTATGCGTGAAGCTGCTACCTGATAAGTATGCGTATGTCCCAGAAGACTGGGCAGTTCGTCAAAGTTGTTCTTTGATTAGGCCAAGTTGGGGGAGAAGCTTATGGTCTTTTGACCTGTCTATTCGATACAAGTTGGTTAGAGGGGATAAAATAAAATTCTGGGAGATATCCATTTGCCAACCCCCCCCAACCCACACACAAACAAACAAATTTGCTACTCAAAAGAGGTGGTGGTGGCTGAAATTTAAAGAGGTTCATGGAATCTTAGCTTGCAGTGAAATTTAAAGGACTATGCATGTGTGCTGGTTGTTGAATTTCCTCACTTTCTTGAGGGGGCTTGTATTCATGAGGATGGTGATGATTGCCATGTTTGGTCAAGAGAACCAAAGGGTTTCCTTTCAGTTATTGAAAAGTCCTGGATTGAACTTCATTGGACGTGTATGTGGAAGTCAAAAGCTCCACTGAAAGTGCTATTTTCTGCTCAAGTGCGAGAAAATTAACTTAAAGTGAAGAGGTTTTAGTTACTATGGCTAATTGATGCACTATATGATGTAGGGAAAGAGGAAATGGGGGCTCACTTTTCCATACACTGCAGATTCCTTATCAGATTTGGATTACTGTTTTGAAGTTATTCGCATAAGTTGGTGTCTTTTGCAGCAGCCTTCTTGCTCAGTGGGGTCTTTCAATAGCACGAGTAATGACCTATGGCGTCTAATCCCCTTAACGGTGAGATGGGAAGGAATGATAGAATTTTCAATGGTACATATAGCATTGGCAACTATGAGGTGGTAGTAAGGGAACACATGGCTAAACGGTCAATGGTTGACTGGTTCTGTGCATAGTTTTGGCAAGTGTGATTCGGACCTGGTGCTGCTCTGTTACTGGATGATTCTCACTTTTTTGTTGGTGCTGTTTTGGCTGTGATTGGTTATATGAATGGCCAATCTTGTCGCAGTGTTTGTATCTTGCTTACACCTTTACTCCTTGCATGTTTAGTTTACTATTATTTAATGTACTCTCTCTATTACCAATCAAAATAATAGGATAACCTCGTCTAATCCTTTCTTCTGAAGTTATAGCCTGCAGAATATGCTGTTGTTTCTTTTATTTTAAGGCTCCAACTGATTTAAAGTTGAATGGAACTGGAGGTACATGCCAATCATTGTTGTCATATGCGATCGCATATGCCAACCCAACTCATCCTGTTGCATATGCGACAGAGACAGTATGCCATTGCAGACATGTGTATGCGATGGCATACACCTCCAACGGTCATATTTAATGACCGTCAGAGCTTTTTTATATATTTGTTTTGCTTTTTAGGCCTCCCCAAAGCCTATAAATGGGGGGTTTCTCTTCCTAATCCATACCACCATCCAAGGTAGGAGGTGGAGGTGGAGGTGGAGGTGGAGGTGAAGATGTACCATTGTGGGTTAGAAACCACTGTGTAGAATTTTTGGCCGGTACACAATACCATTAGGAAGTAGGAACAAATGTTTAGGTACTTTTACTTGAATAATGTTTTTCCTCTTTACTCTTTTCCTTCTTTTTTGTATGTTCCTATGTTCATTTTTGTACTTATATTATATACTTTTATTTCTCATTCTAGATACTGCAAAATTAATAGAGCACAAAATTAACACAAACATATTACTTTTCAATATGGGGAACTTTGGGGATTTTTTGGAATTTTTTTGAAAAATAAAAATAAAAATAAAGTTATGTGCCATGGCACAATCACATATGCCATTTAACTACATTGATGCCGATGATAATCAAATATCACGCAAAAGTTCTTTAGAAGGTTAGAGACCTCAAGCTACATGATATAGGAAAATCTGATTGGGCTGAATTAGTGTGTGTTTTTGTTGGACGGAGCAGCTCCATTTTCCAATGAAAATTGGGTTTGGCCTATTAATGTGACCTTTTGACTTCTGTCTGGATCAGAAGGTAGTGCAAGGCTCATTTTGAACCATAAAATGAGCTTGGTCAAATGAGAGTAACTTGTTTGGTGGATTCAAACAGAAAAAACAGTTCTTTTTCCATTAGTGTTAGGAGGCATATAGAGATAGGGTTCCACTCATATCTAAAGAATAAGTCAAGGATATATAATGGTCATAACATATAGGAGGCAGGATTGGAACTTCCAGTGAATAAGTGTAGCCACAAAAACGCAGTGGAGAAAATGTAAATGACCTAAAGATTTCAACAGTACTCAGTGCTCAGCTGTGACTGATGAAGGTAATACTTGATTGTCTATGTCTAACTAGGCCAATATGGTAATCGCAAGAAGATTTGGATGGAATAAATTAATAGATAGAGCCATAATAGAACTAGTATGAGGAAATATTGTACCCATTTCCCAGGAGATGTGGAGTAAAATATTTTAGGAAAATTGAACTGCTGAATACACAAAGATGGGTTTGGTCGGAGCAGGCCCATTTTCCAATGAAAATTGGGTTTGGTCTATTAGTGTGACCTTTTGACTTTTGTCTGGATCAGAAGGTAGTGCAAGGCTCATTTTGAAGCATAAAATGAGCTTGGTTAAATGAGAGTAACTTGTTTGGTGGATTCAAACAGAAAAAAGAGTTCTTTTTCCATTAGTGTTAAGAGGCATATAGAGATAGGGTTCCACTCATATCTAAAGAATAAGTCAAGGATATATAATGGTCATAACATATGGGAGGCAGGATTGGAACTTCCAGTGAATTAGTGTAGCCACAGAAATGCAGTGGAGAAAATGTAAATGACCTAAATATTTCAACAGTACTCAATGCTCAGCTGTGACTGATGAAGGTAATACTTGATTGTCTAAGTCTAACTAGGCCATACGGTAATCGAGAAGATTTGGAAGGAATATATTAATAGATAGAGCCATAATAGAACTAGAATGAGGAAAAATTGTACCCATTTTCCAGGAGCTGTGTAGTAAAATATTTTAGGAAAATTGAACCGCTGAATACACAAAGATGGATATAGGAAAAACTAAAAAAATAAATCTGGGTTTGACTTCAGATAATATTATGTTATTCAAATGGAAAGAATTTCAAACTTCAATGTCAAGAGATCCAAACCTCTGAAAGTGGGTGGATCCGAATTGCTTCCTTTAACAGTTGCTTTTGATTCATATCCAATTGGTTTTATTTGTGTAAATTTGACTGCTTGATAGAATTGGATGGTTTCTTACTTTTTCACACTTATGTTTCTGAACTATTTCTGATTGGGGAATGAGGGATGCAAATTTGGTTCCCATAGATTGCTTTTCTGTTCAGAGACTTTCTCAAAACTTGGTACAATTAAACTATAATTTTATGGTGGTTCATTGGGGAATCTGTGAGAGGGTACAGGTGGGATGGTGCACAATTACCTTGGGGGGTAGTCAAAGCATGCCTAGATTTATGAGGATCAAAGAATCCAATGCAGTCGAAAGAGATGATTCAAGCATCTTTAGTTGACTGAGAAACAGGGGGGATTTTGGTCAATTGGTTCGAGAGAGGTTTAGATTTATCATTTATATAGTAACTGGGAAACTTCATTGCACCATGTTCTTAGAAATGCATACTTCTCCTTGGTGGTGTTTCTGTTAAATTTCTGTTGTAAGATATACTCATCTTGTTAGTGACAATTTTCAAGCTAAAACATATTTGGGATTAGTTTTAAGTATTTGCTTCACTTTTCCAGTTTTCCTGTATTATCAATGGCTCATTTGTTATATTTATTGTAGGAGAGAATACGTGTAGGGAAGGAGCTCCTGGAAGCAAAGAGAATTGAGGAAGACAATGAAAGAAAACGGTTTGTCTTATTCTAGTAGCTGTTGTACATGATTGTGTTGACTTTAAGATATCACCATTACCTGGCATCAGATTTATTGTTTGTTCTAGGTGGTTTAATTGACATATTTATCCCTTTTTTTGAAAATGCATTTATTTCATTTGCAGTATATTGGCCTTGCGGAAAGCAGAGAAAGAGGAAGAGAAAAGGGCAAGGGAAAAAATCCGTCAGCGATTAGAGGAAGACAAGGTTTTCCTTGAATCCATGCACTACATTTTTTGTTTTTTTATTGAGTAACAATTGATTAATGTTAATGTCGAAATCATTGAGTAACGTGTTATATTAAGCTTAAGAATTTTTCAGTTGACAATTTTTAAGAACTCACATTTAAATTAAGATGGATAAGACATGCCTGACCGCAATGGAATTCATGCGGGTCACAATACGGAATTCTTTGTTCTCGTGCAGAGGTAGGATTTTGGATCGTGACACAAGGTCATTGAGATCCTATCATGCAGTCGCCATGACTTCCCATTGGTCTTGGACGCTGCTCATCAGGACCTATCCATTTGCCATCTTACTTCCAGCCCATTCCACAATAGTATCCTCTGCAAGTTTCATCACAATCACATTCGCTCTCTTTGCTCCCCGTATTCGATATTTCATTCAAGCCATATGGCCCATATCACCGCTAAATGAGCAACCTCGTAAATTTTTTAGCAAAACTTTGCAGTTCAATTCCCTACCACGGTCATAACTCCTCCACAGGACCTGGTGAAGCACCAAATAATTCCGAATGATGCCGGCAGCTGGCTCCAAATCTCTCTATCAAAACTAAAGTGCAGAAATAAACCATTGACATTCTCCTCACTCCTACCACACATAACGCACTTGTTTCTCAACTGCATTCCCCTTTTAATCAACTTTTTGATCATCAGAATTCTTTCCAAGTGACTGTTCATTCGAAAAACAGAATCCTGAGGGGAGCCGAACCCACTCCAGGCCTGATTTATGATAGGTCTTTGATGTAAGAATGAGTATAAAGATTTTATAGAGAACTCTTCTTTCTATCCAACATCCATGGCTACTTGTCTATCCTACTTCGTTTCGGCATAAAGCCATTTAACTCCACTAGCAACTCAGCTAGATCCCGAATCTCATTATGCTTAGGCTCTGGCTGATAGATTTAAGTAGCTGTATAGGCTGGCTGTGATTCAGAATGAGCTTGTTATGGCTGGGCCAAAATTTGATTTTGCTTCATTCGAAGCTTATGCACTTCTCAACCCTTCCTCTAACTGAGCAGATACCCCTTCACCAAGCCGACCCCCTCCGATTTCTGCACTGATTAATCTGCCATCCATCCTCACTGCCCCCATATTTAGCCCTTATAGCCTGCACCCATAAAGCTTACCCATCCACCCCAATATGCAATAGCCACTTCAATAAAAGTGGTTTCATCTCCTTCAGGCTCCTAATGCCAATATCCCCATCTTGCTTAGGATTTTGGTGCACATCCTAGTTTATAAGATGAAAATTCCTGTAGTGTTTCCTTCCCTCCAATAAGATATTATGTTGAATCTAGTCCAACCTTGCAATAATTTCTGCCAGACACTTGAACATCGACATAGAGACCCAAAAGGTTAGACAAAGTAGCTTTGATGAGGGAAAATAGCCAGAGGGCAAGGTTGTATTAAGTGCAGATTTGGTTTAAGTTGCTAGAGGGAAAACACACAAATGCGTGTACGTGATAAATTGTGGTATCCATTTCAAAACCAATTGGCAATGAGTGGAGGGACCCAGGATTTTATAAGAGGAGAGACAAGGCTATGAATACCTGATGTGGGACTAAACTTCAACACGCTCCCGCACGTGTTGGCCTGATTGAGCATACCATGATAAGTTTTGGTATCCATCTCAAAACCAATTGGCTACGAGTGGAGGGGCCCGGGATCTTATTAGAGGAGAGACAAGGCTATGAATACATGATGTGGAACTAAACTTCAACAGTAAGTGGGTCTAATTTTTAAACTTGATGCTCAGTTGAGAGGACGAAGAGGCACTGCAACCAATTGTTTTCCTCTTATTAAGGTGTTGGAAGATACAATGAGTGAGAAAAAGGTCACAATACAATTTAAAGGTTTTATCAGAGTACTCCCTGATAACAAGTTTGTAGGAAGATTGGACAAGAACCGTTTGAGTCTTCTTGTCTAGTACGTTTAATGGTGAAGTTATTGGTTCTTAATGGAGTAGAACAACTGAAAATTAGCTGGATGACCAAAAATATCCCAATAGTTCTCTTTTGACATCTAATGGTTGGTGCATTTGATCTCTCTCAACCATGACTGTGACCTCCTCCTTGATTCTTGGAGTCGGATGCAATTGTGGATCTCTGGAGAGATGATGTAAGCAATGGTATGGCTAGGTGTCTACATGCCTCTGTCCAGAGGGGAGAGTATACACAAAATTCTGAGGAGGAATACATTCATGGCCAAAAATTTGTACTATGCTTATACTCGAGATTCGAGCCAGTCAACAGTTCAATTATTCTACTTTCTTCCATTTGATCTCAATGCTTATGAGCGGACATAACCTTATGGTGTGCCATCTCTTGGTACAATTGTATATTCAAGCAATATTATTTTTTTCTTTTTTGATCGGCCAAAAATGCAATTTAATTAGAAGAAAAATTACATCTGGATCTTGCTAAGCAAGTAAAGCGAAAAAAATAAATAAAACGAAAACAAAAGGTTTTACTAATCAAAGAAGTTTGACCCTGCCATCACCTTAACGATCTGCAGAACAAAGAACACAGACCAAGCTAATCTCCCTCATAAGAGAAGACTTTAGAAACAAAGGGCCTGTCACAATGGACCAACTAGTGCAATTCTTCGATAAACTTTCCAAGAGCAAACCAGGTCGCGGATAGAATCCCAAAGCGTTGGGCTAGTTCTAGAATTCTCGTGGAAAACCTGGAAATTTTGTGTATACTCCCCTCTGTCCAGAGTGGGAGTATACACAAAATTCTGAGGAGGAATACAGTCATGGCCAAAAATTTGTACTATACTTACACTCGAGATGTGAACCTGTCAACAGTTCAATTATTCTACTTTCTTCCATTTGATCTCAATGCTTATGAGTGGACATAACCTTATGGTGTGCCACCCCTTGGTACAATTGTATATTCAAGCAATATTATTTTTTCTTTTTTGATCGGCCAAAAATGCAATTTAATTAGAAGAAAAATTACAGCGGGATCTTGCTAAGCAAGTACTCAAGAGAAAAAAATAAATAAAACGAAAACAAAAGGTTTTACTAATCAAAGAAGTTCGACCCTGCCATCACCTTAACGATCTGCAGAACAAAGAACACAGACCAAGCTAATCTCCCACATAAGAGAAGATTTTAGAAACAAAGGGCCTGTCACAATGGACCAACTAGTGCAATTCTTCGATAAACTTTCCAAAAGAAAACCAGATCACGGATAGAATCCAAAAGCGTTGGGCTAGTTCTAGAAGTCTCGTAGGAAACCTGGAATTTCTCGAGCCAAATGTCCATAAAATAGCTAGAGGATGGAGGTTGAGGAGGCATCTGCCCTGTTATCTTATCCGTAATACAGAGAATCCACAAGGACACCCTTGCACTTATAAGGGAGGCAATCGGCCAGATTAAAAAAATGCCCGAAGGACTAGATGTGACTTGCGCCGGGAAGGTGCAGGAGGAGGTAATCCATGGATTCCACATGGTTGAGGCTCATGGTGCATCTGTTGGGGATAGCCATTCTGTGGCGCCCCATATTGTCAACAGTGAGAATTTTCCCCTAGGCAACGCACCAACTAAATATACTCATCTTCAGAGGATCCTGATCCAGTGTTGAGAGACAAGCAGCCCTCTGGTAATGCACTCATATAGAGATTTGATGGAGAAGGTTCATTTGCTGGTTAGGTGCCCAGATCTGAGGTCATATCTGTTGGTGTGAAGTGAGCTATTCAGAAGAGCCAGGAGCTCGACAAGCATATCAATTTCCTGGCCCTAGAGCGTTCTCTTGAAGTTAAAAGCCTGAGAACATGAATTGCCAGTATGGCTATGACATTGGGAGACCGTGACGAATTTGTCACTGGAAAGCAAGTACAACTTAACATGGTACAAGTGGTTGGCTGGTAATCCAAGCATTATGCCAGATTCCCTTGACCAAGCTTTAAGAAAACTCCCCGGTTGAACAAGGAGATGTTGTTAGTCACATTCTTCAACCAGTGCGAAGCCCGGTTACGAATCTATTAATGTTCCAGCCTTGGTTCTAGATTTTGTATTTATTGGAGACGACCGTTTTCCAAAGGGCCCCTCCATGTTAATCAAAAAGCTGCAGCCACTTCCATGGTAGAGACTGGTTCATAGGGCCAATACTCCAAGCTTTTTGGGAAAGCATGCAACATCCCTGTTGACCAGATGGATCTTCTTAGTTTCAGAATCGCCGCTCCTGAGAAGGTTATGCATGAGTCTGCAGGCAGTTGATAACACAAGCTGGGCATTCAAAAGAGGACGAAGTAGACAGGCAGATTCGAAAGAGCCGATTTAATAAGTTTGACATGGCCATATTATCATTTCAGAATACAGTTCATTCACCATATTCCATATTTCTCTTCTAGTCTACAAAAAATAAAAGCTCATTACTCTGTCCCTGCGTCCATTGAATTAAAAAGCCATTGCTATGCGAGAAGATTATAGTTTTCCATTCACCATATTGAGGATCATCTATTCTTTGTTTTTCATATTTATCACAAATATATCTCATCCTCATTTCCCCTCCTATGGACAATCAAACTAACAAACCACTGAAGGAAGATATTTTCAATCGATTTAACTCTTACACTTTTAATGTTAGGTTCTTTAACTGACTCAAAACCCTTCCTCTTTCCGTAGTATTGCTTTAAATGTTTCGGACATCATCTTATATTCTGTAACAATTTGTGCTCGAAGGATCTCACTCAAATGTATGGCCTATTTGGTGAGAATGCTCTAGGGATAGAGGTAAATCTGATGCGGGACAGGAACCCTAAAATGCGGAATATGATTTTAATGCAGATTTTGCCGAAATTAATTAAATTAACCCAAGTTTAATCGCAAAATTATCTTTGATACCTTTAGGGTTTGTAGAATTTTGATGGGTAGATCACACGAGATCCAGATAGGGTCCAGTCCGATGCGCAAGTACGTTTAGAGTTGAGGCGAGATCAGCCTAGAGATAGTGCTCTAGCTTTTCCAGGATTAGGCGCTCGTCTTCGGTTCGATGTAGATTCATGGATTTCAAATTGGATTGTAAAAGGGAATTAGGGTGTGTAAAGACTTGTGGTCTTAGATCGGTTTATGGTTTTGGAAAGGGTGTTGGCTTTTGTGGTTTAGGGCTTCAAAAGGATTTAGGGTTTTGGGGATCACAAGGAAGAAATTAGGCTATGGTTTAGAGAAGCACGCAGAGATTTAGAGATAGCAAGTATAAGCAAACCACGCAAATCAATGACAAAGATAAAGGAAATATATGGGAATCACTCCCTTGGTCTCACACCAAACCCATCGCGGGGAAGAAGACTCTCTTCACAAAGCAAAAGCTCTAATTCAATAATCAATCAATTAATTAAAAGTGTTTACAAGTCTCTATATATAGGCCACCAATAATTAATTCGAAATAGAAAAGAGTCCTAATAGAAATAAAACTAAAAAGGACAGTTTCCCATAAAATTAAAGGAATCGTCTGTCGAGGATGTCTTGCCAGACAAATATGTCATGAGTCGCCACAGTATAGTCATGCATACCGTTTCTTGTGTCCCTTTCTCTTCTTTCTCCTCTGGGTTTCCTCTACGCTTCTTCTGACACCTGTAAAACTGATATGGTCCGAATCCAATGTCCATGTATGTGGCGTCCCCGTCAATTCCCCTGAACCAAAAAGGTTTCATCACTGATGAAACACGCTCGTGGTAGATGTCTATCAGGTCGGGGTTTAAGCGACGAACTTCATTCTCGTGGATCCAAGTGTTTTCGAACTCCGGTTTGTCGACCCATTTAACCAAGCTCTTCTGGAATCCCCCGTCATGTGTAGAGACGGCATGATCATTGAGTATATCCTCTATCTCATTTGATCTCTGTCTGCTTGGGGAAGGGAGAGGTATAGGCTGCAAGGTTGGGTTGGGGCTGGGACTAGGAGGTGGCTAGAGTGGATTTTTAGGAGGTGGGGTGAAACCCAAGTAAGGAACCAAGTCCTCCACATTGAACGTTGCACTAACTCCCGTACCTGGAGGAAGTTCAAGCACGTATGCATTAGGACCACTCTTAGTCAAAATTCTAAAAGATCCAGTGCCTTGGGATTGAAGCTTCTTTGCGGATCTCGATGGGAACCGCTTAGGCTTAACCCGAACCATCACATAATCACCCACGTGAAATTCTTTAAAACGCCTGTGAGCATCTGCAGATAATTTATATTGACTGTTGCTTGAGTTAATTTTTTGTTTAATTTCGGCATGCAAGCTATGAATATGTTGTGCAAATGCATCGGCAAACTCTGACACTCTATGGGATGCAGACATGGGGATCAAATCTAATGAGGTTCTAGGCCTATGATCATGTACTACCTCGAAAGGACTCATGCCTATGGACCTATTGACAGAATTATTATAGGCAAACTCAGTTGTGGGTAAAATGGTATCCCAGGTCCTAACATAATCACTGACAAGACTACGAAGGAGATTCCCAAGACTCCTATTAGTGCTTTCAGTTTGGCCATCCATTTGAGGGTGGTAAGCTGTTGAGAATTAGAGCAATGTGCCCATCATGTGCCAAAGGGTTTTCCAAAAATAACTAGTGAATTTAACATTCCTATCAGATACAATGGTTTTGAGAAACCCATGAAGACGCACTACCTCCGCGAAAAATAATTTAGCAATATGAGATGCATCAGAGGTTTTGGAACAAGGAATGAAGTGGGCCATCTTAGAAAATCGGTCCACTATGATATAGATGGAGTCGTGCTTCCTAGGGGTCTTAGGAAGTCCAAGCACGAAATCCATTAAGAGGTCTTGCCATGGTGCGTGTGGCACGGGTAACGGGGTGTACAAGCCGGTATTTTGTTTAGTCTGTTTTGACACTTGGCAAGTATGACATTGCTTAACGACCTGGGCAACATCTCTCATTAGGCTAGGCCAAAAGAACCTATCCTCTACGAGCGCAACAGTTTTATTACGCCCGAAATGTTAGGTCATCCCTCCCGCATGTAATCCTCAAATGAGAAAGTCACGCAATGAAGTGCGAGGGATGCAAAGGCGATTGCCTTTAAACAAGTACTCATCCTGGATGGTATATACAGAGTGTGTGCTGGTCGGGTTACTAAGGAGAGCAGTGTACTCAACCCCAAAATCTGGGCACTCTGGGTACTCATCTTTTAACTTTTCGAACATGACGACCTCGGTGCTCATTGTGTGCAAAGTCACCACTCGCCGACTAAGTGCATCAGCGGTCTTATTTTCAGCACCGGCCTTATGCTTTAACACGGATGTGAACCCTTGAAGGTACTCAACCCACTTCGCTTACATTGGGTTTAACTTCTTTTGTGAAGCAAGAAAGCGTAAGGCTTCATGGTCAGAAAAAAGCACAAATTCCTGCGGTCGAAGGTAATGTTTCCAATACCAAAGAGATCGAACGACCGCATAGAATTCTTTGTCATAGGTGGAGTATTTTTGCTTCGCCTCGTTAAGTTATTCACTAAAATAGGCCACAGGGGGCCCTTTTGGCTAAGCACTCCTCCTATGCCTACACCCGATGCGTCGCATGCGACTTCAAAGACTTTTGAAAAGTTCGACAATCGCATGACGGGTGCACTACTCATTCGTTGTTTGATCGATCTCAGCAAAGGCTTTTGTCGCCGCTTTGCCCCATTTAAAATCCCCTTTTTTCATGCAATCTGTAATTGGGGCCATAATGGTGCTAAAGCTTTTGATGAAGCGGCGATAGAAAGTAGCCAAGCCATGGAAGCTGCGGACATCGTGTATGTTCTTAGGCTCGGGCCACTCCACAATGGCTATAACCTTTTCGGGGTCTACGACCATTCCATCGGCCGAGATAATAAATCCCAAGAAAATAACAAAACGTTGCATGAAGGTGCATTTCTTGAGATTTGCAAACAACCTCTCGCCCTTGAGGGTTTTACAAACCAGCCTAAGGTGGGTCAAGTGTTGTTCCTTGTCATGACTGTAAATCAGGATGTCATCGAAATAAACAATAAGGAATTTGCCTAGAAACGGCCTCAACACTTGGGTCATGAGTCGCATGAAAGTACTTGGGGCCTTAGAAAGCCCAAATGGCATGACCATCCACTCATAAAGATCATCTTTAGTCTTAAAGGCGGTTTTTCACTCATCACCGAAGTAGATGCGGACTTGATGGTAGCCACTCTTAAGGTCTATCTTTCAAAAGATAGTGGCACCAACCATCATATCGAGCATATCATCGAGCCTTGGTATGGGAAACCGATACTTAACCGTAATCTTATTGATTGCACGACTATCCACACACATGCGCCACGTACCATCTTTCTTAGGAGTGAGTATGACAGGTACGACATACGGGCTCATATTCTCTTGGATGAACCCCTTCTGAAAGAGCTCATTGACTTGCCGAGTTAACTCGGTGTGCTCAACCAGACTCAACCTATAGTGGGGCAGGTTCGGTATGGTAGATCCGGGAACCAAGTCTATGGCGTGTTGGATATCTACACAGACGAGGGCGTTCGTTTGGTAAGTCTTCAGGGAAGACATCTGTAAACTCTTTTAAAATTGGCTCAACCTCCTTGGGACACGCACTCTCTGATTCGGGTGCACTCTCAACAGTGACAACTATGTACACCACACTCTCATCTAACGATGCTTTCTCAAACTCAGAAGGACTCACAATATTAATGGTTTTAGAAGATTCACCCTTCTTGACAGTGTTGGTCGAGGGTGTTTTGGGAGGCAAAGGGTGTAAAGTGATCTTTTTGCCCTTATATGAATGTGCTTGTTTGATCGACCAGAAAGAGTAACGTCCATGTCATAGAGCCACGGCCTTCCCAAAATGATATGACCCACATCTATCGGCACCACATCACACCATAAGGTGTCCGAATAAGAACCTAACTGAATCGGTACACGACACCTTTTTGACACGGGAATGGATGAAGAATTGACCCATGTGACTTTATAAGGTCTCGGGTGGGCTTCGAGTGTAAACCCTAAGCGGCGTATGACATGAGTTGATATAACATTAGTGCAACTACCGCTATCCACGATGACCCTACAATTCTTTTCACCAAATCTGACGTAGGTGTGGAAGATATTCTCCCTTTGCCAGTCATCCTTTTCATCCCGTTGAGGCTGTGCAAGGGCACACCTCACAACTAAAGCATGACCAATAGCATCCCCCTCCTCATCACTGGGTGTGCTAACCGGTTCAAATACTTCTTTAACCACTACCTCATCATCCTCCTTTCCCTCAATGAAGAGAGTCCTTTGGGGTTCTTTCGTAGGGTATTAGACGATAAAGTGTCCCATTCCATGACATTTATAGCACTTTACTTGAGAATTAACCCTTAAGGATTCTCCGGCTACACCTTTTATCCTTTCAAACCTCGAATTGGTAGGGGCGGGTTGTGTAGGCTTGGGAGGAGTAAATCATCCCTCATCGGATCGTTGACCGCTATATTGTGACTCGGTCCTCTTCACCACCGTAGTTTTCAAGTACCGTTCAAGATCTTGCACAACGGCATAACATCTTTCAAGAGTTTCTACGGGGTGAGAAATCAACTTTTTTTGCAAATCAAGTCGCAATTCGGTGCGGAATCTAAAGAGAGTGATTTCAGGATCTTCCGATACTTTTGCCCTCATTATGAACTCTTCAAAGTTTGCAATGTAATTGGTAACGGGCATACCACCTTGGCGTAAATTTTGCCACTGGTTGAGGAGGCATTAGTAGTATGATAAAGGAACATACTTTTCTGTAAGTCGTTTCTTCATGTCTTCCCAACGGGTAATGGGAGGATAACCCGCATTTACCCTGATGCGCTCAACATTGAGCCAGAAAAGCCGAGCTTGACCAACCAACTTCATTTTAGCGAGTCTAACGCAAAGGTTGTCATTCATGGTATACCAATCAAAGTGTTGGTCCATGTCAAAAGGCCAATCGAGGAAGACGGTAGGGTTCATTCTTCCATCGAAAGTCGAAATCTCAACTCGGACATTCTTAAGGAGTTGAACTTCAGGGTCATCTCTACGATGATCCCTACGGTTCCAATTGTCTTGGCGACCATTACGTTCAAAGTGAGGACACTCACGCTCTTGGTGTTGATTTTCCAGCCCACCCATCGCTTCCAGTTGGTTGATTCGATCACGTAATCGATCATTACCAACTCCTAGGGATGTTTGGGCTTGCTTTATGGTATTCAGATGTGCATTAATCATACCCAATTCTTCTCGCATAGCTTTAAGAGTATTAAGAACCTCATCTGAAGCCATGATGATCACAAGGTCTATTAGCATTCTAATATGGAATGCAATATAGACTCACAAAATAAAACAATGCAATAACATAAATATGACAAGCAAGGATGCCCTAACCTAGAAAACCTAGGGCTCTGATACCAAAATTGACGCGAGACGAGAACCCTAAAATGCAGAATATGATTTTAATGCAGATTTTGCCGAAATTAATTAAATTAATCCAAGTTTAATCGCAAACTTATCTTTGATACCTTTAGTGTTTGCAGAATTTTAACACGAGATCCAGATAGGGTCCAGTCTGATGCGCAAGTACGTTTAGAGTTGAGGCGAGATCGGCCTAGAGATAGTACTCTAACTTTTCCAGGATTAGGCGCTTGTCTTTGGTCCATTGTAGATTCACGGATTCCAAATTGGATTGTAAAAGGGAATTAGGGTGTATAAAGACTTGTGGTCTTAGATCGGTTTATGGTTTTGGAAAGGGTGTTGGCTTTTGTGGTTTAGGGCTTCAAAAGGATTTAGGGTTTTGGGGATCACAAGGAAGAAATTAGGCTATGGTTTAAAGAAGCACGCAGAGATTTAGAGATAGCAAGTATAAGCAAACCACGCAAATCAATGATAAAGATAAAGAAAATATATGGAAATCACTCCCTTGGTCTCACACCAAACCCATCGCGGGGAAGAAGACTCTCTTTATAAAACAAAAGCTCTAATTCAATAATCAATCAACTAATTAAAAGTGTTTACAAGACTATATATAGGCCACCAATAATTAATTCGAAATAGAAAAGAGTCCTAATAAAAATAAAACTAAAAAGGGCAGTTTTCCATAAAATTAAAATTTCCATCGGCGGAAATAAATGGGTATTATTCTTTGTGTCACAAATACGCGCTGGGTGCTACTGTCATATGCTATGTTCTTTGTGTCCTTTTCTCCTCTTTCTACTTCAGTCTTCCTCTACGCTTCTTCTGACGCCGATAAAATTGATGTGGTCTGAATCCAATGTCCATGTATGTGGCGCCCCCGTCAAAATCGCTGGGTCAAGCCTCAGAAGAGGGAACCATAACAATATTTTATTCCCGGAAGGTAGATTTCAAATTATGAAAAATGTTTGGATCAATGATGGAAAAGTGGAATGTTGAGTTATGGGGGTAGGTTAATCCTTATAAAATCTACACTATCCTCTTTCCTGTTGTTTCTTATGTCTATGTTCAAAGCTCCGGTGGCGGTGATCCATAGAATGGAGAAAATTATAAGGGATATCCTATGGGAGTGGGGTAAAGAAGAGAAATTTCTTCTTATAAATTGGGATACTTGTTGTCTTGATGAGAAGGATGGGGGTTTGGGTATTCGAAAGTTGGGGGAGACTAAGGCTGCGTTTGGGATAGCTCTTTTGGGGCAAAGAGCAGCTCTTTCACTTTTTGGCTCCAGCAGAGAACTACTTTGACATTTGGTAACACAGCTCCTCGCCTCATTTTCTCTGGTAGGGAGCTGTTTTAAGTGATAAAACTGCTCTATGCCTTATCTACTTTGACAGAGAGCAGGCAAAGAGCTGCTTCTGCTCTTATAAGAGCTAACCCAAACACAGCCTAATAAAGCTCTCTTGGGAAAATGGCTTTGGAGGCTTGGAGATCATATAGAGGAGCAACATTTATGGTGGCAAGTTGTCAAAGCTAAATATGGTGACTCTATGGAGCGGCACAACAGTAATAGATCAAGTGTTAGAGGATCTGGGTGGTGGAAAAGTATCTCTTCAGTTTACTAACAGTTCTCGAAAGCAGTTAATTTAGTTGGGGAAGTGGGGATTCGATTAGATTCTGGGATGACTGGTGGTGTGGTGAAATGAGGTTAAAGGACAGGTATCCCGAGATTTACAATATCGCTTATAATCAATCTGCTTTTGTGGTTGACATGTATCAGATGGTGAATGATGAGGTAGTGTGGAATGTGAACTTGCACAGAAACTTGGAGGAGGAAGAGTGGCCTATGGTGTCTTTATTGCAGCTGCTTCACGGGGTTAGGAGGAATTCAGTTAACAGGGATCTTCGATTATGGAGTCCCAATAGTAAAGGTAGATTCTTGGTGAAATAGTTGTATGAGCTGCTAACAGAAGCTGAGAAGCAGAGACCTAGCTGGTATAGAATATGGAAAATCCGGGTTCCGTCTAAGATTAAGTTGTTTGGGTGGAGTGTGGGGTGGGGAAAATCCTCATGGCTGATCAATTAAATCGCAGAGGAATGAATGTTAGAAACGGATGTGTCATGTGCCTTCAGAGCGAAGAATCTGTCAATCATCTTTTGATACATTGTTGGGTGGCTAGAGAGATTTGGTCCTATATTTTGCAAATGTTTGAAATGAAGTGGGTGTTTCTGAAAGATTGTGGGGAGCTGCTGGCGGCTTGGGAGGGTGTTGATTTGAATGGAGAAGAGGGGCATCTATGGAGTATTTTACTGTTAGCAGTGATGTGGGCAATATGGAATGAGAGAAATCAAAGAGTGTTTTATAAAAGAAATCCTAGAGCACTTATTTTTAGAAATGTGAGAGAGTTGATGTTGAATTGGATCCGATTAAAGATGGTTTGCATGAGGATGGGGAGGGATAATGTAGATATTTGGGAGAGCCTGCACCACTAGCCTTTTATTACCTCTCGCAGGGTGAATCTATTTTGGGATGGTTCTCTTATCTTGTCTCTAGATTTCTTTGTTAGGGTGTTTTGTATAGAGTTGGTATAGGTGGGTGTTTGTCTTTTAGGGTGGGTTTATTTATTTATTTATTTTTGATCGGTTAAAAAGCATATGTTAAAAATAAAGGAAAAAACCAAAAACAACAAGGTAGCATGCCGCTACCAAAAAGAAGCCCTAAAATAAGGGATCAAAAGAAAAGACAAAACAGAGGAAAAGAACTCCCCAAAGGACAAAACCCCAGGAGCCAGATAGCCACCGAAACAGCACCACAGCACAAAAGGAGGCTAAGGAGGTTGAGGGGGCAGGGGAGGCTGATAAGGCAAGGGAGGCTGGGGTGGGGGGCAATGGAGGATGGGGAGGCCGAGGAGGGGCTGGAAGTCAGACAAGGGGGGATGGTAGAGATCCCAAAGAGACAGCATCTGCAAAACTCTTTCATCATCTGACTGCTGGCAGCCCAGTCTGGCCCACTGAAGAAGAAAGTCCCTAACCGATTTGAGAACCAGCTGATACGGTCTACCAATCCTCCTAAGAAATCTGTTATTGCGCTCTAGCCAAAGAGCCCACGGAGTAGCATAAACCAGAACTTGCCAAACCTTCCCGAGATCTTGAAGGGGTGTGGCTTCCTCCCATTGTTCCAATAAATCCGTCACTTTCTCTGGAAAGATCCACTGTAAGTCAAAAATCTGCAAGAGCACTACCGAAACCTTCCGAGCATGCGAGCAATGAATAAGAGCATGGTCAATAGTTTCCCTATCCCTCATACAAAGCAGACAACGACCCACAACTGCATTCCCTCTTCTTCTAAGCTGATCTTTGGTAAGAATTTTTCCTCAGGACACTGACCAAGCAAAGAATCAAATCTTCGGAAGGATTTTAAACTTCCAAAACTTAACCCAAATATTCCTATCAATTGGAACCTGGCTAGACCGCAAAAGATGGGAGTAGAAAGACGTTCACCGTGAGGATTCCTTTGGCATTAAGGTTCCAAATTCTACAATCTCCGTGACTAGAGTTGGGAGCAAGGGAGTGTAACCGATTGAACAGGGCAATGAACTCATCTATCTGCTTGTCCTTAAGCATATGCCTAGTAGTAACATTCCACGTAAGTTGACCCGTGCTGTAATCCGTAAAGGACGAGATTGGGTCCTCTTGCCCGGCCGCAATGCGAAAGATGTTAGGAAACAAAGATTTAAGACAACCCTGGCCAGCCCACTTATCTTCCCAGAAATCAATCCTGTCACCACTTCCCCAGCTGAAAGAGATGCAATCCCTAAAGCTGGCTGTCATGGCCATGACACCTTTAAGCCAACTGGAGACGCAAGGGCCCATCCCTCTCACTTCCCAAGCATTAACATGCAAACCATACTTAGCTGTGACCATCTGCCACTACAAATTGTCCCTTTCTCCGTCGTCCGCAATCCTCTACAACCGCTTACTAAGGAGAGTGTTATTGACTAAACCCAATTTCCGAATGTCGGGGCTTCCGTTTAACTTATCATTGCAACAAGTATCCCATTGTATCCGGTGAATCTTGGAGCCATGGCCCGCACCTTCCCAAAGAAAGTCCCTCATAATTCTCTCCAGCTTAGCTAAGACTGCAGCCGGAGCAGCAAAACAGGACAAGAAGGAGAAGAAGAAGAAGAAGGGTAATGAGGATAAAGTGGATTTGATGAGCCTGCGTCTTCCTCCGTTACTAAGCATCTTGCTTTTCCACGTTGCCAACCACTTTTGAAATCTCTGAATAACAGGATCCCAGTGACCTAGCTTTAGTCTACCCACACCTAACAGCAACCCCTGGTATTTGAAAGGCAGGCCGCCCTCGACGCACCCCACCTGGTTCACAAGCAGGGACATCGTATCATAATCGGAATTAATTCCAATCAATTTAGATTTGTACAAGTTGACCACCTGGCCCGACACCGCTTCGTACAAAGTGAGCACTAATAACTGCCTTGATACTTACATCAGACCCACAAAAGATCACTGAATCATCCGCATATTGGAGACGAGAGACGACAAGGTTGTTGGAGATGTGAAGGTCATTAAAGAGATTCAAACCGGTGCCTTTTTGAAGAATTCTGTGCAGACCTTTGCCCACAATATCAAACAATAATGTCTGGTTATTTTTATTTTTGTTTGTCTGGACTTCCAGTTTCTTGCTGGCTGCCCTGCATTTTATTCTTTTTGGTTTTTTAATAAATTTCTTACTGATTGATAAAAAAAAAATGGTGGAAAACAAACCTAGCCCAAGTTTTTTAATTTTGAAAGAGTGCTGCATCAACATAAACTAAAAACCAGTCTGAATAAATTAACATTCCCGATCACTCAACTTTTATATAAGCCATACTTCTCTAAGGGAAACACCAACGGGCTATCATGTTGTCATCAGTGAGCAACATTCCTGATGTAAACATACCTCAGTCAGGTTATTTGTGTCATATGACTGTTACCATTAGTTGTACGACACTATAACAGATGTAATGTCACAGTTAGGGCTAGGGTGAGGTTTCTAAGGAACATAGATGGTGAAGAAGTTAGGGTTGGGATATGTAACATTTAAAATCTTTAGGCGTTAGGGTTTAAGATTATGCTTTTGGTCTGAAAGTACCTGAATTAGTATTTAGTATTAGGGATAGGATATCGGTTTAGGGGTTTAGCGTTAAAGAAACAGGGTTAGGGGACTGTGGGTTACCACATCCAGTTTTTTCCAACGCATTTCCACAAATAGGAGCCCTGGGCCTGCCTGTACCCATATTTTGCAGGTTTTTTTTTTGTTTTTTAAATGACATGTGAGATCAAGGCTGTTCTGGTAACCAGGCAGAAAGAAGGCGGAAGCTTGGATTGTCACCGGAAGACCCTACAACTGTGAAGCCTACCCCACCTGTGGTACAGGAAAAAAAAGTACGTCTCAGTTCATTTGATAAATTGAAGCTTCTTACAGCATGCAAAATTCAGGATGGACTTTATGTTAAATGTTGATATCTCTTGAAATGCAGAGTTCATTGCCAGTTAAGCCTGCTACAAAGGCGGAGCGCATGAGAGATTGTTTACGATCTTTGAAGCACAATCACAAGGTAAACTCTTTTCAATATGGCCACTTGGTTCTAAGCTTCCGACTTTCTTTCTTTGCTTTCAAATAATCGGAATATTGGAAACTGCATCATTTGAAGAGTGAAGTTATTGTCAGGTACCAGAATGATGAAAGAAGAATGCGTGTACTCAAAATCTCGGAAATCTGGTAGGTATCGGTCTGCCCCCAGACCGATACGTATCGTTCATATTGTCCGAATATATCGGCCGATACATTGTTCAATGTATCGGACAATTGATACTTTGTTAAAAGAGGTCGAAATTTCAAGTTATCGGACATAATTTCAATGTACCGGCCGATAATTTGGCTAGCACATTAAGGGTCGGTACATTGCATCGTACCGATTGGTGCCTACCAAAACCGATACGTATCAGATGATACCATGATGAAAGGTCTTTTCTGACATAACAGGATTTTCCATTTTTCTTTTGTTTAATACGAATGATGCCTCTTGTTTTTATCTCTGTTTTTCCTAGTTCTGCACTTGTGATACACATGAACAGGAGCCTCTTTATAAATAGGATTAAAATGATCTCTTTATGTACATTATTTACTCCCTTTTTTCTCTCCAAAACAAATTAATTTTGAAAAGAAAAGCCACTGAATGGATTCAAATAGTGTTTTTAATGTTTAGCATTAAAAAAGGTTTTTTATTTGTTTTTGCTGATAATTTTCAAAAGAGTTGATATATGGTAACCGATCTTCTAGACATTGATTTGGAACAGGTCACTTTTTGGGATATATACAATGTGGAGTAACCACATGTGTCTTTGATGGTACGCTCATGATAAAAAACTTATGGTGCTGAAGATTTGGTGAAAAAACATGTCTATCATGCGACTCAAAGCAGTAATGTCCTTTAAATGAACGGCAACCATATAAAATATCTGAAATCAGCGTAGCCGTTTATTTAAAGGGCGTTAACGGCTTGGAATGACAGGATAGACATGTTTTTTTGCTCCAATCTTCATCACTATACACCTTTAGAGCATGGGCGTACATGACCATAAAATGGTACACATTCTGAATCCACATGGCACACATGCCGGAAAGTGACCCATTCCAACTCACTGTCTGGAATGGGTCGGTTATAGCATTATACCAACTGTTTGAAAAAATCTGTTAGGAAAATAAACATGACTCTCTCTCTCTCTCTCTCTCTCTCTCTTGTTTACTTAATTGTAATAATGCCATATATGCTATCAATATTTTCTAATTGCAATTCAAAACTATGCCTTTGTAAACCATTTAAAAGAAAGATTTGGTATTTTTGGTCATGTGCCACGTTTCAAGATCATCTAAGCCATCTGCTTTGAAGGCCATGATTGAAAGATCTTTTCTACAAAAAATTGGTACGAAGCCTGATCTCTATCATCTGAGTCAATGCACTCAACCGTTGATTTATACCATCCTTTGCATTGAATCAGATGATAGAGATCGTGTTTTGTGCCAATCTTTTGCAGAAAAGATCTTTAGATCATGTGCTTCACATCAGACCGCGTTGACGGTGATGAAACGTGGCAAAGGTTCCAAAATACATAATCTATCTTTTAAATGATTTGCAATGGCATAGTTTTGTCCTGCAATTAGCTGGACGCTTGATTATTTTTATTCTGCAATCTCATTTTCTCTTAATTTTGATGTGCTAGGATGATGATGCTAAAGTGAAAAAAGCATTTCAAACTCTTCTAACATACATTGGGAATGTCGTAAAGAATCCTGATGAGGAGAAATTCAGAAAGATTCGACTAAATAACCCGTCATTTCAGGTATCTAAGGAACTCGTTAACATTCATTAACTGAGTTTATCTGTTTCCTCTTGACTAAGTGTTGCATCCTTTGTCTTTCCAAATGCTTAACAGGAAAGAGTTGGTAGCTTGAAAGGAGGCATCGAGTTTCTTGAGCTGTGTGGCTTTCAGAAAATCGAGGGAGATGAGTTCTTATTTCTTCCGAGGGGCAAGGTGGATGTAGCAATACTGCACTCAGCTGGCTCAGAGCTCAATTCTGCCATTGTCAATCCCTTCTTTGGTGTTCTCTGAGCGGGAGATTTTTCCATCTCACGGGTCCAAGAAAAAGAAGAGGGCCATGATGGTACGGGCTTTTAAGTCATGAAAAATGGCACATATGAATGGATGTTAATAAAAATAGACCTTGACCTATATTGTCAAGATTCCTGACCAAAACTTATGGTCAGGGATATGGACTCTCTGATTCAGTGACTGGCATGAGCATGATTTTGGGTTCTTGTGAAAGGACAAGCCAGAGATGGGCCCCGCCCCTCTCCATGTGTACTTCTAAAATAGTAGAATCACCAGGATATTAATGAATATAATTTAATCGTATAACATATAATATATATTTTTTATAGGTCGAGTATAGAGGAGATTTTTCTGTGATTGCTTGCTTTCTGGACTTTTTTTATATAAAAATCCCATGTTTGTTGCAGTTTTCTTTCTAAATCCCATGTTTGTTGACCATCATACTGATAGAGGGAGGATCTGTGTTATAATTGCATATTTTATGTGGAATTATCCAAGATGTTTACTTTTAATCTTCAAAAAGAGCAATGGAGACCGATTAAAAACAAATAAAAAAGAGCTGGTCAGGTAACCCATCCTTTCCCAATCTAGATTGGAACAGGTCACTTTTTTGGACACTTGGAAAAATCTCTCTATAGTAGTCCCATTTGATGCAAAGACCACGATCTAAGGATCTGTGTTGTCAACGAATGTCATGGAAAACACAGCTCTATCAAAAAACCAAAGAAATCAAACCTTTAAAGTGAACAGCTAAAACAACTGATTTAGAGATTTACACGGTAATTAACTGCGTTTAACTGCTTTGAAAAATATTATGGAGATGTCTTTTTATGCAATTTTCAACGTATTGTTTCGCATATCTTCGACCCACTAGATCTTCATGTCAAGTCCTTTGCAGAACTATGGCATGCATGATGATGAATAGTGCTATGTATCCACAGATCAGCAACCTGTTCCAAATCTAGATTGGTGAAAAAGAGTGATTATCTGTCGTAGAATGGTCGGCTGTTTCAAGGTTCCCATGCGCAGGCTCCCAACGAACTTCAGAAAACATTATATTCTGTTTTTAGTACAATATGTTTTTAAAATCGGAGTTTCACCACATTTTACAAAATTATCAGTTGCTCAGTCATTGTTAAAATCACATTTCTGTTAATAGAATGTTGTAGGAAAAATCATGGAAGGTTTTTAACAGCGTTTAGAAGAATAATTATATCAGTTTATTCTCTGTATCATACCCAAAAAAGGCACATGTTCATAACAATTTATCCAATAACTGGCTGAATCGGGTGTTGAATCCATTTTAGAACCCTTGGATACAATAGAATCTTGACTTTTCACATCAACCACTTTCGTAGCTTGATCTGAAACTACTTTCCAGGAAAGTCACATTATCCAAGGTAGGCTTCTTAAACCAGTGGGATCCCACACTTGGTCTATACTTTACCTTTCTCAGGTATCTTAATTGTGAATTTCTAAGGTAATACTAGTCAATCGTCAGACTATTAGTTTAAGATGGCCATTAACAAAGAATTTCCCATTTCCTAAAGACATCTTATCCCTCTGTGTGCACGGCACTCGTCCTGTACCCAATCTAGATTTGAAACAGGTCATTTATCCGCCTGCCATTACTTTTTAGAGTACCTTTAAATCACTCACATAATCTTTGAGGTCACTCATGCTTAAACACATTGACTGCATTGAATTCGACAATAGAGATCGTTTATCCTCCCAATCTTCCACATGATGAATTTTGAGATCATGGGCGTACCATTAGACAGTCAATGTTTTATTTCATGTGACGCACATCTAAAAAAAGTGACCTCAACATCACGTGCAAGCTCAAATTTTATTTTAAACTCACTTTTTTCGGCGTGTACCACATGAATTAAAATACTAACTATCCGATGGTACGTCCATGATCTCAAGATCCGTTGTGTGAAAGATTGGGATGATCTCTATCGTCTATTTAATTCGGTCAATGTGTTTCAGCGTCGGTGAACTGAAAGATTTGGTGGGTGAATTTAAAGGTACTCTACTTTTTATGTTGTGTATCATGCGATGTGAAGGACCCGATGTAGAAATCTAGTGGGTCGAAGATTGCATAAAAAGAACTCTCCATTTTGTGATTTAAAGACATCAAACCCTTTTAAATGAACTAAAATTGATTCTTGAAATTAATACATTCTATTGGCACTTGTCTGCTTTGAATCATATAATAGAGATACTTTTTATGTAATCTTTGACACACTAGATCTTGAGATCATGTTCTTGGCATCACATGGCACACATGACGAAAAATAGTGTCATGCATTGAAAAAATTATGATTAGAATATGAAGATGATAAAAAAAGGGCAAGGGAAATGGAACTTGAGGTGCGTAATCGCTATTTAAATTGCTGCTATTTACTCCCTACTTGAGTGAATCATCAAGTTTGCTAAAGGATTCTAGCGAGACATTTTCAGGATATAACGAGCCCAATCTCTTAAATCTAATCCATTACCTTGCAATGGTAGAGGATCACCCCAGAATACTCAATACGATCAAGTACCAAGAAAAAAAACGAAAGCAAGAGAATCTCAAACTCGAATTTGTAAATTCAGTGTTATAATTTGTGCCTAAAGATCTAATTTTTTAAACTCTCAAGTGACTTTTTGAACAAATAACATGACTATTGCATTAAGTTATATTTTAGACGGCTCAGATCTTTCAGAGATCCCTAGTGCTACATCCAATGATAAGATGGAAAGTTGCACCATTCATATTTTTAATTTGAGAAGTTATACATTTTTATATGCGGTTATGAAAAGGTTCCTCTCAACATTTACAAGACTGGTCAACATTTGACCTAATAGAATCAAATTAACTCACGAATTAATAACCATTAAACTCGATCCGGCTCATTTGACTGTTAGATCGACTCAGTCAAAATGTCAAACTTATGATGAGCTTCTCGCACATACGCAAATGCATCAGCTCGTCGCTAAACATTAACTTCCTTTCTTATTGCCAACCAAGAATATAAGAGGAAATGTTCTATATATAAGTTGGACCACACTTTATCCTTACGCAAATGCATCAGCTCGTCGCTATCCTTTCTTATTGCCAGCCAAGAATATAAGTGGAAATGTTCTATATATAAGTTGGGACCACACTTTATGCTTTCTAATGCGGGACTATTTCTTTTGCAGAGGAAAAATTCTATTATCTCAAAATCAATCCAAAAATAAAGAGGTGATGAAATCAAGATGGGTTAGCCTTATTATGGGGTGCATTACTTCGGTTTCATATTCTTTCCTCATCAATAAGAATGTGGTTGAAAGTGTCAATCCAACTAGAGGCCTTAGACAAGGCGATCCGCTCTCACCGTACCTCTTCATAATATGCACAGAAAATTTTCTCTTTCCTATTCACTAATGCCGTTCAATGTGAAAATCTATCGGGAATTAAAATCTGTAGGGGTGCACTATATGTATCCCATTTATTTTTTGTTGAAGACAGTTTAGTTTATGTCCGTGCATATGTTAATGAAATGAAAGCAATTTTAAATATTTTAAATCTCTATAAAGTTGCCTCGGGCCAAAAGATAATCTCGAAAAATTAGTCATGATTTTTAGCAAGAATGTCCCAGCTGCTACACATGAAGCTATAAGGAGCATAGCTCAAATTAGAGAGGTGACAAATCATGAGAAATATTTGGGATTCCCGTGCATTATTGGAAGAGAAAAGGTGAGAATTTTTTATGCCATCAAAGACAAATTAAGAAAAAAAGACTCAGGGATGGAAAGAAAAGCCCCTCTATAAAGCTGGCAAGGATATCTTGATAAAATTAGTGGCCCAAGCTATATCCCAATATACACAATGAGCTGCTTCAAATTGCCAAAGAACTTCCTACTTGAGTTGCAAGGGATAATGGCAAAATTTTGGTGGGGTCAAAGCAATAAAGAAAAGGGTATGCATTGGCTCGCTTGGAACAAATTATGTGTGGCGAAGGGAAGTGGGGAGTTGGAGACTTTTAATAGAGCAATGTTGGCCAAGCAATGTTAGAGGATCGAAAATAACCCTCAGTCCTTAGTGGCGAGAATCCTTAAGGCGAAATATTTTCAGAGATCATGTTTTACCCGAGCCAAGAAAGGTGTTAACCCATCTTATATGTGACAAAGCATAATCTGGGGACGGAAGGTGATGGAAAGCAGGCTGCTATGGCGTGTCGGATCGGGCAATGACAACAACATTTGAGAGGCCAAATGGATCCCTCGACCTTCCACTTTTAAGGTCATCACACCTAAGCGCACCGTTGCACCAAACTTGGTATATGAGCTTATCACAACATCACCATTTGGTTGGAATGATTTATTAATTCGCACCTTGTTTCTCTATGATGGTTCTGAATATATATTCCATATTCCGTTGCCGAGACCCCTACTAAAGATAGAAAGGCATGAGCTTATTCCAACAACGGAAGATTCTTTGTTAGAACGGCCTCCCATGCAACGCACCATGCACTTTTCTCTCATACTAGCTCAAGCCGAATAAATGACTGATCTATAGAAGGAGATCTGGGCCTGCAAAATGCCTAATAAGATAAAACTTTTGCTTGGAGAGCATGCAAAAATATTCTCCCGGTCAGAATAAAGGTGAATTCAAAAATCAAGGAGATTGGTATTATGTGTGAGGTTTGTGGAGTTGCTCCTAAAAGTCTTATGCATTGAGGGATTGTGATAGGGCAGCACGAACATGGTTCCTTTGCTCTTTTGGTGGCTGAGTACATTTCTCTAAAGATTAAGATTTCTTTTGTTGGGTTGAAAGTTTCATCAACCAACATGGGAATGAGGATTTAAATATATTGTTCACCACAGCTTGGGCAATCTGGGGGAATAGAAACAAGATCACTCACGGCAAAAAGTGGAAGATGTAGGAAGACCTGCTATATTTGTGAAAGAATATTTGGATGAATACTTGGAGGCAAATAAAACTACTCCATCTATGACTGAGGGTATATGTAATCCCATATGGAACCCGCCTCCTTCTGAATATTTCAAAGTTAATGTGGATGCGGCTTGGAATGCGTCTTCAATGATTGCGGGAATTGGAATTATCAATAGAGATGCAGAGGGCCACCCAATTGGAGCTATGATAAAAAAGATCTAGCCAATTCATAATGCAGAGCAGACGGAATTGGTAGCTGTTCTCGAAGCTATTACACTCGCAAGGGATTTGGGCATTGGTAACATTATCCTAGAAAGTGATGCTGCGAATGTCATCACCAACATCGTCAATTCTAGGGAGGATCTATCCCATAATAATATGTTCATTCACTCTATTAAGGAAATATTGTCTTTATTTACACATTATCAGTGTGTTTCGGTTTGCAGATCAGCCATTAAGGCCGCTAATATTCTGTCAAAAGTTAGTTTGACTTCAGACTTTTTTATGGTATGGGTGTAATTTATGAGATTCTATGAATGAAATCCTTTTTTGTTATGAAAAAAAATAAAAAATCCAAAAATAAAGAGATAATTTTTTTTTTTATATATATTATAAGATAATAAATATAACATGTCCGAGATCAATAATCCATTCCAAATCTAGATTGGCAACAGATCGGTTACGCTACACCAGCTAAGATATTAAATTGCTGGAATTCAATGGCTTTAGATGCCTGCCGTGTGATATATGCTACTACATTTTAAGTCTACAATAATCTTTGATTAGGAATATAATTTACACCCAAGTGGGTAAATGAACCAGTTTGCGCTATAGATGTTCAGTCCTAAAATATTAGCCACATTATGAAGCGGCTCGGCCCCTTCAATTCAAGGGCAGACCTGATTTTTATGCACGGGATAATGGCTTGTGACTGATATTTAAAATCTAGAATGGTGTTTAAATGATCTATACCATTGATTTGAGAAATGTGATTTTTATTATACCATGTGAACATCAGTGATCAATCTAAAATGTCCAAGTGGGAATCCGGCAATCTATCATTAGAACATGCGGCAGCCCAAAGAAACATGCCTATAAATGGATGTGAACCATCCGATTAATGAAATTTAATATCAGCTATTAAAACTGAAAACAATGGTTGTTATTAAAGTCCAGAGATCTGATGATTTAAATATTAATAAAAATCATTTTTGGACCTGTTGCAAGTCAATTTATGATCTATCATTTTGATGGTATGAATGACCCACATCTTAAACCATCAGTAGAAGATCATTTAACACCCTTTTAACGTTTAAAACGACAGTCAGTGAGTATACATAACGAACAGGTTGAGCGAGGATTGGGCTTTGAGCCCATAAAGAAATCGGAATTGCCCTCTTAACCGCAACCATAAACCTGTAGAGGTTGGGAATGGCATTTAAACGGGTGCAATATAGCTAATCCCTATTAATTACCGAACTATAAAGGAGGTCAATAGGACCGATCTTAGCCTAAATTTATGTCTTTTAGCGCTTAGGTGGTTTTCGTCCCGCCCCAGCCCGAGCTTGGCTCCTTATAAGAGAATTCTCACGCCAAATCACACCCCATTGACATCCGCAAACTATTGTCTTGTGTGTGTGTGTGTGTATATATATATATATATATATATATATATATAGGATATGGCCTAGGGGATGTAGCCATGAGAGCTGCGCCCACGTCAGATGGCTACCATTGGCATCCATCACGAGGATCACGTGCCATGATAGCTTAGACAAGATCGATCAAGAAAATGTGGTTATAAAATTTGGGCATGATTCAATGCACAGTCACCGATAAAAATGTGATCAAAAGTTCCCAAAATCAATGCACCAAATTGATTGGGTATTATCTTATCTTTGACCCATCAAACGGTTGCCAAAAAAATCAATTTTTTTTTTAACTCCACAGCTGAGCAACCGAATGTTGTTTTGGGTTGATCATGCCACGTGACATATCCAGACGCATTTCCTCAATTCACATATATATATATATATATATATATGGAAAATGGCGATGGGTTGGAATGCATTGATGAATTCGTGCCTTCCAATTCTGGATCACCTGCCACATGGCAGGTGCTCCCAAAACAACACCCATTTACCAATCATGTGCAATCATGGGTGCCATCTGGCATGAGATCTAGAGAAATTAAAAAAAAAAAAGTTATTTAGTGGTTAAAATTGTGGTCAAAGTTTAAGTACCACCCCACATTTTGGTGCATTGAATTTTCCACCTTTAACCACAGTTTGGACGATGGATATGCATAAGATCATACCCAATTTTTTTAGTGATCTCTAATCATGTATGGACATTTTCCATCTCACCCAATCCCCTTAATAGTTTTCACATGGACCCCACCTGATTGGAATACATGGATCGACCATGTATTCCAACCTATAACCCCGGGCCATATATATATATATATATATATATATATATATACTATATACTGCTAGGTTAGCCACCTAGCGTTGAACCCTATGCAAGGGTCGTTTGGATTCCAAGTGGTACCTAATTTAAAAATTCAGTGCCGAGACTATTAAAAATAATTCCAAATCAGTTGTGGGCTTAGAGGTCTTGGGCTATATATAACTTGGGCAAACGTCACCTTACAAGCGGGTTTTGTGAGGTTGAATTAGCCTTGTTGGAATTTTCTCATGGTATCAAAGCCAAATTTTTCTTCACTCCACGCCACCCAATTCAATTGTTCACGTGATTTGGCTAGTCCCGCCAACATGTGCGGGGGCATGTTAAAAATAGTTCCACATGGGTTGTGGGCTTGGAGGTCTTGGGCTATATATAACTGGGGCAAACCTCACCTTACAAGCCGGTCTTGTGAGCTTAAGTTAGGCCCATTAGAATTTTCTCAGAGGCAACATGCACAAGATTAATCACATCCATCTCCCAATTTTATTTTTTTTGAAAAAACGTCTTATCCAACATCCAAAATGTGGTCAAAGTTGGCAAAAAATCAACACATCAAGTATGTTGGGTTGAACCCAATATTTGACCATGTTTTTGAAGGTAAAAAAAGTTGGGTTTTAAAAAAAAACATGCCATGCGATCTAAGAACCCTTGCTTTGGGATCACATGCAGCGTTCAACGGTGGTTCATTGAGACAGTGACTCTTTCTCCTATATATATATATATATATATACACACACACAATATTAGGTTTTCCATTTTCATTAGAATTTGTCCACAACGAGCCAATGGCCCATTGCAGACAATGAGCTGAGTCTCGTTAGCTGTGGACTGATTAGACCTTGAGACAAGCAAAGACATAGCATAAAAATCTGTGGATGTCTCAAAGTCCAAATAAATGCACAACCGATAAGACATTGGCTCCTTGTTGAAGGGAGAGTCTCTATTATGACAAATTCTTTCCATTATTCTCATATTTTTGGAAGCAACAGATTCACAAATTCCTTTGCATACTAGTTTGAGATTCTAGTTTCTTCAGTCTTTTTATCAGAGCAAATTGCTATCCAGTTTCATAAGTATTTTCCTTTATTTATTTATTTTGGATACAATAGAGATTTCTACTACTTCACTATATTTTCCAAGTTATCTTTTACTTTACTTTTGCCTTTTCAGATTTTCTTATTTTTATCTAGTTTTTACATCTATCTATCAAACAAAATAATTATCTACTTATTTATCTGATTTTCTATTCACTTACCTTTTGGGTAAAATATTAAATTTCATCAATACGATATATCTAAATTACAATTGTCCAGAGCTTGCTAGAATTTTATGCACATTGAATTTCTCATCTTTGAAATTCTCTACTCATTCAAAAAAATAATGTATCTAATTGTCTTAATAAGGATTTCAAATGCACTAATAATTTTATGGTTCATCCATATGACTACAATCTCTATTTTCTTTTTTACATGTCTGAACTAGAGCTCGTATTCGGTGCACGACTGCATGGGTTGTGCACCGCATGGGCCACTCACACACCATGCACTGCATCAAATGCAGATCCGCACAGCTTTAGGGCTCTAAATCTCTACTCGTCTCCCAAGGTTTAACTTGGCTGGCAGTGCACAATTGACCCGTGCACCATATTCCAAGTCATCTGGACCCTTCAATTCATTTATTTTTATATTCTTACTTTATAGAAATTACAGTCATCCATGTTACTTTACTGTGAATAGAAGAATTTTCTTCATTAAAGGCACAACTACAGTAGACCCCAAACAGGGGGTAAAAAAAGACACCAACATGAAGTTGGTCGTATTATTACACCAGACCAGAAACTAAAAGTGGAAATACTAATAGGGCAATTTCCACAAAATCAGGGGTTAAGAAGTGGGCCATCAATCAGGGCCTATTACACAACTATGGATGTTTTATTCTTTTATGTTCTCTTAATTTTTATATAAAAAGGTTACTTTATCTTATAAACTTGAAATTATATAAACTTTGCAATTCAAAATAAAAATTTACATTATTCTCTCAGAAACAAAAGAAAAATTAAGATTTTAAAAGCAACCTCAGGAAAGGAAAACTTGTCCAATGTGCAATGCTAACCACATAAAACCAAAACTTTTATCTATACTTTTGATCTCAAACCGGTCAATCCAATTAAAAGCCAAGGTAGACTTGGAAATCAAATTCCGGTTCTGGTTCAGAAATGATTTAATTCTACCAAACATATAAAATTTAATTCGAAATATAATATACAAAGGACATACCTTATTAAATTAAATGATTAAACCTGTACAGGTAGAAAAGCATCTAGTGTCACTTTGCCATAGATTCAGGTTCTTTACAATTAGATGATGGATTTGAAGAGGACATTTCATATTAGAATCACGAAAATAGGATTTGGCCCAAATCGGGCCCATTCTAGATCCAAATTGGACCTGAATAAAATGAAACGAGCCTGAACGGATTGTTCAAAACAAATCGGGTCAGGTTATATTGGGGGTGGGGGTACCTCAGGTCCAGATTGGGTTGAACCAGATCCAGCCTGTTTTGGGCCTTAAGTCATGGCCAAAATAGGCTTGGGTCAATTGTAAAGGGTTTGATACATCACATGGTTCTTAAGGGATGGGAAAACAGAAAACTAATACCTTTAGTGTTCCTACAAACCACCTAATAAAAGGCACCTTAACAACATGATTTGATTAATCCAAGTTGGATGAAATGGAGGCAAGTGGGATCCAAGAGATCCACTTTGATTGAAGGACTGTTTTTATAAGATGGCACGAAGACGTGGCATACCATATAGTGGGAAACGTTGGGCTACAAAAAAAAGCCAAAGAGATAGAATACATGAGGCTGAGATGATGCACATGCCAAGATGGATTTGTGGTGTAAAAGGGAAGGATAAAATTAGGAATGAGTACATACTACAGAATTTGAGGGTGGAACCTATAAAGGAAAGAATTACGGAATTTTGATTTGACTTGACTTTTGACATGAGGTTAAGGATTAGCCTGGAAGAAGATATATATATATATATAAAGAGAGAGAGATTTAGCGAAAAATGACCTAGTTAGGGTTGGGATCCCTAATGTATAAATTCTAATATATTGAACTGTGTTTATCATTTTGCCAAGTGGGGCACATCTGTGATCAATCTAAATTGTCCAAGTGGCAATCTATCATTGGAACATGACTCAGCCAAGTGCCACCAAGTGTCAGCACGAGAAAAATCCCAAAAGTACAAGTACGCCTAGGTAACACTAGATGAATGACATCAAGGTGAGGAACCCGCGGAGAGTGCATAAACTGGCAACCACTAACACAACAAAGGTAAGATCAGGTCTAGTATTTGTGAGATATATCTAAAGGCCAACTAGTCTCTGATACCTAGAAGGATCTGCGAGAATCTCTCAAATGTCAAACATGTAGATGATGTTTGGGATCCATGTGAAACTTAGCAGGTTTACACTCAAGCATATACCAATGTCTCGTAAAAAATCAAGTGCACATTTTGTTTGTCATAGGGAAACAATCTCAATCCCACGAACAAATCTGAGATGTCCAAGGTATAACATCAAAGGCTTTGCCTAATTCTGCTTTCACATGAGCTATAAAGTCAAAGTCATCTCCAGTGATTAATTTCATCAACAATTAAAAGTTTGGCCAAACTGAGTTTGGACCGTAGTAGAGAGAGATACATGTGGAGAGCACCTCATCTTTAGACTTGAATAAATACACCTATGTGCACCTACAATGATCACTAATAAAGGTCGTATAACATTTAAAACCATCAAAAGGAGATAATGGGGCAGGTTCCCAAACATGACTATGCGCAAGATTACTGTGAGCATATGTGGAGAATACCCAACTCTAATATGCTTGGACAATCCAAAAGCTTACATGGAAATTTAGAATCTATAATATTACCATTAAAAGAGGAAAGTAAAAATCATAAAGATTGTAAAGAAGCATGTCCCAGCCTAGCATGCCAAAGACCTAGAAAGTCAACATTAAAGATGCGATCACTAAAATAAGGTAACATATGAGATTGAGAGAATAAAGCCATTGGCCGATCAGCTCCAAAGTAATACAATCCTCCCACACGCTCATGCCCCATGCCAAAAGTCTGCCTCGTAATCAGGTCTTAAAAACACAATTGAGTGTGAAACAAGGTTACTAAACAGTTTAATGACTTGGTAATGCAGCAAACGGATAACAAAATGTTCAAATGAGGAATATATAGTGCATTGGAAAGAGAGACTTCTAACAGAGGCACACCCTCTTTCCAAGAAAGGAGAGTAAGGGAACAATTACCCAATGTACAAGGCTTTAGGAATGTGGAGTCATAGGAGAAAATAGTTGTCTGTGACTCACTCTATGATCTTAGGCACCTGAGTCAATAACTCCAACATGGGAAGAGATAAATGATATGGCAGCATGGTTGGTAGACGAAGTATCCGGTGGCACAACAGAAGATGTCAACTAGGTCACCTAAAAATGCACCCTAAGATCAGCAATCTCAACGCAAAGGGCACCGACATCATACGCAGCATCAACAGGAGCACTGGCAGACGTGGCCATAAGAAATGGAGTATCATTAGTAGTAGAACTACTTGCAGTATCATGAGCAGAAGACATGTCCCCCATACGAGGTGGATACCCATGAAGCATGAAGCATTTAGATATCATGTCTAGGTCGATTTTTTTTTAACAATAGTCGCCTCGACCACCTTCACGTCCACAACTACGACCTCCACGAAGGCGACCACTCTTTCTAGCCTGAGAATCCATGACCAAAGCAGTGTGCTTAGTAGGAGTAGAGGAAGGAGAAGTAATAGAATGACGTCTCTCATCACCAGCTATCTTAGCGTAGACTGTTCTCAGAGGAGGTATGGGGTTTGAAGCTAGAACTTGTATGTGAAATTGCTCAAAGTTGGGCCATAGTCCCATATGGAATAGTATATCTGCTGAGGCTCAAGACAACAGGCAACAATTTTAAGACCCTCGCCAGGATACACAAGGGTGATCATTTCATCTCATCGTATCTGAAGAAAGCCAAAATATACAGCAATGGACTTCTCTCCTTCCTTGGTATGAGATACCTTTCAAACAACTGATAGATACAAAGTATCATTCTTCACATGTGCGTACATCTATGTCGAGGCATCCTATAATTGTGGTGTATTACCACAGAACATAAACATATTATTATAGATGAGATCCTCCATCGAATTACAAAGTCGTCCTAATACAGAATAATAGTTAATCTCCTATTGTGCATTAGAAGAATCAGAGGTTGAAGGAACAGTGGCAGATCCAAGTTTATGTCCAAGCTTCCCACGGCTACTCAAATACAATAATTAATCTTTCCCATGGAAGATAGTTGGTACCTTCAATTTCATACTTGTAATACCATGAGAAGTTATAAAAATCATAAGAACCACTACTAAAGTTGGTTTTCCGCTCCATATTGAGAGGAAAAGGAGATAAACAGAGTGGGAAATACCTCCACTCAAGATCAGAAGAGAGATAGGGAGTAGAGAAAGCTTCTACTCCCACCAAACAAGATGCAAAACACCGAAAAGAGATTGAAAGTAGACTATGGAGAGTATTATTGCCTCAAAAATTAAGCAAGAGCAGATACCAATAGCCCCAAATCATCTTTAAAAACCTCTAAACAGAAGTACAATCAAAGATATATGAAAAAAGGACTACAAACAAGCAGAATCAATCAACATCCATCAGTTGCTCACCAAAAATCAGAAGAAAAAACCGGTTAGATACTGATCTGTTGGAGATTGAGGCTGTGTATGGCATAGCTCTCTGCTAGCCCCTGCCATAGCAGAGTTCACCTGCTTTACCAGGTTCCCATCCTCTTTGCTAACACCCTGCTATCTGCTTTAGCAGGTACCCCTTCTCCTTGATAACTCCTTGCATAGCAAGATTTTATGCAAGATTTCCCTGTTCAGCAGTTCTACTCTCCTCTCTACTCACTCCTTGCCAGAGCAGATTTTATTTGCTCTGGTAGGGAGTTAGTAGAGAGCAGGGAGGTTGCTGCTAGATCAGGTAAATCCTCCTTTGCATGGAGTTAGAAAAGAGAATGGGAACCAACTAAAGCAGGTGAACTCTGCTGTGGCAGGGGTTAGCAGAGAGCTATGCCATACACAGCCTGAACGTCGAAACATGTGACCCCAAAATCAACATAACGTGCAGCAATCTTTAACAAACCATACGATACTTCATAGATAGACTCCTTATATAAAACAAACCCCAAACCTCTCAAGATTACCTAGTCTTTCGGTCTCAAGAATCGAGATTTCAGAAATCGTGAAAAATGGGTTGCAGTTAAAGATCCCTTTCGATTCTCACACCTACTAGTCAAACAAAAAAAGACCCTTTACAAAAGACGCAGATAACGAAAAACCAATCCAGGTGCTTACCTAGTTCTAGTCATCTGAGATAAACGATTTGACCTGGATAACATCATCAGGTTAAAGAAGCCATTAGCAAGGTGTTAGGGCATAAAGGTTAGCTCTCATACTACATTGACTTTGTTGTGAGGTTTAGGGGTATGCTAGGATTAGGGGAAAGAAGAAGAATAAGAAGAATAAGAAGGAGAAGAGAGAGAGAGAGAGAGAGAGCCAAAAATGACCTCGTAAGGGTTAGGATCTCTACTGACCTTTATGTGACTACACAGACTAAAATACCATTAAACTTATATGTATCTACATACACACACTGTATATATTGTAACACAAACACACACACATATATACACATCAATAGCTTGAGGTGGTTTGGAAATACCATCTGAGGCCAGAAGCAGACCCTTACGAAGGGTTGAAACGCTACAACACAAGTAGGAGAAGAGGAAGGTCAGTGAAGACCTGGAGGGAACTAGTGGAAGGGAGATGAAGGATTACAATGATACAGGGAGCTTAGCTTTGGTTAGAAATGAGTGGAAAAATAGGACTCACAAAGTCGATCCCAAAAGGATAAGACTGTGATGATGATGATACTTAGGCCCATGTTTGTGATTTTCACCCTGCTGAAGCCTGAGTTCGAGCATTTATAAGAGGACTCTTCGACCAGAGGCCAGCCCAATGACACCCTTAAACTATTGTTTTGGAACCAACACAAAGTATTTATTTTTCTAATTGGGGCGGCCTAAATGATACCGTATTTTCCAAACCAATGTTACCTGATTCACTGGTTCGAATTCAGGTTCGAAATTCGAGGCTCGCTAGAGCCGGGCAGACCTGGTTTGCTGTGGGTAGGATGAGTTTTCTCTTATATTAGTGTTACATGTATTTGTTATATATTTTTAAAGATTAGATATTATTTCAAAAAAGTTTGGTAGTGCAGTTGGTTTGACAAGGCTGTCGGCTCACAGAGGTTGCAGGATCGATTCCTGCTTCAACCTTTTTTTGACGTTTATATCAAGGATCAAAATTTCGGCCGAAGTGACCAAAATTTCGGGTCAAATTATCGGTTTCGGTCCTCACCGAAACGATAATTTGGACAGAAATTTCGGTCAGATTTTTGTATGGGATTGATACAAATTTTCGTATCAGATTTTTGTATTGGCTGAAATTCAAATTTTCGGCCGAAATTTTGGTTTCAGTCCCCTCCGAAACTGAAACCGAAATGAAACCCGAAATTTTGATCCTTGGTTTATATCCATCCATAACCAGTTCGCCTAATGCCAACGAATCGAACCCCAAACTGGTTCGGTCGAACTGGTTCGCCATTCGGTACCCTATAGAGCGACTTGGGTAACCCTATTCCAAACCATTAGATTAGCAAATTTATCACTAAAGGATTAATTGAGTTTGTTCTCTCGTTTCAACAGTATTTTAGTTATTATTATTTTTTTCTACTACACTATTTTTCCAAGTTAATTTCTATTTCGTTAAATTTTCTTTTCTCGATTTTGTTATTTTTGTTGATTTTCTCTCATGTTTTGGAAGCACCTTTTGTGTGCTCAGTAGTAGTGATCTACCATCTTAATTTTATCCATTTACTTATCTAACAAAATAAGTAACTACTTATTTGTCTAATTTTCTGTTCTCTCACCATTTGGATAAAATATTTAACTTTTTTCAATACAATAAACCTGAGTTACTGTCCAGCTCTTGCTAGAATTTTATGCACTTTACATTTCTCATCTTTTTATTTTTATTTTTATAATTTTTCTTTTTCTATTTTGATGCTAGAAAATAACGTTTGTAATTATATTAATCTATGTTCTTAGTTCGCTAATTCGCTCGATCCAAATTCGGGTTTCACAAATTTGCAATTTGCTACTATTACGCAAACCCGATTCTATAAACTATACATAATTATATAATAAAAATTATTAAGTTATGTTTAACCACTAAACTAACTTCAGCTCCATAGGTTAGACGTTGGTTCATTCTATTTATAGTGAGGTTGTGAGTTCGAGACCTGTGTATTTTTGCTTTTACTTTTGAATAAAATCTCAGTTTAAGAGGAACGTCTGGTTCTTCCATCACACCGAACCGGGGAAAATTGTTTGGCAAACTGGTTTGCTCGAACCAGTTCGTGGGTCGCTGGAAAAACTAGCGAATTAAGCATCAAAGATCTTAATGAGGATTTCAACTGCACTAATAATTTTAATATTTGTCCAAATATTTATGTTCTCAATTTTCTTGTGCACATATATCTGAAATATCTCTGTTTTGTTTTGCCTGTTCTTTAATGAATGGGTGAGGTCCCTCCAACCTCGGTGGTTATTCATCAAAAATATATATCTGAAGTAGAGCTGGTATTAGACGCATGGGTCATTCACTGCATGGGCCAGTCGTACATCAGGCACTGCATCAAATGCAGACCCACACAGATTTAGAGGCTCTAAATCTCTATGCGTCTCCCAAGGTTTGACTGGGTTGGCAGTGCACAATTTACCCATGCACCGCCCATTCTGCACAACCTATGCACCATATTCTAAATCATCTGTACCGACTTTATTATTATATTCTTCATAAAAACTACATACATAATTGTGTCGATAAAAAAAAATGCAGACGTAATTGTGATTTTATTATGTTTTTCAGTATTTAATAAGAGAATTTCATTAACTGAAGGCACAAACCCCAAACGAGGGGACAAAAAAGACAGACCAACAGGAAGTTGGGTCAGATTATAACAGCAGACAAGAAAGTAAAACAAAAATAATAACAGGGGGACAAAAAAAACAGACCAACAGGAAGTTGGGTCAGATTATAACAGCAGACAAGAAAGTAAAACAAAAAGAATAACAGGGGGATGTCTGCAAAATAGGTGTACCCTTACATGTTTTATTCTTTTATGTTGTATTATCCAGTAAAATTCATTAATAACTACAAAATTCAAAGTAAAAGTTTACAATATTCTCTTAGAAACAAAAGAAATTTTTTTAAGGGCTATTCAGAAAAGGGAAACTGTCCAGTGTTAAATGCTAGCCACAAAATACCAAACCCTTTATCTTTGCTTTTGACCCAAAATTGATCAATCCAATTAAATGCCAAAGGAAGGTTTGGAAATCAAATTCCGGTTCCGGTTCAGCAATGATCGTGAAAATCTTCTAACAAAAAATAAAAAATCTAATTCAAAATTCAGGATGTAGCATACAAAGGACATACCTTATAAAATTAGCTTTAATGGTCACTCAAATAATAATGCCACCCAGCAGCAACAACTGCCACTAAAATGATCTTGAATAATAGCTTAGGTGCTAGCAAAGAAGACGACGAATATTTGGGTGGCTCTTGTGGAGGTCTCCCTCTTAGGTTAGCAAGCAACTTGGATAGCAGCCTAGGAATCAACCCAACCTTCAAAGCAGCTGCAAGTATTACAGAAACATTCTTAATAGCTGCTCATAGGATCTGGCCAAAAAGAAATATATATTGCTGGCAAATGAAATATTGGAAGAAGCAGGGCGGCTGGGCACAAACTCTCTCCGTTTAACAAGTTTGGGCGCCACATGGATATTGGTAGCGTCGATCCAACCATGTTGTAAGATCCAGACCCGACCAGTGGTTCAACTGGAACCGATGAACTTTATGGGCCGGTCATTAAATCGTATTTAGATGTTTTTAGCTCAAAATCCGGGAACCGGCTGATTGAATCAGTGAACCAGTTGAACTGCACGGTTCGATTCGGATAGGACGGTTCTTTGAAATTTAAGTCTAATCAGCGCCATGTCAGCCGGTTGAACCGGTTCAACCACCAAAAACCGGTTAAACTTGTGAAATTTCAAAATATCTGGGGAGGAATTTAAATTTTGAAACTTTCTATCAAGTGATGAAATTTAAGTTAATGAAATTTCATTAGTTTCAAATTTCATTAATCTAAATTTTTTTTGTCAAATTATATGGTAATAATTAATGAAATTTTGAAAGTAATTATCATTTATAAATTCATGATGATATTTTTAAAAATAATTAATTACTTTAGCTAAAAAAATATAAGATTAAATGACTAATTAGTGAATTCATAATGAAATTTTTGCGACTTCATCATTTGAAATTTTCATGTTGAATTTATGAGTATTATGTTATAAGTGAATAACCCAGTAATTTCTACAAATAGGGGTCCCTACCACCAACTTCATCACACAAAGTTAGGTAGTTTCAAATTATGTTTAATTAATTAATTGTTTAGTTGTATTAGCTTTTTATCTGGTGAAATTAACTTTAACTTTCAGAGAAATACGAGAAAATCGAGTTTAATTTCCGGTGAGATCAAGCTAATTTTTGGGTGAATCAAGCAACTTCCACACGATCCAAGCAAAGCCTCATTTTCCTTCTCTTTCTCCTACTAGCCTTTTTTCCAGTGAAATTAACCTTAATTTTCGGAGATATATTTTAAAATCAAGTTTAACTTCTGGCGAGATCAAGCAAAAGTTTTGGAGAAACGTTCTTTTCTTTCTTCTTGTATTTTTAAATTTTTTTATCTCATATATTTTTCCAATGAAAACTAACTCGTCTTTAGCTTCTGTATCGAATCCGCAGTTTCCCCTTTAACAACACAGAGGAAAGACGGATCCAGTGTGGAATTACGTCCAAAAAATTATAGAAGAGGGCACTGATAAAATTCGTTTAAAATGCAAATTATGTGGTATAGTAAATAAATGTGCTGGAATTTCTTGCATGAAAGAGCATTTGACACACAAAAAGTGTGTTAGTGTTACAGCAGAAGTCAAATTTCAAATGACCCAATCCTTGGAATGACCGCTCAAGAGAAACAAAATAGGCAAAGGAATGATGAGGCCAATAACCCATATCCAACGCCAATTGTTATGAATGACATTATGTCACAACAACTAGCGGTTAGAAGAGGGGATGACAAATTATTTCCCACCAATGACAACCAGGATCTCAGCCAACTATTTGAAGTGTCATGGCCGGAAAGGGTGCTATTTTAAATGCAGACCAATCTATAGGTTGTTGGATTTATGATGTATGCGTGCCGTTCAATGTCGTTAATAGCTTCTACTTTCAGTCAATGGTAGATACGATTGCGGCAGTCGGAAGTGGATATAAAATTTTATCATATCATGAAGTCAGAGGAAGAATCCTAAAAAATGAAATAGCTTCGGTGAAGGATAGAGATGCATTTTGAAAGAAACGGATTGCACGATCATGGCGGACAGATGGACAAATAAGCGACAAAGAAAGAGTCTATAAATGTTCGTGTGTTCAACGAAGCGTTATTATAAAATTGATCGATGCTACGGCTACGACGGAAGTTTTGTTTCAATTATTTCATAAAGTAGTTGAAGAAGTTGGGTTAGAAAATGTAGTACAAATGGTGACTAACAATGCAGCTAAACTATGTGGTTGCTAACTCTACATTATCCTACATTGAACTAGACACTATGTACCTCACATTGTGTGGATCTTATGTTAGAAGATTTGGGAAAAGAAGTGATAAAGAGGGTAGAGGAAAATGGTCGAAATATAGTAAAATTTATTACAATCCTAGCTTAGTTTTAAGCTTGATGAGAAAGCACACTGTGGAAGAGAATTGATTAGGCCTAGTATTACTAGGTTTGTCACAAGCTTTAAGCTCTAGAAAGTTTTATGAGGAACATAGATGGATTAAGAGAAATGGTTGTATCACACAATTGAGTAGATTGTCGATTTGAAAAAACCACTAAAGGTAAAAGCCTCACAGAGCTTATTTTGCAAAAACAAGTAAAGGTCAAAGCTTCATAAAACTATGTAGAGTTAAAAAGTTTGTGGTAAACCTTGTAACACTGGGCCTAATCAATTCTCTTCCGTTAGTGTGCTTTCTCATCAAGCTTAAAACTAAGATATAATTGTAAATCAATTTTGTAATCTCTCGAGCATTTTCCACTATCCTCTTTCTCGCTTCTTCTTTTCCCAAATCTTCTAATATAAGATCCACACAATGTGTTACACATAGTGTCCAATACATTGTAGGATAATGAAGGGTTAGCAACTTCCCAGAAGCCACATATTTGGTTGTATTGTCAGTCACCATTTGTACTATATTGTCCTGAATTCTTCAACAACTTTATGAAATAATTGAAACAAAAACTCAGCCATGGCGGATGCATTAGTAGCATCGATCGAATTTACAAAAAGGCTTCCTTGTGGACAATAAACAAGGAAATTTATCAACTCTTTTTTTGTCGCTTTATCAGTCCAATCGTCCGCCATGATCGTACAACCAATTTTTTTTCAAATGGATCTCTACACATCAACAATACCCTTCACTGAAGCTATTTCATTTTTTAAGATTCTTCCTCTCACTTCATGATATGATGGAGCTATATCCACCTTCGATTGCCGCAATAGCATCTACCATATTGAAAGTAGAAGCTATTAACGGCATTGAATGACACACACGCATCATACATCCAACGACCTACAGATTGGTATGCATTTAAAATAACACCCTTTCCGATCATGACACTTCGAATAGTTGACATTTAAAAAAGCACCCTAGCACCCTTTCTTTATTTCCTCTAGTGTTGTTGAAAAGGAAACCGACGGATTCAATACGGAAGTTGAAGAATTAGTTGTCATTACAAAAATACAAGAAGAAAGAAAATAACGTTTCTCCAAAACTTTTGCTTCATCTCGCCGGAAATTAAACTTGATTTTAACGGATATCTCCGAAAATTAAGGTTAATTTGACCGGAAAAAAACTAGTGGGAGAAAGAGAATGAAAATTGAAGTTTTGCTTGGATCGTGTGCATGGTTGTCAAGGCCATGCTATAGCCTCGCTATGATCTCGCTATGGTCTTGCCATGACGAATGACGATGGGAAACGCCATATATAACCAAATAGCCATGATGGCTAAATAGCAACGCTATACGGTCGCCATGGCGGAATAGCATTATGGCATGGCTATGCTCGCTATTTTATTTTTTGGATAATAACGTATAAAACTAATAAGTTATGACATTTTTATAATATATAAGTTACAAAAGTTAACTTACAAGTCACAAAACCTCAACTTATAAGTTACAAAATCCTCGTCTCTCTCTCTCTCTCTCTCTCTCTCTTTCTCATCACAGCAGCTGTCAACACCAGCGTCATCGAAACCTCAGCGTTGGCGACATTACCATATGTGTACTTAATATTTCATATTTTTTAATATTCTATATTTGTTGATATTTTATATTTATTTATTTATACTTATCATGTTACAAATTTATTTATTTATTTATCGATAAATGCATCATGCCCATATATAAATCAATAAAAAACTAGCGAGAAGTTGGGAATCATGTTACAAATTTATTTATTTATTTATCGATAAATGCATCATGCCCATATATAAATCAATAAAAAACTAGCGAGAAGTTGGGAATGTACAAGAGGACCAAAAAGTCCCATAAAAACAAACAAAAATGGAAAAGGAGAAAAAGTCGGGGGAGCACCCTCCCTACAACCCGGGCCTCAATACAGGCGCCCGAGCTAGCTAAAATCAAACAGCTGGGGGGGATCGGCTGACCCTGGCTTAACTAGAGTAACCAAAGACACATCAAGTCTAAGATACCCTTCAGAATCAGTCCTACTGGACGACACCTTCTACGGAAGATACGATCATTCCTTTCTAGCCAAATGCTCCAAAGGACCGCAAAGAAACACATCATCCAATAGGCCAACAGTTGTCCTTCCAACTCAGCACCAAACCAGGACACAAAAAGGGAGGGAATGCCAGACGATATCACCCACGCCATACCGAAGGAATTTAGAATAACGGCCCAAATCTCCATCACTACTCTACAATCAAGGAAGGGGTGAGAGGCCGACTCTTCCGCCAGCAAGCACATAACACATCTGTTTGTCATAACTTTACCCCGCACAATCAACGGGTCAACAGTCAGAACCCTACCCCTCATCACTGTCCACGTAAAAAACTCAACTTTAAGAGGCACCGATGCACTCCACAAAGCCGCCCACTCCACTCTCATAAGCAGTCTTATAGAGAGCACACGGTAGAAAGAGCAAACCAAGAAACTACCCTTCATATTCGGAAGCCAACATCTAGTTTCACATCGAAGCCGATTTCTCATGGATTTATTCCCGATCCTGGAGCTCGAGAAACAGAAGCAGCTCATCGTCCTTTAAGGATCTCCGCGTAAAAATATTCCACACCATCCTTCCCCTTGCTCCAACGATACTTCATTCACTAGACCACTAGGGGAAGCAACAATCTTGAATATACTAGGGAAAGAACTGCAAAGAGGGCTAAAAGTAATCCACGGATCCAGCCAAAATCTGATACGCGAGCCATCGCCCTGGCTATATTGAATCCATCTGACAAAATCCGGCCAAACTGAACATACTACTTTCCACCAAGCTGAAGGGTTTCTGATCCCATTCACCCGAATACCCCATTCACCATTGGTCCAACCGTACTTTTGGGAGAGCACTTGAACCCACAGACTATTCTTTTCTTCGTCCAAACCGGCTCTCCACAGCCATTTGCCTAACATAGTTTTATTAACATTTCACAGATTACGGATACCCAGCCCTCCGGCCTCTTTAGGCAACTAACACACCTCCCAACTAACTAAATGGTACTTCCTGTCGAGCCTCGGCCCTTCTCAGAGAAAGTTTCACTGAATTTGCTCGAGCTTGTCAATCACCACTGCCGGACATTTGAACATGGAGAGATAGAAAACTGGGAGACTAGTCAGCACTGCTTTAACAAGGGTGGGTCAGTCGATCACCACTGCTCAATAACTTGCCCTTCCAAGCAGCCAACCGAGCGTCGCATCTCTTGATCATCGGATCTCATTCCGCCACCGAAGGTTTCCCCACACCAAGAGGGAGCCCTAGATAACTCATAGGCAGATGCTGAGGGGTGCAATCAACCAAATTGGCTAACTGAGACAACAACTGCGAGTCCACAACAATCCCTGCTATCGAAGACTTGAGGAGATTAACCCGTTGTCCCGAAACCACTTCAAAAATAGCTAGCACATCCGACATCAATTGGATCTCAATCGGGCCCGCCTTACAAAACAACACCGTATCATCTGCATACTGGAGATGTGTTAAGATCTGCCCCTGACCTTCCCACCGGAAGACCAGAAATCAGGTTGAGCCGCCTGGCTTTCGATAAGAGACCCCCTAACGCTTCCCCTACGATCGTAAATAGCAGCGGCGACATGGGATCCCCTTGCCTCAGACCTCTGGTGCTTCTAAAGTAACCTACCGGAGAGCCATTGACCAACACCAAAAACCAAGCCGAAGAGACACACACCCTAATCCATCCCCTCCAAGTGTGACAGAAACCAAACCGATACAGCATGTAATCCAAACAGTCCCAGCTGACCCTATCATACGCCTTTTCCATATCGACTTTCCCAACCACCGCCGGGATTCTACTACGATGGGCTTCATGAACCGCCTCATGCGCCACTGCCACCATATCCAAGAGACTACGACCTTGCACAAAGGCTCCCTGGTTAACATAAATGATCTCCCCCAATAGAGGCTTAATGCAATTAGCCAAAACTTTTGCCAGAATCTTATAGAGACAGTTCAGAAGACTAATAGGCCTGAAGTCCCTAATATTTGCCGCACCTTCCAATTTCGGAATGAGCGAAATAAAAGTCGAGTTGAGACTGCGACCCAAAAACCCCTTAGCATGAAATTCCGCTAAAAAGTTGACCAAGTCATCTTTGAGCAGGTCCTAGAACTCCCTAAAAAACTCCATGGTAAATCCGTTCGGGCCCGAGGATTTATCTTTCCTGCTAAACTTTATTGCCTCCCAAATCTCACGCTCCTCAAAGTCTCTTTCCACCTCAACCCCCTGAGCCGGAGAATACTAGGGAATTCAATTCCATCCAACTGCGGGCGAGCCCGACCCTCATTTGAGTATAGCTGCGAATAAAAATCAACAATTTGCTATTTAATTTGGTCTTGATCCGTGAACACATTCCCCTCCACCAAAGCCTCCCTGAGAATCTTCCTCTTCCCCCTCGCATTAGCCACCAAGTGAAAAAACTTAGTATTATTATCCCCCGCCTTCAACCAGTGACCCTTAGCTTTCTGTTTCCAACTAATCTCCTCTTCAAAGCACTTATCATTGAACTCCATTTTGGCATTCACCCTCTCCTCCTCAGAATCAGACAACACTCTAGCCTCTTCGAGATCGTCCAACACCTTCAACCTATCAAGCAAGAGCTCCTTAGAGACATGCACCAATCCGAAAACATCTCTATTCCAACTTTTAATTTTATTTTTGAGGTACCCAAGCTTAATTATAAGTCTGAAGGCAGCCGAACTAATAGGAGAGACCTCCCTCCACCAAACCGGAACAAGAGCACAAAAATCTCCACTGCAAAGCCACATATTTTCAAACCTAAAAGGTGAAGCGCCTTTACCAATTGAGATACAATCCAGGGCTAGCGGCCGATGATCAGACACTACCCTAGCAAAATCGTGGAGAGTCACATTCGGAAACATATTCATCCACTTCAGAGTGCACATGAATCGGTCAATAAGGGTAAAAGTGGCCTCCTCTTGCAAGTTTGACCATGTGAATCTCGCACCTAGAAGAGGAAAATCAAACAAAGCACAATCCTGGATAAAAGAGTTAAAACCCCGCATCGACGCCCTATCCGTAAAACCCCCGGAATTTTTGCAAGGAAATCTGATTGCATTAAAATCGCCCCCGAAACAGACCGGAACATCCCATCTTGCAATGACCGCCGAGAGTTCAAACCAAAGATCTTCTCTACTTCCTGCGCTATTCGGACCATACACCCTTGTAAAACACCAATGGAGGCCATTATCCCTATTCTGTAGCAACACCAAAGCCGAGAACTGACCAATTTCTTCGTCCACTCTAGAGAAAAGTATAGCATTCCACGCCACAAAAATTTCCCCTGATGCACCCTCCAAATCGACCCCAATCCGCTCCCATCTGTTTCCCCCTAGAACCGACTCCACTTTATATCTATCACAACACCCCCACTTAGTCTCCTGCAAAGTTAGAACTGGCGGATTATGAATAGCAATCACCTCTTTAACACCCGCTCTTTTCTTACGCCCACTTATTCCCCTTACATTCCATGAGAAGAACTTCATAAATAAAAAAAAACAATAAAAGCCTGACCTGGCAGAAGCTGACATTAACGACCCGACGTACCCTTCTCGTCCGAAAATCCCCATTCCAATCTAGCCAATTCTCCAGAACGAGAGCCCCTCTTCCCTTTGCACCGCTACGAGCGACGAACAAAAATTGCCTCAAAAAGACCTCGAAGCGACTCATCCGTACCATTAAATGACATCCCAATATCCCTGCCAAATTGGATTAATTGCGCAATGGCATCCTGCTTCGGCTTTCAACCCTCATCCCCCGTAGCCGGAAGTGCTGATGATTCCTCGGAATCTGCCGATACAGACTCAACCTCTTCCGAAAAAGTGCACTCCACCCATCCCCCCAACTATAATTGACGAAGAGACAGCAACGGTCGAGCCCCACCATACATAGACGTTGAAGATTCAGATTCCTCAACATAGGAGATTATCTCCTCCAACCCCGAAAAATCTGTTTCTACACATCCCTCCCCTGAAACGGAGAGACCCCTGCTAGTGTAGATGTGATCCCCTCGCTCAGCCCATCTGGTGGCCCCGACCCATCAAAACATCTATCTACCGATTGAGGGATCCGCAAACCAAACTGGAGATCTGTGGCCCATCGATCCACCGTCGAACAACTCAAGAAAGAAAGGCCTCGGCTTAGCCCTATCCCTACTCGACCCGAAGCCCGAAAGGCCCAACATAGTAAAGGGTCTTCCCCCACGCCCAACTGTCCTTCACTTAAAAACATGCACGACAGCAAAGCCTGCCCAACCCATCTAGTAAATTTTAAAATAGTGGGCTGGTTTTGAAAACCCTTGACACGCGTCTCCATAAGAGGCAAAGCCTTATAACCCACGTCTTCATCCCAGCCCCCAACCCACAGCTTCAAACCCATTCCATTTCCTTTTTCTAAACCACCATCCTCCTCCAGCCGAGCATCATAGGCGCCACCTAGCATATACGTTCCACCTGTCAGCTCCACCACCATAGGATCCTCTCTACTCCCCTCTCCATCGTCCGTATAGTGTGCTTTCCAGGTCATCGCCTCTTCATCCAAAAATTTGAATTGAAATAGCTATCCGTTGAAGACTTAGGAGTCGTACCATCAGCATCTGTTGTCGTTGGATTATCGAAGGGTGAGAGATCTATCGGCATCACCCCCATCTGTGCCACCGCTTCACCATCATCATCATGCCTCCTCGCCCGGAAGGTGGAACCCCACACTGAGGGCGACCCCTGATGTTCCGATACACGTGCAGCCGCATACCACTTTGCACCGCCCGTTACCCAACTGAGATCCACCCCGTCCCCACTTGGGTTGACAAGAGACTTGACATTTTCACCAGAGCTAACGAGTATGTCTTCCTCGTCTCTTTGCCACCCCATTGCTTCGTGCTCCGCATGCCTCGGAATGTGTCTTTCCACCAACTCCACTTTAATGAAGATTCGATAGTCCTTGCCGCCGACGCTAACAACACATGATCTTGGGATGGATTCCCAACTATCGGAGGCGACCAGCATCCGAGCAGAACTAGTCTCCCACAAGTCTTCGGCACTCCAATCAACCAGCAAGAGCGAGCCACATCGTCCACCGATGCCACGAAATACCTCATCTGACCAGGCATGCAGCGGTAGTCCGAATAGTCTGAGCCAGATGCCTCCCTCCTAAGAATGTGTATAGCGCTCCGCCACCTCACCATACCATCTGCCACAGCTCACGGGGGTGTCCTCAATCCAAAAGTCCCTGAGTCCACATCTCTCCAGCAACGCCCTCAATTTGAAAGCGAAGGAGAAATTTTGAGTCTGATAGTTTAGAAAGGGAAGGACGATCCCAATATCCCCATGTATTATGTATCCATCTGTAGATTTGTAAGGGAACCAGGTTTCCTTTTTTATATATAGGACAATCCAAAACCCAGGCAAATTATCAGCAAGGGAGGAAAAATGGGATCCATTGAAGGTCAGATGCTGGACCCCATTATTTCCAATCTGGCCTTCGTCAGCAGGTTGAAGGCCACAGACCCCATGATGCCCTCGATCGGACGGCAGCTGGGGGCCACCATTCAAAGCCATTTTAAATGAGGTGCCCTGGCGCAAACCCCCAAACGACCTCTCTCTGTTCCAAACCCTTCTGCACAAGTCCCAATGCAGCTCGGAATCTTTTAGCTGCAATGGACCACCTTGTCGAATATCCTTCAAGTGGCCGTCGTTAAGGACCATTTGCTCCTTAGAACCCACCCTTGAGATCTGAGTATCATTATCATTGACTGTAATACCTATCGCCCTAACCTCTTCACATCGGAATCGGTTACATATCGACCTTCTTCGAAAATTTACGTTTCGGCATTTGGAGCAAATCCAGTCTCCTACCCTAAGAAGCACTATCCTATTCGAGGATCCCTCTGGCTGAGATATTTGTTTATTCCTAGAACATGAAATCGTCAATATTAGAATCAAAGTATGATGCTTTAGTAGTTGATTTTTTTTCTTCCTATTTATTTTTTCTTATATAAAAAATATAAAAAAAAAATACTACTAATTAATAGATAAAATAATTTTTTTTAAAATTATAATAATAAATAGTCTCGCTATGGCCACGCCATGGCATTGCGAGCCTCTTCACCATGGCCTCGCCACACCGCCTTAACTACTTTGATCATGTGGAAGTTGCTTGATTTTGCCCAAAAATTAGCTTGATGTAATCTGAAAGTAAAGTTGATTTTCTCGGATTTCTCCGAAAGTTAAGGTTAATTTCACGAAAAAAAGCTAATACAACTAAAACATTAATTAAAAATAATCCGAAACTAGTTAACTTTGTGTGATGAAGTTAGTGGTAGGGATCCTTATTTATAGGAATTAGAGGTCATTTCAATTTTAAAATTTCACATTAAATTTTGAACAACTTAGTAAATTAAGTTGTTTAACTAGCTATCAAAAGTTGTTCATTAAAGATCATTAAATTAATTTTGTGGTAGAGATCCATACGATTTCATGTTAAGTTACTTGTCAGAAAAAATAATTTAACATGAAATTATATGGGTTATTCACTTATAACATATGCCCATTTCCACATTAAAATTTCAAATGATTTATGATGAAATCACAAAAATTTTATTATGAATTCTCTAATTAGTCATTTAATCTTATATTTTTTAGCTAAAACAATTAATTATTTCAAAAAATGTCATTATGAATTCATAAATGATAATTAGTTTCAAAATTTAATGATTAATGAAATTTTAAACCTAACGAAATTTCATCATGATTCCATCACTTGATAGAAATTTTCAAAAGTTTAAATTTCCCCCCCCCCCAAATATTTTGAAAATTATAAGTTTAACCGGTTTTTAGTGGTTGAACTGATTCCGAACCGGTCCAAACAGCTGATGTGGTGCTAATTAGACTTAAATTTCAAAGAACCGCCTGGTTTGAATTGAACGGCGTGGTTCAACAGGTTCACTGGTTCAACTGTCCGGTTACTATTTTGTAGCTAAAAACCTCTAAATACGGTTTAATAACCGGACCGGACGGTAAACTTCACCGGTTTCAGTTCAATTGCCGTTGAACCACTGGTCCAGTCCGGTTCTTACAACACTGATATATATATAGGTCACCTGCTCACAAGGTCTAGGTAAGTTACCTACACACATATGAGTTGGCTGCCACATGGCACCTGACTACATGATCATTCCATATGGATTAGCGGCGGGCTGATCATTCAGACAATTTTAAAGATAATTACTAAAACAATTATATATACCCACAGATTCAACGGTGTCAACGGTGCAAAGAATAAACGGTGAAACTATATTTGGTTTCACCATTTATTTTTGCACAGTTGACTCCATTGACCATGTGGTTTTATTTTTGTTTATTTTTTATTTTTTAATGGTCCTGATCATCGAGTCACTCCTTCATGTGGCACCTGATCATGTAATTGGGTGTCACGTGGCAGCTAACTAGCATGGATCTAGGAAAGTTACCTAGACTTACATATAATATGTATACAAATGGGAAAATGGGTTGGAATTCAAGAAAACAACCATAGGTTCATCCCCTAGATCACGTGTCATGTGGCATGTGATCTACATCCTCTAAGGGCAGCCCATCCCAAAGGAATTTTAAAAAATTATTAGTTTTTGGACTTTTTTGCCCTTCAAATCACACGTCAAACATCTTGGTTCCCCGTCCAAACATGGTGCATTGAAATTCACCTTAGACTCAAAATTCAATAGTAGGAAATCACCGTTTTTTTAATTTTAGATGGTCATTCATTGACTTTGGGCATGTTGATGTGCACCCGATCCTTAAGTTAGATGCAGTGTGGCACCCAGTTGGCTCGAACCCAGCGCCATAGAGTGGGTTGAAAGTTAAAACCCATACTATATATGTGTGTGTGTGTGTGTGCACATCATTTTTCCATAACTAGTGATATTCATGTTGTTATATATATATATATATATATATATATATATATATATATATATATATATATATATATATATATCCAAATAAAGAACAGGTTGGAAAAGGAATAGTTGTAGTTATATACCGTTATACATATACACTGGAAGGTGTAAAATATCATTCATTAAATTGCAATCAAGGACAAATCAATCCATCATCATGCCCAGTTGGTGATTCTTGAAGCTTTGAATGTTATTTGCTGCGAACTTATTGACTTCTTTTTTGTGATTTTGGAAACTATGATCCAATTATGTGACAACTATGAAAATGTTGAAATTAGTAAGTACATCCTTCAATTTTCTTTTGCTAGACCTTTGGCTCATAAACATAAAAGCACGGTATGCACTCTTTTTAAAAGATTAGGTTCCTACAGGATCCCCCCCCTCCCCCCTTAAAAATTTTCCTCTCATCCAGCTGAAATTAGTTGTTACTTGCTCATTTCTTGATAGCATAGTCACAAAAATCACCAACTTGTTCAAAAACTTGGAAAAAGATGCCGACTTGAGGTGAAGCAGGTAAGCTTTTTTGTTTTTTTTCCTTCTCCTCCTCCTTCTTCTTCTTCTTCTTCTTCTTTTACCGTAATTTTTTTTTTACATGAAATCTATGCACTAACTCTCCTATGTTTTTTTTTCACAACGATCAACCTCCAGCGTCCGATCACCTCAAGTATGATTTTTTATTTTTTTTCTTTCTTTTCTTCTTGCCCCCTCTTCTTCTTACTATCTTGTTCATTAAAATTATTACTTTTTATTTGAAATATATTATCATATATTTTTTATATTTCTTGAATTCTTTTTATTTCCCCCGATTTCTTCCGACTTTTACTGATTTTTTCCAATTTATTGCAAACTCTCGATGTTGTGACTATACTTGATAGAAGCAGTGTTGTGAAGGCGACGCCATGACTCGTCATATATGATCTAATGGCGAGAGGTTAGCAAATGACGACGTCATATTCGCCATATTATATATATATATATATATATATATATATATATATATATATATATATATATATATATATATATATATATATATATATTTTAGAGATATATACTATAATACTTGAGAGGCATACTTGTAAAATGACCATTTTACACCTTTATATACTACAAACCCTCGACATTTTATTTCTGGAGGACGAGATAGCTTAAGGAAAAAAGAAGAAAGAAGAAGAAGAAGAAAGAAAGAAAGAAAGAAAGAAAGAAGAAAGACGAAGATCGGTAAGCCCTCAAATCTGTTTTCTTTTTTTTTTGCCCTAAAATTTGCCCTGAAATTTGTGTTTTTTTTTTGCCATAGTTGCCTTATAATATATATATATATATATATATATATATATATATATATATATATATATATATATATATTTTTTTTTTGCTACAACTGCCTTATAAAACCAAATTTTAAGCCACAGGTGCCTTAAAATCTGATTTTTTTATTTTTTTCCACTTTATATTAGAAACATATATATATATATATATATATATATATATATATATATATATATATATTTTGTCATTGCTGCCTTATAATATATATATTTGCTCTCTATTTATTGATATTCGTCTATGCCTGATTAATTAGTTGATTTTTTTTCTTCCTCTAGAAAAAATATATGTATCAAAAAATAGTACACAACTAAAAAATAATAATATTAATGATTAATAAATAAAAATAAAATTATTAATATATTTTTTTTAAAAATTATAAATGGCCTCGCCACAACACCTTAACTACCTTGGATAGAAGTGAATGAAAAAATTAATGTTTTTTTCATTCTTAACTCAAAGTGGCCCCTTACAATTCTCAGTCCAATTTATAAATTGACAGCCATGTTCCTATGGAAGATTGTATCCTACCACTGAATTCATTTGAGAAATTTAATACTATTGAGGTATCACATTTGGCAATCCAAAACACCATCAAGCCTCCTGAATACCCTTTAAGATTTTCTCATGCAGCCAAAATGCTACTACAGTTCAATATAAGGGCAAGATCAAGTTCACATGCTAACAAATAAGTTCAAAAAATGTCTTTGTGCTTTTCTTAGAATCGTAATATTTATAAAGAACATTGTAACAAAGATATAGCTTGCCAGAATTTTACGATTCATGTTTTTGAATGAATAATTATAAGATAACCGGTGGATTATAGACATGAAAGATGTTTCAGAATGCACCACTTTTGTAAATTGGTGATTACTAGTACAAGGGCCTCACAAGATTTTGGCCATAGAACCATGTTGCTCATATTTGCATTGAGCTGTCTATGTTAGATGGGACTTATCATAGACCAGAGTTGTTAGACATTTTTTTTTTCTGAACTTGTAATATTTATTTTATACAGAAAGCCAAAAAATTACTACGTAGAAAATGAGATTGACTACTGATAAAAGAGAGACAGAGAGTAGGGAGTGACTAGGACGCCCAAAAATATATAGAAAAAAGCCTTCTCCATATGAATGAGGCAGTGGCAGCACTAAATTGTTCCCTGCCGCTTATGATCTGCAATCATGCACTCATTAGCTAACTCAGCGGCTCTCGAATTGCACTCCCTATGTATGAGTGTGAATATTTTTACCTCCCCATCTTCCTTGAGGGGAGGATATGGTTTAGCCAAAGAGTGTGTTGTTAGAACACCATCTACCCACAACCTTTGTAGGTGTGAAGAACAGTGAGTCAAAGATTCAAATGGGGGGAACATAAGATTTTGAGGGGAACGCCGTTTATTATCTATGAGACTTCAACTTTCTAAAGCCATGTTTGCCGATGTTGTGCTTTTTAATAAAGTGACTTCGGAGAATTGCTACTGGAAGAAGTGTTGCTGCTGGAATTGTTGTTTTGGAAAAGGCTCCGGGAAGCAGTTTCAGAGTTGTTGTTGCAAAAATTGTCGTTTGAAACAACTTTTGGATGAGGATGTGATTCATTGACTAAAATGCCGCTAATAGTGTGCAGGAAGTAATTTCTAAAAAATGTATGGTGTAAATTTCAAGGATGAAATCAAATTGGTTGAAGCATTTAACATTCTTTAAAAAACAATATCAAATATGCATTGTCATTAGTAAGAGCCCATTAAACATGCCGCTACAATCAAAATACAAAACATTGGTAAAAAGATCACCATAGTGGACTCTCATTTAAGCGGTAATACTATACAAAGTTCAGATCACGATGTGACATAAAAATAAGTTGTTGCATTGCCCTATTGGGATATCAGAAGCAGCAATTAGATCTTCAGTAACCTAAAACCTTTAACTTTATCCACGCTACTGTAAATCATATAGTTCCTTTTCATAGTTTAAAATATCATGATAGTAAATGCGACACTATAGCCTCACTATGGCCTCGCCATAGCAAATGGTGATGGGAAACGCCATATACAACCAAATAGCCATGACAGCTAAATGGCGACGCCATAACGTCACCATGACAGAATACCACTATGGCGTTGCTATACACGCTATTTGATTTTTTTGGATAATAACATATAATATTTATAGAATAGATAAGTTATAAGTATGACATTGTTATAACTTATAACATTTTTATAATATATAAGTTACAAAAGCCCAACTTATAAGTTACAAAATCTTCGACTCTTTCTTTCTCTCTCATCACGAAAACTTAGAGTGTTACAGGTCGACGGAACCTCAGCATTGGCGACACTACGATATGTATATTTGATATTTAAATATTTTTTAATATTCTATATTTGTTTATATATTATATTTATTTATTTAATTACACTTACCATGTTGCAAATTTGTTGGTGTTCCATATTTGATTTGTAACTATTGATATTTGTTTATGCCTAGAATATGAAATCCTCAATATCAGAACCAAAGTATGATGCTTTAGTAGTTGAATTTTTTTACTTCCTATATTTTATTTTCTTTTCTTCTTATATAAAAAATATAAATAAATTAAAATAAAATACTACCTATTAATAGATATAACCAAGGATCAAAATATCGTCCGATACCGATACGTATCGGACGATACGTATCGGTATTGGACTCGAACGATACATTGAATGTATCGTTCGATACATTCAAATGTATTGAATGTATCGAACGATACATTCAATCGTCATTCAATCTGAAACGTAATATTTTAACCCATGGATATAACAAAAAAATTTAAAATTTTAAAAATAAATAAATAGCCTCACGATGGCTTCGCCATGGCTACGCTATCGCCTAGCGTGCCTCTTCGCCATGACCTCGTTGCACCACCTTAACTACCTTGTAAAATATATTAAAAAATGAAACCACATGGACATGGCCAAAACAAAGTAAATAAGAGAAAACCTTCTCGGGCAATAGGCATTGGAAAAAAGGACTTATAAAGGCAATGAGCAGCAGCCCTAGTCATCAGTTTTTGAAGCAAGGAAACCACCTCCAAACCAAATTTTCTTGTGTTTTGCTAAAAAAAACTCAAAACCATCTACCCAAACTAGCAAAGACTTAGATTTGACTGGAGAAATAAAAATAATGGAGAAATATTTTCAAAAGGATTATCAACATGCGCATATGAATCTAGACAATGCTAAGTCCACTTGACACAAACAGAAGATGGATGAGAGGAGAAAAGAAATAATACAAAATGAGGGCTTGTTGACTGACAGTGATGCAATTCAGAGGGTGGTTATGCGCTTCAGAAGGAAAAGATCTTCGGGGTAGGTGATGCGATTCAGCATGTAGGAATGCAAATTGGATGGTTCAATGTCCAGATACTGTCGGGGAAGACGATGCAATGACGAAGAAAACGTGATGCGGGAACTTATTAAATGCAATGCTAGGGCAGAGTTTAAATTAGAATTAATTCAAACAATTAATAATAACAATTTCTCTAACAGATTACCACGGATATATTCTAGAATTCAATTGGCTAATTTAATTATGGCCCAAAATAGTGTTACCTTTAGTGTACGTTCCCTATCGGATCTAGAAGACTAAGGTTCGTAATGAACAGCTAGATCTCCTATAGTTTTAGGGCCTCGAACGAACTCACAAGCGGGTTATCTCGATACCGTACAAAATAAAAAGCAAACAATGGTTTAATGAAGAACATATAATTTAATTGAGAAATAAATAACTAAGGTTATGCTACTTATGCAAATCATAGATCTAAAGAAGATAGAGATGGAAGAAGAAATGGCCTCGCACCAAACCACAAGCAGGAATCGAAGAATCGTTCTCCGTTTTGAGAGAACCACACCCTCACGAAAGTTTAGAACTCTCAATTTTGCATAGGCAATTTTCATTAACCAAAAACTGATAATAAAGTTGTTTACAAGCCTTTAAATAAGCTAACCAAAACCCTAAGAATACTACTTAAAATAAAACTCATAATCAACCATTAAAACTTTCTAATCTAACAGTCATAATTAATCTCACCATTAATCTCATCTTTTTATTACGCGGCTACTTTTGAAGTGCCAAACGATGTCCGATTGAAGTAAAATTGGTCTTGTTTGAAAGTTTATCGAAGTAGCTTTCCAACAAGATAAGAATCACACAATTCCGACACATATTGATAGTGCTATGACTTTTTTTCCCATGGTTGCACAAAAAGTGACGAAATTAACAGTCACATATCACATATATATGTTTGACCCTTAAACAATTCAAATAAAGAAACTAATCATAAAACAAACCACTTATTAATCAACTAAAACACTTTCACATTCTTCTTTCGCCTTCGATAGGTTACGGGTGGCTGCTTGAATCGGATGTCCCCATCAAAAAGAGTGTCCAGGAACCATTGAAAGCTTATAAAAACCTTTAAAAAAGTTTTTAATTTTTTATATTAATGGAAGGGATATTTTTGGTATTTCATGGAAATAGCAGGGTTACACTTGTCCCTATGATTTATTGCAGCTGTCACCGCCAGATTCCCTCAACACATCTTGCGTTAAGCGGCTGAGGCTGTTTTATTATAAATGCCACTTTGCAGGTTCTAGCTCTCTGCAATAAGCCAGGACCTACATGTTACCAAACAACTATTTAACACATAACATTGTCTCAGGGCTCACAATCTCTCCCAGAGCACTCAGAATCGTTGCCAAACAGGGCTAAAAATTGACGAGCAGCTTTGAGATGGTAGTGGCATGATAACCTAGCAACAAATCTCAAGACTATTGGCAAGGTTCAAATATTTAGTGGTTGTGAGTTGTGAGGCTTACTTGACATGTGTTTGACAGTTACAGTATTTCACGAACCAATAGAGACATTGCCAGTTTGTTACAATTGACCACCAAAGAGCCTTTGTACTTCAGAATTATATTTAGTGACACAGAATAAAATTAACAAAATTTTCTTCTATTTTGTTTTTCCTTTTTTATCATAGTTACGGAATGATTTTGAGTAGTGTGGAACAAAGCTAACCATTTTTTCTTTTTTGTTTAGTTTTAACTTTTTTGTATGTGAGGATTGATATCCCTGGTTGCACTAGGACAATTACCATTTACCGCCACGGCGAAGCCTCAATTAATGCAGAAAGGCCCAGTCGGAAAAGAAAGAAAAAAGATAAAAAAAAGGAACAGGTTAACCAAACCGTCTTACCCATATATAAGATACAGACTTACCTTTGCTTTTGAATAATCTTTCTTCTTCACCAATCCGTCTTCGTAAAGTGTTGAGCAGCGATCCAAAATATAAGGCCAAGACAGTGCAGGTAAATGTGATAACATTGTAAGGCATGCTAAAATCAGGAGTAGTCAAAGGCACAAGCAATACTTCTGTGTATGCCTGCCCAATATTCTTTTCCTGCAGAAAGCATCACGGGAACACATTGGAGAAATTCAAAGGGTTTAAAATCTATGCTGAAACTGGAAAAGTTTGTTACGAGTAAGATATATGATGCATATCACCATAATTAGTTTTATATGCAATATATTTATTCTTGCCATCATATCTCAGCATAAACATATAATTTATGGAAGGTATGACATTCACTCCCTCTTTACTAGTTTCAACTGGTTTACAAATAGCTTTTGAAAAGGAAAGCTTATTCGTGCCCTTAGTTTAGTCTTTTTAAATCAGTTGCTACTGTAAACCAGTTGCTATTGGTATCATGCAACTCGTATTGGTTCTGGAGTTGGCTTTTTACAGTAATTTTAAATGTAAAATATTAATTCAATTATATGACAAAACTTTATGAATTATATGATGTGCAATAGTAGTTGAATCATATGATTAACTTCTGCAAATTTTTGTATCATATTTCCTTTATTTTTCTTTTTCATTATTTTTGTACAGATGAGTGAAAGAGTTGGGTTTTTCTTGGCTTTTTGTATCAGATCATCAACACATGTTAACACCTGAGTTCGCATCCATGTCCCACCATTATACACTCCTACGAACCAATAAAGTTCCTAAAGTACTACCTGAAGCTTGAATAACAATGATGACTTGCTTGAGTTTTCTTTCAGAAAGTATGAACTTGCTCGGAAGTCAGGGAAACTAATTACAGCTGCAGGAACGTCAAAACCCTGATTAGCATCTGGAGGATATTCGTCAATGTGTAAAAAGCCCTGCAAAGCAATATTTCAATTTATAAAAAAAAAACATAAATTAAGCTACAAAAGAAATTTCCACTTGTGGCATTAACATTTTTAAAAGAAGTTGGGAGAAATGAAGCCTTTCATTAGCTAGTTTTACAGGAAGGTTGCAAATGCCATGAACACTTGACAGGTAGGAGGTACATATAAAGTTTGAAAGGGGCTCTCACAATAAATTGCCATCCTAATTTATCTGGTCTTCTGTGAGCTTCCTTGGGGTAGGTAAGAAGGGTATAAAACTGATGATTTATTACAAAGGTTCTAGATGTGTAGAACCCATTTGCAGAAAACTTTCATATAGCCACTTTTCTATTAATCTCTTATGCAGACTATTAATTGAAAACTTTCATATAGCCACTTTTCTATTAATCTCTTATGCAGACTATTAATTTTGTTGTAGGCGTTCATGACCGGCAGCTGAGACAAATGACCTAGAGAGAGCTTCATGCAGTAGAAAGCAGTCCACCGTGTGTCAAGCAGCTGCAACTTTGGGGATATCTACAACTTATTCCTCTTATGAAATAATGGCTGGCATTTTTTCAATCTAAAAAATGAAGTATTAATGAGAAAAACAGCTACAGACAGACAACATTAAGCTAATATCAAAACGACCGTAATTGAATACCTTATCAAACTCAATAGTTATTGCAGCCGAATTCATATTGCAAGGAAAATTCAGAACCATTTCCATTACCCCGGGGGACACCTTGTCTTCTGAGGGCGAGACACGCATCTTCTCAACAACTTCCTGCACTTTCCGGAGCTGCCCATTTATGAAAATTTGAAGAGTGTGAAAATAAACCTTCACATACCAAGGCACGACTTGGAAAACAACAACTCGCACTGTACACTTGTCCTCATTTAGTAAAAGAGATGCAACCTCCCCACCCATCAAACTTTCATATGATCCTGTAGATTCCAAAGAAATAGCAATAGAACCTCTTTCATTCCCACTTCCCATTAAAAACCTGCTTGCATGGAAAGGTGCTTGGATACACGACCAAACTACGGGAAGCTTCCATTTAATTCCTACATTCAACAGATCACAATCACTGTATTTTCCCACTGAGAATTCGTACAGAACCGCAGAGGTCTGACCATGCAAGTTATTTGCCTCTTTAATTTGCGCATCTGGTATAACAGGTAATTCGAAAGCCGGGCTTCTCCAAAAATCTTCGGAAAGCACACCATCATCTCCGAACCTCACATCCTCCGCTCCCAACTTCTCAAGTTCAGCAATTAAACCCTTATCAATTTCAAGGAATACTCTGCTGTACTTTGCAAGAGCACACTGCCCAGCAACCTTCCTCCCAAAGACCGAGCTAATAGACCAACTTGGCTGTAATAACCTTTCACTTGAATAAGCTGGGCTAGATCTTCCAACACTGGGTTGGAGCACAACTGTCAGGGCCTGTTCAAGTAATAAGCCTGTTTCCGATTCTACCCCCTCCTCCAAACCAAATTCAGCTGAGATTATCCTCAACCGTTGAGAATGATAAAATCCCCTATAGATAGAAGGCCTGTCCATTAATGCTGCAAGCCCTGCTTTGTCTCGACAGGGAAGCAGCTTTAACCAAGGGGTGAGATTCTCAGTACAGACGGCTTCACGGGGCAATGCACCGTATCTCAGAGTACCGGAATAATCCCCGAATCCCCAATCGGGAGCGGAATAAGCAGTCGAAGATTCTAGAAAATTGATTGAAGCACAAAATAGACCTGAAAGGGCATGAGTCAGATTTTTCCACATTGCATCAACCTCATTCAGTGGGACGTCAAAGACTGCCCAAAGCTCGACACCAGGTGGCTTGGCGTTCCCACTCGACATGGGATCAAACCCACCCCAACGTTTGTAATTCCAACGGCCCTGAGTAAAGGACAACTCCATTTCTCGAATTCGAAATTTATGGACCTGGTTATGCATCACAACACAATATACAAAACCATTGAAAATGTAATTGAAGACATTTTTTTTAATTTCCCTTTATTTGTTACAAAACAACCAGTGAGAATTCAAATTTCGCACAGACAGCCACTGATTACAGGTCACCGCTTAACAACAATAATTATTATTATTATAATAAGGAATAATGGCTCCTGGCGGACACTTAAACATTAAAATGGTGTTTAAGTGATCTTTATTTACACCATTAAATAAGAATTTTGATCTCACACCATTACAGTGTGGTCTACTATTATGCTACGTTGAGGTCAGGGGTTCAAATCCCATGCTTACCTATGAAAAAAAAATACTATTATGCTACGTAGTGCACATCTATGATCAATCCATCATTACATCATGCCTCAACCAAAGAATCATACCAATTAAACACCATTTTGGTGTTTAAATGTCGGTCAGTAGCCATTATCCCTAATAATAATAATAATAACAACAACAATAGATTCGCTAAGCAAACAATAGAGTTAAAAACCCTAATTTGGAGAGACCGAGACGAGCGTACCAGTTGATAAACGGCCTTAGGAAAGAGATGGTGATGGAAGCCATAGGTCTTGGTGGGAGGAGCTCTGGAGTCGAAATGGAAATGAGCTAATACCTTCCGATCAGGTAAGGGCTTGAGAAGCAATTCCTCTGAAAACTCTTCTTCGTTTGGTCCCGCGGAGATCAGAGCGACGAAAAAGCAGTGTGAGAGAAGAAGAAAAAGGAGTAGTAGGAGAATGGAACGTCGAAACGCCATTAAAGCTCCGGAGAAGCTCTCAAGTCTGACTCTCGACTCAAACTGCTACGGGAACTTCCATTTTTTAACCTTTCCACAAAGTTTTGAATTAATCGCGATAAATTAAAGGGAATATTGCATTTTCGGCCTTACAAGTTTGCTTATTTACAGAAATGGTCTTATAATTTGAAACGGTACAAAATAAGCCAATTCCAAGTGAAGCTGTTTCCACGTCATCATGAACCTATTTTTTCATTTTATATATATATATATATATATATATATATATATATATATATATATATATATATATTTTAGTCGTTCTTTTTTTTTAAATTGGCGGTCGCTATCTAAAAATAATATTAGATAATAATCTATTTTAATTATATACATGATATAAAATCTCTATAAAATATAAAAATAAAAACGCTAACATATCGCTATCTAAAAACGACATCTACATGATATGAAAATATTGGAAAAAAAAAAAAAAGATCGCTAGCATATCGCTATCTTAAGATAGCGACCGCTACCATACCGCTATCTTTAAAAAAAAAAGTCTGCTAACCATAGTGACAAATTTTGTTTTCGGTAATTTTTCGGTGGGGAGTCCTTTCGGTACATTTTGAATTAATTTTGATACATTTCGGAAAAATTTCGAGTATTAAAAAAATATAAAATATATATTTAATATTAAAAAACAAATTAGCAATTGATCCAAGTGGTCAAGCATTGACGCCAAGCTCAAGCATAGAACTATAGAAAACAAATTGACAAAGGGTACTGTTATACTCACCCCAAAAAGGTTGCTTTTCACCCCTCCTTTTCACCTGGCATGTATTGACCACATTTTAATCAGATGGTAGAGGTCATTTTTTTTCCCCATCTTTCGCACAATGGATCTATGGATTATAAGTGTATCATCGTACGGTTGGGTTTTTAGTACACATGGCACATATCTCAAAACGTGACGCTAAAATCATATGATAATGTTTTAGGGTCATATGATTTTAGGATCACTTGTTGAGATGTGTATCATGTGTAATAAAAAATCGACCGTTCGATAGTACCCCACAATCCATAGATCCATTGTGGAGAAGATGGGGATGAAAAACTATCTCCACCATCTGATTTAAGGGCAGTCAATGCATGCCATCAGAAGAGGTGAGGTGAGAAAGCAGCTAGTAGAGTGAGTTGACGTTTTCTACCTTGCGTTTAGTCCCACATCGGTAAGGCTAAGAAAGTTGACGCAAGAGCCACCTTATATAAGGTATTGCATTCACCAAAGCAACGCCCAGTTCTTACACAGTGTGGATGTCTACAGTTCCTTTGCATGTCTACAGTGCTTACACAATGTAACCAACATACTTTTGAAAAAAATTACCGAAATTTTATGGAAATTTATGAAATTTCGTCGAAAATTATTGAAAAGGTCGAAATTTCGTCGAAAATTACCGAAAAGGTTGAAATTTTGATGAAATTTTCGTTTGACCCCTAATTCGGCGAATTTCGACGAAATTTGTTATTATGCTGCTAACATACCACTATCTTAAAAAAAAATATAAATAAATAAATAAAATCCGCTAACATATCGATATCTTAAGATAGCGACCACTAACATACCACTAATATACTGCTATCTTAAAAAAATAATAATAAATAAAAACTCGCTAGCATACCGTTATCTTAAGATAGCGATTGCTAACATACTGTTGTCTTATCGCTAACATACCACTATCTTACCGCTATCTTATTGCTAACATACCACTATCTTAAAATAAAAATATATATAAAAAGAAAAAAAATCCGTTAACATATCGCTATTTTAAGATAGCGATCACTAATATACTGCTATCTTAAAAAAAAAAAAAAAAAAAAAAAAAGATAACGATATGTTAATTCAAACTATACGCTATTTTAAAATAACAACCGCCAACTTAAGATAGCGGTATGTTAGCGATCGCTATCTTAAGATAACAGTTAGCGGATTTTTTAAATTTTTTTCCTTTTTTTTTTGTTATTTATGTTAGTGAGCGCTATTATAAAATATCATCCGCTATCGTAAAATAACGTCTAATAACACAATAATCTATCTTTTTATAATGAAAAAACAGGTAAATACTGAAGTGGAAACGGCTTGGCTTAGAAATGGCCTATTCTACACAATTTCAAATTATAAGGCCGTTTTTGCAAATAAGCAAACTTGCAAGGTTGAAAAGAAAAATTTTCCTATATTAAAATTTCGACAGTTAGAACTTTGGAATCCTACCCCAAACTCCTTCAGCACCTCAGCTCAGCTTATAAAGGACTTGCTATCAGGTTCATCTCCAAGATTGCTGACAGAGAGATTGTTGTTAGGTATGTGAAGCGTTTCAAGGATGGGGTTTGCTCTTGTGGGGATTCCTAGTGAAAAATTATACACAATAATAGAAGTTTTTTATTGGGGGTGCAGCTTTTCTCGACCACCCCGACATAGTGACCTACGTGTGACGGGGCCAATACTCGAGCTTGCGGCGTGGTGCGTGTGGCACGGCATGTGGTGCCAGGAGGGCACGCGATATGAGGCCATGTTGGCCTTGCGACGTGGTCGCGCTGCGAGGACGCGACACGATCGCATGAGGGTACGACGCGGAGCGTCACGGTCGCGACACGGACGCGACATAGCCAAGGTGGGCTAGCAATGCATGAGGCGTTGCGGTATGTCAAACCAATAGGTTTTAGGTTCTCCTGCCATTCTGGCTGAATGACTGTTTTACCCTTATATAGGGGAAGGGAGCTAGAGAACTATTCCCCCGCACACGGGGCCTTGCGTTGCCAGAGGGGGCGCAAGTGTCTCCTAGGCCTGATAGGGTGTGCCTAGGACGTCGACGCAGCGATGCCATGTGGAACCCGAGGGAGGTTGATGTATGGCCCCGGACTACGCGTCGCGGTGCATACGGCTGGGCAACCTCGCGAGACAACACCAAGGTGCTGCGTGGGACTCAGTTGAGCACGACAGCATGTGAGCTAAGGACGAACGTGTGCTAGTAATTCGGAACGCACACAAAGGCAAGCTGCGTGGGACTCAGTGGGGCACGCGAGCGCGAGACACAAGGCTGTGGGCTTGGTTGAAAGAGCGAGGTACTAGGCGGCATGTGGTGAAGCTTGAGCAGGCCAAATTAGTGCAGCGGTGCAGATTGGCGTGTCGTAAGGGGCACGATGAGCCGAGTGGTAGGCCGTGAAACAGAGGCAACCATGTTGGGAGGAGTTCCCGTCCTCTAGGCTGGTGGTATCAGAGCTGATGTGCAGATGAGTTGGCTTCGTTACACGCGGTAGCGAAGCACCGCGCGGGTTGAAAGCGCGTTGAAGGACGCCCTTGTGACGATTGTTATCAGAAGTAGGCTGACCTAGCGAAGCGTGCGTTAGGTGCCGCACGGGACTGAGGTTGCGAAACTGCGACCCCGTGACATTTTGGTATCAGAGCCAAGTTCGATCCAGAAGCGATGATGCTATGAACAAACTGGTGCGGAGGCACGCGATGTGTGTCAAGTTGACACGCGACATCCCTGAGCTAGTTAACAGGTGAGGGCCTTGTGACAGCAGAACCAAGTTGACCCAACCGGGGTGACAGTGGGGAGCTTGTGGGAAGGTGCGGGCCTAAGAACTAGAATTGTGTTGCTAACAAGCTGGGAGGAGTTGGCGGGGTCAGTTCACTATGTTCATGAGTCAACGAGGACGTTGACATTTTATGGAGTGGTGGAGGATGTGACGGGGCCAATACTCAAGCTTGCGGCGTGGTGCGTGTGGCACGACATGTGGTGTCAGGAGGGCACGCGACATGGGGCCATGTTGGCCTTGCGACGTGGTCGCGCTGCGAGGACGCGACACGGTCGCATGAGGGTTCGACGCGGAGCGTCACGGTCGCGACACGGACGCGACATAGCCAAGGTGGGCTAGCAATGCATGAGGCGTTGCGGTATGTCAAACCAATAGGTTTGAGGTTCTCCTGCCATTCGGCCGAATGACCTGCTTTTACCCTTATATAGGGAAGGGAGCTGAGAGCTATTCCCCGCACACGGGCCTATGCGTGTAGGGGGGCGCAAGTGTCTCCTAGGCCTGACAGGGTGGGCCTAGGACGTCGACGCAGCGATGTTGTGTGGAACCCGAGGGAGGTTGATGTATGGCCCCGGACTACGCGTCGCGGTGCATACGGCTGGGCAACCTCGCGAGACAACACCAAGGTGCTGCGTGGGACTCAGTTGAAACGATGCGACATGTGAGCTAAGGACGAGCGTGTGCTAGTAATTGAACGCACACGAAGGCAAAATTGCGTGGGACTCGATGGGGAACGCGAGCGAGGCACAAGGTGTGGGCAGTTGGTTGAGCGGTACTAGTAAGGCAGGGTGAAGCTTGAGCAGGCCAAGTTAGCGCAGCGGTGCAGATTGGCGTGTCGTAAGGGACACGATGAGCCGAGTGGTAGGCCGTGAAACAGAGGCAACCATGTTGGGAGGAGTTCCCGTCCTCTAGGCGGGTGGTATCAAAGCTGATGTGCACATGGGTTGGCTTCGTTACACGCGGTAGCGAAGCACCGCGCGGGTTGAAAGCACGTCGAAGGACGCCCTCGCGACGATTGTTATCAAAAGTAGGCTGACCTAGCGAAGCGTGCGTTAGGTGTCGCACGGGACTGAGGTTGCGGAAGTGCGACCCCGTGACATACGGCTCTAGAAATATACGGAAAAGGCAGTAAATTTTGTAATTTTCGGAAAAAGAGTAGAAAATTAAAAAAATATTAATTATTATTAAAAAATTATATATGTTGTCATCAAATACGGGGTTTAAACAGAAGGGGGGGATTTTTTTCCCGAAAAAACTCGGTTTAAAACACATTTTTTCAGGGGAAATAAGAATTTTTTGAAAACGTGTTTTTGGTCACTATGTGACCGCGACACCCATATCTTCGTACTACAGACAGCCAACTAGCACATCAAGCTCTGAGACCACCTGCCCGTAAGCTGGAACATGAACTACATATCAACCATGCAGTGCCATAGACACCCAAATAACAATCGAGGGCACTGATTGACTGGATCAATCATCGCTCAGTGAGCTATTTATTGCCGCCAAATGTGCTTTGCTTACATGCAAGGTGGCAAAGGCGCCAAGTAGAGCTATCGCGCGAAGGAGATGCATTTCCGGTACTTGACAAGCTCTCAGGGAATAATCTATTTCTTATTTTTTAGTTTCCATCCCATGACAAGTAGGAACGGGAAAATAAATTTTTTTACTTCGAATTCCGGATCTCAACGTCCTGCTGCTCGTGATGTTTCACGATCTGCCAGTCTTTAATCGATGCATTGCCGATCTGCCCGCTGGACATGCCTTGCACCTCTGTTCCATGGTTGGACTTTTCTCTTGGCAGGTAAGCTACAGTTGAGTGAAATGAAGACCAATTGTCAATGGGACGTCTCAAATTGACTGTCAATTTTTATGGTGCATTTTAAACAAATTTATGAAAATGATATCCTTCATTAAACCAACATTTTGAAAATGATAAAAAGATCTAATACATGGAGCTACTTCTGATAAAAAGTTTTAGAAATTTTTATGATTAATAAATCTGTTATTGAATACCTCGGCCCATGTCGAACAACCATTTGTACGTTTTAATGTAGTACCATGGAATTCCTGCTTAGTAACTGGCAAACATAGCTTCAGAAAGTCTGTTGATCAGATCTAATTCTTGCTAGAGAATATGGACAATATCTAAAATTTATATTCAGGATCACTTTGATAATTATTGAAAGGGTTCAATAAAATCAGTTTCCTACAAAAGACCATTCATACTTGACACTTATTTTTTTTTAATATTCAAATAATTACATAAGTAATTAGCATGTCACACGTTAACTCTGTCAAGCCTTTAACCGTGTGATAGGTGGGCCATGATCTCAAGATCTATCGTATAGAAGATTGGGACGAAAAAAAATTTCCATTGTCTGATTCAAGGTAGTCAACAATGCTAAGATTAGAACCATCAGTTGTTGAGACTGAATCTTCGCTGCAAATACCAGTACATTTTCTTAATATTATAAAATGAGGGGAGGAATATAGTTTGGGGTAATAAAATGTCACTGTTATATTCACACCAAGAGATTGCTTTCTCACCCGCCTCTCAAGGAGATATGCATTGACCGCCTTTGAATTGGATTATGGAGATCATTTTTCATCTCCATCTTTCGCACAGTGGATCTATAGATTATAGGCATACCATCAGACGTTCAATTTTTTATTGCACGTGGAACACATTTCAAAAAGCTGACCCTAAAATCATGTTTTAGCGTGATGTGTGTCACATGATTTGAGGTCACTTTTTGAGATTTTGTGCTACGTGTAATAAAAATTGACCAATGGATGGTAAGCCCATGATCTCTAGATCCATTGTGTGGAAGATGGGGACGAGAAACGGTCTCTATCATTTGATTCAAAGGCGATAAATGCATGCTAGCTGGAGGAAGTGGAGTGAAAAAGCAATCTTTTTGGGTGACTAATATATGCATAGGGGTACCTTTATTTACAATGACAGTTTTGACAAAATTCTAGAGGTCCCAATAATGGTACCCATTTCAAATGTGGCGCCTCTGTTTTGGCACCCCATCTCATATCTATAAACACACACACTCTCTCTCTCTCTGCCTCTCTCTTGATTGCGATACATACATAGCATGACTCACTTTTCATAATTCTATAAAGAATTTTATTGGTGGATACCATTATTTATACTAAGTGAAAATATAACATCGTCTCATCTCCTCTATTCAAAATATATTTTCCGTTTTGAAACATACGATGAAGATAATTTTTCATCCAAATAATATCATCGGAGTACCATCAGGTGATCATTTTTTCTTCCATATGCCACACATTCTCAAAAGTGACCTTAAAATAATGTTTGAGCATTAATATGTTCCATGTGATTTTATGGTTATTTTTTGAGATGCGTGTCACGTGAAATCAAAATTAATCATATGATCGATACATCTATATAGAAAAAAAGTTTACGCTAGAACTATTGACTGTCGAGTGCCCCCTTTTAAGAAAGTCCTGCATCTGCCACTGGCTGCAATGTACGTGTCGAGAGCCTTAGTGAACAAGTTGCACTTACAAATGTATAACACACATTAGCTAATTTTAAAGCCAAGAGTATTTCAAGTATATATTAACAAAGAAGTTTATAAAGACAAATAAGCTATTTTATTGGTTGGGTTTGACTGATTTAATAGAGGAAGAGTAACCCATACACACTTTTAAGGGTTTTTGGCAAATACCCCTGAGTTATATTGATATTACAAATAACCTACCCAATTATAGTTATTTGCTTTAAACCCCCTGAGTTAGCATTTTGGTATGTATAAAACACCCTCTTTAACGGATGCTACTTTAAATGGTTAATCAGTCGTCAAGTAATAGCCTAAATACTATATTTATCTTTTTTAAAATTAAATTACTAGATTGCCACCCTCTACACGTGGTAAGAGTAATTTTAAATCCACCCCTCCACTTACAAAAAAGAATAGTTTTAAATCCACCCACCAAATATTTGAGTTCACCCACGCTGAAAAACATTGACTGCATTGAATCGGACGATGAAGATCGTTTATCATCCCAACCTTTCACACGATGGATCTTGAGATCACGGTGGCACTATTAGACGGTTGACTGCATTGAATCGGACGATGGAGATCATTTATCGTCCCAACCTTTTACACGATGTATCTTGAGATCATGGTGGCACCATTAGACAGTTGACTGCATTGAATTGGACGATGGAGGTCGTTTATCATCCCAACCATTCATATGATGGATCTTGATATCCTGGTGGCACCATCAGACGGTTGATTGCATTGAATCAGACGATGGAGATTGTTGTTTATCGTCCCAACCTTTCACACGATGGATCTTGAGATCATGGTGGCACCATCAGATGGTTGATTTTTTATTTCATATGGTACACACCCAAAAAAATTATCTTAAAATTAATTTTAACCGTATACGTGATGTTAATGTCACTTTTCTGAGATGTGTGCCACGAAATAAAACATTAATCGTCTAATGGTATGCCTAAATGATCTCCATTGTCCTATTCAATGCAATCAATGTGTTTTAGCGTGGGTGAACTCAAAGATTCGGTGGATGCAAGCGGACGTGATTAGGCAATCCAATTTCTAAAAATGGGTCTTGAATCATATAGCAAATTAGAGGGACGAGTATTTTGAGTGGAACACGTAGATTGAAAGTTTTCTTTTTAAGAATAATTGCATCGTTTGCCACAAATCCTCCATTGGTTGAGTATTCATCCAAACGTTGGCATGCTTTAATGGGGGAATCACCCATCTGATGAGTCTTGAATCTGATGGGTGAATGAAGGGCCTTTTAGAAGAGTACCTTTAAATCCACCCACTGAATCTTTAAGTTCACCCACGCTGAAACACGTTGATTGAATTGAATCGAACGATGGAGATCATTTATCCTCCCAATCTTTCACATGATGGATCTTGAGATCATGATCGTACCATCAGACGGTCAGTGTTTTATTTCACGTGGCACACATCTCAAAAAAGTGCCCTTAACATCACGTGCATACTTAAAATTGATATTAAGGTCACTTTTAGCGGTGTGTACCATATGAAATAAAAAGTCGACCGTCTGATGGTACACCCATGATCTAAAGATCGATCTCATGAAAGATTAGGACGATAAAAAATCTCCATCGTTTGATTCAATGCAGTCGATGTGTTTCATCATGGGTGAACTCAAAGATTTTGTGGGTGGATTTAAAGGTACTCCTTTTGGAATAGTGGTAAATTATAATGGCATGACTTGTAAATAAAGGTGAATGAAGGGCCTTTTAGAATGGTGATAAACTTTAATGGCATGACTTGTAAATATAGATGAATGAAGGGCCTTTTAGAATGGTAGTATTTTTAAAATATTGGTTTCATTAAGGACAAAATAGGCTTTCCGTCCATAAACTCACGGCTAGTTAACGAAAGGGGTTATATGAAACAGAAACACAAAAGTAGGGGCTGCAGAATAAATACCCATAATTCAAGGAATTTCTTATAATATTAGCATAACACGGGGGGTCCTCACTTTTAATAACTTAATATTTACTCTTACCCAAAAAAACATAAGATGAAGTAAATACCATCTTTTTTATTTTATTTTTTTAATCAGTAAATCAGAATGTATTAAGAAGCAGCTAGGGGCAAAAAGAAAAGAGATAATGCTAAGTATATACTACTATCTCTAGTGAGTAAAGTGAGAAGGAGAGATAATGACAGGATTTATAAGGATGAGTGGAGTGAAAAAATGGGTGTAACCATTAGATTTGATGTTTCAATTTTTTTTTAACAAAAAAACTTATACTTCCCTTCAACCTCCACCTTCACCTTCACAGCTGTGTATACAGTAAAGATAAATTCCAAACAAAATCTTAACTACCAATCCCAATCCTAAACAAAATCTTAACCCACATCTAAACCTCTATTCACTATTCTTCAACACATCTCTATTGTCACTTAATTACCCAGGAGTTTCTGATCAAAGATCATGTTTGGTATCCTCTCTCCAAAGAAATTCTTGGAATTATTCGTAATGGCTTCGATAAATCGGAGCTCAAGAAACTCAGGAGTAAGTTTCAATCTGTTGGCTTCGGCTTCTCTCCCGTGCCATATAAATTTCGTTGTCAATATGTTGCTGTCTCGTAGCACTGTCCTTCTCCATCAGCTTCTGTTCCATCAGGATTCTGCTAACCTGAGCATTCTTCTCCACATCGGTTAACACCATCTTTCTCAGCCACCTTTTGCCTCCGCCTCTTTCTCAGCCACCTTTTACTTCTCTACGGCAATTAACGTGTTACGGCGCAGAAAGGAGAAGAAGAAGAGGGAGTAAAAGCGGGCTCAGGGATTCATCGTTTCATACAATCACAGCATGAGTTGCGTCAGGTCGACTGATACTCCTGTTCCACCCGTGGATCGGGCACATAAATTTGACCGCCGGAGTGGGTCTGAAACCAACCATCCGACCCGGTTCGGGTGGGGCGACGCAAAAGACATCCGGTTGCCTAATGTTGAGGTCAGGCATATAGCAACTGACCCAATCTTTGGGCCAGGTTGGGTACCTACTCAAAGGTTGGGGGAACACGTGGCAGGTTTTGAAGCCATGTGGAGCAAGGCATCAACGGATAGATCAATATTTTAAAAATATTAATAAGATAAATTATATATCAATAAAATACTTAGCTCGACCCTAGCAAGTGCTGGGCTAAGGCTTGTGCTCAGTCTTGGCCTTAGGACAGAATGGCCCAGCCCATTTTATTACCCATAATCAAGCTGTCAATTAACTGTCGCAAACATCTTTCTTTTCGTGGCATACAAAGGTCTTTATTCATATCCATAGAGAGGGTGCATACAGGCCAGGTCAACCGGACTTGCTATGGGTCAGATTCTGTCAGGTCGGGTTGAAAATCCTAACCAATTTATTAAATGGGTTGGGTTTAGGTTGAGATTTGTTGACCCGAACTCAACCTGACCCAATTTGACTTCCGACCTTATATTTTAACCTAGTTTGCCAAATTGGACATAACCCATGTTTTTGTTAGATGGGTGTACTCAGGGCAAGTTCAGGTTGGGGTTTCAATAAACGGGTTAGGTTTGGGTTGAGGTCCAGGTTGGCGGGTCGAGCTAAAGTTGACGCAACCCCGGCCTAGTCCAAACCCATTCCCTTTACCCATCCTAGCAGGTTTAACCCTATATCCACTTTAGAGATAGTATTAGATATGGGTCCAGATGGATTGGGTCAACCCTAGGGGTCAAGTGACCTGATTTGCAGTTGGTCAGGTTTGGGATCAAACTTCTAACCTGTCGATTAAATTCAAAATTTTGACCCGTTTATTAAACAAGTTGGGTGTAGGTTAGGGTGTCTTGCCCCAAACCCGATCTAACCCAATTCCCTCCCCTATATTAACCTATTTTCCAAATAGGTCCAGTCAGGTTGATCCCAACCCGGCCCGAGCTCAACCAGTCTGCACCCTTGTAAGGTACCCAGCCCATGCACCAAAGGCGGTGCACAACTCAATCTCCCCTTGCCAAACCAATCAAACCTTGGGAGACCTACAAATTCTTATGAGTGCACAAATCAGTGGCAGTAAGTTTTTGATCTCCTAGTAAGATCAGAAACTTAGAAATCAATTTTTTTTGTAGGGTAATGATCCTCCTATTTGGTTTATGAATGTAAACCCTTGATTCTAACTCCCACTGGTTGCATGTTATTTCAGTCTACATTTCAAAGTCAAACGCAGCTAAATTGTTATGCAATTGCAACCAAATAGGAGTTCGAGTCCTGATTTTATATACCATTATACATGTTAAAGCTAATTTTGGAGCGCTTGGAAATGCAAACCCCTGTATTAGAGGCTTAAAAACTAGCTGAACTCTATGTAGGACTCAACGCACCCGGCCCACCCATACGCACTTAATCTGCTCCAAAAGGCAGACAAATGATAAAACCGTGCATACGTAACTCTAATGTATATTTAATAGTTTTTATTTATTTATTTTACACTTGCACTAATGCCCCATTGCATTCAGCACCTCTGCAGTCATCGAGATGGGGAATCTCTATTATACAATTCAACACAGTCAAAGCCTATAGTTTTTGGTACATTACCTAACAAAGAAGCATTTTGGGAATCAATTATAGTTTAAGGAAACATTTTATTTTTTCAGGCATCTACCTCGGGACTACAAGATGGTTTTTAAATGAATAGTGGACAATTTACCTAATTTAGAACTCCCATCTACAAAATGGGTTCAAATATAAATTTTTTACTTGGGAGGGCCCCAACCTTTCACATATTTACTTGCCAGGGGCGCACCAATCTCTTAGTAGTTGAGAGGTTGAGACCCTTAACATTTTTCGGGAAAAAAAAAAAAATGAATGTAAGTTTTGTTCACTTTTAGTGGGCCAAAATGCCCTTTGACCGAAAAGCACAATTTGTTTTTAAGTGAGGCCAATCAATTTGTAGGGCACCACGACTGATCGGACTTGTACGAAACCATGACCAACCTATCAGTCTTGTACAAGAACGTGACCACGTGATCTGTTTTGTACAAGATAAATTGGCCAGGCAGTCCCATATGCAGTTCTTGTTAGTTAAAGGGCATTTTCCCCCACTAAAATGGACAAAATGCAGATGAGCCTTTTTTTAAAGTTAAGGGCCCCTAATGTCAAAAGACTATACTGAAATATGTACAAATGCTTTTCACCTGTCAAACTACCTTTGTATCCAAAGGCCTTAAAACCAGGTGACCCAAATCGGGTTCACTCAAATGGGCTCCACACTGGCGATGATTCTTTACCTAGCTTCAGAAAACTGTCCAACCTCTCGAAAGAATGATGAGCTTTGAAGCTGCAGGTGGAGCGAACCCCCGAGATCACTCCTCATCTGCAATTTGATCAGTAAAAAAACCCGCCCAGTCGAAAGAGGAATGCACAATGACTAAATAACACCAATGAGCGTAGTCATCTTCACAGCTAGGATCAAAACCGCCCAGCTATATTTTGAGAATTGAGACCAACACCCTGAAACTTAAAAGAGACTATCTTTCATGTTTCCACCCATAAGTAAACTAAAAAATGGATCTTCAGTCTCATTGGCATGCCCTGAAAGAGAGTCCTCTTTAAGCTTCTTGCGAAGTTCACCATCATCCAATTTGGGTGGACCACGTTTTCTGATTGTAACAAAAGCCACTTTATTACCCAACCCAGTTTCAGGTTTCGGAGATTTAGGACTCGTTGATGGACTTGTTCTTGCAATATGATGACCATCGGCCGGAGTGTGCTCACTAGGAGAACTCTCCCTTTCTGCAGGGTCTCCAATCACACAATTCTCAACTTGAGCACCATCATCAATCTCAATATATTGATATGAAGATGAATTGGTTATAGGCCTCTTGATGTCAATTGGTGAAGTCAGTCCTTCGACAGAGGTGTCCATATGAATCTTCTCCGAATCAAATTCATCTGAAAATTGAAAAACATACAAACTTTAGACTCTTACAGGCTCGTGATCAAGAAGGTCAGGATTACCAAATGATATAAATTTTGGGCTGAGTGATCTAAATAATGGCCTGTCACATGGACTTCTCAGATGGATGATCATGCATCCCACATATAGAATATAAATGACCCATGCCCCACTGTTGGAGTGCTGGAATTGTTCATAATATCATCCAAAACCGATACGTATCAGTTTCGGACCCCTCTAGTACGATCCATTGGAAATGTACCAAACATATTATCGGACAATACAGCCAATTTATCGGTTGTATTGTCTGATACTTTTGAGGTACCAGATACATTGATATTTCAAATTATCAAATTACCGGCCGATAATTTCGATTACTTGAAAGTATCGGCCGATAATTGGCCGATCATAGATCATTGTTTCAGCAATGTATCGACCAATACAGTCAATGTATCGGAAAAAATACAAACGATATGTATCGGTCTGGGGCCAGACCAATACGTGCTCGAAAAACGAGATTTGGACCCATGAGTGTTGGTACCTGGACCTGACCCCATAATACCAAAATATAACTTATTTATCTTATTGTTCGAAAGATATAATCACAAATAAAAGATGAGGACGATCACCTCCATTCCAAACAAATAAAAGATGAGGATGATCACCTCCGTTCAAAACTTCAATACTCTCATAATCGATTGTTGATGTTCCCAAAGGAATATCACTTCCATCTCCAAGATCCTCATCCTGGTTGCTTATCTTACTTTTAATGGCCTGCTCTAGTAACACAAATTTATCTACCTCCCATACGCATTCTAGAGTAAGAAGCTTCCCACTTGGGGGATAATATTCTCTGAAGACCTACACCAGTAGAAACAAATATGAAGAAGAATGTCAAGAGTTACCTTTGTAATGCATTACAAACAACCATGCAACATGCTTTCTTCCCTTTCAAAATTATTGTGGGTAGGGATGCAACCTTTGACCCGAAATTGAACCAAAAACCGACTGAACAGAACCTGTTCGAACCAACCCAAAAACCGATTCGGACTGATCCGAATCAATTCCGAGTCGGTTTCGGTTTTGGGTGCTAAACAGAAAACCGAAGAGGTAGGATGAGAAAACCAAAAAAGAAAAAAATCTAATATAAAAAAAACCCAAACCGAAACCAAACCTAGGTAAAAGAAAAAAAAAAGAAACCAAAACCAAATCGATTCGTTTTGGTACGGTTTCAGTTCAGGCTGAACCGAACAGAAAACCGAAATTCTCGGTTTGGTAAACTGAATCTGCATGCCTAACTGTGGGAAATGAGTAATGAATCAATTCATTTGAGGCATAATGAAACCTCACAACTCATTTAAGATCTGCTTAGTAGGGAGACAAGAAATTTGGTTGATTTATAGAACTGACCTCAATTCCTTGTTGTGTGATTTTGACGGAATGCTCCTTTTGAGAGAGAGAGGTTACCATGTTGTATACCGAAACTACATCAAGTAACATCTGTCAAAGACATAAATCCAGTCACAAAAGAGTTCTTCATAAGAAATCAGTATAACATTCATAATGTTTACTTAGGAAATGTGCATGTCTCATAATCTCAGAAGTGGAAGCACACCCTCAGAACTGTTGCATTGCATTTCCACATATTTATAAATCAAAATAATGATATAACTAGAGACTTCATCTCTCAGTTTCAATAGCAGTGCTAAACCTCAAGGGACAGTTTTTATCTTGGAGTAACGATGAGTGTTGAAACACCAAGGAAAATAATTAGTGTTACCAAGATACATGGCACGGGTGCCAAGTGTAAAGGTGTTATAGATGTTTGGCACCCCAATTTCTAAAACAAAATAAAACGTATATAGAAAAAAAATAGAAGGGAAATCTTAGAAAGCCAATTGAGATATGTAATGAAAAGATATGTAATCTATGTCAGGAACCTAACTAAAAGTATACATATTAGACAAATCGTTTTCAAGGACCCAAGTTTTTTATTCTATAAGTTACTAACTTTACACAATTCTTTTACTAAAACAATAATTCATTTTATCGCGCCAAAAAAAGGAACATTTTGATGGTTTCATGTGGTATTTTCATACATGTTTATAAATATCGTGTTGTGTTGAGGAGCATCCATGACGGGGACGCCAACATCGTAGACACTGGATATGGACCGTTTCGTGTATACCGAGGTCGGAAGAAGCGGAATGGAAATCAAAACTAGGCGAAAGATGAAATTCTGGAAATTGAAGGAGGACAGAAAAAAAAAATTTGATCGATCGAAATTAAAATTCGATCAATCGAAATGTCAACGGCGATATTTTATGTATATGAGAATTTCGATCGAACGATTTTCAATTTCGATCGATCGAAATCATGTCGGGTTGTTTTAGTTGTTTTAGAAGTTTAGTTTCGAATTTTGTCTTAGGGTTTTATTTGTCTTTTATTTATTATTTGTTTTAAGGTTTTCTTTTATTGAAAGGACTCCTATATAAGGTCCTTAAGTGAACAATGTAATTAGTGGATGATTAATGAAAAGAGCTTTTGCTTGTGTGCTTGAGATGAGCCTATACGGAGAGTGATTCTTCTTCCCGAGAAAGGTTTGGTGTGAAGCCAAGGGTGTGAAGCCTGCAAATCTATCTTATTATCTTTGCTTGCGTGATTCTACAACCCTAAATCGACCATCATCTTTTGAGATCCTAAACCCTAGTTTTCCCTAAACCATTGAATCGACTTGATTCAACAACCGTAGCCCCATCAGATTGTTAAGCCTAGCCGTATCAAAATAATCCAAAACCAGAGATTCCATCATTGCATTGTGAGCGCCTTAATCTGGAATTGTAGAGTCCTATCTCTAGGAACGATCCACGCTGCAACCTAACGGATCTAAAGCCCGAACTGAACCCTGCCTGAATCATGCGTGATTCTCCCATGGAATACTATGAAAGCCTGAGGTATTCGTTATATTTTGCAAGTTTTATTATTTACTTTAATTCAATTTAATTTCGGCAAAATCAATCATGCCCGCCGCTTTTTTGGTATCAGAGCCAAGTTCTAGGTTAGGGCATACCGTGTGACATTGCATTCATTGTACTTTAATTTTCATCACATATTATTTCTGTTTTGGCCAAAGTGTTCATCTTGCATTCCATTCTACAACCCGTCAGTAGTGACCCGTATCACCATGGACATGAGTGGGATAGCCGAGGCTCTTAACGGCATGAGGGCTGATCTAAAATCGATCAATGATCGAATGACTGCCTTGGAGACAGGCCAAAGAACTCTCGAAACATCCAATGAGAGGTTGTTAGACCGAGTCAATCGGTTAGACGAGGGTGATGAGTACTTCGAACCGGAACCATAGGTTTGATCATCATGGAGATGACTACGACCTGAAAGGAAAACTCCTCAAAAATGTCCGAGTTGAGTTCCTGACTTTCGATGGACGACTAGACCCTCAGGTCTTCCTCGATTGGTTATCCGATATGGACCAACACTTCGAGTGGTTTGGCATGAGCGATGAAAGATGTGTTAGACTTGCTAAAATGAAGCTCATAGGCCAAGCTCGACTCTTTTGGGTCAACATTAAACGCATCAGAACGAATGCGGGTTGTACTCCCATTACCCATTGGGAGGACATGAAAGAACGACTTACAGAGAAGTATGTTCCTTCTTCATACTACCATCGTCTCCTTGACCAATGGCAAAATCTGCGCCAAGGTAGTATGCCCGTTTTGGATTACATTGGCAAATTTGAGGAATTCATGATAAGAGCCAAGGTATTCGAAGACCCTCAAGTCACTCTATCCAGATTTCGCACTGGATTGAGACTGGACTTGCAAAAAGAGTTAGTCTCCCACCCTGTTGAGACTCTCGCCGAGTATTACACCGTCGTTCAAGACCTTGAACGATATTTAAAATAATGAACTAGGCGATCGATTTTCACCGGTCAATTCGTCTCGCTAAGTGAGATCTAGTCGAAACCCGCTAAACCCACACAACCCACATCTATCAATATGAGGTTTGACAAAGGTAAGGGTGAAGCCGGAGAATCCTCGAAAAGTGGTTCTTATGTTAAGTGTTATAAATGTCAAGGGTTGGGACACTTTGCCGCTCAATGCCCGACAAAAGACCCACAACGGAATCTCTTCATCGACGGGGAAGGAGAAGAAAGTGAAGGAGTTTATGAGGAGAAGGTCTTTGAGCCGAATGCCACACCTAGTGACGAGGAAGGTGATGACATGGGTCGCGCTCTAGTTGTAAGGTGTGCCTTTGCACAACCTCAACGGGATGAAAAGGAGGATTGGTGAAGGGAGAATATTTTCCACACCTTTGCCACATGTGGGACAAAGAGTTGTAGGGTAATAGTAGATAGCGGAAGCTGCACCAATGTGGTGTCAAAACATACCGTCACCTGCTTAGGGCTTACACCTGAAGCCCACCTGAGACCTTACAAAGTCGTATGGGTTGACTCCTCATCCATTCCTGTATCTCAGAGGTGTCGTGTACCCATACAGCTGGGTTCATACTCAGACATCTTATGGTGCGATGTGGTGCCGATGGATGTGGGCCACATTATCTTAGGGAGGCCATGACTCTATGATTTGAACGTGACCATTTTTAGTCGATCTAACATTTGCACGTTTAATTACAAGGGCAAGAAAATCACTCTTAACCCTTTAGCTCCCAAAGCACCATCGGTCAATAGAGTTGAGAAGAAGGGAGGCCAATCCAAGGCCATCAATATTGTGAGCGCTTTAGAGTTCGAGAGGGCATCGTTAGATGAGAGTGTCGTGTATGCCGTTGTCACTGTTGAGAGTACTTCTAAGTCGGTCTGTGAGTACCCCAAGGAGGTAGAGCCCATCCTGAATGAATTTGTGGATGTCTTCCCCGAAGACTTACCTAATGAGCTCCCTCCCATGCGTGACATTCAACACGCCTAAGAAAGATGGTACATGGCGCATGTGTGTGGCTAGCTGTGCGATTAATAAGATCACTATTAAATATCGGTTTCCCATACCGCGGCTTGATGACATGCTAGACACGATGGTTGGAGCCACTATCTTTTCTAAGATAGACCTTAAAAGTGGCTACCATCAGGTTCGAATTCGTCCTGGCGATGAATGAAAAATCGCCTTCAAGACCAAAGACGGTCTTTATGAGTGGATGGTCATGCCTTTTGGGCTTTCCAATGCCCCGAGCACATTTATGAGGCTCATGACCCAAGTGTTGAGGCCATTCCTTGGCAAACTCCTTGTCGTGTATTTTTATGACATCCTGATTTACAGCACAGACAAGGAACAACACATTATCCACTTGAGGTTGGTTTGCGAAATCTTGAGGGGAGAAAGATTATACGCGAATCTCAAGAAGTGCACCTTCATGCAGCACTCTGTTGTATTCTTGGGATTCATTGTCTCGATAGACGAGATGGTTGCGGACCTTGCGAAGGTTAAGGCCATTGTGGAGTGGCCCGAACCTCAGAATATTCATGAAGTCCGTAGTTTCCACGGTTTGACCACGTTTTATCGTCGCTTCATCCGGAATTTTAGCACCATCATGGCTCCCATTACCGATTGCATGAAAAAAGGGGAGTTCCTGTGGAGCAAAACCGCGACGAGGGCCTTTGCCGAGATAAAAGAGAAAATGGTTACTGCACCCGTCATGCGCCTACCAAACTTTTCTAAAGTCTTTGAAGTAGCATGTGACGCGTCGGGTGTAGGCATAGGCGAAGTGTTGAGCCAAGAAGGTCACCCTGTGGCCTATTTTAGTGAGAAACTCAATGAGACAAAGCAGAAATACTCCACATATGACAAGGAGTTTTATGCGGTCGTCCGATCTCTATGGTATTGGAAACATTACCTGAGACTGCAAGAATTTGTGTTGTTTCCTGACTACGAAGCCTTATGTTTCCTTCCTTCCAGAAAAAGTTGAACTCGAGGCACGCGAAGTGGGCCGAGTACCTTCAAGGGTTCACATTTGTCTTGAAGCATAAGGCTGGTGCTGAGAAAAAGGCTGCTTATGCGCTTAGTCGTCAAGTGGCGACTTTGCAGTCTATGAGCATTGAGGTCGTCAGATTTGAGCAGTTGAAGCAAGATTATCCTGATTGCCCATATTTCGGGGCAGAATACACTGCTTTCCTTTAAAATCTGAACAACATTAACTCCAAGTATACCCTGCTGGATGGGTATTTGTTCAAAGGGAATCATTTGTGCATCCCTCGTACTTCATTACGGGACTTCCTCATCTGGGAGTTACATGCCGGAGGGATTGCCGGACATTTTGGGCGCGATAAAATCAGTGCGCTCGTTGAGGATAGGTTCTATTAGCCTAGCCTTGTGAGAGATGTCTCTGGGGTCGTAAAGCAATGTCGTACATGTCAAGTTGCGAAGCATATCAAACAGAATACCGACTTGTACACCCCTTTACCCGTGCCGCACACCCCATGGCAAGACGTCTCTATGGATTTCGTGCTCGGACTTCTAAAGACCCAACGGAAGCACGATTTCATTTTTGTGGTAGAGGACCGCTTTTCCAAGATGGCCCACTTCATACCTCCGATGCGGCTTACATAGCCAAATTATTTTTCGGGAAGGTTGTGCGTTTACATGGTTTACCCCAGACGATTGTGTCGGATCGAGATGTGAAATTTACCAGTTATTTCTGAAAAACTTTATGACACATGATGGGTACCATGCTCCAATTTTCATCAGCCTATCATCCTCAAACAGATGGCCAAACGGAGTCCACCAATAGGAGCTTAGGTAATCTTCTCCGTTGTCTTGTTGATGATCACCCTAAGACTTGGGATTCTATTTTACCTTTAGCCGAGTTTGCATACAACAATTCAATCAATAGGTCCCTAGGTATGAGTCTTTTTGAGGTCGTCCTTGGTCATAGGCCTAGAACACCCATTGATCTAATTCCCGTGTCTACATCCCATTGAGTCTTCGAGTCAGCCGATTCATTTGCACAACATATACATGAATTGCATGCCGAAATTAGAAAAAGAATTAATGCAAGCAATGAACAATACAAAATATCTGCGGATGCGCAGAGGCGCTTCAAAGAATTTCAGGTTGGAGATTACGTCATGGTTCGAGTTAGGCCTGAGCGGTTCCCACTGGGAGCCGCAAAGAAACTTCAAGCCCGTGGCACTGGGCCTTTTAGAATTGTTGCAAGGAGCGGATCTAATGCATATGTTCTCGACCTTCCACCGGATATAGGGGTCAGCTCTACATTCAATGTGGAGGACCTGGTTCCTTCTTTGGCTCTAGCATCACCCCCTCACAACCCCTTCAAAGCAGTCCCGAGCCCGAATACCAGCCCCACCCTACAATCCCTTTCCTTCCCCACGCAAGCAGCGCAGAGATGAGATCGAAGGGATATTAGATGATTTTGTGATATCCACCAATGGGGGCGAAATTCAAAAGTATTTGGTTAAGTGGTTGGGAAAGCCGGACTCCGAGAACTCATGGTTAGCTGAAGACGAAGTGCGACGCCTGGACCCCGACATACTCGAGCGCTATCACGACGCCACTTCATCGGTGATGAAGCTTTTTCGGCCCGGGAGAATTGACGGGGACGCTGACATCGTCGACATTGGATATGGACCGTTTCGTGTATACCGACGTCGGAAGAAGCGGAATGGAAATCAAAATTAGGCGAAAGATTAAATTCTGGAAATTGAAGGAGCACAGAAAAAAAAAAATCGATTGATCGAAATTGAATTTCAATCGAAATTAAAATTCGATAAATCAAAATGTCAACGGCGATATTTTATGTATATGAGAATTTCGATCGAACGATTTTCAATTTTGATTGAGCGAAATTCAATTTCGATTGAACGATTTTCAGTTTCGATCAATCGAAATTGCGATTGAATGAAATTCAATTTCGATCGAACGATTTTCAATTTCGATCGAACGAAATTCAATTTCAATCGAACGAAATTCAATTTCGATCGAACAATTTTCAATTTCGATCGATCGAAATCGTGTCAGGTTGTTTTAGTTGTTTTAGAAGTTTAGTTTCGAATTTTGTCTTAGGGTTTTATTTGTCTTTTATTTATTATTTGTTTTTGGGTTTTCTTTTATTGAAAGGACTCCTATATAAGGTCCTTAAGTGAACAATGTAATTAGTGGATGATTAATGAAAAGAGCTTTTGCTTGTGTGCTTGAGATGAGCCTATACGGAGAGTGATTCTTCTTCCCGAGAAGGGTTTGGTGTGAAGCCTGCAAATTTATCTATCTACCTATCTATCTTATTATTTTTGCTTGCGTGATTCTACAACCCTAAATCAACTATCATCTTTTAAGATCCTATACCCTAGTTTTCCCTAAACTATTGAATCGACTTGATTCAACAACTGTAGCCCCATCAGACTGTTAAGCACAACCATATCAAAATAACCCAAAACCAGAGATTCCATCATTGCATTGTGAGCGCCTTAATCTGGAATTCTAGAGTCTTATCTCTAGGAACGATCCACGCTGCAACCTAACGGTTCTAACGCCCGAACTGAACCCTGCCTGAATTATGCGTGATTCTCCCATGGAATACTGCGAAAGCCTAAGGTATTCGTTATATTTTGCAAGTTTTATTTAATTTAATTCAATTTAATTTCGGCAAAATCAATCATCTCATGCACGTAGTTTAAAGTACCGTCCTGCGTCAATCCAAGTGCCACCAAGTGTCGGCACAACAGAAGTCCCAAAACTAAAAGTTCCTAGGTAACACAAATAATAGATCTCTTACTCATAATGTTTGTGAGCATTATCTCAGAGAATAAGAAAAAGGGGGTGGGGGCCTATTTATTTATTGCAATTAACTTGTTCACTTAAAAGAAATTGTCACTTACAGGGTATACATTTTCAAAGAGGTATAAATATCCATAAAATATTCCGTTCATCAGCAAGGATGCTGTTCTCTTCCTTAATCATTGTTGATAAAAATAACACCTTACAATATCATAACATGAACCAGACGTTACCTGCTGAACCAAAACTCGAATACGAGCAAGCAAAGACAAAGTTGTTAGAGAAAATCCCATGAAAAACGATCGAGCAAGCAGAGAAGATATCTCCCTGTGGATCCGTAAAGGAAAATTTGTAATACACAACGTCCAAGAAGCAAGATATAATAGTTGCAGTCCAAGAAGCAAGATATAATAGTTGCAGGCACCTTACATAGATTAATACTCACATAATCAGGTTCTAGTAAATACTTTCCATATTTCTGAAAAGTAACATAATGGTAGAGATTAATTAATAAAATATTGTTATTTCAATATCACTTGGAGATCCAGCCAAACATGAACCAGTGAATATTTCAACATCAAAATGTCCACAGTTTCTATAAAGTAATCCTCTCCCTCGATTACCACGCTCACACAAACAATATTAGGATGAGTCATGGTGGGGTAAATGAGTTTTCCTACGAGCCGCTGTTATGTTCTAATATCTTGAGAGATTCACCTTCTTCACTATTGATCCGATGATTCTGCTCCATAGGAGTAATGGCAGGCTTCTAACCCAACATACCAGTCTGCTTTAGAATATTGAGGGTAACTGATGCGGGAACTTACTAAATGCAATGCTAGGGCTGAGATTAAATAGGAATTAATTCAAACAAATAAAATGACAATATTTCTAGTCAAATTCTCAAAGAAAATAACAAGAAATTCAACTGGATAATTTAATTCCGGCCCAAAATAGCGTTACTTTTCGTGTACGTTCCCTATCGGATCTAGAAGACTAGGGTTCTTACGAACGACTAGATCTCCGATAGTTTTAGAGCGTCAAATGAACTCGCAAGCTTCGATACCGTATAAAATAAAAGGCCAAATTGCATGCGGGATCGAAGAATCGCTCTCCGTTTTGAGAGAATCACACCCTCACGAAAGTTTAGAACTCTCAAGTTTGCAATAGCAATTTTAATTAACTAAAAACTAACAATAAAGTTATTTACAAGCCTTTAAATAGGCTAACCAAAACCCTAATACGAAATTAGAAGAATCCTAATGCTAACCAAACACAAAATGACAACTTTTGACCAAAATTATAAGTTTCCGTCAAAATTCGCGTCGTTGGTCGATCGATCAGTGCCTGGGGTCGATCGATCGACTATATAATTATATAAGTTGTCCAAAGTCTCTTCCGAAATCGATATAACTCCTGACACCCAATCGATTGATCGAAGGTTGGGGCCGATTGATCGACTGAGGCTTATAACTTTGCCTCAGAATGTGTCCAATGTCCATCCTCAGTCGATCGAAGCCTAGAATCGATCGATCGAACGAGCATTTTTCAATTCTCCAAATTTGAGTTGTTTTCTTTTCTTCCACCACGGGTGTTCTTCCGCCTTCGGTACGTCACTGGCGGTTGCTTGAATCTGATGTCCCCATCAACTCTCCCCGGGTTAGACGGATTCATCCCCGATGAATACTGGTTGTGATAGAGGCCCGGATCAATCTGTTGAAACTCTTCCTGTGTAATCCGCGTATTCTCTGAATCTGTTTTGTTCTTCCACTTGACAGAAGTCTCCCTTGGTTGGTGGACACAATCTGATCTTCCAACACATCTTCGATGATCTCACGAGTTTGCCGAGTAGGTGGGTGTAATGGTATGGGTAGGGGAATAATTGTAGCATTGGATGTAGAAGGCTCAATGGGGTAGGCAAGAATAGTTTAGTGGCCATGGAATGGAACGAGGTCCTCCACATTGAAGGTCGTGCTAATCCTCAATTCCGGAGGAAGATATAAGATGTAAGAATTAGAACAGGTACGCTTCAAGATCTTATAGGGTCCAGCACCACGAGCTTGTAACTTCTTTGCAACTCTTTGCAGGAATCGCTCGGGTCTATTCCAAACCATCATAAAATCACTCTCTTGGAATCGTCTATGAGAATCTGTAGAAAACTTGTATTTTTCATTGTTCGCATTAATTCTTTTCTTAATCTCAGCATGCAACTCATGAATACGATGCGCAAATGTGGATGCAGACTCTGACAACCTTTGATGAATGGACATTGGAATGAGGTCTACGGGTGTCCTAGGCTTTTACCCATGCAAAATTTGGAACAGACTCATGCTTGTAGTTCTATTAACCGAATTGTTATATGCAAACTCAGCAATAGGTAAGATGGAATCCCAACTCCTAATGTTCTCGCCTACTAGATACCGTAACAAATTATCTAAACTCCTATTGACAACCTCGGTTTGCCCATCGGTTTGGGGATGATATGCAGATGAAAATTAAAGTCGGGTCCCCATTTTGTGCCACAGTGTCTTCCAAAAATAACTGACAAATTTAACATCGCAGTCAGACACTATAGTCTTAGGCAAACCGTGTAGACGAATGGCCTCGTTGAAGAAAAGGGTAGCAATATTACTTGCATCGGAGGTCTTCGAACACACAATGAAGTGGGACATTTTTGAGAAACAGTCCACAACGACGAACACCGAGTCACGCTTTCGGAGGGTTTTGGGGAGGCCTAACATAAAATCCATAGGCAGGTTCTGCCACGGGGTATGTGGCACCGGTAAAGGCGTGTATAATCCGGTGTTTTGCCTCTTTTGTTTTGCCAGTTGGCAAACACGACACTGGCTGATAATTTTGGCAACATCTCGGATGAGATTGGGTCAATAGAATCGGTCCTCAACCAATGCAACAGTTTTGTTGCGACCAAAATGGCCGGCAACCCCCCCAGTGTGCAATTCCCAAACATGAAAGTCTCGTAGAGAAGTGCGGGAAATACACAATTAGTGTTTTAAGAACAAGTACCCTTCCTGTAGGGTGTACTTACTTTCTCTGACGGGTTGTCCATTCATAAGTGAGATGTACTCTTCACCAAAATACGAACGTGTGGAATAATCCTCCACGAGGCAATCAAATCCGATTACCTCAACGCTTAATGAGTGCAACGTTGTCACTCTACGGCTAAGCGCGTCAGTAGCTCGATTCTCTACTCTAGCCCTATTTTCAGCACAAAGGTGAACCCTGAAGTTGTTCAACCCATTTCGCATGTCGCAGGTTTAACTTCTTTTGGGAACTCAAAAATCGCACGGCTTCGTGATCAAGGAACAAGACGAATTCATGTGATAGCAAATAGTATTTCCAATATTTCAGAGATTGCTCTACCGCATAGAACTCTTGGTCGTAGGTAGAGTACTTTTGCTTGCTCATTCAACTTTTCACTGAAATAAGCTATCAGATGACCCTCTTGGCTTAATACTCCTCCAATACCTACACCCGATGCATCACACGCTACTTCAAAGACTTTCGAAAAGTTGGGAAGGCGCATGACAGGAGCTTCGGTTATTCGGGACTTGATCTCCTTAAAAGCCTTGGCCGCAGTAGGTGTCCATTTAAACTCCCCCTTTTTTATGCAATTGGTGATAGGGGAAGTTACCCTACTAAAGTTACGGATGAACCACCTGTAGAACGTGACTAACCCATGGAAGCTACGAACTTCGTGAATGTTTCAAGGTTCAGGCAATCTACGATAGCCTTGACCTTTTCAGGGTTCGCAGTCATCCCTTCAGAGGTCACGACAAACCCTAGGAAGACAATGCTATGTGGCATGAATGTACACTTCTTCAGGTTCGCGTATAATTTCTCTCCTCTGAGTCATACAAACTTGCCTTAGGTGGTTCAAGTGTTGCTCCTTGTTCTGGCTATAGATAAGGATGTCGTCGAAATAGACCACAAGGAACTTGCCTATGAAAGGCCTCAACACCTGCGTCATGATATGCATGAAAGTACTCGGGGCGTTTGAAAGCCTGAAGGGCATGACAAACCACTCATACAAACCATCTTTGGTTTTGAAGGCAATTTTCCACTTGTCCCCAGGACAAACTCGGATATGATGGTATCCACTCTTCGAGTCGATCTTTGAAAATATCGTGGCACCGGCCATCATGTCCAACATATCATCCGGTCTCGGTATAGGGAACCAATATTTGACCGTGATCTTGTTAATAGCGCGACTATCCACACGCATCCTCCAAGTTTCATCTTTCTTGGATGTGAGCAGCCCTGGCACGACACATGGACTCAAGCTTTCTTTAATGAACCCCTTTTGGAGAAGTTCATCAACTTGTCTCTTTAACTCCGAGTGTTTGGATGGATTCATACAATAGTGGGGCAAGTTAGGCAAGGTAGCTCCGGGGATCAGATCAATAACGTGTTGGATGTCCCGTAGAGGTGGTAATTCATTTGGAAGGTCTTCAGGAAAGACATCCTGAAACTCACTCATTATCAGTTCAACCTCTTTTGGAACCTCAATGCTTGATTCTTTGAACTTTTCAACTGTGACAAGGACATAGACGATGTCCTCCGTCTTAGCCATGGATCAAAATATCGTTCGATACCGATACATATCAGACGATACGTATCGGTATCGGACCCTAACGATACAGTACATTAAATGTACCGTATCGTCTTATATATATGTAAATGTGGTATGTATCGTCCGATACGTACCGATTTTTTGCTCGGACGATACGTACCGGTTTTCCGGCATTTTGATCCATGGTCTTAGCGCCTCATTCAAACTCAAGAGGGCTAACGATGTGAATGCCCTTAGATGTCTTCTCTTTCTCTATCAGGCCTTTATCACTTGACTTGGATGATTTCACAGTGGGTGCTTTAAGAGCTAAAGGGTTGATCTTGATTTTATTTCCGTTATGAGTGAATGAACATACGTTCAATCTCTCGAATAGTGTAACGTCCATGGCATACAACCACGGCCTCCCTAAGATGATATACGCATGGATCAAAATATCGCCCGATATCGATACGTATCGTTGGACTTGGACGATACGATAAATTGGGTTTTTATCAGTCCCCTTAAAAAACAGTCAAATTATCGTTCGTATCGTCCAATGTATCGTCAGTATTGGACGATAATTTGAAATTATCGTCCGATAATTTCAAATTATCATTTTTATTTTATTTTTGGAAAAATACCGGAATGTATCGTCAGGTACATATCGGTTTTGGGGTTGGACGATACGTATCGAAAATCATATTTTGATCCACGGATATGCCCCACATCCATAGGCACAACATTGCACCACAAGGTGTCCTTATACGAATCGAATTGTATAGGAACTTGACACCTTTGTGAAACAAGGATGGATGATGAATTGAACCAAACAATTTTATAGGGTTGTGGGTGAGCTACGAGCGCAAGCCCTAAGCGAGAAACTGTACTCTCGGAAACTACATTGGTACAGCTTTCATTGTCGACGATGACTCGACAGGCTTATTCCCCACACTTGGCTACAGTATAGAAGATATTATCATGTCGCCAATCATCACTCCTTTGACTAGGCTAGAGCACATCTAACCACAAGAACCAATGAGGTATTATCCTCCTCGACAGGGTAGGAGATATCCCTAAGACAAGCCACCGTTCGTTCCCTCACACAATCTTCCTCGTCACTAGTGAACGACTCTGGCTCGTAGACTTCAATTGTACCCTCGTCATGCTCATTGTCAGTGTCCTCGGCTATGAACAAGTTTCTGGATGGGCATTATGCTGCAAAACGCCCGATGCCGTGACACTTACAACACTTGTTCTGGCCACCACTCTTAGGGCCTTCAAGCATTGGGCCTTTACCCTTATCGACTCTGGTTACCAGTGTAGTAACTGGGTTGGGCCTAACATGCGAGGTATTAGTGTTGAGTTATGACTCAGGAAGGTTAGACCTGTAACTAGTCCTATAACTAGACAGAGTATTGATCTTGAGGTATCGCTCTAACTCCTCGACTTTAGAGAAACATTCTTCTGGATCAGTAACAGGATATGGAATGAGTTCCCTTTGCAATTATGGGCGAAGGCCCATTCGAAATTGGGATAGGGTAACTCTTTCTAGCTCATCCACATCAGCCTGGGTTTTCAGTTCCTCAAATCTATCGATATATTCTGTGACCGGTGAATTTCCTTGGCGCAATGAATGCCACTGATCGAGAATACGTTCATCGTAGGATAGAGGAACATACTTCTCGTTCAATTGGGCCTTCATCTCTCCCCAAGTAGAAATGGAACGAAAACCCTGGGCCTGCCTACGGCGCTCTAAACCCATCCAATAAAGTCTAGCTTGACCCATAAGCTTGACCTTAGCAAATCAGACTTTTCGCTCCTCGGACATAGTGAACCATTCGAAGTAGTTTTCCATGTCGGTGACCCACTCGAGAAAGACTTTAGGTTATTTTTTCCAGTCGAAAGTAGGGGCTTCCATTTTACCGATTTCATGATTTTATCATCCTGATCGATTTGAACTTCACGACGAAGCGGACCTTCCCTACTATGGTCATTTGTGTTGACCTTATTGTGAATGTCAGTGAGAAACTCATTGATCTCTTCAACACGGGTTTCCAAAGCCTCATGTCGGGCTTGTTGATCACACAACTATTCTTGCAATTGATTATGTTGTTCCGTCATTTGGGTTTGGAGGGCGGTGTGACTCGTGGTCAACTTAGATGAAAGGTCTCTAATTAGAGCTTCCATCTTAAGGGGATCCATGAGAATGCAAGACAAAAACAATAAAAGAAAATAAACCATAGAACCTATATGAACATTGAAACCCTAAAACTAAAACTAATGCTTTAATACCAATTTGATATGGGAACTTACTAAATGTAATGCTAGAGCTGAGATTAAATAGGAATTAATTCGAACAAATAAAATGACAATATTTCTAGCCAAATTCTCAAAGAAAATAACAAGAAATTTAATTGGATAATTTAATTAGGCCAAAATAGCGTTACTTTTCGCATACATTCCCCATCGGATCTAGAAAACTAGGGTTCTTACGAACGACTAGATCTCCGATAATTTTAGGGCGTCGAACGAACTCGCAAGTGGGTTTTCTCGATACCGTACAAAATAAAAGGCTAATAATGATTTAATGAAGAACGGGTAATTTGATTTTGGATTTTTATGGAACAAATAGGCTAAATCTGGATTTAATAAAGGATTAGATAATTAGGGTTATGCTACTTATGCCAATCGTAGATCGAAAGACAAAGATGGAAGAAGAGTTGGCTTCGCACCAAACCGCACGCGGGATCGAAGAATCGCTCTCCGCTTTGAGAGAATCACACCCTGACGAAAGTTTAGAACTCTCTAGTTTGCAATAGCAATTTTAATTAACCAAAAACTAACAATAAAGTTGTTTACAAGCCTTTAATAGGCTAACCAAAATCCTAATATGAAATTAGAAGAATACTAATGCTATAAAACACAAAATGGCAACTTTTGACTACAATTATAAATTTCTGTTAAAATTCACGTCGTTGGTCGATCGATTAGTGCCTAGGGGCGATCGATCGACTATATAATTATATAAGTTGTCCAGAGTCTCTTCCAAAATCGATATAACTCCTGACCCCCAATCGATTGATTGAAGGTTGGGGTCGATCGATCAACTGAGGCTTATAACTTTGCCTCAGAATATGTGTCTGATGTCCATCCTCAATCGATCGAAGTCTGAAGTCGATCGATCGACTGAGCATTTTTCAATTCTTCGAATTTGAGTTGTTTTCTTGTCTTCTGTCTCGGGTGTTCTTCTTCCGCCTTCGGTAGGTCACTGGCGGCTGCTTGAATCTGATGTCCCCATCAGTAACTCTCCCTGTGACAGAACTATCCCCTTTTTAGACCTGACCACTTCAATTCTCCAAAAATACTTGAGCCAACCAAGACTTCAATGTCAAATATTCTGCTTAGATAACATCTAAGCTTGAGTATCTCCACACTATCATGTTTGGTCACGCTAATGCCATCAACAGATTCCACTAGTGCGATGAGATGAACTCCTTTTTTTGTCACAGATAGATTGTGGCCATAGTGGATCCGTTGATATCCAAACCTCATCACGCATGACTAAATTTCTTAAAACATGCCCTGTGGATTGTTTCAACCCGTAGATAGCCTTTTTCAGCCTATACACTGACTTTCTCCCCCTAAAGGGAGAAACCTGGAGAAAGGGTTATGTATACCTCTTCGTTCAAATCCCCATGTAAGAAGGCATTTTTTACATCTTACCAATACAGAGGTCAATCTCTATATGCCGCAAGTGAGAGAAGTATCTTGATGGTATTTGACTATGCTACGGGCGCAAATATCTTTGGATAGTCAACACCCTAGGGGTTGTTTCAACCCATAGATAGCCTTTTTTAACCTACACATTTTACCTTTCTCCCCCTAAAGGAAGAAACCTAGAGGAAAAATCATGTATACTTCGAGACCATTTTTACATCAAACCGGTATCTTTGTATGCCGCAGTGAGAGAAGTATCTTGATGGTATTTAAATTTGTTGCAATGTAAAACTGAAAATTTCTTGATAATCAACACTCTGTGTTTGTGTAAACTCCTGGCTACCAATCTGGTCTAATGTCTTTCAATTGAACCATCTGGTCTATATTAAATGTGCAGACCCATATGCATCCAAGTACCTTTTTTTCAGAGAGTTCCACAATTTCTTACGTATCAGTATGCTCCAATGCTTTCATTTCTTGTGGCATGCCTCCTTCCACTGTAGCTGAGATAGAGCATCAGACACTAGAAGGTATAAAAATTGAATCTAATGAAGAAATACTATAAGTATAGAAATGCAATATCCCGCTCTGATACCAAATTAAGGTTGAGATAATACGCTTAAAGTTTGGAGAGGAAGAGAAGATGAGCAGAATGAGAGGAGAAGAGAAGAGATGTGAGAGAAATTGGGGTAAGGAAAAAGTTGTTCTCACACCTTTAACATTGGTATGTATACTACTTCCAAATGAACAAGATCCTATATGAAGCTATAATACTTACACACCCCCAAATATAAGTAAACCCGACCAAACACACACCAAACAATGCTCTAGACACACCAACATCAATTACAAGTACCAAAAGTCTAGAATAAACAAATTTATTTTCATTGAAGGCGCTCTTGCGCCATAATCTTTTTTTTTTTCTAACGGGCTATCCGGACTCTTAGAGCACCCGACTAAGTCCCCAGGTACGTGCAACACCCGCACATCACACGTATCAGTCAGTATGGATAAATCCTTGCGAGTGGCCAACAAGGCGTGGGATTTGACCTCATCTTGCGCCATAATTGTTCCAGTTTCACCAGCAAGTTTAATTCTTTTCAGTTTTCACGATCTGAAAGACACAAAAGAACTTAATAAAGCCTAAACTTTTTATAATTCCCAGAATATATATATATAAACAAAGCTAAACGGTTGAACTAGCTTACAGTTTCTTTTTGGGCAAGCATGGACGACGAATTATAAACCTAACACATCAATCCACCGAAAGAACAAAAAATGAGCATAAAACTTTAAAACCGGACCAAATCAGACAAGTGATCGAGTTGCATATATGCCATGTGAGTCAAAATAGAGTTGCCCTTGAATGCAGGTCATGCAGTCAAAGCAAGTATATTCAGAACAAAGTAACCAAAATCTTATGCAAGCTGATCTTCTACAGGTAAAAACTGATGCACTCTACATCCATTATGCTGCCCCATAAAAATGTTTTTGCTTCTTTGGTTCTCATCAAAGACCAATAAGATTGATAATGGAAAAATTTACATGCATCAACAAATAAAGGATACATTGCAGCCTTCAGTATGGGCTCAACCATCTGCAGTAAAGAGAGAGAGAGAAAGAGGTACTATTAGCCACTTAACAAGTGATTGGTACATTGGAGAGGAAGGCTAACTTAACAAGTGGTTGGTACACACGTAATGGACAGAGTTAAACAAATTAACTACACATGTTGGTGAAGGGAAATGCAGAACTCATATACTCATTACATATATTCAAGAAAAAATTATATGAGGGTGCTAGGTGAAGTGTTTTCTCCTACTCCTTAAGGAAACATAAGAAAGTCACACAGCATACATACTCAAACAATGAAGTCCTGACTATATTGAATAATTCTATTAGTAAAAGCCAAAACACAAGAGCAACAAACCTTGTAGAGAAACGATGCCACAAAATTCATTTATTTTCATTAGTTGCCATCATCATAACCATCAACACCTTGTCCCACTATTTGGGGCCGGCTTTTTGACTCTTATTTCTCCACTCAATCTGTTCAAGCTAAAATTCTCTGTTACCCTCAATCCTTCATGTTGTTTCTCAAAACTCTTTTCCAAGTCTTTATTGATCTTCCTCTTTATCTCATTCCTAATGCATCTATTGTTTCAATCCATCTAAAGTCTCTGTTGGACATGCCCAAACCATCTCAAACGTCATTTTTTAGTAAGCTCTTTTATTGGGACCACGCCTAAGCTCATCTTGCATTAATCGTGTTTGGAAAATTCTCAATTCCACTATCAAATTGTATTGTAGAATTCAAATACTGAAATGTATGCCAATGTAACACTAAAGTTTCTATTTTGACCAAATCATCCTTCGGGCTCTCGTTCACTAAAATTGCGCTCGTGTAGCTTATTTTTGTTATGCTAATCTTTTAAACCCTTGATTTTAATGGCCAGTTTCAATGTACACAAAAAACACAATCAAATATGATTTTAGATGATATTGTAATTAAAAAAATTATGACTTTGTCTCAAAAAAATATAAAATGATCCTCCCTCCCAAATTTCTTTATTATTCCTTTTCCATAATCTATCCTACCTTTCTGCTGATTGGCTAGAGGTAGAGGAATGCATAGGATGAAAGGTTTGCTAGTGTATTTCTTGGCTTCAGTAATTCATCTTTTTCAGTATACACAGTTCAATGTAAGCATTAAATTTCTGGTTGAGCAACGACCATGATATTGGTGACAAAGCATTAAATTTCAGTATGTCTACCATAATCATGAAGTTTTGATCTCTAGCTTTTCTGTCATCTTAAAGTTTTTATTGGTGGGAAAGTTTATTAATGAAAAGATAGTTACAAAGAGAGATTATTTCGCCAAAGCAAGGCTTACAGTGAGAATCTCAACAAAGAAGAAAATAAGTACAAAACTACCAAGAATTATATCCACTAGATATTGACCAAGAGAAAGGGTGCAAGGAGTGTGTTATTACATTAGAAACAAAGCCTCACAGATGACACTCTCTCTAGAGTTTCATTCTTAGAGAGATTTTGTAATTTTTTCATGATTCGTTGTAATTTGTTTTTTTTTTTTCTCTTTTGATATATATTTTGTTACCGTCTCAAAAAAAAAAAAAAAAATCCCTATAAGAATGATTTTGCTAATGCTTCAAATTGAGAATATTTCGCTTAACTACTTGGATATGACTTTATTTGCTTGTCTGCCATACTACGCTACTCGAATCTTCTCTGATCAGGAATTATCAAAATGCTAATGATAGACTTGCTAGAATGTAAGTGATAAACACATAAACCAAAAGTAATGGCATGGCCATTCCTTTTGCATCTCTAGAGCAACAACACCCACCAACAGATTGACAAAAGCATTCTTAGCTTATCTTTCACTTACCTTATTAGTCTTCCTTTCTGCCTGGTCCCAGATTCCTCCTAAAGTTTCTCTCTAAATTTAGATTAAGGGGTCTTGAGGTGGTCTTTGACATTTTTGTCAAGCCATAATTTTCTAATCAAACAACCAAATGCATAAAAATTGAATATAGAGGTCTTAATCATGATTTTTATTGATCACCTAAACAGTAAAAAAATGTGCGATGTTACACATGCATTTTTTCATAGAATTTAGAAACTTATAATGTTATAAAAATTACAGATTACGATTTTCAATGAAGAAATCCAAACTGACAATGAGGCTCTTCTCGAAAGTTTCAACAAGTTGTTTACTTGTTTGACCAATTGGCGCCAAATCATCCATAACCAATGCAAATAAGTAAGGACTTAAAGAGACCCATGATGCAAACCAATCCTAACGGGGACCACCGTTGTTTTTCCACAAATAATTTTACACTAGTTAATGCTCCGTCATCCATGTATTAAATAATCTCAATATACTCATCTAGAATGCATTTTCTCCTTAGCTTCCACCAGGTTATTTGTCTCGACGCCCAATCATAGGCTTTCTCCAAATTGATAAAACCATATGTAAACTTTTCCTCATCTCTCTAAACTTTTCCATAAGTTTTTTTTTTTTTTTGAGATGGTAACAAAGATATAAATATAAAAGGGAAAATTTCAAAATAACCCCTAAACTTTCACCCCGTCGTCAATAACGCACCTAAACTATTGATAATATCAAATAGGCACCCAAAGTATGCTTAAGTTCATCAACTAAGCCCCTACCGTCACCTTCCGTTAATGACTGAACGGAAAACGCTGAGTTAGCATACAACTCAGCAAAATAGCGTGTGTGGCACCCACATGGCGAGGACTTAGTTGCCACGTGGGTGCCACGCACGCTATTTTGCTGAGTTGCATGTCAACTCAGTGTTTTCCGTTCAGTCATTAACGGAAGGTGACGGTAAGGGTTTAGTTGATGAACTTAAGTGTACTTTGGGTGCCTATTTGATATTATCAATAGTTTAGGTGATGTTCAAGGGTTATTTTGAAATTTTAAAACTTTTCCATCAGTTGCATTAATAAAAAAATGACTTCAATTGTTGAATCCCTGTCCTAATCTAAATAGAATTTCAGATTTTTGCCTTAGACGCTCCACTACTCTCTCCCAGAGTTTCATAGTCTGGGTCATAAGTTTAGGCTTCGTTTATATATATATATATAAAATAAAAAAAATAAAAATAAATAAAAAAACTAACACAATATTAATTGCAAAATGGTTCCTCATAGTCTGTAAATTTGTAAAATGTTGATATTTTTGCTATAAAAAAATTAATTAATAGATTTAATCAAACACATAATAAATTAAATTAATTATCTTCTTAATTTTTTATTTAGGGTGTTCTTTTGCAAAAAATGTAGGTGTCCAAGCAAAGCCTTAACACCTCGATGATTAGTACAATACTGAGTTTACTCCATTCTTCACGAATTTTTCTTATTTTCAATATTCTGTTGAACAGAGGGTCAACTAAAAAATCCCCCATGCCCCTATCACAATTCAGATGTCTACCAATATCCCTTCTGGTCTCAATATTTTTTTTACTTCATCTTTGCTAGGGTTGATTTTACTTCACTTTCATATATTTCTTAACCATCTTTTGATGTAGTTACCCTTCTTGCTCGGCTTCTCTCACATATTCCGCATTTAACAAGTATTTAAAACTTCTTTTTCATCCATTCTTTACATTGTTTTCTTTCACCAAAATTGTTTAATCTCTATCGTTAATCCACCGTATCGATATTCATCAACACATAGAATTAAATTTTGAAAGTAAATTAAGTAATATGAAAAAGAGATTTCACTTACATGTAAGGTTGACAACAACTACTAGCTCATGCATTAAATATTGAATTATATAGAATAAAATGTAATTAGTTAATTAATTAGTCATAGAAGTAGAAGTGATTTAACTTTATATTCTTAGAGGTAGAAAATTATGCTTCATTTTATCAATCAACCAGACAGAAAAGAAAAAAATGTTGCATTAATTTGTCCCGCCTAGCAAGTCAAATTTTTCACACGTGCCCACTTTTAGGGAAACTGCAAACACAACCACCCATAAGATTGTAGTTGAATGAAAGGGGACGTCTAGAAACCACATGCAGGAGAAAGATGTGTTACAGGAGTTGGTCTAGAAACACGCCAGCCATCCACACACAGAACTTCAAATGTAAAGTCACCAATCACCTATGATCAAGATCAATACAAATATTAGGAAATTTTGGATGAATTTAATTATAAAATAATTGATATGAAAGATCGGTTTTATTGATGCTTTCTTCTTGACAACAAATAGGAAAAGAGTGTGGACAGAAAATTTGGGTCATGTATACCTTCTATTTCGCTAGAATTCCTTGATAGTCCCATATAAATTTACAACAGAAAATCCTCTTAGTTATGAAATCACTAAAGGAAAGAGTGATCGTAAAATGTTTGCTTCTGCCTGAAATGAAGACCTCTAAGAATACCAAGAAGAAAGGAGAAAATTGAACGCTTCAGTGCCGTATGGGAGAAAGAACATGCAGTTTGATAAGATAATCTGATCTGTGCATTATAATTTATAGTTTCAAGTTAGATTCATGAGAATGAAAAGTCAGTGCTGTAGGAAATAAAGAGGCTAATGACTAAGAGAAGATACCCATTTACAGTTTATTGAAGAGAGAGAGAGAAGAGAACAAGGGAGAGAGGGAGAGAGGGGAGAGAGAACAATAACCACAAAAGACTACAATGTTGCTATTCCAATATATTTTGAATTACAAGATAGAGACCTTTATATAGAGGGCTACATAGAGACCAATTACATTTTTAATCAATGTGGGACTAAAATCCGCCATACACACCTCTCATACTAGGTGTATTCAGTGTTATTCGCTAACACATATTACATCTCTTACAAGTGTCAGTCCTTCCCTTCAGCATCTCCCATATTTTATATAAAAAGGGTGAGGGAAGATGTCGCAGATTTCCAGGATGAAAACGGCTACTTCTGAACCTAGAAGACTACAGGAACATACTTAAAACCAGCACATTTCAAATGCAGATATCAAGAACACAGTAAGATACCAGGCAAGGAAAACTTGGAAACAACCACCGATTGCTAACCACTGAGCGCACCTTAGTGCACAGGTCGAGTTGAGATCAGCTCTATAAGTCCTATTATTCCACTCATATCTGTTTAAGGCTAAACTCTTTATTTCTCTGCAACCTTCATGTCACTCATCATTAATTCCCCCAAGTCTATTCGTTTTTGTATTATTTCAAATTTTCAATCATACGTACAGAGGTTGTTTCAGATCTCCAATGATCATGCCCAAACTATACATTTCCTAATTTTATCGTTTAAGTTAACCCTAAAATTCTTCTATACTAATTCCCAATTTTATCCTTTCTTGTTACTTCATGCATCCACCTTAGATTATGCAGCTGTCGTCTGTACTTTTGTCTTATTGTCACTCTTTCATAGCCCAACACTCTGCACCATACAGTAATGTGGGTCATACTGTCATCACCTAATAAAAGTGCCCTTTAAATCGAAGTGGCAGTCACTGATGACAGCACGACACTTTTCCTAAACATTTTTATTTGACCAAATCATCCTCACTGCCTTTTGCAAGTTGCAACCCATATATTTTGTGTTCACTACCATGGGTCAAAATCCCGGTTTTCTGGTACGTATCATCCAGCTCCAAAACAGATATGTAACGCATCGGTTTTGGGAAGATACACTGATATGTATCATCCGATACATAGCAATATATATGTATTTGTATGGTACAATACATTCTATGTATCGTACCGAGGGTTTCGTCACTGGTTCGTATCGGACGATATGTACCGGCATCGTCCGAGATTTTGACCCATGTTCAATATTGCCACCTACTGCTATGAACGAACCCAAATTGACTGCTCTTCTATCTTTTTATTCAAAAATATAAGGGTTGTAAGCATGCTTGTACATAGAAAATATAACTTAATATAGCGAGATTACCTGTACAAAGAGATCATACACTAGCTTGTATGCATTATTCAGTTCATTTTGACAAAATACAGCATTTTTTTGAAAAATATGCTTATAGTACGCGCCTTTTTGCCCCAACGTACTACATGTATAAATCCCGTATTTTTGAATAAAACATATTTTCGTATAATACATGTGTTTCAGGTATTAAACGCATTTTTCGCTTATTAAATTTTATTTTCCTGTATTATACCGTATTTAAAAAACCCATTTAAAAAAAAATTTAATATCTCTTTTTTTCCTCGATTTTTTCCATCTTCCGTATTTTATAGTTTTTTTAGCTTCTGATTTTTCCCTTTTTTTTTACTTTCTCGGTCACCGTATTAAACCCATACCCGTATTTTGTCACTTTGATTCAGTTAGCATGCCTTAATGCAATGATTATAAATGAAAATCACAATATCTAATGAAGGGAAACAGGAAAGTCTAAAAATAAAATCAGCTGCACCTGTGATAGTAAACGTGCAATTCCCAGGAGTCGTTCCTGAAAATTATGCTTCCCATTGTGATGGTTTGCCTTCTTTAGTCTGTAATAAAGTAAAGCTATCAATTGTCATTTTATGGAATATTGCACATTATTTAAAAGTTCAAGCCAAAAAGATAAATTAAACCCTACAAAATATACATAAGGAAATTATCATGCAAGAAGAGAGAGAGAGCCCACAAACACTGTCGGATAAAGAAAAACAAACATTAATCCACGCTTGCAATCAACCAAAAAAGCACAGAACAATAACCTGTAAAATACTGAAACAGCAGCAATGAATTTACAGAACCTGACAGGATAGTCAATGACTCAATATAATGAGTGGTTTTTCTTTTATCGGCAAAGTCATACTTTCCTTGCAAAAATGAAAATACAACTATATCAAAGACAAGCAAAAAGCTCGAACAAAAAAGAAGAAAAGAAAAATAAAAGGACAAGAGAGAGAGAGAGAGAGAGAGAGGAAACAGAGAGGTGGATAGCAGCCGGCAAACAGAGGCTAAATGGAGCTTCGCCGAGGACGTAAGCCTAAAGTGAATGAGTGGTTTAAAAGTCACACTAATAAAAAATAGGTATTTTCAAAGATGGCCAAATAGATAGGAACATACAAAATGGCTTCTAGGACTACTCATCATCCATAGAGTAAAATCTCCTTACCACTCCCAATAATATTCATCAAAAGTTTCAACTCATGCAAAGTGTGTAGTGTGTGCATACCAAGTACAGGAACCCATACTTTATAAACCATGTTAAACCAAGGTTTTAGAAAACAGTTTTCATTCAATCCTCACTTAGGCATACACTCACAATAAAATATAGAAGAGGGATTTTTACTTTTTTGATGTGATAGAACAAATAAACAAAATAATTTAATCACATCACAAAAACATGGTTTCCAATGACCAATAAATCTCATGAAAGGATAATCCATTTGTTCCACACATGTGTCACCAAATTACCATAGTACCTTTCAAATGAAATCTCCACTAGCCTATTACCATTATGACTCTTGGATTAAGGACTTGCATTGGCTTGTAATGGGGTTTAGGTTCCATTATTTAAAGGGAAAAAAAATGACAGGTCCGCCGATGTATATTTTTATTTCTTCAACAGTAACAAGGCAGTAATGAGGACCTTATGATATCACACCCTTAGATAACCTAAACCACGTAATTTTATTCCCTAACCTTTCTTTTGGTAACAATAAAACAAACATAACACACAATTTATTAAAACTAGAGGAAGCAACCAAATCTACCATAGGTCACATAGATATGAACAAAAACCGCATAAATTACTCCAAGATCAGCATGAAAGAAAAGGTTCTGTAGTGCACATTAATATGACAAAGCTAACATAAATGTCATAACAAGTCTGTTAGGCTATCAGCAAATAGGTTAGTTAATACAATAAAAGTTGATACCACGCTATCATTCCCTGCCAAGTGGCAGCTTGAAGGTATTCAGAATGTGACTCCCTTGACAATGACAAAAATTTCTCCTCTCACATTGCCAATTTTGTTTCAAAGCCTTGTATCTGGTGATTCCAGCCCTAAATATTCAGTCTTTCCCCTTGTACAGGAAGGCCCAAGGGCATCACCAAGAAACCCACCAAACAAACCTTGAAGCTTCAACCAAGATATTGTAATATGTTCCCCTAGATCAGCTCTTATAGTCTTACCCTTCTGTTCAAAAGATGAACATTGCTCCAATCAGCTTCAACAAGGACAAGAAAAATATAAATAAAAAATAGACGGAACCAAGTACTGCCATTAAAGGCCGCTACTTAGTGCTGGTCCCATAATTACGGGATGCTGTGAGGGGTGGAAGGGATACATGACGCGGGACAACGACCCTAAGATCCGTGAATGCCCATGATATGCTAATTCACCGAAATTAAACTAATTAATTGAGCAATTAAATCATAAATTAAAGCGATACCTTGGGGTTTCGCGGGATTCCGCTAGGGTGACCATGAGCGATTCACGTAGGGTCCAATCCGACGTGCGAGATTCGTTAGGATGGCGGAAGAGATGATTCGAGAGATAGAACTCTCACTTCGTCTAGGTTGGGGCGTTAGATCATAATTCTTCGTAAAATCGGTAGCTCCTCGCTAAGGCTTGAATGGAAGTGATTAATGGTACGAGTTGAATATGCTCATGCCCAACAACGGTCGTGGATCGACGGATAGGGTCGGATTCGATCCACGAGGATAAACATTGAGGGTATTCTAGATCTAGAGTTTGAGGATTGAAAGAATCAAATGAAAGGAAAATCGGATGTAAGAGGTTAGAAAATAGAGGAATCAAGCAAGAAAAAGTGATAAGAAGATCAAAGATAAATGGGCATCTCACCCTTGGCCTCACACCAAACCCCAAATGGGGAAGAAGACTCACTCTTCAAGCTCCTCACAAGCCAAAATGCAATGCATTCTCATTCATTAATCATCAAGTGCCAAAATGGCTTACAAAATTGTGCTTTATAGTATTGACAAAGAGAATACCCTAAAATAGAAAAATACTATGTTACCCTAAGTGGTAACTTACACTTGGACACAAAAGAACAAAATTTAAGGACAAAAATGACAAATACGTCACTTAAGCCGTTGGGGCGGGGATTTCCACAGACGTCTGTCCAGGGCACCACGGACGTCCGCCGCTGGAGGTCACGGACGTCTATGATGGTCACGAATGTCCGTGCTCACTAAACAGTGAGCACTCCAAAATCCAGACGTCCATCCTGACACTACGGATGTTCGTGCTCACTAAAATAGTGAGCACTCCAAAATCTGGACGTTCGTAGCCTATGATGCCCGGTGCTCCCTGGGCTGATCTCTAGGGCCTTTCTTCGGTGGTTCTTAACGTTCCTTGGCCCTTTTGTCACTTCTTCCGCCGCTGGTACACCTTGTACGACCTGAACCCTAGGCCCTTGTGGGTGGTGTCCCAGTCAATTTCTCCAAACCGATAGGGCTTCATCACCGATGAAGAACGGTCATGATAGTGATCAAGCATGTCGGGGTCTAGGCGACGAACTTCGCCTTCATTGACCCACGTATTTTCGGATTCCGACTTATAGAGCTACTTCACCAAGTATCTTTGAAACCCCCCATCATGGGTGGAGACCACGCGATTGTCTATGATCTTCTCAATCACATCTTTTTTAGGTTCTTTTGGAGGAGGAGGTGGTATAGGCTGCAAGGTTTGGGTTGGCTCATAAGTAGAGGACGTTTGGAAAGGATTGCAAGGGGGTGGGGTTGAGCCTAGATAAGGAACTAGGTCTTCCACGTTAAACGTTGAACTAACCCCGACATCTTGAGGAAGCTCAAGAACATATGCATTCGGACCACTCCTTGCCACAATCCTAAAGGTCCGGCACCGCGGGCTTGGAGCTTCTTCGCGATTCTAAATGGGAATCGTTCAAGCCTAACCCGAACCATCACATGCTCACCAATTTGAAATTCCTTGAAACGCTTGTGGGAATCCATTGTAACTTGTAATTATCATTGCTCAAATTAATTTTACGTCTAATTTCGGCATGCAAGTTATGAAATGTTGTGCAAATGTATATGAGGACTCAGACGTGCAGTGAGATGCGGACATGGGGATCAAATCTAGGGGTGTCCTTGGTTTGTGCCCATGCACAACTTCAAATGGACTCTTACATGTGGACCTATTGACGGAGTTGTATGCAAACTCAGCTAGTGGTAGAATGGAGTCCTAGGTCCTAATGTGATCACCGACAAGATAACGAAGGAGATTGCCTAAACTCCTATTGGTAGCTTCCGTTTGACCATCGGTATGAGGGTGATACACCGATGAAAACTGGAGCATCGTACCCATCATGTGTCATAAGGTTTTCCAAAAGTAACTTGTAAACTTGGCATCCCTATCCGACCCAATGGGCTTGGATAATCCATGGAGGCGCACTACCTCACTGAAAACTAACTTTGCAACATGGGTTGCATCGGTGGTCTTGTTGCACGGTAGGAAGTGGGCCATTTTGGAAAATTGGTCCACAACGACAAAAATGGAGTCATGCTTTCTAAATGTCTTGGCGAGCTCAAGTACAAAGTCTATTGAAACGTCTTGCCAAGGCGTGAGCGGTACCGACAAAGGAGTGTACGAGCCAATATTTTGCCTCCTTTGCTTGGAGGCTTGGCAAGTGCGACATTGTCGCACGATCCAGGTGACATCTCGCATAAGACCAGGCCAAAATAATCTATCTTCAACGAGTGCAATGGTCTTGTTGCGCCCGAAGTGACCGACAACCCCTCCGACATGGAACTCCCAAATGAGGAAGTCGCGCAATGAAATGCGAGGGATGCATAGGCAATGGCCCATAAACAAATATCTGTCTTGCAGGGTATACATGGAGTGAGCACTGGGCGGATTGTCCCGTAGAGCAATGCATTTCGCCTCAAAATTTGGGCACTCGGGATAGTCTTGGATCAATTGCTCAAATCCCACGACCTCGATGCTCATGGCCTGCAAAGTCGCTACCCGACGACTAAGCGCATCAACTGCCTTGTTCTCAGCACCGACCTTGTGCTTCAACACAATGTGAACCCTTGAAGGTATTCAACCCACGTCGCGTGCCTTGGGTTCAACTTCTTTTGGGAAGCAAGGAAGCATAAGGCCTCACGGTCGAAAAATAGCACAAATTCCTGCAGTCTAAGGTAATGTTTCCAATACCAAAGAGATCGGACGACCTCATAGAACTCCTTATCATAGGTGAAATTTTTTGCTTTGCCTCGTTGAGTTTTTCACTAAAGTAGGTCACGGGGTGGCCTTCTTGGCTAAGCACTCCTATTCCTACACCTGAAGCATCGCAAGCGACCTCAAAGACTTTCGAAAAGTCCAGTAGGCGCATGACGGGTGCACTAAACATTTTCCTTTTTATCTCGACAAAGGCCTTCGCCGCAGCTTTGCTCCACTGAAACTCCCCTTTCTTCATACAATCGGTGATGAGAGCCATAATGGTGCTAAAGCTTTGAATGAAGCGACAATAGAAGGTGGCCAACCCATGGAAGCTACGGATATCATGTATGTTCTTAGGCTCGGGCCACTCTACAATAGCCTTGACCTTCTCTGGGTCTGCAGCCATACCATCGGCCGAGACAATGAACCCCAAGAAGACAACGGATCGTTGCATGAACGTACACTTCTTGAAGTCCGCATACAATTTCTCTCCCCTCAATGTTTCACAAACCAGCCGAAGGTGGATCAAGTGTTGCTCCTTGTCATGACAATAGATCAAAATGTCATCAAAATACACAAGGAACTTCCCGACAACACTTGGTTCAAGAGCCTCATGAAGGAGCTCGGGGCATTTGAAAGCCCAAAAGGCATGACCATCCACTCGTAAAGACCATCTTAGGTCTTGAAGGCGGTTTTCCATTCATCACCAGGGCGGATTCGGACTTGATGGTAGCCACTCTTGAAATATATCTTAGAGAAGATAGTGGCATCAACCATCATATCCAACATATCATCGAGCCATGGTATAGGGAACCGATATTTGACTGTAATCTTATTGATGGCCCGACTATCCACACACATCCGCCACGTGTCATCTTTCTTGGGTGTGAGTAGTGCGAGTATGGCGCATGGGCTCAAGCTCTCTTGGATGAACCCCTTCCGAAGGAGCTTATCAACTTGCCACGCTAACTTGGCATATTCAACCGGATTCAATCTATAATGAGGTAAGTTCGGTAGGATAGATCTGAGAACTAAGTCTATTGCGTGTTGGATGTCACGCATGGGAGGGAGCTCATTGGGCAAGTCTTCCGAGAAGACATCCACAAGTCTTTCAAAACTGGCTCAACCTCCTTAGGGTAGCCACCCATAGACTCGAGAGCACACTCAACGGGGATGACAACATACACCACGGTCTCATCTAACGACGCTCTCTCAAACTCCGAAGGGCTCATGATATTGATGGTCTTAATTGACCGCCCTTCTTCTCAACTTTCTTGTTCGATGGTGTCTTGGGAAGCAAGGGGTTTCATTTTATCTTCTTGCCCTCTTGCATGAACGTGCACACATTTATTTTTTTTATCAGTAATAACGGAATATATAGAAAACCAGCAAGGCGCTGAAGCCATATACAAACCAGGACATAGATAAAAAAACGTGCACACATTTGACGGCCCAAGGAGGGGTCACGTCCATATCGTAGAGCCACGGCCTTCCCAAGATGATATGGCCCACATCATCGACACCACATTGTACCATAAGGTGTCCAAATATGAAGCAAATTGTATCGGCACACGACACCTTTGGGACACGGGAATGGAAGAGGAGTCGATCCATGAGACTTTGTACGGCCTGGGTGAGGCTCGGGTGTGAGCCCTAAACGGGTAATGGTGTGTTTTGACACGACATTCGTAGAACTCCCGCTATCGACGATGACTCTACAACTCTTCTCCCCACACTTGGCGAAAATATTATCTCTATGCCAATCACCCTTATCTTCATGTTGAGGTTGTGCAAAGGCACACCTCACGACCAAGCACTCTTGGATGCAAGTTAGTGCTCGGTTACCGTCGTCACCCTCCTCATCGCTAGGCATGACTTCCGGTTCATACACTTCCTCTTCTTCACCTTCTTCCTCATCGACTTCTCCTTCAACCAAGAGAGTCCTTTGGGGGGTGTAGGGCATTGGGCGGCAAAGTGGCCAAGCCCATGACATTTATAGCACTTGGTTTGAGTGCCACCCTTTAAGGACTCACCTACTGCACCTTTTCCTTTATCAAACCGAACATTTGTAGGAGTGCGTTGTGTCGGTTTGGGAGGTGGATTTCCAGCACTAGGCCTTCCTTCTCCGACTCTATGGCTACCGACATGTGGCTCAAATAGTCTCACCACCGTCGTCTTCAAGTACCTCTCAAGGTCTTGCACAACAGCGTAACACTCTTCAAGAGTGTCGACAGGGTGGGAGATCAACTCTTTTTGGAGGTCCAATCACAACCCGGTGCGGAACCTTGAAAGAGTGACTTGAGGATCTTCCGACACATTGGCTCTCATCATGAACTCCTCAAACTTGCCAATGTACTCGGCTACGGGCATACTACCTTGGCGCAAATTTTGCCATTGGTCAAGTAGGCGATAGTAGTATGATAAAGGAACGTACTTCTCCGTAAGTCGCTCCCTCATGTCCTCCCAACGGGTATTGGGAGCACGGCCCGCGCTCACTTGCGTTTGCTCGCATACGCTCGACGTTGACCCAAAAGAGTCGAGCTTCCATCGAAGGTCAGAAACTCAACTCGAACATTCTTGAGGAGTTTCTCATCTGCATCGTAATCATCTCCACGATGACCTATTTGCCTTTGGTTCCAGTTTCGACCCTTGGGTCGATCACCGTGTTCAAGACGCATACCATGACCATGGGTCAAAATATCGTCCGATACCGATACGTATCGGACGATACGTATCGGTTTTGGAGGTCAGCGGTACGATACATAGGGTATGTATCATACCCTATATAAAATAGAAAAATTATCGCTCGATACGGACAAAATATCGTCCGTATCGTACGATAATTTGGGTAAAAGTAAAAATTTTAAAAAAAAAAAAAAAAAGAACAAAATTATCGTCCGATACGAACGATAATTTGAAATTATCGTTCGTATCGGACGATAATTTCAAATTTTCAGTGGGCCCCACCCTTTGACCCGACTAAAGGGTCGGATTTTCCCTTTTTTTCCCCATTTTCCTCCTTTCTTCTTCCTCTCTTCTTCCTTCTTCTTCCTCTCTCATTTTTGGGTTATTTGCACCCTAAATTGGCGCCAAATTGCACAAAAAATTACGGGATCAACGTGGAAGGTACGTGTTTATCATTTTACAATCATTTTATTTCATTTTAAATACTAAAATAAGGTAGATCTACCTAATCTAAGGGTAGATCTACCTTAAATAAGTGTAGATCTACCTTAATTAAGGGTAGATCTACCTTAAATAAGTGTAGATCTACCTTATTTAAGTATAGATCTACCTTATATAAGTGTAGATCTACTTTAAATAAGTGCAGATCTACTTTATTTAAGCGTAGATCTACCTTATATAAGTGTAGATCTACCCTTAAATTAGGTAGATCTACCTTTAAATTTTATCATTTACCTATAATATTAATTATTATAATTATTTAAATTATTTAAAATTATTAAAATTATTTAAAATAATTTAAATATTTAAATTATTTAAATTAAGAAGAGGGAAAAAATAATTTAAAATATTTAAATTAATTAAAAATGATATAAATAATGGGTCAAAAATAATATGATGGGTCAAAAATAATTATATGTGACCTCATTTAAAATATTTAAATTGATGGGTCAAAAATAATAAAAATAATTATAATTAAGGGTTACATGTAATCAATATGGGTCACATATCATATGGGTCACATATAATTAATAAAATAATGGGGTCAATATGGGTCACATATAATTTAAACTTAAAATTAATATGGGTCACATATAATTAAATTTATGGGTCACATATAAAATTATATGTGACCCATATTAATTTTAATAATAAATTTAATTATATGTGACCCATATTGATTATATGTGGCCGTCACATAATATTAAAATAATTAATATTATGGGATATGTCCCATAAAATATTAGAATAATATGAAATAAATTTCAAATAAAATTTTAAAAATTATAATAATATCAAATAAATATTCATAAATTAAAATAATATCAAATAAATATTCAAAAATTAAAATAATATCAAATAAACATTCAAAAATTATAATAATATCAAATAAACATTCATAAATTAAAATAATATCAAATAAATATTCATAAATTAAAATAATATCAAATAAACATTCATAAATTATAATAATATCAAATAAATATTCATAAATTATAATAATATCAAATAAATATTCATAAATTATAATAATATCAAATAAACATTCATAAATTATAATAATATCAAATAAATATTCATAAATTATAATAATATCAAATAAATTTGATAAAATATAATCTAATCTTTTAAAAATTAGAATAATATAAAATAAAAATTCAAATGTAATCTAAATTTTATAAAAATTAGAATATTATCAAATAAATTTAATAAAATATAATCTAATATTTTTAAAATAGCAATAACTAAAAAATAAATTTTATTTTCAAGTGTAAATTAGATGTTTACTTTAATGCAATCGTTTGCTCATTCATGCAGGTGAAATAAATAAATATGGTACATTCGACAAATCCAGCATGGCAATACGGTACAACAATAGATGGTAATGGACTCCAAATACAATGTAAGCTTTGTGGAAAAAAACTGCTGGGAGGAGGTATCACACGGTTAAAGGAGCATCTGGCTCATGTAAAGGGAGAGACAAGAGGGTGTCCCAGTGTACCCAGAGAGGTAAAAGAAAATATCAGAGCTAGTTTACAAGCAAGAAGGAAAGAAAAAGTCAAGCCGATCGTGATAGGAAATGTATGAGAGAATCGAGGCGGATCCAGTTTACATCACCGCACTTTTGAGGATGATGAGGATGAGGATGAGGATGAGCAGATAGCGAGAGCTATGAGAGAGAGTGCCAGAGAAGCACAACAGCGGCGAGATCAGGAAGAAGTCGATTATCGGTTTCGGTCCAGGTTGAGGGGCCCATCCATGCCTGCTACCGGTGGTGGATCTAGTCATAGGCCACATGTTGTTGAGGATGATGAGGATGTTGAGCAGACTGCCGGGTTGCGTAGGTCAACATCCGGGAGGGATTATAGGCCGTCTACTAGAGGTCGTACTACAGCCCCCATGGATCCATTCATGTATCGCACTAAAAGCTCCAAACAAACCAAATTGAGTGCAATCTCACTTATAAAAATGGGGAAGAAGCTTGGAAAATCCATTGCCAAGTTTTTTATATACAACCACATTCCGAGCCAAGTAGCAGACTCGCCGTACTTCAAAAGCATGATTGATACAAGTGCAGAAGTTGGTCCAGGAGTTAAAAAGCCTTCTCCATACGAGATATCTGGGCCCTTACTAACAGATGAGTACGATGAGATAACTGCCTATGTACAAAGCTTTCAGGATGTATGGGATGAGAGAGGTTGCACAATTATGTGCAATGGATGGACTGGTCCCACAAAGAAGAGTTTGATAAACTTTTTGGTTTCTGATCTTAGGGATAGTATTTTTGAAATCAGTTGATGCTTCTAGACACGTAAAGACTGCTGACTACCTCTTTCAACTAATGGATATGGTAGTTCATGAGGTTGGAGAGCAACGAGTTGTGCAGGTGGTAACAAACAATGCGGCAAACTACAAAGCCGCTGGATTAAAACTAATGGCGAAGAGACGCCACTGTCTTTGGACCCGTGCCGCACATTGCGTGGACCTCATTCTTGAGGATTTAGGAAAGAGAAGCAAGGCACAGGCAACTATTCAAAAGGGAAGAACGATTACTTCCTACCTGTACAACAGTGACAAGCTGGTCAATTTAATGAGAGCCTTCACGAACAATGAGTTGCTCCGAACTGCGATTACACGTTTTGCAACACAATTCTTAGCCCTATAGAGTTTGGCTAGATATAGGCGTGAGCTGAAAAGCATGGTGTCGTCGGAAGAATGGAATCAACATGAAAAGACTGACAGCTGATTTTGGGCGGAATGTCGACCACGATCGCTCACTACCCCTGCTGGTGCAAGTGTTGAGATTGGTTGATGGTGATGACAAACCAACGATGGGGTACGCTTTATGAGTCAATGGATAAGGCAAAATTGGCTATAAAACCAAATGGCCTACAAAATATAAACGCATCTTTGGGCGATTATCGACAAGAGGTGGGATGCACAATTTCACCAAGATTGCATGCAAAGGTATAACATGTTGCACAATTATGTAGTGATTTTATTTATTTATTCATTATTTTCATATCGATGAAATTGCTCATATTTGATGTATAGACACTACTTGAATCCAAATGCTCCAAAGATCTGTGACGTTTGAAATGAGTGACACTGATGAAGTGTATACCGGTTTGCTCAATGTAATCCAAAGAATGCTCCCTGAGTTGGCGGACCAAGGCCAAGCCATAAGAGATGTGAGTAATCATAGTATCATACCTTATAAGTAATAAGTCAAATGTCATGTGATATTATCACCTATTTATTGATATGTGCCTTATTGTGTTTCATCTTTATAGATTGACATGTTTCGCAAGAGACATGGGTCATTTGGGGACCTTGGCATGCAATCCCAAATTACACACGACAAACCCGCTGATTGGTGGATGCATTATGGAGGTGATGGTCCGATATTGAGGCGGGTAACAATGAAGGTATTGTCGCAAACGTGTTCCTCGTCCAACTGCGAGCGAAATTGGAGCACTTTCTCTCATTCATACTAAGACAAGGAATAGACTAACTATGGACCGATTGGAAAAGTTAGTCTACTGCCACTACAACATGCGATTAAGGGTCAGGAATATACAGAGGACCAACCGTGGTAAGCAATTACATGAAGTCTTAGATCCTCAATTATATGAAGTCTTACTTACATATTATACTAATTCATCTATCATATTCTACCTTGCAGACGGTGATTATTTTGATCCCATCCAGTTGGATTATATATTCGAGGAGGATGACCCTTTGAATGAATGGATCGAAGAGAGAGAAGAGCCAGTCTTGGATAGTGAGAGCACTGAATGGCTGGACAATGCTGAAAGAGTAGCGGAGCAGCAGGCTTCCCAACCACCGAGGCGGAAAAGAAGATTGAATCGTCATTCAGTGGTTGGATCTGATGACGAAACGCAGCCCGGTAGTGATGATGGGAGTGGTGAGGATGATGGTGGAGGGCATGATGGTGGAGGGGACATTGGCACTAGTGGTGGAGGGGAGGATGCTGGTACCTCTGATCCTTATAGAGATATGGCGGCATGGGACGATGACTCGACGCCGTTAACACAGTTCGACACTCCTACATTTAGAATAGGAGGGGTTGAAGGAAGAGGAGCGTCGGGATCATATCAAACACCACCACCACCACCACAAGATGATACGGATATGGGTTATATGACTTCTAGCTTCGGGGGATTCAGTTTGCAAAATACCGAAGATTCAGCGACTAGTAACCCATACTACCAGCCACAACAAACTTACCCGATGCCATATGACTTCGTTGGTCAGATTTTTGGAGGACCGGCCTTTACGTACTACACTGAGCCATATTACTCTGACCTCCGGTTTCAGGGGCACATATAATCATGGGTATCAATATGGGCAACATTATAGGCAAAGGTCGGAAAGCTCGCACACCGATGATGACGATGATCATGAGGGCCAAGAACCACCACGAAATTCAATGTGGCTCTAAAGTAAGTTTTCCATGTACAATTAAATTTATTTTTATCAACATAGCTATTATTTTTGACAATATATAATTTATTTTTGTCAATATATATTGTAATTTAGTTTATGTGTGACTGCGTGTCTGCATCGATCAAATTATGAAATATTGTTAATAAAATAGGCATGTGATCAGCTGGTCGAACATAATGTTAGAAGATCTATTACATTAAGTCAAAAATGTGATCTTAAGTCAAAAATAAGTTACAAAATAGGCATGTGACTTGGGTTAAGTTACAAAATAGGCATCTTACTTATATATTCATCTAAATAATGCATCAAATAAGTCAAAAATAAAAGCAAAAATAGTTGAAATAAATACAAAATAAATAAATATAATTTTTCAGATTTTTTAGAATTTTCTGGGATTTTTTTGGGATTTTTTTTCAAAAAACCGGTTTTTTGAATGTATCGGACGATACCCGATACGTATCGTCCTGGAGGTCAGGACGATACGTACCAGATTTCCGGTATTTTGACCCTTGACCATGACGCATTTTGCGTCAGTCGCGGTGCTCCTCTTTCTCTTCCAATCGACCCAAGCGGTCAAGGAGCAATTCATTAGTGGCGGCCATAGCGGTTTGGGCCCCCTCCATAGCAGTCAACCTCTCGTTCATGGTGATCAAGGCTTGGATACCTTTAAGAGAATCGGCAAGCACATTCATGTCCATGGTGACCACAATTCACTATGCGGGTTCTATAATGACACACAACTATGAAATGGGGGGGCGGTGGTGGGCTGGTTTCTAGAGAATCAAGATTCCCCCAAAAATCAAATTCTTTGTATGGACTGTCACACGGGGAAGAATATTGACAAGAGACCAGCTGCTGAGAAGAGATATCCCGGTTAACAATATTTGTCTATTGTGCATGAGACGGAGGGAATCCGCGGAGCACATCCTCTTGCATTGCTCTTTCGCGCGCAATATTTGGTCTAAGATCTTCGGGTTCTATAATGTCTCATGGATTATGCCGGAACGGCCGGTCCAAATGATGGAAATGTGGATGGCAGCGGATGTTGATGGGACACAAAAGGAGTTGTGGACCGTTACCGTGTTCGCAGTGTTTTGGGCTATCTGGATTGAAAGAAATAACAGAGTATTTAGAAAAAGGGCTAAGCTGCAGGGGATGGTCATTCGTGACATTCGAGACCTTGTAGTCAGCTGGAATGCTATTAAGAAGTCTGATATCGAGGATGGGTTGATGCATTTCCTGATGCTCTGGGACTGTCCTGCTGGTTGAGAGGCATCGATCTGCGTGCGACGGTGGCGGTGCTTGGGGGTTCAGATGCATCGCGGGTTTGCTCGAGTTCCTGGGTTGGTTTTTTGAGGGGTTCTCTTCTTTTGTTTGGGTACTATCTTGCTACCCGCCAAGGTATATTCTCTCTTTTCATCTTTATATGAATGGTTTTGTTATCGTTTCAAAAAAAAAAACTATGAAATGACAAGCAACTATGAAACACGCGTGAGTGAGGAATTTTGTCATACACAAAGCATGCGTGCAAATGAACACACAAATGAAAATAAAATCAAATGAAAGTGAAATGACACACATATGCCCTAACCTAGAAGCTAGGCTTTGATACCAAAACTGGCGCGGGACAACGACCCTAAGATCCGTGAATGCCCATGATATGCTAATTCGCCGAAATTAAATTAATTAATTGAGGAATTAAATCATAAATTAAAGCGATACCTTAGGGTTTTGCAGGATTCCGCTAGGGTGACCATGCTCGATTCACGTAGGGTCCAATCCGACGTGCAAGATCCGTTAGGATGGCGGAAGAGGCGATTCGAGAGATAGAACTCTCGCTTCGTCTAGGTCGGGCCGTTAGATCATAGATCTTCGTGGAATCGATAGCTCCTCGCTAGGGCTTAAATGGAAGCGATTAATGGTACCAGTTGAATACGCCCAAGCCCAACAACGGTCGTGGATCGACGGTTAGGGTCGGATTCGATCCACGAGGATGAACATTGAGGGTATTCTAGATCTAGAGTTTGGGGATTGAAAGAATCAAATGAAAGGAAAATCATATGTAAGAGGTTGTTGGAAAATAGATGAATCAAGCAAAAAAAAGAGATAAGAAAGACGATCAAAGATAAATGGGCATCTCACCATTGGCCTCACACCAAACTCCAAATGGGGAAGAAGACTCACTCTTCAAGCTCCTCACAAGCCAAAATGCAATGCATTTTCATTCATTAATCATCAAGAGCCAAAATGGCTTACAAAATTGTGCTTCATAGCATTTACAAAGAGAATACCCTAAAATAGAAAAATACTATGTTACCCTAAGTGGTAACTTACACTTGGACACAAAAGAACAAAATTGAAGGACAAATATGTTACTTAAGCCGTTGGAGCGGGGATTTCCACGGACGACGCCCTGGGCACCACGGGCGTCCGCCGCTGGAGGTCACGGACGCCCGTGCTCACTAAACAGTGAGCACTCCAAAATCCGGACGTCCGCCCTAATACTACGGACGTCCGTGCTCACTAAAACAGTGAGCACTCCAAAATCCGAACGTCCGTCCTGATACTACGGACGTCCGTCGCCTATGACGCCTAGTGCCTCCTGGGCTGATCTCTAGGGGCCTCTCTTCGGTGGTTCCTTTCCGCCGCTAGTACACCTTGTACGGCCTCAACCTAGGCCCTTGTGGGTGGCATCCCCGTCAATACAAACCTAGCATACGGATTTTACACACAAAGTGGCTGCTCTTCGGACTCGAACCCGAGTTCTATATGATATCTGCCTCGATAGAACTCCACGTATATCCATCCATCCCCGATAACGACTTAACATATGGATCACTCGGAGGTAGGCCAACAAAATGATTATATGTTTTTTAGATCTATCCCCTCCAATCTTGGAAATTCAATTAATGTTCTCTGGGAAGAAAAGTAACAACTATATGAAGGTTTCAATGTTCGTTAAATCACCACCTTAGCTTGATATTTTCATAAGAAAGATCTCTCTTCTGCAATATTAAAGATCTTTCATTTCACAGGAGTAATTATTTATTGTCCCAAGCAATGTTTGAAAATCGAACTGAATCGAAAAATTGTAAAGATGGACAAACCAAATTGAATTGTAAAATCAGATCATGAACAAAACATTTCCTTTTAATGTTAGAAAAAAAAAAAAAAAAATCTCAAAATATTGAAAGAAACTTGTAATAGTACTCTAAGAATTAGGGTTTTAAGGGATCCCCCATACCCAATCCTTCAGTACCCGATAAGCATAACAAAGTTGTATTCCATGTCAACAGGAGTCTGATGTGAGAAGATACACCGAATAGATTACTCACTTTACTTACGATCATCAAAAAATAATACATAAAATTGTGAAACACAAACTAGTACATATTGCATGATACATGTGGATGTGTGTTTATAATAGTGTATTAGAAGCAAATATAGTGCTCTATCATATGGGCCCACATGGGTCCACATAAAATGAGTTGAGCCAATTGAGACAATCAATGTGGTAGGCCACAGCCTCAACTTCCAGCCAGTTGGACAATCCTAAAAGTTTGACAAATACCCCTTTGTACATTAGACGTAACCCTTTGAAATAAATTATGGGTAATGCTCCAACATGCAGAAGGGCATTGCTGGGAATTTTACGATCAACCAGTCACGGAAAAAATCGGAGGTGGGTAAATTTCATCCAACCATTCCTAACTAGAAATTCCTCAATGCGTCCCATCCGGGTAGCTTCTCCAAATAACAACTCAGTGATTCCGCCACCAAGACGAAAAAAAGAGGATAAAAATAGATCTCCTTGTCTAAGGACCCCTACTACTACAGGGAAATAAAAATCATATAGCAATAAAAATGGAAGACCTGCTAAAAAATATAGCAAACTAAGTGTTACCTTAGCACTCGTCCGTCCATCTTCTCCAACACTAACCAAAGTCCACTCTGGCTAAGATGTGTAATCAAGAAACAACTAGGCCACATGGTCATGGGCCTTTTTTTTATCGGTAAATACTCATCTAATATATTTAAAAAACCAGAGGAGCTGGAAAAGGAGTACAAGAAAGCAAAAACAAAGTACATCCAATCAGCAAGAAAAAACAAAAATAAACTACCAAAAAAGGAACAAAAATGTAGGTCCAAACCCCCCGGATCCCACACTAGCCCGAGAGAAGGCAGGGGGAAAGAGGACCACACTAGCCAGGATCCCATATTCCCATGTCTCAGAATCCCCAGAAATCCCGTCTTTTTTAAAACTATCTTGAACACCACCGCTGATTTCTATTGGTCCTAAAGTAGTAGCACACACGAGCATCGAAAAACCATCTACCAGTGAGCTTAAGACACCCACTTACCAAAACACATCCTCAAATACATGCTAACGATGTCAACATAATCTAGTATAAGCTACCAACTAAGCTAATAGGCTGAAAATTAGCTCCTCCACTCCTTTATTTTGAATCAGTTTCATGTAGGTAGCGTCTTTATTTAATTTTTTTATCAGTACGGTAGCGTTTTTTTCCATATAGGTAGCATTCACTTCCCAACTCAACAAGGTTATCCCGAGGAACTCGTGAAAGACATCCAAAACCTCCTCATGTAGAGGTTCCCAAAAATGCATCTATCAACATAAGGAGAACCTGTCCGGACCAAGGGCTTTGTCCCCCCTCTCAAGATTGGAAATCACTTTATCTCTTCCTTGTTGAAAATTTCCTTCAAAAGTCTACTTTCCTTTATTTACCTCACAAATTCGCTGTGCATAATGCCCTTCAACTCTATTTCCAGCCACAACACAAGTGTGCAGCCATTCACTCTCTTCTTCTAGAATTAACCATGTTGTGGACCAACCATGTATTTTTTTCTCCTTTGATAACCCATCCAACCATGGGATTTTACAACCAATATATCTCATCCCTTCTCTCCTTAGCTTTGAATTCTCTTCCCAGATTCCCAAGACTTTGCTTTTCCTCTTCAAATCGCACACACAACTCCTCTTTCATATCAAAGGCCTCAAATTTTTCAAGCAACTTAAACTTTTGTTTGAAAATTGTTGACTCGAAAATTTTGGAATTGAGAACCCTTTTTTTTTCTTCCACTTAGCCTTAAAAGTCAAATAGAAGGAATTAGGGAAAGAGACTATTTATAGTTTTTTTAACAAATCCTAATCTAAATAGGATTTAAAGTCCTAAGCTATGCTTAGCCACTAGAAAAAATATATGTAGCCACCTAGGTGGCTAGGAAAATATATTTAGTCACTTAGGTGGCTAGAAAAATACTTATCCGCCCGAGGTGGATAGAAAAATACTCATCCACCCTAGGTGGATAGAAATATACTCATCCACCGAGGTGGCTAGAAAATATACGTAGTCACCTAGGTGGCTAGAAAAATACTTATCCACCCTAGGTGGATAGAAATATACTCATCCACCCTAGGTGGATAGAAAAAATACTCCTCTACCCTAGATTGATAGAAATATACTCATCCACCCTAGGTGGATAGAAAAAAATACTTATCCACCCTAGGTGGATAGAAATATACCTATCCACCTAGGTGGCTAGAAAATATACGTAGTCACCTAGGTGGATAGAAATATACTCATCCACCCTAGGTGGATAGAAAAAAATACTCATCCAGCCTAGGTGGATAGAAATATACTCATCCACCTAGGTGGCTAGAAAATATACGTAGTCACCTAGGTGGCTAGAAAAATACTTATCCACCCTAGGTGGATAGAAATATACTCATTCACCCTAGGTGGATAGAAAAAATACTTATCCACCCTAGGTGGATAGAAATATACTTATCCACCTAGGTGGCTAGAAAATATACGTAGTCACCTAGGTGGATAGAAATATACTCATCCACCTTAGGTGGATAAAAAAATACTCATCCACCCTAGGTGGATAGAAAAAATATTTATCCACCCTAGGTGGATAGAAAAATATTTATCCACCTAGGTGGATAGAAAATATACTTATCCACCTAGACGGTTATGAGAAAAGAATGACGTACGTGAGAAGAATCTTCTCAATCCGCGTGAAGACGAAAACTTACGCAGCTCTCTCAACCGTTCATTTCATGAAAACCTTACGGAACTGTAAGATCGTAACTTCTATAACCGCTACCACAAATCTATAAATAGCAGACCCGTCCTCATTGCCAGGGATCCGAAAATTCTGAGACGAAAGCTCTGCCGAAAATATCTCCGACTCTTCTAAAAAGACTTTAGGGTGATCTCCGAGATTCTGACTATTCTTTTCTTCTTTTTTTTTATTTTCTTTTAGAGTGAACGGGAAGAGTAAGTTAGGATGAAGACTTTTAGGATAAGGGCTACGACCCTTACCTAAAGGAGATACGCTTAGGGTAAGAGCTACGGCTCCTCCTAAGTGGGATTTATGGTTACAATTTGACTGTTAATCTCTTACGTGCCTAGAAATAGTTAAGCCGTCACGGGTACCACTCGGCATAACTCCTAGTACACTCGGATTGCAACCACAAATTCAATGCTCATACGGGTTGCAATCACGAACCCGAAGAATGATTTCGGACTATAATACCCAAAATATCCACCTATGATAATTAGAGTTTCTCTTCGGGATCATCACTCCCTCAAATGAGGGTTTGGACCTTAACCTCGAGATCGGAAATTCTTTCACAGTGGACTCGTTGACTTTTAGTCAAACGATCATAATGTGGGATCGTAATGAGATCCAACGGTGGATTTATTGTATATTGACTAGATCTTGTGATTATGGTCAAATCCAACGGTGGAATCATTGACTTCTAGTCAAACGATCATAGTGTGAGATCGTAATGAGATCCAACGGTGAATTTATTACATATTGATCAGATCTTGTGATTATGGTCAAATCCAACGGTGGAATCATTGACTTTTAGTCAAACGATCATAATGTGAGATCGTAATGAGATCCAACGGTGGATTTATTGTATATTGACCAGATCTTGTGATTATAATCAAATCCAATGGTGGAATCATTGACTTCTAGTCAAACGATCATAATGTGAGATCGTAATGAGATCCAACGGTGGATTTATTACATGTTGATCAGATCTTGTGATTATGGTCAAATCTAACGGTGGAATCATATACTTTTAGTCAAACGATCATAATGTGAGATCGTAATGAGATCCAATGGTGGATTTATTACATATTGATAAGATCTTGTGATTTTGATCAAATCCAATGGTAGATTCATTGACTTTTAGTCAAACGATCTTAATGTGAGATCGTAACGAGATCCAATGATGGATTTACTATGTATTGACCAAATCTTAAGATATTGATCAAATCCGATGGTAAAATTATTATAAAATCATCTATGATCATCAAATTTTAAGGAATTTGATGATATCCAACTCATGATTAGACACTTTATCACTGAAAGTGATAATTCTTCTGATAATCAGTTGCCCAAAAAATGGATTTGGTATTCGAAGTCATCTTTGAGACTAGAGAACAAGAATTCGTTTTAAGACTCGTCCACGAGTTTCTTGCTCCAGTAATGACTCGTGCTTTTCGATCAAATGGACCCGGCTTTTGGAGGACGGGTTCTCCCATCCGTCGTCCCCTATTTCATATTTCTCAAATCTCCGATGAAGATAGTCTGCTATCCATCTATCTCATGACGGATTGAAGATGTCAATGAAGACTTAGAATTAGAATCTTAGTTTTGTTTATTTCAGAGATGTAATTAAGTTATTATTTTTTAGTAGCTTTTAATCAGAGGTATTCAATTTTGATATAATTAACGGGGAATCGACTACGATACCCGGAAGTGTAAGGTCCGCCATTTTAATAAAACCCTCTCCTAGCGAGGGGAAATTTGTTATGATTGATTTGTGTTAGATTTATATCCTACGCAAATTTGTTGTTTACAAAAATATATCGGAGCTCCCCTCTTGTTCCCATCCTTTTATTAACCCCGGTCACCTAACCACTTAAGCGACACCTAGAACTAGAGTCTCAGGTGTGCCTTGCGCCTTTAACTACATTGTTTAACCCTGTGTGGAAGGATTTCCACCACAATGTTACCCTTTCTTCAAAACCTATAGCCACATTTTTTCAAAATAAGAATGGTTTTAGCCCTTAGCTGGTTGGCTAGAAGCAAGAAGCAAAGGGATGATATTGGAGGCTGGCTTTGGAATTGCAATCAGGAATATCCCAAGAAAATGACCAATTCCAGGGTAGACAAGAACATGTCCAGCCTCGAAAAAATCATGTTATCTTAACTATACAACAACGTGAAATATCCAATCTCTCCCTAGATGTATAAATCAGCTCATTATCATTGACAAAAGTGTGAAAAACCTATCATGCTTCTTATAATTCTGATATCTCCGTTCTTTTCATACAAAAACATGATAACATTGAACCACTCCTTACACACCACGAGAAAATTCATAATCCCCTGTTATTTTGAACCCATAGACCTCATCATTTCGGATCATACTCACTGCAAATGTGATTCGGACCACACAAGTAACCCCCTAAAGTCATCCCCCAGGCCCCAATACACAAAATATAAGATATTAAAATAAATTGAAAAAAAAAAATTTGATCGGTAAAAGGAATTCATTAAAGAGAAAAAGAGATACAAAGGAAGCACAGCAAGGGGTAGAAGCCTAAAAAAGAGAAGAAAAATTACAGAACTAAGCTAGACCCAACCACAAAACCAAGAACACAACCCCAGGAGACTGATCCGAAAAGCCGAGGATACTCTCCCCCTAATCGAGAGGAAGAAGGCTAGAGTGCAGCCTATCCCATTCCTCAATCAAATCCTATCCACCTCAAACAGCCCCTCTTTGTGCAATCTATCATAAAATTGTGAACCATTTTCATCACCAACCGTTTAGGCCTGTGTTACCTCAGTACTTCTACTTTCTGATTTTTTCCGTGCCAACACTTGGTGGCACTTGGCACACGCGCCGACACTTGGACACTCCTCAAACAGCATGGAACTTCTAGACATGTATGAAAATACTACATAATTTCATCAAAAAGCTCATCGTTTTGACAATGATAAAATGAACTACAAGAAAAAATAGTATAAAGGCCAGTAACTACTAAATAAAAGGTTTGGGTGGTTGAAAACGATTTTTATAATATAGTATGCTCTTATTTGTTCATGACATATATTATATATTTTTTCATTAAATATCCCAATTGGCTCTCTAAGATTTCCCTTCAATATTTTTTCTATATATGCTCTATTTATTAAATTTATTTTTCTTAAGGCCGTGTTGCCGTATTGGAATCTTTAGAAATTGTTGTGCCATATGTCTAGGATATTTATTAAACATCTATTGGCACCTTGACACTTGGCACCCGCGTCATGTGTCTAGGTAACACTGTTTTACGCATCTGAGTCGTTCTAAATATCCTTTCGTTTCTTTCTAGCCAAATGGGCCAGAACACAACAAACAAAGAAACCCTCAAAAACCCCTTTGACACCTTCAAAAGCAACCCCCTTCCAAGCAGAGCCATCGGTTGGCCACAGCCAGTTGGCTGCAACCCCCTTTCGGTAAAAGGACAAATCTTAGAAAGTTTTCCCTTATTCCATATGATATCATGACCACCGAATGAATCCAACGTGTCCAAATCAGGCCAATCCATGTCGTGTGTCCCAAATTTTCTTTTCCATGTCCATGATGAAGACAGATAAGTGTTTTTTAGATCAAAACCCCATCCAATTTATAAAAAAAAAAAATTATTGATCAGTAAAAGAAAAATATTGATGAGCAGCAAGATGCTGAAAAACCAATACAAGCAAACGACCAAAAACATATCAAAAAAATACAAAATGGTCACACATGAGACGGAAGCAACCCCCTGCACAAAACAGGAAAGGTCGTTGAACGAAAGCAAAGTTAGCCCGATTCCCAGTGAAAGGACCCCTCTTGAGTATCCGGCCTTCCACCTAGCACCCAGCTCCACAACAGCTCTGTTATAGACTTCATGATCATCCCCACCGGCTGTCATTTATGCTCAAAACTGCGTAAATTCCTCTCTCCATAAACCCCAAAAGACCGCCAGCATGGCAGCATCCCAATACTCCCTGAGAGGACCCTCCAATTTAGTAGCATCCCAACTCAGGTACAGAGAATGCGGATCCTCCGGCATCACCCAGCTTATCCCGAAGGATTTAAGGACAATGCTCTAGATTTCCTGCGCTATGTCACAATGAATCATCAGATGAGGTGCAGTTTCCTCCTTGTTGCATATAACGCAACAGTTGTGTATCTCCTTTCCCGTCCGAATCAGCTGGTCCAGCGTTAGGATTTTTCCTTTAAGTAGTGTCCACACAAAGAACCGAACTTTTAAGGGAACTGCTTTCCTCCACAAACCAGCCCAATGACATATGGTCAACGGCCGCTTCATGAGCATCCTGTAATAGGATTTAACCGTAAAAATGCCATCTTTATTCGGAACCCAGGTCCTCTGATCCTGCCCGTTATGATGCCTCCGAGTCTTGTATAGAGTACTCAAAAGGTTGGAATAAGGGACCACCTCTTCCTCTTGCAAAAGCCTTCTCGTTACCACTTCCCACACAGCCCCTCCCTCCAACTCGGATATGAAATCACTGATCCTGCCCCTTGGATTCACCGCAATGGCATGAATGTCCGGAAAAGACAAGCGAGAGGCTCACTCTCCAACCATACATCCTCCCAGAATCGAATGCGACTACCACAGCCCCACCTAAAGCAGACCCCTCTTATATAGGCTTCCCACGTTTTGCATATGCCCTTCCACCAAGGTGATGTACCTCTGTGCACCACATAACTAATACCCCAACTCCCAATTTATAGAATATGAGTAAATATTTTACCAGCATCCATCTGTTGGGATTCCGGAGTCCCTTAACAGTTAATTAGGTTAAGGCTAGGTAGAAGGCGAAGAAGAGAGAGAGAGAGAGAGAGAGAGAGAGAGAGAATTAGGTTTCAAGTGAGTTTAGGCACTCATCCCAATGTATTGCTATTTATGGAAATAATAATGTGACATAAAATACGGAGTCGCGAATATCTCCATAGATGTAAGTCATAATACTTACACCTCATATTCCTAGTATGCTACTTACACACCCATATACATTGAAGGTATTTCTACACTCCCCCTCAAGTTGGAGCATATATATCTATCATGCCCAACTTGCTTGTGATATCATGAAGACAACTTCCACTGACAACCACTTTAAGAACATCGGTCAACTGATTCTCGGATCTAACTTGGGGATGCACGCTTCTCTGGATTCAACCTTCTCACAAACAAAGTGACAGTCCTCCTCTATATGTTTGGTCCTCTCGTGATACACCAGATTGTGAGCAATATGACAGGCAGCTTCATAGTCTCCATACAAGATCATAGGAAGCTTTACTTCAACTCCCAATTCAGCTAGAATATGTCTCAGCCACACTCCTTCCCTTGTGCCTTAAGACATGGCTCTATATTCTTCTTCAGCACTTGAGTTAGAGACCATGTGCTGTTTTTTAGATTTCTAAGGGATCAAATTACCACGGGAAAGTACAATAACCTGTAGTTGATCTCCTATAATCAAGTGAACCAGCCCAATCAGCCTCGGTAAAAATATTTATATCTAGATGACCACAATCATTATATAAGATCCCTCTTCCTGGGCTACCCTTCAAATACCTCAGAATTTTGTAAGCCACATCAAGATGGATATTCCTTGGAGAATGCACGTATTGGCTAACCACACTCACGGCATACACTATATTAGGTCGGGTCATGGTGAGATAGATAAGCTTTCCCACAATCTGCTAATACACACAGACATTTTTCAGTAGCTCTCCATCACTGCCTCTAAATCTATGGCTCTGCTTGATGGGTGTGTTGTCGGCTTAGACCCTAACATCCCTGTGTCTCTAAGTACATCCATGGTATACTTTCTCTGAGACAGAGCAATACCTTTCTTGGACTTTGCCACTTCAATTCCAAGAAAATATTTCAATAAACCTAAATATTTGATCTCAGAGACTTAACTTAAATAACCTTCAACTGAAGTATCTCATCTTGTCATCCCCTGTGACTATGATGTCATCAACATACACCAGCACTGTTGTAAGATGAATACCCCTTTTTACAAACAAAGTATGATCATAATGACATGTGATATCCAACAGTCATAATTGCCTCACCAAACTTTTGAAACCAAGCTCTTGAAGATTGTTTTAACCCATACATTGATTTCTCCAATCTACATACCCTCTCTGGCTCCCCCTACTTTATGAAACCAAGAGGTAGTGATATATAAACTTCCTCTTCCAAGTCCCCATGGAGGAAGACATTCTTCACATCCAACTAATACAGGAGCCACTTCTTACAGGCAGCCAAAGATAACAAAACTAATATAGTATTAGACTTAGTTATTGGGGCAAAACTCAAAAGTCTCATCAGAGTCAATCCCCTGAGTTTGTGTAAAACCTCTTGCCACAACTTGAGCTTTATATCTTTCAACAGTACTATCTGGTCTATACTTCACAGTATAAACTCATTCGAGTGCGTTCAATCCTATAACATAGCCTCCCACATTGGCTGAGAGAGCATTAAACACAGATGTAAGAATAGAAATAGAATCCTAAGAACTAACAAAGGCACGATGAGACTCTGACATATTCTGCTAAGAGGAATCCTTACTGATAGGGTGACGAGTACATGACCTAGATGGCTTTCAAGGAGCAATAGGAAGCTCAAGCTCACTTTGTGGGCCTTCCTCCGGGATTGGACTTTGGTCATAGTCTTTGAACGAGGTTCTTGTGGTGGCTCTTGTGGAACTCTAGGAGTCTTGAATTTTTTTTGACATAAAACTTTCACTCTCACTTTTGTAAAACATACCCAACCGCACATCAAAATCATTCATTTCTACTGCAGACAACACAAGACTTAATACACTTTACACAGTTAAGTACAAAGAAGAGAAAACAACTCATTTCATTCATCATGTGATAATTACAGAAGCATGTTTGGTACCAAAAGAGTATTCATAGTACAAAATTTCATTAGTTCACATCTATGCTCAATTTAGTAAAAAGGGGCTAACCGATTCTCAAGGCCTTGCACCAACATCAGTGGTGACATTTTCTTTCTTAGGCCTTTCTTCCTTAGGCCCGTCTGTTACTCTACAAGGGTCCTTTCTAACTGAGTTTGATATTGGCCCAATCGGTACGTTTAATTTCAAACGATTCTTCCTCGGTCGTCTCAGAGGCAAAGCAATCAGAGATTATGACGTCAGCATTTGGTTCGTCATTATAGTCAACGTCTTCTTCAGTGTCTTCCTGATTGGGGTACTCATTATTCATTTCTTCATCATCTGGTTCGTCTTCACTGAGATCAGTCAGCTCTCCTTCACTAAGGTTATCTATGTCATTTTCCTCATCTTGTTCGGCTTCACTGGGGTCAGTCAGCTCTCCTTCACTGAAGTTATCTATGTCATTTTCCTCATCTTGTTCGACTTCACTTGGGTCAGTCAGCTCTTCTTCACTAAAGATATCTAGGTTGTCTCTATCATGTTAGAATTCTTCAAAATTATCTCCCACTTCTTTGAACGATCAGACATTGAGCTTAGGAGGCGAAGGAAAACTATATTCTTCATGGCGTCGATGGTTTCTTGTAACATCAATAATCTCGGATGCCCCCTGGGGCACAAAACGACTAGCCAACCTATAACACACTGAGCGAGGAAACCCAGTCTTCTTTTTTGCTACCATTCTTCCTATCGTTCCCTGGTCATCACAAGAAACACAATATCCCAACTGGATAGCAAGTACACACCCTACTTTTAGCCTACGAGTCCACACCCTAAGGTTAACTAGGGGTTCGCTCTAGCTCTGATACCACACTGTCACGACCCAAAATCCACACACCTGGATCTCGAGTCACGACCCAGACAGATCAGAAGAAAACACTAAATCTGAATAGAAATTTCTAACTAGAGATCGAAAACAGATATCCAGGCAACCGGTTTGCAGATAAACAAAAGAAACTTTTTCTTTTCGTACATATGACAGGGCAGAATATTTCATTCCATTAAACTCTATACCTCCTTAAATACTACGTACCAGATACGGAGATCTGCACCAGATAACACTGTTGAAACTCCGCCAACTGATCTTTTTTCAATTCCTTTCTTTGACCTATAGGGTGGTTAAAACCACCATAAGAGCTAATCCACATGCTCCGCAAGTAACCCATTCTAATAAAGATTGACTAAACCACAACATCAAAATTTCACACTCAGGTGTTTTAACTAAAATCAGGTTGATATTAAGTGCCTACTCCATCACAAGTCATTGTCCATACCAAAAATCAGACAGATAATTCCCATGACAGATCAGTACTGAAACTTACACGTACACTACCACTACTCAGACAAACAAATTAGACAAAGATTCCCAGACCAGAAATCAGACAAGGAATAAATAAGATAATGAATCTTTCACTGAAACTACTACAAGTAAGACAGATAGGTACATCACAGACATTAGACAAGTCAGACAAAATCTTTCACTATACTACTACAAGTCAGACAGAAATTCACATCACAGACATTAAACAAGTCAGACAATGAATCCTTCACTGAACTACTGCAAGTCAGACAAATAGTCACATCACATACATCAGACAAGTCAAACAATGAATCTTTTACTTAACTACTGTAAGTCGGACATATATTCACATCACATACATCAGACAAGTCAAACAATGAATCTTTCACTTCATTACTGCAAGTCATACTGATCAGAAAGTAGATAGATACGGAATAAATCTCTCACTTAACGTATCATAACTCAGACAGATATTCACAGACCATTAACAGAAATCAGACAGATAAATAAGAAAGCTTACACTTAAACTACCACAACAAACTTATCTCTATCGGGGATTATTTTATAATTAATAGCACGAATACCAAGTGTTTTCCTCAACTAAGCTTCTAGTAGTTGAGCTCAGATGTCAGATGTCAGAATAGATATCAGATAATAGATTTACGACCAGGCCAGAGTCTTACAAATTGCCCCATTCAGACTCATAGGCACCTTCTCATTGCCTTTCAGATATTATGGTATTCAATTTCAGTACAAAAATATCAGAAAACATCAGAAATCCTGACTTTATAGTTCACATATACTTCGATCTCGGAAATGGTAGACACTACCATAAATACTTCGGTCTTCGGTAAACAAGAATGTATAATTCACATATACTTCGATCTCCGAAATAGTCAGGTCACAAATGTTTACACATTACTGTATAGCAGGTCTACCAGATTTAGATAACACATATCTACACAATCAAGTCTAACATATTTCGGCAACAAATATCGACACTTTCAGGTACAACAGATTTAGATAACAAATATTTACACTTTCAGGTGTAACAAACTCAGGTAACAACTATTTACACTTTCAGTTGTAACAGACTCAGATAACAAATATTTACACTTTCAGGTGTCACCGATTCAAGTAATAAATATTTACACTTTCAGGTGTCACCGATTCAGGTAACAAATATTTACACGTTCAGGTGTAGCATCCTCAGATAATAAATAGTTGCACTTTCAGGTGTCACCGATTCAGGTAACAAATATTTACACTTACGGTGTAAAAGACTCAAATAACAAATATTTACACTTTCAGGTGTCACCGATTCAAGTGACATATATTTACACTTCCACGTATAATTGATTCAGCTGATTTTCGGTTGTACAGTGTTCATAAAACTAACATATCAGACCACATGAAGCCCTTCATATGCCTCAGAGGGTACAACACCAACACATCAATCCAGCTATCAACACATAAATTCAGCATTAATGCATTAATGAATATATAAATTGCAGTATTGCTTTTGGTTTTCAGGTTTCATTACTAGCACAAGTATTAAAATCTCATATCCAGGCTAACAACATACACTTTCCACGACTAAAATAAAAGTCATCTTATACAGGTATAACAGGCGCAGATTTCCACTATCACATAAATGTACAAGTCAAAATACACACGACGTAACAAAGTCAGATGTCTAATAAATGCTGATTTCTAACCGATAAATAAATATAGGTGCAGCCTGAATCGGGGTTTAAACAAAATGTATTAGAATAGGTACTTGCCTCAAAAGACCCAAGCAACTATAGGGTTCGTCGTCCTAGTGCACTGTCACTTTCTCTCTCTACATCCCTTTCTCTCTCTAGGGTTCTTTCTCTCTTTCTTTCTCTTTCTTTTTTTCCTCTCTGGCTCTCTTTCTTTTCTCTCTCTCTCTCTCTATCTCAAGCTCTCTCTCTATTTCTTTCTCTTTCTTTTGCTCTTCTTTTCTTTTTGTTTTATTTTGATTTTGTCTCTACGACCACACCCACGCATGCCCCACAACTTTCTCAGCCCCTCTTTCTAATTCGAGAAACTTCTCAGCCCTTCTAACACCCATATACAATCCTATTAAATATATTATTATAGTATTATAGTCTTATGAGATTAGATTCTATGCTATGGTCTTATAATATGATATCTTATATTATTATATGATATTAGCCTATTAGATTATATTCTCTTCTCTGTAGGCACGCACACTACATGTGCCACCCCACGTAACCTGGGACAATGGGTTGGGTCCCTCTAATTGCACCAACTTACTAGTGGAAGCCCAGGTCGAAAATATTGTGACTACCTCTAATCACATGATGGTGATCTAATTTCATTCCAATCTTCAATACACCAGATCCTAAAACTATCGCCTCACCATCAGACAACTAGTTTGTAGTTACCGATCCTATCACATGGTACAGAGCCCATCAAATGGGTCGTAGTGTCACGTGGCACACATGCCCAAACTGATCTCCCTGGCCTGATCTAACAAAGTCAATGATTTTTAACACATTTTTATGCCATGTAAAAATATCATGCTTATCAGTGGATGTGAACCACCCGTTTAATGTACTTTAATATTGGTCATTAAATAAACACAGAAACAAATGATATCATGCAGAATCGGGTCGGGTCGGTACAGGTCGGGTCCGTACAAATTGGGTCCTTACATATCGAGTCCTTACAACTTGTAACCTTTTTTAGTATACCCAACAAAGATACAATGAGTTGCTTTCGGATCAAGTTTGGATCGATGTCCTACAAGAATGTTAGTGAAACACAAAGATCCAAAGATACGAGGAGATACAGCGAAAAAAGGACAATCAGGGAACTATAGTTTATATGGAGACTTGCCTTGAAGAATTTGAGTAAGTAAACGATTTATCAAGAAAATGGAGGTGAGAAAAGCCTCCCCTCAAAGATACTTAGGAACATTCATCCCTAACAGCAAGGATCTCGCTACTTCGAGAACATGACAATTTTTCCTCTCAAACACCCCATTTTGTTGAGGGGGGTAGGGGCATGTGGTTTGCCACTCGATTCCATATTCACGTAAGTACGTCTGAAGATGGTGAGAGGCAAGGATCAAAATATTGGTTTTGGTTTGGTCTTGACTGAAACCGAAATTTTGGGGGCCCGACCGAAATTTCGAATCCCTAGTTTTTTTATAAAAAAAAAACCCTAAAAACCTCTAAAATTGGCTGATATTTAAAACCATGATGTTTTTTTTAAGGATCCAACTCTCTTGACCGTCATTTAGAGACTATATTAACAATCGTTAATTTACACTATCCATGATATGAAGCCTGTATTATCAACCGTTGATTTATTACTTTGATGGATGATATTAAAGTTCATCAATCGGATGGTGCACAAAACCCGAAAACTCCTCCTTTCAAACTTATTTTCTAAATCCCCTATAAAGTATAAACATTTTTTAAAATCTTATCAACCTAATGCTATTGATGGTTAAAAGTTTTAATTAATACCAAATTAACTAATACCAAATATCTTATTAACTAATATCAAATATATTACAAAAAGTTTTAACTAAAGGAGGCCAATCGGAGCCGATATATATATATATATACACTAGACAATTGTGTAAAGAATAGTGGAAATTATCGGCCGAAACGAGCCAAAATCGGCTTGGATCTACATCTAGATCTAGAAGAAACATAGATCTAGATCTATTTACAAAGGAAAAGAAAGGAGAGAAGATCAGTAACTTACAACGAGACGACGGACAAAATCGGTGGATCCAAGCGGGCGGAGAAAATTGGCGGATTCGAGCCACTTTCGGAACCAGAAATGGAGAAAGGAGTGATGGAGAGAAATAGAGAATGAGAGAAAACTAGGTACTTATGTATGAATCTGTCGGGGTGAGAGAGGCAAAAGGGGCTGAAAAGGGGTATGATTCAGTGTTGCACTACGCAATTTAAGTGCATAGTGCACACTGCAAATTATCGGCCGATAATTTGCAGGTCCAACAATTTGGGCGGCTAATATGGTCATTTCATTTCAGTCTTGACCGAAACCGATACATTTCAGCCAAAAATTTCAATTATCGGCCGAAATTTTGATCCATGGTGAGAGGCATACTCCTCACTATTATCAGATCGAATAACTTTAACATGGGAAAGAAATTGAGATTGAACCAATTTATGATACTTAGGAACATGGATCAAAATATCGTCTGATACTGATACGTATCGGTATTGGACTAGGACGATACAGTACATTGATGTACCATATCGTCCAATTTGTATGGGAAGGCCCGGACAATACATTCGATGTATCGTCTGGTAAGTTACTATTCCGATACGTATCGTCCGATACGTATCGGTTTGGAGCTCGGACGATACATATCGGAAACGCGAGATTTTGACCCTTGCTTAGGAAACACTGAGGCAACTTCATCTTTGGTTTTAAGTAAACAAAGCATCGAATACCGAGTACAATCATCTATAAATGAAACAAAGTATTTGTAAGCAAGAGTAGAAATAACAGGAGAAAGGCCCCAAACATAGGAATGAATTAACTCAAAGGAATTTTACTTCGACTATCACTACTTGGATAACTAGTTCGATGATGTTTATCCAATTGACACACATCACATTTAAACGAGGAAACATCACAATTTTGAAAATTTTCAAGACATAGTAAAGAAATGCGGGAAATAGGCAAGTAGCCACATGGGGCATGGCAGAGCTGAATCTCTTCTAATCTAGTACTCATTGCAATCGGCCTCTATATTTGTTGTAAATCCGGCACCTCAAACAGATAGAGCCCATGCTCCTCACAACCATGACCAAACGTCCTTCCGTAAGTCAGGTCCTGAAACACACAATGAGAGGGATAAAAGATTACACAAAAGTTTAGATATTTGGTTAGACAACTAACAGATAGAAGATTTAAAGGCATTTTTGGAACTAACACATTAGATTTTAACGGTAATGTGGCCAATTGGATGGTCCATTTACCTTGGATAGGGACAAGGGACCCATCAACAACATGAATATTGACAATTATCTGAGACATTAGAAATAGTGGAAAATAAATGTGACATACATGTCATATGATCTGTAGCCCCGAAATCAATGATCCATGGGGACGTAGAAGTGGATGAAACATGCATGAGGTCATAGGTACCTGATTCAGCCAAATGGGAGGAGCTAGGGGATGGTCAAGGTGAAGGAAGTCTGGGAAATAGTAGCACGTTGTAAGAGAGACTGGAGATCCTGATATTCCTTCTGGGCGAGGGTAACCTGCCCCGGAGATGATGTAGGCACTTTTGTGGCTGGAGTAGATGCAGAACTAGCTGGTATGCCAACTCCCTCATCACTAGTTGTCTAATATGCACGGGCCCCTGGAGGGAATTTTGGCTTGCCATGAAGATCCCAGCCATTGTTGTCATATGCAATTGCATATGCGATCAAAGATGTGTTTTTCGCATATGCCATAATGGCATATGCGACCTGGCATGTATGTGATTGCATACACAGTATGCGATTGCATATATCTCCAACGGTCATATTTATGACCGTTGGAGCTTTTTTATTATTTTTTAACTTTTTAGGGCTCCCCAAAGTCTATAAATGGGAGGTTCCTCTTCCTAATCCATACCACATCCATCCAAGGTATGATTTGCATCTTTTTTATCTCTTTTTTGAGCTTTTAGTGCTCTCTTTCTTTCTTTTCCTTCTTTTGTTTAAGATACTTTTACTTAAATAATATTTTTCTTTTTTATTCTTTTCCTTCTTTTTTGTATGTTCCTATGTTCATTTTTGTACTATTTTGTTTAACATCAATGAAATTTATATTTTCCCTTCTAATTTATGGGTTATATACTTATATTATATACTTTTATTTCGCATTCTAGACACTACAAAATTAACACAAATCATATTACTGATCAATATGGGGAACTTTGGGGATTTTTGGGGGTTTTTGAAAAAAAATTATGCATTAGCATAATCGCATATGCGATGGCCCTATGCCATCGCATAGGGTCGCATATGTGACTTGACTACATTGATCCCAGCAGAAATATATTTGATGTCTCTTTCTTCCACAATGAGTACCTTTCAGCTTGTCTCTGTCTTCTCTTGAAAAATTACCAAGCCCGCCTCTACCACCACGACATCCACCAGATCTACCTCCACGAAACTCAGAAAAAGATGGAGTTGCATACCTCTCTGGAGCACTACTCAGAGGACCAACATGCATATACTGCCTACAACTTTCCTCATGTATTAACTGAGCAAATACTGAACCAAGTGGAAGACACTCCTCTCTTTCCAAAATGTTTGCCCTGATGGCCTCGTACTCGAGGTTTACACCCCGTAATAAATCAAATACCTTCTTTATGTCAAGCATCTTCTGAGTCGTGCCAATACACACACTCTCCTGATACTGGGCTAACTCATCCCATAGAGATCGGAGTTGAGTATAGTAATCACTCAATGATCTTTCTCCCGCCAGAGATTGCTAATTTTGTCGCTAAGCTGAAACATTTTTGCTAGGTTTTGTCACTGTGAGTAGGCTTCCCGTACTTCCATAAAGCAAGCAGTAGGTAAATTCATAAACGCCTAACTAATCTCAGGTCGCATGGAATGAAGAAGTATTGTCATCACGTACCAGTTCTCAGATTCCCAGTCACCACACTTGGAATCTGTAACACCGAGAGGAACTGTGGTACCATTGATATAACCCAACTCTTTCTTCTCTCCCAATACCATATAGGCTGATCTAGACCAGGCCAAGTAATTCTAAACATCAAATTTCATTATGGGAATTTGATTGTTGTGCGAGCCATCGGCTCCACCTCCACCACCAACTTTGGAATCGTCCATCCCAAGGTTCTTTTAAACCCACGATAAACTGAACTAACCACCTCCTCAGTGCTTAGATAACCAGATGTCTACCCCTCTTTACATGGCTACACAGCCTCTCAGAGATCTTGCACAAGATCACTGTTACTAGCAACCCATACACATGGGTATTAAATCCACAGATACTATCCTAGACATCCAACTCGTCATAAATTCATGCCACTCCACTCCAAAATTTCAAAAAAAAAAAGGAAAAATCTGAATGGAACAATGCAGAAAATCATAACAGCTAGGTTACCAACAATTTCGGTGAGGTTTGGGAGGATTCCAGCAGAGTTTCAGGCAGCTCCGGCATCAGTCCAGTGGTTCTCAGTAAACAGCTCTGAAACACAATTTTCCGGCAACTCTGGACTGATTTCCGGCAACAAAACATCAAATTGAAGCTCTTATGGAGCTCCAGAAGTATCGAAACACTATTTTGAATGGGGAGGATTCCGGTGACTCCTGATGTCTGTTGACGTCAGTGTTGGCGTCAGCTACTCGCCGATGACATCAGCAATCGTGATGGGTCTGTTTTCTCATGGATAATGGACGCTTTGATACCAAGTTAATTAGGTAAGGGTTAGGGTTCAGTAGAAGAGGAAGAAAGAAATAGAGAGAGAGAGAGAGAGAGAGAGAAAAAATTACGGTTTGAGTGAGTTTAGGCACTCATCCCAATGTATAACTATTTATAGAAAAAATGCATGTGACACGGAATACGGTGTCATGAATAACATAGATGTAAGTCACAATACTTACACCCTATACTCCTAGTATGCTACTTACACACCCATCAACAAATTTATGGGCTCCCTACTTGGTCTCACCACCTGTTCTTTTCACAAATTACTCTCATCATGATTAATTGAGGATACCTGCTTCAAAAGCTACTCAGCTCCATTACAACTTTTATTAACCAGATTTTCTTCATGCAACAAAGAGGGAATGCTTGGCACCATCTTCCAAGAAAAACGGTCTAGTAGGGACGTACAAAACCAACTAACCAAGAAAATCACAGGGTTAATTGTCCAACAAGTCAAGCCCCCCATCACATTACTTGTGGTCTCAATGTCCAACATATTAAAACGGTCTTACATTACTTGCATATTCTAATATGTTGGACACTTCAATGTCAACATATTAAAATACAGTTACAATTACACATACAGATCTTGATAGTATATTCAAGTGTCCCAATCACCGGCATCTTTTATAAGTAAAAAATTCAGTAACAAACATCCAGAAAAAAGAAGGGTAGGGGGGAGGTGTTGGATTTACAGCATTGTTTTGAAGGCATCATCTAGATCTCTCTTCCAAAACAAAGTTGGGATAACCTTAAAAACCACACCATTCTTGTTTTGGGGACGAAATACAAGTAAAATAACAGGTTAACTTTTTTTTTTCATAAAACAAACCCAAGCCCAATTCAAGAATGGAATAAAACAAATTTTATCCAGTGGTGAAAGATAGCCATCCAACCAGCTCCCATGAAAATCTATAGAAATGATAACTAAGCAGGGTATCGACAAGGAGAACTCTTATCAGTAAAATCTTTTTTGCAATTTTGCTTCTCAATAAAAATAAGCAACCCCAACCGAAGAGGATATAAAAAATGCACCATCCAGAGCTTCTTACTACAACTCTTACATCAGATGAGATCCTCTAGACAGCATGCTCTCCAGGCCTCCACTCTATATCAGTTTCTCCAAATATTCACAATCAATATGACGGGCAGGCCGATATTGTGGACATTGGATATGGACCGTTTCGTGTATACCGACGTCGGAAGAAGGGGAATGGAAATCAAAACTAGGCGAAAGAGGCAAAAGATGAAATTCTGGAAATTGAAGGAGCACAGAAAAATCGATTGATCGGAATTAAAATTCGATCGATCGAAATGACAACGGCGATATTTCGATATTTTATGTATTTGAGAATTTCGATTGAACAAATTTTAATTTCGATCGAACGATTTTCAATTTCGATCGAACGAAATTGTGATCGAAATTGCGATTGAAAATTTCGATCGAACGAAATTCAATTTCGATCGAACAATTTTCAATTTCATTCGATCGAAATCGAGCCGAGTAGTCTTAGTCGTTTTAGAAGTCTAATTTCGAACTTTTGTGTTAAGGGTTTAATTGTCTTTTAATTAATATTCGTTTTAGGGTTTTCTTTTATTGTAAGACCTCCTATATAAGGTCCTTCAACAATGTAATTAGGATTGATTATTGATTATGAATGAAAAGAGCTTTTGCTTATGTGTGCTCGAGATGAGCCTCTACGAAGAGTGAATCTTCTTCCCGAGAAGGGTTTGGTGCGAAGCCAAGGGTGTGAAGCCTACCAATTTATCTCCTATCTACCGATCTATCTCTTATTATCTTTGCTTGTGTCATCCTACAACCTTAATTCAACCGTCATCTTTGCGAAATCCTAAACCCTAATTGCCCCTAAATCCTTGAATCGATCTGATTCAACAACCGTAGATCCCAACTGAGTTATTAAACCTTCCGCATCAAATAATCAGAAGAAATCAGTGATCCCATCATTGAATTGTGAGCGCCCTAATCTGGAAAAACCTAGAGTCCCATCTCTAGGATCGATCTATACTACAACCTAACGGATCTAGCGCCTGGACTGAACCCTACCTGAAGCATACGTCATTCTCCCAAGGAATACTACGAAAACCTGAAGTATTCGTTATATTTTGCAAGTTTTATTGTTTATTTAATTCCACTTTAATTTCAGCAAAACTAATCATTGCATTCACGTAGTTTAAGGTACCGTCCTGCGTCAGTTTTGGTATCAGAGCCCTAGGTTTCTAGGTTAGGGCATACTGTGTGACATTGCATTCATTGCACTTTAATTTTCATCACATATTATTTCAGTTTTGGCCAAAGTATTCATCTTGCATTCCATTCTAGAACCCGTCAGTAGTGACCCATATCACCATGGACATGAGTGGGATTGCCGAAGCTCTTAACGGCATGAGGGCTGACCTAAAATCGATCAATGATCGAATGACTGCCTTAGAGGCAGCCCAAAGGATTCTCGAAACATCCAATGAGAGGTTGTTAGACCGAGTCAATCGGTTAGACGAGGGGGATGAGTACTTCGAACCACCCCGTGAGCGTAATGGTCCACAGTTCGAGCGAAATGGCTACCAACATAATCGGAACCGGAACCATAAGTTAGATCATCATGGAGATGACTACGACCCGGAAGGGAGACTCCTCAAAAATGTCCGAGTTGAGTTTCCTACTTTCGATGGAAGATTAGACTCTTAAGTCTTCCTCGATTGGTTATCCGATATGGACCAGCACTTTGAGTGGTTTGGCATGAGCGATGAAAGATGTGTTAGACTAATATGAAGCTCATAGGCCAAGCCCGACTCTTTTGGGTCAACGTTGAACGCATCAGAACGAATGCGAGTTGTACTCCCATTACCCATTGGGAGGACATGAAGGAACGACTTACAGAGAAGTACGTCCCTTCTTCATACTACCAACGTCTCCTTGACCAATAGCAAAATCTGCGCCAAGGTAGTATGCCCGTATCGGATTACATTGGCAAATTTGAAGAATATATGATGAGAGCCAAGGTATATGAGGACCCTCAAGTCACTCTATCCAGATTTCGCACCGGATTGAGATTTTACTTGCAAAAAGAGTTAGTTTCCCACCCTGTTGAGACTCTCGCCGAGTGTTACACCGTCATTCAAGACCTTGAACGATATTTAAAAATGACGGTGTCTAGGCGAACTGATTATCACCCCGATCAATTCCGTACCGGCGAAATGAAATCTAGTGCTAGAAACCTGCCTGCCAAACCCACGCAACCCACATCTACCAATGTGAGGTTTGACAAAGGTAAGGGTATAGCCGCAGAATCCTCGAAGAGTGGGTCTCATGTCAAATGCTATAAATGTCAAGGATTTGGTCACTTTGCTGCCCAATTCCCTACAAGAGACCCACAAAGGAATCTCTTCATTGACGGAGAAGGAGAAGAAAGTGAAGGAGTTTATGAGGAAGAAGTCTTTGAGCCGAATGCCACACCTAGTGACGAGGAAGGTGATGACATGGGTCGCGCTCTAGTTGTGAGGTGCGCCTTTGCACAACCTCAACGGGAGGAAAAGGAGGATTGGCGAAGGGAGAACATCTTCCACACTTTTGTCACATGTGGGACAAAGAGTTGTAGAGTAATCGTGGATAGCGGAAGTTGCACCAATGTGGTGTCAGAACATACCGTCACCCGCTTAGGGCTTACACCCGAAGCCCACCCGAGACCTTACAAAGTCGCATGGGTTGACTCCTCATCCATTCCCGTATCTCAGAGGTGTCGTGTACCCATACAGTTGGGTTCATACTCTGACACCTTGTGGTGCGATGTGGTGCCGATGGATGTGGGGCACATTATCTTAGGGAGGACATGGCTCTATGATTTGAACGTGACCATTTTTGGGCGATCTAACGTTTGTACGTTCAACTACAAGGGCAAGAAAATCACTCTTAACCCTTTGGCTCCCAAAGCACCATCAGTCAACAGAGTTGAGAAGAAGGGAGGTCAATCCAAGGCCATCAATATTGTGACCCCTTCAGAGTTTGAGAGAGCATCGAAAGATGAGAGTGTTGTGTATGTCGTTGTTACTGTTGAGAGTACGTCCGAGTCAGTCTGTAAGTACCCCAAGGAGGTAGAGCCCATTCTGAATGAATTTGCCGATGTCTTCCCCGAAGACTTACCTAATGAGCTCCCTCCCATGCGTGACATTCAACACGCAATTGACTTAGTTCTCGGATCGACATTACCGAACCTGCCCCAATACAGGTTAAATCCGGTGGAGCATGCCAAGCTGACCCGGCAAGTCAGTGAGCTCCTTCAAAAGGGGTTCATACAAGAGAGTCTGAGCCTGTGTGTTGTACCAGCACTACTCACACCTAAGAAAGATGGTACATGGCGCATGTGTGTGGATAGCCGAGTAATTAATAAGATCACTATTAAATATCGGTTTCCCATACCGCGCCTTGATGACATTCTTGACATGATGGTTGGAGCCACTATCTTTTTCAAAATAGACCTTAAAAGTGGCTACCATCAGGTGCGTATTCGCCCTGGCGATGAGTGAAAAACCGCCATCAAGACCATAGACGGCCTTTATGAGTGGATGGTCATGCCTTTTTGGCTTTCTAATGCCCCGAGCACATTTATGAGGCTCATGACCCAAGTGTTGAGGCCATTCCTTGGCAAATTCCTTGTCGTATACTTTGATGACATCCTGATTTACAATCCAAACAAGGAGCAACACATTATCCACCTGAGGCTGGTTTGCGAGACCTTGAGGGGAGAAAGGTTGTACACGAATCTCAAGAAGTGCACCTTCATGCAGCACTCTGTTGTATTCTTGGGATTCATTGTCTCGGTAGACGGGATGGTTGCGGACCCTACGAAGGTTAAGGCCATTGTGGAGTGGGCCGAACCTCGAAATATTCATGAAGTCCGTAGCTTCCACGGTTTGGCCACGTTTTATCGTCGCTTCATTCGAAACTTTAGCACCATCATGGCTCCCATCACCGATTGCATGAGAAAAGGGGAGTTCCTGTGGAGCAAAGGTACAACGAGGGCCTTTGCCGAGATAAAAGAGAAAATGGTTACTACACCCATCATGCGTCTACCAAATTTTTCTAAAGTCTTCGAAGTAGCATGTGATGCATTGAGTGTAGGCATAGGCGGAGTGCTGAGCCAAGAGGACCACCCTGTGGCCTATTTTAGTGAAAAGCTCAATGAGGCAAAGCATAAATACTCCACCTATGACAAGGAATTTTATGCGGTCGTCCGATCTCTGTGGTATTGGAAACATTACCTGAGACCACAGGAATTTGTGTTGTTTTCTGACCACGAAGCCTTACGTTTCCTTGCTTCCCATAAAAAGTTGAACCCGAGGCACGTGAAGTGGGTCGAGTACCTTCAAGGGTTCACATTTGTCTTGAAGCATAAGGCTGGTGCCGAGAACAAGGCTGCTGATGCGCTTAGTCGTCGAGTTTTGACTTTGCAGTCTATGAGCACCGAGGTCATCGGATTTGAGCAGTTAAAGCAAGATTATCCTGATTGCCCAGATTTCGGGGCAGAATACACTGCTTTCCTTCAAAATTCGAACAACATTAACTCCGAATATACCCTGCTGGATGGGTATTTGTTCAAAGGGAATGGTTTGTGCATCCCTCGCACTTCATTGCGTGACTTCCTCATCTGGGAGTTACATGCCGGGGGGATTGTTGGACATTTTGGGCGCGATAAGACCAGCGCACTTGTTGAGGGTAGGTTCTATTGGCCTAGCCTTGTGAGAGATGTCTCTAGGGTCGTGAAACAGTGTCGTACATGCCAAGTTGCGAAGCATATCAAACAAAATACTAGCTTATACACCCCTTTACCCGTGCCGCACACCCCGTGGTAAGACGTCTCTATGGATTTCGTGCTTGGGCTTCCAAAGACTCAACGGAAGCACGATTCCATTTTTGTAGTAGTGGACCGCTTTTCCAAGATGGCCCACTTCATACCCTGTTTTAAAACCTCTGATGCGGCTCACATAGCCATATTATTCTTCGAGGAGGTTGTGCGTCTACATGGATTACCCCAAACGATTGTGTCGGATCGAGATGTCAGATTTACCAGTTACTTCTGGAAAACTTTATGGAACATGATGGGTACCATGCTACAATTTTCGTCGGCCTATCATCCTCAAACAGATGGCCAAACGGAGTCCACCACTAGGAGCTTAGGAAATCTTCTCCGTTGTCTTGATGGTGATCACCCTATTCTATTTTGCCTTTAGCCGAGTTTGCATATAACAATTCAGTCAATAGGTCCCTAGGTATGAGTCCTTTTGAGGTCGTCCTTGGTCATAGGCCTAGAACACCAATTGATCTTATTCCCATGTCTGCATCTCATCGAGTTTCCGAGTCAGCCGATTCATTTGCATAGCATATACATGAATTGCATGCCGAAATTAGAAAAAGAATTAATGCTAGCAATGAACAATACAAAATATCTGCGGATGCGCACAAGCGCTTCAAAGAATTCTAGGTTGGAGATTACGTCATGGTTCGGGTTAGGCCTGAGTAGTTCCCATTGGGAGCCGCAAAGAAACTTCAACCCCGCGGTACTGGGCCTTTTAGAATTGTTGCAAGGAGCGGCCCTAATGCATATGTTCTCGAACTTCCACCAGATATAGGGGTCAGCTCTACATTCAATGTGGAGGACCTGGTTCCTTCTTTAGCCCAAGCCCCACCCCCTCACAACCCCTTCCAAGCAGCCCCGAGCCCGAATACCAGCCCCACCCTACAACCCCTACCTTTCCCTTCCCCACACAAGCAGCGAAGAGATGAGATCGAAGGGATATTAGATGATTTGACAATATCCACCCATGGGGGTGGAATTCAAAAGTACTTGGTCAAGTGGTTGGGAAGGTCGAACTCCGAGAACTCATGGTTAGCTGAAGACGAATTGCGACGTTCGACGTCGGAAGAAGCGGAATGAAAATCAAAACTAGGTGAAAGAGGCAAAAGATGAAATTATGGAAATTGAAGGAGCACAGAAAAATCGATTAATCGAAATTAAAATTCGATCGATCGAAATGACAACGGCGATATTTCGATATTTTACGTATTTGAGAATTTCGATTGAACGAATTTTAATTTCGATCGAACGATTTTCAATTTTGTTCGATCGAAATCAAGCCGAGTAGTCTTAGTCGTTTTAGAAGTCTAATTTCGAACTTTTGTGTTAAGGGTTTAATTGTCTTTTAATTAATATTCATTTTAGGGTTTTCTTTCATTGTAAGACCTCCTATATAAGGTCCTTAAACAATATAATTAGGATTGATTATTGATTATGAATGAAAAGAGCTTTTGCTTATGTGTGCTTGAGATGAGCCTCTATGAAGAGTGAATCTTCTTCCCGAGAAGGGTTTGGTGCGAAGCCAAGGGTGTGAAGCCTACCAATTTATCTCCTATCTACCGATCTATCTCTTATTATCTTTGCTTGGGTGATCCCACAACCTTAATTCAACCGTCATCTTTGCGAAATCCTAAACCCTAATTGCCCCTGAATCCTTGAATCGATCCGATTCAACAACCGTAGATCCCAACTGAGTTATTAAACCTTCCGCATCAAATAATCAGAAGAAATCAGTGATCCCATCATTGAATTGTGAGTGTCCTAATCTGGAAAAACCTAGAGTCCTATCTCTAGGATAGATCTACGCTACAACCTAACGGATCTAGCGCCTGGACCATGGGTTAAAATGCCAGAAAATCGGTACGTATCGTCCAGTCAAAAAACCGGTACATACCGGAACAGTAGTGTACCGGATCGTTCACGTCCGATACCGATACGTATCGTCTGATACGTATCGGTATCGGACGATATTTTGATCCATGGCCTGGACTGAACCCTACCTGAAGCATACGTCATTCTCCCAAGGAATACTACGAAAACCTAAGGTATTCGTTATATTTTGCAAGTTTTATTGTTTATTTAATTCCACTTTAATTTCGGCAAAATTAATCATTGCATTCACGTAGTTTAGGGTACCGTCCTACGTCACAATACTAGCATCCATTGCTCAAGTTAAGTTTCCCTTTAGGCCTCCTCCAAACTTTCCCAAATTTATAACAATGTTGAAGGGCAGTTTCACCTTTGGAGATATAAGGGCACCCAAAACAAAGATCTAATCTTCTTAGAAAAAATGAATCATAAAAGCATCATGCCTGTTTCTAGTTTCCATATATAATAGGTAGGAGGATAATTCAAATTTTCAAACACTACGATACCCGACATACATCAAAATGAGTAATATAGATGTTGCACCCACATCAAATACTTCATTACCAATCATAAAATCCATAAGCATCTGACATTATGTTGATCAGTATTGTATCGGAGCAACTTGGGTTGGACACCTTGTATTTGTGTCGACTATTGATACATCACACATGTTTGAAACCACTGACATGCATGGGTGTGTAGAAGACAATTACTGATGTTGAAGTTTTCAGTATATATATATTTGTTGGGCCGGACACCCTAAAATATGTTCCTGTGTTATACAAATGCAATACAACACTTTCATCTCAGCTAACATAATGTCAAACATCGACTCAACAAGAACAGATACGTGAAAAGAAAACGATAGAAACGATTACCTATCTAGAAGATACACCTTTTGGGAAGGCTTCTTTTCGTTAATAACTTGAAAGAGGAAACTCAAAATCTCTTCCAAGCCAGCTGATTGTACAAGTCTCAAATCTCTTCTCACCTACGAAGCAATTATTTCGCTTAAACTAGATACTTGGGTCAGTAAAAAATTTAGTTTAACATATAAAGTCAACTAATATGGATATAATTGACAGCACCTTCAAGATGTACTGAAAATACTGGCAGCGCCGGTGCTGATTCTTTCCCTTGTAGACAATCCTATCAAGAATCCCATACTCTGTTTGTAATTGAGCAAGGAGAGATTTCAATCTCTTCTCGAGATCTACCTTGTCAGAACTCATGTAATAATCTGTATAAGAAATGCAAACAGAATAGATGAGACAATACATGAAGAATTATTTTCACTAGATATTTTATATTTTAAAAAAAAAGGAGCCAAACAAGATGTGCACTAAGCTGATGTTTTTGTTCTGATTACTCGTGAATTTCTATCAATTATATGTTTTTCATTGTAGGTTTGAGTTTAACCTAATGGAGAAAGAATACAGATAAAATCCATGGCTCTTTTGTTTTTTTGTTAATGAATGATGAATTTATTAAAAAAAAATCAAAAAGGAAATTAAAAAAACAATTATAACAATAAATAATAAATTTTAAAATAATAATAACAAATAAATAAAAAATTAATTTCAGAGGACCTTGTTGAGAACTTAAAATTCAAAAAAGGAAACCAACTCAAAATCCCAAGTAAAAATACACACTGCAACTAAAGGCAGAGAGACAGACAGAGCGAACAATGTCAATTGCACCAGTTTGTGCTGGATTTCAGAGTGCCTAATGGCACGGGAAATGCCGGACATGCAGGAAAATTATTCACCTATTTTGAGAACATAGAAATACTCTCAACAAAAATTGAAACCCACTTTGGATGCCCTAAGTAGAAAATTGCAATTTTCGATTTTGCAAAGTTAGAAGTTTCATTTTACAAAAAAAATATGTGATTTTATGAAATAAATGTTTGAATAGTTGTCGGGCAGTAAAAATCAAGATCAATTTTTGCATTTCCAGACTGTACTTTCTACCCATTGGATAATTCTATAAAATTGCAGTTCAACATAACACCCACCTAATTACAAGATGGACATTATGCATGCAATGGATCATTGAACATATATTATAATAAGGATAATGAACTGTTATGAGTCATAGGAACTCCGCCATTGTCTTTGTCGCGATCTATTCCCCGGCAACCGGTGGTGATTACAGCTGGAGATAGGGTTTTTAATCTATGTGGGCATGTCAACTTTGTAAGTACCTTCATTATGGATGCTCGGCAAATCATAAGGATGGAAAGATCATCGAAAGTGATAGGGAGAAGGTGAAGATTCCAATTGGCATGGTGCAAATTTACAATTCCAAGCTGCTGGCGGAAGACCTGAAGAATGGATGGTCCATCTCCGATAAGCAATACTGGGAGGTGCTTCGTCCATATCGCAGATGGGAGACTGATAATGGGGACAGGCTCAATACAGATACAGGGAAGTTGCCTTCTAGAAACGCTGGAGAAGGCCTTCCTTCAAAGAATGAGATGCTTTTATGAAACCGCCTTTATTTGATGGTAAGGAATTTAAGACAACGGCTCAGAGTTTTGTTAATGACGTGTATGCTGAAGTGTGGGCCAACAACTATCACGATAGAGAGAATCTCTACACACACACAAAACATTCTATCTGCCGGGTACTCCATTAATATCTTAAATTTAGAGGATCACATACGATGCTAGTAAAAGTGCCCAATTATCAGTTTCTACAACAAAACCAAGTTCTGCTTTGATTCTGATTGAAGGATGAGGCATTTGGAGGCCAGCAAAAAAGAAGCACTCGGCTTCAGTGTAAAGGCGTTACTCTCTCTGTGGCACGCAAGGGCAGGCAACTGCAAAATTCTGAGAAACGAGAGCGGCAGAGTTTGGGTGAGGATATATGGTCTTCCTCTACATGCCAGAACTGTGGAGGTCCTGAGTGGGATCGGGCAGTGGTGTGGGATGTTCAAAGGGTTGGAGAGAAGGACTGCTACCCTCGATGAGATGCGCACCGCCAGGATCCTGATCTCTGTTGATCACAGGGGGGGTGATTTCGAGGTGGGGGGATGCATCAGTGAATGGTGAACAGCTCCTAAATCTCTTCTCTTGCCTGGGGATGCAAGAGGTCAATCCCAATAATCAAGGGGCTGATTGGAGAGTCTGGACGCTTGGAAAGATGGGGCACTTTTGGATAAAGTCCTTTTATAATGAGCTAAGAAACAAGAAGGAAGTTGATAGAGTTTAGGAAAGTGTTTGGAAGTTTGTTGCACCTTTGAGAGTGGCTTTTTGCGTGAACTGTGGCAAGGGAGAGAGTGCTTACTGTGGATCAGTTGAATAAAATGGGAATGGATCTGAGGAGCGTATGTCTGTTATGTACAATGGAGGAAGAAAAGGCTAATCACCTCTTCATGCATTGTCCCTTTGTAAAGAGGTTTGGGGCTGATTTTCGAAGAGTTGCTATGTTTCGTGGTGTATGTCTGAGACATGTACAGACCGCCTTCATGGCTGGAGGGTTTCTTCGTTTTCGGGTTGATGAAAAAATCTGGAAGGCTGCTATCCTAGCTGTGTGGTGGGCCCTGTGGCTGGAATGGAATCAAAGAATTTTCAGAAATTGCAGAAATGATAGTAAGATGGTGTTCAAGTTTGCTTCAGACCAGATCGTAGAATGGGTGGGGATCAAGGTTGGGGATGGTCGTAGTTTGTTGTTGAGATTCAGGAAGCCTGGGAAGATTTGATCGTTGGAGGATTGCCTTTGTTTGCTGCAATCCTTTGGCGGTATCTGAGTGGTGGCCTGCCTGCCTGGGGTTTGTTGAGCTGGCCAAGCTGCTCAGGTTGTAGCATGTCTTCTGGGCCTTGTTTTTTTCATATTGTTTGTCAATTTTATTTTTTTTGGTGTTTCTGTTTTCTTCTTATGGATTAGCCCCTCGGTATGCTATTGCTTGTACTAGTTTCTTATTATTTTTCTTTTTATAGCTATAAATAAATAATAAAAGGTGTTAAGAGTCATACAATGTTTTAAAACTCATTACACGTCACTTGGCCAAAAATCTTGTGATAATTTGACATTCATAGACTCTAAGGTTATACAAATAAATTGTTCATCCTTGAGATCCATTAAAGCTTTGTTTTTCACAGAAATCTAGTGGCAAATAGGTATGTACTTTTTTTAAAGGGAGTATGCCTTTTAGGAGAGTCATGCTCATGAAGAACCTCTTAGGCCATTTCAACTTTGCAAAACTTTTAAAACTCAAAAGGCCCAAAATATAAGAGAAAATAATTGAATACTATATAACAGGTCCGAGTTTCAAGTACTAGAGTAAAGATTCTGAAAAGGCATTCCATTTCCACAATCAAATCTAAGAACTCATACATCAGTTAGAACATTCTAATTAGTTGGCAGTTGGAATTCAATCAAGGTTCAAAATTTCGGACGAAACCGGTACGTATCCTCCGGTATGCACCAATTTCAAGGTCACCGGTACGTACTTCGAATGTATCATACAGGTGCATTACATATGTATTGGTGATGTATTGGATGATACATACCAATGTATTGTCTGGAACCAGTACGTATCGGACGATACGTACCAGTTTTGGAGCTGGACGATAGATATCGAAAAATCGGTATTTTAAACCATGAATTCAATCACATCATCCATGTGCTAGATCAACACATACGAAAGGAGCTACATTCTAAATTCATTCATGTCCAACATGTGAACTGATATTAGCATCGTGATCCTGATCCCACGTCTCTATACAACTATAAATTCATTCACCTAATGAATTCAGGGAGTCAATTAAGCCTAGAAATCACCTAGACAAAAATAGTGACAGATCAATTAGCATTTATACATATCTATGAAGGAGAAATAAACAAAAATGGTAATCTCCTGCCATCACATCAATCTTATCAAAAGGCCGAGAAAAGTAAAATTTAAAAATCAATATTAGCCCGTTCAGGCAATTCATCAAACAGTCCATATGAATCTTTTAACATTGAGAACAGATATAATTTAAAAATCCCATCTTCAGAACATGCCTATTTTCTATCTGATATGTATTTAGGACTCCCAAATAAACCCTGATTGCTTATTCATGCATTCAATTAAATAAACCTAATTTATCAAAGGGTACCTGTTTTTGCAACCAAAGACTCTAGTGGTGCCACCAAGTTTTCACGTGCAAAAACAGATGTGTGCTACGTCAAATCAACATCTGACCGTCTGGTGCTTTGTGTGGATGACTGGATGAAAAACGAACTCTAGCATCTAATTCAAAGCAGCCCATGGTTTTCGCACGTGAAAACTTGGTGGCACTGAAAAATGCTCTGGTTGCAAGAATAGGTACCTTTTATCAAAATTCTGGAAATTGGTACCTACAAGATCTGGAAATTTACAGTTTTCAAATAGAAATTGGAAAAAATATGTGATTATTCTATCAAATTAAAAAGCATTTGAAATTTATATATATAGAAGGGCATTGCGTAATGATGGTTTGTTGGCATACCTCTGTGGATGTGAAAGTGTTGAATGAGAGAGAGAGAGAGTCCCGCGTGAACGCCGGCGTTTTGAGAGGGCGGGAATCTCGTAATTCAGGGGCTTTATATTGGACTTGAAACTTTGCATTTAAGTACGGACGGGTGTTGACAAAGTGCAGGCGAGTGATGTGGCTCGACTAAATTGGGTGCTAGTGCGGTCGGCCCAAGTAATGCCTGATTTATAACTTTCCTTGAAGTACCCCCTACCCAGCGCCCAAGTGACTTGGTTCACGAGAGAAGTAAGCGTGTCGGACAAATTTCGGAAAGGTCAATCAATTCACGCCTACCGGATTAGTGGTGTGCGCCTATACTGAAAACTGTGACTACAATCTTACAATGGTGATCATTTCTCTTGCCAATCCTCCACATAAGGGATTTTGAGGTCATGGGCATACTTTCAGACGGTAAGTTTTTTCAGGTTGCGTATGACATAGCTCTTTGGTAGCCTTTGCTAGGTCTTTCAATGGGCCGGGTTGGCCCATATTTTAGCCCGCACCCAACTCGTAAAAAGTGGTACTTTCTATCAAATAAATCCGGCCCAGTATCTGGACCTGGCTAAACATGCTACAACCCGGATCAATTCGGGCCAAGTTTGGGTTAAGTGTTCCAACACCCGGCCCACACTTGGCCTCGATAATATAAAGGGATCCGTCCTCCATGGGAGGACGGTCACCGTCCTCCAACCTTTCACGTGGAGCTCTATGTGGCACCAGAAATATTGTTTCAATGCTACATGGGCCTTCAGTGCTTTGCTTAGATCATCTTTGAAAAAAAAATATTTTAACTCATCTCCATCGTATATTTTTTAAATCGTGAAATGTGGACCAATGAAAATCGTCAAACTTTGACTTGTGGGTTTAAAATTTATTTTTCGATTTTTTTTTTTAAATATTGATCTAAACTGTCCACCTGTGCTCCACGTGGAACCCAAAAAGTGTTTTGGGTGCCACGTGGATCTTAGAGGACGATCACCGTCCTCCATTGGAGGACCTAACCGGCTCCCTATATATATATATATATATATATATATATATATATATATATATATATATATATATATATATACTTATCCTTTAAAGTTATTAAAAAAAAAAATTTAATTAAATATAATTTACTTAAATACCCTAAGATTAATTGTTACCCGTTATAACTATGGTGCAACCGTTATCGTTATAATCATTGTGCAACAAACTAAAATGAAATATTTAAATAAAAACATGTATATAAGCCTCTATAATGTTAATATAATTATTTAATTAAATTTTTAACTTCTTCAAACTTTTATTAGGAAAAAAAAAAAACTCATGCCCAACCAAATTTTATTAGAAAAAATAGCTCCAAAAAATAATTCAACCAAATTTATTAGAAAAAAATAATTGAAAAAAACTCAAAAAAATGCCCAAGCCCGGCCCGAGTAAGTTAGGGTCGGGTTGAACCCTAGCCCGACCCTAATCTAACCTATTGAGAGCTCTAGCCCCTGGCACAACAATGTTCACCTGCTTTAATTGGTTTTCATTCTCTTTTCTAAATCTCTGCAAATGATGATTTACCTGCTTTAACAGCAACCTCCTACTCTTTATTAACTCTCTATCAGAGCAAATTAAATCTACTTTGACAATGAGTGAGTGGACAAGAGGGTAGAATTGTTGCTCAAGTAAATCCTGCATAAAATTTTGATATGCGAGAAGGATTACTTGCTAAAGTAGATAGCAGGATATTAGCAAAGAGGATGAAAACCTATTAAAATAGGTGAACTTTGCTATGACAAGAGCTAATAGAGAGCTATGCCATACGTAGTCTTTCAATGTGGTACAAATTAAAAAAATTACTCTTAAATCACATTGCACATAGCGCACTTCACCCTAATTTTAGGGCTACTATTTGTGATATGTGTTGAATGAAATAAAAATTTGATCATCTAATATTACACTCATAATCCCAAAATCCATTATATAAGAAATTGGAATGAAATACAATCACTATCTAATTCAGTGCGATAAATAGTGTTTAGGGTAGGTGCCCAACAGTACTCCAAATCGAAACACGCCAAAGCCCCGCCCACTCCCCCACCATCTAAAATCAGGCGTCGATTCTCTTTATAGCCGAGTCTTATTTTTTTCATATGTCATATGTTATCACTGTGTTATGTGATATGGCACTTACCGTCTCAATGTTAATTTTATAAAAGATTTGAACGATAAACAACTCACTCCTATGATTCAATTGAGGCAAACTTCATCCAAAATTACTTGTATATAAAATTTACACGATAGTCATTAGTTTTAGATGTTATATGACAGCTTTGCATCTTTGAATCAAATGATAAGAGAATGGTTTCACCAATAGTGCCATCAACATGAAACCTAGCTCGGCCCCAGGGACCAAGGTTTTGCTATCCTAAATTCCTAATTATAGCTGACGCAAACTTTGATATGCTCAATCTTAGCCCTAAGTTCCTAACTTAGGTAGGCCGAGGCAAGCTTTAAGCAGGGCGTCAAGCTTTGTTGTTTATTCTTTATTTTACTTTTTGATGATAGTTTTTTATTTTTATCTTTAAATGAATACTTCTTTTAAAATAAATTCATTGAATATAAAGAGAGATATTTAATGAAATGACTTGAGTATTCTCCCCAAGGTCGTAGTAGGGACTCCTCTCATGCGATAATAAGATTCTCCCATTAGCTTGGCATATTGGAAGATGTAATAGTTGTTGATTCGGTGAATTTGAGAGAATAAGCAACTAATAATTAAGTGATTTGGTTAGGGTATAATTGTGACTTTCAATCACAATATAATTAGTAATTTAGTCTTTAGTTAGGGTATAATTGTAACTTTCAATCACAATATAATTAGTAATTTAAGTCTTTAATGAAAAAATACTCATTAACTATAAATATAAGGGATGTTTGGTCTTAATGATTGCTCGATACACTTCAACCCTCCTCATTAGCAAAAGCATTCTTATTGTGCTAGAAGGTATTGAAAGCGAGGAGATCATTGAAGATCCAAGCGACAATCTATTTATAACTCACCTTGGCTCACACTCAAAATGAGTTATAAATATTTTAATTTATGAATTGTTGATTTATTGTTTTGATTGATCACGCGCCTAAATTCTAGGGCAAATATTTTGATGGTCGGATTGATAGATCCATCAAGACATATTGTACGTTCTCAAAAAGAGAGAGAAAGAGAGATTGATTTTGACGATGGGAAAGTATCAAAATATCTTTACAACTATCTATTTGATGAATGGGGCAATGGCCTCATCCAACTGTTTGAACTTGATTTGGTATCCAACATAGATCTACAGCCATTAGATATAAGAAAATCTTGACTTTCACGATTTTCAATTGATAGATGATACATAGTAAAGATTCTCTCAAATCCAATGAATACAAATCTAGTTATCAACCGGTTGGTCCTCATTAATCTAACAATGGAAATTTACCTGATCGACTTTATCAAATACGCCTTTTCCGTCGAGGACCCTATATTTTCACCTTTACCCAAATCGACCCATTCCAAGCCTAGTCACTTCCAACTATCACAAAAAGTCTTAAATATCTCTTCTTACACTTTTTATGGTTCTATATAGTTTAAAATTTTAAAAATTTGCACTTTTTTATAGAGTACCTTTAAATTCACCCACTGAATCTTTGAGTTCACCCACGTTGAAATCCATTGATTGCTTTGAATTTGACGATGTAGATCATTTTTCATCTCAATCTTTCATACGATGCATCTTGAGATCTTGCTCTTACCATCTACAATTATTGTTTGATTTCATATGGTATCCATTCTAAAAAAGTGATCTTAACATTGTGTGGAGCTCATCAAACAGAAATAAGGTTACTTTTTGGGATGGTTACCACACAAAACTAAAAACTTATTGCTTGATGGCACGCCTATGATCTCAAGATCCATTATGTGCAAGATTGGAATGAAAAACGATTTGGACCATCAGATTCAAATCAATCACTGGGTGTCAACGTGGGTGAATGGAGGCCACAATATAAAGATCAATTGTGTCAAAGATTAACACGAAAAAATGGCGATACCGCATGTTAAAAGAAAAGAAAAAAAATTGCCCGTTTAAACAGTCGATACCGACTATTTAAAGAGTCGGGATCGACAGTTTAAAGAGTTTACAACGATTGTTTAAACAATCGTTATCGACTATTTAAAAAAATAAAAATAAATTATTATTATTATTATTATTATTATTATTTTATTTTATTTTTAAATAATCAATAATCGACTCTTTAAAGAGTCGGGATCAACAGTTTAAAGAGTCACTATTGATTATTTAAACAGTCTTTATCGACTCTTCAAACAATTGATTCTGATTGTTTAAAGAGTCGTTATTGACTGTTTAAACAAACTTTTTTTTTTCTTTTAACAGGTAGTATTGCCATTTTTTTGTGTTAATCTTTGGCACCATCGATCATTATATTGTGGCCTCTATTCACCCACATTGACACCCATTGACTGATTTGAATCCGATGGTCTAGATCATTTTTCATTCTAATCTTTCAGATAATGGATCTTGATATCACAGGCTTGCCATCAAGCAATAAGTTTTTAATTTCATGTAATAAACATCCCAAAAAGTGACCTTATCTCAATTTGATGAGTTCCACACGATGTTAAGATCACTTTTTTAAAATGGATACCATGTGAAATCAAACACTAACGGTAGATGGTAAGAGTAAGATCTCAAGATGCATCATACGAAAGATTGGGATGAAAAATGATTTGCATCATTGGATTCAAAGCAGTCAATGGATTTCAACATGGGTGAACTTAAAGATTCGGTGGGTGGATTTAAAAGTAATCTATAAAAAAGTGCAAATTTTTAAAATTTTAAAATTTTAAACTAAGTAGAATCATAAAAAGTGTAAAAAGGGGTATTTAAGACTTTTTGTGGTAGTTGGAATTGGCTAGGCTTGGAGTTGGTCAATTTGGGTAGAGGTAAAAATATAAGGTCTCTGATGTATAAGGTGTATCTGACAGGGTAAGTTTTTCATCTAACACTTTTCCAATGAGAATACGTAAATAATGGTATCCAAATAAGTTCCCTTTCTTTCCTTATTTTTAGCACCTTCAAAGAAACCCATAAAAAGAAAATTAATAATTTTGTTATAAAAGTTATCTTTCCTTCCTTATTTTTAGCATGTTCAAAGAAATTCACAAAGTTAAGAGAATTAACAATTTTATCATAAAATATTTGACTTGCTTTGAATTATGTGGCATAAATCACATAAAAATAGCCCAAAAATTAAATTTGAGCATGATGCATGGCATGTAAATTTAGGGCCATATTTTGGGATCTGCACCTTTTGAAATAAAAAAATGATCGTTTAATGGTAAGCCAATAATATCAAGATCCCTTATGTGGAAGATTGAGCCGAAAAATGATCTTCATCAACTAATACAAAGAGTCAATGGTTTTTTGCTAGGTGCCCTCTAAGATTCCGCGGGTGTTAATAAAGCTACCAAAATAATAATTTATTGGAAAGTTGAAACCCTCTCAGCCACGATTAATGTATCCCTGATCAAATCTCGTCATCTTACCTAATCGGATTCGAATTTTGGTCCAAAACTTATACTCATACATATGTTAGTCGTAAGACTTAGGGGAGCACTTAACTTTATATGACTTAGACAAACATATGATATTTCTACGTAAGGCTCTCAACAAATCGACTTTTTTATTGGGCTAGGTACTAAATTTGGGTTATTTGACTAAGTCAGGCATGAAGTGTCAGACATAATCTATAGATATGGTTGGATAGGGTTAAGGAAAAATTTGGTTGACTAAGCTCGAGTTACAAGATTTTATATAATAATAATAATAATAATAATAATAATAATAATAATAATAATAATAATAAAATAGAGTATTTTCAATTAGGTCAAATCAGGTGTCAAGCTGGGTTGGGCATATACACTTGACCCTTCAGGTTAAGGTCGGGATATGTGTCAGGTCGGGTTTGGTCGACTAAACTCGAGTTGCAAGATTTTATATAATAATTAATAGTAGTAGTAGTAGTAGTAGTAGTAGTAGTAATAATAATAATAATAATAATAATAATAATAATAATAATAATAAAATAGAGTATTTTCAATTAGGTCAAATCAGGTGTCAGGTCGGGTTGGGCATATACACTCGACTCTTCAGGTTAAGGTCGAGATAGGTGTCAGGTCGGGTTTGACATATACCCTTGACCCTTTGAGTATTAGGTTGAATCAGGGTGCACCATCAGGCCAGGTCAGGTCAGCATATGTCATTTACCAATCGGACAGTCAAACCTTTAATACGACCCATTGGCAACCCCACTTTTAAGTTATAAATTATATGTTTATTTTTATTTTTTAATGTTATTTTAACATAAATATGATATATATGATGATCATGTGAATCATGTGGCTTTAAAATGATGGCATGCATATAAAATTAAGGTTAGAGATTTTATATATGGGACACCATTACATTTTTCAATTAATAGTAGTAGTAGTAGTAATAATAATAATAAAATAGAGTGTTTTCAATCAAGTCAAATCAGGTGTCAGGTCAGGTTGGGCATATACACTCGACTCTTCAGGTTAAGATCGGGATAGGTGTCAGGTCGGGTTGGGCATATACCCTTGACCCTTCGAGTATTAGGTCGAATCAAGGTGCACCATCAGACCAGGTCAGGTCATCATATGTCATTTACCAATCGGACAGTCAAACCTTTAACACGACCCATTGACAACCCTACTTTTAAATTCTAAATTATATGTTTATTTTTATTTTTTAATATTATTTTAACATAAATATGATTTATATGATGATCATGTGAATCATGTGGCTTTAAAATGATGACATGCATATAAAATTAAGGTTAGAGATTTTATATATGGGACACCATTTTGACACCATGTACTGATACATGGTGTAAGTGATTATTATACATCTTCTGTCATATTTTTAAGTTAAAGTTTTTATTTTGGCACCATGTGTAATGCACATGCATTTTTATAAGATTTATAATTAATGATTCTAAGTTTTTAACTATATAACCAATAAACCGATTGAATGTTAAATGACATGAGGTGGTTTGCCAATTGCATGAACCAAATTCTTGTACATGTTTCAAAAATTAGTAAGCTACATGACTCTGCCCTTTTGATGGTATGCCCATGATCATATTTTCGTGCGCTACATGGTTTCCAGTTATTTTTTTCGGATGAAAGATTAAAACAAAAATTGAACCGTTCTATTTACAATGATCGAATTTTTAATGGCATTATAACTGATAACCATTAACTATTGTGAATAAGAAGATGTAGATCGTTTGTCGCACAATCTTCCACATAATGTATGAGATCATGGGTATATCGACAATCAACTTTTTATTTCAAGTGTTGCACGTTTCAAAACGTGATCGAAAATCATGTTTGAGCATGATGTCTGTCACATGATTTTCAGTTACTGTTTTTGGATGTGTGCCACATAGATTAAAAATTGACCGTCTAATGGTACACCATTTACCTCAGGATCATCATATAGAAGATCGAATTGGAAATCAATTTTGAATGACATCACAGCCGAATACCATTGACTATGTTGAATTAGACAATAACGGTCGTTTTCGTCCAAATCGTAGATCTTGAGATCATCAGTGTGCGACATTTAATTTTTTATTACATGTGGTACAAATAAAACATTCCAAAAAGTGATCGAAAATCACATTTGAATATAATGCTTGCCCCATAATTTTCGATCATTTTTTTGGGATGTATACAATAGAAACCATAAATTGATCGCCTGATGGTACACCATTGATCTTAAGCTTCATTATGTGAAAGATTGAAAAGAAAATCGATCTCTATCATCTGGTTCACATCAGTTAATGATTTTTCGAATGTAATGCACTTAGAAATTTGATTGGTATAATTAGAATTATCCTTTAAAGGAAAGATTTGGTATTTGGAGGACTTATGCCAAATGGAATCTTCATCTTAGCCATCGGATTTGAAGGTCATATTCTAAATATGTTTAATGTAAAAGATTGGTATAAAATAAAATCTCTATTATATAATTTAAAGCAGTCAAATATAGCTGAGATGATGACCATTTATTATATTAAGTCATATGATAGACATCGAAGATCTTTAGAATATATCATTTAAATCAGAGAAATTCATGATTTCTTCACATTTATATTAACATGTGCAACCAACGTCCACTTTTACTAATTTTATTGTAAAAGCATAAAATATATATAAAACAGATGCAGGCCGCACTAATTGGACTCTCACTTGTCAAGTCCTTTTACGGCATAACTCATGGGGCTTTTCATTTTGAGACCCTACTCCTAAGATATTAGGGCGTGCCAGCGTGCTGGCTGGCCCGGCCCTATTGACAGCTTAGAAATCAAAGATTGACCGAATTATCAAATCAGGTAGAAAACGCGCCGCTTACCTAATGCTGACTCATGTTCTATGTCTACCAGATCTTCTGTCGAAGAAAATCTCTCAAAACCACGTAATTATGATTTATTGGGAAACTCTATTAAGATTACTTATTAAACTCATTAAAAAAAAATAGATTACTTGTTAAACGGACGGTCAGATGGAACTATGCCTTGATCAGACAGAGCATATGCACATGATGAGCTAACACGTAGATAAGCTAACATCATTTTACACGTCCTCAACGTATACGGTAGTAGATCTAATAATATAGTTAAAGTACAAAATAAATAGATAAGAGATCTAAACTCATGTTTACCAAACTCGGAAACTTCCAAACAAATTGGCGGTTAAGATCGGCGAGGAGAGACGGTGTGGGAGGGACGGGGAGCTAAAATCTCGTTTCTCTAAGGAAATTTCTCCATTGCTACGCCGTTTAATTCGGCATCTGTTATCTAGACTTCAACCAAAATAACATTCCTAATTTGCCCCCCTTTTTTCTTTTTTTTCTCGCTCGATTGATGCCGCTCTTTGGATACTGTCTGAATTCCCAAACCCACTTTCCTCTGAGCATTGGATATTTGGAGGTAAAAATTATATTTTTAATTCAATTCTTTTATTTAAAATTTTTCTACTCTGCGCATTAGAGGTGAGTCTTTTTTTTTTTTTTTTTCCTAATTATATTTTTTCTAATTTTTTTTCTGAATTTGGTTTGAACTTTGAAAGAGAATATGTTTCCACGAAGAATAATATTTATTTTCGATAACTTGGAATTGGATTCTTCTTCTTCTTTTCGATTTTGGTCTGCCCAATCCCAGCTTGCCGACTAAAAGGACATATATCTCTTGTGAATCACATATAACTATATGTTGTAGTCACAAATTCCGGGGGGGTGAGAGAAGTAAAGATGAATCACGACGATCTGGATGGTTTTTTACCGTCAAAATTTGATCTTCTTGACCCGTCGTCGCTGTCGAAATCCAATTAGGTTTCATACTCTGTTTTGGTTACCCGCGAAATTTATATCTTTCGAAAATACTTTTTTCACAAGCAATAATTTTGTTTTTGTCAGATTGTGTCTTAGAAAAAATTAAAGGTCTTTTTTATATTTTTGGAATTTTCTGATTGTGACGCAGGAAGTGGGAATGCACTTTATTCGATTGTGTACTTTCTTTATGCTCTATTGTTCATATCTATGTGAGATTTATTGTTATTGCTATTGGCACACCAAAGAGGCATTAGGGCAGTTGGTACCCTCCCTCCATTGTGAGGGACGAGGTTGTGGGTTCGATACTCATCCTCCACGCTGTTTCCCACCCTTTTCTTTACAAGGTGTGGGTTGGGTTCTGTTAGTTAACCCTCACTACTGTAATTGGTGCTCCCTCACGCTGCTCCCCAACTGTCATATGTGTATGCGCGCCTGCTCTTATTAACCGATGTGGCACATGACTTTGAATAAATTCAAGTAATTGAGATGGTAGTTCATATATTCAACTAAAATGCGCAAAAAAGTCATATACATTGGAGGCAGGACCGGCCCTGGTCCAAGGCCCAAGAGGCGACCGCCTCGGGCCCCCAAATCTTATTAGTTTTTACTAGCTAGTTGATTAATATAATTTTTAATGTACAAAACTATCAAATCAGAGGTTGTGGGTTCAGCTCTTTCGAGGTCCCATATTTACATTTTTTTTAATGGGTCAAGGATCGGCTATCTATCAAGTGCAGATCATTGGTCGGGTCACAAGCCTCAGTGGGCCAGGCCAGCCTCATATATTGTAGATTCTTTGGCCCAATTTTGAGGGGATGGATTTATTTGACCAAATCCTTTATATATAGGGTACCTCTAAATGCACCCATGCATTCTTTGAAAGTGCCCACCCCCCAGACCCCTTGAAAACCATTGATTCCTTCTAATGAGATGATAGAGATCACTTTTCATACCGATCTTCCACAAAATAGATCTTGAGATCTTAGCGCACCTATCAGACGATTTGTTTTTAATTCCACGTGTCATAGATCCTCAAAAAAAGCCCTTGAATCATATGGCACACATCACGCTCAAACTTGATATTAGGGTCATTTATTTAGGATCTATGACACGTTGAATCACAAACTGACCGTCTTATAGGTGCGCCATGATCTCAAGATCTATTTTGTGGAAGATATGGATGAAAAATGATCTCCATCATATGATTCAAAGCGTTCAATGGTTTTAAAGGGCTCTGAGACGTGGGCGCTTTCAAAGAACGCGTGGGTGCGTTTAGAAGTACCCTGTATATATATATATATATATATATACAAATTCTTTCGTATTAAATGACTCTAACTTAAAACAATGATTTAGGCTCGTTACAGTTCCATTTTTTGCAAATGACCTATCAATTTTGATCTACTTGACGAGACCTATCCAATGTACCTATTTATGGAACCTTTGGAGACTATTAAAGTGCTAAAAAATGGGAGTGAAAGATTCAATGGCAGTTAAAGTACTAAAAAGAACAAAATGTTATTCGTTGGATTACTCGATCCGTCGGGTACGTTCTAGTTTTTAGTTTTTCTCTTTTTGTGTTTTATTTTCTTTTAATATATACTTTCGTTAATTTGTTAGTTGCATTTTCAAATTATTAGAAGGGAATATGGAGATATTTGTAATCTTGGAGCGATGAGTATTGTTTTATTTGTTAAAAAAAATTGTGGCGATTTTTTTTTCTCGATAAATATGGAGGGGCCCCATTTTAGGAACTTGCATTGGGCCTTAGGGCCAGCCCTGATTGGAGGATTTGAACCATCTGATCTATTTGTTTCAAATGAACGGTAGTGACTTTTTAGGCCATGCCACACGACTCAGCAATCCAAGCCATCAAGATGGCAGTTCATATAAAGTGCACCCAAAAATTCACTTATTCGAGGATATGAACTATCATATTTGTGCATTTTAAATGAACAATAGTTAATACTTTTAAATTGTCGATATTAAAATGCACCAATTCCTAGAATCCTGTAATAGGCGTGATTGAACATGTGCACCACATGTTTGGATTGATCAAACATGTGACAATGATGGGTTGCTAGTTGGACTACTAATTGATCAAACATGTGTACCACATGGCCTAAAAGTAGACCGTCATAGCACATCTATATAATAGCTTAGGTTGACTTCTTCACCACCTTTAAACAAGTTATCCCCACTTGTTGTTCATGGCATGGATGCTTGATCAATCCAAGTAGGTCAACTAGCAGCCGATCATTGAGATATGTCTCAACAAAAAAATCACGCCTAGTAGAGGATTATAACCATATGATTGGTATACTTTAATTATAACCATTAAAGAAATATGAACAATCATTTTGTTTTAGAATGCATAGATCAGATGGTTCATATCCTCCGATGTGCGTGATTTTTTGGGTCTGCTTTAGTTCAATATATGAACTACCATCTCAATGGTTTGGATTGCCCAAAGTCATCTGCCACGTGATCTAGTAAGTGGACCTTCATGGAATAATCGATTTTTGTTAGTATTCCTTTTTTTAAGTGTTGCGCAATTAGTAAATGACGGTGCGGCAGTAGCAGCTTCCAATTTATTGTTAACCGCTAATCAAGGATCAAAATATCGGGTAAAATTTCGGTTTCGGGCTTGACCGAAACCGAAAATTTGAACAGCAATTTCGGCCGAAAATCCAAAAATTTGGCCGAAATTTCAACTGAAATTTTGGGTCCCATACAAATTTGGACCGAAATTTCGGTCCAAATTATCGTTTCGGTGGGGACTGAAACCGATAATTTCGGTCATTTCGGCCGAAATTTTGATCCTTGCCACTAATAACTGACTCGATATGTCTTAGTTTCTATTGATGTAGTGTACTCCACCACACTAATACCAGCTTTTGTTAAGTGTGGGTCTGGAGTTGTTATTGGATGCTCAACCTGCATCAGTGTAGGGGCTGCTGCTCAGAACTCAAGATGCATGTGGACTTCAAGAAAATGTATATCAAGGCATACACAAATTGCAATAGAAAGGATATTCACGGGTCTCAGACTGCACATGCCGTGCACAGTTGCATCACCAAATAATACCAATTTTAGTTGGTTAACTCCTTATATATATATAGTAAAAAGAGAGACAGAGGGAGGGAGGGAGGAGGAGAAGAGAGAAAGATCCTTTTAATAACAGTACCAAGTTACCGTTATCTTATACTTAGAATTAACTATTAAGTACCAAACTTGGGTCAATCTTCTTCTGCAAAAATAGTCAAGCCTTGGTGGTGCACAGCTATTATGAGCATGCAAATCCGTGGAAGCATGCTTAATTTTGACATTTCACTGATTTGTTGATCAAAATATCCGCACATCTCCCAAGGTTGGCAGAGGGAGATTGACCAACTATGCTCAGGTTGGTTTCTAATACCAACTCCTTATCTTATTGTTTAAAGTTTTTAGATTTATTTATAGAGAAGGGGTATATTTATCCTATGAAAAAGTTAAGTAGAAAAGGATTCTCATTGTAAGTTTATAATGAAAGTTTATTTATAGAACTTCTTTATTAGTGGGTTAACACCTGATATTTACTTATACATATTTTATGAGACTTAATATTCTGTTTATTGATTTGAATTCTGACCATGTCTCTCCTTGTTGTGGTTTTACATTTTTAAAGTTAGTGTAAGTTCGATAGAAGACCCTGCTTTTAATCAACTAACAGACCTCCTCCTTCATTTTTTATGTCTAATAGGAAAAATTGTCCCTTCCATATCTGATGGTTTTGGAATCCTTATTCACTTCAAAGAAAATTAAGGGAGATTATTGAGCTTTCAAGAATGGAGATTCCGACTGAGATCTATCCATTGACGAGTCTGCAGATTGGGTAAGCTCTATGCTGAGACATTTTGGTGACTTTTCGTCTAATTAACTTGAACCGTGGTTAACAAACAAATCATGTCGAAGTTATTGCATTCATTGATTTTTCATAGTTGATGAAGAATTTGCTGCTTTGGATGCACAATAGACTTAGATTGCTATAACTTGCTTGAATCAAAGTAGTAGTGGATTCTCGTAACATTTTTCTACTTGGAAATGTGCTCTCTTAATCAAGGTATCTAACTCAGTTTCGGTATCGGACATCGGTTCGATCTTTGGACCAATACGTATCAGCCAATACCGATACGGTGTCGCTGATACCGATATGGTGTCGCCAATACTGAAACTAATTTTTTATTTTCTGAAAAGAAAAAAAAAATGACCATGTCAGTCGATACCGATACAGGCTAGTTTGTAAAGCTTAATAAAGCAAGACTTATTTAATATCTCATTTTTCCTATATGTTTCCTTGATGGTCAATATGAGAGACAAGCTTGTATCAGGCAGGACATGCAGAAACCATGATGACTAGCCTCACTTTGGTCATTTTTACTTTATTTATAGGTGATCATTTCAGTTGAGATGCATTTTCTTGTGCATCTGAGAGTTTTAATCTTGTAGAGTGCAACCTTGAGGTTGCAGGCTCAATCCCAACTTACCCATTAAAAATGGTTGCAGGTTCAATCCCAACTTACCCATTAAAAAAAAAGGTGATCATGTTGAGTGCCCTTGATAATATGAAAATATATTTAGTCCTCGTATTTATTTTTTTATATTGTTTTAGTGTTCTAATGTGCATTGTGAGTTTAGTCCTATATCGGAAGTTTGTAAAAAATCAGCCAAGGCATCTATGAAAGGAACTTGAGTAAAATTGTACGGAGTTTTTGGTGATGGAATCTTAGTGCTTCACGTAATGCGTATTCTCCATTTTGGACATGTTCATTGGTTTATTATTAGGGGTATATCATTTCATTAAAGAGCTGGTATTAGTTGGATGAGCATGGGTCATCATAATTGTGCATGTGGCATACATATTTACAAAAAGGCTGCCCTTCCACCTATTACCAGGTCTTCCTTGCATTAGAATCATTAGGATCAGCCAGCCTTGGGACTCTTTAGGTGGCAACCATTGGATGCATCTAATGGATATGCTTTTCCTAACTAATCAGCAGCCTCTGAGATAACCTTATATCAGAGGGTTCTGATCATAGCAGACACCTTTATGTTTGTGTCATTTATCTGCTCTGTATTTATGTTTGATATGTATGGATATTCTCTTTTTTACATCAACATTCTATTGGACAATTACAGATGTTTAATGCATTTTATGGCTTTCTTCTTTAGGGATATACAATCTTATCTTTCCCAGGCGTTCTTATATTTTGCCCCTGTGAGTAATAGACTTCTCATCTTGGTCGATAACCGCCCATGGTTGATGAACAAGCACTCAAGATCAACACAGATATGGCAACTAATGGTCACGAAGGTCATTTTCTATCACTCCACTATTATGAGTTATCTTGAATTTCTCTCATTATTTATTTTATTTTTATTTTGTTTACTTTATTTATTGTCACAATCAGTTATCATGTGAGGAATTTGCTGACTTGTTTGGCCGCCTCTTCATAAGCAGTACAGAATGTCTCCTTTCATAAATACTAAGTCACTGCATGGATGTTCACGTTTGGGGAGTAACACAGCAATAAATGGCCATTTCGAATCCACTTGTAAAAACTCAGAGAAGTTCTTCAAATGGTTCTCTGTCATTGATGCCGCAAAATGGCAAGAGAAGTCATTGTTTCCTCTGATGAATTTGAGCAAAGCTCTCCATGGATTCATTGTGTTCGAAATCTCGTGGAATGATGTGCGTGGTATCAACTATCTGAATGAACTTCAGGTATTTAGGGGTCATCATATCTTCTATATCTTCCTTTTTTATATCAATGGTTTCATTCAGGATATCTAACTCGGGATCAGTATCGGGTATCGGTCCATGGAGGACCGCTATGTATCGGCCGATACAGAGTTTTTTATTTTAAAAAGGTGAAACAACTTAAAAATAAATAAAATTTAAATCAAGGGGGTATCGGCCAATCCCGATCCATATCGACTGATATCCGATACATATCTACTGATTCGGCCCCGTATCGGCTGATACTGATACCAGAAACCAATGCGACCCCAATACTGGTATCGGGGTGGTATCGATATCAGTTTCCACTGAAACCGATATGTATCGCTGATACATATCAGTATCAGCTGAGTTTTGATACCGTGGTTTCATTAATTAAAACAAAGTTATAGCATATATAAAACAAGCACATCGAGATGCTTTGCATGAAAAAAAAAACAAAAAAAATGAAAAACAAAAACCAGAAGTACAAATATGCATGTGCCCACATCACCGGGCCAGGGTGGGCCAAGGGGAGCAAACAGGAGGAGCCCTAAGGTAGTAAGATCTGCTCCCGTCCATCATATCATCCATATCATCACACTTCTAGCCATAATTGGTGTTCTCTTGTGCTCAAAAGGTTTCTATGCTGCTTGCAGACGGACACATCTGTTGCTTTGGAAGTGAAATCCATGAGAAAGTGGGAATTCAGTGGCCTCGACCAGGCCTCGAGTTGTATATCTTCATGGTTCTCAGGCATATTTTCCGAAACTCAATCACTCTTATACAATTTGAAATGGTTATCCGACATGGATATCTCAAATGGGTATAAATCCCTATCAGAATCTCTCTCCGAAGGCATATTTTTCGATGCTGAAGAATGGCCCATTAACAAAAATAATCCTGCTAATAACGAAGAATCATGTAACGAAGAGGACGTCCTAGACACGGATAAATTTAATGTAGAGGAAAGTAAATCTATAAGATGCATGGACGCGAAGGATTCTAAGATTACTTCGACTCAGTACACGGATTCATTACTGCTATTTAGATTTAGTGACAACAACCTTCCTTCCAAACTAAAGCAGATAATTACATTGGATCTGAGGCTTCTTACTTTGCTCGAGTCGGGGCTTCCAGCTTGGGTTATCTTCTTTCAATCTTATCCCCTGTTCTGCCATTTTTATCGCCCGTGGATGCGGCCTCTGGCAAGAACTCTATACATCTTGATATCTCTCGTAACTGTTATTATTGGGTTTTATGATCTGTATAAGAACATACCCCTTTTGAAGGCAGCCGTAGCACACATTTGTGGTCCACTCTTTGACTGGATAGAAGCTTGGGATATGATTTCGAGGATTAGGTATCTTGGGACGATGCTGTTCCTTCAAAATTTCGAGAAGGCGATCAAGTCGTTTCTGATGATGATGCGTGCAGTCAGACCTATGGTTTCTCTGCTGACAAAACCGTTTATGGGGCCACTTCTTGGGGTCGCAGAATTCATTTCGCCTCTATGGAACCTTTGTGCCGAGACTGGGGAGATATTTTTTTCTGCGGGATGGATCACGATGGAATCCTTATATGAAACAATTGCTGCCTTGGTTGAGGATTTGCTCTCGCCATTTGAACTTCTTTATTCGTATATATGGAGTACAGGTTAGTTTATTAAATAATTTACCTCGTTGAATTGCCTTAAATTTGCTGCATTTCTTTCTTTTTTCTACCCTTCAAAAAAAAAATGCTGCATTTCTTTTATTCAGCTTTCATGAGATAACTTTCTTTGTGTTGAATCGATAAATTGGTTGCAAAGATGGATGGGCTGTGTTGGTTGTTCTAGCAGGCTGCTGAAACGGCTAGGTTCAGGCTGGTGTATGATTAAAATGGATTTAACATAATGTGTCTGAACCGAGCGCCAGTTGGCACTTGGGTCAATCTCACACCGACCGGCTTTTGTAAATGAACTGATAATTGAGCACCAAATCAGTGAGAGGTCAAAAGTGAACTTTTGTTGGTCTGTGTGCTAGTAAATAGTAGTGTTTCCCGACCATTTGGACAAAGGGAGATTCACCCAGGTGCCACGATTAACGGCCAACATGGCCCTGCTGTATTTTTGGATCAAACTTCCATGCTTTTCCTTTTTAGTGATATCATCTTAATGGGTTTTATTTTTTGCCTTTTTTACTGATACTCCAATCCAGTGACAACCATTTATCCGATACTTTGTTCCATATGGCAATTGCTTCTTGTACCTATACGATTTGGTCTCACGTTGGCAAATTATATGGCTTCTCTATTCTCGAATGTGTATGACTTGCTCAAAGATATTTGGCAATCTGCCAACGGAGTTGCACAGCTTACGTCTCTTTCAGCAGCGAAGCCTAGTGCATATGAAATCTCTTTTTGGCATTCACTTTGGAATGATCTCTTCTCACAGGTTTGCTATCTTTATTATATTTAATATTAACTGTGGTAGCTTGAGTCTGATGCATGGAAAATAATTTCCTCTCTGTAACTTGCAGGTTTTCCGTGCAATTCGAAGCATCATTAATGGCTTCATTGCATTCTTTACAACTTGCAACAGGCACAGATTAAGGTAAAATTTCCTTGAAGATTTGCAGTGAAACTGAGCTTTTATCATTAGTTTTCTAGTAGTTTATTTGACTTATGCAGTGTCATATTCTCTTATTATTTTTTTTCTTAAAAAATGAAGTACTACGAACAATTTTACAATATAATCATATCATTATCTATACATTTCTGATTTTTCCAAAAATTTTGAAAATTTCTATAAGTAAAAATGAAAAAGAATTAAACAGTCAAAAAGACAGTTTTAAAACTAATTTCTAACCGTTTTAGGGATTTAGCTCCAATCGTTCTATTCAAATAAAAGCGTGTCTTATTGAAAACTGCTCAAGTAGGTTTTCTCGCTGTTCCATATGCAATTAAGAACAATATTTTATAAAAATCCAGAAAAAATTTGTAATTGATCACAATTTTCTTATTGATATGCAGTATCTACAAACACATGCGAGTATTCCTCTGGAAACTGTCTCAACTTCTTCGCTTGGCTCCTTACTCCTGTCCTTGCCGACAAACCCCCCGGATAGGGTATCATCACATGGTAATACTATATTTAAAGCTTCTAACCAATTTAGAAAATGTTGACTGAAAAGTCAAGTTGGCTCAAAATGTATCATCCCATTTCTTTGGAATTTTAATCAGCTAATACTAACAAAATTGACTATAAATGAGCTAAAATTACAACTCGGCAACAAGTGCCAATGGTGGCACCTCGGTCAATCTCCTTTGATCCAAATGGTCAAGCCTTGGAAGCCATAGTTGGGAATACCCGAACCAGTGATAGTTCACTTTTGACCTTCACTGATTTGGCATTCAAAATTATAAGCACATTCTCTAAGGGAGTCTGCTTGAGATTGATCCAAATGCTGCCGTTGACACTCGGGTAGGGTACCTTGTAAGTCAAATATAAATTGACCCATTTGCAGATACTAAGCCAAATAGATGGGGATAAGTCTTTGATGATGATGATGATGATGATGATTTGTAGTTATTAACAGGCTAACAATATATTCTTTGTAAATTCAGGCAGATTTTCGGGAATGTGATCGTTGCAAATAAAAAGACCGATGTGGCGATCCCTTAAACTTACAAGTTGGAGTGTTTCAACTATGGGACCACAACTTGAAAAAAGATACCGAAATGTAATTCATGATGTAATTATGTATATGATATGTATATGAGTTCTGATGTATGTTGTGTTTACCCATAAAATGTGTACATTATATGTAGAGATGCAAAATAGATTTTGGGGGGTTTGTCATAACCACAAGGCAAGTTGTTCAGTTGAGCTTGTATATATTTACACATTGTAATAAAGAGAGAACGGTCTCTATCTAGTGTTAGTGTGTTACTATAAGCATTGAACCTGAGATTTTCAAGAAGGAACTGAAAACGGTATATAACAGCTAAATCATTTTAAAAAAAAAAAACAGCTATATCATCTGATTTACATATATTTGTAAATCAAACTCCAATTTTAGCTGTGGCTGGGAAATCGAATGGTATATGATTAACTAATTTTTATCCGATGAATTTATGTTCCACAAAAGTTGGCTGTGGCAACTCATTAATAGACAATTCGTTTCTAGAATGACTGACCAGCAACCCGATTAGCCAAGGGATGAGTTTGGGTCCAAAATCCCGAACCGTGGGGTCAGATCAGGTTGAGTTAGAAATCTAGACCCGTTTATTAACCAAGTTGAATTTGGGCCGTGGGCTCTTGACCCGAACCCGCCTGACAAACTGGCCGGACTGTCTACCTTATATCCTAACCATATCTGGTCCAATCCAACCCAACATTTGCTAACTGTACAGGTAGATAATATGTGCACTTACCGCTCCGTACCATAGCAAACAAGTTTGGATGTAGTTGCGATTCAGTGGGCTGTCATTTTTATTTTATTTTTGATCGATAAAGCTGAAAGTTTATTGAAAGAATAAAATTAGAACCGGATCAATAGTGAGCAAGGCTCACAAAAGGAAAAAAATACAAGAAGCTAAAAAGGAAGGAAGAAGTGGGCTGTCATTTCATTCAGACAAATTCGAAGATTATAAAAATAATAACAAATTATAAAGATATACAGCAACATGTGTTAACTTATTTAAAGTTAAAAATGATATCTTTAAATTCAGAAAATTCATCAAAATTCGATGAATCAATCGAATATTAAGCAAAAAAAAGTCCGAAAGAATTTTTTTCCAAAATTTTCATTCATTGGGAGAACTATGTGACAGGTTTCAAACAATTTAGCATACTGCGAGTGCTAGAGGGTCGAAATCTGATCGAGTGAAGTATTGGTCGATATTTTAGCCGGAGGTGGTATTAGGTACCCGATCATGCGGCTAGAACAGTGCACAGGTCACTCTCCCCCCTCCCCCATCAAACTGGTGCACATGTATTTGAGCTTGGAAATCAGTGAAAGTACAATTTTGACCATACATTGATTTGGCTTTCAACTATATGCGCAAAACCCCAAGGTTGGCAACAGGAGATTGACCTTTGCACCGCCTTTGGTGCATGGTCCGGTCAACATGACCAATGTGCAGGGTAGAAAAAGTTTCCCTCTAGCTTTGAATGTAATGGCTTCAATTGAGCTTTCATTAGAGCTCGGACCTTGGTGTGATGACGAGGGTTGTCCGCCCAAAGCAATGCATCACAGGTTCGAGTCCGGGAGTCTCTCTCCAAAAATGGCGGTAAGGCTGCCTACCATTTACCTCTCCCAGACCCTGCTAAAAGGAGTAGTCGTGCACTAGGTACAACCTTATTTTTTTAAATTGACCTTTCATTCTACAAATCTAATCTGGACTCTTGATCAAGGTATCAATTATCGGCCGATACCTATACGTTTGTACTTTTTACCATATAAACCAGACTTGCATGGGCTTTTGCTCACCTTAGTGCCCTCCATTTCTTAGTTAGGATACCCTTCGCTTCCAACCAATTGAGTCCTCAGAAGACCGCTCTGTTGACTCTCCAAACTGATCAGCGAAATAGGAGCACTCAACCAGTAAGATTACCAGCGGCAGCCCATTTCTTAAGGTGAAGATGTGTAGGAAGGTTGGATCACCAAAGGCACTTTTAAAAACTTAAAAATACAAGAAAAATAAAATAAAAAATTTCCATCCCCAATGCGTAAATAGGATTCCAAGTGCAACTAGGAGCAAGGATCAAAATTTCGGGTTAAATTTCAGTTTTGGGTATGGCTGAACCGAAACTGAAACTGAAATCCGAAATTTTGAACCCCATACAAAAATGGCTGAAATTTTGAATTTCGGTTTCGTTTCAGTTGGGGACCGAAACTGAAATTTTGGCCATTTCGGCCGAAATTTTGATTCTTGACTAGGAGCTTTTTGATCTGCATGTACTGTAGATAACATACCCAAACATAAAATATAATAAAGTTCAGAAGGGTATATCAGCCATTTCCAATATTAGATTTTCGATATTCTTAAACAATAGGGACATTGTTGTACATCTCTACAAAAAAAAGGGGCAGTATAGATAATATTTCTAAACCCGGGGATCAAAGCTAACATCTACCTAATGGTTTCTATCATTTTCAAACACCTGCGCCCCTGCTTCCCAGGGCAAAATCGTCTTCAATATCCTTGGCATTGAAAACTATCTCTGGCTCATAGTTCACAAATATTATATACAGCTAATGCACACCTTTGATTCATCATTCCCTCTCCCCTGTCAATCACCGCCTTTGCTCCCTTTTTCTGTATGGGAATGTAACTGAGGAACTCCAATTTCCGGCTCGGAAAAAAAGGAATTCCCATGTAAGATAAATACCTATTTTCGGATCAAAAAATTTCCTAGCTCCGCACAAGACACTGCTCCATTAGTTACAGAGATATCTTCACACTTGACTCTCCGGTAGAAGAGCACATAAGCAGCAGCTGACTTCACATCTTCCTCATTTAGGGGAGAAATGTGGCTGTCATCAAAGTTATACCACCTGTTTTCATCTAGAAGCTGCACATTGAAAGAAATTGCAGATCAGGCAATCATCTGATCAAGACACCATAAAGTTAATCTAACACCATGTCAACGAATAATCAGATGGTGAGAAGGGAGAGGGTATATACTTCCCACAGCTTTCTGTAATGGATTCCCCATGTCTAGCTGAACTTCGGAAGGGTAACAAATAGAAATTTAGCAACTTCAATCTACCTCTTTACAGGGCAGGTGATAGGAGAGCCACCCATGGATCAAAATCCCGGATGAAACCGATACCTATCAGTTTCGGAGGTCACCACGTCGATACATTGAATGTATCAACTCATATATATTGGTATGTATTGGCCGATACAAACCAATGTATCGTCCAAAACTGGTACGTATTGTCTGGTACATATTGGCTTTGGAGCTGACCGATATGTACCAGAAAGCCGAGATTTTGATCTTTGGAGCCACCTCCACATCCCAATGCCATCCGATATGGATTTGCCTGTGTCTAGCTTATATGTACATGTCAAATAACGAATAAAACCTAGGAAACCATGTAACTGTGGACAAGTCACGTCATTATAATAATTGATATTTAAGTCCACATCCCAACACCACTAGATGGTATATATGGTTTTGCTGTAATCTCCTGGACAAGAGTTACTGAATAGCATAACATTCCCTTTACTGTGCACTAACTCCACAATGTGAAACAGTTACTATCTAAGCTGGATGCAAGCAAATCTAGCACCATCAAATCCAATATTGGACATCATTGGGAACTAAGGCCAGCATATGTCCCATCACCCAATTTTCATCATGCAATAGACCATGCCAGATCCGACATCCAAACATTGCTGGATCCGGGATTTGAACAGTCCCAGATCATTAAGATCTAGCTTCGACACATGTTACCAAGGTGTCAATATTGGTATGGGTATCGGTCCATCCTAAACCAATAAGTATCGGCCGATAGAGATGCGGTATCGACGATACCTTATGTGCCGACATTATTTTTTCGAAAAAAGTAAAATAAAAAAATAAAAAATTATATATATATATATATATAAAATCTGGTCATATCGGTTCGATACCGATACCACTCTGATACCTGTATCAGAGTGCTCAGTATCGGTTCTCGATGAAACCGATATGTATCGGTATCGGAAGAGTTTTGATACCATACATGTTACACAACCAATCAATTTTCCCCAAAAAATAACATTTTATTAAAAAATGTAAAATGCAAAGCTAAAGCAAGGTCAGAGACATGCTCATTCACCTTGATATGAGCAGTATAGTGTCCACTTCCCATGCCACCGTAGTGGTTACTCAAGGCATAGAGCTCATACAGTTGACGCTGAGAGCTGTTCTTGTGTGCTACATAGTTTGTCAAGTCAAATCCATGAATAGGGAAGTTGACAAAGGTTTCCAGTTTGTGCTTCATAGATCTGCTATAAGAGAATCTCTTTAGATGAATAACTAGCACCTCAGGAAGCCTCCATAGATCCAGCTTCTTGCTTGCTTGCCTTTGCTCTTTGCATTGTGGGCAGTACCTTCAGGAAAATAATGTAGGAATTATTTTGATTGTTTAATCCAAAAAAAGTGAGGAATTGGTTTTATTCTTCACCCCTAATGAGATTTCTGGATATGTATCTACTTTCAATTGATTAATATCAGGTTTTTGAATAATGTAGGGAGTATTTTGTGTTTAATCGAAAAGATAGGGAGGAATTGGTTTTATTCTTCATCCCTTCTCAGATTTGTGGATATGTATCTAATCCCAATTGATTAATATAAGGTGTTGCTCCACTAATACCTGAAGCTGATCTTAGTGAGATCACAACGACAAACAAAAGCATCTTATGATCAGTTATTTTGGTCAGAAGGCCTTTTGATTTCTGACCATTTCACCAGAATAGCTTGCCCTAAAAAAATTTAATATGGTTTTCCTGTGGTGATAACCTCACTAGTACCAGCCTTGGGTCTTGAGGGGCAGCACCTAATAAAAATCTTTTCAATCTGGGCCAAAACTATACGCTGTTTTGGGCCTATTTAAAATAAATAACTAGAATTTCTAAGGGCTATTTTCTTCATTGTTTCATGAATCATGAAACTATTCTAAGAGCCACCCAATTTAACTGAACTTGCATATGGCAGTCTATCAGAGCCCCAGATAGCAATAGGGGGAGGAACAGAAACTAACCACATATCTTCAGGTACCAGCGGTTCTTCTCTCAGAAAAGCTTCCAAGCAGGTGTACAAGGAAAGAGGTTCAATACGAGCTTTCTTTGTTGCAGGCACGTACTTGTAAACTTCTGGCAGATTTTCGAGATAATCGGTATCATATTTCTCCAAATCATTCTGTGACCAGTCAATAAACACTAGAATTGATGTCGCAGATGAGGATAGTCTAATAGCTTTCTCTTCTCCTGTTGATAGATCAATGCATGCATTGTTTTCATCAACTAACTGTAGATGAAGTTTGGAGGTGGCTGCTATTTTAGAACTGCTTTGCTCCTTATCTGTGGAGTCGGGTACAGCAGAAACTATACCAGTTTTATTTGACCCGATCTCTTGGGAAGGCTGTGTTGCTGCCACTATGCTTGTTTTGGGGAGATCTGATGGTTGGATGGTTTCAGTTCTTAGCAAAGGAGAGAGCATTTTTTGAACTATTCTTTGAACGCCACCCCTTGTGATGTTGTCATCACGTGAAATCGGTGTGACAAGAGGTGTACCATAGGGTTTCCAGACCGTTGAGCTGTTGACATTGGTAGATTCCCTGAGAGAAACTTCTATAGCATGTCAGAGTGATGGGAAGCATAACAAGAAGCCTAATTATTCTACGCCTTACATAAAGAGAAAAACATGGATAATATATTTACGTACATACTTTTCAAAAAAAACATTACAAGTTCCTGAATGAGAGCAAAAGCATATGGTCGGGTTCTTGTGAGAGCCATTGGTCACAAAAAGAAAAAAAAAAAAGAGACGGAATTAGGCAAGGACCAAAAACTATAAGATCCAGTACATTTTGTTCCTTCTATGATAAGTGAGAACAGTTCTATTAATCAAGAGAAGAACAAAGAAGCCTAGATACAAGTTACGATAGCTATAATGTCTCATCAATGCATAATGAGCTATACAACAGCTTTAGCGAGGTAGTTCACCACACCATTGGTATACCGCAGAACATGATAAAAGAAATTTAACCTATCTAGACTTGATCCTGTATAGGAGCAACTAGCGGGGGCGAGAGAAAAACAGACATAAGTTATAACGTGAAGCAAAAAAAAAAGTAAACAGAATTGTGACTCAAAGAGAAACAAAAAAATTTCATTTCTACTTTTCTTAGAGCAATTCATAGAAAGAGAAACAAATAGCAACCACGAAGCCAGGGAGAGAAAAAAAAATACCAAACAGGGAAAATCGGTATATCTTCCATCATAAACCAGCAGGTACCGAAAGGGAAAAGATATTTATCTTGCAAGTTATAACAAGTAATGAGTATCGAATATTGAGTAGTTACAATCATATTGGCAAAACATTTTGATTTATTGAGTAAAATCATGACAATGGAAAGTGCTTGAGTGAAGTGATTTTTTATATATGCTCTGTTAGAGTTCAAGTTCCATGTATTTGAAGGCTAACAAGGTGGAAAATACTATGCTTATTGGTGATAAATATATAGTCGGAGCTTCCATTACTTTAGCAGTTTAATGCTCTTCTTATAGTAGCTTTACCCATGATTTAGGGGGTACTTTAGTTGTGTCTTAAGCTTTGTTTTGATCCTGCATTTATCCTCATTTTTTAATAAAACAATTTTATTACAAAAAAATGTAAGATAACAAAAGGAGCACTAATTAAGAAACTTACATTTCTTTGCGGCGATGTATCAACTGAATAAGTACTGTATTTTTCACATGCTTTGGTAGCTTATATGCAGCTAGGTGGTCATCATCTTTTATAGTGGATAATAAAATTAAAGAGTCCTCCAAGAACCGATGAATCAAGTGGTTGCGTATCTGTAGAAGGCACATTCCAACAAAAAATCAACCAAACACCATAATGTCAGTAACCAGATTATTATCCGTTACTTGATGCATGGAAGGGTTAATAAATTTCTACAAACCTCTGCAAGCAAAAGCTTTTCCCCGTTCTTCAAACAACACGCACTGCCTATGGCTTGGATCAGATCCCTGCACCGACCCTGCTTGTTTATCATAACAGTGCATGGTGTTGGCAGTGCACTCCCGTCGCTAGTGAAGACCATAACTGTCATGGACCGAGTAGTAGCAGATTGAAGTGGCAACGAGAGGTACATGAATGGATCAAAAGTCACAGAGACTTTCCCACACACAGGACAAACCAGAGTCGACTTGTATTGACCCTGTCAAATTTGCATTACTCAGATACATAAATCACGGACGAGCGGGTGTCTCATCAGCAGTGGTCATCCAATATCTAGTAGGCAGCAAAAGAAAATAATAAATCAATAGCAAAAATTGATTTACATGGTGATGTACAAAAGGCAGCTATTTTTCCCTTTGTAGACAGCTCTCAACAAACATAAAAGAATAACCATGAGAAAAAATTTGTAGTTCAAGCATTTTTGCAAGCAAATAAGAGAGGGAGCACTATGTACCAGAAAGTAGAACCCACAGAGGATTCGGACAAGTTCTCATAAAATGGAGGAAACAATCAGGTTTAAAGATTGAATCGCGTAATTGAGGCAGCTCCTTGAATCGAAAATGTATTGAGGATAAAAATTTCAAACGCAGATTATTCTCCACCCAAATTTTCTAATCTAGAGATCCCATATAAAATATCAATCAATATACCACACCAAGGAGTCCAATGAAAGGAAATTTTCTTGCACACACCAAAATGCTAGGACTTGTGTTCAGACCAGCACTATAAGTAATGCAATAGAGATAGGATTTATTTATTTTTTCTAGGGGGGGGTTTAATATATATATATATTAGAAGAAGAAAAAGAATGTACAAGCCTAGTGCCGATGAGAGTGGTTGTCCAACCATGAGTTAGACCACAAGAATAGAAAGAAACAAAGTTACATAAACGCACACAGTGCTCACTATTGAAACCTTGAGATTACCACACAGATGCCTACTCAAACCAGCCCCCATCTTAGCTAATCTACTAGCCATTTCAAAATAACAGAAATGCAGCATCACAGTGCTCACTATTGAAGCCTTGAGATTCCCACACAGATGCCTACTCAAACCAGCCCCCATCTTAGCTAATTTACTAGCCATTTCCTTGGCTTCACGCAAAACCAGTGTCACTGGAAAATCCTCCACAAAAAAATTCCAACTCATCATCCCTAACCTCCCGTTGTAGACGCAAGCATCGGAATAAATTGGCTTGGAAAAAATTCGGAAAAATTCATCAAATTCGGGAAAGAATCAGTCAAAATTTGGAAAAGAAAAAAAAAGAAATTATAAAAATTGAAAAGATAAAAAAAATTGGGAATTTTTTGTAAAAGTTCGAGAAATTTGTGAATAATTCGTTATATTTGAAAATAATTTTTTTAATTTACAATTATTTGAAAAAGTCACGAAGAATTATAATTTTATTCATTTTCCAAAAAACTACGAATTATTCGCGACTTTTGTCGTGAATTTGGTCACCATGAACACAAGTCCCAAACTTCCTCGAACCCCCCTAATCATCAAGTGACATATGGGAGCCCCCCGAGAAGATGATACGAAGGAAACTCAAACTCTAAGGACCAAGGACCACACCACACATCTTGCCACAAATGAACATGAGACTCGCCCCCTGCTCTCTGCCTAATACACCTATTAAAATGCCCAAACACCGACGCCACCGCCCTAACAAATCCCAAATCCTCCTACTCCCTACCCACACTAAACAACCAACCACTCTCAAGGAACCCATACATGGCTGAAATCACACAAGCCCAAAGAGCTCCTCTTTCCAATCTAAACCTCCGCCACCATTTCCTAATAGGGCAACGTTCATTTCTCTAGGTCTTCAAAGTTCTAACTCCCAAACCACCCTTATCTAATGGGAATCTCAACACATCCCGATGTACTAGACGGGATTTGTTTTGTGAATAGTGTCCACCCCCAAAGAAAGTCTCATTGAAGCTTATCCAATCTTCTCACCACAAATTTCTGGGCAGCTAAAAATAGAAATTTGATGAAGGGGGAGATTCGAGAATGTTGAATTGATCAAGGTTAATCAAAGCATGTTGCATCCACCTCGCTAATCTTTGCAAAATCTTATCAAAGTATCAATTTTATGATCCTGCATACCTTTTGGAGGCTTACCAATGCACAATGGAAGCCCCGATTCCCAAATATGGCAAGGGTACTTTGCCCCACTTACTGCCCAAAAACTCTGCACGGTCCTATGTTTCTTGGTCCTCCAATTTGATCCACATAGCAAGACTTTAGCCATGATTGCCCTTTGTCTGGATACCGCCTCATTGCACTTAAGAGTGCTTTTTGGATTTCTCATTTCATCTGCTGAAGCCCCACTTGAAGACGGGTAACCATCACCCCCTTTTACCAGTGCAGAAGCCTGAGATTAACCCGAAGGAGTCGCACAATCAAGGGGTCTACTTAGTGCCTCTCCAATAAAATGGAATAGAAAAAAAAAGGGGACACCCCGCCCAAACCTCTAGAACTTTTGAATGTCGAACTTGCAGACTATTCTTAGTATTTCTTGCTCCAACGCTTGGTCACTCGGAAGAAATTATCATGCGATTGAATATATGTCCCTTGTTACAACACCACAGTTAGCTTCACTAGGATCTTATACATTCCGCCAAAAAAACTAATAGGCAGAAAGACTTTGATCTCATATGCCCCCTTCCATTTTTTCCACCAATGCAAAAATGCAAAACTTAATCATCTGCCAATTGTTGTGAATCATAGAACTCATCAAAGGATTTGCCACATCCTTGCAAACAAAGTCTCAAAAAAGCCGAAAAAATTCCAAAGCAAAACCTTCAGGTGCCCTGGCGCTCTATTCCCACTGCCATCAACAGAACTTTACAAATTTCCGCCAAATCAAACATATTCTCAAGTCTCTCCCTTTTACTCTCATCAATGTCATCAAACACCCCCCCCCCCCATCTAGGAGAGCTCTTCACCAAACATCTGCTCTATAAAGCTCGTTATAAAAATTAACAATTCAGGAAAATATCTTCCATATTTGACACCGGAACCCCATCCAAAGACGGACTATGAATCGAATTTCTGCATCTTGTAACATTTCTTATGGGTTGGAAATATTTCGAGCTCTTGTTCCCGTCTATTAGCCACTTCACCCTCGATTTTTAATGCCAACTAATTTCCTCCTCCCTCAATTTCTAGTGGAGATTTTCAGCTCCCCCCTTCTTAACTTTGAATCTTTTGCAATAGTTCCAATTTCTTCTCCCTAAAACAAAAACCTCTACATCTCACTCTTTCGTTTTAGTTTTCAACCTACTTAATTTGCGATTAAACTGTATTGTGTGCTGCCCTCAAGAACTCAAGATCTCCGTCATTGTTTAAACTAACCCATTTAACATGTTGCTTTGCAACCACATATTCTCAAATCTGAAAGGGACTGACCCCCAATGATCCCCCACCATACAATGGTTCGACATCGGCTTAGGTAAGCCTAAGCAAGATGCAGATGATATCGTTCCTCCCAATCATATAAACTGGTCTAATCCAATACACTAATCAGGCATTTCTTAGTAGTTTGACCAAGTAAAAGATAGACCTCCATTCATCTTAATGCCCTATTAGGCCCCTCCATAGCAACAAAATTAGCAAAACTCATGCTGCTAGTGATCGGATTACCTCTCATTTTCTCATGGGCAAACCGGATGAGATTAAAATCTCCCCAATATACCAAATGGTATGCCACTCCTTATTTATCGAAAATAATTCAGACTAGAAAATTTTCATGCACAGTTTGTCTGCTAATATCCTCAAATATCTTCTTACTTCTGGAGCCCACTTCTCAATGGCTGCTCAGAGCATCTAGATGAACTTCATTCCAAGCAGACAGAGAAATTCAAAGACTTTCCAAAGTCCACCAAATTCTGCAAAAACTCATATAATTCCCTGACATCGATCTACACATCCTAAAAAAACTTCATACTTTTTTACTAAGCACACTTATTAGATTGAAAAAAATTAGAATGAGTACGTGAAGTTATCATCTAACCAAGTGCCCATGGACATACTGTCGTTAACTACAGCTTTCTTTGGCATTTCTTTTAATAGAGCATCTGACGTGGGACGGGAACCCTAAAATGCGTGAATATGATTTTTAATGCGATTTGTCAAAATTAAATAAAATTAATTCAAGAGTAATCTCAAAACTATCACGATACTTTCGGGTTCGCAGAATTTCGGTAGGTAAATCACGCGAGATCCGAATAGGGTGTCCAATCCGATGCGCAAGCCCCGCTAGATTTGAGGTGGGATCGGGCCTAGAGATACGACTCTAGCTTTTCCAGGCTTAGGCGCTCGTCTTCGATCCGATGTAGATTCACGGGTTCGAACTAGGGTTGTAGAATTTGTTAGGTTTGATGGCTCGTATGAAAACTAGGATTTTTTATGGAAATAGGTTTTGGGTTTTGGATTATGGATTCAATATGGGTAATGGATTAACAGAGAAAATATATAGCAAAGACAATAAAAGATCAAAAGATAATAGATGAAAATCACTCCCTTGGTCTCACACCAAACCCATCTTAGGCAAAGAATACTCAAGGAATAATGCATTTAAATATTCAATCAACTAACTAAAAAGGTGTTTACAAGTCTCTATATATAGGCCATAAATAATTAATTCGAAATAGAAAAGAGTCCTAATAGAAATAAAACTAAAAAGGGCAGTTTTCCCATAAAATTAATACAAGGCTTAAATACCGTTTTGTGTTCTCTTCTCCTCTTTCTCCTCCGTGCTTCCTCTACGCTTATTCCGATGCCGGTAAAACTGATGTGATTCGAATCCAATGTCCATATATGTGGCGTCCCCATCAACATCTGGTGATTCATCCACGTGCAAACTTCCAATCAAAATTAGCAACCTCCTCGTTGTGCCCCTCTTTAACGGTTCCATCAGTATTAAGCTCTTCCTTTCTATGATCACTCAAAGCCATCGAGCAAGGGACACCATAAAACACAACACAACCCAACAGTGTTTTCCCAGGGACTATGTTGTCCAATGAACCTCTTCATGATGACAATGAAGACCAATTTGATCCCTTCTAGTGATCCCATCCAACAATGAAGCTCAGGACACAGATATGAAAGAATTGAGAGAATATGGGGATCTTGTAGGTTGCATAGCAGCATAGGTAGTATACTATATAAGCATATTAAGGTTAACACCCCCCCCAAATAGCCTCTTGAAGCGAATGCTCTCTGTTAATTTCAGTAAGTATTGGGCATCTGTTTCTCCACATGTCTACAACTTTTGGAATGTTTGACCAAACAACCCCTCACCATAGCAGAAATTACCTTCATTGCCCCCTGGAGACTCACTGCCTCATTGCTGAGATGCCAAGCAGGTTCCCTAGTGTAAAGCTCATGTAGCTTGACAAACCCATCACTCCAACATCTATTGACTATTGAGATATATAGGGAGTTAACAGCCCTCTCAATTCAAACTTTCAACACAAACAGCAGGGAATCCATGGATTTCCACCATTCGAATGAGCCACATGACTAGTTCTTACGACTTGTTTCCTCTGATCCAAAGTCTGTACATGTTGCTCAATATATATATATATATATATATATATATATATATATATTATCAGTATTGTGTAATATATTGAAATCAGCAAGATGCTAGAAAGTACAGTACATCGACATAACCATCAAAAGCGGAAAAAGGTCGAAAGACCGAAAATCCCTCCACATATACAGTTTAAACCCGGATCCCACATATGCCTTTCCTCACCCTGCACCCGTTCGCCTCTCGAAACCCAAAGCCACACTTGATCTCTAATAGCCTTTAAGATCATCCCCACAGGGCGTGTCTTGTTCTCAAAGATTCGAAGGTTGCGTTCGCGCCGTAAATTCCAAAAGATGGAGTACAAGGCCGTCTTCCAGTACTTATTCTGCTGCTCCTCCAAACTAACCGACTCCCACATGAGAAATTGAGTGTATACAGATGCCGGCATAACCCAAACCATATCGAAAGACTGGATGACCACGTTCCAAACATGGTGTGTCATCTCACAGTGAAGCAACAGGTGTGCAGCAGACTCCTCACTATTCCTGCACATGACGCACCGCTTAGGAAGGTCCTTCCCTCGCCGGATAAACTGGTCTACCATTAGGATTTTTTCCTTGAACGCTGTCCAAGCAAAAACTTTAATTTTTGAGGGTATGTTAGCCTTCCACAACGTAACGCCGAGCCAGTTGATCAACGGTCGTCGATTGAGCATCTTGTAATATGATTTGACTTTGAAACAACCATCTCTGCTTGAGGCCCAAATGCGCCAATCAAGTCCATGAGGGAGATTCTGCATCTGATACAGTCTATGCAGCAAATGAGGGAATGAAGTCATCTCTGATTCACTTAGCATACGCCTGGCGTTGACATTCCATGTCCTCCCAACCAGATTTTCCGACACATACTCTGTCACCATTCCAGTCGGATTTGTAGCAATGGTGAAGATATCCGGGTAGTATGTTTTGAGTGGGTAATCGTCCACCCACGGATCTTCCCATAACCTAATTCTAGTGCCACAGCCCCATTTGAAGTGTACACCTCTGGCAAAAAGAGGTCAGGTATGATAGATGCTTTTCCACCATGCAGATGTGCCTCTTCGCGGTTCAGTTTGTACACTCCAATTCCCCTCCGAGTAGCCATACTTCTCAATCAACACCTCATGCCAAACCCTGTCCCTTTCTTCCCTTTCTCCCGCTCTCCAGAACCATTTACCAAGGAGAGCAATGTTGGTCCATTTTAGGTTACGGATACCTAGACCCCCACAGCTGGCCGGTAGTTGGCACGCATCCTAGTTAATTAGGTGATACCGCTTGTCCAGTCCAAATCCGTCCCATAAGAAATTTCGTTGTATCTGCTCGAGCCGCTTGATGACCGCTATCGGACACTTGAACGTAGCCAACGCCGCGAGAACCGAATTAATAAGAACCAACCGCCCACCGCTACTGAGTAACTTGCCTTTCCACAATGCAAGCCGCTGTTCAAATCTTTGAACTACAGGATCCCAGTCCCTCTCTGTCGGAAGTCTCAAACCGAGTGGCAACCCGAGGTATTTGATTGGTAACTTCTCAGTTCCGCAGTTCACCACTTGAGCTATCTCATTCAGAAGCTGGTCCTTAGTCCTAATTCCCATGATACTAGATTTGGAAAGATTTATCCGCTGCCTCGAAATTGCCTCATAAATCGTAAGAATGTCAAATAACGCCTTGAACTCCGCGACATCGGCTTTGCCAAAAATTAGAGTGTCATCAGCATATTGGAGGTGAGATATGCACCGATCATTGGTCCCCACCCGAATACCGGAAACCAGATTTAATTCTCTCCCCCGTCTGATTAGCCCCGCCAAAGCTTCGCCAACAATGTTGAATAAGAAAGGGGAAAGAGGGTCTCCCTGCCGAATCCCTCTCGAACTCTTAAAGTACCCAGCTGGAGTACCATTAATCAAAACAGAGAACCAAGCCGACGAATAGCACCCCTTTAACCATTTTCTCCAAATTTCGCTGAAACCCATTCTCCCAAGCATGTAGTTGATACATTCCCAACTAACACAATCATACGCTTTTTCCATATCAACCTTCCAAAGCGCCGTTGGCAGACGATGACTATGAGCTGAATGTATAGTCTCCTGGGCCACCACCACCAGATCCACTGTCTTCCCCTAATGAAAGCTCCCTGATTATTGGAAATGACCTTCCCCAAAACAGGTTGGATTCTGTTTGTGAGTACTTTCGCAATTATCTTGTATAAACAGTTAATAAGACAAATCGGGCGGAAATCGGGGATGTCGTCGGCACCTTCTCTTTTGGGGATAAGTGTGATGAACGTGGAATTGAGGGATCGCCCTATGAAACCAGAAATGTGGAACTCATGTAGCACTTCCATAATATCCGCTTTTATCGACATCCAAATTTTTTGGAAGAACTTCATCGTAAATCCGTCGGGGCCCGGCGCCTTGTTCTTTCCACTGAACTTGATCACTTGTCTAACCTCTTCTTTCGTAAATTACCTTTCCAAACCGGTCCGCTCTTCCTCGGAGATGGACCGAAAGTGGATCCCGTCCAATCCAGGTCGGCGGAGCCTTTCATCCGAATACAGCCTTATGTAGAACCCAACGATATGCTCCTTGATCTGCTCTTCCCCTGAGTAGGAGACCCCATCAGCCACGATTCTCCCCAAATGCTTCGATTTGTTCCGCACGTTGGCAATCAAATGGAAGTATTTGGTGTTAGAATCACCCTCCTTGAGCCACTTCACTTTAGATATTTGTTTCCAGTGAGTCTCTTCCGCCATACACATCCTGTTGAATTCTTGTTTAACCTTATATCTTTCCTCTCTCTCTCTCTCTCTCCTCCAACCTTCTTGTTTCTTCTTGATTATCAATTTCCTTAAGCCTCAACAGCAGCTTCTCTTTGTTGACTTGGATCTGACCGAACACCTCCTTGTTCCAAGCCTTAATTCTTTCCTTTGTGTGTTGCAGTTTTGATATGAACCTGAAGGCAGCTGTCCCGACCGGCGTAGTTTCATTCCACCAACTGGGGACCAATGTCTGAAAGTTGTCATCTAAAAGCCACATGTTCTCGAATCTGAAGGGAAACGGCCCACGAGCCCTCGATTCACAGGATAGCAGAAGTGGCATGTGATCGGAGACGGCCCTTGCGAAGCAATCTACCCTGGGAAAGTCTCCAGCCAATCCACGGTGTAAAGAAATCGGTCGAGTCGGTCGAGTCGGCTTAACGAGGGATTATCCTGAAGATTCGACCATGTGAATCTCGCTACAAAAAGTGAGAGACCGAACAACGCCTAATCTGCAATGAAGGTGTTAAAGTCACGCATGACCGCAACGTCCGGCGATCCACCTTGCTTCTCGTGTTCCCCTCTGATGGCATTGAAGTCGCCCCCAAGGCAGATAGGAGGTCCCATCTAGCGACAATAGCCGCGAGTTCAAACCAGAACTCGTCCCTCTGTCTATCACTAGATGGCCCGTAAATACCAGTGAACATCCATGTCTTGCCTGTGGCTTTAGTGGGCAGAACGACCGCAGCTGTCTATATCCCCACCTCTTCCTCCATTTTGTCGAATAAGGTCGAGTTCCAAGCCACCAGTATGCCCCCCGATGCACCCACTGAGTCCACTCCTATCCAGTCCCATCGAATGCCACCGAGTGTGGAGGCGACTTTCCGCCTATCACAGTTGCCCCATTTTGTTTCCTATAAGGTGATAATATCAGGCTTCAAAGCGGTGATCACTTGTTTGACCCCCACCCGCTTTCGTTGACCACTAATACCTCGCACATTCCAAGATAGCATCTTCATAATAACTAATAACAGCGCCCGCCCACATCTCAGCAGGCGGGGATTAGAGCCACTATGCTCCCCTCCCATCGGACATTCCCCACTATAATCGAGCAAGTTCTCTGGATCCTCCTCGCCTTGTCCTTTTGCTCTCCTGCCTGATCACCATTATCGAACGGAAAACCTTTCAAAGGTCCTCTTCCGTGCCCTTGAACGACAACCCAAGCGCCTTGCCCACTCCAATTAGCCGATCAACGTTGTTCCGGCTATCTGTCTCGTCGTATGATTCACTACCCGTGTTGACTCGAATCATATCTTCTCCCTCTTCCGTCATCAAAGTATCACCGTGAAGGGCTCCACCCCTCCTCTCGCAGCAGTCTGTAATGCCCGCCGGTAACATCTCAGACCTTGGAGAGGATTCATCCGAGGCCAGAGTAGCAGAAAGCACCCCTTGGGTATTTGATTCCGACGCTATCAGCTGACCCAAGTTGTAATCAATACCAAGTTGTCGGGTCTTCCCACCAGCAAGTCGTATCCATTTGTTGGGTTCACTCATACCCCCCGGTCTTGGTATTAGGCCAGCCTGCTGTGAACCGAAAGAGGCCCGGACCACCTTCTTAATGGGCCCAGAGCCCGAGCATAATGTGAAGTCCCACGTCCCGCCATGCCCATTGCCTCGTTTGCCGACTCCTGCGAGCTGTCTCCCCAATAAATGGGCTCCAACACATGTTGCCCTCCCGCATAGGTAACCAGCTATATCCAGTTCGCCTTGTATTCCAGAAGCTTCAGCTACTTTGACAGATGTCTCCCTTTCTTTGCTTCTCGGAACCCAAAGCCCCTTCTCTCTTTCTCTTCCTATGATAAACCCTAAAACCCTTTATTCTTCTTGCCCATTCCTTCCGTAACAGGGTGCCATCTCCCTCGAGCTCCATGGGATCCCAGGTACAGTATCAATTGTCTTCAACCTTAGCCGGCATCCACATAGCCTCTTCTGGCACAACCTCGACATACTCAGAACCCATTCCATTGCTTGTTAGAAGGTCAACGCAGCAGGTGGTTCTGTGCGTACGAGTTGTCGGGTTCTGTGGAAGGGAAGCTTCGAGAAGATGTCGTGTCGACATCCTAGCAGCGCTCTGTTCTCTATGTTGCCCACGTGTCACCTCTCTCCTCGAGATCTACCTTGCGAAAGGGTATAAAACCTTCCTCTTTCGATGATAGACCTCGAAGCATTTCGTCATCTCTTTGGTTTAATCCAAAAATAGCAAGTTTCCATCGTCGCCTCTGTCCGTGTTCATAGCCGACCGATCAGACAACTGAGGTTCCAGTGACAGCGGTAGTAGTCGGGTCCAATCTCGGTCGTCGGATCATCAGAAGTTGACAGATCAACCGTCGGTTGCGGAAAACCTCTCCTATTCTCTTCTCTGGCCCAGTTCCGGCTAACAACAACGGCCTCCTCCACTTCTCTCTCCATTCCGGCTCCTATCGGCCTCCCACGAACCATCGGCACTTTCAAGGCTTCCGACACCCAGTGATGAGTAATCCGATGCATCCGAGGGGGGCTCTACCGGAAACCGACGTCCAAATGAGTGGGCCCAACCAGTGCGACGTATACGTGGGCAGGCCCCTCGCCGCGTCTCCTGCTGGCATCTCGGAGTACGAAGCAACCCCCTTTCCCTTTGGGTCGTCAAGCGTGTGAGCTATTTCTGCGAGAGCTCTGCCAGCACCAACGCCAGCATCCCGGGTCCCCTTAGCCGATTCGCTCGCCTGATGCAAAATGAAGAGGCGATCGAGTATCAGCACTTCTATGATGAGCTGACAGGCGTGGCCTCCAACCCAGATGTTGCAGGTTCTTGGAACGTTGTCCAAGGAGTCGATACCGACGAGGATCCAGGCGTGGTCTGTATCCCAGAGGTCGGTCGTGCGTCTGTCGACCCGGATGAAACAACCGCATCGATCCCCAATCCCTTTGAAGACGTCAGGGGACCAAGCGTGAATTGGTAGCCCAAAGATGCGAAGCCAAACCCCTTCTTTCTCCTTCTGGGTTTGGACATCTCCCACCGTCGGATCCCACGGTCGGCACTCCATCGGATATTCTAGAATGTAGAAATGTTTAGATTTGCATAGCTCCTTAGCTCCCTGTTTGTTCCCGAAACGAAGGAGGAATTTAGTGTTAGAGATATATGAAGCTGTAGGTTGTTCTGTATATATCCACTTGTGTGTAATCCATCGGTGAATCGCCAACAATGATAACGAGTCTTTATTAACATGCATGATGACCCAATAATGTTGAAGATTAAGTGTGAGCGATCGAAGCTGATCCGAATCAAAACAAAGAAACCCGCGACCAGGGGCCGACTGCCCGTCGGAACGGAGTGGATGCTAGGGGATCCATTCTGGTCCGGCGAGTTGCACAAATTAACTCTCACCGTTTCCGCAAAGGAACGTGAAATATGCTGGCCGGAAGTGTCCTTCGTAATGCCCACCATCCGGCTATTGTTGATCCCTGCTATTGACCAGCCTCGCTGGATGTCTCGTCTCTGAGACTCACTAATTATAACCTGTTGAGTGTTCCTCTTCGGAGGCTTCCGATAATCGACCGGCTTAACCGTTGTGCCTAGAGATCGAGTTGCATCACAAGCGAAACGGTGGCAAACTGCACGACGTCGGAAGTTGATATTTTGGCACCGCTCGCATATCCAGTCTCCCGCCCTGAGCACCAAACAAGAGTTACTCATGCTAATTCACAACCAACAATTCTGGCCTTTAACTGTCAAGTTCTCATAAACCATCAATCTCCCATGCTTGTCCAAGCTATCCTTCAGCAGAGTGTCCTTGAGCCACGATGAACCCAAAGGTGCTCCGGTGCACACGAAATGGCAATCGGCTGTGACCTCGAATGGGATGATAACTCAGGCCGAAACCATTCTCAAATCTACATGTTCCTAATTTATCCTTCAATCTTCTGTTAGTAGTCTTACCAAAAAAAAAATCCATTAAGGCAACTTCTTAGCTCATTCTGAACGAATAATTGTGTGCTTTCTCTCTATTTAATGCATTTTCTTCATGATTTTTGGCTTTTCTTCTATAAGCTTGGTTGTCCTTTCTAATTGGAAACCTCTTGGCTATTCTCAATATAAGTTTAATCTTCTTTACATGGAAAAGATTCAAATTCTATCACATGAGGGGTCTGGTTCATATTTTCATAGCACTGAAACATGAAAAACATTGTGAAATACCATACAACTGGAAGGCAGGGCAAGTCAATACTCGATACGCTCCTCCGACTCAATCTAAAATTTCAATGGGCCACTAAACTTCTTACTCAACTTTCCCTACTTTTTAAATCGCATTATTCCTTCGGATGGAAACATTTTGAGGAAGACATGATCACACAATTGAAAACCACTTGTATCCTTTTCATCAAGTAGGTTTCTCAATTAGCTCTCTAAGCTTTTCCCTCAGCTTTATTTAATTTATTTTATCATATACACTTTTATTTTTTTATGGCTGTCCAGCCTTATTAGAATTTTCAGAAATTTTCATGACAAATGCCTATTGACACCTTAACAATTCCGTACCCATACATGGTTTCTGCTCAACATTGACAGCATCTATGGTGAAGCTATTCTGACAGATTTTGGAGTTAGAAGGTGCCTTTCTTTGTATTGGGCAAAACTACTGGGAGGTTGGAATGTCGGGCCATTTTCTTGTATCCTGGCCTTGCTATGGACTCTACAGTCAATGGCTCTGTTTTGGGGCATTTGGAAAAAGGAGGAACCGCATAATCCTCAACAAGAAATAAAAGACAGGAGGGGACTGGAGATTTTGGATTTCATGACCAAATGGGCCTGGGAAGAGTTGCACAGCAACCTGGTGCAGCAGATTTTGCTCAATTTCCTTGACATGATTGGGAATCAATGCCTGCACTTTCGGCCTCTTGAGATACCTTACTGTTGTTTTTCATTGCTGACTATATACTTTTTGCTGTTTTCTGTTTTGCCATTTTCACTGCTTTGTACCCAAGCAACCCACTTAGCATTTCTTTCATCTCTTCTGCAACTCCTTACTAATAAAGTTTTACAATTTGTATTGTACTGATCAACAAAAAACAAGTTAATAATACAATGCTCCACCTCACTTTTAACTATACGAGACATCACCAAGTCTCAACTGCAGCCTCTGACTCGGAAATGTCTCCTGTCCTGCAATAATCCATGAAAGAGATCACATGCCTAACCTCAACTATTTCCTTACTTAGTACCAGGACTACGTAAAATACAAGGTAGTTAAGGCAGTGTGGCGAGGTCATTTACTCTTTTTTTGTAATTTTTATTTTTATATATTAATATTAATATCTATTTTTTTGTTTTTATATTTTTATAGAGGACAAAAAAATTCAACTAATTAATCAGGCATAAATAAAGAGCAATAAATAGAGAGAAAAAATTAATTATGATATAAAACATCAATAAAATCGCAACATGAGCAAGTATAAATAACATATAAATATGAAATATCAACCAATATAGAAAGAGTAAAAGATATGAAATATCCAAGTACATAACGACACATATTGTAGCGTCACCCATTGCTCAATTCGTGATAGAGGTTACAAGAAACCTATAAAAAAAGTTTATGGATTGCGGAGGCGAAGAAATTGAGCTTGCGAAGGTGCAAATAAAAAAAAATAGCCAACCGAGAGGGAGAGAAAAGGGGCTGAGAGAGGTATTGCGCAGAGAGAGAGAGAGAGAGAGAGAAAGAAGAGAGAGGTTGTGAAAGAAGGGGTTGCGAGCAAGAAAGGGGGCTGAGAGATTGACGATAGAGATTAAAAAAAAATAGCGTACCTCTATTTTTTTTGTTGGGACTGTGTGAGACATAGATACAAGAGAAAGAGAGACACGGTAGGGAAGAACTACGTAAGAGAGTTAGAAGACCACAAAGAGGAGATTTGGTCTCCAAACCCTAAATAACTATATATATATATATATATATATATATATATATATATATATATATAAGTGATACCTTATAAAATGTAAGTTATAACTATAACTTATAAATGATAAGTTTTAACTATTGTAACTTATAAGTTAATTTATAAGTATTATAACTTATAGTTTATAAAATTATAGCTTATTATAATCTAAACTATTATATTAATTTTATAAATAGTGCCCATGGCGACGCCATGACGCCATTCAGCTATGGTGTCGCCATGGCATTGCCATTTCACCATTCCCGCCATTTTTGTTCATATGGCGAATTCTATCACCATTCGCCATGGCGATGCCATGCGTCGCCTTGACTGCCATGGTAAAATAAACGTATACAACTCTCAAAGGCAGGATCTGATCGACTGCAAGCGCCAAGAAAATAATAAGTAAAATTTGAGATTACACATTGAAGCAAAAAAAGTACACAACCCCTATTTTTTGTTGAGAGACTGACTCCCACCACCAGCTTTATCTTATATTAAAAAAAAGTGGAATAGCCTTTTACAGGTTATTGCATGTCAAAACCTGATATTTGCACATGTCAGGGCCCTGACATCTGTAATTGTCAGCTTTTCACAGTGAAAGGTCACCTTACTTAGACACAATCAATTGAAGTCGGCGATAACACATTAATCCTTTTCGTCAACCGATAGCCACATGTCATAATTAGTCCAGTTAAGATGTATTACCACCACAATGTGCTTTCATTACGATGCATTACTTCATTTTTGCACTGTGCATTACAGCATAACTATAAGTACAGCTATATAAGACCACAGCCAACCACTTTAACATTTTAACTTTTTCTTCGCATTGCTCCATATGTGCATGCATCTTCTCTCCCTTAAAGATAAATTTTAAAACCATAAGCACGATTTTTACTAGATGCACATGCAAGTAATGTGTTGGTATATCCATAAGTACCTCACCCATATATGAACACCACATGTAATGCAATACAATTATGTAAATCTAACTGAAATATCTGGGTAATATAAAATTTAGGAGATTAAAACAGTTTGAAAATTGAAACCATCTGCATGAATTTCTAAAGGATTATGTTAAGCGTTAAAGATTTATATTTTGTTCCAAATTACAGAATCGTTTAAGATTTTCCACAAACTGTGAGAACAGAATAACTACAAAGATCAATCAATGTTGAGCACAACTGTTTGTACTGAAATGAAACAAAGAGATGCTGGGATTTTTTGTTTATTCAATAGTTAGAACTATTCTGACCAATTCAATTATACTCACTTGGCACACATCAACGATTATAGAATCATTTCGAGCAATGTGATTTGCCCAGTACTCATCAGCAACTTCTTCATCAGGTCGGCCATCTGCATCTTTAGACTTTATATAAGGTTTGTGTTTTACGCGGTTCAAATCTTCATGAAGTCCATCTAATAGAAATGCCAAAAGCTCCTGAACGACATGAGTTAATAAATCACGTCATGTGCATAAAAACTGTTTATAATGAATATTAGAAATGTTGGATATTGAATCCTACGACAGTGCCCTTTTGGTTTGCCACGTGGCACCTAAATCCCATGTGGCACCTTTCTCCCAAGGGTTCACTAATCCTGACGGGCTTTAGAGAAGAAAAAAAATGATATGTACGGCCTTGATATAACCGAGTGAAACTAACGGAGACTTGATTTTTCCAATACAGTGTTCAGTCTCTTTCTCTTGGGCAAAGCAAAGAGGCAGGACTTTCAAAAGAAGAACCAGGAGTTGGACCGTTTCAAGTCACTGTTCATTTTAACAACCATTGACCATTGTAGTCAACAGTGATTAAAATGGTTTTTCCAAAAAAGAAAATTTGCATGGTCTAGGATTGACGTCTGCACATCCACGTGGCACCCGGCACCCGGCACCCAAATAGCGCCTCTATAGGGTTCAACCCTACAACCACATCCTAGAAAACAAGCTTCTTCAAGATTATATATATATATATATATATATATATATATATATATATATATATATATATCTGTGTGTGTGTATATCTTATAACACAAACCTGTGAATCGTGCTGATTATATCCACTAAATTGAGGTGCAAAACGAGCAAGTTTTGATTTAAACGACCGAGGAGAAATGGGAGTGCGCCCAGGAGCCCATATTTTTCTAAGCAGCTCCCCAAACGCTAACGCAAGCTCACCCTGCATAATACACTTTATTAAGTAAAATAGTACGGAAAAAGGTAGTCGACTTGCCATGTCATTTTCTTCTAGAATATTCCACGACATTTTAATTAATTCAGATAGAAATTTTTTTCTCAAAATATAAAATACTGTCTCTGATGTTGGCTGTGATGCTGGCTACGTAAAATCAGTCTATGTCATCTGCAGTGCATCGCCATACTATAAAACCATTGAAAAGCAGTCTAACAAATAACAAGCGCAGGTGGATATAAAACTGAGCATACTGAAAAGAATGTCAATGCATAATAAACGATCCAATTAAGATCATTCAAAATTCAAGTCTACCATAGAAGCAGACCCAACCCAATTCAGACTATTCTACACAACCATGAAGGATGCTTGAATGAGCACAGAAGCATCCTATACCACTGTGTTGCATATACTTTGTATAAATGTACAATGATGTTCACGCATATGCACTCTGATAGAGCTTATCATGTACTAAGTTTTCTCTCAGTTGGGGAGCTTCCTTACTTCTAGTGTGTTTCATGATTGAACCCTATTATGGTCTGATTGATATATAAATTAATCAATCTTTGGATAGAAAAAAATTATGCTTCTCGTTGGTGCGGCCTCTCCTAAAGCTCTTATTTGGTGGCTCTTCCAAGGAAAAATTCTTAGTAGGGATCAACTTGATACAAGAACAATATAACCATCAATTCCTTCTTGTTTTTGCAACCTTCCAATTGAAAATGTAAATCAACCATTTGATCACTGGACTAAATATAAATGGTTTATTTTATATTTGTTACATATATCTAAATTCTAATCGATCTGCTTCTTGACGAAAAATGGATTTGAAGGCAAAGGCGGAGCAGAAATTCTCAAGCAAAGTGCCTATCGAAAAGCGTTTTCTTCATTAGGCTATAGAAAAACTAGGAGGAGCACAAGTCAAGGGAATTCAACCACATTCCTTCCTAAGCACACTGGTTATCCGAAAAATGTGACCGAAATAACAGAGAGAGCAAGACAGTTGACTCTGCCCAGGGATTTCCATGATCTACTTTAATGTTCAATTAGAAAGAGGCATGTAGATGGCATCCTCCCCCATCTCAGCCTCACAATTCCTGGCTTACCCATCTATCCGATAGATAAAATTAAATGTTGATGGCAGCTATAAGGGCTCGAGGTGTGAAAAGCATAGGCAAGGTTTTCGAAAATCATCTTGAGGTAGAAATTAAACTTTGATTGGCATCTTAATTACGGATGCAAAGGCTGGGACTCTATAGAAAGCTGTGAAAATCCTCAAGAAAAGAGGCCAATCAAATTATGGGGTGGAGGGGGACACTCATTGCGATCAATGGCTTAAATTGGACTGTCACTTTGGAAACACAAGATGAGATTTAGAGAGGTGTAGTTTTTCAGCTGGTCTGAAAGAGGTCCACATTTACAAACATTCATAGGAGGGAAGCTCCAAAAGACATCCTGAGTGAAATATCATGGGAATTCTTTGTAATATGGCTTCTTCATCTCGATCTTGTCCTATTGGGATGGTCCATAATGCTTGGGTAATTTTTGCTTTTGCTTGGTGGCCATGGATTTCTTTGTAATTTCTCTTTAGCTATATCAATAAAATTTAACTTTTTCAGGGAAAAAAAATGCCAATACTATGTTAAAATCAAAGAAAATTATATTTTCACCAACATTGAAGAAAGATATACAAAATATTCCATGGAATGTTATTAAAATTTCCTTAACCACATTATACAAAAAATGATATGCACATCTCGAAGAAGCCACTAACACAACCCCCCCCCCCCCCTCCCCAGAGAAGAAAATGATTATCCTCTAGAGGATAATATATGACCATATAAATTGTGAGAGTCAGTAACTTACAACCATGCCCAAAGGGTTCTGCCAGTTTATTTCTTGATGGTAATCTTCGCGGAAGTATCTAGCAAATTCTGGTGTATGCACGAGACATTGTATTGCACTATTCATAAAACAAGTATTCCCAAGGTTCAGCAACCCAGTCAGACCCCCAGAAGACCCTCTTACAGACATGCTATTGATTCCATATGAACTTTCCAACTCTCGAACTGGGGAAGCCAGGCATTGGCTTTGTGATAACTCCGAACTGCCGCTTCTGGAAACAGCTTTGCTTGTGGACAATCCCCCTGCAATGGATAAGCTCGACCTACAAGGTTCTAGAACAGTATTTGAGTCCTTCTCTGCAGATCCATTGTCCTGTTCGGAACTCATGCAACCACCAAATGCAGTACCATTACCATCACCGATGATCTCCACCAGAATCTGTGCAGGAAAAAAAACCAATAAATAATCAACAAAATTGTCACATGAGCTTGGTCCAGTAGCACAATGGAAGGGTGACAATGTTGCACCCTCAAGATCACAGGTTCGAGCACAGCTTATCCATAAAAAAAAAAAAAAATTTACAGCAACAACAATGCCACATGATACATTTAAATTATTAGATATTCTGATATTCACTGGTAATCCAAAAGAAGAAAAAAAAACACACATTAGCATAAGCAACAGGTGATTAAGGCTTTGGTACAATCATCAAATAAGGCAAACGCACAAAAGGAAAAAACAACAAGACATAAAAAGAACATGGCATAATAACCAATCTGCTCTGAGCATGCTGTCATAGATTCAACAAAATTATTAGGTCAAGTAAAAGTGCATCCGTCCTTAAACATGGAATATGATTAATTGGGATTCATATATATAGTATATGTTCAAAAGAATAAATTAGGTTTAATTATGTAGGAAGAAATATATGAGCAGAAGAAAAAAAGTACGAAGAAAATAAAAGAGAGTAAGTAGAAATCAAGTGAGATGAGAGTGGGGCGTGCACAATGTTGAAATAGTTGCACGTCCCCCCTCTTTCTATAATAGATTAACTTCTGATTATTTACAAACACACCATCAGAATTACTCATATTCTACCTGCATATACAATGTTAAGAAAAAAAAGTACTTCTATCCACACTTCAACACTCCCCCTCAAGTTAGCATATAGATGCTATCCGTGCCCAGCTTGAAACAAATTTTGTCTACCTGGCTCATGCTCAACGCCTTGGTGAAGATGTCAGTGAGTTCATTTTGAGAAAGGAGAACACATATATGGAATAGAATTTCATTAGTGAGAATTTTCTCCCTAATGAAGTCGATGCCAACATCAATGTGCTTTGTTCTTTCATCAAAAACAAGATTATTAGCTATAAGCATAACCACTTGATTATCGCAATAGAGTCTACCTGGTTCTTTAAACGATACCCCAAATTCACATAACATAATTCTAAACCATATTAGCAATTTACAACGGTACTTGGCTTTGGCACATGACCTGGCGACAACACCTTGTTTCTTCTTCCTCCAAGTAACCAAATTTCGCCTACAAATGTACAATAGCTTCCTCTTAATCTCCAATCTGAAGAAGATCCTACCCAATCTCATCAATGTACCCGTAACATCAAGGTGACCATTCTTCTGGTAGAGAATGCCACGCCCAGGTGCCCCTTTTAAACACTAGAGAGTTTTAGTGACAACTTCCATATGTGGAGCCCTAGGAGAGTGCACGAATTGACTGACAACACTAACAAAATAGGAAATGTCTGGCCGTGCGATCGTCACGTAGATAAGCTTCCCAACAAGTCTTCAGTAGTTGATACCCCGGAATCACTTAAACGCTCACCCACATCAATTGTCAACTTATGGTTTAGATACATGAGAGTGTCCACTAGTTTGGATCCCAAGAGGCCCGTCTCAGTAAGAAGCTCCATAACATGCTTCTGTCGAGAAAGGTGATGTCAAGTTTGGATCTCGCTACTTCAATACCCAGAAAATATCAAAGTTTGCCCAAATCCTTGGTGTGAAAGTGCTTACTAAGGTTCCCTTTCGAAGTTGCACTGCCCTTTATAGTACTACTATAATTATTATCTCATCAATATAAACAACCAAAATAAGAACACCACTAGCAGTTCGTTTAAAAAATACGGTCTGGTCAGCATGACTCCTACACATCCCATGAGTAACTAGCACCTTATTGAATTTACAAACCAAGCTTTAGGAAATTGTTTAAATCCATAAATGGCTTTCTTTAAATCGGCATACCTTATCTGACTCTTCCTGAGCAGCAAACCCTGGAAGTTGCTCAATATATACCTCCTCAAAGAAGTCACCATGAAATAACGCATTCTTCACATCTAAATGAAATAGTCGTTAGGACATATTAGTCATCATAGATATGATGACCCGTATATGTAACGCCCTGCTTTTATTTTGCGGTCTTAGATTCACAAACACAAAAGATGGGTGTTAGTGCCTAACACCGAAACCCACCCTTTTAATAAAATAAAAGGAAAGTTTTTGTTTCAAATTTTGAACGTGCGAGAGTGGATAGAGTCCACGCGACAATTAATCGTGATGATCTTAATGGACATGAGCAAGTTGCCAGCGGGGCAAATCGGGTTCCGTTAGATGGTGGTGGAGATAGAACACAACAAGTGCTCGAAATGATGGCTAACACCATGACCTAACAAGCTGCAACTATGGATAGACTGGCTACGCGTCAGGGCCATACAAACACCGCTCCACACTCTGCATGGGAGTCATTTAAAAGGATGAAGCCACCGACATTTGATGGCTACGGAGATCCTACGGTTGCAGAAGAATGGATAGTTGAACTGGAAAAAATATTCCTGGTTCTGCGTCCAACCAATCAACGAAAAGTAGAATGGGCAGCATTTCAACTCAAGGACACCGCATGGCATTGGTGGGAGAGTGCGAATAGGCAATGAGAAACAAGGGGTACACGTAATCCATGGACCTGGCAAGAATTTACAGAAGCTTTCAACAGGCAATACTTTCCCTTATTGGCAAAACAACAAAAAGAAGCAGAATTTATGCATTTACAGCAAAGTTCTGATACGGTTTTGGTTTATGAGACAAATTTCACTAAACTGTCACGTTATGCCCCTCACCTTGTGGCAACTGAGGAACATAAAGCTAGAAGGTTTGAAGACGGCCTCCGCCCTGGAATAAAGGATCGAGTTATGATGTTCCAACTGCCAACGACGAGTGAAGTTGTTGAGAGAGCAAAGATTGCAGAGAAATGCTCATTGGATTACATACAGCGTCAAGCGGAAAATGGTAAAGGGAAGGCACTAGCAAGGAATCATACTAGCCGCTACACCCCTTATGATAGGAGGCCGAAGTCAGAATTACAAACCTTACCGCCAAGAGGGACTACACAGTCGCAGTATCCAAGACCAAAGAAGTATACGACTATGCCTCCAAATTCGAAATCTATTACACCAGTCCAGGCTCATTACAATACATCTGGCTTTGTACAGTATGGGCATTGCCCCACAAGTAATCGAAGACATACACCCGGAGTCTACCGTTACGAATTGGGAACTTGTTTATGATGTGGAAAACCATGACATGTTATCAGGGATTGCCCCCAACCAGCACCTCAGCAGACTCAATCAGAGTATCCTACTCGTCCAGTCAAGCAAGCTACAATGAATGCCATCACAGAAGAGGATGCTCAGGCATCCGATGATGTGATCCAAGGTATGATGACTTTAAATCCTTCTACATTTATTTCAAACTATTCTCATATACAATTTTTTTTCCGTATCATGTGATAGATATAACATATGAATGCATGTGCACATACACATATAAATACATCTAGATATTACAGTTCATAGAATTATCACGTTATTAACATGATAAAACCCTTATCCTCAGGAACTTTGCTAATATATGATTCCCCTGCACATATTCTCATCGATTCGGGCTCCTCACAATCTTTTGTATCACCGAAATATGCGTCAAGATTTCCTACGAAGCCCGAACAACTAGAGTTCATCTTATCTGTAAGCACGCCAATTGGAACCTCCATATGCACCGACCAAGCTTATCAAGCTTGCCCAATCCCAGTGAGGAAACGAGTTCTGCCTGCAGACTTAATTCTATTAAATATGCAAGGCTTCGATGTCATCTTAGGGATGGATTGGCTCGCGACACATCACGCCAACATCAATTGCTTCAGAAACTTGGTCTACTTCAAGCCAGAAGGTAAGAAGGCTATCTGCTTTCGTGGAATCGAAAAGAAAGTAATACCCATACTTGCGGCATTAGATGATGTAGAAATGGGTAAACCAGGTCTTTCAGAAATTCCGATTGTGAAAGAATTTCAAGATGTCTTTCCTGAAGAGCTACCGAGATTACCACCAGAGCGAGAAATAGAATTCACTATCGATTTAGCTCCGGATACGGCTCCTATCTCTAGAGCATTCTATCGGATGGCCCCAGCCGAATTGAAAGAGTTGAGAATTCAATTAGACGAACTACTAACGAAAGGATACATTCAAAACAGTTCTTCTCCTTGGGCTTCTCCGGTGCTTTTTGTAAAGAACAAAGACAACTCACTACGAATGTGTGTTGATTATAGACAACTCAACAAGGCAACAGTGAAGAACAAATACCCGCTACTAAGAATTGAAGACCTATTCGATCAACTCCAAGGAACCTATTTCTTCTCCAAGATCGATTTAAGGTCGGGTTACAATCAACTGAGGGTACGCGTCGAAGATGTTGCCAAAACTGCCTTCAGTACCAGATACAGGCTGTTTGAATTTCTTGTCATGCCATTTGGATTGACGAATGCCCCTGCAGCATTCATGGATCTTATGAACCGAATCTTTAAACCATATTTGGACAGCTTTGTGGTAGTCTTTGTGGATGATATTCTTATCTACTCCAAAACTCATAAAGAACATGAAGCGCATATAAAATCTACACTGCAAGTTTTGCGCAAGCACCAATTATAGGCAAAATTTAGTAAGTGTGAGTTTTGGATGGAGAAAGTAACCTTTTTGGGACATGTTATCTCAGCAGCAGGAATTTCGGTAGATCCCGGTAAGGTACGAGCAGTATCAGAATGGTCTAGGCCAAAAAGTGTTACCGAGATTCGAAGTTTTCTCGGACTAGCAGGATACTATCAAAAATTTGTGAAAGATTTCTCTAGTCTAGCTATGCCTCTTACAAAGCTGACTCGAAAGAATACCAGGTTCAATTGGGATGAGAAGTGCGAGGACAGTTTCCTCGAAAAAGTGATTAACATCAGCACTGGTTCTCACAATCTCTACAAGGAATGATGGCTATGAAGTCTACAGTGATGCCTCCTACAGTGGTTTAGGTTGTGTCCTCATGCAACACCGCAAAGTGATAGCCTATGCATCGCATCAGTTGAAGAATCACGAGAGGAACTACCCAACTCACGATCTAGAAATGGCAGCTGTAGTGTTCGCTCTCAAGATCTGGAAACACTACTTATATGGGATCCAGTTTGATGTGTTCACTGATCACAAGAGTTTGAAAAATATTTTTACTCAACCTAACCTGAATCTGCGTCAACGACGATGGATAGAAACCTTGAAGGACTTTGATTGCACAATCCACTACCATCCAGGAAAGGCTAATGCAGTTGCCGACGCCCTTAGTCGCAATGTCCCAGGAAACCTATCAAGGCTCAAGACTTACCGATTTGAAAATATTAAAGAGTCAACAAGCCATGGAATCTTGGCAAGGCTCGGAATCAACGAAAAAGGATTGGTGGCTAGCATAACCATCAAATCCCTGCTCTTGGATAAGATTATTCAGAGCCAAGGCGTCGATAGTGACCTAGTTGACATCGGAATTGCAGTACGCAAGGGAGAGAATCAAGACTTCTACTTTAGAGGAGATGGTGCTTTGACCTTTAGAGGTCAAATTTGTGTACCTGATAATGAGAGAATAAAGAAACAAGTTCTCGAAGGTCATAAGTCGAAATATTCTATCCACCCAGGGAGTACAAAGATGTATCGGGACCTAAAAAAGCAATTCTGGTGGAATGGCATGAAAAAGGACATCTCAGAATACGTCTCCAAATGCTTGGTGTGTTAGCAGGTGAAAGCAGAACATAGAAGACCTGCAGGATTACTACATCCCCTACCTATTCCGAAATGGAAATGGGAAAATTTATCGATGGATTTCATCGTAGGCTTTCCGAGAACCATGAAGAAGAACAATGCCATATGGGTTATTGTTGATCGTCTCACTAAGTCAGCTCACTTCCTACCTTATCGCACAACGATTAACTCAAATCAGATGGCGAATATGTACATGAGGGAGATTGTGCGACTACATGGAGTACGGGAGCATCGTTTCTGATAGAGATCCAAGGTTCACCTCTCACTTCTGGGAGAGCTTTCAAAAGGCCATAGGTTCACGATCTGATTTTAGCACGGCCTTTCATCCTCAGACCGATGGGCAAACAGAAAGGGTGAATCAGATCATTGAAGACATGTTGCGTGCCTGCATCCTGGACTTCAAGGGCAATTGGGATGAACACTTACCATTAGTGGAGATTGCTTACAATAACAGCTATCAAGAAAGCATCCAGATGACACCATTCAAAGCTCTTTATGGAAGGAAATGCAGATCCCCACTATGTTGGGAAGAAGTTGGTGATTGTAAGCTTCTGGAACCAGAGTTAGTCGAGCAGACTACTGAAAGAGTTAAAGTAATTAGAGAAAGGTTGAAAACTGCTCAAAGTCGTCAGGTTGGAGACCTAGCATTTGTTAAAATCTCACCAACTAAGGGTGTAATGAGATTTGGAGAAAAATAAAAGTTAAGCCTAAAATTTGTGGGCATGTTCCCAATCAAAGCACGAGTGGGAGAAGTTGCTTACAGATTGGAGCATCCTCCTAAGCTTAAAGGCATTCACAACGTGTTTCACGTGTCAATGTTGCGAAAGTATCAACGTGATCCTTCACATGTTATTAATATTAAACCTATTGAGGTACATAAGGTTCTAACAATAGTGGAACACCCAGTACGGATATTAGATAGAAAGGAGCATGTCTTACGAAGAAAGATTATCCCTCTTGTTCTTGTACAATGGGCCCATCACACTCCATCAGAAGCCACTTGGGAAAAGGAAGAAGTGCCTTATACCCACACCTTTTCAACCAAGGTACGTAAATTTCGAGGACGAAATTTTTTTTTATAAGTTGGGGAGGATGTAGCACCCCGCTTTTATTTTGCAGTCTTAGATTCACAAACACAAAAGATGGGTGCTAATGCCTAACACCGAAAACCATCCCTTTAATAAAATAAAAGGAAATTTTTTGTTTCAAATTTTGAACGTGCGAGAGTGGATAGAGTCCACACCTCAAAGGCAACCGGATCCTAAGGGATACGAGATTGCCATCGTTATTTAGAAAAAAAAAAACTTCCGCTCAAAAAGTCTTAGTCGGGCTCTCCCTCTCCCTCTCTAGAAAACTCTCTCTCCCTAGAACCCTTCCTCTCTCTTGAACTCAAGAAGAAGAAGACAAAGGATGGCGCGCCATGGGTTAAAGCTTAAGACCCGGAGCAAACCTTCACTCGCGACGTTAGGATCCGAGGTAGGAAAAATTTTAGAATATTTCATAGATTTAGTTTATTCAATAAAATAAATAAAATAAAATAAAAATGTTGAAGAAGAAGATTTGTTCTTCTTTGAATTGCTGCTACAGACGGAGAGAAAGACTCTTTCTCTAGCCGTTTCTGCAATAAAAAGAAAAAGGGACAATATATATTTTTGTATACAAATGTATTAAAAAACAAATAATAAATAAAGAAAGCATTACTGCTACAGCTTATTTGAAACCCACCATTTGATTCATTGAATTGCTGCTACAACAAAAGTTATAAAAAAAAAATTTTAAGAAAACAAAAAAAAAGAAGAAAGAAGGATTTTCTTCTTTGAATTGAGGATTCATTACAACAAAAAAAACAAAAAAATAGAAAAGAAGGAGACTCCTTCCTCATTCGTTTCCTGTAGCAGCAAAAAGTATATATATATATATATATATATATATATATATATATATATATATATATTCAGAATATATACAGATTTTAATTGCATTATAAATAGAGATATCTAAATATAGATATATGTATTATATCTATATAATATAATATATTTATATTATATTAGATATTTATATATATATATAACCATTGGAGAAGAAGAAGTCTCCTGGTTCTTTGTTTTAACAAAAAATAAAAAAAGGAAGAGGACTCCCTCTCTCTCTATTCTCAACACAAAAAAAAAGAAGTCTTCTTCTTCACTGGTTCTCCGCAACTGATTTGAAAGAAAAAAAATATAAGAAAACTTTACTTGCCACTTTGGGCCGACGGTTCGCCGCTGGAGATGATCTTCCGGCAACCAAAATATTATCGGACGAACATCGGAGACCCGACCGACCGACAGGCATCATCCACAGTCGAATACAGCGTGATCAATCAGAAGAGATCACTGTAGCTCCCTCTAAGGAGGGCCTATTCTATGGATCGTGATTGCAGGTGCAACCAAATTTGGCTTAGATTCCATGTTTTTGGTTTGCATTGAGGTTCATGAAACCCCTCTCTTTACCATTAGATTGAGATAAAAATATATATATTTATATAATAATAATTTTAAGACTCGGGGCCAATATTTGAAAACTATGGACCCCTTAAAGCAAGGTGATCTTTAAATCTAACGGCTCAGATTGGGTGATAGGACCCGAGAAATAACTTTAGTTAATAGTACCCATCAACCATGAATTTAGAAAAACTTTGACTTACACATAAGAATACCCTAGAGGTAAAATTAGAGTTGGGTCCAGTGACCTACCCCTACTTATTTTATATTTATTTTCAATCCTATGGAAAAGATTGGATAAATTAAACCCCTAATTCACAATTCAGCTAATTGATATTATAACATAAAGTTTAAAACTACAGAAAATACGTATTTTAACTTTAAAAATCGCACAAACCTTATTTTAAGAAAATGGGATGTATCTTAAGGTTTTTCAGCATTCTGAACGCAATGGTGCTATCCTTTTGACCTAATAACCTACAGATTAGCAGCAATCAAATAAATTTTTACTATAATAATCTAATTATTACATATTTAATATATATTTTCATTCTGATGCCTGATTTCAGTTAATCAGGACACTACCTTAGGGTTCTTGAGTCTTTCGGATACAATGGTGGTATTCGTAGATTCATTTAACCCTTCAAACTTTCATTATTAAAATATCATGTTCTTTTATACTATGACATATGGTCGATAAGCTAAGTTACGATATGATGACATGTAAGAATAAGATTCAAGATAAATTAAGCTTATATGAAAATTATTCTCAGTTAGTAAGCAATCAAGTTATTTAACGATTTATGTTGAATACTGAATCCATTTGGTAGGATGCTTACATCCAGTGATGTATTAGGAGGACCACAGCCTCCGGTAATTAGTAGGGGGTTCGCCTTCGATGATTAGTAGAGGGTCTGCGGCCTTCGGTGACATAGTAGGATGTTCGCATCCGGTGATATGAGTTGGCCAACTATCGACGGTAGGTATTCCCGTCTTACTATACAGTCTTAGGCTATTATCTATGTGCCTAAGTTATTTTAAATTTACGATTTAAACTGAGTACGATGGATATGTTATGGTGTAAAAAATAAGGATGATAAGTTAACCTGATTTATGAAGGTTAACGGGACCTAAGCCGTGAACCTAAAAGTATAATCGCGGGACCTAAGCCAGAGATAAGATAAAATAAGATAAGTCAAGATAAGCCGCGGGACCTAAGCCCCGTGCAAGATAAGCTAAAAAAAGTTAAGATAAGCCACGGGACTTAAGCCGCTGGTGAAATAAGCTAAGATATGATGCGAGAAGTAAATTATGGAAATAAAGAAATTCTAACACGTTATCAGTAAATTATGAATTCAACAATAAGATTAAGCTATATTACGTTCTACTCATGGTGTAGTTACCTTCATGGGATTTCACAAGACTTGACTAAGTCATCCGATCCGAAAGTTTCCCTTATACGGAATGAGACGTATAAAATTGCTTCCACGTGAAAAGATGCGGTTATCGGGTTAAGTGATGCCTGTGACTCTTACTGCATTATGGGTCTCTCTCTTATGCATCAGATGTTTTATGAAAATGATATGTATTTTGAACTACGGTTGACTTGATCCCGATTTGGATACGTAGGCAGCCAAAATGGCACAGTCACATATTTATGAATTCAACATATGTTTTATGGTTAGACTTTATACATTACATGAGTATTGAATCCTTTTGTCAGTAATATTTTCTGAAAATTATTGTTAGATGTGATAGACACAGTAAGTTCTCCATATCCAAGTAAAATAATACAACTTACATTTAAAACACGATAAGCTTAAGGTTAAACACATGCATTGAGATATGATGGTTGAAAACCCATATTAAGTCTAAACTTGATCTATGGAGTATGCTAAATACCCCTCCTAAGCACCGTGGAAAATTTGCTCACCCTCCGACATTATGTCGACAGATTCTACCAATCAAGATCAGGAGGGCTGCGAGGAAGATTTCGTAGAAGAGGGTGCCACTGACGAGAACCCCGAAAATCATTTCCCAACTGTCTGATTTCTTTGTAAGTATGATTGAATGTTTTAATTGAAGTTATTATAACTATGATGTTTTATATGTTTATAAGTTTGATTTTTAAAGTCTTTCCGTTGCAGGAGATTACTCTTATTGGATTTGAGAGTCGGGCCGTTATTTTGTTTTACTTCTAGTGAGTATCTGGAGAGATTTAGTAAATCATGACTTCACTTTATTCTGCCACCACTTTTAATTACACTTAATATTGATATTGGATCGCTTATTATCATGACATATGGTTATCATTGGTGACTTAGTTGTCAATTCACACTGTTGGGATACTAGAGTTATTTAGCATTTATGCTTTTGATACATTAAAAAAAAAAAAATTGGCCACCTTTTTCATGTATCATTATAATAAATGTTGCATCACGATCATGATATGTAAGTGACGACTTGAGATCCCCAGTTATGCTCTAAAGGGGATTTTGGGTCGTTACAGTATAGGAATTAGCTTGGCCTTAGGCAAAGATCAAAATTTCGGCCGAAAACCGATAGTTTGGCCGAAATTTCAATCCCATACAAAATATGACCGAAATTTCGGTCCAAATTATCGTTTCGGTGAGGACCGAAACCAATAATTTGGACCGAAATTTCAGTCATTTCGGCCGAAATTTTGATCCTTGGCCATAGGAATGCAAGTTTGGAACCACGAACCAAAACCAACTAAAAAACCGATCCGCCAAACCAGACCTAAACCGATCCAAAAAAGCAGAAATCGTAAGTGTTTCCCAATCAGTTCAATTGCAGTTCTGTGTGGCTGAAACTAAAAATATATTTGGTAGCTTTAGAAAACCCATAAAATGGCCGAAACTAAAAATAGATTTGGTAGCTTTAGAAAACCCATACAAAATCGGAATAAAAACGGAAAAAATCGAAAATTAAAAACATTCGAAAAAAAATAAATGCATAAAAAATTAAAAAACCGATATTTGTGGTTTTGGTTCAGATCAATTAACCAAATTTGCACCCGACAAGGGAAAAAGTCTCATAATAGTCTATCGCATATGTATGAGAATGCCCTTTGGCTACTAACCGAGCTTTAAGTCTCTCAGCTATACCATCTAGTTCTGCTTCACAGTGTAGACCCAAATACACTCAACACCAACGTTTACCTCTCCAAAGAGCAACTTGGTCACTCTTTGTCTCTTGGTGGGTGACTGAATCTTCAAACGGCAAGTGATGGAGGAGCTTGAGGAGTTGAGTACCTAGTACCCTTCTTACATTTGCAAGTATAGACCTGCATGGGAGGAGATGGAACAACAAAAAAGCGAATAGCGATAAAATCAATACAGGATCCTCAAGTGGCTGTCCCTCAACGGAGTAGAATCAAGTAGTCTCAAAGAAAGTGACATCACCACACATGGATTTTTTGGTTTAGGATAGGGAAGTAGCAGCGATGACCTTTTTGTGTTCTTGAGTATCCCAGATAGATATATTATGGCCAGTAGATCAAGTTTGTTATTCCCACCCCCATATTTATGAACAGAGCATATACATCCAAATACTTTGGGTGGTTAAGAGAAACAATCATCTTTGGAAAATAAACAATGAAAGGAGGTTTTCCACCCAAGACAAAGGATGGCATTTTATTTAATAAGCTAACGAGTATGAGGAATTGAGAATAGCATCACTCTGAAAATGCTTATGGTACACTCACTGTAAAAGTAAAACTAGTGCAGCATCATGTAACTATCTATTTTTCCATTCGGCTTCCCTATTATGTTGAGGTGCCTGACCATGCGACGTTTGATGCAAAATACTATGATTATCAAGAAAGCTTTGAAAAAATTGTAATACATATTCAGATGCATTATTTAAACTGATTAAGAATTTAGTATGAAATAATTTAACAACTGAGAATATTTTAAAACGGCCTTTTAAAAAATGGGATAATGGCTCATGACCGACATTTAAACACTAAATGTTCTTACACCACTAAAATATCAGTATTTATCTCACACCATTGAAGTGTGAATTATCATTGTGCCATATGGCACACATCTATGATCAATCTCAATTGCCCAAGTGGCAATCCATCGTTGGAACATGTCCCAGCCAAAGGATCATGCTTCTAAGTGGATGTTAGCCATCCGATCGCTGAACAATAACATCAACCATCAAAATTAAGAACAAGCGTTAGTATTAGAGTGCACAAATCAGATGGTTCGAATCTCCCAAATAGTGTGATTTTGGAACCCATAGGCCATTCAATTGATGATATATATCACTTTGACAGTGTTGACTCATAATTTTTGGAATCGGAAACTCCTTCTTCCACTTAATCTCAAAAATCAGATAGAATAAATTAATGGAAGAAATTAAGAAAGGGGACTCTACTTATAGTTTTTTTTTTTAACAAATCTACTCTAACTAGGATTTAAAAGTTCTAAGTTATGTCAAAGAGTATGACCCATGCAAGTTTACTCTAACTAGGACTTAAAGTCCTAAGTTATGTCGAACATACTTAGGCACATGCGTGCCTAGGTAGCATACTTAGGAACATAGGTGCCTAGATAAGATACTTAGGCACATAGGTGCCTAGGTAGCATACTTAGACACATACGTGCCTAGGTAGCATACTTCCTAGGCACATAGGTGCCTAGGTAGCATACTTACGCACATACGTGCCTAGGTAGCCGTTGACTCAAAATTTTTGGAATCGGAAACTCCTTCTTCCACTTAATCTCAAAAATCAGATAAAATAAATTAATGTAAGAAATTAAGGAAGGGGACTTGCGCATCGGACTGGACCCTAGCCGGATCTCGCGTCATCAGTCTATTTGAATTCTCAGAACCCGAAGGTATCGTGATAATTTTGCGATTGAACTTGAATTAATTTATTTAATTTCGGCAAAATTGCATTAAATCATTAATCATGCATTTTAGGGTCCGTCCCGCGTCAGTTTTGATATTAGAGACCTAGGTTTTCTAGGTTAGGGCATATTTGTTTGTCATATTTATTTTATTGCATTGTTTTTCTTTTGTGAGTCCATATTGCATTCCATATTAGAACCCTAATAGGAATTTGTGATCACCATGGATTCGAGTGAGCTTCTCAATACTCTTAAAGGTATGCAAGAAGAATTGGGTGCAATTAATGCACATCTGAATACCATAGAGCAAGCCCAAACATCCCTAGGAGTTGGTAATGATAGATTGCGTGATCGAATGGTTGATGAGCTTGAGGATCAACACCAAGGGCGCAATGGTCGCCATGGTAATTGGAATCAGGATTGTACGAATCCTCGTAGAGATGACTACGACCCTAAAGTGCAGCTCCTTAAAAATGTCAGAGTTGAGATTCTGACTTTCAATGGAAGAATGGACCCTACAATCTTCCTCGATTGGCTTTCCGACGTGGACCAACACTTTGATTGGTATGGCATGAATGACGATTGTTGTGTCAGACTCGCTAAAATGAAATTGGTTGGTCAAGCCCGATTTTTCTGGCTCAATGTCGAGCGCATTAGGGTGAATGCGGGTTGTCCTCCCATTACCCGTTGGGATGACATGAAGGAACGACTTACTGAGAAGTATGTTCATTATTATACCACCAACGCCTCCTCGACAAGTGGCAAAATTTACGACAAGGTGGTATGCCCATGACCGAATACATTGGCAAATTCGAAGAGTTCATGAAAAGGGTCAAGCTATCGGAAGACCCTGAAATCCCTCTGATGGGGACATCAAGATCAAGGCCATTGGATATGAGCCGAGAAATTGTACAACAGCCAAAGAAGCAGAAAAGGAGCTAGAGCGAAAATCAGGACCAGGCTTAAAGGAACAGAATTAGTGTGTCAGAGCAATGTCCAGTCGATTGATCGACCATTTAATCGATCGATCGAAGGAAAAGTGATTCAAATTCGAAAAACTGAAAGTTGCTACAGTAACTCGATTGATCGAGCTACAGTGTTATAGTACCTCAATTGATCGAGCTACAGTGCGAATTTTGACGAAATTTAGGTTTTTAAGGGCATACTTGTCTTTTTTTAGTATTTGTTTTAGGGTTTTATTTTCTTTAGGGAGGCCTCCTATATAAGGTCTCTAAATAAACATTGTAATTAGTTTTGATTATTGAATGAAAAGATAGTTGCTTTTGTGCAAACCCTAGAGAGCTTGTGAAGAGTTTTCAACTAAGGGAGTGAATCTTTCAAACCTTGCGTGAGCAATTGTTTCTCGTGCGACTTGGTACGAAGCCGACGTACAGTCGTATAGTGAAGCTTCGAAAAACCCTTGGTGTGAAGTCTTGGATTCTATCCCTTTATTTTGTCTTTTCTCTAGTTGTTATCAGCTATTATCTTTCTTTAATTTCGTTGATAAAAATCAAAATTTCAAATTGTTCCCCTTTTACTGAATTATTCTAAGCCTTATTTCACTTAAAATCCTCGAGGAGTCCAGAGACGATATTGCGATTGTCGATTAATGCCCTAAACTAGAACGAAACTCGAGTTCCCTCATCGGAGCCGTTTTTTTAGATGGGAAAATTTTCACGCATGTGAATGCTAAAATGGATTAATCTAATTGTTTTATTAATTTCATTGAATTAATTTTATGTGTTGCATGATTTTGAATATTTTCGCTATTCGATTCATTCTAAAGTTAATCCCAAATACGCATATTAGGATTTTAGCATGTCGTCCCACGTCAGTTTTGGTATCAGAGCACAGTTTTTAGTTTAGGGTTCTCCGCGACAGTCGATCGATCGACTAACACTACCAATTGATCGTTTAAGTCGGAATTGTAACAGGGATCTCTAATAGATTTTAGGGTTCATTTTATTTTCGTATACTGTCTTACACCATCTAGTCTTGCATAATTCCGTCATGTAGATAACAGTAGCTTAGAAACCCTGATTCGAGATCTTGCATCTAAAATGACCGCTAGTCAAACCCGGATGGATGAGCACAGCGCTGATCAACAAGCCCGACATGAGGCTCTAGAAACTCGATTTGAAGAGATCAATGAGTTCATCGCTGAGAATCACACTAGAGTCAACCCCAACGACCGTAGGAGGGAGGGTTCTTGTCGTCGTGATATTCAAATAAGTCAAAACGATAGTCATGAAATCAGTGAAAATGGATGCCCCTACTTTTGATGGGAAAAGACAACCCAAGGCCTTTCTCGAATGGGTCACCAGCATAGAAAACTACTTCAAGTGGTATGCCATGTATGAAGAGCGCAAGGTCAGATTCGCCAAAGTCAAGCTTATGGGTCAACCAAGATTTTATTGGTTGAGAGTAGAGCGTCGTAGGCAAATCCACAGTCTTCGCGTTATTTCCACGTGGACTGAAATGAAAGTTCAACTGCATGAAAAGTACATTCCTGTATCCTATGATGAACGTATTCTTGATCGGTGGCAGTCATTGCATCAAAGAGATTCCCAGGTCACAGAGTATATCGATCGGTTTGAAGACTTGATGACCCAGGCCGATGTAGATGAGCAGCAAAAGTTACCCTCTCTCAATTCCGAATGGGTCTTCGACTAGAGTTACAGAGGGAACTCATTCTTTATCCCGTTGTGGATCTCGAGGAATGTTTTGCTAGGGTTGAAGAATTAAAACAGTATCTCGACACCTCCAGTAATGGCCGATCTAAGTCTTCCAAACTTGAGTATCAATCTAATCCTATAGAAAAGGGAAATAATGCCTTTAGTCAATCTTCAAAATCCGTGATTCCTCGAGTTGACAAAGGAAAGAGACCAATGATTGAGAGTTCTAGGCGTGCTCCACAACAATGATATAAGTGTGAAGGTTTTGGTCACTTTGCATCCCAATGTCCCAGTAAGGGTCAAACCTTGATTATTCAGGAGCATGCCAAGAAAGAAAGCAATGAGTTACCCGAAGAAGTGTACGAACCATGTGACACACCAAGTGATGACGAAGGTGAAGTTCCGGTCAAAACCGTAGGTTGCATTAGGACAGTTCCTATTACCGGAGACAGCGTTATAGTGTGTCCATACCAAGTGAGTCTTTAGAGTTGGTAGAAGCATTTCCTCATTCTAAGTTACATGGGATTAATAATCAGAATTTATTGAACATTGGAAATATGTCTTATCCATTAACACGTTGAATATGTTTAATGAATTTGATACTAACAGTTTTATATTAATTCCTGATAGTCTCAACCATGTGAAATATTTTCCAATCTCAGAAAAGGATAAGGATGGAGGTCTAAATTTTCCTCTAAACAAGGACAATCATCCGATAGTTGTTGTAACGGATCTTACGCCTAGTCTAGATCCCATAACCCTGCCCTTTGATCCATCCCTTATTGAGCACCCAATCAAACCACACCCATTTACCCAGTTTGTATCCCGTACCTTACCTGTGCAATATGAGAAAAGGTCGAATGAGGAGGTTATAGAATTTCCAAGGTCCAATGCCAATGCAGGTAAACATCATGAGTATCTCATAGTGTGGAAAGGTAAGCCACGAATGGAGATTCTGAAGTATGCCATCCGTGGGTTCCCTAACTCATCAGAGATGAATTTTTCCCACCCGGGGAGAATTGATGGGGACATCAAGATCAAGGTCATTGGATACAAGCTGAGAAATTGTCCAACAACCAAAGAAGCGTAAAAGGATTCAAAGAGAAAAACAGGACCAGGCTTAAAGGAACAGAATTAGTGTGTTGGAGTAATGCCCAGTCGATTGATCGACCATTCAATTGATCGATGGAAGGAACAACGATTCAAATTCGAAAAACTGAAAGTTGTTATAGTGCCTCGATTGATCAAGCTACAGTGCGAATTTTGACGAAATTTAAGTTTTTAAGGGCATACTTATCTTTTTTTAGTATTCGTTTTAGAGTTTTATTTTCTTTAGGGAGGCCTCCTATATAAGGTCTCTAAATAAACATTGTAATTAGTTTTGATTATTGAATGAAAAGAGGGTTGCTTTTGTGCAAACCCTAGAGAGCTTGTGAAGAGTTTTCAACCGAGGGAGTAAATCCTTCAAACCTTGAGGAGTGAGCAATCGTTTATCGTGCGACTTGGTGTGAAGACGACGTACAGCCGTGGTATGAAGCTTCGGAAAACCCTTGGTGTGAAGCCTTGGATTCTATCCCTTTATTTTATATTTTCTCTAGTTGTTATCAGGTATTATCTTTCTCTAATTCCATTGATAAAAATCAAAATCCCAAATTGTTCCCCTTTTACTGAATTATTTTAAGCCTTATTTCATTTAAAATCCCCGAGGAGTCAAGAGAAGATATTGCGATTGTCGATTGATGCCCTAAACTAGAACGAAACTCGAGTTCACTCATCAGAGCCATTTTTCTAGATCGGGAAATTTTCAAGCATGCGGACACTAAAATGGATTAATCTAATTGTTTTATTAATTTCATTTAATTAATTTTATGTGTTGTATGATTTTGAATATGTCCGCTATTCGATTCATTCTAAAGTTAATCCCAAATACGCATATTAGGATTTTAACGTGTCGTCCTGCGTCACCCTCTCTCTAGATTTCGCACCGGATTGCGGTTTGAATCGCAAAAGGAGTTGATTTCTCACCCCGTAGAAACACTTGAAAGATGTTATGTCGTTGTTCAAGATCTTGAACGGTATTTGAAAACATAAGTGGTAAAGCGAAGCGAACCACAATACAACAGTGGTCCTCGTTCTGGAGAGGGACGATATAATGTCGGAAATCAGTGTCCCAAACCTACACAACCTGTCTCTACCAATGCGAGGTTTGAAAAGGGAAAAGGTGTAGTCGGAGAATCCTCAAGGGACAGCTCTCACGTTAAGTGCTATAAATGTCATGGGATGGGACACTTTGCTGCCCAATGCCCAACAAATGACCCCCAAAGGAATCTCTTCATTAAGGGAGAGGAGGATGATAGTGAAGTAGTGCTAGAAGAAGTATTTGAGTCGGACGTCACACCCAGTGATGAAGAGGATGATGATAGTAGTCATGCTCTAGTTGTGATGCGTGCCATTGCACAACCTCAACGGGATGAGAAGGATGACTAACGAAGGGAGAACATCTTCCACACCTTTGTTAGATTTGGTGAAAAAGTTGTAAAGTCATCGTGGATAGCGGTAGCTGCACCAATGTAGTATCAACTCACGTCATACGCCGCTTGGGGCTTACACCTGAAGCCCATCCGAGACCTTATAAAGTTGCATGGGTTAACTCTTCATCCATTCCCGTGTCGAAAAGGTATCGAGTACCGATTCAGTTGGGTTCTTATGCGGACACCTTATGCTGTGATGGGGTGTCAATCGATGTCAGTCATATCATTTTGGGAAGGTCGTGGCTCTACGACATGGACGTGACCCTTTATGGTCAATCAAACATATGCACATTCATGCATAAAGGCAAAAAGATTACTTTACGCCCTTTGCCACCCAAAACACCATCGACCAACAAAGTCGAAAAGAAGGGCGAGACATCTAGATCCATCAATATTGTGAGCCCTTCAAAATTCAAGAAAGCGTAGTTAGATGAGAGTGTGGTGTACGTAGTCGTCACCGTTGAGAGTGCTCCCGAGTCGATGAGCGCCTAAGGAGGTTGAGTTGATCTTGAAAGAGTTTACGGATTTCTTCCCTAAAGACTTACCAAACAAACTCCCTCCTCTGCGTGACATCCAACACGCAATCAACTTGGTTCCCAAATCCACTTTACCGAACCTACCCTACTACTCGTTGAATCCGGTTGAGCACGCCGAGTTGACTCGGCAAGTCAATGAGCTCATTCAAAAGGGATTCATCCAAGAGAGTCTGATCCCGTGTGTCGTACCTCCCCTACTCACTCCTAAGAAAGATGGTACTTGGAGCATGTGTGTAGATAGCTATGCAATCAATAAGATTACAGTTAAATATCGATTTCCCATACCGAGGCTCGATGACATGCTAGATATAATGGTTGATGCCATTATCTTTTCTAAGATAGACCTAAGAGTAGCTACCATCAAGTCCAAATTCGCCACGGTGATGAGTGGAAAATCGCCTTTAAGACCAAGGATGGTCTTTATAAGTACTTTTGGGCTTTCTAACGCCGCGAGTACTTTCATGAAACTCATGACCCAAGTGTTGAGGTCGTTTCTAGGCAAATTCCTAGTTGTATATTTCGATGACATTTTGATTTATAGTCATGACAAGGAACAACACTTGAACCACCTTAGGTTGGTTTGTGAAACCCCAAAGGGCGAGAAGTTGTTTGCAAATCTCAAGAAGTGCACCTTCATGCAACATTCTGTTGACTTCTTGGGATTCATTATCTCGGCTGATGGAATAGTCGCGGATCACGAAAAGGTTAAAGTCATTGTGGAGTGACCCGAGCCTCAGAACATACACGATGTCTGCACCTTCCATAGCTTGGCTACTTTCTATCGTCGCTTCATCAAAAGTTTTAGCACCACCATGGCCCCAATTACTGATTGCATGAAAAAGGGGGACTTTAAATAGGGCAAAGCGGCAACGAAAGCCTTTGTCGAGATCAAACAACGAATGAGTAGTGCACCCGTCATGCGCTTATCGGACTTTCCCAAAGTCTTCAAAGTCGCATGTGACGCATCGGGTGTGGGCATAGGAGGACTGAGGTCATCTGGTTCGAATGACTAAAGGATGAGTATCCCGAGTGCCCAGATTTTGGGGTTGAGTACACTGCTTTACTTAGTGACCCGACCGACACACACCCCGTGTACACCATCCACGAGGGATACTTGTATAAAGACAATCGCCTTTGCATCCCTTGCACTTCATTGCGTGACTTTCTCATTTGGGGGTTACATGTTGGAGGGATAGTCGGTCATTTCGGGCGTAATAAGACCATTGCGCTCGTCGAGGATAGGTTCTTTTGGCCTAGCCTAATGAGAGATGTCGCCCGAGTCGTTAAACATTGTCGTACTTGCCAAGTGTCTAAACAAAGCAAACAAAACACCGGCTTGTACACCCCGTTACCCGTGCCACACACACCGTGGCAAGACCTCTCAATAGACTTCGTGCTTAGACTTCTCAAAACTCCGAGGAAACACCCATCTTTGTTGTAGGGGATCGATTTTTCAAGATGGCCCACTTCACACCATGTTTTAAGACCTCCGATGTATCTCACATTGCTAAATTGTTCTTCGCGGAGGTAGTACGTCTTCATGGGTTGCCCAAAACCATTGTGTGTGATAGGGATGTCAAATTTACTAGCTATTTTCGGAAAACCCTTTGGCATATGATGGGCACAATGCTTCAATTTTCGACGGCTTATCACCCTCAAACAGATGGACAAACCAAGAGCAGATATAGGAGTTTAGAGAATCTCCTTCGTAGTCTAGTCGGTGATCATGTTAGGACATGAGATACCATTTTGCGCACTGCTGAGTTTGTCTATAATAATTATGTCAATAGGTCCATAGGCATGAGTCCTTTTGAGGTAGTACATGGTCATAGGCCTAGGACACCACTAGATTTGATCCCCATGCCCGCGTCCCATAGAGTGTCAGAGTCTATCGATGCATTTGCACAACACATTCATAGCTTACATGCCAAAATTAGACAAAAGATTAATTCAAACAACAATCAATATAAGTTATCTGCAGATGCTCACAGACGTTTTAAAGAATATCAAGTGGGTGATTATGTGATGGTCGGGGTTAGGCCTGAGCGGTTTCCATCGGGATCCGCAAAGAAGCTTCAATATCGAGGCACTGGACCTTTTAGAATTTTGGCTAAGAGTGGTCCTAATGCATACGTGTTTGAGCTTCCTCCAAGTACGAGGGTTAGTTCAATGTTCAATGTGGAGGACTTGGTTCCTTACATAGGTTTCACCCCACCTCCTGAAATCCCACTCCAGCCACCTCATAGCCCCAACCCAACCATGCAGCCTGTACCCTTCATTCCCCAAGCAGATAGAGAAAAGATGAGATAAAAGATATAATAAATGATCATGTCGTCTCCACACATGACGGAGGATTCTAGACGTTCTTGGTTAAATGGGTCGACAAACCGGAATCCGAAAACACTTAGATCCATGAGAATGAGGTTCGCCGATTGAACCCCGATCTAATTGACATCTACCACGAGCGTGTTTCATCGGTGATGAAACCTTTTTTGTTCAGGGGAATTAACGGGGACGCCGAGTACGTGGACATCAGTTTTGGACCACATCGCTTCTACCAACGTCGAAAGAAGCGAAGAGGGAGGTCGAGTAGCCCGAGTACAGTATCATCAAGAGGAAAAAGGAGGCAAAAAAGTCATCCAATGACGGACGTCCGTGAAATCATAGTCTCGTTGTTTTTGTGGGGCGGGCGTCCGTAGTGCCCCACGGACGTTCGTGACATTAAGGTATACATGTAAGTGGCCGGACGTCTGTGGTCCTATTTTTGCGAAAATTACCTTTTTTCAATCTTTTATTATTATTAGTTTTCTTTAATTTGAATTATTTTTTATTGCCTATATAAAGAGGCTTATAAGTACAATCTAATTAGTTATTGAATATTTTGAATGCTTTTATGCTTGAATATTCTTCTTCCCGAGATGGGTTTAGTGTGAGGCCAAGAGAGTGATTCCCAAAGTTATCTTCTTATCTTTTCTATTCCCTATTATCTTCATCTAATCCGTCCACCTTTTCTGAACCCAAATCTATTAGTTTCCTTATTATCCCAAAACCCTAAACCTCTTTTGAAACCCTACATCAATCAGAGCCATAAACCTAAACCAAACCATAAGCCTATTACAAAACCATAAACCTATTTCCACAGCCCTAGTTTGAACTCGTGAATCTATAACGAATCAACGACGAATGCCTAAGCCTGGAAAAGCTAGAGTTCTATCACTAGGCCCGATCCCGCCATAAATCTAACAGGACTTGCACATCGGACTGGACCTTAGTTGGATCTTGCATGATCAGTCTATTTGAATTCTCAGAACCCGAAGGTATCATGATAATTTTGCGATTAAACTTGAATTAATTTATTTAATTTCGGCAAAATTGCATTAAATCATTAATCACGCATTTTAGGGTTTCCGTCCCGCATCACATACTTAGGCACCTAGGTGCCTAGATAACATACTTAGGAACCTAGGTGCCTAGGTATCATACTTAGGCACTTAGGTGGCTAAATAACATACTTAGGCATGTATGTGCCTAGATATCATACTTAGGCATATATATGCCTAAATAACATACTTGGGCACCCACCTAGGTGCCTAGATAACATACTTAGGCACCTAAGTGCCTAGATATCATACTTAGGCACGTATGTGCCTAGACAACATACTTAGGTACCTAGGTGCCTAGGTAACACACTTAGGCACCTAGGTACCTAGGTGGTTATGAATAAAAGACTTGCGTATGCAACATACTTAGGTACCTAGGTGGTTATGAATAAAAGACTTGCGTATGCAACATACTTAGGTACCTAGGTGCCTAGATAACATACTTAGGCACCTATGTGCCTAGGTAACACACTTAGGCACCTAGGTACCTAGGTGGTTATGAATAAAAGACTTGCGTATGCGAGAATGATCTTTCCTCAATCCGTGTAAAAAATTAAGACCAACGCAACTCTCACAACCCTTGATTTTGTGAAACTCCTGCGGAAACCGTAGGATTATAACTTTCTATAACCACTACAGTAAATTTATAAATAGCAGATCCGTTCTCATTATCGGGATCTGAAAATTCTTATACGAGACCTCTGTCGAAAACATCTCCAACTTTGATTTTTCTTGCAAGAGACATTAGGGTATCCCGGATTCTTTCCATCTATTTATTATTATTTAAAGTTTACGGGAAGAATAAGTCTAGGTGGATATATTTAAGATAAATGTTACGGCTCTTACCTAAAGATAATACGCTTAGGATAAAAGCTACGGCTCTTACCTAAGTAGGATTTGTAGTTACAATTTGGGATTACACATTACGACTTGTACCCAATTTCCTAGGTACGACCCCTGGCATAACTCCTAATACACTCGGATTGCAACCACAAATTCGATATTCATACGGGTTGCAATCACGAATCTAAAGAATGATTCCGGACTATGACACACGAAATATTCATCTACGACGACTCATAACTATGAGATTTACTGGATCTGAATCGTGTCTCGAAATTAGAGTTTTCCTCACGGTTCAGATCATCACTCCCTCAAATGTAAGGTTTGGACCTCAACCTCGAGATCGGAAATTCTTTGACAGTGGATCGTTTGACTTTTGGTCAAACGATAACAATACGCGATAGTAACAAGATTCAACGGTAAATTTATTACATATGGACCAGATCTTGTGGTTTTGGTCAAATCCAACAGTGGATTCGTTAACTTTTGGTCAAACGGTCATAATATGAGCATGGGTTAAAATATCGGGTTACCGATACGTATCGTCCGAGATCCAAAACGATACGTATCGGACGATACGTATCGGTACCGGTCTGTATCGGACGATACATTGAATGTATCGTTCGATACATTCAATACATTTGAATGTATCGAACGATACATTCAATGTATCGTTCGAGTCCAATACCGATACGTATCGTCCGATACGTATCGGTATCGGACGATATTTTGATCCATGAATATGAGATCATAAAGGAATCCAACGGTGGATTTATTACATATTGACTAGATCTTGTGGTTTTTGTCAAATCCAACGGTGGATTTGTTGACTTTTCATCAAACGATCATAATATGAGATCATAACGGAATCCAACAATGGATTTATTACACATTGACCAGATCTTATGATTTTGGTCAAATCTAACAGTAGACTCGTTGACTTTTGGTCAAACGATCATAGTACGAGATCGTAATGAGATCCAACGGTAGATTTATTACATATTGACCAGATCTTGTAGTTTTGGTCAAATCTAACGATGGACTCGTTGACTTTGGTCAAATGATCATTTTACGAGGTCGTAATGAGATCTGACGGTAAATTTATCGTATATTGACTAAATCTCAAGACATTGGTCAAATCTAACGGTAAAATTATTACTAAGATATAATCTATGATCACCAAATTCTAAGGAATTTGGCGATATCTAACTAATTTGGCCATTACTAAGATACTTGAGCACATAGGTGCCTAGGTAGCATACTTAGGCACATAGGTACCTAGATAACATACTTAAGCACATAGGTGCCTAGATAATATACTTGGACACATAGGTGCCTAGGTAGCATACTTAGGTACATAGGTGCCTAAATAACATACTTAGGCACATACGTGCCTAGGTAGTTATGAATAAAGACTTGCGTACGCGAGAATGATCTTTTCTCAATCCGCGTGAAAGCTAAAACCTACGCAGCTCTCACAACCCTTGATTTCATGAAACTCTGACGGGAACTGTAAGATTATAACTTCATGTAACCCGTTATCATAAATCTATAAATAGCAGATCCGTTCTCATTGCCATATGGGAAAAAATTCTTACACGAGACCTCTACCGAAAACGTCTCCGACTTTGATTTTCTTGCCAGAGACCTTAAGGTATCTCTGAGATTCTTTCTGTTCTTTTTTTTTTTATTTAAAGTTCACGGGAGGAACAAGTCTAGGTGGATATATTTAGGATAAGAGCTACGGCTCTTACCTAAAGGTAATACGCTTAGGATAAGAGCTATGACTCTTACCTAAGTAGAATTTATGGTTATAATTTGGGATTACGCGTTACGACTCGTACCCAATTTCATGTGTGCTTAAAAATAGTTAAGTCATGTAGGTACGACCCCTGGCATAAGTCCTAGTCTAGGAAGCACTGGTGCGAGTACGACATACGAGTACGATACAATACGGGTACGGCAATACGACAATTTTTTAAAAATCAGGATACGGGTACGGCAGGGGGTACTTACATTAAAAAATTAATTTATATATTTTTTAGGTTATTTTTAAATATAAAAAATAGTTAATAAACAATTAAACTATTGATGGTTTAAAATCATTTAAATTTTTAACACATTTTTTGGGTATACATGATGGTCGCGTGAATCGGGCCCTTCAAAAATCTGGTCACGTGAGTCGGGCCAATCACACGTGAGTTGGGCCATTCAAAAATCTGGCCACGTGAGTCAGACCCTTCAAATGTCACTTTTAATCTCACCTACAGTACCAAAGTTTTATGGGACTAACTATTGTGACCGTCATTTAAGCACTAAATGATGTTTAAATGATCTTACACCATTTATTGGCTTATGATCTTGGAAATCCACACCGTCAAAGTGATATATCATCAATTGAAGGCCTATGAGTAAAAAAATCACGCTTTTTGGGGAGATTTGAACCATCCGATCCGTGCACTTAATGTCAATGGTTGTTCTTAATTTTGATGACTGATATTGAAGTTCACTGATCGGATGGTTTACATCCACTTATAAACATGATCCTTTGGCTGTGACATGTTCCAACGAGGGCTTGCCACTTGGGCGACTTAGATTAATCATAGATGTATGCCACATGGCACAATGATAAAATTATACTTCAATGGTGTGAGATAAAAATTAAAAAGTGACATTTCAATGATGGGAGATCATCTAAACACTGTTTTAGGTGTATATGATGGTCACATGAGTCGGGTCCTTTACATTTCTAAGAGCTACAGCTGCAAAACAAAGAAAAACCCTTCGGCGAAGGGCCTTCACCGAGTCGCAGCTGAAAAAAAAAATCGGAGGGAGGGAAGAAGAAGAAAGAAAGGGAAAAAAAATGAAAAAAAAATTACCTGATTTGGGAAGAAGCCCCACCGCGTGCAGCAGGTACGCCCTCGGTACTCCACTCTCTTCTTCTTCTTCTAATCTTCTTCTATGTTTTTCTCTCCCCTTTTGCAACCGTAAAAAAGAGTCGACCTGCCAGACCAAAAGCCTTTTTCATCTAATCTTCTTCTTGTATTTTTTTCCCTCCCTTTTGCAACCCTAAAACAAAGCCAGAGCAAAGCAGCCCACAGCCCACCGTATAAAAAGGCAACCCTAAAAAAATTAGGGATTAAAAATAATGTTATAAAGAAAAATTAGTAAAATAGCATAGCCCCTATCCCGACCGATCCCAGCCGTACCCGATTTTTTTTTTTTGTTTTTCAGTAAACTCGTGGGATACGCATGCACATGTATTCCACCTGTATCCGTATCTGATACGTATCGGATACGAGTACGCCGCTCTTTTGGGTGTATACATGCTTCCTAGCTCCTAGTACACTCGGATTACAACTACAAATTTGATACTCATACAGTTGAAATCACGAACCCAAAGAATGATTTCGGATTATAACACCCGAAATATTCATTTACGATGACTCATAACCATGAGATTTACTGGATCTGAATTGTGTTCCGAAATTAGAGTTTCCCTTGAGGTTCGGATCATCACTCCCTCAAATGTAGGGTTTGGACCTCAACCTTGAGATCGAAAATTCTTTTACGGTGGATCGTTTGACTAAAGGTCAAGCGATCACAATACGTGCAAGTAAGAAGATCCAATAGTGGATTTATTACATATTGACCAAATCTTGTAGTTTTATTCAAATCCAACGGTGGACTCGTTGACTTTTGGTCAAACGATCATAATACGAGATCATAATGAGATCCAACGGTGGATTTATTACATATTTACCAGATCTTATAGTTTTTGTCAAATTCAACAATGGACTCGTGGACTTTTGGTCAAACAATCATAATACGAGATCGTAACGAGATCCAACGGTGGATTTATTATATATTGACTAGATCTTGTGGTTTTGGTCAAATCTAACGGTGGACTCGTTGACTTTTGATCAAACAACCATAATATGCGATTGTAACGAGATCCAATGATGGATTTATTATATATTGACCAGATCTTATAGTTTTGGTCAAATCCAACGGTGAACTCGTTAACTTTTGATCAAATGATCATAATACGAGATCGTAACGAGTTCCAACAGTGAATTTATTACATATTGACCATATCTTATAGTTTTGGTCAAATCCAACGGTGGAATGATTGAATTTTGATCAAACGATCATAATACGAGATCGTAACAAGATCCAACGGTAGATTTATTACACATTGACCAGATCTTATAGTTTTGGTCAAATATAACGGTGGACTCGTTGACTTTTGGTCAAACGATCATGTTACGGATCGTAACGAGATCTGACGATAAATTTACCATATATTGACTAAATTTTAGGACATTGGTTAAAATCTAACGGTAAAATCATTATAAAAATACGATCTATGATCACCAAATTCTAAGAAATTTGGCGATATCTAATTCATGATTAGATACTCTATCACTGAAAGTGATAACTCCTCTGATAACCAGAGAACAAGAATTCGTTTAAGGTTCATCCACGAGGTTCTTACCCCAGTAATGACTTGTGCTTGTCGATCAGATGGAACCGGCTTTTGGAGGAGGGGTTCTCCCATCTGTCGTCCCCTATTTCATATTTCTCAAATCTCCAATGAAGACAACATGTTATGCATCTATCTCGTGACAGATTGAAAATGTCCATGAAGGCCTAGATTTAGAATTTTAGTTTGTTTATTTCATAGATGTAATTACTATATTTTTCTTTAGTAGCTTTTAATCAAAGGTATTCAATTTTGATGTAATTAACGGGCAATCGATTGCGATACCCGAAAGTGTAAAGTCTGTCATTTTCAATAAAACCCTCTCCTAGCAAGGGGAAAATTGTTATGATTAATTTATGTTAGATTTATATCCTACGCAAATTTATAGTTTACAGACACTACGAATTTCCAAGACCACCACCCAATAAATGGTGTAAGACACCATTTGGTGTTTAAATGACGGTCAAGAGAGTCGATCCCTTATAAAATATAGCCCAGTCATGCAAGAGAGATCATCCACAAAAGTAACAAAGTAATAATAACCAAATAAACAAAGTACCCTAGAAGGGCTCCCAGCATCAGAATGTATCAACTTGAAAGGACTTGATCACTTTCACCACGGGGCTTAAAAGTAATACAATGGTGTTTACTTACATCACAACGACAACTCCTTTCACGGACTATCCCATGGTTTTCAACCAAATCCAGGAATTGCTCCATTCTATTAGATAAGCCCATATATATGTGTTGGCACATACATGCTATGACAAAGAAAATGGATGGTCATTCTATTTCCATCATGCACATTCCTTTTCTCGTTCATGTCATAATCAAATGAAAACTTATCGAGTTAAAAGAGTAGGAAAAGTGTCTTGATTCTTCACTTAAATAAAATAGTCAAAGTCTTGTTCATTGGTATGCTACTAAATCCAATCGAATTGGATTGAATCAACAGGGAATTATTTCGATACTATCTATCTCTATCAAAAAGGACCCGGTCCACATCTAAACACGAAACTGGTAACAATGGAGGAACTAAATTATGTAAACTACTTAAGGATGACCCAAACAACAATGCCACTGGCAAAGAGAAACAACAACACTCAATGCAGATCCACTTGGCTCAAATCCAGATAGTCGAGACCTCCTCGGCCCTCACTCATGTTCTCCACAATCTTCCTCTAAAGATTTACTAAGTTTACTCGTAGACATAAGATGTAAAGGAAAGTTAGGAACATAAAGAATGAAGGATGATGACGAGGAACAAGGATCAACAGTTCCATTGCCTTTGACTTCAGATGGGGTACCGTTAGCAAGAGTAACATAAGAACTCCATGAAGAGCTATAAAGAGTAGGAAAGAAAAAAAAAAAAAAAAAACCAATCTCATGAGGCTCAAGTCAATGGCCAATGGAGTGGAACATAGACAAGTTCGGCAAGTACTGCCTGAATTGGCAAGAGTAGCAGTGGAAGAAGATGGAAGATTCACGGATTGTAGATTCCTCAGAAGCTTAGACCATTCAACTTGTAATCACGCCACCTACTCACTAGAAGTCTACTGATGAGGTGTCACAGAACTACCTAATCCACTATCATTGTTGTTGTCATAAATTAAAGCTCAGTTAGCCTAGGTAGACTCCCAATGAATATTCCAACAATAATCAGTTATGTGGCTTGTCAAACCGCAATATGTACACTTTCTAGTTCCACGATCTCCCCCTAAATAATGACAACCATGTAGTGATCAACCGCCTCTACCAGTCCTACCATGATCACCCTCGTCAAAACTAGGTGCAGGGCCACCAACGAAAACAAGATGTAAGGTGTCTAAGGTTAGGATTAGTTAGGAGAAGAGAGAGAGAGAGAGAGAGAAACATACGAAGAGAAAATAAGGTTATGAGTTGTGTGCCCACGCTCTCTATCAATATATATATATATATATATATATATATATATATATATATATATATATATATATATATATATATATATCATGTGTACTTCCCAAACACCAATATAGGTTACTTACTAGGGACACATCAACTAATACAAATGACACACACACAAGTACAACTGTCACACCAACACTCCGCCTCAAGTTGAAGCATAGATGTCAATCAAGCCCAACTTGGAGGTGATGTTAGGAAACCTAGTCCTTCCAACACTTTGGTGAGAACATATGCAAGTTGATTGTCATTTTCACTTGGGGAATGCAGAACTTATTAGATTCTACTTTCTCATAGATAAAGTGACAATCAACTACAATGCATTTTATTCTCTCATGATAGACTAAGATTCTCGGCAATGTGAGGAGCAGCTTCATTGTCACCATAGAGATTCATAGGGAACCTTACATGAATCCCAAGTTCGGCAAAGGATAAATCGAATCAATATCCCTTCAGTATTCCTTGTGACATAGTTGTATACTCTGCTTCAACCCTAGAGTTACAGACTAAATCTTGTATTTTACGTTTCCAATTGACAAGATTACCACCAAGAAAGGTGCAGTGGTGGACCTCCTATCATAGAGGTTTCCAGCCCAATCGACATCAATAAAAACCTCAACATTGAAATGACCATGATCATTGTGCAATAGGCCTTTGCCTAGACTGCCCTTCAAATATCTCAGAATCTTATACACAACATCCAAATGAACCGTCATAGTGAATGCATGTGTTGCCTCACTACACTCACAGCATAAGCAATGTCGGGTCATGTCATGGTGAGATAAATGAGTTCCTGTAAGCCTTTGATACATCCCAACATCTTTGAGAAGTTCACCATCCTCTGTGTTAATTTTATGATTTTATTCCATAGGAGAGTCAATCGGTTTGCACCCGAACATACTCGTCTGCTTCAACACATTAAGACTGTATTTCCTTTAAGAAAAAATAATTCCTCTTTGTGATCTAGCATCTTCCATACCAAGGAAGTATTGAAGGGGAGTGAAATCCTTGATATCAAATAATTGACTAAGATGAAACATCAATCTCACAACTTCTTCTCCTCTTTTAACAAACAATGTATGGTCATAGTAACTTCTTTGGCATCCACATTGCATAATTGCATCACTAAATCTTTCGAACCAAACCCGAGGAGACTGCTTAAGGCCACATATTTACCTTTTTAACTTGCAAGTTGTAAAATTGACAACTCTCCCATAGGGCACAAAAGAAGTTGCAGGAACCATATACACCTCTTCTTCTAATTCTCCATAAAGAAAAGCATTCTTAACATCAAGCTGATACAACAGCTACTTTGGTGAGCAGCAAGAGAGAGGAGCACGGGGATGGTATTCAACTTGGCAACAAGAGCAAATGTATAATGATAGTAAACGTCATAGGTTTAGGTGAACCCCTTTGCAACCAATCTAGCTTTGTATCTTTCAACTGAAGAATCCGGGTTATCATTCACAGGTTGGACCAACTTACATCTCACCACCCTTTTGGCTTCAGAAAGTATAGTGATCTCCAAAGTAGTATTCTATTCTGAAGCCTTCATTCCTTGCATCATAACTTCTTTCCATTTTACTTGAGAAAAGGATTTAGATAAGCTAGAAGAAATAGACATGGATTTCCAAAGAGGATAAAAAAGAAGAATGTGAGGCCGAAAGAGCATGATATGTGACAAACTTACTGATGGGATTGATATATAAAAGCAAGAAGCCTTGCGTAAGGTAATGGGAAGATTCAAATCTATAGATGACGGGGACGCCGCGTACGTGGACATCGGTTTTGGACCACATCGCTTTTACCGGCGTCGGAAGAAACAAAGAGGAAGCTCAAGTGCTACAAGTTCGGGGGAAAAGGGAGGCAAAAGACGTCAACAGGCGACAAACGTCTGTAGGATCAGAACGGGCGTCCGGAAATACAAGTGCTCACTGTTTTTGGGAGCACAAACGTTCGTAGTGCCCCACGGACGTCCGTGGGCATCGTGAAGGAAACTCCTAATTTTTGCGAAAATTGTCTTTTAGATTTTTATTTCATTTAGGACTTTCTTTTATTTCGAATTATTAATAGTTGCCTATATAAGGAGGCTTGTAAATACTTTTAATTAGTTTTTGATTATTATTGAATGAGCTTTTCCTTTGTGGAGAGAGATTCTTCTTCCCCGTGATGGGTTTGGTGTGAGGTCAAGGGAGTGATTCTCATCCATTTTCTTTTGATCTATTATTATCTTTGTTATCTATCAATATCTGTTTGCTCTAAACCTTGATCAACTTGTTTCGAATTCTAAACTTTACTCTATTAGTTTCTTGATCTCAAAACCTTAAGCCTCTTCTAAAACCCTAAATCAATCAAAAACCATAAGCCTATTACAAAACCATACATCCCTTCCAAACCCTAAACCTATCTCCACATCCCTAGTTCGAACCTGTGAATCTACATCGGATCGAAGACAAACACCCAAGCCTGGAAAAGCTAGAGTTCTATCTCTAGGCCCGATCTCGCCTCAAATCTAACGGGACTTGCGCATCGGACTGGACCCTAACCGGATCTCGCGTGATTTGTCTGTTTGAATTCTCAGAACTCGAAGGTATCGTGATAATTTTGAGATTAAGATTGAATTTCTTTATTTAATTTCGGCAAATCTTCATAAAATCATGATTCGCGCATTTTAGGGTACCGTCAACCATCTATGTGGGAGAGGTGTTGGATGAGATGCCTCCCACCCACACGGGGCCTTGTGTCGCCCGAGGGTGTGCAAGTGTCCTAGGCCTGAAAGAGTGGGCCTAGGACGTTGCTTCAGCAATGTCGTGTGGCACCTAAGGTGAGGTTGTCATGTGGACCTGGACTACGCGTCGCGGTGCACTTGGATGGGCAGCGAGGGAGGCACTCGAGGGCTACGTGGGACACGGTAGTGCACGATAGCTAAGGGTCAGATGCATACGTGTGTTAAGAACGGGGAACGCACACGATGGTGGGCTTGGTTGGGTATGTTGGCGAGTTATATTGGAATGGGACGGCATGAGGAGTTGCATGCCACTATTGCGAAGCGAGGTACTAGTGCAGGGCACGCAAGAGTGAAGCTTGAGCAGGCCAAGCGAGGCACAGAGGTGAGAGCATGGGTGTCGTAAGGGGCATAATGCGATGAATGGTTGGCCTCGAGAGAAGGCGTGAACAGAAGTTCTAGTCCTCTAGGCGAGTGGTATCAGAGTCTGATGGTTGGGTAGGTTGGCCTCGTTGCAAGCGGAATCGAGGCGCCGCACGGGTGTGATAGCCGTTGTCAGGCTGCGCCCCGTCACGGTACCATAAAATGCGTGAATCATGATTTTATGAAGACTTGCCGAAATTAAATAAAGAAATTCAATTTTAATCTCAAAATTATCACGATACCTTCGAGTTCTAAGAATTCAAATAGACAAATCACGCGAGATCCGGCTAGGGTCCAATTCGATGCGCAAGTCCCGTTAGATTTGAAGCGAGATCGGGCCTAAAGATAGAACTCTAGCTTTTTCAGGCTTGGGCGTTTGTCTTCGATCCGATGTAGATTCACAGGTTCGAACTAGGGATGTGGAAATAGGTTTAGGATTTGGAAAGGATTTATGGTTTTGTAATAGGTTTATGGTTTTTGATTGATTTAGGGTTTTAGAAGAGGCTTAAGGTTTTGGGATCAAGAAACTAATAGACTAAAGTTTAGAATTTGAAACAAGTTGATCAAGGTTTAGAGCAAACAGAGATTGACAGATAACAAAGATAATAATAGATCAAAAGAAAATGGATGGGAATCACTCCCTTGGCCTCACACCAAACCCATCACGGGGAAGAAGAATTTCTCCCCACAAAGCAAAAGCTCATTCAATAATAATCAAAAACTAATTAAAAATGTTTACAAGCCTTCTTATATAGGCAACCATTAATAATTCAAAATAAAAGTCTAAAAGGGAATTTCCGCAAAAATTAGGAGTTCCCGTCACGACGCCCACGGACGTCCGTCCTAGGGTCACGGACGCCCATGCCTACGGACACAGAACCACGGACGTCTGTGGGGCACTAAGGATGTCTATGCTCCCAAAAACAATGAGCACTTGTATTTCCGAATGTCCGTTCTGATCCTACGAATGTCCGTAGCCTGTTAACGTCTTTTGCCTCCCTTTTCCCCTTGAACCTATAGCACTCAGGCTTCCTCTTCGTTTCTTCCGACTCTGGTAAAAGCCATGTGGTCCAAAACCGATGTCCACATACTCGGCGTCCCCATCAGAAGAGGATTCATTTATTTCCGCTCTTGCAACGGAAGGAGTTTGGTCGATAGTCTGAGGTAGACGAACCTTCACTTTATTATTGTAAACTTGTCGTCTACAAATTTATCAAAAGTTTGCTATGTTAAGAACCCCCTCTTCATGTTGCACTTTTAGAGGTTCTCGGTCTTCAACTTCATCTTCCATTTCAAAATTGGAAAAGATTGAAATAGTGCTCTCTTCCTTAAAACTCACCCACGAAGGGGGCACTGAGACGAAGGATAAAACTGAATCAAAGAAAGTAACATCCATGGTAACAAAAGTTCTGTTGGAGATAGAGGCATAGCATTTATATCCTTTTTATGAAGATTAACTATCAAAGATACACTGTAACAATCCGAATTTTTAGATTTTATTTTTAACGGCGTTAGATGATGCACCACACTATGTACTGTGCTAACGCTCCACATCGGAATCGAAACCCACCCTTTAAAATAGATAATTTTTAATTTTTCTCATATCAAAATTAGACTCATTGTGAAGTGCTCATCGATACGATTCCAACGATATATAATTTGACGACTTTTGACAAGAATATAAAAAGTTATGCCCATTTTAAGTGATCAAGCAAGTCAAAGGGTATAACTGTAATTTCGGGAGAGAAACACCAATTGCTTTGGTGCTTATGCAAAGCACTAGAACGAAACCTTTTCTCAAGCTATCCAAGTTACGTATGAATTCTTATTCCGTGTAAAAATCTCTTATTCTATTAAATCTCCTACGAAAAGTGTTAATTAGAGTTGACCTAAAATTTTATACCATTATAAATAAAACTTTAAAAGTTCTCTCCTCTCTATAATAAGAAATTATTCTCTCTCAAGACTTAGACGAGCCGATGCCTTGGGAATCGACCTTTTCAACCCGAATCGCCGTTGATCTTCCGTTCACGCTTCAAGAGGTGGGTACCCATCAATCCATCTTGTTCTTCTCAGATCCCGTCGCGTAGGATGCGTTCGATCACGCATCGACGGGTTTAAAAATCTTATTTAAACCCAAATATCTCATAAATTAATAGATCTATGTGTTTAATATATGCTTTCCCTTGAAAGTTGTATATTTTGTAAATTGGGTTTATATATTATTTCTCTTTTCCTTTCAAGAACCCTTTTGTTTTGGCCATTAATATTTTACCCTCTATTTGGTCTGTATATTTAATAGGTCTACTTCCTTTTAAATCTACATATTAATTAAACATGAATATTTTTAAGTATGATAAATCTGCATGTTTAGTATTTTATTTTTCTATTAAAATTGCATGAACTGTAAATTGGGTTTATATGTTATTTCTCTTTTCTTTTCAAGAATCCCTTTTGTTTGAGCCATTAATATTTTACCTCATATTAGGTTTGCATATTTAATATGTTTACTTCCTCTTTTATGTCTGTAAAATTAATTAAATTATAATATTTATAAATTTGATAGATTGACTTAATCGGCATAATATCATATTGATATTATTTATTTTCAAATCAATATAATTAGAAATCTATCATTCTATTAAGACTATAATAATATATATTATTGTTGCAAGTTATATTATTATTTATTTAAAATTAATTAAGCCCAAAAATTAAACTATATTTTTATTTTAATTAAAAGAATAATAAATTGTACCATCTTGAAGTTTCGGGTCCGAACTCATGACTGCGAACTCAAATTCGCGTCCACGAACCCGACCTCGCGACCATTGATGCACCTGTCTCGGTATTTTGGCCATATCTTTTTACTCTGACCTCGGATTAATGTGATTCTTGTGGCATTGGAAAGAAGACAGCGAGCTTTACAACTTTGTGTGAAATAGCCATTTCACGAATCTGACGTTCTAGAGGTCAAAATAGAGTAACAAGCTGGGTTTAATTTTAAATGACTTAAGGCTATTCGAATTTAATATTATTTTCCAATTCTCATGACCAAAGTTCCTGTGTATATTATATTGTAAAGTCTTTCGATCGATGGTCATGATAAATCATAACTTAATAATTATAAATACCATTTAATTTAATTATCTAATTATTATTTTATATATATATCTCAATTTTATCGCTTCAACGCGACCTCTTCGATAATACAAAGTGTTAAAACTTCGATGCCTTTATGAAACCGAACTCTGACCTTTACGATTATCGAAATTACACTTATAACCCTATTCTATAATTATATTTGTGTGGTATGTAAATAAATATAAATATAAGCATAATCAAAATCTAAGTATAAACCGTTCTGTATGTGTGATACTTTTGTATTTGCAACTTAATCAATTTATACGAGTTAAGGATATGTTAGATCATGGGTACGAGAGTGTATGAGATCATGTCTATGCTTGGGCGTAGTGATTCGCTGAGATGGTATCGAAGCGAGAAATACACCGTATTCACATGCCTTACAACTCATGGTGGAATGGGACCCATGACGAGTCGGGTGAGTGTGAATTTAGTGTAATCTCGTATACGATGGCATATCACTGACCCGATCATATGATAGTATGAGTTATGAGTTAAGTTATGAGGTTCGACCATAGGCATTAGCTGTGGTGAGGTTTCTTTTACGGTTACGTGAAACTCGGTATATTAGCGTCCATGTACGGATGCAACACCTCTATGGTAGTATAAACTATCACACGAAGTACATCTAGGTTACTACGGAACCTTTTTTGGGGAAGCGTGAATTAGGAAGGTTGCCTCACTATAGTTGTCATAGGATTAAGTATAAGAGTATGATAAGATATGAGTATTAGATAAGATAAGTTATGATACGAGTACGATAATAAAACATTGCTGTGTAGGCCAGCAAAAGATAAAGAACTTAAGTTTCAGACGTGCGTGCTCCTTGCGTATCGTAAGGGCAACAACGTCTTTCAGCCAAGACGGATCTCTAGGAGAGATTATGAGTATGAGTGTGTTATAAGTGAGTTTGGCCATTATGTCTCCCCATTGGCTGGGTGGTGGAGTATGAGTATGACACGAGGGCGTTATAATATGGTGGTATGATACTATGTTGACCCTCCCATAGTAGCTCGAGCAGTGACTCTGGCACAGGTCGTTTAGGATTTCACTAGTATGTTAGTTACGCTCATGCGATGTACAGACGTATGTGCGAGAATGATAATAATACATGGTATGATATGTTATGAGATATGGTAAGGCACGTTAGGATATGAGTGTCTAGAGCATGGTCTTGCATTTATGATATGATATGAGTTTTACATATGCATGTGATTTTGCCTTTCTTTTGCTATCTACTTTGAGATACCATATTTATCACTCACAAGATACACCCACAATGCACCTGAGTAGTATGGGGTGGATTGGTGGTGTATCCACTGAGTTTACGTGACTGAGTAAACTCATCCCACGTTAATCTAACAGCTGTAGGTGACTATAGCGACGGTGTGGACGTGGGTTTCTCTGATCTAATTAGTACTGAGAACGTTGACCCAGTGGACGTTGATTACCAAGTGCCTTTGGAGGGTGACGTTACCGATTATCAGGACTACAGTGTTGATTTTGATCCGAGCGCCGGATATTGATTTAGTAGACTCGGTATTGAATTTTGCCTTATATCATTATCATTGACTCTATGCTTTCATTTTTATCAGATTTGTCTCCGATTTGACTTACCTGTTAGTTGTGGATTGATAGCATTCTATCACATTTTATTAAATTTATTCTGTATTTATGATTGCATTAACATTCCACCCTATTTGTTGGATTTCACGGATTTCATGGAACCATTATTGCGCGAGAACTCTGATTAGGTGTATGTCCGCTTAGCATATCCGGGATATGTGCGGGTCATAACTCGGAATTCTAAGCCCTTGGGATAGGGTAGAATTTCGGGTCGTGACATACACCTCATTGCTTTGGGAGACAACTTGACGCGAGACAAAATCGAGTGCAAACCCTAAAATAGCAAAATCCCGCGTGGAAGGGTTTTATTAAAATAAAAATAAAAGAAGAATAAGATAGTAAATCTTCGGATTCGCTCCAAAGAGGTTTGTCGGCTTCACACCAACGGGTTTTCCGAAGCTTCACACCACGGCTGTACGTCGGCTTCACACCAAGTCGCACGAAAAACGATTGCTCACTCAAGGTTTTGAAGGATTCACTCCCTCGGTTGAAAACTCTTCACAAGCTCTCTAGGGTTTGCACAAAAGCAACTCTCTTTCATTCAATAATCAAAAACTAACTAAAAGTCTTTACAAGCCTCTATACATAGGCAACCAAAAATAAAATTCACAATAAAAGAGTTCTGATACTAATAAAACACAAAAAAAAAGTTTCCATAAAATCCTGTCGTTGAAGCTCGCTCGAGCGAGGATTATAACCGCTCGCGCAAGGGCCCGCTCGAGCGAGTTTAAGTGATCGCTCGAGCGAGGGCTCGCTACGGACTGTTCTCCTTTATGTCCGGTTCTGATTTCTTCACGGGCCGTTTGAAAGCCCATTTATTGGTCCATTTCTTCCTTGCTAATTTTCTTCGATTGGCTCAATCATGGTCCAAACATGCGAATCTGAATTCCCCGTCAATCTCCTCGACTTTGAAAAAGTTCGACCTCGAACTTTTGGTCTACATCGATAAGCGTTATCAAGTATGTTTGTTCCCCATGGATCTCAAACTTTTGAATGGTCTCGGACTCGGTAGGGACGATCACAGATGTCGGTGCTTCGATGATTGCGGGTTCGATAGGGCCTATCATGGATGCTTGGACTTCAACGATCTTGGGCTCTTCAACGGTTTCGAGATCTGCCACGGTCTCAGCAACTGGTATGAACTCTTCAATCGGACGTTGTTCCGACACAAGATCAAGGCGGATAACTGGATCTGCATGAACAATGAGCGCCATCGGTTCTTCCATAGGCATGGGAGTACTTTGATTTGCGATGGGTTCAGTATCTTCCACCGATACAGGTACAACCACGGGTTCCGGCTTTGGGTTAACAAACACGGGTTTTGAAAGCTTAAATCTCAAAGCTTCATGTCTTACCGATATGATTTCCTCTTGTAGTTTGAGGAGAAAATCTTCAAGGAATTCTTGAACGAGACTCTTGTTTAATGCCTCCGCTATCTCACGCGTATTCGTTAACTCACGTCTAATCTCAAGAGTAAACGCTCGATAATATAAAGTTGGCCAATGTTGAGGTGTTGAATCCAAATACCTCAGACTCTGCGACCTAGTTTTTACTGCCTCCCAGGCTTGTCTAATCTTACCAATCGACTGGTACAAATCAAAGAGCCTTCGCCGATCCACGAACGATCCCATTCTAGCCATCATGAATCCATTTAACTCGTGCAAGGCTTCGATAAATTGTTCATTACTCATGATGGACAACTTGCTCTAATACCAAAACTAACGTGGGACAAAACGCTAAAACCTGACAATAAATAAAGAAAAGAGAAAATAAAAAGATAGATTCCAAGGCTTCACACCAAAGGTTTCCCGAAGCTTCACACCACTACGGTACAGTACATAAACGCTTGCACCAACAAGGTTTTGAAGGATTCACTCCCTCAGTTGAAAACTCTTCGCAAGCTCTCTAGGGTTTGCACAAAAGCAACTCTCTTTCATTCAATAACCAAAAACTAACTAAAAGTCTTTACAAGCCTCTATATATAGGCCACTAAAAATAAAATTCGCAATAAAAGAGTTCTAATACTAATAAAACACAAAAAAAGAAAGTTTTCATAAAATCCCGTCACTGAAGCTCGCTCGAGCGAGGATTATTACTGCTCGCGCGAGGGCCCACTCGAGCGAGTTTAAGTGATCGCTCGAGCGAGGGCTCGCTGCGGCACTGTTCTCCTTTATGTCCGGTTCTGATTTCTTCACGGGCCATTTGAAAGCCCATTTATGGGCCCATTTCTTCCTTGCTGATTTTCTTTGATTGGCTCGGTCACGGTCCAAACATGCGGATCTGAATTCCCCGTCACAACTCCTCTCGATGAGTAGCAGGAACATGCACAAAACAAAGACAATCAAAAACTCGATAAGGGATGAAGAAAAGATGATTTTGAGGACACAATGATTGATAAGGTGAACGGCCATTAAGGACGAGTGTAGGCATCCTATTGATTAGGAAGTTTGTCGTACCAACCACATCCCCTCATAGATGTTTGGAACTATTCACAAAAAGTAAGAGTGCACATCCCACTCAATGTCATGCATGTGAAGATAACAGTGAAGATGATATGGAGTTTATTTATCTTCACCATAGTTTGGTATTGAGTTTGGACCAACTTCTGAAAAAGATAAAAAACTTGTAGCAATTTCGTCTTTAGATTTCCTATAAAACAACGAAGTCAACTGAGTACAGTCATCGATAAAAGATAAAAAATAAGGAATTCGTATAAAGCAACCACAAGGATGGCCACATCTGAATGAATTATCTAAAAAGTGGTGGTACACTTATTACCACTAAGGGGATATGAAGCCCCATAACTTTTTGAAAGTTGACAAGAATCACATTCAAAAAGAAAGCTATCAAAAGGGCTAAATTTGTTTTGAAAAAAAATGCTTGAACTCTGAAAATGTTGGCCCTCGAACAAATACAGTCCTCGCTCCTCGCGACCATGACCTAAAAATTTCCCGTTGTCGGGTCCTAAAAACACAAAATGAGTAGGAAAGAAGGTTATACTGCAATTCACGGACTTGGCTAGTTCACTCACAAAAATAAGACTTGAGGCCTTTTGGGGAGACGAAGGGTAGACTCTAAAGATAATGCACCAGCAAAAATATTTCATTTCCCAACAACATCACTAAGGATCCATCAGCAATACGAATATGACAAGGATTTAGAACGGATGAGATGAAGTGAAATAAAAAGGACATACCAGATGTGATCAATGGCTCCTGAATCAAGATCCAAGGAGAGTGAGAAAATGAGGAGGTATATGCAGATCCAATGGTGCCTGAATCAACTACATGAGATCTGGAAGATGTGGAGGAGGCGGGACACAACTGAAGCAACTCATTATAGCTATTCTTACTAACGGTAACAGCAACAACAGGAGCAAACACAACTATGATGGGAGCAGGTGGTGGTGGTTGTGTAGGTGCTGAAGATCCACCATCAACAAAGTAGAGTAAGCACGATTGCCTTAAAACTTTGGTCCCTCAACTAGATTCCAGCAAGATTCTTTCAAACGTCCCATTCTCCCACAGAAAGTGTTTCAATTGCTCCTTTTCTTCATGGCTCAGGTTGCTACAACCACGCTTGCGTCCCTCTGATCTACCACCACCAACGCGGAACTCAGAAAAATGTGGGGAGAGTTGAACGCTTAGGAGACTGGAGAGACAAATCCATTAGTTTCATCTTGGCCTCTTCACAGGGTGAATACAACAGTCCACAAGGCGGTAGCTCCTCTCTACCACGGATGCTAGCCCTAACATGTTCATACTCGAGGTTCATACCTCTCAAAACACCATATATCTTCTTTTTCCAGCTCACCTCTTTGCATATCCATGCAATCAACACACTGATTTTCTCATACAGGCAGGACACAAACTTTTAGCTTGGTAGTGCTTAATGCATCTTACATACACCTTAACTGAGTATAATGATCACCCCGTGACTTGTCTCCTTGGAGAGTACTACTGATTTTACCAACACAAAAATCTTTGCATAATTATGTTTATGAAAATGGCTCCATATTGCAATATCACAGAAAAACTCACAAAATCCCTGACTGAAGTTGCATACATGAAGGAGCTACTATTCGAGGGGTGCATCGAGTATTGTAATTAGGTCACCACAGTCATATTGTCACACCTCCAATCCACATACTTCTCATCAATAAAAGGAGGTTCAGGGATGGTACCATCCATATATTAAAGCTTACACAGACAAACTTAAAATCCAACAGTACTAACAGTCATCCATATTGAAATGGCTCAATATTGCAATATCACAGAAACACTCAAAATATAACCTCAACAGCTGTACAAGCATAGATAAATCACTCCAGTACTGTAGACAGCACCCCACAGGTAACACTACCTTCCACCTATTACTTTCTTAGATATTCAACTTTATAGAAACCACCAACTCTAAAGTCCATATCAAAGTTCTTTTTTCCCATGGACTACAGGCATCAGAATAACAATAAAGCCACAGATCAAAGCATGTACATGTAGTATATAGAAGAAAAGATCTCAGCTCACCATTAGCAGATGTAGAGCCATAGAATTCAAGAAAATCCATCAACTTTGATTGATTCTATCATAACATGGCTCGGCTCTTGTTTTCTGATTGATGTCACTTGGACAACCGGCTACCGAAAATCCAAAAAGCTAAATTTGTAAATATTATAGCTTCACCAGGTAGCACAGATCACAACCTCCTCGAAATCATTCGGAGAAAGAAAATTTTATGAATGTTCTTCGCTGGAATCATATACTTGCCAAAGACAATCTCTTCTCTTGCAAATTAATTAGTAACTAGAATGAGGAGAGGTTGAAGAAAACCATGCAAATGCAGAATAACAACTATGCCGTGAGAAGAGTAACACATAGTTGGTTTAACTTATATTGCCTCCACATATAGTTGATTTAGTTAAAGTTGCCTCTCCATATGTCACAGACGTAATAAGTAGTAAGGACTGCCACAAAAACAAAGCATGCCTCTGTTTATACTTTGTACATGACAAGAATTACATGTTAGGTTCCACTTGGGATTTCAACCTCCTAAAGACAAAGATATGAGATAAATAAACAATGTAATGATGAAAAAGGTATTGATCCATCATCATCAGACTTATTCCATCTATTTGGAGTCGGGCTTTGCGAGTCCTATTTCTCCACTCGTTTCTGATCAGTGCTAAGTTCTATAACTTCGCAATTCTTCACGCCCCTTCTCACGACCTCCCTCCAGGTGTGCACTGGTCTTCCCCTTTTCCTACTCCAATGTGCTTGTAGCATCTCAACCCTTCGTACAGAGTCTGCTCCTGGCCTCCGATGAACATGTCCGAACCACCTCAATTGACATTCTATAATTTTTTCCTTTATAGGTGTCACTCTCAAATTTTCGCTTATGTACACGTTCCGAATTGTATCCTTTCTTGTTGCTCCGCGCATCCATCATCTCAGCAATATTCTACCTTTGGCAAGTTAAAACTAACCTTTAAGTGGAATTTAAAAAGGGGGTAAAATGCTTGAACTAATTATAAAAAAAAAAGCTCTCTCTCCTCGACTTTTACTGAAGGCTGACCGAGACAGTTATACACGGAGGACAAAATATTTTAGAAAATGAACTATTTTTTTGTTGGGAGCTAAAACTTGCACACGAGATTTGTATTGCGGCATATGGTTAAAAAGAAGACTTTGTTCTTTTGGGGATAGGTGCCACATGGAACGCCATCTAAGTCGTCTGATTTGAATACCATGATGTAAAGCTCTTTGACGCCAAAAAATTGCACGGAAGATGATCTTTATCATCTGATTTGTCAAAGTCAACCATTGAATCAGATGACGGCCTTTGGTTGTATTCAATCAAATCATACAGATGAGCTTCGTGCAAGTATTCGGCCTCAAATATCTTTCCATCATGATTTTCAAATCAGATGGCTTAGATGGTGTCCCAAGTGGTACAGATCCCAAAAATAACAAAGTCTTTCTTTTTAACCATGTGCCACCTTACAAATACCGTGTGCATGTTTCAGCTCCCTTTTTTTGTTTTATTTAAGGAATAAACGTGTAAAATGTATCTTTTGATAGTAAGCTCACATATACATCTTCACTACATTCAAACTAAAACTTAATTTAGTTGTTTATCTGAATATCTCATCAAATGGCAGTTTGATTTATGATCTGCTATAAAATATGACATGAAGACTACAGTAGAGAGAGAATAAAAATAAGACCCACATCCTGATCCATCTGTATATTAGCATCATCAAGTGTTCGAGCCATGTCATTCATCAAAGCGTGCTTCTGATGACCATAGTAGTCCCAAATGCACACCTGCAATGGGGAGAAAATGTATATTAAAACACTTGAAGGTGAAAAATGGCTGGGTCCATGAATTCTTACTTGTTCCAACATCAGATCAAATATCTCACAAGCCCTTCTATGAAGTTCTCCAATTGTTTCCTGCAAAAATGGTCTGACAACATCAGACAAAAATCATCTCCCTATGACATTAACATTTTTTTTTAGGAAATAGTGCAGTCCATCATGTAATGGTCCAATCAGACTAAATTCCTCAAATATGCAGAAAAGGGCCACAATCTTCCAAGTTGTAGCTGTTGCATTTAGCATAGAAATATTTGGTAGGTTGGAATATATTTGTGCGGCATATGTAATTTTATAATATCTAAAGTAATAAATAGAGTGAGGGCTGGCCAATCTACCCAACGCATTATTCCTCCAAATCACTCTTGCCTTTTATTTTTCTCATGTTTCTTTCATTACAATTTAAGGTATCTCATAGCAAATGAAACTAGCATTTCCATGCGGAATCAAAAGAGGTTAAAGAGAACACAATAAAATGAAATATCTAGAAGAGAAAAACAAGTATCATTTTTATGGTGTGTTTTTAAGATGTATGGCTGATGTCACTCATTGATGGTTGTGAGGTGTCCTAGGCACTAATTAGACGAGGACTTTCTGTTTTTTATTCAATTCTGAAGGTGAAAGGTGTTGTTTTTTGTGTCATTTGGTTTTGTGGGAAAGACAACAAATTACAAGGGTTATAGTCAGATTATGACGAAGAGGATGTGCCTATGGATGTCACCCTTTTCCAAATTGTTGCTTGTTCTTCTCCTGAGGGCCAAAATTCGTAGCCCTACCTCCTCTCTAAGAAACAAATTGATTTTGATTAAGGGAAGTTCTTCCTAGGCTGGAAGAAATTAATAAGACACACTTTAACCAAGTGTAAGGTGCCCAACAGGGCACAGGGAGTGTGCCCCAAGGTTCCACGTGTCACAAATAACACTTTTTGCAACATGGAGAACGGGTGCATTGTATAAATCAATTTAAAAAGAAAATTCAAAATGAAATTTTAAAGAGTGAAATTCAATAATTGACTGTTTTCAGTGGTCCAGATCTCAAGCCTAAAAAGATATACAATAGAGATAGAGTTTTGAATGTTCTTAAAGATAATCTTAACAACGTAACCATGCTCTGAGTGGAAACTTGGAGCACGCTTCCCTTTTCAAATGTATTGACACATTTGACTCCTATTTAAAGTAAACCTTGGGGCACTCTGTTTACAGCAGCAATAGAGCATATAAATAAACATTTGTTGTCGAACGTTTTGACTCCAACTTTAGTTAACTTTCTTAACTAATAATAAACCAATCATAAAAGTCAGATTTTAAAAGAAAATAAAATCAAAAGTCCCTAGTTATTGCTTTACTCATAACCTCCACTATATCTGCAGGTGATTATTAAAACAATCACGTAATAAAAAAATTTAAGGGCCTCCTGTTATCCTTTTTTTTTTTTAAATCTCTCATTTATTTATGGTCACATGACGAAGTAGTCACATGATTCTTTCTCTTTTTAGTGCACTCTCATTAATAAAAGCTATTTGTTGGGCCCCCTTATGGCATATTAAAAGCCCAGTCCACAGCTAATTAAATTAGCTTTAACAGGTCAGTTAACAGCCCTGTTGACAGCATTCTGCAATCTTCCAATGATAAGCCTTCAATTCCCTTTCTCTGAGTTGTGAAACAGTTCTTTAACATCGACATAAAATCCCACTCTGCAGTCTTTGTAGTCCCCTTCCAGCACTACCTTCCTCTCCCCTATTTCAGGCCTGATCTAACCATGTTTAAAATCCATTTGCAGTCAATCCCTTTATAATTCAACAGGTCTATCAAGGCTCTGCTCTGAGCTGATAAAAAATGTGTAATAGACCCTTGACAGCACCCTTCATGGCCTGATTATGCAAACATAAGGCCAACGATCAACCCCTTTTCTTTTTGTTCTTCCCTCTTCTTCTCAACCCTTGTCCTCCTCTACTCTTCAACTTCATAGTCTTCTCTTCCTCTACTCTTCAACCTCGTAGTCTTCTTGACTTCACGGTTGCATCAGTATGGTTGGTAGATCTAGCCAACATATGCTTTCAAAATAAAATTTTCTCCTTCATTTTGTCTCTTCCCTTTCTCTTGTTTTCCCTTTTCTTTCATGACTTTACAAGTAAAACATCAACCTACTAGTAAACTAAGAGTATGTAAATAGAAAAAACCATTGGATCATTAGTATCCAACTTATGAATGATTAAGGAACCCAAAAGTCACACTAAGATGCAAGAAAAGAATCTAGAGTGTAGAAACCATTCAAAATTTATGGCATTTGAAAGAAAACAGGTCACATTGGTAAAGAAATTGGACCTTTTTGCTTATTCTGATAATTGCACGTTCTCCTTTTGGCATCACAATTAGTTGAAGACGTAGAGGGTAGACCTCTATAGCCAACTCCGTTTGAGATAAACCTGAATTGATCACTTTCCGAATCAACGTTGGACCTCCACCATACCTGAAACCAGATAAACATTCAGACTGAGCAAGCTAATGGCTTAAAGAGAAATAATGTGAGACTGCTTCAGAGATGGGAGAAGGCTGTGATGATCATTAGACATCTTCAGTATCTTACCGAAAGAGGATACCAATGTACAAGTATCATATTGATAAGCACCCAAGTAATAAAACGTTGCAAACAAAAGCAGCGGCCACAAATGCTTCACAACAGAAACTATCATTTTTCTTCTTACATCTACTTAATTAAACCAAAAAAACTTACACCACGAGAAAATTGGCAAAAAATGGCCATTAAAACTATGGGTGGTGACTGGTGAGACTGCCAATGGAGCGTACAACAATGATCAGATTCAAAGCAAGTTGTCAGTTGAGCAGCACAAACGGACACTGACAACATTATATGACAAGGTTCTTCGGCCTTAACCAAAGCTGGCCAAAGCTGGCCTAGCAAGAAAGACAAAGAACAAGAAGCACCAATGTAGGGAAAGAAAAATGGAGAGAGGAAGGGTGCTGATAATTATACAGGATATATTAAATTATGATAATCACTGAGCAATGAAGTTTGTGAGTAAGAGACATTAGCGTTTATGTTTTTATAGCTAAGGGAAAATTTGACTAATTCAGTACTCCGTTTGCAACACAACAGCAATTCATGCTTCTCATTCAATCATACAACAGCTGAGGGAGAAAAGGGATTGAATTTTAACCAAGCTTGAAGAGGAAAGCATGCAGGCAACTCATGCATGCATAATGATGACTTTCCAAAAATGCATCCTACTAGAATTAACCACTAAATACAGGAAAGAAAGAACATAGATCTTTTAAATGACCATCAAAGAAGAAAGACACTCTTATATAATCCGATCCATAGTAAATTTCTTTATTTTAAACATCATATTCGTAGAACCACACTATAAGAGAAACATATAATCAAACAGAAAAATAACCTCATACTTAGTCACCCAAAAAAATAGGAGAAAGAAAGAGAAATTATATAAGATGAATAAAACATAAAAGCTATGGAACAAAAGTGTAACAACTTATGACCATCTAATTTGCACTTCATTTGAGTTTTGAACTCACCACACATACAATTGCTTCCAAACTTCTTGAGGAAGCAATATATAGTCACTCCCTTCTACAAGTGTATCATGAAGCTCGAGTCCAACATTAGATTCCTCAGATGTCAACTCAAATATTAAATCAGAATTATCAATACTTGAAGGCTTATTTGGTGTATTTGGACCAGTAGATTCACTATAATCGGATGCAGACAATGAGGATCCATCATTAGAGGTGCTTGCCATATCTTGATTCACGTAATTAAGCCATTGCTGCCACCATCTGTAGACAAACAATCATAATCAAAGTTGCAAGTTATCTACAAATATTTTTGGAAAAAATAGAGTTGCAAGTTATCTTGGTTCACGTATATTAGAGTAGGTTCCTCTACAATTACTCTAATCAATAAAAATGAATACGAAACAAGAATTTGTTCCACAAACACATAAAGGTAGGCAATACTTCCCATATAACCAAGAATTTGTTAGTCACCGCAGCAATATATACAAAGAAAGCATAGTATAGTACCAGGTAATAAATAGTACACATAGGACTAAGTGTTTGTAAGTTACTGCAACAATAGCTCACAAAGGAAGCATAATACCATAATGTCAAAATCTCCAGGAGGAGTTCTAGAAGTTTGAGAAAAAGTTAATAATGACCAATCAAAAATTTGCATCTATCATGAGGATCCAGGGAGGCTCATCAGTGCAGTATCAAGCATTGTCCTATTGCTCATCACGAGACGAAAAATGCACATAGCTGCCCCATGCATCCCATGAAAGAATGCAATATAGCTGCCCCATGCATATTCAAGTGCAAACCACTGAACATGATGTAAAGAAGCATAAGTGACCACCCAAGATATTGACAATGTGAATAAATGTTTTGAAACATGTTGCACCCTTTAATGGTATTTTAAATCTAATCAGTGGAATCCCCCTCACAGATTTCAAATGAGATTAACAAAAGGTTTTGATAAAAACTAAATCTAAATAGTACGAAATCTAAATGGCATCAAATTTTGCAATAAACAAGGCAAACAAACTATTCAGCTGCGCCCTTGCATGCTCCCCAACATGATGAAGCTAACAAAAGGGCTTAATAGTATATGAATACAAATGGTGTCGAGCTTTGCAGTAAACAAGGCAAACAAACAGTTCAGCAGCATACTTGCATGCTCCCCAACATGGTAAAGGTAGTCCTAAAGGAGGTCAGGTCGGCCTTTTAATCTGTTCCAATTGACACAACTTCAAACCTAAAAGCAAACATCATATCTTCATGCAGAATTTTTCCATTTAAATGAAACCAGGGTATACAAATAACTAATTTAATTTCCCTCCAAATGAACTTGCTTGGCTTCACTTCCCTTCCTTTGTTCTTTTTATAACGGGGTATCCGGCCTCTTAGTGCACCCGACTAAGTCCCCAGGTACGTATAACAACCACACATCACACGCATTAGTTAGTAGGGATAAATCCCTGCAAGTGGCCAAAAAGCGGTGGAATTCAAACGCAAAAATTCCGCTTCTTGAGGCGTGATCCTGACTAATGCGCCAGCCCTCTGTTGGTTCTGAGATTCGAACTCAAAACCTCTGCTGCTTGGTTTTCCTTCTTTTTATTGTTACTTTCTCTCTTCCTTTTCCTAATGTCCTGCTTGTGATCATATTTCTCGACTCTATGTTCCCATGCCTAAAGCCATAAAATTCAACACAACGAGACGATCCCACAACTCCCCTCATATGCAAACACTCACTCTCACTCACTAGTGTTTGTGTCCCCAGTTCGTCTCATAATCGCACGATCCATAAACCAAAGTACAAGATGCATGCAGTGGGCCGAGGCACAGACTTTGAGAGCCCATAGATTCACACATCTCAAGGTTCACACAGTGCAAAGTACATTCCATGCGCCAGTGAACGGGGCTGTGCATCAATCTCGAATAGAGATGTACCTATAAATCACAGCTTGGAATTAATATTTTATCACTTACGAACCAGATTTGGTAACAAGCACCAACGGTTTGATTGAGATCTAGTTGGACTGGGACCAAAATGGCTTGTGAGCTCCAAAATCATATATAAATCTATACGAATTTGCATCGAATTTGCATCGAATTTGCTCATTCAACGCGAACTTTAGTCACTCATCCTTGATGCCATCGAACAATTTAACGAAATTAATGAAGACAACAATAAAAATTAAAAACTGAAACTTTATACTATAAATCAATGGTTCAGCTTACCATAACATGCTTGATTACAGTATCAAAACCATTTTTCACCCCTACCAATACTTACGATATATTAGAATCTTCGTAGAACAAAAGAATGCAGCGATTAATGAGATCCTACAGAGGGTTTCCGCAGAAAAACTGATAAAAATACTATTACAGATCTCAAGTTTTTTTTAAGACGAAATGGTGCGAAGAGAAGGGATTGTACCTTCCAGTGATTAGGTAAAAGGTATCTCCTTCTTTGCTTAGAGATTCGGCAGCCATGGCAATGTCTCTGACTGCGAGCCTCTCTTCTTCTGGTGTGAGCTCTGAGCTGCAGATAGAGGTCCCCATTCACTTTTCTTCTTCTGTCTACTTCCTCCTCACTGCGAGCGATCCTAAAGGTTCTACGCGAGGTTTGAGAGTGGAGCGTTTTGACACTCAGCTCGGGTTGTAATTAACCTAACTTTTGCCTATGGTTACTGTGCCCACGTACGGTGCGCGGGGATCTCCGGTCGAGGCTGCACCCGACCCGACCCGATATTTCCCCGGGTTGGGTACATTAATTTTACCTATCGAGACGGGTTGGGCAAGAGACATCCGACCGGACCTTCGGCCGGTTCGGGTGAGGTCGACCAAGATGTCCTGTCATTTTGGGTCAGATCAGCTATTTGATGGGCCGGGTGGACAATATCGATATTTTTTATGTATAAAGTATTAATAAATAGGGGTGTTTTAGCACTTTGGGTCAGGTTTTGGGGTCGAGCATCGGGGTGGATCAGGTTGGTTGGCTCGGTTTACCATTGGGTCGAGCATTAGCAAAATTTTGGCCCTACCTAACCAATAGCCTAACATATCACTGTTAGAGATGGAAATGGGTCGGGCTAGGGTAACCGCAAGACCGACCCATCAGATTTGAACTTAACCCAAGCCTAGCCCTTAGAAGTGAATATATATATATATATATATATATATATATGGAAGCCGGTTAGGTCCTCCAATGGAGGATGGTGACTGTCCTCCAAGTTCCACGTGGAGTTTCATGTGGCACTTAAAATATTTTTTGTGTACCACATGGAGCACAGGTGGACAGTTTATATCAATATTTTTTTATTTTTTTTTTAAATCGAAAAATATATTTTAAACCCACAAATCAAAGTTTAATGATTTTCATTGGTCCACATTTCACGGTTCAAAAAATACACAGTGGAGATGAGTTTTTTTTTTTTTTTTTTTTCAAAGATGATCTAAGCAATGCACCAAGGTCCACGTGGCATCGAAACAATATTTTGGGTGTCACATGGAGCTCCACATAGAAGGTTGGAAGACGGTGACCGTCCTCCATTGAGTGTTGCATTATTAAGCAGGCAAAATTTTGGCCCTACCCAACCAATAGCCTGACGTATCACTGTTAGAGATGGAAATGGGTCGGGCTAGGGTAACCACAAGACCGACCCATCGGATTTGAACTTAACCCAAGCCTATCCCTTAGAAATGAATATATAGATATAAATATGAGAGTCGGTTAGGTCCTCCAAGATCCACGTGGCACTCGAAACACTTTTTGGGTGCCACGTGAAGCACAAGTGGACAGTTTAGATCAATATTACAAATAAAATAAAAAATGAAAAAATAAATTTTAAACCCACAAGTCAAAGTTTAATGGTTTTCATTGGTCCACATTTTACGGCTCAAAAAATACACAATGGATATGAGTTAAAAAAAAAAAAAATTCAAAAATGATCTAAGCAATGCACCCAAGGTCCACGTGGCATCGAAACAATATTTTTGGTGTCACGTGAAGCTCTACTGGAAGGTTGGAGGACGGTGATTGTCCTCCATTGGAGGACAAATCCCTTTTCCTATATATATATATATATATATATATAAACAATATTTTTGGTGTCACATGGAGCTCCACGTGGAAGGTTGGAGGACGGTGATTGTCCTCCATTGGAGAACAAATCCCTTTTCCTATATATATATATATATATATATATATATAGAGAGAGAGAGAGAGAGAGAGAGAGATCAATTGGTCCAACTTTGGGCTTAACGCTTTAGCCCCAACACAGCTGTGATATTTTATGTCAAGGCTGAATCATCCTTAAAATAGGCTAGGTCTAACGGGTTGGTCGAGTACCACACCCGTTGCTACTCTTAAACACTGTGGGCACACGCAAATTATGTTTGCTCGTTGCACTTGAGGAATTTTCTTTAAATTTGGCCTTTGCTAACTGCACATTGGGAAGACGGTGACCGTCCTCCTTTGAGTGGGGCATTATTAAGCAGGCAAATTTTTGGCCCTACCCAACCAATAGCCTGACGTATCACTGTTAGAGATGGAAATGGGTCGGGCTAGGGTAACCGCAAGACCGACCCATCGGATTTGAACTTAACCCAAGCCTATTCCTTAGAAGTAAATATATATATATATATATATATATATATATATATATATATATATATATATATATATATACCGGTTAGGTCCTCCAATGGAGGACGGTGACCGTCCTCCAAGATCCACGTGGCACTCAAAACACTTTTTGGGTGCCACGTGGAGCACAAGTGGACAGTTTAGATTAATATTAAAAATTTTAAAAAATAATAAAAATAAATTTTAAACCCATAAGTCAAAGTTTAATGGTTTTCATTGGCCCACATTTTACGGCTCAAAAAATACACAATGGATATGAGTTTAATTTATATTTTTTTCAAAGATGATCTAAGCAATGCACCCAAGGTCCACGTGGCATCGAAACAATATTTTTGGTGTCACGTGGAGCTCCACGTGGAAGGTTAGAGGACGGTGATTGACCTCCATTAGAGGACGAATCCCTTTTCCTATATATATATATATATATATATATATATATATATATATATATATAGAGAGAGAGAGAGAGAGAGAGAGAGAGAGATCAATCGGTCCAACAGACCTTGAGGCTTAACCCCATGCTTGAGTTGTTTAAATTTTCGGGCTTAACGCTTTAGCCCCAGCACAACTGTGATCTGCACTTGAGGAATTTTCTTTAAACTTGACCTTTGCTAACCGCACATCATCAATTTAGAAATTATATATATATATATATATATATATATATATATATATATATATATATATATATATATATATATTAAAGAGTTACTATATACACTTGTTGATATTAATTGAGGAAGGAGCTTTAGTTATTGAACCTAACTTTGGTAACCCATTTCATCTATATAGATAGAAGGTGTCACAACATAATCGAAAGGCACATCATCAATTATGTTAATATTGATTGAGCACTGTGGACACACGTAAATTATGTTTGCTCGCTGCACTTGAGGAATTTTCTTTAAACACCCCGACTTTTGCTAACGGTACATCATCAATTTAAAAATACATATTATCTTTATTAAAGGGTTATTATGTATACTTGTTAATATTAATTGAGGGAGCTTTAATTATTGAACCTAACCTCAGGAGTGAAACTAACTAATTTCATCCATATAGAAAGAATGCGTCACGGCATAATCCAAAGCTGACCCTTTTAAATCTTAAGTAGGGAGCTTAGCCTACACGCAACCATTTTTTCTTCATGAATTTGAGTTCATGGTGCATATACCGTGTTCCTAATACAAACTCAATTTCCAATTGATCACTCCTATTTTAATATTGCAATAAATTATTTGGCGTACATTATTCGGGAAAAATTAAGAATGATAATGATGGCTGCATGTGATTAAAATGGATTCGTGAAAACTTACTTTTATGTCACATGGGGCTTGCCTTTCCTAAATCCAAGAAGTCAAGTAAAAATCACACAGAAGCAATCACACACAATACAAAAGGATTTACACTGTTCACTCAATTTAGGGTTATGTTCACTGAGTATATGCACTATTTATGAATATTTATAACGCATACACTCTCTTTTTTCTAGTGCACTCTCAAACAAGATCTGACACGATCTTCAACAGCCAATAAATTGTTAAACCTATGGCATAATCCTTCAAATAATATATAAGAGATTTGTCATAATATAGTAACGACTCTAACACAGGAACGACTTCAATCCCTAACCTTTCTTCCATACCTCGCCTCTCAAAATATTCACCAGTTTTCACTTTGTAGAAAAAACTCTCTCAAGGAACCTTAAAATAACCTTTTGCTAATAAGTTGCTTCTTACATTATGAAACTTTGACCAGAAATCTTCTAAAATAGTTAAGCCATTTAAATCCGCGGAACTAATCCCCCCATAATCGATCACTGACTTCCAAAATCGATCAATTGATTTCAACCCGAGAGTTTGCCAAATAATTTATGTTCAAAATCGATCGATCAATTTCACAGTTCGATTGATCAATTTCAACCCGAGAACATACTATTTATTTTGTCCATAATCGATCAATCGCTCCCCAAACTCGATTGAGCGATTTGGGCCCGATACCACTCATAATGTATCAACATATGCGTTGAGATTAAACTTTAACCAACGGGCTTGAGCTGACAGGTTTTACAAACATGACCTATTACAATTCACTGAGGTCTAGTTGAAAGTATCTTTGCACATACCATTTTGAAACTTTCACAGATTCCGGCTGCTCACTGACGCATTACTAAAATTTTATTTATGCAAAAAAAAAAAAAAAACATTATAGTTGGTGAAATTTCGAACTAAATAAATAGAATTACGTTTGGTGTAATCAATTTTAAGTGGAATTAGTTCTTCTTTGAGCATTAACACATGTGATCTCATTAATCATATACCACTCAATTCTATGGATCATATACATCAAATGCTACTTTTATGACAGTAGAGAAACATATCTACCATAATATAGTAAGGACACTAACACAAGAACGACTTCAATCCCTAAACCTTTCTTCAATACCTTGCCTCTCAAAATATTCACCAATTTTCACTTTGTAGAAAAAACTCTCTCAATGAATCCTAAAAGAACCTTTTGCTAATAAGTTGCTTCTTACATTATGAATCTTTGACCATAAATCTTCTAAAATAGTCAAGCCATTTAAATCCGTGAAACTAATCCCCCATAATCGATCACTGACTTCCAAAATCGATCGATTGATTTCAACCCGAGAGTTTGCCAAATAATTTATGCTCAAAATTAATCGATCAATTTTACTATTCGATTGATCAATTTTAACCCGAGAACATACTGTTTATTTTGTCCATTATCGATCAATCGCTCCCCAAGCTCAATCGATCGATTTGGACCCGAGACCACTCAGAATGTCTAAAAATATGCATTGAGATTACACCTTAACCAACGGGCTTGAGCTGACAGGTTTTACAAACTTAAGTTATTACAATTCACAGAGGTTTGGTTGAAAGTATCTTTGCACATACCATTTGGAAACTTCCATAGGTTCTAATTGCTCACTAGCGCATTACTAAAATTTGATTCCTGCAAAAAAAACAAAAAAAAACCATTATAGTTGGTGAAATTTCGAACTAAATAAATGAAATTACGTTTGTTATAATCAATTTTAACTGGAATTAGTTATCCTTTGAACGTTAACACATGTGATCTTATTAATCATATATCGCTCGATTCTATGGATCATATACATAAAATACTATTTTTATAACAGTAGAGAAAAATATATGCCATAATATAGTAACGACTCTAATACAAGAACGACTTCAATCCCTAAACCTTTATTTAATACCTTGCCTCTTAAAATATTCATCAGTTTTCATTTTGTAAAAAAAACTCTCTCAAGGAACCTTAAAATAACCTTCTGCTAATAAATTGCTTCTTACATTATGAAACTTTGACCATAAATCTTCTAAAATAGTAAAGCCATCTAAATCCGCAGAACTAATCCCCCCATAATCGATCCCTGACTTCCAAAATCAATCGATTGATTTCAACCTGAGAATTTGGAAAATAATTTATGCTCAAAATCGATCGATCAATTTCACCCCTAGAATATATTGTTTGTTTTGTCCATAATCGATCAATTGCTCCCCAAGCTTGATCGATTGATTTGGACCCGAGACCACTCATAATATCTCAAAATATGCGTTGAGATTAAACCTTAGCCAACTGGCTTGAGCTGACAGGTTTTACAAACCTAACCTATTACAATTCACTGAGGTCTGGTTGAAAGTATCCTTGCACATACCATTTGGAAACTTCCACAGATTCTGGCTGCTCACTGACGCATTACTAAAATTTGATTTTTGCAAAGAAAAAATAAAATCCATTATAATTGGTGAAATTTTGAACTAAATAAATGGAATTACGTTTGTTGTAATCAATTTTAAGTGGAATTAGTTATCCTTTGAGCGTTAACACATGTGATCTCATTAATCATATACCACTCGATTCTATGGATCATATACATCAATTGCTACTTTTATAATAGTAGAGAAAAATATCTACCATCTACGAAGACACCACCGCATGCATGATATGTTTCGCAAGTCAGAAAACCGAAATGCCTAGCTTACTTCTCAAAATGAAATGATATGTCCTTAATGTTGCAGGTTCGAGCCTAGCTTACTTCTCAAAATGAAATGATATGTCCTTAATGTTGCAGGTTCGAGCCTAGCTTACTTATTAAAAAAATAATTAAAATGCGGTAGTACAATAGGCAAAGAGAGCTACATGAATTGGAATTGCAATTAGATCATGGTTCAATTGGCATCGCCGCCTTTTGTAGCCTGACTGTGCGGACCGCACAAATTTGTAAGAATTGTGTGGTTTTCACTTGACTACTGTCATAGTCTCAACCAGATGGTTGAACCTTAGTATCACTAAATAAATTCATTTATTGGAGACGGGCAAGCTGTATCCAAAGATGATTAAGCTGTCTCTAGTAGTATTGGAGATAGCTTCGATATAGTATCAGATACCTCCATCTCCAAAAACATATTTTTTGTAATTATAGAACATAATTTAGATGAACTGTCCAATTACTATTCTAATCATGGTCCAACTGGTCAAACCGGGAACCATGGCCTTTATAGTTACGATTTAGGGTACCATTATTTACTCCTCATGGACCAGTGAGCTTGCCCATCTCCTGGCAACATATGTTGATCGCGTATGAATCAGATGATAGATATCATTTTTTGTCTCAATCTTCACCACAAAGGATCTTTAGATCATTGGTATACCATTCAATGGTCATATTTATATTTTTATTACAATGGCACACATACCTAAAAGTGAGCATAAAATCTTGCTTTAGCGTGATGTGTATCACATGATTTATAGGTCACCTTTTGGGATGTGTGCCTACCATTTGATGGAACGCCTATGATCTCAAGATCTGTTTTGTGGAAGATTGAGAAGAAAAATGTTCTCTATCGTCTGATTCAAAAGCAGTCGATGCATGCTGCGGGAGGAGATGACTGTTCGAGGGGGCGCAAATAATGGTACCCTATTTATGCTTCCTGGTTTGCTTACTGATCAACATGGTTTGTTGACCAATCAAAAGCGTGCCTCACCGATTTGGCTCACGGTGTGATTCCCTAAAACATAATCACACACGCTCTTTTGTACAGCTGGCACTCTAATCTCAGAAACTTTTACATGAAGGGTGCCTCTGTTTGCCTCACACGTTCTCTGAACGCGCTTGCGTCTCATATCCTTCCATAACCTTTCAAAATCGGTGATTTCTTTTGTTCAAATGATGGACATTTTGTTCCACCTAGATCTTGGCGCACCTAAACGGCAGTCATTTTTTGATTCAATATGTCCCAAATTCCTAACAAATGCCCCTAAAATTAGGTTTTAGCAAGATGTGTGTCATATGATTGAAGATTTACTTTTTGGAGATTTTTGATACATGAAATAAAAAACTTATCGTTGGATATGTGCGCCATGATCTCAAGATCCATTATGTTGAAGATCTCGGTGAAAAAAAAATCTCCATTATGTGATTAAAAGAAATAAACGGTTTTTAAGGGGTATGGGATTTGAGAGATAGCGCTAACAGAGCTAATCAATCGTCTATATGTCATATACAAATTAATAGGTATATAAGCTCAATATGATGAGCTGCAGTAGGGCTAATAGATTGTGTTGTGTGTCTTACATCAGCTGATTAGACGGCTGTGAGTGTTCCTGTTAATACCAAAGTAAAAGAAAGATGCATATGCAGATAACGAAGAATCTCCGTGCTAAATAAAAAAATAATATTTTTCGCATTTAATATGCTTCCAAAGTGATGTGGAGGTTTCCGAGAAAAGGACGAAGAGGGCGTATCGCTTGATTCCAACCGTACGATCTCCACCGTTGAAATTCTGCACCGTAAGATCCGACATCAACTGATTCTAGCCGTCCATCCCAGCCCCTATGTTTTGTAGCGAATCAGCAAGACCTTTTGGCTACTTGCGGATTTGAAATTATATAAATTACAATTGATAGAATCCCGCTTTAAAAACCCGCGAAGGAGAATTCTAGTTCGAAGTCGATTTTTGGTTTTTTGTCCCTTGGACGCTTCGTTCTCCGCTTCAGAGATCGCATAAACCCTAAAAACCATTATCTGAATCGCAGAGCTTCGACTTTAAGGTCTGAAAATGTCTACAGGTCCTGCTAATGCTACTCAGGATGAAGATAAGAAGCCGGGTGATCAATCGGCTCATATTAATCTCAAGGTTAAGGGCCAGGTATAGCTATTTACCCCCTAATTATTTCGGTTTTTTAATGCTTTCTTTAGTCAGTAACGTTGCCTTTTACATTTTTTTGGATATTTTTTTTAAGAAATATTTGATGCAGTATATTATGCGGACTTGTTCGTGGATTTTATAGGGTTTTGTAGCTATTATTCTTTTAAGCATTCGCTCCTTTGTTTCTTGTTTAATCTTATCTTCAGTCAGTAATGTGCTTTATTTTCCTTTTTCTGATATATTTTTAAAATTTTTTATCATCATATGGTGAGTATTTGTAAGCGACTGTGAAAATAGTATGTTTGATTGTTTGTTATGGTAAAACGATGTGATTTTTTGAACTGCTGCTCGATTCTTTGGGAATTGATGTATTCTTTTTCACACGCATAGCATGAATTTTGTTGAGATGGTAATTCTATTTGTTGTTTAACTGTAGCCAGTTTACTGCATGCTCTTACTTTATTATTACTGCGTGATGTGATGGGTAGCCAAGGTTTAAAAGTTTTCTCTGGAGAACGTATTGGGCACAGCTGGTACTTGTAATCACAATTTATATCTGCTGGTATAAATTGATGTATACTGGTACTTTAATTTTTTTAATTTATGAAATAATAAATAAGCATAAAAAATACAGGCATTTACTGGAATATTCTGGTATATACTGGAATAGACTGTTTATACCGGGCGGTAGGGAGATCTCAGCTGGTATATGGCCAACGTGTTCATAACTTCTTGTCTGCACTGCTTCTATTCGGTACTGATATACAAGCAGTATATAACTGTACTGGCACATATTTTAGACAGTTGGTGTAATCCTAAACATATGAAACTCGTTATTTGCATCGTCACAAAGTGTCACGCCCTGAAATCCGATGCATGATCCATTTCGGCACATGAACGTATTCAATAATCAAATTTCAAATAAAGGAAACATAACGGTCCATTCTCATTAATAAAATTCAGATTACAGTTATTTTCAATTACAACGTTTAAACACTTCCTAACCAAGGCTAAACCAATAAGTCTTCTAGGGTCTCCTCCTGAAGTGCAACTTCTGAACTACGAGGTCCGGTTTCTGAAATTAAATGGCAACGGGGTGAGAAACTCAACAAGTAACCCCCAATAATAATATAACTCTTTTGTCACTTTTATGAGTTTCAAATTGAAAATTTCATATCAATATAAATGACATCAGCTATACCATCTAATGATTCAAGATAAAGAAAAATAACTTAGTTTACAATTGTACTTTATATATTATACAATTGTTAATCAATAGCACCGATCCAAGTGCATTTGCATTCACATCATCATTCATCATGGATACCAGTCACAAGGAGGGCTCCATACTTTCATTAATCCCATTGTCAATCGTGCTGATTTGGTTTGACGGGTTTATTTCGTATTATGGAAGTACACAAATGGATCCGTTCATCCAATACTATCATGCGGCCCCATGGGGATCTTAACCAAAATCATATCATAATTATTTTTATGATATTCATCGTTTCTTCATTCATTTATATCAATTTCTTTTGTGAAACTTAATCAACAGGATTTACCCATTCTCATTCTAAAACAGTGTAATATTTCAAATGTAAATAATATCATATGATTGTTAAATCGAATATACCATGCTTACGACATATATTTTTCTAACATAATTCAAAATGAAATAATTAGAATTGAACAAGACAAGTATAGAATCATCCATACAATCATTAACCATTCAATCATCTACTTATCAATATGATAGTATATGCTATGTAGGAATAACAACATCATTATCTAATAAGGTATGTATATAAAACATGCTATGGGATAGGTCACTTGCCTCAGTTATCGGGGTTAAGAGTATTGTGAGGGCAGCGTACAATTCTGATGGTTACCTGGCACAAGGGAAAGGAATAAACAAGAATGTAGAAGGTGTGGGAGGGAGAGTGAACTTAGTCCTCAAGGTTGGGTTGGATTTTATTGAGTTCTTTCAACCCCTATTTTATAAGCATTCAATTAAAGAAAATTAGAATTTAAAGTCTGATTTATTATAATCCTAAACTCTTCGGTTAAATTTTTAAAAAAAAAAATACAATATAAAACAGAAATTCTGAAATTACTATAATACTAATTTTTCAATCCCAAAACTTGATTTATTATGCTCATTTTCAAGAAAATCACCCTAATTTTAATTAGGACTCTGATTTATTAAATCTAGTATTAAAATCTTAAAACTCCAGATTAAAAATAAGTTCAGAAGTTAATTAAAACCAGTACCTAAATTAGAATACTATAAAATCAGAAAATAGAATATATATAAAGTCGGATACAAAATAAAAAATCAGAATATAATCTAAAATAGAAATCGAACGAAAAATCATGCTATAATCAGATTATATAATAAAATAGATTGTAAAATCAGATTTATATAATTAGAATGAATTTCCTGTTTTAAGACAAGTTATAAAAATCAACTTATAAAAATCAGATTTGTAAAACAAACTATAAAAAATCAGATTTATAAAAACAGAATATAAAACCAGAATTTAACCCATCATTTTCATCAACCAGATTTATTAAAATAAAATAAAACAGAATATAGAACTAGTCCCAATTTAATAAAAATAAAACCGGACATAAAATACTAAACCACAGATAATCAGATTATAAGAAGAGATTTAATGTGAAAAATCAGAGTTTAAAAACAAAACAATATTAGGATAATAATCAGAATAAACTAGAAGTTCCTGTTTTAAAATTATAAACCAGAAATCAGAAATATAATATCTGAATATTAAGTCCAAATATAAACCAGAATTAAAAACCAGGATTTCTAATGGAAATTCAGATTATGAGGTAACATAAAAACTAATTTCAATCGATACTAAACCCGTAAAAATACAGAATCGGCTACTTTATACAACTAGTATTTCCCTAACAATTTCAGAATATTAAAACAGATTTAACAGTATTTAAAATAAAGATTTTAACTATATTCTCAAAATGAATATTTAAAAGAAGCATACCTTGAAGAAGGAAGGAAAGAAGAAAAATCTTGAAGACAAGAGCTTGGAGAAGATGGCTCGGTGTGGAAAAGAAAAGAGAAATAGGGCTCTATTTATAGGCTCGATTGGGTGATCGTTCTTCCCTTGAATTAACTCCGCGAGGCGTTACTGCGTTACAAAATTGAAGAAGAAGAAGAAACTGCTTGGCTGATACGGATGAGTTTTGATTTGGGATTTAAGTTGTAAGGGAAAAGTTTAGGTATATAGCTTGTATAAGTTAGAGTGTGTGTGCTTTGGGGTCGAATCGGATCGGGTTGAGTCGGGTCGGGTCGAGTTAGGGTTTGGGTTCATAAGAGTTTGGGTCGTCACATTCTTCCCCCCTAAAAAAAAATTTCGTCCTCGAAATTTACCTTAAGCATTTTCGAAACATAAAAATTTCGTCCTCGAAATTTACCTTAAGCATTTTCGAAACATTCTTCCCCCTTAAAAAGAATTTCGTCCCCGAAATTTATCTTAAGCAGGGTCGAACAGGTGTGGGTATATCTTACGCATCTCATCTTCACGTTCCCATGTTGCATCGTCTCCGGAGTGATGTTGCCATAGAACTTTTACTCGAGGAATTCTTTTGCTTCTATTATCGTGAGTTTTCCAATCGATGATTTGCGTTGGGGCTTCCACGAAAGACAAATCTTCTTGTACTTCTAAAGGTGCAGGGTCTAACACATGTGTGGGATCAAATTTATAATCTCGCAACATCGATACGTGGAAGACGTTATGTACGTTGGCTAGTGAAGGAGATAAAGCTAATTGATAAGCAACTTTTCCAATCTTCTTGAGAACTTCGAAAGGCCCGATGAATCTGGGACTGAGCTTTCCTTTCTTTCCGAATCGTGAAACTCCTTTTGTTGGTGATACCTTCAGGAATACGTGATCTCCAACTTCGTGTTGACGTTCTCGGCGATCCCGGTCAGCATAACTCTTTTGGCTATTCTGAGCAGCAATGAGACGTTCTCGAATAATTTGAATCTTTTCCGTTGTTTCTTTCACCAGTTCTGGTCCGAGCAGACTTCGATCTCCGACTTCCTCCCAACATATAGGCGATCGACAAGGTCTTCCGTAGAGTGCCTCGAAGGGTGCCATCTGGATACTCGCTTGATAGCTGTTGATGTAGGCGAACTCAATCAATGGCAAATGATCGTCCCAATTTCCTTTGAAGTCCAGCGTGCAAGCTTGCAACATATCTTCTAACGTGCGAATTGTCCTTTCAACTTGCTCGTCGGTTTCCGGATGAAAAGCAGTGCTGTATTATAGCTTGGTGCCCAACTTTTCCTGTAACTTCCTCCAAAGTCTTGACGTAAGCTTTGAGTCTCGAGCTAACACGATGTTCACTAGTACGCCGTGCAATCGGACAATCTCCTTAATATATACCTTCGCGAGACTTTCCACTGTTTGAGTAATTTTAACTGGTAAGAAGTGTGCGCTTTTGGTAAGTCTATCTACGATTACCCAAATCGAATCGTGACCGCTCTATGTTCTTGGCAGCCCGGTGACGTAGTCCATGTTGATCCGCTCCCATTTCCACTTCGGTATTGGCAAAGGTTGTAACAATCCTCCTGGCTTCTTATTTTCGGCTTTAATTTGCTAACATGATAAATATTTTGATACATATTCAGCAATTTCTCTCTTCATATTGTTCCACCAAAAGTGTCGCTTTAAGTCCTGGTACATTTTTGTACTCCCCGGATGTACGGTATATCGAGACTTGTGGGCTTCATCCAGTAGTTCCTTCTTTAGCTCTTGATTGTGTGGTATGCATAATCGTTCTTGATATCGCAACGAACCATCCGCACATATTATGAATTTTGTTTTTTCTCCGTTTTTTACGTCGTTCATCAACTCTATCATCTGAGGATCCCTTGCTTGATTTTCTTTTATCTTTTCGACGATGGTCGATTGAATGCTTAGATTAGCACAGAAGAACTTCGATTCTTCCTCCCGGATGGTTGCCCCCAGATTCCCAAAATTTTCGTGTAGTTTCCACTTGTTGACCATGAGTGTGGCGAATGTCCCCGAGGATTTCCGACTCAATGCGTCCGCTACGACGTTCACCTTGCCGGGATGATACTGAATAGTGCAGTCTTAATCTTTTAGAAACTCCATCCATCGTCGTTGGCGCATGTTCAATTCCTTTTGGGTAAAGAGGTATTTTAAACTCTTGTGATCGGTGAAGATTTCGAATTTCTCTCCGTACAAGTAATGCCTCCATATCTTTAAGGCAAAATAACCGTTGCAAGTTCCAGGTCGTGAACTGGATAGTTTTGTTCATGAGGCTTCAGCTGTCTTGATGCGTAGGCGATGACCTTGTGCTGCTAAATACCCCAGCCTAGACCTCTTCCTGATGCGTCGCTGCAAACTTGAAATTCGCCGCTTCCTGATGGAATTGCCAAGATTGGTGCTGATGTCAACCGTTTCTTTAATTCTTGAAAACTTCGTTCGCACTCGTCCATCCAAATGAACTTGGCACCTTTTCTAGTAAGCTTAGTCATTGGAAGTGCGATCTTTGAGAAATTCTTCACAAATCGTCGGTAGTACCTTGCCAGGCCTAAGAAACTTCTTATGTCTGTTACATTCTGCGGCTTCTCCCAATTTACGACGGCTTCAATCTTGGTTGGGTCGACAGATACTCCTTCTCCAGAAACGACGTGGCCTAAGAATGAGACCTTATCTAACCAGAAGTCGCATTAACTCAGCTTCCCGTAAAGGTTATGCTCTCGCAGCGTCTCCAAAACTTTCTTCAGATGCTCCTCGTGCTCCTCACGATTCTTTGAGTAGACCAAAATATCGTCCTTAAATACAATGATGAATTTATCTAAGAAAGGTTTGAAAACTCTATTCATCAAATCCATGAATGTAGCTGGAGCGTTTGTTAGACCAAAAGGCATTACTAAAAACTCGTAATGGCCATAACGCGTTCGAAAAGCAGATTTTGCTATATCTTTGTCGTTAATTCGCAACTGGTGATAACCCGATCTCAGGTCAATCTTCGAAAAGACTGAAGCGTCTTGTAATTGATCGAAAAGGTCGTCGACACGAGGTAGAGGATACTTATTCTTGATAGTTACTTGGTTCAATTGACGGTAGTCAATGCACATCCGCATAGTCCCATCTTTTTTTCTTCACGAACAGAACAGGAGCGCCCCAAGGCGAAACACTTGGTCGAATAAAACCCTTCTCTAACAATTCTTCTAATTGTTTCTTCAATTCTTGTAATTCTGCTGGTGCCATGCGATATGGAGCCTTCGAGATTAGAGCTGTTTCTGGCGGTAAATCGATGGTGAAATCAATCTCGTGAGAGGGAGGTAATCCCTGAAGATCATTAGGAAAGACGTTGAAAAACTCAGAAACAATGGGAATACTCAAAATTTTGGACTCTTTCTTCGTTTCTTCACTCACAACATAAGCTAGAAAACCCTGACAACCTTTATTAAGAAATCTTCTTGCCTTGATGGCGGAAATTGCAGGAAATTTGGAATTCATAATTGTTCCTTGAAAAGAGAATCTGGGTTGACCCTTAATACGAAAACTGACTCGTTTTCTAAAGCAATCGATAGTAGCATGGTAAGCAGAGAGCCAATCCATACCCAAGATGACATCGAAGTCGGACATATCAAGCATAATTAAGTTGACGTGTAGGTTTTTACCGTCTAAGTTAACTGTACACTCCCTATATATCGTGTTGGTAACTAGTGAATCCCCAAGTGGTGTGTATACGGAGAGTGAAAAATCTAATTGTTGTGGCACAGATTTCAAGTGTTTAGCAAATGCAGGTGAAGTAAATGAATGACTTGAACCAGAATCAATCAAGACTTTAGCAGGGTTCTCGGAAATGAGTAAGGTACCTTGAATAAAGTTCTTCGAGGTTTCTGCCTCCTTCTGAGTTAAGGCGAACACTTGTCCTCGAACGTTTGGACGTTGCTGTGGAGTGAATCGCTGCTGAGTGGCCTGTTGATTTCCTTGGCGCGGTTGGTACTGCACCAATTGTTGTTGCCTTTATTGTTGCTGTTGTTGTTGTTATTGCGAATCACGCCACGAGAATCTGTTCTTGTGCCGTATTCTTTAAATTGGTTGAGCGTTTCTCATCACTCCGCAATATTTTTGTATATGCCCCACTTTTCCGCACCCATTGCAGGTCTTCTTTGGTTTTGAACATGTTCGAGTCACATGTCCAAATTCTCCACAGTTGAAGTAAGTTGTATTCACCATTCTGTAAGGCGTGGTACCATGTTGCCTTCCACAGATTGTGCATGAGGGCCTAGGAAGAGCAACGGCCTGCGAACCTTTGAATCGCGGTCGTTTGAAGTTATGGTTTGGCGTAACTGATGCCTTCCCATTAATGCCTGACGACTCCCTCTTCTTCATGTGGGATTCGCGGAGATCTTGACAATCTTCCTCTGCCTTTAGGGCTCGTCGAACAGACAATGCGTAATCCTCTGAAAAGTATGTAGGAATACGAGTACGAATATCAGGCCTAAGACCCTTGTTAAACTTTTCGGCTCTTTTTGCGTTGGATAGAGTGTGCCGATAAAATCTTTCTAAGTCCATAAACTTAGCTTCATAATCAGCGACACTCAGATTCTCTTGCTTCAACGTAAGAAATTCACTTTCCTTCCTTTGTTGAATATGTTTTGGAAAGTACTTCTCGAAGAATAGTTTAGTAAACTTCTCCCACACTATCACCTCGTCCTTCTCCACCTGAGATCTCAGCATCATCTTCCACCATCGCTTGGCTTCCCCAGCCAGCAAGAAAACAGCGTAGGTAGCCTTTATTTCTTCAGTACATTTCATCGCTAAAAAGATATTTTCAATATCTTCGATCCATTGCTCGGCTTCTAACGGATTAGTTGATCCCCTAAATATCGGAGGGTTCATCTTCTTTAGTCTTTCGAGTCTTGCTCCAGCGTCGTGATCAGAGGAGGTAGAATTTGTTCCTTTCTGGGCCATGGCTGCTAGAACTGCTTGCATTCCCTCCAATAGTTTCTCGACATTAGTCGAGTCAGTGGCAGGTGTAGTAATACGTGGAGTAGCATTCTCTTCAGCCATCTAATAATAATAAAATGACATAGTAATTACTAATTGCAAAAAGGTTGTAAGAATACTTCATAAATTTCTCACTCAATTTATTTATCGAAGAGCAATTATATGGTTTATTGAAAAAATAAATGACAACTTAAACTTTGACTTAATTTATTCTAGGTATTACTAATCTATTCATCATCTGAGATACCTATTATCTCAGGCTCGATTGGGTCATGATTCTCTATTTCCTCAGGTTTGACTTCATTTTGTTCTTCGTTCTCAGGAGAAGCCTCTGAGTTGTACTCAGATGATTCTTCCATGTCCATCGGTTCTAAGCCGTCCTCTACATCATCATCATCAGAGAGTATGATATATTCAGACGGTGTGTAAATCTCAATGTCTTCATCATCAAAGATGTCTATTACTTCTACGGGTCCAGGTATATAGTAAGGCTCGTTAGAAGACTTAGACAAAGATGTATAACTAACATCATTCCATTCTTGAAACGGTGCACGCGAACGTTTATCGCAACTTTTCCTAGCAGTGTGACGCATTCTCATCATTTCCTGATAACCAGGGAAATGCCCAATTCAATTTCTATAAGTAATATTCTATTTATTTCTAACCTATGGGTCCACAACCTAAGGTCACCTAAGGTTTCGCTAAACTTGAGCTTTGATACCAAATTGCCACGCCCCGAAATCTGATACATTATCCATTTCGGCACATGAACGTATTCAATATTCAAATTTCAAATAAAGGAAACATAACGGTCCATTCTCATTAATAAAATTCAAATTACAGTTATTTTCAATTACAACGTTTAAACACTTCCTAATCAAGGCTAAACCAACAAGTCTTCTAGGGTCTCCTCCTGAAGTGCAACTTCTGAACCACGAGGTCTGGTTTCTGAAATTAAATAGCAACGGGGTGAGATAAACTTAACAAGTAACCCCCAATAATAATATAACTCTTTTGTCACTTTTATCAGTTTCAAATTGAGAATTTCATATCAATATAAATGACATTAGCTATACCATCTAATGATTCAATATAAAGAAAAATAACTTAATTTACAATTGTACTTTATATATTATACAATTGTTAATCAATAGCACCGATCCAAGTGCATTTGCATTCACATCATTCATCATGAATACCAGTCACAAGGAGGGCTCCATACTTTCATTAATCCCATTGTCAACCGTGCCGATCCGGTTTGATGGGTTTATTTCGTATTACGGAAGTACACAAATGGATCCGTTCATCCAATACTACCATGCGGCCCCATGGGGTTCTTAACCAAATTCATATCATAATTATCTTTACGATATTCATCGTTTCTTCATTCATTCATATCAATTTCTTTTGTGAAACTTAATCAACAGGATTTACCCATTCTCATTCTAAAACAGTGTAATATTTCAAATGTAAACAATATCATATGATAGTTAAATCGAATATACCATGCTAACGACATTTATTTTTCTAACATAATTCAAAATGAAATAATTAGAATTGAACAAGACAAGTATAGAATCATCCATACAATCATTAACCATTCAATCATCTACTTATCAATATGAAAGTATATGCTATGTAGGAATAACATCATTATCTAATAAGGTATGTATATAAAACATGCTATGGGATGGGTCACTTGCCTCAGTTATCGGGGTTAAGGGTATTGTGAGGGCAGCGTACAACTCTGATGGTTACATGGCACAAGGGAAAGGAATAAACAAGAATGTAGAAGGTGTGGGAGAGAGAGTGAACTAAGTCCTCAAGGTTGGGTTGGATTTTATTGAGTTCTTTCAACCCCTATTTTATAAGCATTCAATTTTTAAAGTCTGATTTATTATAATCCTAAACTCTAATTTATAGTTCGGTTTTAATTTTTTTTTTTTTTAAATACAATATAAAACATAAATTCTGAAATTACTATAATACTAATTTTTCAATCCCAAAACCTGATTTATTATGCTCTTTTTCAAGAAAATCACCCTAATTTTAAGTAGGACTGATTTATTAAATCTAGTATTAAAATCTTAAAACTCCAGATTAAAAATAAGTTCAGAAGTTAATTAAAACCAGTACCTAAATTAGAATACTATAAAATCAGAAAATAGAATATATATAAAGTCGGATACAAAATAAAAAATTAGAATATAATCTAAAATAGAAACCGAACGAAAAATCATGTTATAATCAGATTATATAATAAAATAGATTGTAAAATCAGATTTATATAATTAGAATGAATTTCCTGTTTTAAGACAAGTTATAAAACATATTATAAAAATCAACTTATAAAAATCAGATTTGTAAAACAAACTATAAAAAATCAGATTTATAAAAACAGAATATAAAACCAGAATTTAACCCATCATTTTCATCAACCAGATTTATTAAAATAAAATAAAACAGAATATAGAACTAGTCCCGATTTAATAAAAATAAAACCGGACATAAAATACTAAACCACAGATAATCAGATTATAAGAAGAGATTTAATGTGAAAAATCAGAGTTAAAAAAAAACAAAACAATATTACGATAAAAATCAGAATAAACTAGAAGTTCCTGTTTTAAAATTATAAACCAGAAATCAGAAATATAATATCTGAATATTAAGTCCAAATATAAACCAGAATTAAAAACCAGGATTTCTAATGGAAATTCAGATTATGAGGTAACATAAAAACTAATTTCAATCGATACTAAACCTGTAAAAATACAGAATCGGCTACTTTATACAACTAGTATTTTCCTAACAATTTCAGAATATTAAACAGATTTAACAGTATTTAAAATAAAGATTTTAACTATATTCTCAAAATGAATATTTAAAAGAAGCATACCTTGAAGAAAGAAGGAAAGAAGAAAAATCTTGAAGACAAGAGTTTGGAGAAGATGGCTCGGTGTGGAAAAGAAAGGAGAAATAGGGCTCTATTTATAGGCTCGATTGGGTGACCGTTCTTCCCTTGAATTAACTCCGCGAGGCGTTACTGCGTTACAAAATTGAAGAAGAAGAAGAAACTGCTCGGCTGATACGGATGAGTTTTGATTTGGGATTTAAGTTGTAAGGGAAAAGTTTAGGTATATAGCTTGTATAAGTTAGAGTGTGTGTGTGTGTGCTTTGAGGTCGAATTGGGTCGGGTTGAATCGGGTTGAGTCGGGTCGGGTCGAGTTAGGGTTTGGGTTCATAAGAGTTTGGGTCGTCACACAAAGTCTCCGAACTTTTTAAAAAAATCAGAAAAAGTCGGCAACTTGCAATCATCTTGACTTTATTGCGGGTTAATCGGCTAAGTTGCAACTCGACTGATTAATTGGCTATGGCTTGTCATGTGTGGTCCGATTTTTATTTTTATTTTTTTTCACTTATACTCAAAAGGAAAAAATATCCTTTAGGTTTTGTACTATTTTGCTTAGTTTGATCTTAAAAAACCTTTACATTTTGCTATTTTGTACTATTTTTTTCAGTAATATCATTATTTTTAACTTGAAATATATTATGATATAATTTTTTTTATTACTTTTGATTTATTATTATTTTTCTTGATTTTTTTTTTAACTTTGATTAACTTTCACCGATTTTTACTGATTTTTCCCTACCTTAGGCCTTACCTTACCGATTTATTGCAGACTCCCGACTTTGTGACAGGTTATTTGAAGCCCGGCTAAGAGGGAGGTATGGTAACTACAGAGAATAAATACGATAAAATATTAGATGATGGAGAAATAGTGGTGTGCAATGTGTTTCCATGCCCTGAACTTTGTAATTTCTAATAATTCCATTTACCACCTTTCATCATCCTTACGACATAAGATGATAACATGCTGCAACAAAAGTACTTTTTTTAACAATGTTCCAAACCATGCTAGTAAGTGTTACTATTCAGTATTCACCTCTATTACTGTGATTAAATGGGATGTCTAATTCTGCAATAAGATCAAAGGGTTCATAGATTTATGACCATCCCCAAGGTCCCTGATTCCTTGCATTTCCTAGAAAACTACTGTTACATGAAGAATAATTTTCTGCAATACAAGATCCTCCAAGCTTTCGAAATGTCCATAACTTCTTCCTCACCCGAGCGTATGATACTGACTGAACCCAATTATTTTTCTAGAACTCATATGAAGGATTCAACTATAACCTCTAGATTCCCCACATGAGGGTCCAAGGAAGAATCCTTTAGAAGATGGAGTTGGGATTGAAGGCATGGTTTCCAAACTGAAAACAAGGCAAATGTTGATACGTATTTGGGATATTCATCAATTTAGGCTACTGATATTAATATTGGTGACCACACACGTATCAATTATTACCTCCTTATAATGGAACCTATTGATTCTTATATGTGTAACAATATGTTTATCAACCAATACCTCCCTATATTGGTTGGTATTGGTTGATACATATATGCTGATTGATACATCTTTGCATCAACAATATAATATGGTATCATCGATACATATTGGCTTGCAATTATGAGTATTCATTGATGTGAGTTTTCTGAGTGTTTTTTATTTTTTGAGTTTAAGGCCCTATTATAGGTCAGACCTTGGTGCGATGGCAAGTGTTGTCTGCCCAAAGAGATAAGTCACAGGTTCAAGTTGTGGAATCAGACTACTCCAAAATGGGGTAAGGTTGCCTAACATCTACATCTCCCAGACCTGATTGAAAGCGGGAGCCTTGTGCACTGGGTACAACCTTTCTTTTAGGGCCCTATTAAACCCATAAGAGGATAGGTGTTTTTGTGGTGTTTTTTCACAGATAATTGAATTTTGAACAAAAACAAGCCAAATGATGCACTCTTTAATGGATCAATGTCAGTTTTGTTATTATTGTGGATCAATGGATCAATGTCAGTTTTATTTTTGTTAGATTTAGTCTTCAAAATATACTGGTGGTAGTGAGGGAGCTACAAGCTTGCAACAAATCATGATGATATGAATATGATTCTTTATGACAGTTACGATTGCAAAGTCAATGATTTCAATAGAATATTACATTTGAGCGAAGAAGGTGAGATAACATCCTGGTGCAGGAGGGACAATAAGATGTTAGCCTTACTTAGTGAGGTGCTCATTTTAGGCAAATTTGGCATCGTTGTGAGTGCACACCCATCTAGCCTATTGGGTGGATGGGCAAGTTGCATACCCATCTAGCCTACTTGGATCAATGGGCATCTAGACCATTTTCTCAGTCTGTGGGCTGTTTGGGCACCATTAGTGGTGTTCATACAGGGAGTCTAACCAGGATGGAGGTTCTAGCTTTACTACCCATATCTATGTTGCCCATATCATCCATATTGTTTGTGGGCAACATAAGTCTGAGCAGTAAAGATAGAAATGGCCTATGACTATAGGTATGCAAGAACAAAAAATCTACAGTCATGAGCAAGGTCTAAAGGTGGGCATCATCATTGTCATCCTTTACAATGCCTTGTTCCATCTACTTGGGGTCAGCTATTACAAGTCATATTTCTTTAGTCCATTCGGATTAGGGTTAAACTCCTTGTTATTACACAATCCTTTATGTAAACAAATCTTTTTCTCTTTCCCCTTTCTTTTCCATCTTGTTGAGGTAGAAACGATGATGATGATTTTGATCCACAGTATACTTTTTTCTAGAGACTTGGATAGAGTTGACAACTTGAAATAGGTAATTATTACTATAATTTTTAAATGAAACATTTGTTTGTATTTTGTATAATTGTATTATAAACTTGTAGATTTGTACATATTGTATAGTGTTAAATTCTTTTTCATTCTTACACGCTCTCAGATTCCTTGTTTAACTATATATATATATATATTTATATATATTTATAATGTCTTAAATGCTCAATCAAATTGATTGATCAATGTTTTTGATAATTTAATTGAAGCCACCTATGTGCCTAAATATTTTTTATTTGACTACATCGATATTTTTTTTTTGTCAAATTTATGTAATTATTTAATCTTTTAATGGATGTAATAAACGTCCAAAATTGTGGTTATCATTTTTATTAGCATATACAAATATGATAAATGCAGGTTTGATGAAATATATGCAATCAAGTGGAATAGTGTGCAACCCAAGAGTTTCACTATGATTGAAAAAATGTTTTTATAAGACAACAATATTAATGTTGGGATATGAAAAAGTGAGAAGATAGAGTGCGTGGGGTTGAGATGCATATGTTAAGATGGGCTGGTGGAATGGGGTAACACGAAAGAACAAAATTAGGAAAGAGCTTGTAAGAGGAAAAATTGGCACAGATGGAGATTACTATGGCATTTTAGTTGAGGTGCTTTGGACATTTCCATTGAGGCTAGAAGCTTACACTGTATGATGGATTGAGACGGTACAAGCACAAGGAAGTAGGAGAAGAGGTAGGTTAATGCAGACTTGGAGGGAAGCAATGAGAAGGGTCCTAAAGGATTGCAAAGTTACGAAGAGCTTAACGCTAATAAAGGAATGAGGCTATGACGATGATATAAATTTTTTGAATCCTTTAGTTCAGTTGATGCATAACAGTATTGGAAATTTGTACCATGCTAGAGCGAGGTTAATGTGTCCATCAATGTCACTTTTTGAAACCTTGCTTGTATATGAATCGGAAGCACTGTGTTGTCATATGCAATCGCATATGTGACTTGGATGGGTGGGATCGCATATGCGACCCGGGGAAGTATGCGATCACATACTTTGGCATATGTGACATTATGCGATTGCAATCTGTCTCTGACGGTCATATTTATAATCGTTGGAAATAATTTTTTGTTCCCTAAACCCTATAAATAGGGGGGATGCCTTCCTAACACTTACCACAACTCTTCAAGGTATGTTTTGGGTCTCTTACTCTCTTTTTTAGAGTATAATAATCTCCTCGTATTCTTTCTTTCTTTCTCTCTCTCGCTGTCTCTTTTGAAGGGGTCGCTTCCACCTTATGAGATCTATTCTCCCCATTTCTACAATATAGAGCACAAAATTAACAAAATTATAGTGGTTTCTAATATTGGGATTTGTTGGGATTTTATTGATTGTTTGAATAAAAAATTATGCCATGGCAATCGCATATGCGATCTGCATATGGGATTGGGTCATGGCATGGCATACAACCGCACATGCCATTTGACAACATTGATTGGTTGGTAAATTTTGATTTTTAATGAAACTTGTTTTTTTTGAAGGGTAGGTTGGGATTCAACTTGTTAACCTTCCCCTGCAAGCATTAGAAAATCTTAGTAAAAGGAGAATTCCTTGGTAGTTGATAATATAATTTTGCCACTCTAGCTGAAATGTTGTTCATATCCTGTGGATGCATCTTTTCCATGTGGGAGGATTGTTTCATTGCATGTTTTGTTTCCAGGAACTGTTAAATGAGAGTGGTGGGATGACGTCTGTAGGGTATCACCATTGCAATTTCATATGAAGTCAAAATGTCAACAGTCATTAGTAGTGATATATCATCTTGCCAACCTTGAAACATGCAAGATGATATATCACTAATACTGATATATCATCATGTTTCTTTCTGACAATAGTATGTGTAGTCCATTTGGAGGAAAAAGTATCATCACATTAATTAGGTTCTCATACTTGTCAATCTTGGAACATATTCCTTACTCGCAACCATTATTGGTTTTAAGGTTGTCAATGAGTTATATTTATCTATGGTTCACGATTATGTTTCTAGCCTGTTGGGGTGGGTTTGACCAAAGCCTTTATAATTGGCTAATAGTCTGTTTGTGTTTCGACCCAACCATTTTAATATTTTACTTGTGGGTTCAATATGAGCATAGGGCTAATGGACACGATCATTTAGACAGACATATAAGAAATAGATAGATACAAAAGAAATACACAAGTAAACATTATGCGCACTATAAAATATAATTTAACAAACTAGTCTAGTAACTGTTTAAGTGGCAACTAATAAACTAACAAGTAACAATTGATAGTAACCAATGTAGTCAAATCGCATATGTGACCCTATGTGATGACATAGGGCCATCGCATATGCGGATCGTATATGTGATTCTGTCATGGCATAATTTTTTGTTTTTTCAAAAAACCCAAACAAATTCCAAAAAATTTTCAAAGTTCCCCATATTGATCAATAGTATGTTTTGTGATAATTGTGTGCTCTATTAATTTTGTAGTGTTTAGAATGCGAAATAAAAATATATAATATAAGTATATAACCTATAAGTTAGAAGAGAAAATATAAATTTAATTAATGTTAAATAAAATAGTACAAAAATGAACATTATTTAAGTAAAAGAAAGAAAAAATAAAGAAGGAAAACATTATTTAAGTAAAAGTATCTTAACATTTGTTCCTACTTCTTAATGATATTGTGTACTGGTAAAAAATTCTACACATTGGTCTCTAACCCACAATGGTACATCACTTCCACCATTGTCGTTACTTGCATTACCGTCATCATTTGAATCGTCTCATTCTTCAATATATTGTTCTTCCTCATTGGTTTCTTCATCATTCGATCTCACTAAGACGATATTTATATCGTCTATGACGGCTTCTTCATGTATCTCATCATCTTCTTCTTCTTTACGCGATCGTGAGCTACCTTCGCTGTCAATCTTCTCCTCCGCCTGGTAGGAAGCTCATTTATAAAACAATCTCTTCCACTTGCTTCCAAATAAGATCCTCATCCGCAAAGACTCGCTCATTGGAGATATCTGCCATCAAAGGAGAATCGAATGACAAGTCTTCGAGAGATGGGATCATAGTGTCCCGGTTTCGATTTTTTAGGAAGCGATCCTGTAGCTTTTGATTGTATTGCACAAAGACCAAATCATTGAGCTTTTTTTGCTCAAGCTTGTTCTGCTTCTTCGTGTGTATCTATTTAAGAGAAACATTTAATAAACTTAATATATGTTAAAGTTTAAACAACAATTAAATTGATATTATGAAACTAAAAATAAAATAAAAATTAACTAGTTACCATCTCAAACGTACTCCAATTTCGTTCACATGCCGAAGCAACACATGGGAGGCCAAAAACCTTAACAATCATCTTCTTCAATAATTCACATTTTATCACCAAATCCACTCCATAGGACAACCACCAATCGACTATAAACAATATAAAATATAAAAAGAGACGGATTATTTAATTACAATAACGAAATATAATAAAAAATAAATCATAAAATTGCTTACTAGGTATTTTGGATTCTCTTTGTCGAATCACAATTTATCTTTCGAACATCTCTTAAGCATTCTTGTATTGGTCGAAAGAGTTGCTAATCTAATCTTGCTCGCCTTTATTCGGAACCATCTTTTCTAAAACATCAAGGAAACCACTAATATGTGTTGCTTCCATCGCTTCTCGGTTCAGATTAGAGAAATAGATCGCATGATTTAGGAGGAATGTTGCGGAATGTAACGAGTTAGTCACTTAGACACCCCATCTCTTCTCAACTATGTCAATAATGGGTTGATAGAGACATGATTCGTACGTATTATTAGATTTAATTTTTTCTATAGCTTCCTTCATAAAACTATAGATATTGCCAAAAAGCAGTTTCTTATCACCATCAACCAATCATAGTACTTGTATGGTTGATTGCGAGTCTCTAAGTGGTTAGACAACATTATTTTAAAAAGAGTTGGTTAAGCTAGTTTGTGCCACTCACTTCCTTTCGGCCTTTTTTGACCAAGCTCCATTCCTCCAATTGGTGGAAGATATGAAACTTCTAAGCTCCTCTTTTAGCATACATGATTTATAATTTCAAGAAGGCCGTAGCAAAACAGGTGATGGTGGGGTGTTGCAAATTACCCCCAATTGCCTTACGCATGTGGTGGAGTAGAAGTGTATGCTTATACATATATAGTACTACCTTCCTAGTCTTAGCTACGGTTTTAATGTGCACTTTTCTCATGTCTTCTAAGATTAAGTATAAGCAATGGGCCGCATATAGGGTCTGATATATTATATATGTGTGATCACTGTTCCATTATTAGTCTACCTGCGACCACCAAGTTTGCCGCTTTGTCTGTGACAACTTGGACAACATATTGTGCACCAATGTCCTTTTTTATCACCTTATCTAAGAGGGAAAATAGATATTCGACCGTGTGAGAATGGGTTGAAATATCTATGAATTTAATGAACATAGTTCTGATAGGACAATTTACCCCAAAAAATGATGATTGACCTAATGGCCCTATCGGTCCAACCGTCGATCATTAGTAATCCCTATGTCTTCCAATCCTATACTTCTCGAGAAAGGCTTTTGTGAAAACTACCTTATTTTAAAGACATGTAAGTCTTATCTTATGATATGAGGGGGCTTTTAGGCCTGCCCAATTGCCCAAAAGCTTTAACCATTACTTTGAAGCTCTTTAACTTTACGGTATTGAATGCAATTCCGGCTTGGTACATCCACTTAGCGACATATTGAATGGTCTCGGGTCGGCCCTTAGCTTTAAACCTATTTTCTATAGTGGTTTGGGCTGGATCCTTACCCCTAGTGTCTACCACATCCTCGGGATGCGGTCTACAAGAGAAGAATTTATTTATTTCGTTCCCCTTACCACCACGTGCTCTTTTAGAGGGTGGTGGTTTTACACTACGAGTCGTGGAGGGAGTAGATCTATCGTATACATATTCTTCCTCATCTTCATCAACGCCATAGTATTGTTGTAAAATCACTTCGTCATTACGTTTGTACCTCGAAGCCTTAACCATCCATTCCATGATCTCTTTTCGAATCTCCGACGTGACATTTGGACATGCCTTCACATTCGCTTTAAGTTGCCAACTAAGATGTTACTTGTGTCTCCCCATCCCCCATGCTTACATAGGTGCATAGGGTACATTGGATCTTATTTTTTTCGGTTACACTCTTGTAACGTCCATATTTCCAACCCAGATCGGCGGAATTTGTCGGTCTAAGAGTGTCGTTCGATTACGTAGACATAATGACAACGTAATAAGGAGGAAAAACAATCAAACAAAATTTAATAGGAATTATAAATTAATTCTAACTCTTGAGTCTTGTCTCTTGATTCTTGAAGTGATTTCTTCCCTCTTTGCTTGAAGAATGATGGATAGATTGAAGTTCTTTGCCTAGTTAACTACGAAATAAAGCAAAATAAATTATCAACAAATCTTTGAGAAAGAGAGAGAAAAAGAGAGAGAGAGCACTAAAAATTCAAAAAAAAGACACAAACCATACCTTGGATGGATGTGGTATGGATTAGGAAGAGGAACCCTCCATTTATAAACTTTGGGGAGCCTTAAAAACAAAAAAAATAATAAAAAAAGCTCCAACGGCCATAAATATGACCGTTGGAGATGTATGTGATCGCATAAAGTCAGGGTCGCATATGCCAGATGGTCTCATATGCCATCATGGCATATGCGAAAATCACTTCCAGGATTGCATATGCGATTGCATATGACAACAATGATAGTAACAACTAATTAACTAACAAGTAACAACTAGCAATCAACAAATATTGATACAAATCAGTAGATAAATATATAATTAAATGGAAAAGTTTTGAGTGCCCCAATGTTCCATGTGGAGCTCCACATGACACCCAAAACTCTATTTTGGTGTCATAGAGTTCGGATGCATTGCTTAGATCGATTCTGTAAGAAAAAGTTAGAATTTTTTTTAAAGGCATAAGTATGACTGATTTAACTGGTCTAAATTTCAAGGCTCAAAAAAATTTGGTAGAGACGAGTTTTTCAATTTTTTTTCAAAGATGATGTAAAAAAATTGGAGATGTATGCGATCGCATAAAGTCAGGGTCGCATATGCCATCATGGCATATGCAAAAATCACTTCCAAGATTGCATATGCGATTGCATATGACAACAATGATAGTAACAACTAATTAACTAACAAGTAACAACTAGCAATCAACAAATATTGATACAAATCAGTAGATAAATATATAACTAAATGGAAAAGTTTTGCGTGCCCCAATGTTCCATTTGGAGCTCCACGTGACACCCAAAACACTGTTTTGGTGTCATAGAGTTCGGATGCATTGTTTAGATCGATTATGTAAGAAAAAGTTATAATTTTTTTTAAAGGCATAAGTATGACTGATTTAACTGGTCTAAATTTCAAGGCTCAAAAAAATTTGGTAGAGATGAGCTTTTGACTTTTTTTTCGAAGATAATGTGAAAAAAACAACCATGCTCCATGTGGTATTAAAACACTGCTTTGGGTGCCACGTGGAGCTCCATTTGGGCACACACACTGTTTTTGTTGGGGCACCTAATCGCGGCCCAAACTAAATTTATGTATAATTATATAAGTTTATATATGTTTAATTATATAAACTTATATATAATTATACAAGTTTTTTTATATTTAAACTAAGTGCACCTAGGCACAAACCTTGGAAAGTGCCCTGTGAGAAAGCGTATGTGGCCTAAAAGCTTAGGCGCAATAGGTACGTCTTGTGCCTATGTGAAAGAATGGGACAGAAAATGATCCCCATCTTGTTACTCAAACCAGTATGATTAGATTATGTTTTCAACTGGGGTGGTTCGCCTTTGACTACAAGGGTTGGGCAACCCAAAATGGTCTTTAATTGGGCATAGAAAAAGCTTATGATAGAGTGGATCGATGCTTTCTTGATTATATGTTGGGTTTTGGTTTGAAATGTTGTCCGTGGATGAACGCTTGTTACTCTTAGTTTGGATTTTGATCAATGGGGAAACTATATGATACTTCAAAGGTCGAGGTTTCAGGCAAGGTGATCCCTTCTATTCTTTCCACTCGACATAATAACACATAGTTGGCCTACTGAACGTGCTAGAGAGGTACGCTTTATTTCAGTTTCAAGGTAAACAACAAATGGACCATGGGTTTCACATCTTCAATATGCCAGTGATACTTTGGCATTTTTGAAGCCCTAGATAGTTAGGTTGAGGAATCTTAAATTTGTTGCATTTGCTATGAGGCTCTTTTGGGATGGTAGCTTAATATTGGCAAAAGGCTGTTCCTTGGAAGGAGGAGGTAGCTTTCACTGAAGGTTTCAAGGTATCATCATGTGGGTCATTTGTTTCACATCTTTAATATGCGAATGATACTTTGGCATTTTGTGAGGCTTAGATGGTTAGGTTGGGAATAAAAAATTAGTTTGCATTTTCTATGAGGATGTAGTGGGATGATAAAATAATATTGGTAAAAGACTGCTTCTTGAAATAAGGACAGAGGCAAAGCTTCTCAAGTAGGGTTTCCTATACTTTCGGTTGAAGTTGGAGCAATATTCCATCAACTTACGTATCTCAACCTCCTTCAATGCATTGGCAAGCCTCCTAGTGGTTTATGGGATCCCATTGTAATTGTGTCTGAAAGATAGCTCTCTATTTGGAACAAAAAATATACGCCACGTTGGTTTTGTGACACTTATCAAATCTACTCTTGCAAATTTGTTGGTAGACTTCATATCCATGTTCCAAAAATTTACTGAGTGGTTGAAAAGTTGCTAGGAACTTGAAAAGCATTTTGTAAAGTGATGTGGGGTTTGGAAAAAATATAATTTTGTAAATTGGGATGTCAGCGTGTCTTTTAAAAGAATGAGGAAAGACTAGAGGAGATGAATATCACTCGATTTGGGGAAATGGTACCTATGGGTTCAGGTTTGTCTTGAGTTTTAATTATGGTTTTGGAATGGTAATTGGGAGGACGGTTCATGCCATAGGACAAAGGGGTTGGGGGTGATAGGGATGGGAGTGATAGGGATGGGAGGCTCCTTTTTGTGGGGAATTTGAGGAATTGTATAGGTTAACGGTTTCCAAAGTTTACTTGGCAAGGGATTTAATGGATATCTGGAGGGGGATAATGTCGTGTAAAATTACATGTTGGAGAGTATTAGGCTACGAAGAAGCAATAAGAAGATAAAGTTCATGTGTTTGAAATGCACATGTTGACGGGGGATGCATGGACTGACGTGAATGGATAAAATTACTAGCAAGTACATAAACGGGAGTCTAGAGGTGCCCTGATAAAAGAAATTTTATAGAATGCCACTTGAGATGGTTTGGGCGTGTCTGTCGGAGACCCAAATTAGTCCTTGTGCTGATGATTGAAACACTAAAAATACAACAGGGGAAAAGGGGGAGATCGATAAAGACGCCGAGATAAGTAGTGAGAAGACATTAAGGATTGTGAGGTAACAAACGGTCACAATAGCCTCTGACTCGTGACAAAGATTGTGTAGTAACAAACATAGTCTCAAAAGTGGAAAAAGTCGGCGACTTACGGTCACCCCGACTTAATCGCTGATTAATCGTCCAAGTCTCGACTCGGCGGATTAATTGGCGATGTTTATGATGCGGTCCGTTTTTTTCCTTTTTATTTCCTTTTTTCACTAATCTTTAAGGGAAAAAACCTCTTTAGGGGTTATACTATTTTGTTTAGTTTGTTTATTAAGAAACATTTAGGTTTTACCAATTTTGTTCATTAATATTTTTAACTTGAAATATATTATAATATATTTTTTTTCTTTATATATTCCCATTTTTTTCTACTTTGAGCGATTTTGATTATTTTGTCGATTTTTTGCGACTTAGTCCCTTGCCGATTTATTATCGACCCCCAACTTTGTGACAATTGCAACAAAGAACAATGTTTTTAAGGGCGAAAGGCGTAGTTCTCAGCTCTCCCGGAAGGTGAGGCGTAAGAATCAAGGTGTGAGGCTTAACTCTCACAAATTTTTGAACTTTGAATTTTAAAAATATAATTTTTTTTATTAGAAATAATTTATAATTTCCTTATCATAAACAAATGAATATTCAAAGCAGATGGGACAATATACGTATGAGTGTGTAACCATTTACCCTTACACACGAAGGGCTCAAAATTGCAAATAATATTAAATATTAAGTCATTAACCTAAACATTAAGTCTTTAACCACTCATTGGTTGTTTCCATTCTCATTAGCAAATAACAATTTTTAAAAATTGAATATTAGCAAAGTTCATCTTCCTCTTCATCGCCTAATAATCTTTTAAAAGGGTAGACTTGCGAAAAAATATATACTCTTAAAGTAAAAAGAGGATAAAGTACTGAAAAATAAAAATTTAGCGAGGCCTCATTGCGCCTCAATCACCTCTCACGTACCTCTTTGCCTCGAGGTGAAAAGCTTACGCTACGCCTTAGAGCGCGCCTCGAGGCTTATGCCTTAAATGCTATGTAAAACACTCACAAAGACTTTAGCTGATGTCAGCAGAAAGGAGGAGTGGAGAGGCTGTATTCGAAATATATGTCAGAATTGACAAGTGCAAGTATGGTCATTGATGCTGGGAGTTTAGATAACATACCGTCCACAGAGACAGTGGATCAGTTGCCACTAAAGACATAGCATCATCCATAGTCCTATCGAATCAGACCAAAAAGGGCATGAGCAGTGGGTGAGAGGGTGAATGCCCCCATTATGCTGAGGAAGTTCAAGCAGGACTTCTGGTGTGATGTCTTCCTGATGAACATATTACATATCTTACTTGGAATACTATGGTAATACGAGCAGGGTTTAACTGGAACATGGGCAGGGAGAGAACACCGGTTAACTTGTAACATGGAAAAGAGGAATGCCATGAAGTATGATGATGATGCTGTTCATGATGATATTACGAAGTAAATGAAAATTTGATAATTTTTTTCTAATTTGCAAATTTTGGTTGATTTGTTCTCTGAAAATTGCCTTGTTTCTCAATTTACTTTTACTGTATGTCTTGTGGAATGAATAAATATATTGAAAGAATTAATTGTAATATTCAGGAGTAAACAAATCAACAAAATGTTTGTATTGCTAGAGAAGCCTAATCAATTAGTTTATACTATATATTAAACACTTTGTCCACTAACTTAGTTTCCTTATTAGACTTGCTAAGACTTTAAATGCATGTCTTTTATACAAGCAAAATAAGTAGCTTTTGTCTAGGCTAAAAAATGTATTATTCTTATGCAGTTCAGTAGTTGTTTTAAGCAATTGGTTTGAAACCAGACCGGACTGGCTATTCTGATCCGCTTCAACCAGAACCGGGACTCAAGCTGGTTTTGTCCTATTAAAAACCAGAAAATTTGGGCAGTGAACTGCCCAGGTTTTTAGTGAAACGGCCGGTTTAGCCGGTTCGCATAAAACCGGGTGGAAAAAAATCCACAAAATCTCTGTATTGTTAAGAGCAGCCAAATAAATTAGCATTACACCATTCCAATTGTTTTTATACTATGTATTAAACACTTCGTCCACTAACTTAGTTTCCTAATTATACTTGCTAAAACTTTAATGCACTTCTTTTATATGAACAATGAATAATTAACTTCTGTCTTGGCTATACATGTATATTTTATGCAGTTCAGTAGTTGTTTTAAGCAATGATTTTAAAACCAGATCGGTCCAGCCAGTCTGACCCGGTTCGCCCCGAACTGGAACCCTAGCCGGTTCGGTCCTATTAAAAACCAGAAAAGGTACACGGTGAACTGCCCAGTTTTCTATGTGAAGCGGCTGGTTTAGCCAGTTCACATAAAACCTGGGAAAAGCTGGGGGTGAGTGCACGCGTGTGTTGGTGTGTGCATAGGAGTCTGGAAGATATATTTAATTAGAAGTCTTAATTAATTAATAGAGATTTTTTTAATTAGAAGACCTAAATCAGTACAAGTTCTAATCAATGAAGATTGAAGAGTCTTAATAGTTTCTTTTAGAAGCAAAGAATTAATAGCTTCTGTTTGGGATGATGCACTTGTACCACTGTTTTAGTTTTAAGGATGTATTATTGGCCCTTCTCATTTTTACTTGCACTTACTACTGTCTGACAATAAAAAACCAAGGGAAGAAAATCAATCAAAAGTCTTTATGGTTTCGTTAGAAACAAAGAATTTGTAGCTTCTGTTTGGGATGCACTTGTACATATGAATTATGATGTAGTTGGTTTAAGGGTGTATTATTTTTTTTCCCCCATATATATACGCACTTACTACTTCCTAACCCAGATAACAAAGAATTAGTAATCTTTTGGGATCCACTAGTATGTTTGATGTTGTTTATAGGGTGTATTTGATTTGATCCCCCCCCCACCCCCCGTCAGCCTTTCGCTATGTGCCTTGGGATGGCCACAGTTATGTGAATGAAGTGATAATTCTATCAACTCCAAATTGGGACAGTGGATTTGTTTGGCTTGCCTTCAAAACACGAACTTGTTGGCCGTATCTTCTACAGTTCTGTTCCAATTTAGAAATATGGTTTTTTTTTTAAAAATATCTATTTTTATCCCATTTGTGAGTTGGATGGTTGTGAGTTAGATGAAGTGAGAATTGCATGACAGAAAAATCTAATTTTTTCATCTATTTGGATGTGCTTGTCTGGGACTTTGCTGATTTGCGTCTTGCAGATTAATCAGCTTTTGCAATGTCTCTGTAGGATGGAAATGAAGTGTTTTTTAGGATTAAACGCAGCACTCAGCTGAGGAAGCTCATGAATGCTTATTGTGATCGTCAGTCGGTAGATATAAATTCCATTGCTTTCTTGTTTGATGGACGTCGGTTGCGTGGAGAGCAGACCCCTGATGAAGTAAAATCTCTTAATTTTTTTACTTCTGATCATTTGTTGCAATATAATTAGTCTCATGTTGGTGCCAAACATGACTGGCATGTTTGCCCCTATATCAGGCCAGATATCAATTCCATTGCTTTCTTGTCCACCATTTTTCGTGGCCACAACCAGTGCCAAACACAGACTTTACAACCAATAGTTATTTATTGTCTTCTCCCTCTGATTAGTTGAGCTATCTAATTTATTTTTTCTTCACACTTTGCAACACAAGCTTGAAATGGAGGATGGGGATGAAATCGATGCCATGCTGCATCAAACTGGAGGTGGCTATGGCGTAATGGTCCGTGATAAAGTGAAAAACTAGAGGGAAGAAGTCCTAGTGTTATGCATGTTTCTCCTTATATGTTCTAGGAGATTCTTGAAAAGAAAATGGATCTGGTGTTAGGGAATGGAATGCTGGGACATATTTCTTTTTTGGTTAATCTGACTGAGGAAGCTATGTGCCATGTGATATGCTCTACTTCATTTTACCATTTTGATTGGATAACGTATTATATTTTCAAATGTTAATGGTGTCTGAAAGCAGATTGCCTGTTTAGTGGATTGTTTGTTTCCTCTCTTGATGTCGTATTATTATTATTATTATTATTGTTATCATTATTATTATTTTTAAAATGATCATGATTGGATGTACTGTATATACTGATTGCTATACAATAGAATGGGTTTCAACTACTGATTGGATGTACTGTATATACTGATTGCTATACAATAGAATGGGGTTTCAACTACTTATCAGCAGTTGACTCATGGACTGATGTTTAGCTAACAAGTTTAGTGTTGGTATAAGGCTGTACAGTTGGTAATACGGATATCTTATTTAATGAATCCACTGGATCCGATCGTAGTGCGGGCTATTTGAATAAATTTTTACTCAGGCCAACCATCATGAGAATGGGAGGATTTGATGTGAACCATTGGCCTTGCAGTCACTTGATTGGATGATCGAAATATTTCAATGACTGGGCTGTACAATCAGTCAAGGTTTAAGATACCGGCTAATGCTAAATTGGGACTATAAGTACATTTTGGCTGCTATTTACATTACCTCCTTTTTGGTGGTTTTACTAGCTGGAATGATTGTATCAGCAAGAAGTGACGTGCTGAGATTTATTAACTTAGATGTGACATTTGCACAATTGTATGTGGTAACGATGCCTTTTAACTGGATTAAACGGTCCTGTTCGCTTCCCATTTATACATCTAAAATCCATGAACTATCGTGCTAATTTTGAGCCATGGCATCAAAATGGTAGCTTATATGTTGGAGTTAAGTAGGCACAGAGCTTACACTCATTGGAGGATCTGAACCATCCGATCAAAGCTGAAATGTGTGCCTATGATGGGATGGCTCTAATCAACTGATAGGATACTTGTTTGCTGAGATGTGTGGAAATGATACTTATAAACGCAGTTAGGAGAGTCACTTCTTTATAAAAATATCTCCCGATTACAAAGGCATCGTTTGTTTAGCCAGATTTGGTAGGAATATGAGAACGTAGCTTAGAAAGTGCAATTTTTAAGCCATTCTTGAGGTTTTGTTGGGTTCGGGAAAAATAGCCAGCGAGGAATGCTCAGCCATTAAAAGGCTAGTGTTACTATTAGACCAACGTGTGTTGCAGCCACCTCACTTAAACAAAGGAAAAATTCATGGACTGCATCAAATCTTATGTAGATCAATTTTGGTACCAATGTTCCACACAAGTGATCTTGAAATCTTAGGCCTGCTATCAAATGGTCAGATGTTGATTTTTAGTTGGCACACATCCCAAAAAGTGAATATGAAAGATGTTTGATGGGATGAGATTCATGCTCACTTTTGGTGATGTGTGTCACATGAAATCAGCATTTGACCATTGAATGGTAGGATTATGATATTAAGATTGATCAGTATCGTCCGATTTGAAGCAGTCAATGATCTTTCCTTTGTTTAAGTGAGATTGCTGTCCCGTTTACTAGAAACACCTACATTATTAAATCCTTATAGGTCTCTCCCAAGGCTTCTATCGCATCCCTTCATTTGTTATTTCTCTTATCTACTCTTTTTTTAATGTAAGGATAAAGAAATTAGGTTCATTTATTTATAAACCAAAATTTGTCATTCCCAATCCATGTCTTCACGTGGTTAAATCATTTGAGTAATTTGTATCAGATGGTGGAGATCGTTTTGTCCTAAGCTTCGATACAATAGATCTTGAGATTATGGCCAAATCATCAGAAAGTCAACTTTTTTACATGTGGCACAGCTCCTAAAAAGTGATCCAAAGATCATGTTAATTTGATGTACACATATGATCATATTCATTTTGAAAATGTGTGCCACATGGAATCAAAATCTAGTATTCCTTGATCATCTTCATGTTTGATGAACGCCCTTGATTATTTTCTTATGGTGTTCGAAAACTTTATTTAGGAAAGTAGTATTGTAATAGTCAAGTCACCCAATGTGTTTATTCCCTCGTGGATTATAAATTAGGAAAAAAATCAGCTACTAGTAAGGATGAGATTTTGTAATTGACTTTTTGAGTAAGCCGCTTTTGAATGACGCTAATGAAGAATGCACTTCTCTTATTTGTACGAGTGTCTTGATGTAATATGATAGGAGATGGAATAGTGTAATTGTAGGAATCAATTTTGCACAATTGCATCGACGGAGTATTCAATCTTCCATGGATCGTACATCGGTCAAAAATAACCTTCGAATATATACGATACGGTATCGGATGCACTACGGTCATTCCTAAAGCTATATGATGCCCCTAAATTAGACCAATTCTATACTTTTTTGAAAAAATTAAAAAAATACAAGAAATCCTTTGTTTTTGAGAAAAACTTAGATCAGAGCATTTTTGAAGCCTAAAAGGACACACTTGAGAAAAGCCACGAATCTGCAAGAAACTAACTTATCGGGAACCTAAGCTTTTCTAGGAAACGTTAGGAAACACCTAAAGGAGGCCTAAGTGATTTCAGACGCCAACTTTGAATAACACCTTTAAGCATTTGGAAAAAGCAATTCCTTATAAGCCACAAAATCCTGTCAAAAGCTGATTTTCAAATGCAATGTACAATTTTATAGTTCTCCTAAACATTAGGAAATTGACAACAGATTTTTGGCAGTGTTATCTGGTAGGCAGCTTATGTGAGGCGATGCAGGCGATGCAATTAGCTGTAAGTGCAATAGGGCTCAAGCAATGCAAGTCAGATCAGCCAGTCACTTCGCATCACGTCAGCCACCTGTATAAAACTTACCTGTGATTCGCAATTTTCCATAGATTATTGGTTGTCAGTTTTCTATTAGTTGATATTAGCACGATACTGAACGGCATCTACTAGTTGGTATTAATTACGTCGATGATGCTACATCATCGTTCGTGGATTAATCTCCCTCTGCTAAAATGGTAAAGCCTTGGGAAATGTATATATATATATATATATATATATATATATATATATATATATATATATATGTGCATGTAAATCAGTGGAAGCATCTTTTTGACTTTCCCTGATTTGTAGCTCAAAAACAACAGCACAAAGTTTGACAGTTTTTCAAAGCAATTCTATGAGAGGCTCATCTTTGATGCATCGCACCTCAGTGAGGATATTTACACCTACGAATAGTGGCAGATTATTTCATGACCAAGTGAGGCTTGTTTTTGAGCAATCTAAGGTATCAAGTGAGCTAAGAAAATCACTCACTCATTGGTTGTTCTGAACCCTCCAAATTAATGCATTCTAAAATAGATTTATAATCTTTTCTTAATGGTCAAAATTAAAGTGCACCAATCGGATGGTCCAGATCATCTAATAGAAATGATTGTTTGGCTAACACATGCCAATGATGGGCATCTATCTAGTTGGACAAGTTTAATTGATCAAACATTTGTGCTACATGGCTAAAAATTGGACGGTCATGGAACAATCTGCTTATGCCTATCTTGCATATGGCAGGAAACCCAGATGGTAGGACTTTTGTTCAACATGCACAGAGTAACAGAAAATTGGTTGGAAAACTTGCTCAGATCTTTTAATTTATAACAAAATGGAAAAAGAGATGCAAATGAGTTATACCACAACTCTGATCCCTGGGTTACCTAAAAGAAGTTGCAACAAGATCCTTGATGGCTAACCGACTACACGGAAGGGGTCAAACAGTTCACATACTAGAGTAAAATGATAAAATGCCTTTTACCCACTTGAAAAATAATATTGTAAACCCTACTTTTAACGTAAATGAAAACAGAGGCACTCCAATTGAACAAAAAGGAGCGAGAAAAATTATGCCATGGTGCACCTAACATAAATGACCATACATGCGCAGCACCTGCACCATTATCTGCCAATATAGGAACAATTAAAGATTAACTCAAGCTGGTAACCGGAGCTTTACGTTGTTCTTCCAGCTGCAAGTCAAAGGAAAGAGAAGCAACAATTACACTTTGTTAAATGTAGAAGGTAAAGAAAGTGGAAACGATGACAAATTATATCAAAATATTTATTTATTTACTTAATTTAATTTTTTATTTTTATTATAAAATTTTGTGTGGTGGTGGTTGGAGGTTAGTGAAGAAAATTGGTGGAATTTTTGGATTTTGAAGAAAAAATTGTATTACTTATGCGAGGCCAAGCCGCATTAAACATTTGACTGAAGCGGATGCAAGGACTTTCCTTGAAGGCTTCGAATCTTGATTTCAGTTTAGGGATTTGCATCACTGAAGGCAATTCAAATAATGTCGTTGGTTGAGAAGACTGAACTCTTTTGAGGCTTGCATTGATTTTGGATGCCTTGCCCTTGCTATTCCGTGTTTAGTCACAATTATTAAAGAGGCTAATAACTTGGGTTAGGGAAAGGAGATCCTCACCATTTCCTCCAAGAAATTTCATTTTTTGTTTATCTTATTTTGTATTGTAAGGGATGATTTTACTTGTTTGTTTAGAGCCAGAAATTTCTTCCATGACTTCTCAAAGTCATAATAAGGAGTATAGATTTTATGATACAGATCTTCTTGAGATGACGGCCTTGAGTTGAAGGTATCTAAATATCTGAATAAATGTTTCCTTTGAAGGTCATCATTTGGGAGTTGATCAATAAGATTTAACAAATTTGTCGTTCTAAGGTTATTTATTTTGTCACTGTCAATGTTTTCACGCGATTGAGAATCACATTTAAAAGACTGAGTATTAGAGGTTTATCGTTCTTCACAAACATATTGATTGTGGTTTTTAAGAAACATTTATAGGCTAGTGACCTTATTCTTGAACTTACAGCAGAATTAAACTTTTTGTAGAGGAATTTTTAATGGGTTCGTGTGTGTGGTGGAGGTCTTTTTTTTTTTCTAGTGTGGTTGGGATGAGGGGTTAAGTTTGAGTGTTCTGAAGTTTACGGAATATATTAAATTTTCTGCGTGGCTTTTGGTAATATTTTTAGTGGTTTTTAAAGAAAGGAGAAGAATCATCTTCCTCATATAAAACTACTCTGTCAAAAACATGGAAGAAGTAGAATTCAAATTATATACAGATTTGGAAAATACCAGAAGTCCCATAACAAAAATATAAAAAAAAGGGATCTTCTATTCTCCATTCTTCTTATTTAATTAGAACTGTAGAAAGAACTTTCCCAGTTAGCCTTGAACATGAAACTTTTCATCTACTAAAACCCAGTTGGAAGAACATAAAAAACAGTTTAATTATTGACATATAGGCTTAATTCAAATTGTTGTTAAACTATTGATTGGTACAGGGCTGAATACCCGAAGACTGTATACATAACATGTTTAGAGATTCTATACTTGGAATAGTTGAATGCAGTCATCATTAATGGAAATGAATTACAGTACATCAAAGGGTAAGCAAGGGGCTTGACCAAAAAAAGCAAAAAAAAAAAGGGGGATTACAAGTAGAGGAAAGAAAGAAAAGCATCCAAAAAGGAAAAAATATGGGGGGAGGTGGAAGCACGAAACCATGCCCCCCACATCAGCCAGGGAAACAATCCTTTCTTCCCGATTGCGGGCACCAAGGCTGCGTACTTCCACGACCAACTACAATCTGCTATCCTATAGAGGCCGGAGCAGGCCGAAGCTGCTCCCATTCCTGTAGAATCTTCTCCACTGACAAGGCAGAGCAGTCGGGCAAATCTAGGCACCACCATGAGAGGTCCTTGGGAATCAAGTTTATTGTTGCACTACACATAGCCTACTTCCTTTAAAAAATTCTCCCATTTCATTTTGGATAAAAAATCTCCAGATTTTTCAGCATATTGCTATCGGAAGCAATATCCATAGAATGGCCATATTTCGATCGTTCCACAAAAACTTTGGCACAAGTATCCTCTAGGCATGTATCCACCCCGAAAACAGTGAGAAGCCCAAGCTGTCTTGTAAACATGTAAAAAAGGAATAAGGTTCTACTGTTTCCTTCTCTTCTCCTTAAAACACAAATCTTGAGACCATCTCCCCCTTTTTACATAGTTGTACGCATGTCAAAATTCTTCCCTACGCTATTTCTCATGCGAAAAATTTGACCTTTAAGGATGCCTCCGATTTCCGTAGTGACACCCACGGGGTCAATAAGGGGTCTCTTAGTCAGCATATAATGATTCTATAATAAAATTTTCTTTCTTTTCCCAACGCCACACCCTTTTTGTCTTGCCTACCATCCGCACAAACCCTACTCAATTCCCCCTCTTCTCTGCAAAATTTTCCGTCTCTTACTGTCAGAAGACTCTTGAAATTAAGTTCCATTCTTATACCTCAAAAATATTATCGACGTCCTCTATTCCTCGAATAGGAGAAAGGAATAGAGGAACGAAAAAAAAACTTACTGACAAACTGTAGGCATAAACTACCTAACAACTGAAACTAATAAAATTGGCAAAGAAGGTGGTCTTTGCTAAGGTCCAATAAATACTCTGACCAAAATTGGATATTTGGCAAACATAGGTGAACAAAACAATTGTACCAATATTCATTTAAAACAATTGGGAATCAAACAAACCAAATTGAAACTATGTTAAACTCCTATCCTAATAAACGTAAAGACCCTATAATTTTTCCTCCTAAAAATGTCTCTCCAAAAATTTCACGACCTTTAATAAAAACCCTACTCAACTTCATGAAGGATTAAAATTTTCTAAAGAAGCTATGGAAATTTCAACTGAATTTGTTGCCACTGTAATGGATAAACTCTCAAAATTATCCTTAAAACTCCAACACACCACGTTCCTGTAGAAATATTAACGTACTTTCTAAATTAGAAACTGGATCTCTCCTCTTCTAATCTGATGATACTAAATTAGAATTCTCAGGCCAAAATGATTTTATCCAAAATTTTAAAATAAAGAATATCACCTAAACATATTAATTTCTCAAACCCCATATACAAAAAACTAGTATAAAAGACCTACGCCAGTTGATCTTCAATTTGAAGAATTGTTGACAAATGCTGGCTCAGTCTATTGATGGTTCGACAATCTACGAATAGAAGGTGGATGATTTAACTGAGTATCAGTTGATTTTATTTTACAAATCATGTTAATGTTTGTAAGTGCCTATACAGTGAAAACAAACTGAGACTCCCATATAATGAATGGTAAACAGTTTTAGTGGGCAGTTGAAAGAATGGTGGTGATCTCACTGACACCCAAAAAACTGAAATAAAAGTAGCCATTAAAAGGGATGAGATGATAATGGAAACATATTTCTGATGTAAACATGCAAACTATTCCTAATTGTGTTTTTACACTAATCATTGATTTAGGACAACATTTTATAGGACACTCGGACCATTTAACCCCTAAACCCAAGAACAATTAATGAACTTAAGATGCCCAACACTTACTGATTTCCCTTGGTATGGGGAATGCTAAACTCATATTAACCTTAAGATCACAGGTTCAATCCCAGCTCAATTCAAAACTCACATTAAAATGTTGCAGATTCAATCCCAACTTACCCATCCAAAAAAAACCTCACATCCCCACAAAATCAGACGGACTCAAAATACCTCTATGAAGTCTTTTTGTATCTTCGTTTATTAAAGTAGAGATAAAGTGGAAACTTTATACGATGACATTTCTTAAGGACAGACTCCAATCACCAGCTCATCTTATTAACTAAACATATAAGAGCCTGTTAAAGAATATTATTGCATGTCAATAAAGCTTAGGGCCTCTGAAATCAATGCATGCTAGGTTTTCATAGCAAGAGATCAGCTTCCATAGATTCAGATCCAATCAAGTCAGTGAGCCAATTAATTTTTTCGTAAATAGAGTGAAAACTAAGGTAATTTATTTTACTCATCATTTTCAGTTTTCAAAACATATCTTGGTTTTCATGTTAGTTATATAAATTCCATCCAATGAATTTCTCACTTTACTTTTAACACAGGCACAAAAAAAAAAAAAAACACTTTATAAGGGGAATTCTGAGTCCAACCAATTTCATAGACATTGCTAAGCACACAGTAAGGGATGTGGGGTTAGCATTCTCCAACATATATAAAGAAGATTTTATGTAAACTTTGAATAGCTAATTATTTACCTGTGGAAATAATAATAGAAGAAATCGGCATAAAGTAACGTCTGCACAAGCCCAGCTATCCAAGCTGCAACAACAAAACAGCCAAAACATAAAATTGAGAACTCAGAAAACTGAGAGAGATGAGAGGAAGGAAAACATAAAAAAGAGCTTCACATACTTATCCAATGAACATAGTGTTCCTCAGTGAAGTAGCGATAAATCCAGTTGAAAATGTACATTGCTCGGTATGCACTGCATTTAAAACAGATGTGATTAAGTGGATGGAGAGTTCTTAATTTGAACCAAGCAATTTTCCTTTTAGAACATAGAATTAGCTGGGTGAGAAAGTGCACATTATTACTTGTACAATCAGTACAATGAAACTCACAATGAACGAAGGGCAACAATACCGTTGATTGTTATTGGATTTCCGCAAAAAAATTTATTTAAGATTATTAATATTCATTAGTAAATCACATCCAGGCTCATCTTATGCTAAATATGAAACATGAATGGAATCCTAAAATTTAAAATGAGTACTAATATTGGGGTTCTATGGAATAAACAAATTCTTCGTTATACTACTAAGGCACATGAGACAGAAGAATGGGTGACGTTAGAAGTCCGTTGACACTTAATTTCCTTCAAACAGCTTGAATTGCTTTTATCTTGCATATTCTGGTGGATAATATGGGATCATCATGACCTTGATTGATATTGAACAGTCAATTGTTTTAACCATCTATTACTGGATGTCTGAGACTCACATGCCAGAGATCCTATTGAGAAGCTTGAGCTTAATTACATACTCCTGAGAGACATAACATGTCTGTAGGTCTGAAAGGAATTTAAGTAAACCAATAGATAACAAAATCAAGTAAAACCTGTCTCAAGAGACAAATGAATCAATACTAGCAAATGTGGGCATACAGAGATACATTTTAAACCAAAAGAGTGAAGTATACAACAAGAATATATATATATATATATATATATATATATATATATATATATATATATATATATATATATATATATATATATATATATCTGTGTGTGTGTGTGTGTGAAAATGGGATAATGTGTTCGCATGCACGGCACAAACCGTTCATTAGAATGCTAGATCACATTCCACGTGATCGTGAGTTACACCACACCTCTAAGAGTTCAGCCAGTCCCCTATGTTATTAGAATTATTATTTATTATTATTTTATTTTTTTTGGGCGGGAGGGGCAATTTTTCCCCCCTTCAAATCACAGGTCAAAGTTCGTGGTTCACTGCCTAAACATGTGCATTGAAAATTTGCACCTTCCACACAAAATTCAACAGTGAAAATTACTCTTTAATTTGTTTTTTTAGATGGTACCTGATTGGCCTTGGGCATGTTTTCGTGGCACCCGATCCTTGGGTTGGTGCCACATGGGACCAAACTGATTCAAATGCATGGCCCGGCCATGCATTCAAATGCGTGGTTACACAATTCGCTCATTGCTCCTGTGAATCACGAACTGGTTCGAACCGAACCGGTTTGCGGTTCAATTTCCTCCGGTTCGTTGGTAATAGGCGAACCGGCCAGCCTACATGGTTCCAGTGACAAAAATACAAGTAGCAGGATTCGAACCTGGATCGCTTGGATACAAAGCTACATGGACTACCAGCGCTCCATCTACACTGCTTGTGTATATTTAATATATATTATATCTCAAAAATTTATATTTATTAGCAGCTAAATTATTTTTTCTTTTTAAAATATATATATATATATATATATATATATATATATATATATATATATATATATGAGAGAGAGAGAAAAGTTTCATTACAAAATCTTCACTCTGCATATTTACCTTGTTATAATTAACCATGATGCAGTTTCTTTCTAGCATATGAATAACTACCACGGCAGGTTAATTTATAGGAAGTAGGGAAGAGAAGATTAATCCATAAAGAGCAATGTGTTAAACAAGGTAGTTAAGGCTGTGTGGCGAGGTCATGGCGAAGAAACTTGCTATGTCATGGTGATGCTATGGAGAGGCTATTTATTAATCATTGGAATCATTTTATTTTGTAGAGGAAAAAAATTCAACTATTTCAGCATCATTCTTTGATTCTAATATTGAGGATTTCATGTTGTACGCATACAAATATCAACAAATACAAATCAAACATTAATAACCAAATATGAAACATCAACAAATTTGCAATATGGGCAAGTATAAATATATATGAAATATCAACATATATAGAATATTAAAAAATATGAAATATCAAGTACACATACTATAGTGTCGTTGACACTGAGGTGTCATCGACAGTAGCTATCGTGACGAGAGAGAGAGAGAGAGTGAGAGAGTCGAGAGTTTTGCAACTTATAAGTTAAGTCATAAGTTTGCTTTGGTAATTTACAAGCTATAAAAATGTCATAACTTATAAGTATTATAAGTTATAACATAGTTTATATATATATATATATATATATATATATATATATATATATATATATATATATATATATATCTTAAAAACCCAAGGAAGGAGTAGACCATGGGGGAATGAGTGCTACGTGGCACCACAAAAGATCCCGGAGTTCAATCTCTAGAACAGTATACTAGGACCATCTCTCGGGACTAGAACCGCTTCTTCATGCTTGGCAGCCCAAGCCGTTTACCATTGCACGGAGAATAATCCAAAATGCATAGTGATCGGATGGCCCTAAGTATTGGATTTAGAAGTATGCAAATGGTCCACATATGCTGAGCAAAACTGCATCAAAAGGAATGGATTTTTTTGATTATATGTAGTTTTCTGATGGCCCATAAATAAGATGTCTTGCCATTGGGATGGCTCAGATCTATGATCAATAGGCCACATGTGCAGTGAAGATGATCCGGGCACATGGATGGTGCTTGGATCCAACCACACTGCAATAGGCCATAGCAAATAAAAAAGGCCTGTTTCTTCATTATAAAAGATTTTTTTCCCATTACTGGTCAATTCTTTACGAACCAGATGAATCCCCCCGTTTTTAGTACAACTGGATAATGATTTGATGGAAAAGAAAAGCTCATAAAAGGGCTTTTGGTAGCTAAATTGAACAGGCTAGTCCAATATGAATTTAAAACACTGGTGAAGGCCATAAACATCAAATAGATTAGGCCAAAAGCTAGACGCTCCATCTTGTCAAGTACTGCAGATAATTAAGCCTTTGGCTAGAAAAGCCTATACATTGTGGAATCAATCTCACATCAGAGTGAAAGAATGCATACAATTTATAAGTGACAAAACGATTACACAATTATCATTAAACTGAAAATTGAAATCCTCCACAATGATAAGCTTTCCCTCCAAGCCATCTGAATAAACCAGACTTATCTCACTCCACCACTAATAGAGGAAGTATTCCAATAGTCCAAGACATTATAGCATCCATCCCACCCAATGCAAGAGTACAACGAACCCCCTGATGCAACATCTCATCTCTAAACGTTCCTCATCTCCAAAGAAGAGGCTTCCATTGGGCGAATCGATGAATTACATTGTTGCAATAATGAGAAATCGATGAAGTTCATTTTTGATCCATTGAAAGTGTCCTACAATATACGGCACTTCTTCCCATGGCTGCTTGCTGTGACGTGGTGTTCACCATTTGTGTGCTGATCCTATAGATTGGGGAGCAAGGCCTACTCAGCTGAGGGGCCAATTACTTTGGAAGCTTGTTCCGGTTGTGATATTATGTAGCCTTTGGACTGAAAGAATAAGACTTGAGAGTAGTTCCCAAGTGTCAGCAGTGCAAAAATTCAAGAAGTAGAAATTCCCAAATCACATGCTGAGGAGCCTTCCAAACATGGACATCCTAGTGTAATTTTCAACAAGGGTGCTCGCTTTTCTATATGTCTTTATTGTATCTTTGTTTCCTCTGCACCTTTGTTTTGATCTTTTTAAAACAGAATTCAATATTGAAGATATGTTCCGCTGCTATACTATGTACAAAACAGCTTGATTTTTTTGTTTGCTCAAAGCTAGCTAACAAATGTCCGTAGATATTTCAATTTTCATCTTACGCTTTGGAATAACTATATCATCCATTAGAAAAATCATCATGTCATCCAACTCACCAATAATGAATTTCCCAACAAGCTCTTCTTTGATCATTTTGTTGACAAAGAACTTATAATTGCTTCGATGCAATAGCAAGAGCTCCAGTTTTTTAAACACTTCATATCTACCATGAATGCTATGGAAATGCTTTTTAATGGGAAAAAGATAGGAGCATATAAGAATATAATTAACAGCCATATATGATAGGAAATATGTTTAGTGGAGCAAATATGAAAGATAAAGTTCATCAAATATACCACTGACGTGAAAGTGAAAGAATGCAAATCCATGGTATCTTGAATCATACACAGGGCATATCAAAAAGAAGAAATCACTTGAACAATGAACATGGTAATCAAGGCGTCCCCATGGCGAATGGCGCCGGAGATTGCCATATAGACACCAATAGCGAGAGGGACCCAAAAGGCGAGGCTATGGCGACATAGCTTCGCCATATACGCTATTTATATTATATAAGCTATATAATATACTATAAGTTATTACTGATAAGTCATACTACTTATATTTATAACCTAATAAGTTATAATATATAATTATTAACTTATAATACTATAAAAAGAGTTGGGAATTAGGGTTTTAAGTCATCTCTGGCTCTCTCGCTCTCGACGAGGTAAGTTTGATTTTTTTTTATTTTTGTCTAATCTTTTTCTCTCTTCACTTCCTTCACCACGGGTCTTCACTCTTCAACTCCTCACGACTTCACCAACACCAATGGTCTTCAGCAACTCCTTCACTCATTCAGCTCCTTCAAATCGACGAGGTACACCATTTTTTTTTCTATTTTATTTTTAGTTTTTTTCCGGCTTTGTTTTGTGTTTTTTTTTAATGATTTTTTTCCTTTTTTGATTTCAGTTTTTTTCCCTGTTTTTGTTTTTCTATTTTTGTTTCTTTGTTTTTTTTCTATGTTTTTTCTCTGTTTTTCTGTTTGTTTTTTCTCTTTTTTTTTTCCTTGTTTTTTCCCTGTCTTTTTCTTGTTTTTGCCCTTTTTTTTTTCTTGGCCTAGTAAATAATCAATATGAAATAATTTTTTTATTTCATTGTTGTCTTTTTTTTTCTCTTTAGTCTTCCCTTCTTTTCTGTTATTTATATTAGTTGTACACTTGTATGTCTTCTGATTTTTTAACTTCAATGGCTGATATTAAATTTTAATTTGTTGCTCTGTTTTTTCTTTTTTCTGATTCTTGGTTTGATATTTTTATGGTAAACTTCAGTTTTTCTGGTTGGTTTGTTGTCTAATTTTTGGAACTTGTGCAACGTGATCTATATCATCTGATTTGGAGGCAATCAATTATTCAATCAGATGATTGTCTTTGACTATGTTGAATAAGATGATAGAGATCACCATGGCCATCAAATCAGATGGCTTTGATGATGTTTCAGTTTATATTAAGTCTTGTGACATGCCACAGCGTATCATATTTGATTTCTATTTATTGGTATTTATTTATGCTTGATTTTTCATAGTTGAATTTTTTTCGTCTTCTATTAAAATATAATTTTTTTTTTAAATGGTAAAAAATTAGAAAAAAAAAATAATAATGATTAATAAATATAAATAACAAATAGTCTCGCTATGGCCTGGCGAGCCTCTTCGCCATATCCTCGCCACACCGCCTTAACTACCTTGACAATGAAACAATAAATGATCATACAAGAAATGGGAAGTGCCAATATGCACAACATGAAAATTGAATGCACTGTATGAATAAGATGAGAAATGGAATATGTAAGTAAAACAGAAAATAATGTACTTTTCTACATTGCTTAATTGGGAATTCGACTAAAGAAAATTTGGAAACGGTAGTTTACCCAAGAAGAACAACATATTGACCGGTCAAGTTGTCGATATTCTTAGTCCTCTGCAACAATACTAGCTGAGGGAGTATGGCAACAGCCTCCAAATACAAGGAAAATGTCCACATTACCTGTGTCATGGATATGCATAGAAGCAGTGAATCAAAAGGAAAAATAATCTGGTATAGGAGAAACTTGGAAGAATATCATTCACAGAAAATTTTATGAAATATAAGTTAGTTAAGAAGCTTTGGATTATGTTGAATGAAGAAAATTCAAAAGGAATAAATGATACAGATGCACTACAAAACAAGCATACACATGATCCATTCATGACTAAATGGCAAACTAGTGCGCAAACCTCCTTAAAAGTGAACTTCTCATTAATAACTAGGGCCAAAAGTAGGCAAGGCAATATGAGAAAAAAATGGCGAAAGGTGTCTTGTTCTTTATCATATGATCTCCGGACAAGCTTGTGGCGCCTCATGTACCAAACAATTGTAAACGAGCTCCCCAAGAAAATCAACTTCATGACGGTATTATATAGTGAGATAAAATCAGTGAATATATCCAAGTACCGAGTAGCAAAAACAAGAGCATATAGTTCTTGAGTCTTCAAAGAAACTCCTGCATATAGTGAAGAACACCGAATCGTTAATCAATGCATGCATTGTAGACAAAAATGCTTGTTAATGTTTTAATCGCACGATAGCCTTTGCTGTCGCATAAAAAAACAAAGGGTTGTAATGCAATTGAGTGACAACAAACACACATACAAAATAATAAATAAATAAATAATGATATAATAATAAAGAAGAAAAGAAGATTCAATTTAAAAGCTGGAGTGACAATGGAACACGTATTATTAACAAAAAAATTCTTTGGGCACAACGGATTCTAACCATAAGGAATTAATGTTAATAGAAATGGTCCCCATATTTCATATCAAAGCAATTGAATTACCACCTGTGATGGAAGGAAAAGATCTCCACCAATTCCAGATTGAAATCAGACATTTGCAAGTATGGAATAAACTTGCACATAATCCTGCTTGACAATCTTGCTAATGCTGTACTTGTCAAAAAAGACTATTGCACATATCTTTTCTGATTTGATATGCATATTTTAATGCAAAAACAAACACAACAAAACATAAATAACAGCCTCCAAAGATCATTGCCATCAAAATACATGGTCGAAAGCATGTTATGGGTATTGGAGCCATTCCTTTATCATCCTCTCTCTCCCTGGCTCATACTCTACATGTCCCCTACTTCTCTACTAATTTACTTTTTGTTAGTTGTATTGCTAACCAATTAAACTGTTGTATTATTTTTTATCTTAAGTATTGTATTTTGTGTTGAATATATTATATAAGAATGTGATGTATGCAAGTGAGATGATTCATGTCAAGTGTTTAGTGTGTTAGTATTTAGGAATTAGTCCCACATTGTCTAAGATAGGTTGTCTTTTTGTGGTATTCTATATAAAGAGCTCTGATGTAATTTTGTGGAGATGAAATATGAATACAATGTCGTCCTTTAAGGTAAACTGTCTTCTTCCTCTCCCTCTATTCTTATTCTACCTTTCTCTATTCTTTAGCTAATAATCCTTATTATCTTTATTTAGTATAGTTTTATGTTTAATAATTCTGATACTAACTCGACAAATATAAAACTATATTAAATAAAGATAATAAGAATTATTAGCTAAAGAATAGAGAAAGGCAAAATAATATTAGAGGGAGAGGAAGAAGACACGGTTTACCTTAAAGGACTATATTGCATTCATATTCATCTCCACAAAATTACATTATATAGAATACCACAAAAAGACAAAACCTATCTTACACGATGTAGGACTAATTCCTAAATACTATCACATTAAATACTTGACACAAATCATCTCACTTGCTTACATCACATTCTTATATAATAAATTCAACACTCGTCCTCAAGTTGAACATCCATGACAATTATGTTCAAGTTGCCAATTACAAAGCTCTGAACCATCTCCCCTTAATATTGATAGGGGCAAATATAAGACCATAAGGTCGATAAAAAGAGGCTATATATTATAGTAGCAACAAAGACCATAAGGCCGATAAAAGGCTGCACTTCATAGCAACAAAGGCATCATCATCAAATACTAGGAGGGACAACAAACATCAAAAGTTGTGTGTCACATCATCACACATACAAATATAAATTGACAAATAAAAGAAATGGAGAGGGACACAGATCTTATAACAGTGAGCAACATCTAATCGCATGAGTGTATGTCGAGCGTTGAAGACACGAATTTCGAGGCAGTAAACACAGACTTTCAGGCAGCAATATCACAAATATTAACGCAACATGAATCTTGAGGCTTCAACTTTATGGGGTAGTGACGGGGGACGCCAAAATCGAGAGCATTGGATTTGGATCGCAACAGAATTTTCAGCTTCATAAAGGCCTAAAGAAGAACACAAAGGAGTGCACAGTCGATCGATCGATCTCAGGCATTCGATCGATTGACCGATTGTGTACAAGGGGGGTTATTTGTTTGGGCGAATTTCGGTGCTTAGTCGATCGATTAGGACCCGAGGCTTCGAGCGATTTATATATATATATATATATATATATATATATATATATATATATATATATAAATCAATCGATCGATTTTAGAATCGATCAATCGATTTGTCGCGAAGTCAGAGACGCCAAAAGTCGGTGTGGTGCCCACAATTTCCTAACTCCTATCTTTATTTCGATTTATCTTTTCTTTGTCTTATTTTATGATCCCATAAATCCTATTTCATTCCATTGCAAGTTAAACCTACTGAATCCCAAAACCTTAGCTTTCAACTGAACCATTGAATCGATCTGACTCAATAAACCATAGATCTCACCTGAGCCATTAAACCATTTGGAATCAAAACTCCATGAGAGAACCAGTAATCTTACCTAGGATCTGCGAGAGAGCGCCCTAATCTGAAAATAGCTAGAGCTCTATCTCTAGGATCCTCTTTCTGCTAGGCTAACGGATCTAGCGCAACAGACCCTACCTAAACCAATGCGATCATCTAAGCGGAAAACTATGAAACCCTAAGGTATTTTGAGGTTTTTGTTTTAATTTATTCAGTTTAATTTCGGCAAATAATCATTTTATCATCATTCACGTAGTCTAGGGTCGCCGTCTCACGTCAGTTTTGGTATCAAAGCTTAGGTTATAGGTTAGGGCATATTAGCATGGCATTTCAATCTTAATAGCATTTTATTTCATTTGTGTTCATTAGTGAGCATGTCTAGTGTTTGACAAAAGCCCTCATTCATTTTGGTTCACATGTCTAATTCATTTCGATGTCGTTTAATTTTTGTCATTTGTGTCTTCATTTGCATGTTCATCTTGTGTTTGTTAAAATTCCTCAATTGTTGTATGGTCCATAGCGTGTCTATTATAGTATTGTGTCTAAGTTGTGTTTGTGTCAAGCATCATGTATGAGTCACTTACACGTCACCGTGAATTCCTTACCCATCATGAAAGGGTATTAGCCGAACGAGGAAACTGTTACACTCCAAATTCTTGACAAAGTCCCAAAAGTCGTGATGAGACCAATGATTAAAATATCGGAAAACCAATACGTATCATCCAAGCCCAAAACCGATACGTATTGGTACCGGACAATACCGGACGATACATTGAATGTATCGTCCGGTAAATGTATGGGAACCACCAATACGGTACATTTAATGTACCGTATCGGTGAGTCTGAAAATTTTGATCCATGGATGAGACTAGAGTTGGGGGATACCCCCATTATTATGACCCGACTATGATCTTGATAGAAGCTCTCTAAAGTGTATTCAAGTCGAAGTCCCTGATTTTGAGGGTATAGTGAACCCCAAAACCTTCGTGGGATGGTTGTCTACCATATAAGAGTATTTTGACTTGTATGACGTGTTGGACGAGTGTAAAGTTGAGTTCGTCAAAATGAGGTTGGTGCGCCACGCTAAAACCTATTGGAATAGTGTGGAGTTTCGATGCAAGATTAGCTAAATGTAAGCTCATCACACGATGGAAGGACATGAAGGAGCAACTTATCGAGAAGTATGTTCCTTTCACGTACCACCACCTTCTATGGTGTTTGAAAACTAAGGTGGATAAGTGTCCTAATCATACCCAACTTGAATCAAGGAGCATTTACACTAAAGAGAGCTCTAACTATGGGGGTTCAACCATTGAAACCTGCAAATACTCCTACGAGGCCCCAAATTGATCACGGTAAACGATTTGTCCGTGATAAATATAATTTCGGGGTTCAACCATCAAAACCCGTGATTACTCCTCCGAATTCCCAAATCGATAATGGGAAAGGAGCGATTAGGGGCAACCCTAAAACTAGTGGGCACAACAGATGTTGAAAGCGTCACAAATTTGGACACTTTATTTATCAATGCCTCGCAAAATTTCCCACTAAAAATTTATTGACTGAAAGAGAGAGTTCTAAGGAGCCGAAAAATATGTAAGTGGAAGAAATTGTGTATGACCCTAGAATCGTGATGAGTGAAGAAGAGATAGAAGAAGCTGAAGAAAATCTAGTTTGTGTTAAAGAAGCTTCTATTTCCCTTTGTGAGCAGTGATGTTGAATTGCTCACACGTGAGTCAATCGAGTCACGTACGCATGATTTGTTAGTGTCCATAGAGTCGGTTGTGCACGAGTCTTTGTTGTTAGTAGAATCGAGTACACTTGAGCCTTTGAAGTTGGTCGAACCGAGTACACACGAGCCAATCAAGTCACTTACCCTTGAGTCATTGGAATCCGTTGAGTCGAGTCCACAAGAGCCATTAGTGTTACTTCTTGATTCGATCATACATGAGTCACTAGTGCTGACAGAGTCCACTGCACATGAGTCACTAGTGTTGATAGCGTCCACTACATGTGAGTCGTTAGCGTCGCATGCATATGAGAATATCGAGCTCATAGATAAACATATACATTATGGTATCGAGTTGCATACCGATTCACATTCCGAGTCTTATTGTGAGTCAAGTTTTGAGTCTCATTCTGTATTGCATGCCGAAATTACGCTTAAAATTAATTTGTGCAATGAAATTCTCAAAGTATCAATGCATTTACCTAAGACTTCTATGGAATTCCAATTAAATAATCATGCGATGGTTTGGATTGGACCTGAACAATTCCTATCGAGAGTCGCAAAGAAGCTCTAGGCCCACGGCGCTAGACCTTTTGGAATTGTGGCAGAGTGATCTTTATGCTTACGTTCTTGAGCTTCCTCTAGATACCGGGATTAACTCAACACTCAATGTGGAAGACCCAGTTCCTCATCTAGGCGCAACCCCACTTCCTAGAACTCTTTTTCAAATGTCCTTTCTTTGTACACCAATCCCGATCCCACAACCCCTATCTTTTCCTCCTCTGAGCAAAATGAGTAGCGAGGTCATTGAGAAGATCTCGGATGATCTTGTAGCATTCACTTACGGCAAAGAGTTTCTGGTCTATAAGATGAAGAGGGTTGGTGAGTCGACTACTGAGAGTACATGGACCAATCATGAGAGAGTTCGCTGCTTGAGTTCCTACATTCCCGACCGATATCGCGATCACACTTCATTGGGGGAGACTTCCTTTTGGTCCGGGAGAATTGATGAGAAGGTTCAAAAGTATTTGGTAGAGTGGATTGGCGAGCAGGGTTATTGGGTTCGTCAAGGAGAGGTTTACCGTGTGCGACCTGCTACAATCGACCGAGATGATAATCATATGTCACCAGGTGCCGAGATTGTTTGGGCTAGTTGCAAGGAGTTCCACCGTTCGGGTCCCAATACACTTGATCAGTATTACATGCGTGTTTCATTGGTGATGAAGCATTTTGGGTCTGGGAGAATGACGGGGGACGCCGAGATTGTTTGGGCTAGTTGCAAGGAGTTCCATTGTTTGGGTCCCAATACACTTGATCAGTATTACATGCGTGTTTCATCGGTGATGAAACATTTTGGGTCTGGGAGAATGACGGGGGACGCCGAGATCGAGAGCATTGGATTTGGGCCCTCACCAAAATTTTCAGCTTCAGAAAGGCCTAAAGGAGAACACAATCGATCGATCGATCCCAGGCATTTGATTGATCGAGTACAACATTTTGATCGATCGATTAGGACCCGAGGCTTCGAGCGATTTTTATATATATATATATATATATATATATATATATATAAATTGATCGATTGATTTGTCACGAAGTCAGATACGCCAAAAGTCGAAATTTGGTTTGGCAAACTTGTCCTTTTAGAGGATTTGTTTTAGGGTTTTCTTTTGTTTTAAGACCTCCTATATAAGGTCATTAGAAAGACATTGTAATTAATTATTGATTATGAATGAAAAGTTATTTGCTTCTGCTTGAAATGAGCTATGTTGAAGAGAGATCTTCTTTCCCGTGAAGGGTTTGGTGTGAAGCCAAGGGTGCGGAGCCCATAATTTCCTAACTCCTATCTTCATTTCGATTTATCTTTTCTCTGTCTTATTTTCTGATCCCATAAACCCTATTTCATTTCATTGCAAGTTAAACCTACCGAATCCCAAAACCCTAACTTTCATTCAAACTGTTGAATCGATCTGATTAAATAAACCATAGATCTTACCTGAGCCATTAAACCATTCTGAATCAAAACTCCCTGAGAGAATCAGTAATCCTACCTTGGATTTGCAAGCGAATGCCCTAATTTGGAAGCAGCTAGAGTTCTATCTCTAGGATCCTCCTGCGAAGTTAATGGATCTAGCGCAACGGACTGGACCCTACCCGAACCAACGCGATCATCCAAACGAAAAACTATGAAACCCTAAGGTATCACGATTATTTTGAGGTTTTTGTTTTAATTAATTCAGTTTAATTTCGGCAAATAATCATTTCATTATCATTCACGTAGTCTAGGGTCGTCGTCCCGCGTCAGGTAGGCAGCATCACAGATTTTAATGCATCATCAACAAGTGATCTTCACGTATCTCAAATTTGGGCAGATCCCCAAGCACAATAATATGGATCCCAAGGTAGTAGAATCAATGTGATTCATAGATCTCGAATCAGTCCATAAAAAAGGCAAAGGCATGTTCAACACCCAAGCACATCTCACAAGTATTACCAGCGAACATTATTGAAGAGGTGGTTGCATGTCATACAAGGAACCCCAAGAGTTCAACACGAAACATTGGAGACAAGGAGTGTTCCACAGAGCACACCAACCAAGGACCTGATGTGACAACACAATTAATGAAGAGAAAAGATATTATATGGAGAGAAGCACTTAGTAGTGGTGCTATTGTCTTCTACCAAGTAAGTCATAGAGGCACCATTGGTGTGAAGACAGCATCCCAGAAAGTTATTGATGAGGAAATCAGATTTAAAGAACCACCTATGATTTATCAGAGGCGAAAGAAACTTCACGATGACGGACATTCGTGAAGTTTCAATTAGTTACTGGCGGTTACAGTTAGTTATTTATTTTCAAATTTCGAATATGTTTGTAAAATGCTTATAAAAGGCTTTGTAAGGACTATTTTTATTTAATTAATGATGATGAACTTTGCTATGCAAATTGAAAATGAGATGTTTTCCTTTTGAGAGTGTGATTCTCTCAAAATAGAAGATTGACTCTTCTATACGCGTGTGGTTGGTGCGAAGCCGATCATTCAATCTTCATATCTACTTTTATCTCACTTGAAGGCGTAGGTATTTGGTTCTTATTTTCTTTCATTCTACCTACAATCCTACTTGAATTCTAATTATCTAGAATCCCACTTCTCTTTGTTTCTTTAATCCACTCATTTTCGAAAGAACTCCTTTGTAAATTTGTTGGAATTGCTAAATTGTTGGAGATCTAAATGTTCGCCAAAGAACCCTAGTCTTCTAGATCCAGAAAGGAAATGTGCAATGAAAGTAACACTAGTTTGGGCTATTGCAAATCATGTAATTGGAAATCTTTTCATTTTCCGTGTTAATTTGGTAAGACAATTTATATTTCAATTATTTTTTATTAATCTTCAATTAATCTCAGCCCATCTAAATCGCATTGTGTTAGTACCTGCATTAGATTTGGTATCAGAGAACAATCATATTAAGAGTGTCAGCATTCATATAGATTCCAGATTTCATTGTCATTATCTTGCATCATTATGGAGTCTGATAGGTTCGAAGTCCTTATTAAGGAACTTCTGACTAAATTGGCTACGAATCAAACTGAACTTCAAACTCAAATGCTTGTGTATCATATGCAATTACAAAATCAACTACGTGATCAACAAATCAAACATAACAATCTAGTAAATTGTGTCGATGAAATGAATGGGTTATCACGGATGACCACCTTCAAGGCCACAACAATGATCGTAAGAGAGACGGTCCTCTTTGACGATCTACCACCTAATCAAGATGATAAAATCATGAAATCTGCCAAGATGGATGCTCCCATTTTCGATGGAAAGAGGCAATCCAAAGTCTATTTAGAATGGGTGACTGGCATGGAAGCCTATTTTGAATGGTATGCCATGTCTGAAGAGTGCAAGGTCCGGTTTGCCAAAGTCAAGATTATGGGTCAAGCAAGACTTTACTGGATGGGTATCAAGCACCGTAGACATTCCCAGGGTCTTCCACTCATCTTCACATGGGGTGACATGAAGGTCCAATTGAATGAGTTGATGTTCCAAGCTAATATACAGGAACAGGAAAAGGTTACCCTGCCTCGATTTCGAACAGGTCTCCGCCCCGAGTTACAAAGAGAACTTATTCCATATCCTAAACCGATCCAGACAAATGTTTCTCTAGGGTTGAAGAGTTAGAGTGATACCTTAAGACGCCTCAAACAAGACGTTTTGATGCTAGTGGGTCCCATTATAAGCCACTTACTCTGAATCTAAATCTTTTGTCAACTCCAAATCGGCTAAATCTAATTCAATTACCAATCCGGTAATTAAGATGATAAGGGTAAAAATCTAATGATAAAGGGCCCCAGATATGGTGGTCAAGGAAAATGCTACAGGTGTCAGGGATTCAGACATTTTGCATCTCGGTGTCCTACCCATAGTTTGTTCATTTCAGAAGCAAATGAAGAAGAGCAGGGAGATGGAGAAGTAGAAATCTATGAACCCGAATCATTTCCTAGTGATGAAGAAGATCGCATAGTGGAAAAGACTGTAGCGTGTCTTCAAGATATTTCCTACCTTGTTGAGGAGAATAATACCTCACAGATGCTTGTGGGTAGATGTGCTCTAGCCCAATCCAAGGAGAGTGATGTTTGGTGAAGGGATAATATCTTTTATACCATTGGCAAGTGTGGTTAGAAAGCGTGTAAGGTTATAGTTGACAATGGAAGTTGCACTAATGTCATTTCCGATAGCACAGTTTCTCGATTGGGACTTAAACCTGTTCAACACCCACAACCTTATAAGGTAACTTGGGTTGATTCTTCATCCATCCCAGTGTCACATAAATGGTTTGGATCATATAATGATACCTTGTGGTGTGATGTTGTGCCTATGAATGTAGGGCATATCATCATTGGGAGGCCCTGGTTGTTTGACAATGACGTCACATTGTTCGGCAAATCGAACGTGTGTTCCTTCATGCACAAAGGTCATAGGGTTAGACTAAATCCTTTACCTCCTAGAGCGCCATCCGGGAAAACAAACAAATCAACGGATAAAAGTGCAATAAAAAAAGAGAAACCAACTAAGGCTATCAATATTGTAAGCCCTATAGAGTTTGCACATAGTGTCAAGGAAGAGAATGTTGTCTATGTTCTCGTAACTGTGGAATCAAATAAAGAATCAAGTATTAAGTTTCCCCAAGAGGTCGAATCCATCATGAGGGAGTTTCAAGATGTCTATCCCATAGACCTCCCAAATGAATTACCACCTTTAAGAAACATTCAACATGCCATTGATCTGATTCCTGGTTCTACCATCCCAAATTTGCCTCACTATCGCATGAACCACTCCGAACACTCGGAGTTAAAAAGGCAAATTGATGAACTCCTACAAAAGGAATTCATCAAAGAAAGCATGAGTCCATGTGTCGTGCAAGCATTGCTCGCACCTAAGAAAGACGGTTCTTGGGGGATGTGCGTCGATAGCTGCGCTATCAACAAAATCACGATCAAATACCAGTTTCCTATACCGAGATTGGACACTATGTTAGATATGATGGCTGGTGTCACCATCTTCTCAAAGATTGATTTGAAGAACAGATACCACCAAGTTAGAGTTCGTCCAGGAGATGAATTGAAGATCGCCTTTAAAACCAATGATGGTTTATACGAATGGTTTTTCATGCCGTTCGGACTTTCGAACACCCCGAGCACTTTTATGCGTCTCATGACACGAGTGTTGAGACCTTTCATGGGCAAGTTTCTTGTGGTTTATTTTGATGATATACTTATCTATAGCCGCAACAAGGAACAACACTAAGATCATTTGAGGCAAGTCTGTATAACCCTCAGAAGAGAGAAATTGTATGCAAATTTAAAGTGTACCTTCATGACGACTAGCATTATCTTCTTGGGATTTGTTGTGAATTTTGAAGGAATGGTTGTGGACCCGGAAAAGGTCAAGGCTATTATTGAGTGGCCTGAACCTAAGAATATTCACGAAGTACGATGTTTCCATGGGTTAGCAACATTTTATAGGAGATTCATCCGAAATTTCAGCACAATCACAACCCCTATCACTGACTGTATTAAGAAAGGAGAATTTAGTTGGATGCCTATTGCGGCAAGGGCATTTAGGGAAATTAAATCATGTATGACGGAAGCCCATGTAATGTGCCTTCCAAACTTCTTTAAAGTCTTTGAAGTGGCATATGATGCTTCTAGAGTGGGTATTGGGGGAGTATTAAGCCAAGAAGGTCATCCTCTAAACAAGGCCAAACAAAAATACTCTACTTACGACAAGGAATTCTATGCGGTGGTCCAATCTCTTATCTATTGGAAGCACTATTTGTTCTCGCACGAATTCGTTATATACTCTGATCATGAGGCTTTAAAATTTTTGAACTCTCAAAAGAAATTAAACCCAAGACATGTGAAATGGGTTGAACAACTTCAAGAGCTCACCTTTGCCTTAAAACATAGAGCTGGAGTAGAGAATAGAGAAGTAGATGCTCTAAGTCGTAGAGTGGCAACATTGCATTCTATGAGTGTCGAAGCAACTGGATTCGACCGTTTATTAGGAGACTATCCTACGTGTCCAGATTTTGGACAAGAATATACTTCACTTGTGAATGGTCAATCCGACAGAACATGTAAGTATACCCTATAGGATGGGTATTTATTTTTGAAACATCGCTTGTGTATTCCTCACACTTCTCTACGAGACTTCCTCGTTTGGGAATTACACGCCGGAGGTATTGCTGGGCACTTTGAGCGTGACAAACTGTTGCATTGGTCGAAGATGGATTCTATTGGCCCAATCTTCCACGAAATGTCATCAAAATCATTAATCAACGTCATGTTTGCTAACTGGCTAAACAAAGGAAACAGAACACGGGATTGTATACTCCTTTACCGGCGCTACACATTCTGTGGCAGGACCTGTCTATGGATTTTGTGCTAGGGCTTCCTAAGACGCTGCGCAAACATGACTCGATATTTGTTGTTGTTGACCGTTTATCTAAAATGACCCATTTCATAGCTTCTTCAAAGACTTCAGGTGCGAGCAAGATTGCTATACTATTCTTTAGTGATGTTGTTCATTTACATGGTTTGTCGAAGACCATTGTGTCAGACAGAGAAGTTAAATTTGACAGCTACTTTTGAAAGACATTATGGTATAAAATGGGGACCAGACTTCAATTCTCATCAGTATATCATCCCCAAACCGATGGACAAACCGAGGTTGTTAATCAGAGTCTAGGAAATCTATTAAGTTGTTTGGTGGGTGAACATATTAAAAGTTGGGATTCCATCTTACCCATCGCTGAATTTGCTTATAACAACTCGGTTAATAGGACAACTGGGATGAGTCCATTTCAAATTGTGTACGGTTACAAACCTAGGACTCCGATAGATCTTATTCCGATGTCAGTTCATCAAAGATTATTAGAGTCAGCATCTGCATCTGCATTTGCACATCACATTCATGAATTGCATGCTGAGATTACAAGAAGGATTAATGTGAGTAATGAAAAATATATGTTTTCTGTAGATTCTCATAGAAAGTTCAAAGAATTTTAAGAGGGTGGCTTTGTAATGGTTCGAACTGGAATTGAGTGTTTCCCTCAAGGAACCACTAAAAAGTCACAAGCTTGTAGTGTTGGACCTTATAGGATCCTGAAGCGTGTCGGTCTTAATGCTTATGTTCTAGAACTACCACCAGAGTTGGGTAATAGTTCAACTTTCAATGTGGAGGATCTTGTACCATCCTACTGTCCTGCTATAATATTACCTAACCCTTTTGAACCTTCAACCTCATAACCTACCTCTATCTCCCTCCCTATTCCATTACCTCCACCTACCCGTCCATCTTGTGAGATAATTGAGGATATTTTGGATGATCAAATTGTGTCAATAAATCAAGTGGGATTTCAAAGGTACCTTATCAAATGGCAAAATAGACCAGATTCGGTAAATACATGGATCACAAAAGGCGAATTCCAACATATTGATCCGGATCTTTGCAACCAGTATCACAATCAACATTCATCGGGGATGAATGCTTCCAACCCGGGAAGAATTGACGGGGACATCAGATTTAAGGAACCACTTGTGATTTATCAGAGGCGAAAGAAATGTCACGATGAAGGACGTCTGTGAAGTTTCAGTTAGTTACTGGCAGTTATAGTTAGTTATTTATTTTCAAATTTCGAATATGTTTGTAAAATGCCTATAAAAGGCTTTGTAAGGATTATTTTTATTTAATTAATGATGATGAATTTTGCTATGCAAATTGAAAGCGAGATGTTTTCCTTCGAGAGTGTGATTCTCTCAAAATAGAAGAGTGATTCTTCTATACGCATGTGATTAGTGAGAAGCTGATCATTCAATCTTCATATCCACTTTTATCTCACTTGAAGGCGTAAGTATTTGGTTCTTGTTTTCTTTCATTCTACCTACAATCCAGCTTGAATTCTAATTGCCTAGAATCTCATTTCTCTTTTTTAAATCCGCTCATTTTCGAAAGAACTCCTTTGTAAGTTTGTTCGAATTCCTAAATTGTTGGAGATCTAGATATTCGCTAAAGAACCCTAATCTTCTAGATCCAAAAAGGAAATGCGCAGTGAAAGTAACACTAGTTTGCGCTATTGCAAATCATGTAATTGAAAATCTTTTCATTTTCCGCATTAATTTGTTAAGACAATTTATATTTCAATTATTTTTTATTAATCTTCAATTAATCTCAGCCCATCTAAATCACATTGTGTTAGTACCTGCATCAGTTATAAGTAGCTACTTTTCCTCATTTCCACCACCGAGTAACAAAAATGACAACACAAGCAATAGAAAATCAGAAACGTCCTCATCTTTTCACCTCCTTTTCCTCTTTCTTTTTTTTTCAATACAGAATAAGAGGGAAGGTTTTCAGGTATATATGAAAAATGGTGCACAACACTTGTTCGACGAAATGTTTGAGAAAATATGATGCATGAAGACTGAGAAAGACAATAACCAATAGAAAATGGCAACAATAGCAACAGCTAGAAAGTCTTGGTGCTGGAAAAAGTGATCTTTGCTATAAAATAAATACAATAAAAAATAGGATAGTGGAAATCATGTGCTGAAATAAAACTACGATGCTGAAAAACAAGAACTCTAAAAATAGAAAACACAGATAACAAAAGAAACCAAAACCTATATTCATGCCCTAATGGCTCTAATACCAACTTGGCAAATATAAAACTATATTAAATAAAGATAATAAGGATTATTAGCTAAAGAATAGAGAAAGGCAGAATAAAAATAGAGGGAGAGGAAGACGACACGGTTTACCTTAAAGGACTACATTGTATTCATATTTCATCTCCACAAGACAAAACCTATCTTAGACGATGTTGGACTAATTCCTAAATACTAAATACTAACACACTAAACACTTGACACAAATCATCTCACTTGCTTACATCACATTCTTTTATAATATATTTAACATTTTATAAGAGCTCACTACGAAGAGGATTGTTGGTAGAGGTATAGAGTGAGGATGCCTATACTACTTTGATGGTGGAGTATATATTCATGTAGATTCAACTGCTATTATTGAGTATTGGAAACCTCACTACAACTCTCCTCTTTACTATGACCAATAGAGTAGGCATTCCTGAGAGAAGGAAGAGGTGAGGTGGCGAGAATTTGAGTATGAAATTGTGAATATTCATCGTGCATGCCAGCTAGGAAATCAAAGAATTGATATTGTTCATTCCGAGTATGTTGATTCTCGGCATTCCGTATATCAGGGAATTCCAGTAATGGCTCATAGAAACTTAATTCTTCCCATCGACTTTTAAGACCCCCATAATATTGAGCAAGAGTCAAACATCCCTGTTGATAGAGAGAAATCTCCCTATGAACTTGCAAAATCCAAGCCATATTTTTCTTAGCACTGTATGTCTATTTCAATGATTCCCATAAGTTGGTTGCGGTATCATAGAACATATAACTCGAAGCAAGTACCAGATCTATAGAGTTTTAGATCCAACCAGTGTTCTTTAAATCGTTCGGGTTGGTGATTTGGGATGTTTGGAAAATCGCTAGGTGGCCTTGGTACCCCAAGATCCCAAGCGCTATATGTGTGTGTGTGTGTGTGTGTGTGTGTGTGTGTGTGTATATATATATATATATCTGTGCCACTTGCCAGAATAGGAGGAAGAAAAAAAAGAAATGAAGAACAAAAAAAGACTTGTGCTCACTGCTTAGTTGCTGAAAAAAAATGTGTGGTGCAAGATCATAAAAAACTGACGAAGAAGAAGAAGAAACACAGAGGAAGAAGAAGAAAAAAAAACTGAGGAAAAAGAAGAAAAACATAGATAAAAAAAAAAAATTGGGGACTGGGCCGACCTGGGCGGGTCCGGGGCGGCCAAAGGCGGGTCCAAGCGGCCTGGGAGGGCGCCCCAAATCCGGTCCACCCAGGCCTAAATCAGGGTGCCCAGGGGCCCGAACCGCTTGGGCGATTTTCAGAACAGTGGATCCAACCCATAACAATAGCATTTTCAGAATCCCAAGTTCCTATTTTAGATTCATCAGAACCTAGTTTTCAATTTTCCCGGTATGATAGCCCACCTTTTTCTGGGCACTAACATCCATTTGAATGGCTCAAGATAATGAGAGAAGATTGTTCCCACTAAACTTTGTGATAGTAATTGGTAAGAGAGTATTGGAAACCTCTTGTGAGATTTTGGAATACATATATCCTACATAAATAAAAGTTAGAATGGAAACAAGGAAACGAGATCGAGCATCAGATATTCAAGAAATTGCTTGGATGGAAGATGAAAAACAAGAGATACAGCCAGGCATTTATCTCTCTACAGCCCCATTGATCCAAAAACTACAGATTGAAACCTGTTCCAGAACTGATAAAAGGTAAAAAAGGTATAGCTGAGAGACATACTTCCTCATGAAAAACATTAAAACTCCTTGAATATTGATCCAATCTCAAAACTGCTGGAAGCCAAAAATTCCCTTCTAAAAACTGATGACAATCTTGGTTAGCAGGTCAGCCAATTCACCACATGCCTCAAAAAACCATGAAAATGGATTTCACGCAGAAAAACCCATTTTGCAACAATAGTCCCTATAAATTCCTCCTAAATCTCCCCAAAGAAAAAACTAAAAAACAAGGAAAAACCAACTCTACCTAAAATTATATTTATTCCATCCTTTTGATCAGCTCCTTGTCCTAGGGCTGACGTCAGCTGTGAGGGTTCTACATGCAGGAGTCAAGTAGTGTTGGAGGTCTTTGATATCAACTTGATTTTTATGTTTGAGTGGCTACAGTGAGAAGGAGATGAAGATGAAGAGAAAGGAGGAGAGAAGTTTGGACGAAGAGAATTACTTTCCTGTTTCCCACTTCATCCGTTATATGTGAAAATAAAATACAAAAAGGACTAGATTACTTTTACAATGTTACATACTACCAGAATACTCAACCAAAGGGAACTTCTCGGTTAAATCACTTTATAATCAGCTGCTGAAGCAGGAGAGGATCAGTAGCAATGGTCGGTGGTGGGTTGACTTCTGGAGAATCAAGATTCCACCCAAGATCAAAATCTTTGCGTAGACTGTGGTGAGGGGGAGATATGTTACTTGTGATCAGCTATTAAGGAGAAACATTCCGGTGCGAAATAGAAGCCTCCTGTGTATAAGGGGGAGGGAATCGGTGGCGCATATCCTACTACATTGCTCTTTTGCGTGCGGCATTTGGTATAAGATCTTCGGCTTCTTCAATGTTTATTGGGTTATCCCGGGTCGGCCGGTATAAATGATGGAAATGTGAAGGGAAAGCGGGGTGGAGGATCAAAGGATAGAAATGCGGCCTATGACCGTGTATGCTGTTTTTTGGGCTATATGGGTCAAGAGAAACAATAGAGTGTTCAGAAGGAGGGCTAACCCAACTGCGATGGTTATTCGCGATATTCGGGACCTCGTGGTTAATTGGAACGTTGTGAAGATGGCCGAGTTTAAGGAGGGGCTTCAGCATTTCCTGATGCTTTGGGACTGCTGTACTACTTAATTCCTCTGTGCCGTGTGGGGCTGCTGTGTGCGGTGGGGATTGGTTTCGTCGTGGCCTCGCTTGGGTTCGTGGGTGAGTTTTTTTGGGGGTTCTTTGTTTGGGTAGTCTCTTACTACCCACCAGGGTATGTCCTCTTCTTTTTTATCTTAATACATAGCTTTGTTATCGTTTCAAAAAAAAAATAGCCAATATCGCACCCCATACAAAGACAAATATGTCACTACCAACAACAAATTCCGCCGTTAGAGTTATAATTTCAATACTCAAGCCAAACCCAATTTCCCAATATCCATATCTCAATTAGAGCTTCTCTCATACTAGAATCTCCTCTAGATGAGGTATAGGAGCTACCTTTCCAAGGAATTTCTTGTTTAACAAATCTATCTCCCCACACCATGCCAATTCGCCAAATCTAAAGAAGCTTTGACGCAGTCTTAGGCAGAATTTCACCATTCCACAATCATCCAATTGAGAAATAAGGTATTTATTATTTTCTTTTTAGATCCACAAACGAAATGTTGTACTTTTTCATTAAGGGCCTCAGTGTTGTACTTCTTCAATTCTCCTTCCTAATATAACAATTGACAAACACCCCCCACCCCAAAAAAAAAAATAATAATAATAATAATAATAATAAAATAAATAAATATAATCAATATATAATAATAATAATAATATATCAAATAATAATTAATAAATAAATAAATCAAGAAGTTCAAATTAACACTAACATGCATACATATAGACTGAATTTTGATGATTCAATCGCCTCTCATTAAACACTCAAGGGTAGATATATCATCAATCATGATGAATACGAAACTGCAAAATATTAATAGTGGCATAAAGAGAGCTCATATGACATAAAGGCTACTCACAAACAAATGATAGCACCCACAAGAGGCAAATAGATGCTATTCATAGGAATGCTCGCACTTATGAGTAGTTAATTGCTAATGGTAATCTTGCCTGCTATTGGTGGCCTGTTATATGGTAGAAAGTAGCAACTCTAAGCAAGGACTTGCTACTACTTTTTAGTAGTCATTGGTTATCTAGAGAAAGCATTATTGTCTACTAAGGAAAGAAAGAAAATTCAGCAACAAGCCTTGAGAAGGAGCAGACATGGAAAGAAAACGGGAGGAGTAAACCTATAGTATGAATGAAATTTAGGCCAACTATAATATGTAAAGGGAATAACAAGGCATATCAAACTTGTACAAACCACAATGAAGGAGGGTTCAAAAGTTTTTGAATAGGGAGTTGGGGTAAATGTTTCATAAACCATACATAAATTAAAATTCAAAATTTAGACACATAAAACAATGATGAATACTAGGAAGGTTCCCCCACAAAGGAATGATTATCTGCTTGGAATATAAAGAGAATAAAAATAGACCATGCATGTAGGGAAATTTTGTTGAAGCAATTATCAAGTTGGATCATCATCATCATCATCATCATCATTGCTTTGTCCCATCTATTTGGGATTGGCTTTGCGAGTTTTCTTTCTCAACTCCGGATTGCTTTATGTTATTTCTCAATACTTCTCTCTAAATCTTTATTGGTCTTCCTCTTCTCCTCCTTCCCCGTGCTTCTATCGTAGTAATTATTTGTACATAGGTTGTTTCCAGTCTCCGTCAGACCCAAACTATCTAAAGAGGAATTTTCAATTTTCTCCTTCATAGGGGCCTCTCCTTAACTTCCTCTCTTGTGTAATTGTTGCTAATTTTATCATTTGTTGTCACTCCATACATCCACAACACATGCATCTTGGCAACATGAACTTTGCCTTCTAATCGCTTCTTCATAACCTAATATTTACCACCATAAAATAATGCAGGTCTCACGATTAAATCATAAGCAGTGTACTTGAAATTAAGAGTATAATGGACTTTCTACATTATTAGCAACCAATAAGTGTGGGCTAATGAAGTTTTATGACTTCTATTTTCAAAAAAGGACAGGTAGAAAAAGGAGAATAGCACAACTATTATTTGTTTTGTTAAACCATATAAAGCCATCAACAACTACGCATTGGCTGAATGAATTGTTTGATTTAAATCATAATTGTTGCAATGTTTGGATTATTTTATTGTAAAATTAATACATTAAAAAACCAAAGATGCCCCTTGAAAAATTAAGAAACCAGACAAAAGCAACTGATTTGTGTGCATCAATAGGTTTCCTCATTATATCAATTGAGTCTAAATGAGAATTTCATCACCTTCTCCCATCTGTCAAATTTCTAGGAATATAAACTAAGTAGAGTACATAGGAATATTCTCTGTCGAATTTATAAGAAAATAAACTAAGTAGAGGCTTAAAGAAGGAATATGATTCTCTCAAACAGTGTTGTCAAGGCGACGCCATGGTGCCGTGGCTCGCCATATATGGTCTAATGGGGAGAGGTTAGCAAATGACGACACCATGGCGCCGCCATATTCGCCATATTAAAAAATATATATATATATATATATATATATATATATATATATAGAGAGAGAGAGAGAGAGAGAGAGATAACTTTTAATTATAACTTTATAAGTCATAATACTTTTAATTATAACTTTATAATAACTTTATAAGTTATTATATTATAACACTTGAGAGGCATACTTGTAAAATGGGTCATTTTACACCTTTATATACTACAAACCCTCGACATTTTATTTTTGGAGGACGAGATAGCTGAAGGAAAAAAGAAGAAAGAAGAAAGAAGAAGAAGAAGAAAGACGAAGACCGGTAAGCCCTAAAATCTGATTATTTTTTTTTGCACTAAAATTTGCCTTGAAATTTGTGTTTTTTTTTCCCTACTTTATTACCCACAAATGCCCTAAAATTAGCTGGGTTTTTTTTTTTTTGCCACAGGTGCCTTAAAATCTGGTTTTTTTATTTTTTGTCCACTTTATATTAGCCACAGGTGCCGTGCATATATATATATATATATATATATATATATATATATATATATATATATATATATATATATATATATATATATATATATATATATGTTTTATTTCTTTTTTGCCGCATCTATCTTATAAAACCAAAATTTAAGCCACAGGTGCCTTAAAATCTGATTTTTTTTTTTTTTTGCCACAGCTACCTTATAATATATAAATTTGCTCTCTATTTATTGATATTTGTCTATGCCTGATTAATTAGTTGATTTTTTTTCTTCCTCTAGAAAAAATATATGTATTAAAAAATAGTAAAAAAATAAAAAATATTAATATTAATGATTAATAAATAAAAATAAAATTATTAATATATTTTTTTTTTAAATCATAAATGGCCTCGCCATGGCAAGGCGAGCCTATTCGCCATGACCTCGCCACAACGCCTTAACTACCTTGCTTTCAAAGTTGTCGCATGAAGAAGTTTCTACATAAGGACTATTGGATTTGTGGAAGGAAATTGCCCCCCTTACGTATAAGATGAACATCAGCCAACATAAAAACAATTAGGGTAATTTCCATAGAATGAGAGTTTTGACACAAGCCCCTACAAGCTTTACTATTGGCTAAAAGCACCATAGAACATACCAATTTATTTAATACCCTCTCGTCTCTTGCCTTATAAGATAATATCCAACTATTTATGTTTTATTTTCTTCCTAAAATATCCACTACTCCTTTCCCTAGAAAAAACCATCCTACTAGTAATCTTTCCTACCCTTTCTTTATCCTAAAAAAGAGTTGATGAGCTGGCATAAGGTGGTTTAATCCAAACATCATGATGTTTCTTTTGAAATCAATAATCTACATATTTATATACGGAAAATGTGATTATAAAGTCAAATTGCCTGTGTGGTATGCCCTCAAGTGATTGGACACAACCAAAGATCATCTTACAGACTAGAGCATTCTAAGTTTCTAACCATTAAATAATGTGCATTTTTTTTTTTTTGATCAGTAATAAGAATTGTATTAATAACCAGCAAGGCGCTGGAACCCAATACAATCGTGGGACACATAATCAAGGAAAAGATCAACCAGAAAACAAAAGGACAGAATCCACCGACAGACAAAGATCGAGGACATATTCCCCTTAGCCCGGATCCCAAGAAGTTACAGCAGCTATCCCCAACCCTCCCCCGCCCTACCCAAAACCTAACCAGCTTCGCAACCGACCTTATAACCATACCGATAGGTTTAACTTCCTCTTCAAAAATTCTGCGATTTCTCTCACGCCATAGGCACCACATAACGGCAAACACCGACGCCCTCCAAACCAACCTTCCCTCCCCCATCAGCTTCACCGCATCCCAGCTGAGCAGCAGCAAATAGGGCGATTGCGGCATAGACCAAGCCATACCAAAATCTTTTAAGATGGCTCCCCACACCTCATTAGCCATACGACAATGAATGAAGAGGTGAGAGGTAGACTCCTCCCCGTCGAGAAGCATAACACACAAACTCGGGACATCACTGCCCCGCTGAATCCGCTGGTCCCTAGTGAGAATTCTGTCTTTGCACAACGCCCAAACAAAGAACCGGATCTTTAGCGGAATAGGCTCCCTCCAAAGCCATTTACCCTCGAACCTGATGAGCGGGCGGCGCGACATCCATTGATATAGCGCTTTGACGGTGAACTTCTCACCCCGATTCAAGGCCCAAATCCTTTGGTCAGCCCGTAACCTGTTTTGTTGTGACTCATACAGCCTGCTTAACAGATCCAGATATCGCCCCACCTCGCAATCCCTAAGGAGCCTTCTGATTACAACGTCCCAAACACTCCTCCCACCGATGATCGACACAAACTCGTCAACCCTACCCCCCGGGTTCGACGATAAGGCAAATATATCCGGGTATATATCTTTAAGTGGCCCCACCTCCAACCATCGGTCCTCCCAAAAATGTATCCGTGAACCACATCCCCAACTGTATCGGATCCCTTTCGCCATAAACTACCAAACACGCGAAATCTCTCTCCACCATTGCGAGGTGCTCCTGTGGGTGGAAAGCTCTATCCCTCAACTCCCCCAGGAAAACCCATACTTCTCGCCCGCCACCACAGACTTCCCCTCTCCTCCTCCCTTCCCGCTCTCTAAATCCATTTACTTAGCAACGCCAAATTGGTTCTCTTAAGGTTCCGAATCCCCAACCCGCCACAAGCAATCTGCAGCCGACAAGTGTCCCAATTTACTAGGTGGTATTGCCTATTTGAGCTTGTCCCCTCCCAAAGAAAAGACCTTTGAATACGCTCCAAGCGATCAAGAATCTTGGCGGGACATCTAAACATAGACATGAAGAAGATTGGGGTCGACGATAACACCGCTTTAACCAAGATCAGCCTCCCCCCATTGCTCAGAAACCTTCCTTTCCAAGACGACAGTCTCTGCTCAAACTGATGCACAACCGGAAGCCAATCGCGGCTCGAGGGCTTCCTAATCCCAAGTGGCAAGCCAAGGTATCTAATGGGCAACCTCTCAATGCCACATCCAACCGAATCAGCGAGAATAGCCAAGGAGTCCTCATCCACCCCAATGCCAGAGACAATTGATTTGGAGAAATTAATCCGCTATCCCGAAACTGCCTCGAACACCGAAAGCACATCAGCCATAGTACGGATCTCCGTCATATCAGCCTTCCCAAATAAAATAGTGTCATCTGCGTACTGCAAGTGCGTGATGGAACTGCCCTACTCTCCAACCCGGATCCTAACAAGCGTGCCCAATTCCCTAGTGCGTCTGATCAACCCGGATAAATCCTCCCCAACCAAGTTGAATAGAAAAGGGGAAAGGGGATCCCCCTGTCTGAGACCCCTAGAGCTCTTGAAATACCCAACAGACGTACCATTCACCAATACCGAAAATCACGGAGCAGAGTAGCACCCGTGCGTCCACTTCCTCCAAGTAGCCCCAAAACCCGCCCTTACTAGCATGTAGTCCAAATTCTCCCAGTTGACCCGGTCATAAGCTTTCTCCATATCTACCTTCCAGACCACTGTCGGCCTTCGTTGGGCAAATGCCAAATGAATCGTCTCGTTAGCTACCGCCACCAAGTCCGTCAAATGCCTACCACGGACGAAAGCCCCCTGATAATCGGAAATAATTCAAACCATCACCCATTTCATCCTATTGGCCAGCACCCTTGATATAATCTTGTAAAGGCAATTAATCAGGTTGATTGGTCGGTAGTCGAAAATATTCTCAGCCCCATGCTTCTTAGGGATGAGGGTAATAAAAGTAGAGTTTAAAGCTCTCCCAATAAACCCAGTCGAGTGGAACTCAAGGAAGACCTCCATCATATTCGTCTTAATAACCTCCCAAAACGTGCGGTAAAATTCCATGGTAAAACCACCCGGCCCTGGCGCTTTGTTGCTGCCACCGAATCTGATCGCAATCCATACTTCATCCTCCGTAAAGGCACTCTCCAAGCCCCTGCTAACCTCCTCCGATAGAGCAGGGAAAGATAGCTCATCCAAACCCGGCCTCGGTAGGCCATCATCGGAATACAATCGCTCGTAGAAGCCAACGATACTGTCCCGCACCTGATCGTGACCCGAGTACGTCCCCCCATCCACCGTAATACTCCCCAGATATTTCAACTTATTACGGGCATTAGCGTCCGCATGAAAATACTTCGTATTGGCATCCCCCTCTTTGAACCATCGAGCCTTCGCCTTCTGCATCTAAAACACTTCCTCGGCCCTACATACCTCTCTGAACTCCGCCTTAGCCTGCAATCTGATCTCCCTTTCCTCACCCGACAAGTTTCTGGTTTCCTCCAAATTGTCTAACACCCTCAGCTTAGAAAGCAGGTTCTCCTTTCTAACTTGCACCCTTCCATAATCGTCTTTGTTCTAGGCCTTGATTCTATCCTTTAACCGCCGGAGCTTAGATAAGAATCTGAAAGCAGCCGTCCCGTTCGGCACATGTTCCGACCACCAGGCCCGAACCTTCTGCCGGAAAATCTCATCCAATAACCACATGTGCATTTTTGGTGCATTACATCGGTTGAATTGTCATGCCCGGATGATCAGCTTCGTTACTGCCTTGTATGTCTTCCACGTGATGTCCTTGCATGCGGATGGCTTGATCCATGATCACATTTGTTCTCTGTACTACATAGATAACTTTGAGCAGCATGCATGATGCTCGGGCCCAAGAGCCATAGAAAAGGCATCGTGTTATGGCAGAAAGAAAAAAGGCATCATGTTGTATGACTAGGCTACTGTTGTAATCGTGTCAATAGATGTAAATGAGGTTTTTAATCAATTCATACGTTAGAGGGTCTTGTCAACCAATAGCGGCAATCAATATTCTTATAAATTTCCCTTATTTGTTATTAGGGTGAATGGGGTACCACCAACGTCAAGAGATAGTGGCGCTTAGAAGTTTCTTTTGGTGACAGAATCCTGTCAAACGTTGACATTTACAGATGTGAGGCTGCATGAAAATGTGTCAAGGTCACATTTTGATGGGATTCGTGCACCAAAATGTGCTTCTAGACTCCAGTCTATTGATGTCGGTTGGGAGAGTCAATCCCTTCTTCTTATCTTCACTGTCCTAGGGGGGGGAGTATTGAAACTTTAAATTGTACAATCCTTTACCATCCAGCACAAATAATTGAAAATATCCACCAGATGATCCACTGTGGAGCCAAAATAGCCTAGAACAAAATCACTCTAGCAGGTCCGGGAAAAACAATCCGCGTTTTGAGACTGCAAAATCACAATTCCCTTAGTGATACAGAACATATATATATATATATATATATATATATATATATATATATATATATATATATATATATATATAAAGGAAATCACAGGGCGCTTCATTTTAGAATTGCTTTTCCGCCAATTCAACATATCCAATATATTCTCAAAAAAACATATCCAATATCCGTAAAATCATTTGGATCTTTCATTTTTCCCACAATTTCTCGAGAATTCACAGACGATCAAATGTGCACAAACTTCAATAAGCCGAAAAATTCACAATTCCATGGAAATCTAGCAATAAATATTAATTGAATGCCTAATTCATAAGATCGACGCCACCAGACGGAACTACTGAACAGGATAGACGATTAGACGCTCTGATTTCTGCCTAATTTTGAGGATTGCGAGAAATAAAAAGATGGAGAATGGCTTACCAGCGCAGGATTTGATGGTGTGGATCTTCAGAAGCAAGACGATGACGCTCAGGAGATGCGTCATGTCCCCTGCTAATCTGAATATGTTCATCTTCGAAATCGATTAAAAATTTTCAGATCTCGATTTACAGAGACAGCCAGAAAGAGAGATCTTGAATCTAGGTTTTTTTTTATCTTTTCTGAATGGGGCAATGGGGGTGGTATTAAGCTTAGAGAGAGAACTGTAATCTGAACTGAGCGGGCAAAAGCTACAAACTTTTAACCGCTCCTGTGTTTTTAGCTTGTCGGATGAGAGAAAGAGAGAGAGGAGAGGCGCTTGAGGACCTAAGGTCGTAGGTTCGAATAACGTCGTCGGCAATAATTACTTTAACACAAAGTATTAGTGTGCAAAGTAAAGCATAGTTAGGGATATAGATGCAGCGGGTCACCCGTTAACCGACCCAACATTTTAGCCGGTCGGACATATCCGTCAGGTCGGTGTGAAACATCCAACCCGACCTTCAGGTCGGGTCACGTCGAGCAAAGGACCATATCGGGTTTCGTCAGGGTATTTGTCGGGTCAATTTATATGTAAAAGGATTAAAAAGCAGGGGTTGTCCATGATTGCAGGCCGAGTGGCCAACTGGTTGAACTCTATAAGTTAACCGATTTTGGAACAATTGCATGCAAGGAATCTTGACTTTAACCATCTATAAGTTAACATTGACTATTGGATCCATTTCATCCAACGGTTTAAAAGCCAGTTGAACCCTATTTAGAATTCAACTTCAAGCAGATGGACTCATGGACAGTGGGGGAACTATGTGTGGGCGACTACGGGCGAGCTCTAAGATCCTTTAAAAAAAAAAAAAAAAAAAAAAAGAAATTGGTTCTGATTTTAAAACCCCTAAAAGCCTATCCTCTTATCTCTCCCTAGATCTACATGACGCCTCCGTCTTCTTTGTTTCTCTCTCTCTCTCTTCTCAGCGATCATTAAATTAATTTTAAAATAAAATAAAAAAAGGTTGTAGGAACTAGGATCCTTTGAGCTGAGTTATTTTTGGGAGGTTAGGTAAAAGGTAATAAAAAATACTAAAGCTATGTTTAGAAGGTAGTGTTATTTACACCTCTTAAAATAAGCATGTGAAAAGCACACGCACTTCCATCATTAAAGTCCGTTGACTTCTTAAATCAAATGATGGAAATTGTTTCTCATCCCAATAGTCCACACAATATATCTTTAGATCATGGCGCACCTATCAGATGGTCATATGTTGATTTCACGTAGCACACATCCCCAAACGTGATAGTCTGATAGGTACACCTATGATCATTGTCACTTTTGGGATGTGTGTTATGTGGAATCAAGATCTAACTGTCTGATAGGTGCACCATGATATCAAGATCTTTTGTGTGGAAGATTGGGATGAAAAAAGTATCCATCGTCTGATTCAAGCAAATCAATGATTTTTTTTATGATGAAAATATGTGTGTTCACAGGTTTAACCAGATAAATAATGCTACTCATATTTATATCGGTACCTCTGTTTGGGCCTATGTCTGAAACTCACTGACTTCTCTATATCAGGCAATGCATATTATTTTTCAGGCGAATTGTCCACACAATAAACCTTGAAATCAAGATTTTACCATCAGCCTCTCATTTTTTTATTCTCCGTAACACATCCTAAAAAACAGCTCTAAACTCAAGTTTGAGCATGATATGCACCATGTGATCTTAGGGCCCCATTTTTGTGATTTGTGCCTCATGAAATCATAACATATATGTCTGATGGTACACTCATGGTATCAAACTCAATTTGTGTGGAAGATTGGTGTAAAACATGATCTTCATCGTCTAACCTCAAGAAGACAATGGGTTTTTGTGAGTTTTGAAGGAAGGCATGAACAAATATCGTGTTGGCGTGAAAAGACGTACCCTATTTATATTAGAGGCTCGAGACTACGCGTCTAGATGCTACCCATAGGGCTATGTCCAGACTATTAAGCACCATGTGACACCCATTTTGGGGCTCAGGTGTTATGCAACTTGGACAAAATTGATCAAGTACCACTCAAAAAATTTAGGCATAATCCAATACATATCTAATGTTGAAAATGAGGTGTGCAGTACTCAAAATCAATGTACCTAATTATGTGGGCGTTACTTTATCATTGACCCATCAAATTATAGACACTCATTTTCGAGTTGTTTAACTAATTGGATGTGAAATTCAAGTTATTTAGGTGCCCAAACACACATTAACATATTGTGGAAGCTTGTAATGACATTAAATGAGATCCCCAAAGTTTAGAGGCAAAATCCCACTTTTCATAATTTTCAAGGTATAATTATAACACGAGAGGATCATTTACTCATGTGTTTTAAAAAATCCATTTTTGTTTCGCGCGGGTTCTTACCTCCTGAATTTTTTATATGCGTGTCAGATAGGCATGAGAGTGCTATAAATAATTAAAATTATTTATGATAAAATTAATTTTAATTCATCTTACGCCCCGGCTGGATGAAAATCCTGATTCTGCCACTGCTCATGGACCTGACCAAATCCCTCTTCGAGATAGTCCCTTGCCACCTATAGACTTTTGTCAATAGGTCTTAGTGTTAGCTTTTCCAATAATGTCTATTAATGGCGATTCTAATTTTCAGTCACAAAATTGTATGAACTAGGTAACTTATTTGATCTTACACTAATATGAAGCGACGTGGCACCAATCTACTAATCCGAAGCAACGTGGCACCCAATCTTATAATTGAGTGTCATGAATTATAACGGCTCGATGATCATAATTATTTTGTAAAAAAAATATAAAATTGCATAGTTAATGGTGTCAATTGTGTTAAGAAATAATAAGTAAAATCAAATATACTTTTAAATGTTCATTTTACATGCAGTTGACTCTTTCGATCACATAATTTTTTATTTTCATTTAAATATATATATATATATAGAGCCGCTCCTATCCATTATATTCGATCATGTGATTGAGTGTGACGTACTGCAAATTAGTGTAGAACCAAGTAAATTATTTTGTCTATGATATTGAAATCAATATTTGATCATCTATAATAGTAAGCCTGACATCTCAAGATCTGTCGTCCCGAAGATTTGGATGAAAAATAAACTCCATCATCTCATTCAAATTTGACATCATTCAAGAGATTTTTGCTCTTAAGTGAGGCCACTGTAACATAAGTTGGTGTGGTAGTAATAAATTATCCCTTGTACTTAAATTCTATGAAAATCAGGTTCTTTTTATAAATTTGAAAGGATTCTGACATTCTATCAAAGCCACCCTCCTCATACAGTAAATAATTCATTAATGTCAATCCCACCCTATTATTCTCTTAAAAATAAATAAATAAATAAATAATCTTTACAAAACGTTGTGTCTTTACCATTATAATAAGAGAAGGGTATTTTAATGGTCATTCTCAATTTCAATATTTTAAAACAAAAATATTTAGAAAAATTTTAAACTATGAACCAGTAGGGCACCTTTGTTTCCACCCCCATCCAAGAGCCCCGCCCCCGACCTCTCAAACGCCCACATCCCAAACCCCTTCAATACGATTATTTCTGTCGAGTCAGATGAAGGAGGTTATTTTTCACTCCAATATTTTACACCTAGATTTTGAGATTATAGCACACTTATCGGATGGTCTGATTTTAATTTCATGTGTCCATATCCCTAAAACATAGCTCTAAATTTACGTTTGGCATAATGCATTCTGTATAATTCAATGGTCATTTCCGATAGGTGTGCTATAATCTTAAGTCCTATTTTGTGAAGGTAAGGGTAAAGCAAGATCTCTTCTGCTCCAAAAGAACTAACAATTTTCAAGGGATCTAAGAATGGTTGCTTTTAGAGAATGCCTAGCCGCATCTGTATGTATGCTTGTTCTTTGATTTTTAGTGTCTTCAGCCGAATCGCCGTATCAAGAAAAATAATAAAAATAATAATAATAATATTTGACTTTTACAAATCTCAGGTCCCCCAACATTTGTAAAAAGCAACTTTGATATAATCGGATGGCTAAAAAGACCAGTCATAAAGTTTATGATCTAATGATGCCAGTGAGACAGTTGCTCCATGAAAGCTAAAAGAGCGGTAGATGTACAGTTAATGGGGTAGATTTTATCATAGACATCAGTATTAGCACCCCACAAAGTAGCACACTGCACACCCCACTTTAAAACAGAGCTCTCTATTTTGGGACTTGTGCAAAGTGCCAAGGTCATAATAAAGATCTTTAGCATGAGATTGACAGAACGCTTGAGATTGACAGAAAGTATGGTCAGTATCATTTGATTTAGTGAATTATATTATAAAGATTGTGTTCTTACTTACCTTCCTTACGAAAGATCTTTAATGTTGGGGAAATTTACCAAACCGACCTTATCAGATGTACCTTTTACTGTTCAGATCCTATAATTTCACCTTTATCCAAATCCACCGGCCGGAAGCCTAGCCACCTTTACCCAAATCGACCAGCTGGAAGCCTAGCCAACTCTAAGACCAATAAAAAGTTCAAATTACCCCTTTTCTTTAACGCACAAAAACATTATCTTCTTTCTCATTTTAATCTGCTACAATTTCTAAAAATTAGAGGTGACGAAAGTGACGACACCTTCTCCTCATTCTAATCTATTCCGATCTGTTATTTGAATCGATTCAGATATACCTTTATAAGGCAATATCTCCTCTTTAAAAAAAAAAATAATAAATAAAATTTAAGCAGTCGATGCCAACTCTTAACATAGTCGATGTCGACTCTTAAAATAGTCGATGACGACTCTTAACATAGTCGGTGCCGACTGTATAAAAAAAAATAATAATAAATTTATACAGTCGTCATCGACTGTATATATATATTTATTTATTTTTTACAGTAGGCATCGACTGTTTACACAATCGATGACGACTATATAATTTTTTATTTTTTAACAGTCAGCATTGATTGTTTACACAATCGATGGTGACTGTATACACAGTCGCCATCGACTGTATAAATTTTTTATTTTTTTTTCAGTCGTCATCGATTGTGTAAACAGTCCATGTCGACTGTTAAAATAGTCGGCACCGACTGTGTTAAGAGTCGCCATCGACTATTTTAAGAGTCGGCATCGACTGTGTTAAGAGTCGGTATTGACTGCTTAAATTTATTTATTTATTTATTATTTTTGAAGACGCGATATCGCTTTACAAAAGTATATCTGGGTCGATTCAAATAACAGATCGGAATATATTGGATTGAGGAGAAGGCGTCGTCACCTCTGATTTTTTAAAATTGTAGGAAATTAACATGAGGAAGAAGATGATGTTTTTGTGCGTTAAAGAAAAGGGGTAATTTTGACTTTTTGCTATTCTTATGGTCGGCTAGACTTTCAGCTGATCGATTTGGGTAAAAGTGAAACTATAGGGTCTATGCAGTAAAAGGTACATTTGATTGGGTCGGTCAGATAAATTTCCCTTAATGTTGCTTGTAAATTAGACAGCTTTTTATTTACGGACGCGTGTGCTAAGTCTTTAATTTTAAGGTGCCATGGGTACTGACCCTTTTATCAGGTACTTAGTCAGGGTACTTTTCCTTTTACCCCGAAACACCACTTAAAATATATATATATATATATATATATATATATATATATATATATATATATATATATATATATATATATATGGCATGGGTGACGTTTTTCAGGCAGGGTGCTTATCCTTTTATCACGAAACATCACTTAATATATATATATATATATATATATATATATATATATATATATTTCAGGCAGGGTGCTTATCCTTTTATCACGAAATATCACTTTATATATATATATATATATATATATATATATATATATATATATATATATATATATATATATATATATATATATGATGGATAGCTTATATGCATAGTCACCAAATCAGAGTTTGGCAATAATTTGGCAAGGATAAAATTCAGAAAAACCTAATAATTTTGAAAAGTTTGGGAAAATATTCGAAAGAAAAGTCGGTGAGAAAATTAAAAAAAAAAAAAAAAAAAATTTAAAATTATTAAAAAATATTAAAAAAAAAAGTTATTAAGTCACAAATTTTTTAGAAAAATTTAAGAATTATTCAAGAATAATTCATGAATTTTTGTGACCAGGCGAATTTTCAAAAAATTCAGAAATAATTCAAGGGACCTTAAATTCGTGAATTTTTCAAAAATTTGGCAATTTTTGTGACTATGCTTATATGTTGAAACCATGGTATCAAATATCGGTCGGTATCCAACTCAGGTATCGATATCGGCCGATACGGGCCCGTATCAGTCGATACGGTATCAATATCGACTGATTCCTCTATTTTTTATTATTTTATTTTATTTTTATTAAAATAGGCCTATACGTATCGGTATCGGCCGATTCGTATCGGTCCTCCATGGACCGATATCAGATACCAATACCGAGTTTGGCACCTTGACTGAAACTAGTTGTTAATATTGAAATTTTGGATTGTATGCTAGAGGCACATCTTTCACCATTCAACAGCTAAAGACTAAGGGCTGGTTCGAGAGGTCAGGAAACAACAGAAACGAGCTTTCTGCGTAGAAAGCATCCGAAAGGGGAGCGTTTCAGAGCTTTTCCTTTGTTCGCAAGTTGAGGTGGGCCCCACGGAGACAAAGCTCTTTCCGAGTGAAAGCGACAGATGCTTTTCGACCTTTTTTCGCAAAAAAGCTCCGAATCGGAGCACATGGTTTGTATACTTCTCTCAGCCATATGCATTGAAGCTTTTCTCCGAGCGTGAGAGCCAACGTCGTCTTGAGGAAACCGTTACCTGCAATTGAAGCTTTAAAAAACTATTAAAACCCTGAAAAGAGAATAACAATTCCTTTGTTCCAGAGTAAATAGCCAATGCTCCTCTGTTTTAATACGATTGTGGGCTTTTGCCTTTTTCATTGAAGAGACAAGAAGATGTTGCTATAGGGTTTGCCGCTAATGCCCATGGACGATCTCAAATTGCAACACATGTGAATATCACATGTTTAATAATAGCAAATGACAATCTAAAGGGGGAAATCAATGGGTTTTAAGTCAAGTACAGATGGTAAAGTTGTGGCTTTATGCAGAACTTAGGTGCATAGCCATTACAACAACGTTGAAAATTTGAAGCTAGATGGATTGGGTTGATCTTTGGGGAGGGGTATAAATGTATGCCTTGTGCCTTGCAGAGACTTAAAATCCTCTCAATCTCACTACTTAGGTAAGCCCCTGCAAATTAGGTGATGTGTGTTTACTTGTAAATTTGGACTCTTTTATTTTTTGTTCATGATTTGGTTGATCTGTTTTAGAAGTATGTTACTGTTTTTGGTTTGTTTCTAACATCTATAATATTTTTTGTAGTTATTTAATTTTGTATATGTTGCTCAAACCACAAAAGACTTTGGTGTATTGTATGTGATTTTTTTTAAAACAATTTTATTTTTTCAAAATAATATGTTAGTGGTTATTGTAGTTATTTAATTTTGTATAGTGAGAATCAAATATCAAGAGGTTGTGTTTAATTATATGGGTATTTTTGCTATCAGAGGCTGGGTATATATGAAATATGACTAAAACTGTTGGCCAGGTTGAAAGTATTAGTATAGGATTCGATGCTTGTTTTTGTAATTAATGTAAAAATAGATTGGACTCTAAACATCAAACATTTAAAATTTTATATTTATTTATTTGTCATTATGTTAGCAATTTATATTTATTTTTTAGCTTGTATATGTTGTAGGTAAATTAATGTAACCAAAAATTTGAATCCTTTTGTAAATTGAATTGATTCAATTTAAACCAAGGTAACATGATTTATTGGAAGTGGTACCGAACTGTGAATTGGTTCGTAGTTCGCTTTCCTTCGATTCACCGACTAACAATGATAATTTGATCGGTATTGCTGATACAAACTCCATATCAGCGATACAAACAGAAAAAAAGTACTAATACTATTGTCTCGAGCGTGATTTTGATCTATGATTCACATGGAGGCAGGTGCTCTTGAAAATGGCTATGTTAGATGTACGGATGATATTTTATTATAAAAAAATAAGTTATACCAGTTTCATAGGTCAATCTAACAAAGCACCTCTCATATTTTTTCAAGTGGTTATGATTAAGTTCACACTTAACAGCTTCAATAGTTGTGGCGTCAGCCTACTTAACTTCCCTTTGTGCTAGTTTCAATTTTTTTTATTTTGGTTTTATTTTTTAAAGCAATGATTTTATGAGGAAAATACAATAAATAGACCATACCCTTATAATTAAGCCATTAGTCATAACCGTAATGCCCCAATACATAATAATACAAACTCTGTCAATGCCGTTAAGGCATGAACCAATTAAGAACTAAATCAATTCATTATTATTTCCCATCCAAAGCTGTGTCTTAGTACTCCCTTGTTAGATAACCGATCATCACTGTGACCGTCTGCTATATGACGCTCCGTTCTGAAAGGCAGCGACGACACAACTTTATCATCACTGGACCCTTATATGTGACGGAGACACTTAACGGTCATCTTGACATTGCATATAAACTCTTTCGCATGCGTACACCTGCATTGAAGAGTTTATGTAATGGACTGAGGTCAAGGGGTCTCCTACAAGATATACAGAGGATGATGGTCGAGAAGGTTGTGACAATTTTCTTTTACACAGTAGCTCAAAATCAAAAGAATCGGGTCGTGCAAGATAGAATATAGCGTTCAGGGTCAACTATTAGCCTCTCATTTAATAGTGTATTTCTCGCTATTTTGGATCTCTATCCAGTCTTTGTAAAGCAAATTACGAGCGCCACACCCCTTGAGCTCTTGAACAAGACTTGGGTATACCCTTTATTTAAGGATGTTATAGGAGCCATCGATGGTACACATGTAGATGTTTCAATTCCGAAAAGAGACTCGTAACGATATCATAATCACAAGCAAGCAACATCACAAAATGTTATGTGTTTCGTGAGCTTCAATAGGCTATATTAATATATTCTCTCCGGATGGGAGGGCTCTAGTTCTGACTCAAAAGTTCTTGCAAGTGCATTGTCAAGGCCCTTCAATAGGCTTCATGTGCCACAAGGTAAATACTACCTTGCTCATAGAGGGTATTCCAACATGCGGGAGTTTCTTGCTCCGTACCATGGGGTAAGACATCATCTTCAAAAGTTTAATAGCTCAAATCCCCTTGTCACTCCCCAAGAGCTTTTCAACAAGCGACATGCTTCCTTGCGCAACGTTGTAGAATGTACTTTCGGGGTACTTAAACAACGGTTCCCAATATTAAAAATCCTAATAAGATTTCTCATTAAAACTCAAGTAAGGATAGTCAATGCATGTTGTATACTTCATAATTACATAAGGATGTATGCTGGAGACAATCATTTCTTCGCGAAAATGGTTCGAAGAACGTGAAGTAGAACCCTTAGATGATTCAATTGAGGAATCAGACCCCGACATTGACAACACTCAAACCGCAACGAATAGTGAATGAATGGCTACATTTATGGGAAATATAGCCAACACAATGTGGGCAGCACAATCACGTTAACCTAATAAGCTCTATGCATGTTATATTCTTAACTTAATATAATATTAATATGTTACTTTTGTTTAATATAATAATAATATATTAACTAAAATTTGAGTAGATGTTTTCAAATGTAATGGGTAAATATTATATCACTTTCATTGGTAGGAGGCTAGGTATTTATCGAACATGGGAGGATTGCTCGCGAGAAGTCACTGGGTTCTCAGAGGCTTATCATAGGTCGTTCAAAACATATGAGGAAGCGATCAACTCATTTCAAAGGTTTATAAATACTCCCTGGGATAATCGTTTCATCAACGAATGTCACCATATTCGAGGAGACTCTATCGCGATATATCATCCACCCTGTTCTCCCCAATCACTTGTCATATGATACGACGAACCCCCCCCCCCCCCCCACTTACCCCATGAATCAAACAATCCTCAGATAGTACGTACAAATCAAACTGAAAGTGTCTATGTACAATGTCATTATAGTTTCATTACACGACTTGCTATTTTCTTTACTATAACTCTTTTGTTTGTATATATGTTTGAAAGGATGTAATAATACAACCATTCAATAGTGTATGAGATGCTTGAGGATTGATTAAATAATATTTAGTGAAATATTACAGGTACTAATTTTCTAACAGCATAATAGTAATGTTTTAAATTTTTTGCAGCATGTCAGGAACTCCGGGTTCAGTGAATTCACGCACATGATTATCATCATCGCGGCCTGCGCCTCCGGCTAGAAGAAGGATCAAAATAATAGACCTAGATCTTCCTCAACAGGGGCCACGATTGCACTGCCTCCCCCAACACCCTCCATTTCCATTTTTACCTCCTGAGAATTGTCCTTGCATTTGGGCACCAGAAATCTGAGGCCCTTTCCAAAACCGACCAGCCTGCCATCCCTTTCGTGCACCACCTGCACGTCTCAGTATAATTTGATCATTAGAGCAACTTCTTGATGGTTCTCGGTTAGATTCGGAGGTCAATACTTTCGACCGTATGATGGAGTCCGAGGATGAACTAGACCCCGATTGGGAGTCTCCAGTACAACGTATTCGCGATAATAGTTGGGACGATCATAATGGCTCTCCCAGACAGATGATGACTGCCTCATACTCTTCAGAGGATAGAGACGACGCATCCTCATCGTTATCTTTGATGTTATATGTCACTTTTCGTAAATCCTTTTTAACTTTGTATTTCTTTATTTTGGCTTTTCGATTAATCCGAAATTAAATGTATTTGGACTAATGAACCTCATAATTTGCCATTAACGATATCAGCTCGGACACTTTCATGAGTTTCTAATTTATATTATATATACATATATAACGTTTTTAGTGTTATAAGAATATTGTCGAGAAATTATATTAAAAAAAAAAAAATCCGTCACATAAGTCCAACCATGCATGGATCGGTCGCCCGAAAATTTTTAGTCAAATTTGAATACAACAAGTAGTCCGATGATTAACATTCGTATGACGGCAGCACAACCACACATTCATCCGATTTTGAGCTTTTCGTAAAAAAACTTAAGAACGAATGAGAAATTAGCTTTTCTGAGAAAAATCAGGAATCAGGGCAACTTAAGAACAATTATAGGAAAAGGCAGAAATTAGAGTCTGCTAAGACTCGGTAGGATTCTCAGTTATCAGGATTCAATGCTTTTTTGGGAAAAGCCAAGAAACACCTGAACAAGGCCTGAGTGGACTCGATAGGATAGGTTTGAAGATGAGAAAATAAATTTGGCTTCTTAATTTGGGCGGTGATAGATGTGTGCAATAATTATGTTAGATTAATTGGATGGGCTATAATAAGAAAATAAATAATGGAAAAACTATTAAACAACTATTTTATTCAGTTGGATACATGCTTTTAATGATCCTGACCATCCAATCAATTAAGAACATTTAAAATGCTTCATCTCTTAGACCCTTCACTTCCATTTTTGCCTCCTGGGCATTGTCCTCGCGTTCGGGCACCAGAAATCTGAGGCCCTTTCCAAAATCCAACTATCGTCGCAAACATGTTGTACTGGAGACTCCTAATCAGGATCCAGTTCATCCACGACTTCCATGCCTCCCTCAACACCCTTCATTTCCATTTTTGCCTCCTGGAAATTGTCCTCGCGTTCGGGCACTAGAAATCTGAGGCCCTTTCCAAAACCCACCAGCCCGCCATCCCTTTCGTGCACCACCCCTGCGGCATGTACCGCATCCAATTTGACAATCGAGCTTACAACTAACTCAATGGTTCTCAGTTCCGACTCGAAGGTCTATATTTTCAACCGTATGATGGAGTCCGAGAATAAACTGGACCCCCCGATTGGGAGTCTCCAGTACAACATGTTTGCAACGATAGTTGGGAGGATCATAATGGTTCTCCCATACAGATGATGACTACCTCATACTCTTCGGAGGATGAGTATGGCGACGACGCATCCTCATCGTCATCTTTGATGTTATATGTCACTTTTCGTAGATCATCTTAAATTTTGTATTTCTTTATTTTGACTTTTCGATTAACCCGAGATTGAATGTATTTAGGCTAATGAATTTCATCATTTGCCATTAACGATATCGGCTCGGACACTTTCATGAGTTTCTAATTTGTATTATATATATATATATATATATATATATATATATATATATATATATATATATAATGGTTTTGGTATTATAAGAATAGTATCGAGAAATTATATTAAAAAAAAAATCCGTCACATAAGTCCAACCTTGCATGGATTGGTCGCTTGAAAATTTTTAGTCAAATACGAGTATAACAAGTAGTCCGATGATTAATATTCGTATGACGACAGCACAACCACACATTCATCCGATTTTGAACTTTTCGGAGAAAAACTTATGAACAAATGAGAAATTAGCTTTTTTGAAAAAAACTAGTAATCAAGATAACTAAAGAACAATTATAGGAAAAGGCAAAAATCAGAGTCTGCTAAGAATCGACAGGATTTTCAGTTATCAGGATTCAAAGTTTTTCTGGGAAAAGCCAAAAAACACTTGAACAAGGCCTAAATGGATTCGATAAGATAGGTTTGAAGATGAGAAAACAAATTCGGCTTCTTGGTTTGGACGGTGAGAGATGAGTGCAATAATTATGTTAGATTAATTGGAAGGGTTATAATAAAAAAATAAATAATGACAACTATCAAACGGCCACTTTATTCAATTGGATAGGTGCTTTTAATGATCCTGACCATCCAATCAATTAAGAACATTTAAAATGCTTCATCTCTTAGACCCTCCATTTCCATTTTTGCCTCCTAAGAATTGTCCTCGCGTTCGGGCACCAGAAATCCGAGGCCCTTTTCAAAACCCAACTATCGTCGCAAACATGTTGTACTGGAGACTCCTAATCGGGGTCCAGTTCATCCACGACTTCTCTGCCTCCCCCAACACCCTCCATTTCCATTTTTACCTCCTGGGAATTTTCCTCGCGTTTGGGCACCAGAAATCCGAGGCCCTTTCCAAAGCCCACCAGCCCGCCATCCCTTTCGTGCACTACCCCTGCGGCATGTACTGCAACCAATTTGACCATCAGGCTTGCAACTAACCCAGTGGTTGTCAGTTCCGACTCAAAAGGTCTATACTTTCGACCGTATGATGGAGTCCGAGGATAAACTGAACCCCGATTAGGAGCCTCCAGTATAAAATGTTTGCGATAATAGTTAGGACGATCATAATGGTTCTCCCATACATATGATGACAGCCTTATACTCTTCGGAGGATGAGGATGGCGATGACGCATCCTCATCGTCATCTTTGATGTTATATGTCGCTTTTCGTAGATCTTTTTTAATTTTATATTTCTTTATTTTAGCTTTTTGATTAACCAGAGATTGAATGTATTTGGGCTAATGAACCTCATCATTTGTCATTAACGATATTGGCACAGACACTTTCATGAGTTTCTAATTTGTATTTTATATATATATATATATATATATATATATATATATATAATGTTTTTGGCGTTATAAAAATAATGTCGAGAAATTATATTAAAAAAAAAATCCCTCACATAAGTCCAACCTTACATGGATTGGTCGCCCAAATTTTTTTAGTCAAATACGAGTACAATAAGTAGTCTGATGATTAACATTCGTATGACAGCAACACAACCACACATTCATCTAATTTTGAGCTTTTCGAAGAAAAACTTACGAACGAATGAAAAATTAGCTTTTATGAGAAAAATCAGGAATCAGGGCAACTTAAGAACAATTATAGGAAAAGGTAAAAATCAGAGTCTGCTAAGAATCAACAGGATGCTCAATTATCAGGATTCAAAGTTTTTTTGGGAAAAGCCAAGAAACACTTGAACAAGGCGTAAGTGGACTCGATAGGATAGGTTTGAAGATGAGAAAACAAATTTGGCTTTTGGATTTGGACGGTGAGAGATGTGTGCAATAATTATGTTAGATTAATTGGACCGGCTATAATAAGAAAATAAATAATGGCAAAACTATCAAACATCCTCATCGTCATCTTTCATGTTATATATCGCTTTTCGTAGATCCTTTTCAATTTTATATTTCTTTATTTTGGCTTTTTGATTAACCCGAGATTGAATGTATTTGGGCTAATGAACCTCATCATTTGCCATTAACATTATCGGCTTGGACACTTTCATAAGTTTCTAATTTATATATATATATATATATATATATATATATATATATATATATATATATATATATATATATATATATATATATAACGGTTTTGGTGTTATAAGAATAGTATCAAGAAATTATATTAAAAAAAAAATCCGTTATATAAGTCCAACTTTGTATGGATTGGTCGCCCGAAATTTTTTAGTCAAATACGAGTACAACAAGTAGTCCGATGATTAACATTCGTATGACGACAACACAACCACACATTCATCCGATTTTGAGCTTTTTAGAGAAAAACTTAAGAACGAATGAAAAATTAGCTTTTATGAGAAAAATAAGGAATGAGGGCAACTTAGGAACAATTATAGGAAAAGGCAGAAATCAGAGTCTGCTAAGAATCGGTAGAATTCTCAATTATCAGGATTCAAAGTTTTTTTGGGAAAAGCCAAGAAACACTTGAACAAGGACTAAGTGGACTCGATAGGATAAGTTTGAAGATGAGAAAACAAATTCGACTTCTGGATTTGGACGGTGAGAGATAGAGATTGTGCAATAATTATGTTAGATTAATTGGACGGACTATAATAAGAAAATAAATAATGGCAAACTATCAAACGACCACTTTATTCAATTGGATACATGCTTTTAATGATCCTGACCATCCAATCAATTAAGAACATTTAAAATGCTTCATCTCTTACATCACCTATCCAATGATCATTGCCGTCCATCAATAACATTTTGTTCCACTAATAAATATTTGGGTACTTCTATTTGCACCTACCCAATCTTTAACTGTTTTGAATCAGACTCTCCATCTCGACCTTCCACATAATAGATCTTAGATCGTAGGCATACCATGCCCTCAATTTTCTATTCGGCACATATTTAAAAGCGATCTAAAAATACACCATGTTCGCGACGATAGTTGGGACAATGGTTCTCCCAGATAGATGATGGTTGCCTCATACTCTTCGGAGGATGAGGATGGCGACGATGCATCCTCATTGTCATCTTTGATGTTATATGTCGCTTTTTGTAGATCCTTTTTAATTTTGTATTTCTTTATTTTTGGCTTTTCGATTAACCCGAGATTGAATGTATTTGGGCTAATGAACTTCATCATTTTCCATTAACGATATTGGCTCGAACACTTTCATGAGTTTCTAATTTGTATTATATATATATATATATATATATATATATATATATATATATATATATATATATATATATATATATATATATATATATAACGTTTTTGGTGTTATAAGAATAATGTCAAGAAATTATTTTAAAAAAAATAATTGTCACATAAGTCCAACTTTGCATGGATTGGTTGTCCGAAAATTTTTAGTCAAATATGATGAGGATGGCGACGACGATTCCTCATCGTCATCTTTGATGTTATATGTCGCTTTTCGTAGATCTTTTTTAATTATATATTTCTTTATTTTAGCTTTTCGATTAACCCGAGATTGAATGTATTTGGGCTAATGAACTTCATTATTTGCCATCAATGATATTTGCTCGGACACTTTCATGAGTTTCTAATTTGTATTATATATATATATATATATATATATATATATATATATATATATATATATATATATATATATATATATAACGTTTTTGGTATTATAAGAATAGTGTCGAGAAATTATTTAAAAAAAAAAAATCGTCACATAAGTCCAACTTACATGAACTTTTTAGTCAAATATGAGTACAACAAGTAGTCTAATGATTAACATTTGTATAACGGCAACACAACTACACATTCATCTGATTTTGAGCTTTTCGGAGAGAAATTTAAGAGCAAATGAAAAATTAGCTTTTATGAGAAAAATCAGGAATCAGGGCAACTTAAGAACAATTATAGGAAAAGGCAGAAATCAGAGTTTGCTAAGAATCGACAGCATTCTCAGTTATCAGGATTCAAAGTTTTTCTGGGAAAAGCTAAGAAACACTTGAACAAGGCATAAATGGACTCGATAAGATAGGTTTGAAGATGAGAAAACAAATTCGGCTTTTGGATTTGGACGGTGAGAGATGTGTGCAATAATTATGTTAGATTAATTGGATGGACTATAATAAGAAAATAAATAATGGCAAAACTATCAAACGACCACTTTATTCAGTTGGATACATGCTTTTAATGATCCTGACCATCTAATCAATTAAGAACATTTAAAATGCTTCATCTCTTACATCACCTATCTAATGATTATAGCTGTCCATCTATAACATTTTGTTCCACTAATAAATATTTGGGTATTTTTATTTGCACCTACCCAATCTTTAACTGTTTTGAATCAGATTCTCCATCTCGACCTTCCATATAATAGATCTTTAGATCGTAAGCATACCATGCTCTCAATTTTCTATTCGGCACATATTTAAAAGCGACCTAAAAATACACCATGTTCGCGACGATAGTTGGGACGAACATAATGGTTCTCCCAGATAGATGATGATTGTCTCATACTCTTCGGAGGATGAGGATGGCGACGACGCATCCTCATCGTCATCTCTGATATTATATTTCGCCTTTCGTAGATCCTTTTTAATTTTGTATTTCTTTATTTTGGCCTTTCGATTAACCCGAGATTGAATGCATTTGGGCTAATGAACTTCATCATTTGCCATTAATAATATTGGCTCGGACACTTTCATGACTTTCTAATTTGTATTATATATATAACGTTTTTGGTATTGTAAGAATAGTGTCGAGAAATTATATAAAAAAATAAATTCGTCACATAAGTCCAACCTTGCATGGATTGATCGCCCGAAAATTTTTAGTCAAATACGATGAGGATGGCGACGACGCATCCTCATCGTCATCTTTGATGTTATATGTCGCTTTTCGTAGATCCTTTTTTAATTTTGTATTTCTTTATTTTGGCTTTTCGATTAACCCGAGATTGAATGTATTTGGGCTAATGAACCTCATCATTTGCCATTAACGATATTGGCTCGGACACTTTCATGAGTTTCTAATTTGTATTTTTTATATATATATATATATATAACGTTTTTGATGTAATAGGAACAGTGTCGATAAATTATATTAAAAAAAAAAAATCGTCACATAAGTCCAACCTTGCATAGATTGATCGCCCGAAAATTTTTAGTCAAATACGAGTATAACAAGTTGTCCGATGATTAATATTCGTATGACGGCAGCACAACCACATATTCATCCGATTTTGAGCTTTTCGGAGAAAAACTTAAGAACGAATGAAAAATTAGTTTTTATGAGAAAAATCAAGAATCAGGGCAACTTAAGAATAATTATAGGAAAAGACAGAAATCAGAGTCTGCTAAGAATTGGCAGGATTCTCAGTTATAAGGATTCAAAAATTTTCTGGGAAAAGCCACAAAACACTTGAACAAGGCCTAAGTGGATTCGATAGGATAGGTTTGAAGATGAGAAAACAAATTCGGCTTCTGGATTTGGATGGTGAGAGATGTGCGCAATGACTATGTTAGATTAATTGGATGGGCTATAATAAGAAAATAAATAATGGCAAAGCTATCAAACATCCTCATCGTCATCTTTGACATTATATGTTGCTTTTCGTAAATTCTTTTTAATTTTGTATTTATTTATTTTGACTTTTCGATTAACCTGAGATTGAATATATTTGGGTTAATGAACCTCATCATTTGCTATTAATGATATTGGCTCGGATACTTTCATAAGTTTCTAATTTGTATTATATATATATATATATATATATATATATATATATATATATATATATATATATATATATATATATATGACATTTTTGATGTTATAAGAATAGTGTCGAGAAATTATATTAAAAAAAAAATCTGTCACATAAGTCCAACCTTGCATGGATTGGCTGTCCGAAAATTTTTAGTCAAATACGATTACAACAAGTAGTCCGATGATTAACATTCGTATGACGACAACACATTTTTGAGCTTTTGGGAGAAAAACTTAAGAGTGAAAAATTAGCTTTTATGAGATAAATTAGAAATAAGAGCAACTTAAGAACGATTATAGGAAAAGACAGAAATCAGAGTCTGCTAAGAATCGGTAGGATTCTCAGTTATCAGGATTCAAAGTTTTTCTGGGAAAAGCCAAGGAACACTTGAACAAGGCCTAAGTGAACTCGATAGATGATGACTACCTCATATGACCTAAAAAAATATGTTCGTGAGGATAGTTGGGACGATCATAATGGTTCTCCCAGACAGATGATAACTGCCTCATAATCTTCGGAGGATGAGGATGGCAACGACGTATCCTCATCGTCATCTTTGATGTTATATGTCGCTTTTCATAGATCTTTTTAATTTTGTATTTCTTTATTTTGACTTTTCGATAAACCCGAGATTGAATGTATTTGAGCTAATGAACCTTATCATTTGTTATTAACGATATTGGCTCGGACACTTTCATGAGTTTTTAATTTGTATTTTCTATATATATATATATATATATATATATATATATAATGTTTTTGGTGTTATAAGAATAGTGTCGAAAAATTATATTAAAAAAATCCGTCACATAAGTCCAACCTTGCATGGATCGGTTGCCCAAATTTTTTTAGTCAAATACGAGTACAACAAGTTGTCCGATGATTAACATTTGTATGACGACAACACAATCATACACTCATCTATTTTGAGCTTTTCGGAGAAAAATTTAAAAACAAATGAGAAATTAGCTTTTCTAAGGAAAATTAAGAATCAGGGCAAACTAAGAACAATTATAGGAAAAGACAGAAATCATAGTCTGCTAAGAATTGACAGGATTCTCAATTATCAGGATTTAAAAGTTTTTCTGGGAAAAGCCAAGAAACACTTGAATAAGGCCTAAGTGGACTCAATAGGATAGGTTTGAAGATGAGAAAACAAATTCAGCTTCTTGATTTGGACGGTGAGATGTGTGCAATAATTATGTTAGATTAATTAGACGGGCTATAATAAGAAAATAAATAATGACAAAACTATCAAACAACCACTTTATTCAATTGGATACATGTTTTTAATGATCTTGACCATCCAATTAATTAAGAACATTTAAAATGCTTCATCTTTTACATCACCTATCCAATGATCATAGCCGTCCATCGATAACATTTTGTGCGACTAATAAATATTTGGGTACTTCTATTTGCACCAACCTAATCTTTTTCTGTAATGAATTGGACTCTGTATCCCGACCTTCCACATAATAGATTTTTAGAAGGCATACCATGCTCTCAATTTTATATTCGGCACATATTTAAAAGCGACCTAAAAATACATTAGAGCGATGATGTGTAACAGTGGTCCTTCGATCACCTTTTTGGGATGTGTGCCACTTGGAATCAATATCTGACCAACGAATGCTATGCCATGACCTGTAGATCTATGACCGTGATCTATTTGTATGGAAGATTAAAAAAAACCCCTTCGGACGATTCATAGCAGTTAGTGATTTTTAGTGCAGGTGTCTTCAAAGATTTTGGTAGGTGCAAGTAAAGGCACCCCAAGTATTTTATTAACGGTCAAAAGAAATCAATTTGTTAGAGAGTTAGACTTATATTGATCAAAGGAAAAGCCAATCAATTAGCGGTAGAGATTGGATAAACTATTATGTTCAACGGTGCTTACAAACATTATATAATAACTCAATTGATAATCTTATGTAACGGACCCGGCTTGCCACGTTTCCCTGTTCGAGGTTGTCTCTGATATTTTTCATTGATGAAAGCGCGAAGAGAGAGAGAAAGAGTCTAATTCATGGTAGTATCCTAGGGAGATCTTGCTTCTGTGCTTCAGATCTTCTTCTTCCCCTTTTTTTCTAATGGATTACCCAATTAATGGGTAAGTTGAAGTTGTTGTAGATGTTTTAATTTTTTTTACTTTTATCATTCAGTCGTTACCAATGCTGCAGTTAGATATATGGGTCTCTGTTTTCTCTTACTGTTCTTATTTTTTGGATGAATTTATGCGATTTTTTTGAGATTTTGATGCAATGTTTGTGTTCGGATTGATGGGTTTTCTGTTTTATTTTATTTTTTCATGTTTTATCAATAGATGGTTGCTTTCAACTTTTTATGTTACTATACATCAGATCTACTTCATGATTCTGTTTGATCTTCTATTTTTATTATAGTGAGTTCGATTAAGTATTTCTTGCCTTCTTGCTAAGGCTCTCCACATTTTTTGCAGCAAAAAAGAAACCCATAAAATTCAAAACGTTTCCAAAGATATTTAATCTAATCTATTTTATGTCTGGTTAGATCTATTAGTTTGATTTTTTTAAGAAAAGAAGTAAATTTTTACAAGCATTTGCAATCTGTGCAAAACCTTTTTTTTTTTTTTTTGTGTGATTGATACTATCCCGCTGGATTGGAGCTTGATAATAAAGGATAAAATACTAATGACATAAAAAGTAATAATAAAAAGATTGGAAACTAAGAAATAAATAATTGATGAGAAAATTGAACAGACTCTTCTCTTTCAATAATAGTTCCTTCCTTCCCTATTTACATCTTTCATACCTATTATCTACAAACACACTACCAATCCCTTTAGCCCATTAAAAATAACCACCCAAATGGTTACATAACTCACTTGATAACCACCAAACCACTATATCCCATCTACAAATGATATGGTGGATAGCATTTGTATACATAAAAATGTGTACATGATCTACAACCGTAGGATGGTAACAGTGATTGTGTCTAGGGATTTGAAGTTCGATACCAACCGACATAACGGTCTCAAGCTGGAATGTGTGAGATATCTCAGATAAGTGTTGGCCAAACTGGCTGATATTAAAGGGACCCTTTTTTAATTTTCAAAAATATTAAAAGAGTATAAATAATCTATAATATTAAAAAAGTTTGCCTAAAGGGCATTTGTGGTATTATCTCCTGTTCGTATCTGATACATATCAGCCGCTATGACTATGAGCCAATATTTGACCTGTTTGACCTCATATCGAATCGGGTTGTATATCGTATCAGATGGGGCCTAACCCAATACATACCAGCCAATATCTATCGGATATGCCGATATTTAAAACCACAATTGCGTCTCCAAACTAATGATAACATTTAGATGTTCTTTTCTCTTGAAAATCAGTTATTGTTTGAAATTTCAAGTTTTAATCCTCTCTTGAATCAACCAAATGCATAATAATATTTATTTATGCGCGAAAGTATCTGAATTGGAGTGATTTTCTTTGCATTGAATCTAAGCCCAATTTGTGTTTAGGAATTCATCCTTTTACACTCTTTTTTAACCATTTCAATTTGGTGTGTTCTGTGCTTATGAATTGAGTAGTGGGGAGCCATGGGAATGGCAAGAAGATGCCTATTATTTGCAAAAGGATTCCCAACTGGGTATGTTGTCTACTAAATTTTCTGTATTATAAATATTGTGAGAAGTCGCTTATTTTTTATTTTCCCAAACAAGTTTCTTTATTTCTGTTATATGCTTTCAAATGAGGTCACTCGTCTCAACCAAGTATAATCATTCAAACAGACATCTCTCGCTCTTTGTGGGATGATGCAAATCAGAATGAAGAAAATTTTCTACACATGTTTAACGAAATGACTCCCGCTAAGGCTTGTGTAGATTTTGATTACCGGGTTTCCCATAGTGGAGGTATGTTTCTCTTTTGATCTTTCGATATAAATGAAGTTGCAACTGGTTTCTAATTTGAAATGGTGAGATTCAGAAAATGTAACCAAGGAGTCAGAAGAATGTAGGGAGTTTTTGCAATCGAAAAGTCGGCGCATGCTACGGTTTAACTCCACCTTCATTTCCAATGAGCAATTCTCTTCTGCATTTTTAAAATCAAAGGTTGGTGACCAACCAATTTTTTGTGGAAATTATCTCTCCGTAAATGGGCGTCGAGTATTATATTGGGTATTAGTAGCATCTCTTATGTTCTCTTATGTTTTGTGATTTGTGTGTTGCATTTTGTGATTAGGATCGAGAGGACCCATTGATGGAAGATGAATTGCCTGATAATTGGATTTCAGAATATTCTGGTTGGTCTCTTTAGATTTATCTGTTATTAATGGTAAAAGTTCATTCAATTAGTCATTCTGATTACGTAATTTATGTGAAGAAGATAGATGCATTTCTGTTCGCGAGGGCTTCGATCAGGCTTCAGAGGGGTGGCTGGCAAATTGCTTTAATGACAGTGAGATGCATTTGAGCTCCGATGAAATGTATGCTACTCTTTATACTCGTTTCGTAGATACTCAGAAAATCTATTTCTCTTCACAAATGCCCATGTTTTCCACTTCCCCTTTCTTACATTCACTTAATTCATCTGGGTAGTTAATAGTATAAGGGCTTGTTTGGACAGAAGTGCAAATGCCTATCCCGCAAAAGTAACAAACCGTCGATTACAAAAAAGTAGGTATTTCTTACTTTTGCGTTATTGACATTTTAGCATAAATAGGTTAATGGCTTAATCGCCAAAGGCATACACTGATAAATGTGTATTGTGGATTTGAAAAATAGCGCAATTTATGTTTTATGTGCTGTCCAAACGGGGCCTAATTCTCATAAACCGGGATGATTTTTTGATAATTTCCTTTTAACTTTTCCTGCATCCATTTCTTTGTCTGGAAATGATGGCTTGTTTTGAATTTAGTAAATTTGTCTCGTCATCTTTGGTTTTGCTGTGTTATCATCATTATTATATTTGGGTCAGCAGGAACCCTTCTGGGATTACTAATGAACAAGTTGATATTTCAGGTTTGTGAAGATATATATTGCTCCTCCATTTTGTTCTCCTCCAAGTGTCATAACTTGTTAGCATATTTTAACATCCAATTGTTTTCTTTTTCTAGAGGTCTGCAACGTACCACATGAAATGGAAACTGATACAATGCAAGAGCCCAATTCCCCAGCTTCTCACATTCTATTTAAAGGTAATATATATATATATATATATATATATATATATATATATAGGGAGCCTGTTTCCTCTTCCATGGGAGGATGCTCAAGTGTCTTCCGAGATGTTGTGGAGCTCCACGTGGCACGCAAAACACTGTTTGGGTACCATGTGGAGCAGGAGGGTGGGTTAGGTCAATTTTAAAAGAAAATATATTTTTAAGGCTTATGTCAAAGTTTGACTGATTTCAATGGTTCAGATTTTAAGGCTAAAAAAATAGATGTTGGAGATGAGTTTTCGAATTTTTTATTATATTTTAAAATATGATCTAAGCAATGCACCCATGCTCTATGTGCCATTAATTTGGTATCCCGCTGCCAATTGGATGTTTTCCCCAATAGAGGACGAAAGCCTTTTCCATATATATATATATATGTATTCCTTTGAGATAATGGAAACTTGTTTTTGTTATTTCTCACAATCAGATCCATGTTGACTTTGTTTTTCTTGTCGTTCTAGGTCGGATATCTTATATGAAAACTCCAACAAAGTTGGCTACTTCCGTTGCCTATCCTTTTGCCCTTATCAAGCCCTGTGAAGTAGAAGGGGGTGTAACTCTGAAGGACATAAATCAGCGCATTCTTACTCCATCAAAATTAAAGCACCAAATGGCAGAGGACCTTTCCCCTTCTTATCCCACTTCAGCGTTCTCCGGGAAGCCTGTTGTTAATAAAACCAAAATCCGCACGGGAGGAAAAGGCAGCATTACAATCATGAGAACCATAGGCTAAATTGATAAATTTCTTCTTTTATTTTTTCTTTTTTTACTCCTTTGTTTTTGGTTCACATGGGTCTGCTTTATCTCACTCTATTTGTATATCGTTCTGGGTTGTGAAGATTCTGTATCTATATGCTGTGTTGAGCCATTATAGAAATTCTATTATGGTAGTTTTGGATTTTAGTATACCGGCGGGTCTTTTGCTTGGACCCCGGAGTCACTTTTGTTGTTATAATGTTAGATGTATCAACTATCATGTAATGATACACTGCCGAAGTTTGGATGAAGTCGTGGGTGTGTCAGATCGTACTTATCAGAAAAGTCTTAATGATTTTTAAGTTGCTCTTGTTTGTTTAAATGGATGTGTGAAGCTTCCTTTGTTGGAGTTGAAACTGATCTCATTCTTGGTGATTTCTAATTTGCTTTAATTTGTATAAATTGATATGTGGAGCCTTCTTGATGGAAAATGCAAAGCATTACGGGGCCTTTCTTTTGGAATTGGACTTTATCTTCCCCAGTTGATTAGATTTTTATTCACCTTATTAGTATGTGACTTCGTACCCCTTTGTTTTTAGTTGAAGCAAAACAAAGGGTGTCCTAAATCCTAATGCCTGCTGATGCTTAAATTGATGGTTCTGTATATACGTGAAGATAGGCCAGACTTTCTTACATTGATGGTAAACCACATTTAAACCCTTCTATTAACTAGTGAATTAGTATAAGGTACTCGATCCAAGTGTCGACGCCTCTGGCACTCTCGATCTGTCATCCTTGGTTATTGCACTAATACTTTTGAGCACCAAATCAGTGACAGGGCAAACGTGAACTTTTACTAATTGGCATAGAATGTCATGCACTCTCTGAGGAATTGACTCTTTCTACTTTATATGAGTGAATACTGTATTATTCATTAGGTGGACTGTAATATTTCTTGTTTTGAGAACTCATATCACGGTAATAAAGAGTACTTAGTCTTATTTCACTGGTCTTTGAAGTTGATATATCATGGCCCATCTTTGGATGACATGGAGTTGTCTAGCTCAGCGAGGAGTCGACTGTTTTCTCCAACATACGAGTGAGTTCCTTAGTACTAATTAGACGGATTACAATACTCTTTGTTTTGAGAACTCACTATCAGGGTAAGCAAGAGTGATTAGCTTTATTTAATTGGTCCTTAGAGTTGATACCAAGCGATTTTTGACCTTAGTTACACATCGACTTTATTTCAAACCGGAGACCCAACTGCCTTCCTTATATTTTAGTGTAGATTGCCCAGCCCAACCCGTGCAATTTCTAAACAGGTTGGGTCGAGTTCAAGTTGAGACTAGGGCGGACGACCTTGTTCGAGTTGACCCCAAACTGTCCCTGTTAGTATGAGATTTGAACTCCTGCTCAAGGATCTGTCATTTGAGGAAATAATCAATGGGGCAAAGATCCAATCCTATTGAAGTTCTTGGATCCGATGGTGCGGATGACATGGCACAATTTGGCTAAAAAGTGACAAGGTGAGAGTTTTATCTTGGGGCCAAGGACCAAAATTTCGATCGAAATTATCGGTTTCGGTGGGAAATTATCGGTTTCTGTCCCCACCAAAACGATAATTTGGACTGAAATTTTGGCCAAATTTTCGATTTTCGGTCAAATTATCGGATTTCGGTTTCGGTTTCAGTCATGCCCGAAACTGAAATTTTAGCTGAAATTTTGATCCTTGCTTGGGGCTAAGGTAACAAGAGGCAATTCTTAATATAAAACAAAACCCAAAAATGCTACATGAGCTTGCACGCCAGTTAAAAATCTTTTAAAGACGGTGCAAATTCTTAATCGTTCCCTTTTTCCTTGATTTCGAGTCGTTTTTCTCTTGAAAATGAGGGAAACAAAAAGATAATTAAAGAAAGAGAAATCGGCTGAAAAGAAAGGCTTCGCTTAATTTGTGATGGAGAATAAGAAAACAATTGACAAATTAAAGCTTATGGATTTATTTTTTATTTTATTTTTGATAATCTGGGTATCCGGGCCTCTTAGAGCACCCGCCTAATTTCAGGGGCACATGCGCACCCCAAATTCAGCACATGCCTGATTAGCACAGGGTATAAATGATGAAGATTTTATAGAAGCAAATGAGATCTAGGCTAGAATCGTTTGATCAACATATGAGATGCGATAATTTCTAGTAAGATAAATCTTACTTACCTTATCAGATGACAACAAATACGTGCTTGAGCGGTAGATCCTCGCTATGAGATGACGACCTTTATAATAAATCACCTCTCTTTCTTTCTATCTCTATTGATGGGAATAACATTGAGAATAGCCAAAGAGGGGATGTTGTCCTCTTTAAATAGACATTGATTAGTCTCCTAGCCCATCAAGAAAACTTAATCTAGAGGATGTGTCATGCCTATAAAGAGATTATCACAACCCTATAAATAAGGAATTCCACCCGATTGCGTAGTGATTCCCATTGTGCCACATTTAGAAAGTCTCACCAATTCAAATTTTAGTTATTTAAAGAAAAAGTTAGCGTGTGGGTCACAAATACCCAACAATCTCCCACTTGATCCACACACTACCAAAATATTGTTTTAAATAAATTCATGAATTGGTCCTTTTGAAAAGCGGATGGCCATCCTTATAATTTTATAAAATCATTGACTTTCAAGGGACTTGGTACAATACATTATCCCCTCAAGTTCAAGAAACAATTATAATAATGAATCATGAATGCCTATAATGTACCATGCTTTACAATTCACAATAAGGCAGTTCCATGGTCACAAAAATTATTGCTGTTAATGAACCCAAGAGTATTATTTGCGATTTTGTGACACCAGTATATGCACACTTTAATGTAATCACTTGTGTGTATACCTGCATTCGTCATGCTTCATACCTTAAGGTATGTTATCCTGATATCTTACGACATACGCCATGTGAAAACCATCACGCAACTAGCAGGATAAAGGCTATACAACCGTGGTGCCTAATCACGATAGCCCAAGCTTCCTTATTTGAGCACTTATGCTCCCAGGCCAACATTGCATATGCTAATAATGATAATCATGATAAATATTGAGTAGAATGAAAAACATGCATCAAATGATAATTAAAGATATAAAGAGTGTCGACAATAAAAGAGAATGGAATAAACATTGTGGAAGAAACTCTCACTCAATTAATGTACTCGAGTGTTTCCAACACTCCCATCCGGATCACGTGCGCTAAAAAAATCTTTTGGTTGAAGCCCATTTGTGAGATAACTCCCACTCAAAAGGAGACCATAAAAGACTCTAATATCCTAATCTGATCACCTTAAGGAATATTCTGATCATTAGTGAATTTGATGTTGTCTTTTATTCCTGACTCCCACTAATTGTCTCAATTGCAAGAAGGTTGATATAACTAGTCTCAACGATTGTAATTAAAACCAATTATTTATTAAAGAACCATATCAAACACTAATAGAATACAAAGTAATAGTCAAACTATCACTTAGAGGAGTAAAACTATAAACAACTTTAAGAAGTCTAATATTAGTAATAAAATTTTTTTGTCTCAAAGATTGAATAAAAGTCCAGAATTCCTTTCCATTGCTAAAGAATAACTTTTCATTCAGTCTGTAGCTCCTCGTGCTGCTTCTGCTTCATAACATTTTTTCAAAAATAACAATCCTTCTTGAAGTGACCTTTCTTTTTACAGAAATGACGGTCATCGTCGTTATCATTCACAACAATTTTCTTCTTGAATTCATTTTTGTTCCCTTTATTTGTGAAGTGATTCTTTCTTTGACCATTTTTCTTAAAAATTTTCTTATGAGCAGGATTATAGGCAAAATGAGCTGACTCGATCTTGTTGCCCCGCAACCGTTCTTTTTTCGTTACACACATTGAGATAAGCTGGTTCAAATCCAATTTTTCTTTCTAATTTACCTTAAAGGTATCAAACTGACTCGGAAGGAATGCAACAGCTAAATATACTATAGTTGTTTCCTCAAAGGGAATGCCTCGCTCCTGGAGCTTCATGGCTAACATGGACATTTTGAGAATGAATTCCCTAGCAGAACCCTTTCCATCATAGCGCATGTTCACAAACTCCACAAGATAATCATATTGCAGAGATTTAGTGGACCCAACAAACTGATCTTCGATGTTTTTCAACAACTCGCGGGCTGTGACAGTGGTCTTAATTCCACAACAAATGACCTCACTCATGGAAGCGCGAATAATCATGATGGGCATACGATTTGCTTTCTCCCACTTGGCATGCAGAACTTTTTCAAACTCTGAAGAGTTATTGGTAGGAGTTGCAGGTCTGTTTTTCGATAAAACAAAGTCATAATCTAGGTAACCAAGGGTAAAATCCAGACCCATTCGCCAAGTGGAATAGTTGGTACTAGTGAACTTTTCAATGCTCACCATCTGTTGTTGTAACAGTGATCCGTCCATAGCTGCAATGACATAGATCATTGTCAGCACATGTTCATTTAGAACTTTACTTAATTTGAGTTCGTACTTGGGGTTAAGGTCGAATCAATCAGAGTGTATTAACCATGTGTAAAACCATCCACTGAGGGACAGACATGACTCATTGTCTCAACATCACCTTAGGGCAGAAGCTTTGACCTATTGTATGTCTCCCTATTTCGTATCCGTAGACACACATAGACCTAGTCATTTGTGTTTTGGTTTGATCCAAGCTAGTCATCAGCTTAGGCTAGAAGCGTCGCTCTTCTCTCACCTAGGCACGTATAACTATTCTATCCATTTCCCTTTCGTGAGTTTTCTAAGTCAGCTTTGGCCAGAAGTAGTAGCTCACGGAAGCGAATGCTCTGGCAATCTTAATGAGACGAGTGTATCAAAATTTAAGGATAACGTAACCTCCATAGGCCGGTCACCTTTGGACAGACTACATACCTACTTTGGCAACGTTTTTCGAACGACTGCTTTGTCGGTCTTCCTAAATCCCTTTATAGGAAGAACCTATCTCAAGGCATCCTATCATGCCATTGGATGAAGGTTTCATGCCCTAAATAAGTTCATATACCAAGTTTTAGGGAAAGTAGTCTTTAAGGTGAAGGTGCACATGCAATAACTATGAAAAATGACATGATAGTGTAAGAGTGTTCATACAGAATGTTCAAAACAGCTCAACTATGTATTTGGAACAAAAATATATATATTAACCTTTGACTGAAATTTTTATATCTAAAACAGTGTTAAACAGTCCCATAGACCAGTCCAGAGTGTAGATCTCGTCGAGTAAATCAAAATTAATAGGTCATATGCACAAAACAGAGTTGTAAAACTCAAGATATCGCGTTTTAAAGTTTGAACTCGAAAAGCGTTCAGTCTGGTTGCATGGACGAGATCTAAGTTTAAAAGCTTTATTTGCAACAGGCGGAAGCAATTCAAAAATATAGTTCCAATCAAAATTTTGGACCTAACCAAGTGAGCCGAGACATGTGGGTCGGGCTGCGAGCCGGGGCCATAGGTCGGGCAATATTTCGGGTCAATTGCCGAAATGGGCCGAGTTTTGGGCCGGTCCATGGACCTAACATAGAATAGATGGGCCGGTGCATGGGTTATGGAACCGGTTCGAAAAGGGCCAGTGCTATGGGCTGGGCACCGGGCCAGGGGTAATGGGCCGAGTATCAAGTGGGTCGGGTTGAAGGGTCAATGGGCCGGGCAGCGGACTAAGTATGGCCGGGTCACGCGGGTCAGGTGAGCCGACAACGGACCCGACTCGGCCCTATGGGAACCCTAACCCACTGTTCATCTTCTTCTTAAATTTTTTTTTTATTTTTTATTTTTTATTTTTGTTGTTGTGTAACAGCCGCAGCAAAATAAAATTAAAATAAAACTAGTCCTCATGGTGCTCAGAGACATCCGATGGTCCGGTTTGTAGTCCGGTTAAGACCGGCGCCGGCCAGAGTGTCGGTCACGGTGACTGAGTGTTGGACGGCGCCGGATCGTCGGTTCAAAAAAATGAATATTTTTTTTATAAGTTGCAGAAGCAACAGGCAGCCCTTTGGGGCTTAACCGCACCATCACCTGGCACCGCCGGCCGACGGTCCGGTGCACCGTTCGGTTGGCCGGTGCCAGTCCGGTGACCGAACTATGCCGGACGGCGTCGGTTCAAAAAGTTTTTTTTTAAAATTTTTATTTTTAAGTTGCAGTCACGTTCTAATCATATTAATCTGAGTCATCAGATCTGAATCACGCTCTAATCAGACGGCTCTCAATCATCGTCCAGATTTACGTGCCTTGCTCTCTTAGGATTAAAAGATAAGGTCGTACGATCGGCAACCACAAAAACAATCCAGATCTATGTGCCTTGCTCCCTTAGGATTAGACGATTTTTTTTTTTTTTGAAAATATGTGTATCAAACGAAATCAGCCATTCAAGCTCTGATATCAATTGATGGAGATTTTATAGAAGCAAATAAGATCTAGGCTAGAATCATTTGATCAACATATGAGATGCGACAATTTCTAATAAGATAAATCTTACTTACCTGATCAGATGACAGCAAATACGTGCTTAAACGGTAGATCCTCGCTATGAGATGATGACCCTTAGAACAAACCACCTCTCTTTCTTTCTATCTCTATTGATGGGAATAACATTGAGAATAGCCAAAGAGGGGACGTTATCCTCCTTAAATAGACATTGATTAGGCTCCTAGCCTATCAAGGAAACTTAATCTAAAGGATGTGTCACGTCTATAAAGAGATTACCACAACCCTATAAATAAGGAATTCCACCAGATTGCGTGGTGATTCCTATTGTGCCACGTTTAGAAAGTCTCACAAATTCAAGTTTTAGTTATTTAAAGAAAGGGTTAGTGTGTGGGTCACAAATACCCAACAATAAATTCCTAGGGTGGCCTCAAGAGGTAGAGGAGATTCGAACTTAAGTCTCTTGTTTTTAGAAGTAGGTACCTGGCCAGCTCACCTAACCCCTTGAGGTTAAGCTTATGGATCTATTGCATGAAATGTATATTTTTGATTCGGATGAAAAAGAAGATGCCTCCCAAATTTCTAGGGCTTCAAACAATTTATCTGCAATTGATTTATTCTGTGGCTCCATTTTTAATTTTAAGCGGGTACAATCACATATTGCTTGTGCAATATTGCAGTGGCTTATATTTGAGATTTTGAGGTATACCAGCCCCTTTTTTTATGTGCAATTTACGAGTACTTCAGCAATTATTTAAAAAAAATATGATGCAATGACTGAGAAATTGTGTTGCAATTATTGACTTTCTTTATCTCGTGCCATTACAGGGTACTTGTGCAATGACAATTTTTAAAAAATCTGAGGTAATATTGGAGAAATAGTGGGCAATTAATGACTCCATTTAGGGTCTGTTTGGATAGCGTGAAAGGAAAAGAAATCATAGAAAATGAAAAGAAATGTGATACTTTTCTATGTTTGGCAACAAAATTGTGTCACTGAAAATTATAGGAAAATTCAAAATTTTCTTTTTCATTGGAAACTGACAAATCCCTCTAAAATAGCAGGATTTCATCGGAAAACTTTTATCATTCTCGATTTCTCTCTTTCTCTCTCCTCTATCTCTCTCTTTTTTAATGAATAAATTGAAATAAAATCAATTATTGAAAATATTATAAAAAATAAAATAAAAAAATAAAAATAAAATAAAATAATAAAAAGTAAAAAAAAAAAGAATAAAAATAAAAAATAAAATAAGACTTTAAAATAATAAATATATATATATATATATATATATATATATATATATATATAAAATAAAAATATAAAAATTAAAAAAATTAAAATTAAAACTTAAAAAATTTAAAAATATTAAAAATACAAAAATACAAAAATTAAAAATTAAAATTAAAAAAATAAAAATAATAAAAATACAAAATTTAAAAAATTTATTTTTTTAAAAAATAAAATAAAAATACAAAAATTAAAAAGAAATTAAAATAAAAAATAAAAAATTAAAATTAAAATAAAAAATAATTTTTTTAATAAAATAAATTTAAAAGAAATTAAAATAAAAAATAAAAATAAAAAATTTTAAAAAATTAAAAAATAAAATAAAAAATAAAAAAATAAAAAAATAATAAATAATAAATAAAAATATAAAAATATAAAAATAAAATTAAAAAAAATTAAAAAATATAAAATAGTCAAATAATAAAATAAAATAAATAAATAATAAAAATAAATAATTAATAATAATAAATCAAATAATAAAATAAAATAATATAGATAAAAGAATTATTATTATTATTATTTTTTGTAATTTTTTTTTAAAATTTTATCAAAAGAAAGAGAGAGAGTGATTTTATTTTTTATTATTTTATTTTATTTATTTTTTTGCTTTTTATTTAATTTTTATTTATTTATTTTAAAAATAAATTAAAAAATAAAAATAAAAAATTTAAAATTTTAAAAAATTTTAAAAAAAGAAAAAAAAATTAAATAAATAAAAATTAAATCTCTCTCTCTCTCTCTCTCTCTCTCTCTTTCTTAGCTCTTTATTATTATTATTCTTTTTAGATGTCTCTCTCTCCTAAATTTTCTCTCTCTACATACTTTTTTTAAATTTTCTCTCTTAATTTTTTTCTCTCTCCTCAAAATTTTCTCTTTATCTTAAATTCACTTTTTCTCTTTCCTAATTTTTCTTTTTCTCACGAAATTTCCTTCATAATAAAAAATTAAATTTATTAGGTGTGTGAGATATATACTATCGATGGTGCTCCTGTTTTATTTTCTATGTGCCAATTATACAATCCAAACACCGGAAAATAATAAATTCCTATGAATTTTCAAAGAGCTAAAATCCATTGAATTTACAAAATATTTTATTATGCTTTCTAAAAAATTACCAAACAGACCCTTAATAAAAAAAGGATTTTGTTTCTTCTCCTTTCTCTCTTGATCTTCAGTTGACGTCAGTGAGACAATGCATTTGAATGAGTAACTAGACCCCATTAGGGACCTTTATTTTTACATTCACTTTTTGACATATGTGCCACGTAGAATTAACATCTGACCGTCTGATGATAAGCCCGTGATCTTAATATTTATTGTGTGAAAAATTGGGACGTAAAATAATCTCTCTTGTTTGATTGAAAGCAGCCAACAATATTAACGCTCGAAATTAGGCCCAAAAGAAAAAATCTTAAGATGTAAATAAGGCTACCCACCTGTTATCCGCAAGGACCGCAACTACAATCAAAAGGAGAAGGAGAGAGAAGATGCATAAGCCGTGAGGTTTCTCGTTCTATTGCAAGTTTGCAACTACTTTTGGAATGTCATGGAGAATGGAGAGCCTGGAATCCAGGCCCAGCATAGCCTTTTCAACTGAACAAAAAAAGACAAAAGATTGGTGGTGGGGGTTTGCCTGTTTGATGAGATACAAGATGGCTTGCATTCTCCGTTACCTTGCCTCGGGAATGTAGAAATTAAGGAGATTAGGATACCTAGTTTTTGCAACCGAAGATTCGATTTTAGAACTGATTGCTCCACCGTTAAAATCATTGACTGACTTGACTCATATGACTCATACAGTGGAGATCGGTTTTCATCCCAATAGTTCACGCAATAGATCTTGAGACCATGGACCACCTATCAAAATGTTTGGTGTTCATTCCATGTGGCATACATCCTTGATCACTGTGTACAATTAGAAGGATTCTTGGATGACTTTTGGGGATGTGTTCCACGTGAGATCAACATTTGACCATATGATTGGTGGACCATGGTCTCCAGATCTATTTTGTGAGAGATTGGGATGAAAAACGATCTCCATCCATCATTAGCATGAAAAAAATCTTTGATTGTATATCAAGTATGTAGCACAATAGAAGCAACCTCAAGTCACTCTCTACCGCTCTTTACCGTCATTTAAACACCAAATGGTTTTGATGTTAAACCATTGATGTTGGTTTATTAATATGTCATGTAGCACATATATTATATGTGATCAACCTATATCTTCCAAGTGGCAATCTACTAAAAGAACATGTCTCAAGCCAAAGACTCAGTACTTATAATCATCTGATTGATGAAATTTAATACCAACCATTAAAAATTACGAACAATAGTAGCTATCAGAGTGAACAAATTGGATGATTTAAATCTCTCGGAAAATGTAATTTTTGGGCTCATTTCCCTTCAATGCCTGATCTATCACTTTGACGATATGAATTATGGACATCTTAAACAATTAATGGTGTAAGAACATTTAAATATTATTATGGAGTTTAAGTGTCGGTCAGAAGAGACGGTAAAAAAAAAAAAAAAGGTTGATGCAAGCTTAGTCTCCTTGTACGTAGTCTTTCCAAAAAAAAATAGTGTTCATTAGAGGTTCAAACTTTAAGCTATCTGATCTGAAGGTAAAGGGAGCGACTGCTTGCATTGGAAAATTGTGCTATTGCACCTAGTTTAAGAGAAAGACTTGATGGTTTTAAGGACTGTGCCAGATGAAAACACTATTTTTTTTATAGGTAAGCTGGGGTCAAACCTTGAAATTTTGGTTGTAATATTGTCAACTTTCCATTATGTACAGGAAAACACTATTTAAGTCGTCTCATTTGAAGGCAATGATATAAAGATCTTTTTTGCCAAAGATTGACACTAAACATGATCTCTATCATCTGATATAACACAATCAATCATTGAATTAGATAATGAGCTTTGATTGTGTTGAATCATATGATAGAGATTGAGTTTCCTTCTAATTTTTGGTACCAAAGATCTTTACGTCATAGTCTGAAAATAAGACGGCTTAGATGCATTTCACATTACAATGATCTAAATAGTTCCGAAGTCTTTCTTTTGGATTAAGTGCAACAACAAATTTTCTCCTTTTTTTAGTGCAACTAGTCCTCCCCTAGAGGAATATTATGGCTATTAATACCAAGAGAGCTATAACTTGTATACAACATTTGTGGCTTGACGCACGAGTTAAAGAGAACAGGTTGGTATTTTTGGGACCTATGTTAGGTGAAACACCATTTAAGATGTTCGATTTGAAGGCCGCGATGTAAAGATTTTTTATGTCAAAGATTGACACAAACCACGATCTCAATCATCTACTTCATCATAGTCAAACTCTATCATCTGATTTAATGGTTGACTCTATTAAATTAGATGATAGAAATTATGTTTCGTGCTAATCTTTGGCATCAAACATCTTTACATCATATCCTTCATATCAGATGGCTTAGATGTTATTTGACATGGCATAAATACAAAATACGTACACCGAAGTTTTTCTTTTTAACTCGTCCTATGCTACAAATGTAGTGTCCAAATTGTAGCTCCCTGATGCCAAAAGTAAAGTTTATGTTGATGTGCTTTGAGTGAGTGAAACATATCCTCCATCCCAAGAGGCATATTTATGGGACTATGCAAATGCACAAATGTTAGACAACTCGGACAGATTGAATCAAGGATTAAAATATCAAATTAGGTCTCAACCGAAATCTTCACTAAAATTTCAAAATTTTGGCCGAAATTTTATGGGCCAGGCTGAAATTTTGATACTTATTTATTTATTTATATATTTTTTAAATTCAAAATTATTGGCCTTCAAATTATCAGTCAATAACTTCAAATTATCGGCCGATAATTTGCTGGTTCGATATTTTACTCGAAAATTTAGGAATATCGTTTCGGTGGAGTCCAAAACTGATGCGTTCCAGTCGAAATTTTGGTCCATTGATTGAATTGGTAAAGGCTGGTGTTGCAGTAACACTATTTTATGTTACAGCCACCTCACATGGTCAAAGTAGAAAACATTGACTACTTTGAATAAAAAACTTTTCAGCCCAAAGTTACAGAGAATATGGTAATTACAAGTGGCACACATATCAAAAGATGAACCTGATCATAGCATACTATCAAATGTGGTTCACATTCACTTTTCAAGATATGTACCATATGAAATCAATATTTGACGGTAGGATGATTGTGGAAGATTGGGACAAATTTTTTTACTTTGACTAAGTGAGGTGGCTGTAAATTGTAATAGCAGCCATTGATAAAATGGTTGATACTTCAAAATTATGCCTCTATATCATAGACATGCACTTGTGTTTATCAATCCTAAATGTCCACGTTCCATTGAGTAGAGGGTAGTGGATTCAACAACAAACATTTGATGGGATGATTGAAACCATCCGATGGTCAGGGTCCCCAGATTGTGCAATTGCCACGTGGATTTTCCAGATTGGTGGCAAGCTTGTGTCACTTGTACCCTATACATGACATTAGCAACTTGCAAAAGGAACTCTCTTTAACTCGCTGTCACGAAATTAAATTTTTTTTCTCGTCAATTTCTGCCTTTCGGTATAAATATGACAGTTATCATCAGTTCATCACGGGAGACAGATAATAATAATACCGTATATACGTTGAGTACCATGGAGCATTATGCTTGGAATGATTTAATGGTGATCTCCATTATAGCATTGATTATCCCCACCGAAACCAATAGATTATCAAGCTAACGAATAGAGCGTTGAAATCACGAATCCTGAAACAAATGAGATTGTTTACAAAGTTTAGGGACCTGACATCAGTGGGTGTTAGTTACCATTCGAATGATACGTATTTTTTACATAGATAAAATAGTTACTGCAAATGCAACTTTTACAAGAGAGTGTACATCAAGTTCGCTCTAGTCTCTACGTAAAATCTTGGAAAACTTGTATGCCCCCGTTCGGCAGCGGAAAAGTACTAAATTTCATTTTTTGCAGAAAGTGAATTTTCCTTCTTGGAAAGTCACTTTCTTTCATTTTTAAGTTCACGTAGACTTTATATCAGACAAGACATTTTCTATGAAAAGTAGGCCTTAAATTTGACATTTTCTATGAAAAGCAGGCATTAAATTTTCAGACCAAATTGCTTAAAAAGTTATCTTTGGGAGAGAAAATATGAGTGATGATGCCACTCATAGGAAAATGCTTTTCTGCTCAGAAAAATTATTTTCTGTATAACTCAAAAATAAGTTTTTTCAAGTAAAGAATCTGTGATGAAATTACTTTGTGACAGAAAATGGGGTGCTCAAATTTTGTGCATTCTTAGAAAATGACAAAATCACCTGAACAGGGCCGTAAGGTATATGTCTTGTTTGATAAATTGTTTGGATTTACCGTTTCAGTCTTAGTTTGATTGGACTTGGCCTAAATTTAAAGTCTAAGATGAGCTCGTGCCCAACACCTCCTAGTGGGGAGATGACAGATACAAACGGAAAAGCAAAAGTAATAATTTAATACATTAGAGATTATGAGGCGTGAATGATGTCATTAGTCTTTGTTGTCCACTTGCAGGTATTTATCTCCTACCGATGTGAGAGTGTTGCATAGATTCTTTCTAAGGTGCGTAATCCATAAAATACTAATTGAATAGGAGGGTCCAAAGTATCTCTTAGGGATTAGTCCAAGCTTAAGATTGGGATGCCCTAAGTTAATAGAAAATAAAATAAAATAAAATATGAAACTAAAATGACTATGATTAGATGATACTAGAGAGATTTTCAATCAATGCCTAAGACCACGCTTCAAGAAGTGGAAGTCCCGACCAGGAACCCCACCCCTTATAGCCACTCATAGGGATTTATCCCTTCTTACCTTATACGTGTGATGTGTCCTGTGCGGGTGTTGCACATGCCCGGAGACTTAATCAGGTAATCTAATGGGCCTGAATATCTCGTCATCGTAAAAAAGAGAGTTTCAATCAACCCTAAAACCACTAACAATCCAAAATTATTTCTATATACAAAAGTGTTAAGTGTGAACCTCTAACTGTTGGCATGATGGCCACATATATACTCGCCTCAAGAAGCGAGAGCCCTGCGTTTGAAGTGCCCCTTTAGGTTCTACCCATGGATTAAGGATCAAAATTTCAGCCAAAATTTCGGTTTCGGATATGACTGAAACTAAAACTGAAATCCGCTAATTTGGCTGAAATTTTGATCCCCATACAAAAGTGATCGAAATTTCTGTCTAAAATTTTATTTTGGTGGGGACCGAAACTGATAATTTGGATCAAAATTTTGGTTATTTTGGCCGTAATTTTGATTGGAATCAAACAACAGAGAATGTGCTTCACCCCGATCTTTCAGACAATGAATCTTGAGACCATGAGCATACTCTCGGTAAGTTTTTTATTGCACGGACACAAAAAAGTGGACCTAAAATCATATGACATATTATGCTCAAACGTGATTTTAGGACTTTTTTTAAAAAGATTTACGACACATAATAACAAACTGACCGTCTGATGGTAAGATCATGGTCTCAAGATCCATTGAATAGAAGATCAGGGTGAAAAACAATCTTTATCGTCCGATTTCAAGCAGTCAATGGATTTCAAGGAGTTTAGAACGTTGTCACTTGAAAAAAAAAAAAAACTGTTGGCTCGAATAGAGGTACCCAATAACAATTTGGCTGACACAGGTCCAATACCCGTTTCCACTCCATCAAAGATTTTAACTATCCCAATAAATCAGTATGTCAGTCAGTCTCCAACCATTTACATAGATCATATACAATCTACTACGTGGTATCAAATACAGTACCCGATCAATAATGTGCTAGTTCTCGCTAAACGAAAACCAATATGAGAAATTCGATAAAAGCCAACGTCTGAAAAATGGCGGGTATCTCAAACGGTCATCGATAACTACCGAATATTCCATTCGAATATCTCTATCTTTTTGTTTCTCTCTCCTCAGAAAACCGCCACCTTTTGTTTTTTTATTTCTTTGCCATTTTTATAGCTTTCGTGATCTCAGTTCCTCGCATGTCAGTCTTCATCACTCGCCCTTAAAACCCCAAAAATGGGTTTGATATTGCTTTCTACGGCCGTGATTTCTCTGTTGTTTATAAGATATTTCGCCGTCGTCTCCGGCGGAATTCCCTCAACTCTTAACGGCCCGTTCGATCCGGTCACCGTTCCGGTGGACGATGGGTTCCGTGGCCACGCCGTCGATTTGCCGGGAACTGATCCTCGTGTTCAAAGGAGTGTCAAGGGTTTTGAGCCCGAACAGATCTCCATCTCTCTTTCGGCAACTCATGATTCGGTTTGGATCTCTTGGATCACAGGTTTTCTAATTTATTCTTTTTTTTGTTCATATTGGTTTGCATTGATGACGGTTATGTTATGAAGTAGTTTGAATTTTTTTTGGTCTTTTTTGTAATTGAAAGGAGTTCCTTTTGAATCGTCTGTTGCAATATGCTTTGTTATTAAATTTTGTGTTTTTTTGAACTATTTTATTTTGTAAACTCATATGATATTAAATGGGAATTCAATAATACTTGCGCAGTTCTTGTATGGACTGATCAGAGTGGTTGTTTTTTTTAAAGATATCTCATTACTTTATTTTTCCTATACATTGCATGTGAATTAGTGAAAACCTGCACGCAGTGAATTTTTATTTTTATTTTTAATTTGCAGGTTGGGTAGATGTAAATGCGTACAGATTAACTATTTTTTTATCATTAATTTATTGAACTAACAAAAGCTACACTTTTGGATTTTAATTATACTGTAATTTATTATTATTAAATTTGTTACTATTATTATTATTATTATTTGAAATTGTGTTAGCAAGGATTTTTTCTTGTGAATCAGGGCTCACCTTCTTTTTAGGATATTTTACTGCCTTTTTTCTGATAGGTAATATTTTACTAAAAAAAATTCATCTTTTTTTTCCTGAGGTATTGAGACAATTAGGGATGCAGATTCGGTTATCGAACCGAAAAAGAAAATTTCAGTTTTCGGCTCAGTTTGGTTCAGCCTGAACTGAAACCGAACCAAAACGAATCGTTTCGGTTTGTTTTTTTACTTTCCCAAACCGAAACCCGAAAAAACCTAATCGGTTTGTTTCAGTTTCAGTTATTTTTTAACCATTTTTTTGGTTTTTCAGTTTTTCCTGATATTTTTTTTGTTGGTTTTGTAATCCTACCTAATTGTTTTTTGAATTCCTCCACTCATTACTGAAACTGAACTGAACCGGAATCGGTTCAGTTTGGCTGGTTTTTCGGTCAGGTTCAGGTTTTTGGTTTAAAACTTGCATCCCTAGAGACAATGCATGTGAATTAGTAACTAACTCCATGCAGCGGGGATCAATTTTGTGCATTTTTTTTAGGTTGGGTAGTAGCAATTGCATGCACCATACAGATCAAATATTTTTTTGACGGTTAATTTAACGAACTAAACGAAAAACAAACCACTGTTGGATTTTATAGTGAGCTGTCAATTCCATTTTTTGAATTTTATTTGTAAAGATTTGCTCTTGTAAATCAGGGCTCACCCTCAATCATTTGTCGTTGCTGTGGTGAACATGGATAAATTTAGATTTGGTTTTATTTTAACTGAAAAAGGTTTTATTTATTATGTTTATTTTTTTTGTATATTTAGGATTGGTGATTTGAATACAAGGTTCTGTAGAATGTGTCGGTTTGATTATTCAAGTCAGGATTGAATTGCAGGTGATTTCCAAATTGGGAACAACATAAAGCCCTTAAATCCTGCAACAGTAGCAAGTATTGTCCGGTATGGAAAGTTAAGATTTCCATTAAGTCGTGAAGCTATTGGCTATTCACTAGTATACAATCAGCTTTATCCATTTGAAGGACTTCAGAATTACACTTCCGGAATTATTCATCATGTTCGCCTCACAGGTACCTTTTCTCTGTTTTCTTTGGTTGTTTTGGTGGATTTCGTAATATATATAATACAAAATTTACCGAGAACAAGAGCAGGCAAATTTTTACGGAAATGTAGATCTTCTTTGGTACAGTTGCGGGTTCTGTGTCTTTATTCGTAATGGAAAGTGTATCTGATTGTATGTGGTTATTTGGGTGGCCCCATGGGATTTATCCCCGGGGGTTTTAGGAAAAAAAAAACCAAAAAAATAAAGAATAAAAACTATATAACAGCCATTAACGGTGATGAAAATGAACGGTGAACGGATAGTTAGTACATCACTCATTTTTAAAGCATTGACCACCCTTGATCACATGGTGATCAATTCTTTATATATATTGTAAAAATATTGTTTGATTGATCATCTCTACGTCCATGTGGCACCCAATATGTGATTGGGTGCCACATGGACCCCAGTGGACTCTTCCCTAGGGTGGTGAACTATAGAGAAGAGGTCCAGGGTACCTTGCTTTTTTAATAAATTCTCTGTTCTAGGCAAACAAGTGAAAGATTCTCTATGTATGCCTTTTGATCTGCTGGTGTTATAAATAATCCTTGATCCTTATCTAGTAACAGTATTGGCAAACCCAATTTATTGTTACTTTTTAAATTACGACTTTTCCCCTCTGAGAAAACTTAAAAAGTTATCATTTTTTCTCTTATAACCAACATGATGAAATATATATATATATATATATATATATAGTGGACAGTGTCTTTATTCACACTTGATGGGAGAATAAGGAGGTTATAATAAATGGCCATTGTCTTTGGGAATAGGATTCTGATTTGAATTTTGAGTTGTACTTACTTCTACTTGGCCAGCATCTTGTTGTGCTATTTGTGTTTCATTTCTCTTTTCAGTAAACAAATATTGTTTCTTAAAAAATACTGCAAACATCCTTGTTTGAATGTGTCATGACCTATCACTTTTTTCAAGAAATTGTCCCATATGCCTCTCAGAAGTTGATGAAAAATTCAAGAAATTTTTGGAAAGATGGTAAATAGAATTGAAACATTAATCTTTTCCCATTTGGTGTCCTAGAACCATAAATTACTTGAAGCCAGGACGCAACACGTAGTCATATGATTTCCGCCAAGAAATGATCTTCCTAAGAACTCTAATATAGAGCTACAGTACTACAGTTAATGTGGTATAGAGCAAGAAGCCTTACACTTGGTAGTTGGTAGTGCAAAAGGAGGTACCAGTCTTGGGATCTCTTGCAGTACCTGGAGAAGCAGTCTCAGCCTCTGTCCAAAGGGATTTGCCAAGTTATTTTTGTTTGAGCGTTGAAATCTGTTGACTTAGTAGGTGATGATCATCGTAACTGCTTTCTACCCCATGACCACTAACCCTAGTGACACCTCAGGGGACATCTCATTACCTTTAACCACACATTTTCACATACAAATACGCCCCTTCACTCTCATTGCAATGCACTTGGATTTCTACTTGGGAGAGCCACTCTAGGAAACCTAGGGAAGAAGCCATTTCTTCTAGACTTTTGCTTTAGATTTTAAACAAATTTGATTAATTTTTTAGACTCTGGGGATAGGAGATGTGGCAGAACTTAAAGCCTAGACAATTAAAGAGATTTGTTGATTTGTTTAGCTATTCCCACAAGCAACGGATAATGGACATTGTGCATGTGTCTATTTCCATGTGAAATTAATACTGAAACAAGATTCTCCGCAGAGTGAGCCACTGGAGACAGGACATCTGGTGGGGCAGAACTAAAATGCCAAAGAGGAATTTAAGAAATTGGGTTGATTTTTAGCTAGTCCCATAATCAACAGCTATGGGCATTGTGGACATTGATTAGAGAGAGGAATACTTATATAGTCAGGGGGCACTATCATACTTTCCTTTTGTACATAGATAATTTAAGAGATCTCCTTAGAGATAAGTAGGAGCTTTCTGGACCAGACAATAAGCTGACAATGTAAATAGTAATTTCTATATCTGGACCATACAATAAGTAGACCTCTACCTTACTATTGACCAAAGTGACAAAATATGGGTATGGGTTTAATACGGTGAGCGAGAAAGTCGGAAAAAATGGGAAAATTGAAAGGGAAATAACTGTAAAATACGGAAGACGAAAAAACGGAAAAAATCGGGATAAAAAATGAAATAACATTAAAACCATTTAAAAAAATAATCGTTTAATACACGGAAAACACATTTAATACGCAAAATACGGGCATTATAGGATTAGTACGTTGTGGCAAAAAAAAAGCGTATTATACACATATTTTAAAGAAAAAATGCCGTGCCTTTGATTTTTTGGTGGTTATGATTCTTACATTATTTCCTTTGTAGGACTCAAACCGAGAACAAAATATTATTATCGATGTGGAGATCCTTCTATACCAGCCATGAGCGATATACATTTTTTCAAAACCATGCCGGTTTCCAGGCCTTGGAGCTACCCAGAACGAATTGCTTTTGTTGGGGATCTGGGTCTTACATACAACACTACTTCCACGATTGATCATTTGAGAAGTAACAACCCTGATCTAGTTCTATTGATTGGTGACGTAACTTACGCAAATTTGTATCTCACAAATGGGACTGGGTCCGACTGCTATTCTTGCTCATTTTCACAAACCCCCATACATGAAACTTATCAGCCTCGTTGGGATTATTGGGGAAGGTAAAAATGCACACTTCTCTTTTTGCTCAAATGTATTTTCTTTTTCAACATGTCATGATAGATATCAGAATATTGGTGTGCATGCATATCTTTTGTCCTATTGTGTGCATTCAAGTAGGCATATATAAGTACACATGCGCAAGCAAGCAGTTCAAGCATTTGCATTAGATCAGTAGGTTATTGTGATGATGTTATTGGATCCATAGTGACCAAATTTAGATGCGGGAATAAAACGGCTCCGAAAATATGCGGAAAGAAAGGGTAAATTTCTGGAAAAGGGGGAAAATTTTCAAAAATGAAAAAATAGTAGTAATTGTAAAAAAGATATATATGGTGACCAAACACAGGTTTTAAACGGGGAAAAACATTTTTCCAAAAGAAGGGTTTAAAACGCGTTTTTGCAGAAAAAACGGGAATTTTCAGAAAAGAGGTTTATTTTTCGCATTTTTCCAAAAAACTCATTTTTTTTCCGGAAAAAATGCGTCTTTGGTCACTATGATTGGATCTGTAGAAATCAGGTGTGCATGGAATTTGAGTTTGCACAAACTTTATTTACCTCTTCATTTTCAAAAGAGTGTATCTACAGAATATATGATAGGATCAGTTTGTTGGTTTTCTTCACTTCAATTATGTTGTGTTGGATCCGTTTGATTTTCAAAATTCATATAAAATGGGTTATTTTTCAGAGCTCTTCATTTTCCTTAAGTCAAAATTATCTATTTCTTGCCTTTCGGGGAAGACTGAAAGCATGGAGTTTCCAATCATTTATGATGATGGTATACATATACAAGCAGGGAGTTTCCGATCATTTATGATGATGGTATACATATACGAGGGTGGAGTTTTCGATCATTTATGATGATGGTATACATATACCTATGACCAAGGTTTAAAGACACTGTTGAATCTGCCAAGTTGATTTGATTGAGTTCTTTTATCCTTATATTCCAATTGGTGCACACATCGATCTCTGCCATATCTACAAAAAATTGTGGGATTTTTTAAAAAGTGATTTATGATAAAGTTTATATAAAAATTGTTTTCTCTTAATAATAGGAAAAATGGTTAAATCTGAAAATAGGTGGTTTTACGCCTTTTTTATATTTTTTGTCCTATTTCAGTTATGCTTTGACACATAACTGTTGACGATCCAAGCTGTTCTTGATGAGATATAAAGCAACTCGGATGTCAACAATACTGAAAATGAAACTCCGTGACCAATTGTGAGAATTTTCATTATCAGGGACCTCTTACACTCAATCTGAGTCGAAAGAAAGTATGTTCTGAAAATCTAGGAGTTAGGATTCTTTTCGAAAAATCGGCGATCTAAATGATCACCTGTGGTTGACCATGCCGCGCACTTGGTTTAGCGAGTTTATCCAAATATTTCAAGTTAACATTGCCAATGATCAATATAACTTCCTATTACTTGATATTTAAATTATAGGAATATCAGATTTTTTTTATGCATCGCTTAAGAAAGCTCTAGGATGATAAATAAAAATGAATTGCTCTTGTAAAAGAGAACTGATTCTTCCTAGTCTAAAACTGTTTTTCTTCCAAAATTTTCACATGTTCTTTTTCTTCTCCTTTTTAGAGATTTTTTTAAAGAAAATGAGTTTTCTAGCGTCCAAGTAATTATAGTAATTTGCAATGTGACTATAGCTGGATTTGTGGTTCAGGTTTATGCAACCGTTGATATCAAAAGTTCCGATAATGGTGGTAGAAGGAAACCATGAGATTGAAGAGCAGGCTGGAAATCAGACTTTCATGGCTTACAGTTCTAGATTTGCATTCCCAAGTGAAGAAAGTGGATCTTCCTCCACATTTTATTACTCTTTTGATGCAGGGGGCATACATTTCATTATGCTTGGCGCCTACATTGACTATAACAAAACGGGTAACCTACTGTATACGTCCCTCCTTTTTCCTGTTACAAGTTTTGCCTCTTTATTGAACAGCAATCTGAATATGCCATTTAACAAATGTCTTTACTGGTTTTATTTTTATTTATTTTTAATGTGCCATGTGCTTATCTTTTGGAATGCAAATATATTGATGAAATTTTTTTTATGTCTAGTCAGTGGTGTTAAAAAGAATTTCATAATGGTTATAGCTTCACATTCAACTCCTGATAGTATCTTTGGAGAAAGGTCAATTAAAGGTCAATTCCTTGTTTGAATGATCTGGTCACTTTTTCTATGTAGTGTAATTAGTACATTGTAAGAACATGTGACTTAACAAACCTTTTCAAAATCGACAGTTATTAGCATGTATTGGGCTGATGAAAGGATACTGTGTTGGGATGCCCGGGCTTGGGACTGGCAGCAGGCTGGGCTTGAGCAGTAGGGCTGTCAATGGGCCGGGATCAGCCTGGCCTGGCTTGGATCGGGTTTGGGCTCAAATAAAAAAGCTTGAGCTTGAATGCACTTGGGCCGAGACCGGCCCGATTTTGTATCCGAGTCGGGTTCACGCTTTTTTTTTAAGATGAAAATAATCAGGCTTCTCAAAGCCCTGCCCGGCCCGGCCTATCCAACTATTTAAGGAAAAGGTGGGATCGGGCTGAAGCCAGCCAGCGCGAACCCGATTCGGGTCAGATTTGGACTTGAATAAAAAGCCCAAGCCCAAAAGGACCTGAGCCGAACCCAGCCTGAATTTCTATCTGGGCTAGGTTTGGGCCAAAATAATCGGGCCGATCAAAAGCTGCCGGGTCTGAACCCGGCTCATCCTATCCCGTTGACAGCCCTATCGGGGAGGGCAAAAGGGATATCACATATTCAGATCAACATAGGCCTAAGTTCAGCTTATTGACGCCCTTACCTTGGCCTGGGTTTTAACCTGTCAAAGGTGTCTTGATGCATCTTTGGAGGCTTATGCCTCTTATGAATTACACTCTCGACGACGCTTCAGAGACTTCTGCCACTTGTGAGGCTTGTATGCCTACTGCCTTGTGGCATTCCTCATTGTTGGAAATTTAGTATATTGGGTGATTTCTGAAGATACTATACGTGGTCATTCCCCAGCATTTCCACGACATTAGTTCAATATTATACACTGATGTGTGTCATGTTCATTTTCATATGAAAGGACATATTCTAACTAAGGTGTCGACCTCGGTCTCGGTATCGGGTATTGGTCCATGGAGGATTGATGCATAACTGCCGATACAGATTTTTCTCTCTTTCAAATAAACAGAAAATCTCATAGAAAAATCTGAAAAAATAGGCCGATATCCAATATGTATCGACGGATACGGTCCTGTATCGGGCGATAAGATACTAGATATCGATACGGCCCTGATACTGGTATCGGTATCGGTGTGCCAAAGTACCGACATGTATCCGTATTGGCCTATATTTGATGCCATGATTCTAACTGACTGATATTCCAGTATTTTTGGAAGAAGTATGACAATTTTTATTTTTATTAGCCATAGAATTACCCACCAAACTGATGAACTCTAATTTTTTATTACAGGTGCTCAATACAAGTGGTTGGAGAGAGACTTGGCTGGTGTAGACAGATCCGTAACTCCATGGTTGATAGCCACTTCGCACCCACCTTGGTACAACACCTACAAAGCCCATTACAGAGAAGCGGAATGTATGAGGGTGGAAATGGAAGAATTACTCTACTCTTATGGCGTTGACATCATTTTTAGTGGACATGTAAGCGTACAATGATATTTACTTTTTTCTAAATTATTCATATTCTTATTGCAGCTTCATCCAGTTTGGCATATAATAGCAGATTATTATATAGAATCTTCTGTCACTATTTGATTAGAGTAGCTCTGTTTGCACCTACAGGATTACTGAAAGCGCCTACATCCAAAACCCACTGAAACAAGTTCACAGCTTGGAATCGGAGGATTGAGATTGTTTTTCACCCTAATCTTATACACCTTGAGACCATTAGTGTACCATCAGCGGTCAGTTTTTTATTCCACCTGGCACAGATCTCCAAAACGTGGCCCTAAAATCACATGGCACACATCACACTCAAACATGATCTGTGCCACATGGAATAAAAAACAAACCGGCTGATGGTAAGATCATGGTCTCAAGATCCATTGTGTGGAATATTGGGGTAAAAACGATCTCAATCGTCCGATTCCAAACAGTCAGTGGGGTTCAGTGGGTTTCAGGCGTAGGCGCTTTCCGTAATCCTGTAGGAGCGAACAGAGGTGCCCTTTTGATTATTGTTTTTACATATTTTTCTTTGTGCTTATTTCATTGGTTAGTTCAAGGAAACCAAAGCGTTGCCTCCATGTCTACAGGACTGAAGCTTTGGGCTAACCATAACAAGTCTTGTTGCCATGCCAACGACACATTTCTTTGTGCCCGTTGAATTTAATTCAAGATTAGTGACTTGTGGACTATTGCCCTTGAACTCAAGGGTTTGAAGGCTTCACCTTTTTAATTCCATGGTCTCGGTTTTGAGTCTTCTCTGGGCCAGCAGATTTGCCCAAATTTGTTTGATATCTAATTAAAATAACAGGAGCCTTATTATTGGCAGGGTGCTTAACAACCATTTTTAATAAATTTTATGTACTAGTTTGTGTCATCAAGACTCTTTACTTTTATTCTCTTCTCCTCTACGTGAGGTTGCAATATTCTAGTCTACTGTACCCATTTACTCCATGCAACTAGAATACCCCAACTTCTAAGAATTAGTCATTTTATTTTGTAGGAGATGGATTATGGATATTTCCACATGTTATGTTACTGAACAAGAAGCAAATTCCAACTTCAAAAGTGAGTTGAAGTGAGAAATAATTATATAAAACAAGTAATATATCAAATATAAGATGAATTATATACGATATAAGATTGTAAAGATATGTCTATAATGCACATTATGTATTATGTAATTGCTAAGTAGTTTTATGAGTTTTGGACGTATAAGGTCGTGCAGATATGTATATAATAGTACATTATGTGTAGATAATTTATTGAGTTTTATTATAAAATATGTATTATAAAGTATAAGAAATCTGTAAAAATTAAATTATAAAAAGCATCATTGTAAAATCTATATGAAAGTCAAAATATAATTGTTTTTCCTTCCTAGGAATTTGGGATACCAATTGAATTTGTTTCCTTGATTCCCTTCACACACACACACACACACACATATATATATAGTATGGATAAGTTAACTTTATACTTTATAAAGCACATGCATAGGTGATAGCCTAATAAGTACGCGTAACTGATACTGATACTGATGGTGATCATTATTTTCTATTGGCTACAATAACCAGGTACACGCTTACGAAAGATCAAATCGAGTTTATAACTATACTTTGGATCCCTGCGGTCCTGTCCATATCACGATCGGTGATGGGGGTAACCGAGAAAAGATGGCAACCTCACATGCAGATGATCCCGGCAAGTGTCCTGAACCATCAACCACACAGGATCCTCACATGGGTGGGGGTTTTTGTGCCCTAAATTTTACAACGGGCCCGGCGGCGGGTAAGTTCTGCTGGGATAGACAGCCCGAATTCAGTGCATACAGAGAGAGCAGCTTTGGCCATGGAGTTCTAGAGGTACCCTCTCTCTCTCTCTCTCTCTCTACACAAATACAATAGAGTACATACATAAATGTGTGTGCTGTAGGTATGACGGATATCCATAGTCCCCCCTCCCTCTCTACACAAATACAATAGGGTACATACATAAATGTGTGCGCTGTAGGTATGACGGATATCCATAGTTTTAAAGGTTCACCTGTAAATAAATTGCTCAGGATATCGGTACGATTCGGTAGTTTTAAAGTTTACCTGAAAATAAATGTCCCAGATATTGTAAATATATGTTATTCGAGTGGTGTTAGACATAATATTGGGTGTGTGTTTTTGAGTGATATGTGAGGGTATTTTAGAGATATACATACATATATCCCAATATATATACACCAATATCAGACAGGACATCTTGGGCTTCGGACATGGTTGAAATGAATAAGGTAGAGCTTGTATCAGGTGAAATAAGTCTATAAGGCTTATTGCCCGAACTTTTACATTTTTCTATCTTGGTTTTAGACGTGGACGAAATGTATTTCTACAACCAAATTTTTTGTTATTTGTTTGTTTGTTTATCTATTTAGTTATTTTTAATCATCTCAACTTTTTTTCTTTATAGACTTTTTTAGATTAAATCATGATTTTTTTTTTAAATGTCTTTATTTAATTTTTGCAAACAACACAAATGAATCATAATTAAATCATAGCTTTTTCAATTATGACAGTCTTGGGCTCCATATTGGTACTGAGGCATATAGCTATAAATCTTAATTTTTAAAGTTTTAATATATCAGGCTCTCCTCTGAAATGAGGAGATTAAGGATACGAAGCACCTTTTAGTCCAAAGCTGATTTCTGCTGATCTCAAAGCACCCTTGATATCTGACAGTCAATTTTTACCGATTTCCACATATCTTGGCTATCAACTACTATCCTGAGACTTCCTTCGTATTTTCTCAAAATTTGCCTCTCTAACATTATTATTATTATTATTATTATTATTATTTTCCTTCTAATCAGATGATTCCCAATTTCCGGGGAAGATACTTGAAAGCTAATAGTGAAACTAACTGTGGCTTTCAGGTGAAGAATGAGACTCATGCTTTGTGGACCTGGCACAGGAACCAGGACTTGTATGACAGTCCAGGAGATCAATTTTACATAGTCAGAGAGCCCAACAACTGCCCATTTCAACCACCCAAGGTGATTAGGTCGTGGATGCTGTACAATTTTGTTTAAAGGCAAGCAGCATATTCAATCATACATCTCACATTTTTATTCCTCACAGTAGGAATCCTAGTAATCCGTCGAAACAAAATTGCCCAAGAACGTGGATCAGGAAGTCCCCGAAAATTGGTCTTTGCTATACACAAATATGGGAGTAAAGGTTTGAAGAGCTTGTATTCTACAAAAATGAAGTATTCTTATGTAATCTCATATAAATTAAGTTGATCGTTTTTTCAAAAAAAATATTTGAACCCATGCTACCTCATTGAATTATTAGGGGTTTTCTATATCCCTTCAATGCCAGTCTTGGGCTCTCCTTTCTGCTAGTTATGGATCCATAATCACTTCAATCTTCTATTGCAATTTTTTTTTATAGGTTTGACTTTCCACAAAGACATGATAAACAGTCAATTTTATGTTAGGTGACGTATTTTTTAGCAATCCAATTCATCAAAGCGGTAACTCATATGATATGAATTGCCTGATCTATGCACTATAATATGGATGGTTGTTATTTTCAGTGGTTGATATTAAAGTGTACTGATGGGATGGTTCCAAAGCTCTTACAGGCTTGATTCTGTTGACCAATGATTTGAAAATCGAACCAGATTAGCAGTTCAACCCTTTTCGACCAGAACCGAAAGCCTAGCCAGTTTGGTCCGATATGAAAGTTTTGATTTTTTTGAGTCCACATTAAGAGTAGAACCCATGACCTCAAGCCTCACAAAGGAGGGAAGATACCAACTGTGCTACCACTCAATTGGTTTCTATTTTGATATTTAGACATAAAAATATTTAAGTTACACACTTTAATAAATAGCTTAGAAAGAAAAAACAAAGGATAAACTTCTAATTTAATAAGAAAAATTTTAGAAGATATTCCAAAGTGGCTGCTCTCTAAATACTTTTAAAAAATATATAAATACTGTTAGAAGATATTTCAAAGTGTGATGATCCCGTACCTACGGGCGCAGAGAGGAGTAGATGGTATATAGACTTAACCTCTTTCTTTATACATATAAAGTGTCTGCTTTCTGAACTCAAACCCACATTTTCACACTTGACAGCCCCAACCTTTTACCATTGCACCAAGTAATGGCCCCTAAGGACCATAGAAATAAAAGACCTTAATCCTTGAGGACAGTCCTTATTAAGAGAGGGAGTGTGAGGCACCCAATTATCACTTATTTGAATTACTCGTTGAAAACCATCTCTTTTTTATTTTAGTTTTTCTAACACTCACACATTTGACCCTAACATGGTTGGAATAAGGAGATAATGAGGATAATGAATTACTGATGACCGCGATTAAGAAAAAGAAAAAGTTTAGGCATTGTTTGGAAAAATTGACCTTAATGTTGGCTCGACGGGGAAGCATTCACAAGGGGTTTGATTGGTTTGTGGCTCAATAAGAATGTCGACGCCTCATACGGTTTTGTGAGGAATGTGCAACCTAGCTAAAGGCGGTTTAGTTCGTTATGGTTAACGAGTACAGAGGTATTGGAGCACAATACGAGGCACACGGCGTGGAAAAACTATAGTTCCGTGACACTATTCACAAATATTTTATTTTAGACTACCAAAGACTCCCAATATATTTTTGTCCCCGTCTATCTTGTAATAGATCTGAGATCATGAGCATACTAATGGTCAGATTTTGATTCCACATGCCACACATCCAAAAAAAAAGATCATGATCAAAGGGTACATCAAACGTGATTGTTGAATCACTTTTTAGGATGTGTGTAACATGGAATCAAATTCTGACTGTCCAATGGTAAGACCATGATCCCACTATCTATTGCGTCGAGACAAAAAACGATCCCTCTTGAGACTGAAGTTGAGAAGGAAGAATCTTGAGTTTAAAATAAAGGTACCCTTTTTAATTTAATATAAGGTAAAGGCAGTGTTTCCTTCCACTATTTATCCACCCATCTGAAGGGGCATGGCATTAAAACAGTGACAAAATTGCCCGTTGTTGGATGGCCAACGAGACAAGGGTATCTTGTTTATGGGTTGGTAGTAACTAGTAGCCTAGCTTTTTTGAGTGGGTGGCACGCGTGAACACCAAACTGAGCCGCAAGATGGCAGTCCAACGTGTCTATTGCAGGCTGTTGGGTAACATAAGATTACGTGTTGCAGTTTTAGATCTTTCGAAAGCTTGAATGCTTATAATCGTATGAAGTGGGCGGGGAGCCATTAATCCATTTCTCTAATTATGGGGGAAAAAAGTCATAAGATACCATAAGAAGAAAAGGATCATATTATAGATTAAACCCTGTCAAAAGCAGACTTGCATGTCCCACAAACCTTGAATGCTTATAATCGCTCAAGCAGCCGAGGTTCTAATCCCACCCCTTGTTGGCCACTCGCATAGATTTATCCCTACTGGCTGGTACCTGTGATGTGCGGATGTTGCATGTACCAAGGATCTTAGTTGGTTGCGCTACGAGGCCGAATACCCTGTTATAAAAAACTAAAAAAGCAAAAGCAAAAGCAAAAGAAATGTGCTTCGGTTATGATACCAATAACGTGCCATTAATCTCAGCAAAAGAAAAAATCATTTCTTAGATATTGCCAAACTAATCATATTGTTGGTGTTTGAGCGTTGACTGGATCGTGATCAGATGTCAGTACCATCGCCACAGAAGATCAGAGCGATATTTGCACAAAGCATGCTAGGCATTTGATAGCAAAAACCATCTAAAAACTAATTAGTTGCATTAATCATGTGACATGCTCACATAATAGCAGAAAATGATACAATAAAAAAATATGAAGAACGAAATATTTATATTAAAAAAAAAAAACATACACAATTTGAAGAGAGGCAAAATCTGATTGCTCATAATAATCAAACCATGAGCATCCTTAGAAGAAGCCCCTGAACAAAAAATATAACCATTTCTTCATCTTTAGTTTACATGAAACCCATCACAGGTTCTTGCATCTTTGGGCTAACAAATAGTTTTGGTTCACTTCACACCTTCCCCTTTTCCCACCCTGTTGTGGGCTCAATTACTTCATAGTTCTAATGAAATTTTCCAGCAGCTCTCCCAAACCCATATCAGTGTAAGTGGATTTTGCATGAACCATAAATGGAAATAGAACCTATGACATGATGGGTCTCAAATCCATCTCATCATTCGATCTCCAATTGGATGGTGATGAATTCATATGAACAGATTATGATATGCTAGTTTTATGCTGGACCATTTACATAACAAATATATTTTAGACCTTACATTTTTCATAGAATAAAATGTAGGCCTCACATTGAAGAACTTCAGTTAGAGAAACTTCACGCAAGTGGGAGTCACTGGCATAAAACCACGATGAGCCTCTGCTGCTCTCTTTCTCGGTCTTCCCTCGGGTTTTTGCACCTCTAACATATGCAACATAATGGCCTCCTCTCATGGTCCCGGAATGCTCCACCGCCCCGACAAGACGGTAACGGCACTTATCTCCCTCCCCACACCTGTAAAACATAATATTAAGTACTTGAAAACTTAGTCTATGGAGAGCATTCAAAAGTTCTCTGCAGAAATATAAAAAAGGCTTATGGATGAATGGCCATTTTATTATGTTATACGTTATTAGAATCTTTCCATATTGCTAGCACAACCATTTGAATCCGATCATCACCAAAATTTTCACTTTCTCAACCGTTTGATCAATTACCAGCTTTTGGCGGAAATAAATAAATAAATAAATGAACTCCATTGATCAGATTGTCCGTATTGGTCCGACCCATGTAATTTTGCCTATGGCCCATCAAAGATGCCTGGTGATACAATATGGTGTCTCCTTTTTTTTTCAGTGAAAAGTGACAGTTTCATTAAAACAAGAAAAGAAAACAGCAGGTTTAGTAAAGGGGCTGAACCAGAATAACAAAATCAGAAGAAATCATAAAAACAAATTCATCTTATAGTGGGTGAGATACATTTCCAATCCATAGGGAAGTCCATTTACCTCCTTTTACAAGCTAATCGGCAGCAGAACTAGCTTTCCGACTACCCAACCGTTTCTAATCCACGTCACCCTAATGCATGTTTTATACAAATAGAAACAAGAAAGAATTGTATTTATGTTTTTTTTTATCAATTAAGAATCCTATTTATGTTATAAAAGTATTTTAGCCCATAATTAATATTTATTCTATTTTCCCTACATTTTCTTATTTTCTCGAACTTTTATTCTTTTCAACAAAAAGAGTTTACATTGTTGCCTGATACACATCCTACATGTCATATCAGTCGAGACATATCTCAACTTGTGCGGTTGATGTATTCTCCAGTACATATAGGTCTCGGTTTGGCCAGATACCAATAAGTATCACCTGTACACATCGGTGTCAACCGGTAATTGATACTATTGTATATCAAGGATCAAAATTTCGGGGTTTCGTTTCGGTTTCGGAGGGGACCGAAACCAAAATTTTGGACCTAAATTTCAGCCGAAAACCGAAATTTCGGCCGATAATTTGACCGAAAATTTCACTCCCATATATTCTATGACCGAAATTTCGGTCATTTCAGCCAAAATTTTGATCCTTGATGTATATTATGTCATTGTGTTGTCTACTCATTGAATTAACACCAGATTTGCGAACAGCATTACCTTAGATGAGACTATTACAGAATAACGGAAATGATATTGTAGGACAAATTATAAAAGAGCAATTAGTGAAATTGTTGATCACACACTGATTAACACTATGTGCCACACCAATTAATGATAAAATGTATCGTATACCAATTAACGAAATTACTGATCACACAAAAATTAATACTGCATGCACCCCAATTAATACAAGACTCTTTTTTAGATGGTGTGTGGTGGGTAAATGTGGAGTACAAGTAGCAGCTCTCATTATAAATCATGTATAGAAACTTTAAATATGTAAAGGCATTAGATATTGTAATTATTAGTAGTTGAGAAGAAAATGTTAGCCTCATCTAAACCATTGATTGATGAAAGGTCCTCACAAATCACAATGCAATGTCATTCTTGATGTATGGAGGTAGCTGGATTCATGCAATCACAATAATGGTGATAAATAGGCATGCAGCTACAGAATGACAGCTTTATTTATTTATTTATTGGAAACTGAAAGAAGGCAAGAAAACTCTTAAGCAAGATGCTTATGAGAGAATACAAAGCATCTGAAAGCAAAAACAATTAGAGATCAAGTTATAAAAGTATAAGCTTCAAAGACTTATAAAGGATGTTAATTGAAGAATCCCACATGCGGATGGATCGTATGCTATAGGATGAATAGATGTTTGGCACGTCGCATGGGTGCCAAGTGTCAAGGTGTCATAGATGTTTGGAATGTCAACTTCTAACAAATCCAACATGGCGGCACGGTCATAAGAAAAATAAAATTATTATACAATGCTAGAATTGAGATTAGGAACTTACTAAATCTTAGAGAGTGATGCGGGAACTTATTAAATGTAATGCTAGAGTTGAGATTAGGATTAAAATTAATTTAACCAATGAAAAATAACAATTTCTCATAAAAAATTGCCATGAAAAATTCTAGAAATCCAATTAGATGCTTTAATTTCGACCCAAAATAGCGTTACTTTCGTTTACGTTCCCTATCACGGATCTAGAAGACTGGAGTTCTTATGAACGGCTAGATCTCCAACAGTTTTAAGGCGTCGAATGAACTCGCAAGCGGTGCTCTCAATACCGAACAAAATTAAAAGGCTAATAATGATTTATGATGAACAAATAGGTTGATTTTGGATTTTATGAAATAAATAAAATAACTAGGGTTACTCTACTTACGCAAACCGTAGATCTGAAGAAGATAGAGATGGAAGAAGACTTGGCATCGCACCAAACCGCGGGCGGGAATCAAAGAATTGCTTTCAATTTGAGAGAATCACACCCTCATGAAAGTTTAAAACTCTCAATTTTGCGTAAGCAATTTTCATTAACCAAAAACTAATAATAAAGTTGTTTACAAGCCTTTAAATAGGCTAACCAATGCATAAAACTAAAAATCTTAGTGTAACTCTAATTCCTAGTTCAAATAAAAGAAATATCCTAATTCTTCTAAAACAGTAAAATAAAGTCCTAAAACAATAAGGAAACTAATCATATTTCTAATAAAAGAAACAAATCCGATTTTCTAAAATAAAATAATAAAAGAGACTAATCCTATTTTCTGTGCAGCTTCCGAAAACTGACCATAACTTCTTCAATACTCGTTGGAATTGCACATTTTTTAGCTCGTTGGAAAGCTACTTCGATAAGCTTTCAAATATGACCAATTTCGTATCAATCCGACTTTGTTTGACACTTCAAAATAGTCCAAACATAAAAGTGACGAGATTGAAAGTTGAAGACCCTAATAAATTTTGAATTTTCTTCTTTCTGATCAAACGAGTCTTTAATGGGTATTTTTTAAAAACCCATCCGTGGGTCCACTTTCTCTTTTGACGTCTCCTCTTTATCCAACCACAATTCAAACAAGTAGATCTAAAGTTCGCATCAATCCCCTCTACTTTGAAAAAGTTCGACCTCAAACTTTGGTTGACAAGGATAATCACGGTCGCGATCACAGACAATATATAGGGAACCTCGATCAGAAGTGGCTTGAATCAGACGTCCCCATCAACTCTCTCTGGGTTAGAAGGATGCATTCCCGATGAATATTGGTTGCGGTAGAGCTCCAAGAGATCCGGGTCAATCTGCTGAAACTCTTGTGTAATCCATGTATTCTCTGAATCACTCTTGTTCTTCCACTTGACCAAATACTTCTGAAGTCTCCCTTGGTTGGTGGACACAATCTGATCGACCAACACATCTTCGATGATCTCACGAGTTTGCCAAGTAGGTGGGGGTAGTAATGTGGGTAAGGGAATTATTAGTTCATCAGATGTAGAAGGCTCAAAGGGGTTGATAGGGATGGTTGAAGGGTTATGGAATGGAACAAGGTCCCCCACGTTGAAAGTCGTGCTAATCCCCAAATCCGGCGAAAGATCTAAGATGTAAGCATTAGAACCGGCACGATTCAAGATCTGATAGGGTCCAGCACCACGAGCTTGTAACTTCTTTGCAACTCATTGCGGGAATCGCTCGGGTCTATTCTGAACCATCACAAAATCACCCTCTTGAAATTCTTTGAACCGTCTATGAGAATCTACAAAAAACTTGTATTTTTATTGTTCGCATTAATTCTTTTCTTAATCTCAGCATGTAACTCATGAATGCAATATGTAAAAGTGGATGCAAACTCTGATGACCTTTGATGAATAGACATTGGGAGAAAATCTATCTATGTTCTAGTATTCGGCTTACCCTTTCACTGGATAAGGTATGCCTGATGTTTCTCAGATTGTGTTCTCCTTACAGTCCAAGTGTTGTCAATTTTCGATTTACCTTTCCACTTAAGAAGATACTCTCGATATGTTTGATGTGTCTTTACCTTGGTAACAAAATATGGATCTCCCAAAACTTTTCCATCTAACCTCTTCACATATTGTTCAGGCGGGTGTTTGGAAATCAATGAGTAGATAGGATTGGGCTTAAGTGGATGGATATCAAGGAATGGGACTGAAGGTTTTGTTGCTGGGCCTAAAAAAGGTGTACATGCATCTACAGGCTCTATAGGCTTATGTGTTAGTGACACAATTGACACTAATGACTCTTGTGTAATCGACTCAACTAATATTAACGACTCATGTGTGAATGACGCAAGGGGCACTAATGACTCATGTACACTTGACTCGATTAACTCGTGTGTACTTCGCTTCAACCAAAACTAAAGACTCTGGGGTACTCGATTCAATTGACCATAATGGTTCTTGTGTACCCAGTTCGTTGAGCTCACATGTACTTGATTCAATTGACCCTAATGGTTCGTGTATACCCAGTTCGATGGACTCACGCGTACTCGATTCAAGGGGCACCAACAAGTCGTATGTACCCAACTCTACAAATACCAATGACTCATAGGCAAGTGACTCGATTGGTTCACGTGTCTCAACGTCACTACCCACAAGGGAAATAGAAGTCTCTTTAACACAAACTAGACTTTCTTCAGCTTCTTCTATCCCCTCTTCACACAGCACGATACTAGGGTTGTACACTTCTACTTCCCTATTCTCTGACTCCTTAGGACTCACTCTTTTAGTCAATAAATTTGGAGTGGGAAATTTTGTGGGGCATTGGTATGCAAAGTGCCCGAACCCTTGACACTTAAGGCAATCAGAACATCTATCTGTCTTGGTTTTCAAGTTTCGTAGAAGGTGACGGTGTGTTAAAGGGACATACTTTTCGATAAGTTTCACCATCATGTCCTCCCATGTGAAGGTGTGTTTATTTCGAAGAAATTCAGTATCACGTTCTATGCGAGCCCAAAAAATTTTGGTATTACCCTCTAACTTTGTTTTTGCTAGCTTAATTTTGTACTCATTTGGTACGCCATACCAATCACAATATTCCTTTACACTAGACAACCACTTTACGAAGGTTTTGGGGTTTAACCATCCCTCAAAACTTGGAACATCATTCTGAATAGATTTAAGAAACTTCTCGGCAAGGTCATACTCGGGTTCACGATAATGAGGGTATCCCCTAACTCTAGTCTCATCACGTTTTTTTGGACTTTGCCAATAATTTGGAGTGTAGCGGTTTCCTTGTTCAACTAGTACCCTTTCATGACGGGTAAAGAATTCATGGCGACATGTAAGTGATTTATACATGATACTTGACACAAACACAACTCAGCCACAATACTAGAAAAGACAAACACTATGAACCAACAATGGATGAGGACTTTTGTCAAACACTAGACGTGCACACTAATGAAATAAAATGCAATAAAATCGAAATGACATGCAATTATGAAACTAAGTGATGCAAGACAAAAGTTAGAAAAAAATAGACAAAAGCTAGACATACCCTAGACAAATTTGAAATGATGCAATTCTAAATTAATAACAAAATAAACCTTAAAACCTATTTGAACACTGAAACTCTTAAAACTAAACTGATGCTCTGATACCAATTTGATGCGGGAACTTACTAAATGCAATGCTAGGGCTGAGATTAGGATTAAAATTAATTTAATTAATAAAAAAAAAAGATAATTTCTCATAACAAATTCCTAAAAAAAATTCTAGAAATCCAATTAGATGCTTTAAGTCCGGCCCAAAATAGCGTTACTTTCGTGTACGTTCCCTATTGCGAATCTAGAAGACTAGGGTTCTTATGAACGGCTAGATCTCCGATAGTTTTAAGGTGTCGAACGAACTCGCAAGCGGGTTCTCTCAATACTGAACAAAATTAAAAGGCTAATAATGATTTATGATAAACAAATAAATTAATTTTAGATTTTATGAAATAAATAAAATAAGTAGGGTTATGCTACTTATGCAAACTATAAATCTAAAGAAGATAGAGATGGAAGAAGAGTTGGCCTCCACCAAACCGCAAGCGAGAATCGAAGAATTGTTCTCCGTTTGAGAGAATCACATCCTCACGAAAGTTTAGAACTCTCAATTTTGCATAAGCAATTTTCATTAACAAAAAACTAATAATAAAGTTGTTTACAAGCCTTTACATAGGCTACCCAATGCATAAAACTAGAAATCCTAATGTAACTCTAATTCCTAATTCAAATAAAAGAAATATCCTAATTCATCTAAAACAATAAAATAAAGTCCTAAAACAATAATGAAACTAATCGTATTTCTAATAAAAGAAACAAATCTTATTTTCTAAAATAAAATAATAAAAGAGACTAATCCTAATTCAATTAGGATTCTTGAAATTCGTCACTTTCTGTGCAGCTTCCGAAAACTGACCATAACCTCTTCAATACTTGTCGGACTTGCACGTTTTTTAGCTCGTTGGAAAACTACTTCGATAAGCTTTCAAACATGACTAATTTCACATCAATCCGACTTTGTTTGACACTTCAAAATAATCCAAACATAAAAGTGAGGGGATTGAAAGTTGAAGACCCTAATAAATTTTGGATTTTCTTCTTTCTAATCAAACAACTCTTTTTTAAAAACTCATTCGTTGGTCCACTTTCTCTTTTGACATCTCCTCTTTATCCAACCATGATTCAAACAGGCGGATCTACAGTTCGCATCATTGTGCTGCAAAAATATCTAAAATTTTAGACTGGTATATTGCACGTTTTATTAGCATATGCATTACAAAGATTAGAGTTTGACGTTGATTAGGATTTGAAATCTAGGGTTTGAGTAAAGTTAGGGTTAAGTGGAGGAAGAGGAAGAAGAAGAAGAAGAATGAGGGATGAGCAAAAATGAGGTTATGAATTAAAGTTCTCACACCCACCTATTATTATTATTTATAATTCTTTACAATAGAAACCCATGTACATCCATAAGATGTCTTCTTTAAATCCATGAATAAAGCTAGATTATTCCAATTCTCCAATTTAATCTGTAATCACTTAAACAACACTAAAACACTAGGTTAGTATACAAACGAAGCTAACGAAGCTAACAAAGCTCAGCTTGGGGTTATAATTGGCATAATATGGAGATATATCAGCATCTATAATTCAAATACTAGTCGGAGAAGTATGGCGACACACATTATATTACTAGTGACACAACAACACTCCCCTTCAAGTTAGTGCATGGCTATCCATCAAGCCCAACTTGGAGGTGATAATGTTTTCCTACTCGCAACTTTAGTGTGGATATCTGCCAATTGATCTTTTGAGCTTACTTGAGGTATAAAAAAATCATTTGATTAATGTTCTCCCGTATAAAGTGACAGTCTACTTCAAAAAGTTTGGTTCTTTTGCAATATTAAGTTTTCTACAATTTGGAGAGCAACTTCATTATTTCCGTTGTCATCGGAAGTTTCTCCTAAATTCCAAGATCGACAAGGATAAATCAAATCCACATCCCCTCACAAGCATCTTGGGCATGGCTCTATACCCACCTTTTGCACTAAAATTGGATGCGACATGTTACTTCTTACTTTTCCATGTCACCAAATTTCCCCTATAAAGGTACAATTGCATATGAGGGTTATGAATTAAAGTTCTCACACCCACCTATCATTATTATTTATACTTCTTTAGTCTTTACAATAGAAACCCATGTACATCCATAAGATGTCTTCTTTAAATCCATGAATAAAGCTAGATTATTGCAATTCTCCAATTTAATTTGTAATCACTTAAACAACACTAAAACACTAGGTTAGTATACAAACGAAGCTAACAAAGCTCAGCTTTGGGGTATAATTGGTATAATATGGAGATATATATCAGCATCTATAATTCAAATACCAGTTGGAGAAGTATGCCGACACACATTATTACCAGTGACACGATGACACTCCCCCTCAAGTTGGTGCATGGATATCTATCAAAAGCACAACTTGGAGGTGATAATGTTTTCCTACTCACAACTTTAGTGTGGATATCTACCAATTGATCTTTTGAGCTTACTTGAGGTATAAAAATTCGTTTGATTTAATGTTCTCCCGTATAATGTGACAGTCTACTTCAAAAAGTTTGGTTCTTTCGTGATATTGAATTTTCTACAATTTGGAGAGCAACTTCATTATTTCCGTTGTCATCGGAAGTTTCTCCTAAATTCCAAGATCGGCAAGGGTAAATCTAATCCACATCCCTCACAAGCATCTTGGGACATGCAGGTTATGAATTAAAGTTCTCACACCCACCTATCATTATTATTTATACTTCTTTACAACAGAAACCCATGTACATCCACAAGATGCCTTCTTTAAATATATGAATAAAGCTAGATTATTGCAATTCTCCAATTTAATCTGTAATCACTTAAATGGAGATATATCAGCATCTATAACTCAAATACCAGTCGGAGAAGTATCGTGACACACACATTATTACTAGTGACACAACAACACTCCTCAAGTTGGTGCATGGATATCTATCAAGCCCAACTTAGAGGTGATAATGTTTTCCTACTCACAACTTTAGTGTGGATATCGGCCAACTAATCTTTTGAGCTTACTTGAGGTATAAAAAACTCGTTTGATTTAATGTTCTCCCGTATAAAGTGACAGTCTACTTCAAAAAGTTTGGTTCTTTCACGATATTGAGTTTTCTACAATTTGGAGAGCAACTTCATTATTTCCGTTGTCATCAGATGTTTCTCCTAAATTCCAAGATCGGCAAGGGTAAATCTAATCGACATCCCCTCACAAGCATCTTGGGACATGGCTCTATACTCACCTTTTGCACTAAAAAGGGCTGTGACATGTTACTTCTTACTTTTCCATGTCACCAAATTTCCCCTATAAAGGTACAATAGCATATGATAGACCTCCTATCACTGAGTGATCTGGCACAATCTACATTGGTGAATACTTCTAAGTCAAAGTGACCGTGAAAACTATATAGCAGGCCCTTCCTAGACTTGTTTTTAAGTAACAAGGGATTCTATATACTGCATCCAAGTGGATAGTCTGAGGTGAGTGCATATACTGGCTAACAACACTCATAGCATAAGCAATGTCTGGCTTAGTCATAGTGAGATATGTAAGCTCCCCAACCGATCTTTAATATATATCAATATCCTCTTTACCTTTTATGTTAATTATATGGCCAAGACTGCTAGCGCAAAAGCCGTTGCGCGTTAGCGCATCCGTTTTCTTGCTTGTTAGCTGGGAGCTGCAACGCGTCAGGTACTCAGGTTGTTTAAGCCTTTGTTGCTATCTTTCTCCAAGCAAGAATTCGAAGATCCATTTCATTCTCTGGATGAGTCTAGTTTATCCTCAACATAAAGAAGAGTTGATGTGCCTTGATATAGTGCAGTGGGGTCTTCTATTCCTTCGACGTTTCTAGAAAAACAGACCATACAATATAGCAGACTGAATATCAAACCAGAGAGCAGGCAGCACCTGAGGAGTTTCTGCCCCTGACGAGAATTAATAGGTTTACATCCATGCATCCCTGGCCGCTTTAAGACACCGATAATATAGTTTCTTGGTGATAGAACAATTCATTTATCCGATCTGGCCATCTCTATACCCAAGAAGTATCTGAGAGGTCCCAAATATTTGATGTCAAAGACCTGACTTAGCAAACTTAAGATCTCTTATCAGTCATCCCATGTCCCTGAAAATGTCATCGACACACGCAACCAGGGCTGCAAGGTGAGATTCCTTCTTGACAAGGAGTGTATGATCCTAATGGCTTCTTTGATACCCGAATTGCATAACTACATCACTAAATTTATGAACCATGCTCTAGGTGACTGTTTTAACCCATATATCACCTTTTTAAGTTTGCAAACTTTTCCTTTATCCACCTGAAGGGAAAAAGCTGGAGGCAAGGCAAGGCCATATACACTTCTAGTTCACCATGTAAGATAGTGGTTTTAACATCAAGCAAGTACAAGGGCCTTTCTTTATTAACCATAAGTGAAAGAAGCACATGAATGTATTTAACTTGAGAATTAGAGTAAATGTATCATGATAATACCATATGTTTGAGTAAATCCCTTAGCAACAAGCTTGGCCTTGTACATTTCAACATGCCTAGTTGGTCGGTACTTAACTGTGTACACCCACCCACCTTCCCTTCCGGAAGCACAGCCACCTCCCACGTAGTGTTTTGCTCCAAGGCTTTCATTTCCTATAACATAGCCTTCTTCCACTATGGCGGACACAACATAAGATACAGTAGAAGGAATAGAGGTGGAATCTAAGACTGTCGTAAAAGAGGAAACTGTGACTGAGAGATCATGATACGATACAAACTTACTGATTGGGTGAGATGTGCAGAACCTGAAAACTTTGCGAAGGGCAATAGGAAGTTCAACAAATTGGGTGGAGAATGATCACTACTTGATGAACTTACTTCAGGAAAAGAAACTTCATCCGTAGTCTTGGAAAGAGAGGTCTTCTTCATCTTAAAAGCTTTACCTTGGATGAATCTTTTCCCTTTTTCCAAATTTGTTAAATATGTTTGCTCTTTCTGTAGTAATAACCTCTCTTTGTTACGCTTTGGGGATCTCTTGATCTTCCACTTCAATTTGAGCTCCATCATCAACATTGTTTGATAGATAGGGCAACATAGGTATAGTGCTCTCTTCCTTAGAACTCTCCCCTTGAAGAAAGCACTATGGAGGAGAATAAAATAAAGTGGATTCAGAAAAGGTAACATCCATAGTAGCAAAAACTAAGGTAGGATCATAACATTTACATTTTTTTCCAATTGTAAATGATCCTAAATGGGAAGGACCTTTTGTAATAGAAACTGTCTATTCAAATGACGCTTATATATTGGTTGATGCAGAAGGAAATGAATCTCCTCCTATTAATGGTCGCTTTCTAAAGCGATACTACCCATAAGTGTGTTTATATGTTATCTCCTACTCGCATGAGGATAAACTGCGTAAGGTTTGTACTTAGGTACATTATTAATGTAAACAACATAGGTATGTTTATATGTTATCTCCTACTCGCATGAGGATAAACTGCGTAATTTTGGAATGGCAAAGTAGATTATGGCCATAAGGCAGAAATTTTGACCATAAGGCAGGTGGGTCTCGATTTTTTATCATTTATATGTTAGGATCCTCATGTGGTATCTCACGTTGGAAGACTGCCTTATGGTCACTATGGAAGACTGCCTTATGGTCACCGTTGGATTCCTGCCTTATGGCCACCGTTAATAGATTAGGATTTCTGCCTTATCTTGACCATAAGGCAGAAATTCTGGCCGTTTATATGTTATCTCACGTAGAGGAGCTAACGGTAGAAAAGGGTCCTCATGTGGATAAAAAATCGAAGAGGCACCTGTTGACTCGAAAATTTTGGAATTGAGAACCCTTTTTTTCTTCCACTTAACCTTAAAAGTCAGATAGAAGGAATTAGGGAAAGAGACTATTTATAGTTTTTTTTAACAAATCCTAATCTAAATAGGATTTAAAGTCCTAAGCTATGCTTAGCCACTAGAAAAAATATACGTAGCCACCTAGGTGGCTAGGAAAATATATTTAGTCACTTAGGTGGCTAGAAAAATACTTATCCACCCGAGGTGGATAGAAAAATACTGATCCACCCTAGGTGGATAGAAATATACCCATCCACCCTACGTGGATAGAAAAAATACTCATCCACCCTAGGTGGTTAAAAATATACTCATCCACCTTAGGTGGATAGAAAAAATACTCATCCACCCTAGGTGGATAGAAATATACTCATCCACCTAGGTGGCTAGAAAATATACGTAGTCATCTAGGTGGCTAGAAAATATACTTATCCACCCTAGGTGGATAGAAATATACTCATCCACCCTAGGTGGATAGAAAAAATACTTATCCACCCTAGGTGGATAAAAATATACTTATCCACCTAGGTGGCTAGAAAATATATGTAGTCACCTAGGTGGCTAGAAAAATACTTATCCACCCTAGGTGGATAGAAATATACTCATCCACCCTAGGTGGATAGAAAAAATACTTATCCACCCTAGGTGGATAGAAATATACTTATCCACCTTGGTGGCTAGAAAATATACATAGTCACCTAGGTGGCTAGAAAAATACTCATCCACCCTAGGTAGCTAGAAATATACTCATCCACCCTAGGTGGATAGAAAAAAATACTTATCCACCTGGGTGGATAGAAAAAAATACTTATCCACCCTAGGTGGATAGAAATATACTTATCCACCTAGGTGGCTAGAAAATATACGTAGTCACCTAGGTGGCTAGAATAATACTTATCCACCCTAGGTGGATAAAAAAATACTCATCCACCCTAGGTGGATAGAAATATATTCATCAACCCTAGGTGGATAGAAAAAATATTTATCCACCCTAAGTGGATAGAAAAATATTTATCCACCTAGGTGGATAGAAAATATACTTATCCACCTAGACGGTTATGAGAAAAGAATGACGTACGTGAGAAGAATCTTTTCAATCCGCGTAAAGACGAAAACTTACGCAGCTCTCTCAACCGTTCATTTCATGAAAACCTTACGGAACCGTAAGATCGTAACTTTTATAACCGCTACCACAAATCTATAAATAGCAGACCCGTCCTCATTGTAAGGGATCCGAAAATTCTGAGACGAAAGCTCTGCCGAAAATATCTCCGACTCTTCTAAAAAGACTTTAGGGTGATCTCCGAGATTCTAACTATTCTTTTCTTCTTTTTTTTATTTTCTTTTAAAGTGGACCGGAGGAGTAAGTTAGGATTAAGACTTTTAGGATAAGGACTACGGCCCTTACCTAAAGGAGATACGCTTAGGATAAGAGCTACGGCTCCTCCTAAGCGGGATTTATGGTTATAATTTGGGATTACGTGTTACGACTCGTACCCAATCTCTTACGTACTTAGAAATAGTTAAGCCACGTGGGTACGACCCTGGGCATAACTCCTAGTACACTCGGATTGCGACTACAAATTTAATGCTCATACGGGTTGCAATCACGAACTCGAAGAATGATTTCGGGCTATAATACCCAAAATATCCACCTATGATAATTAGAGTTTCCCTCGTGGTTCGGATCATCACTCCCTCAAATGAGGGTTTGGACCTTAACCTCGAGATCGAAAATTCTTTCACAGTAGACTCGTTGATTTTTAGTCAAACGATCATAATGTGAGATCGTAATGAGATCCAACGGTGGATTTATTGTATATTGACCAGATCTTGTGATTATGGTCAAATCCAACGGTGGAATCATTGACTTCTAGTCAAACGATCATAAAGTGAGATCGTAATGAGATCCAACGGTGAATTTATTACATATTGATCAGATCTTGTGATTATGGTCAAATCCAACGGTGGAATCATTGACTTTTAGTCAAACGATCATAATGTGAGATCGTAATGAGATCCAACGGTGGATTTATTGTATATTGACCAGATCTTGTGATTATGATCAAATCCAACGGTGGAATCATAGACTTCTAGTCAAACGATCATAATGTGAGATCGTAATGAGATCCAACGGTGGATTTATTACATGTTGATCAAATCTTGTGATTATGGTCAAATCTAACGGTGGAATCATTGACTTTTAATCAAACGATCATAATGTGAGATCGTAATGAGATCCAACGGTGGATTTATTACATATTGATAAGATCTTGTGATTTTGATCAAATCCAATGGTGGAATCATTGACTTCTAGTCAAACGATCATAATGTGAGATCGTAATGAGATCCAATGGTGGATTTACTATGTATTGACCAAATCTTAAGATATTGATCAAATCCGATGGTAAAATTATTATAAAATCATCTATGATCATCAAATTTTAAGAAATTTGATGATATCTAACTCATGATTAGACACCTTTATCACTGAAAGAGATAATTTTTCTGATAATCAGTTGCCCGAAAAATGGATTTGGTATTCGAAGTCATTTTTGAGACCAGAGAATAAGAATTCGTTTTAAGACTCGTCCACACGAGTTTCTTGCTCCAGTAATGACTCGTGCTTTTCGATCAAATGGACGGCTTTTGGAGGAGGGTTCTTCCATCCGTCAGTCCCTATTTCATATTTCTCGGATCTCCGATGAATATAGTCTGCTATCCATCTATCTCATGACGGATTGAAGATGTCAATGAAGACTTAAAATTAGAATCTTAGTTTTGTTTATTTCAGAGATGTAATTACGTTATTATTTTTTAGTAGCTTTTAATCAGAGGTATTCAATTTTGATATAATTAACGGGAATCGATTTGCGATACCCGGAAGTATGTAGTCCGCCATTTTAATAAAACCCTCTCCTAGCGAGGGGAAATTTGTTATGATTGATTTGTGTTAGATTTATATCCTACGCAAATTTGTTGTTTACAAATTTCTGGCCCGCCCGGTGGGACCCACTTCTCCTCTCATCTTTAAGCTACTTAATAAAACAAATTCTCTGAAATAAAATGTGGGTATAATAAACTAAAACTTTGGTTATTCCATGATTTTTCATTTTAATAGCTGGTTCTTCCATGCAGATATTCACCGAATGTACTACATCAAACATTTCAATGGCATTTGGAAAGAATGTTGCTCACTCCTCTTCATCAGGAGTTCGTCGTGTGATGCGGGCTCGACCTCAGACTGAGGAAGCCATACTCCGCCGATCAACCCGTCTTATGGCCCGAGCCAATCTGGAGGAGAAATCGCTCAGAAGAACTGGATTCTCCCAAGTCCTTCACCAAGATCGATAATCCACTTTATGGGGATTCGGACTCTATCTTTTCCAAGATCGCCTCGAGGTCCGATCGAATCACTCGGTGAGCCCACCAGGAACTCCGAGGTCTAATCAGTCTCATCCGACGAATTCCCCGCAATTACCTGAGATAGCCAACCTGACTAAATCACGTGTCCGGATTATTTCTTCATCACCCATCGTTCCTCAAGCTCCCTTCAATCCAATCTCGACGGATCATCCGTCGGATTAGTGACTTTACATCCCTACGATTTCCAGGTGGTTTTGACAATGTAAGAAAGTGCCACTAGAACACGGATCGTCAACAATCGCGACTCATGATGCACGATATTTGTCCGATTGAGAGAGAATAATCGAAAAGAGACTGAAGAAAATATATCCCTCAACAAAGTACAGAGCCTAATTTTCGAGAATCTTAAAGGTTATCGGAAAGTGTCGGATAGTTCTCAGACATATCGCAAGCCATATCCGCCAGAAATTGATGAAGTCTCGTTTCCACCTGAGTACAGACAACCAAAGTTCTCCCAGTATAGCGGCAGTGGTGCCCCACTTGAGCATTTGGCCCACTTCCTCTCAGCCTGTGGTGACACTTCAAAATGCGACGCTTTGCTTTTGCGACAATTTGTGCAGACTCTTAAGGGAGCTGCATTCACATGGTACACGAAGCTTCCACTTGAGTCAATATCGACCTGGAAAGAGATGGAAGAGGCATTCCTGAAGAGATTCTTTAGTACTCAGAGATCCGCAGGGGTTGCCGAGTTATCACAATTGAAACAACGACCAAATGAAAGGGTCGTCGATTACATTACGCGGTGGAGAAACCTTAGCATCCATTGCAAGCACAAGTTTGAAGAAGAAGAAGCAGTACAAACGTGCCTGGCTGGTATGAGACAAGAATTAGCAGTCCCTTACTATGGACATTCCATGAGTTTCGAAGATCTCGCTACACGAACTTCAGAACTAGAAAGTTTCATCGGCTTAAACTCAAGGGGAACCCGAAAGGATTCTCCCAGAGGAACAGAACGAAGAACAGAAACGTCTACATCTTATCCGGCGACAATAGCAATCGGCACCAGAGATCGTAATCAATTCACTGTAACCAAACGAATAGAAGAATCCGGAAACAATCGATCAAACAAAGCAAGTGGAGTCAACAGTAATTTTGCACCCCCCTCAGAGATCAAGCTGGTCTAAGGGCCAATCTCTGAAAGAAAGGAAAGATAAAAATATTCATTTAAAAATGAAGACGTCGAGGGCATCTTCGATGACGTCATTGATGGTGGGATTATATAACTACCAGAATCCCGCAGACCTGAAGAGCAAAATAAAACAGATGATCCACTACACTGTAAATATCATCGTGTGTTAGGACACACGTTGAAAGATTGTTTCATATTTAAAGATAAGGTCCAGAGTCTTCTTGATTCTGGAGACATTACTTTTACTCCAGAATCTCCTAAACAAGACAATGATAGCATTGCCATGACAAATATGATCACCTTCGGGGGTTTTCCACCAGTTCTTATCCTTGAAAAAAATCCGAACTCTGCACTTCCGAAACTTCATGAGTTCATTCCATCCTGCAAGGACTCTGATTCGTCGTTATCCGAGGATGAAGTAGGCCCAGCCCACTATATTAGCCGGCGCAGGAAGAAAGAATGGAAACAGAGGATCCGCTGCATGATAAGAAATCTTGATAGAAAGTGAAGCAACTTGTTTCTTGAAAGAACTGATGCAGAAGAATGGCTTACCCGATTATCAACATCTTGTTACTGGAGGCACATCAGGATGGATTGACGATGATACCCGAGAATGGAGGAAAACACCACCACCACCTCGTCCGTTAGGTTCAGTCCCTTTACAAGATGCACCGACACCTCGTCCGTCAGGTATAATTCCTTTGCAAGATGATCCATGGGAAAAGGTGCTAGCATACAATAGGCGGCAAGCACAGATACAACAAGCAGGAATCAAAGACTTATGGAAAAAGAAACTTCTGCCATGAGCGGGCGGGGTTGTGATACCAAGTCCTTTATAGAAGAAGCTCAAGGTAAGCGACGTGAGTTTAATTAGCAAGAGTCATATATGACAGAATCGCCTGATTCTGAGGAAGGGAGTTGGCATGTGATTCCCAAGAAGAAGAGAACGCCCAAAATCGAAGTTCCATTAGAAACGTCTGCAAATTTAAAGAAATCTGTGGAGAAGGTAAAAAGAGAAATAAAAAAGACTCCTTCGAATTATACTACACTCCAAATGCTGAAGGATCGTAGAGAACGGGAGAAAGGAAAGAAGATTCAACCGGGACCTATGAAATCGTTGGAGAAAGTACAGAAGATGAAACTTGAACCGATGATAATTTCCTTTTCATCGTCATCATCTGAAGTGGAAATGGAAGAATTACAGCCGCTCACGTTTGGAGATTACATACCTCTCGAATGTTCTAAAACGTTCAGAACCAACCAAAACCGGATGTTGTTGTTGATAGCGATGACAAAGCCCAGAAAGAATCAGAATCTCATATCGATGTTAACAAGAGTCAGATTAAAGATTTTCGCATGAAGGAGGTCATTAACTGCTCATCTTCACCGGATGCTTCTGAAGGCAACTTGTCTGATAATGAAGGTTGGCATAAAGTGGTTATTCCACGAAATAAAGAGTCAGTTGAATCTAATAATGTTGCTCCTTGCAACATGACTCAGATTGAAGAAGTAGATGCTATAGAGCAACGTACCGATCGTCCAGTTATACCTTATCGACGTAAGCCAAAGAATCATCATGTTTCGCATCATGTTTAAATCGATATCACCACCCAAGGGTGCGAAGGTTGATAAGACAACTAACGAAAATGTCGTTATTCGACAAAACTCCCGAATCGAGCAAAGGCAAAGAAAAAGAAAATCTTGATGTAAATTATGATGTACTCTCTCATTTAAAGAAAGTGCCTGCTTTGCTTTCGGTGTATGATGCGCTTTGTTTATCTAGTAGTTTAAGGAAAACATTGATAAAAACTCTCTAACCTGGACAAGTCCATCGAGGAAGTTTGTCGGGTAGAGACTAGCTTGGAAGACTTAGTCTGTACGATCACGTTTTCTGATGATGATCTCGAAACCAAACTTAAGTCACACAATAGACCCCTCTTTATATCGGGTCTACTTGAAGACGTTCGCCTTGCGAGACTTATGATAGATGGGGGGTCTGCTGTAAATTTATTGCCACTACATGTGTTACATAAAGTGGGACGAACAGTTAAAGACCTCTCACCCAGTACCCTCATGATTCAAGGTTTCAATCAAAATAAACAAGGAACCTTAGGATCTATTCACTTACGATTAGATATCGAAGAGCTTTCCTCTAAGATCCAGTTCCATGTGATCGATGCTAATACATCATATAATGCGTTGTTGGGAAGACCCTGGTTACATCAATGTGGAGTTGTTCCATCCACACTCCATCAATGTTTTAAATATTTTCATAATGGCGAGCAAAAACGGGTTGCAGCTGATCCACAACCCTTCCACCAGATGAAGCTCATTTTGCTGATGCAAAATTATATGAAATATCTACTTCATCTACACACACTAGTGACTTCGAGTTATTAGATGAGTACTCACCATTATCAGAGTCCTCGCCACCTAGACAAAACTCACAGGAGGCAAGTTCTAAAACTCCTGTTAAGGAAACTATCCCTTTTAAAAGAAATCGATCTAAAAAGAAATTTGTTTCCTTTAAAACCCCGAAAGAAACCTATATACCCTTCATCTCAACTCCTTATTCCCAACCTCGGAGAAGGATCATTCTTAATAAGAAAACAATCCCTCCGAAAGCCAACTCTTGTATCAAGATTGTTAAAAACTTACCCCAAAACCTGAAACCTAGTTCCCCTCTACTGGACTCTTTCACCAAACCACTCACCCAAGTTGATTCGGTACCCATCCAGTCAGATTACAAGGATTCGAAAGATCCCCTTCAATTTACAATCTGACAAAAAGGCAGCGAATATGATGAAAAAGATGAGATATGATCTCTCGAAAGGAGGAGGTCTAGAAGATGGAATAGGGATGGTCGCACCTTTCGATGCGATACCATCTCGTGCACAGAAACGGGCAGCCTATAACGATGGATATTTGCATCCATTAAAAGGTCTCAGGCACAGGCCTATAGTTATTCCCACAAAATATCTCGGATCCTATGTGATCTCTATCCCAGCCTTGGAAGAGCCTATTCCCGCACCTCATCAGTTTGAAGAAGGAATACCAACCACCGTTGACGACCTACAAGAGGTCAACTTGGGAACTCTTGAAGATCGTCAGATTACTTATGTGAGTGCCGCACTCTCTGCAGAGGAATTAACAACTTATACCAATTTTTTAAAGAAGAATCGAGATGTATTTGCATGGACATATCATGATATGCCAGGATTAGATGTCAAAATTGCGCTCACAAATTAGTCATTAATCGACATCAAACCCGTTAAACAAGCTCAAAGGCGACTTCATCCAGATATAACCGCAAAGGTAGAAGCAGAAATCGACAAGTTAGTTAATGCCGGCTTTATCCGTGAAGTCAAATATCCGACGTGGGTTGCTAACGTAGTCCGGCCAAGAAGAAGAATGGTCAAATTAGGGTATGTGTTGATTTGAGGAGATCTCACGCAAAGATGTCCCAAGGACGAATTCCCTTGCCTATTTCGAACTTTTGATTGATTCCATTATTGTGAAGCCATGTCCTTCATGGATGGATACTCCGGATACAACCAAATACGAATGGCACCTGGAGATGAAGAATTAACAGCTTTCCGAACCCCAAGGGGAATCTTTTGCTATAAAGTCATGCCATTTGGATTAAAAAATGCTGGAGCTACTTATCAACGTGCAATGACGAAGATATTTAAGGAATTGCTACATGAAATGAAAATGCTACGAGATGGCCTCGTTGTAAAATCAAAGAATAGAGGTGATCACTTGGCCCACCTATATCAAGTATTTTGTAAACTCCGAAAGTACAACTTGAAAATGAATCCGCTAAAATGCGCTTTCGGAGTCACTTCAGGGAAGTTTCTCGGATTTGTTGTTCAACATGGAGGCCATCATAGAAATGCCACCTCCAAAGAACATTCGTGAATTAAAAGGACTACAGGGAAGACTCGCGTATATCCGACGCTTCATATCAAATCTTTCAGGACGATGTCAACCATTCTCTCGTCTGATGAAGAAAGGAATCCCATTCGAATGGAATGAAGATTGTCAAAAGGCTTTTGATAGTTTGAAAGAATATTTATTGCATCCGCCAGTCTTGACTGCTCCAATTAAAGGGAAACATTTAATCCTATATATAGCAGTCATGGATAACTCGCTTGGGGCTTTGTTAGCTCGGGAGAATGAAGACGGTAAGGAAAATGCCCTATATTACACCTTAGCCGAACACTCGTAGGGGCCGAAGGAAATTACTCATTTATCGAAAAGAATTGCTTAGCTCTTGTCTTTGCCTCGCAAAAGCTACGACATTATTTGCTAGATCATCCAATCTGCTTGATAAGTAGAGCGGATCCATTAAAATTTCTCATGACAAAACCAGTTTTGTCAGGGAGACTTGCTAAATGGTCTTTACTCTTGTCAGAGTTTGACATAGCTTTTGTACATCAGAAAGCTGTAAAAGGGCAAGCCCTAGCCGATTTTCTAGCCGCTCATCCGATTCCGGGGAATTTACCGTTATCCGAAGACCTACCAGATGAAGAAGTATATTATGCTGAAATAACACAAAGATGGAAATTATATTTTGATGGAGCTTCTCAAGCGGCAGGAGCAGGCGCTGGAATTGTATTTGTTACATCAAGTAATGGGTTGCTTCCGTATTCCTTCACATTAACAGAATCTCTATCTAATAATGCTGCCGAATATGAGGCATTAGTCATTGGTTTAGAATTAGCCTTAGACATGGCCATTTACACCCTTGATGTATTTGGGGATTCCCAGCTTGTCATAAGACAGTTAGAAGGATCTTACGCAGTTAGAAAAACAGAATTAATACCATATCATCAGAAGATCCAAGAACTCCTTCCACAGTTCGAGAATATACGGATTATGCATATCCCACGAAGTCAAAATAATCAAGCTGATGCTCTCGCGAAACTTGCAGCATCTCTGGCTTGTAAAAATGATGAAGTTGTCGAAATAAGAGTCGCCGGGAAAAGGGTCTTACCTTCCATTATGAGGAGATGCCAAATCGAGCATGCAAATTCGGTCAATATTATATCCGCTTTTGAAGTTGAGAAATTAGATTGGAGGCAAGAACTTATAGAATATCTTCAACATGGAAGACTGCCTTATGGCCACCGTTAATATGTTATCTCACGTGACCATAAGGCAGGAGATTCCAATGGATTTTGAAATATAATCTAAATCCCCTTTTTATTTGTTCATTTTCACAGATTTCCTCTTATTAATTATGTCAAAAGAGAAATCTTCTGATTGTAAGGCTGATCGAATTAGAAGATCGGGTGATATCAAGAATGATTTTTCTGGGGTATCCTTGCGAAGACACCTTCCTTGTTTTAGCCCTGACGTAGCTCACAGAAGACATCATGCATCGCCAACCAACGAGTGGTGGACGAGTCTAAGCAGATCATTGAAGTTTGGGAGTTTGGGGTCGCATCTTTCTAAACCCCGGCAAGAGGATGGTATTGATTTAATGTTTTTGAAGCCAGGTCGTGTTTTTTTATCGAATGAGGAATTCCATAACCCACAATCCTTTCCTACCTTTGCTCAGAGGTTCATAGGGGATGGGGTGAGTTTTGTTTGAGAGGCAAAGATCGACCAACTTAAGTTTTCACCTCTGGGTCGTACAAATGTTATCAAAGTTTCGCAGCGAATTGAAAAGATGTAAGTTGTTGACAGCAGTTGCGTGTGCACGGGGGCGATATGATAGTAGCAAAAATATGATGCGCGCTTTAATTGAAGCCTTTTGTCCACTTACCAACTCTTGGATCTTTCCTTGGGGGGAAGCTGGTATAACACTGGAGGAATTATTCCACATTAGTGGTCTACCGCTTACAGGTTTTATGTACGATGAGTGCATTCCTGAGAATAATCTTCTATACGGAATACAGGAAGACGGAGAGACACCTTTCTATAAACCTGAAACACTTAACTTGTTTGAAATTTTCGATTAAATTGTAAAGGAAATTGTAAAGAATGATCCTGATGTGAAAAAGAGACATTAAATCATGGACAATGGATGTCTTACTTCCTAGATTTTTATGATCAGAGCGGCAACATTATCCACCCTTTTATTTCAAAAAGGGGGGTTCTTCAAGTAGCCCGAATTGAAAAGAAGTCTTCGTTAAGGATTAGTCGCGGGACTTATTTCTCGGCTTTTTTAGCGCTTTTTTAAGCGAGTGTTCGCACTTCCACGGAAAAAGTGTCCGTGCTGAAACGTTCATAATAGCAGGGGAGATGGCAAATGGAGCTACTTATGCCGTCGGTCCAGCCGTCCTTGCTAACATATTTTATGGCTTTGACCAATTAAAGAAGTGTAGTGATCCAGGGAATTCGGGAGCTCATTTCCCTATTCATTATTTCTTTGGATGGGTGGGAGCCTGTTTTCCTTCCACTTATAATTTGAGGGATTTTGAACTTAGGCCAGGAATCCCCTTCTTACTGAGTATTTTGGAGCGAGCAGTCGGTGCTCATAGTTTGAAAGGGGCTCAAGATTTAACGCGGAATCCCCGATCGTTCAAGTTTCGACCATTTGGGCATTTCTTACCAGACAAGGACCAACTTTCATGGGAAGATCAAGCTAATCCAGGCAGAGATACCTCTGTGTTTCCTATCGAAATCCTTCACTATTTTTTGAGTTTACGACAAAATTTATTGCCATTACGTCTTGGCAACCATAAATCGCTCGTACCATATTATTCGGCCCGATATGCTCGACAATTAGGTTATGATCAAATTATTCCCCCGGCTCCTCTTTCTTTGGATGTACGCAAAGATGTTCTTGCTTGATTTAGTGATGACATTCGATACATATAGTGGGCGAGAACTAAGTCGTGTTTCTGACTCATACGCTCATGTTTCAGGTCGTACTTCCTTAATGTGGTGCTATTGGTGGCACGCGAATACCAATGTTTATTTTTCTAAGAGGTTATTAGAGCTAGCTCCCAATAAACAAGATGGCGATGTTGCGAAACTCAATGTACTTATGCATATTCCCTCTGAATTTTTTACAGATATTTTTTGAGAGGCGTGGCCTATGAAGACGTCTTTTGTGAGAAGTCCTGGGAATATTAATGTCTTCAACTGTTCTTCATGCGTTGGTTTTGACAAGCCATACACGATTTTCGAAGATAAGCGTGATGAGGTAGAAAAGCCCTCTTCCAATGTATCTGGGAAACGGGTCCTGTCACCAAAAAGAGGGGAGAATAACAAAAAGCCAAAATCGATGGTACATAACGATAGGAGAGGTGAGGGTATCTTATCATCTTATGCAATTTCAAAAGCTCAAGGTGCCTCTGTAAGTCCGTCAAGGGGATGTTATGTTCCGCTCCTACCCAATCAGAATCAAGAGCATATGGCTGAAAGTTCAATTGTTCCTTCTCCTGACGCTTTTCTTGCGGAGTTAGAAAGTGTTCCCACGACCTCACACTTTTCTAACATGGGTAAATTTATCCTTTTTTTTTTTTTTTTTTTTTTAATAAACGATATTTTGTATCAGGAAATCTTCCAACGCCAGATGGGTGTATCGAAGAAGAAATCACTGCTACAAATATGCATGACCAACAAGAGTTGATGGACGATTTACTCAGCACTGAAGATATGGTTGATGATTCGTTTCTTACAAATATTGGGGTTGGAAAATACCTCAATGATCAGGAATTTAAGTTTGGGCTTCCTCCTCACATCACTGGAACCAGCGAGACTATAGTGTTAGAAAAAACACATAGTGATCGGGGTAATTGTCCCATTTCGGGTAATAAAACAATGGAGACATTCAGGAAAGAGAATAGTAACGATGAAGAGTCAGACGCTAGCCATTTGTGTTCTTCTGAGGAGTATTCCTCTTCTGAAGAAGATGCACAAATTTCAAAGATACCATTGACAGTTACCTTTGCTGAATCTCAATTAAAGGTCCCATCAACCATTGAGGCCATTCCGCGGGAGAAAGTTAATCTCATCTTGCCCCCAACACTTGACTCACAGGCCTCGACCACTTCTCCTATACCCATTATAGCAGAGTCACCTAACAAGCAATTTTCAAGGGAAGACCCATTATCTGGACCAGAACCTTCTTTAGTGACAATGAATACGGACGTCATTTCCTTCAATCCTCCAGATCTATCCGTGTCAACTATCCTCGCCTCATCTAGCGGAGTTTCTTCAAAGAGTGAGTTTTCATCTCATTATTTACAATTATACATCTGTTATTATTTTATTTTATATATATATATATATATATATGTTTATATATATATATATATATATATATATATATATATATATATATATATATATATATCTTTTTTTCGTAGATGTTGAAGACTTGATCAATAAGCCTATCCTATCGGCCTTTAAAAAGAATCGAATAAGGAGTCATCTGAAGAATATTGTCGAACTTCTGAAGGGAGTCCTCCCCTATGTGGAGAGTGAAGATGATTTTACGATAATGGAGCAAAATTTATATGTGGCATGTGATGAGATCTCCAAAATTGGCAGTGATGATCTGTCATTTAAGTCTGAAGTTAAATATATTCTGGATCTATCTCAAAAAATAAAGAAAACCGAGTTGTGGGCTTCTGAAGAGGCTATCAAGGGTGAAATTGCGAAGGAATTGCAAACAATCGAAGAGGATCATAATACAATTAGTTTTGCTATAACAAACAAATTGTGTGATATCTCAACTCTTGAAGAAACTATGAAGGTTCGAATTGATAAGGCAAACATTCTGAGGCCTGAACTTGAGGAGCTTGAAAAGGGTATTACCGATTCAAGACAAACTTTGGTGGCCAATTCGGAACTGGTTAAGAAGGATCAACTATTCTTAGGAGATCTAGAGAAAAGAAGAATCAAATGTCTTGACAAGAAGGAATAAGAGTGAGAAGAGAAGCGACTTTCAATTTTACGTCAATTCATGACTGATAAGGATGCCGCGATAGATTCATTAGGCAGATTTAACAAATAAGATTCATGTTTATTTCACGAACTCTTTTGATTGGTTGAATTTCATATTTGTTATACATTTTCCCATTCTCTGAATAATTAATACATACATATATATATATATATATATATATATACTCAAATTTTGAAGAAGTCAACTTTTATTGCTTCATTCCTTACGCAGTTTATCCTCATGCGAGTAGGAGGTAACATATAAACATACCTATGTTGTTTACATTAATAATGTACCTAAGTACAAACCTTACGCAATTTATCCTCATGCGAGTAGGAGATAACATATAAACATACCTATGTTGTTTACATTAATAATGTACCTAAGTACAAACCTTACGCAGTTTATCCTCATGCGAGTAGGAGATAACATATAAACATACCCATGTTGTTTACATTAATAATGTACCTAAGTACAAACCTTACGCAGTTTATCCTCATGCGAGTAGCATATAAACACACCTATGGGTAGTATCGCTTTAAAGCGACCATTAATAGGAGGAGATTCATTTCATACGCATATATAAGCGCCATTTGAATAGACAGTTCCTATTACAAAAGGTCCTTCCCATTTAGGCTCAAATTTCCCTGGAGTTTTCCGGGTAACAATCATAGGGCGACGAACAGTAAGGACCAGGTCCCCTTTCTTAAAGGATCGTCGCTTCACCTTTTTTTCGAATGAATTTGATATGCGAGCACGATATGCCTCTAAGCTTTGCTGAGCTTTGAGCCTCGCTCATCTAAGGCTTCAAGTTACGAGAACACGAGTGACATTTTGCTCTTTGGTGAGATTGTGACTTAATGCTACTCTTAAAGAAGGAATCGGACCTCTAAGGGTAATGCTTCACCTCCAAATACTAATGCATATGGAGTGGCTGTAGGAGTACGATGAGTGGCTCGTAAGCCCATAAGGCTTCTTGTAATCTTTCATGCCGATCACGTTTATTTTTTGGCAATCTTTTCAATAATTTGACCAATGTCTTGTTAAAGCTTCCGCCAAGCCATTTGCGAGATGGGTTGTATATCGAGACAACATTATTTTATTTGATACTTAGCGCAAAACTTGTTTATCACTTTATTCTTGAATGGTGTCACGTTATCATTAACGACGATACGAGAAGGAATCGTCAAATTATATGTGTATGCGTATGAAGTTTGCAATTGTCTTTGGCTTTAACCTCTTTGAGTGCTACTGCTTCTGCCCATTTCGAAAAATAATCGGTTGCAGCTAATATAAATTTATGTCCAGCAGATGATGGGGGGTGTATTGGACCTATGATGTCCATACCCCATTCTTCAAAAGGCCATGACGTGACCGTAGGGTGTAAGGGTTCTGGTGGACGGTGAATGAAATCAGCGTGGATCTGGCAAACCCGACATCTTTTAGCAAAATCTATACAATCATTCACCATAGTCGACCAATAGTAGCCTAAATGTTTCAATCGGGTATGTAGTTTAGGGCCTGATTGATGTGCTCCACAAATACCGGCATGTACCTCTTGCATGACTTGTTGAGCTTCTTCAGTTGAAAGGCATCTTAATAGGATATTATCGAACAATCTCTTATATAGAGTATCATTTAAATATACAAATCGACTCGCCCTTCGACGAATTTCAGCTTTGTGGCGTGCCTCGTAAGGCAGTCTTCCATGTTGAAGATATTCTATAAGTTCTTGCCTCCAATCTAATTTCTCAACTTCAAAAGCGGATATAATATTGACCGAATTTGCATGTTCGATTTGGCATCTCCTCATAATGGAAGGTAAGACCCTTTTCCCGGCGACTCTTATTTCGACAACTTCATCATTTTTACAAGCCAGAGATGCTGCAAGTTTCGCGAGAGCATCAGCTTGATTATTTTGACTTCGTGGGATATGCATAATCTGTATATTCTCGAACTTTGGAAGGAGTTCTTGGATCTTCTGATGATATAGTATTAATTCTGTTTTTCTAACTGCGTAAGATCCTTCTAACTGTCTTATGACAAGCTGGGAATCCCCAAATACATCAAGGGTGTAGATGGCCATGTCTAAGGCTAATTCTAAACCAATGACTAATGCCTCATATTCGACAGCATTATTAGATAGAGATTCTGTTAATGTGAAGGAATACGGAAGCAACCCATTACTTGATGTAACAAATACAATTCACTTTGCTCCTTGAGAAGCTCCATCAAAATATAATTTCCATCTTTGTGTTATTTCATAATATACTTCTTCATCCTGGTAGGTCTTGGATAACGGTAAATTCCGGAATCGGATGAGCGGCTAGAAAATCGCTAGGGCTTGCCCTTTTACTTTTCGATGTACAAAGCTATGTCAAACTCGACAAGAGTAAAGACCATTTAGCAGTCTCCGACAAAACTGGTTTTGTCATGAGAAATTTTAATGGATCCGCTCTACTTATCAAGCGATTGGATGATCTAGCAAATAATGTCGTAGCTTTTAACAGGCAAAGACAAGAGCTAAGCAATTCTTTTCGATAAATGAGTAATTTCCTTCCTACGAGTGTTCGGCTAAGGTGTAATATAGGGCATTTTCCTTACCGTCTTCATTCTCCCGAGCTAACAAAGCCCCAAGCGAGTTATCCATGACTGCTATATATAGGATTAAATGTTTCCCTTTAATTGGAGCAGTCAAGACTGGCGGATGCAATAAATATTCTTTCAAACTATCAAAAGCCTTTTGACAATCTTCATTCCATTCGAATGGGATTCCTTTCTTCATCAGACGAGAGAATGGTTGACATCGTCCTGAAAGATTTGATATGAAGCGTCGGATATACGCGAGTCTTCCCTGTAGTCCTTTTAATTCACGAATGTTCTTTGGAGGTGGCATTTCTATGATGGCCTCCATGTTGAACAACAAATCCGAGAAACTTCCCTGAAGTGACTCCGAAAGCGCATTTTAGCGGATTCATTTTCAAGTTGTACTTTCGGAGTTTACAAAATACTTGATATAGGTGGGCCAAGTGATCACCTCTATTCTTTGATTTTACAACGAGGTCATCTACGTAGCATTCGACTGTTTCATGTAGCAATTCCTTAAATATCTTCGTCATTGCACGTTGATAAGTAGCTCCAGCATTTTTTAATCCAAATGGCATGACTTTATAGCAAAAGATTCCCCTTGGGGTTCGGAAAGCTGTTAATTCTTCATCTCCAGGTGCCATTCGTATTTGGTTGTATCCGGAGTATCCATCCATGAAGGACATGGCTTCACAACCGACAATGGAATCAATCAAAAGTTCTGAAATAGGCAAGGGGAATTCATCCTTGGGACATGCTGCATTGAGATCTCTGAAATCAACACATACCCTAATTTGACCATTCTTCTTCTTGACCGGGACTACGTTAGCAACCCACGTCGGATATTTGACTTCACGGATAAAGCCGGCATTAACTAACTTGTCGATTTCTGCTTCTACCTTTGCGGTTATATCTGGATGAAGTCGCCTTTGAGCTTGTTTAACGGGTTTGATGTCAGGATTGACAGCTAATTTGTGAGCGGCAATTTTGACATCTAATCCTGGCATATCATGATATGTCCATGCAAATACATCTCGATTCTTCTTTAAAAAATTGGTATAAGTTGTTAATTCCTCTGCAGAGAGTGCGGCACTCACATAAGTAATCTGACGATCTTCAAGAGTTCCCAAGTTGACCTCTTGTAGGTCGTCAACGGTGGTTGGTATTCCTTCTTCAAACTGATGAGGTGCGGGAATAGGCTCTTCCAAGGCTGGGATAGAGATCACATAGGATCCGAGATATTTTGTGGGAATAACTATAGGCCTGTGCCTGAGACCTTTTAATGGATGCAAATATCCATCGTTATAGGCTGCCCGTTTCTGTGCACGAGATGGTATCGCATCGAAAGGTGCGACCATCCCTATTCCATCTTCTAGACCTCCTCCTTTCGAGAGATCATATCTCATCTTTTTCATCATATTCGCTGCCTTTTTGCTGTATCGTGTAAATTGAAGGGGTTCTTTCGAATCCTTGTAATCTGACTGGATGGGTACCGAATCAACTTGGGTGAGTGGTTTGGTGAAAGAGTCCAGTAGAGGGGAACTAGGTTTCAGGTTTTGGGGTAAGTTTTTAACAATCTTGATACAAGAGTTGGCTTTCGGAGGGATTGTTTTCTTATTAAGAATGATCCTTCTCCGAGGTTGGGAATAAGGAGTTGAGATGAAGGGTATATATGTTTCTTTCGGGGTTTTAGAGGAAACAAATTTCTTTTTAGATCGATTTCTTTTAAAAGGGATAGTTTCCTTAACAGGAGTTTTAGAACTTGCCTCCTGTGAGTTTTGTCTAGGTGGCGAGGACTCTGATAATGGTGAGTACTCATCTAATAACTCGAAGTCACTAGTGTGTGTAGATGAAGTAGATATTTCATATAATTTTGCATCAGCAAAATGAGCTTCATCTGGGTGGAAGGGTTGTGGATCAGCTGCAACCCGTTTTTGCTCGCCATTATGAAAATATTTAAAACATTGATGGAGTGTGGATGGAACAACTCCACATTGATGTAACCAGGGTCTTCCCAACAACGCATTATATGATGTATTAGCATCGATCACATGGAACTGGATCTTAGAGGAAAGCTCTTCGATATCTAATCGTAAGTGAATAGATCCTAAGGTTCCTTGTTTATTTTGATTGAAACCTTGAATCATGAGGGTACTGGGTGAGAGGTCTTTAACTATTCGTCCCACTTTATGTAACACATGTAGTGGCAATAAATTTACAGCAGACCCCCCATCTATCATAAGTCTCGCAAGGCGAACGTCTTCAAGTAGACCCGATATAAAGAGGGGTCTATTGTGTGACTTAAGTTTGGTTTCGAGATCATCATCAGAAAACGTGATAAATCTGATAAGTCTTCCAAGCTAGTCTTCCTCGATGGACTTGTCCAGGTTAGAGAGAGTTTTTATCAGTGTTTTCCTTAAACTACTAGATAAACAAAGCGCATCATACACCGAAAGCAAAGCAGGCACTTTCTTTAAATGAGAGAGTACATCATAATTTACATCAGGATTTTCTTTTTCTTTGCCTTTTGCTTTGATTCTGAATAACGACATTTCTCGTTGCTTAGTTGTCTTATCGGCTTATACGCACCCTTGGGTGGTGATACGATTTCAGCGAAACATGAGGATTCTTTGGCTTACGTCGATAAGGTATAACTGGACGATCGGTACGTTGCTCTATAGCATCTACTTCTTCAATCTGAGTCATGTTGCAAGGAGCAACATTATTAGATTCAACTGACTCTTTATTTCGTGGAATAACCACTTTATGCCAACCTTCATTATCAGACAAGTTGCCTTCAGAAGCATCCGGTGAAGATGAGCGATGACCTCCTTCATGCGAAAATCTTTAATCTGACTCTTGTTAACATCGATATGAGATTCTGATTCTTTCTGTTGGGCTTTGTCATCGCTATCAACAACATCTGGTTTTGGTTGGTTCCTGAACGTTTTAGAACATTCGAGAGGTATGTAATCTCCAAACGTGAGCGGCTGTAATTCTTCCATTTCCACTTCAGATGATGACGATGAAAAGGAAATTATCATCGGTTCAAGTTTCATCTTCTGTACTTTCTCCAACGATTTCATAGGTCCCGGTTGAATCTTCTTTCCTTTCTCCCGTTCTCTACGATCCTTCAGCATTTGGAGTGTAGTATAATTCGAAGGAGTCTTTTTTATTTCTCTTTTTACCTTCTCCACAGATTTCTTTAAATTTGCAGACGTTTCTAATGGAACTTCGATTTTGGGCGTTCTCTTCTTCTTGGGAATCACATGCCAACTCCCTTCCTCAGAATCAGGCGATTCTGTCATATATGACTCTTGCTAATTAAACTCACGTCGCTTACCTTGAGCTTCTTCTATAAAGGACTTGGTATCACAACCCCAGTTCCGTTCTGGGCGAGAAGTTTTCTTTTTCCATAAGTCTTTGATTCCTGCTTGTTGTATCTGTGCTTGCCGCCTATTGTATGCTAGCACCTTTTCCCATGGATCATCTTGCAAAGGAATTATACCTGACGGACGAGGTGTCGGTGCATCTTGTAAAGGGACCCGAACTAGCAGGGTGGTGGTGTTTTCCTCCATTCTCGGGTATCATCGTCAATCCATCCTGATGTGCCTCCAGTAACAAGATGTTGATAATCGGGTAAGCCATTCTTCTGCATCAGTTCTTTCAAGAAACAAGTTGCTTCACTTTCTATCAGTACTTTCTTATTGCGGGCAGTATCCCTCTGTTTCCATTCTTTCTTCCTGCGCCGGCTAATATAGTGGGCTGGGCCTACTTCATCCTCGGATAACGACGAATCAGAGTCCTTGCAGGATGGAATGAACTCATGAAGTTTCGGAAGTGCAGAGTTCGGATTTTTTTCAAGGATAAGAACTGGTGGAAAATCCCCGAAGGTGATCATATTTGTCATGGCAATGCTATCATTGTCTTGTTTAGGAGATTCTGGAGTAAAAGTAATGTCTCCAGAATCAAGAAGACTCTGGACCTTATCTTTAAATATGAAACAATCTTTCAACGTGTGTCCTAACACACGATGATATTTACAGTATAGTGGATCATCTGTTTTATTTTGCTCTTCAGGTCTGCGGGATTCTGGTAGCTGTATAATCCCACCGTCAATGACGTCATCGAAGATGCCCTCGACGTCTTCATTTTTAAATGAATACTTTTTATCTTTCCTTTCTTTCAGAGATTGGCCCTTAGACCAGCTTGATCTCTGAGGGGGTGCAAAATTACTGTTGACTCCACCTGCTTTGTTTGATCGATTGTTTCCGGATTCTTCTATTCGTTTGGTTACAGTGAATTGATTACGATCTCTGGTGCCGATTGCTATTGTCGCCGGATAAGATGTAGACGTTTCTGTTCTTCGTTCTATTCCTCTGGGAGAATCCTTTCGGTTTCCCCTTGAGTTTAAGCCGATGAAACTTTCTAGTTCTGAAGTTCGTGTAGCGAGATCTTCGAAACTCATGGAATGTCCATAGTAAGGGACTGCTAATTCTTGTCTCATACCAGCCAGGCACGTTTGTACTGCTTCTTCTTCTTCAAACTTGTGCTTGCAATGGATGCTAAGGTTTCTCCACCGCGTAATGTAATCGACGACCCTTTCATTTGGTCGTTGTTTCAATTGTGATAACTCGGCAACCCCTGCGGATCTCTGAGTACTAAAGAATCTCTTCAGGAATGCCTCTTCCATCTCTTTCCAGGTCGATATTGACTCGGGTGGAAGCTTCGTGTACCATGTGAATGCAGCTCCCTTAAGAGTCTGCACAAATTGTCGCAAAAGCAAAGCGTCGCATTTTGAAGTGTCACCACAGGCTGAGAGGAAGTGGGCCAAATGCTCAAGTGGGGCACCACTGCCGCTATACTGGGAGAACTTTGGTTGTCTGTACTCAGGTGGAAACGAGACTTCATCAATTTCTGGCGGATATGGCTTGCGATATGTCTGAGAACTATCCGACACTTTCCGATAACCTTTAAGATTCTCGGAAATTAGGCTCTGTACTTTGTTGAGGGATATATTTTCTTCAGTCTCTTTTCGATTATTCTCTCTCAATCAGCACAGCTATCTGTGCATCATGAGCTGCGATTGTTTGACGCATCTGTTCTAGCTGTTCAAGGATGTTGGCACTTTCTTCTGTTGTCAAAACCATCACTGGAAGTACCGTAGGGATGTCTGAAGTCACTAATCCGACGGATGATCCGTCGAGATTGGATTGAAGGGAGCTCGAGGAACGAGGGGTGATGGGTGATGAAGAAATAATCCGGACACGTGATTTAGTCAGGTTGGCTATCTCAGGTAATTGCGGGGAATTCGTCGGATGAGACTGATTAGACCTCGGAGTTCCTGGTGGGCTCACCGAGGCTGATTGCGATCGGACCTCAGGGAACTGATCTTCGGAAAAGATAGAGTCTGAATCCCCATAAAGTGGATTGTCAGTACTGGTGAAGGACTTGGGAGAATCCAGTTCTTCCTGTTGAGCGTATTTCTCCTCCAGATTGGCTCGGGCCATAAGACGGGTTGATCGGCGGAGTATGGCTTCCTCGAGGTCTGTCGAGCGCATCACACTGCAGCGAACTCCTGATGAAGAGGAGTGAGCAACATTCTTTCCAAATGCCATTGAAATGTTTGATGTAGTACATTCGGTGAATATCTGCATGGAAGAACCAGCTATTAAAATGAAAAATCATGGAATAACCAAAGTTTTAGTTTATTATACCCACATTTTATTTCAGAGAATTTGTTTTATTAAGTAGCTTAAAGATGAGAGGAGAAGTGGGTCCCACCGGGCGGGCCAGAAATTTGTAAACAACAAATTTGCGTAGGATATAAATCTAACACAAATCAATCATAACAAATTTCCCCTCGCTAGGAGAGGGTTTTATTAAAATGGCGGACCTTACACTTCTGGGTATCGCAGTCGATTCCCCGTTAATTATATCAAAATTGAATACCTCTGATTAAAAGCTACTAAAAAATAATAACGTAATTACATCTCTGAAATAAACAAAACTAAGATTCTAATTTTAAGTCTTCATTGACATCTTCAATCCGTCATGAGATAGATGGATAGCAGACTATATTCATCGGAGATCTGAGAAATATGAAATAGGGGACGACGGATGGAAGAACCCCTCCTCCAAAAGCCGGGTCCATTTGATCGAAAAGCACGAGTCATTACTGGAGCAAGAAACTCGTGGACGAGTCTTAAAACGAATTCTTATTCTCTGGTCTCAAAAATGACTTCGAATACCAAATCCATTTTTCGGGCAACTGATTATCAGAAAAATTATCACTTTCAGTGATAAAGTGTCTAATCATGAGTTAGATATCATCAAATTTCTTAAAATTTGATGATCATAGATGATTTTATAATAATTTTACCATCGGATTTGATCAATATCTTAAGATTTGGTCAATACATAGTAAATCCACCATTGGATCTCATTACGATCTCACATTATGATCGTTTGACTAGAAGTCAATGATTCCACCATTGGATTTGATCAAAATCACAAGATCTTATCAATATGTAATAAATCCACCGTTGGATCTCATTACGATCTCACATTATGATCGTTTGATTAAAAGTCAATGATTCCACCGTTAGATTTGACCATAATCACAAGATTTGATCAACATGTAATAAATCCACCGTTGGATCTCATTACGATCTCACATTATGATCGTTTGACTAGAAGTCTATGATTCCACCGTTGGATTTGATCATAATCACAAGATCTGGTCAATATACAATAAATCCACCGTTGGATCTCATTACGATCTCACATTATGATCGTTTGACTAAAAGTCAATGATTCCACCGTTGGATTTGACCATAATCACAAGATCTGATCAATATGTAATAAATTCACCGTTGGATCTCATTACGATCTCACTTTATGATCGTTTGACTAGAAGTCAATGATTCCACTGTGAAAGAATTTCCGATCTCGAGGTTAAGGTCCAAACCCTCATTTGAGGGAGTGATGATCCGAACCGCGAGGGAAACTCTAATTATCATAGGTGGATATTTTGGGTATTATAGCCCGAAATCATTCTTCGGGTTCGTGATTGCAACCCGTATGAGCATTGAATTTGTGGTTGCAATACGAGTGTACTAGGAGTTATGCCCAGGGTCGTACCCACGTGGCTTAACTATTTCTAAGTACGCAAGAGATTGGGTACGAGTCGTAACACGTAATCCCAAATTGTAACCATAAATCCCGCTTAGGAGGAGCTGTAGCTCTTATCCTAAGCATATCTCCTTTAGGTAAGAGCCGTAGCCCTTATCCTAAAAGTCTTCATCCTAACTTACTCTTCTCGTCCACTCTAAAAGAAAATAAAAAAAAAAAGAAGAAAAGAATAGTCAGAATCTCAGAGATCACCTTAAAGTCTTTTTAGAAGAGTCGGAGATATTTTTGGCAAAGCTTTCGTCTCAGAATTTTCGAATCCCTTACAATGAGGACGGGTCTGCTATTTATAGATTTGTGGTAGCAGTTATAGAAGTTACGATCTTACGGTTCCGTAAGGTTTTCATGAAATGAACGGTTGAGAGAGCTGCGTAAGTTTTCGTCTTCACGCGGATTGAGAAGATTCTTCTCACGTACGTCATTCTTTTCTCATAACCGTCTAGGTGGATAAGTATATTTTCTATCCACCTAGGTGGATAAATATTTTTCTATCCACCTAGGGTGGATAAATATTTTTTCTATCCACCTAGGGTGGATGAGTATATTTCTATCCACCTATGGTGGATAAGTATTATTCTAGCCACCTAGGTGACTACGTATATTTTCTAGCCACCTAGGTGGATAAGTATATTTCTATCCACCTAGGGTGGATAAGTATTTTTTTCTATCCACCTAGGGTGGATGAGTATTTTTTCTATCCACCTAGAGTGGATGAGTATATTTCTATCCACCTAGGGTGGATGAGTATTTTTCTAGCCACCTAGGTGACTATGTATATTTTCTAGCCACCTAGGTGGATAAGTATATTTCTATCCACCTAGGGTGGATGAGAATTTTTTCTATCCACCTAGGGTGGATGAGTATATTTCTATCCACCTAGGGTGGATGAATATTTTTCTATCCACCTAGGGTGGATGAGTATTTTTCTATCCACCTAGGGTGGATGAGTATTTTTTCTATCCACCTAGAGTGGATGAGTATATTTTTATCCACCTAGGGTGGATGAGTATATTTCTATCCACCTAGGGTGGATAAGTATTTTTCTAGCTACCTATGTGACTACGTATATTTTCTAGTCACCTAGGTGGATAAGTATATTTCTATCCACCTAGGGTGGATAAGTATTTTTTCTATCCACCTAGGGTGGATGAGTATATTTCTATCCACCTAGGGTGGATAAGTATTTTTCTAGCCACCTGGGTGACTACATATATTTTCTAACCTAGGGTGGATGAGTATTTTTTCTATCCACCTAGGGTGGATGAGTATATTTCTATCCACCTAGGGTGGATGAGTATTTTTCTATCCACCTAGGGTGGATAGGTATATTTCTATCCACCTAGGGTGGATAAGTATTTTTCTAGCCACCTAGGTGACTACGTATATTTTCTAGCCACCTAGGTGGATAAGTATATTTCTATCCACTTAGGGTGGATGAGTATTTTTTCTATCCACCTAGGGTGGATGAGTATATTTCTATCCACCTAGGGTGGATAAGTATTTTTCTAGCCACCTAGGTGACTACGTATATTTTCTAGCCACCTAGGTGGATGAGTATATTTCTATCCATCTAGGGTGGATGAGTATTTTTTCTATCCACCTAGGGTGGATGAGTATATTTCTAACCACCTAGGGTGGATGAGTATTTTTCCTATCCACGTAGGGTGGATGGGTATATTTCTATGCACCTAGAGTGGATGAGTATTTTTCTATCCACCTCGGGTGGATAAGTATTTTTCTAGCCACCTAAGTGACTAAATATATTTTCCTAGCCACCTAGGTGGCTACGTATATTTTTTCTAGTGGCTAAGCATAGCTTAGGACTTTAAATCCTATTTAGATTAGGATTTGTTAAAAAAAACTATAAATAGTCTCTTTCCCTAATTCCTTCTATCTGACTTTTAAGGCTAAGTGGAAGAAAAAAAGGGTTCTCAATTCCAAAATTTTCGAGTCAACAAGAGGATAATCAATGAAGATACACTTCGTAGGTTTTGGAAAGCTTATCGCGATGAGAAGAGAAAATATAAGTGAAATAAAGAGACCCACATACATGAGGAGGAACAAAAAAGAGATGATTTTGAGGACACAATAGTTGGTAGGGAGACTTAACCCTGAAGCATAAGGATAAACATTCTATTAACTAGAAAGTTGACAATACGAATGGCATCATCCCCTAAACGTTTACGAACATACATACCAATTAATACAGCACGAGCAACTTCAAGTAAACGTCGATTTTTCCAATCAGACACCCCATTTTGCTGCGGGATCTATGGACAGGTAGTTTGCCACTCAATTCCATGAATGTGAAGGTAGGACTGGAGGTGGTGGGAGACATACTCTCCACCATTGTTGGATCTCAATATCTTCACAGTGGCATAGTATTGAGTTTGGATTTCAACAAATATAGCACAATGAGACTAGTAAAATCATCAATGAATGAGACAAAATAAAGATTAACCATGCAAAGTAAGGGAGATGACCCCAAACATCAGAATGCACAATGTGAAAAAAAAGGCATTACTTTTATTACTACTAATAGCCTAATAGGATAAGATGTTCTACGATATTTTGCCATTTGACATACAGTTGATTGGAACTTAACAACTATAAAATGAGATAAGTTTTTATGGAAACGAAAGCCGCAAATGCTGAAGGGGAAGATGCCCAAAATGAGTATGCCTTATCCTAACATCCTCCGCTTTGTATCCTTGATTTTCGGCGCTAACGCAGCATACACTCTTCGTTAATTCTTCTATTATATCAGGACACATCCAGGTAGGCAAAACAAGCATCTTGTCACCCAAATGTTGCAGCCCTACAGCACACAATCTACTATAACTTTTTTTCTGTGCATGAATGATACAACGACAAACTTATAAACTACTGCGAACCAAGGCTTCCATAACAAGATAACACCACTACAACTTACTCCTCACTACACTATTGCTGAAGAAAAAAAATGAAACCCAGACACACAAGCACCAGAGATATTTAAAAGTCGAGATGCCTCGTTTGGACACTGCTATACAGGACGACATAAAGACTCCAATGCAAGCTATCCAACTGCAAATATATACCACAATTAAGATGCTCCACAGACCACAGCAGCAACCAATACACTATAAGCCCAGCCTTTTATATGCTGTTCACAGGATCATAGACCATTGCAACAACCACAAGATGCATCAAAACACCATAAACATGAACTATTTTCAGAAGGAAACTGCTGTAGGCCTCACAGATGCAGCAGAAAAGAGAGATCTAATACAGCTGGAATATAGTGTCATTAGAAAACAGATCAGTTATAAGCACAAGGTGCTGCAGATTGCAACAGAAGGATAAAACAGCACAATATATTAATAATAATATTTGGTTGCTACACAACAACCTCAAATACGACACTGCTTGAAAAAAGAGACCTCAAAACAGTAAGAAAATAAACATTGAGCCTTTAAATCTTGTCCAAATTGCACGAAATAAGAAGCATATGAAAGATATTGAAAAACCGACCTGCCCTTTCACACCAATCCATGATAAAAGAGTTCATTGAGATAAGAGGCACCAAAAATATGTGAAACTGCTGAATTTACATTGCATCAGAAAAACTCAAAAAACAATATGAAGATTTCTTCAAATCCACAAACTCCCAAATCAAAAACTGATCTACAGAGAATTCCGGTCCAGCCTTCCACAACAAACAACACCAAGGAAGTTTACAGATCTCTGAATCATAGAATTTAGTGAATCGGAGGACAAAAGGCAAGATGGATAAATGTCTTCGAAACATCATTTGAAGTGATTCAAAGGCAAAATCCAACACACCAAATGATCCTTGGCCAATTCTGATCAAAACCATATGCTCATACTGACCCTTATGAGCTCATAGAGGGTGATGACCGAGGAATTCATGAAACCAAATATATTATAGATCCCTTCGAAAAACCTTCAATAGTTCATCAAAACCAAAAAGACATAGAATTAAAAACGCCCACCACTAAATTCCGATCAAAACCTTGTAAGCATTGATCCAATTTGAAGCATGACATCACGCTGAAGTCAGCCAGAGAGGGATCATCATCACCACAGCTTTATCCAATCTATTTGGGGTCGGCTTTGTGAGTCCTATTTCTCCACTCACTCTGATCAGCTCTAAGCTTCAACTTAACTTCACAATCCTGCGTATCCTTTCTCACGGCTTCCCTCAGGTCTTCCCTGGTAAATCTCTTCTACTTCCTTGTGTTGGTAGCGTCTAAGCCATGGTTTTAAAACACGAAAACTTGACTCGACTCAAAAGTCAGCTGAGTAGAGTCAACTTGGAAAATCGGTCCGACTCGGGTTATTTAATATATATATATATATATATATATATATATATATATATATATATATATATATATATATATATATAAAATTCATTATTGTCCATATTCCATTCATTTAATAATTAGAAATTCATAAATAAACACCATCCATCTAAATTCATATCTATATTTATTACATCTAAAACACCATTCATCTAAATTCATAAATAAAACACCATCCATATCCCATCCATTCTAAATATTTATTACATTCAAATAAAATGTTTAACTCTCCATCTCCCATTTCCTAATTTTCCTTCTCACTCACATCCACGTCGTCCAAACCATGGGTCAAAATACCGGAAATCCGATACGTATCGTCCTGACCTCCAGGACGATACGTATCGGGTATCGTCCGATACATTCAATGTATCGGCGATACATTCAATGTATCGGCGATACATTGAATGTATCGGTTTGATACATTCAAAAAAAAAAAATCCCAAAAAAATCTGAAAAAATAGCAAAAAAATCTGAAAAATTATATTTATTTATTTTGTATTTATTTCAACTATTTTTGCTAGTATTTTTTACTTATTTGATGCATTATTTAGATGAATATATAAGTAACATGCCTATTTTATAACTTAACCCAAGTCACATGCCTATTTTGTGACTTATTTTTTACTTAAGATCACATTTTTGACTTAATGTAATAGATCTTCTAACATTATTTTTGACCAGCTGATCACATGCCTATTTTATTAACAATATTTCATAATTTGATCGACACAGTCACGCATAAACTAAATTACAATGTATATTGACAAAAATAAATTATATATTGTCAAAATTAATAGCTATGTTGATAAAAATAAGTTTAATTGTATATGGAAAACTTACTTTAGAGCCACATTGAATTTCGTGGTGGTTCTTGGCCCTCATGATCATCATCATCGGTGCGCGAGCTTTCCGGCCTTTGCCTATAATGTTGGCCATATTGATACCCATGATCATATGTGCCCCCTTGAAACTGAGGCTGTAGCAACGAATATGGCTCAGTGTAGTACGTAAAGGCCGGTCCTCCAAAAATCTGACCAACGAAGTCATATGGCACCGGGTAGGTTTGTTGTGGCTGGTAGTATGGGTTACTAGTTGCTGAATCTTCGGTATTTTGCAAACTGAATCCCCCGAAGCTAGAAGTCATATAACCCATATCCGTATCATCTTGTGGACCTTGTGGTGGTGGTGTTTGATATGATTCCGACGCTCCTCTTCCTTCAACCCCTCCCATTCTAAATGTAGGAGTGTCGAACTGTGTTAACGGTGTCGAGTCATCGTCCCATGCCGCCATATCTCTATAAGGATCAGAGGTACCAGCATCCTCCCCTCCACCACTAGTGCCAACGTCCCCTCCACCATCATCCTCACCACTCCCATCATCACTACCGGGCTGCGTTTCGTCATCAGATCCAACCACTGAATGACGATTCAATCTTCTTTTCCGCCTCGGTGGTTGGGAAGCCTGCTGCTCCGCTACTCTTTCAGCATTGTCCAGCCATTCAGTGCTCTCAGTATCCAAGACTGGCTCTTCTCTCTCTTCGATCCATTGATTCAAAGGGTCATCCTCCTCGAATATATAATCCAATTGGATGTGATCAAAATATTCACTGTCTGCAAGGTAGAATATGATAGATGAATTAGTATAATATGTTATTAATCGCATGTTGTAGTGGCAGTAGACTAACTTTTCCAATTAGTCCATAGTTAGTCTATTCTTTGTCTTAGTATGAATGAGAGAGAAACTGCTCCAATTCCGCTCGTAGTTGGACGAGGAACATGTTTGCGACAATACCCTCATTGCTACCCGCCTCAATATCGGACCATCACCTCCATAATGCATCCACCAATCAGCGGGTTTGTCGTGTTTAATTTGGGATTGCGCCAACGGGGTTCCAAATGACCCATGTCTCTTGCGAAACATGTCAATCTATAAAGATGAAACACAGTAAGACACATATCAATAAATAGATGATAATATCACATGACATTTGACTTATTAGTTATAAGATATGATACTATGATTACTCACATCTCTTATGGCTTGACCTTGGTCCTCCAACTCAGGGAGCATTCTTTGGATTACATTGAGCAAACCGGTATACGCTTCATCAGTGTCACTCAGCTCGAAGCGTCGCGTATACTGGAAGGCTGGATTCAAGTAGTGTGCTACACATCAAATATGAGCAATTTCATCAGTATATGAAAATAATGAATAAATAAATAAAAATCACTACATAATTGTGCAACATGCTATACCTGCTGCATGCAAGTACTGGTGAAATTGTGCATCCCACCTCTTGTCGATAATCGCCTAGTATCATTTATATTTTGTAGGGCATTTGGTTTTTATAGCCAATTTTGCCTTATCCATTGACTCATAAACGTACCACATCGTTGGTTTGTCATCACCATCAATCAATCTCAACACTTGCACCAACGGGGTAGTGGATCGTGTGGTCGACATCCGCCTAAAATCAAGGTCAGATCGTCAAGAATCGACAACTTCAGTGCAAGCTAGTCTCTTTGCTCGTGGGAGTCCTATTTCATGTTGATTTCATTCTTCCGACGACACCATGCTTTTCAGCTCACGCCTATATCTAGCCAAACTTTGTAGGGCTAAAAACTGTGTTGCAAAACGTGTAATCGCAGGTCGGAGCAATTCATTGTTCGTGAAGGCTCTCATTAAATTGACCAGCTTGTCACTGTTGTATAGGTAGGAAGTAATCGTTCTTCCCTTCTAAATAGTTGTCTGTGTCTTGCTTCTCTTTCCTAAATCCTCAAGAATGAGGTCCACGCAATGAGCGGCACACGGGGTCCAGTACAGGTGATGTCTCTTCATCATTAGTTTTAATCCAGCGGCTTTATAATTTGCCGCATTGTCTGTTACCACCTGCACAGCCCGCTGCTCTCCAACCTCTTGAACTACCATATCCATTAGTTAAAAGAGGTAGTCAGCAGTCTTTACGTGTCTAGAAGCATCAACTGATTTCAAAAATACTGTCCCAGAATCGCTGTAAACCAAAAAGTTGATCAAACTCTTTTTTGTGGGACCAGTCCATCCATCGCACATAATTGTGCAACCTCTCTCATCCCATACATCCTCAAAGCTTTGTACATAGGCAGTTATCTCATCGTACTCATCTGTTAGTAAGGGCCCAGATATCTCGTATGGAGAAGACTTTTTAACTTCTAGACCAACTTCTGCACTTGTATCAATCATGCTTTCGAAGTACGGCGACTCTGCTACTTGGCTCGAAATGTGGTTGTATATAAAAAACTTGGCAATGGATTTTCCAAGCTTCTTCCCCATTTTTGTAAGTGAGATTACACTCAATTTGATTTGTTTGGAGCTTTCAGTGCGATACATGAATGAATCCATGGGGGCTGTAGTATGACCTCCAGTAGACGGCCTATAATCCCTCCCGGATGTTGACCTACGCAACCCGGCAGTCTGCTCAACATCCTCATCAACATCAACATGTGGCCTATGACTAGATCCACCACTGGTAGCAGGCATGGATGGGCCCCTCAACCTGGACCGAAACCGATAATCGGCTTCTTCCTAATCTCGCCGTTGTTGTGCTTCTCTGGCACTTTCTCTCATAGCTCTCGCTATCTGCTCATCCTCATCCTCATCCTCATCATCCTCAGGTGCAAGTGATGTAACATCTGGATCTGCCCTCCTGATTCTCTCATACATTTTCCTATCACAATCGGCTTCAACTTTTTTCTTTCCCTTTGCCGCTTGTAAACTAGCTCTGATATTTTCTTTTACTTCTCTGGGTACACTGGGACACCCTTTTGTTTCTCCCTTTACGTGAGCCGATGTCTTTAACTGCAGTGTGATACCTCCTTCCAGCAGTTTTTTTCCACAAAGCTTACACTGTATCTGGAGTCTATTACCATCTATTGCTGTACCGTATTGTCATACTGGATCTGACGATCGTACCATATTTATTTATTTCACGTGCATGAATGAGCAAACGATTGCATTAAAGTAAACATCTAATTTACACTTGAAAATAAATTTTATTTTTTAATTATTGCTATTTTAAAAATATTAGATTATATTTTATTAAATTTATTTGATATTATTCTAATTTTTATAAAATTTAGATTACATTTGAAATTTTATTTTATATTATTCTAATTTTTAAAAGATTAGATTATATTTTACCAAATTTATTTGATATTATTATAATTTATGAATATTTATTTGATATTATTATAATTTATGAATATTTATTTGATATTATTATAATTTATGAGTATTTATTTGATATTATTCTAATTTATGAATATTTATTTGATATTATTCTATTTTTTGAATATTTATTTGATATTATTCTAATTTTTAAATATTTATTTGCTATTATTCTAATCTTTAAAAATTTATTTTAAATTTATTTCATATTATTCTAATGTTTTATGAGACATATCCCATAATATTAATTATTTTAATTATATGTGATGGTCACATATAATTGATATGGGTCACATATAATTAAATTTATTATTGAAATTAATATGAGTCACATATAATTTAATATGTGACCCATAAATTTAATTATATGTAACACATTAATTTTAAGTTTAAATTATATGTGACCCATATTGACCCCATTATTTTATTAATTATATGTGACCCATATGATATGTGACCCATATTAATTTTAATTTTAATTATATGTGACCCATATTGACCCCATTATTTTATTAGTTATATTAATTATTTTGTGACCCATACTTTTAATTATATGTGACCCATAATTTTAATTATTTATATTATTTTTTACCCATAATTTTAATTATTTTAATTATTTAAATTAATTTAATATCAACCATTAAATATGATAGATCTTTCATATTTATGGGTAGATCTACCATTAAATATGATAGATCTACCAAATTTATGGCTACATCTACCCTTATATAAGGTAGATCTACCATATTTAATGGTAGATCTACCCATAATTTAAATAATTTAAATAATTATAATAATTATAATTATGGGTAAATGATAAAATTTAAGGGTAGATCTACCCTTAAATAAGGTAGATCTACCTTATTTTAGCATTTAAAATAAAATAAAATGATGATAAAATGATAAACACGTGCCTTTCCATCGCTATTGATCCTCGTATTTTTTGTGCGATCTGCCATTTATTTAGAATAACCAAAAAATAAGAGAGGAAGAAGAAGGAAGAAGAGAGGAAGAAGGAAGAACGAAAAAGTAGGAAAAAATTCCAAAACCCGAGCCTATAGTCGGCTGGGTGGGGCCCACACTTTTTTTGAAATTATCGGACGATAATTTCAATTCTTTTTAAAAAATTTAATTTTTTCCAAATTATCGGACGATAATTTGATATTATCGTCCGATACGGACGATACTTTGCCTGTATCGGACGATAATATGTGTAATTTATATAGGGTACGATACATACCCTATGTATCGTACCGCTGACCTCGAAAACCGATACGTATCGATATCGGGCGATATTTTGACCCATGGTCCAACCATGCATCAGTATCTTCCAAGTGCTCACTTTCATGGATCCACTCATCAATCTCATTGTCAACAAAGATATTGTCAAGATTGACGAGATCATAATTTGAGTCATGTCCCTTCAATGTTTTTTCTCGAAGCCTCAAATTATAATGAATGTAGACTAATTCATTCAACTTCCATTGCTTTAGGCGGTTCCTTTTTTTTGTATAAATCTGGTCGAAAGTACTCCAGTTTCTCTCACAACCAGATGATGAACACCGCTGGCTCAAGATGCGAATCGCAATACATTAGAGGTCTGGAGCACAACCACCATAAGATTGCCACCAAGCAACTGCAATTATATTTAAAGAATTGTTATATATATATATATATATATATATATATATATATATATAATTTGACTTAAGAAATAATATAACTTACCAAAATTAAATCACAAATAATACTTACCAGGAGATAATCTAGTCCTATTGATAATGGCTTTTTCCGTTCCAAATGTATCCACTGCGTCATTGTAACAGGTTATCTAAAACAAATTTAAACTTTAATATCACACATCACATGATCATTGGTGTAAAATATGAAGTTTACTTATGTAGTAAATTAATCTAATATACCTGCTCTGTCGCAGAGAATCCAACATCAAGATCTCGTTCAAATGAATCAATTGCTTCTTGCAAGCCACGCCGTATCTCAGGATGCTTTGAAACATCAAGCCGGAAATGAATTCGTGGATTGAGAAAATAACCAGCAGCATGTAAAGGAGAGTGGAGAGTTGAATCCCATCTGTCATCAATAGCCTTCCAATATTTCTCATATTGTGTCTCATTGTGGTTGTGGGTTATGGCAATTTGCATTTTGGCCTTGTCCATTCAATCATATATCTCACCTATTGCCGGTTCTTCACCATTCACGTATTTTAAGACACTAATAAGAGGAGAAATCGTCTTATGAATCTCATCCAACTTTCTCCATATGTTCACATAAGTTATTATATTCTCAACCTCCTTCCCATCGTTCAACTTTGCAAATTTAGAGGTGGTTCTTCAGAAAGGAACATCTTCTTCAGGGTAGCCCTTTGTGAATACAAAAAAAATAAAAATACTTTTAGATATTGCAATAATATATTAACTTTATTTAAATTTTAATTTTAATAATAATAAATAAAAATGCTAACTTTTATTACCTGCTCGATGAGGCTATCAAGAAGGGTGAAGTTTGTACCAAAACGAGTGACCCCTGGTCTAAGGAGCTCTCTTTCACCTGTATATCTCCTCATCATAGCCAACACTCTTCCCTTGTTATAAATAAATTTTGTTGCCCGCTTACACTTTTCTATAATTTCTTATATGCAGTCCATTTTCCCAATTGCCTCAAGGATGAGATCAAGGCTATGAGCTGCACACGAACTCCAATACAAATGTTTTCTCTTCGCCATTAGTAACTTCCCAACAACAACATAATTCGCCGCATTATCTGTTATAACTTGAATAATGTTTTCTTCCCCAACTTCTTCTATAATATTATCCAGTAAATTAAACAAATTCGTTGTATTTTGTTCAATTTCGGATGCATCAATCGATCTAATAAACATTGTACCATGCAGACAAGACACCAAAAAGTTAATTTTTGTCCCTTCTGATCTTTCCACCCATCCGACATAATCGAACAACCACTCTCACTCCATGATGTTTTGAACTCATTTAGATAAAGTTTGACCACGTCAACTTCCAACTGTAAAAGAGGCCCAGATAACTCATATGGTGTTGGAGCCTTGAAACCTTGACCATACAAGGCTATTGCCTCGCATACCTTCGAGAAATAAATGGAGTCAACTGCATGGAATGGAATAGCAGCATGATAAAACCAACGAGCTATCGTCTCACATACATGCTTTCTCGATGCCTTATCCATACATGTCATCACCTCTTTTGGGACATGTTACCAACATCTTTACCCTTCTTTGATTTAGTTAAAATATTTTCTCCTTCCTCAACTTCAGTGCCAGTTCTACTTCCAAAACTCTCCAAGTCACTGATATACTCTTTTCTCTTCCTACTTTTGTCCTTATTTTTCATCAAAAACTCTTTCATTGAAGCAGATACACGATCTGAAACTTTCTAACATGTCTTAGCATCTCCCTTGATTTTGGCCAAATGATGCTTAAGTCTATTAATCCCTCCCCCCCACATTTCAGTAGAACAATAATTGCACCTCACTTTTTTTTATCCGTAGTAACCGCGGTACCATGCGACCATCCCTGGTCGGATATATGAGAAGTGTCGATCTCTAATGGTAGAGAAGGATTAGAAGCTTCACTAGCAGTACTAGAAATTTGATCCATCTCTATGATTGAATATTAATATACTACATGATTAAAAAAAAAAGAAAAATCAGCAAGTGACAATGGCTTATAAATGCAATAAAAAATCATATCAGATATGAGGTCATGGGCTGCCCTGAAGAAGATGCAATAAAAAATAAAAAATCATATAAGAAAAAAAATCATAAATGCAATAAATTATATCAGTTCGTATTCGGCCAATTTTAAGGCACATGTGGCTTATAAATGCAATACAAAATAAATAGAGAGAAGAAGAAGACCGAGCCATTGAGCTCAGTCTTCTCAGCCAAGAGCCCAAATGAATGCACTTCGGAGAAGAATGAGCTCATGGGTTGATTGTCGTCAAAATTCGATTAATAAAAAATAGAAAAAGGAAGAACCCACTGAGCTCAGTCTTCTCAACTGAACATAACAGATTCGTTCTCAATTAATTGCCAAAATAGATGCAGTGATGCACAGCTGATAAGATTGTGCTTAGCGGGCCATTTTAGGGCACCTAAAATGGGGGGAAAAAAAAAAAGCAAAACCGATTTTAGGATACGCTACAAATCTGTGGCGCAATCGTGAAAAAAAAAAACAAATTCGTTGTCAATTAATTGTCTAAATAGATGCAGTGATGCACAACTGAGAAGATTGTGCTTAGTGGGCCATTTTAGGGCACCTAAAATGGGGAAAAAAAAAGCAAAACAGATTTGAGGGCCTGTTACAAATCTGTGGCGCAATCGTGAAAAAAAAAACGGATTCGTTCACAATTAATTGCCGAAATAGGGCACCTACAATGGAAAAAGAAAAGAAGCAAAACAGATTTTTCGGCGCGTTACAAATCTGTAGCGCTTGAAAAAAACAAAAAACAGAATTTTCATTTTAGGGCTTATAAAATGAAAAAAAAAAACAACTCACATTTAGAGCACCGACGAGAGTGGCGGCTGAGGCTGCGATGGATGGACCGGCTGGTATTTCTTCTTCTTCTTCTTCTTCTTCTTCTTCTTTCTTCTCTGTTCTTCCAGCGTCTCTCGTCAAATATGTCGAAGCCCTAAATAAATAAAGGGACGACCAACCACTTAATATATAAAGGGCTAAAATGGGTTCAAATTACAAGTAAGCCCCTAAATAAATTGAAAAAACCCCGCCAGCGATTTAAAACACTCTGACTCGCCGAGTCGACAAACTCGCCCAAGTTTTCGATTCAACTTGGCGAGTCGGCCGATCCGAAGCCCAGATCGAGTGTATATACGAGTCGACCCGAAACTAGGTCAAGTCGAGTCGACTCGCCCAAGTTTCGAGTCGACTCGTCGAGTTTTAATACCATGGTCTAAACCTTTCATACACAGTCTGCTTCATGCCTTCGATGTACACGTCCAAACCACCTCCAGTGACATTCCATAATTTGCTTGGGGTGAAAATAATGGTACCCTCTTTCTTCTTCCTTAAAGGTCATATCAAGGCTATATCCTGTTGGGCGCAAGCAAGGAGCAAATTGAGCCTACCTTAAATCCTTCAATCTGATACTATATAAACAAGTTTTCTTTTTTGCTCAGAAAGTTATATGTTATTCATCATCCATAGAAGCACACTAAGATTTTCTATTGATTGGTAATGATAATTTTATTGAGAAACATAAGTTATGTAAATATTTTAACAATTAATCCTTAAATCTGTTTGATGTCTCATATCTCCTAGAAACTTAAGTCATATAGGTGCAAGCGATACAATCAGACATAGTAATCATAGTCACAAAGCCGGTAATAAATCTACAAGGGTCCAAGTCGGGAAAAATCGGTCAAAGTCGGAAAAAATATCGGGGGAAAAATTTTTTTAATTTAAAATATATATCATAATATATTTCAAGTTAAAAATAATGGATTTAATGAATAAAATAGTACAAAATAGGCAAGAAGAAGAACAGTGAGCTTTGAGACACGCAGGCAGCCTGAGAGGGCGATAGCCTTAAAAAAAAATTTCACAATGTAAAAGTTACAAAAAAAAAAAATGGACAGCATCATAAACATCGCTGACTCGGCCGATTAATCGGTGATGTAGTCAGGATGACTGCAAGTCGTTCTCCGGTTTTTTGAAAAAGTCAGAGACTTCCGTGACTATGGTGACAACAACAAAAATAAATAATAAATAAAAATATACAACCTGCCTTCCATGTTTGCACCATGTCATTCAACATTTTCTTTTTCATGTCTACAAAACCAGTTGAATCCAATGTTCAACAACTGTGTTAGTCATCATCTATAGAATATACAACATTTTTTAACATTAATTGTTGCCATAATCGCCGATTATAACTGTTAAGATTTACTTGGTTACACGCCAATGTCTATTTTCTGTTATTTAAAAATGACCAGCATGAACTCCCTAGTTAAGATGGTAATAAAAACCTATGTCCATATGTAGTTATTTAACATGCCACATTAATCTCTGTAGTTATATTAGTTTTATAAAGACTTACAATATAACATAACACTAAAATAACTGTTAAGTAGTTGAAAATAATAATCATGTATTGGATTATTACATTTTGTTCTAACAATTAGCATATCTGCTATTTTTTAAAAATTCTATATCAGTATGTAATTGTATGCAAGCATCAGAGCAATCCAATGTACAACAAAAATAGCAGAAAAGAAACCAAACTCCCACATCAAGAAGCCCACTCTGCATTCTCGAATATACACATTCTGGTAGAAAAAGAAATCACATGGTTAACAATTAACTTAGCTTTGAATTAAATTCAACTTTCAGAAATGAAGAACTCTCAAGTGAACTTTCAGAAACCAGATAATATGTGGAATATACACAGATTATCTGGTTTCTATAATAGATGATCTGTGTGATCTTTAAAGTAATTGACATCTCTTACACAACATACAATGTGGGATAAGGCTGTGATGAAGACAACAAATCTGGCATAGGGTAACTGACCCGTTCCCAATGTAGACTGGAACGGAGCATTGATTGAATACATGTGACACTATTTTTCATCAAGTGTGCCACTTGATGTGAAGGGTCTGATGTAAAGATCTCGTGGACGATGATTGCATTGAAAAAAATCCACATCTTGTGATTCAAAACGGCTAAATGCCTTTAAAATGAATGGCTAAAACATATTTGGAGATTTACATGGCAAACGTTCATTTTAAGGTGTTTGACCACCTTGAATAAGACGATGGAGATGCTTTATTTATGCAATCATTGACCCACGAGATTTTTACATCAGGACATAGCACAGTTGATGATGAAAAATAGTGCCACATCATGTACCCAATTAAGGGCCACATTCCAATCTAGATTGGGAACGGGTCATTTACCATATACCGGCTCAAAACATACTGGCAGATTGCTGATTTACTTACAATATTACTGGGTAGTTTGGTGCAAACAGCAAATCACAACTAACGAAAGAATAATAATGGAAACAACTGAATTGCCAGTTGTTAAACTTAGATACAAATAAGAGTATATAGCTTCCAAACAAGATCATTTCAGCAAAAATAAAAAATAAGATAAAAAGGTGTAATGCAAGATTATAGCGGCACGCCAAAAAGAAAAACCAGCAAAGATAGGGGGAGTACCTGGGGTCCATATATGGCGTAAGATCAAGTGTATCTCGGAAGCTAACATGACCAGTCAATTTATTCAAGCGACCACGGGCATCTTGGCCAAATCTCTTCAAATGAATTGTTAGAATAGGTGGTGCCTTGTTAATGAGAATTTTTTTCGTTGCATCCCTCTTGATTTTCCTGCTCTCAGAATCCATCTCCTCGGAACCGCTGTCATCCGATTGATTTACTCTCCCGATCAACTGAGAATCTTTCTGCTGTACTTGATCAAATTCTCTAGAACTTGGCAGTATTGTTTCCCTTTCATTAACAGAGCATCCGGAATCATTGGAGACAATACTGTTTGGTTCATTTCCACTATGAGAATTAATGGCTTCAACATCCAAACCCCCATGGAAACTGCTATTATCCTGATCTGAAGTGCTTGGTAGATCTTGAGGCCATTGAGAATCTTCGGGGAACTGAGCCGGGAAATTAGGCAACGGGTTCAAGAATTCTACGGCCTTCCTGTTCCTCTCTTGAGCAAATTCACAGGTTCCGCAATTAGTTCCTCCACGGGGCCTCACATCTTCATCATTTACTCTCTCTAAATGTGAGCCCGAGCTTTCAGCGGCAAAGGAAGAACTCGCATCAGTTGACAGCTTTCCATTGTCTAACATTTTCGATCCCATGGAATTTGTGGATTCCTCATCTAACCCAGTTGAAGCACTTTTTCTTCTGACTTCACCACCATTGGCCCGAGATAACTTCCGGTCAACAGCTTTCCCTTTTCCATGTCTAGGATTGACTTTTCGGCATTGTTTAGAGCATTTCTCGCAATGCCATTGATGCTCATTAGAAAGAAGCTCCGGTTTCGTAAAATAAGCCAAGCAGCTAGCAACAGATACTTGAGTGTCTGAATTATCAACCTCATCTTGATTAGACTCGCTGCTGTTTCCGGCAAATAAAGCTGTTTCCATTTCTTCATTTGCTTGAAAGCTCTCATCGCCTAATCCAGATTCTCTCTTGGAATCAGATACAGTCTCTGGCTCATCAAATAAGTTGCTGAAGCCATCAAAGTCTGGTTCAGCTTGCTCGCAACCAATCACAGTAGAGGAGGTAGCTGCACTGAAATCCATGGAAGGAGCATCAGCAGAAATGTTTGCTGGATTTCTTCCGCCACCTGCTGGTTCCTCCATCTCGTTGGTAGTTGAAGTTTCCTCTTTATAAGGAAGCAAAAGAACTTCAGAATCTTGAACCAGTAAAGGAATCTCATCTCCAAAAAAATTCTCGGCAGAAGATTCAGGTCGCATTTTTAGCCCCTTATTCAGGGAACACGAATTTATCTGCAATTCAGAACTACTTTGTCGTATATCATCATTCTGAAAGACTTGCACATTTTCACTATCTTGAACAAACGAATCAGGATTCGGAATAGTTGAAAAGGTATCTTTGGATTCTGTATCCAGTCCAATATAATCCAACCATGAAAAGTCATCAACTGTGGCACCCATTTGTTCCAAAACAGGCGGTCCGATGTAATCCAACCATGAAAAGTCATCAACCACAGGACCCGTTTGTTCCGAAGCAGGCGGTCCGATGTAATCCAACCATGAAAATTCATCAACCGTGGCATCCGTGTGATCCGAAACAGGCTGTCCAATGCAATCCAACCTTGAAAATTCATCAACTGTGGAACCCGTTTGTTCCGAAACAGGCACAGAAGATGGTTGTGGGCAAGAAGATTCTGATGGGAAGCTAAGATTTTCGGTCACAGTTTGAGCCAATACAGGAGCTGTTACATGGTTCTTCCACTTCTCTTGATTTCTTCGGCCTTTGTTTAATTGAGATAGCTTAGTTTTCTGGGATCGAGAAACCGGAGCAGCCTTCTTGGGTGGAGGTTTCTTTGTCGGGACTGGGAGTGAGAGATCTAAAAATGGTTCATAAACAGTAGATGAATGCCCACATTCCAGACAACACACAGTACTTGAAAGTTTCCCTCCAAAAATCTCATCCACAAAAGTCGCACTCGACGTTGAATTGAACTCCTCTTCGGTCGAATAAATAAGTGATTTCCTCGTGCGCAACTCTTCACTTTGCAACCCATCCAACAAACACCGGAGCAGTTCGTGGCTGTCCTGTTGTTGGTATCCCCTAAATTGTGGGGCTTTGGAACATATGCACCCGAAAAAGGTTTTTGGATTCAACCCACTTTTCAAATCTGCATCGACACCCGTTTCATGAAAAAGCTTCTTCAAAGATGCCGTTAGAGGCCCAACGGCCTGGTCCAAGTTCATAAAATAGCCTCGTAACATATCCATTGCAAAAAGATTCTGCATTACCGAATTAAAGAAGCATGTGTTGCCAAGATTAAGCAAACCTCTTACGATATAGCCCCTAACAATGAAACCCGCAGGTTCTCCATTTTCTAAATTCTTTTCATCTTCGGCTTTCCCACCAAACCAAACATCCTCGATATCCATCGTAGCCCCTTCCATCGAACGCCCCTCAATCAATCTCGTCACATGAGATAAGATTTCATAGTCTGCCTCACCATTTTCTTCAGATTTTTCCACCGGAATCAAGGAATTGCATGTGAAGCACCAGAAACTTAGAGGATTCTCGAATTGAACAACACATGGATGACGGGTATGTTTGGCATGCCTACAGGCGTGACTTTGGGGAGTTGAATCACCAAAAGCCTCGCCTCCGCAGGCTAAATGCCCGCAAACCAAACAAACCCAAGTGTATTTTTGTTCCGATTCCCAGCCAACAGACCTGATTACCTTCTTCTTCCCCTGTTTACCCCTTTCCTTACCTACCCTTCGAACACTGGACATCTCCCGACAATCGTCACACTTTACGATGTCCAAAGACCCAATTCTCGATGAAATCTTGTCCACATCAATACTCTTACCAATATGATTACACGGTTTTCGCTCCTTTACTACTGAATCTCCTCCTTGACTCGCAACCTCAACCATGGGATTCGAATACTTGTTTACAGTGCGAGGAGAAATAGAAGAAACTCGCTTCTCCTTATGCACATTTCGGGTCTTTTTTCTCGTCTTTTTCCCCATTGAATATTGGAACAACCCAAGAAATTAATAGAAGCAAAAATATATTCAAATCCAAGAACTAAAATAATGTTAAAATCCTCATAAACCTTCCCCAAAACTCATTAAGAAAAATTCAATATATTGAAGAACAGACCCCAGAACCGATTCCCAACAGAAATATGCAGAGATTAGAAAACCCTATAAATCAATTGGGGTTTTGAGAAAGGACCCAGATCCTATTTTGCATTAAGTATCAAATAACAATTGTCAGAAGCAATCTAATAGAAAAAATTGTAGAAGGATATTGCAAATAAATTAAAAATTAATAGCAGAAAATAAATCGATACTTTTAGATCGTATTTCGAGCTAAACAAAAACTATATATATATATATATCAATTAAATTTTCTGAGGCAATCAAACAGGAAAAAAAATATACAAAAAGGAAAAGAAAAGAATTTAATATATTGATAAAATAACAAGGAACAATGAGTTCTTTTACCTAGAAGTATGGATTAAGAAGGAATCCAAGGTTGCTTATGGGGAGTCTAATCGATTTGCATTCGAAGAGTGAGAGAAATCTTATTGTTTGAGTGAATTGGGCGAAGATGGCGAAAAGCAAAGAGTTCAAGGGTTTATCAAGAGGGTAAAACCGTAATTAAGTGAAAGAACAAATCCTTACTACTACTACAAAAAGAACGAATAAATAAAATCTCTTAGTTCTGTCAAAACTCGTCTAGCTACCCTCAAGCTCTGTTTTTATGTATGTATAATTCTATATTACCTATGTTTTATAATTTTCTATAATTAGACTTTTAATTAAGAGAACTTCTAATAATTTCTCCAATTTTTTAAGAACCTCAAAAGCAAACATAAATAATAATAAAAATTTGGCCGAAACTCCTTCCTTTTCACGAGTCTAAAGGATTATTTACTTCAGATAACATTATTTACACTCATTAACCCTCTCAAGAGCATACGTATTATCACTATTAAAAAATAATTTATTGCCTTAAATTAGACAATGAAGATCATTTTTCTTCCCAACCTTCCAAATCTTGATATCATAGCGCCCCTATTAGACTGTCAAATAGTGATTCTACGTGGCACACTTCCCTAAAACTAATCGTCCGATTCAAAGCAATTAACGATTTTTTCCTATGAAAGAACTTGTGCTCTTCACATAAAAATGGGTACAAATAATGCCACGCATTATCGTATAGGGTGACACTATTTGCTACCGTTTTTCCTGTGAAGAACACACGCATTTCCACCGTAAAAAATCGTTGATTGTCTTGAATCAGAAGATGGAGAACTTTTTCATTACAATCTTTGATACAATAGATCTTGAGATCATGGCTCACCTATTAGACGATTAGAACTTGATTCCACGCTGCGCACATCTCCAAAAGTGTCACTTGAGAACCCTTTCTCATGGTACACCCACGATCACGGTCACTTTTCCAGATTTGTGCCTCATGGAATCAACATCTGACTGTCTGATACGTGCACTATATTTTCAATTACGATCAACATTAATAAATATGACAGTTATAGGATTCAAAAGACATGATGCCTATCTTTTTAGGAAGAATGGGGTGTGTATGATAATCTTACATCATTAAAGTTCAATTTCGATCGTACACCATTATTGTACACCTTATCTTCATCTATAAAAAATCTAATAGCTAAATCACTCAAGAAATTATGCTTATAAGCATATGTGAATCATCTCATTCAAGGTGTCAAATGACTCGGAATGATGGTATCAAAAGTTGGCCGATACCAAGACGTATCGACAATACATATTGATTTCATCGAGAATCGATACCGATACAGGTCTGTATTGGATGATATTGTTTTGATATCGATTGATACTGACATACACAAGTAATTTTTCTATTTTTACAGCAATTTTTCAAAAAGAAACATATTCACCGATACAATATCAGCTGATACGTATCAGTTCAAGATGGACCGATACTTGATACCGATACCAAGTATGATACCTTGACCCCATTAATAAATTTTAATATAAGACATTAAAAATAAGATCGATTCATATTAAAGTACACATATCAGGGAATTCAAACCATTAGATCCAATTACTTAAACACACATCATTGTTTATATTAAATGTAAGGTTGATAATAAATTGCTTAAATTAGATAGTATATTTCCCATATATTTAGGGTGATTTTAGTGTGAATGATATCTGACAGTTTAGATAATGTGAGTTTGTATTAGTAGCACAAATGTAGCCAAAGAATTATTTTGTATTTATTTTATATCGTTTTGAGCACTATATTATTTTGTTCAACCATCTTTAACAAAAGAAATTTTATTTTATTTTTCTTTGGATGATCATTATAGAGTCAACCGACCTGTTGATAATATTGCATAAATATTTAAATGATTAAACCATGATTTTAAATATCAGTCATATCTGATATATATTGGCTTAGATGGTTAGCGCTCTTCTGATATATGTACATCACTGATAGTATATAGGGCCAACCTTAAGGTGGGCAAACATCGGTCCATATCGGGTCATATTGGCCCATATGTATCCAATCTAAATTTGATATAATATCAAAAATGCTCTTTGGGTATATTTTTATTATTTTAAAATCATATATAAATTTAAAATTTTAAAATAAAAAAATTACTTGAATATTAGTTATAAAGGCGTGAAAGCCACCATCAAGAGTACGCCTACAAATCTTTGAGAGCACCCATATTAAATCTTATTGACTACTTTGAATCAGATGATGAGGAACGTTTTTCATTTCAATCTTTCACACAATTGACCTAGAGATTATAGTTGTACCATCAAGTGGTCAGACATTGATTTGACTTGACTCAAATACCAAAAATTGCCTTTTTCAATAAGCCTTCCCTTGCTTTAATGTCTCTTAAAATATATCTAGATAAAAATAAAATTTTATTTGAAAATAAATTTTTAGTCATCCTTATCTTTTATTAAAGAAGAATTCTCTCCAAACATATGAATTAAATGAATCTCTTTCCAAATAGGAGTCTAGGACATACTACCCACAAACATAAAATATGAATTAAATGAATCTCGTTCCAAATAGGAGTCTAGGACCTACTACCTACAAACATAGTAATAATATAGGTACAGAAATAAAATGGCTTCGAAAAAATATGAAAAACAGTAAAAAAATTTGGTAATTTCAAGAAAAAAGCAAGAAATTTGAAAATAAAAAAATATTAAAATGGGAAAAAACGGGTTTACAATGTAGTTTTTTGAAAAGTCGAGTTTAAAAGTTCAAACGCGATTTTTCGAAAAAAAAAAATGAAATTTTTGTTAAATTTTTATTTATTTTTTCAGAATTTTTTGTAATTATTTTTTATATTAATTATAGCATTACCCGATCCTTTGACATCTTCAGTCTTCTGGGATGAAATAGGGATCTACAAAATTACATCAACATCTATATCATAAAACACATTTTGGACTATTTCTTCATTCCATCATTTAGGATCATTCTCTAGTAGCTCGGACATTAGGATCATTGAATCGGGTTTGATGGACATAACAACTTTTTAGGTAGACACCCTAGGAATTAATCTATCTTCCTATACTTTGATTGAGTTTTTGCTGCCCATCCTCCATATTAAGTCATTTTCAATTATATTTTTTACATATATGATGCTCACCCAAGAGTAAGAGACATTTCTACTAATCTTTGCGTCAAGAAAATTCGCTCGTGGAGAAAATTCACTTTTGGGAAATACTTGGCTTCAAAGATACGACTTGGGAGAGAAGTGGAATAGAGAGAATCCTCAAACCCTATTTAGCAAGTTTAGCTCCATTAAACGCATACATCTTGATAAAAATCATCCCACTATGCTCCTTGGGTTTACACATTTGACCATAATTTTTTCAGTGTATGTCTTTCCCAAACCTAGCTCAGTTTAATTCTCATAATTCTCCTTATCTTTGTATATTTTGTATACAAAAAATTTGTCAACCTAACCTTCAAATGATTCATGCTCGAACTTGATATGAGGGGTCAAATTCATGCGCTTGACCTGGTTAAAAAATTGAGTCAAACAATGAAATCAAGTTAGCCTGATAGTTTTGATTGGTGTTATTGGCACATCACTTTATGTTATAGCTACTACATTTAATGATTAAAAATAGTTGAAAAAGAGTAGACATCCGTAGTCTAAAATGAGGTCAAATGATTAAAAATTTAATGTACTATGATGTATGAGGCAATACTCAAACTTTGGTTGAAGTTTAGACTACCAAAAAAAAAAATAATAATAATAATAAATGACATGTGACATTGTACGCTATCCCAAAAAAGGCACTATCTTGGAATCAAGTGACATATGATCTAAGGTTTGAATACATAAGTTCATCCATATATTATAACTCATGGACCTTTTCCGTTTTATAAATTTATTATTATTTTTATGATTTTATTGAGCAGCACTTGCAAAGTGCATGCATATTTATTGGTTTAAGCTAAAAACATGAATAAGATATATTTTAGGTAACTAATCAGAAAGCTACCAGAAATTAGCATGTAAAATTGAATCTGGGCAGTTAAATTAGCGGAAAGAATTAGAAGATATCTTTCTTAGAAAAAATCACAAAAAATCAAATGATTTTAAGAGCCAAAAGACTACTTTAATTAATTTTCTTTAGAATTAACCACCTGTAAAGATGTATGGTCCTGATCTATGTCGTATAAGTTATTTGCTGAACTTTTCGTTGAACATTTTCTTGGTTTGTTGATTTTCCTAATTTTTTTAATCCAACATATTTTTATTTTCAAAATTTTATCATTGTAATACATTCTTTAAACATGTTTCACATTATTTTTTTAAGATTATATTGGGCATTTCGCAAACAATCACCTGACTTATCTCAAAATTGCAAACAACCCTTGACTTAAGCCTATTTGCTTGCAAACCCTGGTTAGCGCTTTCGTGTTCATAAAATACCTTGGGTAATGGAGCCGCAATTTTGAAACTAACTTGCCGTCATATGACATAGCAAGTTACTGTTTTGCGCCTTGCTTGAGAGAGTCTTCTAATATTTAGAAGTGTGCCACTATCAAATGCATGATGAAGTCACCAAATGGAATAGTCATTACTTATTTGCACCCCACCAACTCCTTACAACATGCACCATATCTGCCGTTAGTTATTGCACCCCACTAATTAGCTGTCAAATAGCTTGGCGCCAAATGGAATAGTCATTAGTTATTTACCCCCCACCAACCCCTTACAACATTCACCATATCTGTCGTTAGTTATTGCCCCCACCAATTAGACGGTCAGATAGCTCACGAACCCTCACATGGTCACCTTGCGATTTTAATCCTCGCCCAAATCAAATGGTCATCAGATAGCTCTTGAACAATCATATGATCAAATCTTGACCCAATCAAGATCTGACGGCCAACTCACCCTACCAATCAGATGGTCAGATAGCTTCGGATCCCTCGATGGCCACCTTGCAATTTTAATCAACGCCCCAATCAAACAGTCAAATAGCTCTTGAACCATCATACGGTCAGAACTTGGCCCAACCAAGATCTGACGATCAGGTACAAACACTATACCAATACATATTTAAACACTATAAACATCTCAAACACCATACAAACGTCATGGATATCTGTAATAGCGCCCACGGAATCTTCCACGACACCTACACTCAAAACCATTGATTGCTTCAAATCAAATAATAGAGATTGTGTTTCACCTGATCTTCCACACAAGGGATCTTGAGATCATGGTGCACCTATCAGATAACCAGTTTTAGATTCCCCATTGCACATAAAAGTAGTCATAAAATCACATGGCACACGCCACGCTCAAACGTGACCTTAGGGCTATGTTTTTGGGGATCTGTGTCACGTGGAATCGAAAATTGGCCATATGATAGGTGCACCATGATTTCAAGATCCTTTGTGTGGAAGATTGAAGCAAAATGCGATCTCCATCATCTGATCAAAAGTAATCAATGATTTTGGGCGAGGTGCCCTAGAAGATTCCATGGGTGCCTTTAAAGCTACCCAAACATCATACAAACCAATTTAAAGGAGAGATTGCATATGCAATCTGAGGGCCAAGGAAAGCGAAGATTTGCAAACATCAGATTATCACTGTCGATGAGAGCATCAACAAATTACCATTAGACTGTTGAGGTGGAAAGAATCCTCATTGGCAGGTTTGGCTACAGAAGAGGGTGCATAATTCCGACGTGACAAACATGTGAGTTACATTTTTGTCCACGTATGGACGAAGGATTGGACGGCTCCCGTGTGGCAGTAGATGTAGACCTTCGATTGTGGGATGACGGAGGAGAGGGGTTTCTTCGTGACGATATAAAAGAGAGGACCATTTTCCTATGCGTTTAAATGCTATTTTGCGGGGACAAAGCTATGTTTGTTGGGTTTTTTACGTTCTCTAGGACTAATTTGGTTGAAGAGACTCATGAAATGGAGCTTCCCAATTGGCTTTGGGATTTAAGCCTTTTAAGGTCTTTCGCCTCTTTTTTTTTTTCATCTTCTTTTTAGAGATTTTTAGGTTTTAAGAAAGGTTTATTTAGAATAAGATTTTACTTTAGCAAGGTTTTTTTTTTTTTTTTTTTTTTTTTTTTTCATCTGAGTTTTGTGTGTTTGTTCTTATTTTTAGATGGTTTTGTAGAAACGTGAAGAATATGGGGATAAAATGGGCTATTTTTTATCTCTTTGTTTTGTTTATTGATCATCCTAAATAAACTTCATCCACAAATAAAAATAGAAACATGTAGCATAAAAGTAGGCTCCAAACTTGATAAATGGTGAGATTTTTTACTAGATCTTTGCTTTGGATTGCCCAGCCGATACCCGCAGGCAGTTCGAGTTGCTCGGAATAGCTAAGATTTTTGTTGGGTTAATAGTAGAAAAGTTAGAAAATGGAGAAAGAATAAGAGTTGCAAGTGAAGGGTTTTTGTTGGGTTTAGTTTGATTGGGCAACGACTAAGTCGATGCATGAAATGATTGAGGGTATTTTGAAATTTTTGCATTTCTAACCTACGGTTAGAAATTAACCCAAACAGAATGTTAATGGTTGTAACTGCAAGAGAATATTTGATTGGATCTTCGCTTTGGATTGTGCAGCTGGTACCCGCTAGTGGTTCGAGTTGCTCAGAATAGCTAGGATTTTTGTTGGGTTAATAGCAAAAAAGTTAGAAAATGGAGGAGGAATAAGAGTTGCAAGTGAAGGGTTTTTGTTGGGTTTAGTTTGATTGGATGCCCACTAAGTCGATGCATGAAATGACTGGAGGTATTTTGGAATTTTTGCATTTCTAACCTATGGTTAGACATTTAACCCAAACAGAATGTTAATGGCATAACTGTACGAGAATATTTGCACAGGGAACAACACTGCAAGGACTGCATAGCAAATAGGCTTAGGGATTTTTTGCAATTTTGAGATAATTCAAGAGATTATTAATGGATGCGGACTACTGAATATGTAATACATTATCTTATTATTTAAAAACAAAAAAACAAAAAAAGCTTTAAATAATTTAATATATTTTTTAATAATTTATCCTTACTACTATATAAAAGCACGAATGATATCTTCCTATTTCTGTAAATTTTAGTGTTTTCATACTTTAGGAAACAAAATACCCTTAAGCTGATCTATCCTCATGGTCTTCCTTATGTATCCCTATATTTTCTAATTTTCTATAATTACACTTCCAATTAAACTAGGATTCTTCTAGCTAATTAAACGATTAAATCTCTAATTAAACTAGGACTCTAACAACTTTAAAAATAATTTTGCATTATAGACTCAAAGGAGACGGAATTCGATTGTGATTGATTTTTTTAAATGTTTGATTGTGAGTAAAAAAATAGTGATTCTCTTCTTATTCTTCTTCTTTATTTTAGTTGTGCTTCTTTTTCATTTTTATTTTCGTTTGTGCCTATTTCTCTCGAAAGAGTAATGAGGATTGTCTTTTAGTATGAAAAAAATCTATCAGAGACTAATTATTAGCTTAACACTTATAATGATCTTATCCATCGTTTTCAGAGAAGTGAGAACATTACATACAATGGTCATACATTTGAGGAGTTTACTGTAAAAAGGACATCTGCATACATTGGCCAGCCAAATAATCATATTGGAGAGCCTACTATTTGAGAAACTATTGATTTTGCTGCAAGATGTCAAGGTGCAAGTGATTTGTATGTAGGTTTGCTAACTAAAGCCTTTTATGACATGGATGAGATTAGTAAGAAATTATTATATCAAGATACATGAAGTTTTAGCATCTTATTATATTCCAAGCTATTGCCAATCTAGCACAATAATTTTCCCTTTGAGTAATTGTGATGAATCTTTTTAGCTAATCAAGTTTATTAGGATTATCTCAAAGATATTCTCCATTCGTTAATAAATTCTATCTTCCATTCCATAAATAAACACATCAATGTTGGCTACATATCTTTTAGTAAAATAATCCAAACAATTAGTAATAAAAAAAAAAAAAACTTAAAAAAAAAAATTGTTGATGATGATTGAATACTTTAATGTACATAAGAAAAGGGTTAACGTCTCTTCTGTGGGACATATTTTGTGACAGGCTTCAAAATGACTTCGCCAACATGAGGCTTGGCCATGGTGGATATTTGCATGATGTTTCTGTGTTATTTATATTGTTCAATGTGATTAATGTAGTTTTTAAAATCGCTAAATCTCTTTGAAGGTGTGAGTGCTACGATGCCAAAATAGGTGGCTTTTCCCATCTACCAGTTTGAATTCTTTGCCTCGGGTGCTGAATAAAGCCAGTTCCTGCCTCCTTAAGTAACTACTCTTTTGTTTTTTGAAACTTTCTTTTTTACTTTTAATTTCCACTGAAGATCACTAACTCATGTTGATGTTTGGTGTGAGATATATCAAACTTTTTGAACCATTTGACTAATCCATAAGAATGATGCCTTCCCACCATTAAAACATCGAACTTCGTGGACAACGAACCCTAACATAGTTTTGTAATTTGGCAATCAAAAAATAAGTGAACTATAGTTTTCTCATCTTTTTTACAAATTGGGCACATTTTCCGATACTTAAATTTCTAATTAATCTATCTAGATTTTATACTATTATTGCAAAGCTTCAATTAGAAGCATGCATTAAGATAAGGATACTTGGTACTCATGCAATACATGCAAAAAAGAGTTATTTTAAAAGAAAAATAAGTTGAATGCAAAAAGTATAAAAATCAGAATGTAGAATATACGTTATGATAGTAACTTTAATACAAATAAACTTATCAATTCTATTTAAGTTTGTAATTTAAGTCCAAAACTAATTATTAATATATATACATTGTAGCTATACACTTCGCGTACAAATTAGTGACTAATTATCATAGGTCAGATCAAGATAAACAATTTCAAATTCACATAAACAAATATATCAAAAATGGTATTTCTTTCAAGTCAAAGTACAAAATACAATTTACCAAAATCGTCTTACATGGTCGTACATATGACAAAGCATTAAATACGAGATTACGGATGATGAAGATAATAAAATCCTCAAGAAAGTTGAAGTCGAGAAGGAATGAATACCCATTTTCGATTTAATCGAAATTTTCAGATTATACTATTTGTTAGTTTTTATTTTTTTTCTTCATGTTCTATAGTTGACAATATAAGTTATATATTTATTTTTTTTATTAATTTTTTTTATAATTTTAAATTATATATAATAAAGACATGAAACATAGTAATCAGTGATTTTTTTTTTGTCTTTAATAAATCATAAAACATAATAACGAACACTGAAAATACTATATTTTTTTTATGTTCAAATCACCAGATAAATATCTAAAAATTAAGTTCAATCATTTAATAGTCCTAATATCCAAGTGCATTTGTACATACATTTTTACTAGTATATATAAGTGGGTGTCAACTTACGAAAGTTAAAGTTCCTTGCATCTAATGTTTCAAAGAAACATGTATTCGAATTAAAATTTTCCGGCTTTGTTAGATTCTTCTATGACTTGAACAAAGTTATGGAGAGGAGATGGCTTAGAAAACAAAACAGGAAAATTATAAATTGAGGATTGATTTGTTGACGACAAAGGCAGCTGATGTGGCGTGACGTGACTGGTTGCACTGACATACATTAATTAAGCCTCATCGCACTTGTAGCCAATTGCATAGCGCCACATCAGCCACCTACACTTTGTTTTAAAATTCTATGGGCCTAACTCAGTCTCACAAAACCGACTTGTAAGGTAAGAGTGCTCAGATTATATATAGCTCAAGACCTCCAAGTCTACAAGAAATGTGAGACTATTCTAACATTTGTCGTCAACAAATCTGTCCTCGATATAACACTGTCCAACAAAAAAATGGAGGTTATGGAGAAGAGATGCGCTACATGAGGAACCATCCGATCAGTTGACTTTAATATTCATCACAACTTTCCAAATTTCACATTAGAGTACAGAGAGCTTTTTTTTTGTGATAGAACAAAGATCTATTGTTCAAAATCCTCAATGAGTAAGATTTTTAAAACCGTATTAACTTATAATATAAGCTACCACTTTAATAACTTTTAATTGCTCAAAAGATGTCCCATGTGAGAAAGGACGGCGGTCTCTACGGTGCATGGGTCACATGTAGCTGCTAATTGGTTGGGTTAATCCGATACCCGACTCAACCCAATATTATACTAGGTTAGGCACATAAACTTGACCGTGAGGTTGAGTCGGGTAAAGACATCCAACCCGACCTTTGAGTTGGGTCAGATTGACTAGGAGGTTGGGCCGAGAAAAATCGGGATGGGCGTCAAGTCAGGTCAAGTTTTCTAGTCAATTCATGTTGCTTCTGGTCGGGTGCACCATCACATCAGGTCTGGTTGGGATGGCCATAGGCCATTACAAAAAAAGTTAGTCTACATGAGTCTCCACTCATCATGAGTGGACATCACAGTCCACATGTCTTTGCGATTGAGTGACTTGCATGGATTTTTAATGCATGATGCCCACTCATATGAGTGGACACGGACACCCATTATACATTAACTCTTATTAAAAGAGTATGCCACATATATAAAAGGGTAGCTCTATTTACACCCACTCAGACTATAAAGGCACCTGCCCTTGCCTTTTAGAGTTTTCTTTTCGGTTTCGTTCATGGTCGAAACTGAAATTTCGGCATATATAAAAGTTACGCCCACTAAGACTATAGAGGTACCTGCCCTTGCCTTTTAGAGTTTTCTTTTCAGTTTCATTCATGATCGAAACCGAAATCACCGAAATTTCGGCCGAGATTTAGGATTCCGATTTCGATGGGGACTGAAACCGAAACATTTCAGATTTGGCCGAAATTTTGAACCATGTGATTGATGCATTTCATACAAACTCCAGTTGAGTATGTATTAGATACACGGGCTGTGTTCCTAATATGCAATTACAGACTAGTAGGGACAAGAACCAATAATTCTAGACTAGGTCAGCTCTTATTAGATGACTCACCCACTCACAAACAATGTAATCGAGCCATCAATTTTGGACAAATTGCACCATTTCAGTGTCAGGTAATAACATTTGGTACTTGGAGGTCTAAGATTACATCCAAAAGTTTCTTCTAATATGCGATTAAGAGTTTCAAATCACCGAAATGGACAGCTAGTAATGTCATCATTCGAAGCCTTAGGAAGATGGAAGAGATAGTTTTTCAATTTATTTTTGGTATTAAATCCAATCTAGAATTGTCGATGAAAAGGGTCAGGCTAAAATTTTGTCTGTCCGATAAAAAGAAAACATAACATTTGTTTGACCTGATCCGAAGTTAGGTTCGGATGACAAGTTTACGTGAATCGGGTCAGGCGTCAGGTATGAGGTTGACCCACCCAACCCGTTGACACCCCCTAAGTTAAAATGGTGCCAAGTAACATATTGATGGCCAAATCACCAACATTCGTAATCGGGTTAGTCACTTATTACCAGCTCATTGGACTATTAGGGCGAGTGTACCTTTAAATGCACCCATCAGACTCTTGAAAAGCAGCTACATGCACATATGGTAATAGAAAATAGGGTTTTATGCTAAAATTGCATAAAACCCTCTAAATTATGCCTATTTACATTGCATCCCTTACTTTTATGTTTTCTTTACAAATACCCCGCCGTTAAATGATAGTTAATTAGGCGTCATTTTTTTAATTAAATGATGCATTTGCCCTTACTTAATATTATATACAAAATGATCGTATTTTTCTCAGCTTTGACCATATTTTAAACAGTAGATAAGCATTAGATCTTGCCCAAAATTTTTGGGTAAAACTTGATTGATCTCCTCTAAGTTGCCTTGTTACCCGATTTTCGATTTGGTTGCCATAATGCTCAGTTAGTTCGTAAAGATGGTAGGGTCGAGATGATACTAACGGGGTAGCATTTTAGCACTACCAACAAGTTAAGTGAGCGTCATAGACACCCAAATCGAAAATCGGGTAATACAGCAACTTATAGGAGATTAATCATGTTCCATCCAAAAAATTTGGGCAGAATCCGATGCTTATCCACCGTTTAAAATGCAGTCAAAGTTGGGAAAAATACAATGGTCAGTTTGTATATAATATTAAGGGCAAACGCGTCATTTAATTAAAGACATGATGCCTAATTAATTGTCATTTAACGACAGAGGGTATTTATAAAGGAAACATAAAAATATGGGGTGCAGTATAAATAGGCAAAACTCAGGGAGTTTTATGCAATTTTAACATAACATAAGGGGGTATTTGCAAAAATCCATAGAAAATATTTATAATTAAAAGAAGGGTTAATTGCACTGCAGTCCCTATGTTTTTATGATATTATATGTAGGTCCCTGCGCTTTTCATTATTTGAAAATCATCCAAACCTTTGGATGCCTAGTGCATAAGAGCCCCTACGCTAACCTTAGGTAACCTAACTAGGCATGATTTATGTAATAGAAATACTGGATTTGCCCTTCCCTTTTAGAAACACATTCATAGTTTTGGGTGGGGCATATACCCTTGACCCATTGGGTAGGGTCAAGGGCCACAGGGTTCGAACAGACTTAAATGTGAGTCCAATGTGGACCGTTTAAAAAGTTGAGAAATTCACAATTTCAAGGTAAAAAAGTCCAAACAATATGTTCTTATAAAACTATCTATTGAAAACAAAGAGTTGCTAGTGCCACACCATCATTTGCTAATTGCAGAACAATTAAAAAAAGTTGACTGTAGTGATCAATGGAGGAGATGAAAGGTGGGTGTAATAAAAACTTAAAGGCAGGGATCATATTTAGCATTTATTGGGTTGACCCAGCCGATCCACAATCACTCGTTGTACCTTCTCCTCTATCTTAAAAGCGATAAATCGACATTGCAGTCCCTATAAGAGGTGTTTAAAGTTTCGTCAATTCCATAAGACCAGTATCTCATGTGGATAGAGTACCCTTTAGCTCAATTGGTGGATCGGCTTGATGCTCATTTCAAAAAGAGGAGTATCTCTTCTGGATGGGGATCAAACCCTTTTATCTCAATTAATTCTATGTGCACTGCAATTGATGAAAAAATATTATACCAATGTGAATTAATGAGATTAGCAATTGCATATTGGTTAATAATATGCATACACTAATTACTACAGTCAACTTTTTTTAATTGTTGTGCAATTAGCAAATGATGGTGTGACACTAGCAGCTCTTTGTTTTTAATAGATAGTTCTATAAGAACAGATTTAACCAAAACAAGAATATATACAAACAAAAATTAAACATAATTTTAACTCTCTAATTTAAATGCTACTAATATTGTTTGAATTTTTTTACCTTGAAATTGTGGATTTCTTAGCTTTTTAAGCGGCCCGCATCGGACCCACATTTAAGTCTGTCCGGACCCTTTAGCCGTCGACCCTACCCAATGGGTCAAGGGTATATGCCCCACCCAAAAACTATGAATATGTTTATAAAAAGGAAGGGAAAATTTGGTATTTTCATTACATAAATCAAACCAGTTAAGTGAAAAGAGTAATTGGGTTACCTCAAGTTAGTGTAAAGGTTGTTATACACATGACATCCAAAGGTTTGGATGAATTTCAAATAATGAAAAATACAGGGACTTGCATATAATATGAGAAAAACATAGGGGCTTCAGTGCAATTAACTCTTAAAAGAAAATACTGGCAAGAGTATATTAATTGAGATTTATGAATATTTAGATCAATATTTTAGAAAGTACTATGATGAGTTTGGCAATATTATATTAATTGAGATTTATAAATATTTTCTATTATATAGGAGCTAAAATTATAGGAGTTTTTTGGGTTAAAAGAATAAAAAAAAAAAAGAATAAAGAAAAAAGAAATACACCGTAATGTGGGTCACACACCGTTACACACAAAGCTCTAGAGCAACTCTAGCAGAAACCTTCTTGGATTAATTCACCTAAAATCTACTAAAATCCCCGTTGAAAGGCTCTTAAAATCCATCAAAAACCCTCTTGAAACCTACCTGCGGCCCGTGTTTTACAGATCAAGTGATCAAAGCCATCTAATTGATGAACCACCATCAACCGTCCAACTTGTTGCCTAAATAAATCAACCCAAATGCCTGAAAAATGGATTCCTTTTACACCCATGCAATCTTACAGCCTCATTCCTCTCCCAGAAGGCAAGTATTTGGGGAGAGTATCTCCTGCAAGTACAGCTGAATTTGAATAGCTAAAACCCCATTTGAGCTCGCTCTCTATTTTAACTATTGCTTTTTTTAAAAAAGTTTCCAATAAACATAGCTATTTTAGCTATTCCTCTTTTAAAATAATAATTTTTGTTTCTATTTGGGCTTTTGCATATACCCGCCTTATGCTAATATCATAAGAAATCTCTTGAGTTATGGGTATTTATTATGCAGCCCCTACTTTTGTGTTTCTGTTTCATATAACCCTTTGCCGTTAACTAGTTTGAGTTTATGGACGAAAAGTCTATTTTACCTTTAATGAAACCAATATTTTAAAAATACTACCATTGTAAAAGGCCCTTCATTCATCTATATTTACAAGTCATGTCATTAAAGTTTATCACCATTCTAAAAGGCCCTTCATTCACCTTTATTTACAAGTCATGCCATTATAATTTACCACTATTCTAAAAGGAGTATCTTTGAATCCACCCACAAAATCTTTGAGTTCACCCACGATGAAACACATCGACTGCATTGAATCAAACGGTGGAGATTGTTTATCATCCCAATCTTTCATGAGATCGATCTTTAGATCATGGGTGTACCATCAAACGGTCAATGCTTTATTTCATGTGGTACACACCCATAAAAGTGACCTTAATATCAATTTTAAGCATGCACGTGATGTTAAGGTCGCTTTTCTGAGACGTGTGCCATATGAAATAAAACACTGACCGTCTGATGGTGCCACCATGATCTCAAGATCCATCGTGTACAAGGTTGGGACGATAAACTATCTCCATCATCCGATTCAATGCAGTCAACTGTCTGATGGTGCCATCATGATCTCAAGATCTATCGTGTGAAAGGTTGGGACGATAAACGACCTCCATTGTCCAATTCAATGCAGTAACTGTCTAATGGTGCCACCATGATCTCAAGATACATCGTGTGAAAGGTTGGGACGATAAATGATCTCCATCGGCCGATTCAATGCAGTCAACCGTCTAATTGTGTCACCATTATCTCAAGATCCATCGTGTGAAAGGTTGGGACAATAAACGATCTCCATCGTCCAATTCAATGCAGTCAATGTTTTTCAGCGTGGGTGAACTCAAAGATTTGGTGTGTGGATTTAAAACTACTCCTTTTTGTAAGTGGAGAGGCGCCAACTCTAATCACGTGTAGAGGGTGACAATATAGTATTTTAATTTAAAAAGGATAAATTTGGTATTTAAGCTATTCTTTAATGGCTGGTTAATTATTTAAAGTTGCATCCGCTAAAGAGAGTATTTTATAAACACCAAAATGCTAACCAGGGGTTTAACACAAATAACTATAATTGGGTGTAATATAGCATATCTTAGGAGGGGTATTTGCAAAAAACCTTTCTATTTTAATATATTTAAAATATATGGCAAGTAGAGAGAGAAAGAGATTTAATAGTATTTAATTAATAGAGAATGGGTTAGGATTCACTATTAATAGTGAGTGAAGTGGGACCCATCGAGTCCCATTGCGAATCTAGTGGAGTATATTTTTTGCTCTTTCAATAGCCAAACTAGCGACTTTGGTGGTTTAGAGAATCTGATGGAGATACTTTAAGTTGTAATTTGTCAATAAGGCAACTCATTAATATGATCAAAGATATTTTTCTATAAAAATCTATTACTACCATAAATAAGGAACGCAGATCTTGCCATTCCATAAATAAGTTGAAATAATAAAATAGTGTGAAAAACATTACGGTTGTGTCTGGGCTAATTCTTATAAGAGCTGCTTAGCTTTGATAGAGAGCATACATAGAGAAGTTTTATCACTTAAAATAGCTCCCAGTAAAAGCAAATGGGGCGAAGAGCTCTGTTATCAAACATGAAAGCAGTATTCTATTGGAGCCAAACAGCAAAAGAGCTACTCTTTACCCTGAAAGAGCTAACCCAAATGCAACCTAAAAGAGGTGGGTTCTAATTAGAAACAAGAGATAATGGCTCCTGAGTCTTGACCAACACTTAAACAGTGGTGTTTAAATGATCTGTTACAGTTAAAGCTAGACTTTTAATCTCACACCATTGAAGTGTTATTATCATTTTGCCATGTGCTGAACATATGTGATCAATCTAAATTTTTTTCAAGTGTCAATCAGTCATTGGCGCATGTCTCAGTCTAAAGAAACATGCCTATAAGTGGATGTGAACCATTTGATTGATTGATGATCATTAACATCATCCATTAAAATTGAAATCAACGGTAAATATTAAAGTCCACAAACCAGATGATTTTAATCTCTCTAAAACGGTATGTTTGGGCCTCATGCAATTCAATCTATGATCTATCACTTTGATGGTACAGATAATTCACATCTTAGACCACTGATGGTGTAAGATCATTTAAACACCATTTTCGTGTTTAAATCGCGATTAGGAGAGTCAGGCCCTTGAAACAATGGTAAACGGCCACGTGGCATGTGGAGTATCCTACGTCTATAAATAGCACGGCCTTGAGTAGCATGGCATTCAACTTGCTTGCCTTGTGAAAGCTAGAGAAGAAGAAGAAGAAAATGGCTCGGCTTTCATGTGTCTTCTTCCTCGTTCTCATTTGTTTGATCGTTTTTGCTCAAGTTTCTCTTGTACGTTGGTTATTTCTCTCCTTTATATATATATATATATATATATATATATATATATATATATATATATATATATATATATAAAATCTAAGCATGATGCACTGAATTTAAACTTTTGACTCAAAATTTATTAGTAATAAAGTTTACACATTGTTTATTCAAAATATTAAGAATTTCATGCAATTTTTTTTTTGTAAGTAAGAAATGATAGGGTATGAGAAGCATATCTACAGATTGAGAGCATAAGAAACACACATTTTAAGCCATGTGATGCAATATTTCAAGCAATCAAAGTCATTAAATTGTATCTCCTATGGGGAGCTACCCAGTGCCCAAAATTCGTACGCCATTTGGCTAAAAGGTTATTTTTATTGCAATATATATATATATATATATATATGGGAAAAGGTGTCCCTCCTCCTATGGAGGACCGTCACCGTCCTTCGAGCCTCCACGTTGAACCCAAAATATTGTTTCGATGTCATGTGGAACTCGAGTGCATTGCTTAGATATCATCTTTGAAAAAAAATGTAATTGAAAACTCATCTCCACCATGTATTTTTTGAACCGTGAAATGTGGACCAACGACATTCGTCAAACTTTAACTTGTGGGTTTAAAAAGTTTTTTCCATTTTTTTTTTTTAATATTGATCTAAACAGTCCACCTGTGCTCCACGTAGCAGCCAAACAGTGTTTTGGATGTCACGTGGAGCTCCATGTGTATTTTGGAGGACGGTCACCATCCTCTATTGGAGGACCTAATCGGCTCCCATATATATATATATATATATATATATATATATATGAGAAGCTGTTATAGGAGCCAGTCTCTTATTTCAATTACAATTAATTTTTTAAACACTTTTTATGTTTAAATCTTACAATTACATTTACGTTACTATTTTTTTTATAATAATTAATTTTTCCCGCTAAAAATCAACAGGCAGGAAGCGAAGGATCAGTTAAGAAGGAAGGTATCCTTTTTTTCCTTTATTTTATTATCTTCAACTTTTCTATTCAGAAATAATGATCTGTGTTCTAACAAATGATTTAAGGTATCATGTATCTAGCCATTTCTAGGGCTTCATACAGGGGCTCGGTCCTCTCCTTGTAGTGGTCACCACTATAGTAGGTCTCAACCGGTGCTGGGTTGGGCTGGGTCCAACTGGGCTGGGTCAGAGCCGGGCCATTCTCAAGTCCAGTCCATTGAGATCCCTACCACTATATGAAGCTGTAGAACTGGCTAGGTGGAACCTCTTGTAAAACGCATTTAAACGCACCGAAACTATGTCGTAGGTTTGACCATTTTGTGTATATGTCGGCAGATTGTCCGGCCAAGTGTGCTTTCCGGTGCTCGGAGACGTCGCACAAGAAGCCATGCTTATTCTTCTGCAACAAGTGCTGTAATACCTGCCTATGTGTCCCCTCCGGCACCTACGGTCACAAGGAGGAGTGCCCATGCTACAACAGCTGGAAGACTAAGGAAGGAAAACCAAAGTGTCCTTGAAGAAGCGTTGCTCATTAAACTGAAATAGTGCTTATGGAAGATGGATTTCACTAAGTGCATTTTCCCTTTATTTAATCAATAACTTTATATCAAAATGGTGCTTAAATATTAATGACTTTATACAATTAATGATTTAAGGCATCCGTAGTTTACATCGCCTAAGTTACAAATCATACATTGAAGGCAATCTAACTCAAAAATCACACTTATTCTTGGGAGATTTGAAACATCAAATCTATGCGCTCTAATCCCAACTATAATTCTTAGTTTTTAATGACTTATATTAAAGTTCATCAATCATATCCACTTATAGAGTTGGACCATCTAGATTGATCACGAACGTGAGGCACGTGGCATTATAGTAAACCATATTTTAATGATTTAAGATTAAAAGTCTAATTTAATATTTAAAATTTATTTTAGTGTTTAGATGTCGCCCAAGGACCCATTGTTCCGTCCTAAAAATAGAATCCTTTGACTCCTGTGACCATCATGTAAACACCATTTTGATATTTTAAGATGTGAACAATCTAAGCCATCAAAGTGATATCTCATACATTGAATAGAAGTGGGTCTGAAATTGAGAGATTTGAACCATCTTAAACGATCAAAGAAATATCTGCATTTACCCCCCAACATGTTTATTTGCACCCTGCCCCCATGTTTCACCTATTTACACTCCAACCCTTTCATTTATATTAGGGTTTTTTGCATCCTTGAGATATGCTGATATTGCATCAAACCCCTGAGTTATGAGTATTTATTCTGTAGCCCTTACTTTTGTATTTCTATTTCATATACCCCCCCCTTGCCATTAACTAGTCGTGAGTTTATGAACGGAATGACTATTTTGCCCTTAATGAAACCAATATTATAAAAAAACCACCATTCTAAAAGGCCCTTCATTTATCTATATTTACGAGTCATGCCATTAAAGTTTTTCCTTTATTTACAAGTCATGCCGTTACACTTTACCACCATTCTAAAAGGAGTACCTTTAAATCCACCCACAAAATCTTTGAGTTCATCAACGCTAAAACACATCGATTGCATTGAATCAGACGATGGAGATTGTTTATCGTCCTGATCTTTCATGAGATCGATCTTTAGATCATGGGTGTACTATCAGACGGTTGGTTTTTTATTTCATGCGGTACACACTCATCAAAGTGACCTTAAAATCAATTTTAAGCATGTACGTGATGCTAAGATCACTTTTATAAGATGTGTGCCACGTGAAATAAAACACTTACCGTCTGATGGTACGCCGATAATCTCAAGATCCATCGTGTGAAATATTGGGAGGATAAATGATCTCCATCGTTCAATTCAATTCAATCAACGTATTTCAGTGTGGGTGAACTCAAAGATTCGGTGGATGGATTTAAAGGTACTCTTCTAAAAGGCCATACATTCACTCACCATATTCAAGATCCATCAGATGGGTGATTCCCCCATCAAGGCATACCAACGTTTGGGCTAATAGTTAGGTATGCTCACGACCCGACCCAATCATTAAATGGGTAGGGTTGGGCTTGGTTTTTGTGTCCCATTAAAGATCAGGCTATTCAAGCCCAGCATGAATGCAACCTGATCCGAACAAGCACAACTACTTAAAGGATAAATGGATGGGTTGGCGCGTGGCAAGATGCGATCCAATTCAATCCAAGTTTGGACCAAGGCATTAGGCCCAATTCATAGTCAGGCCTCAACCCGACCTGCTCTGATTATAAAATATTGAAGTGATCACTCAATCCACATATCATATATGTGAAACCTACGGGCCTAATGCCTTAAGTCTGGCTCGTTTAATTTCAGGCTTGAAGTGCTGGCCCAAGCCCAACCCTCGGGCTTTAAGGTCAAATATAAGCTGGGGAACTGAACTGAACTGATAAGAGCAACCCGTTGATAGCTCTAACGAATGGGCTCATTGGCCCTGGAAAAAACCTTGACAAGCCATCCGATCTAGGAGAGAGGGCCCAGCTAGGCTGTTGTCGTGTAGGCTCCTCATTTTTTCATCAGGTCAGGGCGAGGCTCAACTGAAAGCAATCTTGTCTAGTTGGCCCTCGACCCAACCCAATTTAAACAGTGTGGGGCATAAAAATGGCCCATTAGGCTGGGTTCAAAGCACCCACCTAGACGAATGAGATGAGTATTCATCCAAATGTTGGTATGCTTTAATGGGGGAATCGCCCATCTGATGGGTCTTGAATCTGATGGGTGAATGAATGGCCTCTTAAAAGAGTACCTTTAAATCCACCCACCGAATCTTTGAGTTCACCCATGTTGAAACATGTTGATTGAATTGAATCGAACGATGGAGATCACTGATCCTCCCAATATTTCACACGATGGATCTTGAGATTATCGACATACGATCAGACGGTCAGTGTTTTATTTCACGTGGCACACATCTTAGAAAAGTGACCTTAACATCACGTGCACGCTTAAAATTGACTTTAAGGTCACTTTTACGAGTGTGTATCACATGAAATAAAAAATCGATCGTCTGATGGTACACCCATGATCTAAAGATCGATCTCATGAAAGATTGAAACGATAAACAATCTCCATCGTCTGATTCAATACAGTCGATGTGTTTTAGTGTGGGTGAACTCAAAGATTTTGTGGGTGGATTTAAAGGTACTCCTTTAAGAATCGTGGTAAACTATTCTGGCATGACTTGTAAATAAAGGAAAAACTTTAATGACATGACTTATAAATATAGATGAATAAAGGGCCTTTTAGAATGGTGGTATTTTTAGAATATTGATTTTATTAAGGGCAAAATAGTCATTCTCTCTATAAGCTCACGATTAGTTAACGACAAGGAGTATGTGAAACAGAAATACAAAAATAAGAGCTGCAGAATAAATGCCAATAACTCGAGAGGTTTGATGTAATATCGGCATATCTTGGGGGTATATGCAAAAAACCCTTTATATTACCTTTACCTATTACCACTTATAGTGATGGATCAGTGGGTGCCTGCTACAAAACTAATTTTTGGGTGCGCTTAATCAGATGATGGAGATCTTTACTTTTACAGTGCAAGATCAAATTCTGGTTTTGGGTCGTGTGGTCAATCTTACTTTGTCAATAATTATAGATTTGTGAACCATCGTATGTTTCTTGTGATTCAACGCCTGTGAACTCAATATCATCATAAAAAATAACTTCATCATCTAATTTAATGCAGTCAAACCCCATCGTTGGATTTACATGATTATCATTAATTTTAGATAGCTTTTATTACTCCTTTATATGAAACAATGGAAATAATTTTTCTTTCTACTCTTAGTCAAGACATGCTTGTGGCCCCATGCGTCTGGGAATTGCCCTTCAGGTACCCTTGTTATATATCTGAGGCTTAAATACCAAACCTTGCCAAACAAAGAAAGGATCCCAAAGTGCCTGTTTTAAAATTTTGTGAAGGACTGCGTCGCCCATGGCCTTGGGCTATATAAATCTGGGACAATCCTTACCTTAGTCGATTTTGTGAGCTTTAGCTAGGCTCATGGGATTATACATGGTATCGGATCAGCTAATCACAGGGATGTAGAGAGATACGTTACACGTGAGGGGGTGTGAGCAATAGTCCCACATCGCCTGGATATGAGCCTTGGGCTATATATAAACTTGTAAAATTTCACAGGCCTAACTCAACCTCACAAAACCGGCTTAAAAAAATTGGCTTGTAAGGTGAGGATGGCCTAAGTTATATATAGTCCACAGGCGATGTGGGACTATCATTCACGCCCCCTCACGTGTAACGTGTCTTTCTCTATCTCTTTGGTACCTACTCTGATACCAAGTAGAATCTCATGAGTCTAACTCAACCTCGCAAAACCGGCTTGTAAGGTGAGGATTATTCATGTTATATATAGCCCAAGGCTTTCAGCCCACGGGTGATATGGGACTATCATTCACGCCCCTTCACATGTAACACGTCTCACTACATCTCTATGGTACCTGCTCTAATACCATGTAGAATCCCATGGGCCTAACTTAACTTGGGGCAATCCTTACCTTAGAAGCCGATTTTGTGAGGTTTAGTTAGGCTCATGAGATTCTACAGTTATATGGCTCTTGCGTCCACCTTAACGCCTCAACGCGTCTCACGTCCATGTCCACGCCTCCGCATCAACACTCATACTTCCAAGGCTCCCCATGTGGTTCGTTAGGCCCATTCGCCTATCATGGGAGCCTGCAACCTAAATGCAAGGCCTTCATTCTAGTGCGCAACACTCCTAGCTCCAAGGCGTCCAAGCTCCAAAGCCCTCACGCCTGCCTGGTAGCAACCAAAGTATACTACCAAAGTATCATGAAAGCTATGATTTAAAGATTTTTGGTTCAAACATGATTTCTATTATATCATTCAACTTAGTCGACTGTTGAATTCTAAAAAAAAGTGAGCACACATCACACCAAAACAAGATTTAGAGCCACTTTTTGGGATGTCTGCCTCGTGGGAAAATAGTTGAGTTTTTCTCCCAATAAATTTAGGAATTGTGCGACCCACGAGATTGCCGTTGCGCTGGTTTCCAAAACCCATTTTGCCTAACAGGGCCTAATAAGTGCCACTTACTTTCCATTGAGAGCTACAGCCAGAAGATTAATCCAATCGTAAGCTTCTCCGGTGGCTCCATTGCCTCATCCTACGAGGTAAATAGAAGCAGGATTAATCATGAGGTTATTAAGGCAATGAAGCGACTTTTAGTCTTTTATACCCTCAAAATCTAACTGCTACAGATTTCTAAGCCTATTGCCAGTTACTTTTGGAGAGTTAAGTCATTCGATTTATATCAGATGTACAAAGGACACAGATTAATGCACTAGACAGGAAATCAAGATCCAACTGGGACTATGAAGCTTTTCCGCACTAGTCATCTACCATATTGGTGGTTCTTGCCCTCAATTTTTAGGTACATCTGGCAGGCTAAGGTGCAAATGCTGCTCAGCCCAAAATATTTTTGGTCAAATCTTCAAACAATCAGATCAACCACTTTCTGTGGATCAATGCGTATGATCGCCTATATTCTGTTTCCCTGTCTATTTTGAGCGCTCTTATAGTCACTTAAAAAGGCAGTAGAAATTGTTCAATGGTGCAATTTTTTTTATCTGAATCCAATCTAAATGATTGCCTGTATGCCATAGAATTGATGACCCGGCAGCAAATTGGTGCGATTTCAGGCTATGACACATCAAATTGAACAGTACCGATAAATAAACATGCACGCTAGATTTTAAAAGAATTAATACTACTAGATCCAATGACTGCTACGAGCTGTAGAAAAAACTTTTGTAAAAAAAAACTTATAAAAATTAACACTGGATCCAATGATAGCTAAGAGCTGTAGAAAAAAAAACTTATGTAAAAATGCATCCTTTAGTCCAAAAACTACTATAGGGACGGTACCAATAAATAAACATACACGCTAGATTTTAAAAGAATTAATACTACTAGATCCAATGACTGCTACGAGCTGTAGAAAAAACTAGTGCAAAAAAAAACTTATAAAAATTAACACTGGATCCAATGATAGCTAAGAGCTGTAGGTAAAAAAACTTATGTAAAAATGCATCCTTTAGTCCAAAAACTACTATAGGGACGGAGACAGAAAAAACAACTCTCCAACTCTCCACAGATTCAGTGGCCATTTTCGCACCCTATACAAAAAATTGGCAGTATGGCTCAATAATCTAAAACAAGAAAATGTATAGAAAAAATTGGGATCAAATCAAGATATTCTTTGCTTTGACTTTTGTAATTTCTCTTCTCTAGAAATCAAGCGCCTTGTTCGAGATAAGTGGTACCGGTATATAATTCCATATATGCATTGCCGAAGGCTCGAGACGTCGAACTGCTCAATAAAATGGAGGTCCGAAAGCCTGACTTTGGAAGCAGCGAAACGTTGGTATTCCTCAAAAACAGAGGATAAACACCAATTCTGCAATTTTCTCAAGCAACCGACAAGGGAGCCTGTGCGATGCTGTACATTTGCAAATTACAAATTAATTAAATAAAGTAATTTCAATAAGCATTTAAAGCACTACACAGACATTGTGGCAAATAGAAGGCAACAGAGTTTCAGAAGTAGAAAGCGAAGGGTACTACCTTTCCGCGTTTGCAGTGGATCAAAAGCGGATGATTCCGAACATCTGGGGATACAAAAGAAAAAGTAGTCAAGGACATTAGATAATTTAGGGATAGATTTATCAGAAGGTGTGGTATATAGGAACTGTTGTTTAATTCAGTACCAAGCAAGACCCTGAGAGCCCCCATTATGGTGTCCTTGGGTATGGGCACAAATGGCTCCTGCATATTCAGATATTAAACTCAATATTCGAAATCGTTACATAAAATTCATGCATGCACGCATACATTGTGAAATTTCATTAACAACTTGTTATCTTACATCACATTGACACTAATTAACAAATCCCTAACAGAATTTCTCAAGAACTGCTCGTGCTGTACAACAAAGAATGACATGTGGGAAAAAGTTAAGACTTATAAGTTGTCTTACATACCTGTTTTTGCTTTTATTTCTCCTACAATTAGAGCCCCTAAGTATGGCTTTGACAATAAAAACGCAATGGACTTGAATCACTAAACAGTTTCCTTATAATTGAGGTTACGACATCAGTTTATTTCATAGTGCATAAATGCCAACGCACTTATTATACAGGTGTGACGGCAGAACGCTGAATCCAAAAATATATAGCATAATTAAGTAGCAACAGCTCCAGACAATAAGAGAACATGGAAATTTAAAATGGTAGAGAATCTGCTGGAAGCTTTTTTTCCTGGGATAGTACCCAGGGGAAACTTGAATGAGAATGTGAATGAATAATTACTTTAAAATGAATTACTGCTTCATAGTGGAATGGATCAGCAGTGATATTCTCTTTCGTTGTCCACTCTTTCCTATTTTTTCCATACCACAGTAATTACATTTTGTAGAGATGTAATCTCTATAACATAAAGGTGTTACTGTTAGAATAATGGTATCAATGGTATTTGATACATTGTGGTAAATCGGAAAAGTTTTGAAATTTTCAAATTTTCACCAATAATTCAAAGTTTTCTAAAATTCATGAAATTTGTGATTAAATTGTGATTAGTCCGTGACTTTTTCAATAAATTGTGACTTCTTAATATTTTAAATTGTTTAATACATTTTAATCTCTTTTTTTTCGTTTTTATTTTTTCTCCGATTTTTCCCCGAACTTGCCGAATTTTTTTGAATTTTATCTTGCCAAATTATTGCTGAACCCTGACTTGGTGACTATGACGGTCGGCATGGTGAATTACGTGAAGGTACAGAGGGATTCAAACCATCGTCGAATTTATCTTACGATTCTCACCTGAATAGCAAGTCACTCATAACAGAACAGATACAGACCAATAAATTCAAAACAAAGGTAAACAGGATATAATCTGCATAGCTAAATAAGGTTTACAGACCAGTCAAAAATATTGGTTACAATCTTGTGTACATTATTCTTCCCGATACTAAGGGTAAGGTTAATATAATAATTTCTTCAATTAATATTATTTTCTTATTAAATGTTAAACCATTAACTTAATTCATCATCTAATTAGGCCTAGTAGATTAGTTTCCAATAAGCCTTCCTTTTTAGAAAATATATAACCAGTCTATGCTTTTTATTAGGAAACTAATGCCAAGAGAAATATAATCCACAAACCCTAGAGTTTCGCTAGAAAATCCCAACATTAATGATGAGATTAATATTGGAAGAGAAAACTGAGGGAAGATATACTTAGTTACTCATTTTCTTTTTTTAACTAACCAAAGTTAGATTATAAATAAACTAATCATGAAAATAATATCATCTAGGATTTACTTCCCACTTTCTTAAATTAAACAGATTTGAATGATAATTGGTGAAGAAAACAAACAAATTCGTTGAGATTAAAAAGAAATTGTTGGCATTTATAATTTATTTCCTAGTTCAAATATTTTTTAACAAATTTTTGTATTTCTTTTTTTATTAAAAGAAAAAGAAGAAAAGAAGAGAAATGAACAAAGCATGAAATTATCATTATGTAACACCAACATTAACATTTGTAATTAGTGTCAAGTAGTTAATCCATTAAATCAAAATTGAACATGGAATAAAGTGAACTTGTATCATTAGAGAAGATTAAAGATTGATTTTTCCATTTGTGAGCTAGAATGACATATCTACATTCTTCAAGATGATCATGGACAATAACTGATATGTATTATACTAGCACTTACTGATATTGTATTATACTTCAAATTACTTCCATTGTCTAAAGGAAGTAACTAAGCGTGTATACGAAGTACTGTATTAGCTATCTAGGGGAATGAAGTATGTTCTTTATAAATGAAGTCTTTATCCCTAATACCTAAGAAGTTTCCAGATATGAATATCAATTGGTCTCACCTGGTCTAAGTATCTCATTCATATATAGACCCATGGTTTTATATATAAATGAGAGAATTGCTAAATTGCTCCTTAAGATAATAAATATTCAAGTATATCTTACATTTAGAAAGAACAGAATTACAATTGTGCCCTCAAGTATGCTCATCATTAAGAAGTTCTATGAATAGGTCGCTAAAGGGTATTCGTCATTCAACATGCTCTTAGGTTGGATTTGGTCCAAAATTGGTCAGGCTCACTGTATGGACCGCAGCCTTTTGCTTGATAAGGAAAAGCCTTTTTCAAGGAACTGCAGAAACAAAAACAATGGGGGATTTTTTTATTTTTTATCACAAAAGAATAATGGGCGAATATAATCCCATCACAAGGATAGCACAAGGACTACAAGAAATTAAGCAAATACTATCCTAAAGATAAGGAATTCCCCAAGGAAGAATCCATCATCTATAAGGTTCGCAATCGTCGCAGAAGCCAAAGAGCAAAAGACAACTGGATTCTAAATTTCCATCAATATCTAGTTTCGCATATTCAAAGAAGGAAACATCCAAATAATAATTAAGATCTTACTGAGTGGAGGAAAAGAGATAGTGCGATGTTGACGTTGCAAAATGGAAAGCAATTTGCAGTGGTTCTGCTAGTGATCTTATACTTGGAGTTGACATATTCAGCACACTAGAAGATTTAAAATTTACCAGACTACATGCCTTTTATAAAGCCTAAATAATATTTCCAATTTAAGGCTGTTTATTTAAAAACTATAATTGAAGAGCGGAGCAAATGACACAAAAGGCCATGTAGTGTAAGTGAGGGATATTGAAATCTCCATGGAAATAAATAAATTGGCATCTTAGATGTTAAAAAGTTACCCCTGTTTTAGCAAAAAATGGAGATTTTAGCATACGATAAAGTGTTCCACAAGCCAAAAACTAAAATACTGGCGGTGGGGGTTTGATTCTGGATGTAATCAGGTCCCAAGTACTTTTTTTCCAAATTTTGCAATGTAAATTCACGTTTGGTTAAACCCTCTAAAATTGTGAGAGCGTGAAATTTTAACCCTTTTAAACATAAAAAAATAAAATAAAAAGAAAAAACTTTGACATAAGAAGCCTATTAATTCCTGATATCCGAGACTACATAGATCCCCCTCTGTTCCAAAGTCCTCATTACACATTGCTTTCTTGTGGATCATCAAAAGGTCCAGATCTTATAGCAGTTGGTCTCTCTGTTGAGAATACAAACTCATATACTATATCTCAGTGGTTTATGCTTTACCCTAATTAGATTTTATGGTGGCAAATTTAATCAATCTTTTATTTTGAATCAGTTTTATACTTGTTTCTACCCCTGTATAAACAATGCCTGTGGTCACAAATCAAGATCATTCAGCTTTTCAACTTCGATGCAAAATAAACAACAATTTCTCTTATTCTCCAAAACAAAATATCAGAAAAATAAAACCTAGACTTAGCCGATCAATCACAAAGGCGATTAAGTTAAAAACATGAAGGATCAGAAAAGGGTATTACCTTGTTCCCTGTGATCCCAAACTGGAAAAGCCGAATTCCGTGCGATTGAAGAAACTCAGTATTCGTCTCTGGATACGGTTCAGGGCACAAATATCTGCCAAGAATTCATTCTCACAAAATAAATAATCAAACTCTTCATTGACCAATCCAAGATTAAATCCAAAGAAATACCAATTTCAATCAAATAAAACGTCAAAGTTTCAAGATCCTAACCGTAACTATATCAAATACTCTAATAAACAAAGACGAAAGATGACGGAAAAAAGAAGAAGAAGAAGAAGAAGAATACATGATAGATCGAAGCTCTAGGGTTTCAAGGAATGGAAAATTTTCAGGGTTTGGGAAACCAGATCTGTAAATCCCTCCTTCAACCATCGAAAAATTCAATGGCGGAACCAAGCCACCATCTCCTTCCCCGAAATCCTCTACCTCCGCTTTCGATTCCAAGATCATCGCTTCGGAATTCAGATACTGAAAGTTCGAAACCAAATTACAAATTCAATAAACGAGGAGTCGAACAGATATAGCCGGCGAGATTAAAGAAAAATTTTAGGGTTTTGAGTTTGTATGGAATCCGGATTCATGAATTAGAAAGAGTTCTGGAATATACGGACGCGGGGGGGACTATAAATAGAAAAAGGCTAGTCGATTTGGGCAGAAAAAGGTACGAGGATTTGAATTTTGACTAATTTCTGACGTAAAGAGGACCTTTTGTTCCGTCACTTGAATCTTTCAAGATTCAATCCGGAGTCGACACGTGTATTTTGAAGCGGTGGCATAACTGGGGACTCCTTTTTTGGACTTATCAAACTGCTTTCTGGTAGAGAGGAAGTTACGGTACCTGCCATTCCACTCTTTACGTCTCACGGTACAGAACTTGTGTGTAATTTGTATTTCTATAGTTAGGTCAGTGGGTCGGGTCTACCTAATAACTGACCCGAGCGACTCAAATTTTTTTATCGGGTCAGTCACATAAACTTGACCCATCCGATTCGGTCGAACATTAGGGCTGTCAACCAGGACTGTCTTGGATCACATTTGGGATTTTAAAAAAGCTCAAGCCCTAATTCACCCAAAGATTGACCCCATTTTGTATCCAGGACAGGTATGGGCCACATGTTTTACGATAAAATTGGGCCACTTAATGCCTAGCCCAAACCCATCCCGACCCGACCTAGCCCGATCATTTAATAAAAAATGCAAGGTTGGTTCAAATCTGACTTGGCCCAATCTCAATTTAGGTCATATTTGGGCTTAGATAGAAAGACCGATCCTAAAAGACCCAAACTAACCCTGACCCAATTTTATATCTAGGGTTAAAGCTGGCCCAAAGCTGTCTGTTGACAGCCCTATCGTCAACCCTATCGGGCATGAAGCATCCAACTCAACCTTTAGGTTGAGTTAGGTCAACTCAAAGTTCGAGTTCTGTTGGGTAAACTAAAAGGTTGGATGGACATGATACTTTATATGCAATCTAAGAAATAAGAGGGTTTTTAATCGGATCGAGTCAAATGAAGTAGGGGCTTGAGTCGGGCTTATACCCTTGACCCGTCACCATCAGGTCTAGTCGGCTGTAAAATTTCTGGCATGCCCGACCCATTGATAGCCTACGTTGTGATATTCTCTTGATGTCGATGATGGCTCATCAATCAAAATACCTAATCTACATTATAAGTTATGACGTCACTCCTTCTTTGTTAGGACTTTAAAGAATTAGACATTAAAAAAATAGGACTTTAAAGAATTACCTTCTTAGGTAGCATTATTTACACTCATTAAACCTTTGAAGAATGCATGCATTTTTACCATAAAATAATAGTTGACTGCCATGAATCAGATGATAGAGATCAGTTTTCTTCCCAACCTTCTACATAGTAGATCTTGATATCATGACACCCCTATCAGACGGCGAAATCACAATTCCACATGGCACGCTTTCCCAAAACCGATCGTAATTGTGGACGTATCTATCAGACCGTCACTTTTGGATGTGTGCCATGTGGAATCAATCATTTGTTTGATAGGTGCGCCACGATATTAAGATCTATTGCGTGAAAATTTGGGACGAAAAATGATCTCCATCGTTTTATTCAAGGCAACCAACGATTTTTTCTTGTGAAAGAATTTGTGCTCTTCATAGAAAAAAAAATGGGTACAAATAACGCCACATTATCTTATAGGGTGGCACTATTTACTGTCGTTTTTCCTGTGAAGAACACACATATTTTCACAATATAAATCATTGATTGTCTTGAATTAAATGATGGAGAACCTTTTTTGTCCCAATTCTCGACACAATAGATCTTGAGATCATGGCTTACCTATCAGACGGTCAGATCTTGAATCCACATGGCACACATCTCCAAAAGTGACACTTGAGAATTTCTCATGGTACACCCATGATCACAGTCACTTTTAGAGATTTGTGCCTCATAGAATCAACATCTCACTGTCTGATAGGTACACCATATTTTCAAGATCTATTGTGCCGAAGATTGACGAAAAACGGCCTCCATTGTCTGACTTATGTTCATTTAATTTGTGGAGACATTGTTAGTAAAATTTCTCTTAATTTCTCCTACATTAATTGGCTTAGATGGTGTGCATCATAGAACTCCATGTAAGTTGTTTGATTTGAAGGCCATGATATATGCAAAGTTTCACCATCAGAGAGTAGCAAGTCTAGCTCCCCTAAACGCATATTTCTTTTTAAATCTTAGTTTTACACATTTGACCTCAATTTTTTCAACGTATGCCTTTACCAAACTTAGCTCAATTAATCAATTCCCATAATTCCTCCTATCTCTTTATATTTTGCATACAAAAAATTTGTCGACCTAACCTTCAAATGATTCATGCTCAAACTTGACCTAAGGGGTCAACTTCATGTGCTCGACCTAATTAAAAAATTGAGTCAAGCAATGAAATCAAGTCAACCTTATAATGTTTTGATTGATTATTTATGTTACAGCCGTTGCATTTAGTGAATAAAAACTATTGAAAATGAGTAGATATTTACATTCCAAAATGTGGTCAAACAATAAAAAATTCAATACGCTATGTACCCAAACTTTAGCTGAAGTTTAGATAAAAAAAAAAAAATAATAATTAATAGATGACATGCGACATTGCACACGACCCAAAAAAGTAAAATATACAAATCTACTATGCGTATCTTATGTTTTAGGTGAAATTATATTAGTTGAGATTTATAAATATATTTAGATAAGCATTGAGGGAAGGAGATCTTAACTGATTGTATTTACCTCTATTTAAAGAGGCTTCTCTCCATTAATGAAATACAAAAAAAATTATTATCAAAATATAGTTTTTAGAGCTTCAATATGGTATCAGAGCCATGACTATCTCTGATCTTGCGATCAAGCCGGCCATAGTTCTGGTGGTGCGCCTTCTAGTTACTTCTCAATTTTCTTAATAAAAAATTCCAATAAATTTGAATGCTTCCTTTTATCTCTACAAGCTCCTTGGTCCATATATTCATGTCATACAATCTCATTATTTTAACATATCTAAGACCTCTCTAATGAGGGTTTTCTTCAAGCCACATAATTATACATCATAAGCTTGTAGAAGAGATTATGACAGGCCTGATCTAGTGAGCCACCGACTCCAACAGACTCAACAAGAGTGGGACGCATCAGTGATGGATCTCACAAATATGCGATGACCACTGGCAAACACGATTGGAAGTTATGGGCTATTCAATTCACGTTATAAGGTCGAGGGCTAAAATTCTATGTAACCAATCACACGTTCCTTCTTCAAGGAACATGTGATTGCAGGAGGGTAATAAAGAATATTTATGATTGAAAGAAAGAAACAAATCTACGGTGTCTATCTTATGTTTTAGACAAGATTATATTAATTGGGATTCATAAATATTTAGATAAAGATTGTGAAAAGTATTTTGAATTTAAAGATCTCTAGGAGTTCGTAACAGATTGTATTCACCTCTATTTAAAGAGGTTTTTCTCTATCAATGAAATACAAAAAAATCATTATCAAAATCATGGTATCAAATATCGGCCGATACTAATACGTATCGATTTTCTGGCCAACCGATACGTATCAGTGACTGTATCAAGTATCGGCTAATTGGTAAGCGTGAAAATCTCTGGTGCATTTTTGACAATATTTTTAAATTATAAAATAAAGATCATTCAATGCGCTCACTCCAAACATCCCTTTTGCATTTTTTGACCGTGTATTTAAATTATAAAATACAGAAATTTCAATGTGCTCAACTCCTCACAATTGTTGTCAATGATTTTTAAATTACAAAATGATGACTTTTTTTGTTAAAACATAAGGGTACCTCTAATCAATCGATTCGTATCGGTATCAGCCGAGTCGTATCTATCTGGACAAACCGAAACCTGAGACCGATACCCGATTTGACACCTTTATCAAAATATAGCTTTTAGAGTTTCAATAAACAATACCCAAATTAATCCCCAAATAGCACAAATTTGTCATGCACGGACGCTCTACTCTTGGCAGTGGCGAAGGAGGATCGTTGATCGTAAATTCCGTGTCTATATTGAAAGATAACGGAAACTTAATCCTCTCCTTCCCAGGGTGAGTACACATGGACATTGTCATCGCCTATGCCCAAGACTAGGTGGTCAAAACTCACAACAACTAACTTCCTTTTTATCTTAATTTTAAAAATAAAATGCTTGGTTAATTAGAGTTTTTGATTATTATTATTATTATTATTGCCCTTTTAAAGATGAGTCCTTTTTTATGCCTATATTCATGGCATCAGAGCATGATGAGTCCTTTTTTATGCCTATATTCATGGCATCAGAGCATGGATACCACAGTTCACGGCTATTTTGATTACGAGAGAGCGTTCGGTCCTAAACACATTGGCAGCTTGGAATCGGACTATGGAAATCGTTTTGACTATGGAGATCGTTTTTCACCGCAATCGTCCACCTAATGGATCTTGAGACCACTATGTTTTGACATCACACTTTCAGTTTTTTTAATTTCACGTAACATAGATAAAAAAAATGGCCTCAAAATTTTCGGGATTTGTGCTGTGTTGAATCAAAATTAATTGTCTCACTATACTTTGACGGCCTTATTAATCTGGACGCCAACATGAAGGCATGGCGACTTTCGAATTGGGCAAGTAAGCTAGCGAGAAGGCGGGCAGACCTTGTAGTTAGTTGAATAGCGCGTGGGCGCAGAGACATATGGCCCTGCAACACGTGCATGTGTCCCTTATACACGATGCGTCGGCGACTAAACGTACGTGGGGTATGAAATGCGGTGTTCCGTATAAGAGCACGCAACGTGGTGCCATGAGAGCATACGACGTCCTGGTGCCATAAGGCACGTGAGGCGGTGCCATGACAGCACGCGATGCGGTGCCAAGAGGGCACGCGGCATCCGGGTGCAATGACGAACCTAATATAGTATCAAATGGATATGAGACACAATCACGACTTGAACGTGATGCGGTGCCATGAGAGTACGCTATGTGGTGCCACAAGGACACGCGACATGAGGCCAAAGTGCCTCGCAACATAGTTGCGACTCAGTGCTATGTGGGCATGAGGGTCTCGCGATGTGGTCGCGATGCGGACGCGATACAATCGCAACTAACGCTGATGCGTTACCTCACAAGACATGTGGGCTTGGAGGATGACACTGTGTGCCAAGAACAGAAGTTCGTGTGCCATAATTAATGCTAAGATACTACTTTTGCAGGTGTGTGCCATGGGCAGAGGGTCGTGTGTCATGGTGGTATGTCAAACCAAGGGGTTTGAGGTTTTCTGCTAGATGACCCAAGTTGGTATTTAAACTATACTTGGGGGAAGGGAGCTCTGGAGCTATTCTCCCACACATGGGGCCTTGCGTTGTTAGAGGGGCGCAATGGTCTTTTAGGTTATGGTGGGCCTAGAACATCACTGCAGCAATGTGGCGATGCCATGTGTCACCTAGGGTGAGGTTACCATGTGGTCCCGGCGCCAGCACATGGGCCAAAGAACCTCGCAAGGGCACTCACTACGAGACGCAGCGGGTACGCACTAGCCGAGGGTCCGATGCTAACGCAGTCGGACGACACAATACACATTAATGCTTGGTTTGGATAGCATGACGAGCTGCATGCTACTCCAAGTGTACTGGTAGCGTGGGCCACATACGATGCTTACTTTGGATAGCATGAAGAGCTGCATGCTATTCCAAGTGTGCTAGTCGATGAGCTACACACGATGGTTGACTTGGATGGCCTTAAGGGATCAGGCCACTGTCACAAGCGAGGAACTAGTGTAGTGCACAAGGTGAAGTCGGACAGGCCAGGTGGCACTTAGGTGTTAACATGCGTGTCATGAATAGACATGATGCATTAAGAGGGTTTACCTCGGGTGAAGGCAATCATGAGCGAGTTCCCGTCCTCTAGGCCGGTGGTATCAAAGTGATGGTTGAAAAAAATGACCTTGTTGTGTGCGGCAGCGAGTCGTGACACGAGTGTTATAGCCATTGTTAGGTTATGTCTCGTGAAAACTAATATCTGAGTTAGACTGGCCTCGCTATAACGGCCGCGAGGCACTACACGAGTGTCGAAAAAAACTACCCCGTGACAATATGCTTATGATCTCAAGGTCCATTACATGGAAGATTAAGTTAAAAAACGATCTATCATCTAATTCCAAGCATGGGCATTTTTAGGAATTTTATAGGCGTGAACAGTGATCAACCTTCCGACAATATATCATGGGAGCCCGTACTTGCAAACGAAAAGTTGGCCATTGCATATGGTTTAAAACATAGACATGGTATTTTGAAACTTATGCCATGTTAAAATATAATCTAAGATATGATTTGAAGGTCACATGTAAAATAATAGTTTACAAATTTTGCTTCCAAACAAGAGAAAAAAATAAGTCACATGTAAGATATAAAAAAAAGCCGAGAGTATGTTTGCTACAAGCCCATGTAAAGTAAAAAAAAAAAAAAAAAAAAACTGCATGAGTTTTGACAAATAAAGTCTATGTCTTTGAGAAGTTCTATTTGCACCTACCTAATCTCTAAAAGCACCCACCTGTCAAATCATCCAAACGTAGGGTTGGTAGCTGCTTTCAGAGGTTTGGATGGTGCAACTAGAGTTACCCTATGCCATGTTACAATTTGCATTATTAATCTGTGTTATAATGAGACATGAACAAAAACTAACGGTTGTTTACTCAAATCCGGACGATGAGAATATTGGTCAATAGCACTCTATTTCTGCAGTGGCTAACCTTTATTTGCACTTTTATCGATAAAAAAAAAAAATTACTTTTATTCACAACCCCAAAAGGAAATTTCTCACCTAGGTGTTCATGTGTTAAAAATCGTTGACTGCTTTGACCAAACGCAAAATATATATTATTAGTAGAAAGTTTAGACAGACGTTTACTAATTTCGTTTTTCTTTTAGTAAAATAAATTTTATATGCGTCCCCCTTTTAGAGTATTTTATTTTTCATTTTGGGCGTGTTGAAAGAAAAAAAATGCTGCTCTCAAAATTTTATAGTTACCTGTAAAAAGCTGGCATTTACAGATTTGATTGCCCCACAAAGTTGTACGATTCCCTTTAGAGGACGAGAAGTCTAGAATACATTCCTACTTGAAATCTTACATACAGTTGCTCTTTTTGCAATCCAAGGAACTCAAATTTTTCATAAGAAATGAAGAATTGAAACTAACGGGTCTTACTCACAGTAAACCGACCGGAAGTTTAAGAAGGCAGAAATCTAACAAGGCCCAGAGTCTTGTAAATCCTAAACCCCGTCGGTCTAATATGAGAGCACACTCACTCTCTCTCTCTCTCTCTCTCTCTCTCCAGCGGCCGAAATTTAATAGGACCCTAAGCCTGTACTAAACCCTAAACGCACGCAATCAGTCTGCTATGAGACCGATGAACCTCCCTCCATCCCTCTCATAGACCGTGCATTTTACTAGTCTTATATTATTAAAATAAAGGAAGCCATTACTTGCACACGCTTTTCAAGTGATGTGCACCGAATTTTAAAGAAAGACTTGCAAGTTTGACAACCTCTACTTTGTGAAAACACCATCTAAGCCGTTTGATTTGAAGGCCATGAATTAAAGATATCAATTGCAAAATATTAGAACAAAATTTAATTTTCATCATTTTATTAAACGGAGTCAAAGGCTATTACATAATTTAACAGTTGACTACAATAGATCATATGACAAGTATCGTGTTTTGCTCCAATTTTACGTACCAGAGATCTATTGATCATGAACTTCAAATCAGACGGTCTATATTGTGTTTTTATATATCACATGTCCCTAAAATATCAAGTCTTTCTTTAAATTCAGTGCAATCACTTGAAAAATGTGTGCAAGTAATGGCTCCCTAAAATAAAAGACGAGGCAATTTTATGATTAGATAAAAAAAGAGACAAGGCAATTTTGCCTCTTTTTCAACTAGGGTTCTAATATGAGCTACACAGTAAAGCATGTCAAAGACCACACAGTATGAGCTGAATCTTTCGCTTCTGCCCTTTTTTAATGAATTTCTTTGTTACCGATTGGAGAGAAAAATTGGGGGGGGGGGGGAAGTAAATGCGTACTCATCCGGATAAAAATATAACTATGCCTACAGATCCAATGGAGTGTGTGTGTGTGTGTGTGTGTGAGAGAGAGAGAGAGAGAGAGAGAATTCCTAGTCCATAATTCCTTCACTGAAGTAATAAACATGTCAAAATTGCGCAAATGCCTTCTAATCAAGTAAAATTACATCACAAAAAATGTCACGGAATCTGTTCAGTTCACAAATTGTGAAAGGGTTGCAAGGTCGTCCCTTTTCAAGAGTAAAAACATTAGGGCATGCTTTTACCAGAACTCCATTCAATTCTCATGCAAAGCCTTCATTAAATACAATCTGCTGAAACTCTGCCCCGCAACCCTGAAAAGTACATTCCAAAAGATAGGTAAGAATGATTGGACTCCCACACTTACAACCTGTAGAAAAAGTTAGATGACTACCAACCATAATGCTTGATTAATATATAATGCTAACCATGATACCAAAGCCGCTTATATGGTTATGAGCATTGTTCAAATTCCGAACGAAATTGATATCTATCGTGCAATATGCATCAGTTTCGGAGGTCACCGATTCGATACTTTGAATGTATAGACCAATCGCCAGGAACCGCTACGTATCAGACAATATGTAGGTTTTGGAGCTGGACGATACATAGCGGAAAACTGGTATTTTGAACCATGGTTAGGAGTAGGTCCCATGCAGCCGGTTTTGAAATTTAATCATTATTTCTTGAATGATTTTCCAATGTAGTTACTTCAAAGTGACTTTCCTTGGCTATAAGCCTATACCACATACTAAATATAATCCTTAGCAAGTTGATAGTCCAAACAATTGACTAACAAACATATGGAATGTGACATCCTATGCCGTCAAAACATAAAGTTCATAACTAATTCAGTTCAAAACTCCAAATTCACTATATTAGGTCATTACTTTAAATCCATGTTTGTTTGTTTTTATTGGTATAACTTAACTCCATGTTATGCTAAGGTTCTCCTCCATATAAGCAACACACCGAAACAAAACCCCGTTATGGGAAGATGTAGACAAGGGATGGAAAGGGCATCCAGGACTCATAAATGAAGCACAACAATGGAGCATGACTGCTGCGAATAATAGGCGTGGTTCCCACACTTACATGATGGGTAGAAGTAAAAAAAATTATCCGAAAGTAAGGCTTTGCCTTTTGAAATGGAGATAAATTGAGTGGGAAGAGAGATGAGTTGGTGTATACCGAGTTTCGGGAAAGGCTTAAGCTTTTCTACCCATGACATGGTAAATTCTAGGGATGGGTTAGATTGGGATTGCAGATTTGAAGGAGAAGATAGTACCGGTCAAGAGAAGAATGATAAAATTATAATGTTTAAAATTATTTTACATAAGGAAACATTAAAGGTCATAAGTGTCTATGCAACACAAGCAGGATTAAGAGAGAAAAATTAAATTTAGCACTTGATGGATAAGATAGTACAAGATTTATCCAGTAGAAAAAGTATATCCACTGATGGAAACTTAAATGGACAGATGGGGAAGTTAGGAAGCGCAGTATGAGAAAATACATGGAGATTTTTTTTTAAATACTAAGAGCTGAGACTAGGGAAGTTATCCTTGATTTGCAGTGAAATTTAATCTTATAAAAGCAAATGCAAAGTTTAAGAAGAGAGAAGAACATGTAACTTTAAGAGTGCATCAAACAGAATACAAACAGATTTTTTGTTAAAGACACTGAACAATCTACAAAAATTGTCATGACCATTATTACAATCCAGCATAAAGTTGGTGATTTTATTTGAGATAGGCTTAGATGGGCTGAGGAACTGTACCCTATCATTGTTAAACTCTAAAAAAAATTAATTAAACCTGCCTATAGTTGCAGGGAGATAAAAGGATATTTGTGAAAAGTAGAGACCTTGATCAGATAGGGTGCATGAAGGATGAAGATCAAAGGATCATAGTGAACTAAGATGAGATAAAGAATATATAGAGAAAAGGGTATTTAAACATTTGTTCAATGCAAAGTATGCAAAGGAAGTAGTCCAAGAAGGGAAAACGCATCAAGGGATGATTAACCTAGTATTTTAGGCCAAAGAATAAACAGTCTTAGCCCCCCAAAAAAAAACATTAGGACCTATAGGATAGCTATAGAGATTTGGATTTTGATGGCTATAGAGCTTGTTTTATTGACTAAAATGTTAAACAATATACTAAGAACATTGCTCGAAGAATATAGAAAGAGCATCATAGTCCCTTTTTATTAAAAAAAAAAAAAAAAGGAAATCTAGAATGTGCCAATCCTTGAGGTATCCTACAATGAATCCGTGAAAGAAAGTCGTGGAGTAACATTTAAGATCAGAATCAAATAATTTTGTGAACCAGTTTGGCTTTCTGCTAGAAAATGAACATCTGAAGTTAATTTCATGTTGAAGTAACTATGGAAAAGGTTATAGAATCGAGGAAAATGTATGTATGATTTTAGCTATTTAGAGAACACTGAACACCTATGACAAGGTGTCGTAACAAAAAATATAGTGACACTAAGGGAGATGTATAACTAATCTAATGAGATTATCAAATGCATTTGTGAAGGGAAGGTAACTAGGGTAAGTACTGAGAGGTCTACTAGAGTCCAGTTGCATAAATGGCTTATTTTGAGTCCTTACTTCTTAGCATTAATTAGGGATGAATTGACAGCAGATATGCAAGATGAGGTTCCACAGCTTGCTAATGATTTAGTGCAAATTAAACAGACAAAAAAATGAGTCAATGATATATTGGAAATATGGAGAACCACTTTTTATTAAATGGTACAATTTCAGATAGAAGTTCTTGTGTATCCTTGTTGGGTATGGTTGTGGAAGGCACTTTGCTTAATATGACTAGATAGGAAGGGAAACGAGAAAGGGCCATGTAGATTTACAAATATTCTTTAGTAAGATTTTATAGAGAAAAAGTGAGAGATCCATAGCCAGATGGAAGAGGGGACCATAATGTACTTTTGTTAAGTTTAGATCTAGATGGTACCACAGAGGATTCGAGTCCCTTGAGCATCGATTGCATTATGAGATATGGTCGTTGCAAAATCAAAAGGGATCATCAGGTCAGCAATGAAGAAAATTAGATTTTCCTGTGTATCCTTATTGTGTATAGCTGTTGAAGGCACTTTTCATGATAAGATTAGATTGGTAACAAAAAAGGGATGGTACTCCTCTTAGAGACTTGCAAATATTATATTAAGGTGAGGACCCAAATAACTATTGTGGTCACATTCTGAATAGATGACCCATTGGCCAGAGAGTTGCCTTAAAGATGACTTCCTATAACAGGGACTCATACACTTTTTGTCCCTGCTTCTTTCATCTTCTACAATAGATATTCCTGGTAATGATCATTCCTTAAAGAAAAAGAAGATATAGGGGAAGAGACTCAAAAGCAAGGGGCTTACGAAGAAAAGCATGTCTCCAAAAAGATCTACAATCTGAAGAGCGCACAAAAAAACAAAAAACAAGTAGACAACACAATTACAAATTACCTGTCCTCCTCCAGCCTTTCCCTCCTTTCATCGGGGCCAACCAACAACTAGACAGCACATGCATGCATTACAATAGAAAGGATCCTCCTATTCCCAAAAAAAACTTCCTCACCCCATCAAGAATATCAGCGATGAAATTCGACTCATGGTGGACATAAAAAGTAAAAGGAGCAAATCTGTAAACAAACATTCGGCTTCTTCCACCCGAATCATCTAGGCAGCATGGGTTTCCCATCCCTTCATTCAACCACCTATTACAGAAATATTTGGCTTCTTCCACCCTAATCATCTAGGCAATGACCCTTCATTCAACCACCTAATAGCATTCAAATCCTCTTCAATGATTAGAAATCCCAAGAAATTAGTAGAGAAAATCCAGACACCAAAAAGATGCTCTCAGATTACAATTGTCCATCTCTCACACACCAGCAAACACAAAGAAACCCAATATATCTTTCAAAATTGAGCCACACATCACAAAGAAAACCATCCAAGTGCCCAACCTAGCAGTTCCACGACTGCCAGATGAAAATATATTGAAGTTAAGTCTTGAAATAATAGAAGGTTAATTCCACATCTACACTACCTTCTTAATTTTAGCTTTGCATAGCATCACCTTCCAAATGTCTACTTTAACCACTAGAAGGCTTATGAGCGTAAGGCCCAAGACTGAACATCTATTTGGGGTCAGCTTCGTGAATCACATTTCTCCACACATTTCTGTTAAAGGTCCAACTCGATGTCACTCCACAATCCTTCATACAGGAGCTGTTTCTGGTCTCCAATGAGCATGCCCAAACCAACTTAACCAACATTCCTTGATTTTCTATTTTATTGGGGGTACTCCTTACACTAATACTTAATACTTGTTTCTAATTCTTACCCTATTTTTCTTACTCCACCAATCCACCTTAGCATACACGTCTTCTCATCCCTTCTTCCTAAACCAGCATGATAATGCAATTCCTACTGCTACCTTATAGGAAAAACCTCCTTAATACTTGTTTCTAATTCTTATCCTTTTTTCTTACTCCAATCCCACCTTAGCATACATGTCTTCTCACCCGTTCTTCATAAACCAGCGTGATATTGCAATTCCTACTGCTACCTTATAGAAAAAAACCCTTTAATAAAGTTGCACTTGCTGATTGCACAACACGCAATTCTTCCGTCTCTTCTTTGGCCCCCTACATCAATCTTGTTTGAGATATCCTCTTCAAACCCACCGTTTGGCTGTATCGTAGAGACCACATGCCAAAACCTATCACATACTAAATAGTTTTCTATTTTAACTAGGCCATCCTCCCTGATCTTATGTTCACTAAACTTGCACTCCAAATATTCCATCTTCATTCTACTGATTTTTAAAACCAAAAACATATTGAACTTTCAATCTTCTCGAATAAGCTCACCAATCTTGATTCTTGACATCATTCTTACATATTCTAAAATTCTCTCCTTTCCAAATAGCCATAATCACCAAAGTTCACAGTTCAAGAAAAAAGCCAATAACCCCAGAAACTAAAATATTGGCAAAGGATGAGACCATAGCAGCAATAGACTCGACAAAATCAAAATAAAATAAGTTTAAAAAATCTGAGATATGATGCTATGAGTTAATAAATGCTCTAACAACTCAACGAAACATAGAATACACATACTACAGATATGATGCTATAGTTTTCGTCAAGAGCAGCCATCTGACAAAAACCAAGCACCATGGAGATCTCTCAAATGGACTGGAGTCTATGGCTGTGTTTGGGATTGCTCTTTGGAGGCCAAGAGCAGCCCACTTAAAAGAGCAGGTTTAAATTCCTCTATTAAAGAAAGCCAAATTCAGCTCTTTCACTCTCTGAAAGAGCCAAGAGCACTTACAAACAAACACAGTCCCATACTAAAGTGCTTTGTGCCAAAGCAGAGAGCTGCTTTTTGCCTCCAAAGAGCAATCCCAAAAACAGTCTATACTTTCCTACAAAGATTAGAATATATAGAGAGCACCAAAAATTTTCTTTTGTATGAAGTTGCCACAGTATCCTAACTTGCCCATACTCGGAATATGTGTGGTCTCTAGTACTCTCTACCCTACATAAAAGCATAAAAATTATCTTTTGGATCAAGGCGCCAAACTCTGCTATCCTACCCATACTCAGAATATAGGTAGTTTCTACCCCTATATAAAACTCACCATAGCATCTCGCTGAAGTAGTTTATCAAAATGTAACAGAAAATTAACACGGTGCAATGTGGGGTAGGACAAACATGTCAAAACAACCAACACAGACCAGACCAAAAACAAAGGTATCCAAGAATCATCATATATAACATAAAAGGCTTGATTGAACTCTTGGGTAATATATGAGCATTGATAAGTTACACAAGTCAGTTCCAATCCATATATGGGTAAATGTGTACTACATCCATGAGTTGTTGAAGCTTCCAAACTCTATATTAATTAAAAAAATACTGGAATTCATAATTTCCAAAATGCATGAGTAACAAAGAAGATAATCCAATAGAAGATTCCTTATTAATCACTCATGCTTCTAAAAGGGATAACAAAATTTAGCAGGATAGTCTCAGACCATAAATAATAATAGCATTTAGCGTACCCATTTATTTGGTTGCAATAGTTAGAAATCTGATTTGTTATCAGAAAGCTATCCAGTCGTGATGGCTCCGGTACAGGCTTAAAGATAGGATTTGACGGATCCTCCTCAGGCAATGGATCTTCTCCTGCAGTTTTCCGTGCCATGTTCTCAGCCCTATAAAAAAATTAAATAAATAACTCTGCGCCATGATTTACATCAACAGGTGATAAATGTTTCCACTATGATATAAGGAGATGTAAACAAGAAAGCATGAAGTTCTAATTCATTCAAAAAGTTAATCTTAATAATAATTTTAAGTATGGAAAGGATAATAATCAAAAGAAACATAATAGAAATGGAAGAACACAACCCAACTTTTTTATGTTCTTTAATTCAGACAATATTGGTAAAAATAATTTCAAGACTCGGTAGAGGATAAACAAAAACCCCTATATTGGACACAAAGTTCCTTCAGGAACTCAGATTTAACTATTCAAAAGAATGAATTATTAAGTGAAAAAACACAGGAGAAAGGTACATAACACAATATAGCATATGAGAAGCATTTTTTGATATATTCCATGAGAAGTACCCATTTTAAGGTATGTGGCACACCTCTTTTAATTAAACCAAGTCATCAAATTCAAAGTTCATATTACAAGCTATCTTGGGCCCAAAATCACAATCCTGATCTATGCACTCTAATATGGGCAATTCTCCATATTTTTTTAACGGTTGATATAAAAGTGCCCTGATTGGATGGTTTCAATGATCTGTATGCGTATTTTTGGGCTGGATGTGGTACAAGTGATGACCATAAACATTAAACAATTAAAATACGTCATGTGGTCTAAATGAGTGCTTCGCATGGCAATATCTTTATGAAGCATTCATAGGAGTCGATCCCTATAATATAGATATTATCAGAGACATCCACCACTCAAAAGTAATTTGAAATATATAGTGCATACAATAAATAAATTGGAATTGCACCATGTTAAAGAACAAAAAAACCAAGTTAACTAAAAAGGCAAATAATAGAATGTTACATTTTTCTTAAGAAGCATAGATAATGCATATTATAAGCATTAAGAACATAATTTAAAATTATACTAATATTTAGTATGAAATTTAAATATCTGTAATTTATAAACTAATTTGATGAAATATGGAACATGTACATTATAATAACTATAACGTCTTTCACATTAACGAATATACGTAATAATTCTATAAATTAATAATTCAGTGGTGACAGCACATTTAACATAAGGAATTTAGGACATATAAATGGGTGCATATTTTTCCAGAACATATACGGATGGTTAGGGTATCACATTCCTCACAGGACTTCTAAAAACATTTCGTAGGACACCTCATAAAATATCCAACAGAGAAATGTAACTGTTTCCAGGTAACATGCTAAAGGCTATTATTATTACCTTTTACTTCTCAAAGAGAACTTCGTCAAAATTTTAAAAAAAAAATTGACAATAAAACTATCAAGGGAGAGACCTTCAAAATATTACGATCAAGGACCTTTCTCACAAACTTGAATACTGCAAGTCCCCCAAGACGATCCTTTAGCAGATAATTTTAGCAGCAAAGAAATGTCCAGTTCACCTATGTTTTTCAACAGCTTTCACTTTCCACATATTTGACTCTCCCTATCGAGGGAGTAAAAGAAAAACATATCCCAATCCCAATCAATCCATTGCCTAAATGGCTTGGCATTTGTCATTCCATACATGCATGCAACTTATAGGATTATGGAAATGATTATCAAGTAGAGTCGTTCCCAAAGAATAGAAAGGCAAACAACTTCAGACTTTTGATACAACATATCGACTGCTGTCATGTCATCCTAGACGAGATGGATATACACAAAAAATGAACAATGCAATTATTACTTAATATCTTGCCACAAGATCCAAGCCTGACCAACCAAAGAGAAAGTTCATGATGTATGTGAAAACCACAAGCAAAGGAACAACACAATGTCAATAATGAACAGGCACTCCACTCTTGCCACATGCCAATGACTAACCTTCTTTTTTGAAGCCATGTCTGCTGCTGGGCTTGCTGGCGTGAAAGATTCCGGTAATAAAATTGGAACTGAAGTAAACAAAATGCAGATTTACTGTATTAAGCCAGCACCCAATAATATCAAATAGTTCAATAAAATCTAAGGCAAATAGAATTTAACCTTTTGTTGTTCCATTGAAAGATCTTCCATGCATTCGATCAAAAACTCTACATTCCTCTCCATAAATGGATTTGTCGATAGTGATAAACGATCATAATCACACTGCCATAGCAAATTGGAATACATGAAGATCAGGACGAGACAGAAAAATTAAATAAAAGCAGCTCTCAGATAATTGGTTACAAAATAGAACCTGGGTAACAGGTGTGTCAGCTTCTAGCTCTGTCATAAAAGCACTAATAAGTGCAGAATTTGAAACTTTAACCTGTGCAAAAGACAAAATGGAAAAATATGAAAAAGTGGACACATAAGAAACTCACGAACCTAACCCTGCTCTATTAAGACCTCTGTGGGAGACAAAATATACATCAAGAAAATTTGGGTCACAAACTGAACACGAAGAAGAAGATACCACCCTTTTCGAATAAGAGCAAGGCATGATACATTCAATTTCAATATTTATGACAACTAAGATAACCTAAAACAGTATGAGATAAGGGATAATTAACGTACAGGTATTTCTTCAAAGATATCTACCCAAGACAAATTTTTCTCCCTCAACCTATTTGGGAAAAACAAGAAAGTCAATGAATTCAAAACAAGAAGTCATGACCAGAGATTTTCATTGCAAAGATAAATGTTTATATACTTCTCTCCAGTAAAGTTGTTGTTGCGATAAAGATCCATGAAGGAATCTGAGAGTTTCAATGCCTTAAGAGCTAAAACACCATGATTGGACCTTGATGGGTCATATATGATGCAGACACATCGTCTGATATTCTCCTGCAAGGAGAAAAATGTCAAAAGAAGATCAGCAACCATTCAACTATCAAGCATCTCAGAATAGAAGAAAGCAAACATACTTCGCAGGCAAGAGAGAAAAAATAAAGAGGGATAAATGCCAATGGGATTAAATTACCAAAGCAACTATAGATAAATAATCTAGGAGTAGAACCTCACATTTGTACAATCTATAAGCAGGAAAAACACAAGTTGGGGAAAAAAGAGGCCGAGGAGATTCATTCATGCTCAATCCAAGCAGTTCACTATTTTAATACACCCGCCCCACAACAAATTACCAAAATTTACCGAATAAAAAATTACTACCATAATTGAAGGCCAAAAAAGTTCATGTGCTCTTGCACAGCAACCATTTATTAAGGGGAACTAAAACTTGCACACGAGATTTGCACTGTAGCACATAGTTTATAAAAAAATACTTGGTATTTTTGGGATCATTGGCATGTGGAACACCATCTCAGCCGTTTGATATGAAGGCCATGATGTAAAGATCTTTGGTGCCAAAGATTGGCACGAAACATGATCTCTATCATCTAATTCAATACAGTCACAGGCCATCATCTGGTTCAATGGTTCAATGTGACAAATTAGATGATAGAGATCGTGTTTCATGTCAATCTTTGGCATCAAAGATCTTTACATCATGGCCTGCAAATCTAACACATTAGATGGTGTTTCACGTGGCACAGATCCCAAAAAATAACAAGTCATTCTTTTTTACCATGTACCACAGTACAAATCTAGGGTGCAAGTTGTAGCTCCCTTATTAAAGGCATAAATGAACTCAGGAACCACAAAAAAATCTGAGTTGAATGCATTCCGCTGAAAGGCATTAACAGTAGACAAATTAAGGAGCAATCCTTCCGCAACAGGGAAACTACCAAATAAAATGTAGTAAGTATAAACTCAAAATCAATGTTCCTAAAGTCGGCGGGCGGGTTCGGGCGGTCGGGTGGACTTTCAGGCGGATCGGGCTGGGCCGGGTCTAGGCGGGCACCCCAAGAACCAAGTGGTCATCATGGGTCCAAATATCCTCCGATACCGATACGTATCGGTTTTGGCCCTCACCGATACGATACATTCAAGGTACCATATCGGTGCCTCCCATACCGAAACCGATACGTATCGATTTTGGGGCTGGACGATACATATTGTTTTTCCGAGATTTTAACCCGTGACGGTCATTATATATATAAGTGTGTGTGTGTGTGTGTGTGTGTGTGTGTGTGTGTGTGTGTAAACTTATAATATTATAATATTAGAAGAGGAAATTGAAGGTTGTAAAATTAAATTTAAACAAACGATTGTATTCAAGTAAATACCAAATATCAAGTTCAACTTTAGCCATCACATAATCATGATCAAATGAGATTTTCTGGGGATCTGTAACACGTGGAATAAAAAACAGACCATTTGATCGCACATTCATGGTCTCAATATCCATCTTATTGAAGATTGATTTGAAAAACCAACTAGATCGTCTGAATCAAAGCAGTCACCAGGTTTTTGGGATTTCGAATGTAGGCGCTTTCAGAGATGGCATGGGCGCAAACGAAGGTATCCTTGTTTTTTTGGAAGCCATTACTTGCACTCAAAAAGTTGGCCCTTGCACCTAATTTAAAAGAAAGACTTGCAAGTTTGGCGGCCTCTATTATGTGAAAGCACCATCTAAGTAGTTTGATTTGAAGGCCATGGTTTAAAGATATTAGGTGCAAAAGATTAGCACCAAATATAATCTTCACCATGTGATTAAATGAAGTCAAAGGCTATTATCTGTTCAATCATTCAAATGCCGAAAACTCATTAATTTCAGTAAAGTTAAAGAATTTTTTATTTTAATTTTAGTCATTTTAAATAATAAATCATTTTTATAAATATTAAATATAATTTCTATATTATTCTTTTGTACTCCCGGAAATTTTTTCGATTTTTTCCCAAAATTTATCCGAAATGAACAGAAATGACCCCCTAGCGAAATATTGCCAAAAACGAAAAAAATTCACAATCGTAATGGTTCCCAAAAAAAAAGGGAGGGGACGGGAAAGACGCCCTAGGTTAAATCGGGGCGCCCAGGGGACCAAACCGCGGCCAACTTTAGAAACACTTCTCAAAATAAAATCAGGACTTGGAAACCCTCTAAGCAAGTTGGCTTTGCTTCATGTAAATGGGCACTGAATTAATACACAAATGCTTGTTTGGGCTAATTTTTATTAAAATATAAAATTCCCGATGCCACCAAAAATGGCCGCTAGAAAACAAATTAAAATTTTTTTTTTCCATGTTTCTTAGAAATGGCTCTTCAAACCAATTTTCAAAGAGAGATACAAGGCAAATGCCTTAGTTACAAGCGGGACAGTGGGAGGTACACTCCCCCCAAATATGGGGCAATCTTCACTTGCCTTTACAAGCGGTGCAAATATTGGTGTACAGAATTTGTAGCAAATTATAAATTGGCTCCTAAGTAAGGATTTTTTATCTAATATAACCGCTTAGTTCAAGATTGGTTGAATCCATCAAACCCCCTCGTGCGAGGCCCTCTCTATATATGGATGTGTAGCAAAGAAACAAGCTTCTATGCTACAAATCAAAATACTGATGAATAATCGAGAAAATGAGATATTAGGGAAACAGAATAGGAAGTGGAGTATTACCAAATACAGTTCCTCTGTGCATTAAAAATTGTGATAAACCAAAATTGACGGGACTACCTTTAATGGCAGCACGAAAGGTTTGATCAAGCAAACCAAGCAGAATAGAAAAATTCTTAAAAGTCCCCCTCCCCCCCTCCTTCTTGCTTATACTACCTTCTTGTAATGATAGCGGACAGAGAGCGCATACGGTACTAGCCCACTCAGTAAGGATGACTTTGAGGTTAGAAAATAAATTTTGATTTTTCAGGTCTAGTCCTTAAGGCTTAGGATAAGAAATCTTCTACTTAGCATATCGCAACAGCTTCAGAATCTCACTCTCGCTCCAGCGTCTGCTTCCAAACATGATGTAACTCTTATCAACAACTACCAGTAATACTATTCTACTAAACCCACTTCTGACTCGCATATTATGTGTTGTTTTTGTCATTCTTCAATCAAGAAGTGAATCATCAAATAAGTCCATCATTGTACTTTACTCCCATAATGCATGTGCGATGCACGTATGGCGAAAAATTGCAAATGTAAATCTCAATGCTGACTTTAAACAATGTAGGAATCGAAGTTGATAGATGTGCGCATAAGTTTGGCATCGACCTTAAATATATTATATTAACTCTACTTAGTAACAAGTAAAGGGAAGAGGGCATATGGGTTCGAACGCATGGGTGAACCTATGCTTTGAACCCCAGATCACGTACCATATGGCATGTGATCACAAAACAACACTCCCTGTAGGCTCATGTACCATGAGGCATGTACGTATAAAAAAAATTGAAAAAAAAGTTTTTTACTGGTGAAAACTTCGGTCAAAGTTTGGGTACCACGACACACATCCCAGCGCATTGGACTTTTTCTCATTTGACCATATTTTGGACGGTGGATATCCATTTTTTTAATTAATTTGTAAAAAAAATAATCGTCTTTGGGCAAGTTGTCGTGGCGCCCAATCCTCTATATGAGTGTTATGTGGATGCCACCTAATTAAAAAGCATCCACCATGCATTCGAACCCACATCCCTAGGCCTCTAAAGTAAAACACTATTGATATTCAGGTCACTATTTGGAATGCATACCACACTTCGACAGCCTGTGTACCTAATACAATTGGACTTGAGAATAGGATTAATGGCAAAATAGCGTGATTTTTTTTTTGTTGATAAAAAGGATAATTTTCAGTTGCTATTTCATTCTGATGGTGGACACACATCTATCCGTGGCTAAAGTGAGTTGATTATGTTGGGGCCTCTATTGATCACTGTTCCACCTCCGGATGCTATGTTTTTCTTGGACGTATTCTGGTGGAGTCGAAGAGTAAGAAATGGGATTTCAAAATCTACTGCAGAGTTGAGAGTATAGAATTATGGCACGAGAGCTTTTATGGATTCGCCTTCTTCTCACAGAGCTTGGGCCTCCTCCATCTATTCCTACTCCCCGTGTATTGTGATAATCAGGCAGTTATAGATATTGCAGTTGACTCTGTCCTCCACGAAAGGTCAACCAGTAGCTTATAGCTTTGCACCTCCAATGCCAAAATCTAAGTAGATATTTAAGAGTCGATTAGATAAACGGTGCTGCCCGGCTACCACTTAGATTATCAATTAGCATCAACAGTCAAACACCAAGTGACTTAACTCATGGTTCCATTTTTTTCACACGAACTATGTGGTTGCATCATGTGTAACAGTGTAAGCGTCATGTGATTTAAGACTAATCAAAAGATCATGGTCTAAAACGACGTGGGATGACTCACTCCAAAAAATGATATTTGTACGAATGTACACACACATCATAAAAAAAATTAAAGATAAGATTTGTGCTTGTAATAAAATTAGATATTCATTTTTTTTTCCACAAATCAAATGAGATCCCATAAACTTGATATTTTACACTGCATAAAACTCAAAAAGGTTGAATATATATATATATATATATATATATATATATATATATATATATATATAATCTCAGAATAAAATGTTGCAATCAAAGATAATGACATACCTCACATAAATTTAACACTTTAATAAGAAAACATAAAAGTGTTTGAAAAATCCAAAAAGATGTCAACATCACACAACATAAGATCATTTTCTCAGAAGTCAAGAAATAATGCAATCTACTGCCATGCGTCATGAGTATATGCAAAATCATTTGGATACATGCCATCTTTCAGACCTTGTGGCATACATGGACTTCAAGAAGAACGGAAGCTTTGGAGAATTTGGAAACTCGAGGAAATGGGACGTAAGAAACCAAATGAATATCTTTCTTGAGGATGTTACCATAAATCGGTGATAAGTAAAACCTCAAAAATTATTCACAAATTATGTAGCAATAGAAACCCAAAATCTATGCCAATAAATATTCAAAATTTGAACATAGAAACTCAAAAATTATTCACAAATTTGTATCAACAAATCTGTAGTAACAGCATTCCCACCAAAATAGGCTTGCATCTTTTCGTCCTCATCCCATGCTATCAAGGAGAAAAATATTTAAAAAAAAAACACAGAAGTTATTCTATTTCAAGAAAATAATAATGATAATATAAAACTCTAGGATTGTACTAACTCCCCTTGAAATGTGTTGTTTCGATCTCATGCCTGCATTCTTCTTTTTTTAGTGTATATGAATGAGAAGTGTGCTTGATATTTGTTTAGGAGAGGATGAATGTTTTTTCCCTATTGAGTGAGAGGTGGGCTAGAGAACAGTTTCGGCAGTTGAGAGCAAGAGGAAAGGAAGTGATTGTGTGTTTAGGGAATGGTCAAGAGCTAATTTAGGAGATAATGAGGCGTGACTTCAGGGGAGTTAGTTTCTAACTTCATATTAGATTACCACAATACCCTTAATATCTGAATTAAATTATATCTATTGAGATTTAAAAGGCTTTATATGTATATATATACTTTTAGGAATTTTATTCTAATACCTGGTGATATTTTGCCTCCTCTTTTTAGAAGAGTAAATATAATTGAAGTAAGGGTTAATTTCGATATATTTCAGAATCAACATAAAATATAGGGAGGTGTGGAGAACGTGCGAGAGGATATGGAGATACGGTTTTTATATTTTCTAATCCTTTAAAGTCCATATATTATTATGAGAAATACATTGATATTTTAATGTTTTAAATGTAATTTATTTATATAAATAATTTTTCTAAGGGATAGTTCTGATTTTGTTGAAAATGTACCCAGGTGATACTCATGCTTCTCCTTTTATAACAGTAAAGATATATATATATATATATATATATATATATATATATATATATATATATAGGCATTCCCTAGGCAATCAAGGTTCTACTTATAGAGCAAGATTACCTATTTTGGTTATTTGAGAAGATGAGTATCATATGGAAAATAGACTAGATAGATTATTTTAGGGTAAATAAATGGATACAATATATTGGCCTAGGCCAAAGACGTGGGAGGCTTGCAATGAAAGAAAATAGCCTCCAGAGAACTCTCCTCAGTTTTAGAGTTTTCCAAAGAGATGACAAGTTTTCTAAATAAAGAACAAACTCTTTCTTGACCTGACTATACTTTCTAAGCTATATGAATAGCCCTACTTTTAATTACTTTCCCAAAATAACCAGCCAAAAGAACAAACTCTAGTATCGTAAGTATCCATACTAGAACACTGCCATCATTTCCTATTATTTGGGACTAGCTTCCATTATATCGCTCTCTTCTAGCTTTTAGTGGCATATATATATATATATATATATATATATATATATGTGTGTGTGTGTGTGTGTGTGTGTGTGAGGAAAAGGCTTCCGTCCTCCAAGATTGGGGAAAACCTCCACTTGGCAACGGGTCACAAAATGGTGACACAAAGAGTACAGGTGCATTGGTTAGATCATACTTAAAAAAATAAAAGTCCAAAACTCATCTCCACAATGCATTTTTTGAGCCTTGAAATCGGAACCCTGTAATCAGTCAAACTTTTACGGAAGCATTAAACAAAGATTTTTGAGATTTTCTTTTAAAAAAATTGATCTAACCCATCCCTCCGTGCTCCACTTGGCACCCAAACAGCATTTTGGATGCCATGCAGAGCTCCACGGCATCATGGAGGATGCTTGAGTGGGTGCGTGTGTGTGTGTGTGTGTGTGCATGCGTGCGCGGCGTGTGTGTGTGTGTGTGTCATTTAAGCCATCAATATAAACCCTCAAGGTGCCTCAAAAGTTATAAAATGCTTGTCTTTAACTCACACTAGTAACAATGACTTTATGTTCATGCTCAAACAATACAGTAAAAATATGATGCTACCTGGTAATTCATGAAGGTCTCAATCAGTTCCACTGTCTGAAAAGATCCCAACAATGTTGACTGATACCTGAATAAAAAAATGAAAAGACTAGTTAATCACCATGGAGGCCCTGGAAGAAACAATAACTTCTTTCTCACAGGCAGCTGTCATCATCGTGACATTTATGGGAAGTGACAGACCCCCTATGATCGCTTTACATGGACGGGCCAATGACCACAATGAGATACTTATAAGAAGATAACAACTCCTACGACCATTTTCCATGGATAAGGCCATGGCCATCACCCATTTGGGCATGTGACATACATCGGGGATCGTTTTACTTCAGTGGTTCATGTGGATGGCCATCACTAGCACCACATTTAGCCCAAAAAACAAAAATATCAAAGCATTGGAATCATATGATCAAAGAGCTTTAATATGAAGCATTAAGTAGATATGAACAATGATTCAATGGTTCCAATGCTCTGATACGCATGATTTTCGGGCTGAGGGTGGTACAAGTGATGGCTATCCGCACAAAACACATAAAATAAAATGACAAAAAATATGTCACGTAGCCTAAAAATGGGTCAATTATGGGAAATATCTATAAATGCTTCGTCGATCCCATTTTTTTCCCTCAGAAGAATGGAGATTACAGAATTTTGCAGCTCTAATTATAAAACTTTTTTGAAGTAAACTAGCAAACCATATAAAAAGGCAAAGCAGAGAAAATTTTATAGAACATCAGAAAAGGAGGGATTACACAGTCAAGGAATTATCTGACACTGTTTTACCATTGATCAAATGATGGAACCTAAATAAGTGGCCTCATTTTGTAGGTCATGATAACATGAGGATTAGTTCTAATATAATGTAATTATTTAGGGAATCAGAGAAAAAAGAAAGGATAGAAGTACTCGAAAGATATAACCTGCAAAAAGGGAAGCAAAAAAAATGTGCTAGTCTGTGTGCAAGGTAAGGACTGAAGAGGGGGTATACCTCTACAAGCTTGAAAGATAAAAGAAAAGAAATTTGAAGGCATGTTCAGATAATTTGCGTTAAGGAGCAAAGTTTCCAGATAGTGTATATTATCGTGTATTGTCTTCAAGAATTTCTGTAACAAGCATCATATCGTGTATCTTAAAATAAACTAGGAATTTTATGTTTTTTTAAAATCAATAAAATAGATGATATATGAAATAAAAACTACAAATAAGAAACGGAAGTACATAACTATCTACGACAGAATTTTATGAAATATAGTGTCGAAGATATTCATTAGAATTTTAGATCAAACAAAGTGTACTAAACAAGACATTTCATTGAAATGGTTCATATAGTGGAGATAAAATCCATAGACACATAAAATCATGAACTTCTCCAATTTTCCACTATCTAAAAAAATAAACCATAAGTGTAGGATAAGTGTGTGCTCTACTAGTATGATCTGTTTCTCAAGCTCCAACTTCTACTATAAAAAAGAAATACTATGTTATACACGTATATCTGTATATCCACCTACTTGTACCTTGAGAATTGAGATTATAATTCTGTAACCCCTTTAAAAAAATTTATTAAAAAATGTATAAAAAAATTCTTCATTTCTATTCCCAATATCAACACCATCATCTTTATCATCAGTCAAATCATAATTTTTTTTTTCTCTCTCTTCCTCGTAAACATTTGTTTCCTCTTTTTTATTTCTCCTCTCTTTTTTTTTGAGTGATTCTTCTTTCTCCTCTTCATTCTTTTTTTTATTTTTTGTTTCATTTGGCAGATATAGAAGGAATTTACTAGGATTAGAGTTGGGGGGGTAAATAATTTTTTAAAAAAAGGACCGACTCTCCTGACTGTCATGTAAGCACCAAAATGATGTTTAAATGATCTTTACTCCATCAATGGTTTGAGATTGGGTGATCAGAACCATCAAAGTGATAGATCATAGATTGAAGTGCAATAGGCCCATAAATGGTGTTTTAGGGAGATTTACACCACCAGATCTGTTGACTATAATATCAACCGTTATTTTTAGTTTTAATAGCTGATATTAAAGTTTGACAATCGGATGGTTCACATCCACTTATCTGCATGTTTCATTGGGCTGAGACATATTCCAATGATAGATTGCTACTTGGGCAATTTAGACTGATGATAGATGCGTGCCACGTCGCATAATGATAAATCACACTTCAATGGTGTGAGATAAAAAGTGACATTTTAATGGTGTAAGATCATTTAAACACCATTCGGTGTTTAAATGCCGGTCAGGAGCCATTATCCCTTTAAAAAAATTCTATAAGAAAATTATTTATAGTCAATCACATATATCGTTTGCATCATGTACCGAATGTATCCAGATCAGAAGATTGTGTGTTCATTTCATATGAGGTTCACCATTTTGATTATGAGGCTCCTCGGAAAGAACCTCCCAAATGGTTCTGGGTAAAATTGGGCCATCTTCTAAACCTATGATGTAATTATACTTCCTTCTCAGCCATTGGAATGTCCAGATGGTCCTATTCCACGACAAGGGAAGATTCTGGGTTCCCCGTTTTGGACTCTCGGTGATTTTATGTATTTCACAATTCTTAATTTAACTATCTTAGAGAATCTTGGGTCTTGGATCCTTAAAAGTAGGATCGCGTAGTAAAACTGGCTTTTATCTTTGGTTATTATGTTCCTAAAAAGTAGGGAGGAGTGCAGTGATTTGAGAGTCCAAACGAAGTAAATTTTGGTTAAGAACTTGCTCCCTATATTTTCTGCGTGGAATAGAATTTTGAACTCCTACAAGTTTTGTGAGTTTCAAGAAGGAATTTTAAGCCCAATTAAATTTGTGATTACAAGAGAATATAGAGAAAATATAGGACAGCTGGAACAACATCTTTTGCCACGTGGAGTCTATTGTCAGAAGTACAAGAAAGGAGTAGGGTTGGAGATGAGAGTTTTAGCTATGGTAGTTATTTAGAAGTCCTAATTTAAGTAGGAGGCTATATAGGGTAAAAATAAAAGTAGAAGGTGACTAGGATTTTGCTTTTAGTTTATCTAATATGCATGTAAAACTGTCAGTAAGGGAAAGATTTCAGTGAAATAATTTTTATGCGTGAAAAGTGGTGCGTTTTGTGGCCGTGAAATCCTTTTGGGTCTTCGTCTCTCTCGTCTTGTTCCATATTTTACCAAAAAAAGTGAGTTAATGTTTGATATTTTGTGAATTTCTTCCTATCTTTCCACGCTACATCAGTTTTGAATCAAAGAAGGTAGATCCTCATGCCTTGATTCCAAGGGGTCTCAAAATCCGTAAAATTGATATGTTGCCTCATAGAAATCAAGTCAAGAGAGATCCAGAAAGTCAGAAGTTACATGAAGCCATTCATCAATTATCTAAACGATTACATCTCTGACTCAAGTCGTATTGCGTCAAGAGAACCCTCAACGTTCTCTTAGAGATGAGGAGAGTGGTAAAGATACACGTCATGGAGATGATCCACATTCTGTGAATGCTATTACATCAAGTTTTACCATGTCAGACGAAGGACGAGAAGATCGGTTGCTTAGAGCCTTGGAACACGGGGAGCCACGATCAAGGGATTAAACTTGAGAACGCAGATTTTCATAGTGGTCTTCAACCGGATGAACTTTTAAATTGAAAAATATTGACACTTTCTTTGAATGGATAGAGATGGCCGAGGATCAAAAACTGAAATTTGTTTCTTTAAAATTAAAAGGAAAAGCGCAACTATGGTGAAAGCAACTCAACAAGAAGCGTCGTAGAGATGGGAAGGGCCCGATAAATATGTGGGAAGCAATGTTCTTAAAGTCACTAGGCGGATTATGGCGGTCGGGTGGATGTTCGAGCGGAAGTCGACGCGCAGCGCCCAAGCGGGCTCCCCAAGATCCAGGCGGCCCCGATGTATATATATATATACATACATATAGTGAAATACATACTTTATTTCAACATAAATATATATAACTTAATATATACATTCAAATCCACTTGTAGGCTCATCAATCGAAAGGATCAAATTCCACTTAGAGGTTGTGTTTGGGTTAGCTCTTATAAGAGCAAAAGCAGCTCTTTGCCTGCTCTCTGTCAGAGCAAATAAAATCTGCTCTGAGATAGAGCATGCATAGAGCAGTTTTATCACTTAAAATAGCTCCCCGCTAGAGCAAATGAGGTAAGGAGCTGTGTTACCAAATGTAAAAATAGTTCATTGTCAGAGCTAAAAAGTGGGAGCTGCTCTTTGCCCCAAAAGAGCTAACCCAAACGCAGTCATAGGCATGTTTCTTGGGGCTAAGAATATAGATTGTCACTTAGACAATTTAGATTGATCAGATGTTCACCACGTGGCATAATGATAACCACACCTCAATGGTGTGAAATTAAAAGTCTCAACTTTAGTGGCATAAGATCATTTAAACACCATTCCGGTGTTTAAATGTCGGTCAGGAGCCATTATTGCAAGGCAATAAGGGCTTTAAATGATTTTTTTATTAGGTGGTATCCAATAAAAAAATGCCATATGCCTAGCCCTTTGATAGCGTGACCCGACCCGATCAAACCCGTTACTTTATAACTCTACCTGCCGCGCCCCGAATTCAGCAAGGATCTAAAACAGTATAAATATTCAGAAGATTTCATCAACTCTTCACCCATAACTATTTGAACGAAAAGGAGGATCAAACCATTGTGAGACAATTCGGGGGTCTACGATTGGCAATTTAAGATATAACTAATTTACATCTGTTTAGCAGCCTTGATGACCTATCAATTGGCTTCAAAAGTGGAGCAACAAAATTGAGAAGGAAGAAGGTGATGTTAAGAGTGTTGATGGGAAGGGATTGATGCCATTTTTGAAAAGATTGAAATTTCAAGAGGAACCTACAGGCCTGGTAGTTGGGTGAGAAGAGGTCCAAGAAAAAGGGCAGAAAAATAGGCCCAAACATAATGAGGTTTACGGCCCAAGGATAGAACCAGATTTCATGAATTTTACAGGCCCAGAAACAAAGCATAAAATAGGATATTTCAGGGGTTTCAATCACAAGAATTCTGGGCAGGTCTACATCTATTATCACCACTTTTTTAGGGGTTAACATTGGATGATGTGGACACTATTGTGACTTAAAAGATTAGAGACTCGGTGATTTAGAGTATTTCACAATTCTTTATTTATCTTAAGAGAATCTTGGGTTCTAAGAAGCAGGAGTACATGGTAAAACTCACTATTAACTTTGGTTATCATTTTCCTAAAAAGTAGGGAAGAGTTGTGGTGATTTGAGAGTCCAAAATAAGTAGAATTTGGTTAATTTATAAGGAAGGTAGGTCAGCTGGAACAAAGTCGTGTGCCACGTGGAGTCTATTATTGGAAGTACATGAAAGAAGTAGGGGTTGGAGATAAGAGAATTAGTTATGGTAATTATTTAGAGTCCTAGGTTAAGTAGGATTCTATACAAGGTCAAAGTAGAAGGTAACAAGGATTTTGCTTTTAGTTTATTTAAATATGCACGTAAAGCTTCCATAAAGGGAGAGATTTTAGTGAGATATTTTTTTTCTGCATGAAAAGAAGTGGTGTGTTACTGTGTTGTTTGGTCATGAAACCCTATTTGGACCTTCTTCTCTCTCTTCTTGTTCCGTATTTTGCCAAAAAATGAGAATTTATGTTTAAATTCTGATTTTTAGTTTGTGAATCTCTTCTTCTCTTTCCACGCTACATCAATGTATAAGACAAGAATCAAGTATTTCTCACAACTGATTCAGGTTTATAGCAAAAGGATCAACAATTCAACTAATTTTCTTGGTGAGGCGACTTAAGAAATTCTTGAGAGATGGAGAAAATTTTACATATAGTATTTGTTGAAAATCGGTGATAGGGGGTCAACACAAATAATCTAGTGCTCGCTAGGAAGGATATGCATTTCTTATGATCATATGGAGATTCCGCAGGAAACGTATGAAGGTCAGCAACTAGCAAAAAAACTGTGTTGAGGGCCACAATTCCTAAATAGAGCTTTGGTTGCAACAATGGCCTGATTTCAGTCCTTCCTTGTTCGCATTAGTTGTGGATAAATTGACAATAAAAACACACTCTGAAGTATCATGGCATGTGTTGTTTGTCAATCATGTGGTGCTAATTGCCCAAACAAGAAAGCATGTAATGACAATGTGGAACTAGATCTAAAAGCTTTATAGTTATATGGTTTGAAAATTAGCAAAATGAAGAACGAATAAATAGAGTGCGAGTTTAGTGAACACATAAAGAGGAATTATGGCACGGTCAGAATATAACCTTAACGTCACAATGTGATAGATTTTGGTGTTTCGGCTCTATGACCACCGCTTAGATTGAAGTTACACTTTTTATAAAGCAATAACTAATCATGGAAACCTGCGTGTTACTGCATGGTGTAGAGTGTTTGGCTAAAAAAAGCAACATTAAAGATAGAGTACTTGTGCTTAAAATAAACTTGTAACGGGTGGAGTAGCAATAAAGGATGGAATTAGGAATTACCTTATAAGGGGTAGTCTGAGAGTAGCCTCAATAAAAAGACAAAAAACAAGAAATGTCGTTTGATATATTTTGGGTATGTCATCGCAAATCAAAAACAGCCCATTTAAGGATGGTTTCCTTTTTTTCTTTTTTTTAATAGGTAAGCTGGTATCGAACCTGCAAACTCCAGATGTACGAAGGATGCCTAATTTACTAGTATGCAAGATCCACATGCCAAGTGCAAGTCTGCTTCTAATTCATATTATTTCAGCACATAAATGGTTTTGTTGCAACAAGCATAAATGATATCGGCTGACACTAAGTATCAAGTTTAAACCACTAAACGCCAAATTTACAAGAAATTTGCATTCAAGCAACCCAAACTCTCTACGTAATAGTGTAAAAACAGATGCATTCTTGATTACAAATGCTAAAGTACGTAAAAAATAACATACCATCCTACGGTATTATTATCGACGTTAACCTCTCTCAAGCATCTCATCATTTCAAGTTGATAATTGGTCCCATCTGCTTCAATCTCTTCATCTTCTTCTCGGATCTGTGATGTTTAACGCATATGAAAAAGGCATGAGCACCAATGAAGATGAAGGCAATTTTTCATCATTACTGGAAGCTAAAGCAGTTAGGCATTCTTGAAAACATAAAGAAAACCCTACAAAAACAGATTGGCTTCACATACCGGAAAAGGGAAACAGTTGGTAACTTCAAGAACACTACCAACATCCAATCCAAGAAGTTGCCCCGTAACGAGAGCTGGTGAAAATTCCTTGCAATGTTTGATAATTTTCAAAATAGCCTGTGTTGCATGAATTGTAAAAGAATAAATGAGTGAGTTTCAGAACCATAAATGGCAGAATTGAGGGAATGCTCCTCCTCTCAAGCATTCATATGGCAAGAAGAGACTATTAGCACATGGATTATGTAAGCAATCACATTCCAATACTACATCCATAAATACAAACCATATGAACTATTTTAATACGATGATGGAAAACTCACAAGATAAAAGGTAGTGGAAACCATGAGCTTATGTCATGAGCATGAGTAGTAATAATTCATTGGTTCATTCATATATATATATGTGTGTGTGTGTGTGTGTGTGTGTGTGTGGAGATAGAGAGAGAGGTGGATAGAAACCACCAACTGAATAGTATTGCTAAATTTGGATATGGAAACTTCATATTCCAAATCTCGCATGCCCAAAATTCATTAAGCTTTCAATTTATAATACAATTCAGACAATTAATGCCTATGTTACCTTAACACTTTAACATGAGTGTCTTATTTGTGTCAAGACTTTAATCTTAAGTAAATTCTCGGAGAGCAGATGGACCGGGCAGGCTTGGTATTGGCCTTATGTGGCCCCAACCTTTTCAGGCCTAAAATCCAGGCGCAACCCATCTTGTTTGTATTCAGGCCTGCAATTAAATGAACCAGTCCTAAATTGAAATTGTTGAACACCCAAGACCAGGTCTGCCCTATTCATTAACCGTAGCCGAATTTCAAAACCTAGGATGAACATACTAGCCCAGATGCAGCCATGGCGTGCTGGCTGAGCCCATTTGCACCTCTTGTAAAATCCATGTCCATGGCATTACCAATGCCATACCCATGTTACGTAACAGACCCGCATATTTATTTACAGACAAAGGCCCATCAGAACTGTAAACTTCTTGCCGTAAAACGTTAACCACTGCGGCATAAACAAAGTTACAAGATATAACTAGCGAGCTCAGAACAATCCGGGGAGCAAGGCCGATGGGGTTTACCTACTTGACCGATAGGGCGAGGAGCAAACAAGGAGTACTACCAGTATTTATATATATATATATATATATATATATAGGAGCTGGTTTCGTCCTCCATTGGAGGACGGACGCTCAAGATGTCGTGGAGCTCCACGTGCCACCCAAAACACTATTTGGGTGCCACGCGGAGCACGCGGGGATGGATTAGATCAATTTTAAAAAGAAAAGTTCCAAAAATTTTGTTTTTAAGGCTTCCATCAAAGTTTGACTAATTTAAATGGAACATATTTCAAGGGTAAAAAAATACATGGTGGAGAAGAGTTTTTGAAGGGTTTTTTTTTCAAATATGATCTAAGAAAAGCACCCATGCTATGTGTGTCGTCAATTTGGAGTTCCGTTGCCAATTGGAGGTTTTACCAAATATTGGAGGATGGAAACCTTGCCCTATATATATATATAGGGAGCCGGTTAGGTCCTCCATTGGAGAACGGTGACCGCCCTCCAAGATACATGTGGAGCTCCACGTGGCACTCAAAACAGTATTTGGGTGCCACGTGGAGCACAAGTGGACGGTATAGATCAATATTTTTTTTAAAAATCGAAAAAAAACTTTTTAAACCCACAAGTCAAAGTTTGACGGGTTTCATTGATCCACATTTCACCGTTGAAAAAACAGATGGTGGAGATGAGTTTTCAAATTTATTTTTTTTCAAAGATGATCTAAGCAATGCACCCGCGCTCCACATGGCATCCAAACAATATTTTGGGTGCCACGTGGAAGCTTGGAGGACAGAGGCCTTTTCCATATATATTATACAGCCAAATCACCAAGGAAGAAAAGGCATCAGTGATTTGTCCCCACTGGTTAATTAGAACCAACTGACCAAGGGACATATAAAATTCTCAGGGTGGTTCACTAGTGAAGATGGAGAGAATAAAAAGTGTATGCTAGGGTCCCTGCAATCGTCCAACAAGTAATAAACAGCGAGCTCAAAAGCTCAGAGCGTGTATACTAACAGTGTTCAAGCTCAAAAAAATTTCAAGAACATAGCTTTTACAGGTTGAAAATTCCCAAAAAAACTTAATTATAATATCTCATATACTGGAACCAATCGTAGAAACTGAATAGGTTAAATAGAGACTGATTCAAAACCCCTAGTTAAGAACATAGTTTTTCATATAGAAAATTTCTAAAAAAAATATAATTACAATTATAATATCTCATATACTCGAACCAATCGAAGAGTGATTCAAAACCCCTAGTTATAAAACAAATCTTTTTTCATGTAGAAATTTTTAAAAACAACTATAATTAAATTAAATTTTAAAAAAATTACCAGGCCCTCGATCTGAACAACTCTGAGCGGCGAAGCGACCTCCTCGGAAGCCGCAACCTGGAGGAACGATCGCGCCATTGTTGCTATACAACGTGATCTCCATTAATTAAATTTTGTTTCTAAAACAAAGGGGCTTTAAAATTAAGAAATAAAAAATTAAAAAGTACGTACGATTCGCCATGTTTTTCTGCAGATTCTGTAAGGGTTGTAGCGAGACGTTGAAGTATTTTAGGCCTGCGGGTTTGAGAGAGTTGCAGAGAGTTTGGGGGAACTAAGGCACTGAGTTGAGTTGCGTTGCGTGTGTTTAGGGTTTTAGATTGGGAAAATTTCACCAGCACTACAGCACTTGACCTTAATATAGTTTTTTAAGTGGTCGTTGATCGGGTCTCGGCCGGTCGGTTCAGGTACTTGCTCTCATTGGGCAAGGCAGGCCATATATATTGGCCTAGTAGATTCTCTAGCCCAATTTTTTATCGGACTAAATTTGTTTGACTAATTCCTTTAAATGTAGGGTACCTCTAAACGCGCCCATGTATTTTCCAAAAAGCGTCCGTGCCCCAAATCCCTTGAAAACCATTGATTCATTTAAATGAGATGATGAAGATCACTTATCAAACCTATCTTTCACAAAATAGATCTTCAGGTCATGGCCCACCTATCAGACGATTAATTTTTATTCTATGTGTTACAAATCCCCAAAAATGGCCTTGAGTCATATGGCACAAATCACACGCAAATGTAATTTTATGGCTATTTTTTGTGATCTATGACACGTTGAATCACATACCGATAGTTTGATAGGTGCACCATGATCTCAAGATCTATTGAGTGAAAGATATGGGTGAAAAACAATCTCCATCATATGAAGATATTTGTAATCTAAAAGCAATGAGTATTGTTTTATTTGTCAAAAAAAAAAAAAAAAAAACAATTTTTTTTTTAGATTAATATGAAATAGGGGTCACATTTTAGGAATTCGCTTTGGGTCTCCAAAATCTTAAGGCCGCCCCTGATGACGTGTAGCTATAAACCTTTAAAAGCGCTCAAGTGCACCGGTGACATGGCAAGTTGAAGTGCATTTAGAGGGGAAAGTGACAACTCGCACGTGATGCAAAGGCAATATTAAACCCAATGTTTGGTTTAGAAACCGTTGGGTTTTCGTCTGTTTGCTTCGTCTTCCCCAAAGTCTCTTCTTCACCATATTTGGATCTTCTTCTTTGTTTTTTAGCCGAGGTTTTAAATGGTTTGCGGTAAAAGAGAAGGCACCCGATTTAGATCTACTTCTTCATATCCTAACCAAATGTTAAAATGGTTTGGGGTAAAAGAGAAGGTGCATGCAATATGCCTCGATTTTGATTTTTTTATTTACTAGTAAAAGTGTACTACACTTGTTGATTTAAATATGGAGAGATTACATTTAAATCTCTATCATATGATTCAACACAATATATGAATAGCTATCATAATTAGATTCAATAGTTGACCGCTTTGAATCATATATTAGAAACTATGTTTCATGCCAATCTTTTGTATTAGAGATGTTTAGATCACAGCCTTCTAATTATATGGCTTAGATGGTGTTTCCACATAGCATAAGTCCTCAAAATACTAAGATTTTCTTTTAAAGGATAACTCTATGTACACCAACCTCTAAGGGCAATATAGTCGAAAGTTAATGACTGATTTAAACAAATGGATCTTGAGATTAATGGTATATCACCATAGGTTTTATAGATGGATTAATTTTTGTTTCAATGATCTTCATCGTCTCATAGGACACCCATGATGACAATCACTTTCAAATATGTGCCAAGTGGAATCAACATCTGACCGTCTAGTATGGATATCATGATCTCAAGATCTATTATTTAAAATATTGTAATGTAAAATGATCCTTATATATTGATTCAAGAACATTCAATTGCACTGGAAGAAACTTCGGTTACAAAAAACTCCACGCTAAGTTAAATTGACCTATAGATATCCTTAATTATATGAGTAAAAGAAGTCCTATTTGTATAAATAAGAGTTCGATTTTTGTGATGGTTCTTATCATAAATTATATATAAATTCTAAATATAAAATATAAGGATATATAAGGTGATTTAGGGGTAGTTTTAAAACAAAAGTGCTAAATTGACAGACTTTTTAACTCTTATTTTTGTTTTTAATAGTAGTATAGTAAAAGTGCACGCGCCCGTTGCACGTGTATATATATATATGTTGGTTTCGTCCTTTATGGGAGGATGCTCAAGCGTCCTCCAAGATCTCGTGGCATCTAAAATAATATTTGGGTGCAATGGGGAGCATAAGGGAACTGTTTAAATCAATTTATTAAAAAGAGATTTCAAAAAATTTGTTTTTAAGGCCTTTGTCAAAGTTTGACTAATTCTAATGGTTTAAATTTTAAAACTCAAAAAATATATGGTGGAGATGAGTTTCCGAATTCTTTTTTTCGTTAAATATGATCTAAGCAATGCACTTGTACGATCAATTTGGTGTCATGCTGCCAATTATAGATTTTTCTCAATCTTGGAATAGAAGGCAAATACCTTTTCCTATATATATATATATAACTTTTTTAAAAATATTTTTATAAGCACTACAGATAATTCTACAAATAATAATTTTTTTTTATCTTAATTTGAGACAAAATAAATTTTGAGATCATGATCCTACCATCATACGTACAAGATTTGATTTCCTATGGCAAACCTCTCAAAAAGTGATATGTGAACTATATTTGATGTACGCCCATGATCATGCTCATATTGTGGATCAAAATATGACTATCTGATGGTAGACCAATGATCTCAAGTTCTATTATGTTGAAGATTTGGATGAAAAAATCTTTATCGTCTGATTCAACTCAGATTTCATATGGTTAAACCGTTGACTGCTTTGACTTGACAATGAAGATCATTTTTATCATAATATTCGAGACAATAGATATTGATTTTCAACATAATAGAACTTGAGATTATTATAAAACCATCAGACAAACATATTTTGATCCACATAGCACACATCCCAAAATATGAACATGATCACGGGCGTACATCATATGTGGTTCACGGATCACATTTGACTCGCAAGTTCTATTATTTGTTATTTCACTTTATTAAATCAATCTTGAAGTTATTTATTATTTCACTTTATTAAATGTTTTTAATTTTTTTGTTAAATGTACTACTAAAAGATAAAATATTTGGTATTCTACGATTAAAATTTAATATTAATATGCAAATAAAGAATAAACTAATGATCTACAAATTTTGAAGGAGCTTTGCAAATAAATTGAAGTTATTATAGTTTTCGTATTTTTAATGTATAGTACATTCTTGTTGATCATTTAATCATAATCAAATTTTATTTATCATTTTGAATCGAAATGATTTCTAATGAGGGATAATTGTTTCAAAGAGTTAGTCTACGATGGATGTCCACTAATCATGGGCGATAAATCAATCCACATGTTTGTGTAACTGTGTAACATGCACGGACTTCCAAGCATTGACTATCAAATTCCCACAATTAGAGTAAGATGAGGTATCGGGTTGGGGTAAGTTAGGTCGAGTCGACCCGAGATTTTAGAGACATTTTTTTATATGTGCTACGTAGATTAAAAAACTGATTGTTTGATAGTACGTTCATAATCTCAAGATTCCTTGTATCGAAGATTGGGACGAAAAACAACCTTCATCTTCTCATTCAAAGCTGTCAATGGTTTTTGGTATAGGTGCCCAACAAGATTCCGTACGTGTTACTAAAGTTACCCATAAAAAATAGGAGTATTTTATCGGGTTGGGTCAGGTTTTTGGGTCAGACATTGGGTCAGATTGGCTTGAGTACACCATCAGGGTTCGATTGGATCAGGCATTTATGATTACTCAACCCGACCCCAGCGGTATTCATAAAGAAAGGGGTTGTGATTTAATAAAAGAAAATTAGTCATTGGTATAAAAAGAAGAGGCGTGTGTGAGAAATGTGTTTTAGAGGGAGAAAAAATAGGAAATTTTTAGGGATAAAAAATCGAAAAAAATTCATGTAGATCCTATAATCTAGGAGAAATTTATATTTAATAAAGAGATTTGGTTTGATTAGCAATCTAAAGTTATACTTAATTTAGGAAAATCCTATAATCTAGGAGGAATTTATATTTAATAAAGAGATTTGGTTTGATTGGGAATCTAAAGTTATACTGAATTTAGAAAATTAAGGGTATATAGGATATTTTAGGGGTAAATATGATATAGAGGGATATTTTGTACCTAAAGAATGAAAACACAAAATTGACAGAAATAGAGGGTCATTCATGCTTTTACATAGTAGTAAGGATTTTTTTCAGTATTTTTCAGTATTTGGGTCAATATTTGTTTGGATTGATTTGTAGTGTACAAAGATTTAAAAAGGTTGAAAGAAAAAATAAGATTTAATTAAGTGTTAATCATTTATATTGGTGTATAAAATTTATGTAAATAATGATGATGTAAATTCAACTGCATAAAGATTGCAATGGGTATTATGTAAAATGTTCATTCGTATTGGTTGTAATCCTATATGAAAATTTTATTCAAGTGGCTCAACAAATATAGTAGAGATTCGGCCAATTAGACCTGAAAACCGCACCTGACTCAATAAAAGCTTATATATATATATATATATATATATATATATATATATATATATATATATATATATATATATATATATATATATGGCCAGGTTAGGTTGACCCGACCTAACCCAATTTTTGCCCAACCAGACAAGACCCACCCTAACTTAGTCAACCCGACTCGAGATGTCTCACGGCTTAGTGACCTGGTGGGTCAAGTTTATGTGCCTCACCCAGTAAAAAATACGGGGACGGGTTTGGTATCAAGTCGACCAGACCCATTCACAACCCTAATTGCCAGTGTGGGAAGTTTTATTCTCCTGCATAGGGCGGTATAAACAACGGAAGTTGTATTAGTTGAGAATTTCAACCCCTGTAAATGCAGGTGCAAATGTAGCCTGATAGATGTTGTTGATCCCTTCTCACTTATACCATGAGATGATCAAGCTTATGAATATTGACTTTTACTTATCGAGTGATCTCAAAATTGGCCTTTCACATGTTTCATGGGCTCTGGCATATGTAGAAGTTGGATTTTGACAAAATTGAGTCAATTGAACAAAAAAAAAAAAAAGGAGGGAGAGAGATTTGTCACCCAAACACATGACAACTTCCTCTTATAATAAGAAATGAAATCATTTTTTTAATTCAAATCACATAACAATCAATCCTTTTATTTTGTAACAAACTTCATAAATTCACCACACTTTCTCATAAACAATCTCTACCAGAATTGAGTAATTTTTTTTTTCTTTTTTGATTGGTAAGAAAGAAATTCATTGAAAGAGTGCAAAAGCGAGAAGACTCAAAGCACAAGGGTCAGTAGGTAACAAAAGCTTGGTGGTGAGGCTTCCTGGAGTAGTAAGCAACTACCCAATAAATCCCATCTATCATAGAGGGCACCCAAAAGGAAGGGAAGAACACCCTTCATAAACAAGGAGGCTAATAGATAGTCACTAATAACCAAAACATTTTAAATAAATATATATGAAGAGAGAGAGGACCTCGCGGGGTAGAGGTTATTCTTCTTATTCGAGCATGCGGTCAACTTGACTCATTTTTTGTCTCTGGGCTGGAACTTCCCACCATCATTTTGAGCCAATCATCAAGATTTACTTATATGCATTAGCAAAAAAAGTTTCCGTGCCAATGAATCTTTGACTTGCCCCCATCTCCTCCCAAACTTATTCAAATCTTTCTTCAACCACTCCATCTTATGCAAATCTCACCCAATTAACCTAAACTAATCCTAGAAATCCTAGAAGTTGTAGGAACCTTCACCCTTTTAGAATTTCCTTAGTTGCCCATGCCCTTTTTAAATATTTGCTACATGCTCTATCTAGAAGATTTTTTGGATGTGTGACATTTGTCACATTAAGGGTTGTTAGTAAATTAAAGAGGCACAATCATTGTGCTTGAAAGTGAGCCAATGGATGCTCAACAGTTACTAAGCATCCAAGGGTTATTTTCCCTAAAATTTGAGGGTCTCTTTTCTAGCCCATTGCAATCTTTATGCAGTTGAATTTACATAATCAACATTTACATAAATTTTGTAGACCAATAGCAATGATTAACACTCAATTAAACCCTATTTTTTCTGTCAATCTTTTAAAATCTGTATGTTACAAATCAATCAAATCGAAGCGTCTTTCAATGTATGCATAATCAAAATCAGCTAGAAAATAAAGAAGATCCAAATCGGGTGAAGAAGTGGCTCTAAATCTCCAAGGCCTTGCGGTTGAATAGGGAAAGATGAAGCAGACAGATGAGGAATTGGGGACTTAGGAATCGTTCCGTCTTCAATAAGTGAAGTAATGAGTTGCGTGTGTTTAGGGTTTTTTATTAGGAAAATTTCACCTCAATGCCACAAGAGCACTTGAACTTCGTAAAATTTCACCCTAATGCTACAGGAGCACATCAACTAAACCACTAAAGAATACAAATGTACCAAATATTTAGGGGCGCCAAATCTATCTTGAAAGTATTTACTCTTTACCATCTAGTTGCTTAATATAATTTTGAATGTAAAAATGTATTAAAATGATGTCATTGTTTAGTTGGTTAAGTGATTAGTGTTGTTTTTGCTTAATATAATTTTGAATGTAAAAATGTATTAAAATGATGTCATTGTTTAGTTGGTTAAGTGATTAGTGTTGTTTTGCATTTTGCCCAACATGTTATGGGTTCAACTCTTCTCCGGGACCATTGATTCATTCGAATGAGATGTGATCTAAATCCCTTGAAAACCATTGATTCATTCAAATGAGATGATGGAGATCACTTATCAGACCTATCTTTCACAAAATAGATCTTCAGGTCACGGCCCACCTATCAAACGGTCAATTTTTATTCCATGTTCACAAATCACCAAAAATAGCCTTAAATCATATGACACACATCATGCTCAAATGTGATTTTATGGACATTTTTTTGGGATCTATGATACATTGAATATCAAACCGATTGTTTGATAGGTGCACCATGATCTCAAGATCTATTGAGTGAAAGATATGGGTGAAAAACGATCTCCATCATATGATTCGAAGGATTCAATAGTTTTCAAGGGGTCTCAGATGTGGGAGCGTTTAGAGGTACCCTATATATATATATACAAATTTTTCTTATAAAATGGCCCTAACTTAAAATAACGATTTCAGACTCGTTAGAGTTCCATTTTTACAAATGACTTGTCAATTTTGGTCTATTCGACGAGACTTATCCAATGAACCTAGTTTTGAAAATTTTTAAGATAGTTAAAGTGCTAAAAAATGACAGTGAAATATTCAATGGTAGTTAAAGGAATAAAAAATGTTAAAATGTTATTTGTTGGATTACTCGATCCGTCGAGTACGTTCTACTATTTAGCTTTTTTCTTTTTGTGTTATATTTTTTTTAATATAGACTTTCGTTAATTTGTTAGTTGCATTTTCAAATTATGGAATATAGAGATATTTGTAATCTAGAAGCAATGAATATGGTTTTATTTGTTACAAAAAAAAATTATAGCAATTTTTTTTTTTTGAGATTAATATGAACGCGGGGTCACATTTTAGGAACTTGCCTTGGGCCCCAAAATCTCAGGGCCACCCCTAATGACATGTTGCCCTAAACCCTTAAAAGCGCTCAAGTGGGCCAGTGACGTGGGTGGGAAAAGTGGCATGTGACTCGCACGTGAAACTAAACCCAACGTTTGGTTTATAAACCGTTTTCGTTTGTCTGCTTCGTCTTCCCCAACACAACAACAATATAGTTACTTGTCATGTGGGCATTGGAGATTTAGAGTCTCCCCCTATATGGATATTCTTCTTCTTTTTCTAGCCGAGGGTTAAAATGGTTTGGGGTAAAAGAGAAGGCACATTAAAGACGCCTCGCTTTTGATTTTTAGATTTATTTGTCTGTATTTTTTTGTATTTGTGTCAAAATTTGTTTGGATTGATTGATTTGTAGTGTACAAAGATTTAAAAGGTTGACAGAAAAAATAAGAATTAATTGAGTGTTAATCATTGATATTGGTGTAGAAATGTTTTGTAAATGTTGATGATGTAAATTCAGCAGCATAAAGATTGCAATGGGTATTAAGAAAAATGTTAATTCGTATTGGTTGTAATCCTATATGGAAATATTATTCAAGTAGCTCAACAAATACACAAGAGATTCGGCTAAGTAGACCTGAAAGCCCTATTTGACCCGGTAAAAGCCTATATATATAATATCTGGTGATGAGTAGTGAAATATGACGATATTTCACCCCTAAATACCTACATTTAGCTATCCGATGAAGGCTATCTGATGAGAATTACTAGATTTGAAGTGTTTCAGGTAAATATAATCAAAGTGCGTAAAACAGCCCAAGAATCCCGAAAATAATATCAAAACACTGCAACTTTGGGTCATTGGAAACTTGGTGCTACTTGCATCTCAATTTAGACCTTCAAGATGTCAGATTCAAGAAACTGCTAAAACACAAAAGTTGTAGATCTCATCGTCAGCTTTCCAACGTCATAAGAATCTCCTCAATTCGACTTCGAAACAGAAAGTTATGGCTAAAATACCGAGGCAGTGTTTGATGCAAAGTTGGGCGGCGGAAATTGCTTTGTCCCTTAGATGTCAATCGTTTGAGGACTAAGTCTCAATTGATTGACAGGAGAAGACAACTTTTTCCCTACGTAAAAGTCAATCGATTGAGATTTAATTTTCAATCGATTGAGGTATTAGGGATAGGGTTTGGTTGACCATATAAAAAGGAAGTTACGAGTTTTGAAAAAGAGGATTATTAGTTTTAGAAGAGTTTTTTATTTTTTTGAGTAGAAGTAGAGAGAGAGAGTTTTTATTTTTCCTTTTTTTTTTGAGAGCTTTGTTCCCTTTAACTTTTCAGTATTCATTTCTCCAATTTATTATTTTTATTCTGTTGATTCATGTTTTAAATTTAAAGACTAGTAGAGAGCATTGTTAATTTCGTTTATGAAGATCATCGTACTTGTGGATCAAATAATTTTCATTGAAGGTTGAGGTATTTTTAATTAATTAAATTGATATTATTTTTCATTCTTTATTTGTTTATGTCATTTAATTACAGCATGTGTGGCTAATTTCTTAGGGATAGGGATGTAATGATTCTCATCCGAGAGATGTACTTCTAATAGTATAAATCTAGGATTAAAATATGAGAATTTATTTTTATGGTTGTGCTATCACGAACGGATGAAATCCCCGCCACTAACTGGGATCGAGTGTGCCGAGTCATGCCCTGGATCTCATATCTGTGACGATAATTTTATCCTAATCATTGTTAAATGGGTTTTTTGCTTTCATCGTGTGGATCTACTTACGATTATGATCTGGGATCGAGTGTGCCGAGTCATGCCCTGGATCTTGGATCTGTAATGGTAATTTTATCTTAATTACTCCCTAATCTGAAATCAAGTGTGCCGAGTCATGTCCTTGATCTCATATCTATGGTGGTATTATTGTTGGAATTTTTTACCCACTTTGGGGATGATTTTTATTTGAAATCTGAAATCAAGTGTGTCGAACCATGCCCTTGATCCCAGATCTATATATGGAAATCATCTATAAAATTAAGTTATAATTGTAGGGATGCAATGTAGAACCTATCCGGGTTTTGATCATATATGTTCCATAAAAAATGCTTTTCAATTACATCTCATAGTTAAATCCTTAGATTTGTATTATGGGAAGAATAAACCAAAGATGGGAGGATTTAGTATCTTCATCTTCTTCGTCTTTCCCGTTATTTTTTAATCATCAATTGAATTTTATTTTGTAGTCAGTAATTATCATCTCACAAAACCACCTAAATCATAATATTGGTAGGGTATTGTTAAATCTTGGTAGATTTCTGAGATTACTGTCTCATCTTTTTAGATTTTCAAAAATAGTCCTCGTGGAAATGATCTCGTACTCTGCACCCACTATATACAATCTGATTCGTGCGCTTGCGAGTAAAACATCATAATTAAAATTCACATCAAGTTTTTGGCGCCGTTGTCGGGGACTAAATCAAGAAAATCTAAATTTTTAGGAAATAGACAGTTAATTTTAGGAATATCCGTGGATTAAAACAGTATCTCTGCTTCTCTGCAAAAAAAAAATAAAATCAATCAATCAAAATTTAAAAAAAAACTATTGATTAATTCGGATAGGGATTTGTGTGTTTTTAACAGTCAATCGATTGAGAATTCTTCCTCAATCGATCGACTGTGTTCTGTGGTTGTGAGCACCGCTTTGTTAATCGATTGACACGAAAGAGTCAATCGATCAGCTGTTGTGAGTGTTTTTTTTTTTTAAAATCAGAAATTTCAATTTTAAAATTTGAAATTTGAAAAAAAAATAAAAATAAAATCTCTCGAGGTTTTCTTGCCTGAGACCTCCACTCTGTGCGTCATTTGCATGCACACTAGGTCTTATAAAGAAAGATCTTTAGAGCCTTTAAATTATGAGATCGAACGTATTTGTCGGTCAAATCGTATGGACGTTAGATCAAGGCAAAACTCTCTAGTGAATCATCCACTTAAGCCAATATGACTGACAACATGAATGGGCAACTCGAACAAGTGGAAGAACCAACATTGAGAGAACTGCTCTCTCTAATCACTACAAATATCCCATCATGCATTGTATACCCCGCCATACCTAGCGGCCAGTTTGAAATTCGTACAAATGTTATCCAAATTCTTCCAATCTTTCATGGCATGGAGAGAGAAGATCCATACCAGCACGTTAAAGACTTCGTCAAAGTCTGCTCATCTGTTTACCAAAACTTCAGCGAAGAATCTGTTAAGCTACGCTTGTTTCCTTTCTCTATAAAGGATAAAGCAAAAGCTTGGTTAAACTCTCTACCATCGGGATCCATAACCACCTGGGATCAGATGGTTAAAAAGTTTCTATCAAAGTTCTTCCCTATGGCGAAGACGAATGTCCTTAGACGTGAAATCACGGATTTCACGCAAGAGAAAGATGAGAGATTATATGAAGCTTAGGATAGATTCATGGATCTCTTACTCAAATGTCCACACCATGGATACTCAAAGTGGAGATTGGTCCAGTGTTTCTACAATGGACTGAGTCAACCAAATAGACATCTGGTGGAGTCAATGAATGGCGAAAGATTCCCGAGCCTCAAGGAAAATGAATCCTATTCTTTCCTAGAAAAGCTGGCTGAGGATTCCCAACACTGGGATTTCTCAAATACTCGGGAACAATCAATAAAAGCTCGTGATCAAGCCGGAAGTTCAACCAAGAAGGGAAGACTATACGTAGTAAAGGATTCCCCAGATCTGATGGTTAAAATTGATTTCCTCACTCAACAAGTGGAGGAATTGAAATTAAAGAAGAATGTGCATATGGTAAATACACAATCCGAGCCATGTTCAATTTGTGCAAGTCCAATGCATATAGCAGATGATTGTCCTTCAATGCAGAATTACCATGAAGACACATCTGAAAAGCTAAATGTTGTGAATAACTATGGGCGGAATCAAGGAAACATTTTCAATGAGAATAACCCAAATAGTTGGAGAAGCCACCCAAATTTCTCATGGAAACAAGATAATCAAATAATACAACGCAGGAAACAGGGGACAAACTTTTATCCCCAATAAATTTTCAACCAAGGATCGCAGCAAAACTACAGTCAAGGGCAATTTCAACATCAAGGGTTCAATAATCCAAATCAATTTCAATAAAATCAAAATCAGATGGGGCAGCTACGACAATTAAATCAGAATTATCAGTTTGCACAACTGATGTGATATTTTTAATGTAATGTTTTACTCGCAAGTGCACGAATCGGTTTGTATATAGTGGGTGTGGAGTACGAGATCGTTCCCACGAGGATTAATTTTGAAATACCTAAAAGAGACAAGCAATTCTAGAAATCTATTAAGATCTAACAGTATTCTACCAGTTTTATGATTTAAGTGGTTGATGGTAATTAATGACTACAAATTAAAATTCAATTGATGATTCACAAATAAAAGTGAAGATGATGATAAAGATGAAGATACTAAATCCTCCCATCTTTGGTCCGTTCTTCCTATAATATAAATCTAAGGATTAAATTATGAGATATTTCATTAGTAACAAACATCTTTTATGGAAGATCAATGGTCAACACCCTAATAGGTTCCATGTTGCATCCCTGCAATCAGGACTTAGATGATTTTCATATATAGATCTGGGATCAAGGGCACGGCTAGGCACGCATGATCTCAGGTTCAAATAAAAACCATCCCCAAAGTGGGTGAAAATTCCAACAAGAATACCACTTACAAATTTGAAATCAAGGGCATGGCTCGGCACACTTTATTCAGATTAGGGATATTTAAGATAAAATTACCATTACAGAACCAAGATCCAGGGCATGGCTCGGCACACTCGATCCAAGAACATAATCGTAATTAGATCCACACGATGAAAACACAAAGACCATAACAATGATAGGGTAAAATTACACCGGATCCCGAGATCCGGGCATGGCTCGGTAGTGGCGGGATTTCATCCGTTCATGATAGCACAACAACCATAAAAATAAAATCTCATATTTTAATCCTAAATTTATATTATTAAAAGTACATCCCTCGGATGGGAATCATTAGATCCCCATCCCTATAAATTTAGCCACACATATTGTAAGTAAATGACATAAATAAATAAAGACGGGAAAATAACATTAATTAAAATTACCTCAAACTTTAAAATAAATTACGTTGATCCACACGGATGATAATCTTCAGAAACGAAATAAATGCAGGAATAAACTTTGAGCAAAACTTATAAATCAAGGAATGAGTCTTGAAAATTAAAGGAACAAAGCTCTTAAAAGAAATAATAAAACTTCCCTATTTCTAGGTCTAACTATGAAAAACAATGGCTAAAAACTAAGAACACTAAAAACTAAAACTCTCTAAAAAAAAACTCTAATTCTAATCTCCTCTTCCCCGAAGTGTTTGAGTCACTTTAAATAGACGTTGCGTGAGGTCTCCTAAGCCTACTTTTCCGGGTCGATTAATCGACCAATGGATGTCGATGCATCGAGCCGACCAAGATTCCCAAAAAATAGACTTTTAGTGTCAGATTCGTGTCAAACTTAAACTCTGGCTCGATTAATCGACCCCAGAAATCCGTGAAATTCAGCACTTCTTCTTGGTTCAGACACTGCTTCGGTATTTTGGCCATAACTTTCTATCCCGAACTCGGATTGAGACGATTCTTACGCCGTTGGAAAGCTGACGAAAAGATCTACAACTTTCATGTTTTGAAAATTTCGTAATTCGGCCGTATTAAAGGTCCAAATTTAGCCGCAAGTCGCACCAAGTTCTTGATTACCCGAAGTTGCAGTGTTTTGGCATTATATTCAGAATTCTTGTACTGTTTTCTATACTTGGCTTGTATTTACCTGAAACACTTCAAATCTAATCAATCTCATCAGATAGCCTTCATCGGACAGCTAAATATAGGTATTTAGGGGTGAAATATCCTCATTTTTCAGTACTCATCAACAACCAATAGGAGGTTATCAAAACCAACCACAACAGAATTTTGTGCCAACATTTCTACCACCTGGATTTAACAATCCACTGGAAAATACTGCCCAACGTCCTTATACACAAACTCCTACTGTGGACCTGATGAAACTTATCCATTCTCACACATCCTCAATCTCTAAAATAGAGACCCAAATTGGGCAATTGGCAACTTTTCTCTGTGAAATAGAAAAATGATCGTTTCCTAGTCAACCAGTTCCTAACCCAAGGGGTCAGATGATTGTTGAACAAACATCAACTTTATCACAAGATAAAAATCAACAACAAATTTGGGCGATCACAACGTTGAGATTTGAAAAGCAGGTCGATAACAAAGTAGTGTTGCCAGAGGAGGAGGAAAAGTTTAATGGAGAGAAAAAAGTTGAAGAGAAAGAAGAAATTGAAGAAAAAGTATAAGCAAAAGAAATAATAAAAGAAAAGAGTGCACAGAAGAAAAGTTTTATTCCTAAAGCACCGTACCCGCAAAGATTGATGGCACCACGAAAAAATCGCGATATGGAAGGAATAAATGAAATTTTCAAGCAATTAAAAATTAATATTCTCTTCCTGGATGACATCCGCCAAGTACCTGCTTATGCTAAATTTTTGAAGGAATTGGTCATAATCAAAAGAAAGGCCAATATTTCGAAAAAGGCTTTCTTAGCTGAGCAGGTTCGTTCAGTGTTGCAAGCAAGACTCCCAATTAAATATAAGGACCCAGGTTGTCCTACAATCTCAATCATCATCGGCAATAATCGTATTGATCTTTTGGATTTAGGAGCAAGTGTCAACTTGTTGCCTTACTCTGTTTACAAGGAGCTCGAGTTGGGAGAGCTTAAGACCACTACGATGACCCTTCAGTTAGCTGATCGGTCCGTAAAGATCCCTCGATGAATTGTGAAAGATGTCCTCATCGAGGTGAATTCTTTCTACTTTCCTGTAGATTTTGTTGTTTTAGACACTGAACCAGTATCAAATTTAAAGAATAACATTCCAGTGATTCTAGGAAGACCATTCCTAGCAACCTCCAATGCCTTGATCAATTATCGAAACGAGATCATGAATCTGTCATTTGGGAATATGACAGAGGAACTCAACATTTTTAATATTGTCAAGCAACCCATGGAGGATGATGAACATGCACAAGCATACATACTCGATGAAATCGTAGAAGAAATATTTCATGCATCCGAAATTGAAGATTCTTTAGCAGCTTGTCTTGCGCATTTTGGAGAAAATTTTGATGTGGATCAACTGATCAAAGAAGTGAATCACATGTTGGACTCCACACCACTTTTGGGAGAAGAAAAGGAAATAAATTATGGAGCTCAAATTGAATTAATCAAGGAAAAGCCGAAAAAGGAGGAGAAAGTGTTTTTAGAACTTAAACCTCTTCCGAAAAATCTTAAGTATGCCTACCTAGGGGAGAATGAAACTCAACCCGTCATAATCTCATCAAAATTGGATGCGAATCAGGAAGGCCAACTTATGAATGTACTCAAAGAGTATAAAAGTGCTCTCGGATGGTCGATAAAAGATATCAAAGGCATTAGTCCAACGGTGTGTATGTACTGAATCCATTGGAAGATAATGCTAAGCCTTTTAGTGAACCACAGAGGAGACTGAACCCTATAATGCAAGACGTGGTCCGAAATGAGGTAATAAAACTTTTAGATGCTGGAATTATATACCCCATCTCTGATAGTAAATGGGTTAGCCCCACACAAGTTGTCCCTAAGAAGTCGGGAATCACAGTGGTGAAGAATGAGGAAAACGAACTGATTCCTATAAAAATTCAAACAGGTTGGAGAGTGTGTATCGATTATTGAAAGTTAAATTTGATGACGAGGAAAGATTACTTTCCACTTCCGTTTATCGATCAGATGTTAGAAAGACTGGCCGGACATTATTACTATTACTTCCTCGATGGCTATTCCGGTTATAACCAAATAGTCATTGCACCTGAGGATCAAGAGAAAATCACGTTCACATGCCCTTTTGGTACTTTCTCCTACCGACGAATGCCGTTTGGGTTTTGTAATGCACCAGCTATATTCCAAAGATGTATGCTGAGTATTTTTTCGGATATGGTTGAACGATTCCTCGAAGTTTTCATGGACGACTTCTCGATCCATGGAAACAGTTTTGCTGACTGTTTGAATCATTTGTCGCTAGTGCTCGCACGATGCCAGGAGAAGAACCTTGTTCTTAACTGGAAAAAATGTCACTTTAAGGTTAAAGATGGCATCGTTTTGGGACACATCATATCGTCTCAGGGTATCGAGGTCAATAAGGCTAAAGTTGATTTAATTGCCAATTTGCCACCACCGAGGACAGTGAAGGAAATCAGATCTTTTCTGAGACACGCCGATTTTTATTGGCATTTTATTAAAGATTTCAGCAAGATAGCGCGACCGCTATGCAACTTACTTTCAAAGGATGCTCCATTCCTCTTTGATGATAAGTGTTTACAAGTCTTTGAAACCATTAAGGCTGAATTGATAAAAGCCCCGATAATTCAATCTCCGAACTGGGACTTCCCGTTCGAAATCATGTGCGACGCCTCTGATTATGCAATCGGAGCTGTTCTGGGACAACGAATAGAAAAATTATCGCATGTAATCTACTATGCGAGTCGCACTCTCAACGATGCCCAGTTGAACTACTCAACCACCGAAAAGGAACCTTTGGCAGTAGTTTTTTCGTTGGATGAATTTCAATCTTATTTATTAGGATCTAAAGTCGTGATATTTATAGATCACGCTGCTCTGCGTTATCTGTTCGCTAAGAAAGATGCTAAAGCACGCTTAATCAGATGGATCTTGTTGTTGCAAAAGTTTGATTTGGAGATCAAAGACAAAAAAGGCTTAGAAAATATGGTGGCAGATCACTTGTCACGAATAATTATTGAGAAATTTGACGATCGTGTTCAGATCTTGGAGCACTTCCCGGATGAACAGTTGTTCAGGATTGACCGCCCCCCTTGGTATGCGGATCTTGTCAATTACCTAGTCACCGAGAAATTACCTCACCATTGGTCGAAGAATGAGAAATCCATTTTTTAGCTTGGGTGAAACACTATTTTTTCAACGATCCGTATTTATTCAAATATTGTCCCGATCAAATAATACGACGGTGTATTCCTGAAGCTGAGCAACCACGGATCATCTCGTTCTGTCATGAGTTAGCTTGTGGAGGTCACTTTAGTTCCAAAAAGATAGCAGCAAAGATCCTCCAAAGTAGTTTTTACTGGTCGACGATCTTTAAAGATTGTCATTAGCATTACAAATCTTGTTACAACTGTCAAATGCTGGGCCGAATCTCAAAGCGCAACATGATGTCGCTCAATCCAATTTTAGAAGTTGAATTATTCGATGTTTGGGGGATCGATTTTATGGGTCCTTTCTCGAATTCATTTGAAAATACGTTCATTCTTGTCAGAGTTGATTATGTCTCGAAATGGGTAGAGGCCGTGGCCTGTAAATTGAATGATCACAGAGTAGTGATCAAATTCCTGAAGGATCAAGTGTTTTCACGTTTTGGTATTCCAAAGGCGATAATCAATGATGGTGGAAAGCACTTTTGCAATAAAGTGTTCACCCAATTAATGAAGAAATATGGTGTTACACACAAAGTTGCTACACCATACCATCTTCAGACAAGTGGCCAAGTTGAAGTCTCTAATCGGGAACTTAAGAGGATTTTAGAAAAAATAATCCATCCGAACCGTAAAGACTGGTCGCTAAAACTGAATGACGCTCTATGGGCTTATCGAACTGCGTTTAAAACTCTAATTGGCATGTCGCCGTATCGGTTGGTTTTTGGTAAAGGTTGCCACCTCCCGGTCGAACTGGAACATCGAGCATTTTGGGCCATTAAGTCATTGAATTTCGATCTCCTGAAATCTGGTACTCAAAGGGGTTTGTAAATAAATGAATTAGAAGAAATCCGTGCTGATGCATATGACTGTGCCAAATCTTACAAGGACCGTATAAAATGGGTTTATGATCAATCTATTCTACGTAAATCTTTCATTGTTGGTCAACAAGTTCTCCTATACGATTCCCGACTTCATCTATTTCCGCGAAAACTAAAAATCCGTTGGAGTGGTCCGTTTAAAATCTCTCGAATACTCCCCAATGGGGCAATTGATGTCATCAACTCGAGGCAAGGGAATATTTTTCGAGTTAATGGTCAAAGATTAAAACCTTCCTGAGCAATTCATATGGTCGAGCTATCGACATTAAACTAGCGCTCATTGGGAGGCAACCCAATTTCATCATTTATAAATAAAATAATTAAAAAAAAATATATATATATATATATATATATAAAACAAATTATTTATTTCTAGAATATTAGTTTTTTTAGTTTAGTTTAGGTTGTTTTTCATTTCCAAATTAGTGTAGCCACATTACCTTCAAGAAATTTTTGGTCATGCTCTAATTTGATGCCCATATTCTCTGCACCTGATCTTTGTGTTGAGGTACTTTTCAACAGATGTGGGAGTGCTCTACCTATTTCAATAAATGAGGACATTGTCATTTTTAGGTTTGGGGGTATGTACGGTTATCTATCTTTCATCACTTATTTTTTTTACTTCAAAAAAAAAAAAAAAAAAAATTTAAAAATAAAGAAATAATTTTTTTATTTGGAGCCATCACACACATTATTTTGCGATAGCTTTCAAACTTTAGTTGATAATGCATGCGAATTTAATTTTGAGAATAGCGATGTCATATTTTGATTACTTGTATCTAGGATGAGGAAGCTTAATGTGATATTTTGTGGGTAATTTTGATATTCATGCTTAGAATTTTTGCACTTATATCAAGCTAAGACTTAGAAATTGGTGAACTGTTTTGAATGGTGAATCTTAGGTTCTTAGTGGAGACTAAACCCAGGAAGCTTTAGAGCCAAATATCCGTTGTTGATGAGAGTTTACATAAACTCGGAGTTTATTTGAATACAAATTATTTTGTATGATCTCATACACTTCACTTTGACTTGTGACTTTGCATGATATCAAATTCATATTATTGTGTTAAAACGTACTGTATATCTACTCAAGACAAATAAACAGAATTACCATCTTCTAAGGATATGATTGAAGGTCATCTTTGATTCGTTTGTGCTTAGAATACCCCACCTCATATGAATTTATCCATCTAGTACCCCTTTGAGCCTATTGAAAAATTTACCTTTATACATTCTTTGATAAGCCACGTTAACCTTTAACCCTTCACCATTTTTAAAAATTCAGCTTTACCCTTCTTATTTCTGAGAGATTAGGAATGAGGGATGAGAATGAACGAAAAGAGAGTAAGTAGAGAGATACCGAGTTGTGGTGTTTACTGAGAGTGTATGGCAAAAATATAAAAGAAAAAGGGGGGAGAAAAAGAAAAAGAAAATTGTAAAAAATAATGAAAAATATGAGGTGGTTCAAGAAAAGAAAATTCAAAAGAAGAAAAAAGAATGAGAAAAGAAAAATATTGAGAAAAAAATAGCGAGAGATTAGAAAAGAAAAAGAAGAGCAATAAAAAAAAATCAAAAGTTAGTTTCTTTTCCAATTTCTCAGAAATTTTGAATCCCAACTTTCAATTCTTTCTTACCCTTTCTTGAGCCCTATTACAACCCTACAAAAGAACTTCATAATCCAATCTTGCATTGGTAACTGCCTTGTGGAGAGTAAATATGTGATACTTATGATACTTGATATGACATGCTTAGGATATACAAGTATCTTCTTATGAGATTTATTTTGTTCATTGATTGCATCGTGTTTCATTTATCATGTGAGACCTTTCTTTATTTGCTTTGTATTGATTTCTTACATGTGTGCAAAAACTTACCCATCATCAGAGTGATTTTATTTTAAGAGTATACCTAAAGTGAGGATTGAGTCGAAACAACATATCCGATGGTTTCCCGTTTGGACTAGTTCTGAGATGGATGAATCTTGGTTTGGATATGCACACACTTCACGTTTAGGCATGAATGGATGGGTTATCTAACGATTTGAGCATTAGACTAATTTGAATGGATATTAGTATGATTAGTATAACATTGTTATTTAAAATTGAGAATTCGCATATTGAATTGATTAATGATTTTGAGTTTTGAAGTTAAAGATATTATAAAAATCATGTTTTGAAAACTCAATTTTGCCGATGGTTTAAAATTTTTAAAAGTTTGTGGGTAACTTTACTGTAAACCCTCAGGAGACACAACTTTTTCACTAGGGATCACCTAGGGGTTTAAAGGCTTGTTGCACATGCTAAGTGCAATCGTGTTCCCTACGAAAGTGGCATTTATTTTCTTTAGTTTACTTTGCTCGAGGACTAGCAAAGTGTAGGTTTTGGGGTGTGATGAGTAGTAAAATATGATGATATTTCACCCCTAAATACCTATATTTAGCTATCCGATGAAGGCTATCTGATGAGAATTACTAGATTTGAAGTGTTTCAGGTAAATATAATTCAAGTGCATAAAACAGCCTAAGAATCCCGAAAATAATATCAAAACACCCCAACTTTGGGTCATCAGGAACTTGGTGCTACTTAAAGCTCAATTTAGACCTTCAAGACGTTAGATTTAGGAAATTGCTAAAACACAAAAGCTGTAGAGCTCGTCGTCAGCTTTCCAACACCTTAAGAATCGCCTCAATCTTACTTCGATACATAAAGTTATGGCCAAAATACCAAAGCAGTGTCTGATGTAAAGTTGGGCGGCATAAATTGCTTTGTCCCTTAGATGTCAATCGATTGAGGACTAAGTCTCAATCGATTGACAGGAGAAGACAACTTTTTTCCTACTTAAAAGTCAATCGATTGAGATTTAATTCTCAATCGATTGAGGTATTAGGGATAGGGTTTGGTCGACCATATAAAAAGGAAGCTACGAGTTTTGAAAAAGAAGATTATTAGTTTTAGAAGAGTTTTTTATTTTTTAGAGTAGTAGAGAGAGAGAGTTTTTATTTTTCCTTTTTTTTTTAGAGCTTTGTTCCCTTTAACTTTTCAGTATTCATTTCTCCAATGTATTATTTTTGTTCTGTTGATTCATGTTTTAAATTTAAAGACTAGTAGAGAGCATTATTAATTTCGTTTATAAATATCATCGTACTTGTGGATCAAATAATTTTTATTGAAGGTTGAGGTATTTTTAATTAATTAAATTGATGTTATTTTTCATTTTTTATTTGTTTATGTCATTTAATTACAACATGTGTGGCTAATTTCTTTGGGATGGGGATCTAATGATTCCCATCTGAGGGATGTACTTATGATAGTATAAATCTATGATTAAAATATGAGAATTTGTTTTTATGATTGTTGTGCTATCACGAACGAATGAAATCCCCGCCACTAACTGGGATCGAGTGTGTTGGTCATGCCCTGGATCTCAGATTTGTGACGATAATTTTACCCTAATAATTATTATATGGTCTTTTTGCTTTCATTGTGTGGATCTACTTACGATTATGATCCGAGATCGAGCGTGCCGAGTCATGCCCTGGATCTTGAATCTGTAATAGTAATTTTATCTTAATTACTCCCTAATCTAAAATCAAATGTGCCGAGTCATGCCCTTGATCTCAGATCTATGGTGGTATTATTGTTGGAATTTTTTACCCACTTTAGAGGTGATTTTTATTTGAAATCTGAGATCAAGTGTGTCGAGCCATGCCCTTGATCTCAGATCTATATATGGAAATCATCTCTGAAATTAAGTTCTAATTGCAGGGATGCAATGTGGAACTTATCCAGGTTTTGATCATATATCTCCCATAAAAGATGCTTTTCAATGGTATGTCTCATAGTTAAATCCTTAGATTTGTGTTATGAGAAGAACAAACCAAAGATGGGAGGATTTAGTATCTTCATCTTCTTCAGCTTTCCCGTTATTTTTTAATCATCAATTGAATTTTATTTTGTAGTCAGTAATTATCATCTCACAAAACTGCCTAAATCATAATATTGGTAGGGTATTATTAAATCTTGGTAGATTTCTGAGATTACTGTCTCATCTTTTTAGATCTTCAAAAATAGTCCTTGTGGGAATGATCTCGTACTTTGCACCCATTATATACAATCTGATTCGTGCGCTTGCGAGTAAAACATCACAATTAAAATTCACATCATCTGGCCATGTCAGGTCGACCCGACCTAGCCCAATTTTTTCCTAACCAGACTATACCCACCCTAACTCAATCAACTCGACTCAAGATGTCTCATGGCTTAGCGACCTGGCGGTTCAAGTTTATGTGCCCCATCTAGTAAAAAATACTGGTCAGACAGGTCTAGTATCGGGTCAACTAGACCCATTCACAACCCTAATTGCCAATGTGGGGAGTTTTATTCTCCTGCATAGGGCGGTATAAACAACAAATGTTGTATTAGTTGAGAAATTCAGCCCTTATAAATGCAGGTGCAAATGTAGCCTGATAGATGCTACTTATCCCTTCTCACTTATACCATGAGATGATCAAGCTTATGAATATTGACTTTTACTTACTGAGTGATCTCAAAATCGGCCTTTCACATGTTTCATGGGCTCTGACATATGTAGAAGTTGGATTTTGACAGGATTGAGTCAATTGAACAAAAAAAAACAGAGGAGGGGGAAAGATTTGTCACTCAAACATATGACAGTTTCCTCTTATAATAAGAAATGAAATTATTTTTTTAATTCAAATCACATAACAATCAATCCTTTTATTCCGTAACAAACTTCATTTATTTTTTAAATTCAAATCACATAATATTCAATCCTTTTATTCCGTAACAAATTTCATAAATTCACTACACTTTCTCATAAACAATCTCTACCATAATTGAGTATTATTTTTTTCCTTTTTTGATTGGTAACAAAGAAATTCAATGAAAGAGTGCAAAAGCGAGAAGACCCATAGCACAATGATCAGTAATTAACAAAAGCTCGGTGGTGGGGCTTCCAAGAGTAGTGAGCAACTACCCAACAAATCCCATCTATCACAAAGGGCACCCAAAAGGAAGGGAAAAACACCCTTTGTAAACAAGGAGGCTAATAGATAATAACTAGTAATCGAAGCATTTTAAATAAATATATATGAAGAGAGAGAGAGGACCACGCGGGGTAGAGGGTATTCTTCTTATTCATGCATGCAGTCAACTTGACTCATTTTTGGTCTCTTGGTTGAAACTTCCCACCATCATGTTGAGCAAATCAACAAGATTTACCTATATGCATTAGCTAAAAAAGTTTCTAGTTTAATACCCAATTCTCCTCCTTCAAGCCATTGAATCTTTGGCTTTCCCCATCTCCTCCCAAACTTATTCAAATCTTTCTTAAATCTCTCCATCTAATGCAAATCTCACCCAATTAACCTAAACTAATCCTAGAAATCCTAGAAGTTGTAGGAACCCTCACCCTTTTAGAATTTCCTTAGTTGCCCATGCCCTTTTTAAATATTTGCTACATGCTCTTTCTAAAAGAATTCTTGGATGTGTGACATTTATGACATTAAGGGTTGTTAATGAATTAAAGTAGCACAATCTTTGTGCTTGAAAGTGAGAGAATGGATGCTCAACACTTGAATAATATTACCATATAGGATTGCAACCAATGAGAATGAACATTTTACATAATACCCATTGCAATCTTTATGGAGCTGAATTTACATAAATTTTATAGACCAATATCAATTGATAAAGGATTAGCACTCAATTAAACCCTATTTTTTTATGTCAATCTTTTGATTGATTTGTACGCTACAAATCAATTCAATCAAACCGAGGCGTCTTTTAACGTATGCATAATCGAATGCAAAATCAGCTAGAAAATAAAGAAGAAATCCAAATCGGGTGAAGAAGAGGCTCTAAATCACCAAGGCCTTATTGTTGAACTGGGAAAGACGAAGCAGACAGCAAAAAGCCCAACTGTTTATAAACCAACGTTGGGTTAGTATTGCCTTTGCATCACGTGTGAGTCATGTGACACCTTTCCCTCCAAATCCATTTCACCGGTCCACTTCAGCGCTTTTAAAGTTTAGGGGTCATTTGAATTCTTCAAGGGTTTAGTTGATATTATGCAAAGTTCATGTACTCTTGAGGCATTGAGGTCAAGGTTTTGTTTTGTTTTTTTTTTTTAATTACCCTTTTTATTGCTCCTTGGATTTTAAAACCAAAATCTTCGATAATGAGTATTAGTTACTCGCCCGACGTACCTGGTATTCAAGTCATTTTTTGAATTTCAGCTATGTGGCATCTGGGGTCTTATCCTTTCTCATGTTGTCAAGATTTATTCAGAATCAGAAACCTATCAAAGTCTATAAAGAGCCATACATTGTGTAATAGTTTCACAATGGGAAAAAGTTCTAAACTATTAATAATGCATTTTAGACTTTTAGGCAGGACTTAAGCTCATGCCATAAACAAAATTAGAGCTGGGACATACGCCTTGAATCGGACAATATTATGACATGGGGGTCTAAGTCGTGTCACACGTTGTACATTAGTGGAGCTCTTAATTTTTATGGCCTTTGACTATAATGAATCAAACAATCGAGATTGTGTTTCGACCCAATCCTCCACACAATGTATCTCCATTGTCTGTGTGGATTCTATGTTCTCTCATATTTTCAAGACCGTCCAATATTAGGCCACGTGCACATTATTTATAATAATCCAAAGGGAGCCATTTCTTGCACTCGGATATTTGGCCCTTGCACTGAAGTTTAAGAAAGACATTGTATTTTAGAGACATGTGACATATGAAAACGTAATCTGGGCCGTCAGATTTAAAGATTGTGATCCTATAGATCCTTATTGGATAAGATTGGAGCAAAACACGATATTTATCATATGATCTATTGTGGTCAACCGTTGAATCAAATAATAGCCCTTGACTATATTTAATCATGTGATGAAGACTATATTTTGTGCTAATCTTTTACACTTAATTTCTTTAAATGACGGGCTCCAAATCAAACGGTATAGATGGTGTTTTTATATAGCAGAGGTCGCCAAACTTATAAGTCTTTATTTTAAACTCGGTGCAAGGGCCAAGTTTCCGAGTGCAAGTAATGGCTCCCTAATCCAAATCATCATGATAATAATAAATATAATAAACTAATGTGAGTTCTAAAATTATACTCAATCCAAGATAGTTTCTATTTTATGATTGTTGAGATTAAAGCATACTAAACATATGGCTTGAATCTTTTGATAGACATCATATTTCTATGGAATAACTAGTGACGGACATTTAAACACTAATATGATGTTTTTATGATCTTACTGCAATAAAATCATACTTTTTTTTTTACAACATTGAAGTGTGATTTATTTGTCATCTGGTGTACATCTCTGACAATCCATCATTGGAACATATCAACCTAAAGAAATATGTCTATACGTGTATGTGAACCATCTCATTGAGGAACTTTAATATCAACCATTAAAATTAACGCCAATAGTTAATATTATAGTCAGCAGATTGGATCACCTAAATCTTAAATCATTAATAGTGTAAGATAATATAACTATCATTTTGGTGTTTAAATGACAGTAAAGAGAATCAATCCATTTTTATTGAGACATATGTCCATCATAAGTTGTTGGTTAGACAATTTTGATTGATAAAACATATGTGTCACATGGCAAAAAAGTGGATACGCGTAGCATAATCTGTGTAAACTCGATCACAAGAGTTCCTCTCTTTTTAATATTAAGGCTTAAATTGGAAACTAAAGAGTTTTAGTTATAAGTTGTAAATATAATAGATTTTGAATCAAATTAAAAACTTTTCTAATTAGAGATAGATGAACTTATATAAAATTAATTGAATGATATTTACTCATTATAAATTAACTTTTCTAGTGAGAATAAAGTCGCAACTCCCTTAGTTTTTTATATTTTATTTTTGTGCGTTCAAGTTCTTAATCGCACGGAGAAAAAAGATTTTTTCTTCTTAGGCCATGTTTGATATCCAAGGAAACTCCAAAGAGGGAATCAAATCAATTTCCTACTTAATTTCCTAGGAAATGATTTCCTCCGTAAATATATTTTTCACTGTTTGATTTGTCAATTTGAGAAATGATTTTTATTGGAAATTAATTTCTCTTGCTTGATTAGTTTATTCAAAAAATAATTTGAAAATGAGTTTTCAAGTTTGGATCAAAAGTATTTTAAAAAATGATACTTTCTATATTTTCTACTTTTATGAAAGTAGAAGTTAGTTTGAAGTTTGAATAAATACTTAGTGTGAAAAGTTAAGAAAAATTTATTTAGGAAAATCCCTAATTTATCCATTTGTGTTGCACTAGTCAAAGATTGACTATTTTATTTTTTTCTAAATATAACCAAAGTCAAATATTAATCAATAAAATTTTTAATGATATTCTATTACGTTACAAATTAACACCATAGTAATCACTATTTGTTAACTAGTTACACCAGTCAGAGTTTGAGAAGTTAAACTCAAATAAAAAGTCAAACTTTGACCAAACTTAAAATTTTGATCAATAAAAATGTGTAAAGCTAAATAAAAAAGTTGTAATTGCTAGTATTTACGGTAAGGTTACAGGTTGAAAAGAAATTTAATTTTTAAAAGAGTCAAACTTTGACCAAGAGAAAAATTTATAATGTACCAAGTTACAAAAGTCCAATTGTAAATTAAGATAACAGTATTCATATCCATCGTTAGGTTACACTAGTCAAAATTTGACCGAATATCCACTTATAATAAAAGTCAAACTTTGACCAAAATGTAAAAGTTTAATCAATATAAGTTTTTAAGACTAAAGTTCTAAGTTACATAATAAATGCTAGTATGTATTGTAAGGCTACATGTTGAAAGAAGATTTAATTTATTTAAAATTAAACTTTGACCAATAGGAAATTTGGCAATGTACCGCCAAGCTACAAATTAACATAACAATATTTATATCCCTCAGTAGGTTACACTAGTCAAAATTTGACAAAATATAAACTTGTTAAAAAGTCAAACCTTGACCAATTGTAAAAAAAAGAAGATAAAATTTGATAATGTACTACAAAATAATAACCTCAATCGGGTAAAAAAAAATATTAAAATTTCAAATTGTATTACAAAGTCAAAGTTTGACTAAATATCAAACTTTGAGTAATAAAAATTTACATTATCAAAATACAAATTAACACAGTAATAATCACTATTTATGGTTAAGATACACTCCTCAAGTTTTGACTAAAAGTCAAAATTTGACCAATAAAAATGTAGTAATGTATTTAAATTTATAAATTAAAATAATGATATATATTTTTAATTATAATATTTCATTAATTAAAATTTATAACTTTTTATAAAATATCAAACTTTGATCAAGGAAAATTGCACTGATATATTATAAATTTATATAGTAATAGACTCTATCTATAATTAGGTTTCAAGTTTGACTAAAAATAAATTTGTTTTAAAAGTTAAAGTTTGATCAAAAACCAAATTACTGACTAATAAAAATTGAGAACCTAGAATCATATTATAGATGAACAAGGAAGCACATTTTTTTCACCATCAAATTATATGAGTCACTTTAATAAAAAGTTCAAGTTTGACCCCAAAGTCAACCCTCCCCTAAAAATTTGGTAATATATTACCAACTTACAAATTATTTTCATGTTTCACTAGTCAAAGTTTGATCAAAAGTAAAAAAATTTAAATAGGTTATAAATTATATCAAAGTTTGATCAAAATTTAAAATTTTAAATAACTTACAAATCTTGTTAAATTATGTCATAATGATCGTGCTGGTATGATGGTCTTATAAATTAAAGTTATATGTTAAAAGTCAACAGATATTTTTTTTTGCTTTTAGTTTAAAATAAGTTTTTATTTTTTTAACAAGTTACTTTAGAAGTGTAATAATAATAAAAATATTATTTTGTTACTAGGAAACTCAATTTCAGCCACTTAAAAATTTGAAATAGTTTCCTCCTAAACTAACTTGGTGTATTGAAATTAAATTTTCATGCAACGCCCACTTAATTTTATTTTTATCTCCTTACATAGCTATCAAACAACAATAATTGGAAACTAAATTTCATTTTCACCCATGTAATGACATTTCTATGTTATCAAACAGGGCCTTATGTTGAATTAGATATAGACGATCATCTCTTCTTTTTTATATCGGGGTATCTAGCCTTGACTAAGTCTTCGGGTACGTGTAACCCCTATATGTACATCACACGTACCAGCTAGAAGGAATAAGTCCTGGCAAGTGGCTAACAGAGGGTGGGATTTGAACTCTAGACTTTCGATTTTTCAGGCATGGCGCCAACCCCCTGTTAGTTCTAGATAATCGCCCCTACACCGCTTGATGCCACGTGGCACTAGTGGTGGCACCAAAGTGGTATCATGTGAAAAACATAAAATCATTTCATTTTCAAGTGTGATTGGATTGATTATCATATATAAGCTCTCTTTATGTTACGACCCGAAATTCTACCTCATCCCAAGGACTTAGAATTCCGAGTTATGACCCACACATATCCCAGATATGCTAAGCGGACACAGACTTAATCAGAGTTCTCGTGCATATCTGGTTCCACGAAATCCGTGAAAGCCAATGTGATATAATCTATAAATCCATCAATAAAAATAAATCGAAGTCAGAGACAAATCTGATAAAGAAAATCATAAAGTCAATGATAATAATAAGGACAAAATCTACTACCGAGTCTGCAATGATTAATATCTGACACTCGGATCGAAATCAACACCCTAATCCTCCTGGTACTCAGCTGCGTCACCCTCCTAAGACTCCTGATACTCAACGCCCGCGGGATCAATGAAATCGGCGTCGATAGGATTTGGATTGTCGACGTCTACTCCACCGACGTAAGCACCTACAGTTGTTAGATTATCATGGGATGAGTTTATTCAGTTATGTAAACTCAGTGGATACACCACTAATCCATCACATACTACTCAGGTGCATTATGGGTGCATCAAGTGAGTGATATATATAATATCTTAATGAAATCATAAAGAGTAAAACAAAATCAAGTACATATTGTAAAGCTCATATCATGACGTAAATGTAAATGCAAGATCATGATCTAAACGCTCGTATCCTAATATACCTCACCATAACTCGTAACATATCATATCTAATCATTATTCTCACACATATGTCTATACATCGAATGAGCGTAACTAACATACTCATAAAATCCTAAGCGACTTATGCCAGAGTCACTACTTGAGCTACCATGTGAGAACCACCATGGTATCATACCACCATATCATAACTCCCTCTTGTCATACTCATACTCCTCCATCCATCCAATGGGAAAACATAATGGCCAAACTAATTCGTAAATATATTCATACTCATAATCTCTCTCAGAGATCTGTCTTGGCTGAAAGATATTGTTGCCCATACGGTGGCTACGCAATAAACGACACGTATAGAGACTTAAGTTGTTAATATTTTGCTGGCCTACACAGCGATGTCTTATTATTGTACTCATAATTTGTCTTATCTCTTACTCATATCTTATCCTACTCTTACACTTAATCTTAGGACAAACTATATTGTGATAACTTCCCTAAATCACACTTCTAAAAAAAAAAGTTCTGTAGTTACCTGAATGTACTTCGTGTGGCAGCCCATACTATCATAGAGGGTTGCATGCTATATGGACACTAATATTCTAAATTTCACGTGACCGTAAGAGAGACTTCACCACAGCTAAAGCTTATGGTCGAACCTAATAACTTAACTCATAACTTATACTATCATATTTGAACTCAGAGTGATCGGGTCACCGTATATGTCATTGTATACGATGTTACACTGAATTCACACTCATCCGACTCGTCATGGGTCTTATTCTACCATAAGTTATAAGGCATGTGAATAGGTGTGTTCCTCGCTTCGATACCATCTAAGTGAATCACCACGCCCAAACGTAGACATAATCTCATACACTCTCATACTCATGATCTATATATCCTTAACTCGTATAACTTGATTATGATGCATGCACAAAAGTATCGCAAGTACAGAACGATTTACACCTAGAGATTTTTATTATGTTTATACTTATATTTATTTACATACCACACCAATATAATTATAAAATAAGATTATAAGTGTGATTTCGATAACTTGAAGGTTAGAGTTCGATTTTTCACAAGGTATCGAATTTATAACATTTCGTGTTATTTAAGTGGTTGCGTTGAAACAATAAAATGATATAAATATATAAGTTATTATAATTAAGCGCTCAATTAGGAAGATGATACAAATTACAGTGAAGTGCATCACGACCATCGATTGAAATATTAGGTAATTAAAGTGCGTTAAATTTTGGTCGTGTGAGTGGAGTTAGAAGGTAAAACAATAATAATAAAAGTTGTCTGTTTGGACAAAATTCGATCGATTGATTTTTGAATCGATCGATCAGAAATATGATATGTAATTATTTAATTCGAGTACTGATCGACTGAGCAATTTTAGAGTTGATGGTTCGAGTCTGAGGTTGGATTCTACCATACCTATGTATTATAATGTAATTTTAAATTACTAAAATATTCTACTATTGGAGTAATGATTATATACTAAAAGTTACATAATATATCCTTAAACCCATGACATAGGTTAAAAGAATTAAAAGCACCTCGTTGTTAAATATAATATTATATTCCTACTTTAATATATAATATTATATAACCATTAACCTTTAATTTAATATAATATTATATACTTGCATAATATATGCCCTTATTTTAATATGATATTATATAATATAAACCTTTGTCTTAATATAATATTATATAATATAAGTTTTTTTATTATTTATAATATAGTATTATATACTTATATAATATATAACACATTGTCATCATATCTAATGCCATAAAATGATAAGAGTTGGGATTAGATCATGGATGGCACCAACAACGGTGTTAGTGTGTCTACTACAAAATTAAACAGAGTACGAAAAACATTCCAGATTATTAGAATGGACAGAGTAAAGTTTGCATGGAGGTATTTCTCACTAAATACACTGAAAGTGCTATGATCAGATGGCTAGTAACTCATCTACGATGCAGCTTCCCACTTTTATAATCCACATAATAAGAGTGCCTAATAGTTGTGTTGTGGCGTCAAGACCTTATACTAGCTCAATAAGTTAAGTGAACATGAGAGGATGGTGATGCGTTGGATGGCTGGGTAAGGAGAATGAATTAGTGGTTGCAGTACAAATGGGGATTTTGCATTTTATATATGACATAAGGAACTTTAAAAAGAAAAAAAAACAAAAGAAATAGGAGCACTCGAGTACTCTAGTTTTGTGTGGACTTAAATAATGATATTATACTAAGCATATGATGTTTATTAATTTAATAATATTAATTCCTACCAATCGGCCATCAAGTATACTATAATATATATAATTAGAAAGGGACTTTGGATATTATAAATATATTTAATAACATGTTATCATTACCTACATATATAATATAGTATATTTAAGCCCATTCCCATCAAACACCCAATTAAATTAATATAATTTTCTATTGAATATAATAATAAATAAATATATTATTATAATGTAAAGGGGCTGACGACTCCTCGTGTCTTTGAATATGATAGCATATAAGGACAATAGTAGTATCATTTTGATCAAAAGTAATAGGATGTAATATTATATAATGCCATGTATTATTATAATCAATCCACATCGATTATCGTTAAACGACAGCAATGCAGCACAGTAAAAAATTAAAACTAAAAGTATATTGACTGTGTTTTGTTCAAACGACCGAGCGACTATGTTTTAATATTATTGGGATTATCGTTCTACCACCATCGATTAAAATAATAATAGTAAAACAAAATCGAAAGAATAAATTTAGGGTTTGTTTTATAGCCCATCAATACGTGATCGGATCATATCTTACGCGACGAGATTTGAGAATGACGAGATGGATTAGCGGGTACCCATATCTTGAAGCGTGATCGGCAAATCGATGATGATTAGGGCGATAGAGAGCGACATCCACGCGATAGCCCGTCCACGATTTCACTTTCTTCTTCCTCCTCGATATTGATAATAAAAATAACCCACGGTGTTCTTTGTGAAAGAAAACAACAAAGATTTATGAAATAATTTAAAGGGTTTTTAGAAAAGTATGGATAGAAAAGGAGAAGAGACGGCTATGATTTTAAGAAGAATAAGAGAATAAGGACGGCTAGGGTTTTCTTAAAAGATGAAAAGTGTAAATTGGTTTACGCAACTTACACTTAAATAGAGTTCTCTTAATTAGGTTAGGTTCCGGTGTGGAACACTAACACCGTACTCGGTGCAAAATATATCTAATATCACACACTTAAGTTTTGAAAATTTCAGGTCATTACATTCTTCCCCCCTTATAATATTTCCATCCTAAAAAATTACGAACCTGTAGTGATGAGCTCCGGGTACTTCTCCAAAGTCTTGGCTTCTCGTTCCCAAATAGCTTCGTTCTGTGAATGATGTTGCCACTATACTTTGACGAAGTGAACGGATTTACCCTTGATAAGCTTCTATTTTTGATTTACGATGCAAATCGGCTTCTCTATAATGGTCAAATCATCCCTGACTTCAGTCGGCTCGATATTAAGGACATGAGATGGATCGGGCAGGTATTTACGCAACATAAACACATAAAACAAATTGTGTATACCATGGAAGTGTTTCGAAAGTAAAATTCAATATGCTACCTTGCCGATGCGATATGTGATAACGAAAGGTCTCACGTATCTCGGACTTAATTTTCCTTGCATTCCAAAACACATGATTTCCTTAGTC